>OX415245.1:2790833-5581666 GCA_948330725.1 Sherardia arvensis
TATTTTCCTTAGCAAGTAGGCACCTTCAAATGAAAAGGTTTGGGCCGATCACTTCTCCATGAGAATGTGTTTTTCCTTTACTCTTGAACTTCAACTCCAAACGCTCTGGCCGAGCATTCCTGACTGAACTTCAATATAAAGCCACACACTCGCATATGCTAATTAAGTAAAACCTCACAAAGAAGTGTGCAGTTTAACCGGAAACGGAGGGAATAGCACTTGTTATACTTAACAGTTAATTTTAAGGGTTAAAAGCAGAAATACCCCCAAATTTATAAGAAAGTGTCAATGTACCCCCGAATAATTCAAAAGTGCTGATGTACCCCTATAATTACATTGAACAAAGAAGTGTACCCCTGAAACCAATTTTCCAGCAACATTTTGAATTAAAAGACAAATTTACCCTCACTTGTTGTGTTATTTTTTTCCCTAACCCAAATGCCCTCCCCGGTCACCAAAAAAATTCCATGAAATCAATATCACTGAATTACAGAATAAATGCAAAATATAATTGAAAAAAGTTAACATTTTTATCCAAAAACTCAATAAATTAAAAACATTGGTGAAATTATCATAATCTCGCCAACTCTATTCTATCCTATGGTGATTTGACCTAGTCACGCTAATTATTACTGTGCGTGGCGGTTTTGATCCCCGGCTCACACTAATTACTAGGCATGGTGGTTTTGGTCCCCTTGGATTCAAACGCGTTCATCCGACGAAGTAACAGTGACTGTAGTATGGATTTGGATTACCTTTCTTAACTAGGTGTGGAGTTAAAAGGGAAGCGGGAATTATATGAATAATTACGTAGAGGGATTATTCATTGATTTAGTTTGGGACATTTTCGTCCTATAATTTTTTTAATCATTAAATAATTCAACAAATTCAACAATATGTATTACAACATTCAAGCAAATATTCAGAAAATATGTATTACAACAAATTCAGCAATGCCAACTTAAGATAATGAAGGAAGTGATAGATGTATAAATGATATCCAATGGTAGCTGTATAACTCATCTGGGAGGCTGAGCTGCAGCCTTTCCTCGGTCGGACCGAGAAATGTCGATGAGTTTCCGAGTATCGAGAAGAACTCCCTGAACAGCTTCATGTCACACAAACTTCTGAGCCCATCCAGTAATCCCTGGGATCCTGGATTCGTCGAGAAACTTCACATTCGACACTATCTCTGCAACCTTTAGTCACCCCAAGAAGCTCCCCAAAACCATATCCAGGTAACCTATGTTATCCCCACCGAAGAACGCCTTCCCATCACTCGACTTCTTGAAAACCTCCTCCAGTAATCCCAGCCCTTCCAACCCTTTCTCTATGTTTCCTGCCTTCGTCTCTTCTTTTGTTCCGTTTACAAGCTCCTTCATTTCTGGGTGCCACTGCATATATATACACAAAAGTTTGGTTCATTTTCAAATCGAATTACACAAATTCCAAATGAAATTTAGGAGAATTAATTGTACATTTTCATCAATGTAAGCTGCCCAAAAGCGAGCGGTGGCTCGATCAAATGGATTAGATCTAGAGGGAAGCATTGACGGACGTCCATCGGACCATTTCTCGTCTATGTATTCCAGAATCATAAGTGACTGGCAAATCGGCTTATCACCATCGACGAGAACCGGAACCGACTTGTAAACCGGGTTCGATTTGAGAAGCAGCTCACTTTTTGCAGGGAATTTCTCAGCGAGAAACTCATAATCCACTGCCTTGAAGTTGAGAGCGAACTGAACCCGGTTCACCTGCGGGGTTGTGAGCTCTTCACACTGGTTTCCGCCATTGCTGATTATGTTATGTAAATGAAGCTTCTGATCACGTATTTGAGTTTTGTAAATCGTGGTTTGCGTTATGATCGCTGTAAAGACTAATTCCCAAACTGATTTTCATTAGGATTTACGAAAGTATTTAAACTACATACATGGGTGTAATAATAATTACCAAAATTATCTCAACCCTAAGGACATAACTGTAATATACAATAAATACAATAAACACAAACAAAATCCAATTGAATTCTTCTTCTATTGTCACACCCCCCTCAAGCGAAGCGTCAGATTGATGGAGACGCAAAGTTTGGACCGGAAAAAGTCATACAAGGCACGATTGAGACCCTTAGTAAAAATATCTGCCACCTGCAGAGATGTAGGAACATGACCAACACGAAACTTGCCTCCAGCAACCAGCTCCCGCACAAAATGATAATCAATATCAATATGCTTAGCCCTCTTATGTGCAATAGGATTCTCCGCCAAAAAGATAGCACTGTTATTGTCACAGGAAGTAAAGGAGAACCCTGCAGAGGAAAACGCAGATCACGAAGAAGATGCATAAGCCAGACAACTTCCGAAGCTGTATTGGCCAAAGCACGATACTCCGACTCCGAACTCGATCTAGAGACAGTAGGTTGCTTCTTAGCACTCCACTTCTTAGCAACTAGATTTCCACCCAGAAAAACAGCATATCCATATGTAGATCGCCGAATCTCTAAACACCGAGCCCAGTCCGCATCTGAGTAAGCAAGTACCTCCGAAACACCACCAGCAGAAAAGGTCAAACCACAATGATGTGTACCAAGAACATACCAAAGTATCCGAGTCACTGCCGAGAAGTGATCATCACGAGAATCCTGAAGAAACTGACTCACTGAGTTAACTGCAAACGACAAATCCGGACGAGTGATAGTCAGATACGGAAGAGCTCCAACTAGTGAACGATACAACTTGGGATTATGAAAAGGACCACTCGTGCTGCTATGAAGCTGAGACAAAGGTAAAAACGGAGTGGAAACAGGTGTAGCATCCAACATTCCAGCTCGCTGAAGTATGTCTCTAGCATACTTGGCCTGCCCCAAAACAAACCAGTGGAAGTTGGAGTCACTTCCAGACCAAGAAAATAGCTAAGAGAGCCAAGATCCTTGACCGAGAATTCACGATCAGCTCGGGCAATGAATTGGCGAATAGCTGTACTGTTGTTCCCTGTGAGAATGATATCATCAACGTAGACAAGCAGGTAGAGAATAACATCATCACGAGTGAACACAAACAAAGACGGATCCGAGAGACTCCCAACAAAACCAAGATCCCGAACAAACGCACTGAACCTGTCAAACCATGCCCTGGGAGCCTGTTTCAGACCATAGATCGCCTTCCGAAGGAGACGCACATGATGAGGACGAGCTGGATCCTGATAACCCGCTGGTTGGATCATATAAACCGGAGTATCAAGAATGCCATTGAGAAAAGCATTCTTGACATCCAACTGATGAAGCGGCCAGTTCTTCATGGTAGCAATGGCAAGAACAGTGCGAACAGTGCCAGCCTTGACCACCGGACTAAAGGTGTGATCAAAATCAAAACCCGGAATCTGAGAAAAACCCTGAGCAACCAGACGAGTCTTGTAGCGATCAATGGAACCATCATGTCGATACTTGAGGCGATAGACCCATTTAGAGCCAACAACATTAACCTGTGGAGGATACGGAACCAGATCCCACGTGTGCTGATGACGAAGTGCACCAATCTCCTCATCCATAGCAGCTACCCATCGAGAGTCCTTACCAGCACTACGATAAGTTCGAGGTTCCGTCTGAGCAACCAGCTCAGCAACCAGTCCAGTGACAACAAAGTTGGGGCCAAGATCGCGAGGCACACGTGTCCCATCTTGATGACGAGTGACCATCCTATAAGCCCGAGGAGCAGGAGGAGTCGAAGCTGAAGGTGGGGATGCAGGAGCCGAGAACTCAGGCGACGACACCGAAGGTGTAGGCGAATGAGGAGGAGTAACAGGTTCATCAACGGTAATAGGATCATAAAACAGCCGTAGGTGGCACTGGCTCAGAATAAACAGGAGGCTCAGGACACACAAAGCAAGGAGCAGATGACACCGCTGGAGAAGACCCAACAGAAGACCCAACAGAAGGTACATCCAAGTCAGAAGTGGAAGGATCCAAGAACGACGAGACATCCAGTGAAGTAAACTAAGCCTCCGAAGTAGTACTAGAGAAAGGAAAATGAGTCTAATCAAATCTGGCATGGCGAGTCATATAAACACGACCGGTAGCTGCATCCAAGCTATTAAACCCCTTGTACTGTGCACTGTATCCTAGAAAAACACATGAAAGACTACGAGGTGCCAGCTTATGAGCTGCTGTAGGACGAACATATGGAAATACTCGACAACCAAAAGGATGAAAGTTGGAGTATTCTGGTGAGCGACCAAACAAAACCTCAAAAGGGGATATATTACCTAGAACAGGAGTAGGCAAACGATTAATGTTGAAAACCGCAGTGCTGAACGCATCATCCCAGTGGGAAAGAGGTAAGTGTGAGTTAAACAGCATGGATAGCCCCATCTCCGTAATATGTCTGTGCTTCCGTTCAGCTCGACCATTCTGCTCTGACGTGTAAGGACAAGACATCTGATGATGAATGCCTCGAGTGCTAAAGTGAGTCTGTAATCGATTGTTGGTGAACTCAGTTCCACCATCGCTCTGAAAGACTTTGATTCTTGAAGAAAACTGATTCTCAACAAACGCCTCAAACTGGATATATATATCAACAAAATCTGACTTCCGACGTAAGGGATAAAACCAAGTAAAACGCAAGTGATCATCCACAAACACAGCATAATAAGCAAAGCCATTACCAGATAAAACAGGAGAAGGTCCCCACAAATCACAATGAATTAAATCAAGAACGTGAGCAGCACGCTTAGAATTCTCAACAAAAGATAATTTCTGTCCCTTAGCCATAGCACAAGACTCACAAACACCAGGTCTAGGGAGCAAAGAAGTAAGTGACAAACAACCAGTCTTATTCAAAAGGGAAATAACACTTGGGGACACATGTCCTAGACGAGCATGCCAAGTCTTAAACGATGCTCTATTCTTATTCTTCACCACAAATGACAGCAATGCCTCCTCACCACGGTCCAAAACATAGAGACCATCATCACATCTGCCCCGACCCAGAATTGCCCTGGTGGCCTTGTGCTGAATAAGAAAAGACTGATCATCAAATGCAATAACAGCACCAAGCGCTCTGGTTAGCTTACTGATACTCAACAAGTTCTTAGTAATAGCAGGCACAACCAACACATCAGATAAATGCAAAGAAGGACTAACACGAGCATCACCAATACCAGTAATAGAAATACCCGCACCATTACCAACAGAGACAAGAGTGTTACCGTTATAAGGCGTGATGCTGGACAAGTTCGATGCAGAGGAGCTCATGTGATTCGTGCTTCCAGAGTCCATGTACCAATCTGGAGTAGTAGAGGATGAAGCAGCAAAAGAGGGTTGATACTGAGTAGAACCCTGAGTTGGATATGTCAAGTATTGCTGGGGCTGCTGAGGAGAATACATGACATACTGCGGCGCTGGCTGCTGAGGTACTGCATATGGTTGCATCTGGACAAGATTAGCCTTAGGAGGCCGCAGAATTTGACCTGGATGAGCAACAAAAGGCAGAAACTGAGGCTGAGCATATGGCTGGACATAAGGCTGAGCATAGGGCTGAACACAGGGGTGGGATTTCTGAGAAGCCGGACGACGGACACTGTTTGGACACATGACCATAACCCTCACAGGTATAACACTGAATCGGACCACCACGACCACGCCCAGAGCCCCCCGAAGAACCTGCCGCACGCCGCTGACCGGACCGGCCAGCACCGGCGGCGCGTGGAGCCCACGCGCCACCCCAACGCGCGTCTTCCACCGACGCGTGTGGCCACGCGCCGCCTGCTGCTGGGTCGGCGGCGGCGGCAGTGGATCCCTGCTGTTGTGAGCTTGCCATGAAAACTGCCGGTGTTGGATTTGGACCAGCAGAACCCCTTAAATTGGCCAAAAACGCTTCATGAGCTTGCGCCTCATCAACAACCTGCTGATACAAGGGGGCAGGATCTCTAGAGGCAATAGGGGCACTAAAGGAACTAATTCAAGTCCCAGAGCATTCAAAAACCAAATCAACTTCTCCCGGTTATCAACCGGATCACCCATAGCATTCAACTTTTAAAAAATTGACATAAAAGTAAGATGAAACTCATGAACAGTACCCGATTTCTTGATTGCGGCAGCCTGTTGACGAAGACTTAACTTGGCAACCGCAGATCCATGCTGGTAGGCCTTCGCAAAGGCATCCCACATCGCCTTGGCAGTGTAACACTGGGAGGCTTCATTCTTCGCTTCTGGGGTAAGCGAGGAGTACAAAACACCACAAATCGCCTGATCATCATCCATCCAGGCATCATACGCCACCTTGGCAGCATCATAGGCCTCCTTGGCCTTCAACATAGCAGAATCATCCGGAGAAACGGTGGAGGAGGACGGTGGCACAGGCACCGGAAGTTCAGGACAGGGAGAGGAGCCATCAAGATGGCCAAACAAACCTTGAGGACGAAGAACATACTGGACATGTTGCTTCCACTGCAGATACGTAGTAACATCAAGCTTAGTATTAAGCATATGAATCATCGTGTTGATGGACAACTTCTCATGACGTCCACTAGAAGCCATTGTAGAGCAGGAAAAATACAGAAAGCAAGGATTTTGATGAGCGGAGAGAGGCAGAAATTATTGCCGGCCGAGAGAGAGGATTTGCGGCGGCCGAGAGAGAGAGAAAAGAAAAGAGGGGAGGGTTTAGAGGATCGTAAAGGCTGTTGATACCATGTAAAGACTAATTCCCAAACTGATTTTCATTAGGATTTATCAAAGTATTTATACTACATACATGGGTGTAATAATAATTACCAAAACTATCTAAACCCTAAGAACATAACTGCAATATACAATAAATACAATAAACACAAACAAAACCCTAATCAGATTCTTCTTCTATTATCACAATCGCAAGCACAGAATATATATTGGTGGCTCTATAAGCTATGTCATAACCATTGACTTCATGTCATAAATATTTACGAATCATGGAAATCATTACTGGTTTACGTTAGACCATGCATAGATTACGTACAACGCAAGAACCAAAAGATTGGACGACTTATCGAGCTGCGACTTCAGTTGATGCTGTGGGAGTTGAATTTTTATATTCTTCTAAACGGTTTGCATGATCTGTTTCTGCGTGCAAATGTTAAAACTGGATATATGTTCATTCAAAACAAACCTCAAGAATATCAGAGGGTGCAGATCATGGGAGATTTGGGGCCTGCAACTCCCGCGACTCTGCTCAAGCACTTTCCGTAGTATAGTGCAGTTTGCACACACAAAATCATAAGGTGCAGTTTACAGTTACACACACAACAAAATAAATTTTGTGTGGTGCATTTTGCTATATAAATGTGAATAGAGTGTTCAGAATTAAGGGGAAGTAAGACACTGTACCAACTTCTCTCTAATACAGCCCTGACAGGAACTTACATCTGATTCATGTTCTGAATTTAGAAACCACCTTCTCCAGTCATCCCAACTTATATCCTTCAGTAGACATTTCCATTCTTTAGGCCTGTGTGTTTCTACCCCAAGACACTATCTTCTTTAGCGACCTGCTTTCTCTTATCAGTAGTCATTTTCATCCTTTTAGGAGCTTGTGTGTTCTTCTTCTTAGTAATTTTCTTACTATCAGTGTTTCTTGGAACAGCTCGCTGCATTATTCTGACTGGAATCCCTCCCAGATCGAAGTCTTCTTTCAACGACCTCGTCAAGAACCTAAGGTCTGTGTCTGAGAGCGGCTCCTTGCTGCTCACAAATGCAACAAAAGTGGGCGGTCTGGCCTTTACCTGAGTAAAATACTTTATCTTCGGTTGAGCAGCTTGATCTTTCCAAGAATGTCGGCTCATAACCTAACAAACCAAGACTTTTTAATGTTGTCTCATTTAATCTGACAAAGAAAACTACAAGTCTGATAGTTACCTTTAGCAACCAGCGATTAAGGCGAGCTGTTGTTAACCTTAGACACCATTTTTTATATGTGTCATCTACTTGGCGCATTACAGCAAGTCTCCCTTCTCCTTCCAAGGCGGATGTGAATACAACAGGTATCCCTGTTACCTGTACCATATTGGGAGAGGCATTCAGTTTTAGCAGGGAATGTCCTACTAAGTATTCATTAGAGTCTTAACTTAGGAGCTTAATTATGCAGAAGATCAACAAAATGCAAGAGTAAATGGAAAATTAACCTCTCAATGACGTTTGAAATGAGAGAGTGAAGAGGGTAAAAATATAAAAGTGCCTCAAAGTCCAGAAGACACTGGATAAATGTACCAATATACTTATATCAACTTGAAAGCTTCTCTACTGACGAACCTGAGGTATAACTGTCTGAATTTCTTCAGGCACTGCCTTCAAAATTGAGTCGTATTTCTTCTTATTCTCACTACCTTGAAAAAGATCCATCTTGTTCACGATAACGACCAAACCTCGCCCTTCCTCGACTGCTTGTCTAGCTATGACCACTTCAGCATGCTTCATGCTTCGCCTTGACTTGGAAATCTACAATCAAAGAATCGTAACACGGTTTAATGTAGACTGATCACTTGCAAAACTAATTGTAAGATCACACCCAACAGAAAGCTGCTATCAACTTAACAAATACCCTCTGTGATTATTGATAATGATGCATAGCATATCAAGTAGCAAAGGATTATGAACACACAGGCCAAACTTTTGCAGCAATACCTATATAAGTTTCGACTTTCAAGAGAAGGACACTGCAGCGTCATTTTCTCCAAATGACAACATGAACATTAGAGAATGTTTTCTTTAAAAAATAAATAGCATACACAAGAAAAAATACGGGAAGAACAACAGCGATTCAAAAGCTATGAAATTTTGCGGATTCTAAATGAAATTAATAAAATCACAGAAGACAAATAAAGAGTAGGCTATGCATAGATAGAAGAAGTTAAATTAGATCATAAGTATACAATGTTAAAGTCTTCAGTTCTTCATTAATCATAATGACAAGAGTATTCAAAGGCATACCTCTTCAGCATCAAGAACCAATGCAACTACATGGGCTCTCATTAAGTGTTTCTTTGACTGCACTATGCTCAAAGAAGATGGTCCTTTTTGTTGGGGTGCCCTTTCCAGCCAACCTGCAGTGTCAACCTGAACAGAAGAAACTAATAACCAACAGGATAATGTGAAGAATGCTTGCCTCACCAAAGCAAGAACAAAAAGCTCAGTGATCAAACTCTATAACCAATGAATGGAGGACTGCATGTTTAATGAAAACAAGTAAGAGGAAGTTATTATATGAACAAGATGATCGGTTCACCGAACTAGATTATCTAGAAGGCTAAAAAAAAGGAACAGTCTCCAAAGAAGCGGGCAATGAGGAAGGATCCAACATATATTTTAGTAACTCTGCAATGTATATTATAGCATACATAACCTTCTGAGCTCCAATCCTAGAAATGGTGCTCTTCTTACATCACAATAAATTATCAATATTAGAAACTAAAGATTTTCAGTAGCTAAGCTACAAAGTACAAACCTTGAAAATCAAAATAAAACTATCATAAAAAAGAAAAGAAAAGAAAAAAATACATTTGTCACAGCAGAGAGCATATAAATATGAATTGCTACAAAAGAAACTGCTAAAGAGAAGTCCCTTCACAAAATGTAAAAGTAATGATACTCACTAGATATACGGTTCTTCCTTCGTACTCAAACTGAACTCGAATTGAATCCCTAGTCAAGCCAGCCTCTGGGCCTACCAATACACGATCTTCTTCTAATATTGCGTTGAGTAAGGTTGACTTTCCCACATTTGGTCTCCCTACAATGGCCAATTGTAATGGCAATTTAGCCTCCTCAACTGTGGACTGCTCATCTTCGTCAAGGTGGCGGCATTCAATATCTCCATCTGAAACAATTCAGAGCTACACTCATACATCTGATGTTGTGCATACTTGAGCAATTGAAAGAGGGGTATGAACCAAGTGAGTGAGTAATATACAAAGTGTTTAGTACCTTTCAGTCTGAGAGTATTCACAAGTTCAGACCACTTCCCCATTTTAAATTAAACAAAATAAAAAAGTACCAGCGATAGACAACTTACCATATGCTTTTAGGAGATGTTCCTCGAGTAATGGCTTAAGAGCTTCATGAAGGTCAGCGAAACCAAATCCTGTTTCCGCCGACAAAGCCACAGGATCTCCAAATCCTAGAGAGCATGCTTCACCAACTGCAGCATCAAGAGAACCAGAAAATGGATCAAGCGTTTCAGATTTGTTTATCACCACAAGTATCTTGATTCCAGGTGCATGCTTTCTCAACCACTTTCCCACATCCAAATCCATATCATGTAAACCATTTCTGATGAACAAAAGATTAAGCGTTTAGATTATGTCAGGTTTCATCATATATCACAAATTGCATGTACTTGAGCCTTTTAAATTGCTGAACTTAGGTTGATGTCCTGATATACATCACATTAGCTCATGAATTTATCAAGACAATTAAGTTTCTTTAGATGAATCTAGTATACTTGTATACAGTTTTACGATCTTCTTTTAATAGTCATCCAGAATTTTCAATGGAGCAGTAAAGTATGTAAACTAGTGAATGCCTGTTTCAAGCTCCCTTAAGCCTAAAGCAACTGAAATCCTTCAAACAGATGCATTTACACACAAAAAATATATATATGTAGCATATATAGGCTTTTGCTTATCCAAGGTACACTCCACTAATAGTGCATAAATGTAGACAGCAAATAAGACAAAGGGGTAAATTTTGGTTCCTCAAAAAAGAACAATATTTCAACAAAGATAACGTGTATCCAGGCATCCTGATAAAATGTATAACTATCATAGTTCATAGTAGTTCCACAAATCAAAATTTTCAATTATTATTGTACTATGAAGAACTGGTAAATTCATCTTATTATTTTACCTTCTCAAAATTAAAATATATGTCCCAAAATATTTGAACAATAGAATTTTGCATTACTTCACCCACAATATCAGCATCAATATGCCACAATCATAACTTACCTCCCATCTACAAGGAAGAGAGCAAATTGAGATCTTGCCAGCACATTTCTAGTCATATCTGCAGTTCTAGAAAGAACAGAACCAGAGGTTGCCTCAGCCTCTAAGCCAGCAGAATCCAAAACGATGAACCTCAAATCACCCAATTTTGCAACCCCTTCTCGTATATCCCTCGTAACGTGGTCAGTTGGTGTATTATACACAAGGGCCTCCCTCCTCCGTATCAAGCTACAATAGAAAAATATTGTAGGGTCAAGCAACATCATATCACACACAATCTAGCCAAGGAGTAGAACCTACAGGGCTTTAGAAATTACATCAAAACAATAAACACAACTAACAGATTAAAAAGGGCAGACTTGCCAACATTTGGACGCCCAACTAGAAGCACGGAAGGAAGCTTATTGATATCAATCTTGGTAAAATCAATTGCTTCCCTTTTCATAGGCTTAATTTTTGGACCATCTGTTATATCTACAGAATTCTTGTTACTGTTAATATGATTGGTCAACACCGCACTTTCTAAAGATTTCTCGTCCTGGACCGAAACTGTACAGAACTTCTGTATGTGTTGATATACCAACATTTGAGAGAGAACAGCTGAACTGCCGCAGCTTCCTCTCCCACAAGCTATTCCTCTTTTTCCTGCACAATAAAGTGAAGATAGAGAGATTATAATCCAGAGAATAAGACGTTAATTCTGCTCCCAACAAAATGCAAAAGCAGTGTTTAGTTATCAAGCAACAGATAAAACAACAGTGGTAATATTTTCTTGTTATGAACTTATAAATATAATGGTGCATAGCTTATTTGTAACCTTTTATCTGCTGAGCCTCACATGAGCTGAAGTTTGCTTGGTTCTGAGCTCTCCCCCCACTTATTTTTCCAAGTGTACTAACTGAATGACTTTGCGAAATGGTCGCTCTTGATATCACTTCAAAAGGCCGACTCTTTCTGGTCCAAATAGACCGAATTAATGAAGAGAACATCATTTGCAGCTTTCATCCGATAATATCCATAGGTCCTCCTACTTTTGGCTCATCCTATATAACTGCATATGAGGCAAAAGTTCATGCAAACAGGTAAAAATATTATATGCAACTTTGATTAACATTTTGACATAAAACCAAGGATAAAACTTTTTAAGCTTCCCAAAAAACTAAAAAAGATGAAATCTTAGCTTTTCAATTAAGTCGTAAAACTTAGCAGTCCAAAAAAGGGAGGAGGTTTTAAATTCAGGAAGATGGTACCTTTAATACATTCAAATGTTCTTAACATATGCAGACAGCAACATTTTAGAGATCTTTCAGTAAAACCTCAACTTAGGAACAGTGGCTTTTGTATATGTCAGAGATAAATATAAGGAATTGAACACTTACGATGCATAACTAAAAGCCACTCCGCCTCCAAAAGCAGCAGAATTCACTAACTAGAAACTAAGACACAACCAACGAGAAACAAACACATTTTTTATCCTGAAAAGAATACAAATAAAATACCTGCGGTGAGTATCTGCAAGTATTTTCTTTTATGAACAAATACTCAGCAAATTAAAGAATAAAATGGGAACTTTCAAATATAAATCTCTATTTCACAAGAAACAACTATAATCCAACAACGTTCGAGGAACCTTTCAATTCTCACAGAAGCATAAACTCAAACAGTTGGTGTGCGTTCTTACTAGAAAAAAGAGGGATTTACCTGCTTGGAAGCCGCTGAGAGACACAAAGTTTGAAGGCGGCGTAAGAATTAGATTCCAAAATATAGCTTGAACTAAGTATTTGAGCTTTCAAATATTTCACTCAATAACGGGAATGGTGCTGCCTGCTACAGCCGACTTGGCGGGAGAAAGAAAAGGTGTTTTGTTTCCCTCTCGTAGTTTTTACCGACTAACTTTTACTTAATTGTTCTCTCTCTTCTTTCTGTATTTGCACGGTGGGCTTGGACATTAATGGAATTTACGGTCAATTTCACATTTATTCTTTTTATTTTATTGTATTATTAAATGTATAATTTTGATTTACATTTTGTGTTAATCTTTTCTTTTCCCCTTGTAAAATTGAGTTGGTCTCTGAAGTGACCGTCTATATTTTATAGACCATGAAGTAGACTATAGAAGAGTAGCAAGTAACTAAATATGTCCTTATATGTAAAATACGGAGGGTTTTATTTGCAATTTCGAAAACATTAAAAATCCACGCGCCTTATTGTTCAACCCCAAATTTCCCCCAATTTCATTATCACCGACATCCCTATTTCCACAGCTCGACTGTGGCGACTACAGCTTCTCTAGTTCGGCACAAGCTTGACTGCGGGGACAAAAACAAATGTTGTGATGATGGATCAGAGATGGCGGATCGGTAGTTCGCCGACGGCAGACGGCAATAGTGGTGGAAGGCTCTGTATGTCGATCGATCTTCATTGTTTTTCCACAAGCTCGAGCTCTGTGCATCTCTAATAGGCTAGCTAGTTAAATAATTGCAGGAGATGGATCAGGGAATGTCACATATAATGGGCACACGCTGGATGAATTTGTTGTGCAAAGTAGTTTATATTACACTACTACAAAGGGGTAGACGTAAGACACATATTTAAGGCGTTTAAGCCTGGCGCGTTTTTTTACGCCTTGATTGAAGGTAGCGAGCTCGCTACCATCTCAAGCTAGCAAAAAAAATTACATTCAAGACGGAAAGAAGCATTTAAAGGCGGAAATGGGTTTTGACGTTAAAAAATGCTTGACCAAGGCGGAAAAAATGTATCCGCCTTAAATTGAATTGGTTGTTGCGATCTCGTAACCTTTGAAGTAATATAAACGTGTCTGTAGCGATTTCGTAGGTTAGCTCGTTAGTTGTAGGTTTGTGCGTTGCGATCTCATAAGCTTTGCTAAACCCTAATTTTAGCAGGCGAGGATGTGGGAGATGTCGTAACTGGGACGGTAGTGTATTGCGTTTGATGTTACGGTATCGCTTCTGTGCACGTCAAAGTGCGCCACTGTTCAATGTACAGTGCATGTGAGGGTGATTGAAATGTTACGAGTTCGCTGGCTATCCAAAGGTGTTAGCGACGTGGAAGTGATATCGCAAGCGCGTCTTTACGGGTCACAGATTTAAGCTGAACTGGTCGTTCTAACTCCAAAAACAAAAAATTTAAAAGGGTCTAAACAGGTGGGTATTGAAGGGTGATCAGTTAAAGTGTTCTCGGAGGTCTCTTTGTTCCCGTGTTGGTGTAGGTAAGGTTTAACTTGCGTAATGTACTGGCTTGTCTCTTGATTTTGGTTGATTTTATGCATAATTTTTGGTTGCATTTTGGTTTATCTTGGTTGTTTTGTTAATGCAGTGTGTAGTTTATGTGTTGATCATCTAAAGTCAGTGGGTTAGTAGTATTGTGTAGCTGTTTGTCTGATTTGTGAATTATGGACCGCGAACGAATAATGAAGAAGAATGCTCGATTATCGAAGGAGTACTTAGATTTGGTTGAACAGTTCTTAGATGTTGGGTTGCGACATTGTAGACAGAACAGCATAGGAGGGGTTAGATGTCCATGCAACAAGTGTAGAAACAACGCCATATTTGAAGATATTGCTGTCGTGCGTGAACATTTAATTTGTAAAGGTTTTGACAAATCCTACACAGAATGGGTTTGGCATGGAGAATGCCATTATGGAAGTGACCAGGTTGAGATGGAGGAGGGAAGCGCCGAGGAAATCCTGCAGTATAATGAACAACTTTCAGAAATATGTGATGATGTTGTTATGGAGTTTGTTGGGAAGAAAAGTATGCTGGAGGCAATGTATGACGATAAAAAGACAAGCTTATATGTTGGGGCTAGCCATTCTAGAGTGGGAGCAACATTGTTGTTAATGAACCTAAAGGCAAGGCATGGTATTTCTGATAAATGAATGATGGAATTGCTAGAGTTGGTTAAAAAGTTACTTCCTCAGGACAACTTATGTCCTGACAGGGTTTATGCTGCGCGGAAGATATTGTGTCCTATGGGCATGGAGTTTACTAGGATTCATGCATGCCCGAATGATTGTATGTTGTATAGGGGGATTGTTGATTCCTTGAGGGATGATTGCAAGGTATGCGGTGAGTCTAGATGGAAAAAGAAGGAGGGAAAGGTCGAGGTATGTGGAGAAACAGTGACAACATCGACAAAGCAAGGTCCTGCTAAGGTGATGTGGTACATGCCCTTGAAACCGAGATTGACGCGTTTGTATGCCAATCCAGTTGATGCAAAATTGTTAACATGGCATGCCGATAGGGTTCGAGAGGAAGATGATGATATTATATCTCACGCTTCTGATGGTGATCAGTGGAAGAAGATGGATGATATGTACCCAGAATTTGCTGACGAACCTAGACACGTGCGCTTAGGACTATCTACTGACGGAATGAACCATTTCGGGAACATGTCCAGCACCCACAGTTCATGGCCAGTGATGCTTGTTATTTATAATCTACCTTCATGGTTGATGATGAAACGAAAGTATGTGCTTTTGAACACTATGATCTCGGGGCCTAAGCAACCTGGCAATGACATTGATGTATATCTAGCACCTCTTGTTGAGGAGTTGGAATCCATGTTTAAGCATGGGATTCATATTCCTGACGGAAGTCGAGGGGACGCGACATTCCAACTTAAAGTCATGTTGATGTGGAGCATCAATGATTTCCCTACTTTGGGTAACCTTGGAGGGTGTTCTGTGAAAGGGCATTTTGCATGTCCCGTTTGTGAGAGCCATACTAGTCATTGTCAATTAAAGCACGGTGGTAAGCCTGTTTATCTAGGTCATAGACGATTTCCACCTAGAAGTCATCCGTGGAGGAGTGCAAAGAAGTGGTTTAACGGTGAGGAAGAGCATGGTTTTGCCCCAGTCCCACTATCAGGTATTGAAATATTGGAAAAGGTAGCGGGCATGGAGTTTGTGTTGGGAAAGGGAAAAAAGAAAAGCGCTCAAACTACGATTTGGAAGAAATGTTCGATTTTTTTCAAGCTCGATTATTGGGAGCACTTGGATGTGCGCCACTGTCTAGATGTCATGCACATAGAGAAGAATGTATGCGAAACTTTGGTTGGGATGCTATTGAATACACCGGGCAAGAGTAAGGATGGATTGAAAAGTAGAAAAGATTTAGTCAATCTTGGCATAAGGACGTCACTTGCTCCCGTTCAAGAAGAAGCAAGTACGACATACTTACCACCTGCTTGTTATTCCTTGTCATCTGAGGAGAAGGAGAGTTTTTGTAGAACTCTAAAATCAATAAAGGTGTCTTCTAAATATGGTTCGATCATTAGTAGTTGTGTATCTACCGCCGAGTTGAAATTAGTGGGAATGAAGTCGCACGATTGCCACAACCTGATGCAGGATTTGAATGTCATTGCTCTGAGAGGTTGCTTGCCTTCTCACGTTGGAGATGTAGTTGCAAGACTTTGTTATTTTTTTAAACAAATATGCCGCAAGAGAGTAAGTCGTCGTAAGTTGGATGAATTGCAGGATATGGTAGTTGAAGTACTGTGCAGGCTAGAGATGTATTTTCCCCCTTCATTTTTTGACATAATGATTCATTTGATAGTTCATTTAGTGCGGGAGGTGAAGCTGTGTGGACCGGTGTACTTGAGATGGATGTACCCATTTGAGAGGTAAATGAGCATTTTCAAGCATTTTGTTAAGAATCGTTATCGACCAGATGCTAGTATAGTGCAGCACTATGTCGCGGAAGAGGTAATAGAATTCTGTACCAACTATTTACAGGATGTACCTACTATAGGACTGCCAGTCTCCAGACACGATGGTAGATTGGGTGGTGTCGGACTACGCCATAAGTCTAAATTTAGCCCTTCTTCCGATGAAATATCTACAGCACATCTGTACATTCTGCGCAACCATCATTCAGTGAGTCCTTATGTTGATGTTCACCTTAATGATATTAGGTCAGCACACCCGAGCTGGTCGGAACCTAGAGTCCTAGAAGCTCATTGCAGAGACTTTACTAGTTGGCTCAAAATACATGTGCAGAATGGCGGTGAACACCCCGACGTGGTAAAATGGGTTGCCAAGAGATCCCTAGGCACAGTTACGTCATTTAGCGGGTATGACATCAATGGATACACGTTTGGTACTAAGTGGAGTGATGATAGGTCTGCAACCCAAAATAGTGGGGTATCAGTACCTGGAGAGGGTGATAATGGTTTTTTTTGGTACCATTACTGATATATGGGAAATGGACTTTGTTCATGTCCGAATCGCATTGTTTAAATGTGAATGGGTAGATCAAGGTGAAGGGGCGCGCACAGAGGATTTAGGCATGACTCTAGTTAATAGAGGAATTCTAGGGTCTAGGGATGATCCATTCATCATGGCGGCTCAAGCTCATCATGTATTCTATGTGGAAGATCCAACTGATACTCGATGGGAGATCGTTGTTGATGGTAAGAAAACATTCATCTATGATGACGGCTTGTTCGACGATGACTCCACTGTTTCTACCAACACCATTCCGCCCTCGGTGTACGAAACTCTGGAGGAGGATGATGACATTGTTTGTGCGTCGGTGTGCAGAATGGATCATGAGGAAGGCATGTGGATTAATCCTGCGGGGAAAACTACAAAGAGGAAGGGGAGGCAACCAAAGAAGAAGAAGACTAAAAAGAGTAAAAAACAAAAGTAGCTATTTGATAACCATTGTTTTTGAATATTATGCTGTATTTCATGGTTCATGTAGTTAAATTTTGATTTAATTAATTTTAGTACACTAAATCTTCTAATTCTAAAAAATTTGTACACTGCTGTAGACGTGGCGATACCGTAACGAAACACGCTAGAAACCAATGCATGTTAACTTGTTGCGTTGCGAGTTCGTAACATTGGCGAACCGGTTACGCTTTCGCAACAAAAAGCTGAAATTCGCAGATGAGCTTCTGTCTCTTGAGTCTGACAGGTTACGATCTCGCTTGATGTGTATAAATTTGTATACATTTGATTCACTTGAAACTAGCGAAATCGGTAGTAGCTCGCCAGGTGAGTAACTTGATACTGGCGAAATCGGTAGTAGCTCGCCAGGTGAGTAACTTGATACTGGCGAGCTCGCTGGTATAAAGCCACATACCAAAAAATTAGATTTAACTCCTTAGTAAAGTGGTGTTATATTTTGAAAATTTAGCCACACTAAATAAATAATGGAAGTTTAAATAATCAAATATACATATTAAAATAGATGACATTCAAATTCAAATATTCTTTGCAATGTTGTTAGAGAAACTGATAAAAACAAATTGAAAATGAAATTGTTTGGATTTGAGTACAACTACTAGCCAACATAACCGATTGCAAATCTAATCATCATTGCTAGGAGGTGGTGTCTGTGATGGTGCTGGTGGATCCCCCTTCGCTTTTTTCCTCGCACTAGCCCTTTCAATGCCACGTATCACCTTCTCCGTTAACCAATTTGCGTGATTGATTTTGGCCATCTTATCCCTGAAAAGGTCGACCGTGTCTTCTACACCCTTGTAGTATGCCTCTGAGGGTACACCTTTTCATGTAAGTGAATGTAAAAAAGGGTGAGTATAGCAAATAAATTGTATAAAACAGAAATTACACTGTAGGGGTTTAGTGTGGCTAACCTTCGACGTTCTCTCTGACTTCTTCAGGATTAAACTGTAGCGGTTTCTTGGGTCCATCTGCTACTTTCTGCCACACACCATCAATCAACTCAAACTTACCTTTCCTCTCAAAATATGACATCGTATAGAAGCAACACTCCTGGGCTATTGGAGATAATTTTATCTTGGGATGCACTGAGGTAAGAAACATGGTTATGAAATTACCGTAAGGGAGCTTCTTGACTGTCCTATTATTATCGACCACACTTTGTCTCATGTGCTCGAAAATGACATGGCCAGGGTTCAACTGTATCTCCTCCATGACGCAGTAAAATATGCTCACAGTAGTATAGTTCATCTCGGTGATCCAACCACCCTTAGGCACGACACTCCTAGCGACCATCTCATAAACATTCCTCTCCTCACCACTAAGTTTATCCAACTTATAAGATCTAGGCACCCCTAAATCGTCAGCATCTCTATCAAAGTACTTCTTAGCATACTCTACAACTTGGGCTCGATCCAAAACCCCATACTCAGGCCATTGTTCTCTAATGTAAAACCCCGGAGGGGGTTGGTTGCTATAGTCCTCATTAACAGCATAGGACACGTTCAATGCCTTGTTAAAAAATTCCTCCCCAATCTCGTAGTCCTTCTTATTAACCCTGGTGAACCACCTACCCGTCTCATTTTCTTCCTCAATCAACTGGTGAAAATTAGCATAGAATTGGCACGTCTCTTCCTTATGTGCCGGATAATTCAAACCTAACAACTCACCCAACTAATGAAATTGAAATATCTTTAACACATTCCCCAAACCTAGTTCTTCTATCTGATTAAAATCAACAACAAAACAATCTAGTAATTGACTATGCTCCATGTAATTAGAATAGGCCTCAGATGCATCCAAACTTACAAATTTTTGCTTATCATATTTGGTTGAACTCGTCCCCGCCGTCGCCCATGGCTGAGATCCCGAAGCCTGACCTTCATCACGTCGGGCGGCCTGCACAAACGGATTGGGTGCCAAATTCTTCGTCCTTGCCATTGCTCGTCGGATGTGTATGTGAGATTTTGGTTGGTTTATTTTTTCTGAGCTCTGAGACGTTCGATCGATGTTTGAAATTAAAAGATCCCCAAATTTGATATTTAAAGGTTTGCGTCTTGCGATATCGTAACTATCACGACAGCTTATATTCAAGTTGGTTGCGATCTCGTAAGTTTCCACGCACACAAGTAAACGACGCCGTGTAACATGCTGCTAGGGTTTAATTCTCAGCAGTAATTGTTAGGGCCGAGCATCCGACTGACCTGACGGCTCATCAGGACCAACGGCTCGGCCCCTTAGCACACATGACGCCCAGGCCAGCCCGGACGCGGCATCAGATCAGAACCCCAGTTGTCTGGGCTAGGCATCTCGCCATCCTGGATGACTCATCCCAGCCCCTTAACACACATGGCGCCCGGCCCAGCCCGGACGCGGCATCAGATCAGAACCCCAGTTGTCTGGGCCAGGCATCTCGCCATCCTGGATGACTCATCCCGACCCCTCGACACACATGGCATCCGGGCCAGACCCGATTGCGGTTAGAACCCTACTTGGCCTGGCAGGAGCATCTTCCCAGACAACCTAATGGCGTGATGTGACTGAGCAGGCCCCGGTTCCCTTCTACAAATACCTCACTAATTACAAGGAGAGAGGTATGTTCACCATTCACTATTCTCTACCAAAATTACTCCCAACATGCTTTCTGACTTAAGCATCGGAGCGGGAACGGCATTAAGCCACCCCGCCCTGACCGTGAGTGTTCATATGGTCTTAGCAGGTAGATTTCATCCGTCATCGAGGCGGATCAAGAGACGCTGCAGCACGGCCTAGATCGACAGTCCAGGCCATGGTCCAGCAGCACCGTTAACGATCTGGATATTCCTCCAAGGGATTTCCCGGTCGTAACATTGGCGCCGTCTGTGGGGATTAAACGCCTAGTCACCCACGCAGCTAGGAGATGTGAGCGAATCAGCCTCCAACGAGCACAACTGAAGCACATCTCTAAATCTGAGCAAACAAAGAGCCTCTAAGTTGGTTTCTTGGTAAAAAGGTACAAAGTTTCACCAAAAATGCCTTCTTTAGAGCCTAAACTTTCAGATCTGTTAAGCACAGTTTCAAGAAATCTTAAACAGATCAAGCCCATTCTTTTTTAGCCAAAAAGGAGACGACTTTCAACAAAAAATCCCTCCTTTAGAGCCGAAAATTTCAGATCTGTTAAGCATAGCTTCAAGGAAGTTTAAACAGATCAAGCCCATCCCTTTTTAGCCAAAAAGGAGATGGCTTTCTCCAAAAAAATCCCTCCTTTAGAGCTGAAACCTTCAAATCTGTTATGTATACCTTCAACAAAGCTTGAAGAGAGCAAACCCATTTCGTTTTTAGCAAAAAAGGGGAAGACTTTCACCAAAAATCCGACCTTTAGAGTCAAAAACCTTCAGATTTGTCAAGAATAGCTTCAAGAAAGCTTAAAGACATTAAACCCGTTCATCTTTAGCCAAAAAAGGGAAGATTTTCAACAAAAATCCGATCTTTAGAGCCAAGCCCCCATATATGTGTGAAAAAAGCCATTGAAAAGAGGAAGAAGAGGATATCATACATCTGCCATATTTGTTTGGTACAAAGAGACACGATCCTGAAAAAAAAAATAAAGGAAAGAATTTCTGCAGTTTGACTTCCTCTAGCTGATGCATCAAACCGCCCAGATGGGCGGGCCGGACACCGTGCCCAGATGAGCGGAAAGGATGCCGTGCCCAGATGAGCGGAAAGGATGCCGCGCCCAGATGAGCGGAAAGGATGCCGCGCCTAGATGAACGGACCGGACGCCGCGCCCAGATGAGCGGACCGGACGCCGCACCCAGATGAGCGGACCGGACGCCGCGCCTAGACGAGCGGAGCAGTCGTCGCACCCAGAACAACGTATCGGTCGCCGCGCCCAGAAAAGCGGACCGGTTAGCGCAGACGAGACAACATATATACGGAGGTCATCAGCGACCGGCCATGATATGCCCACATCGGTAAAAACCATCATGGTCATAGTTCATCAGGCCACTTCAGCGAATACCACATAGGCTAGTTCATCAGGCCACTTCAGCGACATCGGCTAGTTCATCAAGCCACTTCAGCCACGTCGCCCTGTCCATCGAGTCACTTCAGCCACGTCGTCCAGTTCGTCGACTCTCTTCGGCGACATCGCCCAATTCGTCGACCCATTTCAGCGACAAGGCCAACCACCCGGTTTATCGATCATGTCCACTTCCCAAAGTCGTTTCATCAACCCAGTTCAAGGCCTCATTCGCCATCCAGAGCTTATACGGCAACAGTGCTTCATGTCAACACTCATCCAGACGCAACTCCTACCAAAGGACGATTAGGACTGCCAACCCAGGTGATGACGCTGGTGATGATGCTAGTTAATGAAGCCCAGGTGAGCCGACCAGATGACGACCCATCCAGGATCAGGACCAAGGTGATGACGCTGACACATGAGTGCATGGCAACCTGGTGAGCCAACTAGATCAGAAACGTCTCTTGGACAACTGAGCAAACTAGGCGAGCCGACCAGATGACGAGGTCAATCCCGCTCTAAAAAGGTACCCCATACCACCCAATATTTCTAATGCTAGTCCCATGCCATTTTCTCAAGCATAATTTCTAGAGAGATCACAATGTTTTCCCTAATAAGGGAGTGGTCTTAGGGAAAACTATTTTCCCGTGCAAAATTGTAGTGTTGTTTTCTCCCCCACTATTAATGTATTTCAAGTGCTATGTTCACGGACATGTTTCCCCTTGTTTATCCATTTGAACCTTATTTTGAAAGTCGAATGACAAACTCGAAATTTGCAACAATGGATACAACGAAAGGAGGTTCAACCCACCGACCCGGCCAGCCGGATCGGGCGGAGAGAACACATGGCACATTTTACACCTAGACTGTAAAGCGTCCGGGATGCATCTTTGTTAACGAGCCAGGATTGTTGCCTGGAGAAACAAGGGTGTACTTCTGTGCATTTTACTCTCAAGGGCAAGTCGGTCGATACGGTCACGATCGTGACCGCCGGGCCGGGACTGAGGCTTAGCCGCCCTTCTCGCGCACCGAACATAGGCGTGGTCCTGTTCAGACGCGAATACGCGAAAGGGACAGACCATATCCTTTCCCAACCACGGGTAGCAACCGTTTGGGAAAAAAGGTGGGTTTCTTCTTCATTGAAGACCCATGTCGGGCAAGGACCGATAAAGCAGAGTTTGAGACTTAGCAGTACTAACTCTAAATAAAAAATCCCAGGAAAGGAATGACCATTCCACAAATCTTGGTGGCTTGGAAAAGGTTTAGCGACTCCCAAGTTTCAGGCAACTTTGCCCGGAATTCAAGGCCATGCGCGCCAACTTCTACTAGAACCAGCAGGCATCCAGGACCATCCATCCGGTCAAGCCATCCCTCTTCCTGAAGGGGACGACCCATGTGGACAAGATGGCCCATCCCACTTGGTGAACGGTAAATGAAACAATCATTATAAGCATGCAGGTTGTAAACTAATGTAGAAATGCTAAAGTGGCGTAAGCTTAACAATTTATTATGCAAACATATAATGTTTCAAAAGAAAACAAGCATAACCAAATGTATCCCCTTATGGGTTATTACATAACCTGTAAATTGTTCAAATGGCAAAACGCAGGAAAGGAAAACAAAGAAACCCAACTGGACTGGTCGCCTTGGCCGGCAGACCAGTCAACCCAAGAGGGACGACACGCCGCGAGGCGCATGCCCTTCCAGGATCGCCATCTTGAAATCGTGCGAAACATGGAAGGTCTCCGTGACCAATGCCAATCGGCACAATGAACATGTACAAGCAATATGCTATCACGACCCAGGTCAGCATAAATTAACATGCTCTTACACGCATCACGACCCAGGTCAGCATGCTAAGCACAATTGAAAAATGTGTACACTTAAGATAAGATGTCGATCCAAAAAGGGCTAACCGCCCAGATCGCGGTTCCGACCGTCAGCCCAGACCAAGGCTTAGCCATCCCAGATCGCGGTTCTGACCGCCAGCCCGGGCCAAGGCTTTGCCATCCCAGATCGCGGTTCCGACTGCCAGCCCGGGCCAAGGCTTTGCCATCCCAGATCGCGGTTCCGACTGCCAACCCAGGCCAAGGCTTTGCCATCCCAGATCGCGGTTCCGACTGCCAGCCCGGGCCAAGGCTTTGCCATCCCAGATCGCGGTTCCGACTGCCAACCCAGGCCAAGGCTTTGCCATCCCAGATCGCGGTTCCGACCGCCAGCCAAGGCCAAGGCTTTGCCATCCCAGATCGCGGTTCCGACCGTCAGCCCAGGCCAAGGCTTTGCCATCCCAGATCGTGGTTCCGACCGCCAGCCTGGGCCAAAGCTTTGCCATCCCAGATCGTGGTTCCGACCGCCAGCCTGGGACAAGGCTTTGCCATCCCAGATCGCGATCCCGACCGCCATCATAGGCACATTTCTGCCATCCTGGATCGCGGTCCCGTCCGCCATCATATGGACATTTCTGCCATCCTGGATCGGCGGGCCCGTCCGCCATCATAGGCACTTTTCTGCCATCCTAGATCGCGGTCCCGTTAGCCATCATAGGCACTTTTCTACCATTTTAGATCGCGGTTCTCACTGCAATCATAGGCACGTTTCTGCCATCCTAGATCCCGGTTCCGACCGCCATCATAGGCACATTTCTGACATCCTAAATCGCGGTCCCGTCCGCCATCATAGGCATTTTCCCTGTCATCTTACATCGCGGTTCCGACCGCCATCATAGGCACGTTTCTGCCATCCTAGATCGCGGTTCCGATCGCCAGCCCGGGCTACGGTTTTTCCAACCTAGGCCATGGTTTCAACCGCTCAGTATTCATCAATCATCTGCGGCTCCCTCTTCTAGCCAACGAGAGCTCTTCAACTCTCACTAGAAAGAGGGGAAGAGAGACCAGATAGGTCGTGAAGCCGGACAGCTGATCCTGCCAAGTCAAAGGGAAGTCCGGAACAAAGATCAGCCCAGATGGAGCGTCCGGTTGACGAACTGGAAAGCCAAGTGGTGTAATGGTTGAGAGAAGCGGGTAAACCAAGGAAATTAATGAATGAAGTCACTCCGATAAACCACTTGGCCTAACATGCCGAGATACAACATACCAAGAAGTGCAAAGGCCGACAACGCAATTCACCTCAAGAGGCTTACGAGTCAAGGTTTAGCAAGAAGATGAAGGCCCCCACGACCACGGTCACGGACCACACGTGGCTATGAACCTGACCAGAGATCCCGCTTGATGATCAATCCTCACCAGGTTAAGGAATCACGCAGCAACCCAGATTATGATGTGTGATGCCGAACCAATCTTGTCCAAATGAGGAGCCCAGATCCAGAAGTTGGGTTACCAGATGATACTATTCAAGGCAGTTGCCGGATGATGCTATTCAAGGCAGTTACCGGATGGGGTTATTCACGGTGGATCAAATGCTAAACTCAACGAAATGAGAAGTTCAACTAAGAGGCTTCGGGTGTCAGCCCAGACCGACCTCCCAAGCCAGCCAGTTCATCCGCCAAGTCCGTCCAACATGTCTGACCAACTGGCCCATGCCACGGGACGATGTGTACCGAAATTGCAAGCATGCCCACGACCATGGCCTCAAAGGAAATTGTCTCCACCGAAAGCAACATGGTATAGGCACAAATCCATGAAAAACTAATTTTCCCCGACAAATATGGCGAACAAAATATTGAGTCACAAAGCGGTAGAGAGATCCAGAATCCCACTGTTACAATCAGTTGATGAACCAGACGTCTCATCGAGGCGGCCAAGACAATGATGGAACCACACCAGCGGTCCGATCCGCCCATCCCGACGATGCACCATGGCAACAGGACATCTACAGCCAAACTCATCAACCAGATCAACGATCCGGGTCAAGTCAGAACCATCATGGTGAAAACACGACACGGTGCAAAATCATCACACCTACCTACGACCCGACGCCTACCCTAGGCGACATCGTGATCCAGCTCCATGGCCAAGGCTAGCAAGCCTGCTCGGCCCAAATTGAATACATTGCAAGTAAAAAGGGGGCACGTGAGCAAGAAGTGGAGGAATTTTCTAACCACGAATCTTCTGACGGCGTGAACCTTGCTTGTTCAAAACGGTCCAACGACCCAAGCAACAGCCCTGCGCTCGAACCGTCAGTTCAAGCTTGGACTTGGGGGGACTTGTTAGGGCCGAGCATCCGACCTGACGGCTCATCAGGACCAACGGCTCGGCCCCTTAGCACACATGACGCCCAGGCCAGCCCGGACGCGGCATCAGATCAGAACCCCAGTTGTCTGGGCTAGGCATCTCGCCATCCTGGATGACTCATCCCAGCCCCTTAACACACATGGCGCCCGGCCCAGCCCGGACGCGGCATCAGATCAGAACCCCAGTTGTCTGGGCCAGGCATCTCGCCATCCTGGATGACTCATCCCGACCCCTCGACACACATGGCATCCGGGCCAGACCCGATTGCGGTTAGAACCCTACTTGGCCTGGCAGGAGCATCTTCCCAGACAACCTAATGGCGTGATGTGACTGAGCAGGCCCCGGTTCCCTTCTATAAATACCTCACTAATTACAAGGAGAGAAGTATGTTCACCATTCACTATTCTCTACCAAAATTACTCCCAACATGCTTTCTGACTTAAGCATCGGAGCGGGAACGGCATTAAGCCACCCCGCCCTGACCGTGAGTGTTCATATGGTCTTAGCAGGTAGATTTCATCTGTCATCAAGGCGGATCAAGAGACGCTGCAGCACGGCCTAGATCGACAGTCCAGGCCATGGTCCAGCAGCACCGTTAACGATCTGGATATTCTTCCAAGGGATTTCCCGGTCGTAACAGTAATACTAGCGATATCGTAACTAATTAAATTCATATTATATTAATTCTCAGCAGTACTAGTAGCGAAATCGCAACTAATTTTATTCATATTAAGTTAGCGAGTTCGCTACTATTCCAGTCAATGTTTAAACCGTTCTATGTGTTAATCTTTGTTGTTACGAATTTGCAAGGGTAGAGAAAGTACGCTACGAGATCGCTACACATTCTCTAGCCAGGCTCTGTTGACTGAATACGTCTTGTTGCGATATCGTGAGGACCTCGTAAACAGGCGCTAGTTAGTTGCGATATTGCTTGGTGTTCTGTTCATAATAAATCATCATGAAACGTGACAGTTACTATATCGCTATGTCCACGCACTATACAAAAAGTAAATGATTTTGCTGATACGATATGGGCTCTTAGGATGAAAAAATAAAATGTAAGGGACAATATATCAAAACAAGAACAAATAAATTGTAAATGTGCCAAAATGGAAAACACAAGTTCCTTACAATCGAAACAAACTGGTGATACAAAAATACATAGTAAAGAACAAACAACTAATACTAGTAGATGATTCGTTCACCGAGGACATGAAGCAGTTCCTGATCGCAAGTGCATGCGTCACAGGTGATGTCCGCCGGATCGAGGGGCAGCCAGGGATCGTACCTCACAAACTTATTGAGGCCAGCATGCGGAATGCAGCAGATCGGCCTAGGCCTAACTGCTGCTTCTGAGAAGTACCTAAGGTAGTGTGTCCAACCCCAAGCGTATCCCAGACCTCTTCTGACGCGTTGCCTAGCTAGGCGGAGGCCCTGTTTGTCGGTCTCTTCATGGTTGTGATGACATTCATGCCTCTTTGAATGTCACCTTCGCAGATTGCAAAAACAGCCAACACATAGGTCGACGGTGTGTGACGTACTGCAGAAGTTTCGGTGAGCCACTGTCGAGCCCACTCGGTCGCTCTTCCGCTCACGTAGCGACGAAGAACCCAGTCGAACTCAGCACGAATCAATACCAGATTTATCATGTCATCTGGTAGGGCGTTGAATAGAGACACATCCATTGGAAGCAGAAGGCAAGGAATATGAGAAGGCAGAAGGGAATGTGGGAATGAAAGGTCTAATGAGGTTCTAAATGGAGAAGGGGTTGATATTTAAAGGGTTGAGGTGCTCTATTATTCAAAAATATGTCAGAGTTCCTAGACAAAAAACAGTCATTATGGTATTAATGGAAGGAAAATGTAAAGGCATTCTCACCTTTCCATGGACACCCCATGCAAACCCCCAAAATAAATTAATTACTGATGGAATTTCAAAGGTTTTTACTGATGTCACAGGTCAGACAAAGCCCAATACTTATACTATCACTACTACTACAGCCCAATATACTACCAAAAGCCCTTATCTCGTTGCGATATCGCTAGAGAATCGCCAGCTAGGCTCTGTTGACTGAATACGAGCTGTTGCGATATCGTTAGGACCACGTAACCTATAAGCGAGAATGTGACGAGTTCGCTAGTGTTGATTCTACTAATAAACGTGACACTGACGATATCGCTAGGAACACGCAGAATAGCAACAGTAAATGATTTTGCATAAAAAGTAACATTTACGATGAAGCTAGTGATTTAGCGAGCGATTTTGCTGAAAAAATAACCGTTACGATGAAAAAGTAAAATGTAAGGGACAAGGTTTCAAAACAAGAAAAGCTATTCAATAATTAAATTAATGAGCCAAAATGGCAGACATAAACTTATTACAATCCTAACAAATTTTACATAAAAAACAACAGAATAAAATAAGAAAGAAACTACAACATCCAAAGTGGCGGAGGGGTTAGAAGGACGTGAAGCACTTCCTGCTCGCAAGTGCATGCATCACATTCGATGTCCACTGGATTAACCCTCGTGTAGGACCGGTACCTGAAGCCGTCATTGAGGTCAGCATGTTCTTGGCAGCATCTAGGTCTAGGCACTACTACATCGAGGTACCCCAAGTAGTGCGCATTTCCCCAGGCGTAAGCCAATTCGAGGGTGACGCGATCCCGAACTTCCTTGAGGCCTTTCTTGTCGGTTCTCTTCATCTCGGTGATGACATCCATGCCTCTCTGAGCATCACCTTCGCAGATTGCAAATATAGCCAAGGCATAGGCCGACTCTCTGTGACCTATTGCAGAAGCCTCGGTGAGCCACTGTCGAGCCCAATCAGTCGCTTGGAAGCTCACATACCGACGAAGAACGTGTCTGAACGTAACACGAATCATTATAAGATGAATCATGTCATCTGGGAGGGCGCTGAAAAGTGTCAAAGCCATGGGAATAAGAATGCAAAGAATAGGAGAAGTTTGAAGGGAATATGGGAATGAAGGCTCTGATGGGGCTCTAAAGGGAGAAGGGGGTGACTTTTATAGGGGTGAGGTTCTACATTGGTCAAAAACATGTGAGAGTTCCGAGACTAAAATTAGTAATTGTTGTATTAAAAGAAGAAAAATGTAAAGGCATTCACACCTTTTCATTGACCACATTCACACCCCCAACCAAAATAATTACTGATGGAATTTCAAAGGTTTTTCCTGATGGGTCCGTATACTGTAGCGATATCGCTACTCTCCAAGCCTAACAATTGTTTGCCAGGTGTGTCAAGCTTTGTTGTTACGAACTCGCTAGAGAATCTCAAGTTAGGCTCTGTCGACTGAGTACGACTTGTTGCGAGTTCGCTACTATTAACCTAGCGAGGTCGCTACTATGCTATTCATAAGTTTTGTTGTTCTATGTGATCATGTGCAGTAGCGAACTCGTAAGAAAGATCGCCAACATTTGTCCCACATCGGCTGATTAGAAGGTGATTTTTCAGTTTATATACACTTACATTTTACAAGGGTTCGATAAGTCGCCGACCAGCGCAAACTGAACATGAAACACCAAGGCTAAGGCCCAATACTTACATAGGCTAAGGCCCAATACTTACACAGGCTAATGCCCAACACTTATACGCCCAATATAGACCCGAACCAAAAAACCCTTTTTTGATGGGTTCTTATCATGTAGCGAACTCGCTTCAAGCCACGTCAATGTTGAGTTTTTTTATTGTGTCAATCTTTGTTGTTACGAGGTCGCTACAGAATCTCTAGCCAGTCTCTGTTGACTGAATACGACATGTTGCGATATCGTTAGGATCTCGTAAACAGGCGCTAGTTAGTTGCGATTTCGCTTGGTGTTCTGTTACTAATAAATCATCATGAAACGTGACAGTGACGAGATCGCTAATTAATAAAAATTAATAAACTTATATAAAATGTAAAGGACAAGGTATCACAAATAAAAAACTTATTAAATAATGAAATGTGCCAAAATGGCAAACAAAAGGTTATTACACTCATAACAAATTTGGGCAAATAAAGAAAAAACATAATCAAATAACAAAAATACTAGAACATTTAGCCTAAACGAGGACTGAGGACGTGAACCAATTCATGATCGCAGGTGCATGCATCACATGAGATGTCCGCTGGATCAAGCCTCTCCCAGCGATCGTACCTCACTCTGCGATTGAGGGCAGCATGTTCCACGCAGCAGATCGACCTGGGCGTGACTACTCCATCTCTGAGGAACCTGTAGTAGTGCGCCCAATCCCAAGCGTTACCCAAACCGGCTCTGACGCGTACTCGAGCTTCCCGGAGGCCTTTCTTATCGGTTCTCTTCAGGGTGGTGATCACATTCATGCCTCTCTGAATGTCACCCCCGCAACATATTGCAAATAGGGCCAAGACATAGGTCGAGTCTGTGTGACCTAGTGCAGAAGCGTCGGTGAGCCACTGTTTATGCCATTCTGTCGCTCTTCCGGTCGCGTACGCACGAAGAACCGAGTCGAAGTAAACACGAATCATGATTAGAGTTATCATGTCATTTGGGAGGGCTTTGAATATAGACAAATCCATGGGAAGCAAAAGGCAAACAATAGGACAAGGGAGAAGGGAATGTTGGAATGAAGGAAATTTATAGGGTTAAGGTGCTCCATTTATGAAAAAGATTGTAGAGTTCCTAGTAAAAAAGTAAAGGCATTATTACCTTTTCAAGATATCCTCATGCAAACCCCAAAAAAAAGTTAATTCCTTATGGAATTTGAAATGTTATACTGAATTTTTTTGAATGTTATTTCATCAAATCAAACTAAACTAAATTGAAAGTATTGAATTTGTTTGTGGGTTTGTGGGTTTAGGGTTAGGGTTTAACTGTGGTAACGTGCACACTAGCGATATCGCTACCATAGAGGCTACTTAGCGATATCGCTACCATAAGTTACATAGTTAGCGAGTTCGCTAGTGAGGCGCCAACTTGGCTCTGTTGACTGAATACGACTTGTTGCGAGATCACTACTTTTCAGTTACACAGTTAGCGAGTTCGCTAGTGAGTCGCCAACTTGGCTTTGTTGACTGAATACGACACGTAGCGACCTCGCACGTTACACGTAAAGGGGAGCGAGGACCAAGCGATTTCGCTAGGAGCACGCACTATACCAAAAGTACTTGATTTTGCTGAACTGAAGTAACAACTCTAAAAATAATTGAACAGCATACATCTAAAAATTGTTGAAGTTATTGACCACATTCATGTAACCAAAACAGCATCTTTGGTGACGCGTACACAAGTGATCATAATCCAAAAACTAGTTAATATTCAAAAAAGTAAATGTTTAAACCAAACTAAACTACGAAATCAGAGGCCTGCGACTAACATATCATGCAAGTCATCAACACACATCTTGTCGCTGCCTTCGGTCTTCTCCCCTGAACTGCCTCCATCGTTTTGCTTGTCTAGCTCGTTCTGGCCTGCTGGTTGAGCTTCAGTCTCGATGCAGATGTTCTCTTCTTTGCTTTGGCCCGGTTCAACATCCTCGTCGGGTTCTGCGATCAGCCTCTCTTTCCTAATCATCTCATACCTCGCCGGCTCATCTTCTGCATCAGAGTCGGTGTCATGATGATCACCATCATCACCATCATCACTATCCGCATCTGCATCCCTTACATGATCAGCAACAAGCTTCCCATCGGATGGCTCCTTCCCGCTGGCTGTAGCCAAATCTTCGCTAGGACCCGCGGTGTCTTTTTGCTTGGGAAATGTGGTGCGGAAATCAGGTACCTCCTCCTCATCGCTCAGATCGCACTCCACTACCCCGCTGGATATCAGTTTGCCGAGCCGTTCGTTGTTAGCACATGCCCTTTTCTCGGCCATTTCAATCTCATTCAATAACTGGCCCATAGACACCACAAGCCTACCACGGGCATCAAAAACAGCATCTACACAAACAAATCAAGGTTGATAAGAACCAATCATTAACAAATTAAACAACTAGAACCAACTACAATTAATAACAAGCTAGAATCATACCTGATACTCCCATCCTACCCCTTGCCCTTCTGGCTGCCTCTTCAGCTTCTTTCTTTCTCGCGTACTTCCCATCGGCCTTCAACTCTAAACTCTTGTGCTTGAGCCACTCCTTGTCGTATTTGCCGAGCGGCATGGGACGGCCTCTTGGAAAAATACCCGCTTTCCTGATCAGAGCTACAATCAAATTTCCATACGGAAGCGCGGCGTTCTTGTGTCTGGCCATCTTCATCATTTGGGTCAGAATTGTGAAGCCGGGGTTGATTGGAAGCTTCTCTATGATATAGTAGAACACCATGAGACTGCAAACTGTGGGCTCACATGCATGCCCTAGGGACGGGACCACATTACCGCAGATTAGCTCAAAAACTAATCTCTGCTCCTCGGTAAGCCTGTGGATCGGGTAAAACCTAGCTGTACCCGACCTATCAGAAGTCCTTTTAAACCACTTCTGACCCATCTCACCGGCCTTCAATGGTTGCTTGGGGCTAACAGAAGGAAACCTCTGCTCGTAATGTACCTCGTACGGACCATCCTTTTTGGTAGGCCTCAGGTCGGTACGAGACAGATACAGACATTTCAGAACTTCATTGATGCTAAACTTATCGACCGTAAACTTAACACCCCGCACCATTGTAGTTATTTCCTCCACCCCTTCCTCTAAACCTAGGTTCGAATAAAATTGGAGAACCTCTTCATGGTAAACAGGCTCAGGCAACATAAGCAATGTATCTAGATGTTGTGCCCTAAAATGGTCTAGCACGTAATCTAGTTGCAGCGAAGGCACCACACTACTATCAAACACATTATTATTTACAAGTTTCCGAGAGGAACAACGCTCATACCTAGCCTCGGCGGCGGCGTTGAAGAACTCAGGAGTGTCCTCCTCCTCACTGGAACTGCTGGGCCCTTCCCCACCATCATTTCCGGCAGCAGCGGCGGCGGCAGGGACGACTGGAACTTCCGGCGGAGGCGGGGCGACTGGAACCTCTTCCTCGGTCCGACGCCGTTTCTTTCCCGTCGCCGGACCACTTCCCCATCCACTGTCTGAGCCTCTACCACCCCGTCCTCGCACCGCTCCTCTGGTCTTTGGCCGCATTTTGTCAGAGAAGTTACAAATCGTCGCCGGTGATAATGGCAGAAGGGTTTTCAATTTGGGGCTAATTAATTTTAGCCCGATCCCCTTTTTTATTTATTTATAGTAATAGTACTTGCGATATCGTAGCTGATACGCTTCTATATGTTGCGAGATCGCTAGTTCACACACATCTGTATGTTGCGAAGTCGTTAATATCTCGCTCAAGCCTGAGTATCTAGTAGCGAGTCTTAAAAAGCCTCGCCAGGCAAGCGTTCGAGTAGCGAACTCGCTACAGAAGAATCATTCTAATTAGTAGCGAGGTCGTAACACAAAAAGCCTTTTTTTATTTGAACTACTAACTAGCGCTATCGCAACCCCGTCGCCAACAGGTTTTTTGGGTTATGTGGGTTTGTGGGTTTGCGGGTTTGTGGGTTTAGGGTTTAGGGTTTAACTGTGGTAACGTGTATACTAGCGATGTCGCTACTACACAAGCTAATTAGATTGTAACTTAAAAATAAAACTTTTTAATTTTTTATTGGCAATTTTCACATTCTAACATATATATATTTTATATAGATGCAGTACAATAATCTATTTGTTAAATATCCATCATGATATTCACTCAGGTAGAGTACATCTTTGTACATAAGCAGTATGACATAACTCTATGTAAAACATCAATAATTCGGTTTAAATTTTTAAACGCAATATCATATTCTTAAATATGTACATTTTATATCCAAACTGTATAATACTCAATTTGGAAAATATCGAACATCACATTATGTCAAGCAGAGTACATCTTAGTACATCAGCATGCAATGTTATTAAGCGATACTCGGTAGTATGATGAGTGATGACAGTTGGTGAGTGAACGTGTGCATGATACTTTGTTTAATTCAATAATCGTGCTTGTAATCACATAAATGAGTTGTAATAAACTAAGTATCTCTAATGAAATGCACTTGAACTGCGCATATATATATATATATATGTAGTTCATGTGTGAAGCTCTATTATGCTGTTGTCTCTAAAGGTAAGCGATGGATAGCGTTTTCAAGCGTACACATGATGTGTAGAGTTTCTTATTGTCTTACAATTAAAGACTAAGTTTCTTAAAACTCTTTCAAATTATGTAATTGCAGATTAAGTGACCAAATCCCTATCCCAATCTACATGAGCATACGACGGAACAAATGAAAATTATTCTTAAAATAGAATGATTAGTGTCTTATACCATCATTTCGTTTAAATCGTGATTTAAAAATGTATGAGTGCATTTAAAAAACAAAAAAAAATCTTAAGTAGGGTTCTAGCGAGCATTCGTAGCGATGTCGCAACATCTTAGTAACATACTTTATGTCTTTTCAGTTACGATGTCGCTAGAAGGATAATGTAGAGCATAAAAGGCAATCAAATGAGCACGTAACGACTTCGTAAATAGCCATGTCAGGCGTAACGAGAGAGTTCCGATTTCGCAATAAGGTAAGCTAGAATAAAGTAAACACGTTATAGAAACAGAAAAACACTACACTTTTGGCATCTTATCCTCACTTCTTACGGGTTTCATCTCCAAAAGTTCAAACTTTTGCACATCTTCACAAATCTCCTCAACTTTCTTCACATCAAATCTCCATTACCCATCCCATACATCTTCTCACATCAATTGTGTCAAAACAAAGTGGAACTAGCCACTAATTGCATGCAAAAGATTGGTAAGTTTTGCAAAAATTCTCAACCACATTTTTGCCTATAGTTTTTCAATTAATGTCAATCTTTATTTGTTCTTGTTCAATTTGGTAACATCCTTTGTTATGGGTAGGAGAGGGACAAACAAGGTAGACCATCCCCAACCAAAATAATCAATTCTACCGACACAACTTTGTCATATACCAAAGATACGATATTTTTTCATTCTTATTTGCTAAAAATTTGATTTTCTTGTACATAGTGCCTCCATTTATCATGTTATTACTAAATATCATGTCAGAAGCATGTCCTGAACGAAAATCAAGATTTTATTTTAAAATTCTCCATAGCTTGCTTAGCCATAAATTTTAGGATTATGAAATATAATGTTTTTACTACAAAGTACAACTGTGATTTATTAGTATTGTTTTAGTCATTAACAAATTTCAATATACAAAGGAAGCTTAATGGAGAGCCCTTCAAGTTCCGTTAACTCCGACTCAAGTGGGGGGGGGGAAATGTTGTTGGCGGTTCAAGTGAGGTTAGAAGACAACGAGAAGTGACTCGCGCATCGAAAGAAGCTCAACTCCTCACACATTGTCGCGAATTAGAGATTAGGATCGATAACAAAATACTAACACATGTCAAGTTTAATGACATTGGTGTTGCTATTTCACCCGACGATGATGTCGCGCGATGGTCGAGTTGGTGTGCTAAGACGGGTAGGATACGCACACCATTAGACACAACGAATTGGAGGCTACTAAGCATCGACATCAAAAAGGCTATATGGAAGGAATGCAAGGTTAGTGTGGTACTTGTTATTTTTAATTTCAATTGAAAATTGTGAGTGTGACTATTTTTATGATCACATTTGTAGCGCCCCTTTATTATCGAGGCAACATCCTATGATCAAGTGAAGAAGAAGGCTCTTCAAATCGCATCAAAAGCTCATCGAGAACACAAATATACCCTTGCCAAGGATTATATCAAACCGAAGGGCACGAGGTTTGGGGAAGATCCAAGTACGCGTTACAATCATATTGTAACCCTTACTTGGGAGGCATTCAAGAAACGATGGTTAGAAAATGACGCAAAGGTTAGTTTACTTACTACATCTTTCAATAATAGTGTCATGCGAATTAGCCAAATATTTTTGTTTCGGTTAGTGCTTTATTCCTAAAATAACATAGAATTTTTAAAAGGGTTTGGGGGATAGGAAGCGCAAAGCCACTCCTGATAATGTTATGCCTTACACCGGGGGTAGGGCGGGGTACTTGGGTGTGGGGAAGAAGACCTCAAAAAAAAACATGAAACCGAGGTGAAAGAGCTTGTGGATGGGGGCATGGACGCGGAAGTGGCGAACAAGCTAGTCATTGCCGAAGACCCTACAACATATAGTAGACAACAATTATTCGTCTTGGGTAGAATTAAAAAAGACGGGACTTTCTCAAGTGATGAGGCAAAAAGGGTGGCTAATCGAGTGGTACGCTTTACCTACTACGCCATACCATGTTCCATTTTAGTATCTACAATCACACCATCAAACACAACAATTGATTACGATAATAACTTTTCATTTACTATACTACCTTTTTAGGACAAGGTCGAGCGTGAAGTTGAAGAAGGCTTGTTCATCCCTGACGGTAAACACGATGTGCTACGTAGGGCACTTGGGAAGGCCGAGCATCCGGGAAGAGCTAAGGGAATTGGTGGTCATGTTACTCAAATAGAGGCGTTTGGTATCAAACGTAGTAGCAAAGACCCTAAACCATCCAAACTCCAAATAGCATTGAACCAAGCCAAAAAATCCGACCAAGAGGTCAAGAAATTGAAAACAATGTTGGCCAATATATGTTCTTTTATAAAGTATCCTCTTCCATCCGATTTTTGTGACACCGATCCAATCAATGGACCCTCGTCTAGAGGTTCACATCCTTCCCCACCACAAAATGAGGTTGACCAACTTATTTTTGACCAACCTATTTTTGACCAACCTATTGTTGAACCCAACAAGGAAATATGCACACCTTCGGCCCCTATCAAAGAGCAAGTTCACATACAACCATCCGATCCCAAACCAAAGGTACGTTTAATTACTTGCACCTCAATCAAATGAATAATTCTACACAACTCATGATTATTGATATTTTTTAAATATACTCATCCTACATATGTCTAATTCGACCTAATTAAACATGCCTTATTTGTATATTAGAACTCCCCTTCTTGCAAGTTGTACGCTGAATGTGGGATGAATTCTCAGCCCCGCCACGTTGCAATGGGAAATTCATATCTTGACATGGCACTACATCATGAAGCCAAAGTACCTATTGGTTTCGTTAGGGTTTCTACACTACATGTGTTAGTCGAGGATGCGTTGGTACCGGTCGCGGATCAAGAGTGCACGACAGTGGGTAAAGGTTTGGGCCGTTTTTTTGTGTGGCCCAAATGGTTGGTCGTTGATGTGAATTCTAATTCTATCCCAATTAATAAAAACACACCTTCACCCGTCGTTGACCCGCTAGATTTTCCGGTAGCTAAGAAACCGATGTCGGTGGGAGAAGTTGGATTCATAAAATCACTCCCGGGATTCCTTCGCACGTTTTATGATCTGGTGGGCCACCATAGTCGGGATTCTGTTTACTATTTCTACTCCAATAAACAGGTGTTCGGCAAAGCGAGGGAATTAGTCGTTCCATGGGAAGACTTTGCCCTTTTCTGGCACTATAAAACCCTTCCCGAAACAATCCTTATACTACATCAAATGTAAGCTACTTGATCTCATCTCTTCTATCGTATTGCAAGTTACGAATTTTCATGTACTTGTGCACTATTATACGTTCATATCCCATCTATTGTTTATTTAGGTACATGCAATGCCTTGCTCTAAATGCAAAGACTTTCATTGGGTTTTTGCACCCAATATGCTTGCATGAAATGAATGAAAGTAATCAACCACGACTTGCTTATCTCTCTAAGATCCTTAGTGACAAGACCAAGACAATTTACATAGGCTCATATTTAGAGGGGTTAGTTTTCTTTGTTACAATTGGATATTTGCACTTCATAAACATTATAATCTTCGAGACGGGTTCTTACATTTTCATTTCTTAAAATATGTAGCGGCCATTGGAGTTTTGTAGCTATGATACCATCATTGAAGCGAGTGTATTGGATGGACCCGCTACACTTTGGTCCATCTACAAAATTTGCAGATTTATTAGAGGTTGCTATGTAAAGTGCACATGACGACACACTACTTCCCTTCAACCTTATACAGATTCAGGTGACAGTACAAATCCAATGCTCATTTATTTCCACTATGATTTCATTTCAAATCATTTATTATACTTCTTCGCTTTCAGCACCAAAAGCAATTGTCAAATTGGGAGTGCGTTTACTATATGATGTTGTACGCAAGCGAGTGTGTAGCTGGCCTTGTTCAAGATAATTTGGATTTACATCGCGTAAGCATTCTTATAACCTACTTATTGTACCTATTACTATCTACGTTGCATTCAATAGTATTAAAAAAATATTTCATATTCTTAGATTATCGAGGAAAATCATGCACCGTACACCAAGAAGGAGTTGGAGGATGGTAGAGATGCATTGGCTAGACACTTGGTCCTTATTAGATCTCGGTACATCTCTAGGTCTCACATTCCCAATAAAAACTAGTTTCTTTTTTTGTCAAATGGATGCACATACTTTTGAGTTCCATTACTTCCATAAGTTTATAAAGTGTGGCTTGAAAGTGTTTCATGTTCATGTTTTGTGCTTAGATACCATGCATCTTGCAATTGACAACTTAGACAATTGAAATGAAACCCAATTTTAGTGGAAATGGGTGGAAATGGCTCAAATCCTATAATTTTGTGACACTTACGAATTGCCTGCAAGATCGTTACTTCTCTCGCCCGTAACATTAAAATAGTTGCGATCATCTTGTACTATCGCTACTTCAATCGCCCGAATTATATTTCTGAGCTTAGTTTTTGCGCACTCGCTACCCAATCGCTCGTTCTTCTCTGCCTCTCCAATCTGATCTCTGTCGAGGTCGTAACAATACACGCCAAAACCAGGCGAATGTCTAGCTTACTCGTAACGTCTTTTTTTTTTCTCGCTCACCCGGTGCTAAAACGTCGTCGTTTAATGGTTCTGAGCTTAGTTTTTGCACCCTCGCTACCCAATCGCTCGTTCTTCTCTGCCTCTCCAATCTGATCTCTGTCGAGCTCGTAACCATACATGCCAAAGCCAGGCGAATGTCTAGCTTACTCGTAACGTCAATTTTTTTTCTCGCTCACCCAGAGCTAAAACGACGTCGTTTAACGTTAGCGAGATTAGTAGCGAATTCGTTACTACACACATAAGAGATTGTCTTACGATATCGTTAACTCTCTCGAACCAACAACTTTTATTATATTTTTATAATATCATTTTCACAATTTTTATATTTTTACAATTTTTATGAAAAATAATTGTTCGGTTGCGACCTCGCTACGGTGTTACTAGCGAGTAGCTAGTGGCTGTCGTAACCTGGCTCGTTTGGTTTAACTTGGCTTGTAACGAGTTCGCTACTTATGACCGAGCGATTCGCCCCTATTTGTCGTAACCAGTCTCGTCAGCAGATAAATATATGACAAACTAGGTTCACTTACGAGATCGTAACCAATATTAGCGATCCGCACGGTGGAAGTCGTAACCAGTCTCGTACACATTCATGACAGTCTAAACTTTTCAATGTAGCGAACTCGTTAGTATTTCGTCTGGCGATCCGTAAGCTGCTGTCGTAACATAACAATCAACCATTTGTTTGGGACTAGCGTTTGCTAGTTACGGTATCGCAACGAGCCAATTCATATCATACAGACTTTCACGCTAGCGAGTTCGTAAGCTTTTAGCAAGGCGTATAAGCCTACATCCAAGGCGGAAACAAACGCCTTAAACCCAAAAACATCTAAGGCGGAAGAGGAACCGCCTTAGATGATTTTTCTCATTCAAGTCACTACAAGAGAAGGCATTTGTTTTCTGCCTTAACCAATGAAGGATGAACTGTTTTAGATGGCTTGATATTCTAGTAGTGTTAGTTGGAAAGACGATCACACTGCATAATCACACTGTGTGTGTTGTGGTGCGTTTATGCATTTCAAATGTTTGATGAAATGTCTCAAAGAGACTTTAATATAATCATAATATTTCATATTAAAATATACTTATTTTAACTTAAAATCTTTATTTTTTAATCATGAATATTTCACATTAAATAGCATTTATTTTAACTTAAAATCATTATCTTTTAACCATGAGTAATTCACATTAAAATGTATTTATTTTAACTTAAAATCCAAATTTTTAAACCATGAGTATTTCACATTAAAATGTACTTATTTTAATTTAAAATCCTTATTTTTAAACCATGAGTATTTCACATTAAAAATGTACTTATTTTAACTTAAAATTTTTATTTTTTTAACCATGAGTATTTCACATTAAAATGTACTTATTCCAACTTAAATCCTTAATGTGTCAAAGAGATTGGCCTCCATTTTATTCTAAATTGTCTAGTTTTAAGAATAAAATACTTATTTTTTATGTTGCTCTAATTTCTAGCATAAAATGTCTGTTTTTCATAATGTCTAAATTGTCTAGTTTTTAGAATAAAATACTTATTTTTATATTACTCTAGTTTCTAGCATAAAATGTCTGTTTTTCATACTGTCTATATTGTCTAGTTTTTAGAATAAAATGCTTGTTTTTATATTGCTCTAGTTTTTAGCATAAAATGTCTGTTTTTCATACTGTCTAAATTGTCTAGTTTTTAGAATAAAATTCTTGTTTTTAATATTGTTCTAGTTTCTAGCATAAAATATTTGTTTTTCATACTGTCTAAGTTTATTAAAATACACATATTTTAACTTAAAATGCTTGGTTTTTAAACATGAATATTTCATATTAAAATGAACAAATTTTAACTCAAAATGCTTAGTTTTTAACCATGAATATTTTGTATTAAATTGCACATATTTTAACTTAAAACACTTGGTGTTTTAACCATTAATATTTATATTAAAATGAACATATTTTAACTTAAAATGCTTGGTCTTTAACCATGAATATTTCATATTAAAATACACCCGATTTAACTTATAATCCACATTTTTTAGCCATAAATATTTTGTATATAAAAGGTGATTATTTTAAGCTAAATGTACAATATTTTAATTTAAAAGGCTTAATTTGCATGATTCAAAAATTGTTTTTAACGAGGAGAATTTTCGGTTAAAGAAAATGGACGCAGACTCCGGGAATTTCTTCACCTAAGGGGATCCACAGTAGACCACAAATACGCGGACGAAAAAAATCAGGAGCAGGCGCGCGTGTTTGGCGTGACGTTGGAGCTTTTGGAAATTGCAATAAAGGGTCTCCGTGTTTTGCACATAAGGGCTGCTTATTTTTCTATTATATTATAACCAGTACTAGTCTATAAATATAGATATTTATAAACGGTCTATTTCAAGACTAATTATGTAAAATTTGATGAACATAATTAACTTTTTCCCAAATGGTTTCATTATATTCTCTAATTTTATGTGAGTTGGTCTCTTGAGTGACGGTCACTATATAGTGACGAAAGACTATATTGAAATATGGAAGGAAGGAGGTCCTTATTTGCAATTTTGACAAAAATGCACTATTCACTCACGCGCATTGTTCACTCAGTCTAAAAAACAAGCATTTTAGTCTAGAAATAGACGTTAGCAAACATATCCTCACAGTCTAAAAAACAAGCATTTTATTCTAAAAAACAACACGTTAAGCGTGAAATACAAGCATGTTCTAAAAAGCTACATGTTTGGTCTAAAAAACAAGCATTCAAGGGTGAAATTCAAGCATGCTCTATAAAACCATCTTTTTTTTGCTTCAAAATACACGAACTCTAAAAAGCAACCTATTAATTGTGAAATGCAAGCATTCTCTAAAAAGCAACTTGTAAAGTGTGAAATGCAAGCATGTTCTAAAAAAGAACTTGTTTGATCTAAAAAACAAGCATTCAAGTGTGAAATTCAAGCATGTTAAATGCAATTTGTATAAATTGCAAAAAAACCACCGCGCGTGAATGCAATTTGCATAAATTGCAGAAAAACCCCCGTCTCAAACTTCTTTGCATATAAACCATGTCACTATATAGTGACCGTCACTTCCAAAACTAATTAAATTTATTTATTAGTTACTTAAAAATTATTCTTTATCAAGTTAATATTATCATCTTTATTTAATTATTTTCCAAAATATAGAGTTATACATAGTCCAACTTCCTTTTTTGCCAGATTATAACTATGATGGATTGTTTCCTTTGAATCTGTAGGTAGTCGAATATAGTGAGACGAAACTATACCCCCACGCTCTCTTACATACAAAGGCCTCACCTTTAAGAAGTGACATGTAGATTTTAAAGAAAAAAGTATAATCTAACGTTAGCTTATGATTTGTATTTCCATAGTCATGTTTACTAATTGACCACTTTTGTGATGCCAAGCTGATGTGTACTATGATACGAACATCAGTTTTGATCGGAGTAATTGATTCATCAATCATGCATAAAGTGCTTTCGACCTTCATTTCAATTTATTATTGTCCCAACTTATGATTTCAAACATATTTCTACTCTACAAGGAAAACATCTCCTATCAAATCCGTTGGTAGTCCTTTTGTGGATTTTTGCATCTTCGACCCCTTTCCATATGGGAACAACTTACTTGACGATAATCTCTTTCGTGGGTGCCTTTTCCGGCAATCCTGCAACCGAGTAGTAAAATTATTTGAATTGAAAGGTTATAGGATATGATTGATATATGTTTGTTCCACGTTTCCTCAAATTCTTTGTTGTTGGGAAGTAAATTTAATTTACTTTTGCTTACTTAACATCTCAAGCACATGGTTTAATTGGATTACATTTCTTTTTAGTCGGTTGACTATTGTTGGTAATTATCTAACCATTGCCCTCCAGAGAAAAATTATTACTTTGTATGTCACTTTGCAGTTCCACGACTTATCAAACCACCATTTCTTTCTCAATTCCACGAAGTTGAAAGCTATGCGGTAGTGTTTATTGACTGATCGTACTCAATTTTGTTGTTATATATTCATAATAAATTGTGTTTTAGTTTACATTTTAATTTAAAGTGGAATTCTGATAGAGCTAAATCAACAATACAAGATTCACGTGAACTTCAGTTGCATTTTCTCTCATCAGCTTAAATTTGTGGTGGGCCTGATGATAAGTAAGATAGTTTTGTTTCTTTTACTAATCACATGATATACATAAATCTTGTATAATTTTGGGTTTACCCTATTCTACTTCTTTCTTAATTTTATTTTGGTGTAGGAATTATTAATAATGCTCTCATATATTTTGGAGGGTTTTAAGTATTTTTAAAAATAAAATAAGGAAAGATGTGCTTCATCCGTGCTCAGTTCGTACTTTGATCGCTTTGTGCTTGTTATGCTCACGCCTATATCGTACTTAATTTCTGTCAATAAATAAAGTTAAGCTGCATAATGAAGGCATTGATCATAAAATGGCTAATGTAAGAGCATCTCCAATGATGAACATCACTTTAAAAAAAGTCATGATCCACGTCAAACTGATTGTGCCCCAAGTTAAAATACAGCTCCAATGCAGGGATTCAGTATGACTTGGCCTTCTCTCTTTTTTGACAACCGCAACTTGAGAGCATCTCCAATGCTATGGATGTCATCCATGTTTTTAGGTGACAAATGTCATGATATTATAGAACTTTAAAGTGACACTAGTTTTAATGTCTGTCGTGCATAGCACGACAATATCTAAGATTTGAAGTTGAAATATATATTAGATATTATATATAGTATAAATACTGAATAATACACACAAATTTAAACACCATTATAATAAGTATTTGGAATAGACATTCCTAATTCACAGAGTAAAGTCATTAAAAGATCAAGAATGATGCAGTAATTTGTTGTTCAATTTTTACATTTTTGGGTTACTATAAAAATTTATGAACTAACTTAAGAAAAATATCTGAACAAAAGAAAAAAAAAAAGATTGAATACCATTGTTTGAAATTCAATTGATTGAGATTCTGAAGTTTGAATCTTATGTTGGATCATGCATTCACAGGTGTGATCAAACTTACCATCTGCAACAGTATATATCTACAATTTAATTTTCATGGACAAAATGTCATCTTTGCACTTTTTTTTTCTTCTTCTGCTTCTTTGCACTCTACCATGCTGATAGATTTCAAAATAAAATAAATGAAAATCATGTCAAGCTGAGGTACACACATGCCAGATTTCTAGTACAACACCATATCTAAAATTAAGCATTACAAAACTGAATCTATAGTCATAAATGTGAATCAGAAAAGCATTCTGCATCCACAACTCCTAAGAATATGAAACCTACACATAACCGTCAAATGCAAATTAAATCACCGTCACAAAACTGTCATTATGATTGCTCACATCCACTTCCAAGTTCCATCTCCAGAAAAATGATGCAGTTTCTTTTGATTCTTTTCCTGGGGAAGGTTTTCATGAAATTTGGAGAGCTGCAATAAGAATACATGATTGCGAGCAATAACACATTGTAGTGAAACAAAAATCATTGCAACAAAGGAGAAATCATAAATTCTATGAACATTTGATACCACTTCAGTGTACTGTGATCCATTCCATACTACTAAAGTAAAATCTAAGGTTATATTAGCTGGAAGACACGAAATGCATGGAATCACATCATTAGCCAAAACAGCACACTAAATCAAATAAATCACTTTATCATCTCCTGTCATGACTTCAAAATAGCCTCGCAGACTTTACTAAATAAATCAAAACCTGACAATTAATCAAAACATGAAAATCTTCGCAACATCTCAGGACACTAAAACTTTGTTATCCCACCACAAATCCCAACCAGTTGAAACCCATGAGAAAGAACTTGCTATTACCAGTTTTCAAAAACAAAATCACAACGTTGAAACCAAGAGATACATTAATCATATATCAAAATAATGATATTTTAGTTGCAAACAACTGCAGCAGACTATCACACTATAAACAAACACACCCCTTCTTCAAGTTGAGGTCAAAATGACATGAAAGAATCGATTTTGGGTGATATCTTTGAGACACAAGCCAATTCAACGATGTTGAACATCAATTCAAACACTCAAGCCAATTCAACGATGCTGAACAACAATTCGAACACTCAATTTTCCAAATAAATTGGACTACCTGTCTTTAATCAGAGTAAAGATCAACAAACCAATAAGGTAAAATCGAAAAATAACATGTATTATTCGTGCTCCTATATTATTCTGATTCATAAAATAGGTTAGTCTCAGTAAAATCACCATAAGGCAAGTTGCACAAAGAAACCAATACTCCTTGTGATCTCGAGGAAAATTCTCGCCGAAACTTCTTCAACAGTTCCTCACACCATATTGTATCATATATTAGATAAGAGAATCAGTAATGTTAAGGAAAAAAGTAGTGTATAAACCAAAAAGTATCAGATAAAATTAATTGTGAGTTATCCAAAGGTTAAGCTAACAGAAAAGTGAATGATTGGAACATTTCAGTTTATGGTCACAGAAAAATGACAGCAATTACAAGCAAGACATTATAGTGTGATTTTAGTGTGATTTTCTTACTTTTTCTTCAAGTACAGTACCCATTCACCATCTATTATTTTGTGTGCAAGGTCTGTCCAACCAAAAGCTTCACAGTCATGAAGAACTTGAAAGATAATAATAACCAAAGTAAGGCAAACCTATTATCTAATCTGCATATCAACTTGTACGTAATCAAATGCTACCGGATTTAGAGGAATCTGAAACAACGCAAAGAACATATTTTTAATAACTGATGAGAAACAAAAGCCCTAAATCAATACACCTCTGCAAGTACATATGAAACACAACTATATTAGAAAATGTAAGAAACACAGGCAAAGATTCCTGTACACTTAAAAATTGAATCTTTAAAGTTTAAACCAAAAGCATAAACAAAACGTATACACATTAAAATGAATTAAGAATTGGTATTTACACCTTTGCATCCACGAATACATATTTCTGGTAAGAAATTAGGGCTGCCCAGCTTTTGCCCTAGTTGACTTTTTCCTGTGCATTTAGGATTGCAGACAAACCTTTGCTCCCACCTTAATATCTTCAATACCACCAGTGTAGACAAGCCAATTCAATACCACTTCAGCCGCTGCACGATAGCCGTTGGCGCCCTCTACTGCAAAACTAAAACCAGTAATCAAACCACACACACGCAGCCTCAAGACCACTGCCACACAAAATCAAAACAAAACCGAATACAAATTAAACTACCACAAACTGAAAAAAACGAAATTAAAAGTCAATATGGAAAAAATGATTCACCGGAGGGAAGTTGGATGAAGAGAGGGAGAGGATGAACATAATCAACAGATTGAGTAGAAGAATAACCAAATCGAAAAATAGAACATTGAATAATGGCATATGGAATGCGGGTAACTGGTATGGTATTGAAATTTAAGACGAAGCAGATCGTGGGCAGTTAGTCTAAGAAGACTGATCGTTGATATGCACGAAGAGAAAAGACTGGAAAAAAAACTGAAGCTCGTTGGTGATTGAACCGGAAAGAAACTGGTGAAAGAGATCGTGTGAATTATTATTGAGATTTACAGCATATGGGTAGAAAATTCTGAGAATGAATCACAGTCGTTGATTTGATCCGACGACTGTAATGAATTTCGCTGGAACTTGCTGAGAGAAATAATATAGTAAGTTAGACAAGCACATAATTTTTGAATGTTGACATTCTAAATTTTTTGATATCCAATGTAAACTTCTCTTTGGATATGTTAATTAATATTTTAACCATTAACTTATATTTATTCAAAACACTCATTTCAAATAAAATTGAAAGTAGTGATATTTGTTTATAATGTTAATTAACAGTTATTAATTACAAAATAATTTATAACATACTATTAACATCCAAGTAATTTTAAAATTTAGCATTTGAAATCCAATTTCAACTAAATTCAAAATTTTATAAGCAAAATATAACTAGAATATGTTTAGAAGTCATTACTATAATATAGAAGTCGTTACTATAATTTTATTTAGAATAAATTGACAATTATATTCAAGTAGCATAAACATAAAAAGTGAAATTTATACTAACCATGTTTTATGAGATAAAGTACATTAGGTTTTTGAATAATTTATACTTGGATGAATTCATAAGAAAAGGAAAGTTTTTGATAATTAATGTCAAATTTAATATAAGACAATGTCAAGTTGAATTTCAAGAAGTAGAAGTTTTCATTGACATTGTCTCTTGAAAATTTTAACACATAGGATTGACTATATTAAATGAGGATTACATTGGAGACATGATTTTGTATAGAAAGTCTATCATAATGACGTGTCAATCAAAATTTATTAAATTGACAATCACATTGGAGATGCTCTGAGTAATGCAATTCTTCCGCTGCTGCTATTTTCTCCTAATTTGGAGCTATCCATTTCTTCCGTTGCTGCTATTTTTTTCTACCGATGCTGGACTGTTATTACTGTGTATTTGTTACTTCTGCTGGTTTCCGGCTATGTTGTTTTTTGTTGTTGCTGTTTCTCTAGTTCTGTCGCTGGTTTTATGAATTTGGTTGCTGTTTTTTGGTTGTTGCTACTGCTGCTGAGCTGTAGCTGCTGCTGTTTTTTTTTTTTTTTGGTTGTTGTTATTGCTGCATGATTAGGTTTTGTGAACATGGTAGAGAAAGTGATTTCGGTGTCTGTCTTGATTTTTTAAATACTTATACCTCTGAATCTTGCTCTTTTTTGTGGGAAATTATAGTTCTAAATATTTTTTCCGTTATGTTTTGAAAGTCACAACTTTGACATAAAAATCCTTTTTTGTTTCCGAAAATTTATAGCCTGAATGGTGTTAAGGATCTGAGTAAGGTCTAAAGATGAAGTATGCTAATCTTAAATGTTGAAATGGAAGTTTAAATACAATGATGAAGTGTGGTATGTGGTTTGTTTGTATATCTTTTCTGTCAAGTAAAAGTAAGTTTCTGTGGTTTGTCCTAATAGACTGGTAAAGTTGCTCTGATATCTTGTAACCATTGTTTGGCTTACAGTTGAATAGCATCAGCCGAACTTTTAAGAACTCGATCAAATATGGGAAACCTCATAGTCTTCCTCTTCATCATCTTCAAGTTTTTGAGTTTCATGGCTACAGTGGTCAGGCGAGTGAGGATGGTGTTGTTATGCACGTACAGTTAAACCTCGATAAATGAATACTCTTGGGACCATCATAAAAATATTCATTTAGCGAGGTTATTCATTTAACGATAAATGAATAAATTATTCATTTACCGAGACATTTATCGATAAATGAATTTTTATTCATTTAGACAGTATTGAAAATATTATATAAGTATTTTATTTAAAACTATTAAGAAGATATATGGTATGCATTGTATGGAATATCTAGAGTTTTATAAAATGTTTCTAATCTACATTACAAACTAAGGTATATGAAGTTATGAACTAAGTACATATTAAGCAATGATCACCTTACAAAACTATTTTCTAGCAATGATCACCTTACAAAATTACTTTCTACAATACAAGTATAATACTTCCGAAGTTTTTTTGCGCTAGGAAAAATCAAGGATGAAATGAATTTTGGTGGGAAAATAGAGCAAAAAATTATAAACACTTTTTTTTGTAAAGGAATGATTTATTGTAAGAACATTATCTTTTACTAGGTATATATATAAAAGTAGAAAGTGGCGGCGTAAATAAAAATTAAAAAAAAAACACCGCCGCCGGCCGCCACCGAAAATTATATTTAATATATGAAACTACATCAAAATTTGAGTTTTGATATCTCCGGTCGGTCATGTATATATTATGTAAACCCGTCGCCGGCCGTTTCCTATATTTTTGTTTATGGTAGTTGTGGCATTTTTAATATGGAATATACTTATTATTTAAACATAGAAAATACTATAGCATAATTATGGCAACGCATCGGTTTCAAGCTGGTAAACTGCAAAGCGTTAGTTTTCTGCTTTCTTAATGCCAAATATGTATAATTAAATTTATATTATTATGGAAGTTTGCACCAAAATTCCATATAAATGCACCTTTATTTGATTTATTGAATAAACTAAAATTCACTCTGTATTCCTTTCTATATATTTAAGGTGATTCTTAGAATGGAAGGAAGTAATTCCATATTTCCTAAACCTATAATAGACACGGACACGGTGAAAATTATGGAATAAACCACCCCAATTATAACTCATTATATGGAATATGAATGATACATATATTATTTACTATGTATATTATTTACAGTAGAAAACTTACCAAAGTTAACAAAAACTATTTAATATTATAAATACTGTCTTCGTTAAGATTCCGCCTATAATAATATATTCAAGAAATACAAAACATAAAAAACACCACCTCCGGAACCGCAATGACAAAACACTAAACGACCTCCAAGTCCGCGTTTTACGTGGGAACACCATCTCCGATGACCTCTACAATTAACGTACATATATAGTATGCGTATAAATTTGGAAGGTTGTGTCGTTTTAATTAGGTAGCCACCTTTTTACCATATTTGTATATACTTTAGTAATATAATATAAAAAGTTAAATAATTCATGTACTGATTTAATCACCATTAATTCCATACATGCCATCTAATTAGTTCATTTTATGGTATTAAGATTTAAGATAAGACTTCTCTCAATGTTCTGAATTAATTTATGGTATTATGCGTTGAGTTCAAAATATTTTATGGTATTAGTATATTTTCGATTTTTTACGTATTATTATATAAATAAGGTCTCCTAATCTCATCATATTTTTGTCACCATGGCACACTTCTAGGTTCTAATAAAGCTCCACGCTGATGAATATAGTCAAAAATTCATAGTTCTTTCTTAATAAGACTGGAGAATTATGAAAATTCACAGTGGAGTTTAGTCGACAATCACATAACCATTTTCTCCTTTTCGGTCGAGCTTGAACATGGAGTTTGATCTATGAATAATCTTATTATTATGATTTGAAGGGATTCACAAGATCGTTACAACATTGAGGTCTCTACTTTTATGTGGGTGCACTATATTTATGGTACGACAAGTGAAAAAGGCAAATCGTTCTTTTGAGAAGAAGAGCTCCAATATATATGTTTCTGTCTTTACTACGTAACGGAACAAAAAGTTACAAATTGTTTAAATCCAGAGAAGATATCATCCAAGTTGGGTCAGCAATAGTGTCTCGGGTGCGGGTGGACAAAATGTTAAGCTTCCTTTATATAATACCCACCATAAATATAAAGTTCTGAATCTTTATCAATATTTACGAAGGTGAAGAAACCATAACCCGAGACCCAACGTGACTAGCAAGTTCAAGCTCCTAAAGGTCGCCATCTGCTTCAAAATGCTGATGGCATCGTGAACCTCTCGACAGAGCCACCGGCACAAGTTTGAGGTATATATATTGGTTGTATGTATTCTAGAATGCATGTGGCTATTGATGACCGAATTAGATAGATCGGTTAATAATTCGATGCACAATAGCTGAATCGAAGGATGTGGAGTGACCGATTCACGAATACACTTTCTTTTGAAGTAACCAAACATTTTAAACGACTGGTAAGGCCCTTACCCGTTTTTTTGTTGATTTTTATCAGTCACATAAAAATTTTCTGAAAACATTCCTATAAATAATAATAATAAAACGTGATAAAGACATACTAAAACATCATATTTTATAAATGTGAAAAGAAATTGACTACTATAGTAAGCAAATATTTTGGAAATTATCTACCATGTCATTAATTATAAGTGTGAACATGTATTTTAAATAGTAAATTTTATATAAGTTTAATAGACTATAACTATTTTTTATTTCCTTTATTTCCGTTGATTATGAATTATTACCGTACATAAAAATATACACAATGAAATATATAGTTAAATACTCAAAAATAAAAGCTATAAGTCAATATTAAATAAGATTCTCCTCCAACCGATATTAAGCTATAAGTCAGGCATCAAACATAACAATTATGTATGTTAATAATTAAAACAAGAGAAAGTCTATGAGGAGACCGTTTATATTATGGACAGGGACTACATAGCAAAACCAGAAACTAGGGGACTGAAATGCAATAACCAGAAACTACATTAATTTTCGCGGGTCGACGCGCGAAATACCCGTTTTTTCCCGGGTATATAAGGCCTCAAACCCGATAAAAAACAAACTGAAACGGGACAGATTCAACCCCAAATTTGCAATGATCCAAGGTGAATCTCACACCTTTTTCCCCAAAATTGCACCGATCAGAGGTGAAACTCACAGTTTCTTCCCCAATTTTGCAACGATCGAAGGTGAAACTCACACCTTCTTCCGGATCGGAGGTCGGATTTCGTTGTTCTCGTCTGCAAATCATATTTCGATCGTTTTGAATCTTCAAATCCATTGATTTGAAGCTTCAATTCAATCGAGATTTGAGCGGATCGAAGGCAACGAGTTTAAGGCCGAAAACATCAAGTTATGGATCAGAAATTGTTATCAATGGAGATTGAACCACTGGTGAGTGTTTTGTGTTGATTTGTAGGATGTTGTATAGGATTTTGGTAGGCAGTTTCATATTGATTGGTTTTTTTGACCAGAATGAGAGAAGGGTGGAAGAAGAAGGAGAATCAAGCTCATTAACGGTGATATCAGGTATATCTAAACCTTATTTAGTTAAACAATGAGGTTTCATGTGAAACTGCCTCTGTTTACGTTTTTATGATGTGATGCCGATGTTTGTGGCTATAATATGCAATATCTGTGATAAAAGTCCGATGTTCTGTTGTGTTTGAGTCATCAAAGCCAAGTCTGTGAGGTTTATGTGCTGAAACTGGCCAGGGTAGATTTTTTATGATGTGATGCCGATGTTTGTGGCTATAATATGGAATATATGTGATAAAATCTCGATGTTCTGTTGTGTTTGAGGCATGGGTGCTAGGGATGTGAGGTTTGTGTGCTGAAACTGGCTAGGGTAGTTTTTTTATGATGTGATACCGATGTTTGTGGCTATAATATGGAATATCTGTGCTAAAATCCCGATGTTCTGTTGTGTTTGAGGCTTGGGTGCCAGGGATGTGAGGTTTGTGTGCTGAAACTGGCTAAGGTAGATTTTTTATGATGTGATGCCGATGTTTGTGGCTATAATACGGAATACATGTGATAAAATCTTGATGTTCTGTTGTGTTTGAGGCATGGGTGCCAGGGATGTGAGGTTTGTGTGCTGAAACTGGCTAGGGTAGTTTTTTTATGATGTGATGCCGATGTTTGTGGCTATAATATGGAATATCTGTGCTAAAATCCCGATGTTCTGTTGTGTTTGAGGCTTGGGTGCCAGGGATGTGAGGTTTGTGTGCTGAAACTGGTTAGGGTAGATTTTTTAGATGTGATGCCGATGTTTGTGGCTATAATATGGAATATTTGTGATAAAATCTCGATGTTCTGTTGTGTTTGAGGCATGGGTGCTAGGGATGTGAGGTTTGTGTGCTGAAAATGGCTAGGGTAGATTTTTTAGATGTTCATGCTCATGTTTGTGGTTATAATATGGAATATTTGTGCTAAAAGTCTGATGTTCTGGTCTTTTTGAAAAAATTGCAAATTGTGGCGGGCTACCTGATTTGGCTGAAATTGATTTCACATCTTGTTTTGAAGACATCAAAGCAAGAACAATACCTGAGCTAGAAAACCTCTATAGACTGCAATCCAATGCACTTGGATTTTCGTATAGAAAATCAACTCAACGGAGAGACAGTAATGGGAGTGTCTATGAAATGAAAAGTATTTCACTTGTTCATGTGCTGGAAAGCCTAACTTAACCACCCCTCCAACCCCTATTCCTGTTAGTCCAACCCCTCAAAAGAAAAAGAGAAAGAGAAAAGAGTATGCCATAACCAAAACTGAATGTCGAGCAGTAATGCGAGTGAAGTTGGAGGATGGTCTGTTTGTTGTGAAGGAGCACATTGTGAACCACAACCACCCCCTGACCAGAACAGCATGGCAGATGTTCCAGCGAAGTGAAAGGAAAATCACGGCAGAAAAGGGCAGGGTAATTGAAGGGATGGAAGCTGCAGGTTTAAAACCCTCGGTTGGATATAGATATTCCACATATCTATCAGGAGGTGATCATGTTGTTGGTTATGAGATGCGTGATGTAATAAACTATGTCGGGAGGCTTAGGATGAAACAAATCGAAGGTGGTGATGCAAATACAATTGTCCGGCTACTTGAGGAACGAAGTAATAATCAAGAAGACTTCTTTTTTAGAGCTTTGAGGAATGATGACAAGGACAAGACACTGGCAGCTCTATTTTGGAGGGATTCAATGATGCAGGAGGACTTCAACCTGTTTGGAGATGTACTTGTGTTTGACACAACATCCAGAACGAACAGATATGACCTTATCTGTGCGTTCTTAGTTGGTGAAAACAACCATGGAAGTAACTCGATGTTTGCTTGCGCATTCATTGCAAATGAACAAGCCGAAACTTTTGTCTGGCTTCTAAAGACATTTAGGAAGAGTATGGGAAACAAGGCACCACAAACAATTTTCACTGATCAGGATCAAGCAATGGCGACAGCAATTGAAGAGGTAAAATCTGGACCTTTTTGTCAATATTTTAGAACTATGATGTTTAGTGTCAAAATACCTATGTAAGGGTTTAAAATGCCCATGTTTGGTGACAGGTTTTTCCTGAATCAAACCACAGACTTTGTTTATGGCATTTGAAACAGAATGCAATTAGCCATTATGGTGAGTTGAAAAAGGATGGGCCTTTCAAGACAGCATTTGATAACTGCTTGACAGGTAACCACATGTTGTAAATATTATGTTCACAAATTGATGATTAAAACTTTCATGTTTGGGTTCAAAGTAGCTACCTTGGAGTTTAAACAAATTACCTTTTGAATCACAGGTTGTAGTGATGAGGATGAATTTGAAAAGAATTGGAAATCCATGATAAAAACTTACAAGCTAGAAGAGGGTCATCCATGGTTCACAAGGTTGTATAATTTGCGTCATAAGTGGAGCCCAGCATTTGGAAAGGATTTTTTTTCAGCCGGAATACTTTCGTCACAAAGAAGTGAAAGCACAAATAGTGCCATTAAATCAAGAGCAACTAAGTCAACTTCATTGACACAGTTCTTGACAATATTTGAGGATACATTACACACATGGAGGAAGAATGAGCAAAGAGATGAGCATAATTCATTAATGTATATTCCAAGGAGTGCCGATGCTGGTCTTTCTAAAGCATGCAGCAGAGGTTAGTTTTGGATTATTTCTTAGTTTGTATCATATAATATCAACCTTTAGATTTAAAATGCCTTTGTTCTGTACTGTGAATATAAATTCAAAGCCTTTTTGTTCTTTCCATCTGCAAACAGGTTTATACGAAAGAGATTTATGAGGAATTCAGGAAACATTTCAGGCGTGGAATGGCGACATCGATAACTGAAATGGAATGCAACCATGGAAGCTATATTAGATCTTTCAAAGTGGCAAAGGAGAGTGATCCGGAGAAACCTGAAACTGACGTATTAACTACTGAGGCAACAACAAAATCAATTGAAGTATTTTGCTCATGCAGGTTGTTTGATGAGGCAGGTTTGTTATGCTCCCATTGCATAAGGGTGTTACACATGCTATTTATATCAAAAATACCCGGGCAGTATATACTGGATCGCTGGACCAAACACATCAAGAGGGACGTCTGGACAAAGTACCTTGAACAGCAGCCTAATCTAAGACTTGAAGATTTCACACCTTGGCGCCATGATATGAGTAGAAGATTGTAGAATCTTCTACTCAAAAGTGAAGGAAATGAGCAGGCTCGAAAGCTTCTGGAGGATACAATGATAAGAGATGAAGTAGCAGTACAACAGTTCTTAGCCACTAAAGCGCCTCAGATAGCAGAAAGTGATGGACCAGAGCCATCCGAGCCATCAGGTTCGGGTCCAGATGATGAAATGCACTTTGGCAATCCGGAGAGAGTAATGGGCAAAGGAAGGCCTGATGGAAAAAGAATCAAGTCTGGGATTGAAAATAAGAAAAAGAAACTGAAGAAACAATCTCAGACTGAGTTTGGATCATACACACCAAAACCGACATTATTTTAAATTGATTAGGAATGTAAGTCTAAACATCAGTGTTATTAGCAACAGGATCGGGGTTTTATATTAGATGCTTTTGTAAGGTTCTGGTTTTATCAACATTGGTATTATTGATCAAAACATTGAAAGTTTATAATTGAAATTTGTGTTTCCTATATCAAAATGCAAAGTTTGTTAAAAGCATTGTTTTTTTACATTGTTTATGTTTGAGTATATAAAGAAGACCTTTGAAATTAAAAAGCCTTTGTTCCTCAAAATCAAATGCATGAATTGTATTTTAGGTTTGTGTGTATAATGCAGACCCTTGGAATTAAAATGCCTATAATATGGGATCACATTATGGAGACCTTTGGAATCATATTTTTAGATGTGATGCTCATGTTTGTGCCCATCAAATGGGACCTGTGTCCTAAAAGTCCAATGTTCTGGTGTTTTTGAGACATTGGCCTTTAAGATATGTTTGTGTGCTGAAACTGGCTAGGGTAGCATTTTTATAATGGTGTTTGTGATGCTCTTGTTTATGTTTAGGTTTGAGTATATAATGGATACCTTTGGAATTAAAATGCCTTTGTTCTGCAAAATTAAATGCATAACAATGCATGCAAGGTTTGAATATATAATGTGGACCTTTGTATTTAAAATACGTTTGTTTTGATGTGAAGTTAATAGGAACTTAAGTTATTCCCTTTTTTAGTATAAAATAAATAAATTCAACTTGATAGCATCATGCTTTTGTATTTAAACTTTGAGATTTAGGGTTAAAAATTGTAATTTGTAACATAAACTCTAAAATTACTACTTTGTAAATATTGCCAACTTTTAATACTCTATAAAATATATAAAATCCAAACATTGATATTATACCACTAAACATAAATTTTTTAGCACAAAAGATGTTTCACCTACACACATAGTCTAAAATATTAAACATAACAGATTGACAAGTTCACATCTACAAGCCCTCGTCACTTGAGGAGTCAATGTGCAAGTCAAAAAAGTTGAAACTAGTCTAGGCCTTCTTCCGCGCATGATTGTAGACGTCGTCCAGCATCTTATGGAAATTTGGATCACACCAAAATTCTTGGCTTCCCCACACCTCCTCCTCACTATCTGGACCAGCATTCACTTGTCTTTTTTCAGCTTGAGCTCGATTAAAGCAGTCCATAAGCCTTGAAGTAGCAACAGCGAGATCTCTTTTGAAGAACTCCAGACATTCTTCAGCAGTCTAAAAACATCAAAAGACCATGGTGTAAGTAAAAAAGGATAGGAAAATGATAATAAAGAACAATAGCAAAGAAAACTCACCTTCAGACCAAGGCTTTTAATTTCATCGTCAGTTTTGATATCACCACCGAGTGGGATGGTAAAACCACCAACATTAAGATTGTCCTTGACCTCTTGTTTGCTGCAATCATCCTCAACAGAAGCATGCTTCAACAGCTTCCCAAGTCGGGTCAGAGGATACAAATCACTTGTAAGAGGCGCGCGTTCATACTTCCGGGCTTTGATCTCCTGGCACCTCTGATTCACCTTCTCTTGAGGCCAATGCTGCAACAGCGGAAGAGCTACTGGATTTGATTTCCCCAGAACCAGAGCACGCTGCAAGAACTGGACAACGAGAACAAACACACACCCACTGATTGTTGTGTACTTGGTTGTGTAATACCTTTGCACTCCCTTGGACAGCTTCGAATAGACAAACTCGCACCAATCCAAATTTTTTATCTCTGATACATTCTCCACAGCCTTCAAAACTTGCATGTCAACATCCTTGGATGACACTGGAGATAAGAAACAGGTCACAGCATACAGCACGAAGTATCTGGTGAAGTCTTCACCACCTTCGGGACAATTCTCCATCGCTTCCCAAAGCATGCTTAAAGAGATTCCCTTATCACCTTCAATCTGGAATTTGGTCTTCCACGCTTGCCTTCTCTCGGCTATCGCCTTATCATTCTTAGCAACTCTAGAGCTCGACAAAACCTCCAAAGGTACACATTCACCACCAGTGGGCAGCCCCAAAACATCATGGACATCATCAACAGTAATTACATACTGGGCATTACCAACACGCTGGGTGCAATATCCACCATCAAAATTCTCCAGGAGGAAGGGAAGAATACCTAACGGAAAGTTCTTAAGTTGCAGCTTCATAAGTGACCCAAACCCAATAGCTTCAATGTCCTTATTCTGAGCATCAGTCAAATTACTAATCAACTCAACAAGGACTCCAGGTTGATGAGCCACAGTAAGCTGTTTCTGACACCTACAAAATCAAGTAGCAGTTTAGTTTAAAATGTGAACCTATAGCATTAAAAAACACATGTTATGCTGTAAAACCTTAACCTTTGCATCATGACAGACAGCAGAAAAATAAATTAAAAAGTATAGGTTTCTAAACCCTAAACCCCAAATGAACCTTAAACCCTACACACAGGGTACTAATTCATTACAAACCTTCAGATATTAAACAGTAACCTTTTGATATAAAATATATATGTTTCTAACATTTAAAAACAGTGGGTTTTTTTATTCAAAACCTTTTGATATTAAACCTTAACCTTTTGATATAAAAAATATACCTTTTGTTACATGCAACAAATTTTTAAAAAAGTTAAAACAAATAAAACACTTACTCTGTGCCATCTTTGTTGACATATTTCACAACGTGTGAAACAACCCTCTTTCTTTTTTTCTCGGCAGGCTCAATAATGTCAGCTCCCGCCAGAACCTTCCCTTTCCTTTTTCTATTTACAGCTTCACGAACAGGCGAAGGGGGTGAATTCTGAGTTTGAGGGGGTGAATTCTGAGTTTGAGGGGGTGATTGGGGGGGGGTTGAATTTGGAATTTGAGGGGGTGAAAGAGGGGATGATCGAGTGGGTGAATTCTGAGGTTGAGGGGGTGAATTCTGAGGTTGAGGGGGTGATTGCTGAGCAAGGGGTGATTGAGGGGGTGTTTGAAAATCATCATCATCATTCTGATTAATAGGATGTTCACGAGCTTTGTTCTTCTTGGCAACAAACTTTGGGCCGTTCTTCTTCTTCTGATGAACAGGGCAAGGCCCCTTGTGGTCAGAAGGAGGACATGTAGGGCATTTCTTCTTCGGATTTCGCTTCCGCTTCCGGTTATCTGTATGAAATTGTCATTAAACACATAAGAAACTGAGAACAACGAGTTCACAAGAAAAAGAGTGAAAAACAAATAAAAAACAACCTTCAACATCTGGATTATGCTTCTCGGCGGCAATTCTCTTCGCCTCCTTCTCGGCAGCAAGTTTGTTCGCCTTCTCCTCGGCAGCAATTCTCTTCGCCTCCTTCTCGGCAGCAAGTTTCTTCGCCTTCTCCTCGGCAGCAATTTTCTTCGCCTCCTTCTCGGCAGCAAGTTTCTTCGCCTTCTCCTCAGCAGCGTCTTTAATCGCCTTCAGCTCGGCGTCCTTCTTCGCCTTCTCCTCGGCAGCAAGTTTCTTCGCCTCCTTCTCGGCAGCAAGTTTCTTCGCCTTCTCCTCAGCAGCGTCTTTAATCGCCTTCAGCTCGGTGTCCTTCTTCGCCTTCTTCTCGGCAGCAATTTTCTTCGCCTCCTTCTCAGCAGCAAGTTTCTTCGCCTTCTCCTCCTCGGCAGCAATTTTCTTCGCCTCCTTCTCAGCAACGATTTTCTTCGCCTTCTCCTCAGCAGCATCTTTAATTGCCTTCAGCTCGGCGTCCTTCTTCGCCTTCTTCTCAGCAGCGTCCTTCTTTGCTTTCTCAGCAGCAGCTTTCTTCGCTTTCTCAACAGCGGCTTTCTTCGCTTTCTTCTCAGCAGCTTCTATCTTCGCCTTCTCAGCAGCTTGTTTCTTCAAATTCTTCTGGGTAGCAACTTTCTTCGCCTTCTTCTCAGCGTCTTGCTTCGCCTTCTCCTCAGCGTCTTTCTTAGCATTCTCAGAAGCATCTTTCTTCGCCTTATCCTCGGCGTCTTTTTTAGCCTTTTCCTGAGCGTCTTTCTTGGCCTTCTCAGCTGCTAGTCTTTTCTTTTCAGCACTACCAACAGCTTTCAGATAACAAAAAGATGGTTAAAATTCTAAACATCTATAAAAAAACCAAAACAAAAAATAAAATAAAAACAACACCTGCAGTTTCAGACTCAGATTTCTCAAGTAGAGAACCTTCATTATAACCTTCATTATCAGGTTCACGGTCATTAGATAATAAACCATCAGCCGACATAGCTTTTATAACACCGGAACAAACAGAATTAGCAAATTCTTGACTATCAAGATTTAGCATATCAACTGATTCTTGGGTACCATTAGCATTAGCGCCACCAGTGTCTTCAAACATGACATGAACAGGGACAGCTCCTGTTGTTCCTGTTTACATGCAAAAATAAAACCAAACCATAGTAAAGTATAACTTTGATGTTTACATATACAAATTAATTCAGAACCTTCAATAATAAAATCACAACCATAGCATGTTAAACAGTGATGTTTACATATATAACCAAAATCAAAACATTGGACAACAGCATGTTAAAACTAAATCATAACAAAGATGTTTACAGATGCAAAACTAAATCATAACATTCAACACTAAAAATCCAACCAAAGCATGAAAAACATTGATGTTTACACAAATAAATAAAATCAAACCTTTGACAGTAAAAAAAATGGGCATGCTATACGCAGTCCGTATTTTGCTTATTTTGCAGTCCAAAATTAAAATACGCCTTCGATATATATGATATGGTCAATAATTATGTATATCAGACACATGCATCATATATACTACTTCTATTGCATACACTTACAATTCAGTTATATATCAGAATCATTGTATATATGATTATTTTAAAAAAATACGGACTGCAAATAAGCAAAATACGGACTGCGTATAGAAGGCCCGTAAAAAAGAAAAAAACAACCATAGCATATAAAACAAAGATGATTACACATTAAAACCAAAACCTATAACCTTCTAAAAGGTAAGGTATACTTCTAACAACTTAACCTTCATTACTTAAATACCTACTTTTACAAGTAAAACATCAATGATTATAAAGAGACAAAAAAGGCGAGAGACCAATACAAGAAATTCAAAACAACAATTATACAAGTTCGCAAATATAACATGCACCTTCCAATACTAAAATCAAAGCTTCTAGAAAATAAATCCAAACCAGAAAACACACATGCAAAACAATGGCAAATCACAGAACACACAGAGAAGCACAAAATAACGGCACAAACATTGCCCAATCAATACTCAACTCAAAACAAGAGTTCAAATACACATATATGAGCACAACCGCCGGAAACCGCCGGAAAACACAACCGCCGGAGCACAGAAGCACAGATCCGACGATCAAAGCACATTATAAATCAAAAAATCGAAACAATTGCACGAGTTAATAGGTTTTTATCTTCAGTAGAGCCTGAAACGCTTTGATTTCCTCTTGTCAACACCATTGTACTCCGATCTAAAGCACAGAAAAGAAAAAAAAGAAAAAACAAACACAAATCCGCATCAAATCGTATATAAAGATGAAAACAAACAAATCGAGAAACTTACTTGCTATTGCGCACGGTAGAACACGGTGGATCGATGCCTGAATCGGAAAACCGACGGTTAATTAGGTTTTTGAATTTGGGGGAGAAATTGGTTGCGACGGTTCGGGAGGTTCTGCAAAAATTGAAATGGGAATTATGAAAGGAAAGTTGATATTTATATGAATTCTAGTTTAGCATATTTGTGAAAAGGCCCTCGCATTTTAGATGTTTTTGCAAAAAGGCCCGCGCCCAGTTTTACTTTTTTTTTCAGTCCCGTCTATAATCTGGACGGTCTCTTTCGAGACTTTCTATTAAAACAATATATTGCTCCTTTACATTTTGATTTAAGCTTAATTTCATGTTATATATAATTAGAAAAGTAAATGAGAAAATTTTATATTACATAATTAAATACCATAAATCATTACTATACAAACACTAATGCAAGAATTTTTTTTTATCAACTAATGTAAGAATTGGAAAACAAAGATACTTCCTTTTTCCAAGTGAATGAAACTGAACTGAACTAAACTGGACTGAATTGAATTGAAAAATTAATTGAACTGCTATATTATTAGATTCACAAATAGGGAACTGAACTGAAAATGAATAAATAAATTTAACGAACTAATAATTTTAATTTTTAAACATATCATTGTATGTGGTTGAAATATAAAATAGACAAATATAACTACTGAACTAAATCGAAATAAATTTAAATATATTCATTTAAACTGAACTGAATTAAAAAAATGAAAAAACTTAAACTGAACTGAATTAAAAAATAAAAAAAACTTAAACTGAACTGAAATAAAGAAAATTTCCGTGTAACATGGCCCAAGTCTGGTTAGATAAAGGTAGTAAGAATTAGAATAAACCTTGCACATTTTTATGTGGTGTATTTTTTGGAAAGATGAGTGATACATTACATGTCCATGTTTACTATTTTGGGTGCACTAACACAATTCAGGGACCACATGTTGTATTTTTCAGACCTGCAATAGTAAACTGGACATGCATGTATAATTATTGTTTGGAAATTTAGCTACTATACTTTGAAGCAATGTGGGAATTTATCTTATGGTTATGTACAAAATAACATTCACAATGGTTGCAGCTTAAAAAACACTTTTCCTAACAATGGTCACTCCTTAATTAAGAATGACAGCTACTATTTAATAAAGACTACTCCTTACTTAAGAAGTGGATACGTTTTTTATATATAATTAAAAGAGAGAATTATCCATGATTCATTTAAGAGGTAGTCTTGTGAGAAACCGTCTATATTATAGACCGGGGACTAAGAAGTAAATGGATGGTTGTATAAAAATAAGGAGGTCTTTAATTGTAATTTTAAAAATTACTATTCACGTGCACTATTCAGGACCCATTACTATTCGCGGCCTAGAACTATTCACGCGCGCACTATTCAACAAAACTATTCACGACCCAGTACTATGCATATCCCAGCACGCCCCAGTATTTATTTGAACATGTTCTATATTAAAACACGTAGGTTTTAACTTAAAAGTATAATGTTTGATTTTTTTAATATATTGTGCATTAAAACGTGGTGGTTGTAAATTAAAAGTAGAATGTTTGATTGTTAATAGATTGTAGATTAAAATATGGATGTTGTTATTAAAAGCAGAATGTTTGATTTTTTAAAATATGTTGTGCATTAAAACACAGAGGTTATTTATTTTTTAATATATTTGATTTTTAATAGATTGTAATTAAAGTATGGATGTTTTTATATAAACTATAATGTTCGTTTTTTAACGGGTTGTACATTAAAATATGGAGGTTTTAATTAAAACTGCAATGTTTATTTTTAATTGGTTATAGACTAAAATATGAAAGTTTTAAATTTAAAATAAAATGTTTGAATTTTAAATATGGAGGTTTCACCTTAAAAGTGAAAAGATTTAAATTATAATAGGTTGTAGATAATAACACAAATGTTTTAAGATTAAAATATAGAGTTTTATTTAATGATATTTGTATATACATATACCTTGACAGAAAAATAATCATTGAACATAGGTTGGTGTAGTGATTGGGTTGTTTCTCTTCCATTTGAGGTCACTGGTTCGAGCTGTTGCGGGCAACATTTTGCAGCAAAGAGGAAAAAATGGAACATATGTGGTGGGTCCTACATGTATCAACGCGCGCGCGTGAATTTAATAGGGTGGAATATTTTGCAAAAATTGTAATTAAGTCCCTCCATATTTTGCAAATAAAAACCTCCATATTTTTCTATTAAAGAAATAGGTTCGTCTAAATTGGTCTCTTTTGAGAATTTCTATTCATTTAACCAAAAAAATTTAAAAGTTACATTATGAAAGGTCAAATCTCCTATTAAGAAGACAATTATTTTTGAACAACAGACACAATCTGTAAAAATACATGAAATTTTATATTATTATGACATTACAATGCATTCTCCTGCATCAATATATATAATTAATAAGGAATTGTTATATTTTCATTTGTGCATGGGCAACCAATCAATAATTTTATATTTTTAAAATAAATCATACAGTAAATATAAGAAATGCTCATTCAAATTTTATTTTATTTCATTGTTAGTAGTTTGTTTTTACTTAATTTTATCAAATTTTAAATTATGGCACATAAAGAGTGCTCCATAAATCCATTACTGTTGTGGATGCCCAATTTCATTGCTATTTTGGATACTCAAACTTGATTTTTATCTTCTCATTATCAAAAAATAAAAACATTTCAAAAGTATTTAAAATATATCGGGCAACGCCCGATCCGGTTAGCCTAGTTGATTGAAAAAATATATTTTAATATATATTTTAATATATATATATATATATATATCTTATGAAATGTGGTGATTATTCATTTATATTTACATAGGACCTTTGAGGATTAAAAAATAATTATTCATTAATGCATTTAGCGAGATTATTCATTTAGTCCCTTAGCCCAAGTCGGGACCGTGAAAAATTATTCATTTACCAAGGTTTTTCATTTATCGAATATTCATTTATCGAAATTTAACTGTAGTAGAAAATGCCGCTACTCTACAAAGAATAACCATTAATTCTGAACTTAATGGACTGCGATTTCCGCATAATTTGTTTGGAATTTGTTGCAATCGGGAGTGTCCAAGAGACATGTTCGGCGTATGCCATTACAAAAAGTTTGAAAAGAATTCGAGATGATGCGAAAGTCCGTGCTCTTCATCTCAGGGGAGCGATACCTTCATCAATTAAAGTTCTTATTCTTTAGCTTCTTGTTACACTTTTCTTGGCATCCTCGTGTATTATGCATTATTAGCAGCTTCAAAACCAGCTTTTGCTAGTTGGTAAATGCTCTTGTTTAGTGAAATTGGCGAATGGTTTTGAAACTCTAAATGCGTATTCCTGTTTTATTTGTTTGCATGACTGATTCTCGACTCTGCGAGAAACCCCATAATTCTTTCAACTTTTTCAACATTCTCTATGCATTTTGGAATTTCTTCCTAATAATGATGTGCCATTACTAACTTCTCAAGATTCAGAAAAATGCCATCTTGAAGTTGACTAGGTATGAGAATTGTAACTTTAGATTCTCGATTTTCAGCACATAGAAGGGCAGAGAATTCTCGATTACGACAAAATCTATTTCGGCAGAATTTTTCAAACTCATCTATCTCATTGATACAATGTCGGATTCGTGTGATGTTTATATGGTTGCGTGCGGAATTCAGAGACGAATCCAATGCACTATCATAGGATCACAGATTCTCAACAAGGAATGAGATCGCTTCTGTTTATTGTGCTCTTTCTGCAGAATATTTCAAAACCCTCTATCTGATTGATGTGATGTCGGAATCATGCGATTTGTATATGGTTGCGTGCGGAATTCAGAGACAAATTCAACGCACCATCATAGGATCATAGATTCTCAACAAGGAATGAGATCGCCTCTATTGAAGATTGAGGAAAAACTTCAGTTTTTGCTCATCTTTTTTCACCCAGAGAGAATTGTTCAGCACCCTATACTTGCAAGAATTTCGCAAAGTCGAAACTTGGGATTTTATGTGGGGGTTTATCATATGTGGGGTGTGGGGAAAATAGGATCCTGGCACATGGCAAGTATAATTTAAAGCTTAAAAATAAGTTACGGAGCAACCTTCACCGTCTGTTTTATTTATTAGTCCCTCTCTTTTCACTTTAATTTCCTTTTCCAGATTTTAAGTTCATCACCTTCACCGTTCATCTTCTTCCCAGATACCTTTATTATTCAGAAAACTCTCCCGACAACTAATTTTGTCGGGCAACTTTCTACTGAAACTGAGACGGTAATTTTGTCATTTGATCAAATAGGTGGCAGCTCTACTATTATACTGATCTTTCTACATCAAACTAGTGGAGAAATTGAAACAACAACAAAGCACATATAATATATATAGTTTATCCCAAACAAGAAAAATTCTTGATGCCCACAACCTATGCATCAAAACATAGATAGCAGAAAATACACTATATAGAAACAAGAGACAAGAAACAAGAGACTATATAGTGCCAAAACATGATTTTGATCAGGCAATTTTCAGCAACTAAGTTATTCTATGGCGTGGAGGTTAATTGGAGCCTTGGTGATGTCATCGAGCCCCTCATGTACCTTCGCTTCGCTATGGGAATAAGTTATCACTCTGCCGCTCTCTCACCGTCTTTTCTTTATCTTCTAAGGCTACAACACAGGTTTTTCAGGTTTCATTTGTTCTTCCTACAAAGGTTCCTTCTTATTCCCGCCAAGGAAGTCCATCGCCACCGTCACCTTGTTGTTGGAGTAGATTGCAGTGTTGTGACAAGCCAGCGCGTCGAAGTACATCGATGCCTAGGCCTGGTTCATCGCAGCCTGAGCCTGGCTCATCGCCGCCGGAGTGAGGTTTCCGGTCATGCGCCTGGAGTGAGCAGCGGCGTGTTGGTTGGGGAAGGCCTGTTAAGACTAATTTCCAACGTAATCTGTATTGACATACTGAGCACTATTTATACTTACAGAGAGGGTACTAACTGTTACAAATTAAACCCTAGGGGCTTACATGCAATATACAAGAATTACAACTAATTACCTTCTAAGTCCTCCAAGTCTTCTATTGTCACACCCCCCTTCAAGCGAAGCGTCGGATTGATCGAAACGCGAAGCTTGGACCGAAAGAAATCAAATAACGCACGGTTGAGTCCCTTAGTGAAAATGTCTGCTACTTGCAACGACGTAGGAATATGACCTACACGAAACTTGCCAGCTGCAACCAACTCTCGAACAAAGTGGTATTCAATATCAATGTGTTTCGCCCTCTTGTGAGCAACATGATTCTCAGTAAGAAAGATAGCACTGTTATTGTCACAAAAAAGAACATGCGACCCCAGAAGCGGATAACGAAGGTCCCGAAGAATGTAAGTCAACCAGATAACCTCTGAAGCAGTATTGGAAAGAGCCCGGTACTCAGATTCCGAGCTCGAGCGAGAAACTGTCGGCTGCTTCTTCGCACTCCACGACACTAAGTTTTCACCAAGATAAACAACATAGCCATAAGTGGAACGACGTCCCCAAGCAGCGTGCCCAGTCTGCATCAGAATATACTAAAACTTCCGAAAGACCATCAACAGTGAAAGTTAGACCACAATGTTGCATGTCACGAACATATCTGAGTATCCGAGTAACGGCAGCAAAATGGTCATCTCGTGAGTCCTAAAGATACTGGCTCACCGAATTGACTGCAAAAGACAAATCAGGTCGAGTGATGGTAAGATACTAAAGGGCACCCACAAGAGAACGATACAATTTCGGATTGTGAAATGGACCACTGGTGCTACCATGAAGCTGGGACAACAGAAGGAATGGTGTAGAGACTGGTGTGGCATCTAGCATTCCTGCCCGCTGAAGAATGTCCCTAGCATACTTGGCCTGACCCAAGTACAGTCCATGAGTAGTATAAGTCACCTCCAAACCAAGAAAGTAGCTAAGGCGTCCAAGATCCTTGACAGAGAACTTCTGATCCGCACGAGCGATGAAACTGCGAATGACAACATCATCATTTCCAGTGAGAATAATGTCATCAACTTAAATGAGGAGGTAGAGGATAACCGAATCTTGTGTGAACACAAACAAATAAGGATCTGAAAGACTGCCAACAAAACCAAGGCCACGAACAAAAGCACTGAACCGATCAAACCATGCCCTGGATGCTTGCTTGAGACCATAAATCGCCTTGTTCAGCTGACAAACATAATTTGGTCGAGCAGGATCCTGGTAGCCAGCCAGTTGGGCCATGTAAACCGGACTGTCAAGAACGCCATTCAGAAAAGCATTCTTGACATCCAATTGATGAAGGGGCCACTTTCTCATAGTGGCAATAGCAAGCACAGTGTGGACAGTTGCAGCCTTGATCACCAGACTAAAGGTGTTATCAAAATCAAGACCCTGAACCTGAGAGAAGCCCTGAGCCACCAATCGAGCCTTATATCTCTCAGTGGAACCATCCTGCTTGTACTTTAGACGATAGACCCACTTAGAACCCACCATATTAACATGGAAGGACGAGGAACCAACTGTCACGTCTGCTGCCTCTGAAGTGCACCAATCTCCTCATCCATAGCAGCAATCCAGACAGGGTCCTTAACTACAGCCTTGTACGTGCAGGCCTCTTTATGGACCAAGAGTTCAGCAAGAAGACCTGTAGCCACAAAATCAGGGCCAATATTTCGAGCAACTCTAGTTCCATCCTGATGACGAGTGACCATTTGATGGGCGCGAGGAGCAGGTGGAACACTAGGAGCCTGCGAAACATGAGACACTGGAGGATTCTGAGAGGTTTGTCTGGAAGATCCTGAATCAATACTAGAGGTGTCCGGCGATCCACCAGAGGACGGACGTGAGGGTACTGGCGAGGGTACAAAAGTTGCAGGAACATACTCATCAGGTTCAATAGGCGGTGCTGGTGAAGAAGACTCATCACACAAAGTGCAAGGCTGTAGAGGTGGTATAATCTCAACTGAGGCAGTCTCAAGATCATGATCAATAAAGGAGGAAACATCAAGCGAGGAAAACTGAGCTTCTGACGATGTTGTAGAGAATGGAAAGTGGTTCTCGTCAAACCGAGCATGTCGAGTCATGTATATACGCCCTGAAACCGGATCCACACATCAAAAATCTTTGTAGTGCGCACTGTAACCCAAAAAGACATAAGGCAGACTGCGAGGAGCTAGTTTCTGTTCTGCTGTAGGCCGAACATACGGAAAGACTCTACAACCAAAAGGGTGAAAGTTGGAATAGTCAGGAGAGTCTGAAAAGTACCTCAAAAGGAGACTTGTTGTCAATGACCGGGGTTGGCAGCCTGTTGATGGTGAAGACAACAGTAATAAATGCATCATCCCAGTGAGAAAGTGGCATGTGCGAGTAAAACAACATGGAGAGACCCATCTCCGTGATGTGTCTGTGCTTCCGTTCCGCTCGTCCATTCTGCTCAGGTGTATATGGACACGAAACTTGATGGTGAATTCCACGAGTTCCAAAGTGTGACTGCAACCTGTTGTTGATGAATTCAGTCCCACCATCACTTTGAAACACCTTGATGCGAGATGAGAATTGATTCTCTACGAGTGCCTCAAATTGGAGTCAACAAAACCAGAGTTACGGTGCAAAGGGTAAAACTAAGAAAACCGCGAGTAATCATCCACAAATAAGGCATAATAAGCATAACCATTCCCAGATACAACCGGAGAAGGTCCCCACAAATCACAATGTATCAAATCAAGAACATGATCAACACGTCTAGAGCTCTCAATAAAAGAAAACTTCTGTCCCTTGGCCATTGCACACGGTTCACACAAACCAGGTTTAGGAAGTACAGAAGTAAGAGATAAATAACCAGTTCTGTTTAATAATGAAATAGTACTAGTGGACACATGTCCTAAACGAGCATGCCAAATCTCAAAGGAAGCTCGTATTTATTTGACTTCACACTTGCAATAAAAGCTGCCACACCACTGTCCAACACATACAGCCCATCCTTATTGTGCCCCAGCCCAGGATTGCCTTGCTGAGCTTGTGCTGAATTACAAAAGACTGATCATGAAACGCAATAATAGCACAAAGTTCCTTAGTCAACTTGCTGATCGATAAGAGGTTTTTTGTGATAGAAGGCACAAGCAAAACATCAAACAAGTGTAAAGTAGGGCTAATCCTAGCATCACCAATACCAGCTATAGGAATAGAAGCCCCATTCCCAACAAAGACTAGAGTGTTACCATTATAAGGAGTCACACGTGACAGATTGGATGCTGCGGAGCTCATGTGATTGGTGCAGCCTGAGTCAACATACCAGGTACGTGAATCCAAAGGAGTCTGCAGTGCTGGGTAGGTCGGAGTCACCGGCTGATACTGCGGAGCATACTGTTGGTACTGCGGAGCCTGCTGGTATTGAGAAGGAGCATACTGTTGAGGCTGATGGGAAGCATACAGTTGATATAGTTGAGTCACATTAGCCTGAGGAGAGTGCAGAAACTGGCCCGGATGAGCAGCAAGGGATTGTTGACCACAGGAGTGAGTTGGAGCAGCTACAGGATGCGGAGCAACTGAAGAACACTATCGTGAAACATGCCCAAACCCCTCACAGGTATAGCACTGGACATTAGGACCGGATCTGGACACACCACCACCGCCGGAAGACTGTCAGGAGGATCTGCCGCCGCCTGAGCGGCCGTTTCTGGCCGCGTATGGCTCCTGGCACTGGGCGGTGACGCCTGAGTGCTGGGTAGTGGCGCCTGGTTGCTGGGTGTCGATCACGAATGCCACCGGTCCAGATCCGGTCTGTCCCTGCAAATTCTGATTCACCACAAAAGACTCGAAACGCCTAGTCTCATCAACAACATATAAATACGAAGGCAAAGGGTCCCTAACCGATACAAGACCACTAAACTGTTGAAACTGAGCACCTAATGCGTTGAGAAACCACATGAACTTATCCCGTTCACTAGCGGGATCACCCAAAACAGCCAACTGATCAAAAATCTTTAAAAAACTGAGATGCAAGTCTATAACAGTACCAGTGTTACGAATCATACCCGTCTGCTGACGAAGGTTGAAGGCGGCTGCGACTGTGTTGTGCTGGTAAGTGCTGGCGAAAGTATCCCACATGTCCTTCGTGGTCAAACACTGGGAGATGACATTCCTGGCATCCGTCAAGAGAGAAGCCAGAAGAACAACGTAGAGTTTCTGATCCAGATTCAGCCAGGCAAGACAAGCAGCCTGAGCTTTCTCGTAAGCATCCAGCTCGGCATTGGCGGCGGCGTCGGGCGGGGAAGAGGAAGAAGACGCGACCACAGGCGTCGGTGAAACAACGGGGCAAGGAGTGGAGCCATCAAGCTGGCCAGATAAACCCTGAGTTTTAAGCACATACGTCACCTGCTTCTTCCATTGCAGGTACGTCGAAGCATCCAACTTGGCTGGAAGCAAGTGGATCATGGTGGTGATGTTGAACTTGTCATCACTCAACGCCATTACAAATCAAAAGACAAGAGAGAAAAAAAAATAAAGAATGGAAGAAAAGGTTGGATGGCAAACTGGGGTGGGGTGATGAATTTGGGCGGCGGAAAAGGTTGGGTGCAAGCCAGAAGAAAAGTACTTTGTTTTCCTGGGAGAAGAAAACTACTTCGATCCCTATAAACTAACAACTTTGGGATTAAAAAAATTAAAATGAAAGTTTCGAACCCTAGCGGCGGAAAAGAGTTGGGCGGCGGAAGAAGAGAAGAGAAGGGAGAGAGGGTTTAAGAACCTAGGCAACTGATACCATGTTAAGAATAATTTCCAACATAATCTGTACTAACATACTGAGCACTATTTATACTTACAGAGAGGGTCCTGACTATTACAAATTAAACTATAGGGACATACATGCAATATACAAGAATTACAACTAATTATCTTCTAAGTCCTCCAAATATTCTATTGTCACAAGGCCATCCTCATGCCGAGGCTGAGATCCAGAAGAGTCGGAGACGACTCGGCGACGGTCACCACCGCCGCCGGAGAGAAGACGCCGCCGCCGCTAGAGGACTCGATTAATGTGATGGGGAAGCACTATAACGATGCATAGACTACGTATTCAAGTAGAATTCCAATGTTGATAAAAACTTTCAGGAGAATGGATAAGAACGTGAAGTTGAGTTCTTGACGGCGATATCATGGGAGAGCAGTTCGCCGATTTTGGCAACGGCCCACCCAATTAGAATGAGACAAGTAATTGGGTTCATGATGAGTAGTCTCTAGCTTGGAGATTAATTAGAGTATGCCAACTCTCTTTTTTCTGTTTGGGTCAAGGGTTAAGAGCGCGGCCGACGGGAAGAAATCAGAATAGGGGAAGAAATCAGGAAAGGGGAAAAATCAGAAAGATAAGATGAAGGAAAAAAGGAAATTAAAGTGAAAAGAGAGGGATTAATAAATAAAACAGACGGAGAAGGTTGCTCCGTCACTTGTTTTTAAACTTTAAATTCTACTTGGCATGTGTCAGGATCCTATTTGCCCCACACCCCCACATATAATAAACCCCCACATAAAATATTCTCTACATAGAAGGGTGCCTAACCAGATGAAATTTCTCAGGAATGTGATGTTTAGTACCACAGATTTTGTCGTTCAGATTAATGTGTAAAATTTTCAGTATGATCAATACACAAAAATTTATTTTCCCATTTTCTGTATCATCCAAAATGTTGTCACAAACAAGTATCTGAATCTGCTAAGAACACTACAACTGAGAGTATGCTGCTGTCATGGCACAGCAAATGTAAGCATCACCAAGGTCTAGAAGATGATGAATTCTACTACAGTTTGGCTTAATCTAAAAAATGATAAGAAATAAAGTACTTTCAAGAAGATAGTGTGATTAAAAAGGTGAAACACAATTGATGTGATTCAAAAAGAAAGAAAACAATGAATAAAATAGGAGTACACACTTAAGAGTTTCAAATTAAGACAAATAGAGAGCATTCCCATTGCTCACAAAACAAGTGCTAATCTGTTTAATAAAATTTAGAAACACACACCAAATATTTGAGACGCACAATACACATTATATAGTCCACTAATACACAACAAAAGAAACAAGAGGTTGCAAAATGTTACATGGAGTTAGAGAATAACAACTTCAATCGATGCAGGGATCACTCCCTTGAGGTGATGAGCGCAAACTTTTGCATTGTCTCGAACTCTTCTCACCGCCGCGCCCTTCCCCTTGCATCTGTCAAACTAGTCATGTGGATACTTCAGATAGTGACAGGCGATCAAGGGGTGTTTTGGAAACTCCCACTTGCAGCATCGGCCAAACAAATTATGAGGAAATTGCAGTCTATCAAGTTTAGAGTTGACGGTTATTCTTTGTAGAATAGCTGCATTTTCTATGACGTGCAAGACAACATCATCTTCACCCTAACGACCACTATATCCATGAAACTCATAAGTTTGAAGATGCCGGAGAGGAAGACTTGAAGGTTTCCCATAGTTCCTATTGTAATTGTCAAAAGCTGGACTGATGCTGTTCAACTGAAAACAAGATAGTAATTACACGGAGCAAATTTATTTTGAAATCAAATAAAAATAACTATAATAAATTGTTGTGATGGATATTGAAGAAATTGGTTGGAGGGCTTGAAGGCGGGAATGGGAGAAAGCCCCAACTTAGGATGGACGAAACTTGAAAACAGATGGAGAAGAAAAGAATTGATGAAGTATAAATGGGTTGGAACAAATTTTAATTTATATTTAAAATCCATGTCACGTTAAATGTCTATTTTTAACACTTGCATTGGAGATGCATAATTAAAAAGAAACCTCAATTTTATAAAACTGATGACATCATATTGTATCTCCAATTAAAATATGCCATGTGGAGCAGGTGACTCTCAAAAGTGATGCTTGGGTTGGAGATGCTCTAAACTTAATTGATAACTTTCATAATAAAATTTTTTTTTGAACAACAACTTAATTTATGAATCAAAATAAAGAGTTGTTACAAGCAGAGAAACTACTACATAGATTATGCCCTAAACTATAAGCCATATCATGGACATCGCTTAGTTGCGATCTGCCAATTTTGCAAATTGCAATTTCCGAAAAGGAATTTAGCAATTGAGTGATTTGCGAGACAATACCCTTGATTTCCCACGGGGAATTTGAAGGGTTGAGTAGAGTAGAAACTAGAACAGAGTAATCTGTTTTCAGCTTCACCCGTCTTAATCCCATCCGCACTGCAACCTTGAGAACCCTCCAGCATGCTTCCGCTTCAGCCTGCAAAGGGGTAACACATGTGAAAAAGTCAGAGCCCTTTACCTCCTGTTGGTGCTGTGGCCCTGGTTTTTTTATGCTCCATGCACCTGTGCCTAAGGAAAAGTTGGCCCGAAATGAGCCGTCAAAGGTGATCTCATATGCCTCCTGCATTCCTTCACTTGTTAGTGGACCTCCTGTTTCTGAATTGTGGGGGCACATGGGATGTGGTCACTCCAACGAAGGAGGCTGCTCTGAATCCAGGAATTCATGTTTGTCGTCACATGATTTGTGAAGCTCAAATTCTGCTTTAGTGCAAATCCATGTCTCTTCTGCATCTCCATCGACATTATCAAACACTTTTCTGTTTCGTTGCTTCCATATATTCCAGAACATGAAGATTAGAAGTTGAATCTCCTCCAGTTATGGTGAAGTGTACATCCAGTCTCTAAAGTCTTCTCTAATGTCAGTCCAATTCCTCAAAATGTTAGCTAATGGAGATCTTTCCCAAACCGCTTTCGCATGGTCACAATCTGGTAGCATATGTGATTCGTCCTCAGTCTGTAAACCACACCGCTTACAGTGATTATCTAACACAAGTTTTCGTTTCCACCTGTTGGATTCTGTTGGGAGACCTCGTAGCATGACTCGCCACATAAAGATTAATCTTCTTTGGGAGTTTTAGATTCCAAAATCTCATCCAAAACTTTGCCTGTTGTGGGGTGGGATGTGAGGATCCAGAGGATGAGTCTCTCATGGCCATGTGGTATCCAGTTTTGGCTGAGTATTTACCATCTCTGGTTGGTGGCCACACAACTGAGTCTTTACAGCTTCCTTTGTTAGGTATATGCACCGCAAGGATGTGTGGAATTACCTGCGGTTGAAAGATTGCTCTTATCAACGACATCCTCCATTGGTTGGCTCTCTCATCAATTAGATGTGCCACCTTTAAATTTGTGTATGCACTAATCACCAAACCTCCGGCGATTGGGTTTCTCATAGTTGGAATCCATTGTTCCCCAATGCTAATCTTCGTACCATCTCCAACTTTCCATGCTAAGTTCTTTTTTATCAGCTCTTTGCCCCAGAGAATGGATTTCCATCCCCACGAGTCTCCTGATTTTATTGCAGCATGTAAAAAATCATTCTTGCGCAAATACTTAGCTGTATAGACTTTACTGAGCAAAGATTCCTTGCCATTGAGGAGATTCCATGCATGTTTGGCAAAGAGTGCTTGATTCATACCCACTGCTGATCGAAGACCAAGGCCGCCTGCAGCCTTTGACTTGCAAATAGTTTTTCATGACTTCCATTGCACTGTCCGGCCTTTCATTTCGCCTTTCTATATGAATAAAGCTGTCATGGAGTCCAATTTTTGGAGAATCTACTTTGGTATCCTGAAGATTCCTAGTGGATACAGTGCTAATGAGCTGAGAACATGTTTTGCCAAGGTTATTCTTCCTGGAAGATTTAAGAGCCTTGCTTTCCATGAGTTGATTTTTTCTCTGAATTTCCTGATCAATCTTGCAAAGATTTCCTTCTTTTTTCCTTCCAGCTTGATTGGACTCCCTAAGTAGGAGCTGCCCACCCCTTGGCTATGGATATTAAGTGTGTATCTCATCATCATTTGGAGGTTGTCTGGCGTGTTAGGACTGAATAGGATGGAGCATTTCTCAAAATTAAGGCGTTGTCCCGAGTATCTAGCATATAGATCAATTGTCTTGGCCAGGTCCATGATGCTCTTTTATGTGCACTTTGAGAACATGATACAATCATCTGCGTACATGAGATGAGTTACTCCTTGTCCTCCTCTTGAGACTTGGATTCCCAAACTGAGATTTTGTTGCATTTTCCCTTCGAGCCATGCCGACATGAATTGTTGAGTAATGATAAACAGGTATGGTGATAGTGGGCAACCTTGCCGCAATCCTTTATTAGGGATGAAGAAATGTCCATCTTTCCCATTCACTGATACCTTGTAAGAAACAGTTTGGACACACATCATTATCAAGTAAATTATGTTACCTGGGAAATGCATGAACTTGAGGCTATCCTCCAAGAACTCCCATGAGACTCTGTCGTATGCTTTGCTCATATCCAATTCAATTGCTGCTAGTCCCGTTTTTGCAGAAGAATATGATTTCATGTGATGCATTATCTCATGTGCCAGTAACACATTCCCTGTTATATTTCTGCCCGGTACGAAGCCGTTTTGATTCTCTGCTATTATGTCTGAGAGCACATATTTCAGCCTCAAAGCCAAAACTTTTGCAATCAATTTGTATTTCACATTGCAGAGGAAAATGGGCCTAAAATCTCCTGCCTTTTGAGACATCTTCTTTTTGGGGATTAAAATGATTCTTGTCCTATTCCATTCCACTGGGAATGTATCCCCATTCAGAATTTTCAGAATTTTTTGTGTCACCTCTTTTCCAATGATTTTCCAGTACATTTTGTAAAAGCCAGCAGGAATACCATCTTCCCCAGGAGCACCCCAAGGTTTCATTTCTTTCAATGCTTTATAGACTTCTGAGTTGGTGAAGGGTCTTGTAAGCGAGTTCCTTTGTACCTGAGACAGCTTTTTGTCATTGGAACTCATGAAATCTGGTTTAGTCACTTCTCCCTCTATTGGTGGTGGATATCATTCCGGCAAGGTGAACACATGTTTAATGTGTTCTTCCAAAGTTCCCAGAATCTGCTCTTCCTCCATTACCCATTGGCCTTGAGCGTTGAAAATGCCTTGTACAGTGTTGACATCTTTTCTTTTTGTGGCCCATTTGTGATAAAGGGCCGTGGTTTTCTCACCAAACTTTAGTCAGGAGACTTTAGCGCGTTGCTGCCAATAGTCTGAGATTCTTTGCTGTAAGTCCATGATCTGCCCTGTGATTACTTGAATCGGGCTCCTGTGAGTTATCATACCTTGTCCACATTGGAGTGTTTCCAATTTCCTGGTTAGTTTCTGCACTTTCTTCTCCATATTCCCAAAAGTGCGTTTGTGCCAATCACCCAGATGTGTAAGTGAGATTTGAAACTTATCTATTAATATTTCTGCATCTGATAATGATGGTTGTGGGCTGGTGTACCAACTCCAGACTCTATCAATAATCTGAACTAGTGGCTCCAGCTTTGACCAAAAGGCTTCAAATCTGAGCTTATGTGTTCTTCTTCGTGGTTGCGGTGCAAAGTCCAACAAAAGAGGACTGTGATCAGAATTGTAAAAGGGTAAATTGGTTACCTTTGCTTCCGGCTATTTTTCCTTCCAACTTTTGTTTGCAAAGGCTCTGTCTAGCATTTTTATTATTGTGTCTGGAGCCTCTCTGCAGTTGGTCTAGGCGTACCAGAGACCCTCTTGATCTATTTCCTGTAGGACTTTCATAATAATTAAGCTGCATAGTAATTACTAACTTTCATTTCCATGTCACTCGTGACATCACACTGTTCCTTACTCGTTAATCAAAAAAAAAAAAAAAACATGCATCGACTTTTCTGAATACATCAACGTTGTTCACTTGTACGCTTGATTTTAGTTCACTGATCATAGTTCTAGGCATCCACTTCCCAAATTTTGGTGGTAAATCGAAGACTACCATCAGACTTTAGTATTGAGACTATTATGAAATTTTAGCTTACTAGGGATAAAAATAAATTGCTATTTTAAAAACAATGTACCATATGAATAGTATAATATGAATACGCTAGTTCCACCAAAATGAAGGGGTATGCTATACGCAGTCCGTATTTTGTTTATTTTGCAGTTCAAAATAAGAATACGTCTTCGATATATATAATAAGGTCAATAATTATGTATATTAGACATATGCATTATATATACTACTTCTATTGCATACATTTCCAAATCAGTTATATATTAGAATCATTGTATATATGATTAGAGAAAGTCTCCTGAGGGTCCAACTTTCCTGATTTTCCATAAGAGTTTTTTTACGTTTTAACTTATACGGTGTACCTTTTAATTTAAACTGTAAAATTTGTTATTTGAATTTTATTAATGTTTTAATGTAAATTCATGAATTTTTGCATTAAAACATGTTTTACTATATGTTCACTTTGATACTATCAATGTTTTAACACAAAATATTAGCACTTGACCTTAAATATATAGTTGTAGTTCCATAACACTTAGGAAAGTCGGACTTTCTAGAGACTAATTCATATGATTATTTAACAAAAATGCGGACTGCAAATAAGCAAAATACGAACTACGTATAGAAGGTCTGAATGAAAATAGAGGGAGTATAATCATAAACTACATGTACAATATGATATAACCATTTTCTTTAATGGTTCTATTCCAAGTATAACTCAATTTAAACTCTGCTTGATAACCCAATTAAGTGTGTAATTTAATGAAAAAATACTTAATCAAAATTTGAGATGTTTGATAATGGTAAAATTGAGATTAAAGTGCAAAAACTAGACCAAACATTGGTCAAAATACCCAATTTCTAGACCCAACATTCAAAGTGCTCAATTTCTAGTACCCTACATTCTTAAAACACCCAATTTCTAGACCTTGATTAATTTCCTCCGTTAGTTCAGTTAATTTGAGGGGTATTTTAGTAATTTACATTCTAAAAATCATACTTCCCATTTTTTTGAAATGTTTACTATTTTTAGAAAATTTAGTTTGCTTTTCTCGTTCAGATTTCAGATTCATATATATGAATTTTACTATTTTAGTTTTTCAGTATTCAACACTTAGTTGTTCGTACTTCAGACTTCAAATTTCAAAATTCAGTTTTATCAAACAGATCCAAATCAAACTGAAGGCCGCTAAAATGTTGATGAGAAATGACATGGAGTCAAGTTGAGTTTCCAATGTCAAACCGATTTGGGATTCTTGCTGAGGTCGACTCCGGGCACTACTCACTAGACAAAAATACTCCAACTCTACCCGCCATTATTGATCCCAAAGATACTCTAAAACCGTTTTCAGCCACCCACCCCCACCTATCAACTTCCATAGCCCCTCGCCCAATCATCTCCCTCCACTGGTCCCTCGAACAACCACATCCCGCCACGTGGAAAACCCCACAGTTTAGGCCTGTTGGAACCTGGAGGAGGCGGAAACTCCGAAAATCTTTTCTCTCCTTGGGACGGACTTTTCGAACCGTATATTCCTTCCCTTCTCTCCACCGTCGGATCTGAGAATCCAACGGCCAACATTCGATTCATTTCTCCCCTTCGTATTCAAAACTTAAAAATAAAAAGCACTCTCTCAGATCTCTTGCAAATCTGCAATAGCCATGGCGGCGTCCCTAGCCCTCACCCCCTCCGTGAACCTCACGCTCCGCCGCTCGCCGCCTCGATTCTCACGCCAGGCCATCCCACAAGCCTCCTCCCTCAAGGCGGCGCGTTCCCTCCACGCGTTTGATTCCCGTTCCCTGAAGCTCACTCCCCAGAAATGCTCACGCTACCCCAACTTCCGCCGCTGCCTCACCGTGCAGGCTACCGCAGCGGCCGGAGCTGCTTCCCCGGCGCCGGCTCCTCCGGTTACGCCGCCGTGGCAGGGCGCGTCGATGAAGCCGCTGATTGCTTCGATCGCGACTGGAGTGATACTCTGGTTGATTCCGGCTCCTGAAGGGGTCTCGCGCATTGCGTGGCAGCTGCTGTCGATTTTCCTAGCGACGATTGTTGGGATCATCACTCAGCCACTGCCGCTTGGGGCGGTGGCGCTCATGGGGCTCGGCGCCTGTGTGCTGACGAAGACGCTGACCTTCGCCGCTGCTTTCTCCGCCTTCGGAGATCCCATCCCGTGGCTCATTGCTCTCGCGTTTTTCTTTGCTAGGGGGTTTATAAAGACTGGTCTAGGAAACAGGATTGCTTACCAGTTTGTGAAGCTGTTTGGAAGCTCTACATTGGGGCTAGGGTATAGTTTAGTGTTCAGTGAAGCTCTATTAGCACCTGCTATTCCCTCCGTTTCTGCGCGAGCTGGGGGTATTTTCTTGCCACTGGTCAAGTCACTATGTGTTGCCTGTGGGAGCAACACTGGGGATGGGACTGAGAGGAAGTTGGGATCATGGCTGATGCTGACGTGTTTTCAGACTTCTGTGATTTCGTCGTCCATGTTTCTGACGGCTATGGCTGCTAATCCGTTGGCAGCGAATTTGACGATGAATACTATCAACAGGCAGATTGCGTGGATGGATTGGGCGCAAGCTGCTATTGTGCCTGGCTTGGTGTCGTTGATTGTGGTTCCGTTGCTTCTGTATGTTATCTATCCGCCTAGTGTTAAGAGCAGCCCAGATGCTCCTAAGCTCGCGAAAGAGAGGTTGGAGAAGATGGGACCTATGTCTAAAAATGAAATGATCATGGCTGCGACTTTGGTTGTCACGGTATGATTGTTGATCCCTTTGCAAAATCACATCTTTTCTGATGAATTTTTTTTAACGCATTCCTTGTAGATTTGTTGTGCACATGCACTTATTTACTATCTTTCGTGTGGAACTTAGAATTGCTTAGGATATGGTTACAAACAAATGCTACTTAAATGGTTGTTTAGTGTAATTTGGTTATGAATGTTTATGATTCTAGTGTAAATTAAGCACCCTATTTTTCTGCCTGTTTTCTTGACTTGTGAGGAGAACTTGTGAACTCTAATATGTTTGATTGTTTGGAAATGAACAAAGTAAGCCTTGTGCCTGTTACATATGATTTTATATCTTATCTAAATGTGTTGAGGACAACTTATCCCCTTGTTTTCCTTTCTGACGACTACATGATTTCAGTAGGGTGTATAAGTAAAAGGAGGCTCGATTAATATTTCATTCAGTAGAATTTCTCCAAAACATTTCGCTTTATTTTTTCTCTGTGCTCTACCAGGTTGGCCTTTGGGTTTTCGGAGGTGTACTGAATGTGGATGCAGTCACTGCTGCAATTCTTGGACTTTCTGTTCTCCTTATCACTGGTGTTGTCACATGGAAGGAATGCTTGGCCGAATCAGTTGCCTGGGACACACTGACATGGTTTGCTGCGCTTATTGCAATGGCTGGATATCTCAACAAATATGGCCTTATCTCATGGTTTAGCCAGACAGTTGTCAAGGTTTGATTTACATAAGACATAATGCGTTTCATAGTCATTTTAATTGCTGACGCTTTGTTGAATACCTAAGTATTTGATGATAATACATGCTGCCTGTGATTCTGTTCTCACCACCACCCTTGTTATATAGGCAACTTATCTGTCTTTTATTGTTAAAAAAAAACTTATCTGTCTTGTAAAGTTTTTACTGCTTGCGCACAAGCAATTAGCAATGCAGATTATTGGCAGTCTTTCCTTGTATTTGAATTTCTTACCTTATGGATTCATGGTTATGTGGGAGCAGGGGCGGAACTAGTGGGTTGCAAGGGGCGGCGCCTGCAACCCTCCAAATTTATATTATAGGCTATATCACTGTAGTTGGGGATAAATGTGTAGTGTAATTTTGAATTCCGGCAACCCCCTTTCCTATTTAGCAATCCCAAACTTTTTAGTCTGGTTCTGCCCCTGTGTTGGAGTGTTCAGAAAAGCAACTGAGATTTTTTTGAAGCTTTTCAAAAAAGCAAATCATGATAGGTCTCTGATCATAGGTGAATTTGTTAGTGATTATCTTTTTTCAGCTGTCATCACTCAATTAGTCAGTTAATGCACTTGTATTAGTGAATGGTCATGTTAATTCTTTGCTTGATACATTGCAGTTTGTTGGAGGATTAGGGCTGTCTTGGCAGGCCTCGTTTGCCATTCTGGTCCTTCTTTACTTCTACTCTCACTACTTCTTTGCCAGTGGAGCAGCTCATATTGGTGCAATGTTCACAGCATTCTTATCCGTCGCCAGTGCTCTAGGAACCCCATCATATCTTGCTGCATTAGTTCTCTCCTTCCTCTCTAACCTCATGGGCGGGCTCACACATTACGGAATTGGATCAGCACCTGTGTTCTATGGGGCTGGCTATGTGCCACTTGCACAGTGGTGGGGCTATGGATTCATCGTGTCCGTAGTCAATATAATTATCTGGCTTGGAGTTGGTGGCATCTGGTGGAAATTCATTGGGTTGTGGTAGAGTTTTTGGCGATGGAACTGTCATCCAACTCTAGATTTTGGGGTAATCTGTGCCAACTTTTAATTTCTTGAGATGTTTAGTGTAGATTGAGAGAGTAAGACGGGTATAGAGATGAAGTGAATTTTGACCTTCTTTTTCGTTGCACAAACGGATACGTAGAATTTCTCAGCCCTGTCACATAATGTTGCTAAATTATGTAAAGTCATATTTATCATTTTATTTAAAAATCTGTATTTGAAATTCTGGTGCTAAAGTATAATTTGGAAGTGAGAAGTTAATCAAGCCTTTACAAAGAATAAATACTACTAATAAGCATGAAAACACTGTCAAAAAAATAAGCATTGAAACAGAAGCATATCATGTTAATATCTCGATGAGGATAAAGTTAGAGCTTACTCCTATATGTACAAAGATTAGCGTATTACACTATCAAGGATCAACTTTATGTGCATATGAAATGGTTAAACTAAAGCAAAGGGGCTCCATCATGTTCAACCTTCTTCTCCAAACTCGTTGGTAAATCTAGTATGCACTTCCAGATCAGCCTTGCTCACTGTCGGCCTCTGTCTAACCAAGACTTTGGTGAAATCCATCTTTGATATTGGAGGCAGGGTTATCTACACAAACATTAATCAAAACATTCAGCGTCGCATTTCATTTAGAACACTACAAAGAAGGTCCAACAATTCTTTTTGATGACTTCCCAGATTTGTTTGATCTGATCTTAAACATGAACCATATTCTAATAAGCCTAACCTTTATCCTTATATTAGTTGTGATATAAATATAATTAATCTCCAAAAGGCATGCACGTCTGGTGAATTTATCTAACATGACATTCTCTTTTTTAAGAATCTATCAATCAATCATAAGCATATACTCTTACCTCCGCAGCGAGTCCCTTAGCAGCTAGCTCTTGCATGGTTGTTTGGATAACACCCCACATGGCATCCACGAACCACCAGAAGTTCTAACAAAGAACATGGCATCCTTCACCTTTCTAACAGGTTCAAAGAGAACATCCTTAACCTGTGGTAATTAAGAAAAAAGTTACATAGGCGAATTATGGCGATCACAGGAAGGTTTAAGTCTTTACCGAGATGCAAATCAAAAAACCAAGGAACAAACTTACGCAAACAGAGATATCAGAGCCAGAAAATCCTTCTGTCTTGCACGCCAAATCTTCAAAGTCACTCTCTGTAAAATTGTGAGGTGTATCTCCCAGATGAACCTGCAAGCAATAAAGTTACAATCAACTGAGAATTTGAATATAAAGATTTCAGAAACAAAACAAAAAATATGCATAGCTGTTCTGAGCAAGTATAAAATCCACTACCTTGAACATGTGTTGTCGAGCCTTCAGATCCGGTAGAGGAATGTATATTCGCTTATCAAACCTTCGCCTAACAGCCTAAAGAAGATTAAACCTGGTTTAAATGCAATTATACCTTGAGCAACATGATGTATATGAACTCTCTCTCTCTCTCTCTCTGAATGTATTGCACAGATAGGTACATACTAGAGTTCAAAAAGGTACAAAGTATAGCCTTGCAACCAAGCGTTTAAAAATGACTGGGGAAGGGGAGGACTAGGAGAAGGGAACATAAGACGTGGGACCCTGAAGTAGTTATGCAATAGAATGTGAAACCTTATATAATGATGTGTTCCATGGTTATTTATTTTAATTGCTGGCTTGCTGAATGACAATCAATAATCTGTAACTAATATACTTATGATGCTTTTTAAACAAGCAAATAGAGGCCTGATCATTGGTGACTTTGTTTGGCTTATTATCTTCTTTATTATAAAAGCTATCAATATTGGTTGTTACCTGATCAAGGGCATAAGGGGTATTTGTTGCAGCTAAGACGAGCACTTTCTGATCATTGTGTCCAACGCCCTGCCAACAAGATAAGGTTCAATATCAGGTTCAAGCATATCATCCATGCAATTATCATACCAAAGAAATTTTAAATAGAAGATTGTCCACTGGATAAACGAAATGGTACTGTACTGCTGATATTCTCTACTTCTACTCGCATACAAAACTAACTGCGTAGAGTAAAATTGCTTTATTCAACACAGAACAAATGCAAATTGCAAAGTAATTAAAGGATGGAGAAAGTATGTGAATACTAGGCCAACATAAAAATCAATAAGTACCTGCATCTGCACCAGTAGTTCCGTTTTAATTCTTCTTGAAGCTTCACTCTCATTCCTTCTCCCCGCTGGCCACACAAAGAGTCAATCTCATCTACAAAAATAATGAAAGGAGAACTTTCCCGAGCCATTTGAAAAAGATTGGAGACGAGCTTTTCACTTTCCCCCATCCACTTCGAAACAAGGTCTGAAGATGAAATACTGCATGAAAACAGTAGGTGGTCTAATTTATAACTGAGACAAATATGAAAAAGTAGGCACAAAGGATAACTATAACAAAATTTATAAAAGGCATACATAGTTCTAACGGAACCGTCACCACTTTGCTCAACCCAAAACAAAAATAATGAAGATGAGTTCCAATAGCATATTAACAGCCTTTTGAGTACCATTCTTTACATTAAGGGCATCCACTAATCAGAAAGAGATTCACCACATGATAGCTAACAACTAAACGGAGAGTATGATCAAATTTTCAAAGAATCTAATCAACAAAGATGTGAGGAGTGCAAAAATAACAAACATGACAGGCCATAGGAAATAATTTGGGAATGTTACATCAGCATTCAGTTGCGAACAAGAAACCATACAGCAATTTTAATCGATATGATCAAATACAGAGAAGAAACTTTCAGAAGCTGCTTAAATTTCAACAAAGCCCCACATAACTACCAGTCATGCCACATTAACAGAGGAAATAGAAAAGTAGCAATAGCATCATTGGTGGTTGAACCTGAAAAAAGTCGAATCTGTTTCGGTAGCTACTGCCTTGGCTAAATACGACTTTCCAGTCCCAGGTGGACCATACAGAAGAAAAGCCCTCCAGGGTTGCCTCTTGCCTAACATTAACAGATAATACATCTTAAAGATCCGATGAAGAACAATAATTTGCCAAGAACACACAGCCAAATGATTAGAAAGACCGCATGTTCACTGTATTTGGAGCATCACACACTCCTTAAATTTTTATATCATAATAAATTTAAGTTTATATTAATATACTCGATTAAAAATTTATAACCTTTCCCCTTACATAAAAACGCAACCCTCAAAGAAATTTGAAACTTGATCCCTATATTCATCTAAACATCATTACAGCAAATCATAATTATTCACCAAATAACAAGAGTTAATTGACCAGCATTTAGAAGAGTCCTGTAAAACTAACCAAATGTCCATAACAAAGTAAGTGTTCTTGTCGAGTTTACACTAGTCTTTTGCACAATTAAGAGAGGAGGGTTAAACAGCAAGTTTCGAAGTTCTCATGAAGCAGATGCAGTTTTACTCAAACCAATATAATATCAAAGACAAATATTCAAGCCTAAAAAATCATGCAACAAAAGAAAAACACAACAGGACGATAAGATGTAGGTTATACCAGTGAAGAACTGGGGGAACATGACAGGCAAGACCACAGCCTCCTGCAACGCTTGCTTGGCGCTCTCCAATCCAGCCACATCATTCCACTTGACATTAGGCTTTTCACTAACTATCGCCGAACTCAATCCAGCCCTCAGCTTCGCCTGCTCCTGATCCTCTCCATTGTCCTTAGCCTTCGCAGGCTTTGTAGCTGGCATTGACACTGAGGCAGCCGCAGCGGGCCCTGGATCAGCATTGAGCGCAGCCTGAATCCCCTCAGCGCGCGACAAGAACTCATCAACTTTATGATCTTCTTCACCATCTCATTCTTCTCGTACTTGAGCTGGAGCTGGAAGTACTGGAGCGACTTCATGTACAGGTCTAGAGCTTTGTCGAGGTTCCCGGCATTGTCTTCCAGCACGGCCTGCGAGCCATACTGGATTCCTTGCTTCTGGAAATTCTCCGCCATGGTTACGCTTTCTCACCAGGGTTTGATCGGTATAACAATATCCCTGAAAAAAAACCGATCAAACCCCGTTTCTTGTGATTGCAAGAATTAATCAACTGAAAAAGGGCACAACTTTATTCTACCCCGAATTTATGTGCCAAATATAGTCACTAAAAGTTTAAAATGTATAGTTTGAGACTCTTAAAATGAAAGTGACTAGTTTATGCTCCCTGAAATTATATTTGTATGTTTCATGGCCCTTTGACAATTTCTGTCTTAACGGTTATGTTATCCTTCCATGTGAATGTCATGTTATTTTTAAGAGAAAAGTGTTTATATAATCCTCAGTTTTAAGTTATGTGCATATATAACATTCAGTTCTCAAAAAGTGCAATTATAACCTTAATTATAATTTTATTGAAGTTATATATCCGAAAAAATTCATTAATATATAAAAAGACGATACAGACCTTATGGATTTAAAGGGTTAAATGACTTTTTTTTATTAATCGGATTTAATAAATATGTGATAATTATTTGCTCTTCTCTATGCAACTTGACTGAATCTTTTCTTGGCTCTGAGATGCCGAGGTCTAGTTTTTCCGCATTTTCCATGGTTCCCCGTTCTTGCTATTAGATAAAAACCTAATATTTAGGGCAGTTTTGTCATTTCAAGTGATTAAATAGGCATAAATTACAGTAAACACAAGTCAACCATTGCAAGGTTATAGCTTTTTGAAATCAAAGCCAATTCAGGGTTATAATAGCACATTTTAAAAACTAAGGGTTATATTTGCACTTAACCAAGAACTCGGGGTTATCTATGCATTTTACCATATTTTTAATTACATTTCAACTGAAGGGTAATGTAGTAATATTGTGAGATTATATCCTACAGACTAGATATCTAAATGAGAGGTAATGTCGTCGGTGAGAGATCTATGGGACGATGGCGATCAAACTTTCTCTTCACTCCGCGAATCGGCGCTATCGATGTCAACTGTTTGACGTGGCGCTTCTTGCACTGGTATCGAAAGCGGTTGAACCCCTTCATGGTTGAATCTAAAGCTCTCGAATTGCTGGAATTAGGGTTTATATAGATTTCCTTTCGAATCCGATTAGGAATCGAATTCTTCTCGTATATTGTTTGCTTAACTTTTAGATTTGAATACTGCAAAAACCCTTTTAGATCTAAACAATAATTTTTAGATCTGATGAATATGCGCGGCTAAATGTATAACACCCCGCTATAGAATAGAGCTCCATGCGATCTGCTGAAAGGAGTAGATTCCTCCCAGCTCCATAACATAAAAAGAAGTAGAGCGATTCTGAATAATATTTTGCAACAATTCAGATTCCTTAGGGTTGGAGCACAGAGCACGTTTCGCAAATACTCTTCTTTTTCTTTTGTTTGATAATGCAATTTCTAATTTTTATGGTAGTATATCCGAATTTATTTGGCAAAAAGTGTATACATTTTTTTATAACAAACATTATATTATTTTATTATGAAAAGTTATTACAATATAAGGTTTCAGTCTGGATTTCTAATCTAGAAACTTTAGAAAGTTGAACATAAGAAAAAGTACTTACAAGATTTCTTCATGAAATCTTGAAGAAATCTTGAGGAGATTCCCTATCAGCCATTGAGGAGATAGATCTTCATTCTGCATTAGTTGCACTGGTGAATCCGTCTGAACCCGGATCACTAACTGAGATATAGTGGTTGCATCTCCTTGATCCGAATTAGAGTTTTCCAGCATGCTCGGAGCTCCGCATGGAGCGCAGAGAAGCTATAAATTTGTATCCCAAACCATAGAAGTTTGTATATTCACACTCCATCAAACCTAAGCAACCATGCAAGTGGTTGTTCGCAATGCGCTGGCAGTGTAGGAATTGTTGCTGATTGAGGTGTATGTTATATGGACTTCCTCAATATCAAGTAATGAATTGTTCTGCAGACGACTTAATTCCTTCACAACATTTATAACCATCATTGGGTGTTGTATTCTTCCTTAAAACATTTCTCCATTTCTAACTTTCCATATATGACAAAGTGTAAGGAGTATATTTTGCTGTTGGGGAGTTGTGTTGAACCAATGTCAAAACCATGTTCCAAAGCATGATACTAGAGTTGCACCGAAATCAAAACCAAACTTGGAAGCTCTCCAAACTCTCCTTGCCTTATCACAACCAAGAAAAACTAAGAAAGAGATGTGTTGTGTCTTCTTTGGCAAGTTACCACATCTTTTGAATATTGGGCTAACTATCTATGATGTTTTCGAACCAAAGTCCAAAGCAGTTGGCAGTCCATTCTGTAAAACTCTCCACATCCCATGTACCGCTCAATATTTTAAAAAAAATTCACAGTTTTAAAAACACGTGGTTAATATTTATGATCATGTATATCAGTGATACATGAAAATTTGATATTAATAAATTATATGATATGATAAATTTAACAATAATAAATATTCAAAAAATTCTATTTAATAAGTTTTTATTTACCAATCCATTCAAATATTTAATCAAAATCTTATTATTTTTGACTAAAAAATCTTATGTGTAGATTCCACTTGGACTGAGTAATTTTTTTTGCTAAAGTTGAATCGACATTTCGAGGGTAGATTCTGAGGATCAATGTTTTTTGGACGAATTCGGTGTTTTACTGTTTCTTAACTTAATTTAATTACACATTTTTCTCCATTTGGTGACATTTTTCTTGAATGATTGGTAATAATGTTAGACAGCTCTAGAATGTTATACTTGGTGATGTCTATACGCAAGAGAAGGAGGGAAGTTTGTTTTTAGCTATACTGTTACCGACATTGATACAGAGAGGAGTTAGTTATTGTAATATTTGTAGACACTTCTCAGATATCTCACTCTAAGACCCGCTCTTTGTACATCTGTATCATCAGATTGAAGCATATGTACATATCTGTATCATCAGATTGAAGTATTTGTACATCCTAACCAGCCTTTTTATGCTCTTGTTGTCATAAGCCAACTCAAACATAGCAAGAGATGCCTCAGTTAAAACATTCTTGGCTGCTATAAGATTTTGGTCAGCAGTTTCCTCCTTCTCATGAGCTACATCTAAGGCAGCTCCATTTCCCTTTCCAATTTTACATCTGAATACTATATATCTAGAGGATTCAAAGCAATGTATCTAATGATGGTGTTAAAGCCAAATATTCCAATATTCAGTCAATATTAACTGATAAATATGCAAATATTCAATATATCTTTAACTCATAAAATAGTACAGATGGATTATAATTGGTTTGAGTTGAAACAACATGGCCATTCTCTGGTGTGCTTTTCCTCTAGGCAAATATATGCTTGCTTATAAATGTCAAATTATAGTAGTGTATATGTATCTTGTCAGATTCTCACGTGTTTAAAAAAACTGAAAGCTTCATGAATAAACAAAACGTTACCTGTTTCAATATACATATGAATATATATTGATCTTGTTCATATATATATGTCATAACTCATACAGCAATTAATTCGAAATCCAAAATACTATCCATCAAACCTCGACAAGATTTAGTTTTACAAACAAACCGCACAATGGCATAACGTTTTGACAAACAAGTAACCAGATTGATTAATAAACTTTTCGTTGGGTCTTGATTCATCCATCTCCCTTCATGTAAGTTTTGTTGGTGTGCTGAGTGCATTGAGGAAGAACTGACGAGTTTCTGGCAAAACACGTTGTATGAGATGCAAATAGTTGGACTTAGAACTCAGCTTCTGGTAGTTGTCCAAGATGAACAAAATGCAGGCATCCCTCAATGATGTAGCATTAAAAGACTGTGATATGTCGAAAATCACATAAACATTTTCCATCGACAAATGTCGAGAAATTGCATCCTAGCAGAGCCACTTGAGGCCATCCAGAAGATACTGATCAGCAGCTCTCAGAAGGTCTTGAGCCACATTCAAATCCAGACAAGTCACATTTATTGATCCAGTGTACACGTACCTCATCATCAGCTCAAAAACTTGCCATGTATAATTCGGAATCACTATGTCTTCCGCCTCTCTCTCTCTCTCCCTGGAACCACCATCAAACATTGCTCTGAAAGCGTCTGAAGAAGCAAGCAGGAAGATTCTGTGCGCGTACAACGGTTTACCTTCGACTGAGAATGTGACATCAGAAAGTGTGGGACTATTCACATACTTGTCATCTAAATACACCTGAGGTACTAGAGGTGGTGGAGGAGCTGCATCAACAGGAGAAAGTATGTTAGCTTTCTTACCCAACTTACTCAGAGCAACATGGATTTTTTGCTGGTTCATGAAGCTCCAGTAGCAAACCAAGTCCATTATTATCTATGAAGATCCTTGTCAGCTGATGTGGAGAGCAAAGATGAGCAAGGGCGAGGATAACAGACCGTCTTTCTGTAGCCTTTTGATCTCCTCCTATTAAGTAGAATAAATGGTCCAACACACGACTGCCCCCCTGGATCATCCTCTCTAAACATTTCAACGTGAGTGCAATAAAGTCTCGAGTAAACCGTTGGGGTGTATTCTCCATCCTCCACTATTTGAACGCCTCCAAACTTAATAAGATCAACAACAACATCCTCATTACTTGCTAGATGATATAGTGACATAGCAGCCATTGGTTGGAGTTGTGGGATAGATTTGTATTTGGAATCAAGGAGCATAAGAAGTGGCTCCACACCACCATTTTCAGCAATACCAGCCTGATTGTGTGAATCACCCTTTGCCATCATCAACAATGCAAAGCTTGAATAGAACATCAATTTGACATCTTGAGAATGGAGCATGCGAATCAAGGGCTTCAAAGCACCTCTTTGGGAAATGTGTACCTTACAATCTCTATCTATTCTAACAAAATTACCAAGTACGTAAGCGGCTGACCATTGGGTGGCTAAGCAGCTGGAGTTAAGTGCTCGGATAACAGGTTGTAATGCTCCAGCTGCAACAACTTGTTTCACGTTTTCGTCAATGTCAGCGATTACAGACAATGAGTCATAACATCTTCCAATTAATTTAATGGCATCATCCCGAATAGCAGTATCATAAGAGCGAATCATAGGGATAAGTTTGGGGAGGGCACCAGATTCAACTACCTTCTTCGTGTTCTTATAATTCGCAACTGTGATTGTCTCCACAGCTCTCACGGCAGCTCTTTGCACCTCAGCATCATCACATTCAAGCGCTTGTACTAACGCCGGGATGCCTCCTTCAATCCTAACAAAATCTTTAATGTTGCAGTTCTCAAAAGCCAGATTCTTGATAGCAATTATAACACTTTTTCGATTCGATGATCTTTTCAGGAGGTCCACCAGATGCGGGAGAGCACCCGCGTCCACAATCTGCTGCTGCCTCTCAGGTTTGACAGCAAGCCTTCCCAGAGTCGCTGCAACTAGCTCTGGCTCCGGCTCCGGCGACTGGAGATGCTTCACGAGAGGCGGAACAGATCCACACTCCACAATTAGGTCAGCCGTTTCCTCCTTCTCCGCGAGATCTAAAAGGATCTTGATAGCCCCTTTCGCAGCAGCTCGATCCTCCTCGGTTGAATTCGAGCACCAAATTAAAGTATCTACCTGAGAGGTAATGACGTCGGTGAGAGATTGAAGCCTACCGGGCGTCGCCGCCAGTTTGCGGCGCTTATTCTCATTCATTGAAGAAAGAGGATGTTGGTCTTTGGATTCCTCCAAATAAGGGCGTATATATTTAGACTTCGGCCCTGAGGCTGCAGCTTACTTCGGTTCAAATTAATTTAGTTCAGTTCATTTCAGACAAAATATAATATAACGAATTCAGGTAATTTTAATATACAGATTTTATATTTAATATATTAATTTTTTACTTCAGTTAAATTCAATTTAGTTCCTTTCAATTCAGTTCAAATCAGATATGTACAGTTCAGTTCATATCGGTAATAAATAAGTTTAGGAAAACATGTCATTCCTTTTAAATTTGATTTCATTTAAATAGTTAATTTACTTAATTTTTGCAATCTGTATTTTGAAACTTTAACACACAAACAATACTTCTAGGCTCATTTGTTGTTAAACTTAACTGAACTAAATTTAAATTTACCAAACTCGGGAAAAAAAAATGTAACTAATTAGTCATACTATTATGGTTTTCTATACGTCAAACTTTACTGTAGGTTATATAATTTTAGTTATGTATAAATGTGGTTTGATGAAATATTGTTGTACTCAGTCATACTATTATTATTTCAATTCATAAACTTTATTTCATTCCATGTCTATTCAATTTAATTAGTTTAGTGCGATTCAAATAATTTCAGTATAATAAATTTCAATTTTCAAAAATTGTATATTTATATTTATTTCAGATAAGTATAATTAATTTTATTCCGGTTCAATTGAGTTTAGTGCAACTTTTTTTAGTTCAGTTCATTTCAGTATATTTATACTTTTCAGCTCATTTCATTTCAGTTCAATATATTAATATTTTTCAATTAAGTTCGATTATTTTTTTCAGTTCAGTTCAATTTATTTACACTTTTTCAGTTCAGTTCAATATGAAATCAGCTCACTCAGCCAAACATGACCTAAATTTGATAATAATTGAAATAATTTTATATATTATTGTATTTGGTAGAAATAAATCAAATTGAAAAAAATACAATTTATATGGTATACTGGGGTATGATGAGGACTAGTGTGAAACTCTTGAAATGTTTTTCATTTCCAAATGTAGAGCTGTGATTTTATTAGATTTGGTGAACTTCTTCTTCTGGAAGAAAATTAGGAGGAGAAATTGGGCAAAATATCGGTAGTCGAACAGGCTCTCGGGAGTGGTTTGATTAAAGTATTAAACCAATTATATGCTTTTCCCCGCAAGTAGTTGGGGACTATCTTGCAAATTTCAAATTTATGGAAGTTCCTGGTCGACATGGTCTTGTTGAAGACGGACAAGAACTCTTGAGGGACGCTGGTTCCATTGTACGTGGGAAGGTGGTCGGGCACCTTCTTCGTGTTGTCAAACGGGAGGTCTGTGATATGGCGCGAGAAGGGAAAGCGGGCCGCTTGCCCTTGTGATCCGAGGAGGCGATCCAGTTCCCTGTTGATCTCTTCTTGGCCTCTCGTTTGATATGTTCCCGCATTATCTGTGGGCTGGTATGTATCAGGATTCGGCAGGCAATTAGTTTGGGCTCGCTCCCTTTTCAGCTGTCTGATCCGCTCTTGACTGCGTTGGATGTGCAGCCTTTGGCGTTCCTCCAAACTCATATTTACTTGTTTTCTCCGTTTGTCCCCGTAGGTTGGAGCGACGGTAGTTGTTGCTGGCGGGCATGTGGTGGTAGACTCAAGGATAACCCCTCTCAAAATAGTTGCTCTTGAGAGATATTCGAGAGTGGCATGCTTCATACCTCGAGGGATGGTATAACGGGAATTGAGATCCGAGCTGATGCCTCATGGGTTTGAGCGGGTAGGCTCTGATTTGGATTAGCATGTAGGCTTGCCACTAGTTGAGGGTAGTGGATTCGGAGAGTTCGCAGCAGAAACTGGATGTCCCGGGGAATCTCAGCTAATAGGGGAATCGAGGTCGAGCATGTGGGGGGAAGGCTCGAGTTCAGACCCGATTGTGGAGGCTGAGATGTTGTAGGGCCCGAGGTGGAGGGCTGTGAAGTAGATGGATTTGCAGCTCGGCGCCTCCTCGCCAGTTCTTATTGGCATCGTCGAGCGAGGATTCGCTCTTCCCTCATTCTAAATTCCTCTTCCGCGAGGATCGAGTTTTCATCATGGGTTCCGAACTCTTCTTCGGTAAGGTGCCCATCTTGCTCCATGCATGCAATATATTCCTGGTCGGTCAGAAGTCAAAATAGCGGACTAGGTCCACTACTCGAGGGCACTAGGCCCGAGGTGGGTGCTCTTGACGTGGTGGGGCCGGTTGGGCCTACACTGGTGGTAATGGGAACGTCGGAGTTTCCCGCACTGATGGTGGAGCTTGGTGGTGATTCAGAGGCGGAGTGCGATTGGGATCTCCCTCTTCCTTGTCCTCATCCACGTCCACGAGGGGCTTGTCCGGCGTCGAGGTTCTCTTATGCTTTTGGAATTCTTCCGTGGATGCAGGCGATTCGGCGAGGATCGTTGGCTTCTGACATGGCATCGTCGGACTTCTAGGAAGTTTGTCGATATGATCTGATCTGAGCGTAAGGTTGATTTGATCAAGATGAACACGTGTATCCCATTGGGCGTGCCAAATTGATGGATGTCTAGAACACACGCTTGATCACGAACCAATCTGCAAGACAAAGCCTTGGGGTTGCCCGGGGTTAGACACTTTGATGCTTAAGTAAGTGACAACTTAGAGAAACTTATGAGCGTAAGGCGCAGTGTATGTAAGATAATAGATAGAGAGGTCTACTAAACTTTTGGTATTTATCGGGCTCAAATCCGTAGATTGGTAAGATATGTAATTATGGTAAGAATACAACTCTTATGGAGATAATTACAGCTATATTACCATATTTAGAGGAAGTGTATTCCTTGCTGGACATTCTAAATATATGCATTTCTGAGCCCCTGCATCTCCCGTGTATCTCGAGCCCCTGACCCTTCTCGGACCCTGATCCGAGACTGAACGAGGCCCTAGAGTGCGAACAATGGACTAATCAATATTAATTCCTATAGCTGATATCCTTGAAAATTAAATATACACCAGTCATCTATGTGTTGCTTTTGTTATACTTATTCAAATGAACTGCACCATACTTTAAACAGTTGCCATAATATCCAATGGATATTGCCCAATGGATATGAGAGAATGTAAGCAGACATTTTGATATGCTGCATATGAACTTCGACTCCCTTTAGAATGTGTTGTTCTATTATTGGAACTTGAAAGATCAATCAATGTTTAAGGTCAATATTGCCAGATTAATTCCAATGGTTGTGATCTGGGTATTTGGTGTGCGAGAGCATCTTTTCTATATGACAATGTCAAACCAAACATTAATTTTATTGCTCAGAATATACAGGAGCTAATCACATCCATCATCCAGGCTCATTCTATCTCTTGTTCTAAGTTCAAACCCCATATACAGTTCTGATTTGGCTCAATTCATTCAGTGGTTAGAACTAGACCTGTAAGAATCATACAATGGAAACTCCCTATTCATGATTGTGTCAATTGAATATTGATGGGTCTTTCTTGCAAAATGGTATAGTTGGTGCAAGTTTTGTAATTAGGGGTGGCACTGGAAACGACAAAATATATTTTTCTCTCACCCGAGCGGCGGCTAGGGTTTAAGTGAGAAAAGCTTTTTCTTTCACGTTCAGCCGTTTCCGGCGCCTCCCAGGTGTCTCTGGTCTGTCTGAGTGAAAGCTTATTCGCATCCATGGAGGATATTGCTCGTTATGAGAAAATCTCACCCTCACCGATAGGGAAAATGTGGCTCTTCCCGGTAACCCTCACCGATCGAATATTGACTTTCGTTGCTCTCTTGTTGGGAAAATCCTTGGGCCGAGGAGGATCCCTAGATCCGATGCAACAAATATTTTTCAAGGCCTATGGAATTTGAGGTCTGACCTTCAAAGCAAAACCCTAGCAGAGAATACCTTTCTCTTCCAGTTCGACTCTGAATCGGATAAGAGATGGGTCTTTGATAGGGAGCCTTGGCTTTTCGATAACTACCTCTTTGTGCTCCGAGAACCATTTCCGGGGATGGATCCATCGACGATGAAATTCAATACGATCCCGTTTTGGGTCCTTGTCTACGGTATTCCTCTTTTTTCATGAATGTGGAGACTGCTCAATGGATTGGGAATGGTCTTTTTGAAAGCTTTATGGATGTTCAAGCCGATTCGGAAGGCTCTACTGTGGGAGAATTCATGAGGATAAGGTGTGAGATTGATATTACTCTACCTTTGCTCCGTGGCCTGAGTATGGACAAGTTTGGTACTCCTGGGACTATTTATTTTAGACATGAGAAGCTTCCTTTGGGTTTATTTTTATTTTTGTGGACTCATTGGTCACGTGCACAATGATTGTGAATCTCGGAAACTGGCCCCTGCTGTTGACTGAGTTCGGATTCACTACTCGAATTGGATGAGGGCAGCTTTCAATACTTCTCCAACTGTATCACCACCCCGCCGGTACTCTCCATCCCGCCCAGATTCACCACCCCACCATGCTCCACCGCTTCGCTGGTTCTCTCCACCCCACCGTGCTCCACCGCTTCGCCGCCACTCTCCAACTCGGCGGTTCTCTCCATTAAACCATGCTACGCCACCTCGCCACCACTCTCCAACTCCCCGATACTCTCTACCCCACCGTCGAACTTCGCCATCTCCACCACCATCTCGCCGTGTCTCGCCATCTCCAGTCTCCCGTCATCAGGTTTCCTCTTCGCGAGCTGAGCGAGGGCCTCTGGAGGGATCTGTCCCAGTAAGTGTTGCAGCCCCACCGCCTCTGCATCGCAATCCTATAGAATGTCCCAGTATGTGATGCAACCCCACCACCTCCTCAACAGGTCCACACCCAGGCGAACCTCCTGCAGTTATGTTATTTTCGCCACCGTCTCAACGGGCGGAGAATGTTCCTATTGGAGTTTTTACAAGCTCTGTGAATGGAATTACCCATGGAGACACTTCTGCAGTCTCACTTATGGAGGAGGACCCCTTTTTAGTTCCAGTTCTTGTTACTTTTATTGATCAGGTTTGTACAGATAATGATAAAAGCGTACCAATGTGGTAGCCCTAACTCTCATATATATACTCAATATTTACATGGAAAAGTCTATACTAGCCTTTACTCTAATACACCCCCTCAATCTTTACGGGGTGCAATTACGGATAGATTGGATCTATGTTTACAAAACAAATCACTAGATAGACCCTTAGTAAATATATCAGCAACTTGCAACTGTGTCGGAATCGAATGAACTCGGAGACCACCATGGGCAACCATTTCTCGAACAAAATGATAATCAACATCAATATGTTTGCTACGATCATGCTGAACCGGATTGGCCACAAGATATGTCGCAGAAACATTGTCACAATAGAGAGTGACCGGATGACGAAGATAATACCCAAAATCTGCAAGCAATTGACGAAGCCAAATAGTCTCCGCCGCAGTGTAAGCAACAGCACGATATTCTGCCTCCGTAGAGGACTTCGACACAGTAGGTTGTTTTTTCGAGCGCCAGGAAATCAAATTCTTCCCCAAGAACACAGCATAGCCTGTGGTGGAGCGACGAGTGTCCGGACAACCAGCCCAATCAGCATCGGAATAAGCAATCACCATCTCCGGAGAATTTGCGGCATGGAGAAAAAGACCAAACTCCATAGTGCCCTGCAAATACCTGAAAATCCTCTTCACAGCATGAAGGTGAGTAGTACGGGGAGCATGCATAAACTGAGAAACCATATTAACAGCATAAGCAATATCTGGACGAGTCATAGTTAAATATTGCAATGCACCAACCATACTACGATATTCAGTGGGATCAGCAAGAAGGTCACCATCAACAGATGACAATGTAACTCTAGAAACACTAGGGGTCCGTACAGGTTTAACTGTGTGAAGATGAAACTTGCGCAACAAATCAGACACATATTTTTGCTGAGACAAAAATAAACCCTTAGGAGTACGAGACACCTGTAAACCTAGAAAATAATGAAGATCCCCTAAATCCTTCATATCAAACTCAGAAGACAGAACAGAGATGAATTTGTGAACCAAGTCATTACTACTACCGGTGAGAACTATATCATCCACATAGAGAAGTAAGATAAGCATGTGACCTTTAAATTTAAGAACAAACATAGAAGAATCACAACTGCTACATTTAAAACCAATGGATAATAAGAAAGTGCTAAATCTGGAGAACCAAGCTCGAGGAGCTTGTCGTAACCCATAAATGGATTTACGTAACCGACAGATGTGATGAGGACGAGAAGGATCAGCAAAACCTGGAGGTTGACGCATAAAACCTTCTTCATTCAAAAAACCATGCAAAAATGCATTTTTAACATCAAGTTGACGGACAGTCCAATTAAGAGAAATAGCAAGAGTGAGAACCAATCGCACAGTAGTAGGCTTAACAACAGGACTAAAAGTTTCAAAATAATCAATACCTGCCTGCTGGTGATTTCCGAAAACAACAAGTCTGGCCTTAAACCGCTCCAATGACCCATCAGAATTGTATTTAATTTTATACACCCATTTACATCCAAGCACATTGCGATTGAAGTTGCGAGGTACCAACTCCCAAGTATTATTTTTAAGTAATGCATTATACTCATCAAGCATAGCCTGTCGCCAACGAGAATCTTTGGACGCTTGTTTGAAATTAGAAGGCTCTAATTCTACAATATCTGATTTTAAATTCATTAACCGACGAGGCTTGGAAATACCAACTTTAAGACGAGTAACCATGGGATGAGCATTGGAAACCAACGACTGTGAGGAAGGGGCAATGGAAGGCAAAATAGGAGAGGAAACACTCGGATGGATGACCGACTGGGAAGGTACACTAGACGGTGATGGAGAGGAACTAGAGTCAGCAGATCGAAGCTCAGGAGACGCAGATACAACCGAACTATGAACCGGGCTAGACGCAGGAGATCGATAGACAGGAGAGACTGACTCAGTAACCGGGCTAGACAATGAACTCGACCTATCCACAAATTTAGGCAACACAGAATCCATCGTAACTGGAGGTGAGCTAGGAGACAACGCGGAAGAGGGCGAGATAGGATGTGACTCAACAGAACGTACTAGAGACGTGATAGGAGGAGGAGACACTGGAGAAGGAGATGACGATAATAACGGGAATGTTGACTGAGTAAACGAACTAGATCCCGTAGACACCACAGTAGGCGACCAACCCTCAGAAAGATCAAGCGGTGAGGAAAAAGGTAAGCTCGACTGAGAAGGAAGGAGACTACGATAGGGAAATTGTTTTTCATGGAAAAGAACATGACGACTAACATAAACTCGACCAGTGAGAGGATCAAGACACCTATAACCCTTATAATCAGATGCATAACCAATGAAAACACAATGTTTTGATTTAGGTTGTAATTTGTTGATTTTAGGATCCATTAGAAGAGGAAAACAAGCACAACCAAAGACTTTAAAAAATTCATAAGATGGAGAACGATGAAACAATTTTTCAAATGGAGACACGCCACCTAAGGTCAAGCTTGGTAAACGATTAACAGTAAAAACAGCTTGAAACACGGCATCAACCCAGAATTGAGCAGGAAGATCTGACTGAACAAGCATTGTGCGCGCCATTTCAATGAGATGGCGGTGTTTGCGTTCAGCAACTCCATTCTGAGCTTGTGTGCCGGGACATGATTTACGAAAAATTATTCCACATTCAGTAAAATGTTGGAGAAGAGAAGAATTATCAAATTCACGACCGCCATCACTTTGGAAAATCTTAATTTTGCAATTAAACAGATTCTCAACCATCTTTTGAAATTTTTGAAATTGTGAGTAAACCTCGGATTTTCTACGTAAAGGATAAACCCATGAAAAACGTGAGAAATCATCAACAAACACAACGTAATATCGAAAAGACTGATTTGATAATACAGGAGATTGCCAAACATCACTATGAATCATATATAAGGGATATGGAGCAGAATGTTGAACTGGTTCAAAAGGTAAACGATGAATTTTTCCCAATTTGCAACAAACACAATCGTCATGAAATTTCGAAGTACATGAAATTTTATTACTTGAAATCAAATTCCCTATAACTCTAGAAGATGCATGACCCAAACGAGCATGCCAAATATCACCAGACTCCTTAGTGGCTAGAAAAGCAGGTACGGTTGACTGAGGACTCACAAACGCTGGTTGGATTGGATAGACACCATTCTTACTGGCCCCCTCTAGAAGCACCTCCCCCGTTTCCTTGTCCTTAACCCAAACAGAAGAATCATCAAAACTCATAATACATGCATTTTCTTTACACAACTTATTGACAGAGAGGAGATTATGTTTAAGACCGGGGACATGACAAACAGAGGATAACCTAAGTGGGCGTGAGGGTGTTTGAATTTCCATTTTACCAACATGTTTAATTGGGAGAGTGGTACCATCGCCAACAACAACAGAACTTGAATCATGATATGGGGCTGTAAAAGAGAGTTTACCTTCTTGATGAGTCATGTGCGAAGCAGCCCCGGAATCCGGATACCAGACAGAGTCATTTGCTTCACCACCAACAGACAGGGCAGCGAAGGCTCTAGTAACACTATCTTGACCAGGGGGCACAAAATTTGGATTATATCTATGAGGACAGAACTGTGCGACATGACCTGGAGTAAGACAGAAACAACAAGAATCGGGAGAGGGAGTAGAGCTAAAATTGCCATTGGATGAATTACTTCCTGCTGAGCACGCATTATTAGTAACACAGTTGGTGAAAGGCAATAATGAACATGACAAATCAGAAATATTACTCATACCATTGTTACGATTTCTGTTGTTATTTGCAGCTCCACTGGCCACCGTTGATCCGTCTGAGCGATTTGAATTTCCACGATTATTGTTACCACGACCTCCTCTGTTGCGATTGTTTTTGTTCTTATTTTTGCCACCCCCTGAACTCTTGGATCCAGTAGACGAGGAACCAGATGACTGTAGTGCCACGAGTGCATGGGAAGAAGTCTCAGCAAGATCCTTGTATTGTTTCAGACGTTGCTCATGGAGTAACAACTTGGGACGGAGATCATCGAAACTCAGCTCAAGTGGGTAATGAATCAAAGTAGTCACCAAATGAGCATAATCAGGGTCACCCTCCACGCCAAAAAGTGTTGACTGAACCAAGTCATGATTGGAGACAGGACATTTGATAGCAGCAAGAGAATCCACTAACATCTTAACATCACGCAAATATTCATCCATAGACTGAGATTCAGCCTTTCTTAACCTAGTTAGTCTACCCTTCAACTCCATAGATTTAGCCATACTAGCTTGCGTAAAACGTGACTGTAAACGAACCCAAATATCACGAGAAGTGTGCAGCTCATGAACATCGACAAATACATTACGAGATATCGTAGCAAATATCCAAGTCTTAACTTGTTGATCAACACGTAAGTATTCAGAATATTGTGAATTTTGAATCATACTCCCATTGGCATCATAAATAAAAGGAGTGGGGAGAGACATAGTACCATCAACAAAGCCGAGTAGCTGGTGTGATACCAAAAGACAAGTAATCTGAGTCTTCCAAAGCAAGTAATCTTCTGGAGATGACAGTTGAATCGTGACTAAATTGGATGGATTTGGAGCAGACAAGTGTGGAAGGGAGAAACCTTGCTGGAGTTGTTGAGACGGAACAGCTACAAACTGATTCTGCTGAAACGGAGCGGCTACAAACTGATTCTGCTGAAACGGAGCGCCATATGAGTTCGGTTGAACCGGAGCCGAGACGGCGCGTGTAACCCACGCTCCAGAGGGCGGCGGCGCGTCGGCGCGTGTAGCCCACGCGCCTGGAGGCACGGCGGCGCGTGTATTCCACGCGCCAGGGATGAGGGTCTGGTCTGGGGCGCGTGTATCCCACGCGCCTGGTAGTCTGGGCGCGTCAGCGCGTGTTTCCCACGCGCCAAAACTGTGGGGCGCGTCTGGGGCGCGTGTGATCCACGCGCCCGACAACTCTGGACCTTCCTGTGCGCGTGGGATCCACGCGCCTGACGCGTGGGCCGCGTCTGGGGCGCGTGAGATCCACGCGCCCGACAACTCTGGACCTCCCTGTGCGCGTGAGATCCACGCGCCTGACGCGTGGGCCGCGTCTGGGGCGCGTGAGATCCACGCGCCTTCTGTTCTGGGTGCTCCTTGCGCGTCCGGTTTGGTCTGGTCTGATCTGAAGGCGCCGCTTGGAGGCTGGACAGCCGAGGTTGCACCTCTTGGAGGCTGGACAGCCGAGAATCCTGGCGATGCTGGCGGCGCAGAAACGGCAGATCGAGCCGGGGTAAACATCGGTGACACCGATTGAAGCAACGACGATGAATCGGTCAGAGCCGATTGAATTGGAGACGTCGCAGCGGCAGCGGAAGTTGATCGGGTGTCACTGGGCACTGCTTCAGCCTGATGAAGAGAACCATCGACAGGCTGATTGAACGGCGGCAGGCCTGATTCATCTCTCGACGGGATGTTTTCCATCGGAGAAGCAAAGAGAATAAAAAAAAAATATCGGGGTTTTTTTTTTTTCTTCGAAACCTAAGCTCTTGATACCATGTACAGATAATGATAAAAGCGTACCAATGTGGTAGCCCTGGCTCTCATATATATACTCAGTATTTACATGGAAAAGTCTATACTAGCCTTTACCCTAATAAGGTTGATGTTATTTTGAGTTATCGCGCAAGGGTCACTTCACATCGTTGAACAGGCCGAACTGCTGGTGGTGCAGCTCGTAGTCGGGGGAGACGAGGTGGAGGAAGAGTGCAGATTGGTGCCATTCGTGACAGTGCTGTTCCTGGGAAGCGCAAGCAGCGAGCTGATGACAATTTGGCAATGATAGATTTTACTGCTCTTGGAAACAAACGATCAAAGGGAGATTGGGCATGCTCATTAACTGTTGATCTTGGGTTGGGTCCCTCTTCAAACACTCAGGCAGAGACTGGCGAGGTTGTCCAGTCCTACCATCAGCCATGAGTCTCATAAGTTGGAACTGTCAGGGGTTGTTGACTCGGCCTCAGGAAGTTAAAGAGTTGCGCACCTTGGTGCGTTTGAAGTTTCCGCTTTTTATTTTCTTATGTGAAAATAAGTCTTCTTTTTCTTGACAACTTGAAGTCGCAGTCGAATTATTTTGGGGTGGTTGTAACTTCTCAAGGTCAATCTGGTGGTCTTGCTTTATTTTGGCACAAACAATGCTCTATTACTTTGAAACCTTTTTCTTCTCGGTATATTGATGTTTATGCAACTATACTTGGGAATCTGATTCGCTTGATTGGTATGTATGGTGAACCAAATGTTTCTCTTCATCGTCAAGCTTGGGAGAAGTTTAAATCCCTAGCTCCTACCTCGGATATTCCTTGGATTTCCTTAGGAGATTTTAATGAAGTCCTGTCACAATATGAATTTCAGGGAGCACGTCCGAGAACTGAATGGCAGATAGCTACTTTCCGTGATGCCCTTGATCACTGTGGACTCTTTGATATGGGGAGTTGTGGCCCTCTCTTCACTTGGCATTGGCTGATTCGCGATCCGAACACTCAGAGAGGTCGACTTGATAGGTCCACCTGCCACCAAACATTGATGGATTTGTTTCCATGGTCAACGGTGACGACTGTTCCTATGGTTTGGTCTGACCACATGGCGATCTATGTTCAGTTGAGAAGTCGTGATCCTCGTGCGCATCGTCAGAGGCGGAGGCGAGGTTTTCGATTAGAGGCTGGTAAAGTCCTCTGATTGTGAGAAAATGATTGAAGAGAGTTGGAAGGAGGGAGATGTACCCTTCTTGGATAAGTTAGAGAGCTGCTCTTTGGGGCTTCTGAATTGGAGTAAATCAGCATTCCCGCTAATTCCAAAGAGTGGAGGAACTAAAGAAGGAGTTGCAACGACTCCAATCTGGTTTCATTACAACTGTTGTTCAGGAGCGGCTCCTTACTCTTCGGCATGAATATGAGATGTTACAGGAGGCTGATTGTATCCGTTGGAAGCAACGTGCGAAGAAGTATTGGTATAAGGAGGGTGACCGGAATACGAGAGTTTTTCATCGATTTTTCACTAGTGGACGAAATAAGAATCTTATTGATGGGTTGAAAGATGATCAGGATGTTCTTCATACGGATGAGGAGAGTATACAGAATGTTATCTTGGACTATTATGGTGGCATGTTCTCATCTTCCAACCCACCTTCGGAGTTTATGTAACAGATTATCCAACTCATTCATAGTCGCCTTGACTCCAGCATGGCGACTGATATGACTTGGCCATACTCCCCAGCTGAGCTGACACGAGCGGTCAAGAAAATGCATCCTTTCAATTCACCTAACCTTGATGGTATGAGTCCAGTTTTCTATCAGAAGTTTTGGTGAATTGTAGGTTCAGATGTCACTTCTTTTGATCTGAACTTTCTGAACGATGGAGTCTTTGAGCCTGAAGTGAACTACACCCACCTTGTTCTAATCCCTAAAGTGGAGAAGCCAGAACGCATTACTCAGTTCAGGCCAATAAGTCTTTGTAATGTTATTTACAGGCTTGCCTTTAAGGTAGTTTTTAACCGCCTAAAACTGATCATCCAGAGCATAATTTCAAACTCACAGTCTGCTTTTGTTCCTGGCCGTCTTATTACTGATAATGTATTGATTGCGCATGAGTTCCACCATACTATGCAAAAACGGGTTGCGCCAAGACTTGGCATATGAGCATCAAATTGGATATGAGCAAAGTTTTTGATAGGGTTGAATGGAAGTTTGTCACTCTTACCTTAAATCAGCTGGGATTTCCATCACGTTTTGTGCAGCTTGTGGAGCAATGCTTGTCTACGGTGGCTTTTTTCCTTTATCCTCAACGGTGGAGAGCATGGATACTTGGAACCTAAGAGGGGTTTTCGGCAGGGTGATCCCCTCTCTCCATATTTGTTCGTTATATGCTATGAGATCTTCTCTTGTATCTTGACAGACTTGATGAGGGCAGGGAAACTAAGAGGCATTGGGGCGTCTACTCATGGCCCAAAGTTATCACACTTGTTATTTGCAGATGATACTCTTCTTTTTGGGGAGGCAACTGAACAGGAAGCTACCCATTCTAAGTGGGCTATCTCTTTATTTGAGAACATCTCGGGTCAGAGGATTAATTATGATAAATCAGGGGTGCTTTTCAGTCCAAACACAGATGTTTCTACCCGGCAGAAGGTGTGTGACATCCTCAGTATTTCGGAAGTTGAGTCCCATGGGAAGTACTTGGGGTTACCCTCTGAAATTTGAAGGAGCAAAGCTGAGATTTTCCAGAACTTGAAAGGTATTCGTCAGAAATTGGATGGATGGAATGAGAGATATCTCTCTAAGGCAGGTAAAGAGGTGTTGATTAAGTCAGTCCTTCAGGCAATTCCGACCTATTCGATGAGCTGTTTTTTTATTCCGGAATATATTCTTGATGATATTAGCTCAATGATTGGTAACTTTTGATGGGGTGACACTGATGAGAAATGGAAAATCCACTGGGCATCTTGGGCTAAGATGGCGCGTGCAAAATGTAATGAAGGCCTTGGATTCAGAGATTTGAAGGCTTTCAATTTGGCGATGCTTGCTAAGCAGGGTTGGAGGATGCTTACTAGTCCTTCATCCCTTCTCGCTAAGGTCTTTAAGGATACGTACTTCTCAAATAGTTCACTTTTTGCTGCTGACTTGGGGAGCAGGCCTTCTTGGGTATAAAGAAGTATTCACAAAGGAACCAAACTCTGAAAATGGGTTGCAGAAAACATGTAGGTTCGGGATCCACTATTAGCATCTGTCACGACCCTTGGTTACCTAACAGCCAAGACTTCTACGTTCGTGACCCGGGCCTATTCCAGACCACCTACGTTTTGTAAGTGACCTAATTGATGCTGATACAGGAAGGTGGCGAGTTGATTTTCTTTCATCTTATTTTGATCCTGCTGATGTGGCTATGATTTGGGGAATTCCACTACATAGTTCTGGTGGAATGGATCGATGGCGTTGGCATTTTAATAGCTCCGGGAAATTTACCGTTCGTTCCCTATATCATGCTCTTGTTGAGCAGCCACATCACCTTACCCAACATCATGTGCCACCTACTATGCCTGGAGATACACTTTTTTGGAAGCTGTTATGGAAACTCAAGGTATCTATCGAGCACTACAATTCGCGTGGCGGTTTGCTACTGATTCTTTACCCACAGTTGAAAATCTTCGAAAGAGAACCATGAATGCTTCAGCGGCATGTCCTTTATGTGGAGAAGATGATGGATTTTCAGCACACTTGTTTTTCCGTTGCTCTTATGCTCGGCAAGTATACACCACCGCAAGCTTATGAAATCAGGTTGTGGCATCGGAGAGGAATCGTGGTGAATTGTGGTTTCGTCAGTTATTGATTGATAATGATGTGGCCACCTCGGAGTTCTTGCTTATGTTATGTGACGCTATTTGGTATCAAAGGAATAAGGAGCTGTTTGAGCATGAACACTTTGATGGGAGGATTCTTGCAGGAACGGTTGCAGGGACTCTACAGAGTTTTCACCGGGAAACTTCTTGGCCTGAGCATTTGTCAGATTCCCTTGCGACATCCTCTCTCTTGAGGCCTCCCTCGCATGCACCTACTGTGTTCTTGACACAGGAATCTTGTTGACCAGTTCAGGGCTTGGTATGGTGGCTTTAGACGATGGAGGGTAATTTCATCAAGGCATTGGCGAGGAAGATAGATGGTGTTACTGATCCATTAGTGGTGGAAGCATTGGCAGCAAGGGAAGCAATACTTTTCGCTCAGAGTCTTCCATCACAGCTTATGTTTCTAGCTCCCTGGAGATAACCTTGATTATTGATGATATTTGGAGTTTACTACAACACTCTAATTTTCAGATGTCTTTTTGGGTTCCTCGATGTGAAAATGTTCAGACACACCTGATTGCTCGCTTTGCTAAATATAGTGCAGTCTCCTCCACTTCTTAGGTTTCACCCCCAACGTTTCTTGTATCAAACGATTCTGAACGTTTTTCAGGAGAATGAAAATATAATATACTGTTTTTCCACTCAAAAAAAGGGTGGCCTATTTGAGACAACTATAATTATCAAAATGTATTTAAATATCATTTGATTACTATTTTTAATTTAACTACTATTTTTAATATTATCTTTTGAATACTTCATTAAATATTATTTTTTACTTTAAACATTATATCTTTTGAATTTTGCACATTTTTCAAATATAAAATTGTATTTTTAGTTTAAAATTTCTAATCTTAATTTTTAAAATAATCAGATCGGCCGTATACCAATTCAGATTGGAATCAAGTTCGATCAGATAGTTAGATATGCACAATACCATTAACCAACATTTAAATATACTTGACCAGTCAAACTACTGATTCTTCCTAAACCAGTCTGCCGTTCGTCTTTCAAAGTTTCAAATGGACGCAGCGAAGAAACAATTTTCATCAAATATATTAAAAAAAGGTAAATCATATACCAAACCTATATATGAATATCGTCCAATATTATTTGACAAAACAAAAAATAATCAGGTGTTATGTCTAATATCGGTTCTATCTGCTACATTTAAGTTCACATACATAATTATAGAGTGAGATGATGTTAATGTCCCATGAGATCAAAATGACATAATTAAGTTTACTACGCATTTTGATTCGAAATGCCGCCAACTCCATACATAAAATAGACGGGTATATAATATTGACCATTTAAATATACTTACTTTTAAAATTTATTCCAAGATCTAAAATCATTATAAATACAAACATGATATTCATACACTGGCCACAACACACCAAATTTATTCCTTGAAATATATACTTCCAAAAGATGATCAAGGGTACTGAGTTCCTACTTCTGATCTCATCTCTCACATGCATATGCCTAATTTCAGTCCTTCAACCATGCAGTGGTGAAATAGGTTATGATCCACTGTCTAATTTTCTGCATACTCAGCGTTTAAGAGGTTCAGTAACTGGTAAAAAAGATGCGGAAGAAGGGTATTTAGCAGGTGATCATACGTACTCTCAAGAGGGGTTGAAAGAAGCCAACAAAATTACTGCATTGATTGGGCAGCCTGATGGGGTTTATTTCGATCAGTATTCAGGATATGTTACCGTTGATGAGAAAGCTGGTCGAGCTCTTTTTTACTACTTCGTTGAGTCTCAAAATTCTTCAACTAAGCCTCTCCTGCTGTGGCTAAATGGAGGTACCTTAAATCTGTTTCTTTTATAGCAATCTTCTCCCTCCGTCCCATCCAAACCGCATGAATTTGACCTTTTAAGTGAAAACGTGTTGTAGTTGAATTTCATCAAATTATAGTGTACTACTATATAGACTGAAATCATACATGCATCATCGCCATGAACAGGACCTGGCTGTTCTTCATTAGGGGATGGAGCATTTACTGAATTAGGACCATTCCGGGTAAACAGAGATGGGAAAAGCTTATGGCACAATGAATATTCCTGGAATAATGGTATGCAAGAATCATAAAAACATTTTTTATGATTATATTAACTTGTTAATACATATTATTAACTAGTTTTAATTCCTATTTTAAAATTTGTCATGGATGTTAATAAATAAATCATCTTGAAAATTGCAGTGGCAAACATTCTGTTCTTGGAATCACCTGCTGGTGTGGGATTTTCTTACTCAAACACAACCTCAGATTACGTTACCGGAGACGGAAAAACTGCAAGAGATTCATACACATTCTTGATCAACTGGTTAGAAAGATTCCCAGAATATAAAACCAGAGATTTCTTCATCGCTGGGGAAAGCTACGCAGGTCATTACGTACCTCAGCTTGCTGAGTTCATTCTCAACCAGAACAACCTACCGAACCAAACAGTGACCATTAACTTGAAGGGAATTGCTGTAAGTTTATATATATGCTCGATTCTTTTATATATTTTTTCATTAATATATTTGTGTGTTTTTCAGATTGGAAATGCGTACGTGGATATGGAAACACACCTGAAAGGCATATATGATTTTTTGTGGTCGCACAGTATAATATCAGACGATGTTTATGAGGCCGTGGTTTCCAACTGCAATTTCTCAGCAGAAGCAAGGGATTCCGACGAGTGCATACTATCTTTGGAAAACGCATTTCACCAAAGAAGCTCCATTTATCCTTATCACATCTATGAACCCTGGTGCTTTTCAAATAAAATAGTTCCCTCGGTAATGATCAACTTTTTTTTGTTTCCGGTCTATATCTATATCTGACGGACCTGTTATCCCCTATCCGGGTTTTTAATATTTGAATTTACATTGTACATCTTGTGACAATTTGAATTAGTGATTTGAATACATTACAGATGTCTGGATTTGATCCATGTTCGAGTGATTACGTAAACTCCTACCTAAACAAACCTGAAGTGCAGAAAAAGCTTCATGCTAATATCAGTGGAGAGCTTCCTGGACCTTGGGCACTTTGCAAGTACGTTAAGCTTTCACTTTCAATTTTCAAAGAAATTCAACAAAAATACTTCATAAAAAATCGATATTTTAATTTACTGATTATTTTTCATCATTTTATGTTTGTTTGAACACAGCTTTAACGTGAACTCCAATTGGACGGATAAGCCAGCTACCGTTTTGCCAACAATCAAGAATGTGATGGCCAGTGGAGTTTCCGTTTGGATATTCAGGTACAAAAATATTCTCACCAACTATTATATTCGATAGATTAAACGTTATCTTATATTTGATAACAAAACGTTAATTAAAAAACGATATTATTTAAAATGCAGTGGAGATACAGACAGTAGGGTACCGGTGACAACCAGCAGATATGCAATTAAGAAAATTGGAGCACCTGTAACAACTCCGTGGTACCCCTGGTTCACCCAAGGCGAGGTAATAAATTAAAGACCGATTTCGACTTGTTTTACAAAACAGAAAACTAAGTAGAGTGAAGAATATAACACTTATGATCTTGAGCTATCAATAACAACTGTTTTTGTTTAATTCAGTTTAGTTTAATTTAATTTTATAAAAAGTATAAGATAATTTAGTTAACATGTTAATATTTAATTTATTAATCCAATTTAATTTAGATCGGTAAAAAATAAATAATCTCAAAAAAATATGATCCTATTTATTATTTTGAATGGATCTGAATCAATACTGCATCATATTTTATTCAGGTTGGTGGTTTTGCGGAGGCTTATGAAAATTTGACGTTTGTGAGCATAAGGGGAGCTGGACATTTTGTTCCAAGCTATGAACCAGCTAGGTCTCTTGTGTTCTTCTCATCCTTTTTGGAAGAAAAGCTTCCACCTTCGGAATGATTCAAATTAGAATCTTAAAAAGGGATTTTATATGTTATGGAAAAATGTTCTTAGTGAAGCGATATATATTATACTAGGTGGGGATATTACACTTTGTGTAATCCAACCCGTTTAACCCAGCCTTTTCTTCGTGAAATTGATCGGAGGCATTTATTACCTATTACAAGGCTCGCCTCTTTAACTAAATATAGATATATGAAGTTGGAATCTTTAAGGAGAGAATTTATTTATGCATATAAAAATGAATGGATTTTTCTTTTCTTTTTCAGAACCATCTGACCATTACACATCAATGAATCCACATAGCCATTTTTTGTCCAGAAACTACCAATAGCTACAAACCTGACTATGATTTGCATTGAAATCAGAAGATAAACAACTGAAGAAAAGAGATAAACCCAGGCAAACAAGCCAGCATATCCTTCGAACTGAAGGTGGCATCGATACTCGATTAGCAAACAGGATGGGATTCTAATTCCTAAGTGATGCAATCTTCTGAAGCCTCATTTGCTCTCTAAACTCAAAGTAGAACTCATCAGCCTTCCTGTCCACCTCACTTCCTTCAAGTTCTGCGTCCTCCACATTTGGTTCTGTTTTCTCTTCAACCAAACTCCCCCGAGGCTGAGGAGGATCTTCAGGCTCAGTATCTGACTCAAATCCCACATATTAAATAACAGTGCACTATCAGTATCGACTAACTCTTGACCTTCATTGCTACGAGACAGCAAAGGAAATGTCAAAATTGAACCGGAATTGAATCTATAATATTTTAAAAACTTGAACGTCCGATATTCGTAAATTGGATCAAGGATATGTAAATAAAAAAGGGTTTGACATTCTTTTCTTTTTTAGCATACAAATAACTATACAAGTAGTATGTAACCAACCAATAAAAGCGTACAATTATGCCCTCATGGAGTAGGTGTCGGCGCAGCATACCAGACTTTACACCCTTGTTCTTTAACCTTTGCCACCCTGACCAGCTCCAAAACCATGATAAGGATCAAAGATGAACGCAATGAGTAATAATCTTAAGAAGCATAGATGTGTTTCAATCTTTCATATGTTAAAAGGAAGTATGAGCAAGAAAACAAAGAAGTTGAAACTATTTTAAGTAATCAATAGCTCAAAAAATTCAATCTCCTAAAAGTTCAGCTGGCAATTGTTCCTATTTAAAAGAATTGTGCCATCGTTTCTTAGAGCCGAAGTTGTTATACAGAGCTATTAGCTGACAATAATAAGTTTAGTGCTGTAAATATCTAGGCAAAGTTACCTTGTGAAGTTCAACTCAAAGCGAGGGCCAATCTCTTTCAGTTCGACTGACTTCAGACCAGGACGTTTAAAAATAAAGTTAATCGGAGAGAGAAGCAAACATAGTTGTCCAATAGATAAAAGTGATTAGAGGCGGTCTAATTAGGAGTGAAGCCTATAAGGGAAACTTCGCAGATTGATGACATGCAATTCAATTTTCCATTTATGTGTTATATTTTAGGAGACAATTGCAATCTAACAGAATCCTAAACCAATATGCTACACAGAAAAATGTTTCCAGAGCCAATATTGGACAACAGAGAAAAGAGGGCAATAGAAACCAACCTAAGGAGATGTAGTCTGAACTATTGGCAAAAGTAACAATTCGCTTTATGTTAGCTTTGGTATAGGCCTATAGGGAATAGATGCTTCAAAATAGTCGCCGTCCTGTTACCAGTCTAATAAAATAAAAAAGATCAACAAGTCATTAAAAGGGAATACTTCAAACTTAAACAATGCAAAAAGCTCATAGAATAATAAACTGAATAATAAAGTAATATTTTGCAACAAACTCATACAAGTTTTGTACACAATGTGTATATAATGCCAAAGAAATATATTTTTCCTGTAAAAAACTATATTTCAAAGCTGTTGAAACCAAAAGAAATTGTACAAAAATGCATCAGAAAGCAACTCTAGCATGCATTAAGAAATATTGCACAATGAATCCAACTTGGTTCAGGGGTTATTCCCACTCGTCTGTACAAAACAGACAAAATACCAATTTAAACTACGCAATGATCTACACGACAAAGCAAGAAGAGAGAAGGATCAACTGTGGGCCTGCAGATTGATTAAGCATTTTATCTCTGAGATAAGTGGTTCAAGTCGGCAATATGCAAAAACACTTAACTTTACGTGAAGTTTCATCATCATTCTTGTCACTAAGAAAAGGTTTGATGCAAATTTCAACTGCCAAAATACGCTCTAAACGTACTGCTTCATACTTTGTGAGCAGGTGTAAACAGCATAGTTGTCCCATCAGAGTTTATTGCACAGAAGTAACATCACAAAGGAGTTATTCATGTGGGAATGTTTAGGATTCCCACACACTAAAAGGCTGATGTAAAATTAGTTAACTTGTGATTAGTTGGGATTTGGAATTGAATTGTAAAGAACCAGTTAAGAGAAACTTAGTAAGGATCATTTTCTGATATTTATTCACTTAAATCAGTAGAAATAATGTAGATTCAGACAAACAAAATTCAGGTCTCAGCATGTTACACAAGGAACATGCATGTTTAAGTTTCGTTCCTAAAAGTTCTAACCAAGTCAGCCTAACCAAGCAGGCACTTAAAAGATTAGAATATAGCAGTTGTAGTCAGAAAGGGGGTAAATGATAACTATGGAATTGAAAACTATAAAGAAGGGGCAGTTACCTGCTGCCAAGGTCCCACAGCACTGGAACAGTCGGAGGGATTCCAGGCAACTGAACTTTAAAGAAAAAGGTATACTCTTTTGAGTTGCTTTCTCTAAAATATTAGAGCAATATCTTGAGGTCTCTGGAGGCAAAGCAATTAAATTTCTATTGTTAAAGAGAAGTTGAAAAGGATTATCTCAAGTACCAATGACAATGAGCTGCAGAATCATGTAGGATCACTTTTGCAGATGAGATACCTTAGCTTGCAGCTTTTCAAGCCTGGCCATAGTTGGACAACCCTCATCAGCATAAATTTGTATTCCTTCCACCTGAAAACCAAAGCTTAAAACTTAAAACTAATTAAGAATTCCATATATTAAAAACAGGTATTTCTTCTAGATATGCTCTCTCTATACAAGTTGCTAGTATAGGCTCAAGAACCATGACATAAATGTATTTAATCTCAGATTCCAATCATTCCATTGAAACATTTGTAAAATCTGTAGCTGAAGAAAGGAAGCTCTAACATGAACACAAGTGAGTTTACAAGCAATAGCATGGCTTGCTTCATGAATGAAGACCGTCACAAGCTTGAACGGCATCAGCAGCACAGTTTTCCATAGCTAAAAGTCAAAACAACACCTGATAAGGCAACAAAAAAAGCAACTTTAAGCAATCAAGAAGATAACAAGAATACAACTGGGTAGGCTTGTAATTGCGACTGATAAAATAAAATTGGAATGAACCTGTCATTTATTCAAACACGAAAACACGGAAAAGTTACCAAATAGTTCCGCCACAAATACCATTAATACGAATTTCAAAAAATATCACCCCTAGTATGGAGTGGAATCCACTATTGAAACCATAAATTCTAAACAAAACAAAAGGCCATAGCTACTTGATGGTATTCTATGAAGACTATCTTCATAGCTATTTGTCAGACACACAGACGCATATGTCGGAAGTCATAAAGTCAGACACGTGCACGTGTATATCATAAAATATATGTAAGATACGCACACATAAGGCAGAAAATTCTATAAGTCAGGCAGACACACATGTACATGTTACAGACTCAAGTAATTTTTGCAGTAGTTTGAATTTAATGTTATAATAATGGTAAAAACAAATGTACCAAACAAATCCTTGAACCAAAAAAAAAGCCTAATCAGGGCAAAACAACTGTACGTAACAAAGACTCCAAAGTTGACAGCCACAATGGATTTATAATCTAACCCGGAAACATAACATTAATCTGGGTTAATCTTTAAGTTGCAAAATCTACAAACATCAAACAGAAGTTGTAAAGAGCGAAATAACGTACATGTGTCTAGTATATGCAGGTCGCCAAGGGGCCTTCTCCAATGTGTACCCCCAAACACAAAAAGAGTATCTCCAACTGCAGTACAGCTGTGACTATCCCTTGGGCTTGGTGGTATCCCCTTCATTGCAGCCTCACTCCGTGTCCGATGAACGGTATAACACAAAACAACAAACCCAATCAAATACAGAATGGAAACTATCAATGGAAGGACACAAAATCGGCAAAGCAAAAAAAGAGAGTCCACAAAAGCCAAAACTTTCAAGTTTTGAAAGATTAACAACAAAAGAATACCTAATAACAACAGAGAATACTACTAAATCATCCTCAACCCGATCATTGATAAAATTAGACAATCATCTCCAGAATCCTGAAAATGGTAAAGATGAACAACTTTGAAATCATGTCATATACATAAACAACTTAAACAGGTTAGTCATCAACAATCCACGGTCATCTTCCACTGAAGCTAATAAATATAAAAATCCATCAATTGCAGACATAAACACACCAATTCCAGACTGAATCGACGGCCTGCAACCACATGCCCATATCCAAGTCACCATTTTTGAGCCTCTTGAGATAAATATTAAAAGAGAACCATATAATGAGAAAGTATAAAGCAAGCAAGTTAAACTCACCAAATCTTCCCAGAAACGGCCAGAAATTGGCTTCTTAAATTGAATGATCCATTTACCACCATTGCAGTTCGTAGAATCCTAAAGAAGCATGATAAAATTGAGCTGATTCATTCTATCAAAAAGGAGATGCAGTGCATGTAAACTACAATTTGTAGAAAATCACCTCCCAGAGAGAGGATGAATGGCAGGCTTGAAAAGATGCAAATTAGTCTGGACATGCAATGTCGAGGAGCGGGCTAAATGGCAATAGTTGACCCAGAAACCCTCCATCTACTGAATCCTGATGAAACTTCTTAGCCAAATGCTAGATGATCTTCGGCCGCGTAAGCGGGCTCTTTCCAATGCAGTACAAGCAAGCTTCATCAGAGGCATTGTAAAGGGCCTAATTCCATCTGCTTGCCACACAAACAAACTACTTCATCAACTTATCCCACTCAACATTACCCCGATTCAAGCAAAATCATCCATTGTTTTGAAAATAATTCGGAAGTTGAAAAACAAAAGGCATAGAATTGAAGATACATACAATTTTCAATCACAACCATTAAAAAAGATGAGGGCTTTTTGCACCTGGTAGTCCCATTCAGCGGCAATGGTCATGGCAAGAGATGGGGTGGGGCACTCAAGGGGGCGTTTGACAGGGGTTTTCAGGGTTTTGTAATCAAGCATCACTGTCCAGCCATTGCCATCATCGGCTTCTCGGGGCCTCGGGCGGTCACCCTCTGGTAGAATCTCCTCCCCACAATCGATCCCGTCATGAATCACAACGGCATGCTAACAAAATCAGACTGAATTGCTGGGGTTCTTTGGAACCCCCTTCACGTATAGCGGATCCTCCGATGACGACAAGATGAACACCGACGAAGATGGGTCGTCATGTTCTTGAGACTGCGGATGTCCGGCGGCGGCGGCGACGCCGCTGTACCGGCGGAGATTCGAAGCTACGGCGGTTCTGGAATAGTGCGGGATTTGGTGGGTTCTTTCTAGTCTACAGGTAAATGGTCGATGAGGCGGCATAAAAGGGGAATTTAGGATAACAGCAAACAATGATGCAAGGCAGGTGACCCGTGAAGAATAGAAGACACGTTACCTTGGAAGAGCCAGGAGGTTGACACGTGATCGGCCTTGTACAGCACACTGGAGAGAGAAAAGATGGACCGGAAACCGGGAATAGTAGCGGGAATAATACAGGTGGAGGAGGAGAGAGACGAGCTGTGAGATTGTGGTGTGAGGAAGAGAGACCGACAAAAACCTGCTACCGTACCTACACTGGAGAGGATAGGAGTGATCCGCCCTTATAGTTAGTGTAGATTTATCAAACCCTTTTAACAATGCTGAAAATCAAACATGTTGTTTGAAATTTTACAGCTTAATTAGTTATACTGAATAATAAGAGATGGAGTTATACAATATGCTTCAAAAGCTTATAGAATGATGAGGAAAGTGGCCTAGCTAATCTCTAAAAGCATCTCCAACGCGGGCTGCTATTTAGTAAAATTCTATAGACACGTCAGATTAAATGAAGCCCAGCCCAAAAAATATTCTCCAACGCAAGCATCAGTTTACGCCCTCAATTTGACGTGTACAACATATTTTCTGCAGCTGTCAAGTTGACCCTCTAAATTTAGAGGCTTAATTTGCAGCCCTCCTCTGCTGACTCAGCAACAAATCCATCTTCTTCCATTCTTCGTCTCACCCACACTAGCGCAGCGGAAGCTCGGTTGGGGGCAGTTCTCCACATCTTCACCGGTATCAGCCTACGAGCTCTGAGTTAGGCTTCGGTAGCAGAGTCCCCATCATCATCGTCGGCGCCGCCGTGCGCGGTGGCGGGGCCACGAGGCCGGAGCGAAAGGGCCGGCGAGGAGGGATGCGGCGAGCCAGATGGCGAGCAATTGGAAGGGCTTCGACGAGATGTAGATAAAGGAGACGGCGAAGAGGGCGGTGGATGTATATATACGGATGAGGAGCGAGGGCTTGAGGAGGGATTGGGCTTTGTGAGGGGCGAAGCTCTGTTCATGGAGGGTGGGAACGCTAGAGTTGTGGAGAGATCTAATCTGGTGACTTACAGAGGCCCTACTATGGTTAGCAACACTCTTCATGCTGCTGCTATTTTGTTGAGGGAAGGTGGGGATTGAGACTGGTTTATCAATTTGAGTGCTTCTGATTATCCTCTCATCACTCAAGATGGTAAGAATTTTGTGCTTCTGTGTGCTCATCTTTACTTCAAAGTGCGTTTTTTTATGAGCTAAAAATCATATCTCAGCTGTGATTATGCATTGTGTCTTGGTTGTGATTATGATGCCATGATATCTTTTGAATTAATGTCAAGTTTTTTTATGTAAAAGTGTAGTTCACTGGCATTCTGTAGATGCGTGTAGTTTCTCATCATATTGGTTGGAAAAAATAAACAAGTTTTACCTTGCGCAAACATGTTACAGGACTCTTGGAGTAGGAGTGTTAGTTACCTAGTTAGGAACTTAGGATGTGCTGTTACTATAAAGAGCTAGTTTTCGCTTGTTAATTTTATTGGTGTGTCAGCTGGAATACGTTGAAATTGTCTGATTGTTGCCATTTATTTTGTTTCATGTTGGAATGATGCAGATATGTTGCACACCTTCTCAACCATTCCAATGGAATTTAATTTTATCGAGCACACCAGTGATATTGGCTGGAAAGAGTCACTACTACAAGGGGTAGATGCAAGACACATATTTAAGGCGTTTAAACCTGGCGCGTTTTTTTACGCCTTGATTGAGAGTAGCGAGTTCGCTACCTCTTCAAGCTAGCAAAAAAAAATTAAATTCAAGACGGAAAGAAGCAGTTAAAGACGGAAATGGGTTTTGACGTTAAAAAATACTTGACCAAGGCGGAAAAAAAGTATCCGCCTTAAATTGAATGAGTTGTTACGACCTCGTAACCTTTGTAGTAATATAAACGTGTCTTTAGCGAAGTCGTAGGTTAGTTCGTTAGTATGTACTTTGTGCGTTGCGATCTCGTAAGCTTTGCTAAACCCTAATTTCAGCAGGCGAGAATATGGGACACGTCGTAACTGGAACGCTAGGATGTGGCGTTTGATGTTACGGTATCGCTTCTGTGCACGTCAAATTTGACATTGTGTTAAATGTACAGTGCATGTGAGGGTGATTGAAATGTTACGAGTTCGCTGGCTAAGTGAGGCATTAGCGAGTTCGCTAGAGACTCTGTATGGGTCACAAATTTAAGCTGAACTGGCCGTTCTAACTCCAAAATCAAAAAATTTAAAAGGGTCTAAACAGGTGGGTATTGAAGGGTGATCAGTTGAAATTTGCTCGGAGGTCTCATTGTTCCCGTGTTGGTGTAGGTAAGGTTTAACTTGCATAATGTACTGGCTAGTCTCTTGATTTTGGTTGATTTTATGCATAATATTTGCTTGCATTTTGGTTTATTTTGGTTTTTTTGTTAATGCAGTGTGTAGTTTATGTGTTGATCATCTCAAGTCAGTGGGTTAGTAGTATTGTGTAGCTGTTAGTCTGATTTGTGAATTATGGACCGCGAAAGAATAATGAAGGAGAATGCTCAATTATCGAAGGAGTATTTAGATTTGGTTGAACATTTCTTAGATGTTGGGTTGCGACATTGTAGACAGAATAGCATAGGAGGGGTTAGATGTCCATGCAACAAGTGTAGAAACAACGCCATATTTGAAAATATTGCTGTAGTGCGTGAACATTTAATTTGTAAAGGTTTTGACAAATCCTACACAGAATGGGTTTGGCATGGGGAATGCTATTATGGAAGTGACCAGGTTGAGATGGAGGAGGGAAGCGCCGAGGAAATCCTGCAGTATAATGAAAACCTTTCAGAAATGTGTGACGATGTTGTTATGGAGTTTGTTGGGAAGAAAAGTATGCTGGAGGCAATGTATGACGATAAAAAGACAAGCTTATATGTTGGGGCTAGCCATTCTAGACTGGGAGCAACATTGTTATTAATGAACCTAAAGGCAAGGCATGGTATTTCTGATAAAGGAATGACGGAAGTGCTAGAGTTGGTTAAAGAGTTACTTTCTCAGGACAACTTATGTCCTGACAGGGTTTATGCTGCGCGGAAGATATTGTGTCCTATGGGCATGGAGTTTACTAAGATTCACGCATGCCCGAATGATTGTATGTTGTATAGAGGGAGTGTAGATTCTTTGAGGGATGATTGTAAGGTATGCGGTGAGTCTAGATGGAAAAATAAGGAGGGAAAGGTCGAGGTATGTGGAGAAATAGTGACAACATCGACAAAGCAAGATCCTGCTAAGGTGATGTGGTACATGCCCTTGAAACCGAGATTGACGCGTTTGTATGCCAATCCAGTTGATGCAAAATTGTTAACATGGCATGCCGATAGGGTTCGAGAGGAAGGTGATGATATTATATCTCACGCTTCTGATGGTGATCAGTGGAAGAAGATGGATGCTATGTACCCAGAATTTGCTGACGAACCTAGACACGTGCGCTTAGAACTATCTACTGACGGAATGAACCCTTTCAGGAACATGTCCAGCACCCACAGTTCATGGCCAGTGATGCTTGTTATTTATAATCTACCTTCATGGTTGATGATGAGACGAAAGTATGTGCTTTTGAACACTATGATCTCGGGGCCTACGCAACCTGGTAATGACATTGATGTATATCTAGCACCTCTTTTTGAGGAGTTGGAATCCTTATTTAAGCATGGGATTCATATTCCTGACGGAAGTCGAGGGGACGCGAAATTCAAACTTAAAGCCATGCTGATGTGGAGCATTAATGATTTCCCTGCGCTGGGTAACCTTGGAGGGTGTTCTGTGAAAGGTCATTTTGCATGTCCAGTATGTGAGAGCAATACCCGCCACTGTCAATTAAAGCACGGTGGTAAGCCTGTATATCTAGGTCATAGACGATTCCTGCCTAGCAGTCATCCGTGGAGGAGTGATAAGAAGTGGTTTAACGGTCAGGAAGAGCATGGTGTTGCCCCTGTCCCATTATCAGGTTCTGAAATATTTGCAAAAGTATCGGGTATGGAGAACGTGCTAGGAAAGGGAAAAAAGAAAAGCACTCAAACTATGATTTGGAAAAAATGTTCGATATTTTTCAAACTCGGTTATTGGGAGCACTTGGATGTGCGCCACTGTCTAGATGTCATGCATATAGAAAAGAATGTATGTGAAACTTTGGTTGGGACGCTCTTGAATACACCGGGAAAGAGTAAGGATGGATTGAAAACTATAAAGGATTTAGTCAATCTTGGAATACGGACGTCACTTGCTCCCGTGCAAGAAGAAGTAGGTACGACATACTTACCACCTGCTTGTTATTCCTTGTCATCTGAGGAGAAGGAGAGTTTTTGTAGGACTTTGAAATCAGTGAAGGTGCCTTCTAAATATGGTTCGAACATTAGCAGTTGTGTATCCACTGCAGAGCTAAAATTGGTGGGAATGAAGTCGCACGATTGCCACAATCTGATGCAGGACTTGAATGTCATTGCTCTGAGAGGTTGCTTGCCTTCTCACGTTGGAGACGCGGTCGCCAGACTTTGTTATTTTTTTAAACAGATATATCGCAAGAAAGTAAGTCGGCGTAAGTTGGATGAATTGCAGGAAATGGTAGTTGAGGTATTGTGCAGGCTAGAGATGTATTTTCCCCCTTCATTTTTTGACATAATGATTCATTTGATAGTTCATTTGGTGCGAGGTGAAGCTGTGCGGACCGGTATACTTGAGATGGATGTATCCATTCGATCGGTACATGAGCATTTTTTAGCATTTTTGTAAGAATCTTTATCGACCAGACGCCAGTATAGTGCAGCGATATGTCGCGGAAGAGGTAATAGAATTCTGTACCAACTATTTACAGGATGTACCTACTATAGGACTGCCGGTCTCCAGACACGACGGTAGGTTGGATGGTGTCGGCCTACGTCATAAGTCTAAATTCAGCCCTTCTTCCAATGAGATATCTATAGCCCATCTGTACATTCTGCGCAACCATCATGCAGTGAGTCCTTATGTTGATGTTCACCTTAATGAGATTAGGTCAACACAACCGAGCTGGTCGGAACCTAGGATTCTAGAATCTCATTGTAGAGACTTTACTAGTTGGCTCAAAATACATGTGCAGAATGGCGGTGAACACCCCGATGTTGTAAAATGGGTGGCCAAGAGACCCCTCGGCACAGTTACGTCGTTTAGCGGGTATGACATCAATGGATATACGTTTGGTACTAAGTGGAGTGATGACAGATCTGCAACCTAAAATAGTGGCGTGCCAGTACCTGGAGAGGGTGATAATGATTTTTTTGGTACCATTACTGATATATGGGAAATGGACTTTGTTAATGTCCGAATCGCATTGTTTAAATGTGAATGGGTAGATGAAGGTGAAGGGGTGCGCTCAGAGGGTTTAGGCATGACTCTAGTTAATAGAGGAATTCTTGGGTCTAGGGAAGATCCATTCATCATGGCGGCTCAAGCTCATCAGGTATTTTATGTGGAAGATCCAATTGATGCTCGATGGGAGATCGTTGATGGTAAGAAAACATTAATCAATGGTGACGGCTTGTTCGACGATGACTCCATTGTTTCCACAGACATCATTCCGCCCTCGGTGTACGAAACTCTGGAAGAGGATGATGACATCGTTTGTGCGTCGGTGTGCAGAATGGATCATGAGGAAGGCATGTGGATTAATCCTGCGGGGAAAACGACAAAGAGGAAGGGGAGGCAACCAAAGAAGAAGAAGACTAAAAAGAGTAAAATACATCAGTAGCTATTTGATAACCATTGTTTTTGAATATTATGCGTACTTCATGGTTGGTAATTACAAGTGTAGTTAAATTTTGATTTAATTAATTTTAGTACACTAAATCTTCTAATTCGAAAAAATTTGTACACTGCTGTAGAAGTGGCGATACCATAACTAAACACGCTCGAAACCAATGCATATTAACTTGCTACGTAGCGAGTTCGTAATATTGGCGAACCAGTTACGAATTCGCAACAAAGGCTGAAAATCGCAGATGAGCTTCTGTCTGTTGAGTCTGACAGGTTACGATCTCGCTTGATGTGTATAAATTTGTATATATTTGCTTAACTTGATACTAGCGAACTCGGTAGTAGCTGGCCAAGTGAGTAACTTGATACTGGCGAGCTCGCTAGTATAAAGCCACATACCAAAAATTTAATTTTAACTCCTTTGTAAAGTTGGGTTATATTTTGAAAATTTAGCCACACTAAATAAATAATGGAAGTTTAAATAATCAAATATACATTATAAAATAGATGACATTCAAATAGAAATATTCTTTGCAATATTGTTTGAGAAACAGACAAAAACAAATTGAAATTGAAATTGTTTGGATTTGAGTACAACTACTAGCCAACATGAACGAATGCAAATCTAATCATCATTGCTAGGAGGTGGTGTCTGTGGTGGTGCAGGTGGATCCCCCTTCGCTTTTTTCCTCGCACTAGCCCTTTCAATGCCACGTATCACCTTCTTCGTTAACCAGTTTGCGTGATTGATTTTGGCCATCTTATCCCTAAAAAGGTCGACCGTGTCTTCTACACCCTTGTAGTATGCCTCTGAGGGTACACCTGTTCATGTAAGTGAAACAAAAAAAGGGTGAGTATAGCAAATAAATTTTATAAAACTGAAATTAAACTGTAGAGGTTTAGTGTGACTAACCTTCGACGTTCTCTCTGACTTCTTCAGGATTAAACTGTAGCGGTTTCTTGGGTCCATCCGCTACTTTCTGCCACACACCATCAACCAACTCATACTTACCTTTCCTCTCAAAATATTGCATCGTATAGAAGCAACACTCCTCGGCTAATGCAGATAATTTTATCTTGGATTTTCGGAGGTAAGAAACATGGTAATGAAATTACCATAAGGGAGCTTCGTGACTGTCCTATTATTTTCGACCACACTTTGTCTCATGTGCTCGAAAATGACATGGCCCGGTTCAACTCTATCTTCTCCGTGACGCAGTAAAATATGCTCACAGTAGTATAGTTCATCTCGGTGATCCAACCACCCTTAGGCACGACACTCCTAGCAACAATCTCATAAATATTCCTCTCCTCCACACTTAGTTGATCAATCTTATAAGACCTAGGCACCCTTAAATCTTTGGCATCCCTATCAAAATACTTCTTTGCAAACTTTTCCACCTTCTCTCGATCCAAAACTTCCCCAACCTCAGGCCATTTTTCTCTAATGTAAAACCCCGGAGAGGGTTGGTTGCTAAAGTCCTCGTTAACAACATAGGACACGTTCAATGCCTTATTAAAAAATTCCTCCCCAATCTCGTAGTCCTTCTTATTAACCCTAGTGAACCACCTACCCGTCTCCTTTTCTTCCTCAATCAACTGGTGAAAATTAGCATAGAATTGGCACGTCTCTTCCTTATGTGCCGGATAATTCAAACCTAACAACTCTCCCAACTCATGAAATTGAAATATCTTTAACACATTCCTCAAACCTAGTTCTTCTATCTGATTAAAATCAACAACATAACAATCTAGTAATTGACTATGCTCCATGTAATTAGAATAGGCCTGGGATGCATCCAAACTTACAAATTTTTGCTTGTCGTATTTGGTTGAACTTGTCCCCTCCGTCGGCCGTGGCTGAGATCCTGAAGCCTGAGATTCATCACGTCGGGCCCCCTGCACAAACGGATTGGGTGCCAAATTCTTTGTTCTTGCCATTACTCTTGTCGGATGGTTATGTGAGATTTCGGTTGGTTTTTTTTTCTAAGCTCTGAGACGTATGATCGTTGTTTGAAATCAGAAGATCCCCAAATTTGATATTTATAGGTTAGCATCTTGCGACATCGTAACTATCAAGCCAGCTTATATTCAAGTTGGTTGCGATATCGTAAGTGGCCACGCACAAAAGTAAACGACGCCGTGTAACATGTTGCTAGGGTTTAATTCTCAGCAGTAATACTAGCGATATCGCAACTAATTAAATTCATATTAAATTAATTCTCAGCAGTACTACTAGCGAGATCGCAACTAATTTTATTCATAGTAACCTAGCGAGGTCGCTACCATGCCATTCATAAGTTTTGTTGTTCTATGTGATCATGTGCAGTAGCGAACTCGTAAGAAAGCTCGCCAACATTTGTCCCACATCGGCTGATTAGAAGGTGATTTTTCAGTTTATATACACTTACATTTTACAAGGGTTTGATAAGTCGCCGACTAGCGCAAACTGAACATGAAACACCAAGGCTGAGGCCCAATACTTACATAGGCTAATGCCCAATACTTACACAGGCTAATGCCCAACACTTATACGCCCAATATAGACCCAAACCCAAAAACCCTTTTTTGATGGGTTCTTATCATGTAGCGAACTCGCATCAAGCCACATCAATGTTGAGTTTTTTTATTGTGTCAATCTTTGTTGTTACGAATTCGCAAGGGTCGAGCAAGCACGCTGCGAGATCGCTACAGAATCTCTGGCTAGGCTCTGTTGACTGAAGTAGTTATGTTGCGATATCGTTAGGACCACGTAAACAGGCGCGAGTTAGTTGCGATTTCGCTTGGTGTTCTGTTACTAATAAATCATCATGAAACGTGACAGTGACGAGATCGCTACGACCACGCACTATACAAAAAGTAAATGATTTTGCTGATACGATATGGGCTCTTAGGATGAAAAAATAAAATGTAAGGGACAAGATATCAAAATAAGAAAAGCTATTCAATAATTAAATGTGCCAAAATGGCAAACACAAGTTCATTACAATCGAAACAAACTTGTGATACAAAAATACATAATGAAGAACGAACAAACTACTACATGTAGAACGTTCGTTCACCGAGGACATGAAGCAGTTCCTGATCGCAAGTGCATGCATCACAGGAGATATCCGCTGGATCAAGGGGTTCCCAGCGATCGTACCTCACCCTGTTATTGAGGCCAGCATGCGGATTGCAGCAGATCGACCTAGGCCTGACTGCTCCGTCTGAGTGTACCTGAAGTAGTGTCTCCAACCCCAAGCGTATCTCAGACCTCTTTTGACACGTTCCCGAGCTCGACGGAGGCCCTGCTTGTTGGTTCTCTTCATGGTGGTGATCACATTCATGCCTCTTTGAATGTCACCTTCGCAGATTGCAAAAACAGCCAACACATAGGTCGACGGTGTGTGACCTATTGCAGAAGCTTCGGTGAGCCACCGTCGAGCCCATTCGGTCGCTCTTCCGCTCACGTACCGACGAAGAACCCAGTTGAACATAACACGAATCATTATTAGATTTATCATTTCATCTGGGAGGGCATTGAATCGAGACACATCCATGGGAAGTAGAAGGCAAACAATATGAGAAGGGAGAAGGGAATGTGGGAATGAAGGCTCTAATGAGGTTCTAAAGGGAGAAGGGGTTGATATTTAAAGGGCCGAGGTGCTCCATTATTCAAAAATATGTCAGAGTTCCTAGACAAAAATTAGTAATTATGGTATTAATGGAAGGAAAATGTAAATGCATTCTCACCTTTTCATGATCACCCCATGCAAGCCCCCCCAAAAAATTAATTACTGATGGAATTTCAAAGGTTTTTACTGATTTCACAGGTCAGAGAAAGCCCGATACTTATACTATCACTACTACTACAACCCAATATAGAACCAAAAGCCCTTTGTTCATGGGTTCTTATCACGTTGCGATATCGCTAGACAATCACCAACTAGGCTCTGTTGACTGAATACGACATGTTGCGAGATCGTTAGGACCAAGTAAAATAGAAGCGAGTATGTGGCGACTTCGCTTGGGCTGATGCTACTAGTGAATCATCATTAAACGTGACACTGATGATATCGCTAGAAGCACGCACTATACCAAAAGTAAATGATTTTGCTGAAAAAGTAACTCTTACGATGAAGCTAGTGATTTAGCTAGTGATTTTGCTGAAAAATAACTCTTACGATGAATAAGTAAAATGTAAGGGACAAGGTATGAAAACAAGAAAAGCTATTCAATAATTAAATGTGCCAAAATGGCAAACAAAAACTTATTACAATCCTAACAAATTTGAGATAAAAAACAACAGAATCAAATAAGAAACAAACTACAACATTTCAACTCAAGAAGAACCGAGGACGTGAAGCACTTCCTGATCGCAAGTGCATGCATCACAGGAGATGTCCTCTGGTTTAACCCTCGCCCAGCGATGGTACCTCAAGCTGCCATTGAGGGCAGCATGTTCCTGGCAGCATCTAGGCCTAGGCCATACTACTCCATCTCTGAGGAACCTGTAGTAGTGCGCCCAACTCCAGGCGTAAGCCAAATCGGCTATGACGCGTACCCGAGCTTCCCGGAGGCCTTTCTTGTCGGTTTTCTTCATGGTGGTGATCACATTCATGCCTCTCTGAGTATCATCTTTGTAGATTGCAAAAATAGCCAAGACATAGGTCGACTCTTTGTGACCTATTGCAGAAGCCTCGGTGAGCCACTGTCGAGCCGATTCGGTCGCTCTTCCGCTCACGTACCGACGAAGAACCCATTTGAACATAACACGAATCATTATTAGATGTATCATGTCATCTGGGAGGGCGCTGAAAAAAGACAAATCTATGGGAAGCAGAAGGCAAAGAATAGGAGAAGGGAGAAGGGAATATGGGAATGAAGGCTCTGATGGGGCTCTAAAGGGAGAAGGGGCTGATATTTATAGGGCTGAGGTGCTACATTTGTCAAAAAAATGTGAGAGTTCCTAGACTAAAATTAGTAATTGCTATATTAAAAGAAGGAAAATGTAAAGCCATTCTCACCTTTTCATTGACCACATTCAAACCCCCAAAAAAATTAATTACTAATGGAATTTCAAAGGTTTTTACTGATGGGTTCCTAGCATGTAGCGATCTCGCTACTAGCTAAGGCAAACAATTGTTTGTGAAGTGTGTCAAGCTTTGTTGTTACGATCTCGCCAAGGTAAAGCAAGCCCGCTGTGAGATCGCTAGAGAATCTCAAGCTAGGCTCTGTTGACTGAATACGACATGTTGCGAGATCGCTAGTATCAGTTACACATGTAGCGAGTTCGCTAGTGAGGCGCCAACTAGGCTCTGTTGACTAAATACGACTAGTAGCAAGCTCGTAAGTTACACGTGAACATGAGCGAGGACGTAGCGAGATCTCTAGTAGCACTGTTACTACTGAATCATCCTGCAACGTGTGAGTTACGAGATCGCTAGGAGCACGCACTATACCAAAAGTACTTGATTTTGCTGAAATGAAGTAACAACAACTCTATAAAAAATTGAACATTTTACATCTAAAAAGTGTAAAATTCATTGACCACATTCTTGTAACCAAAACAGAATCTTTAGTGACGCGTATATAAGTGTTCATAATCCAAAAACTAGTTAATATTCTAAAAATTAAATGTTTAAACCAAACTTAACTACGAAATCACAGGCCGGTGACTAAAATATCATGCAAGTCACCTACACACATCTTGTCGCTACCTTCGGCCTTCTCCACCGAACTGCCTTCATCGTTTTGCTTGTCTTGCTCGTTCTGGTCTGCTGGTTGAGCTTCAATCTCGATGCAGGTGTTCTCTTCTTTGCCTTGTCCCGGTTCAACATCCTCGTCGAGTTCTCCGATCAGCCTCTCTTTCCTAATCATCTCATACCTCGCCGGCTGATCTTCTGCATCAGAGGCGCTGTGATGATGATCCCCATCACAATCATCGCTATCTTCATCTCCATCCCTTACATCAGCACCAACAACCTTCCCATCGGATGGCTCCTTCTCGCTGGCTGTAGCCAAATATTGGCTAGGAACGGTGGAGTCTTTTTGCTTGGGAAAGGTGGTACGGAAATCAGGTATCTCCTCCTCATCACTCATATCGCACTCCACTACCCCGCTGATATCAGTTCGGCGAGGCGGTCATTGTTAGCGCATGCCCTTTTCTCGGCCATTTCAATCTCATTCAATAACTGGCCCATAGACACCACAAGCCTACCACGGGCATCAAAAACAGCATCTACACAAACAAATCAAGGTTGATAAGAACCAATTATTAACAAATGAAACAACTTGAACCAACTACAGTTAATAACAAGTTAGAATCATACCTGACATTCCCAGTCTACCCCTTGCCTTTCTGGCTGCCTCTTCAGCTTCTTTATTTCTCGCATACTTCCCATCGGCAATCAACTCTAACCTCTTATGCTTGAGCCACTCCTTGTCGTATTTGCCGAGCGGCATGGGACGGCCTTTTGGAAAAATACCCGCTTTCCTGATCAGAGCTACAATCAAATTGCCATACGGAAGCGCGGCGGTCTTGTGTCTGGCCATCTTCATCATTTGAGTCAGAATTGTGAAGCCGGGGTTGATTGCAAGCTTCTCCATGATATAGTAGAACACCATGAGACTGCAAACTGTGGGCTCACATGCATGCCCTAGGGACGGGACCACATTACCGCAGATTAGCTCAAAAACTAATCTCTGCTCCTCGGTAAGCCTGTGGATCGGGTAATTCCTAGCTGTACCCGGCCTATCAGAAGTCCTTTTAAACCACTTCTTACCCATCTCACCGGCCTTCAACGGTTGCTTAGGGCTAACAGAAGGAAACCTCTGCTCGTAATGTACCTCGTACGGACCATCCTTTTTGGTAGGCCTCAGGTCGGTACGAGACAGATAAGGACATTTCAGATCTTCATTGATGCTAAACTTATCGACCGTAAACTTAACACCCCGCACCATTGTAGTTATTTCCTCCACCCCTTCCTCTAAACCTAGGTTCGCATAAAATTGGAGAACCTCCTCATGGTAAACAGGCTCACGCAACATAAGCAATTTATCTAGATGTTGTGCCCTAAAATGGTCTAGCACGTAATCTAGTTGCAGCGAAGGCACCACACTACTATCAAACACATTATTATTTACAAGTTTCCAAGAGGAACAACGCTCATAAGATGAATCATGTCATCTGGGAGGGCGCTGAAAAGTGTCAAAGCCATGGGAATAAGAATGCAAAGAATAGGAGAAGTTTGAAGGGAATATGGGAATGAAGGCTCTGATGGGGCTCTAAAGGGAGAAGGGGGTGACTTTTATAGGGGTGAGGTTCTACATTAGTCAAAAACATGTGAGAGTTCCGAGACTAAAATTAGTAATTGTTGTATTAAAAGAAGAAAAATGTAAAGGCATTCACACCTTTTCATTGACCACATTCACACCCCCAACCAAAATAATTACTGATGGAATTTCAAAGGTTTTTCCTGATGGGTCCGTATACTGTAGCGATATCGCTACTCTCCAAGCCTAACAATTGTTTGCCAGGTGTGTCAAGCTTTGTTGTTACGAACTCGCTAGAGAATCTCAAGTTAGGTTCTATCGACTGAGTACGACTTGTTGCGAGTTCGCTACTATTAACCTAGCGAGGTCGCTACTATGCCATTCATAAGTTTTGTTGTTCTATGTGATCATGTGCAGTAGCGAACTCGTAAGAAAGATCGCCAACATTTGTCCCACATCGGCTGATTAGAAGGTGATTTTTCAGTTTATATACACTTACATTTTACAAGGGTTCGATAAGTCGCCGACCAGCGCAAACTGAACATGAAACACCAAGGCTAAGGCCCAATACTTACATAGGCTAAGGCCCAATACTTACACAGGCTAATGCCCAACACTTATACGCCTAATATAGACCCGAACCAAAAAACCCTTTTTTGATGGGTTCTTATCATGTAGCGAACTCGCTTCAAGCCACGTCAATGTTGAGTTTTTTTTATTGTGTCAATCTTTGTTGTTACGAGGTCGCTACAGAATCTCTAGCCAGGCTCTGTTGACTGAATACGACATGTTGCGATATCGTTAGGACCTCGTAAACAGGCGCTAGTTAGTTGCGATTTCGCTTGGTGTTCTGTTACTAATAAATCATCATGAAACGTGACAGTGACGAGATCGCTAATTAATAAAAATTAATAAACTTATATAAAATGTAAAGGACAAGGTATCACAAAAAAAACTTATTAAATAATGAAATGTGCCAAAATTGCAAACAAAAGGTTATTACACTCATAACAAATTTGGGCAAAAAAAGAAAAAACATAATCAAATAACAAAAATACTAGAACATTTAGCCTAAACGAGGATCGAGGACGTGAACCAATTCATGATCGCAGGTGCATGCATCACATGAGATTTCCGCTGGATCAAGCCTCTCCCAGCGATCGTACCTCACTCTGCGATTGAGGGCAGCATGTTCCACGCAGCAGATCGACCTGGGCGTGACTACTCCATCTCTGAGGAACCTGTAGTAGTGCGCCCAACCCCAAGCGTTACCCAAACCGGCTCTGACGCGTACTCGAGCTTCCCGGAGGCCTTTCTTATCGGTTCTCTTCAGGGTGGTGATCACATTCATGCCTCTCTGAATGTCACCCCCGCAACATATTGCAAATAGGGCCAAGACATAGGTCGAGTCTGTGTGACCTAGTGCAGAAGCGTCGGTGAGCCACTGTTTATGCCATTCTGTCGCTCTTCCGGTCGCGTACGCACGAAGAACCGAGTCGAAGTAAACACGAATCATGATTAGAGTTATCATGTCATTTGGGAGGGCTTTGAATATAGACAAATCCATGGGAAGCAAAAGGCAAACAATAGGACAAGGGAGAAGGGAATGTTGGAATGAAGGAAATTTATAGGGTTGAGGTGCTCCATTTATGAAAAAGATTGTAGAGTTCCTAGTAAAAAAGTAAAGGCATTATTACCTTTTCAAGATATCCTCATGCAAACCCCAAAAAAAAGTTAATTCCTTATGGAATTTGAAAGGTTATACTGAATTTTTTTGAATGTTATTTCATCAAATCAAACTAAACTAAATTGAAAGTATTGAATTTGTTTGTGGGTTTGTGGGTTTAGGGTTAGGGTTTAACTGTGGTAACGTGCACACTAGCGATATCGCTACCATAGAGGCTACTTAGCGATATCGCTACCATAAGTTACATAGTTAGCGAGTTCGCTAGTGAGGCGCCAACTTGGCTCTGTTGACTGAATACGACTTGTTGCGAGCTCGCTACTTTTCAGTTACACAGTTAGCGAGTTCGCTAGTGAGTCGCCAACTTGGCTCTGTTGACTGAATACGACACGTAGCGACCTCGCACGTTACACGTAAAGGGGAGCGAGGACCAAGCGATTTCGCTAGGAGCACGCACTATACCAAAAGTACTTGATTTTGCTGAACTGAAGTAATAACTCTAAAAATAATTGAACATCATACATCTAAAAATTGTTGAAGTTATTGACCACATTCATGTAACCAAAACGGCATCTTCGGTGACGCGTACACAAGTGATCATAATCCAAAAACTAGTTAATATTCAAAAAAGTAAATGTTTAAACCAAACTAAACTACGAAATCACAGGCCTGCGACTAACATATCATGCAAGTCATCAACACACATCTTGTCGCTGCCTTCGGCCTTCTCCCCCGAACTGCCGCCATCGTTTTGCTTGTCTAGCTCGTTCTGGCCTGCTGGTTGAGCTTCAGTCTCGATGCAGATGTTCTCTTCTTTGCCTTGGCCCGGTTCAACATCCTTGTCGGGTTCTGCGATCAGCCTCTCTTTCCTAATCATCTCATACCTCGCCGGCTCATCTTCTGCATCAGAGTCGCTGTCATGATGATCATCATCATCACCATCATCACTATCTGCATCTGCATCCCTTACATGATCAGCAACAAGCTTCCCATCGGATGGCTCCTTCCCGCTGGCTGTAGCCAAATCTTCGCTAGGACCTGCGGTGTCTTTTTGCTTGGGAAATATGGTGCGGAAATCAGGTACCTCCTCCTCATTGCTCAGATCGCACTCCACTACCCCGCTGGATATCAGTTCGCCGAGCCGTTCGTTGTTAGCACATGCCTTTTTCTCGGCCATTTCAATCTCATTCAATAACTGGCCCATAGACACCACAAGCCTACCACGGGCATCAAAAACAGCATCTACACAAACAAATCAAGGTTGATAAGAACCAATCATTAACAAATTAAACAACTAGAACAAACTACAGTTAATAACAAGCTAGAATCATACCTGATACTCCCATCCTACCCCTTGCCCTTCTGGCTGCCTCTTCAGCTTCTTTATTTCTCGCGTACTTTCCATCGGTCTTCAACTCTAACCTCTTGTGCTTGAGCCACTCCTTGTCGTATTTGCCGAGCGGCATGAGACGGCCTCTTGGAAAAATACCCGCTTTCCTGATCAGAGCTACAATCAAATTGCCATACAGAAGCGCGGCGTTCTTGTGTCTGGCCATCTTCATCATTTGAGTCAGAATTGTGAAGCCGGGGTTGATTGGAAGCTTCTCCATGATATAGTAGAACACCATGAGACTGCAAACTGTGGGCTCACATGCATGCCCTAGGGACGGGACCACATTACCGCAGATTAGCTCAAAAACTAATCTCTGCTCCTCGGTAAGCCTGTGGATCGGGTAAAACCTAGCTGTACCCGGCCTATCAGAAGTCCTTTTAAACCACTTCTGACCCATCTCATCGGCCTTCAACGGTTGCTTGGGGCTAACAGAAGGAAACCTCTGCTCGTAATGTACCTCGTACGGACCATCCTTTTTGGTAGGCCTCAGGTCGGTACGAGACAGATAAGGACATTTCAGATCTTCATTGATGCTAAACTTATCGACCGTAAACTTAACACCCCGCACCATTGTAGTTATTTCCTCCACCCCTTCCTCTAAACCTAGGTTCGCATAAAATTGGAGAACCTCTTCATGGTAAACAGGCTCAGGCAACATAAGCAATGTATCTAGATGTTGTGCCCTAAAATGGTCTAGCACGTAATCTAGTTGCAGCGAAGGCACCACACTACTATCAAACACATTATTATTTACAAGTTTCTGAGAGGAACAACGCTCATACCTAGCCTCGGCGGCGGCGTTGAAGAACTCAGGAGTGTCCTCCTCCTCACTGGAACTGCTGGGCCCTTCCCCACCATCATTTCCGGCAGCAGCGGCGGCGGCAGGGACGACTGGAACTTCCGGCGGAGGCGGGGCGACTGGAACCTCTTCCTCGGTCCGACGCCGTTTCTTTCCCGTTGCCGGACCACTTCCCCGTCCACTGTCTGAGCCTCTACCACCCCGTCCTCGCACCGCTCCTTTGGTCTTTGGCCGCATTTTGTCAGAGAAGTTACAAATCGTCGCCGGTGATAATGGCAGAAGGGTTTTCAATTTGGGGCTAATTAATTTTAGCACGATCCCTTTTTTTATATATAGTAATAGTACTTGCGATATCGCTAGCTGATACGCTTCTATATGTTGCGAGATCGCTAGTTCACACACATCTGTATGTTGCGAAGTCGTTAATATCTCGCTCAAGTCTGAGTATCTAGTAGCGAGTCTTAAAAAGCCTCGCCAGGCAAGCGTTCGAGTAGCGAACTCGCTACAGAAGAATCATTCTAATTAGTAGCGAGGTCGTAACACAAAAAGCCTTTTTTTATTTGAACTACTAACTAGCGCTATCGCAACTCCGTCGCCAACAGGTTTTCTGGGTTATGTGGGTTTGTGGGTTTGCGGGTTTGTGGGTTTAGGGTTTAGGGTTTAACTGTGGTAACGTGTATACTAGCGATGTCGCTACTACACAAGCTAATTAGATTGTAACTGGAAAATAAAACTTTTTAATTTTTTATTGGCAATTTTCACATTCTAACATATATATATTTTATATAGATGCAGTACAATAATCTATTTGTTAAATATCCATCATGATATTCACTCAGGTAGAGTACATCTTTGTACATAAGCAGTATGACATAACTCTATGTAAAACATCAATAATTCGGTTTAAATTTTTAAACGCAATATCATATTCTTAAATATGTACATTTTATATCCAAACAGTATAATACTCAATTTGGAAAATATCGAACATCACATTATGTCAAGCAGAGTATATCTTAGTACATCAGCATGCAATGTTATTAAGCGATACTCGGTAGTATGATGAGTGATGATAGTTGGTGAGTGAACGTGTGCATGATACTTTGTTTAATTCAATAATCGTGCTTGTAATCACATAAATGAGTTGTAATAAACTAAGTATCTCTAATGAAATGCACTTGAACTGCGCATATATATATATATATATATATATATATATGTAGTTCATGTGTGAAGCTCTACTATGTTGTTGTCTCTAAAGGTAAGCGATGGATAGCGTTTTCAAGCGTACACATGATGTGTAGAGTTTCTTATTGTCTTACAATTAAAGACTAAGTTTCTTAAAACTCTTTCAAATTATGTAATTGCAGATTAAGTGACCAAATCCCTATCCCGTTCTACATGAGCATACGACGGAACAAATGAAAATTATTCTTAAAATAGAATGATTAGTATCTTATACCATCATTTCGTTTAAATCGTGATTTAAAAATGTATGAGTGCATTTAAAAAACAAAAAAAAAATCTTAAGTAGGGTTCTAGCGAGCATTCGTAGCGATGTCGCAACATCTTAGTAACATACTTTATGTCAGCTTTTCAGTTACGATGTCGCTAGAAGGATAAAGTAGAGCATAAAAGGCAATCACATGAGCACGTAACGACTTCGTAAATAGCCACGTCAGGCGTAACGAGAGAGTTCCGATTTTGCAACAAGGTAAGCTAGAATAAAGTAAACACGTTATAGAACAGAAAAACACTACACTTTTGGCATCTTATCCTCACTTCTTACGGGTTTCATCTCCAAAAGTTCAAACCTTTTGCACATCTTCTCAAATCTCCTCAACTTTCTTCACATCAAATCTCCATTACCCATCCCATACATCTTCTCACATCAATTGTGTCAAAACAAAGTGGAACTAGCCACTAATTGCATGCAAAAGATTGGTAAGTTTTGCAATAAATTCTCAACCACATTTTTGCCTATAGTTTTTTCAATTAATGTCAATCTTTATTTGTTCTTGTTCAATTTGGTAACATCCTTTGTTATGGGTAGGAGAGGGACAAACAAGGTAGACCATCCCCAACCAAAATAATCAATTCTACCGACACAACTTTGTCATATACCAAAGGTACGATTTTTTTCATTCTTATTTGCTAAAAATTTGATTTTCTTGTACATAGTGCCTCCATTTATCATGTTATTACTAAATATCATGTCAGAAGCATGTCCTGAACGAAAATCAAGATTTTATTTTAAAATTCTCCATAGCTTGCTTAGCCCTAAATTTTAGGATTATGAAATATAATGTTTTTACTACAAAGTACAACTGTGATTTATTAGTATTGTGTTAGTCATTAACAAATTTCAATATACAAAGGAAGCTTAATGGAGAGCCCTTCAAGTTCCATTAACTCCGACTCAAGTGGGGGGGAAAATGTTGTTGGCGGTTCAAGTGAGGTTAGAAGACAACGAGAAGTGACTCGCGCATCGAAAGAAGCTCAACTCCTCACACATTGTCGCGAATTAGAGATTAGGATCGATAACAAAATACTAACACATGTCAAGTTTAATGACATTGGTGTTGCTATTTCACCCGACGATGATGCCGCGCGATGGTCGAGTTGGTGTGCTAAGACGGGTAGGATACGCACACCATTAGACACAACAAATTGGAGGCTACTAAGCATCGACATCAAAAAGGATATATGGAAGGAATGCAAGGTTAGTGTGGTACTTGTTATTTTTAATTTCAATTGAAATTGTGAGTGTGACTATTTTTATGATCACATTTGTAGCGCCCCTTTATTATCGAGACAACATCCTATGATCAAGTGAAGAAGAAGGCTCTTCAAATCGCATCAAAAGCTCATCGAGAACACAAATATACCCTTGCCAAGGATTATATCAAACCGAAGGGCACGAGGTTTGGGGAAGATCCAAGTACGCGTTACAATCACATTGTAACCCTTACTTGGGAGGCATTCAAGAAACTATGGTTAGAAAATGATGCAAAGGTTAGTTTACTTACTACATCTTGCAATAATAGTGTCATGCGAATTAGCCAAATATTTTTGTTTCGGTTAGTGCTTTATTCCTAAAATAACATAGAATTTTTAAAAGGGTTTGGGGGATAGGAAGCGCGAAACCACTCCTGATAATGTTATGCCTTACACCGGGGGTAGGGCGGGGTACTTGGGTGTGGGGAAGAAGACCTCAAAAAAAAACATGAAACCGAGGTGAAAGAGCTTGTGGATGGGGGCATGGACGCGGAAGTGGCGAACAAGCTAGTCATTGCCGAAGACCCTACAACATATAGTAGACAACAATTATTCGTCTTGGGTAGAATTAAAAAAGACGGGACTTTCTCAAGTGATGAGGCAAAAAGGGTGGCTAATCGAGTGGTACGCTTTACCTACTACGCCATACCATGTTCCATTTTAGTATCTACAATCACACCATCAAACACAACAATTGATTACGATAATAACTTTTCATTTACTATACTACCTTTTTAGGACGAGGTCGAGCGTGAAGTTGAAGAAGGCTTGTTCATCCCTGTCGGTAAACACGATGTGCTACGTAGGGCACTTGGGAAGGCCAAGCATCCGGGAAGAGCTAAGGGAATTGGTGGTTATGTTACTCAAATAGAGGCGTTTGGTATCAAACGTAGTAGCAAAGACCCTAAACCATCCAAACTCCAAATAGCATTGAACCAAGCCAAAAAATCCGACCAAGAGGTCAAGAAATTGAAAACAATGTTGGCCAATATATGTTCTTTTATAAAGTATCCTCTTCCATCCGATTTTTGTGACACCGATCCAATCAATGGACCCTCGTCTAGAGGTTCACATCCTTCCCCACCACAAAATGAGGTTGACCAACTTATTTTTGACCAACCTATTTTGGACCAACCTATTGTTGAACCCAACAAGAAAATATGCACACCTTCGGCCCCTATCAAAGAGCAAGTTCACATACAACCATCCGATCCCAAACCAAAGGTACGTTTAATTACTTGCACCTCAATCAAATGAATAATTCTACACAACTCATGATTATTGATATTTTTTAAATATACTCATCCTACATATGTCTAATTCGACCTAATTAAACATGCCTTATTTGTATATTAGAACTCCCCTTCTTGCAAGTTGTACGCTGAATGTGGGATGAATTCTCAGCCCCGCCACGTTGCAATGGGAAATTCATATCCTGACATGGCACTACATCATGAAGCCAAAGTACCTATTGGTTTCGTTAGGGTTTCTATACTACATGTGTTAGTCGAGGATGCGTTGGTACCGGTCGCGGATCAAGAGTGCACGACAGTGGGTAAAGGTTTGGGCCGTTTTTTTGTGTGGCCTAAATGGTTGGTCGTTGATGTGAATTCTAATTCTATCCCAATTAATAAAAGCACACCTTCACCTGTCGTTGACCCGCTAGATTTTCCGGTAGCTAAGAAACCGATGTCGGTGGGAGAAGTTGGATTCATAAAATCACTCCCGGGATTCCTTCGCACGTTTTATGATCTGGTGGGCCACCATAGTCGGGATTCTGTTTACTATTTCTACTCCAATAAACAGGTGTTCGGCGAAGCGAGGGAATTAGTCGTTCCATGGGAAGACTTTGCCCTTTTCTGGCACTATAAAACCCTTCCCGAAACAATCCTTATACTACATCAAATGTAAGCTACTTGATCTCATCTCTTCTATCGTATTGCAAGTTACGAATTTTCATGTACTTGTGCACTATTATACGTTCATATCCCATCTATTGTTTATTTACACTACTTGAAATGTCACCGGAGACGTCGCCGTTGCACGGCGGTCCGTCCCAAACGCCGGCCGCCAAAGTTTTCGAATTCGAAAATAGGTCGGGTAAATAATTAGAAATTTCACACGGCGTAAATCAAAGATACGCCGTGTGATCAATTTTCGATATCGAAAAAAAATGGTTGAAGTAGAGTATTGAACAATTTCAGGTGTTCGGTTGAAGATCTAATTTTAAGATTAGAAAACATGAACCAAACACTTCATTCGAAATCGAAAACACAAGTAGAACAAGTTTAAGATTAGAAAAACATGAACCAAACACTACATTCGAAATCGAAAACACAAGCAGAACAAGTTTAAGATTAGAAAAGTGAATGACACATGATAGTACCATATTTCAAGTTAAATGTGTGATGTTTTATGAATCGAAAGTAATGTCTCAAATGTTCCGAAATCGAAAACAAAGGACCATTTTGTGATGACGTAGATGTAATATTTTAGTACGCCCTGTTTACGACTTCAAAAAAACCTTGCTGGTTTGGTAAACTGTAGGCCTTCAACTTTTAGATCTCGAAAATGAGTAGGAGTGGTGTTTACGTAGTAGGAAAGTGGATAGAATGGTACATGTATATAATGTTCGAATTTGAAAAGTGTGTTTTATGTACTAAAATGGAATGACGGGCTCAATGTTTTGAAATGTTGCTAACATTTATTTTAATCTTAGGAGTTCTTTGATTCAACACCATAGTTTGGGAGCTGATGTGTGAAGGTATGTATATAATGAAATGATAATATACATGGTTGTAATATAGTATTACAACATATACATATAGTACTTTCAATAAATGATGAAATTATTTCTCGATTGGATCGAGTTCATGCAGTCGCATTTCTCTTTGTCGTAAAGGGAGACGAGAATATACATCAATAAGTAAGTATTAGTCTACGAAATCTTAAATGTATACAATCTAGAAGTATAAGAAGTCGTAAAATGTGACGTTCAATTTAAAAGTTGAGAACTCGGAATGTCACATATTTCTCTTACTTTTAGATGTTGAAAATTTGCTAATTCATTTATATTAATTTTTATTGCGCTTTTCATGCTTCGTGGTGCATCGTTCTTAAATAAAATAGAATATGAATGAAATTAAATTTAATGATATGATAATATACGTGGTTGTAATATAGTATTACAACATATACATATAGTACTTTCAATAAACGATGAAATTTATTTCTCGATTGGATCGAGTTCATGCAGTCACATTTCTTTTTTTCGTAAAGGGAGACAAGAAAACAGGTGAAATTAAGTACAAATGACCTAGGTACCAATAAATGCCTACATATATTAAGGCATCAATAATAAGACATATATTGAGGCATCAATATTAAACCCACCAATATGCATATACACAGGAATCGTTAGTACATATATATGCTAGAGAACATAAGTACGACCAAGAAGTTGGAAGTAAACAATTTGACACATTAACCTACCTGTGTATATAGAGCGAATTATAACAAAACTTAATTAATGTCATATGCAAAATATAATGTAGAATATATTGTTAAAATAAAAATCATTTAGGTAGCACTAAACCAAAATTACCTTACAGTTCTAGATATCGAACTTGTCAATGGCTTCTTAGCCGATTTCTCGTGCTACACATGTTTTGCATGGATACCAAAATGAATTCGAGTAATTAAAATTCTCTCGGTATGTTAATATTGCGACCCAAGGGGGTGGGTTTAGGGTTTAGGGTTTTGAGATGAATTTCTAGTGTGTGTGGTTTGCGATTTCGAATATACATCAATAAGTAAGCATCAGTCTACGAAATCGTAAATGTCTACAATCTAGAAGTATAAGAAGTCGTAAAATGTGATGTTCAATTTAAAAGTTGAGAAGTCGGAATGTCACATGTTCTTCTTACTTTTAGATGTCGAAAAATTTGCTAATTTATTTATATTAATTTTTATTGCGCTTTTCATGCTTAGTGGTGCATCGTTCTTAAATAAAATAGAATATGAATGAAAATAAATATAATGAAATGATAATATATGCGGTTGTAATATAGTATTACAACATATACATTTAGTACTTTCAATAAATGATGAAATTTATTTCTCGATTGTATCGAGTTCATGCAGTCACATTTCTCTTTGTCGTAAAGGGAGACGAGAAAACAGGTGAAATTCAATGCAAATGACATATGTACCAATAATATGCTACATATATTGAGGCATCAATAATAAGGCACATATATTAAGGCATCAATAAGGCCACCAGTATGCATATACACAGGAATCGTTAGTAAATATAAATGCTAGAGAACATAAGTACGACCGAGAAGTCGGAAGTATAAAAGTTGACACATTAACCTACCTGTGTATATAGAGCGAATTATAGTAATTTCAATGAACGATGAAGTTTATTTATCGATTGTATCAAGTTCATGCAGTTCAGTCACAATTCTCTTTGTAGTAAAGGGAGACTAGAAAATGGGTGAAATTCATTACAAATGACATAGCTAGGTACCAAAAATATTGATGAACAATAATGTAGGTCGGCAGAACCGAAGTCAGACCAGATCACACATTAAGGCAACCAATATGCATATGCACAGGAACAGTATGCACATATATATACTAGACAACATAAGTACGACCAATAAGTCGCAAGTTAAAAAATTGATACATTAACCTACCTGAGTATATAGAGCGAATTATAACAAAAGCTAATTAATGGTTGACTGTACAATATAACGTCGAATAATTCCGTTTAATATAAAAACCATTTATCGTAGCGTTAAACCAAATTTACCCAACCGTTTTAGATATCAAACTTGTAAACGGCTTCTAAGCTGATTTCTCGTGCTACGCATGCTTTTCATGGATATCAAAATGAATTCGAGTAATTAAAATTCTCTCAAAATTCACACGAGTGTTTTAAATATTGCGACCCACGGGGTGGGTTTAGGGTTTAGGGTTTTGAGGTGAATCTGTAATGTGTGTGGTTTTCGAACTCGAATAAACATGAATGAGTCATCACCAGTCTCGAAATCGTAAATTGTATAAAGTAAAAATATATAAGATGTCGAAAAAATGTGGCGTCAAATTTAAAAGTTCAGAAGCCGAAATGTCGTATTCCTTTTAGTTTTAGATTTCGAAAACATGCTAATTAGTTTATATTAATTTTTATTGAGCGTTTTATGCTTAGTGGTGCATCGTTCTTAAATAAAATAGAATATGAATGAAATTAAATATAATGAAATGATAATCTACATGTTTGTACTATAGTGTTACAAGATATACATATAGTAATTTCAATAAACGATGAAGTTTATTTATCGACTGGATCGAGTTAATCCAGTTCAGTCGCAATTCTCTTTGTAGTAAAGGGAGACTAGAAAATGGGTGAAATCATTACAAATGACATAGCTAGGTACCAAAAATATTAATGAACAATTAATCATGTAGGTCGGCAGAACCGGAATCATATCAGATCACTCATTAAGGCAACCAATATGCATATACACAAGAACATTTAGTACATATATATAACAGAGAACATAAGTACGACCTAGAAGTTGCAAGTTCAAAATTTGATACATTAACCTACCTGAGTATATAGAGCGAATTATAACAAAAGCTAATTAATGGTTGACTCTAAGATATAACGTCGAATATTTCCGTTTAATATAAACACCATTTATTGTAGCCCTAAACCAAATTTACCCAACAGTTTTAGATATCGAACTTGTAAACGGCTTTCTAAACCGATTTCTCGTTCTACACATGCTTTTCATGGATACCAAAAATAAATTCAAGTAATTAAAATTCTCTCGATATTTATACGAGTGTTTTAAATATTGCGACCCAAGGGGGTGGGTTTAGGGTTAGGGTTTAGGGTTTTGAGGTGAATCTGTAATGTGTGTGGTTTGCGAATTCGTATAAACATGAATAAGTCATCATCAGTCTCGAAATCGTAATTGTATAAAGTAAAAAAAAGAAGAATTCGCAAAACTTTCTTCGTACTAAGTTTAAACTGTTTTCGAGTTCTAAAACTGGTCTTCACATATGTTTTCTATAAGGATTGTTATCTGATTTATACCTTCATTCACAAATCGAAAAGAGGGATACCCGACTACCTAATCGGGGACGTAACACTTTTAGTAAACCAGTTACGAAATTGAAAAATGTTTAATCATTCCTTCTTGCGAATGAGAAACCTATTTGATAGAAGTTTCTCCCGACCAGTACAGTACTCTAAAATGTACCCTGAGTCGTGTCAAATTCATCTGAAGAGGATGTCAGAATGTTCGATTTCGAAACAAGTTAGAAAATCCACCCTATTTTAATATCGAATTCTTAAACACTAGAACAAATAGGATGTTCTCTTGGCGGTATTTCATCATTCGAAAGTAAGATAGAGGAAACAAATCATACTTTAATAAGAAATATTAATGACTTGTAAGTTCGATTTCTTAAACCCTCTTATATTTTCATTTGTCCTTACGTTTTCGACTTCGTAAATAATCAGACGGTCAAACTTCAGCTTCCTATTTATATTGAAGTGGGTATACACAACACTTATTTCTCTCATTTTTTTCACTACTCTACAACATCTACTTTATGATGTACCCCCATTTTCTCTTCCAAATCTCTAGATCTACTACTTAATCATCCTCAAAATCATAATCTATACCTCTTTTCTTGATCATCCACCATCTCACTTGATTGGGTGAGGTTTTAATTGTTGTTGTGTTTGCATGAATGATGTGATTTGTTTATGTAGAAATTTCAGTGCGGGCATCACATAAAAACTTAGTATATCTCTCTTGCATTTGGTGATTCTTTATGGAATGAATGTGATTTTTAATGTAGTTATTCTAAATCAAATGTTCTTTAGTTTTATAAATGTGAACTTGCATTTTAATTTTACATTAGAGTCCTAGAATCCTCCCATTTACCTCGCTTGGAGGCATGTTTGTGTGATTAATATTGTTAGGATTACCAAACTTTTGAAATGATGAAATAGCAATTTTGATACTTTGAGAAACTATAAGTTGAAACCCTAAACCTATCATTAAATACATACACACATCTTTGTAACCCTAGGCATGATTATGGTTGAGCAGTTATGGTGCCTTTTCTTCACCTAAGTTTTAACCTTATGTTTAATCTACCCATGTATAAACCTATGTTAGGGAAGAGCATCGATGTGATTTCATATTTAGTTGGTATCACATTGCCTTAAATTAATTTTAACATCTATCTCATGTCTAAGGTATTACATTTGAGGAAATGTGGAGGTTTGGCATGCTAACAGAGACGCTAATGTCCCTATTTTAATGGTATGTTTTATTTGTATGTATGGTTTATAGTGGTTTCACAATTGTTTAAATTACCAAACTTTTCATGTTATTTATCGATTGTTTTTATTTTTGGATGAAGCTTCTTGCATAGTGTAGCACAAAATTGTGGTAGGCCATGGATTGGTTTTCTATGCCCCGAGCATAATCAAGAGATTGTGCATTCTCGCGAAGAATGCCTAGCATACTTGAAAATTGGACTAAGCGATCCTACAAAAGTACTCCTCTTGTTGCCAATTCTCCACAAGTAAGTGCTACATTAGTAGTTGTAAAATGCCCTTATATACATTGCTTGGATGTTTATTGTTTCTAACAATTTTTTTTGAATTAGGGGTCAATGTCGTTTGGTTGCAATCAATAAGACAACTAAACAAGTGTATTGTATTGACTCTCTGCACCTACCACCAATCACTTCTTTTGTTGAGATTGTCAAACAAGCGTTGGAGTTTGTTAATCCAAACGGTCAATCGGCCTTCGGTGTGCATCAAATCAAGGTATGCCAAACTAGACACAAGTAATGTATGTGCCGTTGATGCAGAATGCCCATGCCTAAAAATACTAATCACTACTTCTCCATGTGTATTGTATAGTACAAGAAGCAAAATACTTGTTGGGAATGCGGTTATTTCACGATGGTGACGACACTTCAAGTTGTCTCTTCCGCTAAATTGAACAATAACCTTGAATCGGTGAGTATTTACTAGAATTATACTCCCCTTCATTTTTGTATTTGTTTTTCCTAGCATGTAAGTGAACGTGATATGTTATCTTTATTTTGTTTAACTAGCTTTTCAAGAAGGACTCAACTCCTTAAACACTTGATGACATTAAGACCGTTGTTAATAACATTGCGGGGTATGTGCTACATGTTCGTGGGTCAAGACTCTCAAAACCTCTCATGTAAGGATTTCACGTGTAACGATGTTCATGCGGTGATATGTGTGTAACTTTGAATATTGTTCATGTTGCCTCTTTTGCTACACCTTTGTTCTATTTTTCATCATTTTAAGGATGTTAACTCACATTTTGGAGTTTGGAAATCGCCACATTGGCTTTTCTAGTATGCGAAACGATATGAACGTAAATTGGTGACCATATTTTACAGATTCTTGCTTTTCATTTTCGAAATGCACTAAATTTGGCTTTCATAGGCCACCAAAAAATTTACCCTAAAATGGAATCATTTCCAATACTAATGTGCCGTGTTTTTACGAACTCGAAAAACATAGATCCAAACTGTTTTCGACATCGCAATTTGTTCATCATGCAACCAAACTTTACAGAGCCATCCCCTACTCATCATCCGATCACGCAAAATATTCAATCACACAACACCATCCTTTCTATTAGTAAACATACCTACAACAATCCAACTTTAGAATTCTAAACCTTGTAAATAAGATTACCCTATGTAACGCCCTATCATGCAATTATTTAGTCACAAACCATAACCAATTTAAGAATCGTAAACTTAAGCACTGAGATCCCCTACATTTCACCCGAAAAGAACCCAAAATTTCGATTTCATAGATAAATAAGTTCATAGTTATCGATTTCGTAAATACGAGCATTCCACCAACCACATCCGATATCAAAACATGAGGGTGACCATGTTTTACGATTTCTAAACTATCTCTTTTTCTACTCGTAAGTTTTGGGTCGTGTCGGGGCTCAATCCTACACATAAAAAAACTTTCGAATCATAAACATGACGCCAAGAGTTTTCGAATTCGAAAACCGTGCACGGCGGGTCCTTTCGCCGTGCAAAACTGGAACGCCGATGGACGGCGCTTCCAGTAACGGCGGGTCCGACCGCCGTGGCTCCTGCCCTGTACCGCCGTGGGGGCTTCCATCCTCCACTAGTGTTAGGTACATGCAATTCTTTGCTCTAAACGCAAAGACTTTCATTGGTTTTTTGCACCCAATATGCTTGCAAGAAATGAATGAAAGTAATCAATCACGACTAGCTTATCTCTCTAAGATCCTTAGTGACAAGACCAAGACGATTTACATAGGCCCATATCTAGAGAGGTTAGTTTTCTTTTTTACAATTGGATATTTGCATTTCGTAAACATTCTAATCTTCGAGCCGGGTTCTTACATTTTCATTTCTTAAAATATGTAGTGGTCATTGGAGTTTTGTAGCTATGATACCATCGTTGAAGCGAGTGTATTGGATGGACCCGCTACACTTTGGTCCATCTACAAAATTTGCAGATTTATTAGAGGTTGCTATGCATAGTGCACATGACGACACACTACTTCCCTTCAACCTTATACAGATTCAGGTGACATTACAAATCCAATGCTCATTTATTTCCACTATGATTTCATTTCAAATCATTTGTTATACTTGTTCACTTTCAGCACCGAAGGCAATTGTCAAATTGGGAGTGCGGTTACTATATGATGTTGTACGCAAGCGAGTGCGTCGCTGGCCTTGTTGAAGATAATTTGGAATTACATCACGTAAGCATTCTTATAACCTACTTATTGTACCTATTACTATCTACGTTGCATTTAATAGTGTTAAAAAAACATTTCATATTCTTAGATTATCGAGGAAAATCATGCACCATACACCAAGAAAGAGTTGGAGGATGGTAGAGATGCATTGGCTAGACACTTGGTCCTTATTAGATCTCGGTACATCTCTAGGCCTCACATTCCCAATAAAAGCTAGTTTCTTTTTTTGTCAAATGGATGCATATACTTTTGAGTTCCATTACTTCCATTAGTATATAAAGTGTGGCTTGATAGTGTTTCATGTTCATGTTTTGTGCTTAGATACCATGCATCTTGCAATTCACAGCTTAGACAATTAAAATGAAACCCAATTTTAGTGGAAATGGGTGGAAATGGCTCAAATCCTATAATTGTGTGACACTTACGAATTCCCTGCGAGATCGTTACTTCTCTCGCCCGTTACATTAAAATAGTTGCGATCATCTTGTACTATCGCTACTTCTCTCGCCAGAATTATATTTCTGAGCTTAGTTTTTGCGCCATCGCTACCCAATTGCTCGTTCTTCACTGCCCCTCCAATCTGATCTCTATCGATCCAGTTCGTAACCATACACGCCAAAACCAGGCGAATTTCTAGCTTACTCGTAACGTCATTTTTTTTCTCGCTCACCCAGTGCTAAAACGACGTTGTTTAACATTAGCGACATTAGTAGCGAATTCGTTACTATACACATAAGCGATTTTCTTACGACATCGTTATCTCTCTCGAATCAACATTTTTTATTATATTTTTATAATATCATTTTTACATTTTTTATATTTATACAATTTTTATTAAATACAATTGTTCGGTTGCGACCTCGCTACGGTGTTACTAGCGAGTAGCTAGTGGCTGTCGTAACCTGGCTCGTTTTAATTAACCAGAAATGTTTAATTTGGCTTGTAACGAGTTCGCTACTTATGACCGAGCAAATCGCCTCTATTTGTCGTAACCAGTCTCGTCATCAGATAAATATATGACAAGCTAGGCTCTCTTACGAGATCGTAACTAGTATTAGCGATCCGCACAGTAGAATTCGTAACCAGTCTTGTACACATTCATAACAGTCTAGGCTTTCCAATGTAGCGAACTCGTTAGTATTTTATCTGGCGATCCGTAAGCTTCTGTCGTAATAAAACAATCAACCATTTGTTTGGTACTAGCGTTTGCTAGTTACGGTAACGCAAAGAGTCAAATCATATCATCCAGACTTGCATGCTAGCGAGTTCGGAAGTATTGAGCAAGGCGGATAAGCCTTCATCCAAGGCGGAAACAAACGCCTTAAACCCAAAAACATCTAAGGCGGAAGAGGAACCGCCTTAGATAATTTTTCTCATTCAAGTCACAACCAGGGAAGGCATTTGTTTTCTGCCTTAACACATGAAGGATGAACCGCCTTAAATGGCTTGATATTGTAGTAGTGAGTATGTCCCTTGTCTTTATATATGTAGTGTCTATTGTTATTATTGGTTTGCTGCAAGCATGCGTAGTTTTATATATCAAGATAACGCAGCTACGCTCAAGAAGTGCACTTTCTGATCTTGTAGGTCACAAAGAGCCAAACCTGTTATAATCGATCCAGGGCTCTATAGCCTGAAGAAATCAGATGTATATTGGATCATGCAGAAAAGAAGTGTGCCTACATCATTCAAGCTCTTTACAGGTTAGTTCTGGAGCTCGGATCGTCTCTCTAAATTTTGTTGTTGCCATTGTTAAGCTGCATTTGGTTTAGTTATTATGACATCCTGTATGTGCTTTGTATCTCTTGATTGGGATTCCGGCGAGATTCCGACGGATTCCATCATACAATACATCTACTGACACAGATGATAAGAGCCATTTTAATGGTGTTCAATGTGGAGCTGTTATTGTGGATTCAAGGGAGCAGTTCTTGTCCGAGAAATTTGACAGCATGTCCCTTTTTCTTGGCACATATGTAGTTTTTCTATTTTGGCTTTCAATGATCTTGTAAAGAAAATCATTGATAAATTCCATGTTCTTCAGTTTTGCTTCTGCTCCAATGTTCAACCACTTTTTAAGTTTACAGAAGAGATCTAAATTTTGAAGGCTGAAAATCTTGCTGTTTAGCCCTAAGAAATCAAGAATTTGGTTCATTCTTTTTCTTAAAAAAATTGAAATTCCATGTCACATTGAAATTCTATTTTTAATTCTAGCATTGGAGATGCAAAACTTAAAAGGACATTCAATAAAATAGACATTGATTACATCATCTTGAAGCTCCATTCAAAATGTGCCATGTGGAGCAATTGACATTCAAAATTGAGGCTCTTCTGTAAGTCATACACGTCATATTGCATGTGGCTAAAGCAAAAAAATTTCTCCAATGCAACAGTCAATGAAAGCCTCTACATGACGTGGCTTTCCATTTGTCTTGAAGCTTCAATTTGAATTGCAAGAAATAGAGGCTCAAATTGCAAGTTGCAATCCTTTCTCTCATTAATTCAACCAATAAATGAACTTCACATGTCTAATTTAGTTTATCTCTCTCTCATTCATTCATCCAATTATGAACCCCACTTGCTCTAATTTAATTTAGCATTGGAGATGTAAAAATTCAAATGACCCTCAATGAAATTAGTTTTGATTACATCATATTGAAACTCCATTCAATATGTGCCATGTGGAGCAATTGACGCTCAAAAGTGAGGCTTGCATTGGAGATGCTCTAACCCATCCCATAACTTTTTGGTACGTAGTGCGTTGCCTCCGCTTCTCTAGTTTATTACTAAGATAAAATAACAACTTGGTGAAATGATAATGTGAAATTGAACTTTACAACTTGGAATAATCATTTGAACTAATCTTTCATTTCACTATATATCAGTTATAATTTGGTTCTCACACTAATTTTTTTTTTTGAGCACAAGTATAAGGATCTCCTACAACTATCCTAGTCTAGCCTAATCTATAGCCAAATCTAGCCTAATCTACTGATCCTCTACTTGTGAATGACCCACTTAACACCATCTGATGCACTTCTCTTCTTTGCACTTCATGCGCCAGCTGATGGCTCCCGTTACTCACTGCTTTGATTTGAGTGTTGGGTTATTTCCTCCTTTGTGGGGAAATTAAATCCCAAGTGATAGAGGGAGTTGGCTCATACTTAAGGAGGGGCATTCCGGTCATTTAGCATATTTTCTAGGGTTTATCCTAAGGGTGTGGCTGCTCATATTCATGGGGAGAGTTCAAAAGTGAACAAGAACAAGAATAAGAGAGAGAGAAGAGAGGTGAGCAGAAAAGAGTATATCCGGTGAACCCCGAGATCGGGCCCGTAGGCTTGAGGTCGTCCTTGGTAAATCCTAACTTTTGGAAGCAGTCTTGAAACATCACTTCTACTCCGCTCCCATCGTCCACGAAGACTCTCTTTACCAGGGAATCCTGTATCGTTGTAGAGATAATAAGAGGGTCAGAGTGGGGCATCTGGTTTGGCACAACGTCCGCGTCCGAGAAGGTGATAGTATCCTCGGGGCGGAGCCTCTTGTTGATCGGCTCGATGTGGGGTATGGCCCGCACACTATCTTTCAGCTTGGTGAGGGAAATTGCTTCTCCCGTGTAACCATTAATGCCGTTGATGACTCGGTTGGCTCCGTTTGGCCGCGGTGGAGGAGGATCTTGAGGATTATTGCCCCCTTGGTTGTTATTGTTGTTGTCGTTGTTGTTCCGGGGGCCATCCTTCCTCTTCTGCCAGGGTTTTCCCCCATACTTCTTCTGGGTACCTTGGCTGTCGCCGGCTATTGAAGGTGCAATCTGTTGCACATTTCCTAGTCGAATCAGCTTCTCAATCTCGTTCTTAAGCTGATAGCACTCATCGGTGTCATGCACCCGATCTCGGTAATATTGGCAGAACTTTGGGGACCTTTGACGCTCGGCTGAGTCCTTCATGGCGGGTGGATCCTTCAAAAGGTGCCTGTGAATGGATAAAATCTCAGCCCGAGATCTAGCCAGATGAGTGTATGACTCGAAGGTAGGTTTGGAGGCGCCTTCTGTCTTCTCGACCTTGGGTATCTTCATCTTAGGCTCATTGCTTTATTTTCACTGTAGGACTCTTGCGGTCTCTTTCCAGTTACTGCGTCTGCTTTGCTAGCATACTTCTCCATGATAGCCTGAAGATGTTGGATGGTAGTTGGATTCTTAGTTGCCAGCTTCATCCTCAGGGTGTTGTCATCCACACTCATGCGGTACATATTAATTATGAGGACTTCATCTCGATCATAGCATTTTGTAGCCTGATCCATGTATCTTTGATAATGTTCTATCACAGTACCCTAAGTCTCTGAGGGACTTAGTAAACTTCTTCTTTTGGAAGAAAGCAAGGAGTAGAAATTTGGCGAAGTCCCAATAGTCAAACAAGTTTTCTGGTTTAGTTTGGGTAAACCAGGTCTGGGCTTTTCCTCGAAGGTAACTGGGGACAATTTTGCATATCTCCGACTCATGAAAGTTTCTCGTCTCAAGCGTTTTGAAAAAGACTAAAAGAAATTCTCGAGGGTCGCTGGTACCATCATAGCAAGTGTTCAGGGACGCTCTTGGTACTGTCAAAGGGAAGGTTCACGATATGTCGTGAGAATGGAGAACGATCATATTGTCCTCTAGGTCCGAGGATACGTTTGATCTCTTGGTCAATTTCATACTTCCCTCGAGTAGGATAGGCTCCTTCCTGGGTAAAAGACCGATCGGCACTGGATTGCCACTCACTCTTGGTCTGTTCCCTCCTCTCTCGCCTAAACTCTTCCTGAAGGGTATCTATACGCATTCTTCGTACCTCATCCCTGTTTAGTCCTAAGCCGTCGTTGCGGTAGTTGGCAGGATCGGGAGGTGGTGGTAGGTGTCTTTGAGTGCTGTATGAGGGCAGGTTTCGAGATAGATCATTCAGGAATCTTTGTTGCTGAGTAGGATCGGAGGGCGGTGTTGTTCGAGCTCCAGGAATGGATACTTGATTCGGGGCTTCATGCGTCTGGGTGCGAAGTAGTTGGTTGGATTTTCAGGGATGCTACACAATCAGGGTACTGAGAATGTAGATCTCTCATCAATGCTTGGACATCCTCGTGGATTTCTCTCGGGGGGGTGTCCGAGATAAGGTTTATGTAGGGCTGTTCAAAACTCGGAGGAGGAGGAACTATATGTCCGAGAGGCTAACTTAGGGATGCCCTCAGGCGTCTCTGTCTTGCCTCTTCCTGTTGTCTTTCTGCAAGGATCAAACGGTCCCTTAGCGCTCTCTCTTCCTCAGTAAATATTGAGTCAGACCCGCTATATCCCAACCTATTTTCCTGGTCGAGGCCTTCTGAATTGTTGATGCGCTCGCTATAGTTCATGTCGGTCTGGATCGAAACACTCTGGTTATGTCCAGCATTGGATGGTCTAGGGCCTGGGTTTGGTGTCCCGGAGATAACAGGATTTGGTCCAGAAGGTGGTACTCTGGATGCCGCAGGGTTCGGGCCAGAGAATGGTGCTTCAGATGCCACAGAATTTTGACCGGAGGAGTTCGGAACGCTGGAGTTTCTGCCACCCACGGTAGAGCTTGGTGGTGGTTCCGATGTAGAACGTGCTCTGGATCCTCTTGGTCGGCCGCGTCCACGTCCTCGGGGAGGCTGCTCTCTTTCTGGATTTTCTTCTGGGTTCTGCCCTTGCACTCGGGCACTTCGCCTGGGTTGTTCAGACATGTTGTTGAGAACTCGTTGAGTAGGTGCGCGGGATCAAATCAGATACAAAGTTCGGCGACGTCGTCAATTAACACGATGTCCCACCGGGCGTGCCAATTTTATGTATGGCGAACACCAGCGCTTCGACAACAAACTCAGCTCACAAACGGATCTGTAAAATAAAGCCTCGGGTGTCCCGAGGATAGACACTCCGACGCTCAAGTTAGTATGATGCGTGAGGCGTATTGTATGTAGTATGAGATAGAAAAGGTGTACCAAACCTTTGGGTATTTATATGGTTACAATCCGTAGATCACCAAGATATGTATTTATGGTAGGAATACAACTCTTATGGGAATAGTAGTTGTATTACCATGTATAGAAGAATTATATTTCGGTCATGGTTGTATTACCATATATAGAAGAATTATATTTTGGTCATGGTTGTATTACCATGTTTAAGAGGATGTATATTCCTTGTAGAACATTCATAATATACGCATTCCTTATAAGGATTAGGATTGATGGACCCGTTGATCCATCCCCCGCGTAACTCGAGCCCATGACCCTTCTCGGGCCATGGTCCGAGACTGAATGAGGTCCAGAATACGAACCATGGACTTATCAGATGGCATATTTGTGCTCTAAAACAACCTCATAATGAGGATGTATGAGCTATGAAGTAGGTATTTTTGCTTCCAAAAGAAAAAGTATGAGACTAGGTCCCCTAATCACTTGCCTAGGCTACTAGAAACATATATAACAGGAAGCTGATTAGGAATCGACAAGTCGAAATGCAACTTAGCCGGTCGTAGATCTAGTATAACCCGGACTATGATGTATAAAAAAATTGAGATGAACCATATTAAGTTAAGTGCGTAACCATGGGGTGTTGCTCAAAACCAGCCGCATGTCTGGTTTGGTTCTTTATGATGGGAAGTACTGAAATGCCCTTCATGTTGGTTCTCGGCTTCATTGCATGGAGACAACAGCTCTGCCAAACACCTGAGAATATACATAGAGGCAAAAAATCAGTAGAATAACACCCTAACAGTGAGAGATTCTCACTGTTGGGAGTTGCAGTTTGTCCAAATGCAGTAGAGCCCTTGTCTTGGGAGGCAAATTCTCCCAAGCATAGAAATGATTTGATCTATTTTTAACTGTATGTCTAGCTAGACTATCTGCCCCCTGATTACCTTCCCTGAAGGTATGAAGAAGTAAATTATCCCCCAACATTCTATGTATTTTATCAATAGGGTTCAGTAACTTCCAGTGACAATTTTTTGGATTGAGAATCATTTGAATTGCCATTTTAGAGTCAGATTCTAGTATAAATTTTGGTCCCTGCATAAGACCAAGCTCCAGGCCCGCTTCAATAGCATAAATTTAAGCTTCTAAAGCCGATTCAAAGCGTATGATATAGCTACTGGCCTCCGGAAATTCTCCTAGATAGTTTCTGAAAATCACAACAATTCCTGCAACTTTTGAGGAGTTCCAGGATGCATCTACATTTATCTTTATGCCAGATGTAGGAGGTGTCCATATAACAGGATGAATGGAAGGCTTTGGGGGCTTGGTGAGTAGTGGGAGGACTCTATCTTAGGTAAGCTCAAAATCGATCTCTCTAGAAGCATACAGAGGTTTGGCAGAGAAAGCATAGAAGATTGAATCTCTAATCTCCAGTTTTAGCATTTCTAGAGTGGTATGCTTTTCGTCATATATTTTCCTATTTCGAGCTTTCCATAGGGACCAACATATGAAGATAGGGGCAGTATGGAGCAAGGTTGTATGCAGTTTACATAGTCCAGTGTAAGCCAAGTTGGTAGCTAGTCTATCCCATGGATTCTGACAAGTGAAATAAGATGTACCACATTTTCAATGCATTTCTTGCCATAGTGAAACAGACAACAAAGTGCATTCATTAAAAAAAGGGTGCAGGTTGTTAACACTATTGCAGAAACAACATTTTGAAGGAAGATTAAACCCAAAGTGCATTAGTATGTTGTCAAAAGACAGAAGGGCATTTAGTAATCTCCACATAAACACCGAGATCTTCTTCTGAATGTAATAAGACCATGGGGGTGTTTGGGAATCAGCTGTTAGCTGTTAGCTGTTAACTGTTAGCTGTTAGCTGATTGCATTAGCTGGTTTGACTAGCTGATTGTATTAGCTGATTTGACTGACTGATTTGACTAGCTGATTGTATAAATGTGTTTGGTAAAATAAGCTGATAGATATAGCTGTTTATGGACAAAATGACATTTATGGACATGAATATATTTTACTACTTATTCACTTATTAAATGTACATAATTTATCAATTGCAATTTTTTATTATAAATGAAACATAAGAATTATAATAGATTAAATTAAATTATTATATAATCCACATTTACATGAAATTCTTTTAAAACCATGCATTATAAATTTGTTTTAGAGGTTTTTCCAAACCTTTCTCTTGTTTCATGTTGATGGTTGTATGAAAAAAATAATCAATTGTTTCCGAGTAATGTTGATGACATGTTATTGATATTATAGTGGGAAAAAAAGAGAAAAACCAACCAATAACATTATAATGAAATGTAATAAACATAAACATCCATAATATAATCATAATAATGCAACCCGAAATACTAATTGAACAATTAGAATGATGCATATTTATGTTGAACATTTGAATTTTCCTACGAAAAACCAAATTCAAGAATATGTATTCTATCTTTTTGCATAATTAGTATAGAGGAAAAAGGGCAAAAAATATATTTAATTGAGTATTTGAGTAGAAAAGGCTACTTTTTTTACCTTTTGAAAATTAGCCTATTGAGTCCAAAAAGCACTTTTTAAAACACATTCACCAAACACTAAAAAGTGTTGTTTGACGGTCAAATCAGCACTTTTTGGTCAAATCAGCTAATTTTAGCCCAAAAGGTACTTTACCAAACACCCCCCATATCTTTTTAAGGACAGGAAGCGTACCTGTTGGATTTCTGAGCCTTTGTTATGCCGATTTGAAAGTAAATTTCCCAAAGCTGTTAGGTTTCCAAATCAAAATGTCTTCTCGATGGGGTGATAGTTGTGCTTGCTACAAAACAGTGATGACATACAAAGGAAGGACATTTTGTAGCAAAGGGAGTAATGCAACTTTTTTGTTTATGAAATCAGCTACAGTATATTGCATAAACTCATCCTGTGGTTGAAAAAATCAATCAAAGGTCCTTTATTTGTCCACTTAGATGTCCAAATGTTACATGCACCCTCTCAATGAATCACTCAAGTATTAGCCTCTGCAAAGTGGTTAATTTTGCACATTCATTTCCAATTTTGAGTTACAGTATATTCCAATACTTCAAAGGAAATTCGCGTTACCCAAAGGCTAGGGTCATATTACTCTTTAAAGAAAGGAATCAATGCAACTGATCATGTCCATATTCGGAATTATCGCAATCACCCTATTATCACATAGGTTTTTTGGTTTTTGGTACCTTCTCTAATTGTTAAGATTTCTGCTTCTAAGGGAGGGGTAGTTGGAATATACAGAACTTTTGCATCATTGCCATTTTTATCTAACTATGGTATAATTAAACTTTGTTCATTCCCATGAAACCTCTACGTTAATTACATTTGAAACCTCTAACACTTTTTTTGTCAATGCTAAAGTTTTGAACTCGGAGATGCCTATATTCAAGGGTATGAATTACTTAATTAGAGAAATCATATATCATAAGGTCGTAGCTACGGCTTACGTCCAATTCTTCTCATCAAGTTTCCAGTCTCTGGCCTTTTCATCGTCCTAGTTCACTTCTCCTCCTTCAGCCTCGGGGAGAGGGTTTACTTCTCCTCCTTCTGCCTCGGGGAGAGGGTTTACTTCTCCTCTAGCCCCATAGAGGGGCCAAATATCATGAAAGATGTTGGGAATTTGAAACTCCACATCCTTCCTCGTCCTTTCAAAGTTGTAACTTGTAGTAGCATACAACTTCTTCTTCTTCACCACCTTATTCTCGAAGAGCTAGCCAAAGGCTTCTGCAAGTGAAGTATCACTTGCCAGAGGTGCAGTTGCACAACAAGGCAGTATCATGGTGTTTCTCTGGAGAGACCGAAACTCTATTGCAGCCTAGACAATCTCCATTCCCAATGCCTTAGGTAAATTGGATTTGTAAAAAGTACCAAGGTACTTGTTTTATTCATTGAATACGGGGCTCTAATGGCCTCTAGCTCTTGATGTACCCTTGGGAAATTCATTTCCTCGTCTGCAGAAATAACAAAAACAATAGCCCTTGTTTTGTCGAGCCATCCAAGCCATGTCCTTGTAAGTTCTTGACAATCTTTTTCCCACGTCGTTAAATGGGTTAAACTATGCCAAAATACAATTTATATAACCTCTACTATGACTTCCGCTACAAAGGTAGCAAAGTGGCAAGTAAAAGGCGAAACCCAAGAAAAGGGGAGTTGTGTTGTAGTCTAGTCTCTATTCTAGGTAAACAATGGGTTTTGTGTGTGTGGTAGTGAACCAAGTAATCATGCAACAAGTAAGAGAGCAAATAGAAATTAAGTGTCTTAACAAGAATCTTATGATAGAAAATATGTAGTGGGGTTGACTTATGACCTAACTCTACCAATGATCATTGACCTTACAAATACATTCATCATCATCTCCTCCCTTAACTATTGAGAACATCGACAAATATTTCTGGCTTTCGACTTTCTATTCCCCACTAATGCAGCGTTGGGGGGAAACACATATCATAACACCCTCATCGATGGATAACCCTAGAAATGCATCTAGCATTACCCATACCGATAGATTAGATCAGGGGACTAGCTAAACTACCCAACCAATGAGAGCACTCATTGTAGCATGTTCATCCTTACCTAGGGTTCCAGATTCGTAGAATAAGGGTTCCTTGCTCTAGAATGGATATACGACGCATTCCTACCCGGATTGTTAATCCATGCATACAAGTTACCCAAACATCTAGACACTCTATATGAGCTAGACTTCTATAAAGATATCTTGATGAGTTAAGAGAAATACCATCAAGAGACTGGAGGAATGCATAGATCTACACACGAAAAGCATATATAATCATGGTAAAACACATCTACACACAAAGGAGCATATATAATCATGGCAAAACCACATAAACATGGAATTGAAGAGTTGACTTATGGATGAACAAGAGAGTAGAGAGAATGTGAAAATGATGAAGTAAGGTCTCACATCACTAGAAACTAGGTTTACATCAACCCTACTACATAGATGTTTAGCCTAGAAGGTTCATAATCAAAGCAAAAGATTCAAGTTTGACAGACATAAAATTCTAGTTCTAGAAATAAAAAAAGAGAGAATAATAGAAGTCTTGGACTTTAAGAATTAATGGAATATTATCTATTACATGGGATGAGATTCCTTATAAAGTCAAGGAAAAAAGACAAGTCGGGATGGTGACAACACGCACGGGCACGCAGGTTTGCGGCTAGGCGGGCGCGAAGGCGTCCAGGCACGTGCGGTTGGCGAGGTCAGTCGCATGCGGCCTCTATCCAGCTCGGGTAGTCGCGCCGACGCGGCCAGGTGCACGCGCGCGGTTCCCTCTTTGCTATCTTTGGCTTCTCCTTCTCTTCTTGGATCGAGCGGCTCTTCTTCTTCATTACTTGTGCTATTCCTGGAGCTCATTCTTGTTCTTCGCGTCCTCTTCAAGTGTGCATTCTTGGCAAGTAAACCTTCGAAAGTACCTAGAAGCAATTCAAGGAAATAGTAGGGGAAATGACCACTAGAATCGCTTTTAGAGTAAAAAGGCTACAAAGCCACACCAATGCTTATTAGGGCACCGAATCCTACCCAAATACAAGGTAAAAAGATAGTATGGTTCGATCCCGTCACTTATTTATCTCCACCCACAGAATTAGTTCTTATCCTTACAACGCCATCAGTAATTGTCTCCACGATGAATCCAGGAAATGAAATCGTTTAGACAGCATCCCGCCATCCCCACGCAACTTATTCATGATGGTGGTTTTTCCAGCGCCTTCGAATTCCATGATTAAAAATCAGACCTCTCTCAAACCGAACATGATTGGAACATCGAAAGTTTCATTTAGTCTCTTGATGCATGAGAATGATGAGGCAGTAACGTGAATTAAATAAGAACAGTGATTTGGATGATTGATTTTGTAATAAGGATGGCATGATTTGATTTATATTTATTTTTGGCATGATTAATATTTATTTTCCGCTCCAAACTTGGAGAATTTTGGGAAGGGTCAGTTAGGTCAAACATGGAGAATTCTGATGGCGGAACTAGTTTAAGGGAGAATAAACATAGTTTCACAAACGTACGTTGTAAAATATTTGGAAATGAATTTAAAGTTGAAATACTTGAGTTTTAATAGCGGAATGATATCTTGTTCAAGTTCCATCATCAAAATTCATGTATTTCAACAACGGTTCAATCTAATGTTATATAGATCCAAATAAGGTCCCGCTAATGGAACCAGACATAAATGAAAAAACAGTGGCAGATTCAAACCACCGTTCACATAATTGAATAAGTTCTGCTATAAAATTCTAAAATAGATGGTATATTTTAATATTATACATGAGGAAACTATTGAATAGAGTCGTGAAAGACTTTTCGTGCATCATTAATGATAATTTAATATTAAGAATAAGTAGCTACGTATGTTGGTCTGTAATACTTTTTATCATTTCATATAAACCGCGATGTACGGGAATTTAATTTTAAAATATTATAAATTAGTTAGTTAAGTAATTTTGACCAAATATTATTTTATGAAAATTTAATTAACATAATGTAATACCCTTTTGGTGAATAACAAATTGGTCGCTAAAACATTCTTAAGTTTTCAAGAATCTAAGAAATTAAGAAATTACATAACCTTATTATCCCATTTTCTAAAACACTTCCTTATAAACTATACTAACATTACTATGAATTAGTTGATCATTCTTGTCACAAATCAAAATATTCAATCATTTTCTACTTTTAACTCTAATAATAAAGACAATAGTTGTTCGTGAATGAAAATGGGTTTTGAGATGCAATGTTTTTCATTGATAGTTGTCCGACGTAGCAGTAGCTTTATAATATGCTGCTCTTGTGTGCATATATCATAAATAAAATATTATTTAAGTAAAACTTATGTTTGAGTAATATAATAAAATTATAATTATAATGAATATATATCCGTGCATCGGCGTGGGTGTCTTATAACCCGAACATGGCAAAACATAACTGATATTGATGAGTGAATAATTTATAAGTAATCTAAAATAGACCGAAATTTTTATTTAATCAAATACGAACACTGTTAAAAACTAATAAAGAAAAGAAACGTATAATAAAAAAATAAAACAAAAAGAATGCATAGTGCAAAAAAAATTAATATAACCAAAGAAATAAACGACCCATTAATTCTCAATTTTATCTCTTTGATTGCATGAATTAAATGTGGATTAATACAACAAATTAAATATCTATTGAAACCGACCTGATGTAATACCAACCCAATAAAACGTTTTATTTTGATTCACTCATCAAATAATTTACATTGATACGGCCATCATGATGTACAGGAGGCCAATTAAAATGTTTTATATTAATTCACTCATCAATTATTTTTCATATGAATTCTAAACGTTTCTTTGATCACAAACTAACTACACTGGCTGGATCATGAAAAACATCACAACAAAATGACATTAGTTTTGAGTGGATTTAATGGGTTTTCTTAGAATATTTGTATCACCCGAGAATCATTAGGTTGGATTGGTTAAATACTAATAAATATAGTTTTATTTTTTATTTGACTTTTATGAAACTTTTATAATTTAAATAATTTTGTCAAAAATTTAATAATTTTTCAAATCATATGAAATTTCATATGCATATAGTCTGCATATATTATCGGTGAATAAAAATATTAATAATTTTTATGGCACAATTTGTGAGAACGGATCAACCCATAATATAGAATTTGTGATAATGAATAAGTACAGTTTTTATTTAAGGGAACGTCACAATTCTGGTTTTAAAATTAAGTTTTACCGTTACAAAATAAAAATCATTTGTGACGATCATTAAGTGTAGTTTTTATTTTAGGAAGCGTTACGATGGATGTTTTTAAATTAAGTTTGGATTATTTTTTCTGAAAAATTGCAGGCTACAAAGAAGAAATAGTGTATGAATTACCGGCACAAAAATAATAAATAATCAGAGAGGATGATTTAGTACTATTTTTATTTCAAGGAACGTTTTGAAGCAGGTTTTAAAATTTATCTTTAACGTTACAAAAATAATGAAAAATTGATGAGAATGATTAAATCCAGTATTTATTTCAAGGAACGTTATGGTGCAGGGTAAGTTTTAACAGAAATAATTGCAGGTTTTAAAAAAGAAAGGGCGACTAAACGCACAAATCAAATACCAATAATCAGCAACACTATGACTATACTTTTAAATTGTGAAAATTTAAACTTGTAAATGACGATAATTCAACTACAAAATGAAGTGAAAAAACCAAATTACACAAAATAGTATATAAAATCTATATACGAATTTTATAGTATTTAAAAAATTATTAAAATTTTGACGATTTATTATAAAATATCTACTAAATAATATCACTGTTTTTGAAAATATGACTTTTTTAATAATATTGTAGTGCATTATAGTAATTTTTTGTTGTATATGTAACGTTTTTATAAAATGAATACTAAAATTTAAATATTAGTCTTGTAATAGACCGTCTATATTATAGCAATAATATAGACGGCCTATTTCTGCAATTAAAATAGGAAACGGCCCCCATCCTGCAAATTATTTTTGGGCAGGTCCTTTTTATGCAATTTCCGTAACCTAATCAATATATATACAAGTGAACAATCCTTTTCCCCCAAATTCTGAAACGCTTCTTTTCCCCTTTCCCCAAAATTCTCCAGAGCTCCTTTCCCCCAATTCTCCAGAGCTCCGATCGGCTGCGGACCAGAATCGAGTCGATTTACAATCAGGTTTCTGATCCTTCCTCTCCTTCCTCGCAGTCGCCGCCTTCCTCCACCGCATCACCGCCGGGAGAGTGGATCCGGTTCGGTTACTCCTCCACCGCTCGCCGGAGATCGGCTAATCGCCGCAGTCTGTCAACCGTCTGACTGATAATTTGTGTTCTGGTGTTGGTTGTCAGGTCACCCAAGTCCGTGTCAAGTTCCTCGACGATCCCAACCGTTTCATCATGAGGAATGTCAAGGGACCGGTGAGAGAGGGCGACATCCTGACACTCCTCGAGTCAGAGAGAGAGGCCAGGAGACTTCGGTAGGTCTCTACTCATGGATCTGTTCTGTGGTTACTGATCGGATCTAGTACTGTCTGTAGTAATGTTATGATGTTATGGCTGCAAACTTTAGACAATTTCTCGTCGGGGATTGAGTTTCATTTGCTGATATCTGTCTGTTGTTAAACATGAGATGATAATCTGGTTATGTATTAAGTACTCTTCGGTTGGTTATGTTATCGGGCTCTACGAGATGAGGGTTCACTGTTTTTTGTACTTTGTGTTGCTCTGCAAATTTCTTCCATGAATTTTATGTGTTTTATTATGAAAACTAGACTGTATAATGTGATGTCTTTCTGCTTTTAAAATTTTATGTGTTTAACTTGGAAACTGGACTTTTTAATGTGGATTCTGTCTTGTTATGAAATTTATGTGTTTAGCTTGAAAACTAGACTGCTTAATGTGGTTTCTGTCAGCATATGAAATTGTATGTGTTTAACTTAAAAACTAGGTTTCTTGATTTGTGTTGAAATTTGATTATTTATTGTGAAAACTGTGGTGTTTGTAAAACTTGATTTTTTAATGTAAAAATTGTGATTGTGAAAATTTGGTTATTAAGGTTGAAAACTACAGTGATTGTAGAAACTATAATTTTTAGGCTGAAAACTGTGGTGTTTGTAAAACTTGATTGTTTAGGTTAAAAACTGTTTTTATTGTGAAAACTTGATTGTTTAGGTTGAAAAGTTGTGGGTTGTGAAACTTGATTATTAATTGTGAAAACTGTGAAAACTTAATTATTTAGGCTGAAAATTGTGGTTTTTGTGAAACTTGATTGTTTAAGTTGAAAATTGTGATGGTTGTGAATTTTTAGGCTGAAACCTTTGGTGAAACTTGATTATACTTAACACAACATTATTTAACCTAAACACCCTAGTTTTTATGTACCTAAAATCTGATGTTTATAATATGGAAACTTGTCTTTCTAACCTGAATTCTTTTGTGTTAACAAGTGTTTATTAAAATACAGAAATTATATTAACTGATTTATTTTTGCGTGAACAGTGCCGTGAATAGTGCCGTGAACAGTGTCGTGAATAGTGTCGTGAATAGTACTTTTCACAAAATTTGCAAATAAGGACCTCCTTCCTTCCATATTGTAATTTAGTCTCTAGTCTATATTATAGCATAATATAGACGGTCACTCCAGAGACCAACTCAAAATTTAAACCGTATTTAAATGTTTTATTAATAATAGTCTTTTTTAATTGAAAAACGAACATCGATCATAAAAAAGTCTTTTATATCATATACATGCTGAAAAAATTCAACAAAATTCCGAAATTAGCGTGTCATGCATGCTGTAAAATCCAACATCTTCCATATATATTATATTTTTCTTGATTTGATAATATTTTATATTTTTGGTATCTAATTATCGTGTATGTCAAACAAAAAATTGTAATACATTGGTGAAATTATATTGTAAAGATAATTAAATGGGTTCAGGGTTTACGACAAAGATGGATGAGGAAAGTTACAAACTTCAAGATCTAAACAACATTCCATCCTTATACATTAATCTGTGCTGGTCAAACCATGTGTCATAGGCACTTATGATTTAGACAATAGCTACGAAAATGCTCTCTCATCCAGAAATCTTGCATCTGCACCAAATGAATTAGGACAACCATAGTTACATGATTATTTTGTCCTCAAAGTGAATAATCAGAGAAACCTGTTAAATTTCTAACACTTAAAGCTATCAAAAAAACAAAGTATCAACGTGTATGTGCATGAATTGCTCTCATTTACTTTGCTGCAGTTTCACAGGCTTTAGCAACCAACACTTTTAACTGATTTTTCAAGCATATCTTTGCCCTTGGAAATGCTTTCAGATGAAGATGTCTTCTTAAGAACTTTCAGCTTTCTTAAGATGTCTTCTTAAGATCCTGAGAGCTGGCCATCTCCTCAAATGAATACCTCCAACTCATACGTACTGTCAACACATTCTGTTCTTAGGAAGAGAAAATACCTTGAAAATAATGACTGGACTTTGGCTTAATAGTGAGTGGACTTCTCTTGCTCATTCTTTCACAACTTGTATACAATATTTTTTGTGTGAGCTTCAAGGAGGAACAACTCAGATTACAAAATAAAAACAACTATATTAAACCTTGCTTCAAGCAAGTTATTAACTACAGAAATAAAAAGACATAGCATCCAACATCTTACAACAACAAAAGCCTAGATTAGACAACAACAGCAGAAAACATGCATTGGCATTTTAACTTAATCGACTTCCTCGATCTTAGGACATGCACCAGAACCGCTACTGGCACCAGTAGAGCTGCAGAGGGCATATCCTCATTCATGTCTCCAGGCATGGCAGGTCCCACACCACCTTGATACATATTAGCAATGATGTAATTGCAGATGCCCTCCTTCATCTTAAGCTGGTTCCCTCAAACTCAATCTTTTTCTTGTCATCTGCTGGGAGATTGGAAGCAATCTTATCATCCTTGATGGTGTTCCTAATGTTGTAAGCATAGCTCTCCAGATTGCTCTTGGCATATAAGCTTCCCTTCGACAACAAAATATAATGCTAAAGAGTAAATTCTCTGCAGCTCCAAAAATCCTTCATATACCCATAATTCGGCCTTTCTAGCCCTGACTATGCAACACCCTTCAACTGCAAGCATCTGCACCTCACCAGCTCATCCACCTTCGCGGGAACAAATCGCTTTGCAAATGCCAATGTCTGAGCTCACTATAGAAAGCTGAAAATTAAAATAGAAAACAATTAGACAAATCAACGAAGGGGCCTTATTGAATACATCAACCACGAACTGTAGACTATCACTCAGAAGTGCTTCAGAAAAGCATCAACACCAATTGCAGTTAAGAAAAGAAAATAAAGGGCTTTAGCATCAAAACACATCACTCGATCATCAAACTAATATAACGACTACTACATGCTTAACATATTCTTTACCAGAAACAAACAATAGAAGTTTCAAGGTGAGATGACAATTAGAACTAAATACATAAACTCTGTCACTATCAATTCTGCTATAAACAGTTCACTTATTAGTAGTAAGCTACAAAGAATTCAACTTGTTCACTTATCCGTTTTAGTAAGTGGATTAGTATTCAGTCGAAAAAATTAGCTGATTTCCTTTTTAGTATCGGAAATCACTCAAAAGTACCTTCTCAGTAGTAGCTAAGCCGGAATACCAGAACAATCATTCCCAATGAATACGACACAGCTTTTGAGGATCCCACCATCCCCGGTTAATGATCATGCATCAGTTAAGAACTGGAAAATCAACCTTCTTTGTTCTCTTCTGTACTCTTGCTTAAATCTGAGCCGTCAGTTTCAGAACCTTTTGGCACATGAAATGCAGATGATGTAGGGTTCTTGCTCATTCCTTGTTCTTGAACAGCATTGTCTGAGCCATGGCCCTCTATATCACCTACAACCTTTTCTGCCACATAAAGATTTAAGCTCCTGGCATTAAGTACACGGGGAGATCCAATCACACCAGTGGTAGGGCGAAGTTGATTAATCTGTGTATACTTGTCTTGCAGCCTTCCACATCATGACCGAGGCAATCCTGAACAGCATCTCAAAACACATCCTTGGCACAGAGAATCATCAGGATCTTTGATTTGTCATCCTTGAAATATCTCTAAAAGAAACGGCTCACATCATCAATAAGAATCACACAATACAGAAAAGGCTAACTAAATATCAAGATTAGAGAATCAGAACTCGAGTGATACATACCTGTAAAAGCATCAAGTTTGAAGTGTGGGGATCTCAGGCGAATGCACAGCTCCCTGTAAGCTCCAGTCAGCTCCCTCTTCGGATCCTCTCAGTTCAAACAAAGAGAGGATGGAAGGTACGGAAAATGAGAACATTACCTGCATTGAAAAATTGAAGGTCATGAACTCTACAATAGGCCTCACGCCATGGTAAGCAGCACCAACTGCCATTCCAGTAAATCCAGCCTGGAAAAGTACATTGAATTGAGGGAGTCAGCACCATCTACCAATGAAGAGTTAATATTTTTATTTTAAAAAATCATCCACCAATCTGTTTTCATATAAGGCTTTCCATCAGCTTTGGCTCCACAACATATTCAAATCAATCTATAATTTACAACAAACCCTAATAACAAAAATTAAATTAAAAATTATGCCAGTGGAGCATCAAACATGAAAAAAATGAAATGGACAAACATGTAGTGCAAAAAATGAAAAAATACTCCCATAGGTAGCACAATTGCAAATCAGAATGAAAACACGAAAATTTGATGAGCTAGAAGAAGTTGTAGAATTTAAAATTTAGAGCACCTGTAAGATACTTGTTGCAGTCATTGGTTGGTAATCAAAAAAGCGGACAATTTGGATGACCAGACGGTACCTAATTCAGCATCTAAAACTTGCTGAAGCTGGCTCCTTGGCATCACATCAGCACCTTGATGGACAATGTCTAAAGCAGCCAATATCTGGTCCTGATTTGAAAAAAAAGGATTATAAAATCTTACTAATTTAACCAAACTCTGACTACTGCAAATACCAAAAAATACAAAAAAAAAAATAAAACATAAAAATACTGAAGCAACTAAAAGGATTCAGAACCTGGTCCTAAACAAAAAAAGATCCAGGCTTTGGAGACCAAGCACCCAACCCACAGAGAAATGGCTGCTAGCAGAGCATACCCAGCTGAGATTCCAGTTATGTAAACCATGTATCTGCATAAAGCTTCCATTTTTAGCAAGACCAACACGAATTTCACCGAAGTGGAACTTAGATTAAAAACAGGAACTTTAACATTTCTTACCTGAATCCCATGAAATCCCAGGAATCAACTTTCCCTTAGTCGCTGTTGTCCTGGCTGTTGGCGACAGTGAGCCATATTGCTGCAATGCTGAAAGGTAGAACCAGAAGCCTGAGGGCACAGTCAAGAGCCTTGAGCCCAGATGCAGTTTCGTCAAGAACCACCATTTTTTGGACAGCTTGGCGGTATTCTGAGAGAGATATCGGCTGCAAAGCCAGGGCGAGACCTCTCCTCGATTCGCTCCACGGCTTGTGTGCCACTCTATGAGCCTAACCAACACACAATTTCATCAATCATCGTTAATCGATGATTGAATTAGGGTTTCAAAAGAGGGGAAAGAGATGGCGGTACCTGGCAGGCGAGGAAGCCCTTGCAATTGAGGAGGCAGCGAGAGTAGGAGAGGCAGGCGGGGTCGCGGGTGCGGGCGGCGATGAGGTCGGCGACGGCGGCGGAGCTGAGGGCGAGGTCGCTGGAGAAGGCGTCGAGAAAGAGGTTGTAGAGGAGAGTGGAGAGAAGCGTAGGCACGATGATTGGGTGAGGGCTTCGCAGTCGGAGGCCGGGCTCTGCCAGAACACCGGTGCACGGTGATTGGGGATCGCCTGGGTCAGAGGATGGGGGAGATGGTGGAGCTATCGCTTGCGTCGGAGCTCCGGTCCAGGTCGGGCTGAGCCAGAAAATCGGTGCACGGTGATTGGATCTCCATCAAGCACCCTACCGCCGCGATCTTATCCCAAAATCCATCGAATCCAGCGCAACGATGATCTTCAAAATCGACCCGCACGAGAAATCTATTATAGAACTGGTGAAACTTTGGAAACGGACACGATTAATATCGGTAGCGAAGGAAATTGAATTATGAAACGGATGAAGGTTTTACGTTTCTAATAATGAGAAAAGGAGAGGAAGATTAAAAAAAAAAAAAAAAAAAAAAAGAGCGAATACCTTCTTGAGTCGCAGCTGATGTATCAATTTGTAATAATTTTAAAATTAATTCAAAACTCTCACAAAATTCTAAATCTTTGTCTTTTAAAGTATAGTACTAGATGATACCCGTGCACATGCACGAAAGTACTCATTTAAATATAGTTATATTAAAAATTATATTATTCATCTTTATAGTTTATTATTAATAAAATAAGAATAAATTATATCAATATGAAATATGAAAGTGTAATTTTGAACCATACATCATGCCACACAATTTAAACTTTAGACATTATTCCCGTTTGTGGATGATAGTTTATTTGATATATTCATTTTCAAAAGATATAATTAATATCAAACATAAAAACACATTATGAACGTTAACATTATCAATACATAGCTTGAGCATACTTAAATGTAAAAGGAAAAAAAACATGGATTTTTCTGAAAGATGACCATTTGGAATCTTCTACAACAGAATCAAACCCAATCAATCCAGAACATGTACATATTTGTCAAAAATTCATTCAAAACCAGTGCTTGAGTTTTTCTTGATTAAAAAATCGACTTTAAGCAGAACTCTTTAGATTAATGGATCTTTTTAGCCTTCTCCGGTTTCCTCTTCCCCATAGAGAGGTCATCCCAAATAACAATCACTGTGAAAAATCTTTGCAAAGATTCTGCATGAGCAAATATATACAAAGATCAAAGCAGAAAAAATAAAACTCAAATTACTTGATGGTGAAAGAAAGAAACACTGGTTGACATTGATTATTTAGGTAGAAAAATCTTGCTCAAAATTAAAATAAAAAACCCTATTTTTCATGTCTGCCAGTAGCGCATACACCAATCTACTTGCCAAATTTGAGATATTAATTAAAAAATGGTAGCATTCAAAATCATTAAATGTAAAAAACATTGGTTAGCATTCATGATTCTTCAACCAAAAATATAAGAAACATAGCTCCCAACACACATAAATCATTAAATGCTAACCTTTAATATCCAGGACTACGGTAGATGACACCTCTAAACATATTTGCACTCGTAAAAAGAAGAAGCATAAGAACATTTATGAGAAAATTCAACATCACGGAATTTGCAAGAAAGGTTTTTCAAAGTATAGCTAATTTTTCAGATATTTAGAAAAGCCCAACACAAACATTTTTGTGATGAAAGAGAAAGATGAAAATCAAATGTATATTGTTAGAGCAAGTCCAACAGATTATCTACTCACATTCTCCATAATTGGGAAGCAAATCCCATATTCCCCATATTTTTTTACCTCAACTCCAACAGTTTCTCCATTTTCCATTCCCTATAATTCATTGACATTTATTACTATACATTTATCTTATTATTTTCTATTTTTTGATCATATATTCAATAAGTCCAAATAATGATGAACAAATAAATAATTAACTTAAAATACATATTACAATAATATTTCATATTTGAAATTATTTACTCTAACTTATAAAATGATAAAATTACATTTTATAAAAATAACACATTCTGAGTTACAATATAACTATTTTTGTAATGTATTATGAATAATTAGACTCATGTCTTTTCAATTTTTTGTTATAAATATAAGCTAAATAGTATTTTAGCCATCCGGCCATACATGCCTCCACCGGCCTAACTGATTATTAATTATCATCGTTAAAATATGTTTAAATGCCACAAGATTCAGGTTCTGATAACGAGCAACATCGATAGGTTCTGATACTCTGATATATCGTGCCGGACGGCATATTGGTCGACTGTTTTATGAAAGAAAGAAAAGTCCATTTCTAAATATATCTTCATTTTTTTAAAACTAGTTTAGGATAAGAGCTGTATATTTTAATCAAACATTATACAATTTAATCTCAGTCTACTCATTATAAATCAAAACTAAATAGTAAATACTTGATCAGTTAAACCCGTGATTTTGTTCAAAATATTAGGATAAATTCAATTAATCATTGCACAACGATCAAAATACATAGTCGTTTGTCTTTAAATGGATCAGATTTATACATAAAACTCTTAAATGCTTTGCCCAACTCAATATGTATATCCCGCCGACCTAATACGCATAACTGCATTGTAAATATTATATACTACGTGATTTTTGCATTATAAATATTAGCGTAAGTATTAATTATAAAAAAAATTAGTATTGAAATAACATAATTTTAAGTTAGAAATTCACATTTTTCCTATTCAAAATGGTACTAAACGATGCAGCATATAGTTTACCAAAATGTAAAGCACAAGTAGGGAAGAAACAACCATTTCCCTCATAAGGGGGACAATGGTTTATTGAAAACTAATTTCTCCCAATAACTAAAATCATTATAAATACAAACATGATCTTCATTGTAGGGATGTACTGGCCACACCAATCTTAACCTTTAAAATGATCAAGAATACTCATGAGTTTATACTTCTGATCTCATCTCTCACATGCCTAGTTTCATTCCTTGCACCATGTAACGGTGGGATTGGTTATCATGATCCACTGTCAAATTTTCTGCATACTCAAAGTTTAAGAGGCTCAGTAATTGGTAAAAAAGTTGTGGAAGAAGGGTATTTAGCAGGTGATCATACATACTCCCAGGAGGGCTTGAAAGAAGCAAACAAAATTACTGCGCTGGTTGGGCAGCCAGATGGGGTTTATTTCGATCAGTATTCAGGGCATGTTACCGTTGATGAGAAAGCTGGTCGAGCTCTGTTTTACTATTTCGTTGAGTCTCAAAACTCTGCAACTACGCCTCTTGTGTTGTGGCTAAATGGAGGTACGTTAGATCTTCTCCTTCCATTCCATCTAAAATGTCTTTGATTTTTTGAAGTCAAACCGAGAAGAAACTATCATTATGTATTTAAGTTTTGAAAAATTTAATACTTAAAAATAAATATTATCGTGAAATTTCATTATTATAGTCTTACATATTAACTAATCAAAATTTATGATCAAAATCATACTATTTTGTGAATAATAAGTTTGGACGGAGTAACTAGTATATATGTGTTTCACTTGAAACATGAGACAATTATTATGGGACGGAGAGTATAATTTGCACATGTTTTTCCAATTTATTTTTGGTATGTCATCACTAATGCACCAAATATTATCAGAAGTACGAAACTAAACTTGTTTGAACTCAATACATATTTCCTCTATAAAGTGATAAATAATAAGGTACTGCTCCCTTGAATTTATTTGAATAGATCAGAATTGAAGTAAAGCGAAAATTAATATTTGAGAATGGTATCAAAAAATATATTTTATTACTAAACTGAATTAATTGAAGTGAACTATGATGTATACGTTGATAGGGTTAGAGAAATTAAGCATTCATGTATGCATAATAATCTATTGATAACGTATATATGCTACACTTGTGTGGTACATACAGGACCTGGCTGTTCTTCATTAGGGGATGGAGCATTTACTGAATTAGGACCATTCCGGGTGAACAGAGATGGGAAAAGCTTATGGCACAATGAATATTCCTGGAATAATGGTATGCAAGAATCATAAAAACATTTTTTATGATTATATTAACTTGTTAATACACATTATTAAATAGTTTTAATTCCTGTTTTAAAATTTGTCATGGATGTTAATAAATAGATCATCTTGAAAATTGCAGTGGCAAACATTCTGTTCTTGGAATCACCTGCTGGTGTGGGATTTTCTTACTCAAACACAACCTCAGATTACGTTACCGGAGACGGAAAAACTGCAACAGATTCATACACATTCTTGATCAACTGGTTAGAAAGATTCCCAGAATATAAAACCAGAGATTTCTTCATCGCTGGGGAAAGTTACGCAGGTCACTACGTACCTCAGCTTGCTGAGTTCATTCTCAACCAGAACAAGCTACCGAACCAAACAGTGATCATTAACTTGAAGGGAATTGCTGTAAGTTCATATACATGCTCGATCTTTTTAGTTTTATATTCTTTTATATTTTTACATTAATATTTTTGTGCTGTTTTCAGATTGGAAATGCGTACGTGGACATAGAAACGCACCTTAAGGGATTATATGATTTTTTCTGGTCACACAGTATAATATCCGACGAGGTTTACGAGGCCGTGCTTTCGAACTGCAATTTCTCATCGGAAGCAAGGGATTCCGACGAGTGTATACTATCCCGGGAAAAAGCATTTTTCCAGAGAAGTTCCGTCTATCCATATAACATCTATGAACCCTGGTGTTCTTCTAACAGGACAGTTCCCTCGGTAATGATCATCATATTTTTTTGTCAATTTCTTGACTAGCCAGGTGAAATGCTTCGAAAGTACTCCCACTTCAAATATAAAGAAATTTGTATATTTAATAATTATTTACATGAAATGGTTAAACAGAGACCTAAAAAAATAAATCTAGCTAGCTTTACAAATAATATTTGTTAACACATTACTTTTTTACTTTAACTCAGTTTAACTTTAGTGTAGTTTAGTACTCCCCGTCCCACTCAACCTGCACAAATTGACATTTTCAGACGAAAGATATTTTTGACCATTAAAATCTTTACCTATATATATGTAATTGTATGTGATGGAATTTTAATATTATGAAAATACATGTTATATGAAACCAAAGATAGCTCATATCATTATTAAATTAATAATACTAGTTAAATTTAGGCATTAAAAATAATAAATATTATATTAAATGAATCGAGATTTGTGCAGTTTGAGGTGAGATAGATGGAGTAAGGAATATATTAAGGAGGACATTGGCCTAAATGGATCAGAGCAAATCCACATTCTACATTATAATTTTTTATTACTTGAATATTGTATTGTAGTATTTGTCACTATTTATTTAAATTGGGTTCCTTGATTGAATGAATACATTACAGATGTCTGGATTTGATCCGTGCTCGAGTGATTACGTCGAGTCTTACCTAAACAAACCTGAAGTGCAGAAAATGCTTCATGTTAATGTCAGTGGAGAGCTTCCTGGACCATGGGCACTTTGCAAGTTCGTCAAGTTTTAAAATTTCATTCTGTCATTTACTCATTTTTAGTGAAGTAAAAAAAATTAAAAAAATTTGTCATGAAAATAATTTACTAGTTATTTTTCATCATTTTATGTTTGTGCATGAATACAGCTTTAACGTAAACTCCAATTGGACGGAGGAGTCAGATACCGTTTTGTCAACAATCAAGAATGTGATGGCCAGTGGAATTCCCGTTTGGATATTCAGGTATTAAAATATGTGATGGACTTTTTCACGAATTATATATATACATATATTTTACCAGGAATTATATTTATTAATTATGACAGGTTATGTTAATTCAGTTATGGACTTATGGATTTAGGGTTTAAACAGAACTGAACTATTTAAGTAAAAACTGAAAACAATATAATAATATATTTTACTGGACTGAATTGAACTAAAATATCATAAATATGTTTAACTGCACTGAAATAAGTTTATATTTTTTATACCATTATATGTGGTAAAACATAACAAATTTTAGTGTAAAACATAATGTACTGAACTGAATCAATTGAAATAAATTTAATATAGTTATCTGGACTACACTAAAACATTAAAAAATTATTAAACAAAACTAAACTAATTTACATAAAAGATCCAAACAACAAGCCCCGAGTGAGTTAATAGAATTTGGGACATGGTAGATGCAGGTCATATTTTGCTGATTTGCAGTTCAAAATAATAATAACATACGTCTTTAATATATATGCTATAGTCCATAAATATGTATATCAGACATAGACATCATATATATATATATATTACTTTTATCGCATACAGTTGCAAATCATTTATATCAAAAATCTATTATATTTATAATTACATAACAAAAATACGAACCGCAAATAAGTAAAATATTCCTATTTGCATCTAACATGCTAGTAGATTGGTACCTCACGTATTTTCATGAATTTTAATTAATAATATTGTTTAAAACACAGTGGAGATACAGATGGTAGGGTACCAGTAACAACAAGTAGATACGCAATTAAGAAAATGGGAGTACCTCTAAAAACTCAATGGTACCCATGGTTCACCCAAGGCGAGGTGAGATTCAGATTAAAAACCTTTTGTCTAGCTTATACAATTTAATGATACAAGTTGATCAAAAAATTATATAATTTTTTATTCAGGTTGGTGGTTTCGTGGAAGATTACGAAAATTTAACATTTGTGACTATAAGGGGTGCTGGACATTTTGTTCCCAGCTATCAACCAATTAGGGCTCTTGTGTTCTTTACATCCTTCTTAAATGGAAAGCTTCCACCTTCACAATGATTCAAGAGTTGTAATCTTGAGAAAATGAGTTATCACTGCTTGTTGGATAAAATATGATGGAACAAACTGTTCTCACTATATAGTCTTTTGAGTTTGGTACTCTACTATTTATCAAAAAAATTGTTTAAATTTGAAACATTATGCATGTGGTATTATCATCATGTGATATATACTTTTGAAAAGTTTTGAACTGTGTATATTTCAAATATCAAAATGGTAGATTTAGTTAATAAATATATGTAACAAAAGTTATTAATTACTAATTATTAAATTTACCGTTAAACATTGTATCCAGTTATCGGTGCTAAACTCACAAGATCAGAGGCTAATAGTAATAGATTCATTCACATTAATAGTAAGCGTTGTAGTCTAATATTGAGGCAGTTTACGAGATGTTTTTTAGAAGCGGTTTTAGGTCTCTTTCAACTTATTAACAAGCTAATGCTATGGATGTTCATTAGGTCAAATGGGCGTGTATACCAGTATATCCATGCCCATACCCATATAAAAATTTAACATTCATCTACAGTAGCGTGGATTCGTAGTAAAGGCAAAGGAAAAAGACTAGCAAAGGACATAGAACAGGAAGGGAAAATGATTAGAAGCATCGTCTTGTTACAGGGTGTCACATCCAGGAAGATAAATCCTGAGGAGTACTTGCAGAAAGAAGAGGGAGACTGAGTGGAAAGTAATGGTGAAGGGGAGGAAAGTTCGAGCGATAAGTACAAAGAAAGAGTTGACTTTCGTGAGAGGGACACGCAAAAGGACAGAATTATATAGAGCTTAGACCCAATTGAGAGGGACTGATGCGTTAGGTTTTGACCCACTTAGACTGATTAGTCGCATGTTGACCAAGAAAGTCAATGTGATTGATGGGCATGCAAAATTGAGGAGGCCACAAAACAGGCCCAGTCAAACAGTCCTAACCCAGAAGCTGTTGACAAGTCAACGCCCATATTGACTCAAATGATAAGTCAAACGGTTCAACATGTACTGCTAGAAGCCAAAGTCTAGAGTGATCCAATTCACCCACTCAACATGGACTTATTGGACAGGCCCAAAAAGAGTCCACTTCCATTTGGCCCAAGAAATCTGGTAACACATGGCCAACCACAGGCGAGTGGCGATCCAGCGACCGTTGACCGCCACGGAAATACCTCCGGCGACACGGTAAGCATGGAGGAACCGGAATACCCAGCGTCACAAGACCGTGACGAGACCCAAATCATCTGCCCAGTCACAGCAAAATGGAGCGGGGCCGAGAAGTGGCTCCAGGCAACTCAGCCCGGGTCAAGAGCGGCGGCGCCATCGGAGTCAGGGTACTGGCGCAGAGAAGAAGGGGAAAGCAGGACACGGGAATGGGTGGCGCTAGCCACGGGCCACCACAGCAAGGAGAGGTTCCGACGGGGATCCGATTGTGGTCAGCGGGGGAGGTTAAGAGGGAAGAGACGACCGAATTAAATGGACTTACCGGCGTTGATGTGGCTCGATCCGACCGATCAACATTCGGGGAGGGGTCGGTGGGATCTGATACGAGGGCCCACAATTCGGGGGGTGGCGAGCGGCCCGTGAGGCAAAAAGAGCTGGACCGGCGAGGGACCGAAGGGACGGCACTGGGGGCGCAAGTTGGCGATTTTCCTACGGATAAGCCGCTTGACCACGAGGGCAGCACTTCATGAGTGGTCCAAGAGGGGAGAATGACAAAGACTCATATTTCGGGGAGAGGTCGCGACACGGTTAGGCAGGGGAGGAGGTGCATTGTAAGATTTACCCCAAGAAAGTCTACCCTTCTCACAAGCAAACTGATAGCAGGGAATCAAACCCTGCGAATTTATCCAAGTGCATTAGGGGAAAATAGGGACATGAGTTTCAGAGCTTCCGCTACGAACAGTATGGTGGAATCTTTTTGGGCACCATCGGAGTGTCAACGTTCTGGAATCCCGTGGGCAGTGAGAGAATTCATGCCCGTAGCTAATGTACTTCCAAAGAAGAGAAGATGTGTTAGGGATGACGAGTCTGAGGTAGTTGGTCAGATCATTAGGTACTTTCCAGAGCTGGACATGACAGCAGGGACATAGCAAAGGGAACTATCAGTCGCGGGGGCTAGAATCTACTCATCTACGATGGAGTTGGTTCTGGCTGTTGAGAGGGTTCAAGACGGAGATGCGGCAACGAAATCTACATTGTGTGGTATTTCGGTGGTTGGTTGGTCCAGAACAACCACCTAGAGATACATGAATCTACTCTTATGGAACTGCAGCAGCCGCACCCATTGAGATAATAAAGACATTTTTTGACTACTACAAGTTGGATGTCTTGTGTCCATGCTACATATAAGCCACCATGACAACCCAATGAGTCAACTACATCCCAACTAGTAAAATTAGACTTGTCTGCGCAATTAAAAAGTTTACTACGATTACGTTTAGTCTCCATCAGAAACAACAAATTAGGATTATATTGCTTAACAAGGGAATTTAGATGGAATCCCACCGGGATTCTACCAGGAGTATTGGGAGTAGGTCAGGGAGGACTTAACCAGGGTGGTGCAGGAGTTCTTTGTCACGGGCAGGATGCTAGAGGAGTGGAACCAAACAAACAGCATCCTGATCCCAAAACCTAAGTGATAGAATATCACAATAGTCTTCATATTATTGTGATTGATTTGTATATATTAGTTTACCTTAATTAGAATAGTCTAGATTCATTGTACTTGTATCATTGTAACTCTATATATTTTACACAATACAGACACACCAGATATGGTGAATTCACATTCTTTCATGGTATTAGTCGGGTGATTCAAAAACCCGTACTTTTTTACCGTAAAAATCCATCACTTTGATTAGGTGATTAATCTGTAAATCCTAATCTCATTCTTCCGCCCAGGCTTCACTTCCTCCCGTAAGCCTTTTGTTAGTGATTAGGTGCTCTTCTCAAACCCTAATCATCTAGCCAATCATCAAGGTTGCTTCCCACACAAGTAATCATTTGGCTTGACTAGTTAAGTGCCCCTAAAACCCTAACCAAGCCGCCAATCATTCTTGTTCCTTCCCAGGCAAGAAATCTCTTTTTATTGGATTAATTAGGTGGATTCATCGTAAACCCTAATTCCATCATCCAATCTTCTTGGAACCTTTTTTCCGATGGCTGATTCATACAACCCCCTCAGTTATTCAACCCTCATTCATATGTTGCCGATCAAGCTCAACTCCGGCAATTATATGGCTTGGAAATCTCAAGTTCAAGTTCTGTTGGAATCTGAGGATCTCTTTGGTTTCATCGACGGCTCGACTCTGTGTCCAATCGATGTTGTATCGTCAACTGGAAAGGCTCCTGAAAGCACGTTCACTTCTTCATGGACAGCTCAAGATAAGCGTCTCCAAGCGCTTCTCCGTTCTTCTCTCTCTGAAGATGTTGTACTTGAAATCATTGGTTGCAAAACTTCTCGACAGATGTAGGAGTCCCTCGCTACTGCATTTGATAACACCTCATCCGCCAGAGAGCTTCAACTTCGGGATGAGCTTCTTCTAATCCGTCGCGGTCGTTCGACGGTGCAAGAGTATCATCGGCGTTTCAAAACAATCACCGATGGTCTCGCCTCGATCGGTCATCCTGTTCAATCAAGGGATCAAGTTATGATCTTCCTTCATGGCCTAGGTGCAGGTTTCGAAACCTTTCAGACAGTCCAACTCGCCGCTACCCCTTTTACGTCATACACCAACGTCGTTGCCTGAGCTCGAAGTCATGAAACCTTCCAGGCAACAAGCAATCACGACGTTGGAGGCTCCGCAAGTAAGGGTGGTGGTGCTGTGTTCGCTGCTTCTATGTCTTCTGGGCAGCAGGCAGGTTTCTCCAAGGCGCGTGCATCACACGTGCCCGCGCGTGGCGCGGCTGCTGTCCCCCACTCGCGGAACCAGACGGGTGCGTGGAAGCCACACGCCTCCAACTCTGGTGGCCCTTCTGGTGGTTCTGCAACCGGCGGTTCTGGCGGGTCTGGTTCTGGTGGCTCCGGTGGTTCTGGACGTACTGGCGGCGGCCATTCTCGCAAGAAGTGGTCTCCTAAATGTCAACTTTGTGATGAATATGGTCACATTGCTAAAACTTGTCGAAATCCGCAGTCCAATCTAGCTAATGCTTTCCAGTCCTCCGTCAATCTCGAGGATTCAGATTGGTATCTCAATTCTGGAGCTACGAATCATATGGCGTCTTCATCTACAGACCTTGACAGCATTGTCCCTTACAACGGCAAACGTTTTGTAACCCTTGCTAATGGTCGAGATATATCTATTTCACATACTGGGAATCGTCATTTTTCTCGTAATTTATTATTATCTGGTGTGCTAATTGTTCCTCATATTACGAAAAACCTGTTGTCTATTAGCAAGGTCACAAAATATTTAAATGATGTGGTTGCCTTTGATGAAAATTCATTTGTGATTCAGAAAAGAGCAACAAGGGAAATCGTAGGTAGAGGGCGCTGTCATGGAGGGCTTTATGTGTTGGATAAGAGTGCCGCTGCTTTTACTGCTTATGTTGCATCAAATAATCATACCGCTTCGTTTGAGATTTGGCATGCTAGATTAGGACATGCTTCAGTTTCTGTTATTTCCCTGTTGAATAAGTTGAACCTTGTTAAGGTCACCTCTTTGTTGCCTAGACCCACTCTTTGTTCGTACTGTGAAAAGGCGAAGGGAAAAAGGCTTTCTTTTATGGATAATCCTAAGCGTGCTGGCTCTTTACTTGCTTTAATTCATTGTGATTTATGGGGACCTGCCCTTGTCTTATCCGCAAGTGGTTATTCATATTATGCAATTTTTGTCGACGACTACTCCCGTTTTACTTGGTTTTATCCTTTAAAGCGGAAATCGGATTTTTTCGAAACATTCATACAGTTTCAAAAGTTGGTGGAGAATCAGTTTTCTTATACCATTAAGGTTTTCCAAAGCGATGTTGGCACCGAGTTTACGAACTCTCACTTGCGCTCCCACTTTGCTTACAAAGGGATTTTTCATCAGATCTCATGTCCGTCTACTCCAGAACAGAATAGTAGAGCCGAACGTAAGCACCGTCATATAACTGAGATGGGTCTCTCAATGCTTCATCACTCCCAGCTGCCACCTGCCTCATGGGATGCCGCTTTTGCTACTGCCACTTACACCATCAATAGGCTTCCAGCGCCTGTTCTAAACAATGTCTCGCCATATTATCTGATTTATGGTCGTCATCCGGACTACTCCAACTTTCATCCTTTCGGTTGTTTGGTGTATCCCTACATTCGACCGTTCTCTCAACACAAGCTGGCTCCTCGCAGTACGCCTTGCATCTTTCTTGGATACAACTCTCAGTACAAAGGTCTCCGGTGCTTGGATCCAGTTACCAAGAAAGTGTACCTCACACGCCATGCTAGCTTTGATGAGAACTCATTTCCTTCATTGGGTCGTCAATCCTCCACGGTTCCTGAATCACTAGATGTCTCTACATTCATTGACTCGGATTACGAGGACACTCCAGCTATGACAGTATCTGATCCGCCCTCACCAGTCCATACCATAGAGGCGTCTCCATCACCTCCTGTCTCCGGTTCATCTGCTTCTGGAGCCTCGTCATCTCTCAGTCCTCCTCCAGAACGAACTCCTGGTCTTTCGCCATCGCCACCTCCACCGCCACCGCCGCCTCTCCATCGTATGACAACTTATTCTCAGACAGGGAGTCTCACTCCAAAGGATTATTCTGATTATGTTGTCACTGGTTTTCATGCGGGCCTGTTGGCTGAAACTGAGCCTCGAGGTTTTCGTTCTGCTCTCAAGGATCCTCGTTGGGTGGCTGCTATGGATGAAGAAATACATGCGCTACGTCAACAACGTACTTGGGATCTTGTCCCCCGTCCTTCCGGAGTTAATGTTGTTGGTTTCAAATGGGTTTATCGGCTCAAACATCGGCCGGATGGGACTGTTGATCGGTAAAAGGCTCACTTGGTTGCTCAAGGATACTCCCAACTTAATGGCTTGGACTTCACACACGTTTAGCCCGGTCGTCAAAACTTCCACTATTCGGGTTATCCTGTCTCTTGCCACCATTTTTTGTTGGCCTCTTCATCAGCTTGACGTTAAGAATGCTTTTCTTAATGGTCACCTCGACTCCTCAGTTTACATGGAACAACCGTCGGATACACTGATCCACGTCATCCTGATTATGTTTGTTTTCTCTGCAAGGCTATTTATGGTCTCTAACAGGCCTCTCGTGCCTGGTTTCAGCGGTTCAGTTCCTATCTGACTCACTTGGGCTTTCGGTGCTGTTCGTCCGATACTTCGCTGTTCATTTTCATCCGTGGATCAAAGGTGTTGTATCTTTTGGTTTATGTGGATGACATCATTCTCACTGGAAATGATGCTGTTCTTATTCAGAAGTTTGTCGCTCGCACTGATCATGAGTTTGCTGTTAAGGACCTTGGCTCTTTTCACTACTTTCTGGGATTGGACGTTTCTCTCTCCTCTTCAGGGTTGTTTATCGGGCATGCGAAGTATGCCATGGACATTCTTCAGTGTGCAGGCATGACTGACACATCACCTGTTTCCACGCCATTTGTTCCCGATTCGCAACTCCTCAGCTCCTCTAGCCCAGAGTTTTCAAATCCCAAGTTGTATCGTTCGCTTGTCGGTGCTTTACAGTACTTGACCATCACTTGGCATGACCTTTCCTATGCGGTGAACTCTGTTAGCCAGTTCCTGCAGTCGCCTCGAGAGTATCACTATCAAGAGTAATCAGTTTTTTGATCAGGAAGATGTGGCACGGATTCTAGAAATTCTCTACAGAATTTATCTTCGACAAATAAATGGATTTGGCACTACACTAAATCAGGCTCCTACTCAGTGAGGAAGGCATACCAAATGGTACTGGATAACGCATCACACGCCGACAAATGATGAAAGAACGGCTTTTTGGAACAATTTATGGAAGCCACGTGTGCCGAAAAGAGCGCTTCACTTCGCTAGGATAGTGTGCACTAATTCTCTCCCAGCAGTTGCTAATCTTCGAAAGAGAAATATAGATGTGTCGTCGGATTGCCCGCCGTGTTCAGAAATGGCTGATAGTACTATTGAACAATTATTCTTCAAGTGTAATTACGCAAACGAATCATGGACTGCGATGGAACTGCTCTCAAAGGTGATGGCATGCCACAAGCCGAGACGAGACTTTTGGTTCAGAGAAATACTCAAATTTGGAGACAATGAATTTATCAAGTTCGTGATTATGGTGTGTGGTGGTTTATGGCTTCAAAGAAACCATTCGAACAAGTTCATGTCCGTGTAGCAGAGATGGCAGCAGCAATCGTGAACAACTTTAGAATCTTCACGGACGGGCAGGGTTGGCAGGATGGGAGCTCTAATTCACTCTTGCCAGTGGCTTTGCTTAGGCAGCTGATGGGAAATGCTCTATCTTTTTCGGTACAGACGTATTGAACGGAAATGCAGGAGTTGACACAGTGGCTCTTGACATCTCGGGGAAGTTCCTAAAGGCAGTAGCTCGAAGGATGCCTAACTTCCAGGATCCTTACTTGGCAGAAAGTTTGACCATGGATTGGGGACGCTTGCGGGTTTTCTACATAGTGCATGGGAATCTAGATTACCATCTTAGTTGCGAAGTGGTGCTACCAGGACTGAGGAATTTGCTAGAGAATAGTCCCACGACGTTAGGCCCTTTTTGGGTCCCTATGCATTTGAATTTTATGACACTTTCTAGCAAACTATGCCAAGTCGAGTTCTATCCTTTACACGTATACTCCACCGAGTTTCTTATCTTTTGATTCTTAAAGATTCCCAGAAATTTGAAGCGAATAAAATTATGATTTCCTAAAAAAAACCAGATATTTATAGTTCATTACTCGAAATCAAGTCCCATGCTCGTTAACGCATGTAATTTTCTTCCAAAATTTTTTCTATTCGTTTCTGGACGATTTCCAGAACCCTAAAATTTGAATGAAAGTTATTTTGTTTAAAATATGATTAAACTAAACTTCATCAAAACTGAACTAAATTGAATTAAAAATATTTTTTTTTAAGAATTAAAACCACCTTAAAAAGGTGGGGGAAATTTATAGGCATCCCTTACCTTGAAAAAGCCTATTAGAGGCATAGTGCTTACAAAGTTGTTTCTGTCTATTCTTGCATGAATTAAGAAGAAGTGAAGAGTTTGGATTACAGGATGGTATTTGAGTTAGGTTGTATCTGGGTGCTATTACTCTCAAGAAATGAAATACATAACACCGGGTCTGTTAGTGGATGGGTAAACAAATACAAACCACTAGTTACCAAGAGATGTTTCATTGAGAGAGAAATAGAAACCAAGACACCCCAAAACAAATTGTTGAGCAGAACTCCTGGAGTTGTGATGCTGCAGTGATAATGTGTTGAAGGCCTTGTGTTGTTGTCACCTTGTATGGATATCCCACTGGATCTCCTATCCAGTGGGTCTTGTGATCTGTGAAAAAACATAGGAACAACAGTAACCATTGTAGAAAGGACTAACCAACACTAGTAGAATCAGGCCGGAACACGGCGCCGTTAGACGGCGGTTCCGCGTGAATTTAAGGGAACTCGGAAACTTAGCCGGATGGTTTACACGGCGGTTCCGCGTGACTTTTTAAGAAATCGCCATTTTACAACCATCCCGCTAAGTTTCAGAGTTCGGAAACTTAGCCGGATGATTGTTATCAAACACGATCTCTCCTTGCAAGTTTATGCAAGTTATCTCTTTCTCCCTCTCCATCTTCTTCCTCTCCCTCTCCCCCTCTCCCTCTTCTTCTTCTCTTTCTCCCACTCATTCTCTCCCTCTCCATCTTTTTCTTCTCCTTCTTCTCTTTCTCCCTCTCCTTCCCTCTCCTCCTTCTCCTTCTCCCTCTCCCTCCCCCTCTCCATCTCCCTCTCTTCTCCATCTTCCTCTCCCTTTCCTTCTTCTCCTTCTCCTTCTCCCTCTCCCTTTTTTCCCTCTCCCTCTCCCTCTCCCTCTTCTCCCTCTCCCTCTCCTTCTTCTAACAAAAGACTGACTTTAAATTATATGTGTTTTTCATATGATTTAGGTTGAAAATCAATAGATTAGTATGATAGTTTGTGTTTTTGGGATTTCGGGGTACAATCTATTCGATCCACAAGTACCCATGGTTTGGGGATGAAACTGTTTTTATGCTGGTTTTGATTTCGCCGGCCAATTTGGCCGGCGTTTTTTTTTCTATCCGGCTAACTTTCCGAACTCGTAAATTTAGCCGGACTTATAAACATCCGGATAGATTTCCGAACTCGGAAATTTAGCCGGAACAATACACGACGGTTATGACCGCCGTGCATTGGTGGCGCCAATTGCACGGCGCCACCAAGGACGGCGGTCAAAACCGCCGTCCAACGCATACGGAACCGCCGTGTTCCGGTGCCTGTTTCACTAGTACAATCCTAATATTTGGAGTTCCACTTCTATCTAGAGAGATTAATCCCCTCAGATAAGGTGGTGCTTCCTGTAAAGAAATATTCCCTGAAATGGCATTTTTTAAACAAACCTTTACTAAAAAATCTGCCACTGTATTACCCTCTCTCAGCACATGCTTCATTGGGATACCTAGAGTTGACTGTATGATAGAACATCCTAGTGAATAGCAGTGCCAGTCTAGGTTGGAAGGATTTTGTATACCATTAGTACAAGCTGACTGTCTGATTCAATACAGAAGGGGATGTTGATCTGTTTTCCTACATGGATTCCAAATTTTATAGCTGATAATTATGCTGCCAGATGAGAGGGAGCTAAGGTTTTCTCCTTCTGCATGAGCAAAACTTTACCACTATTATCCCTGACCACTAATCCAAGACCAACTGAATTTCCTGAGACAGATGCATCTACATTTATCTTAACTCCACTATCTGGGGGATCTCATTTTATACTTCTAAGTGGCTTTTTGTTATCGTTTTTCTTATGAAAGGCACTAATCCAGTAGACAGTAAGCTTCTGTGCTTTCTAATATTACCACTTAAAGGGATGGCTGTAAAAATCTTATGCACATATTTTTTGATCTTTTCCACCACTGCTGTAGTCCTGGAAGTGGTATTCTCATGAATGAAATTATTCTTTATACACCATAAGATCCAGATGGTGACTGCCATGGTAGTATGGATCACAGTTGTATGCATTTTGGATTCCCCAGTGAGGTTAAAATAGAATCTAATCATGTGTGTAGCATCATTGAAATGTGGGACTGTTATCCCTAGCATGCTATGAATAAATGAGTAGACTCTAACAGTTCTATGGCATGTGTTAAAGTAATGGTCAATTGAGTCAAAGTTTTGGCAAAAAACACATTTTGATGGTACATTAATCCCAAAAGTCCGCAACACATCATCAAAGGGGAGTAGTTTGTTCACCACTCTCCAGATAAAAATGGAAAACTGAGATGGTGTATATTTTGACCATACCTTTTTTATGAGATATTTGTCTTCCTCCCTTGGTCTTAAAGACTCATATGCTGACTTTACTGTGAAGTTTCCTCTGTGATTTGGTTCCCAAACCAGCACATCATCATGATCAGATTGAATTTCAAATTCCTATAAAAAAAGAAAGAAACTGGTAGCCAGATGAGGCTCCAAAATGGGTAAGTATATTCCTTTGTATGCACAAAACTGATGAAATGTTATGTGCTCAAAGGGGATTGGAGTGCTACTAGGCCATTTGTAACATAAGGCTCTTGTCCCCATCCAGTTAGTATAACAGAAAGGTGAGGATCCTGAGCCTATCAAAACCCTGGAGTTGCTGTTTGCATGAGTTGTTGCTTGACAAATCCTATTCCACGTGTGAGATGATCTATATGACTTTGGAAGGGACCACATATAAGTTGTCCAAACTGTCTGATTTTGTTGTAATTTCCACCAATGCTTACTTGAAAAAGCTTGTATGATTGTTCTGATGCTCCTAACCCCAACTTCATTTTCTGACTGTGGCAGAGCTAATCTTGTCCATCTTCTCCATATTTTTCTTTGGCCATAGCTTGACTCTCCCCCATAGAAACTTAGCAGCAAGAATTTCCATTCTTTTAATCACTGTTTTGGGTGGACATAGCACTGAGAAAGTGTGAACTGGAATGGACATAAGCACTGAGTTCAGTAGCACTAACTTCCCAGCATGACTGAGCCATCTGTTTTTCCAGTTCTCAATGGCTGACTCCATTCTATCCATGAGTGGTTGATAATAGGCCACTTTGTTTCTTCCTGTAAAGATTGGCAAACCCAAATATTTAAAAGGTAATTCACCTTGCTTCATCTGTGTTCTGACCTCAATCCTTCTCCTTTTCTGAACAGATGCCTCCTTGTGTGTATAGAATTCAGACTTTGAGTAATTAACTTTCTGACCAGAGCTCAGTTCATATACTTTGAGGAAGATCTTCAACCTTTTCAAATTTCTCCTACTTGCTGTTGTGAAGATAGCGGTATCATCAGCATACATTAGGTGTGTAACAGTCTGCACTCCTCTTGCATCTTGAAAGGCTCTAAGTATCTGATTGAGATGAGATTATGTAGACCCCTAGAAAATTCTTTTGTCATTATATTGTACAGAAAGGGAGATAGGGGATCTCCCTGTTTTATCCCTCTACTGGATCTGAAAAAGCCAGTAGGCACATCATTAATAAGGACAGAGAACCAAGCTTCCTTGATGTTCTGGAGTATAATTCTGACCGTGGAGTCCAAAAGCTACCATTACTGAGTTTAGGAATCCCCATGATTAACTATCAGATTATCATGTGATGGATTTTTCTGTACAAATCTGATCATCTCCTGCATCTGGATGATGTTGTCAGCAATGTCCCTTCCCTTTAAAAATGCTGTCTGCTCCAAAGAGGTGATCCTAGGCATATATGGCTTTAATCTCTCCATAATGATCTTGGAAAATATCTTATTGAAAAAGTTGGACAGACTTATTGGTCTGAACTCTGAAAATTGGCTTGGATTTGGCTTTTTTGGGATAAGTGTGAGCCATGTACTTGTAATTGCTCTAGGTAGCTTCTCTCCTGCCAGAAATGCATTAGCTTCCTATAACAAGTCATCCTTGATAATTTCCCAACAATGGGTGTAGAATGAGCTAGAGAATCCATCTGCACCAGGTGAACTTTCTGAGCAAAGATCAAAGACTGCAAAGTGCAGTTCTTCCATTTCCACTGGCTTGAGCATCTGTACATTTTCATCTTCCTGAATAAGTGTGGGAATCTCATTTAGGAAGTGCTTTAGGTAGGTTCCTGATGTATCTGCCACCCCCTCATTAAGAAGAGCCTCGTAGAATTTAGCTCCTTCCTCTTGTATCAGTAATGGATCTGTTATCCAAGCTCCACTTTCATCCTTAATCTTATTGATTTGTATCTTAGCTCTTTTATCTTTGACAACACTTTGGAAATATTTTGTATTAGCATCTCCATCCTTTATCCATCTCAAGTTAGCTTTCTGCCTCCAAAACATCAACATTTCAATCTCAGCTCTTAACAACAATGATCATTCCTTGTTTAATTGTATAAGATCCCTCTGCTCACTGGATTGCTGTAACTCTATTTCCAACTGAGCTACCTTGTCCTCTGCTTCCTTCATATTCTTGTACACATCACCAAAACTTTCCATATTCCATTGCTTAAGTGCTCCTTTTAATCTCTTCAGTTTACTGACCAACCTGTAGAAACCTGAATCTAGGCATTCCTGGTTCCAGCTATTACTAACAATGTCATTAAAATCAGCTCTGGTAGTCCACATTGCCTGAAACCTGAAAGGTCTTAGAAGCAACACCTCAGATGTCTATATGGTTAATAGCAATGGACTGTGGTCAGTTCTTGTCCTATTCAGAACCTGGTACTGATCATTCCAAGCCAAGTTTGACAAACCTCTATCTAGCCTCTGAAACAACAAATCTTCCAAAGATCTATTATTTGACCATGTGAACTCATTCCCAACTGTCCTAATTTCAACTAGTTCCAGGGTATTGATCCATTCATTAAATTCTGACATGCTAGCTATTGATGGGGGTCTCCTACCACTACGTTCAGCAGCACAAGTGATTGCATTAAAATCCCCTATAAAGATGGTGGGAGCTACTGGCACTGACAACAAATCCAACCACAAGTTTCTTCTCAATATATATGTGACCTTTGCATATATAAAGACTGAATTCCATGTTTTACCATTTTTTAAATCAGAAATAGCAGCTGATAGAAACTGATCAGACTGGTTTAAAACTAATATAGTAAAATTGTCATTCCAGAAAATCCAAATTTTTGCATCAGTTGCAGCAATAGCATTATGATATTGCAATTGAAATTTTAAATCATGCAAATCACAGTTATGGTGTAATGGTTCTAAGATACACAAAATATCTACTTTATGCATCCTAATAAGGGATTTTAATCTTTTTATTGAGGTACCATAGCCTCTAATATTCCAAACTAGCATATTTCCTATGATATTGTAACTAATCATAAAAATTAGACAGGCTTGGATTTTGGGGAGGCTCTAAGCCATTTTTCAGTGATGACACTATCTATAGGCATTCCTCTTTTGTTTTCTTTTTTATATTTGTGGCACAAGAGGGGGTTAGGATTGTACCAGTTTGCTGTTGATCCTCTTCAACCTGTTCTGACTACTTCCATTCCAGTTCTGTCTGAGCTTCCACATACTCCACTGAACAATGATCATCTGATTCCTGTAAAACTTGAAAGGAGTTAGAAATTTTTAAAGGAGCAAGATCATTTACCTCCAAGGGTACCAAGGGAGCCAGGTATGGTATGACTGCTAGGTGGTTCTTTTTCCTTTGATTATATTTCCACTCCATGATGTTGGGTACCTCTAGGTCATCATGGGAATAAAAAGGTAAGGCAATTGGCTTGTGAATAGCTTGGAGGAAGGATATTTCTGGTACTGATTCAATGTGCTGGACCACTACATTTTTTAGGACTGGATTAGCAGTGTCCTGTAATAAGTTACCAAATTGTTGCTCAGTGATGGCCTCTATTGGTGGGGAGATTTGCTCACAGACATCACAGTTCTTTTCAGCAACTGTAAGACTAGAAGATGAAGCTATTGGTTTCCATTGCTGGGACTCAGATGGATTTTCTTGTGGCCTTTTTCTAAACTGAGCTGTTCTATTTTCTTTCTTTCTAGCTAGGTACAATTTCTTCAACTCTGGGTGTAGGATCTCACACTCATCATCACAATGACCAATTCTTCTGCAATGGGAGCAGTATGAAGGTAGATTGTGATACTCAAAATCATACTCTGTTGCGGCTTCTGGGGTTCCAATAGTGATTGTCTAATGTCTCTCCTCTATGAGATTGACCTCCACACAGACCTTAATAGTAGAGGGACGGGTTAGTGCATTAGTGGCCGCATCCATCTTGATGAAGACCCCAATCTCGTTCCCAAAGTCCTCGATTGCTGTACGGTTGTAGAACTGAATTGGCACCCTGTGTATTGTCGCCCAAACAGGAACCAGTGATGATTCTTGTCTTGTCGAGAAGTCTGGAGACCATTTAAGAATCTTCATAGTTGCTCCCTGAATAGTGCAGATTGACCGGATCCAGAAACTCTGGTAGTCTTCCTTCAACTGGAAACGGATCAGAATGTGCCGAAAATCCATAGACCCGATCTGAAAGTTGCCGGAGAAGCCTTGTGCCTGAAAAAAATTCCCGATCTGCTTCATAGATGGCTTTCTGTTGGTGAATTTTCCAACAAGGGCATTCTGGTAGTGTGAAGCGAACGTCTGCACCGCTTCGTCGGAGTAAATACACGCGATCTTCCCGTTGACTCTTCTGGATATTGGGCGTATTTCTGGGTTCTGTGGCAAGGAGTTGAATAATGGCTGGGATTTGGGGGCTAACCCTGCAGCAAACGTTTTTCCGGCAACTCCCCTACCCGGTATGGGTGGTGGTGCCGCCATAGAAAATCCATTTTCTGCTTGTTGGTTGTCAGAACAGTAACTAGTAACGATTATATTTTAGAGATAAGGGAGAGGAAAAAATTTTTAGAGAGAGAGTTTTGCGAGTCACCACTAGGAAGTGCAAGTGGTTGAATTAAAAATACTAAATTAAACTAAATTGAAAATTATTAAACGAAACTGAAATATATAACGATAAATTGTAATTTTACATACTCTGAATAAGTTTGCTTGAAACTTTTTGGTGTAATCACCTTGTAATTTGATGACGAACGCTATTATCTCATCTAACTTACAATATTAAACCCGTTAGCATGTGCTAGTGAATTCAATATCAGCCATTAGATTAGATCCAACGACTGTGAGTTTTTACAGAATATCCCACCCCACAAATTGTAATTTCCTTATTTATTTTCACATTTTCTATTTTTAGCTATTTTCTTTTAAGTTATTTTCTCAGACAACTCACAGCAATCCCACGCTTCCACTTCGACGGTTCTCCCACGGCGGTTCCACCCACGATCTCATGATTCGAATTTTTGCTTGTTTCTCATCAACCCACTTACTAGTTTTCCCTATAAATAGCCAACTCATGCTATTGAGAAATCACATAAATTCAAACGGTTAGTTCTCCAAGTTTCTTCTTAGCATGTTCTTCTTACTCTTCAATGCATATGAGCAATGTCGTACATGTTTTTTCTTGCAGTTATTCTGTTAAAAAATCATAGAGCTTAATTTTGACAGTTGATTCTGGGAACTGATGTGTGTTTGGTTTTGGGGGTTTATTTCTTTTTCTGAATCCACTTTATTAGTTTAAAATTTTGGTGGGTTTGAGGCTTGCAAGTGTTTGTGAATTTTATGCTTACCTGATTAGCATACAGTTGCAGGGATATATACTCGTCGTTAACCAGCGCACACTAGGTCCTCAACTACTATCTGCAATTGTATTCAAAATAATTAGCAACATGTCATTGTCTCATTAAAATACTTGTCAAATGTCAGTCTTTGTATATATGTGCATTAATTTCAGTCTTTGCTCGCCAAGCGCAGACTAGGTCCTCAAATACTATATGCAATTGTTTTTAAAATACTTAGCAATGAGTTCTCTTTAACTTCTTGAGGCTTCTGAGTGTTTGTCTAATTTTACTCTTTCTGGTTTATTACCGTTTCATATTGTGCTGATATCAACCATTTCAACTTTTTTTTGAAAGTGATGTCTTGTTAGTAGAGCTCTTCAGCGTTCTTGTTTTTATAATGCATTTGTTTTTCTTGTGAATGTAGGAATGTACAGCCTACGGCCTGTAGCTCTACTCTACTTGATTTTGTGTTGATAGATTATGTGGTGATTTTGTGTGATATTTTGATGAAGAGAGTGTCTTTTATTTGCTGTTTTCTGTATGCTGGTTTGATTGCTAACTGTTCCGGCTGCTTTGGTGTTTGAACTTGCAGGATGTCAAGTGCCAGGGCTGCTTCCAGATGTGATTATACTGCCATTCAAGCTTCTACTATACTTGATTTTGTGGGCAATTTTGATGATGATTATGTTTTTTTTTGCCTGTTTTCTGTATGCTGCTTTGATCCCCAGTAAAGCCACTAAACTGATGCCTCTTCTGGTTTCATCTACTCTGAATGAATTTATAAACCGATATAGGGTTTGTGCTAGAGATGTAGTTATGACGTGTCATTGTGTGCTATTTTGATGAAGGAAGTGTATTTTTTTATTTGTTTCATGTATGCTGTGTTTATCTTAATAGAAAGCTTGTCCCTTTATGTTTTATATCATGTTTTCATGTAAGTAAAATGAGCCTTTGGGTTCTTTTCATCTGGCTTATGTAAATGCTTTCTGTATGTAGTTGATTTATCTTGACATAGGTCCCTTATTGCAGGGGCTAAATACCATGGAGAATTTGAACGCATATTTATATTTGTGCTCAAGGAAGTTACAGACTTAGATTGAAGTGTTGTCCTATTAATTGACGAGATCCATACTTTTGTTGGAGCAGATTAGAAACAAATGTTTTATTTGAGTATAGCGTGAAATTTACTATCGATCAGTTTCAAATAGTTTTTAACTATTCTTTCTAAACTAAGATGTATGTTTAAACATACTACAGAGTTTAAACATAAAAAGACAGAACACGCAAATTGTTTACGCAATTCAGTGATGAACACCTACATCTGCGGGGCCTTGCCCAGTCTGAAAATCATCCACTAGATAATCAAGATACGTTACAAAGTTTCACACAACAATTAACTATCTATGACTTATCTCTTGTATGGATTCGTGAGATCCCCTCACTGCCGGTCAGCAACTCCTTGTTGCTGTCTTGACCACTTCCCCTAAAGTATTAAGGCTGTTGATTTCAGACTACTAGCGTTCGGCAAAGACCTATTGAACTCCCTTCAATAAGCTGCTCCAACTGTAAAGCTATTCTGATCGGTAGAATACTTTCTTGTAAGATGGATAGATTTCTGTCGCAGCTTCTTTGTCTATTTATAGTTCAATGCTGTGTTGCCTTGTTTATCTTCTCGATCCTTCAATCTCGGCAATGCTGATCTCTCATCCAGCTTGTCACAGCTACATTTAGTCTTCTAGCTATATTCTACTTCTATAGTTAAAGGATAAGAAATATCTTATTTCCTTATTTAAGACTAATCCTTTCTAAGATACAACTCTATTACATATTCTCAAACTAATTCAATCGGTACAAAATCAATCTTCATAAAATCAATCTTCACTTATCATCTTGATTTCTCGAATATTATCTTTGATCTCATAAGAGTTGTACTTTTCCTTCAATACTCTTGCTTAGTTTCCGATTCCAGTTCAGCAAGTGTTTAAACATAAGCATGTTTAAACATGATAACTTCTACAAAATAGCCAATTATATTATGCTGAGTCTTCTGGACTCTTCAATCTCCCCCTTTGGCATTTTGTGGAACCATAACATTTATTTTGATGCAGAGACAATAACTCACTCCCCCTATCATATAGATCTTCATACTTCAATCATATTCGCATCAATAAATCAGAAACAATATAAATGACTTTAAAGCTCCCCCTATCAGCCAGACATAGATAGAGCTCATAAAAATTTCACAACAGTAGTGTTCCAAAATAAATGGAACCAATATCCAAAATAAATGGCCACCAAGGCATCAAAAATAATCACAATATTCTCCCCCTTGGGAACAGAAAATGTGCCAAAGTACCAAATATCCAAAAAAACAAAACAATCATCCAGAATGTATCAAAGTACTGAGTGTAAAAGAGAGAAAATAAGAACAATAGATCTCAGAATGCATCAGAACCACTGGTCTCATCCTCAGTCTCTTCAAGAGCTTCCAGCTCCTCTTGAAAGTCATGCATCTTCTGTCTATGATATATGATTAGCCCTCGAAGTTCCTTCTTTCTCACCACAGCATAGTTGACCTCAGCTGGTTCCTCCTCTGACTCTGCCTCTTCTTCCTCAGCCATAGCAGGTAGATCATTTCTCTTTCTGAAAATGGACTTGTTAACTTGTAAGTCATCACAGAAAGTGATCTTATCATCTAGTCCATCAACTAATCCAGCATGATATAGCAAGCCAGTTATGAGAGCAGGATAGGTGATGTACTCATCAGATTTCTGATGCTGAGCTACTAGCAGAATCCTATCATAGATAAACCATCCCAGGTTGAAGGGTCTTTTGGTGCCAATACAATACATCAAACAGGCCATCTCCTCAGTCACCAGAAATACATTGGTAGACATGATCCAAAGATTAGCAACAGCCCTGTACAGACAGTAATACTTCTGAGAAAGATAAGCTGCCTTGAGAGTCTTGTCTGCACCCCATTCTCCAAGTGTGCCCCCTGTCAGCTCCAGTGCTACCACATCATAATCCAAAGTAAAACCTTCTGGATAAGCACTGTTTGGGCAGATGGAATCATGTCTCCCTGTTCCTAACACCTGATTGATTAAAGGAGCATCAAATCTATAGAGCTTGCCTCTGAGATAGACTTTTCTGTACCATGCAGAATCTGGAGCACTGTTTGTTCCTCTCAGGTTTGCATAGAATTCCAGCACCAGAGAATGATTGGCCTTTATGCAGAAATTTGCTGGTCCAAACATATGAATTCTCTTCATAAAAGCCACAAAGTCAGGATGTTTAAACTTCTCAGTCAATCTCTTTTCCACATGCATCTTCCTGTTGACCAGCCCTTCATACACAGTCATAACCCTCCTGGAATAGAAGATATCATCCCAAGCATTTTCCAGCAGAGGATTGTCATCTGGAAACACTAATGGCACCTCAGCTGCCTCATCACCCTCCTCAGGCTCAGATTCAGAGCTACTACTCACATGATCTTCTGCAGCTGGCTCAACTGTCTCATCATCCTCCTCAGACTCAGATTCAGAGCTATTACTCACATGATCTTCTGTAACTGGCTCAACTGTCTCATCATCCTCCTCAGACTTAGATTCAGAGCTACTGCTCTCATGGGCTTGTGCAACTGGCTCTGCAGATGGTACTTCTGCTAGTGGAACTTCATCAAAGCTCAGATTAAGCTCTGGAACTTCAACCCTCATCTGCTCACTAGGGAAGACTTGAATAACTGGAGGAAGGGACTTCTTCTTCCTCAACTTCTCCCTCTTCAACTCCTGTAGCTGATTAAATTTTACAGTTAAAGGATGGCTATCCTCACTGTCTGGTGCTGTCTCTGATAAAGTTTCCATCATGATTCTGACATTCTCCAGAATCCCATCCACATCCATTGCCTGCTCAGTTTCACCAGGCTTCTCCTGTTCCACCATTCCTTCTACTGCCTGCTCAACTTCAGCATGCTTCTCATGCTCAACAGTTCTTGTACTGAAAACTCCTTGACCTCTCTTCCTCTTCCTCTGGTAAACCTGCTTAACCACTTTACTTGATGCACCCTTTTCTGAACCCAAAGTCTGCTCAGATTGATCATCAACTTCTGAACTCTCATAGAAAAAATTTAAGTCTGGGCCCCCTTCAAACTCAACCCCTACCCTAACTGTGGGATTACTCTTAAGAACCACAGATTCTGGTGTGGCTCTAGTGATATTCAGACCAAGCTGTTCAGCCATAATTAAATCTTCCCTAGTGGGGATGGAATCAATATGCAAGTTGGATGGAAGATTGCCCATAGTGGTTTAGATACAAACGTAGGTTGAAACACACAAAACAACTTCCAGAAATCTCAGAACTCCCCAACTATCACAACTCCTAGGTGCGGCAAGCACTCTAACTACTAAATCAACCAGAAAAACTTAATCTTTAAGCAGTTTAGAGCCAAATACCTCTTGCATGCACTGATTTGGGGTTGAAACTTCAGTCGACTAAAGCCCTGGTTTTTCTTGTTCACGGACTCTTGATTTGACAATGTGTTGCTCAGACCAGATTCCGGTTGCGATGAGAGTCGATCGATGCACTAGTTTGATGATGAGCTTTGATCAATCGCCGGTGAAGATTGCCTTGAAGTGGGAACGACGGAGCTACAGTAATTAGGTGAAAAGGGACAAAGATTTTTCCTCTTATATTTAATATTTTCAGAAATTCAAATCCGAAACCAATTTGGAAAATAAATCCATAATTGCACACTAGTCCCCAATTGTAATGGAATCACTGAATATTCCCCATCACTATGTAGTCACAATTATATCCTCAGTCCGTATGAATATTTTAGCCCACTGCTATCACTTTTTCAGCCCATTGACTAGTCAGGCCCAATAGACTTTCCTCTTCATTTTCGGCTAACTCTTCAGAGTTTAAACACACTGATTTCTCAGTGTTTAAACATACTTGACACCAACTTCTTTTTGTAATTTTTTTTTTCAAAAGTAAAAGAACACAAAGCAATAAACACTAATATACAACAAATAAGAGGTGATCAGAGGTACCTCAAATTCGACAAACACCTAAGTGTTGTCTTAGTGTCTCAAAAGTTGCAGAGTCCAGTGGTTTAGTGAAAATATCTGCATACTGTTTAGCACTAGGAACAAATTCAATAATCAGTTCCTTCTTTTCCACCAAATCTCTGATGAAGTGATGCTTGATATCTATGTGTTTTGTCTTCTTGTGATCAACAGGATCATGAGAGAGATCAATGGCTCCCGTATTATCACATTTTATAATTAAGGCATCCTGCTGAAATCCATAGTCTTTTAACATTTGCTTCATCCACAGCAGTTGCTGGCAACAACTTCCAGCTGCTAAGTACTCAGATTCAGTGGTGGACAGTGAGATAGAATTCTGCTTCTTGCTGTACCATGACACTAAATTCCCTCCTACATAGAAACATCCTCCAGTAGTACTCTTCATGTCTTCTGAATTTCCAGCCAATCCGAATCACTGTAGCCAATAATCTCAGCTTGACTTCCTCTAGAATACCAGAGACCATAATCAGCAGTTCCATGCACATATCTGATGATTCTCTTGACTGCAGACAGATGACACTCCTTGGGATCAGACTGAAATCTTGCACATAGTCCAACACTCAAACAAATGTCTGGCCTACTTGCAGTGAGATATAATAAGCTCTCAATTATACTTCTATACAACTTAATATCCACCTTCACACCATACTTGTCATATGTCAATTTCTCCGTGGATGCCATTGGAGTTCGCATATTCTTAGAATCATCCATCCCAAATCTTTTAACCAAGTTTAATGTGTACTTGGTTTGATTGATGAAGATACCTTCCTTGTGTTGTTTGACTTGTAGCCCCATAAAATATGTCAATTCGCCAACCATACTCATTTCAGATTCACTCTTCATCATTTCTATAAAGCTATCCACCAGCTTTTGAGATGTTGACCCAAACACAATATCATCTACATAGATTTGGGCAAGCAGAATATGTTTTTCATGTTTAAACACAAAGAGCGTTCGGTCTACTCCCCCTCGTCGATAGCCTTTCTGCAACAAAAATTGGGTGAGACGCTCATACCAAGCCCTAGGAGCTTGCTTAAGACCATATAACTCCTTTTTTAATCTGTACACATGATCAGGCAAATACGGATCTTCAAAACCCTTGGGTTGTTCCACATATACTTCTTCCTTGACAATGCCATTTAAAAATGCACTCTTCACATCCATCTGAAACAATTTGAACTTCATAATACAAGACATAGCAAGCAAAAACCGAACAGATTCTAACCTTGCAACTGGAGCAAAGGTTGCATCAAAGTCGACACCCTCAACTTGAGTATATTCTTGAGCGACCAGTCTAGCCTTGTTTCTGGTGATATTACCATCTCCATCAAACTTGTTCTTGAAAATCCACTTAGTGCCAATAATATTTACACCTGAAGGTCGTGGAACAAGATACCATACATCACTTCTGGTGAACTGCTCCAGTTCCTCTTGCATGGCAGAAATCCAATACTCATCAGTCAATGCTTCCTTATGATTCTTGGTTTCTATGGATGAAAGAAAACACTGAAGCACATGCATCCCAGCATTCATTTTAGCGTAGTCTTTCCGTGCTGTCTGCCTTAGATTATACGTGTTAGGAGGAGGAATGACAGATGTAGTTGGATCAGATGTAGATTCAGATACTGTGTTACTTTCAGGAGCATCAGATGATGTTGTAACATCAGGCAGTGTCATAACATCCGACAGTGTTGTAACATCGGATAGAGATGAATCAACATCTGAACTGATTGGCTGCTCAGGTTCATCTTCGAGTAGGATTCCGCTACTGATATCCTTTAGATCTTTAATGACCACATTGTTGGACTCCATCATGACATTTGTGCGATTATTGAAAACCCTGTATGCCCTGCTATTTTGAGAATAACCAAGGAAAATACCAACATCAGCCCGTTTATCAAACTTACCGAGAGGTTCACGATCTCTGAGAATGTAGCATGCACTCCCAAATACATGGAAGTATGAGACGTTTGGCTTCCTCCCTTTCCAGAGTTCATAAGCAGTTTTCTGAGTGAAGGGACGGAGATAAACTCTGTTTATTGTATGACATGTAGTATGAACTGCCTCAGCCCACCATTTCTTTGGAGTATCATTTTCCGCCATCATAGCCCTTGACATGTTGATGATAGTCCTGTTCTTGCGTTCAACAATACCATTTTGCTGTGGTGTGATTGAAGCAGAAAACTCATGCTTGATTCCAAGTTTTGCACAGAAATCCATCATAGTAGAGTTTGCAAACTCCTGTCCATGATCACTCCTTACTTGAACCACTTGAAGACCGTCATGTGATCTTTCAGTATTAACTTGTGTAATGAGCTCAATAATTATTCCCACGGCATCAGATTTTTCTTTCAAGAATTTCACCCAAGTAAACCTGGAAAAATCATCTACACATACAAAGATATATTTCTTTCCCGAAATATTAGCTGGACTGATTGGCCCCATCAAATCCATATGCAGTAGTTCGAGACCATGGGAAGTAGTGATTTCATGAAGTTTAGAGTGTGGAGACCTAACCTGTTTACCTTCATGACATGGTGGACAGTTCAACTCCTTTGTATAAGAGAGTAATGGTACTCCTCTTATTGCTTCAAGCTTTGTTACCTTAACCAGTGTTTTCAGATTTGCATGACCAAGCTTCTTGTGCCGCAGAAGAGTATCATCCACACTTACTTTGAGACAACTAACTGACTCATCCAGAATATAGCAGTTATCTGATGATCTAGTGCCAATAAGAACAACCCGTTCATCCTTCCTGACTGTGCATATTTTATCATCAAATAAAATTGTTTGTTTTTTGTCACATAGATGACTAATGCTGAGCAAATTTGCCTTTAGTCCATCCACCAAGAGTACGTCTTGAAACACTGGAAAGTTTTTGACTTGTAACTCCCCCTTTCCAGTTATTCTGCATTCTTCCCATCTCCAAATCTGACAGTTCCAGTCCATGGAACAATATTGCTCAACAACTCAGAAGTACCTGTCATGTCTAGAACAACCACTATCGAAGTACCAGGAGTCTCTGGCATATGAGCTATAGCATGTATGAACAGCATAACAGTGATTGGTTTTTGGAACCCATACCTTTTTAGTGTACGGAGACTTTTCTGATTGTACTATGTTGTAACCTGCTCCAGTGTTGTAACTTGCACCTGTGTTATAACCAGCTCTTGTGTAGTAACCTGCTCCATTTGTTGATTCTTGCATCAGATCTTGTAAAAGACGAAAGCAACGTCTTTTGTAGTGTCCTGGACGTCGACGGTAGTTGCACCTTGCCTCCCACCATGGCTGACGAAGATAGATCGGTTTATAACCTAAACCAAACTTTGGAACATTGGTAGAGTTGTTTGAAGTTCTAACAGGTTGCTCTCTCCTAAATTGATTTGAACTCGGTTGCATCACCTTCTTGTTCAACTTCCCTTTTGACTGATTATTCTTGTTAGTCACTTCTATTTCATCATACCCTAATCCATGTCGATTTCCAGCAACTTTTCCCATACCAAGAATTTCATCCAGAGCAGCTGTTCCTTTGTTCAGTTTGGTGATGGTTCCTTCTGCTACCTCTGCTCGAATGAGAGCTATCTTCAGTTCCTTTCTCATTGCCTCAATAGTTATCTGTTGTTGCTCAATTTCTTCATTCAAACTATTGTTGTCTTTCTGTAGTGCTTTATTTTGTTCAGTCATACTGATCCAGAGTTCATGGAGTTTGTCGTAAGATTCATGAACCACCTCAGAGTCTAAGCTTAAACTCTCATTCTCTGAAATAACAACAGCACCAAACATAACATAGTTTTCTTCTTCACTTTCTTCATTGCTTTGAACAGTGATTGCTCCAAACGCCACATGATTGCTGACATGTTCTTCATCAGAATCTTCTGCATCACTAAATGTAGCATTGTAGGCTTTCCCCTTTTTGTTTGCTGATCCACTTGGACATTGTGATTGGATATGCCCGTACCCTTCGCATTCTCGACATTGAATTTTTCCAGCATGTTTAAATGTCGGCTTGGGTTCTGTTTGATCATTATTTGCTCTTCTACTCATACTTGAACTCTGCTCCCTTCCTTCATTTCTCCTATTTTGATATTTTCTCAGAACTTTTGCAAAGCTCCTTGATATGTGAGCAAGCTCATCCTCGTCCATTTCTTCATTGCTGTTTCTGGTAGAGTGTTTAGACACTGAGTTTTGTTCAGCTGTTTTATGAGCAGCTGCAGTAAATGTCATACCACTCTGCCTTACTGTTGCTAACTCCTTCATTTCAAAGGTTGAAAGTGCTCCCATGACTTCATCAACAGTCATCTCAGATGTATCATGTAATTCCTCCATTGCAATAATTTTTCCTTTGAACCTTGGTGGAAGAGACCTCAATATCATCTTCAACAAATGGTTTTCCCAACTGATATGCTGTGTTGACAAGATCCCTGATTTTTGCATTGTAGTCAGTAATCGTCTCATTATCCTGCATAATCAAAGTATCAAATGCTGTCTTTACTGTATGCATTTTTTGTCGTTTCATTTTTGCATCTCCTTCATAGCTTGCTTTTAGTTTCTCCCATGCATCCTTAGCAGTGCTGCAAGTTGAAATCAACCGAAACGCTTCTTGATCAACACACGAGTTGATGCAGTTGAGTGTTTTGCTGTTTAATCGCTTATCATTCCTCTCTTGAGTTGACAGCTCTTCTCTGTTTTTCAGAACACCTTCGACTGCCCCTGCTGTAGGTGGATGTCTGGCTGGTGACCACTCGTTCTCAACCCAATACCATGCTTCTTCATCTAGAGCATCAATGTAATGCCTCATCCTTGCCTTCCAATAACCGTAGTTATTTTTATCCAGCATGGGTGCACGCGTGTATATTGAACCATCCTTCTCTTGGTTCGCCATGATCGATAGGGATCTCCACTGGCCTTGTTAAAGGCACAACTCAGTGGACTAGCTCTGATACCAAATGAAATTTACTATCGATCAGTTTCAAATAGTTTTTAACTATTCTTTCTAAACTAACATGTATGTTTAAACATACTACAGAGTTTAAACATAAAAAGACAGAACACGCAAATTGTGTACGCAGTTCGGTGATGAACACCTACATCTGCGGGGCCTTGCCCAGTCTGAAAATCATCCACTAGATAATCAAGATACGTTACAAAGTTTCACACAACAATTAACTATCTATGACTTATCTCTTGTATGGATTCGTGAGATCCCCTCACTACCGGTCAGCAACTCCTCGTTGCTGTCTTGACCACTTCCCCTAAAGTATTAAGGCTGTTGATTTCAGACTACTGGCGTTCGGCAAAGACCTATTGAACTCCCTTCAATAAGTTGCTCCAACTGTAAAGCTATTCTGATCGGCAGAATACTTTCTTGTAAGATGGATAGATTTCTGTCGCAGCTTCTTTGTCTATTTATAGTTCAATGCTGTGTTGCCTCGTTTATCTTCTCGATCCTTCAATCTCGGCAATGCTGATCTCTCATCCAGCTTGTCACAGCTACATTTAGTCTTCTAGTTATATTCTACTTCTATAACTAAAGGATAAGAAATATCTTCTTTCCTTATTTAACACTAATCCTTTCTAAGATACAACTCTATTACATATTCTCAAACTAATTCAATCGGTACAAAATCAATCTTCACTTGTCATCTTGATTTCTCGAATATTATCTTTGATCTCATAAGAGTTGTACTTTTCCTTCAATACTCTTGCTTAGTTTCTGATTCCAGTTCAGCAAGTGTTTAAACATAAGCATGTTTAAACATGATAACTTCTACAAAATAGCCAATTATATTATGCTGAGTCTTCTGGACTCTTCATAGCGCTCAGATGGAAATTCAACTACGTTGATGTATATTCTGCTTCATTGGTTCTAAAACGCTCTTGGATACAATCTTCCTGAGTTTGGATATGCAGTAGTCAATCCACCTTATGCCTGATGCGGATAGCTGTCAACTCTTGCACAAATTTGGCAATCCTCACACCCCGCTGGATTCCATGATTCAAGCGGATACAAGATTCTAGGTGAGCTAAGCATGTGTATGTGTTAAACGCCGCCTCTGTCAGGTAATCACTTCTGTCTGCAGCTTGCCATTTGTTTTCTGGGAAAAAATTGCATATTTTTTCTTAAATTTATAAATATATGTGCAGACCTATAGATTGCTCAAGATTATGGTGGTATTGTTGTTGTATTAGTGCTGAAATTGGTGTTTTTGACAGGGTATGTGTTATAGTATTCCTACCCTTAGGGACCCTTATAATGACAAACATGGAAAAGTTGAATTTATGGATAAGAAGAAAAGGCTTGCTGAAGCTAAGAACAACAAGCCAGTGTCGGCAAAGAAAAGTCGTCCTGATGACAGTTCAGATCAAGTTCTGAGGAGAGGCAGTGGTAATTAAGGGCAGAAAGGCAAAGGTCTTGCTTGTCCGTCTACACTGCCTGAATTCCATTCAAATTGATATTCACCATGAAACTGCATTCATTTAGTAAAGAAGATGAGCCTTTCTATGTTCATAAATAGGGAGTTGAATTCTGGAAGTTCTTTTCGAGCGGGAAAGATGTTTTAGAGACCGATGGTAAAGATTCTACATTGGAGCAACTTGCCTGGGTTGAATCTTGTGCTGCTCATACCATCACTGCAAAGGAGAAAGAGGGGTGTCCTTTAGCAGTCCCTTTTTTATTCTTAGTGCCATCTCAAGAAAAAGCTGCTCAGGTGCGTTATTTCTGCTGATATGAATTTTATTGTTGTTAACTGCATATTGCATTTCTAATATAAACAACAGAAATGAAATTGAATTGGATGTGTTCCAAAGCTATTGAAAAAGAAGGTTTACATGCTCTTAGACGTGCCTACTGATTCTTTGTAACTAGAGTCCAGAAGTTTTAATATACATTTTTGCTAATTGTTGGTCAAACATTATGTCTTTCATGTAGATATTTTCGATGAAGATGTAAGAAGGATGATTTTAGTTCTGTCACCATTTATGTCATTCCACTTTACACCTTTAAAGGGCAGAAAAGTGCTATAAGGACCTTTTACCATATGTTGCTAATTATTTCAACTGCTATACCTTTCTGTATGTTTCATCTTTGGATTTTTGCTTTGCTTTGCATTTTGCTCATGTCATTAAATACTAGCTATGATTTAGTGAAATTTGATGACAGGCATCATAATGCCTGGTATGGCCTTTGAATGGTGTATCTTCGGAATTAGTATACATTAGAAACACACATCCTAAAATATGAGACATTACTATGGAAACTGAATGACTGGGTTTCACGTTACAAGAAATCCCATTATCCAGTCATACAGAATTACATAGGTCACTGATGCATCCAGTCATTTATGAAATATACAAATACAGTTCACTAATCACTATGCCAGTTACAAGAAACTGAAAAGTTCAGACTGACCGAGTGATTGATAAAACCAGCAATAGGAACTAAGCATGTCCTGAGCTTTCCATCAGCAAACATGATATGCATATTGTTCGAGTACCAGACCTCACAAGCCTATAGAAACTGTGCCCATATAAAGCTCGGAAGGAAATGCATCAGGTAATTCTTAGACAAGGAAGGAAATAACTGTTCATATTGGCTACTCAAGTGCTGCAAGAACATTAAAAAATAGTTAAAATTTTCCTTTCCAATCTCAAGAAACACTTCCACCTAGATTTTTCTACATATAATAGTACTGAGGCCGTCATGGTAGTTTATATGATCTGTTTGAGTGGTTCTCATTTTCTTATGAGTTTAATGTTGTGCGCTTCTCTAATTTTCATAAATGTGGCCTAATAGGAGCTCTGGAAGGATGGTTTTTTTATGAAGTTCGGTACAAGGAGCTTAAACCAACCCTCGACGAGATAATGTTCTGTTGTATTCAGCTTCTAAATAGTAGAACATTTTACTCAAGCAAGATTGTCATTTATTGATTGGTTTCACGCAACCTGCAGTTGGCTATATTAGAAACAAAACAAAGGCAGAAGAAGCAGCTGCTGGTGAAGAAGAAAGGCAATAAGAACAAGCCTATGGGGTCCAAGTAGTCTTGAATCCTTTCCAAACTCTACATAAAGTTTGTTTGTTTTTATTTTAGGATAATAAGCAACATAAATTTTTTTATGGTAGAACCCCTTGTGTGGTAGGCCCTGTTTGCTCGAGCGTATTTCTTGCTGAACTGAACTGAACTGAAAAAAATAAAAAAATACTGAACTGAACTGAAAAATATTCAAAAATACTGAACTGAACTGAAAGAAATAAAAAAATATTGAACTGAACTGAAAAATATTTAAAAATTCCGAACTGAACTGAAAAAAATAAAAAAATACTGAACTGAACTGAAAAATATTTAAAAATACTGAACTTAACTGAAAAAAATAAAAAAATACTGAACTGAACTGAAAAAATAAAAAAAATACTGAACTGAACTGAAAAAAATAAAAAATACTGAACTGAACTGAAAAAAATAAAAATATAATGAACTAAACTGAAAAATTTTAAAAATACTGAACTGAACTGAAAACAATTACAAAAGGATATTTGACACCTTTTATGGATCCAAATGCAAGGTACCATTGACCGGATTTTCAAAGAAATAGAAATATTAGAGAAATTTTGGAGCAATTTAACTATCGACATTCTTCTCTACGAAACAATGTGGAAAGGTCATTTGACAACTTGAAGAAGAGATGACGCATGCTTAAGTATGCCTCAAATGAAGGAGGAGTGGCAAATTGCCATAATAATAGCAACAATCACGCTTCATAACTATATGCGAATGGAAAAACTTGGGATACATGTTGTAAATCATGACGATAATGTTCAAGGAACGGCGGATAAGGAATTGCTCAGCCCTCAAACGAAGAAAGAAATGAATCAAGTTCGACTGAATATAGCAACAAGAATTTTGCAGTCGATGCCCTCATGATGAAGATATTGAAGTGAACTAAATGTCGTTATTTTGAATTGATTTGGCGTGGTTGAAACTGAGTTGATTTGAATTAAAATTACATGTATGACAAAGCGTAATATTACTTATGAATGTTTATTGATTTAGACATACTTAAATACTAATAGTACACCTACATTAGGCTGAATAACATCAACGAATTTAAAAAAAAACTGATTTGAATTGTTATGAAATGAACAAAAAGTAAATATAAAAAAAATAGTATGACTAAATTAAATCATATTTTGAAAAAATTAATTTTCTGATCTGATCTGAATTCAACTGAATATAAACTGAATTGAATCGAAAAAACAGTAGAGAGCTATAATATATATATATATATATATATATATATATATATATATATGGGAAGGGATCAAGAGACTCCTTTATTTTCACTCTCTTTTCACTCTAAATCTCAGCCCTTGATGAAGTCTAATCTAAACCGTTCATTAAATTACTTTCTAATTGTTTAATTAACATCGTTGACCACTATTTTGATAACTAAACCCTGAGATTTGGATCGCCGGCTTCTCCAAATCCATACTTCTCAGCCGTCACCCACCACAAGCTCCAAAAACTATTTCTTGGCTAAAGAATTGGACAACTCCGGCAAAAAGTTAGCTCCCAAGCTCTCTGACATAGACATCGTCGACGAACAGGTTCTCAATGTCCGTTTCCTTTCTGTCTTAAATAAGAAATTATTCGATTCAATCCGAAAATAATTTCTTGATTTATCTGTATCTGAGAAAATAGCTGAAGCTCAGAGATACAGTAGCTAAAATCGAGCAAAAGGATGAAAAGGAAATCGATGATTTGATATAGAGTTACAAAGGATTGTATCGAGAATGGGTTCTTCAATTAAGGTTTGTTTTGAATGTGATGGAGTTTTCGAGTTAATTTGATGTAAATATGTTTTTTAACTGGGATTATTTTGTTGGCTAGGTGCGGGTTTGGAGTCTTAATGTACGGTTTTGGGTCCAAGAGGACATTGCTTAAGGATTTTACTTCCACTGCGCTAGATTAGTATTCTATTGTTGTCATTACTGGGTATCTCCAGTCCATCAATTTGAAGCAGGTTTGATGATTCAATCTTCATTATGTGTTGTATTTTCAGGTCCTGACTTGACTTAGATGATATGCTAAGTCTTCTTGGACCTCGTTATGTGTCGTATTTTCAGGTCCTGACTTGTGTTTTTATATGCTAAAAAGGGCTCTTCAAAGATATGGCTATCGATTATATTCTTTTGACAGATTATCATTTGGTATTGAGACTAATCTAACAGGTAGTGAGTTTGCATTTTAAATGATTTGCATATTTTTGTAAGGAGTCTACTTGGATGTGTACCCAGTTAATACTATTATCAGGAGACTAAACATCAGTTTAAAGATAAACCTCAACTAGTAGAGGCATAAGAGTGATGGTAGAGGGGTATCCTGTGCATGCATATATGTAGCCATTGTATCTGAACTCTTATTTAAGATGTGTTTGGATATGTAAATGACGTGCAGTTATTAATCTAGCCTTTCTATGATTGTGCATGAATAATGTCTGATTGCAGCTCTGAGTTCTTTCTATGATTTTACATGACTATTAAAATCTTCGGTTAAATTGACTGATGCACTCATTTTCCTGTATGATGTGGTTGTGCTGGGAAACATCCTTCAATCCGAGCTTGGTGGTGTATCATGTCCATGAATTCCTCAGCCTTATGTGTGCTGATTTTTCATGAATGTTATGTTGAAACTGCAAAGTATGGATATTTTTATTGTTGGAGCTGTTTTTTCGTTACTTTTTACCTAATGCTTTCTTTAAACCGAAAAGTCTGTCTTTGTTGTCAGTTTTTCTGTCTTCTTTGACACGTTTTTATGTGCCATCATTCCAGTTTGAGTTACTTGTTTTACTGGTTCAGACATTGCACATGTAATTCTTGACAGGGTCATGTGCACACAATCAACTAGGTTATATATTGAGCTATAAGTTTGATGCTTTTCATTGCACACTATTAGTAACTTGAGTAGCCAATTAGCTCAAATGGTAGAGCATTGTGCATTAGCACAAAGATGTGGGTTCGAATCCCCCATTGGCTGTCTATATTTAGTTCTTTTAATTTGGTTCGATTTATGTTGTTTTTTGTTTTCCAGCTGAGCTCTGCTTACATCGGAATGAAACAAACTACTAATAATTAGCAAAGAGAAGTGCAGTAGCAAAAATACAGAAACATCTGCAAAACAATATTAGCATTATTTGTAACCAAAATTCAGAAGAATCAAACAGTGGAATTCAACAGCACTAAAATAGGAGCAAAAGTTCAAAATCAGCTGCAAATAATCAACAATAAATGGAAAAGAGTTCAGCAGAATCCAACAGTGGAATTTGGCAGCACTGAAACAGAAGCAAGAGTACAGTAGCACCGAAACAGCTGCAAAGGTACATCAGCAGCTCCAAACAATCATCAAAATAGAAAGAAAACCTAGAAGCAAATATTCAGCACTAAATTGCAACATCACACAAACAGTGGGAGCTGTGCAAATTCAGTAGGAGCGCATTCAAACACATTCTGTGGAAGCAGCAAAAATTCAGCAGAAGGGCAGCATTCGAGGACAGATGCATTTGATGCACCTAAACATGAAGATAACTATATCATCAATATGAGAATCAAATAAACCAGTAAAAACATCAAGAAGCAAAGTTAAATCAAAAAAAAAAAACTGAACAATGAAAAACCACAAACGAATACTTTCATCTTTTAATATTTTTGGACAGTTACGTTCATCATGAGTTTGAATTATCTGGCAGTAACTACACAATTTTGCCTTCTCTTTTGCCAATTCGATTGGTCGTTTGTCTTTTATCATTCTCCTTCGACTCTTTAGGTCTTCCTTTAGTGTAAGATAACCTTGGACCAAGAAGAATCGGAGATTGTTTTTCTAATAAAGATATGACACGAGGTTCTTCATTTTTTTCATTAGCTTGAGAACCCAAACTCTTCTTCTTGTGGTGGGTGACGGCTGAGAAGTATGGATTTGGAGAAGCCGGCGATCCAAATCTCAGGGTTTAGTTATGAAAATAGTGGTCAACGATGTTAATTAAACAATTAAAAAGTAATTTAATGAACGGTTTAGATTAGACTTCATCAAGGGCTGAGATTTGGAGTGAAAAGAGAGTGAAAATAAACGAGTCTCCCTCCCCTATATATATATATATATGAAAACATTTACTGAAATGAAATGAAATATAAAAATATTTATCTGAACTGAAAAATAATAAAATATTTAACTGAACTGAACTGAACTGAAAAAAAACAAAAAATACTGAACTGAACTGAAAAAATAAAAAAATATTTAACCGAACTGAAAAAAATAAAAAAATACTGAACCAAACTGAAAAATATTTAAAAATACTGAACTGAACTGAAAAAAATAAAAAATATTGAACTGAATTGAAAAATATTTAAAAATACTGAACTGAACTGAAAAAAATAAAAAAATATTGAACTGAACTGAAAAATATTTAAAAATACTGAACTGAACTGAAAAAAATAAAAAAATACTGAATTAAACTGAACTGGTTAACAGAAAAACTCTGTCAAACAGGCCCGTAGTCTCTTAGCCCTGCATAATTTTGTTTCCTATAATTTTTGTCTGAGTATAAAATTTCGAACTTCTGCCATTTTGTACTGAACCGGCTGCACTCCACTTCACCATCTTTGCTGATGATCACACGTGATTCTTTCCCTAGAAATTGAATTGACAATGATGTGCACTTCAAAATGAATGCAGTGTGTTGAAAAGAGATGTAGAAAGAAATGAAAGCAGGTAAAAGAACAAAAAGGCTTTAGTTGTAATAATAATTACCTATCTCAACAAACCAGAATATAAAATGGTTAAAAGAATTTTGGCCCTCCATATTTTACTTCCTAAAATATTCTTAGCGGTTTTACCACATAGCAAGTTTAACACTACTTTATAATAGAGTTTTCATATATATTCGCATGGATAATTATATGTTCATTGTCAAAAGTAAAAACAAATAATTGTGTAAAAGTTCTGATCATGCCACCAAATTTAGGGAAAATAAAATATGATTGTAAGACTATCAATGTAATATTCAGTGAGATGTTTACTTTAGCATCTTAATGTAATTAATTAGTAGCACATATTTTTATTTTTACATTTAATGACGAGTACTCATTATTGTTATGAAATCACTATTTTTTTAATCACAAATTAGGTATGCCTAATTAATATTTCAAATATATTTTCTAATGAATTCTATGTCATATATTTTGCAATGCACGGCGGACATTAAAACTAGTTTACCTATAATTATTCGTATCATAATTAATCTTGGTATCTTTTTAATCACAAAATCTTTTGCAATTAGTGCATTTTAAAATCATTTATATGCAATGGGCGTTTTGTACTTGTACTTGCATTTTCTTTTTTTAAAAAACAAGAACTTGTTTAAGAAATTTACATAGAATTTTATCAAACAAAAGTTAGTGATAAAATTAATAACCATTACAAGCTTTTGAATGTTATTACGATAAAATTGGAAGACAAACGATTAGATAAAAATGAAATATTTAATTTAATTAAATAAAAAATACTAAAATAAATTGATTAATAAACCGTATATAATTTTATTTGATAATAAAAAATTCTGTAGTTTTCTACCTTTTTCTTTGATTGTTTTTTTTCTTGTTATTAGGATTAGGATGGGAGAATCGTGCTCATCCTTCTTGTTTAATGTCTTCCCATTATGAGAAGATTTTCCAAAATTGACGTTGGAAGAGCAGACCGGTCAGCATCGTAATCACTAATAATAATCAAATATTCATCAAAATCAGGTTACAGGAAAAAATGAAGGTACATCCCACCTGGACACTTATCCCTTACGACACATGCACTATCACCATCTTTCAGCTTAAATACATCCTAATCATCCTAATTAATGAATAGGATTTATAAAACTAACCTGGGATTCAAACAAAGTACCCATCTTTCGGCCGATCAGACATTTTCCTACATTATCTGGCACGTGAAACATTCCATAATCATCATCTTTGTTTCATATAAATATATATTTATTTTGTGCTATGGGCACTCGTGTAAAAAAGCTAAAGACAGCCCATTTAGGTACTGCCTTTGATTCATTCGATTCTGGGATCAAGGATATGGCATCCGCAGATGTGGTTGTTTTGAAGCAGGGGACTGTGAGTCAGAGTAACAATACTAAGAATCATGGTTGCTGTAAGAAGGGACCTGGTTATGCTTCTCCAATTGAAGCCATGTCTGGACCTCGTGAATCTCTCATCTATGTCACCTGCGTTTATGCTGGTATGTACGCCGCCTTATTCTACTGATTTGTTGATTTTTCTGTCTTATGGATTGATTCTGAAGGGAAAAAGGAAGGTTCTTGAATTTTGAGTTTTGAATTTTGTGCTTTTGATATCAGAAAACCCTCCATTTCATCACCTACATGTAGATGCTGATTGTTTTTTCTGTTCAAATTTGTCTGGTAATTGACAGGGACTGGAAGGGAGAAGCCAGACTACTTGGCTACGGTCGATGTAGATCCGAATTCGCCAACTTACTGCACAGTCATCCACAGGCTGCCTATGCCTCATGTTGGCGACGAACTTCATCACTCTGGATGGAATTCCTGCAGCTCCTGTCATGCTGATCCTGGGGCTGCTAGGAGATATCTCGTCCTACCTTCGCTAATGTAAGACATGATATCATTCTACTTCTCTAAACCTCAAGATTTGATTAAAAGTTCATATCTTTGTCATCCATCTGCTTTCGTAATAGTTATGATAATTCTTGATGATAAAATGTTTTCTCAGATCTGGTCGCATATATGCAATTGATACATTGAAAGATCCAAAGGCTCCAAGTCTTTATAAGGTTGTCGAGCCTGATGATATCATTCAAAAGACTGGCTTAGCTTATCCTCACACAGCTCACTGTCTTGCCTCTGGGGAAATCATGGTCTCTTGTCTTGGAGACAAAGATGGAAATGCTGAAGGAAATGGTTTCCTTCTGCTTGACTCGGAATTTAATGTGAAAGGAAGGTACAAATGTTTGATGTTTATGATCAACTTAAGAACTTGTAACATGATGAATGCTAGAAATTAGAAAATGCTTTCTTACATCATAGGTGGGACAAACCTGGACATAGTCCCTTGTACGGTTATGATTTCTGGTATCAACCTCGGCATAAGACTATGATCAGTACTTCATGGGGAGCTCCATCAGCTTTCACCCAAGGGTTCAACCCCCAGCATGTCGCAGAAGGTCTCTATGGCCGCCATTTGCACGTCTACAGCTGGCCAGATTGTGAATTGAAGCAAACCTTGGATCTTGGTAACACTGGACTCATTCCTCTGGAGGTGAACATAGCAACATCTATGTCTTACCTTTCCCTGTAAAGATTACATCTGAAAAATGAAATTTTCTGGCAGGTAAGGTTCTTGCACGATCCTTCCAAGGACACTGGCTTTGTTGGATGTGCTTTGACAAGCAACATGATACGATTTTTCAAGAACCCCGATGAATCATGGGGTCACGAGGTAAGAAGAAAGATTATACTCTTCTCTAATTAACTAAAAGCTTGAGTATAATTGTAACTTTTTAAACACGCTGTAAATGAAATTTCAGGTTGTTGCATCAGTAAAACCTGTTAAGGTTCACAATTGGATCCTTCCTGAAATGCCAGGCCTAATTACAGATTTTCTGATTTCTCTCGATGATCGCTTCCTATACTTGGCAAACTGGCTTCATGGTGATCTCAGGCAGTATAACATTGAAGATCCTAAGAAACCTAGGCTCACTGGTCAAGTATGGGTCGGAGGATTGTTCAGAAAGGGTACTAAAGTGCTTGCTGAAGCTGAAGATGGTACCACGTACCAGGTCGAAATCCCAGAAGTCCAGGTAATCCTTGAATCCTTGCCTAATAATCAGCTAATACTTGGATCCATTGCTCAAATTCTGACCTTGTATATTGTAAAAAAAAGGGAAAGCAACTGAGAGGAGGGCCTCAGATGATTCAGCTGAGTCTCGATGGGAAGCGACTTTTTGCAACGAATTCACTCTTTAGCGCATGGGACCGCCAGTTCTATCCTGAAATGTTGGAGAAGGGGGGACATATGTTGCAGATTGATGTTGACACAGAGAAAGGCGGTCTTACTTTAAACCCCAACTTCTTTGTGGACTTTGCAGATGAACCTGAAGGTCCATCTCTAGTACATGAAATGAGATATCCAGGAGGTGACTGCACTTCTGACATATGGATATGATCATTTTTTTCCCATGTTTATCAATAATTTAAGTGAGAGAGAGACTCTTGTGGATTGGAGTTGCATTAATATTGTACTAGCAATAAAATGTTACTGGTTGTTGAATAAGGCTCCTTTCAATTTCTGCATCATTTTCTTTTTATGAAGTTCAAATTCCCATCTTTAAATTGCTAACTCTTAGAACAGGTCGATGCGATTGTAACTAGATACAGTTTTGTAAACCCTTCCACCATCACCTTTCTATCTTTAACTGGTTTTTAAGACTTCTGATAGCATTTCAAATAAATAAATAAACAAATAACCAAATGTAGATGCTTTTTATCAACAGCAGAAGCACAAGGCATTAGAATAGTTGGCAAAATATTTTGGCTCTAAGGCCAGCAGTCTAAACTCCCATTTCAGCTCTGTTTATATTCAGCTACAAACTTCAGAGCCAAATAAGGAGATGAAAGTACTACTAAGGTCGAACAGGAGAATCTAGCTACCTTCTAAATGCCCATGTCACCAAATCTAACCTGAATAACCTTTGTAATGCTAGGGAACTTAACTGCCCAACGAGAGTAGCCATCAGCAACAATTTGATGAAGATCACCATCTGTCTTCGCATCATCATGCCCTGAAGTCTTGCCATAAAGAGCCAAACTTTTCACGATGAGCTGTGATAGGCGATTCATATCATCACTGCTGAATTCAGGATGAAGCAGCAGATCCTTCTCAGATGTAGAATCGAGTACGAGTGCACAAATGCTTCCTGCCATTAGAACACTACTACCTTCATCTGTTTCCATCCCCCAGCTTGATAGTGCTTTCACGAGTTTAAGAGGTGAATCATCCACAATTTGAGATCGAAACTGGCCTCCTTTCAGCAGAAAGTTCAGCAGTGTATCACAGGCCAGGTAAACAGCACCCTCATCATCAACCATGTTCCTTCTCGAGCCAATCAAACTTATAAGGTACTCAATAACTGCTTTATATGCACCAGATGATATAAAAATCTCACATCCATCAACACTCATTGTTATTTGACATAGCATCGGAAGCAAAAAGCAGGTAGAGTAGAAAGGACATGGCTCGTCTTTCCCTTGAACAGATATCATATAGCTTAGAAGTTCTCTGACCTTTTCTCTGCATGCATCAGGTGTTTCTGCAAGATAACTACCGATGACTCTCACCGAGGCAAGAAGATCGTCTCCCTTGTTTTGCCCGTGTTCCTTAGCATCTTGTAGATGTTCTAAAACATCACCAATTGTCTTATTCAGTCCTGATATGATCTTCATCAAGATGTTATCACTCAGAATGGCATCTGGATGTGATTCTTCATCTTCGTCCAATTTCGAAATTAGTTTTATCACACTCTCAATCAAAGAAAACATGACAGCAAGACTTTGGGATTTCACTGTGATGGATTCAGGACTCGAAGCAGAACCCTTGGAGGCTTCATCTCTCAAATATGCCAAATCATTCAGAAGAACAGCTATTTCCACCCTTGAAGTTTCAAACACTAGCTGAATACACCTAGCAATGGAGAAAAAGAAAGCTTTAAGACCATTATTACCAACTGAATACACCAGGGGCTATGCATAAATTATGAGGTTTGCAAACCTGCTGGCAGGAATCGGATCCTTGACTTCAGGTAATATAACTGGACCTATCAGCCAATCTTCACCAACAATGGCAATGGTGTAATTAGATAGGAACAGAGCGTGAAGCCTGTCTGCAGGTGCTGCACATTCAGAAGATAATTGTCAATTTCATTTATCAGCCATATCAGCAACCTATAGAGCATCTAATGATATTTCAGGTACATTAAAAAAAAAATAAGCTCATGTAAATGGAGCATACCAACTCTACTGTTCAAAATAGCCACAACACCAGCACGCATATGAGTTGACCAGACACGGTCGTTCACTGACCTAAGAGCTTCAAATACAGGTGCCTGTGGAAAGCAAAGACATCTGAAATCAGAATCGATAAACTATTATCAACAAAACACAGAAACACCTAAGAAAATGCAGGACATACAATTCTGACTTCCAATATTGCCAACTGAAGATTAGTAACACTGATAACAAGAAACAAGATGCACTAACTGTTGAAGGAACCATCAAATTGAATACGAAATGTTGTTGATGCTATTACAACAAACCCATATTAATAGATCAGTGGAAAAAGGCTTACTGAATGTTCTGAGGAAAGGATGCCTGATAGGAGGTGAAGGGCTTTAAATTTGAGATCAGTATGCAGCAAACCAAACTTCTGCGCCGCTGCAACAACCTGGAATACATCATAAGCAATGGACGGGTTATTGCAATCAATCATTGGATAGAAATGAATAAAATATTAGTGCCATGAGAGTCAATTAAAAAGTTAAAATCCTTAAAGAAAAAAAAAAGTAAATACTGACCAGCATTGCCATTTCTGATGGATGCTTGCTGTAAATTTCCTCAGCCGGTAACTTGCTTATCATGAGCTGAACAAGTTCCATTGCAAACTTCGGTACTGGGGAACCTGCCCAAAAATCATTCCCATTCAAGCTTACATAACGAGTTGTAACACTTGCACACAGGTATAGATTGCACACTTGTATTTATACACGGTAGACTAAATATATATCGACCAAATTCTAAACAAAAAAAGTGAATACAACATGAGATCAGCAATAGGTGCCTGAGGCCTCAGTAGCTGAGAATGCGATTGGGCTGATAACAAATTATATCTTCTGTAGACTAAAATGAGATGGAAAAATTTCTAAATATATATTAGTTTTGTTGACAGGGTAGCAAATTTTGCATCAGGCTACATGCCAATTAGATGACACGCACAAACATAATATTACCACACCAGTTTCTATTAAGTTACCCCTTGGTTAATCAAACCTGTCATGTACAACTAACACTAAGAAAAAATGGACGAGTTTACTTTACCATCTGAGAGACTAGGGATCTGAGAAGCAAACAGTTGGATCCCTCCGGATTCAAATAATGTCCTGATGCCATCTTCTTGAGTATTTATCACCAAATATAAGAACTCGTAGCAATCTTCAATCATAGAAGGGTATGATCTGTCAGTTAAAACAGATCGTGTGGATTAGCAATGAATTTCCAGTAGGTGCTTATGTATTAAGCAGCTTGCTCATTTTTTAATGAACAAGGAGCCAGTATATCAATTCTATATTGGTCAATGACTTATACACTGAGACTGCTTAATAAGTGCCAGCTGTTCATTTGTTGCTTTATCAGTTCTCAAAAACTTTGTGAAACAGTAGAAAGAAACATATCATATTAAACTCAAAATAAATACATACCCAGTAGAGAGAATCTGAAGCACAAGAGGTACGACCGGAAGCATTTCTGGAGAAGCGGCAATTTCGGGAACTCTACAGAAAGCAGCAAGTATTGTAACAGATAACTCCAAATAAGCATCACTATTCTCACCCTTATTTCCTCCTCGAGTGCTACCAAGACCTGTTAAGAACGCAATCTTAGTTTCATGCAGTAAAAAATTACTACAGATACAGAACTGTTAAGCTGGAAAGGTGATGGTACCTGTGCACAAGAGACGGAGAAGGAACTGAGAGCCTATAGCCTGGTAGACTTGAAGTATGGCGGAATGGTCATCTCTGTTGCATACTTTGGGGACTAAAAGTAAACCGGCCAGCCTCTGGGAGTCACTCTCTCCTCTAAGCAGCTTCAAGCAATCGTCCATTAGCAATGAGGGAGCAGGTGCTGTTGAAGAAGTTCCGGCATCCTAGTACATTACAATCCAAAACAGAATTAGGGTGAAACAAATTAATGAGTGTGGACAAAATCAAGGGGGGAAAACACATTAATAAACAACACTCCATCACGGTTCTACTTGTCAATCTCCGATGCTAAATAGCCTTGATTAATACCTCTCTAGGTCCAAATTAGATAGTACAAAAACAACCTCCATCTTAAACTAAGGTCAAACCAATAAAAGATCCCATAAACACTGCTAGCTTTAACACAGAAGTCTTCTTGATTCTGAAACCAATTTCAAACAACACTCTACTCTTAATTCTTAAACCCAGCTTAAGTCCACACTTGACACTTACTTGTCAGCACTACTAAGGTCCAAGGGCTTAATTCCATCAAGAAACCAAAAAAAGTTAGCTCCTTTCACCAACCAAAGTTCAGAACACAGAAAACACAAGAAAGAATAGCAAACTAAATAGAACAATACTAAACCCTGGTAAGTGAAAACTTAAAGTTTGCTGAGTTCGTACCATTGTTGAGAGCTTGAAATTCCTGAACTTTGAGTCGTGGAAAGAGATTTCGGTGAAATTGTAGAATGGTACAGAATCTGTAGTTTTAGGGAAGCGACGGAGGAAAACTTCGAGAAATAGTTCGAAACTTCGAAGGAATGGGGAAAGATATCTAAACAAATGGATGGCCTCGAACGACGTCGTCTAATGTTGGTCCCAGGGTCAAAAGACAGTCTTTTCCTTTTCATTTTGGTTTCTGTGTTCCCGCCGTTGAACGGTATCAAACGTCGTCGTTTTATCTTGAAATTCCTTGATTCCGGTTTTCCGATGATTTGTTTTCTCTTGAAGATTGGGCTAAGGAGTAACAAGGCTATGACAGATGTGTTTGGGAACAAATTCCTATGAGGTTTGGAAATTAAAGTGGCATTTACCAGTCAAGTTCTGTTCTTTATTATTGTTTAGTAAGAGTGGAGGAGCAATCGAAATGCAAGACTCAATCCCCTCCCCTGCATTCTTACTGAAGATTAACAGACATGGCTTGTATTGATTCTGCCTTGAACCATCTAAATTCCTTGATGCCGATCAACAGCCAGGTCCGGTTCTCCGATGATTTGTTTTCTCGGGTCTGTGAGTTGAAGATCGGGCTGAGGAATATCAAGGCTATGGTTCTTTGCATATGGTGGGTGATGATGCTGATGCACGTTTGCGGTCATCGATTTGGGGGCCTCAGTTATCAAGGATTGCAGATGAAGTTGATAGAATTCCCACCGAGATTCAGTTTGGCAGTGGATGGACATTGTGGATGATTTCCAAGATTTTGCTAGGATGCTTGGTGAAGGTTACATCTCCGTGCTGTATCAGAAGGTGGACTATAGTACTCTGATGTGTTTGTTTTGCATAGAATTGGACTATAATATTCAAATTCCATAACATTGGGTCAATTCTGCTGTATGGTTGCACAATAATTTTGGTATGGAATTGGTTTTTGAAAATTATGATGTCTTGAATTCCATGGGTTGAATTCTCTTGATGGGGCAAAGTTTTTGTCATGGTATAAATCTATAAGTGGGGGCAAATTAGTCAATTTGCCAGATCAGCTAGCTGGAAGCTAAAGCAAGCTCAACTGCAAATCAGTTTCATCTCCGGCCAGTCAACGGCGGTTCTAACTGATCGGCCAACCGATCAGTTCCACTATAAAGCTAAGGAAAGTAGTTAGGAATTAGTTAGCAAATTGTTAGCTCAATCACAGAATGTTTTCTTCCTTTTTCCCCTCTTTTCTCCTTACTCTCTCTCTTGTTCATCATTTGTAATTTTGATTTGATTCAATACAAAGAAATACTGTTTTGCCCTAGTTAATTGGGACGATCGTAACAGCTTGGTATCAGAGCGGTCGAATCTCCGACGAGGATGGCCGCGAAAAACCGTGAAATGCGTGAACAGTTGGAAATCATTGATCGGAATCACGCCGAACTGGTTCAGATCGTCAACATTCATGAGCAGACAATCACTGAGCGATTTGAGGCAATGGAACGCGAACTGGAAGGCAAGTTGAAAGAGATGCAAGGGAGCATCACCGACGACTTGTCAGAAAGGGATCGACGCTGGGAAGAGAAGCTGGCAAAGCAGCATGAGGAAGCTAGCAAACAGCGAGCAGATTCCATGGCAGCTACCAGTGAACTCTCCAAACAAATTGCACTGATGATGAGTCAGATGCAGAGCTTACGGGCTGGGGATCCGGCCGGGGAAATTGAACGGAGCTCCGGCAGTTTGACTTACAGAACACCGCCACCATTAAATCCAATTCCAAGACCAAAGGTACCACATACCACTCATGATCCTTCTTTTGTTCAAGTTCAGAAATAAACTGTCAATCAATTCAATGCTAGAAATGACATGCATATGGTTGATAGATCTGAGAATTGGAAAGAAATGATAGAAAAGAAGATTAGTAAATTGGAAATGCAAAGTTTTTATGGCTTAAGCATCAAACCTAAGGATTGGATTAGGAAATGTGATGAGTATTTTACCTTCAATCATATTCCAGAAACTGATAGGATGAAAGTAATAGAACTTTACTTAGAAGGTAAGGCTGAGATCTGGTTTTTGGGAAAGAAATCTATGAATTGGTCATGGAATGAGTTTTGTGAGGCATTACAGAAGAGATTTACTGATAATGGGGGTAGAGATGTGGTAGAAGAGTTTAGCAAGCTATGTCAGAAGAGTACTGTCAAAGAGTATCTGGAAAAATTTGAAGAACTCAAAACTTTGGTTGAAAATCTGGATTCCAGTCTTTCTGAATCTTATATAATCTCTAGTTTTGTGAGTGGTCTAAGAGAAGAATTAAGAGCTATGGTTAAGATAATGAAACCTAAGGATCTAGCTTCTGCAGCTGAGATAGCTATGTTGGAGGAAAGTCACTTAGAAATATTACAGAAAAGGCACAAACCTAGCTACAGTGGTGGTCATCAGTTTAGTAAGCCTGTAGTACCAAAGTTACCATGGAAAGAGATGAACACTGAAAAGAAGATCCAACAGGGTAGCTATAAGAGGTTAACTCCTCAGGAGGTGCAATACAGGAGAGAAAATCAGTTATGTTACAAGTGTGGGGAAAAATTTGGTCCTGGTCATTCTTGTAAGTTCAAGCAGGTGAATGTTATTGCTGCTACTGAGATGATTGTAGAAGAAGACAAGGATATATGGGTGATGGAGGACAATGTTGAGGAGCTTAAGCAGTTAGCTGATGAGACTGAAGAAGTAGAAGTGAATGATATTGAGTTAGTGTGTAAATCTTTGGGAGCTGCAAATTATTCTGAGTCCTTGTCATTTTTTGCTACAGTTAATGGACATAGAGTCAATTTTCTGTTAGATACTGGAAGTGCTGGTACCTTCATGGATTTCCAATTAGTAGAGAAGCTTGGTTTGACGGTCTGCCCTACTAGAGATTTTATTGTAACTGTGGCAAATGGGGAGACTGTGAGAGGTTCTTTTTTGGCTCCAGATGTGCAGTGGCAGATACAAGGACATAAGTTTAAGTTTGACATCAGAGTTATGAATATGGGAGGAAAAATGGAAGTGATTCTTGGCACTGACCGGATGAAACATTTCAGTCCCATTGGTTTTGACTTTAACACAGATGACATTTGGCTTTGCAACCAAGGTGATAATTGGTCACTGAAAGGAAACTGCTCTACTACCTCATTCAACAGACTGTATGGCTTGGAGGCAAAAGAAATTTATAATTACAGAAGGAAAAGACTCAGGGAGGATGATATTCAAGAATGGTCAGAGTTTGGTTGGGATAGGAGAATGGAGTGCAGGAACCTCACAGCAGCAAAACAGCATGGGACTGAGACCACTGGTGCAGAAAAGAAGAAGACCAAGACTGATCTTCCTGAGGGTATTTCACAGGTGATCTCTACTTATTCTGATGTGTTTGATGTTCCAAATACTCTACCTCCTTGTAGGGATATTGATCATCAAATACCACTAAAATCTGATGCCACTCCTTTCAGGATAAGACCATACAGATATGCTCATTCTCAGAAAGATGAAATTGACAAACAAGTGGAAGAAATGATGAATGCTGGAATCATAAGGCCAAGTACCAGTCCCTACTCCTCTCCAGTTTTGTTGGTCAAGAAGAAGGATGGAAGCTGGAGACTTTGCATAGATTATAGGAAAATAAATGATCAAACTGTAAAGGATAGCTTTCCCATGCCAATTATTGATGAGTTATTAGATGAACTTCATGGTGTGCTGTCATTTTTTCTAAAATGGATCTGAGATCTGGTTATCATCAGATAAGGGTGAAGGATTCAGATATATATAAGACTACTTTTCAAACTCATCAAGGGCATTTTGAATTTTTGGTTATGACATTTGGTCTTACAAATGCACCAGCCACTTTTCAGAGTCTGATGAACAAAATTTTTCAGAAAAATATCTCAGAAAATTTGTATTAGTATTTTTTGATGATATTCTGGTTTATAGTAAAACAGTGGAGGAGCATGCAGAGCATTTGGAGTTGGTACTATCATTGTTGAGACAACATAAATTGGCTGCAAAATTGTCTAAGTGTGAATTTGCTAAGCCTCAGATGGAGTATCTTGGCCATATCATTTCTGGGAAGGGTGTAGAAATGGATAAAAATAAAATCAGTAGCATTCTTAACTGGCCTATTCCTTCCAATATAAAAGAATTGAGGGGATTCTTAGGCTTATCTGGATATTATAGAAGATTTATTGCTGGATATGGTCTTATTTGTAGACCATTACATGATCTTCTGAAAAAAGATAACTTCAAATGGTCTGAAGCTGCTACTGTTGCATTTGAAAAAATAAAGAAGGCCATCACTACTGCACCAGTACTTAAAATGCCAGAATTTGGGAAAGATTTTATTATAGAAACTGATGCAAGTGAGGCTGGAATGGGAGCAGTACTTATGCAAGATCATCAACCTATTGCTTATTTGTCCAAAGCTTTCAGTATCAAGAATAAGGGCCTTTCAACATATGAAAAAGAATTGCTGGCCTTAGTGATGGCAGTGGATAGATGGAAACATTATCTCATTGGTAGCCATTTTGTTATCAGAACAGATCACCAGAGCCTCAAGTTTTTGATTGAACAAAGGCTACACAGTGCTATCCAACACAAGTGGATAACTAAGTTGTTAGGCTTGGATTTTGATATTCAGTATAAAAAGGTGTTTGATAATAAAGCTGCAGATGCTCTTTCCAAGAGGCCAGTGGATGAATCAAAGTTACATAATGTAATATGGGATACTGAGGAGGGACAAAACAATGAAAATGAGCTGGCTGAGGTAAATCAGATATCAGAATTGCTTGCCAAGGGACAGAAGTGTGGTCATGAAAATAAAAAATCAATAGGTGTTACAGAAAATAATACAAGTACTGAGGGACCTTGCTCTGAGATACTGCAAATTCCAGCAAATAAAATAGGAGCTGTGTCCAGTCTAGTGCCTGAGTGGATTAAACAGTTGGAAGCCAGTTACACTGAGGACCAGAAGGCTCAAGAATTAATAGCACAAGTGGTATTGCAAAATGGCAAAGCTGTAGATGGGAGAAGCCTGTGTGGTCCTATGTGAGAGGTATTCTGAAACAAGATGGTAAAATTTATGTGGGGACAGGCCATAATATCAGACAAGAATTGCTTAACACAATGCACTCTTCTGCATTAGGTGGGCATTCAGGTCAGAATGCCACTATTCAGAGAATCATCACTGTTTTTACATGGCCTGGTTTTAGGAAAGATGTGGTGGATTTTGTTAGCAAATGTGTGATCTGTCAGAAAAATAAGGCTGAACACTGCAAAAGCCATGGTTTACTGCAACCTCTAGCTATACCTGAGCAAGCTTGGAAACAGATTTCAATGGATTTCATTGAAAAATTACCTATATCTGCTGGAATGGATACTGTATTAGTAGTAGTGGATAGGCTAACTAAATACAGCCATTTCATAGCCTTACAACATCCTTTTTCTGCAGCACAAGTAGCTAAAGTCTATCTTCAAGATGTATGCAGATTACATGGATTGCCAGAGAGTATTGTAAGTGACAGGGATAAAATTTTCACTAGCCATTTTTGGAAGGAATTATTACTTAAAATGGGAGTGAAGTTGCATCATAGTACTGCTTATCACCCTCAATCAGATGGTGAAACTGAAAGAGTTAATCAGGTTTTGGGAAATTATTTGAGGTGTTTTTGCTGTGATAAACCTAACACTTGGATGGAATGGTTAGGAGCAGCTGAGTGGTGGTATAATACCACTTTTCATTGCAGTACCTTAATGACTCCCTATGAAGTTTTGTATGGTGTTAAACCTATACATTTACCTTTGGGGGATCTGACTGATGCCATCATACCTGCTGCTCAAGATTTTTTTGAACAAAGAAATACAGTTCACCAGTTGCTTAAAAAACATTTGCAACAAGCTCAACAGAGAATGAAGTTTTTTTGCTGACAATAAGAGATCTGAGAGATGTTTACAAGTGGGAGATTGGGCATACTTAAAGGTTCATAAGTATAGACAGCATTCTCTCCAAAACTTGGCTGAAAGTAAGTTTTCTCCTAAGTTCTTTGGTCCTTAAGAAGTACTGCAAAGAATTGGCACTGTGGCTTACAGACTTAAGCTTCCCAGCCATGCCAAAATCCATCCTGTGTTTCATATATCTCTCCTCAAGAAGCATATTGGCTCACCTCCTACTCAGAGCAGTGACATTCCTGCTACTCTTGTTCCTGACATCCCATCTTTGGAGCCTAACAAGGTGCTTAGAAGAAGATTAATCACTGTCCAAGGGAAATCAGAAGTTCAGTGGCTTATTGAATGGAAAAATTTGGCTCCTGAAGATGCATCTTGGGAGCTGGCTTCTTTTATCACAAATCAATTTCCTCAATTCATCCCTTAAAAACACAACATTTCAGTTGCTGTTTTACTCCAATTTCTGTACTAATCCATCTCCATTAAGCTTGAGGGCAAGCTTGATCTTAACAGGGAGGGAGTTGTCATGGTATAAATCTATAAGTGGGGGCAAATTAGTCAATTTGCCAGATCAGCTAGCTGGAAGCTAAAGCAAGCTCAACTGCAAATCAGTTTCATCTCCGGCCAGTCAACGGCGGTTCTAACTGATCGGCCAACCGATCAGTTCCACTATAAAGCTGAGGAAAGTAGTTAGGAATTAGTTAGCAAATTGTTAGCTCAATCACAGAATGTGTTCTTCCTTTTTCCCCTCTTTTCTCCTTACTCTCTCTCTTGTTCATCATTTGTAATTTTGATTTGATTCAATACAAAGAAATACTGTTTTGCCCTAGTTAATTGGGCCGATCGTAACAGCTTTCCAACTCCAATGCCATGATATTGGCAAATATTCGCGGATCTATTATGGATCAAAAACGGGTTATAACAATTAATTTGGGTCATTCTATATTCTCCTCTTCTCTGCAAAAACCTTTATCTCCCGCTCTGACAGTCGCTTCCCAGGCCATCAAGCACCGGCGGTTCACCGCTTCCGGCCATCAAGCACCACCGCCTCACCATAAACGCCACTGCATCTGAAATCAGTGACAATACGGGTCAGTGATATTTTCAATATTTTTTGCTGTTTTTCTTCACCAATTTCAAATCTTTCTATACAGTTCTTCTGGGTTTGAAGTTCATTTTAAAATTCTGGGTTTTTGTAATTTGTGTGCTTAGGATCGATCCCGAATCGGGATGGTGTCAAAATTGCTGCTTGCGTTAGTTTTTGGATTGATTTTATTGCTTTCGGACTTGATGTTGCTGCTGAACCAAGAAGGGCTACTGTAAGTTTTGTTTTGTTCCTGAATTTTGTTTATTTTTGTGTTTAATGCTTGATTTTGATGCATAAGGGAAGGGTTGGATACATCAATTGGTAATCTGCAGGATCAGAGACACTATTGAAATGAGTAGTGGGCTTACAGTTACTGTATGGAAGGGAGCATTTCATGGAAGCATTGTCTGATTTACATTTCAATCAGCAGTCATGTTTGTGTGATCAGTTCATGGGGCAAACATTTATGAAATTTAAATTGTAAGTTGTCAAATGAAAGATAAGGAAGACTAGATTTTAGTGGGCAAGTTTCAAAATTTTCTGAACTTTTTGTGAAATGTTGTGGTTGTTACACTAGTGAGTGGTCAGGAGCGAACTGTTTGATTTCAGTTTCAATCTGCAGTGATGTTTGGATAATCAGTTCAAGAGGCAAAGGTTTTTCAAATTTAAAATGTAAGCTGCCTAATGAAAGATATGGAACTCTATATTTTAGTGGAGTGAGTTTCAAAATTTTCTGAGTTATGTGTAAAGGGTTATGGTTATTTTATTAACAAGTGGTCAGCTGCAAATTTTTCGGTTCTGTAGTCATGTTGGATTGATTTATTGAACAGTCTATAAGTGATGAAATTTTGAGTGCAACCTCTCTGATGAAAGCCCTTTCGGTCTAGTTTTCGATGGTGTTATTTTATGAGTTTTAGAATTCGGTGCATTAAGTTGTGATTATTTAAGTAAGAACTGGTCAGAAGCACTTGATTTGTAGGTTTCTGTGTTAATTAACGACATTATATATGGAGTGTAGTATAAAAAACAATTGTGTGTTGCTGCAATATAATCATGTTGAGATGGCTTTAGTAACCTAACCTAAAGTGAGGCTTGAAGAATATCTCACGAAGATGACCTTCTTGTTGTTCTGCCGTTGAGAGATTATTCTTGTTTCATTTTTTTTATCTTATCCCTTTCATTGTCGTTTGTTGACTCTTATGTTTAAATTCACAAAACATACTGATCCCAATCAGATGATCGTTTGTGTATGTCATGATAGTTTTCCAAGGAGCAGGCAGCTAGAGACCCTGACAACTACTTCAATTTGAGGTATAATTGAATGTGCTGCACTATATGAAGCTGAAATTTGAGGGGTTGAGATCATCATCTGTTTATGGCTGTGAGGGATATCGAGATAGATTCTGATTTTGGCTTAATTGTTCAAAATTTACTTTTTTTTCATAGATGGTTATCATGCCCTGGTGCTGAAATGGTTGATGGCTCCACAGTTTTGTATTTTGAACAAGTTAGCTATGCAGATTGTCATGTTTGTTTTTGTTTGCTTGTGTTTTTCATTTGAAATTCTCGTGCCATTGTTTATTGAGATTTCTTCTGGTCTTACAGGCGTTTTGGAGAACTCCTCAAAAACCATATCGCCAGGTTGGTTGCTTACTTAGGCACTATAATGTGTTGATACTTGGGTATTATAATAGCGTCGCACAGTCCAATCTGAAAAAATAACACATGCCTTTGTTATGTTTCACTTTCTCCTTTCAAGGTTAAGACAGTTAGAACATTGATTATATATAGTTTGTTTACTGATGGTGCATTAAGTTCAAGTAACAATATCTTATAATTCTTGCCTCTATATAAAAATTCCTGCTAGGAAAACCTCAAGTTATGGTTTTCTTTCAGGTCCCTGCTGACATAAATATCTATAATGTTCTAGAACCATGTTATCACTACCCTCCTACTTCTGTGAAGATGGTTACTAAGAATACAAAACTGCCACTAACCTTCAGAATTCTCATCCTATCAGAACACAGATGTTTGGCCGTGCTTGGCCTTATAGAGCTCCTGTTAGGAATAAAATTGACCCAACTTGGCCGGAGCTTCTCAAATGCCACTATTTGAGATGGGCACTGTGAGATACTCATACTATATATATCTTCCACATTTCAAGAAATTTCTTAGTTTGTTTTTAATATTTATCGTGCTCTTATATTCAGGTACAAAGACATTGTTACTCAGTTATGCAATTACTATTTCCATGAGTTACTCGGATATGCGGATTTTCAAGATACTCGAGTGTGCTGAAATTTTAGTCAGAGCCTTGTTTAGTTATTTTTTTTGATCATTTGTTTAGTTGTTGAGGAGCTCTATATATGTCAGCTTTTGACTGAGTTAAACCCTGTTCTACATTTCAGCTTTCCGATTCCACAGCGAGCCGAAGATTGAAGGTGGTGGTGGATTAACTTTTGAGCTCCTATGAAGTTAAGGACAGCTGATGCACAATAGTATATATTGACTATATTCAAAGTTAGCTTTGGATATTTTCAATGATGTGATGATACACAAATTAAGAAGATGTTATTTTCATTTTTAGTTTGCTTTGCTTTGTTTTATTTTTTATTTACCAATTGATAAATCTGACCTTTTTAGTATATGCAAATGATGTAATAATAAATGACAATTCTAATTCCAATTCCGTGTCAATACTTAGTTATCCAAACACAAAAATTGGAATTATAATCTTAATTCTCAAGTAATTCTAGTGTTAGCCAAACACTAGAATTCATAAAATATTTGAACACCAATACGTTACTTCAATTCTATGGCATTAGAATATCAATTCCAATACCAATTCTAGCAACCAAACACACTCTAATGGTGAATGATGTTGTTGAGATCGCCGATTCCATTCTTGATGTTGCTGTTAATTTTCTTGCATTGGTACCAAAATATCGGATTTCAATACCACTGCAATAGAAGCTGAAGCGATAGATGCCACGGAAGTTCAGGTAACATTCTTGGAAAATTTCCTACTTTTTGCCAAGCATACTGGTGTTGAACAAGAGCAGTTCCAGAATGTTTTGATTGTGATTGCACCATTTGCAATCAATGCTTCTTTTACCTTTGTAAACACGGGCAATGTTAAAGTATTGGTCTTTATCTATAGCATAATACATGTTTTGTTTAGTCTAGTATTGGTCCTATGCTTTGGAAACGGTTCTTTTGCAATACTGTCTTGACTAAATTACGAAGTATCTTTGCAAATTTTTAAGATAGTGTTACTCTTAGTTTGGATTAGCTTTTGAGAGAAAAGACCCTCTGAGTTTTAGTATATGCAATTATATTAGAGGAGAAATACAAGTCACGGTAATTTTGACAGCAACTTACGACGTCGTTGTGCATAGACTTTTAAATTTCGACCTTTAGTTTTAAAGTACGAGTTAAGGATACTATTTGTCAAGTAGTTTACATACTTACAATGCATCATTTCACATGCTCTAGTGTCTTCTCACATACAGGTTTAGGGATCTGGCATGGTCATCTTTTTTAGAGCCTCACTTGTTACCACAAAAACCATGAAATGATTTATGTGTTAAATTGGGTTATGTATTTTACTTTTTTAAATTAAAGTAGAGGATTATTTTGAATAATTATCCCATCTACTTGGGTGGTTTGCAAAAAAAAAAAAAAAAAAAAACAAGATTAAAATTCAAGGTATACTAATACATTTATTTTATTTTATTTTAATTAATGCCATTAAGGCGTTAGGATTTCTTCCCTTTTATATTTTTACTTATGTAAATATTTATTTACCAATATTCATTTATTCATTCTTTCATTACGTGCGGAAAATGTGCAAATATAGGAGGGTATAAATCATAGATATTTATAATAACAAAAACCCGCATGCATGAAAAAAACGTTCAAAACACATTTCAATTTTACTTGATTCATTAATCATTTTTTCATGTAGTTTTTTTTTAAAAGATAAATAAAACATAATAATTCGTCAATCACGAATTATGCACAAATTTGATACTGAACACAATTATTTGTCAACTATACATATGAGTTTTTTTTTATATAAAGATTTATGTGAGTTTGTGTTTGATATTTCGTCCTTCAATGGTAAAAGCATCAATTATGCATCAACCCCCTTCCTACCTAGATATGGATCTAGATATTAATGAAGCAAGCAAAGAGGAATTGGGATATCATGACGCTTGAGAACCATTAATTGTGGGTATGGAGAAGTTTTAGATTGATATATGTATAAAAACCTCTCTTAATTAATCTCAACAAAGTTTTACAGGAAACTCTTGATCGTAATGGAACACTCAACGGTGGCGATTAGGATATAAACTCGAAAAAAAGTTAAACGGCAACGGTGGCAGTGAGGATTAGAACTTGTGGACGAAATTTGTTGATCGTGGAAAAGGTTATAATTACAGGATCAAAAGGTTAAATGTTGTTTTATGTTTCGTCAAGATGTGTGCAATTCTTTATGGTTATGTTATGTGGAAATTTAGATTATTCAATTAGATTTTATCCCTTATTTTTGTGCGAAAAATGTGAAGTACGTGCACATATATTAATAAGAACATGCACGCCAATGTCGTGTGGAAATATATTTTGTGTAAATTTAATGGGGATGGGATCCTCTACGCAAATTATGGTGCGCAATCCGTGCGCAACATATCAAACGACGCCGTCAGGTCACATGTATTTTGAATTAAAATATTTCCTCGCTCCACATCCATACGCGCACTTAATAATTATCCTTGCGTAAAATTACCATTAATTATTGTTTTCCTCCCAATATTCATTATCCACGTCTTGACTCTTCCTCTCCCACCACCGGAAGATTCTATTTTCATCCCAACTTTACCGGAGCATATGTTTCCACTCTTCTTCTCATTCACGTAATTATCACACGTCACCAATATGTTCGTCCATTGATTCGTCGCAATATCACAAGTTCGGTTGGTTGTTGATATTATCACAGTTAATATTCCATCTTCCATCATCAGGTATGTACGCCAGGATTAAGAGTAAAGAGAGGTGTGTTAAAATTTATTTCTGTATGATTGATGTTTATTACATTTGTAGGTTCTAAAAAGATGACTAGTGAACCAAGTTCTTGTCGTCGATTGAATTTCGAAAATATAGATGAAGAAAGGGAGGTAATACTCACAGGTATATATTATATCCAAGTATTCTATTTCATTCTGGTTTACCTTTCATATAGTATCAATCATATTATATTATTTTATAATTGCAGAAATCCTCCACTGATGGTTTAAATATGGTTGGGACGTTACCGCGGCAAACTCCAAATATGGTAAGTCAAATATATATATATATATCAAACAAGTATATACCTATGAAATCTATCTAATGACATTGTATTGTTCCTCTCATTACTGTAGTGGTTAAATTCATATTCGAATGATGTCCGTCATCGTCAGTCAGATAATATGTCACGAAATCAGGTATTTGCAGTAAGTATCATAGTGAAAACATAGATGATAAATACTAACATGAAACTAATTTCGTAGGTATCGTTTATGGCTTCAGAGTTTCCAAGTTTGGTTGGAAATGCAGGATCGATTTCAGGTATCGTTTATGGCTTCAGAGTTTCCAAGTTTGGTTGAAAATGCAGGATCGATTTCTAGTTTCACTGATTTGTTGAAGGTAATTCATATGAATTAGTAATATGTTTGGTTTATCACATTATTTCTAGGGAAAATCATTCAAATTTGTATGTATAGGGCCAACCATCTTCTTCATCAATTGGAAATTTAAACACCAATTATTTGAATCGAATGAACAATCAAGTCGATCAAGCTACAATCAGTTGGAATCAAGTGAACAATCACCACCAAGCTGTGAATGGTAGGAATCAAGTCAACAACCAAGTCAACAACCACCAAGTCGACCGAGCTAATTGGAATCAAGTGAAGAATCACCACCAAGCTCCAAACGGTTGGAATCGAGTCAACAATCAAGTCAAGAAGAACCACAAAACTGGTCAACTTCTGAATAGTATGAAATGTAGATGCTTAATTCCATGTGATAGTATCATGTTTTGTCCATCTAAATGATACAAAAGTATGTTGGAAAATCAATTCATGTATGTTTTTTTATTTAACAATTTAAGTTCAAACGTATCATAATAGTTTTTTTTTGAAATTATGAAACACATCATTGTGCATTTTAATTTTACTATTTATATATTTTAATATGATTTAGGAGTAATTTTATTGATAGTAATTTTTCTTTAACATATATTAGATACGAGTAAATATAGTTTCTAATTAGAATTTATTATTTTAATAATGATAAAATAAAATAAATTATTTTAATAGAGTCTTTGAAAATGAAAGTGAATTCTACATTTTATATATAATATAATCGATGAAATTAAAATAATAAATTATTAAATAAAATGTAATTTAAATACTAACTTTTAATATCTATACTAATTTTGAAAAATAAATAAACACTATAGAATTTTAAAACTTTTGTATCTAAATTATTCTGATTCGCTTTTGTAGTATGGTTAGTTATGAATTCTAATGCTTTCGCCATTGCTGGATATTGGTCAAATGGTTTTCGGATTTCTTCCATGCATAGTTTCAGTAAATATATCAAACATAGTTATTTCATCGTACAGTAGTGCAGTGCCAAAAATATAAAAACAAAAATATGAACGGTAGTGTTGAGACGAAAGAGATGAAGAAAAAGAGTGATAAGTAATTAATCCGCGCGTGAATATCAATTTTTAGAACAAGCGCGTATGGATGTGGAGCGAGGAAATAATTTAATTCAAAATACATGTGACCTGACGGCATCGTTTGGTATGTTTCGCACGGATTACGTACCGTAGTTTGCGTAGAGGATCCCATCCCAATTTAATGGATTACTTAAATATTTTTTCTTTTTTACTAGCGTAATCGGACCGCAAGTTGATTTTAAATCACTATTTAATTAGACAAAAGCGTAAATAATGATTTGAATATCAAATTGAATGTATAGAGATATTACAATGATTCAATTCAATATCAAATTTATTGGACATGCTATTAATTTAGTTTAATTTTATTTGAGATTAAAAAAAAATCCAATTATTGATAACATATCAGAAAATGTTAAAAAATGATGAATAGTTTCAATACCTAAATGTTTAACGGAACAAATAGTTTTAATACCTAAATGTTCACGGCATTGTATTGAAACTGTTTCTAATGAGGTGAATGACAAAATTATTGGTTTGTTTGAAGAAATTTTTTTAAATTATAAAATTCATATAAATATTTGATTTATAATTAAAAATATTAAAAAAGTAAGGGTGTTTAAGGTTACACATACGATTGAGTAAATAGAGGAGTAGTAAAAATGTAGCATATTAATATTTTCGTTATATCAATATATTAATTGTTACTCATGTAATTCAGTTTAGTTATGTTCTAATTTTAAAAATAAAATATTTTATCAAAATATTCAAATAAATTTCAGTTCAGTATTTTCAGTCCAATTCAGTTCAGTTCAGTTCTGCATGGTAATATAGTTTTCAGTTCAGTTCAGTTCATTTAAATTTAGTCGTATTAAACATGTCCTAAGTATTGAATAATAAAGTTGTATAATTTTGCTAAGAATAAATATTTTATTAAAGTCATAGTATGCAAGAAAATATATGTTATGAAAGTTGATCTTTTGAGAGATTTTACAATAAAGGTAGATTACATTAATCTCTATTTCAACTTTAATTTATTAGCCTGTAATTTATTAGCCTATCAAAAAAAACTCCACTTTATTAAAATATTCGGATACAATTTCCACCCCACAACTAAATATTCATGGAACTTATATCGATCTATATTCATGAAAGTAATTTTTAGAAATACTCATCAACTGCTCCAGAATATTACACATTAAACAGGTTCTTCTCCCTTAGTACTTCCTTTCTTGGGATCTGAACAAAGAGTGAAAGCATTGAATCAGTCGGCGACCATGTGAATTGATAATCCCTCAATTAGAGCACGTGTTTCGGTTTGATTAACTGAGACCTTATTCTTCCCTAGTTTGGCAAAATACTTGTCATTCTTGCTCCACTTTAGTACATGCCAGATTCCTCCCAATCTATCAACGATTGCATAAGTTTCTGGCTTCTGACGCTAAAAACATGGAGCAAAAACCTATCATGATCTTGGTTGAAAGTGATCAAGAACTTTTCACAAGGCGAAAAGTGTAGATCAGCTGCACGGGTTAAAACTTGACGGACCACCCCAAATCGCAACGTCATGTCTGTGAATCGTGGCCAGATAGGTCCCAAAAGGCTCGGTCCAGAAAGAACGCTTGTAGATTCAGGCTTCAATTTGCGTGCATCGTTCCACAAAACTTCAGTTTTCGAGCCAAAACGAATCACAAACTGATCACTAAGCCAAATCTGTAGGCCTCTCTGAAGGAGTGTAGGTTTAGTTTCTGAAGGAGTCCATTCATTTGGAACATTCAGAGATATTATAACTAATTGCACAAGATAACTAATTGCATAAGACCGTTTCAGGTTTCAGATATCCTGTTCTCCAGAATCTGATTCCAGGCATCAATGATGAATTGCAACTCAGACGCAATCATCCTTTGCATGTCACCACCGTCTCTGAATAAGCTCGTTTAATGACAATATCAAACTCTCCATAACCACCACCATATATGTTCGTGTAAGAAAAGCTGGAATGAAAATGTTTTAAGTAAAAATATATTTATTACCTAAAGATTGAAAAATAATTATGTGCGTTAAAGAACATGTAAAAGGAAATATATATCATAAGGTAATTGGGTGGCATGTAAATTAATTATGGCGATTGAGTGGCATATATGTTATACGTTTAATATGGATTAATAAGTATATATTTGACGGAAGGATAGCTCTTCTACTTCCTAAAAATATAATATCTCTACGTGAATATACAGTGGCAGCTCACGATCACAAAAACAGAAAAAATAATCACAAATTTCCACTTTTAAATATTACAATATCATAAGTTTATATCAAGAAAAGGAAAAAGGTAAATACATTAGAGCTTATATCTAAACAAACATATATATTATATTAATTAACAAGGAAACCGTGAGATGCTAATCATAAAGGGAACTAGAAGAGTTATTGTTCCGATCAATAAATACATTAATAAAAAAAATTAAAAAGAATGAAACTGCGTAGTTTTGACTAAAACCGCCACATAACCACTGCAAGTTCACCATATTCCGGCGCCTACCATTTTTATTTATTCCTTTTATTGTCGCCACATAACCACCACCGCAAGTTCACCATATTCCGGCGCCTACCATTTTTATTTATTCTTTTTTTTGTTTATTTTAATCTACGAATTTTACCGAACTTAATATTGTATACCATATTAATACTATTTACCCAAACTTAATCTATTTAATTATTTTAGTATTAATATATTTTTTCTAATATGATTGTCATGATGTTCATTATCGTATATAATATGCAGTTGGCTGTTTCAATATATATAATATATGGTATGCATAAATTATAGCATATTTTTATAGCATACTAAATAACTTCCGACTTCTATTTTTACAAATACAACTCATTCCACATATACAATCCTATTTTACACACTAATTTACGGGTTGGGATCACCTGTCCAAGTATGTGTGTCCAATTGTGTCCAAGAAACAAAAACGGTGGCGTTTTCATGAATTCCAACGCAAGGAGTTAACCACACCCCTGCTATGGTTAACCTTTTTTCATATTTTACTAATTATTAAATTATTTTCCAAATCTTATTTTTAATTATTATCCAAATACACAATACCCATTACTCTCACGAAACTTTTTCCAGGAGCAGCAAGAGACTCCGGCGTAAAGCAGTCCCCTGGCCTCGCCCGCCTCACCTGCATGTCCGACTCGCAGCTCATCAAGCATCAAACAAGCCCTCGCCATCGCCATCACGGTGAAAGCTCGAATTTCATGGAGACGCGGATCATCGAGGCACTCGGAATCGATAACGGATGTAATGAGGTTTGAAAGTAATGTTTGAAAGTATGTCGGCTTTACGAAAGCAAAAATTCCATCTGGTGTATTGTTTGAACTTCTGGATGTAACCTTTACAAATTGGAAGAAAGGTAAACCTTCTCTGTTCACTCTGCACATAAAGTGTTCGACGTAATGACTCAATGAAATGTTAATTCACTGTTTTCATTTTTTTAGCTCATTCATAGTATCAAAGTTTAGGTTGTTCTCCTAGTATCTGCATATCTTAGTAATCTCCACATGAATGTAGAAAATTTTAAGATTAATTCAAATAGCATTGAAGTAATGATCAACTTTATCTTTTTACAGAGGACTCTACTATTGGAACAAATATTCTCTATAAACAGAACTCATCAGATGGAACAAAGAGAGTTTTTAAAGATTATTCTTTTATGATTTTAGCAACTACATTAATACTAGCAGTAGGTTAACTGACATGGCTTTGGATGATTAAATTTAATATGTCTTTTGATTGTTGTTGTTGTGCCTACAATTTTGTGTTGCGTGGTATTGTTCGTTTGAAATAAAACTGGTGTGGTTCTCTTATTGATTCTCTCTCTTCTTGCAGGTTAACTTGTGTGAAAAGCTTTCACTTGTGAATGAGATGTACTTCTCCATAATTCTCGACCGTGCATCTGCTGGTCATGTTGGCTCATAATATTTTTTCAATGTAGCAAGGGAGGAACTAGCATTGAAGACCTTGCAAAGAAGTTCCCTGATATGATTCAAGGCTTTCAAAATTTTTACATCCTAGTTAAATGCAGGTCGGAACATGATTAAAGTTTCAGAAGGAGAACATGATGCTGAAATGGGACGAGATGCCTCCTTCTCAGATCAAGAAGTCAGATTCTCTGCCAAGCTAAGTTGCAGTTGATGCCATACCATAGTTCTTGTGCTGAGTTTGCACTAAATTGGTGCGGCTCAGAGAAACAAAAGATACACAGATTTCGATGTTTTGGCTCAACTTTGCTTTTGCATTTTTTTTACTTTTGGATATTGTGAGAGAAGTATAATGGATTGAAATGAATGGCTTTTTGAGTAACCATTGTTTTTGTGCTGAATTTGCACTAAATTTGTGCCGAGTGATGGCTGTAGAATTTATGTAAAACGCATTTTGGAGATTAAGAGTATTGTGGAAGACTTATTTTTTTAGAGCTAAAAGAATCATTTTGCACAGAGGCACCATTTTGCATGAGACGTGTTGCCTATGTAAAATATCTATTGGGCAAGGATATATGATGTGAACTTTTTCTCTATCAATAGATCAAGGACTTTAGCCAAATAGGGACATTCTCTCCATACTGTATTAGATTTTTTTGTGTGCTCGGTTGATTATACAATAGAGATGCACGATGACTTTCACATACATGTACAAGAAACAAATGAGAGCATAAGAAATAAAAAGACAACACTTCAGCATTAGAAACAGAAGGTACTTTTGCATTATCCAAAGAGTTCCAATAGCATAGCAGTGCATTATTTATAATATAAAAATGAAAACCTCAGTGCATACAAAAGGTTCATCGTTTCTGTCTATAACAAACACATGACATTCCTCCGGCACAAGGTACTGAACAACCACATTGCTCATTGCACACAAACATGCCAGAATTAGTGAGGGATACTTGTGTGTTCGGGTTTCCAGGAGCTATAGATAGTAATCCTTGTGTTCCAAAACCTATAGGTGATTGTGTTCCGAAACGACTGAAGTATAAAGAAGACGAGGTACCGGAAACATGAGGTACCGATTGTTGCACGCCTCTTCCAAAGGCCAAAGGAGGTTGTGCTCCAAAATTGGTACGAAGCAAAGACTGTTGAGTCTGCTCTGCAGCTCTTCCAGAGGCGAAAGGTGTCTGCACTCCTAAATTGTTGTAAACCACATTCGGTTGAGCATACATTTGTGCAGTCAAATTCTTTGAAGCAGAAGGCATTTGCATAAACATGTTGGTTGAACCAAAATGTTTCGCCTACAGGAAAACTATATAAGCTCAAATAAAAAATGGATAATCGTGAACAAAATTGTAAAATTCAATACCATACCTGGAGTAAATCAGTCATTCGTATCAGTGGTGCATCATTAGATAAATAATGATCCCCATTCACACCATGTAAGGCCTAGAATTAAACACATGATTAAATTGAACTTGCACAACAATTATCAAATCATTTGAACTAGAGTACACCATCACAATTGATAACATCTTACATTATAACCGCCACTGATATAATGGTCTGGAACCATGCTTGCAGTGTCATGGTTCTGTGAATTCATAAATAAAAATAGATTAAAAAAATATATGACTGAAACAAGAAGCATAAAAAATGTGATCAAAGGATGAATGTTACTGGGAGCCCTTAGTAACTACGCATACCTCCTATTTTTACACAAAAAACTGAACGAAAACATAGAATATAAAAGGAACAATTAGTAAACATAGATATACCTGAACATTAGAAGACACAGTAGATTTCTTACTCTTCTTTCTTGTATTTTTTTCTAGAACACCTTCTAATCTTTTACCTGACACGGGTTTTACTTTCTTCTTTACACCTTTAATACTACTTTCATCGATGGTAATATTCTTGTTTCCATCAAGGGTAATATTCTTGTTTCCTTCAACGACATTCGCAGCATGTAATGAGCACTCATTTACCTCAACGACGGTATTTTCATCGGGTAATGAGCATTCATTTACCTCAACATTATGTGATATCGGAACACGTTCCACGCTTTCCTCATTTTGTAGCATCTCATCAATTTTTTCCAATAGTTTGAAAAGATCTCCTTCAACGATCTTATAACTATCTCCTCATTCAGCTGCTCTGGAAATCAATCTAGTGGATAATGCACACAGATTTTTATACCGCATACCATATAAATATTGTTTTTCCACCTGACCTTCATCAATTTTCGGTATATTTGCAGCAGAATATCCTGTTTTGGCTTTTCGTGTCCACCGTTTTAGTATATACTTGCTTGGTATGTTCAGAATATTTCTTAAACTAAAAACCTTTAGTATATGAGAGCATAAAATGCCAGCAAATTCAAACTTTCTGCAGCTACAGTGGACTTCAGCAACACTTGAATCATACGTGACTGAATGAAAGTAGTTCTTCTTCAAAGGTTTGATGTCATATCTTGTGATTGTATCACTTTCAACATGGATATCAAAACCAGGATCATGGGACTTATTCCATTCAATCTGAAAACTCTTAAAAACCTCAGGTGTATATACACTAGCAGCATGTTTTAATATAGCGACAGGCGATGCTAACACTGGGGTACTCACATTAGCCTTCAAATCAGCTCTTAACTCATTATACCGACGATCATCAATTAGCCTGTCAAAGTGATTAAAAAATTGCCGAAAGTTATGTTGATAGCTCACATACCTTTTTACAATGCTATTCATACTCTCACTCCTTTGAGTTGTTGTCATATCCGCACAAAACATGGACCGGCCATACACCAATGCCCATTTTTCCTTCTTTTCAAACTTTTTTTTCAACCAGTCATTATCTTGTAGATTATATTTTTCCAACATTACATTCCAGGCTTCCAGAAAATCTTCTTCCTCTTCAAAATCATACACACAAGAGCTGAAATCTCGAGAAAACTCTTTAAACTGAGAGAAAACGCTGCTCAAACGTTTTGCAGCATTTTGGTAAATGTGCCAAATGCACAACCTATGATTGGTATTAGGCCACTCAGAAGCTAGTGCCTTAGTCATTGCTGCATCTTCATCTGTAAGAATAGTTTTGGGTTGTCCTCCAAACATGGCTTTAGAAAACGAATCAAATAACCACTTAAAGGTCTCAGCTGTTTCGTCATACAACAATGCTATACCAAAAACTACAGTCTGCTTGTGATTGTTCACCCCTACGAAGATAGCAAGTGGACGGCCTTCTCCATTTTTTCTGAAAGTGGTGTCTAAACAAACAACATCACCATAATTAGAGTAGTCATTCCTCATCTTTGCATCTGTCCAGAAAATGTTGGTCATCATATCATTCTTATCCACTTGAATAGCATACACAAAATTACAATCCTCTAATTGTCTTTTGTGCAGATATTCCAAGATTCCGCCAGTGTCTCCAATTTCCATCTCCATGGTACGCTTCGTTCGTAAATAATTCTTATAATCATCAGGAATGAATCCCACGTTTTCTCTTCCACCAACTCGTTTGGCCCAAAGAGCATGTGATGCTTTTGGTGCTATTCCCACATCATTAGCCATTTCAATTTCTGATGCTGCTTCTGAAGAAATCTTTCTATGGCTTCGAAGCATATGAACTTTGTTAGGACTAGCAAGATAGTGGTTGTGTGCCTCAACAAATTCAGTCAACTTGAATTTTCCGCTTTCTGAACGATAAATTCGCATCATTGCTTCACAACCACATCGTGTTTCCGCTCGATGTTTCTTTACGTACAAACTTCTTTCATCATCATCCGGTCTCTTACCTTCAGCACTACAACAAAATATCCGAGAAAGTAGCTCATTCTCTTTGTCTTTGTAGTATTTATGCTTTCGAACCGAAAATCCAACCTTTCCAGCATATGCCAAGTAAAACTTGTATGCATCAGTTTCACTCTGGAATTCCATACCAACCTCCGGTACCAGCTCTCTAGCTACCTCTGTCAAATTACTTTTCTTATGATTTTCCAAATCGTCTAAAAGCTTGTTACCCTGATCACCTGATGTACCGCCAACATCACCATTATCTCCAAATAACCTTCGACTCGCCATGAAAATATTGAATTATTTTCAGAATCCTACAGATCATTATCAAAATGGTAGACAGTGGTTGTTAGTGATAAAAATACAAAGAAAAACAATTTAGGTTTTAAGCATATTCATATATACACAAACGAGAAACAAACCAAAAAACCGTGCTTTGAATGGCGGGCTAAGCAACTGCGGTGCTAGTAGGAGCCGTTGGTGGTTGGAGCTGGCACAATTGGAGCGGGCCGAGCAAAGCGGTGGATGGCCGTGGATTTTGACAGCACCGTACAAAGTTGGAACCGGTGGCGTTGTGACTCGTGAGAGCTTCTGAGCTTGTTCAGGCGGAAGACTTTTTTTTTTGGTATAATAATAATAATTAAAAATAAGATTTGGAAAATAATTTAATAATTAGTAAAATATGAAAAAAGGTTAACCATAGCAGGGGTGTGGTTAACTCCTTGCGTTGGAATTCATGAAAACGCCACCGTTTTTGTTTCTTGGACACAATTGGACACACATACTTGGACAGGTGATCCCAACCCCTAATTTACAGGGTAATTTCAGTCCATCATGCTAATTAACACGTCTACAAAAGGAAAATATGAATATTACATAACACAATTAACATGAATGCCACAATTATCCATAATTAATTAAGTATGAAAATATTACATCACACACAATCCATATTATCCACGATGTACACGATGATGGCTTTGAGTGATTATTGTACATGGTATTTCTCAAGAATTCAGAGCCTTGCTCGAACTGTTCTTGTGGAGTCGGTAAATAGCTACCCGTGAAACTGGAGTGCTTGGACTGAGCTGCAGGTTCTGTGCACCAGGATTGAAATATTGAACGACCTTCATCTTGCCAACTACTGGATTACTCTGTTTGCCAAGTTTTCTCATTTGGCTCCTCTTATTGCTGGTTTGACACTCTCTTATTGGTGGAGTTCTGTTTGGCACCAATGATATCAGGCAAAGAACGGTGCCTTCTCTTCCTCTTATACTCCCGACATTAGTAATTGCAGATTGAATTTTTCTTTAAAGACACTTCATCCTTGATTTTCATAAGTTTGTTCATAATACTTACATTAAAAAAGATTAAACATATATCGTGCAACGCACGATAATATTTAGCTAGTTAAAGGAAAAGGGAATATATGCATGCAAAAAGATAGACGGTGGAGGGTTGTAGAGGAGCTATAGTGATCACGTGGCGGTGTTTAATCAAAACTACGTAGTTTAATATTTTTTATTAATTTATATTTACCGTATAAATAACTCTTCTAGTTCATTAATGATTTGTCAAATGTTTGGGTCAAGAATGTGCAAATTAGTGCTTCACAAATATAGAACATTGCACACATTCATAAATTGAGTTAGTGCAGAGATCGTGCAATCCTCATTTTTACCATTGTAGATATCTTCCATTTGCTCGTAAAACTATTTTAAAAAAGTTGGGCTTATGATCATGGTCCATTAATCTAAGAAGTAGAGCAGTTTGAATAAGATTAGTTCAGTTTAATTTATTTTAATTTATTTTAATTCCGCGAAGATAATTTATGATCAAATCAAGTAAATGTAGACATACTGATTCTATTTTATATATATTCATTTTTACTTCAATCCAGTTAAATAATTCAATTCAGTTTAATTCAGTAAAAAATAAACTAATGAGAATATTCCTTATGTCATTTGGTTATTCTTGATTCGTCTCTTATAGTTATTATATAGAAAAAGTGCCATAAGGTGGTCTATGTCACAAGGCCATCCGGCCTACTACATACATAATTTATTTAAATAAACTATAAAACTTTTGAGTGCTCTTCTGACTCAAACGAAATTGCTTAATACAATTTCTTGAATAGATTGATTTGAGAGTTAAAGATTGATCCCTTATATTTATAAAATAATAATGAAGATTTGTAGATAGGTAATTAAACAAAATAACATGATTGAATGTAAAAAAGGTCTTTGATAATTAGTTGGTTGTGTGTATTGATATTTATTATAAAACGCAAAGATATAGAAGACATACCAATCACACTATCATGGCCAAATGAATCTTAATAACTCTACAACGTCCTTTTCTCAGATGTAACAACAGGATCCGAAGATTCTGGGGTTACAGTCATATGATCTTCACTAATTTCACAACAAATTGATATGTTAACCCCTGCAACTTCCATCGCATGAGGTACATCACCCTTAGGGAACATTCATCCCACACACGAACCGTAGGAATGACATGAGTTTATGTTTTTGCTTCACCATTCCACAGGTTGCCTTTTATATTTATTTTTTAAAAAAATCTTATGTGTATTTCGTATGAATATTCATTACTTCTTTAAACCTTATCTTCATCGCTATACTACCTGATGTATCACCTAATTACTCAATCCTTTATCGATCATTAGGTAACAATGATCAGATAGGAATGTTTGTTTATGTCTATCACAAACACCCTATGAATATTGTCTCTTTTTTGAAAATTTCAATTTTATTTATATACTCTATAATACGTAATCTACTATCTTTGAATTTTATGTGTTGCCATGTGAGCTCATAACATATCAATTATTTAGTTTGAAGATTATTTTAACCCATTTTCAGTCAACACTAATAAATTAGAACTGTAATAGTAACTAGATTATAATTCCATGATGAAATATTGATTTTTTTTAATCTCTCTCTCCTCTATACGCTCTCGCATCTCTCTCCAAAAATAAAACCCCCAAACTTGCCTCGTCGGAGGCCGCCATTGCCACCACCGACCGACGGCCTGTCCCATACCTTTACTTCAATTTTCCAACCTGATGTATGGCGGACACCACGCTTGACGATGAACTTGCCTCACGAGCTGATATGTAAAAAAAAGTCTCGGGTGTCCCAAGGATAGACACTCCGACGCTCAAATTAGTATGATGCGTAAGGCGCATTGTATGAGTTATGAGATAGAAAATGTGTACCAAACCTTTGGGTATTTATATGGCTACAATCCGTAGATCACCAAAATATGTAATTATGGTAGGAATACAACTATTATAGAAATAACAGTTGTGTTACCATGTATAGAAGAAGTGTATTTCGGTCATGGCTGTATTTACCATGTTTAGGAGGATGTATATTTCTTGGAAAACATTCATAATATACGCATTCCTTATAAGGATTAGGATTGATGGAACCGTGGATCCATCTCCCGCGTAACTCGAGCCCATGACCCTTTTCGGGCCCTGATCCGAGACTGAATGAGGTCCAAAATACAAAACATGGACTTATCAGTAGCTCCAAGGTAGATCTTCAGAATTCGGAGGGCTCCATCTCGAAGGTCGAAGGAGAGGCTTGCTTCTCAGGGGAAGGCTAATAACTCGAGGGAGAGTAACTCGGGGCATTAAGCTCGGGGTGTCCTTCTAGGACCATCCTCTCGGGCTGACCCTTCTGAATATCTAGTTTTCAAGTTCTTTCGTATTCTATCAGAGTACGTGGACGGCTGAGATTATCTCTTTTTGAAATCCAGATGGGAGATATACGTGGAATATATTCATTGGAAGGTAGAGGCGGTCTGTCCCCCGTCTCTCCAATTGCTTACATCAGAACAAGAATCGAGGTAATTACTCACCTTAATGTCGTCTGGGTTTGGGTTAAATCTCCCAAATCATTCCCATTGTCTTCCTTGTTCAAAATTTCTTCTTTCAAAGTTCAGGAGACGCGTCAGTGCTTTATCACTTTCTGAAGCCCCAAATTTCTGCTTCCATAATCATCAGTAAGTGTTATTTTCTTTCTTCGTTATCTTTCTGTGTCTGTTTCTCCTTTTCCCTTGCGTATTCCCCCCCATACTCTCTGTAAGCATGAGTAACAGTAGCGAAACGATTTCCATCCCCCATCATGATGAGAGAGAGTATGCATGTGCTCAGGCCGAGGAGAATAGCTCCCGTGACTGCCGTAGAGCCGAGGTAACTAGTGGGAAAAGGCATGTGGTGTTGAAGAAGAAATCCTCTGATGAAGAGAAGAGATTAATGGTCGTGGCAAGAAGGGCACAGACGGAGGGGGTAGCCCCATAGTGGCGCGTGCGCCCGGTGAAGGATCTTCTATGCAGGGTGAGGGCAGCAGTAAGATGTCGGTGGAGGATGACAAAGCCCATGCTAAAGCTGCTGTATTTGCAGAGGGTTGTTGGTATTCCATCCCTAGTGATCATGTATTTCGGGGAAGATAAGTCTGCCGGTGAGTTGGTTACTCCGACTCGAGGTGTTATTTATGGGAGGTTCCTTCAACGTGGATTAACTTTCCCCTTTCCCCCGTTCCTGTGTGACTTCCTTGAGTGTTATAAGGTTCATCCGGGTTAGTTGCATGCCAATTATCATAATGGCCTTGATGACTTGGTGTGTCAGGGGAGGTTATAACCCAAGTCTTGCTCTTAACTGCTGATCCCATAGGAAAAAATATCTGGGTGATTCTATATTTATAATTACTATTTATGCAATGATTTTCCTCACCCAATCCAATGAGTATAACACTGATTTAGCAAGAAAGGATAATGATAGCAGGATCTTCGAATATTTACACCACTCTTAATAAATTTCTAAGAAAATAAATCTTGGACAGATCGATTTTTGTTCAGGTAATACCTAGTGGCTAATTTTACTATATACACATTAGCAATCGGCTATTGAAATGTTGAGAGGTGGTGGATCTTGGTTCATTGCATTTAGTTAATAGTTATTTGAATTAACGGTATAGGCTGATTATATTTTCATGAAAATGACAGTAAAAATATAACCATAATTTATTAAATATTTTATTATTCTCTAATAATGTGTTTTATTATTTTATAAATTCTTTGAAATTCAAGTTGTAATTTGTTAGGTAGAACATTGTATTATCATGAAAACCAACTCAAACTAAGGTGTAAAGAAACGGTAGTCTGATTAATAGTTGGGAAGGTACTGAATTTGGCTCTGGCGATTACGACGATTACTCTCTAAAACCCTAACCCTCTCTCTGATCTCCGGCGCCGCCACATGGCGGAGCCACCCACCAATGCTCATGCCCCGCCTGTGATATCCTATGCACAGGCGGTGGCGAATCGTAACCCCAATAGGAATCCGTTGTCTGGAGCAACCTTCTATCCAAAGCCGAGAGTTGACCATCTCGGGGAGCCTGGGCTTCACTTTTCCGATGAGGAATGTGACCGGATAGAGGAACCCTTGAAGCATACCCTTGTGGGTAAATTTGCTCGGGCTCGACCCCGACTGGATAAATTCCGACGAGATTTTCAGACGGCCAGATTCAATGGGCAGGTAGAAATCTATTTGCTTGATAATAGACAGGTACTTATGCACTTTGATCTTGTAGATGATTATTATAGGTGCTGGATGCATAAGATCTGGAACTTTGGAGCTTATTCGATCCGGATTACGAAATGGAGCCCGGATTTTGATCCGAATGCTGATTCTCCCATCATGCCGGTATGGATTGCACTCTATGGTCTGAAAAGATAGTTTTTTGATGAAAATACTTTATTATCTATAGGTAGTTTGATTGGTATTCCTGTGAAAATTGATCAAGCAACTTTGAATAAAACTAGGCCACATGTTGCTAAGGTTTGTGTTGAAATTGATATAACTAAACCACTTACAGAGAGAATTTGGCTTAGTTTCAGAAACATGGGTTATTGGCAAAGAGTAGAGTATGAAAGCTTGCCTTTTTACTGTACCAGATGCTCTAAAATAGGTCATGATATCTCTTCATGTAAAAGTGAACCTAAATCTAAACACATCATGCCTTGGAGACCTATTATGAATGATAATAATATACAGAATAATAATGTCTCATCCTTTGGTCTAACCAATAATGAAAAACAAATGATACCTACTGATGTGGTTAATACTAATCAAATTGCTCAGCACATCTCCTTGGAAAAGAGAGGTACAAATCTTGCAGGTAAAAAGGTGGTGCAACAAGTTTGGAGGGAAAAGGCTCCAGTGGTTCAGCAAGAAGTTAACACACTGACTGAGCCACAGCCACAGAACATTCAACCAGTCACACAAATGGTGCAAAGGAACACACAGGCTGAGCAACAGCCACAGATCATTCAACCAGTCACACAAATAGTGCAAAAGAAGACACAGAGTGTAGAAGCAACAACATTGAGTATAGAGAAGAGCCAAAAATCAACTATTCAACCTAAGGATAAAGACTCTGACAATTTACAAATCAGTGTTACCACATCTGGTGCAACTAACTCTGATGGTGAGCTTCAGTTTACATCAGACACACAAATTCAGAAAGACAATCTCCAACAACAGGATGTTTCCCACTCAGAAGATATACATGTAAATGTGGAGGAGGATAACTCTGAACAAATGGCTTCCCAGGTAAGTTCAGGTATGAACTCACCTTTATCTATAGAGGATACTGCACTACTAGATAATATGCCATTATTGCCTAATTTACAGTGGTCTCAGGAAAAGAAAGCTAAAGAAGTTGATGGTGATTTCATTCTTGAACCTGTCCATATAGATAAAAATAAATTTGATAGGCTGTTCTCTGAGACCACTAGGACAGATATTCCTCAATCTGAACAAACTGTTAAGAAAAAAAGGAATAAAAAAGACTATACTAGTACACAAAAAACAATTCACACTAGGTCACAGATTGATACAAATTCTATAATATAATTATGATTGGAATCAATTTATGTGTTTGGAATGCTAGGGGAATTAAAAATAAAAGAACTCAGGCTAGAGTATTGCATATGAATAGAAAACATAGGTTAGGCCTATTTGTAATTCTGGAACCTTTTCTTGATAGCTCTCAACTGTCAGCTATAGCATATAGGTTAGGTTACAGTCAATTTTATGCTCATCCTAGAAATAAAATATGGATATTGTGGAACGATGAGTTTAAAATTTCTATTCAAACAGAGCATGATCAATTTGTTAAAACTGAGATTTTACATGCATCTATAGCTACACCATGGCATGCCTTTTTCATTTATGCTAGACATAACATGTTAGATAGAAGGGATCTCTGGTTAGAGCTAGCACCACACACTCATTTATCTGCTATATATAGGAGACTTTAATGTTATGCGAAAAACTTCAGAATACATTGGACAAGCTTCTCCTAATTTAGACTCTATGTTAGAGTTTAATGAGTTCATAGAGGACAATAATATTATAGAGATTCCTTCTTCTGGAAATATGTTTACATGGACTGGGAATAGGAGGTTAAGATCTGGAAATATTTGTACTGTTTGGGAGAGATTAGATAGGGGTCTTATGACTCCAAATTTTCAAAATATTTTCCCAAATACTAGCATTAAAGTAAAATCCAGATTAGACTCAGATCACTCACCCTTGATAGTTCATCTAGAAAATCATGAGATTCACAATATTCCAAAATCTTTCAAATTCCAACATTGTTGGACTACACATTCTGGTTTTCTAGATATTGTAAAACAGAGTTGGGGACAACCTACTGGTATCTATGGCATGTTGAATTTTTCTGTAAAATTAAGGAGATTAAAGATTGATCTTAAACACTGGAACAAACAGGTTTTTGGCAACATACAGGATAATGTTAAATTAGCAGAATCCTTGGTTTTACAGAGAGAATTGGAACATCAGAGAGATAATAATGATACTAGTAGAACTTTGTTGCACAAAGCACATGCAGAAATGACTTTAGCTTTACTTAGAGAAGAAACCTTCTGGAAGCAAAAATCGAGGCTTAAATGGTTAGCAGAAGGGGACTCAAATACAAAACAATTTCACTCTACAGTAAAAGCTAATCATTCTAGACAGAAGATAGCCATGATTAAAAATTCAAGGGATGAGTGGATCACTAATCCTGATGAAATTGGCTCTGAAGCTGTTTCTTTTTTTAGCTCTTTATTATCTAATGAATCCTTGAGCAGTGATACAGGTACAACAGAAGAACTGCTTGATCAGATACCAGAACTGATCAGTTCAGAAATAAATGAAGACCTTATGAAGCAGATCACATAGGAGGAACTGAAAGGTATTGTAATGGCAATGGATGGTGAGGCAGCTCCAGCCTCCAGGCCCTGATGGGTACACAGGTATTTTTTACAAACATTGCTGGGATATTATCCAAAATGACCTTATTCAAGCTGTAAATGAATTTTTGTTAGGAATTCCCATACCTAGAGCCATCTCAGCCACCTTTATTATACTTCTTCCAAAAAGACAAGTAAACACCAACTTCTCTGACTATAGACCCATTAGTTTGTCCAACTTTTTAAATAAAACTTTTACTAGGGTCTACACAGATAGATTAAAGCCCATAATGCCACTTATCATCTCACCAGAACAGTCTGCTTTTGTTCATGGTAGAGAGTTGGCTGATAATGTTTTACTCATGCATGAACTAACTGAATTTTTAAATAGTAAAAATGGGGGTTTCAATATTTTCTTTAAACTTGACATGATGAAAGCATTTGACATGGTTTCTTGAAAATTCTTAACTAAATTATTACTAAAATTTGATTTTCACTCTCATTTAGTAAATAATATTATGGGCAATATCAAAGCATCTAACTTCTCTGTTTTGGTAAATGGGAGACCTTTTGGATTCTTTAAAGTTTCAAGAGGTATAAAACAGGGTGACCCATTGTCCCCTTTTTTATTTATAATCCTCACTGAAGTCTTCACAAGAACTTTGGGTAGCCTGTTTAATCAATCCAAAATTGATAAGTATAAGCTGCCACATACATTCACACAAATATCAAACTTAAGTTTTGCAGATGACACAATGGTTTTTTTGAAAGCCAATAGGCACAGTCTGGAAAATTTAATGGATTTCTTGGTAAAATATGAGATAGTGTCAGGACAGAAAATAGATATTGAGAAATCTACATACTATCTGTCTAAACATGCTCCTGTTGCATACCATAGAATGATATCAGATACAACAGGAATTAATACTGGTACTTTTCCATTCAGATACTTGGGCTGCCCTATTTTTATATTGAAGAAAAAACATACATATTTTCAGCCATTATTTGATACCATAGTTTCAAAACTGATATCCTGGCAAAATAAATGGTTGAATCAGGCAGGAAGACTAGTCTTGGTTAAACATGTACTCTCAGCCATACCATTACATATTTTAACTGTCATAAAACCTACTAATGGTGTGATTGAAAGATTGCATGTTCTCTTTGCCAAATTCTTTTGGGGTACTTCTGATTATGGTCAAAACAAAGTGTGGAGGTCTTGGGACAATCTGAGCTATCCATTTCTGGAAAATGGCTTGGGGGTCAAAAGTCTTCACACTTTAGTTAATGCTTTTTCTCTTAAGATTTGGTGGAAGTTACAGACAGGTAAAACACTATGGACAGCTTTCATGTGGTCTCTACCAGATTATAAAAAGACATCAAAAACATGGAAAAGGTACAAAGAGATGGATGACATAGCAACTCAGAACAGTGCCATTCAGGTGGGGGAAGGTAATATATCCTTTTGGGATTCAAATTGGAAAGATGTTGGAAACTTAATTGACTATTGGAATGATGATATGGATATATTGCATCTAGAGTTAACTGTTCAGGAATTTTTCTATAATCAACACCAATATATTGTTGAACTTGCTCGTGGATTTCCACAACATATAATTAATCTATTAGCCCAGGACTTTGCAATATATGTGAACTACACAGATAGAATGATTTGGAAATTGGAACCTACTAGTTTATTTACTATATCATCTGCTTATGAACATCTGAGGCACAAAAGACTTGAAATGCAGTCATATAAATTCCTATGGTGGAAATATATGCCAAGAAAACTATCTGTTTTTACTTGGAGATTGCTAAATAGATTAATACCAGTTGGAGACATTTTACAGGAAAACAAAATATATATAACTTCTATCTGCTGCTTCTGTAAAAAATGACTCTGATGATCTGCAACATATTTTCCATGATTGCCCTTTTATCACTACATTATGGAATGATTTTCACATACTCTTTGATTTGACACCTGTGCCTTTGAGCTGCCTATGGGACAGATGCTTCCATTATTGGAATGTTCATGTCAAATATCAGCTTCACAGAAAAATTGTGAGATTATTGGCTTGCTTTATTACATGGGTTATATGGTGCATCAGAAATGCTTATCACCATGATAATATTACTCCAAGGCTTCCTTTCATGAGGAAAAGAATTTTAATGCTTCTTCAAAGTGTTTTGAAAGTTCACAGATTACAATGGAAACCAGATGAAGCTGTTCATATCTATACTGAGCTTGTGCATCTTGCTCCAGTGGCTCCCCTTATGAGAAAACAAATTCAGATTGTACAGTGGAAGCTCCATGTAGCTCCATTTAAACTGAACACTGATGGTTCATCTTTGGGGAATCCTGGACAAGCAGGGGCAGGACTGGTCATCAGATCAATTACTGGTCAGGTGATCACTGCTAGATCATTATACTTAAATCATCAAAACAGTCTAGAGGCTGAAACTTTAGCCCTACTGGAAGAATTGCATCTAGCTTATATGGAGGAAATTGATAATCTTCAAGTGGAAATGGACTCCCTTATCCTTCTCAAACTGATCAGAAAAGAGTTTAAAATCCCTTGGAAGATGGAACCTCACATCAGAGCCATCTGGGCAATACAAAGTGAGTTTACTAATCTATCTTTTAATCATGTTTATAGGGAAGCCAATTCTGTGGCTGATTCTTTAGCAACTCTGGCAAGCAAGAATAGAAGATCTCAAACTTTTACATATGAAACATTGCCTAGAAAAATTAAAGGACTTGTCCAACTTGACAGTAGACAAGTACCTTATATTAGAGCTTAAATGTTATATTGATTGGTTGCAGTTACTGCTGATGCTTTTTGTATTATACTTTGCAGGCGCAAGGCCTGGATTGGACTATTGGAGAGTAGCAACAAAGCAACTTCACAACAATGAGCTGAAAGACAGAAAGAAGCTGGATACAACACAAGCTCAGGAACAATATCTGATCCCAGAATCTCTTAGAGATTTTAGAAATTTTATTGAAATCTCGTGCTCGTCGGTAGAGTTGGGTTTCGCTTTGCGATCCCTAAATTGCTTGCGAGCATTGAGTCCCTTTGTCGGCAGAATTGGTTTTCGCATAGCGATGCCTAACTTGCTTGCAAAAGTAGACATAGGTCTAGATAAGGTTTCCCTTCCATCTTTCATGACATCAAAATTGACATGTAACAATATTTTTTACTCATTTTTCATTGTACAAACAATTATTGATACTTTTTGGTTTGGTGAACCTAATAATTTCACCCCACTTAGGTGGTTTAAATAATAATAATAAAAGACTGTCCTATCATAAAGTCATGATAGGACCAGTGATTAAAACTAGAAGAAAAATTAATAAAAAGACGCAGAGAGACAAATATGCAATTTATGTGAATTTTGTAAAATTTCACGAGTCGGGTCACATAATTATTTTGACTTATAAGAATAATGAACGGGTCGCGTGTGTTTCCTTTATGCAGAATCAATCCACGTGCTTACCATTTTAGAGGAGCCCACCATGCAATCCCATTAGTTCATGTCTTTAATTAGATATTATATTAAATTAATTTCAAATTAATCAATTTTTCTTCTTAAAGTAGTAGTTTAGTTTAGTTAGTAGTATTGCATGGAGTTAGTGTATGAGAATAATTAGTTCAATAATTTAATAGATTAGTTTTTGTAAAAATTTCTAACTAAAATTTTAATGCTTAATTACTTAATTATTGAATGATCAATTAATTTAAATTTAATTGTTGTCAGTATTACTTCATATATACTAGACCTTAGTTCATTATTTGTAAAATGTTAGTTTAAAATAAATATTTATCACTAATGATGTTCATATTTTGATTCATTAAACTTATTTACTGCCGATTTAATTTATGTACATGAGTTATAATTTGAAATGTTAATTTTGGTTCAGGTATATAAGTTATAAATTTAGTTGTATGTAAGGTTACTTTATTAAAGTTAATGTTATATTTAATAAATAATTTTTTTTGATGGAAGTTTGTATATTTCATTTCAAAAACCATCCAAAATACTTACACCTCTTACCCCTCACTCCCGGCCATCTGAATTACAAAGAAAAAATAACAAGACTTTCCTACCTTAATAGCTCAATGTCATAAAACTGAAGTTTCATGCTAATTCCCTATTATTGTTTGAATCTTGTGTCCTCTCTTTGAAGAAGACTGATCAAAGCTAAGGAAATAAAGACTGACAGAAACCCCATTTCTATGGCAGAAGCCTTACAAAGATGAGCTATTCCCAAGACACTTAATTCATTGATCAAACTACTGAAATTCTGATGGCAAAAAATGGTTACTTGCCTTTGAACAAATTCCAGAGTGTAAGTCTTCTTCTGAAGTTTTCTTCTATTCCTCTCCAACCAAATTTGATATGCTGTACTAATCATCATCACCACTTTACTCGTTTGTTTCCTCTTGAAGTTAAAGACCAGTAGTCTCCTGAATTCCCTCACATTCTTAGGAATTTTTAAAACCATATTCCCTGCCAACTGTTTAGCAAAGGGACATTGCACAAACAGATGCTGAGTAGTCTCTGGCATATATATATATATATCACACATGAAACAGCAATTAGTCACCCCTCTTTGCATTCCTAGTGAGTGAAGTCTACTGATGATTGAGAGCCTACCTTTCAGTAGCATCCAGAGGAAAAAACTATGCTTGGGTATCAATTTAGCACTCCAGGTGATCTTTGATATATAATCCTTGGTATCCACGCCTTTCAGAAAATCATAAGCAGCTGCAATTCTAAAATGCCCCTTCTTGTCCACACAAAGCTGCAGTTTTGAACCAATTTCTTCCTTTACTTGCATTAAAACCTTCCAGCAGTTAGTAGTCCACCCTGGGGTTTTTGCCACCACATAACTGTCAAAATTGCTCCCTTTTAGATAGTAAGCATGTAGCCATCCGATCCAGAGAACATCTTTCTCAGTCTGTATGTCCCAAATCAGACTACATAGAGCAGCTTTGTTCCATATAGAGGGATCTTTAACACCCATACCTCCTCTCTCCTTAGCTATACACAGTGTCTCCCAAGAAATTGGCACCAACTTTCTTTGAGCCTCCTCTCTTTCCCACAAAAAATCTCTGCATAGCTTAGCAATATCTTTATGTATACTCTCTGGAATTTTAAATGCTCTAGCCCAATAACTGTTCAAACTAAGCAATAACTTTCCAGCATGAGCTAAACATTTAGTACTCAAAGATTTCACATTAGCAATCACTCTATATACTAATTGGGCACATGTGATTCTGTCCCAAGCTACAGCAGACAAAGGAATGCCCAGGTATTTGACAGGGAAAGAACCCTCAGGGATTTGCAGTTCATTAGCCAAACAAGTTCTGTCAGGTTCAGTGAATTTAGAGAAAAACACCTGTGACTTACCCTTGTTAATAGCTAATCCAGTGGTATTGTGGAATTCAGTAAGAATCTGTTGGACTCCCTCCATGGATTTGTGTGAGGCTCTACAAAATAATAGAAGGTCATCAGCAAATAACAAACTATGCAATCCCACTCTACTGCACCTTTGATGATACTCAATCTCCTTCATTTTAAAAGCTAAATTCAGCCTTCTGGTAAGGAATTCAATGCTAAGGACAAAAAGGAGAGGGGAAAGGGGGTCCCCTTGCTTCACTCCTTTCTTCCCTAAGAATGCTTCTGTATATCCACCATTAATTGATAAGCAATAAGATGTACCCTGCACACATGTCTTGATCCAACCAATAAACATTCCAGGAAATTTCAGACACTCAAGCCATTTGAACAGAAAATTCCAATCAATGCTATCAAATGCTTTCTGAATATCAACCTTTATCATACAACTAGGAAACATCCAAGATTTGTTGTACTTACTAAGTAGCTCCTGAGCAAGAAGAATGTTGTGTGTGATGCTTCTATCCTTTACAAAGGCACCCTAGTTCTCACTGATTAGATATGGGAAGACTACTCCCAACCCGTTGCAGAGAATTTTAGTCATCAATTTATACAGAACAATGCAGCATGATATAGGCCTATAGTCTGAGGCTGACTGAGGCTGAGAGATTTTGGGAATGAGTGCTAAAACTGCCCTGCTAAATTTACCCGGCATTAAATCTCCCTTAAAAAAATCCTTGATTGCTCTGCTTATGTCTTCTCCAATTACTGGCCATGCTTCCTTAAAATATTGACTAGTATACCCATCAATGCCTGGACTCTTTGATGACTTAATACTTTTAAGTGCAACCAGTATTTCCTGAGTTGAGACCTCTCCAATCAGTTTCATCTGTTGCTCCAAATTCAGTACTGAGCCCTCACTAATCACCTCTTCCTTAATTCTCATTGTTTGTACTCCATCTGTAACAAGCAGACCAGAAAAGAACTGTAATAATCCTTGTTCTATGTCTTGTTGACCATCCACAATTTTTCCATCCACTTTAAGACTCAGAATTTGATTCTGATATTGTTTCTTCTTCATTGCCTGGTGGAATTGTCTTGAAGGCCTATCTCCAAATTTCAGCCAATCTAATTTAGTCCTCTGCTGCAAAAACTGGAATTCTGACTCCCCCAGACTTGCTCCTTCCAACCTCAACTGCTCCTCTTCCTTTTGCAAATTCAAATCAGAGACTTTATCCATTAGTTTCATGTATTTCTTTAGCCAAGCCTCCTTTGCTGATTTGGCTTTAACCTAGATGTTAGCAAACTCCCTCTTGTTCAGTTTCAGCATGACTGTTTCTAGTACACTGAGTGCCTCAAAATCATCCTTCATTGTGTTACACTTTAACTGCCTCCATGTAGCAGCTACTAACCCCAAGAATTGTGGTGATGATGTCCACATATTAAAAAAATTGAAAGGTTTCTTCCTCAATTTCTTTTTCCCCTTAAATTGAATCACTAGAGGGAAGTGATCTGAGTCCAGCAATGACACAACCTCACACTCCACCTCCATAAATTTACTGATCCATTCATTGTTAACTAAAGCCCTATCCAGCTTACTATATATCCTCCCCACTATTCTTCTGTTACTCCATGTGAAGTAAGGTCCCTTAGTCCTCATTTCATGCAGCTGGAGTCTATGCGTAGTCTCTTTTAGTGGTTCTATCTCTGCTGGCTGTATAAGAGCTCCTCCTTTCCTATCCTCATAAGTCAAAGGGCAATTAAAGTCCCCCATAATGATCCATGGAAGATTTTGATGATCCAGCTGTAACAACTGAAGCCACAATTTCTTCCTCTCCTCTACACTATTTGCAGCATAAATCACTGTAATATAGCACTTTACCTTCAGACCTGACAGCACACAATGAGTATCAATTAATTGTACTTCTTTCCTCAGAATGGAAACTGAGAAAATGTCCTCTTTCCAAGCCAACCAAATTCTCCCAACACCTGCTTCCTCACAGTTTGTACTGAGTTTCCATCCCAGGCCTATCTGATCCCATACTTTGCTTTCTTTATCTTTTTTAACCTTAGTTTCCACCATTCCCAACCGCCCTATATTGTATTTACAGCACTGTTCCCTGCACTGTCTTTGCCTCCTTACCTGGTTCAGCCCCCTCACATTCCAGGTACACATAGCTTTACTCATCTGGTGGATCAGGTAATAAGTGGAAATTATTTGAGCACTTCCTCTTTCCTTCTCCCTTCTGTTTAACCACATTTCCTTCAATACTGTGTTTACCTTCCTTATGTGTTATCCTTCCTTGTTCAGTCACAGTGTTATCTTGCCTTCTGTTCCTTATATCATCTTTTTCCATGGTCACCTTCTTCCGCTGCTGAATATTCTTTCCTTGGTTCACCTCCTTAGTAGTCTCCAGTTCCTTTGGTTTCCACTTTTGAGGCACATTTACTGGAATATACATCTTCTTCTTTTCAGGCTCAGGTCTCAATTGTTCAGTCCTCTCAATCCATTTGCAATCCTCCTTGAAATGGCCAATCATGTTGCACTTAGCACATTTGGTAGGATACCATTCATAAATTACTTTTTGGTTCTGAACCACATCATTTTCATCTATGAATGAAACAGAGTCAGGGATAGTATCAGACAACTTTGCCTCTATCTGAATTCTTGCATAGTTAAGTCTTTCTCTGTACATTGTTGGCTTATCTAACTTCAGAGGTTTCCCCAGTGGACTTACTATTTTACTGAGAATGGTTGGAGTCCAGTATACCAACTTCAGTTTAGGCAACTGAATCCATACAGGGAAGGAAGTTGGTGCACTCAGATCCATATCTTGTTTCCACTCTTGAATGAGAATTGGTTTCCTGTTGAACAGTATATTACCTCTCTCCATCACAACATCTTTATGAATTCTAAGCTTAAATCTGACCATAAAAAGGCCAGGGCTTACTTTCCAGACTTTATCTACCTGGTTCTTCCAATACTGATGAAAGAAACCTGTCATAACATGCAATGGGGGAAAACCACCAACAATTCTACAAATTGTAGCATTCTCCCACCAATCAACACTCTCCTTAACTTCATCCAAATAAATTTTAGCCATACTGACACCATCTACCATTGAAGGTTCATAGAAATGTACCTCTTTTTGGTTAACCAGGTTAACCCTTGGTTGAGGTAATGCAGTCTGATGCTCCTGCGATGTCTTATACTCCAATTCCCCCTGTTGTGACTCACTTTCAGCTTGCTGTTCTTCCTGCTCAACCAGCTCCGACTTTGCTGCTTCCTCCTCTACACCCATCCCTTTTGAGTGCTTCCTTCTTGTGATTTTCGCAAAAGGGGTTAGCACCACCCTTCCATCATCCTCACTTCCCTCAGAATTCTCTTGACCTTGATCCCCTTTGACCTCCAGATCTGAATCTCTTGTGCTCGAGCTTGACTTTGTGATTAAGTTCATCGGATGACTTCCTGCACTATGAAAGTCTCCGCAGACATCCTTCAAGCCTGCCAATTCCATATCTCGTCGGATTAAACGATCCTCATCCGCCTCAATTGTATCCCCAAACAACTCATCATACTGCAACCTTTGCTTCCCCGATCTAATTTCCCGATCTCTGGCTTTCTTCTTCCCCCTGGAACTCATGGCAGAAACCGCAACGGATCACCGGAATCAGAAGGAAAAAACTTGCCGGAATCAGTTCGCACCTAGTGGTTGGTGGATTCGCCCACAGTCAGCGAGTACGCGTGAGGAAACATATTCGCATGATTTCATAATAAATTATATTTAATTCATAATTTAATTTTTTACACATGAGTCATTAATTAGTTTGTCGGTTTAAATGACCGTTTTTGAATTAGCATGGTTACTTTTAAATTCATTAAATTAAAATTATATAATATTAGTTATAACATATAAGTTATTGGTTTAACTGTTTGAAATGTTAGTTAAGAATAAATGTCAAATTAACAAAATACTCCTTACATTAACTAATTAGTTCATGTTTATAAATTATTAATTCATTTATTTGAATTGTATATTTAGATTTAGTAAATTCATTTAAATTCATTAACTAATATTAGTAAATATTTTATTAGGTTTATTTAACCTAGTGAGTTTAATATTTATTTTTATTTTATTAAATTTGCATGAGCATGGATGGAGGAGAGGACATTTGTGGTGGGAAAAGGCGGAAGATGAGTGAGGCGGGAAAAGGTTGGAGTAATAAATCATTGCAAAGTCTCTAGAAAGTCTCCTAAGTGTTATGGAACTATCACTATATATTTAAGGTCAAGTGATACTATTTTGTGTTAAAACATTGATAGTATCAAAGTGAACATATAGTAAAATATGTTTTAATGCAAAAATTCATGAATTTACATTAAAACATTAATAAAATTCAAATAACAAATTTTACAGTTCAAATTAAAAGGTACACTGTATAAGTTAAAACGTATAAAAACTCTTATGGAAAGTCAGGAAAATTAAACTTTCAGGGGACTTTCTCATTGTTTGCTTTGATTGATAGTCAATAAATGAGGCTTTGGGATATATTTGTGGATGGCACGCTCGGTTGTGGAAGACCCGCGAATGTTGTTGTTATAACCCGATTTCAACCCAGATTTTACAACCCGCGAAATTTTCATTATTTTCATAAATTGCAACGGAGACCTTCGTCCTATCGTATGTTAATGGTAGGACGGTCCTGCCCAAAACTTTCTCATCGAGTAATATATATACATGGCTAAATAATTTCGATATCAAAAAACTTTAAAATTTTAATTTGGATGAATCCAATATCTAGAGTACAACTTGAAAAAAGACAAATCCAACAATCCCAAATAATAAAGTTCAAAAGACCAAAGGTACCAAATCTAGAAAATTAAACAAATCCCCATAAAATTAGAACAAATCCAAATGAAGCATTTTCAGAAATAATCCTCAATCGATCAACTATGGGAAGAAAGCGCTGGACCACATGGTGTTGTTGTTGTCAGGGAATGGGAGGATCATCTCATCAGGCCCATTCCCAAACCCTAGATTCTGCTCGCTCGGATTATTCATCCAATCCACTAGCCACTGCGGCCTGCTGTTTGCACCATTCTCCATTCCCAGCACCGGCGCCGGCGCCTGAGGTGGAGGAGGAGGCGGTGGTTGGAGTGGAGGTGCCGCCGCTGGTGAGGCCGCAGAGGAGGAGCTGGCGGCGCTGACGTTCTTCTTTAGTGACTCGAGCCTCTTGTAGATATCCTTGAGCTTCTGGTCCAAGAGCCAGCCGAGATCGTTGAGATCCGGCATAATCATTCCCTGTAGAGATTTTCCGGTGAGGCATTGGTACATCACCTCCGTCGTCTCCTTCTCGCGGTTCTCCTTCTGCTGCTTCTTCAGCTGCTCCTTGGCCTTGGCGATCCTTTGTCTGATGAAGCTCTCCTACAACCAATTAAAAGCAATCACTAAAAAATCATCAAGAATTGTGCATTTTGGATCCCACACACAAACACTATAGAAATCAATCAAATATTACAAAGCATGTATGCTTATATTTATTCATATAAATTGTGCATCGATCTTAATCAATTCATGCATCAAACAAATATCATGCAATGCAAACCATTGAATTGATAATCAACAACCTTAAGGAATATGCATCTCAAGCTATTAAAATCAGATCCCAAGATCCAAACCTAACAAACTCATGAAATGTTACCACTTCATCTGCGTATTTTTGTTTTTTCAAAGAGGAGAAAAATTATTATGAATGTTTTTTCTTTCACCCCACAAACTAAAACCAGACAAAATAATCAAAAACTTTATCCTCTATCCATATGGTCGAAACCTAAAAAGAAGGAAAAAAAAGTCAGCAGCTGATACCTGATTCACCATCTTTTTGCTTTGCTCCATCTCAGGCATGCGTCTGAACTGAGAGATGACCCTCTGGGCCCCAGCAGCATTGGGCCAGACCTCAGGCTGGGTCTCGTACGGGCTGTAGATGATGGCGCAGGCGTCGATCCCGCACAGCGTGCTCAGCTCGCTCACCTTCTTCATAAGACCCTTCTTCCTCTTCTTGTACGTCGCCTTTCGCGCGGAATCATTCGTGATGTATGCCAGCTTTACCTTCTTTCTTGTCATGTCTGTGGATCACAGAAAAGAAATTATGGGATGATATGGAATTAATTTTGCAGAAAAGCACTTAACTTTTGGTTCTTTCTCTTTCAAATGGGATTTGCTTCTTATACAGTGACATACCAAGTCTGTATATTAATGTCCTTGATTTGCTATGATTGTAATTCAATGCATCCGTTTACTTGCTCCCTGCCTGATATCTATTAAGCTTTTTGGGCAGGCTGTGTTCTCAATGTTTTCATCATGTTTCTTAGTAGAATTTAATTGATTTTATGTGCTTTTTGAATTCGGATGTTCGTTTTTGAGTAATTTTATGCCTTCTGCACATTTTTCATTCATAAATTGAATGTGTTCAGTCCCGATTTGGATAGAATGACAGATTGTTTGAAAAACTGAGATTTGCACTTAACTGCTGATCCCGTATGAACAAATATTTGGGTGATTTTATATTTATAATTACTATTTATGCAATGATTTTCCTCACCCAATCCAATGAGTATCACACTGATTTGGCAAGAAAGGATAATGATAGCAGGATCTTCGAATATTTACACCACTCCTAATAAATTTCTAAGAAAATAAATCTTGGACAGATCGATTTTTGTTCAAGTAATACATAGTGGCTTATTTTACTATATACACATTATCAATCAGCTATTGAAATGTTGAGAGGTGGTGGATCTTGGGTCATTGCATTTTAGTTAATTGTTAATTTGAATTAACAGTATAGGCTGATTATATTTTCATGAAAATGACAGTAAAAATATAACCATAATTCATTAAATGTTTTATTATCCTCTATAACAAATTCTTGAATGAGACCGTCCTATAATAAAGTTATGATAGGACCAGGGATTAAAACTAGAAGAAAAATTAATAAAAAGGCGCGGAGGGATCAATGTGCAATTTATGTGAATTTTGTAAAATTTCACGGGTCGGGTCACATAATTATTTTGGGTTACAAGAATAATGAACGAGTCGCGTGTGTTTCCTTTATGCAGAAACAATCCACGTGTTTGCCATTTTAGAGGAGCCCACCATGCAATCCCATTAGAGCATCTTCAGTGGTAAGCAAGATGATTGTGTACCTTGATATGCCACATCATTTTTTCAAGCAAGTATCTTGTCAAGCTAGTGTTTCAATTAGTGGTAAGCTATTATGGTCCCACATATACACAATACCTACCAAATACTATTGAATTAGTAATGTAGGGCCCACAAAAATAATGTCAAGCTAGTTGCTTGTGAAGGCAGCCCTTCCTTGAGAAGGCTAATGACGTGGCAAAAAACAATGGTAAGCAACTAGCTCAACTATTTAAAAAATTGCAAGCAAGTCCAAAAAACCAACCATTGGAGATGCTCTTAGAGCATCTTCAACGGTAAGCTATAATACATGGTAGCTTACATTAATTCAAGCTAATTTGCTAGCAAGTTACAAAATTCTCCAATGGTTAGCAATAATATAGATTAGCTTGTATGACCCCACATATTTCCAATACACATCCAAATACATTGAATTATTGATGTGGGGTCTACCAAATGAGACTCAAACTAGTTGCTTGCCAATGCTAGTTGCTTGGCAAAACTAGTGCTTGTGGAGATGCTCTTAGTTCATGTCTTTAATTAGATATTATATTAAATTAATTTCAAATTAACCAATTTTTCTTCTTAAAGTAGTAGTTTAGTTTAGTTAGTAGTATTGCATGGAGTTAGTGTATGAGAATAATTAGTTCAATAATTTAATAGATTAGTTTTTGTAAAAATTTCTAACTAAAAGTTTAATGCTTAATTACTTAATTATTGAATGATCAATTAATTTAAATTTAATTATTGTCAGTATTACTTTATACATATTAGACCTTAGGCTCTGTTTGATAAAATTGAAGTCTGAAATCTGAAGTCTGAAGTCTGAACCATTAAGTGCTGAATAATTAAGTAGTTTGACTGTTTGATAAAGTTAAATATGATGTCTGAACACTGAAATTTAAGTTTAAATGAAAAATGTTCAAACTAAATTAAAATCGAAAATAAAATGTATAAACATAAAAACAATACAAATTATAATAATAATTTACATTCTTATGCTCATATTTGCGAATAATGAATTTAAAATATAAAATGATGAATTAAAAATAAGAAAATAATTTACTCTTGCAAAACAATTAATATCTTAAATAATAATAAAAATAACAACATCAAATTATTATTATCTGAAATAGAAACACATTTATAACTATATGTTTCTGAATAAAATAATAATCAAATTAATAATTAAATAATAGCATAAAGTTATTGCATATATATATATATATATATGAAAGAATTCTAACTAGTTTAAATTTTAATACATTATACAATAGAACCCAATTTCTATCATACTCGATTTTAATCATGAATTATATTTCAATTATATTTTATAATATTAACTTTTACATTTGTATTTATATATTTAGCTAAAATATATATAAATAAAAAATTAGAAATCAATTATTAAAAAGATAATGAATATATTTATAAAGCAAAATTTTTTAACAAGTGATTTACCAAGATAAATGTTATTGTTACTATTATTATTATTATTATTATTATTATTATTATGCGTACGGCGATATCAACTTTCAGACACAAGTGATATGAAAAACAGCGTACGATTTGTATTAGGGATTCAGACGCACTTATTCCTATTTATTCGCTCAGACATTTAAATTGGACGTTATCAAACACACTGAATTCCACTGAGCACTAAATCATTCAGATTCAGCGATAAGTGTGGTTATCAAACGCAACCTTACTTTGCTTTGGGCTTAAGTAGAAGTATTTCTGAAAAGAGTTGCCTTACTGCCTATGACTCTGAGTTGAAAGTTTTATCTGTTCTGTTTGTTGATGTCTCATAATCATAGGTATAAATGATTTGGCATGGGTAGTAAAAGAAATTCTGTTATTTCGTGATGGAAGGTTAAGCACCCAATGTCATCACTTTTGAAAAAGTTGAACTAAGCAAAATTTTGCTCTGACCTCTCTCATCAGTTACCAACACGCGCCGCCCACAAATGCCCACTTTTCCCTTTACAATATAACCGTTAGGCACTGACTTCCCCGTTAACGGTCACAAACTGTCACAAATGGGGGCTCCCCCGCCCCAATCTGGTGGCTTTCCTACCGGAAAATCCTACGCCCAAATCCTCTCTGCCTCAAATCAAACCCCCTCTTCATCCCCCCTTCCTTCAAACCCAGAAATTTGACCGATAACCTCGTTCAACGGCAAGCCGGCATGTATGTACACGAAAGAATCAGTCCAGGTCCTATCCAAGCACTACGAAAATGCACTCATCGAAAAGTTTCAGCGCGCCAAGCCCACTATGTTCACCATTCAAGTAGCTTTTCAGAAATTGGGTTTCTCCGGCCGATTTCAGATCGGCTCTTTGGACTATAAACACGTGCTGATCCGATTTGATTCCCAGGAGGATTATCAGCGTTGCTGGTTGAAAGCATTTTGGCTGGTTGCAGGATCATCCATGAAAATACTCAAGTGGTCACCGGAATTCTCGCCGGAGCACGAGTCGCCGGTGGTACCAGTATGGGTATCGGTGAAAGACATTCTCTTATACTACTACAACAACACCCTCATTCAAGATGTCGGGAATCAAATCGGCAAATACATCAAAATGGATTCGGCGACAACTCACATCACCAGACCCTCAACTCTGAAGCTGTGCGTGGAGCTGGATCTCACCAAAGAGCTTATGCCATCGATCCAAATCGGGTTCCCGGATGATTACAAGGATTGTGAAATTGAATATCACAGTCTCCCACTATATTGCCAACACTGCCGGAAAATTGGGCATCAAGATGCTAACTGCAGGATTCTCCACCCCGAGCTAAAGAAGGCCTGGCAGGAGAGGAGGCAGAGGGAGAATCATGAGAAACAACAAGCTCCCCCACGCCACCAACAGGGAGACAGAGAGGGAGCAAGCTCATCCGGCCTAACTCCTAAGCAAAAAGATCAAACATGGGTGAAAGTCTCCAATAAGAGCAGTGAGAAGGAAACCAGAATGGTGCTATACCAGCCACAAGATAGAGAGACTGTCTTCAAAGGCTTGAAAAAGCCACAAGTATCCTTTTTCTCACTTGATGAACTAGATATAGGCAGGATGAAAAAATTGTCAAAGATGCACAATCACACCAACACAAGCACACAAATCACCACTCACCCTATCACAATCCCTTCATAGCCAACACAACCTAAAACTAAAAATGATCTCTCCATGGTCACATATCAACCAATAGAGATATCAAATGCTTTTGAAATTTTGCAGGACAGTCTCAGTGATAGCTCTGAGGACACATTTGATGATGCTCAGGAGGATACAGGCTGGATTTCTGACTCACAAGTGCAGAGGCTGCAAGGTAATAATATGGACTCTCCAACATGTAAAATGAGCACAGGTATAATTCCTACACCTTCACCAGCTAAGGGTCTGTCTGAAAGTTTCAGTAGAATCCTTAGACTAAAACAAAAATTAATTATTTTTAATGATTAGTTTTAAATCAAATATTTTGGTCTGGAACATTAGAGGTTATGGCACCTCAATGGAAAGATTTAGAACATTAATTCTGTTGCATAATATTCAAATTTTATGTTTAATAGAGCCAATGCATGATAGTAATGAAATTAGGAATTTACAGCATCAGATAGGTTTCACTCATAGTCTGGCAGCTTCATCTGCTAAAATTTGGCTTTTCTATAGGGATCATTTTGACATTGATGTCATTTCTGAATCAGACCAGTTTATTCAGGTTCAGATCTCAGAAAAGATATCAATGACAACTTGGATCTCAATTTTTGTGTATGCTCATGTTACTAGAGGTCCCAGATTACAGTTATGGTCTGATCTGTGTAATTTACCCCCTCAACCAACAATGTATGTTGGTGATTTCAACACAGTGGCATCTGTGTTGGAAAGAAGAGGTAGGCATAGACCACCATTAGGAAGTATTAGAGAATTTAGGGGCTTCATTGATGCACTACAACTTCAGGAAATACCAACTGTTGGAAATCAATTCACATGGACTAACAACAGGGTTAAACAGGATAGACTCTTACAGAAATTAGATAGAGGGCTGTGTTCTCTGGACTGGATAGCTAATTTCCCACATTCATCCATCCATGTATTAAATAGAACCTCCTCAGACCACAATCCCCTACTTATAACCATCCAAAACACAATTCAGCACTCCCCAAAACCTTTTAGGTTCCAGGAAATGTGGTTGAATAGAGCAGAATTTAAAGATATGGTTAAGAATAGCTGGGAACTGCCTAGTCAATACAGTGGGATGTTTAACATGGTATGCAAACTGAAAAGATTGAAGCCTGTATTGTCAGCATGGAATAAATCCTCTTTTGGAAATGTTCATCAAAATTTGCTTCAGGCTGAGGAGAGTGTATCAGCATTGGAGGACAAGTATCAAATGAGTGGCACTGAACAAGATTTATTGGAGTTGAATGAAGGGAGAGCCAAGTTAATAACAGCAGAAAAAGAAAGCCTCATTTTTTTGGAAACAAAAAGCTAGAGTCAAGTGGTTGCAGGAGGGTGATGCAAACTCAAAGTTCTTCCATAATTCTGTCAAAGAAAAAAGATGCAGAGCAAAAATCACCAAGATTAAGAGGGCAGATGGTACATGGATCACAGACATATTGGAAATTCAGAAAGAAGCTGCAACTTTTTATGAGAAACTTTTAAATGAGAGTGAGGAAGAAGCTGATCTTTCAGGGCAGTATATGGAGCACTTTATGTCTGTTATACCAAAACTCATCTCTGATCAGGAAAACACCCAACTATTAAGAGCCATCAACCTAGAGGAACTGTAGAAGGCAACTTTTGAACTGAGCAAAGACAGTGCTGCAGGCTCAGATGGATTTTCTGGCCTTTTTTACACCAGTTGTTGGGAAATTATAAAGATGGATTTACTGGGAGCAGCAGAAGAGTTCATGTCAGGGAAAAAACTTCCAAGGGAAATTGCAAGCACATGGCTTGCCTTGATACCCAAAAAACCAAACCCTAGCTCTTTTGGGGAATTCAGACCAATTAGTTTATCCAATTTCCTGAATAAAATCTTCTCAAAAGTTCTGATGGACAGACTTAAGATTTGCATGCCAAATATTATCTCAGAGGAGCAATCTGGCTTTATGCAAGGAAAAGAAATATCTGACAATATTTTGCAGATGATGGAAATGGCCAGATTATTACCTAAAAATCAAAAATTGGGAAATATGATCATCAAGTTAGACATGCAAAAAGCATTTGACAGGGTATCTTGGGCCTTCTTAAATTAAGTAATGCTTCAGTTTGGGTTCCATGGCTCTTTTGTAAAAGCTCATTATGCAAAATATTGAATCTGCTTGGTTTTCAGTGATAGTAAATGGTATAGCAACAGGCTTCTTCCCTTCCAGTAGGGGTATAAAGCAAGGAGACCCAATTTCACCATTTCTATACAATATAGTTACAGAGGCCTTCTCTAGAGAGATTAAAAAACTTTTTCAGATTAATTATCTGGAACATTTTTCACTGCCAAGGAATGTGCCTCCTGTTTCCCATTTAATGTACGCAGATGATACAGCTATTTTTATAAATAGTGGAAACAGGAACCTGAGAAGACTGAGGCATTTTTTGTATGCTTATGAAACTGTCTCAGGGCAGAAAATAAGCTATGAAATATCAGAATTTTATGTTCATCCTGGCACAAGATTGATAAGGAAGACAGTTATAAAAAGAATTCCGGGGATGAGAATTGGCACTATACCCTTTATCTACCTAGGAGCTCCTATTTTTTATGGTAGAAACTTGATAAGATACTATCAGAGCTTAGTTGAGAGAATGGAGAAGCCCCTGGTAAATTGGAAAAATCAATGGTTGACACAGGCAGGGAGACTGATTTTAATTAACCATGTTTTAATGGCCATCCCCACCCATATCTTTTCTGTTTTACAGCCACCTAAATTGGTGCTAAAAAGAATGGAGAGAATAGCAGCTGCCTTCTTCTGGGGAAGCTCAGATTTTGGCCAGAAAAGAAGTTGGAGAAGATGTAATAAATTAACTTTACCAACAGTGGAGAATGGAGTTGGAATCAGAGACATCAGGGCAGTTGTTAGATCCTTTTCTTGCAAGCTCTGGTGGAAACTCCAGAGAAATTAAAATATGTGGACTAGACACCTTTGGTCCCTACCACAGACTTATAAAACCTCCCCTACTTGGCAGAGAATCTGTGGTATAACAGAACATGCAAATGCTCACACACAAGTTTTATGTGGAGAAGGGAAGAGTTCTTTTTGGAATGCCAATTGGTTGGGAGTTGGAGCTCTCTACTACCACTGGACACACACCTCACTTCCATTTCCTAACCTAACAGTTTCACAATTCCTGACAAGCAAGAATTTTTACACTAACTGTATGGAGCAACATTTTGCTATCAACATTATTGTCTTGTTGCAGGAGGCAGAGCTAATTTCAGATTATAAGGACAGGCTTATCTGGAAGCCTGGAAGGGAGGGGCAGTTCACAATTAAATCAGCTTACCAATCACTCAGACAAGCTGGACCAGTCAACCAAATTTTCCAAGAGGTGTGGAAATCTAAGGTACCTAAAAAAATTGCAATTTTCTTATGGAGAATGAAAAATGATCTTCTGCCTTTTGATAACATTCTCAAAAAAATTGGATTTTCAATCTGTTCAAAATGCCTTTTTTGTAGCAACTGTGACACTTTAAATCATTTCTTTAATGCATGCCCAAGTAGTTTAGAAATTTGGGATTATATGCACAGAAAGTTGATCATGCAGGTGCCAGTATTCAGAAATATCTCTAGTAGATTGAATTTTTATTTATCATACAAAGGTTTATCTAAGATTCATACTGAGGTGGTCAGAGTCTCTATGATGATCACCTTCTGGCACTTATGGATCAGAAGAAACAAACTCTTGTATGATGAACTAAAATTCTCTACAGTAGACATTCTGGAAATGATTATCAAACATACTGCACTGGTCTTCACAGCAGAACCATTAACAGGTAACAGGGACAGGAATCAATTCTTGATAGGTGTTGGATTCATCCCATTTATTAGGTCTAAGAGGGCTAGAGCTGTTAAAATAATAAAATGGTACTCCCCTGATTATGGAATTAAAGTCAATGTGGATGCTTCATTTATAAATGGTCAATGTGGGATTGAGATTGTTATTAGAAATGACAGAGGTTTAGTAGTCTCACTTCACATGATACACACACAATCTAGCTCATCACTTCATGGGGAGCTTTTGGCAATAAAACATGGCATCACAGTAGCAAGGCAAATGAATTTTCAAGATGTGATAATAGAGTCTGACTGTAGTACTGCAGTCATTGGATCTAATTTTCCACATAAATGTGAATGGAGACTCTATGATATTTGCACACAGATTAAGAATTCACTCCCACAGAATTTTCAAATTCATCATATTTTAAGGGAGGCCAACAGACCTGCAGATTTCATTGCTAAATTATGCATGGCTCAGCACATGAGTGCACAACTGACATTAGATAGGTTCCTCCTGAGTTAAGGGGCTTAATCAATCTGGACATGATAGGGGTTGCAACAGCCAGAACCTCCTATTAATTTTAGAATAGTCCCACTTGATTTTTTTTTCTGAGTTTCAGATGAAAAGAAAGGATGGACAGACATCAAGCTCAGAAGGGGATGCTCTCCTCAACAAATGCAATTTTTATACTGCTCAGGCCAAAAAAAGGAAGGCTCACCTCCAGCTCAGGCCAGAAGGTTTCTTCATGTTATAACATAGCCAAGACACTTGCTTTCAAGACATATCTTAGAAATCAGCCATTTTTTGAACCAAACATATGGTTTTTTTGGGCTGTATGTAAATATTTTGGCATATCTACTCTCTTTTTATCAGTTCTAAGGGTGGCTAAATTGTGCTTCGGTATTTGTTTACTCGATCACTAACCAGCTCCCCTTATTGATTCTGATAACTAGAGATATCAACAGATAGCCAGTAGTTTAGAATCTCAAATTTTGTGAAGTTTAGATGCTTCTATGGGCTTGTCCCTTGTAACAAACTTAAGGCTTGCCTTATTTTGGTCTAGGGTGCCAAATAAAATCCCTCCAAATAAAAAAAAAGATTTGGCATGGGTAGTACATGTCAGATTACTGTTTACAGGTTCCATGATTCCCACAATCATTTATACTTGCTACTGTGTTTTCTCAATGAAGCAGAGTAATGAATGAAGTACAATTATATCCCAGACTCTAATTTAATTCTCTTCTGTGGTGGCTTAATTCTCTTGTTCTCTTGATAAAGCTGAACTAAAATTATATATGATGTATTAAAATATAGAATTTGCGTGGAGAAATTCATGTTCATTTTATTTAAATATATATTTTGTTTGACTGAATTGCAGGGTAGCATGCCTAACTGTAGAATTGAAGAATTGTATCAAAGATATTGGGTAAATTCGTGTGTCTATATTCATGAGAAAGTTTACATTATATAAGGTGGTTATGTCTACCTAACTATCTAATCTACAGATGTGGGATTAATGTACAATAACATAATTACAGAAGGAAAATGATAGTCTAACCTATATTCCATATACAATACTAATTTATATAGAAAACAAACATCTTTTTTCCTTAACACTCCTCCTCAAGATGGAGCATGAGAATCCCGAATGCCCATCTTGCCAATCAAATCCTGAAATGTACGGCGTCCAAGTGCCTTGGTAAACAGATCAGCAGGTTGCTCAATAGTACGAATATGATGAGCAACTATCTCACGAGACTGAATCAAATCACGAACAAAATGACAATCAACTTCAATATGCTTCGTCCGCTCATGGAACACTGGATTAGCAGCAATATGAAGAGCTGCTTGACTGTCACAAAACAGCTTCATCGGCTGAGAATGTGATACGCCTAGAGACTTGAGAAGAGATTTCATCCAAATAAGCTCACAACAAACATAGGCCATAGCACGATACTCAGCCTCTGCAGAAGAACGAGAGACTGTTGGTTGCTTCTTTGTCTTCCACGAAACTGGAGAATCACCAAGGGTCACAAAGTAGCCAGTCAAAGATCGTCGAGTAATAGGACAAGCAGCCCAGTCAGAGTCACAGAAACCAATGAGCTGCAAAGGACTACGAGATGAAAGAAACAATCCTTGACCAGGATGGCCCTTGAGATAGTGCAAGACTCGAATTGCAGCTTGCCAGTGCGCAACTCGAGGTTTCTCCATGAACTGAGCCAAAGTATGAACTGAATAACTCAATTCTGGACGAGTAATAGTCAAATAGATAAGCTTTCCAATGAGACGTCGATACTGAGCAGGATCATCATGCATAGGACCTTCATCTTTCGCAAGATTATGTTGTGTCTCCATTGGAAAAGTAGCAGGCTTTGCTCCCAATAAGCCTGTATCAGCCAAAATATCCAAAGTATATTTCCGTTGAGACAGAAACATACCATCAGGGCGACGTGCAATCTCAATGCCCAAAAAATACTTCAATGCTCCAAGATCCTTCATGTGAAAGAAAGAACTCAAATACTTCTTGAAGGCAGACAAAACATCTCCAGAGGAACCAGCAATTACAAGATCATCCATGTAAACCAAAACATGGAGAGTAACACCATTTCGGATATATGAAAACAAGGAATAATCAGTTTTGCTTTGAACAAAGCCATATCTGCGCAATGCCTCACCTAACTTAGCAAACCAATTACGAGGAGCTTGCGAAGACCATAAAGTGATTTCCGAAACTTGCAGACAAGCCCGGGACGAGGTAACACATATCCTGGAGGGGGCTTCATATAAACCTCCTCCTCAAGATCACCATGCAAAAACGCATTATGCACATCCATCTGATGAAGCTCCCATCCCTTAATGACAACAACACCCAAAAACAAGCGAACAGAAGACATCTTAGCAACAGGAGCAAATGTCTCAGTAAAGTCAGTCCCCTCTATCTGGCGATTCCCAAGCACAACCAACCGAGTTTTGTAGCGTTCAATAGAACCATCCGAGTTATACTTCGTACGAAACACCCATTTGCTACCAATAGCTCGTTTGCCAGAAGGAAGAGCAGATAAAGTCCATGTCTTATTGCGTTCAACAGCATCAATCTCAGCAACCATTGCTAGACGCCATTGAACAGAGCGAGAAGTCTCAGAAAACGTTGTTGGATCCGAGCCAGCCGTAACTGCAGCCAAAAAACTAGAGTACGAAACCGAAAATTATTACAGGAAACATAATCAGCAATAGGATAGCGAATACCTGAGGACGGTGAGGATGATGAAGCAGCTGGAGGGGGGTTTATTGAAGGTGCAGTGGCGGTGCAGACGTAGTCACGGAGGCGAACAGAAGGCTGGCGAATTCTGGTGCTCGGCGGTCTGGGCAGCGGAGTAGAAACAAGCAGTTCAACGTCCGAATCTGAAGGAGATGAAGACAACGGAGAAGAAGCATCTGAGTCAAAGGCTAGGACAGCTGGATCCATTGCCGGAGACCAAGCGGAAGTCGTGGCCGGCGAGATTTGCAACGACGTGGTGGCAGTCGACGACGAGCTGGTCGCAGATAAAGGCTCGCCGGAAGAGACATTCGGATCAGGTTTCTGAGTTGAACGTGGAGGTGTAGTATCTCCAATGAGCAAGGCAGGCGATGTCGGCGAAGCTGGACGGATCAGATCTCCAAGCGCGTGAGGTGAACGTGCCCGATCCACACCGTTAGGCGCGTGAGGAGCACGCGCCATTGGCACCCCATCTGGTGCGTGAGGAGCACGCGATGCTTGCACCACGTCAGAACCATGCACGACCGGCCCATGCATGGCCGGTCCAACCGCGCCCGGACCATGCTCGTCCGAATCGGGCAGGACCGGTTCAAACCTCTCTGGGCCATGCAGAACGTCCGAAAATAGCCCAGACTGCCCAGAAAAACGTTCGGTCGACGGAGAAGACTATGGGGAAGCAAACGGGAAGCAATCTTCATAGAAAACAACGTCGCGACTCGCAAAAATCGTATGAGTATCAAGATCATAAAGTCTCCATGCCTTCTTGTCTGTAGAGTATCCCAAAAATACGCACTTTCGGCTTCGGGAGGCAAATTTATCTTTTGGTCTAGGGAGTTGGGATGCGAAGCACAAAAATCCGAACACCTTCAAATTTCCATAGTCCGGAACTCGGCCAAAGAGGAGCTGATACGGGGAGCGATCCTTCAATAGCGGCGACGGAGTTCGATTAATCAGGTAAGCAGCGGCAAGAACATAATCACCCCAAAATTCAATTGGAAGATTAGCCTGAAACATGAGAGCTCTAGCAACGTTGAGAATATGACGGTGTTTGCGCTCAACACGACCATTTTGCTGTGGCGTGTAAACAGTCGAAGTCTCGAAACGGACTCCTTTTTCCAAAAAATACTGACGAATAGGCTGAAATTTGGTACCATTATCCGCACGAACACACTTAATATTGCGGCGAAACTGAGTAGAGACAAGCGCGAAGAACTCTTTCATCTTGGAAAACACTTCAGACTTACTAACTAGTAAATAAATCCAAACAGCTCTAGAGTGATCATCAACTATAGTCAAAAATGACACTGCCCCACTAAGTGAGGGGTTACTAAAAGGACCCCAAACATCACAATGAACAAGATCAAATAAACTACTAGCTGTTTTGGTATTCGAGGAAAAACTACTTCTAGACTGTTTTGCTCGATGACATGTTGAGCAAGGAACAGATGTATTATTTCCACGCAATCCTAATATTGGAATAGATGACAGCATCGATGGAGAAGGATGACCAAAACGTCGATGCCACAAATCAAACGAAGAAGCAGAAGCAGCAGACACATGGAGAGATCGAGCAGGCGAAAGTGGAGCCCCGAGACTACACAACCAATAAACCCCTCCTCGCTGACTACCAACACCAGTCACCATCCTCGTGCTGATGTCCTGAAATATTCATATATTTTCGGTAAGCAAAACTAGAGCTTTTAAGGATGCAGTTAGCTTAGCAAAAGATAACAAATTACAACGTAATTCTGGAATAAATACGATGCGAGGAAGCATAATATCGCCAAAATATAATGTGCCATGTAATAAAGCAGTAGATACCGAACCATCAGGCAGTACAACATCAACATCAGTAGGCATAATATCGTGAAGAATGTCCTTGGTACCAGTCATGTGATAAGATGCACCCGTGTCAAGTATCCAGGGTGTAGATACCTTACCGGAATTGTCAGAATTCATGTTAGAAAATACATTCTTAACTATACCCCATTGCTATTAGATAAGACGGGGCCGAAAGCCCGTCTGTCCAAATCGGTGATGACGGCGGCGGCAGTGGGTTCACTCGGGGAAGGAACAACTCCGGCGAATGGCACTCCAGGCGAGATAAAAGAACGAGGAACGACGGTAACAGGAACAGCGGTGGCGGCGACATCATTGTGTGCGGCAGCATCGATCTTAGAAACGGTAGGAAGAAGTGGTCCAGCGACAGCAACGTTGTCGTGGCGAGGATCCATGGAATAAAAGAAACGGTGGGAACTAATGTCTTCAAAAATTTCCAGCAAACAAAACACGTACTGGCTGTGAAATTTCAGCCGCAAAAATTTTATTTTATTTTTTTGAATTTTTTTTTCGATTTTTTTTGGAGAATAGAAGTCGGTAGCAGAAATCAAAGGAGTAGGAATGAATATTTCGACAACGGCAACGGTGGAGGCTCACGGCGGCAGCGGAGGAAAAAGAGATCGGAGAAAAATTGACTTTAGAGGATCGAAGGCTGTGATACCACGTAGAATCGAAGAATTGTATCAAAGATATTCGGGTAAATTCGTGTGTCTATATTCATGAGAAAGTTTACATTATATAAGGTGGATATGTCTACCTAACTATCTAATCTACAGATGTGGGATTAATGTACAATAACATAATTACAGAAGGAAAAGTATAGTCTAACCTATATTCCATATACAATACTAATTTATATAGAAAACAAACATCTTCTTTCCTTAACACTAACACTCGTGTTTTGAAGAGATATCCCTAAATTGTAGAGTAAGTAAAAGTATGAGAAGGAAAACTTAGCCGGTGAATTTATAGAAGAGGTAAGTTAGCTCTTGGAAGTAGAATGTTTATGAAAAATGTTGAGACTGCACTTCATAGACTAGAAATTGGTAGCATTGTTTTGTACTTGCTTAATTCTATCTTTTTTTTATATAAACATATAATTTCATCTCATTTCTACTATACTAGGTTATTCTTGTAGGTTCTCCGGTTCAAGCATTTACGACTACGGTATAGGACGCATCCATGGTCTCCAACAAATATATGGTGACTTCCACATGTGAAACTTGTAGAATGGGAAAGATTTTGCATCTCTAACCATAATGGAGATTTTCTCGTTACAATGTTATTAAATTTGTAAGAAAAAAAATTCTTCAAATAAAATGCGGACTGATTTGAATATGTTTTGCATGACTTTTTAAGGAGTTGATAGTACGAGAAAAAAGACAATCACATACACAAACGATTTTAAATTGTCCTTGTTCATTTAGTTCTCATTACAAAATACAAAATATTTTTGTACTAAGAAAATAAGCTACTAAGAAAATACAAAATAAAGGTTAATTTTTTTTTTGAATCCGGCTAAATTGCACAGAGTGCAAACTCCTCCACCTAGTCTATCATATATTGAAAGAAGGAATGCCCATCTAATGACCGGTATGTGTCCGGTTGCAATTTTTTTGCCCTTTTGCTTTTTCGTCTCCAGTTTGCTTGCCGTCTCTTCTTCCTTTCATCTAGAAAACCGGCCCCCATGTACAGAAACGGTGCACGGTCGCAGGGTTCAGCCTAGGTTGCCAGTTTTTCGCCCTTTACTTTTTCGTCTACAGTCTGCTTGTCGTCTCTTATTCCTTTCATCTAGAAAACCGGCCCCCATGTACAGAAACAGTGCACACTCGCGCCGATTTTGAAGATGAAAGGCCGCAACATGGCCGTCCTCTGGTTCTTCTACTCAGCACACTGACACGACACCTGCCTGATTCATCGTTGGTTGTTTTGACCCCGGAGATCAAATCTCTAGCTCCACTCGCTCACACCACTATATTTTCAGTATCCGGTAAGGTAATTTGCTCGACAAATACCTTCTTGGCCTTTCTCTGAGTCTTTTTTGATTGGATGACTGTGAATTTTCTGTATTTTTTCGGATTTGTTTCCTGCAGAAATGAAAGATTTTGTGGTTTAGATAGGAGGATTCAGCTGGGGTGAATCCAGAGTCTGTTGGGGATGGGATTATACGGGAGGAGTTGCAGGAATCAGAATGCGACGAGCCAGAGAAAGATTGGGTTTCGAAGCCTAAATCAGTACAAATGCTGCCTTTACTGTACTGATAGTGTTGCAGTTAAGTTTTGTACTGATTTGTGTTTGTTAGGTGGTAAAATGGGGTGGGAACTCCCTTTTTCGAGTAGAGAATTTTAGGCAGAGATGTAGTTTAGGGAATAAAAGAGCTTTAGGATGATGTTGTATTGTTTTCGATACAAATCTATGTCTTCTGCCTTCTTGTGTAGAAGTATCTGATATGAGTGGCTTGTAAAGTTAGCTTCAGCTTACGCCTTTTTTAAGAGCAGATTATTATTAAACATCTTCACATACAGTGGTAGTCGGTGCCAATTCTGTGAATCGAAAAGGGGTAGGTTTCCCATTGAACCTCAAGAAGTTGTCACTCTCGTACTTCACCCAAACCTGGGATGATTTTCCAGTTATTGGAGGACTGGAAAGCCTCAAAATTCTGAAATTAGCTTCCTTAACCTTTGACAGCCCTATATGGGAAATGAAAGATGATGAATTTCAGCAGCTTGAGTATTTGAAGTTAGAATCTCTGAAAATTGTTGAGTGAACACGGAGAATTATCCCCTTCCGAGTCTTCAGAAACTTGTCCTGTCGAGCTGCATTCAGCTCCGTGAAGTCCCTTCTGGCTCGGGGAAACTATGCAGATGATTGATTTGAAGTGGTGCAGTATGAGTGCAGAAAAGTAGTTCGTTGAAATTCGGAAGCAACAACTGGAGTATGGAAATGTAAGATTCAAGGCCTTCATCAATGGTTTGGATGTAGATCTCATATCTTCTCTCGATGATTGATCATGGTTAGCACTTCTTTTTTTTTTTTTTGGCATAAATTTTCACCTGATTCAAGGTTGAGTTTTAGTTTGTTTATGTGATGGTATCGATTGATTGTTCTTGTTTCTTATGCAGATTATTATGGAGTATCCAAAACCTATATTTGCTATAATGAAAATGCTGGATAATTTTGGTGAACTGAACTTATATTAGCTATACTGAATAGAGCCCCTCACTTTCCAGCATGTCTTGAGCCATGCATGTTCCTGGAATCCATGGCGATGGCTGCACCACCATGCGCTGAATGGCAGGCACGATTCGGGTGATTAGGTAAGAGCTCCCATTTAAGGCATCAAAGTAAAGCCTTTGAGAGGCTGAGTCACAGCGTATATGATAATCTGTATTACCACAGCTGGGATTAGTGCTCAATGGATATGGAACATCCAAGGAACCACATCTAGGGCAGGGCTTTTGGGAGGAAGAGCAACGAAAGAAGTGGAGAAACAAAATAGAGATGCATAAGCTAGGTAGACTGATTTGGTACTAAGTCATGAGAAAAAACAAGACAAGATGAAGTTGCATAGAACATGATATTAAGGGGAATGTGGCATGCAAATAAATAAAGACCAAGAAAAGGAATAATTAAAGTGAATATGAAAAGTTTGGTGCTAAAATCTTGCAACATTTAGTGATAAATGTGTAAAATAAATAATAATACGTATAATAGGCATTTCAAATATATTATCAAAGGCCATTATTATAGTATTGGACAACAACCTCTAGGCTGTCCGTAACCGATGTGGGATATAACTACAATACAAAGTACAATAGGAAAAAAGATTAATTCCTACATAAGAAATGATCAAATATCTATAATTAAATATGTCTAACATATTCCTTAACAAAATGATGTTTCTTTAGGAATTACAAGTTACAATAAGCAGTGCTCACAATTAAACATTCGCTGCAATTCATATATATATATAGAAATGAATCATATAACTATTGAATGTGCAGATGTAAAATAATATGATTTACTCATGAAAATCACAGTTGAGGAAGAATTTCCACAAAGCACTTTGCAGGTGGAGCATTGACATATTAAATAATTTAAAAGGGAATGGTGGAAGTATAAAATTATTGTTTTACCATAATGTGTAACTGAAGTGGAAGAAGCATACATACCAGTCCAAATGATCATTAGGGCATGTGTTATGGAGAGATTCTAAAGAATTTTTTATGTATGGAATCTGAATTTACAATGGATTTTTCCCCACTATCGTTTCTAACTGATTCACCCTTGAATCACGGTGATAATATTGGCACGGGGTTACTTATGAGTAGCCCTCCAAAACCTTTGTTTTGGGCCTACTGGCCATACTTTTCCTACTTTTTATTGTTTTTTTTTTGTCATCAACTTGATTAATTTTACTTCATGTGACCGATTAATTTTTTTTAAATGCATTTTTAGTGTTCATTTGTTTTGAATCTAAATAGCATTTATTACAAAAACAAAATATAAACGGAAATAAAATAGATTTCATAAAAATTGGAAAAACTAAATATCCGTTCTTCATAAACCAATATCTAATAGCAATTTTTTCTTTTGTGAGAGATTCCTCACCTACTAGTAACTCTAATATTGCATATTACGTTAATTATATTAGTATTGCATTAATTATATGTGGATACAATAATAATGATAATGTAAAAGAAAAAGAACGATTTGTTGGATGAAAGAGAATTTGAGGTGGGACATGGATGAGATGATGTGTAAAGTATGTGAGAGTTTTTATGATAGTGGAGAATGGTTTTTTGAATGATTTTTGAAGAGATTTTTGGGGGAGAAGTTGGAATTGGAGATTTACCATAACAGATGCTCTTAAGAGCATGTGTTATGGAAAAAGAACATCTGTTATGAGAGGTTTCTGAGGAGTTTTTTTTGGCTAGAATCTGAAAGGAAAATGATTTTTCTTCTACTATTGGAGAATTCTAATAAATTCTTCCGGAAATCACGTGACCAATTTGGACTTGGAGTTACAAATGAGTAACCCAAGAAAACTCACTCCAACCTTTGTTCCAGGCCCTACGGTATAGACGCGACCAATTCCTGTCGTCCAGCTTTCATTTTATTTCGTTAAACAACTACTAATTTAATTAATTTCAAAATTAATTACTTGCATTTGGAATATTTATGTGTCCAATTCAGTAAGCTTAATTCCAGGCATCATTTTTAAATATGAAAATTGGAAAATTTGTATTTGAATATTGTAATAATTTATATTTTAATTGTAATGGAATAATTTGTAGAAATATTCCATTATCAATTTGAATACATAAAAACTAAATGTTTATGTAATTTCGGATAATATTTTATTTAAATTCTTTCTATTCTACATAATTTAAATGTTATATAATCATCACTATAACATATTATATTAGTATTGCGTTAATTATATATGGATGCAATAATTGATGATAATGTAAAAGAAAAAGAGTGATTAGTTGGATGAGAGAGTAATTAAAGTGGGACATGGATGAGATGATGTGGAAAGTAGTGGGAGTTTTTATGATAGTGGAGAATGGTTTTTTGGATGGGTTTTGAAGAGATTTTTGGAGAAAAAGTGGAAAATGATGTTTTTGGCGTTTATGCATGCGTGTTTGGAGGGAGCTGCAAAAGAATGGTGCACTACATAGGGAAGATATTCTATACTAGATCAAGATGTGGCCTAAAACTATAGCTTCAGTACAGTGTTCACAAAGATGCTTCTTTTCTACATATTCTTCGCCTGAATGTATAGTGGTTGCTTTAATAAGTATCACATCAGTAATAACTTTCTCCATTAGTAAAAAGTAGATACAGAGACAGTGGTAGTTCCATAGATTCATAGATTAGGACGTTAGTAAGAAGATTATACGACGTGATTTAGCTACACCCTATTTTAAAGGAAGCATACATAAAACGGAGCTCTTCATTTTTGTAACTTCCTGTTCCAATTCAAAAAATGGTCATTGAATATGGAGTTCCGGGTGGGGTTTGCACAAAGTGCAAAATTCCGTCACCTAGTATCGTCGCCCATTTTTTAATATTTTTGTGCGTCTTTCTACAGTTTCTTTAATATTATTTTATTATTCGTCTCCATAGTCTTTCCTGCCGTTTCCGGAGCGTTCTAATTCAGAAAATAAAAACGTTTTCATCCAGCCTTCCTAGAATCCTAAAACGTCGGCATAAGACCGAAGAAACGAGAAGGGATGGAGACTCTTCGACGGCGAGCTCCCTGGAGATTGCATACTGTTTGTGTATTACGTGGTGGCGTATGAGAATAAGGCCACGAACGATGTCGAAACACATCGGCATTGGATAGAGATAGCATTGGAGACTCTGCAATCGGATCAGGTAGCGGCGGAGCCTGTGAAGGGTCAATTATCAGGGCCCATGAAGATTTCTGGGTTTGTCAACAAAGTGTTCGACAAATGGTTTCATTTGTTCTCTCATATGCCGGTATGAAACAAAAAAATTTACTTCTCTTACTGGCTGTAACTGACGACGGATTACTCGGGTAGCCATCCTCTGAATCTTTAGATAATCAAGTTGTAGACACATTCTGATATTGCCACATAGGAATTCTAGCCCATTGTTGGCGAAAGTCTTGTAACGGCAACATGCCTTTTGTCGAAAGGTAGGTTCTTTGATGAAGCGAGGTCGTATTTGGAACAGTTTGTCAAGCTCACTTGCCATGTTGAAGTTCGTATTTGTATACTGGAAGATTTATCTCCCACTGTATTTGATATGCTTGTTAAGATTTACTTGCAATAAAGGGTTGGTGAAGTATATGTTTACCTTGTGAGGGATGTCAGAATTGCTTTTGAAGGATATCTTTTGGTTTAGATCGACTGCAACGAACTCCACGCCAGAGATTATAAGAAGATTGGGGCTAAGTTAAAGGTATGAACAAAGAATTTGTCCTAATGTAACAAATGCTAATGTTACTTCTCAAATGTTGCCATGTTTGTGCGTCTGACAGGAATTGGTTCCTTGTGTCCTGCTATCTGACGATGAGGAGATTTTAGTATGGCTGATAAAGATTGGAAGTCGTTCTACAGTAATGCTCCTTTTTCTATAGGCACTTATGTTATTGACAATTCAGATGGTGTGAAGTTGTCAGGTGAACACTGCAACTTTGAGTTACATTCTTGTTTTTAGGCTTCTCACTTAGTTATATTAAGGGCTTTGCATAAGGCCTTGACTGTTTTTGATTTATAATAATTTTTGAATGCTTCATATATGATCTTTGTGGCAATAACGTAGTGGTGGATTACAACAGTCATATGTTTAGGTAAACAGATTCCCTGAGCTAGAAAAGGATGGAATTTATTGGCAAAAAGGAAAATAAAGACAACATTCATGTTTAGTTTATATGGTCTCATTCTCAGGGATAAAAGGTGAGAATTTGAAAATAATGCAAGTGTTTGATGAAATGTTTGCCTAGATATATGTGCATAACTTACCGAGATGAATTTTGTTGGTTGGCTTCCTCAGGGCTAAAGAAAATATGTGCATAACTTAGCTAAATGGTAAATCTTGGAGCAAAATAATGTTTCATGCAAGTTTTGTTCAACTCAGCCATCTCCGAAAAACATTACTTCTGTTTATGGCTGATAAAGATTGGAAGTCGTTCTACAGTAATGCTCCTTTTGCTATAGGCACTTATGTTAATGACAATGCCAATGGTGTGAAGTTGTCAGGTAAACACTACAACTTTGAGTTACATTCTTGTTTTTAGGCCTTCTCACTTAGTTATATTAAGGGCTTTGCATAAGGCCTTGACTGTTTTTGATTTATAATAATTTTTGAATGCTTCATATATGATCTTTGTGGCAATAACGTAGTGGTGGATTACAACAGTCATATGTTTAGGTAAACAGATTCCCTGAGCTAGAAAAGGATGGAATTTATTGGCAAAAAGGAAAATAAAGACAACATTCATATTTAGTTTATATGGTCTTATTCTCAGGGATAAAAGGTGAGAATTTGAAAATAATGCAAGTGTTTGATGAAATGTTTGCCTAGATATATGTGCATAACTTACCGAGATGAATTTTGTTGGTTGGCTTCCTCAGGGCTAAAGAAAATATGTGCATAACTTAGCTAAATGGTAAATCTTGGAGCAAAATAATGTTTCATGCAAGTTTTGTTCAACTCAGCCATCTCCGAAAAACATTACTTCTGTTTATGGCTGATAAAGATTGGAAGTCGTTCTACAGTAATGCTCCTTTTGCTATAGGCACTTATGTTAATGACAATGCCAATGGTGTGAAGTTGTCAGGTAAACACTACAACTTTGAGTTACATTCTTGTTTTTAGGCCTTCTCACTTAGTTATATTAAGGGCTTTGCATAAGGCCTTGACTGTTTTTGATTTATAATAATTTTTGAATGCTTCATATATGATCTTTGTGGCAATAACGTAGTGGTGGATTACAACAGTCATATGTTTAGGTAAACAGATTCCCTGAGCTAGAAAAGGATGGAATTTATTGGCAAAAAGGAAAATAAAGACAACATTCATATTTAGTTTATATGGTCTTATTCTCAGGGATAAAAGGTGAGAATTTGAAAATAATGCAAGTGTTTGATGAAATGTTTGCCTAGATATATGTGCATAACTTACCGAGATGAATTTTGTTGGTTGGCTTCCTCAGGACTAAAGAAAATATGTGCATAACTTACCTAGATGGTAAATCTTGGAGCAAAATAATGTTTCATTCAAGTTTTGTTCAACTCAGCCATCTCCAAAAAATATTACTTCAGTTAGTGGTGAGTAAACGTGATCAAGATTTAATTTTTATTTCCTGACAGAAACAATTTCTATCATTTTACTTCTCACACTTCACCAAAACCGTGTGTTTCTTGATTCGAGTAGGGCAGTATGCATTGAATTTTAATATTGATTTTTTTTGTCTTTAATGTTTAAAGTTGAACATCCTTAGCATGTTTTGCTTTTGGCCTTCTCTGGAAGTACTCACTTTTTATAAAGAATGGCTACTTTGTATTCTCATAGAATTACCCTTTTCTTGGGATTTTGAATTGCTTTTTTAATTTGCTGATTTACTGAAATTTCCCTGGATGGTTGGTTGATATGTGGTTTATTAATATGTGAAGGGAAAGAAACACGGGGATGGCTAAGGAGATGTCATTGATCCAGCTGAGGTCATCTACGAATTCGAGGAGATGACAACGGATGCTTAGATGGCTCAAAGGGATTGATGACAATGAAGTCTCAAGGGGAGAGTGGAAGGCAGCACTCGAGCAAAAACTTAATCATCGAAGCCGGGTAAAGTTAGCGTTGTGCCTGGAGGAAAGCAGGGAATGGCTGATGCACTAGCAGAAATGACAAAAAGGTTTGTGCATTATAACCATATTCTTTTTTACTAAAATGGACCATTATCAGTTACAATTTATTACAATTAAAATATAACTGAGCAGAGACAAACAAAGCCAGAATATGGTACACTATCTATAAATAATTCTTTTTCTTGTTCGTATGCCTCAGGTCAGCGTACTTTCAACAAATTGAAGAGGATGTTAAAATTCATGAAGAATCCATCATGCAGCTCAAAAAAACAATCAATTCTTTCGAGTCATCAAACATGGATGAACTCTATACCTTTCGCGAATATGCAAAGTCCATCCTTGAGAAGCTTAGTGATGAGACACAGGTTCTTATTTAATTACTTGAATTCCTGGATGATTACATTGGGGGACTGGAAGACTGAATCTCTTGTAAGCAAAGTTCTTAATAAATTGGAGAATTCATAAGGTATACGTCACAGTCAAACATTCATTTGATGTACTCTTACAATTATACACTCATTACACTGTGTTTCTCATTTTAATCACTAGCCTAATATTTAGGTCAAGCAAGACGTAGATGCACCAGAAAGGACTAAAGCTGAAGAGGTTAAAAATTTCAAAAATTAAAAAATTACCTTTGATTTTAGTATCCTGGTTAAAATAAAAGAACTGATGGTTGATGCTTCTTCAAGCTTTATGGAGCTAGCAATGAAGGTCAGTAAAAACTAATTTTAATAACTACAGTAATACGGTTCAAGTTCTCAGTGGTTAAAGTGGCATCGTTCCTATTTTATGTAGGAGAGTAGAGATTCCATGGTAGCAGAAAGTACATCCAGCTGAGGTTATCTACGAATTCAAGAAATCAGCATTGATGATTTTCATGCCTCAAATAGATGTATGCCTGCTATCCTAAGTTGCCACTATCCTTTACAGTGATGTGCTTTCTATCAACAATTATCTCTTTTAAAGTCGGATAGTTGGATCATAGCTTTATTTAGAAGTTGCTTTGAGATGCACTTTAGGTCTTCCTCCTAATACATGCTCTCCCTGTATTGGTTTTATGTACCATTATTTTTCCAGCTTCTTGCAATATGATTTCCTCTGCATGATCTTAAATGTTTGACTGTTCTTCAATTTGCTCTATTTGGTATCTCTGGCTGGCTTTACATGAACCAAGTCAAGCTAAATATCCAAAGTACTTCATTTTGATTATTTTCCTTATGAACTGGTTTGATAAGATAAATTGCTCCAATGGTGTCTGTTAATGTATCATATGTATTTTGTAACCTCTGTTCGTACCTCCATATGTGACTGCCTAGATTTCATTTGCTTCTGTCCAGTGGCGACGAATGGGATGAATTTCACGGAGTAGCCTTTGAAGTATACCTTAGACGGATTTCATAGCGGCGCCGGAATGGATGGAGACGAAGTTTATTAGGTGTAATATACGATTAAGAGATACAGCCCGCGCACGGGCTGAAGAGCCTAGTATACAAAAAAGTGCAGATAAAGCCAATTATCAATAGAAATAATAATTAAAGAAATACTTCTTACATTAAATTATTTAAAATAAATTGATAAAAAAATCAAATGACACGCATCATTGGATTGGTCGAATTCGAAGATACGAATATACGAATTCTAAGTAAATTTTAGAGTAACTTGTTATGAAAAAATGGTTCATAAAACTCCATCGCAGGAGGCTCAAAACTCCCTGAGGTAACGATTTTTCTTCTTATTTGAAATGAATGAAAACGATTGCGCCTCATTAATTAGTTGTTCTTTAATTACAATATTAGACGTAATATACATTAAATGTTCTAGAGCGATATGTCTTACATTTACAAAACGCGTATCTTTTTGCTCTTCGACCCCTTTGCCTTAGGTGGTTATTTTTTCTTTGGTATCCCCTGCTCATCAAACCACTGCCCTTCTTCATGATCCAACCTGCACTGGTACGGAGATTTGCTGCAGTTTCATGTAAGTTTATATTGTCTTCACCATCAAGGGCTATCTTAAAGGTATCCACATCGTTCAAGCATTCTTCTCGACTCTCTCCACCAATAAATGCTCTCTTCCCGTTCAGTACAATCTCCTGGTGAACAGAAGCAGGGGCCTTCACGTAGAACACTTGGTCGGCCTGTGTCGCTAGAATGAATGGATCCGACTTATAACCAAGGCCTAATGGATCAGGAACAAATCCCGTGCTTGGATCAATCCAGTCACACTTGAATACAACCACCTTACGTCTCACATAGTTCAACTCCCATATGTCTGTGATTGTTCCACAGAACCGGGTGTCTTCATACACGCCCTGCCTTAACTCATCAGCAATCAAAGAAACACCACTGTTCTGCAATATACGCTACCCATCAACTGTCTTCGTACTAAATGTGTAGCCATTCACATCGTAGCCCCTGTATGACAAAACCGCACCCATCGGTAATCTAGACAACCACTTAACTTCCTCGGAATGATCTCCGACTTCCACTTTCTTCCTGATCCACTCAGCAAATGTCCTCGTGTGCTTTTCATGGACATATTTAGATTCTAGAAGCGGCATCAATCTCCTTATTTCATCCATGTGAAGGCCAACATAGGGAACCACGCCATTATGGTTACGAAGCACATATAGATGTGCAACCTTCAACTCAGCAGTATTGTGCGTGACATATTTTCCACTACCAAATGCATGGCCTTCAATCCTGTCCGCATGCCTGTTCTTTGGGACACCAACAGTCTCAACATCATCGAGGTACGCGGTGCATAATTCTATTGACTCTTCAGTTACATAACGCTGAACTATACTTGCATCGGGCCTGTATCTGTTCTTCACAAAATGCTTGAAAATCTTCATGTAGCGCTCGAAAGGGTACATCCATCTCAGAAACACAGGACCACAACACTTGATCTCACGCACAAGATGAACTATAAGATGCACCATTATATCGAAAAATGAGGGCGGGAAGAACATCTCCATCCGACACAAAACTTCGACAACCATTTCTTGTAGTTTATCTAGTCTCGCTCGGCTAATATTCTTTCTACAGATGGACTTGAAGAACATGCACAAGCGGCTTATGCAGCGTCTAACATGTGGAGGTAGGGACGTGCGCAGAGCAATGGCATTCAATTCTTGCATCAAAACGTGGCAGTCGTGCGATTTGAGTCCCGCGAGTTTCGCCTCATCAACATTCACACACCGACTAATGTTGGACGAGTAGGTACTAGGTACTTTAATGTCCTTCAGACTTTGACAAAATTTCTTCTTCTCTGAATCAGACATGGTGTAAGAGGCCGGCGGAAAATATGTCTTGCCATTTTCCTTCACGAGGACCAAACCCGGTCTAACACCCATTTCCTCCAAATCCATCATAACTTTCAAACCATCCTTACTCTTCCCCGGGATGTCTAGTAATGTGCCAATCAGACTCTCGCAAACATTCTTTTCTATATGCATAACATCCAAACAATGTCTAACCTCCAAGTCTTTCCAGTAAGGCAACTCGAAAAAGATTGAAGATTTTTTCCATACACCATTCCCTACTGGCTTCTTCCTATTCTTTCCAAAATCATTGGGAATGTCCCTCACAGATTCATACACACTCTCACCAGACACAGGCGTCGGTGCATCCCTCTCATCAACCGCTCCATCAAACCACTTCTTACACTTACGGAGGGCATGCTCGTGATTTAGAAATCTCCTGTATCCTAAATAAACTATTTTCCTCCCCGTGCTTAAGTTGAACGTGATTAGTGTCCATCTCACAAACCGGGCAAGCAAAATGCCCTTTAACAGAGTAACCTGCCAAATTACCTAATGCAGGGTAATCATTAATGGTACAAAATAGCATCGCTCTCATGTCAAACCCCTCTTCCCGGTATCCATCATAAGTCCAGTTCTCAAAATACCACAACTTCCTAAGATCTTCAATTAGGGGAGCAAGATAAACGTCAATGTCGTTACCTGGTTGTTTTGGACCTGAGATCATAAGTGATAACAGAACGTACTTACGCTTCATAGTTAACCAAGGTGGTAAATTGTAAATCACAACCATCACGGGCCACGAACTATGGGTGCTGCTCAGATCTGCAAAGGGATTCATACCATCAGTCGGCAAACCTAACCGCAAGTTACGCGGCTCATTACCAAATTCAGGGTACAGCTAATCAATATGCTTCCACTGATCACCATCAGAGGTATGGCGAATCACGTTGTCATCGGGCCGATTCCTATCTGCATGCCAAGTTAATTTTTTCGCATCTTCCTTATTAGCGAATAAACGCCTCAACCTAGGTATGATGGGGAGGTACCACACAATTTTAGCAGGACTCCTTTTCTTTGTTCTAGGCGCCGTCTCTGCACAAAAACCTATTGACCTGGACCGTTTCGTATACCTAGACTCGTTGCAAACGCGACATGTATCCCTTTCAACATCTTCGCCCCTGTATAACATACAATCATTAGGGCATGCGTGAATTTTTTCCAATTCCAATCCCATTGGACAAATAATTTTCTTCGCGACATAGGAACTTTTTGGCAACAAATTATCTTTAGGAAGCAACTCCTTGAACAATTTCAACAATTCCGTCATTCCTTTCTCCGTCAAACCATGTTTCGCTTTCAAATTCATCATCATCAGCGCAGATTGAGAACCGTGTGCCTAGCTCCCTCATACATCAGAGTCTTTTTATCTTCATACATCGCCTCCAGCACCTTAGGTCTACCTTTGAAATGCATGGCCACATCTTCCGCCAAATCATCATATTCAAAATCACGATCCATATCACTGTTAACACTCTCCTCTTCAATCAAAACTTGGTTTTCTGCGACGACAGTACGAGTCTCGCCATGTAATGTCCACCTAGTATACGCTCTTGAAAATCCTCTCACAATCAAGTGTGACTTTAAATCACGCACACTCAACTTTACAATCTCTACAAGTGCATCGAATTAGCGACTCATTCTGTACTCTTGCATACTCACTGGCAGCATTCACAAACTCTGTCACGAGATTCAAGTATTCATGCGATGTCCTAATATGCTCTTGTATAATTCTAGACCGTTCCATTGCAACGTGCAAACTCTACAAACAAACTCCTAAATTGACAAAATTCAAACTTAATCAACCTTTAGAATCACAAATTAGCAAAGCCCATCCATAGAATTACAACATTTTCAAGTTCTCATACATCAAAAACAAGCATGTCATTGTAAACAAAAAAATACATACAAATCATAACATGGAGAGAACATCGATTCCACAATTTAACAATGCAAGATTTAAAGATGAGATGACATACCTTAACGATTCAAACTAAGATGAAAAATTCAGGCAAGACTTTCCCTGTTTTCTAAACTTTCAAAACTTTCTCCCAAAATAAAAATGCAGAGAACAGACTTTCAAACGCCATCACACCGGCCAATTTCCGATTTCGTAACCTACCCAAATACCTACCTGCCGATTTCAGATTATTTACGATTTCGGATACCTACCAAAATAGCTTTTCGAGCGGTTTACGATATCGTAAAAAATGCCACTGCTTCTGAGTACAATATGTGGCTTATTTACGGAATCGGAAACTAGCAGGTATCATATATTCAAAACCAGAAATACTGGCACGTGCTTTGCAAGTACAACGGCCAAAGTTCAGGCCCATTTTTGACATCGGAAACTCTGGACAGCATGGCGGGAAATCGTTCCCGCCGTGCATTCTCAACGTCATTTTTCATATAGCACGACGGGTTTGACATTCCCCGATGTCCTACACGTAAGACATCGGCTAGCCTAATTTTGACCTCCAGTCCCAGAACATTTCCGATTTCGTAAAGCAGATGCACGGCGGAAAAAACAAGTTTCCTTTTTACCGCCGTGCTTCTGTGATGCGCATCCACCAATTTCCACTAGTGTTTGATTGATTCTGCGGTAATCGATTTTGATTCTCCTCTTTTTTATCTAAAAAATCTTGTTAACTTTTATGAGTTGGTTTGATTTTGTTAGAATTAAAGTTGTGTTCTTTACGTATATTATATATAAAGTTGCGTGCTTGACTGTAATTGTTTCAGCGTACATCCCGAAAAAGAGGGTGATCGGTTTGATTTCTCATCTCCGGTTGTGTGCTTGACAGGTCTCTGCTGTCAAATGATTTCTCATCTCCAGGTTATTCTTTATCTCTGCTGTTAATATACATGGGAATTTGATGAATTATCAACCTATGAACAAAAGTTAATTTTATTAGTTGAGATAATAATTTTGAAAGTGTTGCTTATGGAACTTTAGATTTAGTTTATCTTATCACAATCCAACATATTTACTGCAATCCCTTCTCTTTGTTAAGACTGCACGCAAGCCCTCCTTAACTCCACATTAATTTCCTGATGCTTCCTCACAACACTAACTAGTTTTTGCTTCTTTAACTGCACTAACCTGATTTCCTCGGCTATTTCTTGAGAGGAATTTTGATCAATCATTTCTAACTCCATTTGCTAGAAATTTGAGAGACTGGCTGTGTTTTTAGTGAGAAGGGACAGATTTTTTGAAAATTTTCTTATATCATTTGCTAACCCCACTCTTCTTCAGTGCAGAGTCCCAATTTTTCAAATCTATTTCTTGAGAGAAATTTTTATCAATCATCTCTACTCCCATGATTTTGATCAATCTCTGGATAGCGCCAATCTGCTACGTCAAATTGTAATCACAGCCTTTTATAGAAATCTGACTTCAATCTGCGAATTAATGTTTTTAAACATCCATGCCTTCATTTCTCCAAGAAGGATTGGAATTGCATAAACTGCTCAGAGTTTTATGAAATCTTTCATGGAGATATTACATGACATATGATCACAGCCTTTTACGGAGAATTAGTCCTTTTATAGTTTCATCCAAAATGACTGTTCAGAGATTATAATAATAACTTTTTTTTAATACTGTTAACTAATTGATTGATGGTCCCTTTGGATTATGATCCTGACATTTTCTGGCTTTATTTATGGTCCGCTTTGGCGGTGCAGGGCTGAAATGCTAGTGCAGGGTTAGTGGAATTGAGTAAAATACAGATTTTCCATTGATAAGTTAGGGTTCTAGTGTTGAGCCCAAAACCCGAATGTAGCCCTCCATATCCTGCATATTTTCAGTCAAAGTTCCTTGACTTTTGCTTAAGGGGCGAATAACAAATATGTTAAATTATGTTGGGATCGTATGAGAATAATTAGTTGGGAAAATTCTCAAAAATGGCGTAATAAGAGTTGAAATTTATACTTAGAGCGTAAAACTTTTAATATTTCTATTAAGGGTTTCAATTACTTTTAAGACAAATTTACCCCTTTTACTCTTTTTCAAAATTTAGTTTTACATGATTCTATCATGTAAATTATCATGTATAAAAATTTTATCATGAAAATTTTATCATGTAATAGCAAGAATTATCAAGAATAAGAATTATAATGGAAATTATATCATGTAAATTATCAAGAATAAGAATTTTACAGTTAACAATAATATAAAAATATAACATTAACATGTAAATATACATTATATATTAATTAAACTTTGACTAATATACCTAAATCCCATGTAAATTAAGACCAAGTCACTGATAAAATTGTATCCCAGTAACATCTCCTGTAAGTTTATATATTGAATTAACCAATTACAAGAATATGTAGACGAAAGATAAAATTTAATATACGGAGAGAAGTCAATGATAAAAGTTTTATACATGATAATTTTCATGATAAAATTAAGTAAAACTAAATTTTGAAAAAGAATAAAAGGGGTAAATTTGTCTTAAATGTAATTGAATGCGCTTAATAGAAATATTAAAAATTTTACACTCTAAGTAGAATTTCAACTCTAATTACGTCCTTTATGAGAATTTTTCCTAATTAGTTCAATAATTTAATAGATTAGTTTTTGTAAAAATTTCTAACTAAAAGTTTAATGCTTAATTACTTAATTATTGAATGATCAATTAATTTAAATTTAATTGTTGTCAGTATTACTTCATACATATCAGACCTTAGTTCATTGTTTGTAAAATGTTAGTTAAAAAAATATATTTATCACTAACGATATTAATATTTTGATTCATTAGACTTATTTACTCCCGAATTAATTTGTGTACATGAGTTATAATTTAAAATGTTAATTTTAGTTCAGGTATATAAGTTATAAATTTAGTTGTATGTAATGTTACTTTATTAAAGTAAATGTTATATTCAATAAATTATATTTAATTCATAATTTAACTTTTTACACATTAATTAGTTTGTCGGACCGTTTTTGAATTAGCATGGTTACTTTTAAATTCATTAAATTAAAATTATATAATATTAGTTATATTTTGTACATATAAGTTATTGGTTTAACTGTTTAAAACGTTATTTAAGAATAAATGTCAAATTAACAAAATTGTCCTTACATTAACTGATTAGTTCATGTTTATAAATTATTAGTTTATTTATTTGAATTGTATATTTAGATTTAGTAATTTCATTTAAATTCAGTAACTAATATTAGTTAATATTTTATTGAGAAAATGACAGTTTTGGTGCCCAGTTTATGAGGAAATGTCAAGTTTAGTTCCCACTTTCTGAAATGGTTCAGAAATGGTTCCCAAATTTTGATTAAATGTTCCAATTTGGTTCCCAAACCAGTTGATGACTGGCTATTGACTGTTTCCCCCACCACTGTCTCCTCTGCACAGTCATCACCACCCCCCGTATACCCCACTACCATAGAGTTGCCCTCACGCCCAGTACGGCCGCCACTAGCACAATCAGCAGTCGGAGTACCCCATTTCTACTTCTTGGCATCTATGTGTTGGGCATTGCCGCCGAGGACTCCGGTAGATCGTGATGATGTGGAACAGAGTTACGGGCTGAGCCCCAAATTCCGGCCACCCCAAATGCCGGCAAAGGCGCAACTACTGTACATATAAGAGGTGGTGAAGTCGGTGATGGGTTAAGCCGGCAGCAGAGTGAGACTCAATCACTTAGGCCGAGAATGATCGACTCTCACTACCACGACTCCAGCCTAGACTGATCTCCGATGGGCACCACTACATAGTCATCATCGTCGACACGACACCGACACCGACACCTGCATCTCCACCATCCGCCGCCACCGCCATTTTCTGGTTGGAGTTTAGTGTATTGGATTTTGGATGGTTTTTAAGGGATGAATGTCTGAACAAAGTGGTCATGAGCTCCCGCGTCGGGTAGTGGGCTGACCAGTGGAGAAGCTCCGACGGTGGTGGGCAACAGGTGAAAAGAGGAAGGTTTCCGTCAATGGGCGTGAGGCGGCTCTATGGCAGTGAATACTCGGGGTGGTGATGGCTGTGCAGAGGAGGCAGTGGTGGGGGAGAAACCGTCGATGGCCAGTCATCAACTAGTTTGGGAACCAATTTGGAACATTTCATCAAAACTTGGGAACCATTTTTGAATCATTTCAAAAAGTAGGAACCAAATTTAACATTTCCTCGAAACTTTGGCACCAAAACTGTCATTTTCTCATATTTTATTAGTTTTATTTAATCTAGTGAGTTTAATATTTATTTTTATTTTAGTAAATTTGCATGAGCATGGATGGAGGAGAGGACATTTGTGGTGGGAAAAGGCGGAAGATCAGTGAGGCGGGAAAAGGTTGGAGTAATAAATCAGTTTTTGTTTTGACTGATGGTCAACAAATGGGGTTTGGGATATATTTTTGGATGGCGCGCTCGGTTGTGGAAGACCCACAAATGTTGATGTTATGACCCGCTTTCAACCCGGATTTTACAGCCCGCCAAATTTTCATTATTTTCATAAATTGAAAAGGGAGTCCTTCGTCCCTTCACATGTTAGTGGTAGGATGGTCATGCCCAAAACTTTCTGTAAAATAAATAATAATATATATAATAGGCCAATATATTATAGAAAAGCATTATTATAACAGGATGATTACAATGTTTATAATTCTAGACAACAGCCTCTAGGCTGTCCGTAACCAATGTGGGATAACTACAATACAGAGTATAATCAGAAAAGGATTAGTTCCTACACAAGAAAGGACCTAATGTCCATAATTAAATATATCTAGCATATTCCTTAACACCCTCCCTCAAATTGGAGCATGATGATCAAGAATGCCCAACTTGTGAAAAAGATCATGAAATATCTGTCAGAAAGAGCACACAGTCTCATTAAAAAACTCAGTGAGAAAAAGAGTATTGTGTAGCTCCTCTTCATAAGTTTCAAGAGTAGAAATCGCAATAATATCAGCAACACAAGAATAATTAGTAGAGTATAGCCCATCAGAGAGAGTCGGTGGTCCGAGTGAACGAGCAGCAATCATCGCAGTCCATCTCGCCTCCGCAAGTGCAAGGTACAGGCTGTATGCACATTGCACTTGGACAAAGTAGGCCGGAAGACATCGCTAGAAAAACAATAATGATAGAGTCAAGGACCAAATGTTCGTCGGAGCCGGAAGAGTTCGGCGAGAAAAAAATATAGAGTTAAAGACCAGGAGTTGGTCAGACTGAGGAGGCCGGAAGAGTTCGGTAGAAAAAATAATGATAGAGTCAAGGAACAGATTTAGGTCGAAACCGGAAGAGTTCGGCATGAAAAAAATGTAGACGTCAAGAATTCATAGTGGCAACAGTTTGAAGTAGAAAGCAGCGGCGACCATGTAAAATAAATAATAATATATATAATAGACCAATATATTATAGAAATGCAATTATTACAACAGAACGATTACAATATTTATAGTTCTAGACAGCAGCCTCTAGGCTGTCCGTAACCAATGTGGGATAACTACAATACAGAGTACAATCGGAAAAGAATTAATTCCTACACAAGAAAGGACATAATGTCCATAATTAAATATATCTAGCATATTCCTTAACACTTTCTCGTTCTAGACAGCAGCCTCTAGGCTGTCCGTAACCAATGTGGGATAACTACAATACAAAGTACAATCAGAAAAAGATTAATTTCTACACAAAAAATGACCTAATGTTCATAATTAAATATATCTAGCATATTCCTTAACACTTTCTTCTATATAAAAATCCTTTTGATTACTCTATCTGTAAATTTTTTTTTATAGAGCAGAAAATTGGAAGATAATCTCCATCATGGGTAAATAATTAGCCTTCTCGTATTTTATTAAAAAATACCCTTTATAATCTTGGATTATAAGAACTAGATATACATATCATGATGAGTCAATAGTTTAGTTATATCAACGTATTTAGATAGGATTTTGTACATGTTATTAGTTGATCTGTTCAGTTTAATAAAAATAGAATTTGATGAATTTTAGTTAAAATTAGTCATATTAATACTATTTACAATACAAAAACATTTTCGGTCTAACTCAATTTAGTGAGAAATAAGATCAAAAGTTTTTTTTTGTAGCATTACTGTGTTACATGTAGGACAATATCAAAATTTACGATTAAAGTTGAATGCAGTGTACATTAAATGAGACTAGAAAAAATCTAAAATAATCTCATTAAACAGTCTGGACTAATGACTGAGTCATGGAATTACCTTTATTTTCTTTTATATGTCTAGAGTGTAAATTAGTTACTTTATATTTTACAATTGAATTTAAATAGTTTGATGCACTCGTAATGTTTTTTTTTTTTTGAATGAGGCACTATTGGCCTCTAATTACAATGGCAGAATCAAGTACAAGGATCCTACGACTATTCTAACCCTACTCTACTCTAATCTATTCTATTCTACTGATCACGTACACTGAGTTGCCGAGGTTCTCACCCTGATACTTTGAGTGGAGTGAAGATTCCACTTACACCGGCCTGTGGTGCTCCCCATGTTCTGGACACCGTCGATGCAGCTCCCGACTCGTTGTATGACCACTTTGGAAGACTTGACCAGGGAGGTCAGAAGAAATACTTTGGAAATGATGCTCTAGAGGGGATTCGAGCCTCTGACCTCCGCTGGGCGAGATTCTTATCTCTGGGCATGTGAGCCGCGTGGGCTAGCCCACATGGTTGATGCACTCATAATGTTTCATTTCACGTGCTTTATATTAAACGAGCAAAACATATAGAACAAATATAATTTCAATACATTTATTTCAATTAACTTCATGCATACTCTATATTCAATGTACCATAAAAATATAAATAGTTAAATTACAAATCCACATTTGACAAATTAACTATAATATACAACGTATCTCTGTTATAATTCAAACTATCTTTCTGGGTAACCATGTGAAAATAACATTAGGTTTAAGTTCAGAGGAATCAATGGATAATTTTTCTTTATAGATGAAACCATCAAAAGATGGAAGATATTTTTATTGGCTTCCCAAACCAAATAAAAAACCACCAAAAGTGGCATAAGGTTCTTTTACAAAACCAGTTACAGTAGCCCAATATAGGCCATAAGCATAAAAAATGCTTCAAAAAGAGGTAAGTGCTAACTAGACCTACCTAATAGAATGAGTATCTCCCCCTTTCAGACTTCACCAAAAACAGCAAGGGACCTATAAGCGAATCGCAAGCGAAACACTAAGCGGCCACCTACTAAATGGAAGAATGAAAAGGAGAAGAAAGATAAGCACCTGAAAAGAGCTAAGTCAAAAATATGTAGATTACATGCACAAGGAGCCTGAGATCATTAAAGAGAAGTAGGGATTCTAAGAGAGGGGATATCCCATGCATCCAGATTGAGGAGGCCTTGTAGATCCATAGGTAGAGCTGACCAGTCATAGGTTTAATCAGATTGGAGCTGTATGGTGAGCTTGGCAAGATAATCTGCTGGCTTGTTCCCTTCTCCGAGGACATGTTTTATGGAGTTGGATCCAAGTAGAGACTTGATACTGTGAGAGAGGGAGAACAATTTCCAATGTGCAGAGTCTGGATCTGTTATCATTTGTACAACATTCTTGCAATCTGACTCAACACAGAAAAGATTGGCTCCCAGAGAGAGTCCATAGTGTATGTCAGCCTCAATGGCTAGCATTTCTGCTTGAATAGGAGAAATGGCATCTGTGTGGAATCCTTTGGCACCATAGAATTCACCATTTGAACCCCTACATATTAATCCAATGCCAGCTTTGTTCTGAAATCATGCAGCATCCACATTGACTTTTAGACCATGCACTGGCCTGGACCACTTAACTGCAATTATGTTTGGTTTTGGAGGGATATAGATGGGTGGTATACAGGCCTGAGATATAAGGTTATCATCCATTGGCCTAGTAAGGGGGACAGGGCTGACAAGAAGGGAGTAATAGATGTGATCATGTAGCTCCTTTTCCATCATTTTAAGATTAGGAGCCTGACCATCAAAAATCATGTTGTTTCTGTATTTCCAGAGTATCCAGCGCACAAACACATGAGCCATATGGTTCATTCTAGTGTGTAACTTAGATAGGCCAGAGAAAGACCAAACTAGTCTATCCCACAAACTGTCAACATTGAAATATAAAGATCCACATATTGAGTGCATATATTTCCACAAATGCACATAAGTTGCACAAGATGAGAAAAAATGATGTACAGTGTCTATATGGTGGCAGAATGGACATTGGCAAAGTTGAAATCAAACTGACTCAAGATATCATCAAAGGGCAACATGCAGTTTAAAAGCCTCCAGGAAAACACAGATTTTTTTTATGAATCACATATGCTCAGTTATGCTGTCTGTGTACTAATCTTTTCATGTTATAATATATCAACATGGAAACGGATAACTGAATGATGTGATGATGAGCGTGTTTGGGAAATGCTACGACTTCTCCAGTCAGCGAAGGCTACGAATTGCTCGGGATCTTCAACTGGAGCGACCATTTCCCTGTTTTGGGGTGGTTCGATTTCCAGGGGGTCAGGAAGAGGTGCAAGGGCTTGGCTCATAAGTCAGAAGGTGGACCTGTTCGTGGAGAAGATCATTGATGAGCACAAGATGATGAAGGCGACAAAGAAGGTCGAAGGGAGATGCCAGTGATGATGATTCAGGCGATTTCGTCGATGTTTTACTCAACCTGGAGCATGAGAACAAGCTCTCAGACTCTGACATGATTGTTGTGCTAATTTTTTGAACTCTTTTGAATATTTTCCATGATAAAGATTGCCTTTTTATGTCACTTTTTATGATTTAGTGAGGTCTAAAGCTAAAGTATGGTTTTAGACCATACTTTAATATGTTCCATCTATTAGAGTATGGCTAAAACTTCAGTGTGGGAAATTTCATTATCTATGTTTAAATATTTTTCAATGTATTATATATTTATAACTAAAAGGCATTCTCAAATCTTCTAAAAAGCAGCACTTTGTGTAATTTGATTTGTTTTAAAGGGATTGTTGTACTTCATTTTGTAGTTGAATCATCTTCATTTACAAGCATAGTTATGGTGCTGATGACTATTAGTATCTGATTTGTGCATTTAGTCACCTTTTCTTCTTTATAACCTGCAATTATTTCATTAAAAAAATATTAAAACTTACCCTGCTCCATAACGTTACTTGAAATAAGTACTGCATTTAATCATACTCGCCAATTTTTTTTTTAATTTTTGTAACGGTCAAACTAAAATTTAAACCTGCATCAGGCTCCCTAAAATAAAAACTACACTTGATCATCCTCACACATTATTTCTTAGTTTTGTAACGGTAATTCATGCACTCTTTCTTCTTTATAGTCTGCAATAATTTCGTTAAAAATGATTAAAACATGTTTCGTTACGTTACTTGAAATAAAAACAGTGCTAAATCATACTCTCCAATTTTTTATTATTTTTGTAACGGTGATTCATTCACTATTGCCTCTTTGTAACCTTCAATTATTTCATTATAATTATTCAAACTTTTTCAAACCTCCATCATAACGTTTTCATGAAATAAAGACTGCACTTAATGATCGTCACAAATAACTTTTTATTTTTGTAACGGTAAAACTTAATTTTAGAACTTTAATCGTAACATTCACTTAAATAAAAACTATACTTATTCATTACCACAAATTTTTTATTATGGGTCGATCCGTTCTCACCAATTGTGCCATGAAAATTATTAATATTTTCATTCACCGATAATATATGCATACTATATGCATAAGAAATTTCATATCATTTGAAAACTGATTAAATTTTTGATAAAATTATTTAAATGATAAAAGTTTCATCAAAGTCAAATAAAAAATATAACTATATTTTATTAGTACTTAACCAATTAAGAAAATATTCGTTTAGATGTAAATTGTAGTGATGTCTTTCATGATCCAACCAGTGTAGTTAGTCTGTGATCAAAGAAACGTTTAGAATTAATATGAAAAATAATTGATGAATGAATTAACATAAAGCGTTATATTTGGCCTCCTATGCATCATGGCCGTATCAATGTAAATTAATTGATGAGTGAAACCAAATAAAGTTTTATTTGATTGGTATTACATCAGGTCCAGTCGGTAATAGATATTTAATTTGGTGTATTAATCCACAAATAATTCATTCAACCAAAGAGATAAAAATTGGGAATTAATGAATCGTTTATTTCTTTGATCATATTAATTTGTTCTGCCTTCTTTCAGTTTTATTTTTTATAACACATTTCATTTGTTTAGTTTTGAACAGTTTTCATATTTGATTAAGAAAAACCTTTGGTCCATCTATACTACTCTTTAAAACTATATATATTTTGTATATTGGATATACATCATCAGTGAGAAACTAGAATGTCATGCACATTCGTATGTAATTTTTCATGAATAAAATTATTATAATTAATTAATATATCCATATAATAATTTTAAAATAAATATTCGTGTATTGGCACAGCATTATACTAGTATATATATATATATCTTCTATATAGAAAAGAGATCAGGTGAGACACCCCTCTTAAAGTGTGGTAACTCTCTTAAAGTGTGGCAATACCTGAACCGTTGATCAAACTGAATTAATGGTTCTGATATAGTGCTTTAATTTTAAAACACGCGGATCCTAAACTGGATTATAAGAGCAAATCCAACAACTTTGCTATAATAGCAAAATTTGCTCAAATATGGAGAATTTGGGCTTTTTTTGAAATCCAACAGATTCTCTATCTCATTCTCCATAATAGGGAGATTGAAGAGAGAGAGAAGGTTTGCTTCTCCAAATTTAGAGAATGAGGAAAAGTTTTTGGAGAACCAACATTTAATGCTTCTTGGAAATTTTTTGATTATTTATTTCATTAATTGTTTCTGTTCAATATTTTTAAATGATAATATCTTAAAATAATTACAATAAAATTTCATAAAAAATACATATACTAAAAATATACATAAAAATAATTGTAATAAGATCTCATATGACTATTTTTACATATACATATCTATTGATATCTAATAATCAAATATAATCTGTTTTATATTATAAATTTACTAAATTTTAAGTTCATAAATATATTTATTTTGACGTTTGTTTATAAGTCATAACGTCTAAACTAAATTTTTTTTTTGCAAGCATTTTTTGTCTCTGGAGTGACCGCCTATATTATAGCTATAATATAGACCAATGACTATATTAAAATATGGAAGGAAGGAGGTCCTTGTTTGCAAAATTTGAAAATGTACTGTTCACCGGCACTGTTCATGCGTACTGTTCACCGGCACTGTTCACGCGCACTGTTCACAAAAAAAATATGTACTCAAATCAGCTAATATTTCACATTAAAAGTTACAGCTTTCAAAATAAAACAACCATATTTCATAAACGAAAATATTTAGACTAAAATCACAAGTTTTGAAAGTAAAAGTCTGAGATTTCATGAATGAACAGACACAAAATTAAAAGGTTAAGTTTTTAAAGGTAAAGCATGAGATTTCACAAAAAGTAAACAGAGGCAGATTGAAAGATCAAGTTTTCAAATTAAATACAGTAAATTTAATAAAATTGAAGATGTGAATAGTCACTTTAAAACAGACAGAATTCACATTAAAAACTACAATTTTCATAATAAAGCAACCATATTTCATAAAGAAAGTATTTAGACTAAAATCACAAGTTTTCAAAGTAAAAGTATGAAATTTCATGAATGAACAGACACAAAATTAAAATGTTAAGTTTTTAAAGGTAAAGCATGAGATTTCACCGGAGGCAGATTACAAGATCAAGTTTTCAAGTTAAAAATAGTAAATTTCATAAAAATGGCATCCCTGAAATAGACAGAATCCATATTAAAATCACAAGTTTTCAAAATAAAAGTATGAGATTTCATGAATGAACAGATACAAAATTAAAAGGTCAAGTTTTCACACTAAAAGGTCAAGTTTTCATAAATATTAAAATGCACAGTTTGCACACTAAAATCAATATATTTCTGACAAACTAAAATCAATATATTTATGTCTAAACAATCAAGTTTCCACAATCACCACAGTTAATCAAGTTCCACAAAAATCACAGTTTTCAGCCTAAAAAATCAAGTTTCTACAATCACTGTAGTTTTCAGCCTACAAGTTTTAAGGCTAAATAGTCAAAACAAACAATCACAGCAGTTTTCAAGCTATAATTTCAGAAACAAATCCTATAATTTGAAATTCAAAAAATTGATATCCGGTGAAAGGCACATCCGGATCAAAACCATTCCTTTTAAATCAAAAAAATCAAGCATCATCCCAACTGAACAATCAAAGAAGACTTTACCGAATAAACTTCATAAAAATCAATAGAGCAATCCAATCAACGGCCGATCGATCCCGGGTACACCGACAGAGATCCGCCCATGTACGATCAATCTCGCACGGATACGAAGATCTACTGTGTATGTAGGGGGAGAGAGAAATTAGAGAGCATGGAAATTTGGGGAAAATTGAGAGCTCCGATCTGAATGGAATTGGGAATGATGGTTTAAACCTGTATATATATTTATGAATTGGGAATTTGCAGAAAAAGGACCTGCCCCAAAATAATTTGTAAAAAGGGGGCCGTGTATAATTTATATTGCAGAAAGGGGGCCGTGCATAATTTATATTGCAAAATGAGACCGTCTATAAAATGTAGACGGTCTATTCCAAGACTAATATATATTTATAATATTTGAAAAAAATAACTTTTAATAATAATTGAAAAGAGATAAGTCTCGTTATTCGTAATACGTTACAAAAATAATAATATTGTATTCGTAATGTGTTATTTTTATAAAATGTATTTTTATAATTTTATATTATTGAATAAGTAATGTCAAATATGAAATGTTATTTTAACGTGTATTATAAGTTCATTATTGTTTGGACTTATTAAATATATGACTTTAAAAATAGAAGAAAATTGAATAAATATATAGTATTAAATGTTAGTAATAAATTTTAGGGAATAAAAAATGGAGAATCTGTTGGGTTTGAGGTGAAAAAATATGGAGAATATGATGTTTGCTTCCCTGTTATGAAGAATGTGATTGGAGAAACTGTTGGACTTACTCTAAGAGCATCTCCAATCCGGGAGTCTCTTTGATAAAAATTAACTGCCATGTCAGATTAACCGACTCCCAACCAAAAATACCTCCGCCAATGAAAACCTCACTTGAAATCCTCAATCTGACGTGGGCTCAAATATTATCAACATCGTCGAACAGACCCGCTGTATACCGAGGTTCACTTTGACACCCGCGATTCATCGACTCAGCAAAAATTTGGGCGCCATATTCCCAACTTTTCTTTCCCGGTAAAATTTATACACCAAAATCCCAATAAAAAGAATCGGAGATTGCAACGTAGATCCACGACGACGGTTTGAGAGTGACCGGAATGAGAATAGAATGGCGGTGGGATAGAGCCGCTATTTGAGGCAGCGATCCTTCGACATCCAGCGTAGTCACAAGGTTTAATCTGGGTCGAGCTGGAATAGGGATGCGAAGAACTGGCGGTGGAGGCTGCAACCAATCGGCGGAGACGACGTTATTCAGTAGGCGTTGCGCCTTTCTATGGTATGACTGTATTTGTGCATAACTTGTTATACCTTCTTTTATGTTAATTTTGATTAAGATATATGTTTCAGCTCAATTTCGAGGCTTTTTAAAAAAAATTATGTGTTTGTTTTATGTATGAATCAGTGAAAGAAAACAATTTTTATGGCCATGTGTTTGCATATTCTGACTCAGAAATTGAGTTTGTGCTTCATTGATTGAATTTTATCAATGGAGACTTTCTTGATTGAATTTAGTGCTGATGTTGCTAGGTTTGTATCTGTAGGGAAACTTTCTGATTTTTTTTTTATGTGGTGGTTTTTATAGATGAAACTGTATAAAGTTTGTGGTTCACCTTGAGTACTCTTATGTAATCATTCTATGGACCCTTGTGCTTTGTTCTTTCTCATTAGGATCACCACTTTAGGTACATTGTTTCAGTGATATAGTTTAATGATGGATTTGTGGGTTTCAATCTCTAACTTGCTAGTCCTTTTATGGTGTGAATTTGAGCATTTTCTAGTAATATTTTTGTACATTTTCTGGTAAGAATCTTGTGCGTTTTCTGGTCTGAATATGAGCATTACTGCTGCATTTTCTAGTGCTGAATCTGAGCATTTGTTGGTGCATTATATGCTGTGTTTTTCTGATTTGAATGAGAGCATATACTGCTACTTTTTCTAGGTCTATTATACTGCATTTTCTGGTGCAGAATATGAGCATTTCTTGGTCCATTTTATGCTGCGTTTTCTGATTTGAATGAGAGCATATACTGCTGCATCTTCTAGGTCTATTATACTGCATTTTCAAGGTCTATGATACTGCTTTTTCTGGTGCAGAATCTGAGCATTTCTTGGTGCGATTTATGCTACGTTTTTCTTATTTAAATGAGAGCATTTACTACTGCATTTTCAAGGAATATTTTTGCGCATTTTCTGCTATGAATTTGGTGCTTTTGCTGGCCTGAATGTATGCATACACTGATATAATTCCAGTGATATCCTACTGCATTTTCAAGTGTAGAATTTGCTACGTTTTCTTGTGCATAACTTTTTGCATTTCCTATTACAAACGTGAGAATTTTACAGCTGCATTGTTTTTTTTGGTATGTATATGCTTCATTTTCGTGTGTTTTGCAATCACCAACTGTTCGTCATTGGACCATTGATGAAGACATAGTCTCTTAGAAAAGCCTTCTGCTACAAATTTCTTTCCTTCTGATGGCCTGTTGCTGCTTTATACTGGTGCTGTCGCTGCTACATTTGCTTGTGCTTCTGCTGTATTTATGTTTACAATGCTGCTGATCTTTGTACTTGTGCTGCTAAATTTACTTGTGTTGCAGCTGCATTTATGTTTACAAGGTTGCTGATCTTTGTACTGCTTGTGCTGCTACATTTGCTTATGCTGATGCCTTTGCCCTACTGTTGCTGCTAAATATCTTATGTAGAGCACATATATATGTTGGAAATAATTCAATGATGTATATCTTGCCATTTGCATTTTATCAAAATAATTGTGACAACAATTTTCCATTTTTCGAAAAACGTTTCGATGTTGTGGACGCAATTCAAGAGCCGTTATGACTTTTTTAGGCGATATAATTATGGTGTTTTGCAGTTAGAGAGAGATGAGTGGACAAAGTTTCTAGGCTCATCATGCTGCTTTCACTATATTATTTTTCAGTTTTGAGTGTATAGAAAGTGGCTGAAGAAAACCACCTCTTTGTAATTAGACCAAATTCTTTAGTTGATCAATTCAAATAAATATGCGTCGCAGTGACATTTTACATTCAAAATTTACATTGGAGATTGAAATTTTGAAAAGTTGAATGTCAATCTTTCAAAATCAATGTTATAGGCCTGCTAAAATTTTGACAAATGGCTCCTATTTTAGTGGGTGACCTCAAAAGCATTGGAGATGCTCTAAGAAATGTGGAGGTCGTCCCTTTGTTTTCCTCTTCTCAGTCAACACGTGGCCTTTCATTTTGGAAATTATTCAAGCATAGTCATTTGACTTTTATATAGATGCATTTTATAATCTTGAATTAGATAGAAACTCACAATTACTATAGCTTTAACTACATGTATATTAAATCATCAGGAAATATATTAAATGCATATGATATATGCAGAAATAGCTTGGATGACAAGTTAGTTATTAATTCACATAAAATACATTTAAATGCTTACAAAATTATGAATTTCTAAATACATATTACATATGCATGTCAAGTTCCACGAATCAATTTACTCTTAAATTTTAATATTTAATTTTAAAATAACTTTTTATATTTTTAAATTGTATACCAAAATATATATTGAACTCTTAGTATATTTTAAAGCACGTCATTTGAAAAACACCTAAAATTTAAAGCAACTCCAAACGATAGTTTTTTTAAGGAACTCCAAACGATATTTGAAACACTTACAAGTACGTTTTAAACTACCTACAATTTAAAAGCACTTGTACATTATACTTGAAACACCTACGAATACGTTTAAAGCACCTACAACTTAAAAGTATCTCTACATTATACTTGAACCACCTAAGAGAATGTTTTAAAGCACCTCCGCATTTGAAACACCTACAAGTACGTTTTGAAACACCCACATTCTAAAACATCTACACATTATACATGAAGCACCTGCAAATACATTTTGAAGCATCCACAATTCAAAACACCTACGCAATATACCTGAATCACCTACATGTACGTTTTAAAACACCTACATTTTGAAGCACCTCCACATTATACCTGAAGCACCTATGAGTACGTTTTAAAGCACTTACATTTTGAAACACCTCCACATTATACCTGAAGCACCTAGGAGTACATTTTGAAGCACCTACATTTTGAAGCACCTCCGCATTATCCCTGAAACACCTAGGAGTACGTTTTGAACACCTACATTTTGAAGCACCTCCATTATACCTGAAGCACCTAGGAGTACGTTTTGAAACACCTACATTTTGAAGCACCTCCACATTATACCTGAAGCACCTAGGAGTACGTTTTGAAACACCTACATTTTGAAGCACCTCCACATTATACCTGAAACACCTAGGAGTACGTTTTGAACCACCTACATTTTGAAGCACCTCCACATTATACCTGAAGCACCTAAGAGTACGTTTTGAAGCACCTACATTTCGAATAATTTAAAGCACCTACAAGTAAAACTTAGAGCACTTACAAAATTTATTTTAAAGTACATTCACATTATACTTGAAGCATCTACACTTATAATTTAAAGCACCCACGAGTACAATTAATTAAAGCACTTACAATTATATTTTAAAACACCTTTACATTATACTTGAAACACCTACACTTATAATTTAAAGCACCTATGAGTACAATTTAAAGCACTTACAAATATATTTTTAAAACACCCACATTTTAAAACACTTTCACATTATACTTGAAGCACATACTTGAATATTTAAAGCACTTATTTGTATATTTTAAAGTATTTTAACATTAAACTTGAAGCACATGCAAGTATAATTTAAAGCACTTATTAACATATTTTATAACACCTTCAAGTATGTGAAATTAAAAGAACATAAATAATAATAAAAATCAATATACTTATACTTCAATCGGTTAATTACTCCAACTTATAAGAGCTGACTTTGTGGGTCACATAGTAATCTCAGACCTCACACAAAATTCACGTGAACACAAGAAACTAAAAAACAAAGAAATAATCTAGTAGTATGTTAAATTTCGCAGATCTTGTTATGACCCAAAACGACCCGAGAAAAAATTCGTGCTTTTCTTTTAATTAGTAACTAAATGCTCCAATAAATCTGGCCATTAGATCAACAAATTAAACGGTCCAAAAGTTACCACACTTTAAGCAGGCTGCCACAAAGAGGGTGTCTCACCGGATCCCTCCCATATATATATAAAAGACATGACATCCTTCCCTCAAATGTAACAACATGATCTTAAGATTCTGGGATTAGTGGCATATAATCTTCACTTAATTCACAACATTTTGATATGTCAACACCTGCAACTTCCATGGCATTACGAACCCACTGAGGCACATCACCATTAGCAAACATTCTCTGCAAAAACGCACACACAAATTCAGGAAACCGGCCTTCAACAATCGATGAGTGCAGATCCCTACTCAGCTTCATCATGTAGTACACATTGTGATAAGAGAGAAGCTGAGATCCCATAGCATCCTTCATAACAAGGCAATGGATATAAGCTCTTGTATAGTTCTTACACACCATACACTCACAAGAATCATCAATCGGTCGCATATCGCTAGCCATAGCTCGGTGCTTCAGCTTCAACACCCCCTCAGGAACAAGAGCTGTCCCGAACCGCGCAGTGCGCGTTGGATACACACAATCAAACATATCAGCACCCAATGCACTGCAAACCACGATATCTAAAGGATAGCCAACTCCCATCACATATCGCGGTTTTCCCTCAGGCAATTTAGCAGTGCATCGATCAACAATGCGCCAAAATGAATCTTTATCCTCACCACCCGAAAGGCCACCAATAGCGTATCCAGGTAGGTTTCGCGCAACCAAGCCATCAACACATATATCTCTCAGCTCATAATCTAAACCGCCTTGAACTATTCCAAACAGGTTTTGCTCATCAGGCCTCTTATGTGCAGCTATACACCTATCTATCCATCGTAAAGTACGATGCATCGCTTCTTCAATTCTTGGCCCTGTGGTAGTTGTAGCCACAACATCATCGAGCGCCATGATGATATCAGCCCCAATTCTGTTCTGAACCTGAATCGATTCTTCGGGAGTGAGGAGCATGGGGTTTCCATCCACCGGAGACTGAAAAGTGACGCCGTTTTCAGTTATGTCAGCCAAATGCAGCAAGGAAACCATCTGAAAACCGCCGGAATCTGTGAGCAGTGCCCTAGTCCAGTTCATGAACTTATGGAGGCCTCCTAATTCATCGATCAGCTCAGAAGTGGGACGTAGCTCAAGATGATAGGTGTTTCCGAGGATGATTTGGCAGCCGATTTCTTCGAGCTGATTCTTGGTTAAGCCTTTGATGGTTCCCTGTGTCCCGACCGGCATGAACAAGGGGGTTTGACAACGGTGGTGAGGCAGAGTGAGATTTGACGCACGCGCGCGGTTATACTTTCCGACCACTTCAAATTGAAGACCCATTTTTAAATTTTGATCGGTGGAGTTTATTCTTTATATATACCATTAGGGTTAACGAAACTCATCAGGTTTAGGAATCTTCTCCAATATTAATTACCTAAAAAAGCACGGCTTTCCTAATACATCTTTCTTACCTCAAAAACTGTTGGATGGTCTAACTTTTTAATGTTATTTTCAGGTTAAGTTACAAAATACCGGGATTACGTGAGGACGTGTTCAAAACTCGACGTTACGAGAGTAATGTTGCTTATAAAACAAAGGGTACCAAAGCAACAATGTATTTTAACAATTTTAACGAATCCAAAGCACCACAAATAAGCCATGGATATCCATACAAGTATATATATTTTAATATAGAGTCTAACAAATCATACTACAAAATGAATAATTATATAAGGTGGATTTATGGTAAATTATAACTTATCATGCATTTAAAATTATAATTATATACATATATATTTTTAATATTAACAATTATATATATAAAAATAAAAAACTTTCCCGCCATATCTTAAACTTGAAATATATACTGAAGTGCTTTTGCAAAATATTTTGGAAGCTCAACTTTCCTAAATGCTATGTTTAAAAAAAAAAAAAATTAAACCACACCATGGTGGAGTGATTTTATTAGGCTCACCACACCGGAAAGGATCAAAAGGTCATAGGTGTTATACACAGTAATCTAGAAAGACATTAGAAATAGTAGCTAAGATGTGGTGCTTGATACCAAAAGGAAAATCTTGACCACTCATGGACCAACGAGCAATTTAGCGAATCTTTAGACGAAACACAATTTAGCCAATTGGTGCGAGTTAGTCAAGACTATGTATCAAGCATCACTTACAAAAGGGATAAAGGAATTGTACTTAGAAATACAGGGATAGGACATGATTGCAGATGCTTCATCATCTATTTTAGAGCTCCAAGGAATGTGAGTGCCCTGGATCTTGTCCATTCTTGCTGCAATGCTTGAACAGCTACCTCCATAGCTAAAAGCTATGGGTCTTCTGTACCTGGATATAGTAGTGGGAGCATTAAGTAGTTCAAATGTTCCTCAAATTAGGGATTCCCATTGCATTAGTAGCCAGGAATACTAAAAGTTCTGGAGGAGCATCTGCTAACATGTACATGCCAGTGTAATATAGAGAGAGAGAGCTCTTCTAGACAGGAAATCAGCAACATAGTTATACTCTCTAAAAACATGGTTGATGCATGAGTGGACACCTAAAGCATGAAGATCATGGAAATGACTGAAAAGTTCCCATTGTGATTGGAAGGGGTTTTGGATCCCTGTTACTGCACTAAGGCAGTCAGTTTCCAGCACAAAGGGTGTTAATAGAGAAGTTCCTACTGAGTATCCAAATTGGATAGCAATAAGTTCAACATGTAATGAGGATGAGGCCTGCACACATTTCAAGTGCATAGATAGAACCACACTATTTTCATCCCTCACCACTACTCCTAATCCAGCAAGCCCATTAGCATTGGAGGCATCAGTGTTTATTTTAAAGCCTGTTGCTGGGGGTAACCAACTAACCACCTTCACTAGCTTAAGTCTCTTTCTTTTCAGATAGGGAATTAGGCCAATGTTAAGTAGGTCTCTGTGCTTCTCAATTGATCCAACTAGTGGAAAAACTAAAAAATACAAGAATGTTTGTTTTAAGCATTTCTGAACAAGAACAGCCCCATATGTTTTGGTGTTGTAAAAAAGAATCCTATTTCTACAGTTCCATAAATTCCATAGCATGGTGCATAAAGTAACAGAATGAACTTTTGTGTGTGTCTTGGACCTTCCTTTATACTCTAAATAAAATGAGATTATATGCTTTACAGACTGAAAGGAAGGGACGGGGATATGGAGCTTATAGTGCAAGAAATCTAACAAGTTTACATTGAAGGAGCACTCATTGAAAAAATGGTCTAGGGAATCTGAGTGGTTGCAGTGAACACATTTTGAGGGAAGATTAAAGCCCATATTACTCAGCACATCATCAAAAGGCAACAGGCTATTGTACATTCTCCAAATAAAAACAGATATTTTTGGTGGAGTTTTGTTTAGCCATACCTTGTGGATGATTGGATCTTGTATGTGAGATCTACTAAATGCCATGTAAGCTGATTTCACTGTGAACTGGCCATTCTTTGCGGGCTTCCATACCAGTGTATCATAATGATTGTGTTGAATTGTGAATCCCTGCAAAACATTGAAAATACTGGTAGCTAATAAAGGCTCCAAGAGGGTTAGATGCTGAGTTTTGGTTTCACAAAATTCAGAAGCAGTTATATCAGAGAAAGGCATTTCAGTAGAAGGGTCAATCATATAAAATAAAGGTCCCTCCCCTGTCCAATTTGCATTCCAAAAAGGAGAATTTCCTTTGCCTATAATAACCTGAGAGTTGTTGTTAGCCATTTCAGTGACAGAACAGATCCTTCTCCAAGTGTGTGAAGTACTGTATGTTTTTGGCAGTGACCACAAAAAAGTTGACCATATGGTATCATTATTCTGCAATTTCCACCATAATTTGCAGGAAAAAGCCTTGATAATGGCTCTAATGTCCCTGAATCCTATCCCATTCTCATAGGTAGGCAAGGCCATCTTGGTCCAACTTCTCCAAATTCTCATTTGACCAAAATCAGATTCCCCCCAAAAACATTTTGCTGCCATGGTCTCAATTCTCTTTATCACGGCCTTTGGTGGTTCCAATACTGAGAGGATTAAGGTTGGAATTGCCAGGAAAACATGGTTGATCAAGACAAGTTTCCCAGCCATAGATAACCATCTGTTCTTCCAATTGTTGATAAGATTGTCCATTCTTTCCAGCATTGGCTGGTAGTAAACAATTTTATTTCTACATGTAAACACTGGCACCCCCAGATATTTGAAGGGCAGTGAACCATTTCTCACACCTGTTACAGCCTTTATCTTTCTTTTCATTACAGTGGTAGCCTGGGAGTGAACATAGTACTCAAACTTGCTGTAATTCACTTTCTGACCAGAGACTGCCTCATATGCTTTGAGGAACCTAATAGTCTTAAATTTTTCCTCCCAGCTTGTAGAAAGATGGCAGTATCATCAGCATACATGAGGTGTGAGACTTGGCTCACACCTCTGGGCATTCTGAAACCCTGAAGGAATTGTGTTTCCAACATTAGCTTAATGCTTCTGGAAAATGCTTCTGTAACTAAGTTATACAAAAATGGAGAAAAGGGATCCCCTTGCTTGAGTCCCCCGTTAGATTTGAAAAAACCAGTTACAATGCCCTTTATAAGCACTGAGAACCAAGCAGATGAGATATTTTGGTTAATCAACTTAACTATTTTGCCATAAAACCAAATTCAAGCAAGACTGTATTAAGGAATGACCAAGATACCCTATCAAATGCCTTTTCCATGTCAAGCTTGACTATGACATTTTGATGGTGGGGGTTCTTGTTCAACAATCTGAGCATTTCTTGCATCTGGACTGTGTTATCAACTATATCCCTCCCACTTTGAAAAACTGTCTACTCCAGTGACAAAAGCCTTGGCATTAGAGGTTTTATCCTTTCCACGATTATCTTGGAGAAGACCTTATTAAGGAAATTGGATAAGCTTATTGGTATAAACTATTTGAACTGGCTGGGGGTAGGGACTCTAGGGATGAGTGCCAACCATGTGCTGGTAATTGCTCTTGGCTGTTGTTTCCCTTCAAGAAATTCATTTGCTGCTTCCATTAGGTCACAGTTAATGATATCCCAACAGTGAGTAAAAAATACCCCAGAGTAGCCATCTGTACCTGGAGCAGCCTCCTTATTCAGGTCAAACACTGCAAATCTTAATTCCTCTAACTCTAAAGGTCTGGGTAGAGTGTCATTGTCCTCCTTTGTGACCAGCCTAGGGATGCACCTCTTGAAATGATCCAAATACTGACCAATAATGTCAGACTCTTCAGAGTATAGCATATTCTGGAAGAAACTTACACCCTCCTCCTGAATCTTGTTTGGTTCAGAGATCCAAACACCTTGGCTATCTTTGATGTTATTTATCTAACTTCTGCATCTCCTCTCCTTTACTGAATGATGAAAGTACTTAGTATTTGCATCCCCATCCTTAAGCCATCTTAACTTTGCTTTCTGTTTCCAGAAAGAAGTAAGCTCTTTTTGTGACCTGGTGAGGAGTGCCCTGTGCAAGTTTAGTTCTATCAGATCCCTATCTTCTCCTGTGTTCTGATAGACAATCTCCAACTGAGCCACCTTGTGCTCAGCCTCCTTGAGATTTTTGTGCACATCTCCAAACTTCTCTTTGTTCCATTGTCTCAGAGCATTTTTCAATCTCTTAAGCTTGGAAACCATTCTTGACATGCCCCTCTCCTCACACTGGCTCTCCCAACTCTCCTGAACCAGTGTTATAAAATCATCCCTCTGTGTCCATATTTGCTGAAACCTAAAACATTTTGGCATTTATATTTCACAGCTTTGGATGGATAGGACTAGAGGATTGTGATCTGAGCCTAGTCTACTTGGGATTTGGATGGAACTATGGGGGAAGAGGTCATGCCAGTCAACATCACAAAGGCCTCTATGTAATCTTTGTAGCAACAGATCCTTCTTTCTCCTATTGTTAGTCCAAGTAAAGTGATTTCCAACTGTGAGAATTTCCATCAACTCGAAGTTGTTAATACAAGAATTAAACTCCCTAATGCTACCTAAATGGGGTTTCTTTTTCCCTCTTCTCTCAGATACTGAAGTGACAGTGTTAAAATCCCCTACATACACTGTAGAGGACTTAGGCAAAGCCTCTAGGTCAGCCCATAATTACCTTCTAAGAATTTTGGTAGTTTTCGCATAGAAAAAAGCACAGTTCCAGGAAACATTAGAGATGCCATCAGAAACTGAAGTTAACACATATTGATCAGATTGAGATGTAATATTAACATTAAAATTTGAGTTCCAGAGAAGCCAAATCTTAGCATGTGTAGTGATCAGGCGTATTTTATGCATCTAATCATATCAATTTATATCTCTCTTTTGCCATTTGATGTGCACGAAAGTGTTTTTGGTGCAGGAATTATAAGAAAAATGGTGGAAAACAATCAAGTGGAGAAGTGGTGAAAAAGATGCAAAATCAAGCACTTAGAGCCATGGAGAGGAGTTAGACACTACACTCTTTTTTCCGAAAGGTTTTTTTAATGAGGTAGGTGCTCCAACGGATAATGGATCGTCAATTTCATTATTCCGGGAAGAAGAAGACGCCTGCGAGTTGAAAATGTAATTCTATTACTGATTTTTTCTATGGGCGGCTAAGTTGTGCTTCGACATGTCGATCACTAATCAGCTATACGTTCTTGAAGATATCAGTATTGGGCTAAATTGTTACAGTCGCGGTCTTAATAAATTGGGCTTAACTGGGCTACATGGAGAAAACAATGAAGATTTATTTGAAGGCCCAATTATTTTAAAATTTATTAATCCAATTCCTTGTAATATTCGGATTAGGGTTTTGTTTACCCTAAAACCTATATATACTTAGACATTATATTATTTTGGGGGTTCCGGAGTTTGGAGGCCATCCGTAGGCTTTGGAGCCAGCCAACACATATGTTTTTCATCATTGATCAAGACTAAGTTTTCTTTTACTTTTCTTTATAATTAGTTTCATGTTTAATTATTTGTTTGTGTTTAATATGTTTAGTAGCTAGGTTTGTTTCCGGTAAGGGTTTTGAAGCATCAACTATGATTCATATGTGAGGCCTAAATGAGCTTGATAATTATGTTGTGTGGATTCCTTGTTATTCTCTGTGTATCCTGTTTATTTCTGAATTGCTTGAGATCTGATCAGTCTTCTGTTATATGGAATAGTGCCAATTGAGTTCCTCTATTTATCTGTATCTAGGGGGTAGATTCAATTAGTGGCGAAACTATACGCCAATAGTTGGGAATACAGGGTAGATAATTTGTGACAGTTGTTCTGATTATAAATTATCTGAATCGGGTTTCTTTGGTGCTTAATGCTGTTGAGATATTAAATCTAGGCAGGCTATTCCGGCTAGGTTGTATCTTGATTAGAGAAATAGTCAGTTTAGCTATTCTTGCCGGCTATCGACAAAGTAAGAAGAAATTGGATTGGGTGTGCTATTCTCGAAGGTCTATAACTGATTGGTTTATACAACTTAATGAATTACTGAGCCAGTGATCGAATGAATTGTTAATGTGGATTTACCCGTAACCGGATTGCATTGTTTGAGTGTCTTCGTGTTCTTTGCATCGTTTATTTTAATTGTTATTTGCATTCTTAGTTTAGTGTAATTTAGTTCCTAGATAGTTAAAACAAACTCTTTCAAATATAAAGGTGGTTTCTAACCAAAAGCTGCATCTTTAGAATTAAGAATCTTACTACACTGTTCCTCGTGGGATCGACCCTGCTTACTCTATACTTGAATTTAAACCTAATTGTTTGCAGGTTTATTTGGTAGAAAAACGACCTATCAAATTGGCGCCGCTGCCGGGGAACAGTTGTTAGTTGCTTTCTTTTTCTATTGATTTTGTTACTTTAGTATGCAGGAGATACTGATCCGATTTGCTGTTATTTGCAACAAGAATACAACAAGAAAGTGTTGAAAGTCAGATACGTAGCGGAGAACACTTTTCTGGAATTCGAGACTCGCCCGCTAGGCCATACAGGCGACCCATCTGATTTTAATTTTCGAAATTGGGTGCCATGTCGGGTTATTGGAATCAATACAGAGAACCTCCACCGCCATGTTGTGATTATTGCAGAAATTATGGTCATTGGAGTTATGAATGCAACTTAGTTCCTCGATATTCAGCTGCACCGTTTAATGACTATGAACCTTGGAGTAGACCGCAGTTCAATTGTGAACCGTACAATTCAGGGTGTAGTTATGAAGAATATCAAGGACAATATTATGACCATGAGTTTGACCCTCAACAACCTGCATCGAATGAAATTCAAGACATGTTTGGTGGGATGATGGGTATGATGCGAGAGATGAACCAAAAATTGGATAGGATGGCAGAAGGAATGAAAAACTGGGAGGAAGAACGAAAAGAACAAGAACGAAAAGAGCAAGAAGAGCATAGACGAAAAGAGCTTGAGAGGTGGTAGGAAGAACATCAAAAGCACCATGATAATATAAATAAAAATTTGGCTTCCATTAGAGCTTACCTTGATGAATGTAGAGAACGCCAAGATGAACTGTCTTCGCAAGCTCTGGATGATGATGATGTAGATTCCCAATCAATCGAGCAGAATAGCTATGAAGAATCCGTATATGACCAGGAGTACACAAGTAATTCAACCCACGAATCTTTGCTTGAGTCTATTGCTGATCAGGAAAAAGATGGAGACATGAGCGAAGTGGGTGGAGTTCATGAGCAGACTTTTATAGATCCTCCTGAGCCTACGTATACGTTATTCGACTATATTCTTGAATTTGATAATTCTGAGATTGATGAAGATGAGTCATTCGTTCAAAAGCAAGTGGATGTTGATTCCACTCTCCAAGTTATGGAGCACGTGGTGGAAAGCAATACTGGTGACTTCGATGGTCATGAGATGATCATAGATGAAGTAAAAGAGGATGTCAACTACTTTTCTGTGGAGAAAATAACCATCACACCTCCGAACGACTGCTTGAATGAAGAGAACGAACCTACAATCGTAGCATCCGATATGAAACCTTTGAACTTATGGCATGAGGATGTTGAAAACCCTTCATTAAAGGGTTGGGATTTACCGGTGGATGGTGATTCGTTAGTTCATCACAGGGTTTTTGAAAATTCAGCTGGCTTATCTTCCCATGGTTTGGAGTTTTGGAAGTTTTATAACTTGCCTATTAAGTTAGAGCAACAAAGTGATTGGTTTGAAAGAGGCATGGGTATGCAAGAGTTCAAGTGTGGGGAAGCATGGAGAACTCATCTTGTGGATTTCGGCGATGATCGAAAAGATGTTCCTGACATTGTGACTTGGTACAAGGATCGAGGAAAGCTTGATTTTCAACATCTCCACCGGCTGACAGTCTAGCCAAGACTATAAACAAAGCGCTTCTTGGGAGGAACCCAATGTTTTAATTTTTCTGCAGTTTTATTTATTTCAGTTTTAATTTTTTTTTTAAAAAAATCAAAAAAATAATATTTTACAAAAATTTAAAAAAAATCGAAAATAAAAAAATATGATTTACCTGTTTATATTGGTTCTGATAATTTTATAAATGCAGGTGAGGCGATAATTTCAATGAATTGAAGAAATTCTGGTCGACCGTATGCCCATACCGTCGGGGTGCAGTTTGCGGAAAGCTGCTGAAACTGAGAAATTTTGCTGGTCTCAGTAACCAGGTTCTTTCTAATCCAAGTTTTAATATTTTGGTGCAGCCTGCATGTATTAAGTGTGCTTGTTTGTTTTGTTTGGTTGAATTGTTTCTTATACAAGCATGCTTATATTTTTACACTTTTATTTGTTTGAGGACAAACAAGATTTTAAGTGTGGGGAGGATGTTATTGTGATTTTTCTTTGATGCTTTAATTTCTGAATTTTTTGACAAAAATTTCAAAATATTTGAGAAGAAAACACAATATGGTTTGATTTTTAGTGAGTGAGACTTTTCCTATAAACTTAATTGAGCTGATTTTGCTATGGAACATGGGTCAGTGGTAAGATTGAATGTATTCCTCTTTGTGAAAGAAATCATGTAGTCCTTGTATATATTCTAGAACGATGAAAGTGCAATAATGAGTCATTTGATTTAACCTAGTATATTGTGAGGATTTGAGCCCAAGAAAGAGCAAAAGCCAAGAAAGAAAAAATATAGGCATTATAAGAAAGTAGCTCTTTGTCTTTCCGAGTGATCACATATTGGTATATTTTTACTTGGTTTGTATGTCATGATTCAAAGCTGCTAAATGATATGTGAGCATGTAGGCAATTAGGAATAAAGCCCCACAGTTTCTACATATATTTCCCACCTTATATCGATATATCGACACCCCTAGTGAACCCCGTTGAAACCTGACTGTTTTTTTGTTATTAACCTACTAAATATTATAAACCCAAAGCCTTTAGCCTTATATTACCTCTCTGAGTGTATGCAAGTTATTTATTTTCATGATATGTTGAGTTCGAATGAATGGGATGATTGTATAATTTGAATTTGTTGATTCCCATACTTTCTGCGGAACAAAAACCAAAAATCTGGCAGTTGAAACTCGTGAAATTTTGAAAAAAAATAGAGAAAAAAAGAAAAAAAAAGAATCAAGACAAACATCGGGCAGCTGACAGTGAGGTTTTAAAAATAAAAAGAAAAATCATAAAAGTTCGCAGAAAGTGATGATATTTATATTCCGGTGCTTATCATTATTGCATCTATATCAGTTGAAGTATGAATACAGTGGAGAAACATTATCGTGAATTTAATTGCTTGCATATGTCTTAGATTATTATATCTCGTTTACCTTATATCCTACCTTTACCCCAAGCCTACCTTATAAAATTCCTAATTATTATGCTCAAGAATTTATTATGTGGTTGAGAGAGTGACATTGTAATTCCTATTGTAGAGTGTGCTGATATGTGATGTGTGTGATTGTCCCTATTATTTGAGAGATAATGAGTGAATCTTGGTGAGGCTGGACTTGATTGCACATTTTTGAATAGGATATGAGAATGAAGTGGTTTTATAAGCAAAGAGGAATGGTTTGTGGTAAGATGATTGGTTCCATAGTAGATGTTGCTTGCTTTGGTTTTGTGGGAATGTTTTATTTTACCTATGGTTTTATGGTTGCATGCTTGAAGGCAAGCATGATCTAAGTGTGGGATATTGAGGGCCATCAGAAACTGAAGTTAACACATATTGATCAGATTGAGATGTAATATTAACATTAAAATTTGAGTTCCAGAGAAGCCAAATCTTAGCATGTGTAGCACAAATAGCATTTTGAAAATTGAGTTGAAATTGTAAATTGACTATATCAGTTTTATCATGACAAGGCTCAATTAAGCAGACAATATCAATTTTATGTGTGATAGTAAGGGTTTTCAGTCTATCCATTACTTTTGAGTACCCTCTAACATTCCAAACTAAAATGTTTCCAATGACTTTACAAATCATTTGAAGTCTTTTTAGTTTTTAGTTAGGTGCTCAACCACTTGTCAAGTGTGATACCCCTGTGAATGTGTGTCTCTTTCTTCTACCACAAATTTCTGGTTTCTCACCAGACATAACATTTTCAATTATGCTAAGTGGTGAAATGCTAAGTGGTGTACCTGGAGATTCTTCAAGCTCCTGATCATTTGACCTCCATTCAGGTTCACTCTGAGCCTCCTCATATTCTGAGCAATCATCTTGCTGCTCCTGAAGTACCTGAAAGGAATTGGATGTCTGGACTGGTTGGTAAGGAGCTATTAATTGGTTTTACATCAACCTTTGCTTAAGTTTCCATTCCTTTAAATTACTGATTTGGAGATCATCAAAGGAGTAAAATGGCACATAAGAAGGTTTAGTTAATCCCTTAAATAAAGTAATAGGCTCAGTCACCTCAGCTGAAATCAAAGTAGGATGGTCAACTGAGGTTGGAGGTGTGGGGGGGGGGGGGGGGGGGGGGGGGGCTTGCTACTGTTGTAAAAGGATACTGGCTGACCTCCATGGGTGTGTCCTTTACTGAAATGGCATTGTTTGGTGTTGCAGACTGGGACTCCTTCTGAGAGTGAGCATCCTTCTGCTTCTGAGAGGGGGTGAGACCTGAGGAGGCTCCACTATTAGGGGTCACCTTCTTCCATTGCTGATCAATCTTTTGCTTATGGACCCTCCTATTAACAGGTGCTTCATACTGAGTCTGCAACTTTTTCTTTCTCAGCTCTGGATGGAGATATATACAGTCCGACTCCACATGTCCAATCTTCTGACAGTAATTGCAAAATTGGGGGATTTCATCATATTCGATCCCACACTCTACATTTTTACTAGCTGTGCCAATCACAATTGAAGATTGTAATTCTTGTAGGAGATCAATTTCCACACATACCTTTATCGCCTACGGCCTAGAGAGGGTGCTTGTTGCCATATACATCTTGAGGAAGGCCCCTATTTGATTATCCAGGTCTTCAATCGCTGACAGGTTATAGAACTGGACCGGAGGATTGAGAATGGTGGCCCAGACTGGGACGATGGATAACTCCTTCTCGGTGGAGAAGTCAGGAGTCCACTTGAGTACTCGCATGGCGCTGCCGTTGATTTGACATATTGACCTCATCCAAATCCTCTGGTTTATCTTTCGATTCCAACCTTATCAGAATGTTCCTGTGGTCCAGAGACCCGATCTGGTACTTACCGGCGAAGCCCATCAACTAGAAAGCCCCGTTGATTATCTCCATGGTTGGTTTTGCATTAGTGAATTTCCCTATAAGGGCATTTTGGTAGTGAGTAGAGAAGGTTTGGACAGCCTCCTCTGAGTAGATACAGGCTAATTTACCTTCGAACCTAGTGGCTATAGGTCTAATTTCTGGGTTTGTAGGCAGTGAGTTAAAGAGGGGTTGGCTTTTTGGTGCCAGAACCTGTGAATACGACCTTCCCACGGCGTCGTCGCCATTGTTTGGTGGCGGATCCACCATCCCACTAGCCGTTTATAGCCGTTAGCATCACTATGATGGCTCAAAAGTGTGTCGGGAAAGTAGAGATAAGGGGGAGATAAATTCTTAGAGAGAGAAAGACCGTTGTGTTCTGTTAATGATGTTTTCCTAAATGCTATGAAACTATCATTATGTATTTAAAGTCAAATGATACGTTTTTGTGTCAAAATATTGATCATTTTAAAGTAAACATATAGTACTATGTGTATCACTAGTGCACAGGCATACCTTTCTCGGCACCAAATTCAAGGCGTTTTGGTCAAAATTGCGCTGAACCGCCGAGTAACACGGTTACGAGTTCGCCTCCGTCCTCTCGCCTAGGGCAGAAAAATAAAAATGGCGTTTTACATGTGAATAGAAGGCGTTTTTGAAAATGCCTTAACATGTTGAAGGGCAGGCGATATAGTATCCAAATTCGGTAATGAGCGACCAAGGAAGCGAAATCGCCTATAGGACTCGGTAGAGGTTGGAAAAGTTGTTCGCCAATAGTTGCTGGCATCTTGTATAGTAGCGAGTTCGCCAGTTATGAATGCTTGCAGGCGAAATAGAACTGGTGATATCGCTTCTAAGTAAGCCTACAGGCGAGTCATGTTACAAATTCGATTGATGTTCGTCTGAACAGGCGAATAGAGTAGCGGACTCGTAAGAATGTTTTTACTGGGTGTATAAAAGCAGTTTTTTTGTGGGAAGAAAAATACAAGAACAATAAGAAGAGGACTCACCTTGTGGTTTTTCTCCAAGATAGCTCACATTTTCATGCCGGGATTTTTGCCCATCATTGCAAAGGTATGTGGTTGTGAATTGTTATTGATTGTTTTTGGAATGGGAAAACTTGTTTGTGACATGCGTGTGTGCTTGTTTGTATGGTTTTGTAGAGTTTGTTAGAGTGCTAAGTTTGGGGATTTATTGAATGATTCTAGCAAAACGGTTGTTGATAGTATCGTGTTAAGCATGGGTCGTAGTGAAATCATGTTGGAGAATAAGCGTATTTCAAAAGATTATATGGAGTTGATCAAAGAATTTATTGATTTTGGTTGGAGGGATTGTGTAGAAAAGAAAATGGGAGGGCTAAGATGTCCTTGCATAGATTGCCTTAACAACGCGATCTATGAGGATGTAGCGGTAGTGCGAAAACATTTGATTTGTAGAGGTTTTGATCCTACATATACAAAATGGGTTTGGCATGGAGAGGGTGCAAGTCACAATGATGCGGAGTTTGATGTTAGGCTTGACTCGGAAGAATTACGTTATGATGGTTGTCTTGATGAAATGGCGGAAGACGTGGCTATGGATTGGGTAGGAAAGCCGAGCATGTTAGCGACAATGTTTAATGATAAAGAGACTTCATTGTGCAAGGGTTGTAAACATTCAGTTTTTGGTTCTACGTTGTTGTTGATGAATTTAAAGGCTCGACATGGAATATCTGACAAGGGGATGACTGAATTATTAGAGTTGGTGAAAGAGTTGCTTCCCACTGACAACTTGTTCCCTGATCGAGTATATGCTGCAAAGAAGATATTATGCCCTATGGGAATGGAGATGCAGAAGATTCATGCATGCTCTAATTATTGTATGTTGTACAGGGGAGATGACAAGAAGAGGGATACGTGCCGAGTATGCAATGAGTCTCGGTACAAGTCAAAGGTGGGGACCGTAGAGGTAGGTGGCGAGAGTGTGACACCGTCTAGTTGCAAAACGCCGACTAAAGTAGTTTATTACCTTCCACTGATTCCTCGACTGAAGAGGTTGTTTGCAAATCCTGAGGATGCAAAGTTGCTAACATGGCATGCAGATAGGGCTAGGGAGGACGATGACATTATTTCACATGCCTCAGATGGAGATCAGTGGAAGAAAATGAATGAGCGTTACCCTGAATTTGCTGCTGAGCCTAGGAATGTGAGGTTAGGCTTATCCACTGATGGCATGAACCCCTTTGGTAACATGTCTAGCACCCATAGTTCTTGGCCAGTTATGGTTGTGATATACAATCTGCCATCGTGGTTGATGATGAAACGTAAGTATGTGTTATTGTCAATGATGATATCTGGTCCCAAGCAACCGGGCAATGATATTGACGTGTACCTAGCGCCTTTGATCGAAGATTTGCAGAATTTATTCGATGTCGGTGTCTGGATACCTGATGGCAGTCGAGGTGATGAGAAGTTTGAACTGAAAGGAATGTTGTTGTGGAGTATAAATGACTTCCCAGCATTAGGTAACTTGGGCGGTTATTCAGTGAAAGGTCACTTTGCATGTCCCATATGTGAGAGCAAGACTAGTTATTGTCAATTGAAACACGGTGGTAAGCCAGTGTATCTCGGGCACGGAAGATTTCTTCCGACGGGACATCCTTGGAGGCGAGCGAAGAATTGGTTCAACGGGAGAGAAGAGCATGATCCCGCCCCAATCCCTTTAACTGGGAGGAGGTTCTAGAAAAGGTTACTGGGATGGATCATGAACTTGGTAAGGGAAAGAAGAAGAAGGCATCGAATAGTAGTTGGAAGAAGTGTTCGATATTCTTCAAACTAGATTACTGGAAGCATTTGGACGTACGTCACTGGAAAGACAAAGGACGGCATGAAAGCGCAGAAAGATCTTGTACAACTCGGAATTCGTTCATCTCTTGCCCCCATAGAGGAAGAAGGTAAATCCTATTTACCTCCGGCTTGTTACACCATGTCAACGGAGGAGAAGAAGCGTTACTGTAATGCTCTGAAGTCTGTTAAGGTTCCAACATGTTACTCTTCAAACATTCGTAGCTGTGTGAATACTAAAGAATTGAAGCTGGCAGGAATGAAGTCGCACGACTGTCATAATCTTATGCAGGAGCTTAATGTAATTACTTTAAGAGGATCGTTGCCTCGGCACGTGAGAAAAGCAATATCGAAGCTATGTTACTTTTTTAAGTGCATATGTCGTAAGAAAGTGAGCAGGCGGAGGCTGGATGAGTTACAGGAAATGGTGGTGGAAGTTCTTTGTAGGATGGAGATGTACTTCCCCGCTTCATTTTTCGACATCATGATCCATGTGATAGCCCATTTGGTGAGAGAGGTAAAATTCTGTGGCCCCGTTTACTTGAGATGGATGTATCCATTTGAGCGGTACATGGCGATATTTAAGCATATTGTGAAGAATAGATATAGGCCTGATGCTAGTATTGTTCAGAGGTATGTTGCAGAAGAGGTTATTGAGTTATGTACTAACTATATGAAAGATGTTGCCACAGTGGGGATACCAAATGTTAGGCACGATGGGAGATTGGAAGGGCGCGGTTTTAAGCATCATAGTTTGTTAAGTCCTACCACGAATGACATAGACGCAGTACATTTGTATATCCTCAGGAACCATGCGTCGGTGACCCCTTATGTTGACGTACACATGGAGGAGATTAGAGTCTCAAATGCATGGTCTGTCGGTGACTCTAGGATCCTAGAGAAGCATTATGCCGATTTCATTAGGTGGCTGCAAGCTCATGTTCTGTTAGGGGACCATCCTGATATTGTCAAGGTGTTATGCAGAAGACCGTTAGGAACTGTTTCCTCGTTTGGCGGGTACGAAATAAATGGTTACACTTTTGGTACTAAATATTCGGATAAAAAGTCGACTAACCAGAACAGCGGTGTGGTAGTACCGGGCGAGACCAACGTTCGTGGATGTGATGCATACTACGGGACCATCACCGACATATGGGAGATTGACCTCATTAGTGCCACAATTCCAGTGTTCAAGTGTGAATGGGTGAAGGAATGTGGCGGGGTGCGGACAGAGGATTACTGCACAACCCTGGTAATTCGCAGTATTCTTGGCTCTGAAGGTGATTCGTTTATCATGGCGTCACAAGCACACCAAGTGTTTTATGTGAAGGATCCACAGGATAATAGGTGGGAGGTTGTGGTGAATGGTAAGCAGGCGCTTCTTCACAACGGCAACGACGAGGATTACAGCTTTGGTACAGATATCAGGGACCTTCTGAGTTTAGAGCCAAACGAAACCTTAACTGAAGACGAGGCGAGTTTGAAAAGGTATTTTGGGCGGAACGATCACACGGAGAGCATTTAGATCACCGATGCCGGGAAGCCAACGAAGCGGAAGAGGAATCAACCTAAGAAATTATGACAATTTTGTGCACACTTTGTGTTTTTTAATAAGAGGGACTGATTATTCATGTTTGAATTTAAACGACAATTTGAAACCTTAGACTAGGCGAATCCAGAAGATGTTTCGCTTCTTATATTTGCCATGAAGAATTGGTGGGAGCGAAATCACTTGTGGAATCGCCTGTACAAAACTACATCGTTTTGTAGCATATTTCTATCATAGGATCTAGATATCTTTCTGGCGATATCTCAACCATATTCGCCTAAGAGTGGCTCGTTCGCTTGGAGGTACGCCTCTTACTCTCGGTCCATCAAGTCGAGGCAAGAGGCGATATCGCTTTATAACTCGCCTGTATCATATTTATGTCATAAGAGCTATATTACTTACTGGCGACATCCTAACTAAAATTCTATATGTGGCGAGTTCGCCTGGTTGCACGCCTGTTGCTCTCTTTCCATCCAGTCGAGTTAATAGGCGAATTCGTTTATTGTGATGTCTACAGGCAAACTTGCTTTCGGTTTCGCTACCTGAGCGAGTCAAACTCAGTCAACAGTAAAAACCTCTTGAAATTCCATCAGAATTTACTTTTTTTGGGGGTTTACATGGGGTGATCATGAAAAGGTGGGAAAATGAATTATTTTTGTCTAGGATCTCTCACATTTTTTTGACAAATGGAGCACCTCAGCCCTATATATATAAGCCCCTTCTCTCTTCAAAGCCAAATCAGAGCCTTCATTCACATTCCCTTCTCCCTTCTCCCACTGTTTGCCTTCTTCTTCCCATGGATCTGTCTACTTTCAACGCCCTCCCATCAGAAATGGTGCATGAAATCTATATACGTGTTTTCTTCAACTATGTCCTTCGTCGGTATGTGAGCGGGAGAGCGACGAATAGGCTCGCCAGTGGCTCACCGAAGCTTCTGCAATAGGTCACACACCGTCGACCTATGTGTTGGCTGTTTTTGCAATCTGCGAAGGTGACATTCAAAGAGGCATGAATGTGATCACCACCATGAAGAGAAACGACAAGAAGGGCTCCATCGAGCTCGGGAACGCGTCAAAAGAGGTCTGAGATATGCTTGGGGTTGGAGACACTACTACAGGTACATCTCAGAGGGAGCAGTCAGGCCCATGCCGATCTGCTGCAATCCGCATGCTGGCCTCAATAACAGCGTGAGGTACGATCGCTGGTAACCCCTTGATCCAACGGACATCTCCTGTGATGCATGCACTTGCGATCAAGAACTTCTTCATGTCCTCGGTGAACGAACGTTCGACATGTAGTAGTTTGTTTATTCTTCATTATGTATTTTTGTATCACAAGTTTGTTTCGATTGTAATGAACTTGTGTGTGCCATTTTGGCATTTTTAATTATTGAATATCATTTCTTGTTTTGATCCCTTTTCCCTATACATTTATGTTTTCATTATAAAATCACATATCATATCTAAAATTTCCAAATGATTCATCACATTTTATTATTTAATCACCTCAGCCAGATTACTTTCAGGCGATATCTTAACCATATTCGCCTGTTGTGTAGTGAGTTTGCTTTAAGGCACGCCTGTTGCTCTCTGTCCATCCAGGCGATTTAAGAGGCGAACTCGCTTCCTGTGACGCTTGTCAATAAAAAAAATTGTTTGGCTTAAGGCCATAGGAACTATGATATGGGCCAGATCGGGCACGGGCCATGTATGTTTAGTGTATATATATATTGTATTCAAGTGGCGTTTCATGGGTAATCTGCGCTGGTCGGCGACTTATCGATTGCTTATATTTAGGCAGCAGATATATACTGATCATTTGGCTTTCAATCCATCGGTGTGGGAATAATGACACTTCCAGGAGGCGAGTTCGCCTACTCTTACGCCTCTAAGCGAATCGTGTAGCGAACTCGCTTGAATGCAGCCTTAAACCTAAACCCTAAACCCTAAACCCTAAACCCACTTACACCCACACCCATAAACCCTATATACACCATATCCATTCTAACATGGATTGATCAATCATTTTATAATCTATTGATAATTGTAACATGTTTAGCGTTGAATTTACACGAAAATGGATATGATCCAAGATTCTTGATACGATTCCGACCGAATCAGCACAACTAATAGTAGCACATATGTATCAACGGGTCATTGCCGGTGACCAATTACACACTACTAGTTCCAATGGTTTTACAAGCCAACACTGTAGTATTAGTTCATCGACACATCTTGGCACTAGTATACACATCTTTTATAAATCTCATGTGTACTATAGATAACCTATGTTACTCGAGTCATATTGTGTTCCTATAAAGTGCTCTTCTGCAGATGACAATCCAACAATGACTTACTCATCCAATACCGATCAGTTACTAGCATTTTTAATATATGTTTTTGATATCATTTCGTAAAAACATTCATATAATCTCAAAAGCTTGTGTTAATCACTTCATATTATACGATGCCATATGTGCAGTCCGATGCTGATACATATAATATTCATGAACGGGTTTGAAACTGCGAAAAAATAGTACTTGTAGATTTATGACTAATGAATTCTCCTATACGAATAATGTAACACATTTCATTAACCGAGCACTTACACGAACTGATTACACAAGGAATCATGAACGAGGAGGCGATATCGCATGTTTTATTCGCCAGTAGGCGATGGTTTAGGCGAACTCGTAAGTAGGTAAAACAGTACCCGACCAGAAAGTACTATTCAGGCATGGTTTGTCCACCTAAACCATGCTATATATATCATTTTACCCGAATTTTCCAGATTTCAACCTCATTTTCACCATTCCTATCCATCTACCCTCCATTCTCTCTCACCTTATCCCCTCATCAACCTCAAGCACAAATCCTTTCAATCCAAACCCATTCTCATCCGAAAATCCCTCCAATCCTAAGCACAATCTCATTCTCAAAGCTCAAACCTTGTTCTTGTGCCATGAGCTTAACCCTAGGAACCTAAAAACCCACCAATCTATATCAACCCCCCTTCAAATTTGGGTAAAGCCAACAAAGCTTGCAACTTTGTGAAGTAGACATCAAGTACAAGCTAAGAACTTCTTCTACAAGTAAGTTATGGGTCTAAAATTTCATGTCTATGTTGAATGGGCATTTAGTTTCCTTTTTGGTTGACATTTATTACATGAAGGACATGGTAGAGTAAAGCTTATCACTTCTCAGGCCCTCACAAATAACTATTGTGTGTTTTTACTATGTGCAAGCAAGAATTAGTCATGGTAAATGTGTCGAAAGGGGTGTCAACAAGTACAAAACGTGTTAGTAACAAGAAGAAGGGACAACTAGTTCGTTCCCATTGTAGGGTGCTACAAAAAAGAATGACGAGAGGTGAACTAACGCACGTTGGATTCAATGCCAACGGAGTATGCAACCGACCAAAAGATGAGCGTGCAAAATGGTCAAGTTGGTGTGGCCGCGTTGGAAGAACATTTATAGAAATCACGGTCGAGAATTAGAGACATGTACCACAAGAGAAGAAGGAAGAAGTGTAGGTTGAATGCCAAGTGAGTTCTTCTTTACCATTGAATGAAGTATCTATCTAGCTAGTATATATTAAATGTCTTGATAACATGTATGTATAATATTTTCATCTATGACTTGTTGTAGGGACCTTTTGAAATAGAAGCTCAAGACATGGAAGTGGTAAGGGTGAAGGCGTTCAACATCGTCTCAAAGGCTTTTCGCGAGCACAAGTATAGTCTAAGAAAAGACTACTTGTATGAGAAGGGAAAGTGGCTAGGTCGTGATCCAAGGGACCGATACAACCACATCACAACCGATACGTGGGAGGAGTTCAAGCAAGCATCTCTTGAGAATAAGTCCAAGGTGATTAACAAATATCAAATTCATTAATATTAACCTAGTATTCTTCAAACAAGTATATCTTGTGTTCGCCATGTGATGCTCTAACTAATTGTTCTAACTACTTGTGCATAGGGGAAATGGGACAAAAAGGTCATATCCGTGAATTCACAAACAATGCCTTACACCGGTGGTAGGTCGGGATATTTGGGTATTGGTGAGAAGGAGGGTTTTAGGGAGAAGGAGAAAATGGTGAAGGAGTTGGTATTAGGGGGGATGGACGAGGAGGAGGCTCGGTACGTCGTCGTGGAAAAGGATGCCGAAGATTACACTAGAGAACAACTCTTCGTGTTGGGTCGAATTAGGGAAGAGGATGGTAAATTCACAACGGATGAGGCCGAAAAATGTGCAAAGAGGGTGGTAAGTATTTCTTACTTACCACAATACATATTGTAGTCACTTACATTTATACTTGTCTTCCTTTATATAATAGGAAGTTCTAGAGCGCCAAAAAGAAGAGGGTACATTTGTCCCTTGTGGGAAGAAAGATGTGTTGAGTGAGGCTTTAGCTCTTGAAAATAAGAAGGGACACCGGGGAAGAGCATTAGGTGTTGGGGGTTACGTGACTCAAGTTGAGTTTTTTGGGATTAGGCGAAGTTGCGGCGAGCCTAAACCATCAAAATTTCAACAAGTTTTGAGCGAGTTGGCGGTGACCAAGGCGCAAATGAACGACTTGAGGGAGGTCGTGAGAGATATAGCACAACACACCCACTATCCCCATATCGAGAGGTTAGGGGAAGGTCATCTTCCACCCTCTTCTAAGGCTTCTCAAGCCTCGCCTCAAATTGTGGAGGATGAGGGTGAGAATGTGGAAATGGAGGAGGAACTAGTGCCTCCATCTCCGCCTTCATCTCCCATCAAGTTGAACGTGACTCCCTCACGACTAGTCCAAAAGGTGCCCCAATCCCCGCATTTTCATCTCCCATCAAGTTGAATGTGGCTCCCTCACGACAAGTCGAAAAGGTTAGTATCAATTTTATAATTTACAACTACATTTAGTATAATGTCTTTATTAGAAAAGTAAGATGATTATCTTTCTTGTGCTTTTATTTATGATAGAACTCCCCTTGCAAGCTATATGTGTCGCATGGTCCCAATTCAACCCCACTCCATGTCGCCAATGGCACATGCGACACTAATGCGGTGAAACACAATCGTAGTGACATCACCACCGGATTTTATAGCGTTCGCATTACCCAAGTTTTGCTAGAACTAGAAATGCTTCCCGTGAGGGAGAGCGTGATGGTAAGAGTTGGGGAGGGTAAAGGTTTCCATGTTCTATGGCCAAAATGGTTGGTGCTTGATGAAAAATCCACCTCCATACCCCGTAGGAAACCACAACCTCGAAAAAATCCTCAAATTCCCATCCCCACCGGTCCTATTGCTAGACAAACATATGACCCGGCCCTCGTGCAGTTTCTCAAATCCCTCCCACCCTTAGTTTGATATTGTATGATTTGATATCCTCGGACGACAAGGATGCAAGTTATGCCTTTCTCGGAAATGAAAGGTGCTTTGGAATGACAAGGGACATCATCGTACCATGGGGTGATTTCGAATATTTCTTGAATTGCATTGAACTACCCGCCACCATTCTTTGCCTCAATCAAATGTAAGCAATTATTATGTTTTTTTCCATGAAATACCCCATTATCAAACAGTATGGTTACTCGCTCGACATTCTTGTCTACTACATTCTCAGCTTCTTGCATCACCATGCCTATCATCGGGGGAAACATTTCATTGGGTTTTTGCATCCAATGCATATGCAAACGAGTATGGAGAGCAATAGGGAAAGACTGGATTACTTGACTTCCACTCTCTCAGACAGATCCAAGAAAATATTCATTGGACCATATATCGAGGGGTAAACCTTGCAATTTTGTCTATTCTTTTTGCTTTCCTACAATTTTATGTTTCTACAAACGAATATGACCATTTGGATTCTTTCTCATGGTATTTGTAGTGATCATTGGAGCTTTGTTGCATTAATACCCGCTATCAAGCAAGTGTATTGGATAGACCCACTCCACCGCCCTCCACCCCAAACATTCGCCGATCTCCTCGACAATGCATTTCATCAAGTCAACGACGAAACACTCCTCGACTTTCACCTGATGAACATTAGGGTAACTATTTATGATTATGCTATCACGTAATTTCAATTGTGTTTTTTAAGCCTAAACCATTGCTATAACCATGGCATATATTGTAGTCTAGGAAGCAATCCTCGGACTGAGAATGCGGCTATTACACGATGCTGTTTGGTTTGATGGTGGTAGATGATGTTCAAAACAACATGCTGGATCTTCTAAAGGTAGCCTTCTACAATTTAATTACGTTTCTCTTAATCACAACATTCTTATGCACATTTCTTTCATGCATAGGTATTTGTGGATGATACCACGCCTTTCTCCTTGGAAGAACTTAACAATGGAAGAGACAAATTGGCAGGCCAACTAGTCCTGAACCGTGTTTATACCATTGCAAGGCCACAACTCCCGAAACTACCTACCAAGTGACAAGGTGTTGGTCCATTTCATTAGCTTGTTTTTATTAGGAATTTCCATTGGTAATGCACTTATGTGCACTTGAATTATGAGGTTGTGCCTCTTTAGTATAGGGTGGTGATTGGAATTTGGCAGGTTTTCATGTTTCGAAAGAAACGGGGCAATTTTTTCAAATAATAGCCAATTTTACAGTACTTGTGGGCGATATCGTAACCACAAAATCACTTAGAGGCGAATTCACAATCGTATTTGCAACCACATTTTTCATGCTCTACATTATAAAACCGTGCACAAATACGGTATCGCCTTTAAATTCGCCTAATCAAGCGAATCCGCCACGCCATTCGCCAGTGACTCTCTGTTGGCACGACCGTTTCAATTTCCAAATTCGCCCTCATCATCGCCTATACAGGCGAATCTAACTTCCGGTACCGCCTCTTGGTAACTTAAGGAGGCGAGTGTGAAACCGATATCGCCTCACATTCGCTCCCTGGTGGCGGTATCGTATATAATCTCGCCTAGATCTCTCTGGTCTGTCTACCGTTTCTGAAAGCGAGCTCGCACGGAGCTTTGCCTGTTACATGAGGCGACATCGCCGCCAGGTTCACCAATAGGCTGTTTTTTTAGGCGATCTCGTAACCATTGAGATTTTTGAAATTCCCGCCATTCAATAATTGTCCAAAATGCAAGCGAGTGAAGCGGCGGTCTCGTAACCACTTCATAGGCGAGAGATACGAGCGATTTTGCTACGTCAGGCGAAATGAAGCTGGCGATACCGCCCAGCATCATATCACTGACACCAGGCGGCACCAGGTTGTGAATTCGTAAGAAGAATTTGCCTGGTTCACGGAGTTTTCAGAACCGCCGAGAAAAAGGCACTTTTAAGGCACAACTGAACAAGGCGTTTTGGAAACGCCTTGCCTGGTATGATGCAGCCGCCTTGCATCCTATGCATGTCCACTAGTGTATTAATGTAAAGATTTATGAAATTTAATATTAAAATTTAATTTTTTTAAGCAATTAAAAATACAGTTCAAACTAAAAGATACACAATATAAGATAAAACGTATAAAGACTTTCATGGAAAGTCATGAAAGTTGGGAGTTCATGAGATTTTCTTGCTATACGCAGTCCAATATTTTACTCATCGAAGTCCAAAATCCACTAAATTGACACTACTGCCCCTGCAAGTTGGCTAGTTTCTCAAAACTTAAATAAGTTGAGATCATTTTCGCACTTTTATAACATATTTTGAACTATAAGAGTAAAATACTGAACTGCATATAGCAACACCCAATATATACTTGGGGACATTACCAACCTATAACTGACATCGGAGGATGTAAGTGCAATATTCAATTTATAATTTTCGAAAAAATGGCCAATTCATTGCACCAAAACCCTAATTTCAAACCCCAAACGATTCCAGAACCATAAATCTAGGCGGCGAAGCAGTAGAGAATGCGTCCCTTGTCTCTTCAGAGCATGGACGACATCATGTCAGTGACGTTTTCCCGGCGAGCTTCTGATGCCCATCCTCCGGTGTTGCTTGGCGCCTCTTTCTCCGGACTTTATCCGCCCTTTCCTTTGTCGGTGAATTATTCAGTGAGATGCATCACGATGTTATTGTCGGCCCAGCTCACTAAGGTAAGTCAACCCCCATATTTTAATAAAGCTTGATCAGTCACAGGATATTATTATTTACTCCATTTCCTCATCAGTTTTGAAATTTCTACCGATCAGATTACTAGTGTTCTAATATTACCTATTTCATCAAGTATGTTTAAACATGTTACTAGGTTTAAACATTAAAGTAAAAAACACCAGAAATGATTACGCAGTTCGGTGAAACACACCTACTCTGCGGAGTGTTAACCCAGTTCAGAATTAATTCACTAGTACGAAAGATTACAGTACAAGATGTTTGACTTCAATATTTATCTTTCTACTCTCCTTGTGAATTTGCAAGCTCCCCTTGCTACCGATTCGCCTTGATCGAACTTCCTCCGATCTCAACCTCGTTGACGCTGAATCTCTTCCTCCCGAAAAAATTAAGGTGTACGATTCTGAACTTGAAACCACGATCAATCACCTGTTGACGCGATCGACTCAGCACTGCTCCAACAAAGCTATTCTGGATGCAAAAATACTTTCTCTTAAGTTCGATACTTCTTCTTGCAGCTTGCGTCTCTATTTATAGCTCCATGCTGTGCTGACGTGTTGATATTCTCTGTCCTTCAATCACGGTATTGTTGATCTTCTCATCTAGCTAATCACATCTGCAATTAGTCTCCTAGCTATATTCTACTTCTATAGCTATACTGTAGGAAATATAATCTTTCCTTATTTGAGACTAATCCTAACTAAAATACAACTCTATCATATATTCTTTATCTAATCAGATCGGAGCTGAATATCTCTTCAAATATCATCTTTGATTCGCTCGAATATCTTCTTTGATCGCACACAAGTTGTTCTTCATCACAATCACTGTTGCTCAGTTTCTGTTTCTGCTGGAGCAAGTGTTCAAACATCAGTATGTTTAAACATAGTGACTTTTACAAAATAGCCAACAATATCGTCCTGAAACTTCCGGACTCTTCAATCTCCCCCTTTGGCATTTTGTGGAACCAAACCAACTTTTAGGACTTCATATATAAGTTGCAGCAGCATATTCGATGTCATAAACTCCCCCTGAAATCCAGAACACATGACAACGATTCTGAACTATCAAAGAAATCCAAATTTCTCCCCCTGGGGCCATGAACATGCCAAAGTAATCAAATCGAGAGACTCCAAAACTGTAAAGTCATCACAGTACTGGAGTATCAACCAGTGGCTCCCCCTGTCTTCGATCTCATCATCAATACAAGTTTTAATAAACTCCCTTTTCAGCTCAGGGCTAAACACTTCCAGCTTAGCCAATTAACTCTCCAGCCCAGTTCACACAAGCCATCAGAAAAACAGTCATCACATTTTCTGATGTTTAAACATCACGGACTTCCTACATCCTACCTCTTTTTTTTCTCTACTGAAAAACAAAAATGAAAAAAAGCTAAAATAAAGCAAAAGAAATACCTCATCCACGACACACACCTAAGTGTTGCCTGAAGGACTCAACCACTACACTATCAACAGCTTTAACTTTGGCAGTTGACAAAGTGACAGATGTATGTGTCTCTCTATGCTCTTCTTCATCCTTCAATCCTTCGAAGTGAAGATCATGAATGTGATGTGCTGACTTCGGGAGCGGTGTTATGGGATGTTTTGATTTAGGCACCCATACCTTTCTGACTGTTCTTGATTGAGGAACCTGAGAGATGTTAAAACATGGAGCAGGTTGTCTTTCCTGGACGATGTTTAAACATGGAGCAGTGTGTTTTCCCTTCATTGTATCTCTGAGAAGCTTGAAACATATGTTCTTGACATGCCCGTATACCTTGCAATGGCTGCACTTCCGTACTCTTTTCTTTCTAGACTTAACATATGATGAAACACTATTAGTTTCATACTGAACATCCGTGGACGTACTTGAAAACCTTGAAGGGCTCTCATAACCTAAGCCGTGACGTGAAATCTGTCCCATGGCAAGAATCTCATCCAACTTGGCTTTCCCAGTATTCAAACGGTGAATTGCAGCTTCAGAATGTTCAGCTCTCTCAGTCATCTCCTTCAACTTAAGATTCAACACCTCATTTTCTTGCTTAGATTTCTCCAATGTTGAACTTGTATCTTTTTCTTTGGCTAATAAAAGATTATTCTCTTTCGCCAACCTTCTATTAGCTTCTGCAACTTCTAGCCATTTCTCATTCATCTCAGCATAAGTCACACGAAGATTATTTTCACTAACACTTCCTTCATTACCACTTGAGGAATATTCTGCAACTCTCTCCTTCATGTTGTAACATCGAGGAATGATGTTTAAACATCCAGACGGCTCTTCAACTCTAGCTCCAAATGCTACGAAATTGCTGGTGAATTCCCCATTGTCATCCTCGTCATTATCATCGTCACTCCATGTAGAGACATGAGCTTTTTCTTGCCTTCTCTTAGCTGTTGGACATTCTGACTGAATGTGACCATATCCTTCACATTCTCTACATTGAATTCTATCCAAATTCTTGACATGTCCAGCTTGATTCTTGAAATTTTGCTGTTGTTGACTTTGATCTACTCTTTGTCCTCCATTATCTCTGGAATTCTGAAAACGAGGTCTGGATGAACGTGGTACTATACTCTTGAAAGCTAAATTCTTCTCAGCTTTATCAACTGAATCGAGCCCATCTCATATGTTTGCAAGATCCCATCAATTGATCCAACGTCATAGTATTCAAATCTTGAGCTTCATCAATTGCTGTAACTTTGTTAGCAAACTTTTTAGACACTGACCTCATAACTTTCTTCACCAATTTAGGTTCCTTATACTTCTTCCCCAACTGAAAAGGCCTGTTTGCAATATCCTTGATCTTACTGATGAATTCAGCAATTGTTTCATTCTCTCTCATCATTATGTGTTCAAATTGTGAGTTTAACTGCTGGAGTTTTGATTCACGAACTTTTGTTGTTCCTTCGTGTACAGTTTGTAGAGCATCCCATGCTTCCTTAGCTGTCTCACACATAGAGATCAAATTGAACTTATCATCATTCACAGCAGTAAAGATGGCATTAACAGCTTTCGAATGTGCCAGACAAGATTTCTTTTCGTTTGGAGAATACGAGGATTCCGCCTTAAACTCCGGTTCCTTTGTACTTGATGCTTCAACTGCCACTTTCGGTGCTTCCCACTTGTTCTCAACATAGTACCATGCCTCCTCATCCAGTGACTTGATAAACGCCTTCATGTGTGTCTTCCAGTAAGTGTAGTTTGATCCTTCCAGCATTGGTGGTCGCGTGATCGATGCCCAGTCTCTTGTCGCTATTTGTAAACCCAGTCTGATCTCACTCTCCTCGTTAAAGGGAACAGCAAGTGCCTTCCTCTGATACCATGTAAAATTTCTACCGATCAGAATACTAGTGTTCTAATATTACCAACTTCATCAAGTATGTTTAAACATGTTACTAGGTTTAAACATTAAAGTAAAGAACACCAGAAATGATTACGCAGTTCGGTGAAACACACCTACTCTGCTGGGCGTTAGCCCAGTTCAGAATTAATTCACTAGTACGAAAGATTACAGTACAAGATGTTTGACTTCAATACTTATCTTTCTACTCTCCTTGTGAATTTGCAAGCTCCCCTTGCTACCGATTCGCCTTGATCGAACTCCCTCCGATCTCAACCTCGTTGACGCTGAATCTCTTCCTCCCGAAGAATTAAGGTGTACGATTCTGAACTTGAAACCACGATCAATGACCTGTTGACGCGATCGACTCAGCACTGCTTCAACAAAGCTATTCTGGATGCAAAATACTTTCTTTTAAGTTCGATGCTTCTTCTTGCAGCTTGCGTCTCTATTTATAGCTCCACGATGTGCTGACGTGTTGATATTCTCTGTCCTTCAATCACGGTATTGCTGATCTTCTCATCTAGTTAATCACAGCTGCAATTAGTCTCCTAGCTATATTCTATTTCTATAGCTATACTGTAGGAAATATAATCTTTCCTTATTTGAGACAAATCCTAACTAAAATACAACTCTATCATATATTCTTTATCTAATCAGATCGGAGCTGAATATCTCTTCAAATATCATCTTTGATTCGCTCGAATATCTTCTTTGATCGCATACAAGTTGTACTTCATCACAATCACTGTTGCTCAGTTTCTGTTTCTGCTGGAGCAAGTGTTTAAACATCAGTATGTTTAAACATAGTGACTTTTACAAAATAGCCAACAATATCGTCCTGAAACTTTTGGACTCTTCAACTTTCATTGCATAAACTCCCTTAATTATCATCTCAATACCCTGTATTGTGGTTTTAAAGATCAGCATAAATGGCTACACATGTGATTCTTGCATTGATTCTGCATTGCACCATCTACATTCTTTGATGCCGATCTACAGCCAAGTTAGATTGTCCGATGAGATATTTTCTCGGCTATGCGAGTTGAAGATTGGGCTAAGGAATATCAAGGCTATGGTTCTTTGCATAAGATCAGTGTTGGGTAATGATGCTGATCCACGTTTTCCCCATTCGCAATCAGTATTGCTTGGATCTTTGTCGATTTTAAAGAGTGGTTTGAACACGCGGAACCTGAGTGTTTTATGTTGAACTCTCGGGTTATTGATCCTCAAATTTATAAGGCCTATGCTGATGCTTTAAGTACATCAAAACTGTCTATGGATGATGATGGTATCTTAGATGTGTTGAGGAACTTTCTTTGCTCTATTATATCAGTTCTTTGGGAAGTGCTGCGACTTGATGCTCGCCATTTGGTTTCCCTTAAGGATCAACTGAAAGTGCTGTATGAAAGGCTAAGATTATGTAGAACATTGCTTAGGCAGTGTCCCAAAAGGTTTGATGAAATTGGAGTTCTGATACGTGATGCCGGAATCTTAGTATGCTCGCTTCACCAAAATGAAGAGGAAGTCCGTCCATGGCTTTTGTGTCTGTTAGAAAGATTTGATATTATTCAAGCACAAGTTGAAACCAAAGCTGCCAGTTCAGTTGAGAATGTGATCAAGGGCTCTATCAACATTGCTAATTCGTCCATAATGTCTTATGGTAGTCAAAGAGACAACCAAGTCATGACCAGATCACAGCGTGCTCCTCAAGTTGTTGGTTTTCAGGATGAGGTTGCTTCAATTATGGATCGGTTAAACAGGGGCTCAAAACAATTGCAAATAGTTGTTATTTCTGGAATGGCAGGTATTGGTAAGACAACTTTAGCTTTTCAACTATCCAACCATCCTTCTATAGTGCAACATTTTCATACTCGTGCATGGTGGCCTGTCTCTGAAGTCTTAGACAAGAAGAACGTGTTGCTTCAACTCCTGAATCAGATTCAGTATGAGAGTTGTGAACATGACTTAAGAGGATTTGGCAATCAATCTTTACAGGAGTTTGAAAGGAAAGAAATACCTGATCTTTTTGGATGATGTATGGACTGTTAAAGGGTTAAACAGCTTGAGATTATCATTTCCAGATAATTCTACTTATAGCAGAATTATATTGACAAGTCGACAAGGTAATATTATCCTTTATGGTGAACCTCAATCTCTTCGTCTTCGTAGGGATGATGAGTGTTTGGAGATACTGCAGGCGAAATTATTCCCTAAAGAAGGCTGGCCTCTTGAGCTGAATGAACTTGGGATGAAGATTGCAGAAAAATGTAGAGGAGTGCCTCTTACTGCTGTCATTGTGGCTGGACTCATGCAAACGATGGAGAAAGAAGATTGGACAGGAGTTTTGGGTGCTTTAAGTTCAGGAGCTGTATCTAGTTCCAAACAATGCATGAACACATTGGAGTTGAGTTACAATAATTTACTAGATCATTTACATCTGTGCTTCTTATTTTTTGGTGCATTCCCTGATGACCAAAAAATTTCTGTGAGGAGGTTGATTCGACTATGGATTGCAGAAAGATTTGTCAGAAATGACAGGCTTAAGAGAATAGAAGATGTTGCTCGAGAATACCTGGAGATGTTAATCAAAAGAAGTTTAGTCATTGTTTCTGGAAACAGATCCATCGGTGGTGTCAAAACTTGCCAGATTCATGACTCACTGCGTGATTTTGTTTAAGAAAGGCAAAAAAGGAGAACTTCTTCCATCTAATACAAGGGCATGATATGCTTTATGAATTCAACTAGCTTGGTTATACCGCGCGATGCTGTTTATTTATTTGTATCCTTTTGACTAAACTAGCATGGCCAGGTCGCGCAAGGCGCGGCCATGGCCCAATTTATATAAATAAAAAGTGAATATTTTAATGTTATGTAAATATTGTGTAGTAAAAATACATGTCTATGTGTTTTACATATAGAAGTGACAGAAAGTAGTTGATCACAAATGATATGATTTGAATTTTGGATTCTTTGGCCCGGTTATAGGGTCATATTTAGTAATTTTGAGATAATACCATTCTTTACCAATTATTATACGAAAAATTGTTGCAAATTATTTACAATTAGTATATCATTCTAAATTTATCGTTATTCAAATATGTCTTGATTGAAGACAAATGCTAATATAAAAAATCAAAGAGGGTGTTACATTAAATGTAAAGTCAATATTTAAACAATATTAAAGATGAATGTGATGATTTAACAAGAGATATGAATGAATTTGTATATCAAGAAATGACATGTTTTTAGTATTATAGAATTAGTGTAGAGTAAAGTATATTTTAGTGTCATACGTACGGGTTAATGTGTTCTGCTCATGAGTATATTTAGGCATGTATTTGGTCAAAACATGCCACAAAGTGCGACCATGGCCCAAGTCATAATTTAATAAATTCAGTACAGTTCAAAGAAATATGAATTCAGAAAAACATGGTTCCAGTGTTTTGAGCTTGGTTAGGGTCTAATATTTCAAAAAATATAATGGATGTGTGAATATTAAATAGAGCCGTGTGTATCATTTATTTCAAAATGACTTTTAAAGTCAAAGTAATCTAAAAAGAACACAAGTGTTGTTAAACAATTAGCAAAAACTTATTGTTTTAAGAAAAGAAGATATATATTCTATTCACTGAGGTCGGTGTTTCTAAAGTACACAACTACATTCCTACTGCACAATTCCATTAGAGTTTTATTGCCACCAAATTCACAAAAAACATCGAAATCTAACAATTAAATCAGCCAGTGTGGTCACAAACTAAGTCCACAATGATTTTGCGTGATTTCTAACATTTAACTGATCAAAATAATACCGAAAAAGAAATGGAAAGGGTCTTACTACATACTTTATAGTAAGGTTTTCAACTTCAACTTCAAGAACAAGTTATCAAAGAGAAGTTTTGATATGGCAAATACCTGAAACTTTTAAGCTGAGGTGTACATTGAGGGACTGAATCGCGGTGATCAAAACAATATCGCAATGGTATTAATGTTAAATTACAACATGACTTTAAAACTTGTTTATGAGAAAACAAAATGCCAAAACGTGTTTGTGAATATGTCATCAGACCTGCTTCATCTTCACTCACATTTAAAAGAAACTAAAGCTCTATTTGTGATGTTTTCAAAAAACAAAAAAATGCTCTATTGTGATGTTCAAAAATAAATTATGACATTTAAAAATATCCATAAAACCTTAATTATATTTAAGGTGCAATTGCATTACATTCTGCTAGGTTTCTTGCCTGAGTTGGTACATATCCACTTATTCAGGAAAAATGCACCTGAATATACAGTGAACCGTAAATCGGGAGAATCACAAATCCTTGTTGGTTGACCGAATTTGATAGAGATGAATTATTGATATGCCAAATCTTTCGCTATACCAAAAAATAATTGATCACCACTGCAAATGTATATTGCGTAAAAATAACAATACTCGATTATGTGTATACTCGTTCTGAATCCTGCTACAGACATAAACGGAGGCAAGGAAAGGTTCATTCCTCATCATGTTGCAACTGTGAAACCGAAACTTAAACCAAAACCAAAACCAAATGTGAGTGTTCCCTGATTCACCATTGATAGATGCAAATCACACAGACCTGCACGAATCAAGTTGCAAGGCACCCGTCAATAGTTACAAAAATCAATAAAAATTCATGCTTTAAGCTAACCATCAATAGCTATAAACACACCACAGATTACAAAGCAAATTTGCAAAGAATCGGCCAAACAAAAAGTCGGATACAAATGCAGATAAAGGCCCCGAGTAATCTTTTAACCACAAAAACGAAAATAATCTGCAAAATTGTAAGGGGAACTTTACCACAAATGCAGAGGACATCAGGAACCGTGAGGAAAAAGATAATAATGAAATAATGGTCAAAGAGGTCTTCAACAAGCAGGTACCAGAATGAAAGAGCTTGATTCTGCAAACACATCCCAATTATGAGGAAGAATTTATAGAAATTGAAGTAGAAGAAGAACAATCAATAGCAATTAAAAACATTGAATGACGGGAATAGTTCAGTGCAAACTGAAGAAGTGGAAGACGAAGGGGGAGGCTGTGCCGTTTCAGATTTAGAGTTATGGTAAAACATTAAGTTTGGAAATTTACATGTATTTGAAACTGAAACCGAAGAGCCGAGAGGTTCAATAGAATCGATGCTCATGGGGATTAATGGCATTTAACCCCTTTCAGGGCGGTGGCAATGGGACGGGGAAACCCGCCGCGGCCGCTTGAAGGAGAATTCTGGTCGGGAGGTGGTGGGATCATCCGCGTCGGGCACCGTTAGCGTGGAGGAGGAGAAGAAGATGTGAAATTGAATGCGGAAGTGAGAAGGTTTGGCAGGCGGTAGAGAATTGGAACAGACGGCTGATAATAATTAAAGGAGGAGAGTAAGAGGGGTTTAATAAAACTGAAAAATGTAAAGTAAAAAAATTAGGGTAAGAAATTAATGGGTGGGCCAGATATTATGTGGATCTGAGTTGGCAGCTGAGGTGGCCAGCCACATGTCAAGCAAGGAGGATGGTTTTGCTAAAAATGGTTGTTTTCTTATATATGGTAGATATGATTAATTACGAATTTAATTTATTTATTTAATATACATAAATTCAAGCTCCGGCTTGAACTCCTCGCATCCCCACACCTTGAAAGTTTTTAATTAATGAATTAATTAATTTTTTTTAAAGTAATTGACGGTTAAAAAAACTAACATATGATACAAGCTTGTATAAGTACAAAACAAATCACTAAGTAAAATATAAATTAAACTAAAATAATTTAATAAATTAATATCATATTGTAAAAATTCAAAAAGCAATTCTAATAAATTAAATAACGGAATCTAAAATTCAGCAGAAGCTCTTAACCATAATAAGTGGAATTCATAATAAACGAATCTAAAATTCGAAAAAATCCTTAAGCAGAATCTAATAAATGGTACTTACGTTGTCACGTATGTACATTCATGGTTAAAAGATTAAATGGAGGATATAATTTTAGAAAAAGTATCTTGATCGAGAACGATTGTTAAATAAAATTGAAATTAATATTAAGTGGATTAGTTCAATTCAGTCTAGTTAAATTCAATTTAGTTTAATTCAATTAAGTAAAATATAATTTAATGAAATTTAATTAGACTTACTAAATATATTTTACAATATATTAATTTATTTACACTTTATTTTAATTCAATACAGTTCAGTTCAGTGAAAAATAACCCACGAAAACTGACAACTATAGAATTAACATGTATGTTCGTGGAAATCTTAAGTATCAATAAACTATAGGAATAAATTTCCTTATCTTGTTTGAATCGCTAGTTTCATTTGAAACTAACTTCCAATTACTCACGTATTACCAGTTGAAAAAGTAAAATAAATACCGAAAATTTCAAAAGCAAGTCGACCATAATTAATATGATTTCAAAAATAAAATAAAACAGACCATCATTAACAGGATCAGTATGACATGTGTAGTGCCGTATTTTTCCAGCTATTGAATAGACTATATGGACAAAAAAAAATTCCAATTTTTTCATCTAACAGCTATTGCATGGACAATTTTTTTTTCTAACATAGCAGTGTTGTACCAAAAAATTGGGATATTATGAATGGTAATCCAGATAGGCATAATAGAGGTTTCAGTATCCGTAGAGAAATTGGGGGTCCATTTGGATACCTTCATGAGAGAACCCTTGAAAGACCAGACTGATTTCATCCAGCACCACTGGAAATCTTCGGGATCTTCAAGCCGGATCAAGATATGTTTGTAATCAATGGATCCAAGCTGGAATCTCCCCTTGAATCCAATCGACTTAAAGGCTTCATGAAGGAAATCCATTGAGGGTTTGACTCTGGGAAACTTCCCGATGAGAGCATTGCTATAGTCACTAGTGCACAAGCATAGGTTTCTCGGCACACATTTCACGGCGTTTTGGCCAGAATTTGGCAGAACCGCCGAGTAACTGGGTTACGAACTCGTAACCTGCCGTTCGCCTAGGGCAAAAAAAAAAAAACACGGCGTTTCACAATTAAAACAAGGCGTTTTCCAAAGTGTATTAAAAATGTTAATACTAGGCGAACTCTGAATCGTGTTCGCTTATAGGCGAGTAGAGTGACGAATTCGCCAGTATTACCCGCCAGAAATAAGAATAGTTGTTCGCCCATACATGCTAAGACGCGTTGTAGTTGCGAAATCGCCTTGTATTGACGCCAGCAGGCGTTACTGAAGAAGCGAGCTCGCCTATAGTTATGACCAGAGGTGTTTCGGTTTACGATTTCGCCTGTATTAAAATGTAGCGGGCGAATTTGGTGGCGAATTCGTAACAGTGTCGTAGCTGGGTGTATAAAAGCTGATTTTTTGCGGGAATAAAAATAAAAGAAGTAGATAAAAGAACTCTCCTTTTGTTTTGTCTCAAGTTTTGCTCACATTTTCAGGCCTTGATTTTGCCCAAGAACACAAAGGTATGAGGTTTTGATTTTTTTGTTGATTGGTTGTGGAATGGGCAAACTGTTTTTGATTAGTGTATGTGCTTGTTTATATGGATTTGTAGAGTTCTTAGGGTGCTAAATTTGTGGAATGTTTGAGTGATTGTAGCAAAACCGTTGTTGATAGTATCTTGTTAAGCATGGGTCGTAGTGAAATCATTTTGGAGAATTAGCGTCTCTCACAAGGTTATACGGATTTGATTCAAGAGTTTATTGATGTTGGTTGGAAGGATTGTGTAGAAAAGAGAATGGGTGGGCTAAGATGTCCTTGCATAGATTGCCTTAACAACGCGATTTATGAGGATGTAGACGTTGTGCGCGAACATTTGGTTTGTAGAGGTTTTGATCCTACATATACAACATGGGTTTGGCATGGAGAAGGTGCAAGTCATAATGATGCAGAGTTTGATGTTAAGCTTGGGGCTGATGGATTGCATTATGATGGTTGTCTTGATGAAATGGCGGAAGACGTGGCAATGGATTGGGTAGGAAAGCCGAGCATGTTAGCGGCGATGTATAATGATAAAGAGACACCATTGTACAAGGGTTGCAAACATTCCGTTCTTGGTTCTACGTTGTTGTTGATGAATTTAAAGGCGCGCCATGGAATATCTGACAAGGGGATGACTGAATTGTTAGAGTTGGTGAAAGAGTTGCTACCCACTGACAACTTGTGTCCTGATCGAGTATATGCTGCTAAGAAGATATTATGTCCTATGGGAATGGAGATGCAGAAGATTCATGCATGCCCTAACGATTGTTTGTTGTACAGGGAAGATGACAAGGATAGAGATACATGCCGAGTCTGCAATGAACCTCGGTACAAGTCAAAGGTGGGGACCGTAGAGGTATGCGGCGAGAGTGTGACGCCGTCTAGATGTAAAACGCCGGCTAAAGTAGTGTATTACCTTCCGCTGATTCCTCGACTGAAGAGGTTGTTTGCAAATCCTGAGGATGCAAAGTTGCTAACATGGCATGCAGATAGGGCTAGGGAGGACGATGACATTATTTCACATGCCTCAGATGGAGATCAGTGGAAGAAAATGGATGAGCGGTACCCTGAATTTGCTGCTGAGCCCAGGAATGTGAGGCTAGGCTTATCCACTGATGGCATGAACCCCTTTGGTAACATGTCTAGCACCCATAGTTCTTGGCCAGTTATGGTTGTGATTTACAATCTGCCATCGTGGTTGATGATGAAACGTAAGTATGTGTTATTGTCCATGATGATATCTGGTCCTAAGCAACCGGGTAACGATATTGACGTGTACCTAGCGCCTTTGATCGAAGATTTGCAGAAATTATTCGATGTGGGTGTTCGGATACCTGATGGCAGTCGAGGTGATGAGGAGTTTAAACTGCAAGGAATGTTGTTGTGGAGTATAAATGACTTTCCTGCATTAGGTAACTTGGGGGGTTATTCAGTGAAAGGTCACTTTGCATGTCCCATATGTGAGAGCAAGACTAGTTATTGTCAATTGAAACACGGTGGTAAGCCGGTGTATCTCGGGCACAGAAGATTTCTTCCGACGGGACATCCTTGGAGGCGAGCAAAGAATTGGTTCAACGGGAGAGAAGAGCTTGATCCCTCCCCAATCCCTTTAACTGGAGAGGAGGTTCTAGAAAAGGTTACTGGGATGGATCATGAATTTGGTAAGGGAAAGAAGAAGAAGGCGTCGAATAGCAGTTGGAAGAAGTGTTCGATCTTCTTCAAACTAGATTACTGGAAGCATTTGGACGTACGTCACTGTCTCGATGTGATGCATATTGAGAAGAACGTATGTGAAGCACTTGTAGGTACGCTGATGAATACCCCTGGAAAGACAAAGGATGGCTTAAAAGCGCGGAAAGATCTTGTACAGCTTGGTATCCGATCGTCTCTAGCCCCTGTAGAGGAAGAAGGTAAATCTTATTTACCTCCAGCTTGTTACACTATGTCGACCGAGGAGAAGAAGCGTTACTGTAATGCTTTGAAGTCTGTTAAGGTTCCAACAGGTTACTCTTCGAACATCCGTAATTGTGTTAATACCAAAGAACTGAAGCTGGCGGGATTGAAGTCACACGACTGTCATAATCTTATGCAGGAGCTGAATGTTATCGCTCTACGAGGATCATTGCCTCGTCACGTGAGGAAGGCGATATCGAAGCTATGTTACTTTTTTAAGTGCATATGTCGTAAGCGAGTGAGCAGGCAGAAGCTGGATGAGTTGCAGGAAATGGTGGTGGAAGTTTTGTGTAGGATGGAGATGTACTTTCCCCCGGCCTTTTTTGACATAATGATCCACGTGATTGTCCATTTGGTGAGGGAGGTAAAATTATGTGGCCCAGTTTACTTGAGATGGATGTATCCATTTGAGCGGTACATGTCGATTTTTAAGCATTTCGTGAAGAACAGATATAGGCCTGATGCTAGTATAGTTCAACGTTATGTCGCAGAAGAGGTTATTGAGTTTTGTACCAACTATATGAAAGAAGTTGCCACAGTGGGGATCCCAAATGCTAGGCACGATGGTAGAGTGGACGGGCACGGGCTCAAGCATCATAGTTTGTTTAGTCCTACCGCCGCCGACATGGATGCTGTCCATTTATATATCCTCAGAAATCACGAGGCGGTGACCCCTTATGTTGACATACACATGGATCAGATTAGAGTGTCAAATGCATGGACTGTCGGTGATGTGAGGATCCTGGAAAAGCATTGTGCCAATTTCGTTCGGTGGCTGCAAGCTCACATTCAGCAAGGGGACCATCCTGATATTGTCAAGCTGTTATGTAGAAGACCCCTCGGCACTGTTTCCTCATTTGGTGGGTACGACATAAACGGTTATACTTTTGGAACCAAGTGGTCGGATGAGAGGTCAACTAACCAAAACAGTGGTGTGGTAGTACCAGGTGAGGCAGTTCATGGATGCGAAGCATACTACGGGACGATCACCGACATCTGGGAGATTGACTTTATCAGTGCCACAATTCCAGTGTTCAAGTGTGAGTGGGTGAAAGAATGTGGCGGGGTGCGGAAAGAGGATTACGGCACAACCCTGGTGAATCGCAGTGTTCTTGGCTCTGAAGGTGATTCGTTTATCATGGCGTCTCAGGCGCACCAAGTGTTTTATGTGGCGGATCCACAGGATAACCGGTGGGAGATTGCGGTGAATGGTAAGCAGGCGCTTCTTCACAATGACAATGACGAGGATCGCAGCTTTGGTACAGATATCGGGGACCTTCTGGATTTAGAGCCTAACGAAACCTTAACTGAAGACGAGGCGAGTTTGAAAAGGTATTTTGCACGGAACGATCACACGGAGGGCATTTGGATCACCAATGCTGGAAAACCAACGAAGCGAAAGAGAAATCAACCAAAGAATATGTAAACATTAGTATGTAATTGGAAAAACCTTAAGTTTTCAACATATACATTTGGTATGGACTGAATTAGTATTCATGTATGCTTGAAACGTGTTTCACTCATAGCATAGGCGTAAATAAAGACGACTTCTCTTGTACAAATCGCCTGTAAGCGTTACTAGAGGCGATATCGTATCTCTATTCGCCAACCTTGAAACTACGTCGTTTTTGTAGTTTTACTTTATGCCTTGGCATTTAGGTGGTGGCGGTTCCGTAAGCGGTCTCGCCTGTTACTGGCGAGTTCGCTTCTTGAGTCGTCTGTTAGACTCTGTTGAAATAGGTGAGATTAGAAGCGAACTCGCTTCAGTTATAACCCACAAGCGAATTTTGTTGCGAATTCGTTTCTGACTTGACATAAATAGTATTTTAGTATTAGCAACACTATAAAAGACTATATCGACACCGGTTTAACACATGAACAATTATATGTAATTTAAACAATAAGCGCATATGAACTGTAAGCACCAAATTTTATTGAATAATGCAATCAAAACGAAAAAATCGTTAAATTGTAGCAATACAATTTGAAAAAACGTCCCTTGGTAATATTATGCAATATTGTTTTCATACGAATTTTCATGTTTTATCAAGGTTAGTTGTAGTATATGTCAAGATTGAAGTTAATTAACTTGAAATATATTTGAAAAGCTAACAATAATAGTAGTCTCAAAAGAATGCAACTAAACGATGTTGCGAGTTTAAGTACAAAATCAACAAACGGTGAAATATGCTAAGCGTCATCACTGTCGTCCTCTTCACTATCACCGTCGTCAAGACCACCCTCCTCTTTGCCCCCGTCTTCGTCATCTTCTTCTTCCGACGACTCTTCTACTTCCTCTTCGGACGGCTGTTGTACTTCCTCTTCCGACGACTCTAGCGCATCCTCATTATGGCTTTGTTCGTTTCTGAAGACAACCTTGAACATTTCGTCATTATCTTCGTCCGGAGAAAACGGGCCACCATCTGAACCAACGGGATCTTCTCCAGCCTTAGCACCTTCGGGCTCGTCAAGCTGTTGTGCTTCCTCCTCTTCTGGATCCTCCTCTTCTGGTTCCGCTTCACTTTCAGGGTCATCCGCCTCCGCGTCCATTGGTGGCAAAGGCTGAACGGAAAAGTCTGGCATCCCTTCCTCGTCGCTAAGCTCAGGTTCCAAGTCTAGCATCCTGCCAAACTCCAATATCATCTCCGTTTCCTTGGCTTGTTCCAACTTCACCTGTTCTATTTCCGCAGAAAGCTGTCCCATCATCACGACCATTCGCTCACGCCACTGAAGTTCCCGTCCTGCCAAAACACATCAAATCCATTAGAATATTTTATAGGCGCAAACAAATAAATCTAATAAAATATCAAGTTTGGGTAGAATCGACTTACCCGGACTCAAAACACCACGCGCACTTGAACTCGAAGCACCATCCTTCTTCTTCTTTATGACCCCATCGGCGCCAAGTGCCAATCCCTTGCTACGCAGCCATTTCTCGGTGTAGTGCATAAGTGGCTCTGGCCGACTAACCGGTCTAATACCCTTCTTCTTGATCATCGCCGTGATAAGCTGGCCATATGGGATCGTTTCATCAGATTTGTCCTTGGCACGCTTCAGCATGTACTTCACAATCGCGTACCCTGGATTGATCTTCAACCCCTCCATGATGTAATAGAACAACATCAAATTGGCAATAGTAGGCTCGCAAGGGTGACCACCCGATGGCATGACATTCGAGCATATCAACTCGAACACCAACCTCTGCTCCTGAGTGAGAACGCCAATATTGTACTTCTTCGGAGTACCTTCCACCTTGCTACGCGACTTAAAGTATTTTCTACGCATAGCAACGGGTTCTAGGGTGTTCAGACTAGACAAAGATGGGAAGTTTTGGGTGTGGTAACACTCGTAAGGACCGTTTGGATCTAACGGCCTTAAGTGGTCAACCGACAAATACGGGCAACCTATCACCTCATTAATCAAATACTTATCAACCTTAAACCTTACTCCCCTAACCATTGTCTCCCCCTCTTCAGCGTCCTTTGCAAAAGTCATATTTGCATAAAACTGTAAACACTCATCCTTATGCACCGGCTCTCTCGACATCAACATCCCTTCTAGATGCGTCGCCTTAAAATAGTCTACAATTTTACCAAACCCTAACGACTCTATCCGATCTTCATCAAAAACCCTAGCATCCAACAAGAAGCGACGAGAAAATTGTTCGTACCTAGTCTCGGCCTTTGTGCTGACGAACAGAGACGTCTCCTCATCCTCCTCAGTCGCAGGGTTACCCGCCGGATTCTCGGCTGGCCCACCAGTTTCAGCCGGGTTACTGGTGGCGGTGCGGCGGTGCGGCGACGGACTGGTGGCGGGTTGGCGGTGATGGGAGGTTCCAGAAGTATGGCCGCCAGTTTCAGCCGGGTTCCTGGTGGCGGTGCGGCGGTGCGGCGACTGACTGGTGGTGGTGTGGCGGTGCGGCGACGGACTGGTGGCGGGTTGGCGGTGATGGGAGGTTCCAGAAGCGAGTTCACCGCCGCCGCCGCCTGTAGATCCACCGGCCGGGCGATCGCGTCTCCGGCGAGGTTGAAGGTCGGCGAGGGTCTCTTCACGCATTCCGGCCGGCTCCGCTTCGGGTTGAGCAGTGGGGGTGGTCTTCCGGCGCTTGGGGGCTGGTGGGGTGAGGGTTTTACCGGCTGATTTGCTCCGGCCCATGCTGTTGCAGGTATTTTCCGATTTGGGGGTTTAGGGTTTTGCGGGTGGAAGTTGGGGGGTTCTGAAATCGCCACCCGCAAAACTTGTTTTTGTATTTTTTTAAAAAATTAAAATACGCTGGCGAACTCGCCTCTCCCATTCGCCTGTAGGCGAAATTGGTTACGAAATCGTGTCAGGAACGTCGCGCGTGGATTTCACTATGAAACGAACTCGCCTGTGTGTTCGCCTATAATTTCAACCAACTTGCGAACTCGCCTCAATTTTGTTTGTAGGCGAACGTTGTAGCGAGTTCGCTTCTGTACCCTAAACCCTAAACCTTGAACCCATGCCCGGCAACCCACACGATAAAAACCAAACCCATTTATCATCGAGATTGGGAATGACAACCTTCAATCAAGCGAGTAGTGCGTAACTCGTCTAGACTCGAGAACTATATTAACCATGTTCGAGTCGACTCGAGAACTAGCGAGTTAATAATACCATACTCAATTCGAACTCGTTATTATTTATCGAGTATCGACACTACTTGCGAGTTCGAACTCGAATTGTTTTTTTCTCTTTTTAAATAAAAATTTTACTAATTATATCAAAAATTAATAGTTTAGGGTAAATTATTCCTAAAAGTAATCTTCATCCAATCCATTAATACAAAATATTTTACTACTTCTATACTATGAAAATTTCTAATTATATATATGTGCGTTTAAATACCTGTTCAATATTGAAATTATTAGCATCCTTAGAAATTATTAATTTAAATACCAATGCAATTAATTAGTTTATTCAATATTGAGTAGTAACAGAAAACTAGCTAGATTAGATGATTGAACTAATATAGTATAACCTAATAATATTATAAACTTGCAACTGATTATACTTAACGAGTTAAGCACGAGTTTTTCGAGTCGAGCTAGATCGAGTCGTGTTTAGTCCGAGTTTTGACCGAGTCGATCTCGAATTACTCGCGTGTTGACTCAATTACCACCCCTATTCTCATCTAAAACTGGATACTTTTCGTTCATTAGCTCCCGAGATGTGTGATCGCGAAGTCGTCTCTTTAACGGGGTAACGACGTTGCCTGTATGTATAACATCATCCAGACTATGAGTAATACCACATGCATTACAGAAGAACTAAATGTCTACACTTTCAGTCAGAAGTTGTCAAATACATGTATATTCGATGGTGATCAACACGTGGCTAATGTAGAAAGTCCTATTGCTCGTGTCTGCACTAGTGTAACATTTGGTTAACGAACTAATGGTATTAGGGGGGATGGACGAGGCGGAAGCTCGGTATGTCGTAGTGGAAAAGGACGCCGAGGATTATACTAGACAAAAACTCTTCGTGTTGGGTCGAATTAGAGACTCGGATGGTAAGTTCACTTCGGAGGATGCCGAAAAATGTGCAAAGAGGGTTGTTAGTCTATCTATCTTACATTATCTTACTATCTATTGTAGTCTTATTTATTTTTGTTGTTGCTTTCAAATATTCTTCACAACCACTTTCACCTAGTACAACATATTTTATAATAGGAACTTCTTGAGCGCCAAAAGGAGGAGGGTACCTTTATCCCGTGTGGGAAGAAGGATGTCTTGAATGAGGTTTTTGCTCTTGGGAAGAAAAAAGAACACCCGGGAAGAGCATTAGGTGTTGGAGGTTACGCGACACAAGAAGAGGTTTTTGGGATTAAGTAAGGTTGGGGAAATCCTAAACCATCACAACTACAACGAGCTTTGAGCGAGGTGGCGGCGACAAAGGCGGAAATGAAGGATTTGAGGGAGGTGATGAAAGACATAGCACAACACACCAACTATCCCCACATCGAGAGGTTAGGAGGTACACAACCACATCTTCCACCATCATCAAAGGGTTCTCAAGCATCACCTCAAATTGTGGAGGATGAAGGTGAGAATGTGGAAATGGACGAGGAACTAGTGCCTCCTACTCCACCTTCATCACCCATCAAGTTGAATGCGGCGCATTCCATTCAAGTTGATAAGGTTAGTACAAATTTTGCTAATTTAGAACATCGTTGGTTTCTAATCTCTTTCTAAAAATAGTTGGATGATGATTTGTCTTGTGCTTTCATTTATGATAGAACCCCCCTTGCAAGCTATATGTTTCGCAAGGTACCAAATCAAAACCACTCCATGTCGCCAATGGCACATGCGACCCAAGTGCGGTGAAACACAATCGTGTTGACATCCCCGCAGGATTTTTTAGTGTTCGCATTACCGATGTTTTGATAGAACAATAAATGCTACCTGTGAAGGAGTCACCGATGGTGAGAGTTGGGGAGGCTAAAGGTTTCCTTGTTCTATGGCCAAAATGATTGGTGCTTGATGAAAAATCCACCTCCATACCCCGTAAGAAACCACAAAATCCACAAATACCCGTGCATGCCTTGCCTATAGCTAGACAAACATTAGACCCCATGCTCGTGGAGTTTATGAAAGCCCTTCCACCCTTCGTTCGAGTCTTTTATGATTTGATATCCTCGCACGACAAGAATGCATGCTATGCCTTTCTCGGAAATGAAAGGTGTTTTACTATGACAAAGGACATCCACGTACCATGGGGGGATTTTGAATATTTCTGGAATTTCAATGAACTTCCCGCCACCATTCTTTGCCTCAATCAAATGTAAGCCATTTGTATGTGTTTCATGAGAATACTCAATTATCAAACCATATATGATTACATCCTCGTCATGATTGTCTACTACATTCACAGGTTCTTGCATCACCATGCCTATCACCGGAGCAAGCATTTCATTGGATTTTTGCATCCAATGCATTTGCAAGCTAGTATGGAGAGCAATAGGCAAAGACTTGATTACTTGAATTCTACTCTCTCCGACAAATCAAAGAAAATATGGATCAGACCATATCTCGAGAGGTATACCTTACAATTTGCTCTATTACTCATGCTAAATATATTGTATTTGCTCTACTGCATTCTTTTTTTATGACCATTATGCTTTCATGTGATTTGTAGTGATCATTGGAGCTTTGTTGCAATAATACCCGCTTTAAAGCAAGTATATTGGATAGACCCACTCCACCGCCCTCCATCACGAACATTCGCCGATCTCCTTGATAATGCAATTCTTCAAGTGAACGACAAAACACTCCTCGACTTCCACCTTATAAACATTCGGGTAAGATGTTGTGCTCATGCTATCACGTCCTTTCAAAAATCAACATTTGCGTTTAAAGTACCATAAGTATAGTAATGTTTTATGTTTTAAACACTTTTGTAGTCTAGGAAGCAATCATCGAACTATGAATGTGGCTATTACACAATGATATTTGGTTTGATGGTGGTGGATGGTGTTCAAAAAGACATGCTAGATCTTCTAAAGGTACGCTACACGCGTCTAATCTCATTTATATTCGTCGAGATTTCCTAATAAGCGTTATTTTCAATCATAGGTATTCAAGGATGATATCACTCCTTTCTCCTTGCAAGAACTTAACGACGGAAGAGACCAAATGGCTAAATATCTGGTCCACAACCGTGCGTTTACCATTGCAAGGCCACAGGTCCCTAACCTCCCCAAGGCATGAAAAAGTATTGTCTCTCTTTTTGGTAGGGGCTTGACATTAGTATCGCACTTGAGTGCTTAGGTTATGCATCTTTAGCATTAGTATAGGGGCGTTGGATTTGAATTTGACAGGTTTATGTTGAGTCGGGTATCCCGATTCATGTTTCGAAAGAAACGGGTCAATTTTAACAAATAATTACACAATTCTGTCTTGCACGCAAACGAATTCGCTTCCTTATTCGCTTCTTGTCGAATCCAGAAGCTAGATCGCTACCTGGCACGCCTTCTACTACAATATAACAAGCGGTCATACACACGGCCTCGCCTATACATTCGCCCACAGAAGCGACGTCGCCTGGCTACTCGCTTGCTAGACTCTGTTGCCCCTGGCGTGCCTCAAACGATTTCGCCTATACATTCGCCCACAAAAGCGACGTCGCCTGGCTAATCGCTTGCTAGACTCTGTTGCCCCTGGCGTGCCTCAAACGATTTCGCCTCCAATATTCGCCTCCTTAGACGAATTCAAAAGGCGAATTCGCCAACCACATTCCCTACAACAAATATGTGCACGACGTCGCCTAATATTCGCCTCTTCTGGCGGTGTCGTATCCCACTCCGCTTGTGCCCATCTGGTCTGGCTATATTTTCAGGTGGCGAGTTCGCTTTATAGTTTCGCCACCTCCAGAAGGCGAACTCGCTTTTCTTTTTCGACCACAAGCGAGATGATACACGACACCGTAACACCATGACCATTGAGTGTTTTTTCAAATTTAATATTCCCATATATTCCGGCGAATACGCCAGCGGTCTCGCCTGCTTCACCCTAGCGAGTCTGGTTACGATTTCGCTTGTGTATTATTAGAAACAAGCGACCAACACAAGCGAGTTCGCCTTAACAGGAGATCACTGGCGGCGATATCGTAACACTCACATTTACAGACACAGGCGACCTGAGGTGGCGAATTCGTAACAGGTATACAGGGCGTTTTTTAAACGCTGCACACGGCGTTTTGAACCGCCGTGCGCAGCATGCATGTTTAAGGCGTTTTGTTAACCGCCCAGAAGAAGTGTCATTTTACGGCACAACCCATTACGGCATTTCCAAAATGCCGTGAATGGTACGAATGAACCGCCTAAAAACCTAAGTCCATCCACTAGTGAGTGTTCTGAGAGCTCGGCGACCTGTTCCGGCGACAAGATGCAGGCAATCTTTCCTTTGTATTCAGGAATTGGACTGATTGAAGGATTGGAAGGGAGAGTGGTGGACAGTGGTGTTGGTTTAGCGGTGAGGGCTTGCAGAAAACTTAAATTTGGGGTGGCTCCGCCGCGGTTTAGCGGCGGTTCCGGCGACATTTTACCGTTATTACCCGTTGCTTACTGATAACGGTCAGTAATAGTAAAATCGGTAGGGAAGATGGGGGGAAAAAGGTAGAGATGGTTGAGAGCATTTGTGATTTCAATATGTATTAACCATGTATAAAAGCCGTTCAATATCATTTATAATTTTTCATAAATATTCTGAATAGTAAATATACCAAATTCAATTTAATTGAATGAACCAAAATTACATAATTAACCAAATCAATTGAAAATCAGGAAATAATTACGAAAACAGGTCTAATTGAATCTGAATGATACATATATAATCAAACAAAATAGTAAATTAACATAAGCAAAAATAGTAAAAGAATAATATTATGGTATGATTGGGAGAAAAATTCCAAGTAAATATAATTAAATAAAAGTTACAAAATTAACCAATAATTAAATCCTAATGAAATCATGAATATATTACGAAATTTGTATTCTTTTTAAGGTGTATATAATTAGTCTTGGAAGTGACGGTCACTATATAGTGACGGGGTTTATATGTAAAGAAGTTTGGGACGGGAGTTTTTCTGCAATTTATGCAAATTGCATTCAGCATTCTTGAATTTCACACTTGAATGCTTGTTTTTTAGACCAAACAGGTTGTTTTTTAGAACATGCTTGTATTTCACACTTAACAGGTTGTTTTTTAGAGAATACTTGCATTTCACAGTTAACATGTTGCTTTTTAGAGTTCATGTATTTTGAAGCAAAAAAATAAAAGGTTTTATTGAGCATGCTTGAATTTCACCCTTGAATGCTTGTTTTTTAGACCAAACAGCTTGTTTTTTAGAACATGCTTGCATTTCACACTTAACATGTTGTTTTTTAGAGAATACTTGCATTTCACATTTAACATGTTTTTTTTAGAGTTCATGTATTTTGAAGAAAAAAAAAAGGTTTTATAGAGCATGCTTGAATTTCACCCTTGAATGCTTGTTTTTTAGACCAATCAGATTGTTTTTTAGAACATGCTTGTATTTCACGCTTAACGGGTTGTTTTTCAGAATAAAATACTTGTTTTTTAGACTGTGGGGATATGTTTGCTAACGTCTATTTTTAGACTAAAATACTTGTTTTTTAGACTGAGTGAACAGTACGCGTGAGTGAATAGTGCATTTTTGTCAAAATTGCAAATAAGGACCTCCTTCCTTCCATATTCCAATATAGTCCTTCGTCACTATATAGTGACCGTCATTCAAGAGACCAACTCCGAAAGAAATAGGTAAAATTTGTTTTAAAAAATGTGAGAATAACTATTTAGTTTGGAGGACGAAAACCTTTTATAGAGGAGGAGGAGGAAGGGAATATATTAAAGGAATTAAGTTTGAAATCGATCAGGAATTAAGTTTCCATAAAAAAGCTAAAAATTTGTCCAAGAAGAAATTGAGAAAAAATAGGGTACCAAAATTTGGTATAAAAAAAAGACCAAAATTTGGTTTAAAAAAAACGAGAATAACTTTTTAGTATTAACATAGTATTAGAGAATATTTAGATTGATCATGATTGGTTATTATTAATTGTATATGAGTTTTAGTATATAAGAATTGCAGAGAAAAGATTACTGCAAAGTTTATTTTTCATTAACTCAACACTCCTATTTATATACAAGGATGTCCTAATAGTAATCAAAAGAAATTTCCATAATATAGGGAAATCAAATATTGTATGACTAAAACAAAATATACTACAATACAACTCATATACAGTTAATAATAACCAATAATGATCAATCTAAATATTCTCTAATACATATGGACGACACATGCTACCTGCAGTGCATTTACTCGGATTTAGTTCATTTCAAGAAGTCAGGACTATTTTGCCCTGGTGCACGCTCCTTGTTCTTCTTCTTCACTCGTAAATCAGTATGGTATGACTTGTGTTTATTTGATCTGCTTTTTATCATTCAGATCTTTAAACTTCTTAATGTGCTGGATATAGAACTAATTCCCTTGACTTTTGGACTTCCTTGAGAGATAGAACTCTTGATCCAATTGAAGTACTTGTCAATAAATCAAGGCAGTGTGGATGTCATCCCATCTTCAGTCGGTAAACTATCCAACTTGGAAACATTATTGTGTGTTTTAGGTCGAAGAAGGCAATTTCACTGCCACGTATATGGAATCTACAGAAATTGAAGTATCTGTACATTAGGAATTCTTATGAGGGTGATTATGGTTTTACATTGCCCTCTGGGAATCTTGGAAACTCTATTTTATTCGAGTTGGATACCCTATCTGGCGTGGTTTTTGCTTCTTCTGTCAGCATGATGCAAATGGAGAAATTCCCTAACATCCAGACTAAAAGTTTACAAGGAAAAGAATATTAGGAGTTTCCCGGAACGGCCATATCTTATCGTCGATCAATAGGGTTATGGAAAGAGTAAATGAGCAAGTGAGGAAGTCTCAAATCAGAAAGCTTCGGAGGAGTTGTTTAAGATTGTGATTCCTGGCTTTTTGAGTCAGCTAGAATCACTCTCTATATCAGGGTCAGGGGAAGGTAAGTTTTTATGTGAATTTGGTTCAACACAAAAAACTTAAGAAAGTGACATTAGATGGATTTAAGCTGTCCGGGGAAGATATCCCGATCATTGGACGATTTCCTATCCTTGAGTTTCTGAAACTAGAGAGAATTACCTTTACAAGGCATCTGTTGGAGATGGAAGAAGGGGAGTTCTCAAATCTTAGATACTTGAAATTGTTTCACTGTGATTCTTAACAGAGGTGGATAGCTGTTTATGATCTACCATGTTTGGAGAAGTTGATACTTGGATACTGTAAGAAGCTGAAAGAGATCCCTTCTTGTTTGGAGACCATTCCGACACTTGAGGAGATCCGAGGTTCATTGTTCTCAGAGTGTCGAAAGTTCGGTCTGGCACATTGAAGAAGTCCAGAGGGATTTTGGAAATCCGATTAAGGTGATCGTTAAGAATATCGAAAGCAGGAGTCTCTAAGGTTGGAAGTCATAATTTTAAGCTTAATTTCGATGAAGTTTGTGTTTTTGAATTCTCTCAAGCAGCTCTTCTATTCATTGTAGTAGTTTTGTTGAGCATCACTTTGCTAAACTTCCTTTGTGATAGTTTGAGTATTAGGAAGATGTGTTGATGATATGTTGATTTGAGTTTACCTCTAAAAGTGCCATTATTGATTATAGTGGAGATTTCATGGACGAGGTCCCGTGGTTTTTCCGATTCGGGTTTTCAACCTTAAAAATCTTGATGTTCTCGTTTTATTCGCAACATTTGGTTGCATTGCAAAAGTTAGCATGTATTATCTCTGATTCATGTAATTCCTGAATAAGTTTAGCTTTCTGAACTGGATGCAAGAAGAAACATTTAGCCTTGATAGAAAAAATACCTTTTACTTTTTAGATGTTTCGTCCAACTAAGAGGGGGAATAAAACTAAAAGAAATCAGTGTCAAACCAGGATCTGTAGCTTAACCTTGTGCACACGAACCTTTTTCAAATATTAAAAAAAAGTATGAGCCACACCTTTATGTAAACTCTTTATGTTCATAGCAAAACCTTCAGAGTATGTCATATGTAATTTAACCATAAAATAAACAATGTGGGCAAAAACCAAAGTAGGGTGACTTATAATCTCAACCACACCAAAATAGCATTACTAAAGTCTTCTGCCAAGCTTTCCGGTCTTATGTAGGGTGGCTTTTTGCCGCAAGAGGAATCACATCACTTGAATTCATTGATTTCAAACACGCGTGCGGTATTATCTAGAGCCACTGAAACCAAATAATCTCCATTGGCAGAAACGGACAATGATTGAACACCATGATCGTGGCCATGGAAGGTTCTCACGCAGTCCCCAGAAAGACTGTCCCATATTCGTACTTTACCATCGACACAGCCAGAAGCCACATATTTGGATGTCCCAAGCCATGACACACATGCAACTCCATCCTGCCAAATTAAAAAAGATTGTAACCCAAATGAGATCAGGTATAATAATTACAGAGTTTATATGCTAGTAGATGATAAATAAGGATAAGATTGATAATAACCTCATGTTCACAGATGCATCGAGCAATCATGTGCTGAAGATCCCATATGATAAGCTTCTGATCCATGCTTCCCGTTGCAGCCCATGGAGAGCTGGCAATCAAACTTTACATTAGAAACGGCTTAAAAAAAATTAAGGTAGCCAGCTGAACATGATACAGAGCAGATAAGTTCAAATATATGCTCAAACAAATTCAAATATAGGGAATTAGATAAGAAGATCGATTCAAAGTGGCTTGCAGTTTGTAGTTATCGATTTTCCTTTTGATTTAAGCTAAAAGGCTCTTAATTTATTTATGTCAGGCTGACAAAAGATCTAGCGTTTGGCGGAGCATGAAATTTTGCCGTTTTGTCAACCCAGAGTTCTTGAACAACAATTAAACAGGTGGAGCAGCAATCCTTACCCTTCTAATCTAAAACATCTTAAAAGTCATGAGATTACGTAGCCAATAAGCTTTTAACTTCTACGTGCGAACACTTCAATGTTTCTTAGTTTGACACTATTACCAATAAAACTGAAATGGCCACGCAATTAAGTCAATGAAATAGTCAATGGCTAAACAGCATACGGATGGTTGGATAAAGATAAAAGCTAGCATAATTCCTGAAACAGATAGTCATATACTTCTCTGATATGATAACTATTTTAAACAATCTGGGAAAACAAAGTTTACGTCCACTAGTTTTTAAACACCATTTTCACAATACATGTTTTAGTTCTCTTTCTTATATAACCCGTCACAAAAAATCAATGTGTCCCTCCTCCACCTACATCTTGTGTATAGCAAATCATAACAACTAAAACAGTGGTAAACATCACAGTCACCCATCTCTTGATCACATTAAGAAAAAAAACAGTGAACTACCTTGATGGAGTAAACGCAACACATTCAATGGAATCAGAATGTTCAGTCAATGAACCTAGAACCTGTGTAGAAGACCAGAGAGTAATTTTAAAAAGAATTCTTACTTTAAAGTAAGTATACTTTTTTACATGGGAGTGAGGACTCAAACCTGTCCTGTTGTTATATTCACTAAACAAACAGAGCCGTCATTGGAACCAGTAAGAGCACGAGTAGAATCAGAACTTAAACTCATGCATGTCAGCCCTTCTCTGTGAAAACCGTGGCCTTAGAAGTAAAAAGGTTCAGCACTTGTCAGAATTAAGCCAAGAAAAACTAGTATCAGACGCTTGTCAACAGTGTCAGCACCTCTATACAAGTAAAGGTCCGAGCAATTATTACAACCAGTATAGTGCTAATCATAACTCAACCAAACCCCTAATCATATACAGAAGAAATGAGAGGATTCATAACTTAACCAAGCTTCACAAGAATCCCATGAAAGAATAAGAGATGATACGAAATCATTTCAACACCCTAAGAGGGCAAAGCACTCATTTGACTTGATTAGGCATGGGAATTTGCGGAATTGAAAAACAGAACATCTGTAACCATCTTTAAAGATAACATTGACCAGAAATCATTTTGCCATTGTCTTACAGATCAAGATATTTGTTAATGAGATGACAAAACTATACCTTGAATAACATGAAGGTTTGCTCCACTTTTAGGGTCCCACACCCTCAAAGTTGCATCATCAGAGCCAGTACAAATCTTTTTACCTTCAAAATACAATTGCCATGAGGAGAATAGTTTGCTTTTACCATAAGGAGAAATCATTTAAAAGAGATTGAGGCATTACCATCTGGCGTAAAATCACCACAGGTTACTGTTTTACTGTGCCCAAAAAAAGTGCTAAGAAAAACTCCCCTATCTGCATTCCACATCCAGACACTTGAGTCCTCAGAACCAGCCAAGATTAATTGTCCCCTTGGGTGCCACTTAACCCACTGCAAAGAATTATAAATCATACTTAAAACTAAAATACCAGCCACGACATAAAAATCCACCAAAGAATTCAGTATGACCTCAATACCCTTGTTAGGGCCATCTAATGTGTGCTTCACACTCTGTGATGCTACATCCCACACCTTCACAGATCCATCAAAGCTTCCAGATGCAAGTAAAAGGCCATCTCTACTGAATTCTAAACTAGAAATTGAATCCGTGTGGCCTGCATAGATACATTCCAGTCATCAACCTCAATTGTACACTGCAAATATTCTTCGACTTAACCTGACGTAGTATGCTGAATTCAACAAATGAAAACAAACAAATTTCAATACCTTTACACTCAAATGCCCAATCTCCTTGACCAATATTCCAAAGGAATCCTCTATCATCTCCACCCCCAGTAGCCACTAAATTAGGATTAGTTGGACTGCAGGCAACAGCATAAAGTTCACCTGCAATGTAGAGTTCAACAGAGTTGGTTACTGATATAGTAGCATGTGATGCATGGTATAAGTTGATAGACAGTCTGAAAAAATATATAAATTTCCATTCTCAAAAAAAGATTGGAGAACAGCATCTAATATGAACAATAATGCAAACACCGGTCATCTATAATAGTATCAAAGGTTGCAAAAAACATCATATTTTACCGAAAGTTGTTCGAAACACTACTGAGCCTGATCAACGAAAATCTGAAATCATTGATATTGACAAGACTATACCCAAGTCTATAAATTTTAGTGTTTCACGTTCTATTACAGCTATATATATATATATAAACTCCAACAGGAAGTACAGAAAAGTAAAATGTAACATACCAGTATGCCCAGTGAATATGTGAACTGAGTCATCGGGTTCATCTGAAAGTAATGCCAGGTACAGAATAATATTATTAAAGATAATATCTTGAGAGAACAAAACGAATAACTCTGATAAAGAATAAGGAACAAACTCGATTCTAGTACTCACTAAATACCAAGGTAAACAAAAGGTGTACAGAATAAAAAGGGCTAATCTAATAGCTGCAAAAATGACCGCGAATACTGGTAACAGTTAAATCCAATATATACCTGTGGCATCAGCATCAGCATCAAAACCATCTTCGTCATCTGCATCAGGAAGCTCTGCAACAAACAAGAAAAAGCAAAGTAATCATACATCATCTCACAGGAAAAGATGGGCCAATACACTCCTTGCGTCCCAATACAATTTTCATAAGTCACATAATAAAAATTAAACAAAAAAACATCTTTAGGACGGTGCTAAACAGAAGCATAAGTGAGCCTAATTGAGACGGAGGTAACAATACTCCAATACAGTAACGCAATTGGTATACTTAGAAAAGGCGGATGCAAGCTTATTAAAACAGTGTTCATCCATTAAAAGAAGGAGAAAGTAAAAACCTTCTTCATCATAAGGTACTTCCGCGACGATGTCATCTTCATCCAGGAAAACTGATTCCTCATCTGATGGATCATCATGATGATCTGAACTCATAATGCTTTTACTGCACAATGAAACCAAATAAATGAATGAAAATATTCTAACTAAACTGTCAAAATAGTAATGACTATTATGTCAGAAATGTAGTAGTGTTGATGGGAAAAAAATGGTGTCCTCAAAAAACTTGAACAGAAAAAAGATTCTGACATATGAAGGATTGAGATGGGACTATTTTTGAACGACTGGAATCCTTACACATGATTGTTTTCAGGAGTAGAATTGAAATAAGTAGGATCAGATCGTAAAATCATACACACCTATGTATTTATATTTCGGTTGAGTCTTATGCAAGTAAAGGAACAATAGCATTCACACAAAGGACAATTTCATAAAAATACAACTGATATCCAAATCCGCATCAATGGATTATGGAACTGACATACACAAAGTAATGATGTAGAAACACAAAGCTTATCTAGCGAACACCATCTACAGACACACAAACCTAAAGAAAAACACCCGTTTAATTAAAGCTTGCTTTATCTCCATCATAGATGAACTCCCTTAGACACTTAGTCAAGCATATGAACACCAATCAGAAACTCTGAAAGTCCAAAATTATGTTCAAAAATTCCCAAAACTTTAAAAGCCCGTTTATTTCAAGTTTATAAAACCTGCGAATTCATAACACACCTCCTGCGGCCTACACATGAAGCATATACTCAACTAACAAGTAACCTAACAACAAAACCGCGGGCTAATTCCTCAAGAACGGGGCAGAGTAAACTAATCAAAACATCAAATATCCGAGCAACTCAACATTACGGAAAAAGCTAATACATTCCAGGAGCTTCAATAAATGCACAGCTAACATTCCCATAGCATGAGAGGACCTTTGCCAATAAGCATGGAAAATAACTGAACTTCCAACAAAGGCCGTGGCGGTCGTCGTGGTGGTAGTAAACGAATGAGGTAAAAGGAGGTATACGTGAATGGGGACAAAACGAGGCTTACCGTGAAGTAGTATGATAGTGGAGGCGGCGGCGGTGGTTTGGGACTTGAGAAGCGGCGTGTGTATGCTTTGCAAGGTCGGCTTGACGTGTTAAACAGACCCGAATCCTCTATTTATGGAGTATTCCCTTTTTTATTTAAAGAAAAAGAGTAGTATAAATATCGAAGTATAGGGTGCATTTGGTTTGACAGAGTTTTTGAAAAACTGAATTTTGAAAATTCAGTTTTCTTAAATCTCCTCTGGCTCATGAAATTTTTCAAAATTCTATTTTGGTCCTAACATTCAGATTTGCAAAATCTCAAGGATACCCACAATAGGGCTGATTATTTTCAGGGTGTGTTTGGTGGGAGTGGATTTTGAGAGTATCGACTTTGATTTGAGATTTTGAGAGTCTAGATTTTGTTTGAGATTTTGTAAGTCTGGATTTGTTAATACCTTGTTTGATTGGTTTGGGATTTTGTAAGTCTGAAACAAAAACATTGTTTGGTTAGAGTGAATTTTGGAAGTTTATAACAAAAAACTTGTTTGGACTTTGCCTTTTGCAAAAACTGGATTTTGTAAAGTAAAACTTGGATTTCGTAAGGAAAAATCTAGACTTTCCAAATAACGAACCAAACAAGATTTTACAAAACTGGACTTGGATAGTCCAAATTTTGCAAAATCTTGCCCAACCAAACACACCCTCAATGTGCTGCTTATGGTTTTTACTCACAATGGAGCTTTTCAATTTTGCTTTTCCATATTTCAAGGGGAGTTTGGTTAATTTGGGCTGAGCATGTCCAACCTTGAACACACTTGAACACCCCAATAAAAACAAGACATGTGGCAAAAAAATTCATGTCATCAAAGAACAAAATTGAAAGGTCATTTCTTCAATCATTTTGCAAGACCAAAATAATTGGCTGCATAATTTTCAAAGATAAATAATACAACTAGTTTAAATGTCCGCCGTGCTAAGCACGGCAATAAACTAATTTTATTTTATTAAATGTAATACTTTACAAATTAAAATTAAAAGTGTAGCTATGTGTATGATATAGTAATAATAATATTACAAATATAATACTCATATTCGTGGTATCTTTTATGCAATTATATCTGAAAGCATCGGAATCCTGTAATAGAATTATAAAACACTAATGAAATAACAAGAAAACCTCTCAACTTTCTAAATGTAGTGTTTAAAAACGCATGAAATACAAGACTATAAAATCCTCATTAAACTTCACAGCCATTTGATAACTCCGAGTCTCCAATTATAATTTTTGAGTACTTTATTACAATTTAATTAGTAGAATTAGGGAAAAAAATCATTTCAGCTACAATTTAAGCATAACTGGCAATTTGAATCTGTAGTAACCACGACAACACTTCAGACTCAAATTTGACTTTAATGTGCATCATGGTAGTGATGAGAAATGAGAAGTGACTATTTTTAGATTATTCATATAATCTAAAAATGGTAACCATGGTTCCAGAAGGTTTATTTTAAATATATTTTTATTTATTTCCTTTTAGATTTAGGACATTATTATTATAGGAAAATAAAGGAAACTAGTATAATAATATAATATGCCGTACCGATGCACGGAAATTCAATTTAAAATTTTTATAATTTAGTAAAAACTAATTTTATGTAAATTAAGTAATCTTGACCACGTATTATTTTGTGAAAGTTAAACAATATTATGTAATAGCTTTTTGTTTTAAAAAAATTCGCCGCTAAAGCATTGTTACATTTTCAAGAATTTAAGAAAAAAAATTACATAACTTTATTACCCTAACTTCTTAAACACTTCCTTATAAACTACATTAACGGTACTATGGATCGGTTTATCATTCTTGTCACAAATCAAAATCTTCAACCTCTTTCTACTTTTAACTCTAGAGACAACAACATATATTTGTCCATGAGTGAAAACGGGTTTTGGGATGCAGTGTTTTTCATTGATAGTTATGTAACTGCTTAAAATGGTTATAAATCAAAATCAATCATATAATCACATATATGTGGTGGAAAAGGAAGATCTTGATATATAGCTTGTTCAAGAAGAAATATGGATTCAAAGTTGGTATATGTTTAAAGGGGATGATTGTGATGGTGGTTGTTTGCTTATAGATGAAAGTATATAAAATAGTTTCATACACGATTCATAATTTCACACATTCATTGCAGGCTATAACAATGAAAGGATGCATGAATTACCGTTACAAAAATAATAAAGAATCTGTGAAGATGATTAAGTACATTTTTTATTTCAGGGAACGTTGCGATGCAACGTTTTAAAATTAAGTTTTACCGTTACAAAAATAACAAATGATTTGTGACGATCATTAAGTGCAATTTTTATTTCCGGGAACGTTATGATGCTTTCAAAATTAATTTTTAATCATTTTAATGAAATAATTGCAAGCTATAAATAAGAAAGGGTGCATGAATTACCGTTACGAAAATGACAAAGAATGGGCGATGATGATTAAGTGCAGTTTTTAATTTTAGAGAACATTTTGATGTAGGTTAAGTTCTAATAATTTTTAATGAAATAATTGCAACATATAAAGAATAAAAGGTGCATGAATTACCGTTACAAAAATAATAAAGAATCTGCGACGATCATTAAGTACAGTTTTTATTTTAGACAACGTTACGATGCATGTTCTAAATTAAGTTTTACCATTACAAAAATAACAAAGAATTTGTGACTAATATTAAGTGCAGATTTTAATTCAGGGAACGTTATGATGGTTTCAAAATTAAGTTTTAATAATTTTTGATGCAATAATTGCAGGCTATAAAGAAGAAATGATGCATGAATTACCGTTACGAAAATAACAAAGAATTTGAGATGATGATTAAGTGCAGTTTTTATTTTAGAGAATGTTATGATTAAGGTTAAGTTTTAATAAATTTTAATGAATTAATTGCATCCTATAAAGAATAAAGGTTGAATGAATTACCGTTACAAAATTAATAGTATAAGAATGCAATGGAAAGGAGTTCATAGATGGTTAATTTTAAACTAAAAATGGTTAAATATAGCAATATCTTAATCCTGGTAATTGTCAATTGAATAAATTATTTCAACAGATATCTACGTACCTGAAAAAAAATTGGGACCCTTTCAAAATAAAGTTGGAGACTTTTTATAAAAATTGAAACTCATTGATCTCTATAATTCAATATAAAATAAATTTTAAATACCCAAATTGAGGGAAAATGAATTTTATTCATTAATTCATAAATAGGAGTGATGAGTTACAACTCTTTAATGTTCAAAATGTTTGATCACCTTAAAAACGTTTTCAACATTCAAATGTATTATGAAATTGATGACTAATCATTAATTCCCTTCAAAATAAAAATGAAATATTTACATGATTTTTTCTCAATATTTTTTAAAGTTTAGTCAAAATATTATGAATTTAGTTCTGAATTCATGAAATTTAACTATATTTTATAATTTTTAATACATTCATTTTCTATTTTTATTCAACACAAGTTATTTCATTATTTCAAATTAGTTCAGCAAAAATAAGCTGATCGATGGAGCTCCCCGGTCGCAGGGCCGGGTCTGACCCAGTGCGGGTTGTACTCCCGCACAGGTCCCGAAAATTTAAGGGGCCCAAAAATATATTTAGGTGTATTATATGTATGTGTTTTTTTAAAAATTTTTAAAAAATGTAATGATTGGAGTTATATTTTGAAGGAGTTTTTTCTCTTTGAATTTGGGCCTTTTAATATTTTTAAGAGCCTTTTCTTCATTGAATTTGGGCCTTTTAAAATTTAAAATACTTATCTTACTAATTTTAATCTTTTGGATAAAACTACATTGAGTCCCAATATATATTATTTTGAATTAATTAATAATAACATTATATATTTTACTATGAAAGGCCCTAGAATTAAATTTTTGCACCGGGTCTCAGAATACGTTGGAACGGCCCTGCTCAATCGATATAAACATGCATGAATTACCGTTACGCAAATAACAAATAATTTGTGAGGATGATTAAGTACAATATTTATTTAAGGGAACGTTATGATGCACGTTTTAAAATTAATTTTTACCATTACAAAAATAAAACATAATTTGTGACAATCATTTAATGCAGTTTTTCTTTCAGTTAACGTTACGATATAGATTTTAAACTTAAGTTTGAATAATTTTTAATGAAGCAATTGCAGGCTATAAAAAAGAAATAGTGCATGAATTACCGTTACAAAAACAATAAATAATCTGTGAGGATGATTAAATACAGTTTTTATTTCAAGGAAAGTTACGAAGCAGGTTTTAAAATTAAGTTTTACTGTTATAAAAATAGCAATGAAATTGTGACGATCGTTAATCGCAGTTTTAATATTTTTAACGAAACAATTGCAGATTATAAAGAATAAATGGTGCATGAATCACCGTTACAAAAATAAGAAAGAATGTGCGAGGATGATTAAGTGCAGTTTTTATTTTAGGGAACGTTATGATACATGTTTTATAATTTAGTTTTACCGTTACAAAAATAACGAAGAATTTGTGAGGATGATTAAGTGCAATATTTATTTCAAGAAATGTTATGGTGTAGGCTAAGTTTTAATAATTTTTAATGAAATAATTGCAGGTTATAAAGAAGAATTGGTAACTAAATGCACAAATTAAATACCAATAGTCACAAAAACTACAAAAACTAAGTACAACAATCCCTTTAAAACAAACCAACTTACACAAAGTGCTAGACTTTATAAAATTTGAGAGCACTACTACACTTGGTGTACTGAATTGAGCCTGTTTGAACCATTTTCTGGCCATCCATATGGCGCCTAGATGAACCATAATCATGAATTACTGTCTTAGAAAGTACAATATTTCCAATATGTTATAACTAAACTCAGTAATTCAAGTTCACGTGCAAGGCTTAGCGTATCTTGAGCTGCTCCACACTGTAAACAATGTATTCGTTGTACATAAGGCTAGCATGCAAACATCATATTCGAACCCAAAAACTTCACAGGGTGATTTTCTATCATTAAGTGTAAATAAAAGTTATATTTTTCTTGCTGAAAGTGGATAAATCAAACTTGGGAAACTTCTTGCTCTTTTGTGCTACATGTTACATGATATTCATTGAGGAGGAGAACAATTTATGCAAATCAAAAGCCTTATGTACACATCAACAAAGTGATAGATGGATTTCACTTGGCAAGGAAATCAAATGTAAGGCACGAACCTCGCATAAAAGAAGCACACCAGATTCTGCATGCACATTGAGAAGCATATCAGCAATTTGCACTTTTGGAAGAGAACAATTTATGCAAATCAAAAGCCCTATGAATCTATACACATCAACAAAGTGATGGATGGATTTCACTTGGCAAGGGAATCAAATGTAAGGCACGAACCTCGCATAAAAGAAGCACACCAGATTCTGCAGATTGCACTTTTCCCAAACATATATAGCCTGTGACAGGTGCTATTCTCAGACCTAATGATTTAGACAACATAATTCCGGTCGTAAGTATCAGTTGCCCAATGTATAATAAACATATACAAAAATAAACAGACCTTGAACCATGCCCAGTTTAAGAGCCTAGAACCATTAAGAGCATAGAACCATGCCACTGGCGATCAATGCGGGGTATTCCGAGAATCAACTGTTCTAGCTCTTCAATCCACTGGCGACATTTAACAATATACTTCTCAAATCTAGCGACTGTCATTACAATCAAAAGAGAACATCTCAACTTAATAGCATGAACGAAACATACAAAAAGAGAGCAAAGAAACTAACCTCAAGGTGCTTCTTAATTCTTTCTTGGGCCTATCATAACCCTCGATTTAGTACCATTGAGCTATCATCCCACTTATGACATAAACCTGAGCTTCGATCATCGAGGTAGCAGACCACAACATTGTCAAAATCGCCAACGCATTATAAGCATAATACAGAAACAGACCAAACGTCGACTCCAATAGGAGAAGAGAATGCTCCCCAACAATGGGATACTGTGTTTATCCGTTCTCCGGCGAATCCCGATCCCGCTAGGTTTCGCCGGAAACCTAAAGCACCACCGTAGATCCACCTTAGCACGGGAGGAGAGTTTCGAGGAGAGTTTCGGCTGGGATTTGTAGGGCTTTGGAGGAGGGGAAGGTGGGGGGATTAATTGAGATTAAGAAAGGAGTATTCGGAGGGAAGTTAAAGTAGTAACTGACCAACTGTAATAAAAGAGTAAATATAATAATAAAGCTAAAATTGAAATAATTATGAAAAAGGTAATTTTAGAAAATAGTAGAATTGGCACGTGTCAAATTTTAGATGATTGAAAAAATAATTCAAAATCATGAGAAAATTAGAAATCATTCTCTTTTAAAGGTAGTTATAGATATAGATCTTAATTCTCTTTAGATTTACTTTTCTTAGGTAATATATATTGTAATCTCCTATGGAGTATTATGTAAACAATTGATATATAAAATTCTTTTGCGACAAAAATCGTAAATCTTCAAGTCCGAGCGACTCAAACTTACCCGACAGATGTGACGTTTGACGGACCCTGAAGCGTGACGTGGAAGGACAATATCGTTACTTTTTTATAAGTTTCCAGTCGATTATACATGTTCCTACATTCATCAACTACCACTTAACCAATTATTCACCATGTTCGAACCCTAGGATCCATTAAGTAAAACCCGCGCTATCCGTCCTGCATCATTTTGGTATCAGAGCTCGGTTGAACATGATGAACTCGAAGTGGCCACATATTCATGAACCCCCGGATGGTAGATTTGTCCCTCGAATATTTGAAGACATAGCGAGTTTTGAACAAGATAGCATGACAGTCGCAGAATATATGAACAAGTTTGAAGAATTGAAGGTTCATTGCAGAGTTCATGAGGGCGAAGAGATGGCTTTGGCTAGATTCAAGTCAGGCCTTAAGCCAGAGATCCACAATTGTATAAACCTCACCCAGTTGGTACTGTCACTGAAGCCTTTCAACTAGCTCTTCAATTTGAGAAGAGTCTGCGGCTTCATTCTTTCAAGAAGGTGAACACTACACGGGAAGGAATTGCAAAGAGGTTCACACTGCCGAAGAGTTTCAATAAAACTGCAATTAATGAGTCACAAGTTGAATCACCAAGTGTTGATGAACGAGAGAAAGAAGATGAGTCTTTGTTGAATCTTAGCAAAAGGATCTTTAGTGGCCCGTCAACAATTTTCCAGACTACAGTGAATTGTGGGAGGGAATACCGAAAACTCACCATTGATGGAAGTAGCAGCACTAATATGGTTTCAGAAACTACAATTGAGAGACTTGAACTATCAACTGAACCACATCCTGAACCATACAAATTTGCTTGGATGGATAATACTTCTATTCTGGTAAACAAGAGATGTTTGGTACACTTGAAGAAGGGCAGATATTCAGATTCAGTTTGGTGTGATGTTGTGCCTACGAGGGTTACTCATATTCTCTTAGGTCGTCCTTGGATAAATGATCGGAATGTCTTGCATAATGGTCATGCCAACAGTTACTATTTTGACTTTGATAATGAGCACATTATTTTAAAATCTTTGAGTCCAGAAGGTTTGCAGAGATTTGTAAAACCAACAAGTGCTAAGGTAATGACTGAGAAGGTTGAAGCAAGCAAGCAAGATACAAATTTCAGTCAAACTTTAGAGAATGTACATGTTATAGAAGATGTTGAAGAGAAATCAAAGTGCGCCCATGTCTTTGAGCATTTTAAGGTGGTTGAAGATGTTGAAGAGGATAAGCAATGCAAACCAATGTTTGAGAAGAAACCCGATGAAGAGACTTTCAAGAGGGAAGAACGGGCTGCAGAGGAGAGAAACGTTGAAAGATCAGGTACTAATTCAGAAGAGACAAAGTGGGAGAGAGAAATTAAATTTACTAATTCTACACTTAGGTCTTTTGGAGGAGTTAAGAAGATTACTAAAACTCAAGTGAAGTATTTTCCCAAGTTGCCTAAGGTAGTTTCTGCAGTATCACATCGAGGAAGTTACGATGTGCTACGTCTCAGAAAAATTCCGAAATTAGTACATGGCCAGAAATATCTTGTTCGTTGGAAGTATCTCGTTCGATGGAAGGGACATCCACGTGAAGAATGTTCAAGGTATACAGATTTGAAGCCTTCTGAGATGACTTATGATTTTAACTCGCCGGGAGTCGAGTTTTTCAAGCTGGAAAGAATGATGAGGAATGAGAAGTGACTATTTTTAGATTATTCATATAATCTAAAAATGGTAACCATGGTTCTAGAAGGTTTATTTTAAGTATGTTTTATTTATTTCCTTTTAGATTTAGGACATTATTATTATAGGAAAATAGAGGAAATCCCCAAATGTTTGAATCAATGTTCCCGTTCCAAATTATTGCCATGAGCCTCCCAGAAATTGCAGCTTGCCTTTAGCTCTATGCACTTAAACCTATTCTGTCTGTCAACTTCATGAAGTGTACATATAGTATCAATCCGCTTAAGCATTCTTGCAAAAACTACTATCAAATAAGCATAGGTCCATGTGTAATGAAAAAATAAAAGCAATCAAATCATCCATGCAGATAGATAGATAATAAGCATCGGTCTCTATAAATCTCAATTATCATCATGTTAAAAAATGGAAATCAAACTGGAATAGACTTTATAAATGCCTTTATATGGCAAATATGATAGTCGAAAATCTAAAAGCTCAGTTTCTAAAGAGATGTTAAAACACTCAGCTGAAACACACCATAATGCAACTCTAATTATCAAGAGATTAACCTTAGAACTATGAGCGAATAAAACTGCAGCATGAATTTCTTAGAAGCAGCAAAAGGAAACACGTCCATACAAACTTACAGAGGATAGAGGGAGTCAAACTCAATGCCAAAATTGGATCAAGTGTTAGGTCAAAAGTATAGACAAAGCAGGGAACTTACGCCAGTCAAGGATGTCATATGAATTAGGCCGAGCTACAATCTGTGAAACTGGTTTCTGTCATTCAGAGGATACATAATCATCAGATTAGGAAATAGGAAACACCGAGTAGCGATGTACAGAATACAAAGAGGGAATGCAAGATGCAACTAAATGTTTGCATAGAGTAGGTTAATATCATACTTTGCAAAGAGGGAAATCAAGAACATCAACACAAATTAGTAGGCTCAGTATATCACCAAGTTTCACCTCCTCCACCGATCCATGTGCTGACTGAACATTGAAAAAACATAAAAGAACTTAAGAGTAACAACCATCCATCATACAATGAGCAGCTAAAGAAAAATTCAAATCAACATCCTCATCCATTTTCCTAACTAAAGCAGGTATGCTGAACCTCGGCCTAGAAACTGAACCCTAAACATAAAGCTTCTAAACTGGACAGTCCAATCAAGTTCGAAGTTTTTATTAATATAATATTAAAATACAGGTACTATGACATCTCAAATGCATCAGTGTAGGTTAAAAAATTGAGTTATCACGGTACAGATGCAATGAAGTATCGAACATATATTTCACATAGTGTAGCAGGTGCATTATATTTTTTTCACATGGTTTTTAGACACACTGAGATAAAGCCATTTTCTTTGCATATAAATTCAAACAGGAAAAGAGACAAATTCCAGAAGGAGGGCATGGCGAAGAATCAAGCAGGAGCATCTCCATTATATCAAAGCAGCATCAACAACTGAAATCCCTCTCTAACCATTCACCAAAACCAATCAAACTGAAATGGACAATAAGTGTATAAATAATCATTCCTTATATCTCTACATAATCTGAGACAACATACAAAAAACAATCGTACATGTGGGGGTAAACCTTTCAAAGAAACACTTTGTAAAAGCAGACAAATACCTTAAAATTCACTCTCATAAGTGAGCTCGGATAGCAATATCCATGTAATCAATATTTTGCCCAATAAGTGTACTGTGAAAAGCCAATCTCGAGGAACTCAACCCATCACTAATTACATACCCATCTCAGTTTCAATAAACTGACCAGAAGAGTTAGCAGCAAAGCCATACCAAGCACTACAAAAACATAATATTTTTTTATTAAAAAAGTCACTTTTGAAGCTCAACAACCTTCTCAACCTCTGTTTCACCAGCAAATCACCCCTGATTGGGCTCAGTAAAGTTAACGGTGACATCCTTGCTACAGAAGGGTAGATGTACCTTGAAGGAAGGGCCAAGTCATAACGCTTGCTGACCTTGCACAATAACAATACGTACCAGCAGCAGGCTCAGTCATTCCTTCTATTCATAATATCTTTGCTTTAACAGCGGATCTACATTCTCACACTCAATACTCATTATTTCTCCTGCGCAACATTGCAGATGATATTAAAGCTGAACATATTTGCCAAACCAAAAATGTAATCTGAAAAAAAAAAGGAATCACAACATACAATGCAGCATAAGAAAGTTTAAAAAAGGAATCACAGCGAGAATGCAGCATAAGAAAGTTTAAAAAGGAATCACCTAACAAAGTTTTAAACTCTTAGACTACAACATTAGAACTCTAAAAGCTCAGCTGAAAGGGGACAACCTTAAGTGCCCAAACCCTCTTCTTTATTGCAATTTTTTCCTCCAAATGCAATCTTTTATTAACTTCTTGCACAAGCTGTTTAATTGAATCTACCATTAACTACAACTAATTAGATTAGAAGTAAAAAAAGAAGGTAATAATCATCAAATAAACAACAATATGGGTGCCTGAATTGAATAATATTGACCAACAAAGTTAGATATCAAATTTTACCAAAATAATTTGATGTTAACCCTGAACACATACAGCGCAACAAAAAGAACTTTCCATGAACAACTAAGATTAAATAATACCATACATGAGAGTGTACACAGCTTTACCATACAGGAATTGATTCTCTAAAGCTTTTCCAGCTCATACAGAACTTGCTTGCTGGCACCAATTTCATGTTCTACCTATAAAAAACAGAATGGTCAGCTTATTTCCAAGGAAAAGCCATAATACTCAAAAGAAAAATAAACAAAACAAAAGGTAATAATTAAATACCATAGGCAGCACATAATTCATCTTTAAGTTTTTAAAGAAAATTTCAGTGGAAGCTTGAGGAAATTCCAGTGTGAATAAAGAAGATATTGGAAAGAGAAATTTTTTAAAATGGTTGCAACACCCAGAATCATCATAAAATATGTGAGTAATTCTTCAGAACATTCATGATCAAAATTTTGCAACTAAAATATCATAGAAAGATGCTTAAAATCTTGGAAACAGTGACATTTTTGGCATATTCTAAGCTTAACACAAACCTGAAATTCTACATCCAAGCGAGAAATGAAAAGTAAAGAGATTCGATTGGTTTTAGCATCAACGCAGAATGATAAGGTGAATCAGTCCCTGGACAAAGAGGACAAGACAGAGCTGAAATTTTAATGGACAAATAGCACAAACCATTGGGAGCTGATTATTACTTATTCTAAGCCAAATAGAAAAGTCAATTTCTAGCTTTACCAGACATATTCCAAATTGTGAAGGGTTGAGATCATGGATGTTGCAGCTTAGCCAACCTGAAAATGAAGTTCTCTAGTTAGAATTTGGATGAGGAATTTTATCGAAAACCTTGTTGACAACAAATAATACATTTATACTATAATATAGATGGTCTATTTTTGTAATTAAAATAGGAAAAGACGGGGTCTATATGCAAAGGAATTATGGAAGCGGGGACCTTTATGCAAATATGTGTTCTTTAAATCATTTTCTGCAAATATATGAAATATATATAACAAATATATATATATCCTTTTCCCAGATCTGTGTTTCATTCATCACCACCATCACAACTCCTCGATCCTTCCGTCGAGCACAGCGAATCCACCGTCGAGCTGAATCCGCCACCGCCGAGCTGAATCCGCCGCCGCCGAGCACAGATCCTCGATCTGACAATGCGACACTTTCCGATTATCCGGCATCGAAGGGATGTGAACCGTGTAATCAGCTCTTTTGGGGAAGAGATATACCGATTTCCGGCGCCGGAATGTCGTCATGCTCCTCTTCCACCCCACTCAACGGCTAATTCGAATTCGGATTCTGATTCCAAGACAGAGAATGGTGATTGTGGATAATTGATTGTTTAGGCTGAAATATATTGATTTTAGTGTGTAAACTGTGCATTTTAATATTTATGAAAACTTGATTATCTCGTCTGAAAAATGTGGGGATTGTGGAAACTAGATTATTTATTCTGAAAACTGCTGTGATTGTGGAAATTTGATTGTTTAGACTGAAAACTGTGGGGAGTGTGAAACTTGATTTTTTAGCCTGAAAACTATGGTGCAACTTAATTGTTTGAAAACTACGCTGAAACTTGATTGTTTAGTCTAAAAACTGTGGTGATTGTGGAAACTTGATTGTTTAGGCTGAAATATATTGATTTTAGTTTGCCTGAAATATATTGATTTTAGTGTGCAAACTGTGCATTTTAATATATATGAAAACTTGACCTTTTAGTGTGAAAACTTGACCTTTTAATTTTGTTTTGCTTTGAAAACTGTAGCTTTTAATGTGACATATTAGCTGATTTGAGTACACATTCTTCTTTGCGTGAACAGTGCGCATGAACAGTACTTTTTCAAATTTTGCAAATAAGGACCTCCTTCTTTCCATATTTTAATGTAGTCCTTGGTATATATTCTAGTTATAATATAGACGGTCACTCCAGAGAACAACTCTAACTGAATTAAGATTATAATAAATAGTGGTAATTTTAAAGAGTATTTTTTCAACACGTAATAGGAAAAAATTGTATTTTTAACTATATTAGTTGAAATAATTATCTAAAATATGTTTGCCTAATCTATCACAATTTCTTCATAATTATTTTATTATTATACAATTATAGTATACATTAATTATGAGTATATTATTTTATTATTATAAAATTATATCATACATTAATTATGAATAAATTATTTTATTATTATATAATCACATTATACATTAATTATGAGTATATTATTTTGTTATTATACAATTACTGATACATTAATTATGATTATATTATTTTATTATTATACAATTATATACAATGGATATAGTACATACTGATATGGATAATATATAATGACATGGATAAATACAATGATATAGAGCTGGATGATGTGGCAGACTGAATGATTGTAGGGAAAAGCTGAAAAAGGAGAATTTTGGAGGAAGATAGTGGGATGAATAGCCCATATTTGAGCTTCTCCACTACAAGTGCTCTAAGAACCAATCAATGATTTCGTTTCAGAATTACAGAATATCTACCAAACCAAACAAGGTATTTGCAAAACCAGACTATCAAAATCACAAATAAAAAACCAAACTCTCAAAACAAAAACTAAACTCTCAAAATTCTCTCCAACCAAAGACACCCTTAAAAAGCGTCCGGTATCGTTTGACAAGATACAAGTTTGATTTCGCATAATAAACAAGCGAATGAGTTATAATATTTCATATTTAGGCACCCAAAATGGGTGAGACAAACCATTCCCCGCAATTCTATCTTGAATTTGGAAACTTGATGCTCCAATGATTGGGCTCCTCATCTCCCCATACCATGCCCATTAGACTCAAAGTATCACCAACAATTACCACCTCCAATTTCATTAGCTCCAATTCAAATGTAATTAGTTGTTCAAACACAAGGTTTTCTGCTAGTGTAGGTTCGTAACACCCTCAATGATTTTCGAGGCAACACGGATAAAATCATTCCACTCATTTATTACAGCGATTCAAAGTACATCATTGCCTCCGCTAAGATCGACATCGAAGATTATTCCGTATTTGTATTTCGTATTTATATCTGTATCTCGAGAATGTCTCGTTTTAATTATTAGTTTATACTGATTTTGATTTAGGACACACGCTCTCCTAAACTTTTTTTGAATTTTTCAGTTTACGTTCACTTAAGTTTATTTCAATTTAAAATAGTTCAACTTAGTTCAGTTCATTTTACATGAAATACAATTTAATCAATTTTAACTTAATTTAGCCATACTAATATTATTTTCAATACATTGATATTTACTTTTGTTGGGTTTCCTCCCTAATTTCTAGAATTTTCTTTTGGGGAAAGATGGAGAAGCTTCTAGGAGAAGGGAGATGAATGGAGTGTGTGGAATTTCTAGAGACACTTTCTAGAATACTCAATGCATTCATCATGGGAGTTGGAGAATGTGAAGAGAATTCTAGAGCCTTCTATTCTCAACTATAAAAGGGGTGCTCTTGGAAGACATTTCATCATCCAAGTCTAAACCATCCTTCTAGCCTCCTAGTGAGAGAGATAGATATCCACTTCTAAAGTGAGGAGTTAGAGAGAGTCTTCATCCTCTCTAATTAGCTTAGTTATTCACCATTGTGTGAGAGTGTTCTTGTAATCCATCCACCTTGGGTGAGATCTTTGTAACCCTACTATAAGCATATAGTGGAAGAGTTGGACTTTTCAAGTCCCGCGGTTTTTTCCGATTTGGGTTTTCCGCGTAACCAATTCCGGTGTCTTGTTTATTCTTCTCTTTATTTTCATTCATCATCTTAATCACACAAAGAGAGAAATGCTCAATTTTTCCCAACAACTTTAGTTCACTTATGTCACTTAAGTTCAACAAAAAAAGTTGAAAAAGTCGGCCATGAACTCTAGCTAAATCTTCCCCCTTTAATCATTTTAATCAGGCCCCGATCACTTTAACTGTTTAGCATGTCGGTTCAGTTCAATTTAATAAAATATGATAAAATTTAACTAAATTTATTCACACTGATTAAAATTTTTAATATATTAATTTTCACACCATTTCAATTCACCAAGAAATGAGTTATGAGAACAAGTCTTATTAAGAGTAATTAACTTGTTGGACCGCACGTTGTGCGGTATATTATGAACACTTACAAAAAATTTAATTTGGCACAAAGCGTAAATTAAATTTTATGTATGAATTTGAATAGTAGATTTAATTGGATTGAATTTTATCATGCATGCAATTAATTTAGTTGAATTTTATTTCAATATATTTTAGTTCAAACAGACCAATTTTTTATTACAAAATCAAGCAAAATTTTTAATAATACACGGTTTCTACATAGATATTAATACTTGAAAATATACTTGTGCAATTTGAAACACTTGTAAATATTAAATTAAATCTCGAATTATATACTATTTGCATAAGAGTAAATGTAATTGATCAAACTATTTTTCTCTATCTTTACATTGCGTAGAAGCTAACCTATTGAAAATATAAGTTTAACATACCAAAATTGTACCACACAATGAATCTTGTAAAATAATAGCATGTAATCCGGAACTTATATAAGTTTTAGTTTCATAATAGAAAACAAATAAATTTGTAAGAGATTTCGATTTAATGAGTATATGTTTTTCGAAAGTGAATGATCCATAAGTATGTGTTATCGTTAGACGTTTTTCCATGTGTTACTGTTGTTACCTCTTTTAAATATGTGTTTATAAAAATAAGAGCAATAGTAAATTGTAATATTTTTTTCAAAGAGGTAATCATATCCATTTATAATTTGGTATATCAAATTAATATTTTTAAGTCAGTAATGAATCTTAGATTTTTTAACAATGTATATTTGATTAGTTTTATAAAAACAATGATTATGAGATATAAGTAAGTTTCTATTTATAATTCGGCACATCTTATTATACTTTTAGGTTAGTAATGATTTTTTGATATTTGAAGAGAATTTATATTTGGTTAGTGATACACAAAAGAATAATGATACTTTCACATTTTATAATTTGGTATATTATATTAATATTTTTAAAATTAGTAATGAATTTTAGGAATTGTAACAAAATATTGATTAGTGCGCTGAGAATTCTAAAATATCCAATCAAATAATTTTATAAAGTTTAAATAGATGTATATATTTAATTTCCATCAAAACTCTTTTAATTAAAAGAAACAAAAAAAGGAATATATAAAAATGGTATACGCCGGAATATGGTGAACTTGCGGTGGTTATGTGGTGGTTTTCATCAAAACTACGTAGTTTAGTGCTTTTTATTAATTAATTTATTGAACGGAGCAATAACTATTCTAGTTCCCTTTGGAAATATCACTTATCTATTTTAATTAGTAGAGACTAAAGAGTAAAACATACATCACCAATGGGATCTTGAAAATTTAAATAGTTTCTATAATCTATCTAGAAAATTTTAGAGGTAGCTAAGAATTATCTTAACTAGTCACTATATATCATATTCTATACTAGAACGAGTTTGAATTTCGCATATTTTGAAAGAAGAGTTAACAATTATATCAATGTGTTCCTTGCGCGTGACGGAATATCGATAAAATCCGCCAACACGAATATCTTAATCTATCTATATTATTAAAACAGCAACTCCTTGAAAAGTCAAGCATCATATTCTTGCACCACGTCAGTTTTCAAAACTCTCCCTATCCTTGTGCCACGTCATCTTTCAAAGCCCTACCTATTCTTGCGCCACGTCAGGTTAAAAACCCTCCTAAAAAGGACACGTATTATCATTTTTTTTTCATTCTTTACGCAGCTTTTTTTACATAAAATCCGAATATTCTCCAATCTCCATTATTGAAAAGTTAATGTAATTAAAGTGTTTCCTTCCCCGATAACTCCCAGCGAACGTAAATTCTTGAAAAAAATGCCGTTGTACCCCCAAGTGTTTAAGAAAGTGCTAAAGTACCCCTATATTTTTTAAAAGTGCCACTATACCCTCAAATGTATAATTTGGGCAGAATTTTCTTTTGCCAAATTTAAAATGACAAGAATACCCTCACTATTATTTAATGGTAAAAAGAAAAATTCTAGACCGAAAATGCCCCAACCAAATCAATGAATAATCCTTCCATGCCTAATTATTCATCTACTAGTATAATAACCCGTGCCGATGCACGGGAATTTAATATTAAAATATTATAATTTAGTTTAATAAAATAATTACAGTTAATTAATCTTGACCACGTATTATTTTGTGACAGTTAAGTAATACAATGTAATAGCATTTTGGCAAAAAAATTGGTCGCTAACACATTGTTACGTTTTCAAGAATTTAAGAAATTAAGAAATTACATAATTTTATTTTCCCAACTCTTAAAACACTTCATTATAAACTACATTAATTGTATTATGGATCGGTTTATCATTCTTGTCAAAAATCAAAATCTTCAACCATTTTTATTTTTTACCCTAGAGACAGCAACTTATAGTTGTCCATGAGTGAAAACGAGTTTTGAGATGTAGTGTTTTTCATTGATAGTTGTCCGACGTAGGAGTATCTTTGAGACATGCTGCATGATTCATTGAAATTAGGTATAAATCAAAAATCAATCATATAAATCAGACATATAAGTGGTGAAAAGACAAACCTTGATAGGTTGTTCAAGAAGAAATATGGATTCAAAATTGGTAGATGTTTGAAGGGGATGATGTGACGGTGGTTGTTTGCTTTTGGGTGAAATTATATATAAATATATAATAGCTTCCTAGACGTTTCATAATTTCATACATTCATTGTAGGCTATAAAGAATAAACGGTGCATGACTTACCGCTACAAAACTAATAAAGAATCTGTGAAAATGATTAAGTGTGATTTTTATTTCAGGGAACATTATGATGCAGGTTTTAAAATTAAGTTTTACTGTTAAAAAAATTACAAAGAATTTGTGAGGATGATTATGTGCCGTTTTCATTTCAGGAACGTTATGATGCAGGTTAAGTTTTAATAATTTTTCATGAAAAATTGCAGGCTATAAAGAAGAAAGAGTACATGAGTTACCGTTACAAAATAACAAAGAATTTGCGATGATGATGAAGTGCAGTTTTTATTTTAGAAAACGTTACGATGCAGGTTAAATTTTAATAATTTTTAATGAAATCATTGCATCCTATAAATAATATAAATGGTGCATGAATTACGGTTATAAAATTAAGAAAGATTCTGCGACGATAATTAAGTGCAGTTTTTATTTCAGAAAATGTAACGATGCAGATTTTAAAATTAAGCTTTAATAATTTTAAATAAAATAATCGCAGGCTATAAAAAGAAATGTTGCATGAATTATCTTTACGAAAAATAACAAAGAATTTATGAGGATGATTGAGTATATTTTTTAATTTAGGAAATGTTATTATGCATGTTAAATTTTGATAATTTTTAATGAAATAATTCATGCTATAAAGAATAAAGAGTGAATGAATTACCGTTAAAAAAAGTAATAAAGAATTTGTGCGCATATTTTCAGTGCAATTTTTATTGCAGGAAACGTTATGATGCAAGTTTTAAAATTAAATTTATCGTTACAAAAATAATAAAGAATTTGCGACTATCAATATGTGCAGTTTTTATGTCATGGGACGTTATAATGCAGGTTACGTTTTAATAAATTTTAATGAAATAATTCCAGACTCTAATGAAGAAAGGATGCATGAATTACCGTTACAACAATAATAAAGAGTATTATTTCAAGTAACGTTACGATGCAGGTTTGAAAATTAAGTTTTAGCGTTACAAAAAAGAACAAAAAATTTGTGACGATCATTACGTGCAATTTTTATTTCATCGGATGTTATGGTGCATGTTAAAGTTTAATAATTTTTAATGAAATAATTGCAGCCTATAAAGGAGAAACGTTGCATGAATTACCGTTACAAAAATAATAAAAAATATTTGAGGATGATTAAGCGCAATTTTACTTCAGGGAACGTTATGACCATGTTTCAAAATGAAATTTTAATTTGTTTTTGAAATAATTGCTGCAGAAAGGGTGCATGAATTATTTTTATGAAAATAACAAAGAATTTTTGAGAATGATTAAGTGCAGTTTTTATTTGAAGGAAATGTTACGATGCGGTTTTAAAATTCAACTTTATGGATTAAAGAATAACAAAGAATTTGCGAGGATCATTAAGTGCAGCTTTTAATTCAATAAACGTTATTATGCAGGTTAAGTTTTAATAACTTTTAATGAAATAATTGCATGCTATGAAGTAGAAATGGTGCATGAATTACCGTTACAAAAATAATAAAGAATATGTACGGATGATTAAGTGTAGTTTTTATTTCAATGAACGTTACGATGCAGGTTTTAAAATTAATTTCTACCGTTACAAAAATAACAAAAAAATTGTGACGATCATTAAATGCAGTTTTCATTTAAGGGAACGTCATGATGGTTTAAAAATTACGTTTTAAAACGTTTTTAGTGACAAAAGTGCAGACTATAAAGAAGAAATGGTGCATTTTCGATTGGTGTATTCAACATTTGAAATAGTTTCTTTATAGTTTTTATTGGTTATAAGTTCAGCAATAGTTTCTTTATAAAATTTGAAATTATTGAAAATAATTCATCTCTTAATATTTAATTAATTATTTGTATTTTTATTTTGCAACTCAGCACGGTTTTAAGTAAACAATTATATGTATTATTATTTTATCTTTTTTACAATAAGATTTTATCGTTAATTTTAGTGAAACTTATTTTTAAACATAGAATATAAATTTAATGTACCACATTTTCATTCGGTGTATTCATCAACATTTAGTAAATCTTCAGATTTCTTATTTTTTTGGAGGTTGAAGTTGGAGATGGAAAAGTACTGTTCCAAATTTATTTTTAGAATTAAAAACTAATTAAAAATAATATATGGTAAATTCCATTAGTAGGTTAAATGCAATTACTCTGTTTCCTTTTACATCTCTAGAGTCAGAGTGTCATTGGTTTGCAGTTTCTTAGAGTATAAGTATTACACACTTCAACTGCGCTAAGTATCTCATGCTTCAACACAAATCTAGTCATGGTCTGTTGGACATACGCATCAAATGAAATCTTGAAGCAATGGTTAAACACTTTCTAGATACTACTTGAAGTTTGCCTACAACTTGTACAAAAAATTTAACATGGCCGACTTTAGAGCAACTCACAAGCAGGAAGAAATAAAGTCGGTCAAAAAAATAATCATATATCACACAAAACCCTACATAGAGAGAGAGAGCAGTTGAAATACTTAGAAACATACCAACCACAATTAAACATTGCACTGAAATGACAACCGATTAAAACATGTTAACTTCTAATTAATTAGTTCAAATATTAGCCATCAAAAGGACAACTTTACCTGAAAACATATAACGTTCTACCTGAATAGAAAACAAAAAGACGACCATCAAGATATACTTGGACAATTCAAGCATGAACAAAAATTTTCAGATGCCGTAAACTCAATTTGACATCTAATGATATTAATATTGAAAGAAGATTTAACGGTTATTTGTAATTGATCTCTGTGCCAGAGGGTCTACCGATCAATGAATATTGTGACTGCATGTTTCAAGTGTGCTGATGAAGACGAATTTGACACCCTTTTAAACATAGAAGTCCATAAATGAGAAGGGAAGTTGAAGGGTAAAAACGGTTTGGAAATTGAAGGGATCCGGATAGTAACGGAATACAATTAAACTCAATTAGAAGTAAAGGTTGATGTAAAGACTGATAATTATAATTATTGTGCGGTGGAGGAAAATTATATCTAACGTTTGAAACGAAAAAATGAGGTGCGAACAACTGATTTTGGAGTAAAGTTTGTAGAGACTGATTTATTTTTTTATTTATTAGGGGTAAAGTTCAAATAATCAAGAATGGATTATTAGTTAAATCAATCAATCAAACAAATTGAATAATTAATAAAGGAGATGATGTGTCAATTAAAGTTCAAATAATCAGGAATGGATTATTAGTTAAATCAATCAATCAAACAAATTGAATAATTAATAAAGGAGATGATGTGACAATTCCTCATTAATCCTAAAAATAATTCAAAATTTTTAGAAAATTCTAATCCATCCTCTTTTAAAGTATAGTATAGATTTCCCGCTTCCCTTTTTACCTTCACACCCAATTAAGTAAGGCAATCCAAATTCATACTACCAGTCACCGTTACTTTATCGGATGAACGCGTTTGGAGCCGAGGGGACCAAAACCACCGTGCCCATAAATTAGTGTGAGCCGAGGGGACCGAAACCGCCACACCCAGTAATAATTAGCGTGACTAGCTCAAATTACCAAAGAGGGGAATAGAGTTGGCGATATTATGGTAACTTCACCAATGTTTTCAATTTGTTGAGTTTTTGGATATAAATGTTGCTTATTTTGCTTATTTTGCAATCCGTATTTTTGTTATATAATCATATATACAATAATTATGATATGTAACTGATTTGCAAGTGTATGCAATAGAAGTAATATATATATATATATATATATATATATATATATATGCAGTTTAATATATATCAGGATCATCCTGATATTGGCAATATCAGGCACCAATTAAATAACGACACGTCATCTTTAACTAATTTATGATTGGGCCACATGTTCAATCATTACCCAGACGGGTTTAGGCATTCTAAATTAGGGTTTTAGAACTTTACTAAAAATATCTTAACCAATTAAAACATTACAATTGTACACGTGTCATTATCTTATTGGTGCCTGATAAGGCCTATATCAGGATCATCCGGATGAATGTTTTTCTCATATATATGATGCATATGTTTGATATAAATAATTATTGATCATATCATAGATATCGAAAACATATTTTTATTTTGGATTATAAAATAAGCAAAATATGGACTACATCTAGAATTGCCCCTTTCAATAATATTGTGCATTTATTCTGTAATTCAGTGATATTGATTTCTTGAATTTTTTTTTTGTGCCCATGAGCATTTGGGTCAATGGAAAACAAACCTAACAAGTGAGGGTAAATTTGTCTTTTAATTTACAATGGTGTTGAAAATTTGACTTTAGAGGTACACTTCTTTATTCAATATAATAATAAGGGTACATCAGCATTTTTTGAATTACCTGGGGTATATTGGCACTTTCTTATATGATTTAGAGATATTTATTTTCAAGTTATGTGAATATGTTGGAATAAGAAGAAAATGAATAACTCATATAAATTATATGTACAAATTTATTTCTGATAAATAATGTTATTAAAATAATTATCCGTGCAAATGTACGGGTGTTATCTAGCGTAAAACAATCAAGGGCTGTTTTGCGCAAAATCCAAGACTTAATCTCTGCTTTTCAATCAGAATCTGGAATACACTAGACTAGAAGAGAAAATCCTCAACATATATTATAATCAATTTATTTTATTCATGGCTGCTGCAAAAAGTGCTTAAATACTATTCATAAACCATAATCTAAAGATAAACCCAATTAAAAATAGAAACTATGTCTCAAATTATTAAAATGTCTTTTTGAGACCTTAAATGATCTTTGATGACCTAGGTAGCATGGTGCTCAGTGCTCACCACTAGTGTAGTGAGTTTTGTTTATTGGAACGTTTCCCTATTTGAAAATGTATAACTTGTATCCTTCAATTCCGAATATCAGATCTGGCCGGAAACTGCCGAACCTTATTACGATCGTTATTTTATTCCACTCACACATGAAACATCTCCGCATAAGCTCCACTAAAATATTAATACATTGTTCCATCACTATATATAATGCCAGTCAATTTTATCATATTCGCAATCATGGATTGCGATATTAATGATCCTACGATCCAAATTTAAATAAACGATCTTGTATCGATAAGACGACGGTAATGTGGCTGCCGATGCAAAGACTGAGAGTCGCGCATGGCGTAAAAACAAATACACGGCATTATTACTCCACATGCTTAATGAACGCGCCTAGTATGTGCGATAACACCGCAACTATGTGCGAATCTTTCATTCATCGGAATCAGAATTCTTGATCGGTGATCGGAAATCCTTTCAGATCTGCTATGGGATCGCAGAAGAAGAGGAAGGTGAAGCAGAGAAATGTCAATTTGACCGGAGTGAAGATGGAGTTTGGGGATGCAATGGAGGAGATGCAACTGGGAAAGGTGAATGATTTGATCGCAAGGGACATGGAATTGGCCGGATTGAGGGACATCTGCACAGATTTCCCATCTCCGCTGGCGGTGACCAAGGTGATGAAAAACCAAGGACAACAGCAGACTCAAGGGAAGGAGATCCCCCAGGTATTGAGGTCAACGGGGCAATCAGAGAAGATCTAGGAGGAGATGACAACCCCATTGGCAACCCAAATGGTGATGGGAGAAAGCACAGATGAAGCCGGAGAGATTCAGAGTAGTGATGCTTCTGAGCCGGAGTTACCGAAACTGCAATCAGGTGAGTGGGCTAAACTTTTTCATCAAGATGAAGTTCAATTCTATGAACCTGAGGAAGTAGGAGGGGTAGCTATGGGTAGAATTCCATTATCAGAGGTTCAAGAAAGTGCGGGATGGTGGGAAAATGCAGTTATCTGTAGAAATGTGGGAAATTTTCCTCCTATTACAGTGGTGGAGACTTTTGTTAAGCAATACTGGAAGAATCAGGTTGATAGGGTATGGAAACTAAGGGCTGGACTGTTTATGGTTCGTTTTAAGCTCAAATCACAGAAGGATGCAGTGATGGAGAGGGGTACCGTACTGTACAATGGAAAACCAATTTTAATCAAAGAATGGAGCCAAGATTTTGACATGAATGAGCCAGATTCCTTTCCTGTATGGCTTCAACTCCCAAAGCTACATATGGTGTATTGTAAACCTGCAATTCTAAGTAGAATAGTGAGTCCACTGGGAAACCTTTGAAGTTGGATAAACCGACCTTGGAAAAAGAGAGGTTGAACTATGCCAGAATACAGATAGAGGCAAAGGTTTGTGAGAAATTGCCTAGTTCAGTTTCATTTATATATGAAAGGGGGATAGTCAGACATCAACCTGTAATCTATGAATGGAAGCCAATCAAATGCAATGAGTGTAAGATGATGGGCCATGAGAAGGAAGAATGTAAGAGGGGAAGACCTGGAGGACAGACAGTACAAGTCCCACAGAGGAGATTTATTCCAGTCAAAGTCCCACCAAAAATGCATGTCAAAGCTGTTGAGGAAAAGAGGTCATGGGATGATGAAAAGAAATCAGAAAAACAACAAGTTCAGGAGGAGAGGGAAGCATCTGTCTCAATTCAGAGGGATGGGAAGCAAGTGATTGGAGGAGAAGGCAGATTGCACCAGATTCTGCAAACTAGTTGGAGTTCCAGAAATTATCATCTACTACCAGACCCACCTGATATATGAATAACAAAATTCCAGCCTGGAATGTGAGGGGACTGAACCAGGAGAGGAGGCAAGGGCAGTGCAAAAATTTTTGTTTCAAGAACAAGATAGGCTTGATATGTCTTCTTGAGACAAAGGTTAGGACAGAGAATGAAGAAAAGGCGTGGAGGAAACTAGGTTTGGACTGGAAGTTGGTTACAAACAGTGAAGTGACTAGTGTAGGTAGGATTTGGCTAGCATGGAGGGAGGACCCCTTTGAAGTCAAGATATTACATAAAGGTGATCAATGGATTCATTTCCATTGTTTCATGAAGTTTAACAAACAGGGATGTTATATTACTATGATATATGCATCTAATAGTGAGGAGGAGAGAAAGAGATTGTGGAGCATTTTTCAGGTCTTGGACAACAAGGAACCATGGATGCTTCTTGGTGATTTTAACTGTCCATTGCAGTTTGGTGACAGGGAAGGGGATATCCAGTACAGATAATTGAACTGAGGGATTTTGAAGACATGACAATTCAAGCTCAGCTGCAGGAGATGAAGACTAGAGGGCCAAAATTCACTTGGTGCAATAGGAGAACCACTGGGAGAATTTTCAGTAAGCTAGATAGGGTACTTGTAAATGATGAATGGCTGTTAAAGTACCTACAAGTAAGCTGTGAAGTGTTGACACTGGTAGATTCTGACCATTTTCCTTTGATAGTTCACTTGAAGGACTTTCAAAAGCAGGATAAAAATCCCTTTAAATTCTTTAATATGTGGACTGAATCAACTCAATATCTGGGAATTGTGGAGGCTACATGGAAACAGATGAGGGGAAGGACCTTGAAGGAGGTGTATGAAGCTCTGAATTTCATGGAGATTGGACTGCAGAAACTTAACAGAAGAGAATTTGCCAATGTCGAGCAACAGGCTGGGTTAGCTAGACAGAAATGGGAAATGGCTTATACACACTTGATGTTGGATACTACAATTCAACAGGCTCAACAGGAGGAGGAAGAGGCTAGGAGGGAAGCTGAGAGACTAGGAGAGGTTGAATTCTTATTTTTACAGCAAAGGGCAAAATTGGACTGGATGAAGTATGGAGATAAGCCAACTAAGCAATTCCATCAAGCCATGAGGAGGAGACAATACTCTAATCATATACTACATATATATGATGGGAGTACTTTGGTGGAGGAAAGAGCACAAATTGAGGAGGTCTTGCTGAGATTTTACAAGGATCAACTTGGAAAGGCACAGCCCCCAGAGATGAAGATAGATGAGAGGGTGGTTCAGGAAGGTAAGGTGCTGAGTGTGGAGCAGCAGATGCCCCTTATTAAGCCAGTTACAGCAACTGAAGTGTATGCAGCATTGAAGGGAATCAAGTCCACTAAGAGTCCAGGTTTTGATGGTTTTAACAGCCACTTTTTCAAAACAGCATGGAGTATAGCAGGGGAAGACATTACAAAAGCTATACAAGGATTCTTTGAAGGAGATCCAGTGCCAGCTAACTTCTCTAAAGCAGTGATAGCTCTCATACCTAAAGTGCAACATCCTCAGAGAGCAACTGAATTTAGACCCATTTCTTGCTGTTCAGTACTATACAAAATGGTCACTAGAATTTTATGTAGTAGGTTGGGTGAAGTGTTTCCTTTCTTAATCAATGAGAATCAAGGGGCTTTTGTTAAAGGAAGGAAGATCATGCACAATATACTACTGACACAGGAGTTAATCAGTAAGTATAACATCCCTTGGATGGCACCAAGCAGTTTGATCAAAGTGGACATCCAAAAAGATTTTGATAGCTTGGATTGGAGTTTCTTATTTGAATGGTTAGGAAGGCTGAAGCTCCCAGAACTATTCATTATATGGATCAAAAAATGTGTGGAGGATTGATCTTATACTGAACAATTTGCAGGAAAGAAAGGAGTAAAACAAGGGGATCCCCTCTCCCCTCTCTTGTTTGTACTCAGCATGGAATACCTAAGCAGACTCCTAAAACTGGCATTTAAGGAAAAAAGTATAGAATTCCGTCAGAGATGCAAAAAAGTTGGTATCCACAGCCTACTTTTTGCAGATGACCTTTTATTGTTTTGCAGGGCCTCTGATCAATCTATGAAGGGTGTAAGGAATGCCCTAGAGGTGTTTCAAAAGACATCAGGACTTGCCATTAACAAGAAGAAATCCAAGTTTTACTTCTCCAGGATCACAGATGAAGGGAAGAGGCAATTTGCACAGACACTTCAAGTTGAACAAGGTAATTTCCCTGTCACCTACTTGGGACTGCCATTGTCAACTGCAAGTTGGACAAGGGCTGATTGTCAGCAGATAGTGGAGAAGGTGATGGAAAGAATGAAGAATTTGGGACTGCACTCTCTAGCTCACTCAGGTAAACTCTATCTGATTAACTCTGTTATACTGAGCTTAACAGCCTACTGGTCCAATGCTTTCAGTCTCCCAGAAAGCATTCATAAAGAGGTGGGGAAATTATGCAGAGATATTTTGTGGGGAAGGGAGGAAAATGAAAGGAATTTGATTCCAATTTCTTGGGAAACACTGTGTATTTCAAAGGAATTTGGAGGAATGAGGATTAGAGATCCCTCCCTATGGAATCAGGTAGCACTTTGCTCTCTGGTGTGGGATATAGCTCAGAAAAAGGACATACTTTGGGTGAAATGGCTCCAAGCATACTATTTGAAGGGAAAGGAATTTGAAGATTACCATCCCAACCTGGCTCAACCCTGGTTAACAAGGTACTGGAGGATCTTGGTACATCTAAGGGATATAATGGGTCCAAACTTGAGATTATGTGAGGACACAAAGGGCATATTCAGAATCAGAAAGGCCTATGATACCTTGAAGGGTGTGCATTAGAAAAATCAACTGGCAAGATACATTTGGCATCCACAGCTGCTACCAAGGCATGGGTTTTTCCTATGGATGTTACTCAGAGGTAGGCTATCAACAATAACAAGACTGCACAGCTTAGGGATGCTGAGAGGTACACCTAATCTTTGCTGCATGTGTGATAGCTCAGAACCTGAGACAGTGCAACATCTTTTCCTTAACTGTGAATTTGCTAGACAAGTGCAGCAAGCTCTTAAATTAACATTGGAGAGAAACTTCAGAGATTGTAAGAAGTGGTTGAGGCAGGCAGGAAATTGGCTTGATAAAAGGAATTTCTCACTGCTGATCAGCAGCTTTTATCAGCTCTGGTTAGAAAGAAATAGAAGGGTATTCAAGAAGAAGAAGGGAACAGTTGAGATGGTGAAAATATTGGCAGAGGGATTTTGTCATCACGGGTTTAGTACCCTGCTGGCAGATTTTGGTAACTAATAATGTAGGTTCTACTTTGTTTTATAATGGAAGGTTTTCTGTCAGACTTTTCCTCCTTAGCTGCATCAGGATCTCACTCTTGTAGGGGGAACCAAAGATGGTCAGCCATATAGGAGGTTAGCATAAGGACTGAAATTATATAGCATTGTGGGACATTTATAGATAGTCAAATTTTGAGAAAGATTAGGGCCGGGAGAGATGGCTAAAACTTGTAAGTTCTTTTTTTCTTGGGATTAAATGCATTTATTTTCCATAAAAAATACTATTTACCAAATTTGCCACCTCAATTGTACATTATAATATGTATTTGCAAGTAGAATTTTATGAAGTAAGAAAACACACATATGTGTGTGTGCGCGCGTGGGAAGACTTCCATTCACTCTCTAATTTATTACTCAAGTTTTTACTCAAAATCTTGACCATCCATTCAAATCTAATCCAATGGTTCACTATTCTCTCATTTACTCTCTTTTCTTTTTAAAACAATATGTTCAAAATTAATTTTAATTTCTTCCTCCTACTTATTACCATATTTCAAGTACAATATCCTTATTTATCGTTCAACATCTTCCCCGTGTACTTCATCGGAATCAGAAAAATATGATTCAACCATTTGATTACCGGAATCTTAAGAACAAAACGAACCATGATATTGAGACTGCTTAGACTTAAATTCTTGCATTGCATTGCTAAAAGTAGATATACTTGTGCAGGTTCTTTTGAGCTCTAGTAAAGGGATATAAAGCATGTTGAAGATGAGGGCTTCTGATATTTATGGCAGGATGATGTCTGTGCTATCGATTATGCTCTGCTTACGTTATGCTGAAGTTTTGAGTCTACCTAAATTTTATCGGTTTATCAATTCAGATCAATTTACCAGTTACTGTGTACGGGACATTATAATGTCTTGCAGTTAGAAAATCTTATAATGTCTAATATGCGGAATTGTAAAGAACACAACAATTGATAACGCATTTCGGTATTCCAATCTACTCTGCGAGGCAACTCTGCCCAACTTGAAGAAGTTCACTAGAAAGCCCAGTTACAGTACAAAACTCTTTTGCTACTTAACTCTATAACTAGTGTGAGTCAAGGCTGCACTTCCCCAAGCTGTCCCAAACACAAGCTCCTTTATTGTTGATCTCCCGATCGTTGTTGTCGTTTGTCGTGGTCGATCAATATGAGTGAACCTCAAACACGGCTCTAACTTCTGCGTCGATTATTCTGTGCAAAAACCTCAAACTCCCGGTTTATGTGTATGCGTTGAAGCTCCTGAATCGATGCTGAATATAGCCATAAGGTCCTGTATTTATAGAGCACTGGATCCCTTGATCAATCGGATCCATCACTCTTCTTTTCCATATATGATTGTGATTTCCATATTTGCTATTCTATTACATAAGGAAAAAGAATGTTCTAATCTAGATCTAATTAGGAATAAACACTACAAGAAAAATGGTCATTAGTGACCCAATTGCAATGACTACAAAATTTTTGGTCACTAATATTGGCATCAGTGACTATATATTTTCATCACTAAATTCTGGTCACTAGTAATATTTTTGGTGACCAACTGAAAAGTGTGGTCAAGAAAATGGTCACAAATTGATGTGGGGCACATGACTTGAGTAATTTGACGACACTTGGTGACCAATAGAAGTGACCAAATATTTTATGGTCACCAATTAATATTTAGTGACGAGATGTGATAGTCACTAAGAAAAAGGATGCAAAATAAAGGGGTAGCAGCTAAAGCCGATACAAAACTTGATGTTGGGAAAGTTTTGTATAAACAACATGATGCTAGGCAGAAAGAGAGCAAAATGAGTATGCGTGATTTTAGGACTGAATGCGAAACCTTTCAAAATATACAGTCTAAATCTATAAACTCAATGTAGGCACTCGGCAATCTTTTAAGTTTAACTTATTAAACCATAAAGGCAAGCAGCACAAAGGGGTATGACGTTGCAAAACTACCTCTTTTGCTTAGCTGAAGCCATGTCCCCGGTTTCCCGGCAAAACTGCTTCTTCAAACTGAAAAGAGAACAAGAGTAAATAGATGTTGCAAGCTTACTTGAAGTTGAAGCTGGGAGGTGAGAAAATAAACCTTCAAAATAACTCCACTCGTTAATGATCGCATTCTGTAAATCAGAAATCTTGAATATCATCATCAAATTTAACTTGAAAGCATACCTTTTTAGTGCACAATGTTGGTGTTTTATGAAACACAATCATTTAAGCATAATTGGATTTGAGTATTAGTGAGCTCGGGACGTTATAACAAGGTTGGTGGTGCGGAGTGCACACTTGTATAAATCCATCCACGAGTTCACAATTCTGGAATAATCATGTTTGTATGATTAATTCGGAATAAAGTGTTACATTGATACTAATGCAGAAATGTATATGTATATCAATTAACACGTGTTTGGTTTTTGGGTAATATGATTGGATGATTGTTTTGGTACGTACGTATGCATGCAGTTATTCCTTTGGATGGGATTGGATGCATGCATGCAGTTTACTCACCGTTGTGGATTGGATCGGGGTGTGTTCTGTGGTTACTGCAGTTGCCTCTTGGCTGTGTAGTTACTGCAGTTGTCACTTGGTTGTTCTGTAGTTACTGCAGTTGCCTCTTGGTAGGTTCTGTGGTTACCTGCAGTTGTTCATCCCTATCTGATACGGTGTGGTTTGGTACCGATGGTTTTCCCTATAAATACACATGCCTTGGTGCATGTAAATACACAGAATCACAAACAGTAATTACAGTCCTTACACAAAATGTTCAAAGGCATTTTCTTGTTTCAGGCCTAGAAGCAAGAAGGTTCGATAGTTTTATCCTGCGAGGGAATTCGTGAAACCCAGGCTATAAGGGTCGAATTATTCTCTAAGGAAAGCGAGCCTACGTGACTCTATCGAAATCCAGATACATCACAAATACCCTTTCTCTTTACCCAACAATCTTAGAGAATAATTTGTTGTCATTGTGATGATGGATTCTGTACGTGACATGACTTCTAAGTTTATGAAGTTAGAGAAGTTTGTAGGTGTGGACTTTCGCAGGTGGCAGAAAAAGATGCACTTCCTCCTAACCACTCTCAAGGTGGTGTACGTCTTGTCTACTCCGATCACCGAACCAGCAGAGGATGAACCATTGGAGGAGACACGCAAGAGAAACAAGTGGGAGAATGATGACTACATCTGTCGCGGTCACATCTTGAATGGTATGTCTGATTCACTGTTTGATATATACCAACATGTTGAATCTGCAAGGGAGTTGTGGAATTCTTTGGAGTCAAAGTACATGGATGAGGACGCTTCTAGTAAGAAGTTCCTTGTCAGTAATTTTATGAATTACAGGATGTCAGACTCCAGGCCAGTGATGGAGCAGTACAATGAACTGCTTCGGATTCTTGGGCAATTCGCACAACACAAATTGGAAATGGATGAATCTATTTCTGTGTCAAGCATAATCGACAAGCTTCCATCCACTTGGAAGGATTTCAAACACATGCTTAAGCATAAAAAGGAAGAGCTATCTCTTGTTCAACTTGGGAGCCATTTGCGCATAGAGGAAACTCTAAGGGTGCAGGAAAATGGCAAGCCCAAAGATAAAGAAACAGTGGTATCTTCTTCTATCAATGTGATGGAAGATGGTGAAAGTACTAAGAAGAAAAAGGGCAAAAAGCGTCCCTTTGTCAACAACAACAAGGAATCAAACAAAAAGCCTAAGGGTTCATGTTGGATTTGCGGCAAGACGGGGCACTTTAAACGTGACTGTCGTGTCGGAAAGAGCAAGAAGGGAGTGGTATCAAACCATTCTGGGCAGGGGTCTAAGGACCAAGGTCCACCAACTCAAGGTCAGTATTTTGACAATGATTTAATTTTTTATGAAAATTATGTCACACTCATTCCTGAAGCATTTTACATGCAGGATGATGAAGTTGCGTGGTGGGTAGATTCAGGTGCAACCAAACATGTTTGCAAGGACAAAAAGTGGTTCAAGTCATTCGAACCAGTTACTAATGGTGCCATTATTCATATGGGAAACGAATCTACCGCCGATATTCTTGGTCGAGGAGAAGTTGTGTTGAAATTCAGTTCTGGGAAATATCTTCATCTAAAGGATGTATTATATGTACCTAGAATTAGAAAGAACTTAGTTTCTGTTGGCATTTTAAATAAGTGTGGCTATAAGCAAGTGATTGAATCTGATAAGTATGTATTGTCGAGGTATTATGTGTTTGTAGGGTTTGGATATTATTGTAATGGTATGTTTATGTTGAATTTGAGTGATAATTTTAATTCTGTAAACATGGTTTGTTCTGGTGTTGATTTACCATCTTTATGGCATGCAAGACTAGGACATGTTCATTATAATCGCATGCTTAATATGTCCAAAGAAAACTTGATTCCACCTTTTGATATAAATGTGCAAAAATGTGATACTTGCAAGTTGACTAAAATTGTCAAACAACCTATGAAAAGTATTGAAAGGACATCAAGTTTGCTTGAACTCATTCATAGTGATTTATGTGATTTGCATGCAACACCATCTTTGGGAAATAAAAAATATTTGGTAACATTTATAGATGATTATTCTATATTTTGTTACATATATTTGTTACATTCTAAAGATGAGGCAATTGCTAAATTTAAGATTTTCAAAAATGAAGTTGAATTGCAGCAATCTGTTTTGATTAAAAAGTTGCGCACTGATAGAGGAGGTGAATATTATGATCCTGTGTTTTTTGAATCTTGTGGCATAATTCATGAATATACCGCTCCTTATACACCACAATCAAATGGTGTGGCTGAAAGGAAAAACAGGGTTCTCAAGGAAATGGTAAATTCCATGCTATCCTACTCGGGCTTGAGTGACGGATTTTGGGGTGAAGCCATGTTAACGGCTTGCTATTTATTGAATAGGGTTCCAAATAAAAGGAACAAGAAGACTCCATATGAACTTTGGTGCAAAAAGAAACCAAACTTGATTTATCTTCGAGTTTGGGGTTGTTGGGCGGTCGTGAGACTTCCTGATCCCAAAAGGAAAACATTGGGGGAACGAGCAATTGATTGCATCTTTATTGGATATGCCATGCATTCCAAGGCTTATAGGTTCTATGTTATTGAACCTAATGATTTCATTTCGGTTCACACCGTAATTGAATCAGTAGATGCTATTTTTGATGAAAATCGATTCTCCTCAATGTCAAGACCAAAGGATATAGTTCCAACTTCAATAAGAACTATAGAGGGAGATGAAATCTCACCTGATAAGTCACTTGAACTTCGAAGAAGCAAGAGAGGAAGGATTGAAAAGTCTTTTGGTCCTGATTTCCAAATGTATTTGGTTGAGGGATCAAGAGATGAGATTGATAATGAATATTCTTATTGTTATCATGTTGATGAGGATCCTAAAACATTTAGTGAGGCAATGAAATCACGAGATGTTGCTTTCTGGAAAGAAGCGATAAATGATGAGATGGATTCCATCATGGGTAATAATACGTGGATTCTCTCTGATCTACCACGTGGTTGCAAACCATTAGGTTGCAAATGGATCTTCAAAAGAAAGATGAAAGTCGATGGTTCTATTGACAAGTTTAAAGCCAGATTGGTTATCCAAGGCTTTAGGCAAAGGGAAGGTGTTGATTACTTTGATACATATGCCCCAGTTGCCAGGATCTCCACTATTAGGTTGTTGATTGCCTTGGCTGCTATCAACAACTTAGTGATCCATCAAATGGATGTCAAAACAGCATTTTTAAATGGAGATCTTGAAGAGGAGGTTTACATGAAACAACCAGAAGGGTTTGTTATGCCAGGAAATGAGCATAAGGTTTGTAAACTGGTTAAATCATTGTATGGGTTAAAACAAGCTCCTAAGCAATGGCATCAAAAGTTTGATGAGGTGGTTTTGTCAAATGGTTATCAATTAAACCAATCTGACAAATGTGTATATAGCAAATTTGATAATTCTGGAAATGGAGTTATTATTTGTCTATATGTGGATGACATGTTGATTTTTGGTACAAACCAAAATCAGGTTGACCTTACAAAGACTTTTTTGTCTTCAAGGTTTGACATGAAAGACATGGGGGAGGCGGATGTTATTCTTGGCATTAAGATCAAACGAGAGAATAATGAAATCTCTCTGACACAATCTCACTATATTGAAAAAATACTCAAAAAGTTTAATTGTGAGAATTGTTCCCCAGTTAGTACTCCAATTGATACAAGTGTGAACCTTGTACCTAATAAGGGTAAAGCAGTATCACAACTCGAGTACTCTCGAGTAATTGGATGCTTGATGTATGCCATGACAAGCACAAGGCCAGACATCACTTTTGCGGTTGGCAAGTTGAGTAGATACACGAGTAATCCTAGCACCTTTCATTGGCAAGCTGTTAGGCGTGTGCTCAAGTATTTAAAGAAAACCAAGGATTATAGTTTGTGCTATGTGGGATTTCCTTCAGTGTTGGAAGGTTATTCGGATGCTAGTTGGAATAATAGCGGAGATGCTAATTCTTCTACTAGCGGTTGGGCATTTTTGCTTGGTGGAGGAGCCATTTCATGGTCTTCAAAGAAGCAAACTTGTCTTGCTGACTCGACATTGGAAGCTGAATTTATTGCTTTAGCCGCAGCCGGTAAAGAGGCAGAATGGTTGCATAATCTGATCTATGAAATTCCATTGTGGCCTAAGCCAATTTCGCCTATCTCAATTCATTGTGATAGTCTAAATACTTTGTCTAATGCTTATAAGGAAGTGTACAATGGAAAATCCAGACACTTGGGCATCAGGCATAGTGCGGTTCGTGAGTTATTAACTCATGGTGTGATTTCAGTTGATTTTGTAAGAACACAGAAAAATCTAGCAGACCACTTGACGAAGGGGTTAGCTAGGGACTTGGTATTTAAGTCGGTGATCGGGATGGGTTTAAAGCCTATTTAAATCTTTGATGGTGGTATACCCAATTTCGCTCTAGTACGACGCTAGAGTCAAATTCAATGTGGAAGGCCCATTATTTAAGATTGAAACATATAATTTTATATCCCGAATGGTATATGTTTGGACATGCATGAAGACCAGAGGATGAAGTTTAAACTTCTTAATGGATTTTTTGAAAAAATACATATGCATGTGTATGATTAAAAAGATTCACCTATATGAAGAGCGAAGTGTAGCCGCTTCAAGAAGCTAAGGCTTGGCTTTGTATGCACCTCATGAATGGATTGGGACACATGGCTTGAATAGTGTCAGTTTAGCTTTTGAGTTATATTTGAACTTGTGTGTGTATTATCTTCAAGTGTTCAAATGGGTTGAAGGGTTCAATCTTTTAGACACCCCGATTCTCGAGCATTTGGAATGTGTAATTCACTAAGATGAAAATTCAATCTATAAGACATTTTCATTTATGCACTTGTTTGGTTTTGATGGATTGTTGTTTTTCCAAATCAAGGATTATACTTAAATGGGGGAGGATTGTTGGTGTTTTATGAAACACAATCATTTAAGCATAATTGGATTTGAGTATTAGTGAGCTCGGGACGTTATAACAAGGTTGGTGATGCGGAGTGCACACTTGTATAAACCCATCCACGAGCTCACAATTCTGGAATAATCATGTTTGTATGATTAATTCGGAATAAAGTGTTACATTGATACTAATGCAGAAATGTATATGTATATCAATTAACACGTGTTTGGTTTTTGGGTAATATGATTGGATGATTGTTTTGGTACGTACGTATGCATGCAGTTATTCCTTTGGATTGGATTGGATGCATGCATGCAGTTAACTCACCGTTGTGGATTGGATCGGGGTGTGTTCTGTGGTTACTGCAGTTGCCTCTTGGCTATGTAGTTACTGCAGTTGCCACTTGGTTGTTCTGTAGTTACTGCAGTTGCCTCTTGGTAGGTTCTGTGGTTACCTGCAGTTGTTCATCCCTATCTGATACGGTGTGGTTTGGTACCGATGGTTTTCCCTATAAATACACATGCCTTGGTGCATGTAAATACACAGAATCACAAACAGTAATTACAGTCCTTAAACAAAATGTTCAAAGGCATTTTCTTGTTTCAGGCCTAGAAGCAAGAAGGTTCGATAGTTTTATCCTGCGAGGGAATTCGTGAAACCCAAGCTATAAGGGTCGAATTATTCTCTAAGGAAAGCGAGCCTACGTGACTCTATCGAAATCCAAATACATCACAAATACCCTTTCTCTGGCTGAAGCTCCCAGAACTATTCATTATATGGATCAAAAAATGTGTGGAGGATTGATCTTATACTGAACAATTTGCAGGAAAGAAAGGAGTAAAACAAGGGGATCCTCTCTCCCCTCTCTTGTTTGTACTCAGCATGGAATACCTAAGCAGACTCCTAAAACTGGCATTTAAGGAAAAAAGTATAGAATTCCGTCAGAGATGCAAAAAAGTTGGTATCCACAGCCTACTTTTTGCAGATGACCTTTTATTGTTTTGCAGGGCCTCTGATCAATCTATGAAGGGTGTAAGGAATGCCCTAGAGGTGTTTCAAAAGACATCAGGACTTGCCATTAACAAGAAGAAATCCAAGTTTTACTTCTCCAGGATCACAGATGAAGAGAAGAGGCAATTTGCACAGACACTTCAAGTTGAACAAGGTAATTTCCCTGTCACCTACTTGGGACTGCCATTGTCAACTGCAAGTTGGACAAGGGCTGATTGTCAGCAGATAGTGGAGAAGGTGATGGAAAGAATGAAGAATTTGGGACTGCACTCTCTAGCTCACTCAGGTAAACTCTATCTGATTAACTCTGTTATACTGAGCTTAACAGCCTACTGGTCCAATGCTTTCAGTCTCCCAGAAAGCATTCATAAAGAGGTGGGGAAATTATGCAGAGATATTTTGTGGGGAAGGGAGGAAAATGAAAGGAAGTTGATTCCAATTTCTTTGGAAACACTGTGTATTTCAAAGGAATTTGGAGGAATGAGGATTAGAGATCCCTCCCTATGGAATCAGGTAGCACTTTGCTCTCTGGTGTGGGATATAGCTCAGAAAAAGGACATACTTTGGGTGAAGTGGCTCCAAGCATACTATTTGAAGGGAAAGGAATTTGAAGATTACCATCCCAACCTGGCTCAACCCTGGTTAACAAGGTACTGGAGGATCTTGGTACATCTAAGGGATATAATGGGTCCAAACTTGATATTATGTGAGGACACAAAGGGCATATTCAGAATCAGAAAGGCCTATGATACCTTGAAGGGTGTGCATTAGAAAAATCAACTGGCAAGATACATTTGGCATCCACAGCTGCTACCAAGGCATGAGTTTTTCCTATGGATGTTACTCAGAGGTAGGCTATCAACAATAACAAGACTGCACAGCTTAGGGATGCTGAGAGGTACACCTAATCTTTGCTGCATGTGTGATAGCTCAGAACCTGAGACAGTGCAACATCTTTTCCTTAACTGTGAATTTGCTAGACAAGTGCAGCAAGCTCTTAAATTAACATTGGAGAGAAACTTCAGAGATTGTAAGAAGTGGTTGAGGCAGGCAGGAAATTGGCTTGATAAAAGGAATTTCTCACTGCTGATCAGCAGCTTTTATCAGCTCTGGTTAGAAAGAAATAGAAGGGTATTCAAGAAGAAGAAGGGAACAGTTGAGATGGTGAAAATATTGGCAGAGGGATTTTGTCATCACGGGTTTAGTACCCTGCTGGCAGATTTTGGTAACTAATAATGTAGGTTCTACTTTGTTTTATAATGGAAGGTTTTCTGTCAGACTTTTCCTCCTTAGCTGCATCAGGATCTCACTCTTGTAGGGGGAACCAAAGATGGTCAGCCATATAGGAGGTTAGCATAAGGACTGAAATTATATAGCATTGTGGGACATTTATAGATAGTCAAATTTTGAGAAAGATTAGGGCCGGGAGAGATGGCTAAAACTTGTAAGTTCTTTTTTTCTTGGGATTAAATGCATTTATTTTCCATAAAAAATACTATTTACCAAATTTGCCACCTCAATTGTACATTATAATATGTATTTGCAAGTAGAATTTTATGAAGTAAGAAAACACACATATGTGTGTGTGCGCGCGTGGGAAGACTTCCATTCACTCTCTAATTTATTACTCAAGTTTTTACTCAAAATCTTGACCATCCATTCAAATCTAATCCAATGGTTCACTATTCTCTCATTTACTCTCTTTTCTTTTTAAAACAATATGTTCAAAATTAATTTTAATTTCTTCCTCCTACTTATTACCATATTTCAAGTACAATATCCTTATTTATCGTTCAACATCTTCCCCGTGTACTTCATCGGAATCAGAAAAATATGATTCAACCATTTGATTACCGGAATCTTAAGAACAAAACGAACCATGATATTGAGACTGCTTAGACTTAAATTCTTGCATTGCATTGCTAAAAGTAGATATACTTGTGCAGGTTCTTTTGAGCTCTAGTAAAGGGATATAAAGCATGTTGAAGATGAGGGCTTCTGATATTTATGGCAGGATGATGTCTGTGCTATCGATTATGCTCTGCTTACGTTATGCTGAAGTTTTGAGTCTACCTAAATTTTATCGGTTTATCAATTCAGATCAATTTACCAGTTACTGTGTACGGGACATTATAATGTCTTGCAGTTAGAAAATCTTATAATGTCTAATATGCGGAATTGTAAAGAACACAACAATTGATAACGCATTTCGGTATTCCAATCTACTCTGCGAGGCAACTCTGCCCAACTTGAAGAAGTTCACTAGAAAGCCCAGTTACAGTACAAAACTCTTTTGCTACTTAACTCTATAACTAGTGTGAGTCAAGGCTGCACTTCCCCAAGCTGTCCCAAACACAAGCTCCTTTATTGTTGATCTCCCGATCGTTGTTGTCGTTTGTCGTGGTCGATCAATATGAGTGAACCTCAAACACGGCTCTAACTTCTGCGTCGATTATTCTGTGCAAAAACCTCAAACTCCCGGTTTATGTGTATGCGTTGAAGCTCCTGAATCGATGCTGAATATAGCCATAAGGTCCTGTATTTATAGAGCACTGGATCCCTTGATCAGTTGGATCCATCACTCTTCTTTTCCATATATGATTGTGATTTCCATATTTGCTATTCTATTACATAAGGAAAAAGAATGTTCTAATCTAGATCTAATTAGGAATAAACACTACAAGAAAAATGGTCATTAGTGACCCAATTGCAATGACTACAAAATTTTTGGTCACTAATATTGGCATCAGTGACTATATATTTTCATCACTAAATTCTGGTCACTAGTAATATTTTTGGTGACCAACTGAAAAGTGTGGTCAAGAAAATGGTCACAAATTGATGTGGGGCACATGACTTGAGTAATTTGACGACACTTGGTGACCAATAGAAGTGACCAAATATTTTATGGTCACCAATTAATATTTAGTGACGAGATGTGATAGTCACTAAGAAAAAGGATGCAAAATAAAGGGGTAGCAGCTAAAGCCGATACAAAACTTGATGTTGGGAAAGTTTTGTATAAACAACATGATGCTAGGCAGAAAGAGAGCAAAATGAGTATGCGTGATTTTAGGACTGAATGCGAAACCTTTCAAAATATACAGTCTAAATCTATAAACTCAATGTAGGCACTCAGCAATCTTTTAAGTTTAACTTATTAAACCATAAAGGCAAGCAGCACAAAGGGGTATGACGTTGCAAAACTACCTCTTTTGCTTAGCTGAAGCCATGTCCCCGGTTTCCCGGCAAAACTGCTTCTTCAAACTGAAAAGAGAACAAGAGTAAATAGATGTTGCAAGCTTACTTGAAGTTGAAGCTGGGAGGTGAGAAAATAAACCTTCAAAATAACTCCACTCGTTAATGATCGCATTCTGTAAATCAGAAACCTTGAATATCATCATCAAATTTAACTTGAAAGCATACCTTTTTAGTGCACAACACTGTTATTTTTCTCAATCCAGCTATATATAAAGGGATTAAGCAAGCAAAACCAGCCACAAATAGATACAACTTGATCCGCCTAAATGACCTTAATTGCACCTGTGGAATCTAGTCTACAGATATAGAGCAGATCATACACTATCAGCAAAACCTCACATTTTTCATCAACTTACCAAATGGACCAGAAATTCCTATTACACCTCAAGACAAGGAACATATTGTTTAAAGAGTTGCATTTGTGTTACAATCTAATTCAATAAATAAGCTTCAATTTCTCTGTAAATTTATGCATTCAATCCTCAGCAACTCATGAAATATCAGTACGTCAGGTTTAGCCATAAGATATACCAATTGGAGACAGAGAAGATATAAAGACATCACTCACACAGATAACAATAACAAAAAGAGGATTGCCAAGGTTCAATCTCATGTAAATGATCACCTATATGTCCTGGACATGACTAAGATACACATTTGGTAAAAATAATCTAATGGCTAAAGCTTAGTTATTCATAAACAAGAAGTGAGACTGACAGATTGTCTTTCCACATTACCAAGTGCTATGAAATCAATTTAAATGACTAAATCTTTAGTTTGATCGAACCATAATGAAAAATAATGGAAATTTAAGAAAGGGTGATTAACTTGCAAGAACAGTGTTTATATTAGCATTCTATAAACACAAACCACACTATGAGTGATATTGCAACACACTAACACGAAAAAGAAAAGGTAAATGACACAAAACCGTTGCAAACATTAGTACTTCATTTTCAACTCAATTGTGTGAAATTGTAATTGTAGACAAAAGCTTAAGTAGGTAATGTTCACATACCTCAGCCAGCTTGAGTTCAACATTGTCTTTACCGGACTGATTACCTTTCACATTTTGTCCTCCTTCATTAGCGCTGCTAATTGCTCTTTTCTTCTGACTCTTTGGATATCCCCTGGGAGACATATACTCTACAATTTTCCAAGATCAGAACTTTTGAATTACCACCAATACACATGCATGAATTCATAGCTTATAGTTACTATTAAAATTTAAACGCGGAACTTGTCTTTTCTAGTAAAGAAAAACATCCAAATTCCCCACCTTAATCAAAACGCTTCTGCATCTTTGGTTCAGAGTTCCCATTAGATATGAATCCTCCACATCCAAATTCTCAAGCTTATTCTACAAAGCCATCAATCAAAATTGTTCTTTAAAAAAATGTTCTTTTGCAGAAACAACCCCTTAACATTAAAACAATGAAAAAGCCTACACATGTGAGCAGCCTCTGCACACTCTCCTGTAATATCAGGAACATGAGTTCTCTGTTGAGTGACGACATTGTTGTCATCAGATTCTTTATAATAAAAAATAAAACAAAAAAGGTCTTTTCTAGTGTTTAGGAACATGGAATGCAAGTACACAATCTACAATTGGAGCTAATTATTAGCCAGGCTGATCTACAGATGAATTAAAAACTGAAAAAGAAATGTTTTTTCAGAAAAAAAAAACAAAATACAAGAAGAACGATGTTTGATGATAAATCTTACCTGAAAACAGAAGAGCTCAACACTTTCAGATTGTTTCAACACTGTTCTATGTTACTATAATCTTACCAGAAACAGGAGAGCTCGACACTGTTCTATATATGTTCTTTCTCGTACAAAAAATATCGCAAAAAATAGAGAAGACATGTGCTTTATAAGGGTTTATGTAAGTATTTAAGGGAATGATAGCAGAAATAGGGTGGTTCTAAATGTAGGTCCACTTTACTTCTGCAGGTCCAAATTAAATCAGAAATGACAATAATGTTTCTCTTAATTTTTTACTATAATTCACGAAAAGTAATTTATAATTTGGACACGTGTTCAATCATTACATAGACGGGTTTATGTATTCAAGGTTAGGGTTTTAGAAATATATTTGTAAAAATTAATAAACGAATGAAGGATAATTATGGTATTTTCCCACTTTCTTTGGACCTGCAAAAGCAAACAGGAACTGCATATATCAAACACCCAGAAATATTGCCTTTTCCGCCTAATAATTTTGGCGCCTAATTAAGCCGATCAAATCGTCCTTCCCGCCCTGAACCATATAATTTTAATATGGCGCCTAATTTAATAATATTATTGAAGTAATTATTAATATATTATTGTAATATAATATTATATTTAAATGGTTATGTTATCTTATTATATTGAAATGGATGTGCTACTATTTTTGTATTTTAAACATGAATATAGTAAGGTCTCGTTTGGACGAGATTTTCAACTTTTGTGTAATGAAGCACATCAGTCTCTAGTGGTTGTTAAACTGCCTTATTTCATAACGGAATGCATTTTTTAGCCTAAAACCATAAGTTGATAAGACCAACTTCTACTTTTTGCCACAATAAATCAAAAGTATCTCGGTTCTTTAAAAAGCACAGCTCTACCAAATAGGGTTTAATACAAGTTTAACTGGTCTAAATGAACCGATTTGAATTGAATTGGAGTAAAATCAATGTATTACAAAATTAAATTAAAGCAACATAACTAAAGTAATATACATTTCATTTATATTAGTTTTATTGTCAAACTTGATATAAACTGCATTGACTACAATTATGTAAACAACAAATTGAAATAACTTCATTGTTTGCACAATTTGATCAAAATGACTCTTCACCCAATACATACTTTGCTTTGCTACAATTTTTTTTTATCACATTAGAACGACCTACTCGAGTACATACATGGATCCTAATTAAACCTAATCTAACTCTACTCTATTGATCCGTACGTCGAGTGCCTGAGGTCCACTTACACTATCTGATGCAATTTGACGCTTCGCACTTCATGCGTTAGTTGATACAGTTAAAATATTGTTCAATGAATATAACTAATTGACTCTCTAAACAGATTATCTACCTAGCTAAATTGAAATTAAAGTTCAATTATGACAGGACGATGTTTCGTACTTAACAAATACCAAATACTCACTTTCCATAAATATTAACTAGGCTGAATTGAACTAAACGAGTGTTAAGTGTAAATATGATATATAATCAAACATCAAATTTGATTTCTATGCATAACTTATCAAACATCAACTCAATTTAGTTAATATTTATGGAAACTCAGTTTACATAACATCCAATTTAACTTATCTATCACGAGAACAACTAAATTATAAACCATCCATACTAATATCAAAATAAATACTAAAACAACTAAGTTGAGTTTGTAAAATCAAAAGTTATATTTGGACTAAATTCCAAAAAATGACCCTAACATTGGTAGAAATGTCAATTTTAGGACCCAGCATTCAAAAGAGTCAATATTTGGTACCCAACATTCTGAGAATGTCAATTTTAGGACCCAACATTTAAAATTGTCAATATTTGGTACCCAACATTCTGAAAAATGTCAATTTTTGGACTTTCATAAAATTCACATGTTAGATCTATTAATTTCAAGGCCATTTTTGTCATTTCCTCTACTAAAATATCCAGGAGTATATCGATGTCCAAAATGTATACCACCATTGGCGCATCTTATAGTTAGACGAGACCTGAATTCATAGATTTGAATTTATGGGAAACATTTCATTTTCGTCTTGATGGATAGGATAAAGATGTGGGTAAAAAAATGATACTGTTACTAGGCTCCGGTAGTGACGAGGTAATGCGGGCACATGGCTAGCGGTGGAATTACAAAGAGAGTTAGTCGAAAATGTCAATTGGGATTTTTGGGGAAGATGAGATGGGTGATTTTGGTGGATTTATAAATTTTAATCTTTTATTTAGGGTGGTTCTAAATGCAGGTCCACTTTACTTCTGCAGGTCCAAATTAAATCTGAAATGACAATAATGTCCCTCTTAAATATTTATTATAATTCATGAAAATATTATTTATAATTTGGACACGTGTTTAATCATTACATAGACGGGTTTATGCATTCAAGGTTAGGGTTTTAGAAATATATTTATGAACATTAAAAAATGAATGAAGGGTAATTGTGGTATTTTCCCACTTTTATTGGACCTGCACAAGCAAACAGGACCTGCATATAGTAAACACCTTTATTTATTATGAAAATTACCAAAATGTTCTTGAAATTAATAGATCTAATAGGTGAATTTTATGAAAGTCCAAAAATTGACATTTTCAGAATGTTGGGTACCAAATATTGACCATTTTGAACGTTGGGTCCTAAAATTGACATTCTCAGAATGTTGGGTACCAAATATTGACACTTTTGAATGTTGGGTCCTAAAATTGATATTTCTACCAATGTTAGGGTCATTTTTTGAAATTTAGTCTTATATTTAGCTTTCCATATAAAACCAACTACTCTAACTTTAATTTAATTGATAAAACCTTAAATTGACTTTTCATAATGTTTATAAATATTATATGACATATCATAGTTAGCTTATACCCGGTTTCTGGAGTTTTTTAAAATATCAATTTAATTATTTTTTGTTTTTTTCCAGTTTACTTCAATATGAATAAATATTTTTCAATTAAAATAATTTTAGATAAATATATTTAAATTTATTTAAATTCTGTTAAGTTTAATAAGAAATAAGCTCCAAAAAAACAAACCCTAAATTGTATTTAAATTATATGTATGGCGTGTTAAATAAAATTTACATGCATGATATAAATATTTTAAGTTGTATTAAACATAGTAATATTAGTCTTGGAATAGACCGTTTATAAAATATAGACGGTATCTTTTTGCAATATAAATTATGCACGGCCCTCTTTCTGCAATGTAAATTATGCACGGCCCCCTTTTTGCAAATTATTTTTGGGTAAGCCCTTTTTCTGCAATTTCCCAATTCATAAATATATAAATACAGTTGAATCACATTTCCAATTCCATTCTGATCGGGGCTCCGAATTTTCCCCAAATTTTCCATGCTCTCCCGAAGTTCTCCCATCGATCTCCTGTCGCTCTCTCGGCGTTCTCCCGTCGCTCTCCCGGCGTTTTGTTCAGATCGGCGTTTTGATTGATCGGCTCCCGCACCTGGTAACTTCTCGATTCAATGATCAGATCATCAATGTTTCGAATGTTAGGATCTGCTGTTTTTAGCTGTTGATCGATTATGTGATCTCTATGTATGCTCTGATTGCTGTGATTTCATGTCATGATTCAAAATCTTGTTGAATTTTTATATAGTGATGCTGGAACTCTGTGTGTATTTGTATGTGTTCAACCTGATGAATATTGAACTGTCGATCCTTTCTTCGTTAGTCTTCGATACTTTTTAACTCGTGATGCTGGAACTGTGTGTTTAATTTTCGGAACTGCTGTGATTGTGGAAACTTGATTGTTTAGGATGAAAACTTGATTGTTCAGGGTGAAAACTTTGGTCTTTGTGAAACTTGATTATTTATTGTGAAAATTACTGTGATGATTGTGAAAACTTACTTATTTAGCCTGAAAACTGCTGTGATTGTTTGTTAGGCTTTTTAGCTGAAAACTTGGTTATTTAGCCTGAAAACTACACTGATTGTAGAAATTTGATTTTTTAGGCTGAAAACTGTGGTGTTTGTGAAATTTGATAGTTTAGGTTGAAAACTGTGATGATTGTGAAAACTTGATTGTTTAGGCTGAAAGCTTTGGTGTTTGTGAAACTTGATTATTTATTGTGAAAACTGTGATAATTGTGAAAACTTAATTATGTAGCTTGAAAACTGTTGTCATTGTTTGTTTAGGTTATTTACCCTAAAAACTTGGTTATTTAGACTGAAAATTACAGTGATTGTAGAAACTTGATTTTTTTTAGGCTGAAAACTGTGGTGTTTGTGAAACTTGATTGTTTAGGTTGAAAACTGTAGCTTTTAATGTGAAATATTAGCTGATTTGAATACATATTTTTTGCGTGAACAGTGCAGGTGAATAGTGTGTGAACAGTGCGCGTGAACCATACTTTTCCAAACTTTGCAAATAAGGACCTCCTTCCTTCCTTATTCTAATGTAGTCCTTGGTCTATATTATAGTTATAATATAGACGGTCACTTCAGAGACCAACTCTAGTAATATTAGTCTTGGAATATTTCAAAAGAAATTATATTTAAACTTAAAATGATTCTTATAGCAATTTAATAATATTAATTCCTATTTTTGTTCATAAAAGAGTAAAATAGTTTTGTATGCATTAATCTATTCTTAATCTGAACCATCAGTCTCCTATATCACTTAAATCTCAGCTGTTCATATATATTTGGCAATATAACCACGCTGAAAGCCCTATCCTGATAACCATTCATTCTCCCCAAACACTGGCGGCTGCAGCAGATGAACACCTCCGTATTTCATATCAGGATCCGGCATACTAAGAATCGGTCGGCGCCGAGGATCCGGGCTTTACTCGAATCGTCGGTGCCGAGGATACGGGCTTTACTCGAATCGGTCGGCGCCATGAATCCGGGCCTTACTCGAATCGGTCGGCGTCGAAGGAGAGTTAAACGGCGGTGCCCACCGCCGGGAAGAGCTGGGCGGATCCAAATCAACCGTCGGCATCATGGTGGCGCCGCCGCCATCGGTACAAGAGATGCTTAATGAAAGTCTGCCATTGGTGAGTACTTCCGTTGCTTTGTTTTCGAGGCTCGATTTGAAACTAACGCCGCCGCCGCCTGGTTTAGCTTCGACGGCCAATTCGACACCAAAGCCGCCGCCTGGTCTATGCGCAATGAATCGGGGATGGTGGGATCCTCAAAAGCTGTGGCGTATTCATTGGTTATGAATGTTCTGGTATTCCGGCTTAGAACTGTTCTGCTACTACTGAGAAGGTACGTTTGAGTGATTTTCGATAAAAAATATGATATCAGATAATTATTTCCACTGAATATTAATCCACTTACTAAACTGGATAAGTGAACAAGTTGAATTCTTTGTAGCTTATTACTAACAAGTGAACTGTTTATAGCAGAATTGATAGTGATAGAGAGAATTTAGTTCTAATTGTCATCTCACTTTGAAACTTCTATTGTTTGTTTCTGGTAAAGAATATGTTAAGCATGTAAAACATATGCTAGGCATCATAGGTGATGTTTGAACAGTAGCAACTGACACGCTATTTTAATTCTGAATGCTCATATATAATTGTGCTTGACATTTTGTTCTTTTCTGGTATTCCAATTATGTGACTTATGTTAGTTTGGTTTGCTGAAACTTTGGTTTCGTGCAGATATGATCAACAAGAAGATGCAAGTATATGGAAGAGTATGACATGGAGGACGGTGATGATGATATGGAAGACGAGTTTCGTGGAAGAGTATGAAACTCAGATTCTGATGGTATGCCATCAAGCTCGAAGCTTTGGTATATGCAAATTCAAGATATTCATCTAAACATGAAATTTAATCTGCATTAGTGTTGGAATTATGTCCTTTAATCAATGTGCACTTTCTTAATATAATTGGAGGTTACGTTAATTACGGAGATAATTAATTCAGTCATTTAAGTGATTAGAATGTTTAGCTGGAAACCGCTTCTATCAGCTAGTAGCAACTTATTATGACTGAACCTGTAGGCTCACACACAAGGCATGAAATTGGGAAAAACTAATTATCAATTAGACTTAGAGTCTAATTATAATTATATGAGATAAGTCATGGAATCCAATCGGATTAGGATTATCCTATCCAGTAGGATAGAGATTATCTAATCCAGTAGGATAGAGATTATCTAATCCAACTGGATTGGGATTATCTAATCCAACAGGATTGGGATTACATGGACTAATTCAGGTTGGAAACTAATTCAGTTTAACCAATATAAATAGATGGTACTGGGTTAAACAGAATTCATAATTTTATTCTAGAGTTCATGTGTTGAACAAGCAGAATAAATAAACTCTGAAATTCTCATAAAACAACCTCATCGTAAATCGGAAGAAGGAAGGCGGTCGCCGGTCCTGCTTGCTGATCCGTTCTAAGCTGACAACGGTGTAGGCGTTCTGATCGTGCTATGTGGATACTTATAGAGGAATCACACTTGAGATTCTTGTCTCCGGAGTGGATTGCGCCTGAAGGAAGAACACGGTTGAAGAAAGTCCTTTGCTCCGCACAGATTTATTCTGTTCTACAAGGTAATTCTAAACACTCATTCAGATACATATTAATGACATGCATGTGATCTTTGGTTTGGTAATTGATATTCCGCTAAATTAGATTTAATCAATTCCACCAGTGGTATCATGAGCTACTTGCATGTATTAATTTGATCTATGATTATGTGAATTAGATTTGCATTATAGGGGTGTTTATGTTATGTTCATAATTTTAAATCAAATAAATTATTGGATGATTTTATTTGATTTATTCCACTCAAAACTTTTTCAGTTTTATTATGAATATTAGTGGACAGATTTAGGGTTTAGAAACTCTAATTTGTTGGGCCAATTTTAGGCATTGGGCTAGGCCCATCCCTAATTTTGATTTTAATTATCTGGTTGGACCAGATTTGCCCAACTTGCTTCAAATTTGTCTGGGCCGAACATAACTGGGCTGGGCCGACTGGGCCGGGTCTGCTGTTCAGTATTTTTTTTTTAAAAAAAAAACAAAATCTAAAATTGAGTGGGAGTAATTTTGACTTTGGAAGTGCAAAATTAAAGTTTATGAACATGGAATGTTGATTGAGGTTGATAACTTTAGAAATTTATCAACTTAATTAAAATTTAAATGAATTTTTATAAATTAAGGCACTGGATGTGCTTAATTATAAATGATTATATTTTTTAATTAAGACATTGGATGTCCTTAATTATAAGTTATTTTATTTTTTAATTAAGACATTGGATGTGCTTGATTATAAATGATTATATTTTTTTTAATTAAGGCATTGGATGTGCTTAATTATAAAAGTTAGAATGTGCACACAATAATTTTTTTTAAGGCATTGGATACGCTTAATTATCGAAATTATAAATTTGTGAAAAGTAATTAAGGTTAATAATTTTAGAAATTAGTTAAATTAATTATTTTGGGCATGTTTTATTATGTAATTTCATCCCACGTTATTGATATTTCAATTACCTAATAAGTTTCTTTAATAATTTGGAATTATTAAAATGTGACAGAGCAATAATTAGGTTTCGTAATTTTGGAAATTGATGAACTTAATTATTCTATGTTGATAATTATTTAGGTATTAATATCAAAATATGTTAATTTAATAATTTGGAATTATTAAGAAGTAACATTAAGTCTAATAATTGATTTTATTGCATGATTGATTGTATGATTTTATCTGCAAATATTTGGGAATGCATGAAATAAATTCAGTATATATTTATGTGTATTTATTTGTCACATGTATTACGTGATTTATATGTTGAATGCATGTGATTGGTTTATATGTGTGGAATGATTATGCGATTGTTCACTAGTAATCAAACAATATTATGAACCAAGTCCCACAAGAATAATGAGCTATAATTTGTCTTTCCGAAACAAGTAACACCCATTAATCCTTCGATCATTAGTGACAGATTTCGCTAAAGCGATGGTGTCATTTTTAATCTTGGGACAAATGCGGGTAGGCCTAAACTAAGGGGTCTACGTGTTAGTTTTGGTTTGCTCATCAATATCGGCAGAGGAGTCCTTGGATGTTGAGACAAAAGGAGATAGTGTTACATGGGATGTATACTCTATCAACCAAGAGTAGTATTGGATACTATTAGCAATGGGATTGCTTACCTAAAAATCAAAGCATTTAAGACAAGTCAAAGCGTTCTTAAATTCTTGTGATTTTAGGATCTTGGAATCATTTTATTCATGGGATAAAATTTATGTATAAAATGTTGAATAACTTTGATTGCTTATGTGCTTTTCTTTATGTTATTCTGTTTAGACGGTTTTTATTGCATTTATTTATGTCATAATAATCATGTTTTACAAGTTGACAACAAACAACAACTCTTCTAATATGTGTTCAATCCTTTGGAAGGATGAATTGAATGACAGAAACTTGGCAAAGGAACTTAAGTTTGTTCGATTGCAAGTAAAGAAGAAGTATGTCGTTATATTCAAATCATTGATGTCAAGAGTCTTATGATGAATAGTATTGAGTACAAAATTGCTAGGCAAGTTTTGAACTCGTATACTTACTATGCCAATATGGAGCTCTGAAATGTGATTCAGGAGCAGTCCATGATTGAGAGGTTTGAGCCATCTGAGACTATTCTTAAAAGTGATCTCATATTTTGAAAAATGATTGAATTATTTTGAAAAATTATGGAGATTAATGGTTTGCTCATGGTTGAGAGCCAGATATTGACATCATTTCTATTCATTTTATATATGGGTTTGAACCATTTTAGTGGAAATGAATACAATTCGATTGAACTGCATGAGATGCTTAAATATGTTTAGTCAAAACTGAGACTGTGAACGAGGTTCTATTAGTGCAGTGAAAAAAAAATGGATTTGAATATGACATGGAAGATTGATGAAGTGAAATAGGGCAAGGACAATCAGTGTGCCTATGCGCTTATATTCTAACACTTCTATTGTAATTGTGTATGTCATTTAGAAATGATATTCATATTACAGTTATCTACATTATAGACTATCTCTATTGTAACACAATACTGTTTGGTATTGGATACCATATGGTTCTCATAGAAGAAAGAGACACCAGAGTATGAGTTAGATAATGAGATGTCAAACTACACCAGTGTAATGAAGCAATAGTTGCTGCATTGACATTAGGAGTTTATCTATACCTTAAGATATTGCACTAGATCATATAATGGTTATTTTGATCTTAGTGGCACAACAACATGCTCATCATTTCTATGTTGGACATGGAAATGTTTCAATTATGTTGCAAGTTTGCAAAATTGGACAAAGGTCTTTATTTGCTAGCTATGGATAAACAAGTTTATGATGTAAATATCAAAAGGGCTACACAAATGATTCAAGTCTGGCATACCTCTGTCAATTAGGCCACAATGACATTAAGCATAGATGGTTACTCCAGTTGGAGGGAACTGTGAAATCATTTGACTTGGAGTCAATTGATACTTTCAAGTTATTGTGTTGGAATTGACAATAACCCTTCATAGTGATGGGTGATGGAGTAAATGAACGTTTTATTTACAAAAGTGGTTTGTAGATGGGTTCAACTCAAAGAGGTAAATATGTCACTTCATTAGTTACATCATGTTTGAGTAAATATGGATTTTTACTTCATGAGAGGAAATTTTGAATCCTTAATAAAATTTTAGGAGTTCAAAAATGAAGTTTAGAACCAATTTGGCAAGAAAATTGAAACGCTCAATTGGATTGAGGTGGTGAATATTTGAGCCAGAAATTCGTTGACTATCTTATTGGAAATGTGTTTCCATGATGGTTCAAGCCAATCTTTCATGGATATATTTCTTAATAATAGTGTTCACACTAAATTTGGCCTTGTCAGAAGTTCAAGAAAAGACCATATGGCATATGGATAGGATTGGTTCCTTAAATGTCTTTTCTTATGGAAATATTGAGATAGGGGTTTTTCTTCTATATTCCGAGAACTATATATTGTTGCTCGAGAATGTGTCTTTTTGGAGAAGTGTCGTCTTTCCAAAATGACAAGTGGGAGAAATTTAGACCTCGATACTTTCGAGGTGAGCAACAATCAAAACCATGAACATTGATCCCTTCTTTAGATGTGGTGAAAGATGAATATGGAAAAGTCTTGGAGATTATTGAAGTTGCTCAAGCCCTATGTAAGCCAGTAAGGCATAGATTTCTTGCAAAGGCACATTTATGTCCTTGCAGCTGAAAGCTATGAAATCATACTTTTAGAAAGTGATGAACCTATACATGACTTACAATTATAGCTTTGACAAGCCCTAACTCCGCAAAGTGGTTTAAGACCATGAAATTCGGAATAGATTCTATGTATGAAAATCAAGTTTGGAATTTGATTGAGTTACAAAGAAAGGCTAGGTTAGTAGTTAAAGAGTGTAAACAAATCCATGTGATGGATTGTGTTGAGACCTTTACTCTAATTGGAATCCTTGAGTCTATTCTAAATCCTAGAAAAAGCAGCTCATTGTGATTATGAAATTTAGTATATAAATTTCAAAATATACCTTCCTTAATTGGATTATGGAAGAAGATGTGTATGCCATATAGTCTGAGAGCTTTTATACTGCTGGGAATGAATACAAATTTCGGTATCTATTTATGGATATTGAGGCAAGTATTAAGGAGTTAGAAAATATATTTCGATGAATCAATTTAGAGATTGACGCTCAAAGAAATGTGATCTTGTGCTTACAAGGAGGTTAGTGGGAGCAATATTGAATTCCTAGTTCCTTATGTCGATGACATTTTATATATTGGAAATGACAATCTAACTAGAGTTCATGGAGATTTGGTTTGGAAAGTATTTTGCAATAAAGGACTTAGGAGGAAATGTACAGTGCATCTTGGGCATCGGTATCTAAGGTAGATTGAAATTGATGATTGACATATGTAAACACTTACTGAGTAGTGTGCTTGATATATTCAATATGAAAGATTGTAAAATATTTTCAACCCAAGATTCATGGCATGACTCTTAGCAAGATTCAGTGTCTATGTAGACATGATGAGCGAAAGAGAATGAATATGACTGCTACTGCATCGGCAATAGAGTCTATCATGTCTGCTATGATATGTACCTGCAATGATATTTCATATACTTAGAGTATAACGGATATCAAATGCAATAGACTGGGAAATGGTGCAATGGTGTGCGTCCAACAAAATTTCATAGTGCCTGAAAAGGACTATGGATAGATTCCTATGTCTATTCTGAAAATGAGTTGGTTGTGAAAAGCGTTGTTATTATACATTTACATTGAGTACACTGATGCTTTAGAAGCAGCAAGATAAAATGTTTGAATTTGGAATTCATCACTAGTTTGTGTATGGTGGTTCTTGACTTAGTCAACTCGATGACTAAAATGGTAGAGTCATTGCTTAGACAAGATAAGTCAATAGGACATCAAAGTCAAACTTTGTACTTGGTAAATTTCACATTCTTCAAATGTGTATTGAGAATGGTGAAATTGTTTTATGAAATGCAAGAATGGATTGTTAATCCATAACCTAAACCTCTTCCACAAATATTGTTTATGGCTCATATATTTGTGATAGGAATCAAGCACTTTGGACAGTGGCTGTGATTTCTATGATGTTCTAGTTATTACAATTCTGTAATTTAGACATTGTATTTGTGATAGGAATCAAGCACTTTGGACAGTGGCTGTGATTTCTATGATGTTCTAGTTATTACAATTCTGTAATTTAGACATTGTATTTGTGATAGGAATCAAGCACTTTGGACAGTGGCTGTGATTTCTATGATGTTCTAGTTATTACAATTCTGTAATTTAGACATTGAAGAATGGACCGTTTGAAATATAATGAGATTATTATTTCTTATTCATTTAACTTGGTTTAGTGTTAAATGAAAGTCCAAAACAATTTACAATTCCAAATAGGTTATCATGATAAGGTCTTGGATAATGAAACTCTATTAAGTGAACTGGAATGTAAAATTGTTTGAGTCCCTAGTCCAGGTCATTGAGAGTAGACACTAATGACTAAAGAAGACTAGTTTGCAAGGTGATTTATAGCGCTGTTTCTTGGGGTCAAGGACATGAGATGTCTGAATCAATTGCATGGATGCACGTTGGGAACTTGTATTGGACAGACCCACCATGAGAATACTTTAAGATATATGGAATGTTATAAGTATTTCTCATTGACTATGGAAACATATTCCTCTGACCTGAGTAATTCATTGTTTACTTACTTGTGGATTGGACATCTTAATTTCTGTCAAACGCCTTGCCGTAAAGGGGGTTATAAAGACAACTATTAGATTGCCATGAATCAAGTAGAGAAAAATTGAATGTACAAGATTGGAATTGTCCTCTCATTAACATGAGATTGTTGTCTTATAGGCCTCTCGGAGAGTTGAGACTGTAAAACGCATGGCCATGCTCAGATGGATTAGAGATTAATCATCTGTCTTTAACAGTTCACTCAGGAATTCGAGAAATGCATTTGAACTTGATAAGGATAACATGTTATCTTACCTTATGTTCGAATGAAAACATTAAGTGACAAGGGAATATGAGTGCACACTTTTCTAAAAGGACAAGTGGGAGATTGTTGGAATTATGTCCTTTAATCAATGGGCACTTTCCTAATATAGTTGGAGGTTACGTTAATTACGGAGATAATTAATTCAGTCATTTAAGTGATTAGAATGTTTAGCTGGAAACCGCTTCTATCAGCTAGTAGCAGCTTATTATGACTGAACCTGTAGGCTCACACACAAGGCATGAAATTGGGAAAAACTAATTATCAATTAGACTTAGAGTCTAATTATAATTATATGAGATAAGTCATGGAATCCAATCGGATTAGGATTATCCTATCCAGTAGGATAGAGATTATCTTATCCAGTAGGATAGAGATTATCTAATCCAACTGGATTGGGATTATCTAATCCAACAGGATTGGGATTACATGGACTAATTCAGGTTGGAAACTAATTCAGTTTAACCAGTATAAATAGATGGTACTGGGTTAAACAGAATTCATAATTTTATTCTAGAGTTCATGTGTTGAACAAGCAGAATAAATAAACTCTGAAATTCTCATAAAACAACCTCATCGTAAATCGGAAGAAGGAAGGCGGTCGCCGGTCCTGCTTGCTGATCCGTTCTAAGCTGACAACGGTGTAGGCGTTCTGATCGTGCTGTGTGGATACTTATAGAGGAATCACACTTGAGATTCTTGTCTCCGGAGTGGATTGCACCTGAAGGAAGAACACGGTTGAAGAAAGTCCTTTGCTCCGCACAGATTTATTCTGTTCTACAAGGTAATTCTAAACACTCATTCAGATACATATTAATGACATGCATGTGATCTTTGGTTTGGTAATTGATATTCCGCTAAATTAGATTTAATCAATTCCATCAATTAGTTCATTGCAGAACATCAGAATGCTAGATACCTCGGCCGCTCAAGCTAGGGAAAGGATATCCAGGGAATTCCTTGGGATAGGTAGACTAGATTAGAGCAATACATGAATGCTGAGAGAGGGCAGAAGGTGAATGCCTTTTTATCCCTATCTTGTAGTTATATATTTCCCGGCACTTTTTCCCTGTATGTCTTAGCTGCTCTGTGTGTTCCAGGTATGTGTTTCTCATTCTGTCTAGACTGCATTCGAAAAGGGAGGTGTTAATCCACACGTCGACCTTGCACCCCGTGAGGTAATTGCTTGTTATTCTTCAAATCATATTTATTAGTGTGTATATATATGTGTGTGTGTGTGTGTATATTGGCTATGTGTTTTCTTAAATTTAACGTTAACTACTGGTGGATTTTTCTGTCATGTAGAAACAGATCTTGGCAGCCGGTTTGAAGGATCTTGAAGGATGTATGCAGATTCAAGACAGCATGCTACTGTTAAAGACAGCCCTTTTGCTTATTTTAAAAGCTAATTCACAGTGTGGATAATCGTCGACTCCGGACCAGAATTCATATATAAAGTTTGGTCACTGGCTGTTGGCCAGTGACCTTTTTTTTGGGTCACTTGGCTAAATATAGTGACCAAATTTACTCGTCACTAATATATCAGTGACGAAATCTAATTCGTCCAATTATTGTAGTGACCAGAAATTTTTGGTCATTAAAGGTAACGGAGACGAAAGGGTTTTGGTCACAAAAATTATTATGACCAATATTATCGGGTTATCAAACTTAATATTAGTGACCGTTTATTAAATATTAGTGACTAAATCAGTGACGAGATATATTTTGTCACATATATGACCAAAAACTTTCGTCATTAAATATAGCTTTCTTGACCAACAACGAAATTTCGTCACGTCGATTTTTTGTGACCGAGCTTCAGTGACCAGCCGGTGACCAATCAAATTTGGTCACCAAAACTCTTTAGTGACGAATATTGCAAAATAGTGACGAAAATCAGTCTGTCACTAATGACCATTTTTCTTGTAGTGAAATCATTTTGTTCTATTCCTAATATGTTTTAATCTTACCAAATAAAATACAAAATAAAATCTAGATTGGATTCGGCTGAATATCATCTTTCTATATTTACTCAATCAACCATAATTAATCTTGTACTTCCTTGTTTTTTGTTTTTCTGAATCTGCATCTCTGACATGAATTCATGTCAAAGTGTTCGCCGTTCATAAAAATTGCCAACTCAAATAACGCTTGACTTTACATATGCAAGTTCATATGTTATAGATGGAGGGAGGTATAGGGGACGGACCGGATGTTCGAGGGGTTGAAGTTCCGTGGTTGTTAAGTATAATGGAATTGATGAGGTCAAGAAAGAATGCTCCTTTCTGTTATATTCTGCTTCTGATTTAAAACCTGCAAATGATATAGTTTATAGCCTTAAGGAAGAGCTTTCATTTTTCAAATAATAGGTCACAAGGAGATGTATATCCAGTTAGCTTCCCTGACCCTACCAAATCATCAAACTTGGTTTCTTTTTGGGTTACTGATGTTTCAACTGCTCGTCGGTCTATGAACTAGATTGTTGTGAATGGTGCTATGATGATGAGCATAACGATGTAGAGCCTGTTTCTTGAAATGCCTAATGAGTAATGAGGTGTGGCCAGTCCCAGCTGACTGTTATGTTTCAGGGCTTTTATGCTGAGTCTGAAACAGGAGAGCATGTAGGAGAAATGGTGATGTGCTATGCTGCCATATCGTGGGAATGGGCGAATGGTGATTTGTACAGAAACCAGCCTCCTCTGGTTGAAGACGATAGGATTCTGCTTGTGCTCCGCTATCCTAAAGCATTTTCTTTACTGAAATATTTCGATGAAGTTAACATCTCTTCATGGCATTTGGTTATGAGAAGACTATGTTAAGAGCTTGTGATCCATACCCTTGTAAGGAAACTGAAATGAATGGCGATCTTGAAGTGTATAAAGGGCTCGATATCTGTATGATTCTTGACAGATGGTTTCAAGTTTGCACGCCAAACTGGAATTGCAATGGCACTGATGAGTATTGCAGCAAACAAGAATGATTCCAAGGATTTCAGGTGCTCTGAAGAGGCAGCCGAGGATGAAGCAGGATTCAGAAGGATATCATTTGTGTTTCGCGCATTCCCAAGAAATCTTTTTTGCTTCACAGAGAACTCATCTCTCAAACATGACACTTAGTGCAGAGGGAATCTGGAAATCTTGGAGTGGACATGTTTGCATGGTTGGCTGCATTTCAAGGATTTGCTTATATGTTCTCTTCTCATTCTCCATATTATCCCTCACAGAACCCCACAATTAATCTCCATCCCCAAATTCTGTTGGGTATAAACAATTGGGACAATAGGGTAATTGGGATAATACCTGGATAACGATAGAGTCACGTTACACTCTCGCTTTCCTTTGAGAATATTTCGACCCTGACAGTATGGGTTACACGAAATTCCTCGCAGGATAAAACTATCGCTGCATTCTTGATTTTAGACTTAAGAGAACATGCTTTGAATATTAGTGTTTTTGGATTGAATAGTTGATTGTAAACCTCATACTGCATCTATGAAACCACATATATTTATAGGCCATACTCATACTGATCCATATCTGAAAAGATAATGGTATGGTAACTCCTTCTAGACAACTGCATACGTATCCAATCAAATATCTGAAAAGATAAGGTAATAGTAACCGTACGTACAAACTGCAGTTTCATATGGTAACTATAATACAATCATGTAGTAACTATAATGCAACCATAGTAACTTCTATGTTAATTGATACACGTACACTATCACCAGAATATTGAATTCTGAATTGATGCAACACTTCAAGTTAATATAAAACACATACAGATAAATAAATAAATATTTATTTTAAAACCGTAAACTCATAAATTATTCTTACAAGTGTGCACTCCGCACACCACCAACCTTGTTATAACATCTCGACTTCACTATTTTGAATCCAATTATATTTAAATTAAATCGGTATTCAAACAAAACACCAACAAATCCCCAGACTACCGATCGGACCGACCACCTCATGAAGCCGGCCAGTTATTATTTTTGATGGCCCGGTTTTCTGAGAGCTCCATGTTCCAACTCTTCTTCACGTCGTTGACGAGGATGACGTCGGAGTCAGGGTAGATGACCCATTTCACAAATGTGTCGAGCGTATTTTTTCGCGTTACTCAGTGGATTCTACAGAGCATTCCGAATTGATGGTTGAGAACGACGTCGTAAATGATTCACTGAAGATTCCAACGACGCTAATCAATAGTTTGGCACCTCCTCAATTTTTTCGATGTAAAATATTTCGGTGGCGACGGGGTCGGAGGCGATGCAGGTGGCGGTGATGGAGGCTCCTCGGCTACCGTGCTAGGCCGCTTACATCAGCGCATTGCCTACAGATGCATCCGTATGCAGAAAGCTCTTCCTTACGTAGACGGAGAGGAAGCAGATCAAAGTTGTTCTGAAGGACGTGGAGCCTGAATTTGGTTTCATGGTATATTTTTTATTTCAGTACATCCGGTTCATTTTAATTCGGTTCAGTTCAGTCTAGTTTAGTATATTATTTTTACGCCAAAAATTTGTTATATTTCTACCATATTCTGTGATTTTTAAAGAGTTTAAAACTATGTTAGTTAGTTTAATTCAGTTCAGTTTATTACATTTTTTTGTTCAGTTCAATTAATATATTTATATTTATATTATTAAGTTCAGTTCAGTAAATTTATATTTATTTCAATTCAATTTAGCAAAAATCTTTCGAATATAGTCAATTATCAAAATTAGGAAAATTTAAGATAAGAGAATATGACGTTTCATATTGCGGAGAGGAAGCAGATCAAACAGGGGTGAATCCTGGATTTTACCTTAAAGGAGGCCGGAGCCGGACTAATCACAAAAAGTTGAGTTCGAAATAAAGTAATGAAATTATAAAAAATAACGGTATAATAAAGTAATTTATTTAGAGCTAAAATAATTATACATATAAAGGACCAACTATAGTTAAAGAAAATATAAATTTTATTTGAATCTAACTCTTCTCTCTTTGATCATCTCAAAAGTGTCGATAATCGAATCAATGAGAATGGTCTCCGCAATCTCTCTTTCAATATATAGCACCGAATTCCAATGGTATTAGTATGTCTTATTACTGATATGTTATAAGATTAAGAAAATATTATTAATATTCTTTTTAAAAAATTACTATTATAATATTTTATTATAAGAATTATAAATCAAAAAAACAAAAACAAAATACTAATAAAATGTGTGGTCCCTGCTGCAATCCACTACTTTTATTAGAATTTAATTTTAGTAAACTTTTCTACTCTTCTTACATAAATATATTTTGCTTTTCAAAAAAAAAAAGTTGCCACTAATTAATTTTTTCAAAATATTATTTAATGAGGAATGAATAGTATATATATGTTATTTCTGGACAAAATCATGGAGTGGGTCCTATCCCTTTTGAACCTCACAGAATCCGCCCCTGAGGTGAAAGCTGTTCTGAAGGACGTGAAACCTGATTTTTTCTGATCCACTACATTTCCTCTCCAGGTGCATGCTGGGTCGGGTTCGTCGAGCTTGATTGAGTCCGGAAGTGACCCTGGTCGGAAAGTAATAAGTTCATATATCTTATTGAACTGATATGCTATGCTTATATCTTTGTGTTGTTGTAGGAAGATGGAAAATGTTTACATGATAAGGTTTGGAATATTTTCAAAATGTTGTCCATGATAATTTTCCAAGTTTTTTTACATGTTTTTCTTAATTCATGAGCGATGTGGAGTATTTCCAACATGATTTTTATAAAACTTTGCTCTATAAGAGAAAGTCCAACAATTTTGTTATAATAGAGATTCTACTTGAATATGGAGAGTTTGGAACTCATTTGAATTTCAACAGTTTTTCTATCTCATTCCTCATTATTGGAAATTTAAAGAGAGAGATGATTCTACTTTCCCAAATCTGTAGAGAGAGAAAAATTTGGAGAATCAAAATTTAATGCTACTTGGAAAGTTTTTGATTATTGTGTTCACCAATTATTTTTCTTCAATAATTTTAAATGATAATATCTTAAAATAATTGCAATAAAAATTTATCAAAAATACATATTCTAAAAATATGCATATATAAAAACGATTGCAATAAAATCTCATATGACTATGTTTACATGTACATATCTATTGATATTTAAAAATTAATTAAAATCTATTTTCCGATATAAATCTACTAAAATTTAAGGACATACATATATTCATTTTGACGTTTGTTTATAAGTCATGACGTCTAAACTAAATATTGTTTTAGCAAATTTCTAATGGTTAAAAAGAATAATTGTAACAAATAATTGCAAAGAAATGAGTCTAATTATACATAATACGTTACAAAAATATCAATATTGTAATTCATATTGTGTTATTTTTATAAAATATATTTTTATTATTTTATATTATTGAGTAAGTAATTTCAAATATGACAAGTTATTATAATTTGTATTATAAGTTCATTGATTGTTATCTTACGTAACTGATGTACATATTTCTCTGGTGAACGTCGTTTCACTCACACAAATAATACCCGCAATACACTAAGGATAAACACCTAGCACAGTGGTAAGCAGGGTCGAATCCACAGAGAACGGTGTGAAACTATTGATTAACCTACTAATTAAGTATGGTTTAACAACCACGCCTTAAGTTGAAAGTTGTTTGGTTATAACTACTGCAAAGAGAACAATAAGACACACAAATACAATGCAATGCAAAGAAGAGAAGATATATATGATGAAAGATGTCGGTTTAGACTAACTTGTAGGTTCATTCATTGATCATTGGCTAAAGATGAGTTATTTATGCAAATCAATTAGTTATATAGAGGCAAGTATTCGCTAAACCCCTAAAATCCCCTCTTATTACCCATTAGCAAGCAAGTATTTGCTGAACTTGCTAAATTATAATATAAAAGCAAGAGGACCCAATTCACATAACCATTCCAGTATTCACAAACAATGGTTATCTACTCTGTTGATTACTCCCTTGTTATTACAGTCTGTATTAGTTATCTGTTTTTCACAAGGAGATTGCTACTCAAATTAGCCCTAGCTTAGCATGAATCAAGGTGATCAAACTTAACCCATAAAGCATAGATTCATACAATAATCAACAGAGAACTCACAGAACATAATTATAAGCCCATTAATCCTCACAAATTCATGAACTCACTTTGTTAATCCAGGCCGAACAATTAATTTAGCTACTCATAATATAATTGAAACACACAAAACAAATATGAGAATGCATATTACTAATATAGAGAGGAAGAATGTCACCAAATAATGTCGAATTACAAACCCTAGAAGCTGGGCATTGGTTCTTCAAGATTCAGCCGAGGGAGAAGAAGAAGAAAGCTAAACTAGGAATGATAAAAAGGGAGGGTTTTCACGTTCAGGAAAGAAGAAGAAAGAAAAAAGAGGAGGAGAGGTCAAGAGCCTTAAGGAGTTTTTATACTCCTTTCTCCTAAACCCTAATTTATCATAAAATAACTAATTGGCCCAAAACAAAGTTTGGCCTTTATTTTACATGAAGAATGAAGTCCCAATCCAAATAGGAATTGGTGGAGGATCTTGTTTGTTGGGCTTGAAGTCCTCTTTTCAGGCCATAGCATTAATACTCTTCTAATCCTCCAATTTAGCTCCAAAATAGCTCTTTCCCTTCAATTAGCTCCATACCAAGCAATCACAATCTAGCCACCAAAAACAACTCCATAAGTTCAATAATCACACGATTAAGCACAAATTTCCCATGAATAAACAACACAATATTCAACACATCATTCTCTCTCTAAAGAAATGCTCTGCCTTCTCTCCTATGTTGAAACACACGCGCCACAATTAATCCAACCTTTTTCACTGATTTCCAAACGTTATCAGCACACTGGCACTCATAACGGTCAGATAACGGTTCTCCCATGGCGGAACCGCCACCTGGGAATGACGGAAATCTCGCCGAAAATCGTTTCGTGATGCCTTAACCCCTAAAAGCCAGCCCCTTTCTTCATCCCTACCATCGAATCCATAAATTAAACCCATATCTCATAGAGTAAACGGAAAGATTGCTTGCATTTATGCCGCTGAATCATTTGAAACGTTTGCAGTCCACTACTCTACTGCACTGATCGGAAAATTCCCCAGTGGGAAACCACTGATGGTACTTGTCCATAAGGCTTTTCAGGCAATGGGGATCACCGGAAAGTATCAGATTGGTTCCCTGGATTACAGGCATATACTAATCCGAATGGAAGACAAGGAAGATTACCACAGATTTTGGATGAGAGCAGTTTGCAGCATCAATGGCAAGCCGATGAAGATCTTGAAGTGGTTGCCGGAGTTCTCCACCGACACTGAATCATCGATAGTTCCTGTCTTGGCTACCATTCACAAACCCCCCATCTGGTACTTTAACAGCTCAGCTATCGAAGACATTGGGAATCAAATTGGTGTTTTCGTTAAGATGGAAGGTTCATGAAGTATTTCATGGAACATATTCCAACAATTCTAAATGAGGAGGACAATGTGCAACTGGGTAGACCAGTAGATATGGAGGAGGTTACAGATGCAGTTTTCAGTCTGAACAAAAATGGAGCACCTGGATCTGATGGATACTCAGGTCACTTTTTCACCCACTGTTGGGAAGTCATCAAAGAAGATATGTTAAGTGCTGCAAATGAATTTATGGTAGGTGAGATGATCCCAAAAGCCATGGCCAGCACATGGCTTGCACTGATTCCAAAAGTACCTAACCCTAGCTCATTTTCCCAGTTCAAACCTACAGTTAAATCTCGATAAATGAATAACCTTGCTAAATGAATAATTTTTCACGGTCCCGACTTGGGCTAAGGGGCTAAATGAATAATCTCGCTAAATGCATTAATGAATAATTATTTTTGAATCCTCAAAGGCCCTGTGTAAATATAAATGAATAATCACCACATTTCATAAGATATATATATATATATATATATATATATATTAAAATATATTTTTTCAATCAATAATGTTCTTACAATAAATCATTCCTTTACAAAAAAAAGTGTTTATAATTTTTTGCTCTATTTCCCCACCAAAATTCATTTCATCCTTGATTTTTCCTAACGCAAAAAAACTTCGGGAGTATTATACTTGTATTGTAGAAAGTAATTTTGTAAGGTGATCATTGCTAGAAAATAGTTTTGTAAGGTGATCATTGCTTAATATGTACTTAGTTCATAACTTCATATACCTTAGTTTGTAATGTAGATTAGAAACATTTTATAAAACTCTAAATATTCCATACAATGCATACCATATATCTTCTTAATAGTTTTAAATAAAATACTTATATAATTTTTTCAATACTGTCTAAATGAATAAAAAATCATTTATCGATAAATGTCTCGATAAATGAATAATTTATTCATTTATCGATAAATGAATAACCTCGCTAAATGAATATTTTTATGATGGTCCCAAGAGTATTCATTTATCGAGGTTTAACTGTATTAGCATGTTTAATTATGTGAGTATGGTGTTCTCAAAAATTTTGATAGAAAGGTTTAAGCCTGTGATGGAAAGATTAATATATAAGGAGCAATCTGCTTTTTATGAATGGGAGAGACATAGCAGACAACATTATTCAAATGTAACAAATGGTCAGGGTTATCAGCAAAAATCCAGCATGTAATCATATTATTTTTAAGTTAGATATGCAGAAGAAGGCCTTTGGCAGGATATCTTGGACCTTTCTGAATTCAGTTCTTCTGGCTTTTGGATTCTATGGACATACAGTCAAGATAGTAGTGCAGAATCTGAAAGCATCATGGTACTCAGTGCTAATAAATGGGGTTGCAATTGGCTTCTTCTCATCATCTAGGGGAATCAAGCAGGGAGATCCCCTCTCCCCCTTTTCTGTACAACCTAGCCACAGAAGCATTCTCAAGGGGGCTCAAAAGATGAATGGAGATCCAGTACATTGAACCTTTTCTCATGCCACCTGGTGCAAATATGGTCTCTCACCTGATGTATGCTGATGATACAACGTTTTTTTCAAGAGCCTCAAAAAAAGACCTCAAAAGGGTCAAATGATTTCTACTAGCTTATGAGATTTGCTCAGGGCAGAAAGTAAATTTTGATAAATCTGAGTTTTATATGCACATGCATACTGGAACTACAAGGATCAGAGTTATAAAAAGAAAGACTGGTATGAAGCAAGGAAAAATGACATTTCAGTACCTAAGTATCCCTATTTTTTAGTGGGAGGAACAAGATATGTTACTATCCAGCAGCTACTTGAAAGAATGGAAAAGCTACTGAATGGTTGGAAGAACAGATGGTTGACTAATGCTTGGAGGTTGATCCTTTTAAACTATGTTTTCATAGCACTGCCAACCCTATTTCACTGTTTTGCAGCCACCTGAAATAGTAATAAAAAGAATGGAAGTTATGGGAGCCATATTCTTCCGGGGAGAATCTGAAATGGGACAGAGAAATTTTTGGAGAAAGTGGAGTAAAATGACAGCTACAAGGGGGCAGAATGGTCTAGGATTCAGAGATATTAGAGCCTCTATCACAGCCTTTTCATGCAAGCTGTAATGGAAAATACAACACAATGGTGTATTATGGACATCTTATTTATGGAGCATTCCTGCCACTTATAGAACATCTCATATCTGGAAAAGGATCTGCACTGTTACTGAATTCTGCAACTCTCAAAGTACATGTTATAATAGGAAAAGGATCTGCACCATTTTGGGACTCTAACTGGACTGTGGAAGAAGCTTTGTACTACAAATGGCCTGATGGGGTTACAGTACCTTTTCCTAAACTAAATGTAGCTAATTTCTGTGCTAATAAAGCTCAGGTTACGCCTGCACTGGAGCCATACTTGGCTACCAATATAATTTCCATTTTGCAGGATGCTGAAGTGAAGTACAACCATGAAGACACATTGGTGTGGAGACCAGAGCAAACTGGAACATTCTCAATCAAATCAACATATAGGATCCTGAGAACACAAGCAACAACAGTAACTCTATTAAAAAGGTATGGAATAAACACATACCAGTACAGTTGTCAACACTTATCTGGAGAACTGTTAATGGATTGATCCCTGTTGATGACATACTTTTTAAATTTGGGATCTATCTGGCATCTAAGTGTCCACTTTGTGGTCACAGTGATACAATAGATCACTTTTTTAACAAGTGTGAGAAAAATATGTTGTTGCTGGACTTTATGCATTATGTGTCCTAGATGCCAGTTCCCATTTTCCTATCCTATAGGCATAGAATAGCATATTACTTATCCTAAAAAAACCTCTCAAAGGCACACACTACAGTGTGTATCACTACTATCATATCTACCTTTTGGTTTATGTGGAATAGAAGAAACAAAATTCTTTTTATCAGGATAAGTATGAGAGTAACCAGACACTTCTGATTCAGGTGGCAAAGAAGGTCTCTCTGATTTTCACTGCTTTCCCTCTTTATGGAAAAGCTGAGAAACATGGAGACCTTCCGAGGACTGGACTTGTTCCTTTCCTGAGACAAAAGAAATCTAGAATTGCAAAATCTATTAGATGGATGCCACCTGATTCAGGATTCAAAATTAATGTAGATGCCTCCTTTTCTACTAACTCTGTTGGTTTGGGTCTGGTTGTCAGAGATAGTCATTGCAATATAATTAGAATTGCACTCAAACACTGTACTGCATCATCACCACTGCATGCTGAACTCTTAGCCATAGAGTTTGGAATATTTATTGCTCAGTCTTTCCACGCTTACAGTATAGAAAGTGACTGTTTGCAGGCAATTAGGTGTGTCAAAAATCCTTCAGTAGCGAACTAGAAACATATGAGTCTATGTCACCACATTAATGCTAAATTACAAGGCAATGACATTAATCATATATTTAGAGAAGGTAATTTGATTGCTGATTTTCTGGCCAAGTTTAGTGCTGTCAATCCCATGATCTCATCTATGCCTATATATATGGCTCCACAATCGCTAAGAAATTTAATATTGCTAGACAAATTAGGAATGCAGAATCTTAGGGTTGCATGATCATACAGATGCTACTGATTGTTTGGTTACTGCAGGCAAGTGAAGACCCACTGGTAGGAGACCAGTGGGTGACCAATGAGCATATGAGAACCTATGCTGAGAAGAGCAACTATATTTCCATACCACTCCTTCTAGTGGAAGCTCCAGCCAAGAGTTGGAAACCTTTTTGTCCCCGTGTGTACACAGTTAGCCCTTGTCTCACCTTTGACTCTACTTGTACAAAGTTCAGGACTTTAAAGTCCACATTTTGGCCCATAACTAATTTGGTGCCGCCTTGAGTTTTGCTTAGCAATTCTCTAATAGGCTCCAAATCTAGTTTTTGAGTGTAGATGGACACCACAAGGAGAGGTTTAGCCCCTTTATTATTTCATTCTTTTTGAAAGCAAAAAGTAAAATAAAATTATAAGTTCATTATTTATTTTGTTCATTATTATTTGGACTTATTGAAAATATGGTTAAAAAAATAAAAGACAATAGGATAAATATATAAATTTTAAGAATGAAAAATGGGGAACTGTTGGATTTGAGACAGAGTTTTGCTTCCCGATTATGGAGAATATTAATGGGGAAACTGTTAGACTTGCTCTAAGTTTAGTTGAGTGATATTTTATTATTTATTATAGAGCTCTTTGATAAAAAAAAAAGGATTGTGGAGCTCTTTTTTAACCGAGGCGAAGCACTCTTACGAGTTCTTAACCAGAATCTGACCCGAGCAAAATTACTCACAAATTCTCAGGCAGTTTCTGACCCAAGTGAAACACGAAAATCGTTACACTATCAACTCGTCTACTAGGCATTTTAAAAAAACAGCTCACAGTATTTTGAAACGCCGTACACATCAGACGAAACATTTTAAGGCATTTTGAGGAACCGCCGTGCCTGAAAAATCACTTTTATGGTACATTTTTAAAAAAATATACATTTAAAATGCCTTCTAGAAACCGAACCAACCGCCTTATACACTACAAATTTCCACGGTGATATGTAACTTATGAGAAAAAGTCACTGCAATTGTTTTTAAAAAAATTTAAAACCACCATTGTGGGGTGAAATTTATTAGGCTCACCAAATCAAATAAAAACCAAGTATTGTGCATACAATGAAAAATGAGTAAAAAACATTGTTACATATCCAATGAATTGGTATATATTAAAACATTAATTTTTCTAGTGTACCTCCATGCAGGGGCGGATCCAGAATTTTACCGACAAGGGGGCCGGACTAATCATAAAAATTTGAATTCGAAAGAATAAATGACATTATAAAAATAACGGTATAACAAAGTAATTTATTTAGAAATAAAAGAATCATATATATAGCGGACCAACTATTGTTAAAGAAAATATATAATTTATTTGAATCTAACTCTTCTCTCTTTGATCATCTCAAAAATGTCGATAATCGAATCAATGGGATGGTCTCGCAATCTCTTTCAATATATAACATCAAATAATCTCGCGGAAAATCATCTTCCATTCGACTACGCAGACTTGTTTTCACAATTTTTATGGCTGAAAAGACCCGTTCAAATTACAAAAAGCAAATTCTAATGACATTAGTATGTCTTATTTACTGATATGTTATAGGATTAACTAATATTATTTTTTAAAAATATTACTAATATAAAATCCTATAAGGATTATAAATCAAAAAACAAAAACAAAATACTAATAGAAAATTAACAAAATGTGTGGTCCCTACTAATGATTCACTAATTCTATTAAAAATCTAATTTTAGTAAAATTTCTACTCTCCTTTTGTATTTGTACACGTTGGTTTTTTGTAAAGTGGGTCACCAATTATTCTTTTTACTAAATACTATTTAAAAGGAGAATAATACTATATATAGGCTATATCTTAGCAAATTTATAAGGTGAGCCCGGCCCCTTTTGGCCCCCCATATGGTCCGCCACTGCCTCCATGTCCATTCCCACAAGCATTTTAGGGATCGTCAAAGCGAAACCCAACTCTTTTCGATGGTAAGACTCAATAACCGCAAGCATGTTACATTTTAGTCATTTCCCAATTAATTACTTATCTACCACAAAAATATATCCATTTATATGTTGACTAGCTCTACGAACTTTTTTCTTTTTGTTTGAATTATTACCTTACGTTTCTCATATCGGCAATACTATGAAAAGAAATAGTAAATGATCAGTATGTTATATTTGATAATATCAAAGTAGCATAAAATTTTAAAGCACACCTTAAGCAAATTTGTTAAAAGTACAATAAAATTGAACGTGCAGGTATCATGAAACAGTACTCAATAGTTCAGAATTCCTCATTACTAAGAGCAGTATGTGAGCGATCAATGAAGAAATTTTCATAGATGAATCCAGCGAATCCACCTCCAATAAGTGGTCCAACCCAGTAAACCCAGTGATCAGTCCAGATTCCACTAACCAAAGCAGGTCCAAATGATCTAGCAGGGTTCATTGAGGCTCCCGAGAAAGGACCACCGACCATAATATTAGCCCCGACGACCAACCCAGTGAGAAGTGGACCGATTCCGGAGAGATTTCCCTTCTTGGGATCAACGATTGTAGCATAAACGGTAAATAAAAGGGAAAATGTCAAGACGATCTCCATTATTACGCCCTGTACTGAATCCACTCCAGCTGCCAACGTGTGTGGAGGTGTGGTCTGGGTGAAAATGATCAACTTGGTTAGAATTTGTACGACATTAAAAAAAAATTGAAACGCAAAATGATGTTTCAAACTTCTTCAGATAAATAAGAAGTACGTAAATGATTAATTTTGGACATCAAAGAAATGTTAAGAACACCACAAAACATTATATAATACGACATACTGACATATATAGGATTTTATATGCATTCCATTAAAAACTTATATATCACTGTTCAACAACCATTCAAACGAAAAACAGGGTGCACTTACCAGTCCACCGGTTAGATAACGGAGCAAAGCAGAGGCAGCCACGGAGGCCAACAACTGATCTATCCAATACAGTATTGATCGGAAAACGGTAATGTGGCCGCCGAAGCAAAGGCCGAGAGTCACGGCCGGGTTAAGATGGCCGCCGGAGATCCTGAAACCGGCGGAGATCATCACAGACACCACCAGCGCATGCGCCATCGCCACGAAAAACAACCCCACCAGCGGGTTTCCATCCAGCTTATCTGCAATTCAGTCCAGTCCAGTTCATATAATAATATTAATTCAGATTAACTGAACTATACTTGTCCTATTTTTCACCGCGTGCAGCTCCGTTCAGTTCAAATATGTAAGATATAAAAGTTACCTGCAGCCATGGCTGATCCAACACCGGCGAAAACGAAAAGAAACGTGCAGATGAACTCAACGACAAGTGCTTGGAGGCAATCCGGTTGAAAAGCCTCTCGGCAGGTTCCTAATGCGATTTTAGCCATGATCGGAATCGGAGATGCTTTACAAAAACTAACTAATGAGATACTGCAGACTGGTTTGGTATTCAATATATAGAGTTATACACACACAGCCTAGAGTAGAGTAGTGGTGGCGTTGTGTCGTGCAAATTATTGGTCACTCTCGATTGGTCTTTCTCTTCTCGCCACTATTTTATTGTAATTATTGAGGGTGGGCGGCAGTGACAAACCATGTCCGTTGACATATCACTATTTAATTCCCCAAATTAATTGCATAATCTTCACATGGCCCGATCATTGTTCTTATTCTTCATGATATTATTGTACTAGACTGTATATATCATACATATCACTTTGTGTTTCTGACGTTGATGATGGTGGAAACCAGCTCACGTTCAGTGTATATATGCATGATCTTGACGAATCACAATCCATGAGTGTGCATAGAGGATTCAGACCGCCTAGTCTACTGAGTATATAGACCATTGAAAAATGACAAACCATATATTTCATTATCAATACGTTGTAATTATGACTTTTGAAAAGAAAAAGAAACCTTGTGATGTTCCTTCATTGGGGCCTTACTAGTATTATATATTATGGATTTTTTTATGAGAATTGAATACAATTGATGATAGATGAGATGTTTTTAACGTCATAGCTTGGAACCATTGTTCTTCATGCATGCATGTTAATTTCGGTGTGATTATAGTCCCGTTTGGCAAGATAGTTTTGGAGCAGCGTTTTGTATATTTTGTCAAAAATAGATTTTGACTACTCAGACAAATACTAGTTGTGTTTGGTAAATAGCCTTTTCTAACTAGCTGTTTGAATGAATATGCTTGTTTTCAAAACGTTAGGAAGAGCACCGTTTCTGCACAAAATTTTCCTTTTTATCAATTTTAACCTTTTACCATCGTAGTTAAAGAATCTAATAAGAATATTTTGTTTTCTTTTTACCTTTTTAACAAATTGCGTGGGGAAAAATCTAGCCAAAATACTTCTGTACGTAGTTTTATTTATCCTTACTAGGCTAATCGGACCGCGCGTTGCGTAGATTTTATGATTTAATTTTAAAATAATAATGATGAGGATAGCAGTACAAAGTAAGTATTTATACAAATAGCATTGTAAATAAGAAATTATGTAAATTGAATAACATAAATGTTTACAATATAGAAATTCTGAAAAATAAAATAATTGAGAATAACTAATTTACAATAATTAAGGTAATAACCAAATTCACATTAACTCTGTGTGCGACAATTTAAATACACAATTCTTGCATAATGAATGTACAATTTTATACACTTTTACGTCACATTCTAATGAAAATAAGATGAGTATTTTGGGATTGTGTTATACGATATGTTTACATTTAAATAAATAATGTTTTTAAATTAAAATTTATATTGCTTAAACTTAAATGTATAGTGGTATTTTTATAATGTTGACTTAACATTTAAGAGACTATGCATTAAAAATTTTCATTTGATTTGAGTTGAAAAATAACCAATTTCAACTAAAATATTCGATGATATTTGAGCACGAAATATAATGATTAATTTTTTTATAACACTAACATACTTATTGTAATTTTACATAGATTATGAAATCATATTTTATTATGAATACCGAAATTAATGAAGTGATAAATATTAAATTGAATTGAACTAATAAGTGGTAGAAAACATATCCTAAGTATTATTTTAAACATTCAAGAACATATTGAATTTAGAAGATAAACAAAAAACACTGAATTTAGGATGTATTAATGAAAATGGGGGTGTTTAGATGAATATTAACTTGCAAGAATATGTTAAATAATATAATCACAACTGCAAACTTAAAAGGATTTAAGCGCCTTAATATGTTGAATATTGGCTTATTGACGGATTATTCTATTATAATTTCTCTTCACATTATTGTATATCGTTGTTGCTAACTCAGCAAAACCTGATCAATGTCGTTCTACTGCAGTGTATAATATTGATAAATAATTGGAAGCTGGAACTAAATCTAACTGAAGATCATTGATGCATAAGAATTACTTCACGTGCTATAACCCTATATATAAGAACTTACCAACGTATATCGAATAAATAAGTTGATCACATGGTTACTCACACACAACGCTTACAAAAATCTTAAAGAGTTCACAAATACACATACTAAAGTTATAGTGTCAAATACTCAAAGAGAGAGATATTATTGTCCTAAACATAAGTTGTGACTAATGTGCCAAAAATTAGTTTTACTGATATTCGAATAAATAAAATATCATGAGCAAATTTATCTGAGCGAATTATAGTATTATTGAATTTGGCGCAGATCATTATAACAACATACGACAAATCATGTGTCTCACATCAACATAAACTAAAACACCAAACAAATGAATAAATTGTTCCTTACCAAAGGAGTTGGTCAATTCATAGAAAGATTGTAGCACACAAACATATATCCTCCGATATTCGTATTTCTTGGTAAAAGTCTTACATATCAATGGAAATATATATGAGCAAAATTAAGTATTATAATGTAAGCATGAATAAGCCCCACAAATATGCATTGAACCACAAATCTACAACGTATCAATATCATTCACAATAATCATATTTCAAAAAATAAAATAAAAAAGTGTTAGAATTAAAAGTTAAAAATACTTGATGATTATGAACACCATCGAGTAACCATTTCCGGGGCCAATCCAACAAATGGATTATAGGGGAACAAATTGAATATTGAAACTGTTACTTACTTGAATATTAGGAATTAATAGCAATATGCTAGAGGTTGAACAACCATCAAGGCCCTCAAATCAGCACACATTATAAACGCTGAATCCATTGTCGTTTATAGTGTTGTTAACCAAATTCTGGCAGCGGCATTTTATTTAATATTTATATTTACGCCGCCACTCTTTACTTTTTAATATACACCTAGTAAAAATATAATAATGATTCTAACTAATAGTAATATAAATCATGTTTATCCTTTTGATCCTTATAAGTATTTTTTTTTAAAATCAAGACCACTCAAGGAGTGGAAGGATATTTATTAGGTTCCCTAAACATTGAAAAAGACCATATAGGCCAAGAGTTTTCCACCGCCATTGATAGGCAGTTACAACATGTAAGAGCCATAAGCTCTTGAAGCATAGTAATGCTTCCAAAAGGGGATAAAAGAATAAGGGGGCTAAGCCTCACCCGTAGTGTCTATTAATCCACCAAAACCAAATTTGAAGCATGTTAGAGAATTGCACTGCAAAACTCAGAGCGGCACCAAAGTTGTGATGGGTAAAAATAGATACACCTATCAAAAAATCAGAACCAACCCTTCTATACAAAACTATAGCTTTCTAAAAGCAGAAGCAGCATGTGACAGTAGATGGATTCCTTAGCAGCAGCAGCACCAAGCCCTCTAGATCCTGTTGAAGTTGACTCCAAACTGGTGATGTGTCCATATCTGCATTATTACACATATCAGTAGCATCCACTCTGAGCAATTCTAAGAGATGGTGTTTCCCATTTATCAAGATGCAACAAACCTTGTATCTGTGTAGGGAGATCTGAAAAAAGCACTGCAGAGCTGACTTGCTGTGTGTAGCCATATTTTGCAAGTGCATCTGCAACTGCATTCCCTTGTCTTTTTGTGTGTACTATATTAGTTATCATTCTCAGGGAGAAAGCTAACTGATGTAGTTTCCAAGGAGCTGATAAAGGGTTGCTGATAGCTTTAATAGCCAGTTGGCAATCAGATTCTAGAGTATAAGCAGAACAGAGCTGCCTCCCTAATGAATCTCCTTTCTCTATGGCCATCATCTCAGCCTGAAGGGGTGATGAAGCAGATATATATCCACAATATGCTGAGATAAAATTGCCATCACAGTTTCTGATAACAATGCCAATCCTTGCATGGTTAGTGTGATGCCGAGAAGCATCTACATTAATTTTCAGACCAGATAGTGGCTTCAACCACTTGATAGCAGTAATGGATGGTTGAGGGGGTCTTGTATGTAAAGGTAGGAAACCAAGACTACATAGATCGCTGTCAAATTCAGATATGGTTGGGAGGGGTCTGACAGTATATGTGGTGAAAACAAAGTCTCTGATTTGTTTTTTCATCAGAAGTGGATTGGGAGAAATGTTTTCATGAAGGTAAGAATTTCTGGCCTTCCAAAGGGTCCAACAAATGATACTGGGGATAGTAGAGAATATGTTAGAGTGTAATCTAGTTGATCCCTGGTATGACCAATAGAATGAAAGTCTATCCGAAAGAGTGGAGAAGCCAGTATCAGAAATTCCATCCATAGAATGGAACAAAGACCACATATTTGTTGCTAGGCTACATTCACTGAAATAATGTTCGATTGAGTCACAGTTCAGGCAAAAAGGACACTTGGAAGGCAAGTGAAAACCCATTCTTACCAATACATCTGGAAAAAGGAGGAATCAATTAATCAATTTCCAAATAAAAATGCTAATATTTTTCAGGATCCTTTTGTTCCATAGTTGTGTCAGTGACTGAGCCACAGGTCTGGAGTGAGCTATAACATTATATGAAGATTTGAATGTAAATTCACCAGTAGTACAGGGAATCCATATCAATCTGTCATCCCTGTCAGAAAGACATTCTATGTTATGCACTTGAGTAAAGATGTCAGTAGGCAATGCAGATAATTCCTGAATGTAAAGTGCTTTATTTTCACAGAACAATTGAACAGTGCAGTCCATAGGTATCGGTGAGTTTTCTGGATCTAGGTAGTCACTTAAAGGACCAAAAGATGACCAATTAGATGACTAGAAACTACACTTACCATCCCCAACTATTGCAGTGGAAAGAATTTCTGATATGGCATTAACCGAGCTAATTCTTTTCCAGGTGGGGGAGGATTTATAAGATGAGGGAAGAGCCCAGAGAAATTGTGACCACGGAGTATTACCAGACTGAAATTTTCACCAAAGTTTAATAGAGCATGTCTTAGTAATAGTGTGGATGGATCTTATACCGAGACCATTCTGGCTTGTAGGATAGCACAAATCAGACCATTTTTTCCAAACTTTTTTGGGCTTAAGTTCTGTTTCTCCCCCAAAAAATAAAGACAGTGCTTTTTCCAATCTTTTTATTACAGCCACAGGAGGTTTAAGCACACTCCATATATGTTGAGGAATTGAGTAAATACAAGAGTTGATCAGAGTGAGCTTACCCCTTATTGACAGCCAAATGTTCTTCCAGTTAGACAATCTGTTTTCAATTCTCTGGATTGGTGGCAGAAAATGGCAAATCAAAGCTCTTCCAGAGAAAATTGGGACACCAAGGTAGGTGAATGGCATGCTTCCTTGTTTCATTCCCAAAATCTCATTGGCCTGTCTCAGTTTGAAGTTAGAAGCATGTTTACCCAAGAAAAAAAATCAGATTTCTCAAAGTTGATTTTTTGACCAGTTGTCTGTTCAAAAATCACTAAAAAAGCCTTAATCCTAACCAGATTAGATTTCTTAGCTTTAAGAAAAGTTATAGTATCATCAACATAACTTAAGTGAGATATGGGTGAAGGACCTCTGGGAATGTCAAAATATTCAATCTTCCCTATGGAATAAACATATGCCAGGCTTCTTGTAAAACACTCAGAAAAAATGTTGAACAAAAATGGGGAAAGGGATCACCCTGCTTTATTCCTCTTGTAGGTCTAAAAAAACCATTTGGCTTTCCATTAATTAAAACAGAAAAGTTAGCATCCCTTAGGGTTTTCATAATATTATGCACAAATTTACCATGAAAACCAAAATGCATGAGTATGGTGTTTAAATAACCCCAACTAACCCTGTCAAAAGCCTTCATAAGGTCCAGCTTTATTATGCAATTAGGGGTTCTATATTTGCTATCCAAAAATCTAACAAGCTCTTTTACATACAGTACATTATCTGAGATATCTCTGTTTTGTAAAAATGCTGATTGATTAGGGGATATAATTTTTTTCATAAGTGGTTTTAGTCTCTCCATAAGAATTTTAGAAAAGATTTTATTTATACAATTAGAGAGACTGATGGGCCTAAAGTCAGAAAAAGAGGAAATAACAGGTTTTTTGGGAATTAGAGTGATCCAGGTGGCAGCTATTCCAACTGGGATCTGTGAGGAACTCATAGAATCACGTACAGCCTTGAGTAAATCCTCTTTAGTTATATCCCAACTTTTTGTAATTTTTTTTTGAAGAGTATCCATCTGGACCTGAACTACTTTTTTATTAAGATTAAAAACAATAGTTTTCAGCTCTTCCATTGTTACTGGTTGGATAAGTCTAGCATTATCTTCATTAGTGATTAATTTAGGAATTTGGCTCAAGAAATGGTCATGGAAAAGGCCATTTAGATTGCCTACAGGCCCAGACAATAAATCTGTGAAGAAATGAACAACTTCAGTTTCTATCTCAGAAATGTTATCTAACCAAATTCCATCTGCATTCTGGATCTTAGTTATGCTAAGACCACTATGTTTTTCCTTTACTATATTGTGGAAAAACCTTGTGTTTTTCATCACCCTCTTTGAGCCACTTAACTCTGGATTTTTGTTTCCAGAATTTGTGTTGCTCTTTGAGGGATCTGAGATGGATTGCCTTGAGTTTTTTCAGCTGAATGAGCTCATGTACAGAGCTATTAGCATCATACACAATTTCTTGCAATCTTAGAGTTTCAGTAGCCTTTGACACATTAGAGTCAATGTTGCCAAAAACAGACTTATTCCAGCCCTTGATAGTAATTTTGAGCCTTTGCAATTTGAGAAAAAATCCCAACATGCCAGTCTCAGGTAAGGTGATATTCCAGTCATTATGAATTAATGAAAGGAACTCATCCCTGTTAAACCATGCATTTATGAACCTAAATGATCTAGGTGGTGATGGTATGCTACTACCTACAGTTAATAACATTGGTGCATTATCAGAAGTACCTCTATAAAGAATCTGAATGGAAGAAGTTAGGAATTTAACTAACCAATTATGACTGGCTAACCCTCTATCTAGTTTTTCAGTAGTTGCATGCATTGACCAGTTATTAGACCAGGTAAATAAATTACCCACATATTAATTTCTAGCAGTGCAGATGAAGATGTAAAATTATTAAAATCTAGCATGCTTCTATTACAAGGCTGTGCAGGCCCCCTATATTCAAATGGTGATTTTATTGTATTAAAATCACCAATTAAAAAGGAACAGATAAGTTCCTAGCAGATGATGCTACCAGTTTCCAGTCCCGGTCTGGAGTACAGAAGGTGTCACCGATCTGGAGTACAGAAGGTGTCACCGGTCCGGAGTACAGAAGGTGTCACCGGTCCGGATGAGGCTTTGTCTGTGGTTCGCACGCTCTCACTTAATGGGCCTGCAAAACAACGCCCCGGAGTATCCCTAGGATAGCTACTCCGGCGTGATGATGAAAGAGGGGCCTTTGAATTAGAGAGAAAATAAGGATATATTGAGAGAGTTTTAGTCTGATAGAACATACCTTTTTCCACAAGTCCAAAGGTGTATTTATAGGTGTGAGGTGGTGAGGATCCGACCCAGAAGTAGTGGTTCTACTTGTTTGTCCTTATCCGGGGGCATGTCATATTCATGTCCTTCATGTCCCCGGATAGCGCCGTTCTAGCTGACGTCATATGTACCGGACCACCCTCTGGGCCGGAGCCTAGATATGGGCTAAAACCCATATCACAACTAGCCCCCCGAGACATGGGATCCGTCCGGAGGTGTATGATCCGGAGGAGGGGTCCTGTGTCTCACTATGTTCCGGTCGCTCTTCTATCGAGGGCACCTGTGTTATCACGTCTAGTATTGTTAATGGGATCCGCCCAGAGGCATGTAATCCGGCCCGGAAGCATGTTCCTGGGCCATTCTCTCGGGTGCGAGTTTGATCATGCACTGGCCGTTCAGTCTTCCTTTACGCGGGGCGCGTGTTTGCAAGCGCATTTATGAAGCGTGTTATGACCTCATAAATATGGTGTTGTCAATCGAGAAATTCTGTTTTATTTTCAAAATAAATTCTGCTCTCTTTTCAAGAGAGCAATCTTGTCGCCTTGGGACTCGGCCCCTCTCTGCCCATAGGAGTTCTATAAATAGGGGTCCTAGTCAGTCAGTACACTTTACATTCTCTTGTTTTCATCTCCTGTTTTCCACTTCCTCCTTCCTCATATTCTCTCTCATCTTCATACTTATCCATTCCCAGCCATCATGACTACCCATAATTCTGAGAAAGATCTTGAGTTACATGTCAACCAAGACCTTAATAACGAGCATAAGGAAGAGTCATCCGATGATGGGGGTGACGCTGTCCCGCTGGATGGGGAGGTGAAGATAGGTGTGAACCCTGTTCTGGAGAAGGACGATCCTGAGAAGGGAGATACTGTGGAAATCGATCCTGCTGTGAAGGAGCTCGTCCGGACGATGGTGGTTCCGGTCTCAATCGACTCTGGACTGAAGTTGTTCGAGGGGGACCATACTACCGTTGCGGCCATTCCCCGGAGTCACTTTCTATATGGCCTCACCTTCCCTCTTCCACGCCTATTTCTGTCTATTTTTAAACACTTTGACATTTCTCCTGCCCAGCTTCAGCCCCATGGAATTGCCGTTATCTAGGCGTTTCTCGTCAACTACTATCGCTGCAAGGTGAAGCCGTCCCTCAAACTATTCCGGGCCTTCTATCATCTGGAGGGCACTAAAGATGGGCATCTTCACTTTTCAGAAGCGGATAAAGGTGAAAGACTGTTGCAGGGGTCGACATGACAGCTATGCCAATTGGCAGTAGTGCTACTTCACGTTCGACACGGTTCAGTATCAGTGTCCCAAGTGGAATCATAATGCCAAGAAGGAAGAGAAGATGGTGTATCGGCCGGATGGGCTGGAAGCGAGCATCGCGAAGCTGAGCTATAATCAGCTTGATTTGACCATGTATTGGAATGGGAAGTTTTTTTTTCCCCCTGATGGCGTACGAGTCGGAGGTGTTCACCAAATGCCGTTACTACGTCAATCAGGATCCGTCCCGTAAGTACTCATTCTTTTATTTTGTTATCTTTTCATTATGTATGCCTCTATGTCTCCCCTTTTCCTTGTTCTCGCAGAGTTTCCAACGATTGAGGCTGGCGTCAACCCTCCTTCCGGGTCGGGCAGAACGGGCAGGACGGAGAAGCTGAAATCCGGTTCGGGGACCGGCACGAAAACCCTTCAAGAAAAGGAAGCGGGACTTGGCCCTGCATGACCAGGAGAAGGCTAAGAAGGAGGCCGCAGCCAAGGCAGATGCCACTAGCAGCAAGCAGCCTCCGGTGAAGGAGAAAGCGTACGCGGTTATGGAGACGGCCGGAAATCGGGCGGCGGCCCCCACCATCACAGGCCCTCAATCTTCTGAAGATGAAGAGGATCCAGCTCCTCTCAAGCGTCAGAAACTGAAGATTCCCCTGGCGTCCCAGAAGCTGGAGCATAGTCAGCACTCCCATGTGGGTGATCCTCACGGAGAGAAGGGGAAGGTTCCGGATGGTCAGGGAGATAAGAATGTTTTGGCCGACCAGACGGATAAGGAGACCACTCAAAGCAGCAGTCGGTAAACTGGCAGGACATTCCTTTATGTGGTTCAGATAAGAATGTTTTGTTTATCTAATATGTTATCCTTCAGGACTTCGCCGCCTACTTGCTCGCCTCTCCGGGTGTCTCCTAGGTCATTAACAAGGCCTATCATGTCCAACATACGAGGCTATCCCAAAAGGTCAGTGCGCTGGAGAGGAGTAATGGGAACCTTACCCGCGACCTTGCTACGGCGAAGATCCGAGCCGCCGAGGCGAACGCTCGGATTAAGTAGCTGGAGGTTCTTGCTTCTTCGTCCGTGCAACGGGAGTTGTGTGTGGCCTTCGCCGACAAAGTGCTCCAGAGTAAAGCTTTTGAGCAAGATTTAACAGGCCTACTCCTCTCCTCCAACAATCACTCCATCCATCAGGTCTACCGGAAGATGAGGGGTTGGATTTCGGAGAGTCGCCGGGGTGAGTACGCCGAGCATTACTACCACACGGACGCTGCCGAACAGTACAACTATGCTGTGGACCAGTTTTACCGTGGCGGTGTCGAGAGGATGCAGCCCTCTATGCTGACACTGTTTGAGGTTAACCCCGCGGAAGATCTGAAGCCAGTGTCTGGTGTTGGCCTAGATGATGGCCATAATAGCGAGGAGACTGATGTAGATCTCACTCCTTAGTTTTTATTTTATTGTAATCTTTTATAATCTCCTCCATCCGACTAGATTTGATATTCTTTTGTTTAGTGTAGGAAGGGCGGAAGTGACGACTCGGATGACAACCCTCCGGATAATGTTTTTTTTTCTTTCTATGAAATGAATCTTATTCACTTACCTCTTCGTCTCATGTCTTCACATTCTTTATGCCTTATCATTTTTGTCTTGTTCTTTAGCCCGGAGACCAAGGTTCTGTGCTCCGGTCCGGAGAAGGAGGAGTGTGCCCTTCCTCAGCTAGCTCTCATTCGACAAGTCCTCCATGCCCTAGGTGTGTAGAACTAGAGACAGAGTTGTCCGGATGGAGAACGGACTCACGAGCTGTTTATCCGGTCCGGAATGGAACCCCTTTTGGAGGAGTTTCCTGACATCCCTTCCTTGGCCACTTGCCTTAGAGATATATCTAATGAATTTGGAATTCTGACCCAGTGCCAAACTTTTGCGCGGGAACGGATCAACGCGACTCATGACGCGGATGCCACAATCTCCATGCTTCAAGTTGAACATGAAGATTACAAGGCCAAGCTAAAAACAGAGCTGGATCTAGTTTGGTCCGTGCTTCCGTTCTATTGTGAAAAGCTGAAGTGGTTGGAAAAGAGGACGGAGTTCTTGCGAGACTATCTAAAGCTAGAGGAAAAGAATCGCGAGTTGGTGGGCCGGGTCATGATTCTTAATGAAAATCTGATGACCCTGCAGTTGTCATACAACCTTACCGGTCTCCGACTCGGACTTGTATCTCCGCCTGTGTATCGCAACTTCCCTCGTGACGTGAGTGCACTGATTGTCCGGATGTTCAGGATGGGTTGGAATGACCGGGAATCCCGCTACCGCCCGGCGTTCGAGGAAGCGGTTGAGTGGTGAAAATGGATGCACGCTGGCACTCCTTTCCCCCTTTCACTCATTCTTATCCCTAGCCAGGTTTCGGTAGACTTTACGTTCGAGAGGTATCCGGAGGAGTCCGCCCGCCGTGTTGCACGACTTCAGGCGGATGCTACCATCATCCGTCCCTTCATCACTAGGGAGTTAGCCGAGTTGGCGAGGCACTGACTGGCTCGTATCCGAGGCCGGGGCAGAGGTAGGGCAGCCAGGGATTCCGGAGCACCCGCCGCGGAAGTAGTCGCGGGGGTGGCCGCTGCGGAGGTACCCGACAAGCGCACCGTCCTCAGGTTCCCGTTCGGATTGGTTCTCCGTCTCGGGATCCTCGTAGGACCACTCACTACAAACGGAAGTACTTTTAATCACACCTTTTAATCACACCAAGGTTTTAATGGTGTGATTAAAAATTTTTTGTCACACTTATTTAGATTTGAGTGTGATAAATAATATTATTAATCACATGTTATGTGACTAATGTAAATTTTACTCACATAAATTATAGTATAAAATTTTGACCGTGGGTAATTAGTATTGGTCACACTGAATTTTAAATTATAAAAAATTAAAATATGGTGTGACCAATAGTTTCAATCTATGACTAATATACTTACTGATTACAAATCACCAATAAATATAAAGTTAGGGGCGAAACTCAATGCAACCAAGGACTTAAGTAAACTGCGCGGGGTCTTTTTTATAAACTTTAAAATAGATTGGGGATCAAACGGTAAATTAAAATTTTAAAACGGCTTAGTATTTATTTATCTCTCCTCGCTGATTCTCCCCCATTATTTCATCCCTAACCGCGTCAGAGCCTCCATTCGATCTCAGTCGTCGTAACTTCACACCTTCAGCTCAGCTTCTCTAGGCGTCATCAGTCGTCGAGTCTCGCCGTTCAGCTCGGCGGAGAACGGTGAAGAGAGGCACACGGCGGAGAACGGAGAACGGCGGCAAAAGGTGGAGAACGGAGAACAGAGAACGGCGGCAAACGGCGGAGAACCGTGGAAAACTGCGGAGAACGGTGAACGGCGGAGTTTGGTGACGCTGTTCGTCAGTTCGATCCTCTGCTGGTTGCTCAATGACGAAGGTGCGATTGAATTTTGGCTGAAGCATTTTTACAAACAGTTTGTGTGCATATTTTTCAGCTCTTTTTTCCCCTTTTCGAGCTGTGAATCTGTCTGGAAATTATTACCGTCTTTATAATTCTTGTCTACATGTATTTGATTGATCATCTGCTACTGTGAATTCTGCCTCTGGATCAGCTTATGCAAAATTATGAAGTATTAGATTCCATAATATCTATTCAGTGTGATTATTGCTCTGTCCTATAATCCTAATCAGTGCTCTTGAATGTTTCATAACTCAGTGTTTTTGGCAGATGAGGAATTCCAGGAATTATGCTTCTTTTGGAGGCAGAGACTATATGACTATGTGCTGCAGAATATTTTGATTCTCGACACCTGCATCAGGTTATAGTCTGGTTAATATTTTTCTGCTTTCATGCACAAATATTTGAGGGCACGTTTAACAGTTTTAATGTTGACTTTCCGTGTATTTCATAAGAATTATTCTGGAGAATGTTTTTGATATGTAACTGCTAAGACCTGTACAGATGTGATTTAAAATAGGAATGATGCTAATGGATATGATTTGTTCATGTTGTGAAGCTAGTATGCTTAGTTGTAGTTTCTAGCTCATAACTTTACAGTGTAGTAACCCTTCAGGAAATCCACTTCGAAGATTCTGTTTTATCCCAAACACCAAAAGGAATAGGTATATTTTGGTTTAACTTACTGCTTTCACATGTATTGACTCAAGATGTATTCCCTTATTCCAGGTTAGAAGAAACCTTGAACAAGCCAGGACTGTATTGAGTGCGCTAGTTAAGGTATGTATTCTGTTACCGAGTTTAAGATGCTTTTGTATTTTAGTGTATGGATCTTTGCTATTGCTGTTAGAAATATTATTTTAAATTGTGCTAACATAGTGAACTTGGTGTTGTGCAGAGAGAAGAGAAAAAAAGAGAAGTTATAGAGAGCAAGGTCAACCTTCAACGTTTGCAATTGAAGTACAAGGTATAAACTGCCTCACCATTTTTTATAGTTTAGTTGAATTATTGTTGATTTCAGCAGTATATATTGTTATTTGCTGTAGAATCATTAAATACTGTTGGAGCTGAAACCAAAAGTTTCTTAGGAGGTGTACAGCTTCTTCCTGGAGGCTCCGAAATTTTATGAGTTAGTAGTGTATAACCAGTATCACCCTGAAATTGCATGTAACTATTGCAAGTTTTCAGTAAAAAATGAGGATAACGTATTAGAGGAAATCAACCTCAGCAGTAAACAAATGACATTAGAGGAGTTAAGTCTAACTGATGCAATCTTTGTTGAAAGTTTCATTCTAACCCATCTCTTTTGTTATTTGCAAGATAATACAATTGTAGCTACAACTGGTCAGAAGCTCAGAGTTGGAAGTCTAAATGATGGAGAAGTGGGAAAGTTTACTTCTAGTTTGGTATGCCTTTGAAAATTCAAACACACTGATCTCATTTTTCTTGCATAAACAGTTTCTGATATAGTTATGTTTGCTACAGGATTCTGTTCAAAGTGTTGCAGATTAACGATTCCTCGTGTCTCCAAGGTCTACATCTGCTGTGCGATAACTACTTGCAGATTAACGATGACCTCTTTGATGGTCACTTGAATGGAGATCCAAATGAAATTCTTGCTGGTTTGTTTTTACAGTAACTTACTTCCTGAGATGTGTTTTTTCTTATTTGGTCTACTGTGGAAAGATTGATTATAAAAGTAGCCGCTTCTCCTTCTGAGGACTAAGAGTGGATCATGATTATGAATCTGTAAGTACATCTGAACCTGGAAATCTTGTAATCTTGTTGTATAACCTTCTTTGGGCACAAATTTTCTATAATTAAGGCAATGACAGCTAGATGCCCTAATTTGGGGTGTTTTTTATATAATTTAGGAGCTGAAATCGAGACCTTGCCCGGTAGTCTTTGCATCGTTTTCTGGTGGTCCGAAAGCCTGCATGTACAAAGTCCTTCAGGTGAACATCTTACTTATCGAAGAAAGTCTACAGCTTTATTGTTTTCCATAAGGTTTTTTTAGCATAGAAAAAATGAGTGTAGCTGTCGTGGATTACTTGATGTAAGCTGATCTTGTGTGGCATTGCGTGTCTGAACTTTCTCATTCTTTTGATCACAGATAATTGAGCGAAACTGCGAAGAGCAAATCTATATGGTACTTTCTATGTCCTCTACATAGTCACCTTGCACCATGTTATATGATCTTAGTTGATGTGTGACTGAGTTCCAGCTTTTGATCACAGATTGCTGTCATGATCATAGGATGAGTTCCAGCTTGTAAGCGGGACTGTATCTCGGGGTTCATTTTTGACTCTAGTCCAGTTGATTTCACTAGTGACTTGGGCAAGAAGTTTGTTTGAAGATGTTGAGTCCTCCTCTCGTTGTCTCCTGGATTGCAAATGGAATTGCCTCCAGCCTCGATGCCTTATTCCTTAGCAGGTTTGAAATGCAACGAGCTGAGTGTTGGCAGACTATATATGCTACCACATTGAGTATTCATTGCAATTAGTTAGAATAAATAAATCTTTGGTACTGCATACTCATATGTTCTTCACTAATAATGCATTACTATCCTGTAGAAGGTTGCTGCAAAGGTTGGCGGAGCTTTTGCAGATGAGGATGGCCATGGAGAGGTGATGAAGGAGAAAGAGACGATGCGGACTGGAAAGTGCACAAGGTTTTTGCAAATTTGGTTAGAGAAGCAGCTTGGATGCAAGATCAGATGAAATGCAGAATCTGCTGGAGAAAAGAAGAATAGCAGTGCAGAAAATAGTTCAGGTCAAAAATGCAAATAGAGATAATTTTGAGCCAAAATTCAAAATATAGATAATTTTGGGCCAAAATTGTAAATATAGATAATTGTGGGGCAAATATGAAAATACAGATGCTTTTGGGGCAAATTTGTAAATACATATAGTTTTGCGGTAAATTTGTAAATATAGATACCTTTGGGGAAATTTTATAAATACATATAGTTTTGGTGCAAATTTATAATAAATTGAAAATTTTGGGTCAATTTTAAATATGCAAAAGTTCTGGATATATTTGTAAATACTATAGTTACAGGGGTTAATTTGAAAATATAAAACTCCGAGACGAAAATTGCAATTTATAAAATTATAATTAGTCACACTAGTTATACTTTTGGGAGTAGGGGTCCCTAATAGTAATTGGTCACATATCAATCAATTGACGAATACTTTTGGTCACACCCTATTTGAGTGTGATTAAGTATTAACCACACTGGCAGTAATGACACTTTGTTCAAGAGTGTGACCAATACTTTTAGTCACACTTTTTTGACATTTAGTCACAACAAATAAGTGTGACTACAAGCGACTTGATTTGTAGTGACTCTCCCGTCGCGGGGTGCTGGATCTTCTGCTAAGGGCTAGGGTAAGGCGAAAGTTTCCGGAGAGGCGATGCAAACCTCCGAGTCGGACTCCGACGGGATCTTTGGATCTGGCCCGGAGGTGCCAGGCCGCTCATCAGAGCTTCCGGAAATCCCCCCTTTCCATACTTAGGCCAAGTGGGTCAGACAAGCGGCACCAAATTCTATGACCTCGACCCTGAAACGCCGGAACATAATCCTGCCACGGAGGTGATTCCTGGTACCGGCGCGGGCCCTCAAGGTCCGGAGCCTCTTTCTTCGGAGAATGACGCGATGATACCTTCTCCGGAGCCTCATACTTCGGAGCCCTCGTCCCCTCCTTTTGACTGGGATAGCATCAATTGGCCCAAGCAGATAGGTCCTTAGATGCTTGTTTGTATATAAGTCCGCCCGGGCTTACTAGACAATTTATTCATTTTGTTTCTTCTTGTACTAGTCTATTCGGACAATTGTATTCCTTTGTATATCAGTCCATCCGGACCGTCATGTATGTCATTTATTCAAATGTATTTTTCTTTTAAGATTTTGCTTGTTCAAGCGCTCCATCTTATCATTTATCCAAATGTGTTTCTCCTTAAGACTTTGCTTGTTCAAGCATTCCATCTTATTTTGCTTGATCAAACTGTGTCCGTTCCTTGCTTCTTTCACCTCCGTTAGTTTGTTCAAACGAAACGGAGGGAATAAATGCTCAAAATAAAAAATAAACAAGTATAAAAATTGCAAGCTCTTCATTCATTCATTAAACCAAGTTGACCCCGCCCGGACATACTCTTTGTCTCTAGGGGTCGGAGCCAAATACATGGTAAATAAAACAAAATGGGGCCCTAGGCATAACCCTAGCCAGAGGAGCCGGAGCCACATACTCTACCGGGCGGCATACCTATTCAGGAAGCCCCGTAAAACCTTCGAAGATTGGTAATGTTCCACCTCCCGGGAATGGCTCGTCCGGAATGAACTGCCAGCTCGTAACTTCCGCCCGGGAATGAGGCTGTGACTTGATACGGTCCTTCCCAGTTTGGTGCTAGCTTGCCGTTGGCCTCCTGCAAACTCTTGTCGTTCCTCTGCATCACCCAATCTCCGGGGGCGAATGATTCTTTCCGGACGCGTCTGTCATGGTAACGCTTCACCCGCTCCTTCACTTTAGCTTCGTGCAGCGTTGCTTGTTCCCGTTTTTCCTCCAAGAGGTCCAAGTCTAGCAGCCTGCTTGATCCCAGAGGGGAGCTACGTTCGGACTGATCATCATCCAAGGTGAGTGTCCGGAGACTGGGGACTCCAACTTCAGCTGGTATTACTGCCTCCGTTCCATATACCAAGCTATAAGGGGATTCTCCTGTGGCGGATCTTTCGGTGGTCCGGTACGCCCAAAGGACACTTGGCAGCTCATTCACCCAGTTTCCCCTAGCTCCTTGCAGCCGGGTCTTTAATCCATTCACCACCGTTCGGTTCGTCACCTCAACTTGACCGTTGGCCTGCGGATGGTAAACGGACGTGAGCCGTTGTGTGATGCCATACTCCTTGCACCAAGACCGAAATGGGTCGTTCTCAAACTGTGCTCCGTTATCCGTGAAAATGTACTTAGGAATTCCGTACCGGCATATGATGTTCTTCCAACAGAATTTAACGCAAGTGCTGCCGCGGATATTAGTGAGGGGTTCTGCTTCCATCCATTTGCTGAAGTAATCGACTGCGACAATCAAGTATTTGAATCCCCCGGAGCGGAGGGAAAAGGTCCGACCAAGTCGATGCCCCATCGGTCAAAGGGCCACAAGCCGGTAATCCCTCATTTCTTCCTGAGGCACATGGATGAGTAGGGCGAACCTTTGACACTGCACGCAAGATCGGACATACTTTTGTGCGTCTTCAAACAGAGTCGGCCAGTAGTAGCCCATACACATTATCTTTCTGGCGATGGTCCGGGCACCTTGATGGCTGTCATTTGGTCCTTCATGCATCTCTCTTATCAACCGTTCTGCTTCGTCCGAATCCACACATTTTAACCAAGGTTGGAGGTATCCCCGTCTGAGCAAGGATCCGTCCAAAATGGTGTATGGTGGTGCTTTCTGCTGAATCCTCTGGACCAATGCTTTGTCCTCCGGGAGCTTGCCGTCCTGTAGGTACTCGAAAATGGGTGTCATCTATGACTCCTTTGCTGCTTCTACCGCTGCCACCTGTGGGGTATCGTAGCTCCGTGCGGACAATATTTCCATCAGCAAGTTACTCTCCGGGTCGGGCTTGATTTCTGATGAAGCAAGCTTGCTCAAGGCGTCCGCTTTACCATTATCCTCCCGGGGAATCTGTGTTACGGTTATGCTTCGAAATCTCGTCAGCAACGGTTTGACCGCCTCCAAGTATCGCTGAAGGCTCCACTCCTTTGCCTCATACTCCCCATTCACGTGTTGAACCATTATCTGGGAATCGCTATAGATTAATGTTTCAGAAAGCGTAAACGGTAGTAGCAGAATAGTAGAATATTAGGTTTATGACATCTTAAACAATAGATTCAGAAATCGGAAAATGGTTAGATTAAAGGAACCTATTGCACATGAGAACCTGGATGTAGAATAGAATAGGTTACCCGTCACCGGAATATAGTGGTCGGAAATCAAGTTGCAGATATCGAAAATGTAATAGTTTGGTGCTGAATTAAGCAATCGTGAAACTGATAGATTACCGGAATTGATTTGTCCAACAGATTGATCATCGTTGACCAATTTACGAATTAGTAATGCTATTAGATTGCACTAAAATACAAATATTCAAAATTTCAAATTTGTATTAAAAATATCCAATATATCAATCGGCCAATGTCACACAACTCATGACACTAACTCGTATCATTCTACACAAACTCATATCTACATGCTCTCAAAATATTTATACCTACATTCACCACCATCAAGATCCTCTACCTTCCTCGCTTTCCATCAATCCCTTCCCAGCCCTGTTATAAGTGGTGGTGCAGTCATGGCACCCTGAAGGTACTTAACCTGTAATAATTAAGAAACTTAGTTGCACATATATGTAACACGATTAAATACTTCTGAAGCCTCGTGCATTTCAATGTTGTACTAAAGCAGGTATATATCTAACCAAAGTGTTAGAAAATGAGCTCACAGAAGAAGGGGAAAAAGGGCTCATCGAATGGAAAAATGCACATGTAAAAATGCATAAAAAAACAACTACAAATTCTTTTTGCATTACCTGAAGCCAGCAACTTGACTCGAATTGAATTGTTCATGAAGAGGTCTCCCATTTCTGTTTGGTGCCTTGGGAACATGTAAAACAAACTTCAGACTATATCAAAGTTGTTGAAAATTGAAGAAAATCTTTCCCGGACAATTTAGTTCTGTCCCAATTATGCAAAGATGAAAAATAAAACAAAATAAAAACTACTTTTAACCAATCTATGGTTAAGGAATACATTGAATAAAAGCTAATCTTTGCTTCAAACTAATGTTGTCTTTCAAAGATCCTTTTTCTCATTATTTTATGTATAAAACTAATCTTACATGATTCAGAATTACAATTCAAAGTTCAGAACTCAGTAGCAGGCAAGTATCATAGAAATTGAAGATATAGTTTGTAAAATATGGTTATAACCGGAGGGTAAATCTGAAAACAAGATTTAGCATCTGTAGCTTTACATTCACACTTTTGATTCTGGTTTCTCAAGCACTAAAACATTCATTAATTCTATATTGTGATACAGAGCTTCAAGATCAGAACTATGCAAAAATCATCCCCAACGAAGTTAGGTTTAGAAAGATATGGTGGACTATTTTCAGTTCGCTAGTTATCCTGCATACTCTAAAAGCAGCAGCCATGGAAATCAATTACCTAACTCATTACCCGGTCTATTTTGATGATTCAAAGCTATAGACTACAGTCCACATTACAAAGATTATTTTGGTTCAAACATCATTCCAAACTAAGGTGTATGGTTGAAGATATGAAGTTCTAAAAAATCAAAATTCCAGCAAACAGAATAAGCAAGAGTGCAGAATTTCAAGACACTCTTTCTCACTCGTTAATTTACCGAATTGATTTGTTCCTGGTTTGAAATATAAGTTCTGAAACAGAGGTCTTCAAATGTATTTTCCATAATATGAAAGAAGCTATGAATTTGAAGTTATATACTTATAAAACTCAGTGCCTATTCATCCTACTTCAACAGGACAACTTCCAAATCCCTTTTCTTACCCGATGGGCGATTCTTAATTCACTTAGTCAATTCTTGATATCAATTTGCTGTTCCAAATTCAAGGTTTTTAGATATCTAATAGTTACTCTAAAAGAAGCTATCCAACCATAGTTACATGCATTTAAAGTTCTGTACTTTATAGTTAACATTCCAGATTCCAAAAACTGAACTTTATGATACTCATTCAACAGAGAGAAGGGAAAAAAACCATCTTTAGCTTCAAGAACTGAACTTTATGACGAGAAAAACAAAACACTAAAAAGATTAGTAGCTGACATGGGTTTCTAGGGAGCTTACGAGAAATTGAGTTGAGGAGAAGAGGCCTTGATCGAGGAGCGTATTGCCCTGGTCCATCTCCGAAAACTCCAGCACCTTAGGCGGCGGCTTGTTTCTCCCCTTCTTCTACGGCAAGCACATCCGGTGACCCCTTTCTCTCTCTCATCGCTCAATCGAAAGAACACATCAAGGTGGTGGAGGCCATGGAGAGCAGGTACAACAAGGTCGCGATCCTCGACAGTTCAGATTCCCGGCATCGTCAACAAAGGGGGCGAGCATTGGACGCATTCTCACTGGGACGAGTTCATCGCTCTGCCGGCGGTGATCACGACGGGGAAACTGATGCCTAAGCTGTGGCCTGAGAGGTTGAGGGAAGAGATTTTGGGGATGAAGTAGAGGAGTGTCGAGGAGGAAATCTGCAATTCCAGATTCACTGGGGATAAGGTTCATTTACATAAAGCTAAAGAATCAATGGTTCAGATCATATATTTAATCATATATATGGTATATTATTTTATTTATATTTTGGTTTTATATCTATATTATTTTATTATTAGGTTTAGTCTAATAGTCCTGAATATTTTATATATTTTTGTTTACATAATTTAACCTACTATTAAATCTTCATATAAATTTTACTATCAAAATAAGTTATTATAAAACTAACAAATACTTGTGAATCATATGTTATTAGTAAAATAAAATACAACTAGTGTATAACTTCAAGTAAGTTTGATATTTGATTAATGATTAGTTAAACTATCTTCCCATTCGTTAGTATTATATAAAAAGTAAAGTAATGTTTGATTAGTTAATCTAGAGTTCTCACAGAAAAACGAGCAGGTTTGACTTTATTTAGTTAAATTGAATATAGCTATTGTTAATATCTTTGATTAAAAATATATATTCAGTTTAGTTAGTGTTTATAGAAAATCAAGCAATATTTTCTTTGATTAATTACATATATATTCAATTTGTTTAGTGTTTATAGAAAGTCTAACAATGTTATGTTCTTTAATTAGTTGTACATTAGTTTTGTTAGTATATACCGTTGTGAGAAATGTGAGAAAATAGCAATAAACGTAAAGAAAAAAACAAGAACACAGATATATACGTGGTTTCACCAATGATTGCTACATCCACGGGAAGAAAACAGATTGCATTAGATAGGTATCAAAGTTACAAGATGTTCATATCGTCTGATGCCCAAAAAACAGAATGAATAGGTTACATCAAGAGATAGGGAGTCTTATAGAGCCTATTTCACTAAAACCCTAAGTACTGAGCCCGAATACACACTTTCGGTCCAAGTCACCAGCGAGACCCCCGTGCTAACTCGCAGTAGCGGTTATTACGACATTCAAGGCATATGGAGGGTAAAGTAATCAAGTTTTGACCTAAATTTAGTCTTAGTTTCAGGTTCTTAATATTAAAGTTCTCGCTACATACATACCTTTCATTGAGATATTACTAAAGTAAATTTACATGAACAGTGTATTATACGTAATAATATTAAAATAATCATAAAAAATCAGGTTTAAAAGTTAGAATTTGATGTTATATGAATTTTTTCAAGTTTTACTGAACTAAACATTCATATCAATGCCATCTCATTGACTTTATGTTAAAATATCTTACTTACACTCTAATATACTTAATTTGTTCAGTAGTGAAAATCATTGATCACAACTGTGATTGAAATATGACACCAAAGTATAAATAATCGAGTTACAAGTTATAGTCTTAGTAGTGTTTCTCAGATTTTTGATACTGAAGTTATCATTACGAGTACCTTTCATTGAGTTAATACCAAAGTAAATTTACATGAAAGTTGTATTATACATAATTACTTTAACGTAACTATCAAAAATCCATGTTTAAAAGTCAGAATTTGATGTTGTATGACATTTTTCAAGTTTTTACTGAACTAAACGTATATATATCAATGCTATTTCATGGACTTTATGTTAATATATATCATTAACACTTAAATAAACTTAATCTCATTTAGCAATGGAAATATATTGATCACAATCAGGGTGGAAATATGTCTCTAAAGTATATATACTTAAGTAACAAGTTTTAGTCTTAATATTGCTTCTCAGGTTCATGATACTAATATTCTCACTACACGTACCTTTCATTATGCTAATACCAAAGTAAATTTACATGAAAAGTGTATTATGCATACTAAATTAACATAATCATCAAAAATTTCAGGTTTAAGAGGCAAAATTTTATGTTTTATGATTTTTTCAAATTTATAAAATGTTTCTACTTGGTTTAAGAATTTTCCAACTTGATAGATGACTAAACTATTGGCAATAAAACCCAGCAAACCTAATCTATTTTGGGATTTACTTTCTATTCGGTGAATGCAACTTCTAACTTTTCAATGAATTTCTCAACCTTTCAAAATGTAGATATCGAAACGTGGGATAGAAAACTAAACTATTGAATTTCATCTTTCGAAAAACTCATTTGTGTGTTTAAGAACTCGAATTTATAACAGGTACACAAATTACTACCGACAATGAAATATCTTAATACAAACAGATTAATAAGAAATACAAACTATCCAAAAATCTACTTCGCAATGGTAAACGATGCTCTCGAGTTTGAATGTTGTTTATTTAATTAACAAAATAAGTTTGGTCCATTTTTTTAAAACTCATACCTATGTATAATTGCCGACGGGTTTGAGAATTCGTAAACCTAATAGGTAGACAAACTATCAACAAACCACTTTCTTAATATGAGCCGGTTATGTCCGTCCCGCGATATTCATTTAATTATAAATTCAGTTAATTTTATAACTCCAACCTTTTCGGTTTAAGAAATCGTTCATGCAATAGTTTATTTTCCATATATCATAAAACACACTCGTATTCGTAATAGATTGATTTTAGAGTTCTTAATGTCAACCGATTACCTTTCCATATTCTGAATTAATTTACATGACAAACTATTGGGTTGTTTCAGAATGCCAAAATAATCATTTTTTTGGCGCTTTCATATTTCCGCCGTGTTTCGTATTCAAACCGCCATTCTATTAGATTTACAATTTCTGAAATCCAATAGAACGCCATTCTATTGGATTCACGATTTCGTAAATCCAATAGAATGAAGTTTTGCCTAATTTTGGGCGGAACCGCCGAGAATTGGTGCCGACTATTGGGTGTTTTGCACTAGTGATCACATGCCTCCGTCCACTCAAATGGTTGGCCCTACGGAGTATGTTGAAGAAGGGAAGCTCCTTCTCCGTCCCCCGAGCAAGGAAACGACTCAAAGCGGCCAGCGATCCGGTTAACTTCTACACGTCCTTCACCCCCCTCGGAGGTGGCATCTTCATGAGCACCGATATCTTTTCCAGATTTACGTCAATTCCACGAGCTGACACCATGAAACCGAGGAACTTCCCTGCTCCGACTCCAATGGTACTTTTTTCGGGACTGAGCTTGAGGTTCGCTACCCGGAGCACGTCGAACATCTCCCCGAGATCCGACAGGAAAGACTCATAAGTCCGGCTCTTAACCACCATGTCGTCCATGTAAACCTCCAGGTTCCGTCCCATTTAGTTCCGAAAAATCTTGTCCGCCATCCTCTGGTATGTTGCACCTGCATTTTTCAGTCCGAAAGCCATTTTCCTGTAACAGAAAGTACCAAAGTCAATAATAAAAGATCTTTTGGGATGGTCATCCTTGGCCATCGTGATCTAATGATACCCTCGGTGCGCATCGAAGGATGCCAACATTTGGTAACCAGTAATGGCCTCGACCAGCTGATCGATGGAGGGGAGCGGATAGCTGTCTTTCGGGCAGCACTTGTTCAGATCTATGAAGTCAATACACATTCTCCATGAGCCATCGTGCTTCTTCACCAGAACTGGGTTGTTATCATCTTCAGATAAGATATCTCCTCCACGATTCCGGCACTCAGCGATCTTCCCACCCTCGCTCGGACTTCCTCCACGCGTTCCGGAGCAAGAGGTCTCTTCTTCTGCCGTATGGGTTTCAGTTTCGGGAAGACATTAAGTCTGTGAACGGCGATTTCCTCTGGAACACCCGTCAAATCCTCCGTTCCCCATGAAAACACATCCTCGTATTCCGCCAGCAAGTGACGTAACTCTTCCTTCACGTCATCCGGGAGGTTCTTTCCCACACTTACTACTCCTTTCTGACCGACCATCATGTCCTACACTTCGTATGATGGTGACTCTCCATGAATGGCTCCTACCAAGCTCGCACTGGTTTTTCCCTTATCCGGGTCAGGCAGCTTCAACTGGCCCTCTCCGGATCGTGCATCCTTGATGGCGGTGAGCATACAACTTCAGGCGGTCTGTTGGTGTTCCCGGACTAATGCAATACCGTTCTCCGTGGAAAACTTCATAATCAAATGGAACGGCGAGCAGATGGCCCGCGCCTGTGACAACCATGGTCTTCCAATGATCATGTTGTAAGGAGACACCGCATCAATGACGGTGATGGATGTCTACGACCCGCACTTGATCACAAACCCTTCTCACGAACTGATCTGCAAGACAAAGGCCCCGGGTGTCCCGGGGATAGACACTCCGATGCTCAAGTTAGTATATTTGCTTAAGGCGTAAAGTATAAAGTATGAGATTAGATGGAGAGGTCTACCAAACCTCTAGGGTATTTATATGGCTACAATCCGTAGATCACCAAGATATGTATTTATGTCATGAATGCAACTCTTATGGGAATAGAGGTTGTATTACCATGTATAATAGAAGTGTATTTCGAACATGGTTGTGTTACCATGTTTAGGATAGCTGCATTACCATCTTTGAGAAGACGTATATTCCTTGTAGAACATTCATAATATACGCATTTCTTATAAGGATTAGAATTGATGGACTCGTGGACCCATCCTCCGCGTATCTCGAGCCCACGACCCTTCTCGGGCCCTGGTCTGAGTATGAACGAGGTCCGTATACGAACCATGGACTTATCAATAGCCCCAAGGTAGATCTTCAGAATATAGAGTGCTCCATCTCGAAGGTTGAAGGAGAGACTTGCTTCTCGAGGGAAGGCCAATAACTCGAGGAAAAATAACTCAGGGTGTCCTTCTAGGGCTGTCCTTTCTGAATATCTAGCTTCAAGTTCTTTCGTATTCCATCAGGACACGTGGACGGTTGGATATAAATCTGCTTTCTTGAATTCTGATGAGACTGACACGTGGTCTTGATTCATTGTATCTTCTGGAGGTGAGGATGACCAACCTTCCAATTGTCTGTATCGTTTCGCGAATCGAGGTAATTACTCCACTTAAATGCTTACTAATTACTGGTTATATAACCAAGTAATTTTCCTTGTGTTTATCACCAAAATTATCCAAATAATTTGCGTTTTTCATCTCTTCATCTCTGCAACCAAACTCTTGTCTTTCTTCATCGTCTTCTTCTCATAACCTTTTCCCCCCATTCTCTGTATCTGCCATGTCGTCAACAAATTCTAGTGTCCCCTCTGGCAATGGAGAGAATGTGCCCATGGCTCGTGACTTACGCACCTTAATCCTGGAGGTAGAGTCTGGGGAACTGATGGAGGTTACCATTGCTACACCGCTACAGGAGGTAGCTGTAGTGGCGAACGACGGTGCCTCCGGGTCGGAAGAAGACCCTAATATGGAGCCCCAAGTTGATAAACGGGTTCCGGCCGCCGAAGGTGTGATTGATGTCACCAAGGTGGTCGACGAAAATACCCTGCAATTTTTGAAGTCATGCAGGTTGTCGTACCCCATCGAGGCTGGTTTGAGGCTCGAGGACAAGACTACTCTAGTCAAGGATCTTGTGAGCCCCACTCGAGGGGTTTTATATGGAAGGTTCTTGCAACAGGGCTTGAGTTTTCCCTTTCCCCCTGTGTTTTCACAGTTCCTTCAGCATCATCAGCTTCACCCTTGTCAGATTCATTCCATTGTTGTGGTAACAATGGTGGCTTTCATCTCCTGGTGCTTCCGGAAGGGCTATGAGCCTAGCCTGGATTTGTTTAGGAGCTTGTTCAAGCTGTTCTGCTTCAAGGATCGCGAGCATATTACTCTTACTCCTCGTAAGGGCAAAGTCTTCACTTTTCCCGACAATAGCGGCAAGTGGGAGGATATTCGGCTAACCTTTGATCGGACAAAATATGAGGTTCCTGATTGGAATCCAAAACCGAAGGACGCTGTGCCTCTTGATGTCTTTGAGATGCCTATTCACCTGACTGACATCGTGGAGGAGCTTTTGAAGGAGAGGATTGTCTTCCAAGAAGGAGGTTTTGTGCGAGGAGCTCATGGCTCGGTGTGGCAGTGGCCTGCTATCACCTATTCTTATCTGCTAGACGTTCCACGGTCCAAGTCTACGTCTAGTTTCCTGAAAAAGGATCGAGACTGGACCCTTCCTGATAAAATCCAGGGGGAAAATAAGAAAGGAAAGAAGCGGGCTTCTCGAAAGTCACCCCGAGGTCAGGGTGAATCTTCTTCCAGTCAATCTTCATCGGGTAATTTCTGTTTCAAATCATCGCAGTTGTTTGATATTCTTCTTTTACCTAGCGTATTTACGCTCTTCCTTATGTATATAGCCTCTCCTCCAAAGAAAAAGATCAAGAAAGGGAAGGCCAATCTCCAGGTCATAGATGAAGAGGCAGAGGAGGTGGAATCTGAGGCTAGGGAGTCTTCAGATAATGATGAATCTGACCTTGAGTTGTTAGTGTCTGAAGATACTCCTCTAAAGAAACTGAAGTACTATCTGAACTGCCCCGAGGAAGAGGATGGTTAGGCTTCTCGGAGGTCTTCCAAGAAGTATCCCTTTGTCGCTAAGGTAATTATCTCTTCCCTTCTGCTATATGAGTTTCTCAGCTATCGAGTTTCATACGTCTTCTACTTTTACAGTTGATGGCAAACTTGTCCACAGTGGGCCCTAGAGCTAATGATGTGATCCGGCATTTATCTGATTCTGTAATGGAACTGCATGTCAAGTTTCGGGCCATCAAGGCAAAGAAGGAGGAGATGGAAGTCGCCCTTTCGGCTCTGACGACCGAGTCTGCAACACCTACTCTTCCTGTTCAGGCTCCATCAGTGGTAACTCAACTGGAAGCTCGGGTAAAATAGTTGGAGGCCGAGAAAGAGGACTTGCTGTCAGCAAAGAAATTCCAGGATAAAGAGCTGGAGACTTATCGGGATATGGCAGAGGAGCTAGCGCGAAATCAAACTGGGAAGAAGGACCCGGAGGAGACCAAACGACTCCTAAAACATTGGAGTGCATTCATTGCTTGTAGCCCCGAGTTTCAGAGACATAGGGAGGAGTATGGGGATTTATTCCACTCTTCTGAGCTGCATGAGATTTTGGGTGGCGTCTTGCAATTATGCCAGTCCAAGGAGGAGATAAAGTTGATGGAGGAAATCGTTTCCCATCCGGATGCTGCTGACAATCTCTCTGCTTTAACTGCTAAACTCTGGATTCCTGGGGCTGAGTTTTTGGATGCATTGGGTTCCTCCGAGAAGGTAGTATCATCAGGAGATTTATTGAGGCTTATTAAAGCCAAGTATCCTGGCTTACCTTCCCTTGAAGAGGTGCTTAATCCCTCAACTCAGTAGTTCTAGCAGGTTTGCTACCTTACTTGCTGGCATCTTTCAGTCATCCTCGGTCTTCATGATTTACTGGAGATGAGCACCAGCCTTAGTTGGTAAGTCCTCACAGTTATCCATGATGACTACTCTGGGGGCTTAATGTTGTTGGGCTTCTTTGTCGGGCATCTTTTTCCAAGGCCTTTAATGTCACAGCGTGCAGAAAAGTTGACAATAGCCCATCTCTCACGTGTCACTTCTGGTGAAGTCCTAGGAAACCCTATTGAGTATATTTAAAAGTACCATATTCTGATGCAATAACACCTTTGATATGTTCTTTTTAGGTTCGAGGTTTAGCCTCCTAGGTGCCCTTTTGAGGGTCTTGTTTAGAAGTATCATATTCTGATGTAATAACACCTTTGATATGAACTATTTCGGTTTGAGGTTTTTCCTCTATGTGTGCCCTTTTTAAGGGTCTTTAGGTTCGAGGTTTTTCCTCTGTGTGCCCTTTTTGAGGGTCTTTTGGTTCGAGGTTTTTCCTCTGTGTGCCCTTTTTTAGGGTCTTTTTTAGAAGTACCATATTCTGATGTAATAACACCTTTGATATGAACTTCAACTTTTGTTTTTGAGGTTTCTCCTCTTTCAGATGATTGACTCTCGAGCACGTCTGCCCTTTTGGTCTATGGACCTCAATCAAGCACTTGTTACAGTACTTTATCTCGAACCTATATATTTTATTCAAAACGATTGGTATTTGAATATTAGATCCAAACAACTTATAAGTTGACCAATAATATACTTTATAGAGTATATTGTTTCGAATAGCAATCAATGTTATACTTAAGACAACAATCCTCTTTTTAGAAAAAGAATTTTAAGATTGCTTGTTATAAGGATAGGTATAAAAATATCATGACTTCAATCTAAGTTTATAACTTTTCAGGATAGAAGTAAAGTAAATAGTGGGTTTGAGTTTGAGTACTCGTTTGTGATAGAGCATAATTGTCTCGGACCTTGGTGAGGCTTCTCGGACGTTCTGGATAGTCTCGAACCTTTATGAGGCTCTCCCTTGAGTTTTTATCTTCCGTGATACTTTCGTAAGTTAATCACATTCCATCTTCGTGGTATAGGTTCCCCCTTCATGGTTTCCAAGATGTAGCTTCCCCCTGGATGGGATTCTAGGACTCGATATGGACCTTCCGAGTTCGGGGCTAGCTTCCCTTCCACTTCTTTCTTGCTTTTTTCATTCAACCTCATTACCAGGTCTCCTTTAATGAAAGTGGCCAAGCGGACTCTTCTATCATGATAGTGTTTGACTCTTTCCTTTACCTTGGCCTCGTGGATTGTGGCATTTGCTCTGTTCTCCTCTAAGAGGTCAAGGTCTAGACGAAGGTTTTCTTCATTGGCCGTGCCAACTTCGTCAATTGGTTGAGAAGTACGGGCCGAGGGGACCCCAATCTCCATGGGGATGACCGCTTCAGACCCATAGACTAAGCTATAAGGAGTCTCTCCTGTCGCCGTGGCTGGCGTGGTTCTATGGGTCAAGATCACGCTTGGTAGTTCTTTGATCCAGTTTCCTTTAGCTCCTTCAAGGCGCTTCTTACCAAGGTACGGTTCGTAACCTCTACTTGGCCATTAGCTTCTGGATGATATACCGAGGTTAGCTTCTGGTGTATGTCATACTTCGTACACCATGTCTTGAAGAGATCATTAGCGAATTGTGCTCCATTTTCGGTCACTATGTATCTCGGGATGCCATAGCGACACACAATATTAATCCAGCAAAAGTTGATGAATGTCTTTCCAGTTATGTTGGTTAGGGCTTCAGCCTCTACCCATTTTGAAAAATAGTCAATGGCCACAATGAGGTACCTGAAGTTACCAGGGGCCGTTGGAAAAGGTCCGACGAGATCTATGCCCCATCGAACAAATGGCCAGGATTCTTGGATGGTAATCATATTCTCCTGTGGCACATGGATCATCTTGGCAAATCTTTGGCACTGATAGCAAGAATTGATATATTTTTTGGCGTCTTGTAGCATCGTAGGCCAGAAATAACCCATATGTAGGAGCTTTCGGGTGATGGTACGTGGGCCTTGGTGGCTACCGCAGACTCCTTCATGTGTTTCTTGTATTAAGTGTTCTGCTTCAGAAGGCCCGACACACTTAAGCAGGGGTTGGAAGGTATCCTCTCTTGTATAGGATACTGTTGTAGATGACATATTTCGGAGCTTTAAATCGGCCCTTCCGTGCCAGGTGCTTGTCTTCGGGAAGGGTACCCTTTTGAAGATTTTCAATAGAAGGGTTCATCCATGTATCTGAGATGTCAACAGCCATGATGCTACTCTCTTCATAACTTCTCTTCGCCAGGGTTTCCATTAGAAATTCTTGAGAAGACCTTATGTTAAGATCCGAGGAAGCAAGTTTGCTAAGTGCATCAGCCTTGTGGTTGCCTTCTCGGAGGATATGATTCAACTCATAATGTCGGAATTGATTCAGGAGAGGCCTTACTATTTCAAGGTATTTCTGAAGACTGTACTCTCGAGTTTCGTGTTCGCCTTTAACCTGTTGAACCACGATTTGTGAGTCACTGAAGATTTCAAGATCCTCGACCTCAAGGTCCTTTGCTAGCTTTAGCCCCGTGCTATGGGCTTCATATTCTGCTTCATTATTCGTGGCTCGAAAATCAAAATGGAGAACGTAAGGATGATCTTTTCCTTCGGGGCTGGTGAGTAGTACTCCAGCACCGCTTCCCCCCGAGTTTGAGGATCCATCCACATATAGTTGCCATTTTCCGGAGTCCGGAGTTGGGTTTGGTTTGTCGATCTCCACTAGTTCAACAGAATCCATTATAAAATCGGATAGGGCTTGGCCTTTGATGGCTGTCTGAGGTTTATATTGTATGTCATGCTCTCCCAACTCGATGGCCCACTTCATCATCCACCCCGAAGCGTCAGGCTTTTGGAGGATTTGCCTGATCGGGTAGTTGGTTAGGAGAACTATTGTATGTGCTTGGAAGTATGGTCTCAACCGCCGAGAGGCATGGACGAGGGCTAATATCAAGCGTTTGAGAGGAGTATATCTGGTCTCGGGTCCTTGTAAGGCCCTACTTACATAGTATATGGGATGTTGCGATCCCTCCTTTTCTTTGACCAATACAGCGCTAATGGCTAGCTGGGATGCAGATATATATATAAGTAAAGAGTCTCTCCTTTATCTGGTTTTGACAATGTCGGAAGTTGCCGAAGATGGTTTTTAAGTTCTTGGAAAGCTTCTCCACATTCATGAGACCACTCAAATTGGTTTGCCTTCTTAAGAATATTAAAGAAGGGTAGATGTTTTTCTGCTCCTTTGGATATGAAACGGCTAAGGGCTGCAAGGGACCCTGTTAGCTTCTGCACATCCTTGACGGTCTTTGGGGGTTGCATGTTCTGCAAAGCCTCTATCTTCTTGGGGTTTACTTCGATTCCTCGATTGGATACCATATACCCCAGGAATTTTCCTGCTCCCACGCCTATGGCACACTTAGCAGGATTCAGCTTCAAGTTGGAGGCCCTTAATGTGTCAAAATTTTCCTTTAAATCTTCAAAGAAGGCATCGTAGCTGCGGCTTTTTACTACCATGTCATCCACATAAATCTCGAGGTTGCGCCCTATCTGAGATTTGAATAATTTATCTACCCGTCGCTGGTAAGTAGCCCCTGCATTTTTCAATCCAAAAAGCATCATCTTGTAGCAGAAAGTCCCTCTGTCGGTTATAAAGGAGGTTTTTTCTTAATCTTGCTCTGCCATAGGGATCTGATGATATCCTTTCAAGGCATCGAAGAAGGTTAGTACTTGGTATCCCGCAATTGCTTCCATTAATCGGTCGATCGAGGGTAAGGGATAACTATCTCTAGGGCAATAATCGTTCAAGTTAGTGAAGTCGATGCACATTCTCCACTTTCCATCTGGCTTCTTGACCATCACTGGGTTAGCTATCCATTTTGGGTACTGCACTTCTTCGATTATTCGGGCTTTAAGTAGCTTGTCTATCTCCTCCCCAATGGCTTCAACTCGATCTAGTTCAAAGATACGTCGTTTTTGCTTAATGGGTTTTGTGAGGGATTGATATTCAAGTAATGTTCCGCAAAGCTAGGGGATACTCCTACTAAATCGTTGGTGTCCCAAGAAAAGGCATCTATGTAATGGTTGAGAAGATCTCGTAGTTTAGTCTTTATCTTGGGGGGTAGAAGAGTTCCAACTTCAACGGTACCTGACTCTCCGAGTTGCATCGGTTTGGACTCGAAGTACTTAGCTGGTTCAAGATTCTCCTTTTCTGGTTCTCGGATAGCTTGAATTGTGCATATTCGAGCTAATTGTTGATCACCTCGGACTGTGGCAATTCCATCTTTGGTGGGGAACTTCATGACCAAATGGTAGGGGGACCAGATCGCCTGTGCTTGGTACATCCAGGGTCTTCCAAGGATTATGTTGTATGGTGACCTGGAATCGATAATGGTAAAGGTGCAATGCAGGGTTATACTCCGAGAACCATCTTTTACTTGTACCGGTAGGATGATTTTTCCCAAAGTGTTGACAGGATTGCCAGTAAATCCCGAGATAGGGTTTCTAGGCGTGAGGTTATTTCTGTTCAATCCCAGCTGTTCATAACAACTGAGAAACATAACTTCTATTTCGCTTCCTCCATCCACCAGGACCCTTCTGATCATGCTATGGTTTATGTCAACTGTAATCACCAGAGGATCTGAATGGGGAATTCGATTAGGAACTGCATCTTTGGATGAAAAAGTAATAGTTCTATCTGAGCGAGATCTTTTGCTCTCCCACTCCCAGGGAGAGGCTTCTTGTGCCGATCGATGCACACCATTGATGCTCCTTCTTACTCCCTGGTTGCTGGCGTTGCTTGTCTCGTTGTTGTTGATGCTTCTATCTCCTGTCGGGACCGAGAATGGATTCGTGTACTCCTACGAAGGTTTTCAGCCGGATCAGCCATGAGTTAGAAGGTTGTATAGATCAAGATCAGCCTGCGGATCCCACTGGGCGTGCCAAATTGATGGATGTCTACGACTCGCACTTGATCACGAACCCTTCTCACGAACTGATCTGCAAGACAAAGGCCCCGGGTGTCCCGGAGATAGACACTCTGACGCTCATGTCAGTATATTTGCTTAAGGCGTAAAGTATGAGATTAGATGAGAGGTCTACCAAACCTTTAGGGTATTTATATGGCTACAATCCGTAGATCACCAAGATATGTATTTATGGTATGAATACAACTCTTATGGGAATAGTAGTTGTATTACCATGTATAATAGAAGTATATTTCGGACATGGTTATGTTACCATGTTTAGGATGGCTGTATTACCATCTTTGAGAGGATGTATATTCCTTGTAGAACATTCATAATATATGCATTTCTTATAAGGATTAGGATTGATGAACCTGTGGATCCACCTTCCGCGTATCTCGAGCCCACGACCCTTCTCGGGCCCTGGTCCGAGTATGAATGAGGCCCGAATACGAACCCTGGACTTATCATTGGGTATATGTGTATAACATTGCACTTCAGTATTATAGTTTAAAAGATTATGGTTATGCACTAAAAGGTTACAGTTCAATCATACACGCATACAACTTAAAATAGTAAAGTTATACACCGAAATTCTTTTACTTTAAAAGATTGGACATGTAGCATAAAACATATAAACACTTATAATATTATTTTCAAAAACCTACTTGTATTAATAGTTTGGGGTTATGATAACAGACACTGCATATATGTTAATAGTTTTGGGGTTATAAATTGAAACATTAGTCATGTTAGGGCTAACATAGGGCTATATGCATTTAAACATTCAAGTTCGTTGATGCACAGTAAATTTAAACATCAATCACATCTATAAGTTCATATTTGTACCTTCAAATGATTGCAGGTGACCTTCTTGTTCTCCAATCATGTCTTCAATCAAACCATCAATCGGATCTTGTTCAACAAGGATTTCAATTTCTTCCTTATCTACAACCTGCAATTTGAGAAGTGTATTGTCATAAATTGAATGATTCAAATCCGAAGAATGATGAATCTTCATATCTATTACAACAATGATGAAACTTACCGGACTTTCACTGCTAGACATCTTCTCTTTGATCCGATTAGAAGATCAATCTTCCATGTCAATAATCTCGTGATTTTGAAGCTCCTGCAATTCAGACTGAATAACAATCGCCAGAGCTTTGTTACATGTTTGGGGGGGGGGGGGATCTGGGGGTTTCCATCGTGCGTGACTGGAGTTTAAGTAGTTTCTAATAATTACGAGTAGGTGCCTGGTAGTTTCTAACAATTATGCGCGTTGACCCAATAATTTCTAATAATTCAATATCGACCCCGTAGTTCCTATTGTCATAGGAAAGTAGGACTTTCAGAAGATTTTCTCTTGATAAAATCTATTTAGGTAATGTTATTTTGAGTTTATTTCTTACTAAACCAATATATATATATATATATATATATATATATATATATTTAAGTGAATAAAACTGAAATAATTTTATACAAATTTATTTGAACTGAACTAAATTGAAAAAGTTAAATATAATTAATAAAATAAATAATAATATAATTAACTAAACTGAATAAACTTACATTAAACTTACAGAAACCAAGACCTTACCCTTATACACCATTATAAAATTCAAGATTTATATTAATTTAAAATTTAAAAGTGTATATTATATTAAACGTGTATTATATTTTAAAGTGTATATTTAAAAATTTTATATTACCCTTAATTAAAATTTATATTATTTAATTTAAATAATTTTATTGATGACACGGTTTCAAGTTCTGTCGCCCAATTCCGAACTGATCAAAGCATTCTGCAAACATGATCTCTACACTGCTCCCATCATCTATAAACACTCACTTGATCAGCACTCCTTCCACATCTGCTATCACCATCATCGGATCGGAGTGAGGAACCTGGGGAGGCACCGGGTCCTCGTCCGAAAAGGTGATGGTCTCACTTGTCTTGAACCTCTTCTCTTGTATCTAGCCCGGAGGCACAATCATCTCTTAGCCTTTATCGCTGTCATGGAGTTGAGCCCGTCCCCGACTATGCCATTGATCACATTAATCATCCGAGGCTGAGCTGGGGCTTGTGCTGGCGCGGCCTGTCTCGCAGCCGGATTGGCTGGGTTGGCTTGGTTTCCTCCCCGGGGGCGGTTTTTCCTCCAATTCCTCTTCCTCCCCTGTCCGGCTGCGGCGGCCGGAGCCGCAGCTTGCCGTGCATCGCCCGTCACACAGTCCCTTAACTGGCCTGCTCCAATCAACCTTTCGATGTCCGAACGGAGCGCCCTACACCCTTCTGTGGTATGGCCATGCGACTTGTGAAACTCGCACCACTTGTCCGCATTCGCGGTGCTGGTACGCCAATGATAGGTTGTGGATCCGTAAACAAACCTCGATGAACAGCGAGGATCTCAGTACGGGTTTTTTCACTCAGAGACTGAAAGCATCCAGCCTAATGGCCTGTCATCCAAGGATCCACCATTCAATTTTTCTTCCCTAAGTTTTAATAGCTTACCACATCTGTTTTAGGGGAAGATGTACATTTTGAAAGGTTTTACCTAGCTTAGTGGAGTATGATTTTATTGGGATCGCCTTGAGTTTTGCTTAGCAATTCTCTAATAGGTCCAATAAATCTCATGCCTCACAATTTTGGTAATAGGCCTAGATGTCTATTCTTTTTTGCAAAGCATTCACCAATGCTTTGGGAGTGTATCTCCGTACACTTTGGCCTGTTCTAGGGGCTTTAAAGTGTATCATAGTTGTATGTTAATTTTTTTGAGGTTCGGGATGCCCAATATAGTATCCCCCACTTTCAGTGGTTTAATTAAAAAAAAGAATTACTCGCGAGTTAACGATCTCAATTAGCACCTTCTCAAATGAAAGCATGGTATGTCCATGTGATCTTTTTGTTTCTACACAACTTCCATACTTTGATCAAACTAAATATCAAAGTAATCAACTTTTAGAATTCCGTGGGCAAAGTGAAGGTGTTCTTTCATTTGTTTATGAATAAATGATGTCTCTGCACGGCTTGATGGAAGTTCTTATCGATCTTACGTTGAATGGGAGCCATGTTGTTGAAAGTTGGATATGTTACTGTTTAAATTGTTAGGTAAATTCAACTTCAATGATGAGTTTGCAAATTTGGGCTGTGTATCAGCTGATTTCAGTCTGCGGAAATCAGGTTGCAAGCGTCTAACGTTGCTAATGAAGGGGGTTTGGTTAGTATCTCGAAGGCTATATCTATAGGGAAAAACTTGGAATAATCCATGAAAAGCTGCATAAATTTAATGCAGAAATTTGAAGGAGAAGGGTTTGTTTTAGCAACGTTGGTGAGACTGATGGTATGAGCAGGGGAAATGAAGAAGGAGGGTTTCTTTTAGCAACGTTGGGAAATGAAGAAGAAGAAGGCATTTTCTGAGCAAGGAAATGCATACGTATATATAATATTTGGATGAGGTCCACCTCAAGCACACAAAGAACAGACAACCTTTTTGTCTTTTTCTTCCTCCTTTGTCCTAACGTGTGATTTGCTCTAACATATATTGAAATATTCATTACTTGAGATATGTTTTTAGAATAATGGAAAATTTATTTTACATCTGAAAATTGTCTGTAAATTTAGAAGTGTAAGTTCCAAGTCAAAACTTTGATTGCAAGTAAGCAAATTGAGAGCTGTTTTTATTGTGAAAATCATCAATCTTGACCTATACTCCTTTAAGGTGCAAACTTGCCCTTAAAGGAAAGAATTAATGCTTGAAGGATAGTAATGATATGATTTGTGAATTGTGATGCTTGAAGGAAAGAATACTTGCCCAGAAAGAGGTGGAAAAAGATGGCTTCAGCACCTGGGAATTTTAGGTTATATTCTGGGAAGAACTACTAAAGTAGAGTAGAGAGAGAACCAGTGGCACAAATGGAAAGCAATTTTTATGAGTTGGAACTAAGATCATATCTCTCTAGTTGTAGACAATTATATTCAGTATCGTCTTCATATATTCGCCCTGCCCAACCAAGCTTTTCTTGCCAAGCTTATAAACTCAAGATCATTTCCGGTGCTGAATCTCTTCCCGATGCTTTTGGGATGTTTGGAGAACATATTCATAATATCATAATCAATTCGAACTCGTTATTATTTATCAATTATCGACTCGACTCGCGAGTTCGAACTCGATTTATTTTTTCTTTTTTAAATAAAAAATCAACTAATTATTTCACAAGTTAATAGTTTATTCTAAATTAGTCATAATAGTTAAACTAACGGAATTATATAGCACAACCTCATAATAGTATAAAAATATAAATGATAAAAAAATTATCGAGTTACTCGCGAGTTCGAACTCAATTTATTTTTCCTTTTTTAAATAAAAATCAACTAATTATCCCACAAGTTAATAGTTTATTCTAACTTAGTCATAATAGTAAAACTAACTGAATTATATAGCACAACCTCTCATAATAGTATAAAACTATAAATGATTAAAAGTATCGAGTTACTCGCGAGTTCTTCGAGTCGAGTTAGGGTTTGCTCAAACTCGACTCGTTAATCTTTCGAGTCGAGTTAGATCAAGTCGAGTATTGACCGAGTCGTTCTCGAATTACTCGCGAGTTAACGATCTCAATTAGCACCTTTTCAACTGAAAGCATTGTATGTCCTTGTGATCGTTTTGTTTCTACACAACTTCCATACTTTGATCAAACTAAATATCAAAGTAATCAACTTTTAGAATTCCGTGGACAAAGTGAAGGTGTTCTTTCATTTGTTTCTGAGCAAATGATGTCTCTGCACGGCTTGATGGATGTTCTTATCGATCTTACGTTGAATGGGAGCCATGTTGTTGGAAAGTTGGATATGTTACTGTTTAAATTGTTAGGTAATGTTAACTTCAATGATGAGTTTGCAAATCTTCACGTTGGCTACTCTGACTGCACGGCTTGAGAAGGAAATGAATCTCTCCCGGTGCTTTTGGGATGTTGTGATGCTACCATCTGCTCCTGGATACCAGCTCCGGGGTAGGCTTGATCCGGGGTGAGCTGGAATCCTAGCCCGCGGTGGATCTCTCACCTAGGTGCTGCAAAACAAAGCCCCCGGTGTCTCCCGAGGGTAGACGCTTCGACATGATGATGAAGATTGGGCTTTATGCAGAGGAGAGAGAATATGAATAGATATATAGAGAGTATCTAAGTCTGATAGATATCATACCTTTTACTATTGAGCTCTCCTCTATTTATAGTGGCAGAGAAGAGGGGTCTCAGCCGAGTGGTCCTTCTGCTGTCGCGTACCCGGGTATGTGAGGTCATTATCGTGTCCTTTCTGTCCCTGGGTCTGGCCAACATAGTTGATATCATGGAAGGACCACTTATGGGCTGGACTCGCTTCCTCTCTTCCTAATGGCGCCATTCCTGGGCCTTGGCCCATATCACCACCAGCCCCCCGAGACCAGGGGTCCCGGGGTCTACCCTGGGGGCCGTGGTCTCTTTTACCATGGAGGCGCGTGTGGCTAGTGTCGCCTCGCGTTCCTCGCTCTTTGTTATTACTCTTTATGTTGGCGCATTATGACATGCGTTGTTAAGACGCGCATGAGGCGCAACGCCTCATTTCTTTAAACTGCATTTAATACTAATTAAAAATGCTTTGGGTTTGCCATCCCCTTTTTATGTTCCCGAGGAAAGCCTTTACTCCCTTCTAATCTGTCTATAAATATTTGTTTTTCCTTCCTTTTTGCTCACTTGTGTTTTCTTTTCTTCTCACTTTTCAACTCATACGCATACTCTTCCCTCTTCAATCATGGCGGCTAAATGAAAAATAACTCTGCGCGAGCCTACTATTGAAGATGACCACTCCTCGGAGGTCCAGGAGAGTGAGTCAGAACAAACCTCTCAGCCAACCCGGGGTGGAAAAGGGCTTATGCATGCATCAGTCCAGGTCGAGTACAGGGCTCCAATCCCCGAGGACCCGACTGACCCGGGGGAGACCCCCGTATGCAAGGAGGTGTAGGAGTTGGTTAAAAATATGCATGTCCCCCTAGAATATGAGGCATGCCTCACTCCCATCCAGGGGGGTGTCACCCAGGTTCCTGCGTTCCCCGGATACTTTTCTATTATGGTCTGACCTTTCCCCTCCCTCCTTTGTTCGTTGAATTCCTGAAGTACTACAATATCTCCACTGCTCAAGTGCACCCCAACGTCGTCTGCGTTCTCCTGGGTTTCCTCTACTCTTGCCACATGGCCGGTGTTGCTGCCTCGATGCTGCTTTTCCAAAGCTTCTACTATCTGTCCAGCACCCAGGCAAATGGGATCTTCACCGTCCAGCGGCGGACCGAGGTCAGGATGATTTGCTCTGGGAGGATCGATTCTCTGAAGGAACGTGAGTGGATGAAGCACTACTTTTCCTTCGATCCGAAGAACTATGGCATACCCGAGTGGAACCAGGGGCAGAATGCGGAGATGAAGAGCGCTCTCCCTGATGCAATCCTGGCTCCCATCGAGGAGGAGCATCGACTCCTTGGTGCCGAAGAGTTCTTCGTGTCACTGAAGGACTACCGGAGAACCGGGGCGTATGCTTTCCCGAGGGAAGTGTATCCCCCCAAGGTGTTCACATGTCGGCGCTTGTTTGCCGTCTGGTGGTTAGGTGAGTGGTTCTACTTCATTTCATTTCTTTTTCTAGTGTCTTATAGTTTTTTTGTCGGAGGAAGATATTTCGGGAGATAGCTCTCTACAACAGTAAAAGGTATGTTCTATCAGACTTAGATACTCTCTATATAATTATTCATATTCTCTCTCCTCTGCATAAAGCCCAATCTTCATCATCACGCCTGAGCGTCTACCCTCGGGAGACCCCGTGGGCTTTGTTTTGTAGGACCTAAGTGAGAGATCCACCGCGGGTTAGGATTCCAGCTTACCCCGGATCAAGCCTACCCCGGAGCTGGTATCAAGGAACAGACTGGTAGTATCCGTTTGGAGAACATATTCATATCATGTGCAGGAGATGATCGACGGTTGAAGTTTAATCCCTTCTCCTTTCTGTTGTTTCATTTTCCAGTTATCATTTCCTGAAACAAGCACATGACTAGAATTACATAGTTTTGCTTTGAACTGTGTTTATGTGCAATTTTATAATCTATGTGGCTATTACTGTTTTCATTTTGATAAAATTCTTAATTCCATCATTGCTTGAAACACTGCAGTGCTTATGTGTAAACATATTCCGACGATGTTGCATATTCATATTTTTGTCTTACCAATAGAGCCACATTCAAATGCTTGGAAGTTTAATTCATATTTTTGTTATAATACTTATTATACTTTTCTTTGGGATATTTGTGAAGGTTTAGGTATACCTTTGCTTATGAGTTTGCTTTGGTTATAAAACTTTACTTACAAGTTAAAACTAGTAATCCTTGCATACCTTCATTGATATTTGGTTGTTTGTACTAATCTTATTTATGTTTGTCTATTGACTTCTCTTTGTCAGGCTTTGAAGTGGGAAGGCTTATATTATACTACTCTTCGAGTAGTTGAGGATATTCACTTCGTCATGAGCCAGACTGATTTGCCCATTTATGCTACTAATGAATGGCGAGAAAGAACAAGAATGCTGATGAAAATCTTGAGTTTTGTGCAAGGGATATATCTGCTAAAGAGAGAAACAAGTGTGGACATAGAGAGGCAAGAGAACAATGAGCTTATGCCTTATAATTTGGAATATCTATTTGGGAACGTTAATTCATGTTTAGTGGGCGGAGCATTTATGATTATCAAAGTATAGAAGTTGTGTAGAAACAAAAGGATCACAAGGATATACGTACAATGCTTTCATTTGAGAAGGTGCTAATTGAGATCGTCAACTAGCGAGTAGTTCAAGATCGACTCGGTCAATACTCGACTCGAAAGATTAACGAGTCGAGTTTGAGCAAACCCTAATTCGACTTGAAAAACTCGCGAGTAACTCAAAATTTTTAATCATTTATAGTTTTATACTATTATGAGGTTGTGCTACAGTTCAGTTAGTTTAACTATCTAATCTAGTTAGTTTTCGTTCACTTCTCAATATCGAACTAACTAATTAATTGCATTGGTATTTAAAATAATCATTTCATTATGTATATGTAAAACTACATATATATAATTAGAGATTTTCATACTAAAGACATGTTTAAATAGGTAATGTGATTATGTGATCTACTTTTTTGTATATTTCTATATGATAGTATTTGTATTTATTATTTATTGATCGGAGAAATAATTCTTCTAGTTCCCTTTAAGATGATACATGGCTTCCCTATTTCATCCCAACACATTTATATTAAATGAAACTTATCATTTTAAAAGCATTCTTTCTTTTCGATAACATTGAAAAAGCTTTCCTCTAAAAAACAAAATTGAAAAAAGCCATTGTTTACAGTTGTATAATTCACTACTACAAAGGGGTAGATGCAAGACACATATTTAAGGCGTTTAAGCCTGGTGCGGTTTTTTACGCCTTGATTGAAAGTAGCGAGATCGCTACATCCTCAAGCTAGCAAAAACAAATTACATTCAAGACGGAAAGAAGCAGTTAAAGGCGGAAATGGGTTTTGAAGTTAAAAAATACTTAACCAAGGCGGAAAAAAAGTATCCGCCTTAAATTGAATTGGTTGTTACGACCTCGTAACCTTTGTAGTAATATAAACGTGTCTGTAACGATTTCGTAGGTTAGCTCGTTAGTCGTAGGTTTTTGCGTTGCGATCTCGTAAGCTTTGCTAAACCCTAATTTAAGAAGGCGAGAATATGGGACATGTCGTAACTGGGACGCTAGGATATTGCGTTTGATGTTACGGTATCGCTTCTGTGCACGTCAAATTGTCATTGTTCAATGTACAGTGCATGTGAGGGTGATTGAAATGTTACGAGTTCGCTGGCTACTCAAAGGTGTTAGCGACGTAGCGACTTCGCAAGAGCCTCTGTATGGGTCACAGATTTAAGCTGAACTGGCCGTTCTAACTCCAAAAACAAAAAATTTAAAAGGGTCTAAACAGGTGGGTATTGAAGGGTGATCAGTTGAAGTGTTCTCGGAGGTCTCATTGTTCCCGTGTTGGTGTAGGTAAGGTTTAACTTGCATAATGTACTGGCTTGTCTCTTGATTTTGGTTGATTTTATGCATAATTTTTGTTTGCATTTTGGTTTATCTTGGTTGTTTTGTTAATGCAGTGTGTAGTTTATGTGTTGATCATCTCAAGTCAGTGGGTTAGTAGTATTGTGTAGTTGTTTGTCTGATTTGTGAATTATGGACCGCGAAAGAATAATGAAGGAGAATGCTCGATTATCGAAGGAGTACTTAGATTTGGTTGAACATTTCTTAGATGTTGGGTTGTGACATTGTAGACAGAATAGCATAGGAGGGGTTAGATGTCCATGCAACAAGTGTAGAAACAACGCCATATTTGAAGATATTGTTGTAGTGCGTGAACATTTAATTTGTAAAGGTTTTGACAAATCCTACACAGAATGGGTTTGGCATGGGGAAGGCCATTATGGAAGTGACCAGGTTGAGATGGAGGAGGGAAGCGCCGAGGAAATCCTGCAGTATAATGAACAACTTTCAGATATGTGTGACGATGTTTTTATGGAGTTTGTTGGGAAGAAAAGTATGCTGGAGGCAATGTATGACGATAAAAAGACAAGCTTATATGTTGGGGCTAGCCATTCTAGACTGGGAGCAACATTGTTGTTAATGAACCTAAAGGCAAGGCATGGTATTTCAGATAAAGGAATGACGGAATTGATAGAGTTGGTTAAGGAGTTACTTCCTCAGAACAACTTATGTCCTGACAGGGTATATGCTGCGTGCAAGATATTGTGTCCTATGGGCATGGAGTTTACTAAGATTCACGCATGCCCGAATGATTGTATGTTGTATAGGGGGAGTGTTGATTCTTTGAGGGATGATTGCAAGGTATGCAGTGAGTCTAGATGGAAAAAGAAGGAGGGAAAGGTCAAGGTATGTGGAGAAACAGTGACAACATCGACAAAGCAAGGTCCTGCTAAGGTGATGTGGTACATGCCCTTGAAACCGAGATTGACGCGTTTGTATGCCAATCCAGTTGATGCAAAATTGTTAACATGGCATGCCGATAGGGTTCGAGAGGAAGATGATGATATTATATCTCACGCTTCTGATAGTGATCAGTGGAAGAAGATGGATGCTATGTACCCAGAATTTACTGACAAACCTAGACAAGTGCGCTTAGGACTATCTACTGACGGAATGAACCCTTTCGGGAACATGTCCAGCACCCACAGTTCATGGCCAGTGATGCTTGTTATTTATAATCTACCTTCATGGTTGATGATGAAACGAAAGTATGTGCTTTTGAACACTATGATCTCGGGGCCTAAGCAGCCTGGTAATGACATTGATGTATATCTAGCGCCTCTTGTTGAGGAGTTGGAATCCTTATTTAAGCATGGAATTCATATTCCTGACGGAAGTCGAGGGGACGCGAAATTCAAACTTAAAGCCATGCTGATGTGGAGCATCAATGATTTCCCTGCGCTGTGTAACCTTGGAGGGTGTTCTGTGAAAGGTCATTTTGCATGTCCAGTATGTGAGAGCAATACCAGCCATTGTCAATTAAAGCACGGTGGTAAGCCTGTGTATCTAGGTCATAGACGATTCCTTCCTAGCAGTCATCCGTAGAGGAGTGCTAAGAAGTGGTTTAACGGTCAGGAAGAGCATGGTGTTGCCCCTGTCCCATTATCAGGTTCTGAAATATTTGCAAAAGTATCAGGTATGGAGAACGTGCTGGGAAAAGGAAAAAAGAAAAGCACTCAAACTACGATTTGGAAGAAATGTTTGATATTTTACAAACTCGGTTATTGGGAGCACTTGGATGTGCGCCACTGTCTAGATGTTATGCATATAGAAAAGAATGTATGTGAAGCTTTGGTTGGGACGCTCTTGAATACACCGGGAAAGAGTAAGGATGGATTGAAAACTAGAAAGGATTTAGTCAATCTTGGAATACAGACGTGACTTGCTCCCGTGCAAGAAGAAGTAGGTACGACATACTTACCACCTGCTTATTATTCCTTGTCATTTGAGGAGAAGGAGAGTTTTTGTAGGACTTTGAAATCAGTGAAAGTGTCTTCTAAATATGGTTCGAACATTAGCAGTTGTGTATCCACTGCAGAGCTAAAATTGGTGGGAATGAAGTCGCATGATTGCCACAATCTGATGCAGGACTTGAATGTCATTGCTCTGAGAGGTTGCTTGCCTTCTCACGTTGGAGACGCGGTTGCCAGGCTTTGTTATTTTTTTAAACAGATATGTCGCAAGAAAGTAAGTCGGCGTAAGTTGGATGAATTGCAGGATATGGTAGTTGAGGTACTGTGCAGGCTAGAGATGTATTTTCCCCCTTCCTTTTTTGACATAATGATTCATTTGATAGTTCATTTGGTGCGGGAGGTGAAGCTGTTCGGACCGGTATACTTGAGATGGATGTATCCATTCGAGCGATACATGAGCATTTTCAAGCATTTTATTAAGAATCGTTATCGACCAGACGCCAGTATAGTGCAGCGATATGTCGCGGAAGAGGTAATAGAATTTTGTACCAACTATTTACAGGATGTACCTACTATAGGACTGCCGGTCTCCAGACACGACGGTAGGTTGGATGGTGTCGGCCTACGCCATAAGTCTAAATTCAGCCCTTCTTCCAATGAGATATCTATAGCCCATCTGTACATTCTGCGCAACCATCATGCAGTGAGTCCTTATGTTGATATTCACCTTAATGAGATTAGGTCAACACAACCGAGCTGGTCGGAACCTAGGATTCTAGAATATCATTGTAGAGACTTTACTAGTTGGCTCAAAATACATGTGCAGAATGGCGGTGAACACCCCGATGTTGTAAAATGGGTGGCCAAGAGACCCCTCGGCACAGTTACGTCGTTTAGCGGGTATGACATCAATGGATACACGTTTGGTACTAAGTGGAGTGATGACAGATCTTCAACCCAAAACAGTGGCGTGTCAGTACCTGGAGAGGGTGATAATGATTTTTTTGGTACCATTACTGATATATGGGAAATGGACTTTGTTAATGTCCGAATCGCATTGTTTAAATGTGAATGGGTAGATGAAGGTGAAGGGGTGCGCTCTGAGGGTTTAGGCATGACTCTAGTTAATAGAGGAATTCTTGGGTCTAGGGAAGATCCATTCATCATGGCGGCTCAAGCTCATCATGTATTTTATGTGGAAGATCCAATTGATGCTCGATGGGAGATCGTTGTTGATGGTAAGAAAACATTCATCTATGGTGACGGCTTGTTCGACGATGACTCCACTGTTACGGACACCATTGCGCCCTCGGTGTACGAAATTCTGGAGGAGGATGATGACATTGTTTGTGCGTCGGTGTGCAGAATGGATCATGAGGAAGACATGTGGATTAATCCTGCGGGGAAAACTACAAAGAGGAAGGGGAGGCAACCAAAGAAGAAGGAGACTAAAAAGAGTAAAAAACATAAGTAGCTATTTGATAACCATTGTTTTTGAATATTATGCTGTATTTCATGGTTGGTAATTACAAGTGTAGTTAAATTTTAATTTCATTAATTTGAGTACACTAAATCTTATAATTCTAAACAAATTGTAAACTGCTGTAGCAGTGACGATACCGTAACTAAACACGCTCAAAACCAATGCATATTAACTTGCTGTGTAGCGAACTTGTAACGATGGCGAAATAGTTACGAAATCGCAACAAAAGGCTGAAAATCGCAGATGAGGTTCTGTCTCTTGAGTCTGTCTGACAGGTTACGATCTCGCTTGAAGTGTTTAAATTTGTATATATTTGCTTAACTTAATACTAGCGAATTCGGTAGTAGCTCGCCATTTGAGTAACTTGTTACTGGCGAGCTCGCTAGTATAAAGCCACATATCAAAAATTTAATTTTAACTCCTTTGTTAAGTGGGGTTATATTTAGAAAATTTAGCCACACTAAATAAATAATGGAAGTTTAAATAATAAAATATACATAATAAAATAGATGACATTTAGATCCCCAAATATTCTTTGCAATGTTGTTTGAGTAACTGACAAAAACAAATTGAAATTGAAATTGTTTGGATTTGAGTACAACTACTAGCTAACATGAACGAATGCAAATCTAATCATCATTGCTAGGAGGTGGTGTCTGTGATGGTGCTGGTGGATCCCCCTTCGCTTTTTTCCTCGCACTAGCCCTTTCAATGCCACGTATCACCTTCTCCGTTAACCAGTTTGCGTGATTGATTTTGGCCATCTTATCCCTGAAAAGGTCGACCGTGTCTTCTACACCTTTGTAGTATGCCTCTGAGGGTACACCTGTTCATGTAAGTGAAACAAAGAAAAGGTAAGTATAGCAAATAAATTGTATAAAACAGAATTTAAACTGTAGGGGTTTAGTGTGGCTAACCTTCGACGTTCTCTCTGACTTCTTCAGGATTAAACTATAGCGGTTTCTTGGGTCCATCCGCTACTTTCTGCCACACACCATCAATCAACTCAAACTTACCTTTCCTCTCAAAATATTGCATCGTATAGAAGCAACACTCCTGGGCTATTGCAGTTAATTTTATCTTGGGATTTTGGGAGGTAAGAAACATGGTAATGAAATTACCGTAAGGGAGCTTCTTGACTGTCCTATTATTTTCGACCACACTTTGTCTCATGTGCTCGAAAATGACATGGCCCGGGTTCAACTCTATCTTCTCCATGATGCAGTAAAATATGCTCACAGTAGTATAGTTCATCTCGGTGATCCAACCACCCTTAGGCACGACACTCCTAGCGACCATCTCATAAACATTCCTCTCCTCACCACTCAATTTATCCAAATTATAAGATCTAGGCACCCCTAAATCGTCAGCATCTCTATCAAAGTACTTCTTAGCATACTCTACAACTTGGGCTCGATCCAAAACCCCATACTCAGGCCATTGTTCTCTAATGTAAAACCCCGGAGGGGGTTGGTTGCTAAAGTCCTCGTTAACAGCATAGGACACGTTCAATGCCTTGTTAAAAAATTCCTCCCCAATCTCGTAGTCCTTCTTATTAACCCTAGTGAACCACCGACCCGTCTCCTTTTCTTCCTCAATCAACTGGTGAAAATTAGCATAGAATTGGCACGTCTCATCCTTATGTGCCGGATAATTCAAACCTAACAAGTCACCCAACTCATGAAATTGAAAAATCTTTAACACATTCTCCAAACCTAGTTCTTCTATCTGATTAAAATCAACAACATAACAATCTAGTAATTGACTATGCTGCATGTAATTAGAATAGGCCTGGGATGCATCCAAACTTACAAATTTTTGCTTATCGTATTTGGTTGAACTTGTCCCCGCCGTCGCCCGTGGCTGAGATCCCGAAGCCTGACCTTCATCACGTCGGGCACCCTGCACAAACGGATTGGGTGCCAAATTCTTTGTCCTTGCCATTACTCTTGTCGGATGGGTATGTGAGATTTTGGTTGGTTTTTTTTCTAAGCTCTGAGACGTGTGATCGGTGTTTGAAATCAGAAGATCCCCAAATTTGATATTTATAGGTTATCATCTTGCGATATCGTAACTACCAAGACAACTTATATTCTTGTTGGTTGTGATATCGTAAGTTTCCAGGCACAAAAGTAAACGACGCCGTGTAACATGCTGCTAGGGTTTAATTCTCAGAAGTAATACTAGCGATATCGCAACTAATTAAATTCATATTAAATTAATTCTCAGCAGTACTACTAGCGAACTCGCAAATAATTTTATTCATATTAACCTAGCGAGGTCGCTACTATGCCAGTCATAAGTTTTGTTGTTCTATGTGATCAATCTTTGTTGTTACGAATTCGCAGGGGTAGAGAAACTACGCTGCGAGATCGATACAGATTCTCTACCTAGGCTCTGTTGACTGAATACGACATGTTGCGATATCGTTAGGACCACGTAAACAGGCGCTAGTTAGTTGCGATTTCGCTTGGTGTTCTGTTACTAATAAATCATCATGAAACGTGACAGTGACGAGATCGCTATGACCACGCACTATACAAAAGTAAATGATTTTGCTGATACGATATGGGCTCTTAGGATGAAAAATTAAAATGTAAGGGACAAGATATCAAAACAAGAAAAGCTATTCAGTAATTAAATGTGCCAAAATGGCAAAAACAAGTTCATTAGAATCGAAACAAACTTGTGATACAAAAATACATAATCAAGAACAAACAACTAATACTAGTAGATCGTTCGTTCACCGAGGAAATGAAGCAGTTCCTGATCGCAAGTGCATGCATCACAGGTGATGTCCGCCGGATCAAGGGGTGCCCAGGGATCGTACCTCACCCTATTATTGAGGCCATCATGCGGATTGCAGCAGATCGGCCTAGGCCTGACTGCTCCTTCTGAGAAGTACCTGAGGTAGTGTCTCCAACCCCAAGCGTATCTCAGACCTCTTTTGAGGCGTTACCGAGCTAGACGGAGGCCCTGCTTGTCGGTTCTCTTCATGGTTGTGATCACATTCATGCCTCTTTGAATATCACCTTCGCAGATTGCAAAAACAGCCAACACATAGGTCAACGGTGTGTGACCTATTGCAGAAGCTTCGGTGAGCCACTGTCGAGCCCACTCGGCCGCTCTTCCGCTCACGTAGCGACGAAGAACCCAGTCGAACATAACACGAATCATTATTAGATTTATCATGTCATGTGGGAGGGCGTTGAATAGAGACACATCCATGGGAAGTAGAAGGCAAAGAATATGAGAAGGGAGAAGGGAATGTGGGAATGAAGGCCCTAATGAGGTTCTAAATGGAGAAGGGGTTGATATTTAAAGGGCTGAGGTGCTCCATTATTCAATAATATGTCAGAATTCCTAGACAAAAATTAGTCATTATGGTATTAATGGAAGGAAAATGTAAAGGCATTCTCACCTTTCCATGGACACCCCATGCAAACCCCCCAAAAAAATTAATTACTGATGGAATTTCAAAGGTTTTTACTGATGTCACAGGTCAGACAAAGCCCAATACTTATACTATCACTACTACTACAGCCCAATATACAACCAAAAGCCCTGATCCCGTTGCGATATCGCTAGAGAATCGCCAACTAGGCTCTGTTGACTGAATACGACATGTTGCGAGATCGTTAGGACCACGTAACATATAAGCGAGTATGTGACGAATTCGCTTGGGCTGATGCTACTAATAAACGTGACACTGACGATATCGCTAGAAGCACGCACTATACCAACAGTAAATGATTTTGCTGAAAAAGTAACTCTTACGAAGAAGCTAGTGATTTAACTAGCGATTTTGCTGAAAAAATAACTCTTACGATGAAAAAGTAAAATGTAAGGGACAAGGTATCAAAACAAGAAAAGCTATTCAATAATTAAATGTGCCAAAATGGCAAACAAAAACTTATTACAATCCTAACAAATCTTAGATAAAAAACAACAAAATCAAATAAGAAAGAAACTACAACATTTCAACTCAAGAAGAACCGAGGACGTGAAGCACTTCCTACTCGCAAGTGCATGCATCACATTCGATGTCCGCTGGATCAACCCTCGTGTAGCAACGGTACCTCAAGCCGCGATTGAGGACAGCATGTTCCTGGCAGCATCTAGGCCTAGGCACTACTACATCTCTGAGGAACCTGTAGTAGTGCGCATTACCCCAGGCGTAAGCCAAATCGTCTATGACGCGTACCCGAGCTTCCTGGAGGCCTTTCTTGTCGGTTCTCTTCATGGTGGTGATGACATTCATGCCTCTCTGAGCATCACCTTCACAGATTGCAAATATAGCCAAGACATAGGTCGACTCTTTGTGACCTATTGCAGAAGCCTCAGTGAGCCACTGTCGAGCCGATTCGGTCGCTTTTTCGCTCACGTACCGACGAAGAACCCATTTGAACATAACACGAATCATTATAAGATGTATCATGTCATCTGGGAGGGCGCTGAAAAATGACACATCCATGGGAAGAAGAAGGCAAAGAATAGGAGAAGGGAGAAGGGAATATGGGAATGAAGGCTCTGATGGGGCTCTAAAGGGAGAAGGGGCTGGTATTTATAGGGCTGAGGTGCTACATTTGTCAAAAAAATGTGAGAGTTCCGAGACTAAAATTAGTAATTGCTGTATCAAAAGAAGGAAACTGTAAAGGCATTCTCACCTTTTCATTGACCAAATTCACACCCCCAAACAAATTGATTACTGATGGAATATCAAAGGTTTTTACTGATGGGTTCCTAGAATGTAGCGATCTCGCTACTCGCCAAGCATAACTATTGTTTGTGAAGTGTGTCAAGCTTTGTTGTTACGATCTCGCCAAGGTAAAGCAATCCCGGTGCGAGATCGCTAGAGAATCTCAAGCTAAGCTCTGTTGGCTGAATACGACATGTTGCGAGATCGCTACTATCAGTTACACAGGTAGCGAGTTCGCTAGTGAGGCGCCAACTTGGCTCTGTTGACTGAGTACGACAATTAGCGATCTCGCAAGTTACACGTGAACAGGAGCGAGGACGATTGCAAACTTCTCCATGATATAGTAGAACACCATGAGACTGCAAACTGTGGGCTCACATGCATGCCCTAGGGACGGGACCACATTACCGCAGATTAGCTCAAAAACTAATCTCTGCTCCTCGGTAAGCCTGTGGATCGGGTAATTCCTAACTGTACCCGTCTTATCAGAAGTCCTTTTAAACCACTTCTTACCCATCTCACCGGCCTTCAACGGTTGCTTGGGGCTAACAGAAGGAAACCTCTGCTCGTAATGTACCTCGTACGGACCATCCTTTTTGGTAGGCCTCAGGTCGTTACGAGACAGATAAGGACATTTCAGAACTTCATTGATGCTAAACTTATCGACCGTAAACTTAACACCCTGCACCATTGTAGTTATTTCATCCACCCCTTCCTCTAAACCTAGGTTCGCATAATATTGGAGAAACTCTTCATGGTAAATAGGCTCAGGCAACATAAGCAATTTATCTAGATGTTGTGACCTAAAATGGTCTAGCACGTAATCTAGTTGTAGCGAAGGCACCACACTACTATCAAACACATTATTATTTACAAGTTTCCGAGAGGAACAACGCTCATACCTAGCTATGGCGGCGGCGTTGAAGAACTCAGGAGTGTCCTCCTCCTCACTGGAACTGTTGGGCCCTTCCCCACCATCATTTCCGGCAGCAGCGGCGGCGGCAGGGACGACTGGAACTTGCGGGGTGACTGGAACCTCTGCCTGAACCTCAGGCTCCTCAGTCCGAGGCCGTTTATTTCCCACCGCCGGACCACGTCCCCGTCCACTGTCTGAGCCTCTACCACCGCGTCCCCGCACCGCTCCTCTGGTCTTTGGCCGCATTTTGTCGGAGAAGTTACAGCGTCGTCGCCAGTTTTTAATTTCAGTAGGGTTTTCAATTTTGGGCTATTTAATTTTAGCCCGATCCCCTTTTTTTTATAGTACTGTGACTTGCGATATCGCTAGTGGATACGCTTCTACAAGTTGCGAGTTCGCTAGCACACACGCATCTGTATGTTGCGAGGTCGTTAATATCTCGCTCAAGCCTGAGTTTCTAGTAGCGAGTCTTAAAAAGCCTCGCCAGGCAAGCGTTCGAGTAGCGAACTCGCTAAAGAAGAATCATTCTAATTAGTAGCGAGATCGTAACCCAAAAAACCTTTTTTTATTTGAACTACTAACTAGCGATATCGCAACTCCTTCATACTGGTTTTCTGGGTTATGTGGGTTTGTGGGTTTGTGGGTTTAGGGTTTAGGGTTTAACTATGGTAACATGTACACTAGCGATATCGCTACTATACAAGCTAATTAGATTGTAACTAAAAAATAATCCTTTTTAATTTTTTATTAGCAATTTCACATTCTAACATATTTATATTTTATATAGATGCAGTATAATACTCTATTTGTTAAATATCCATCATGATATTAACTCAGGTAGAGTACATCTTTGTACATAAGTAGTATGACATAACTCTATGTAAAACATCAATAATTCGGTTTAAATTTTTAAACGCACTATCATATTCTAAAATATGTACATTTTTTATATAAACAGTATAATACTCAATTTGGAAAATATCGATCATCACATTATGTCAAGCAGAGTACATCTTAGTACATCAGCATGCAATGTTATTAAGCGATACTCGGTAGTATGATGAGTGATGACAGTTGGTGAGTGAACGTGTGCATGATACTTTGCTTAATTCAAGAATCGTGCTTGTAATCACATAAATGAGTTGTAATAAACTAAGTATCTCTAATTAAATGCACGTGAACTGCGCATATATATATATATATATATATATATATATATATATATATGTGTGTGTGTGTGTGTGTGTGTGTGTGTGTGTGTGTGTAGTTTATGTGTGAAGCTCTACTATGTTGTTGTCTCTAAAGGTAAGCGATGGATAGCGTTTTCAAGCGTACACATGATGTGTAGAGTTTCTTATTGTCTTACAATTAAAGACTAAGTTTCTTAAAACTCTTTCAAATTATGTAATTGCAGATTAAGTCAACAAATCTCTATCCCGTTATACATCAGCATACGACGGAACAAATGAAAATTCTTACAATAGAATGATTAGTGTCTTATACCATCATTCCTTTTAAATCATTTAAATCGTGATTTAAAAATGTATGAGTGCATATTTTTTAAAAAATAATTATCTTAAGTAGGGTTCTAGCGAGCATCAGTAGCGAAATCGCAACTTCCTAGTAACATACTTTATGTCAGCTTTTTCAGTTACGATGTCGCTAGAAGGATAAAGTAGACCATAAAAGGCAATCACATGAGCACGTAACGACCTCGTAAATAGCCACTTCAGGTGTAACGAGAGAGTTCTGATATCGCAACAATCCAAGCTTGAATAAAGTAAACACGTTATAGAACATAAAAACACAACACTTTTGGCATCTTATCCATCACTTCTTACGGGTTTCATCTCCAAAAGTTCAAACTTTTGCACATCTTCTCAAATCTCCTCAACTTTCTTCACATCAAATCTCCATTACCCATCCCATGCATGTTGGACACATCAATTGTGTCAAAACAAAGTGGAACTAGCCACTAATTGCATGCAAAAGATTGGTAAGTTTTGCAATAAATTCTCAACCACATTTTTCCCTATAGTTTTTGCAATTAATGTCAATCTTTATTTGTTCTTTTTCAATTTGGTAACATCTTTTGTTGTGGGTAGGAGAGGGACAAACAAGGTAGACCATCCCCAACCAAAATAATCAATTCTACCGACACAACTTTGTCATATACCAAAGGTACGATTTTTTTCATTCTTATTTGCTAAAAATTTGATTTTCTTGTACATAGTGCCTTCATTTATCATGTTATTACTAAATATCATGTCAGAAGCATGTCCTGAATGAAAATCAAGATTTTGTTTTAATGTTGTCCATAGCTTGCTTAGCCCTAAATTTTAGGATTATGAAATATAATGTTTTTACTACAAAGTACAACTTTGACTTATTAGTATTGTGTTAGTCATTAACTAATTTTAATGTACAAAGGAAAGCTTAATGGAGAGCCCTTCAAGTTCCGTTAACTCCGACTCAAGTGGGGGGGGGGGGGGAATGTTGTTGGCGGTTCAAGTGAGGTTAGAAGACAGCGAGAAGTGACTCGCGCATCGAAAGAAGCTCAACTCCTCACACATTGTCGCGAATTAGAGATTAGGATCGATAAAAAATACTAACACATGTCAAGTTTAATGACATTGGTGTTGCTATTTCACCCGACGATGATGCCGCGCGATGGTCTAGTTGGTGTGCTAAGAAGGATAGGATACGCACACCATTAGACACAACGGATTGGAGGCTACTAAGCATCGACATAAAAAAGGATATATGGAAGGAATGTAAGGTTAGTGTGGTACTTGTTATTTTTAATTTCAATTGAAAATTGTGAGTGTGACTATTTTTATGATCACATTTGTAGCGCCCCTTTATTATCGAAGCAACATCCTACGATCAAGTGAAGAAGAAGGCTCTTCAAATCGCATCAAAAGCTCATCGAGAACACAAATATACCCTTGCCAAGGATTATATCAAACCGAAGGGCACGAGGTTTGGGCAAGATCCAAGTACGCGTTACAATCACATTGTAACCCTTACTTGGGAGGCATTCAAGAAATGATGGTTAGAAAATGACACAAAGGTTAGTTTACTTACTACATCTTGCAATAATAGTGTCATGCGAATTAGCCAAATATTTTTGTTTCGGTTAGTGCTTTATTCCTAAAATAACATAGAATTTTTAAAAGGGTTTGGGGGATAGGAAGCGCAAAGCCACTGCTGATAATGTTATGCCTTACACCGGGGGTAGGGCGGGGTACTTGGGTGTGGGGAAGAAGACCTCAAAAAAAACATGAAACCGAGGTGAAAGAGCTTGTGGATGGGGGCATGGACGCGGAAGAGGCGAACAATCTAGTCATTGCCGAAGACCCTACAACATATAGTAGACAACAATTATTCGTCTTGGGTAGAATTAAAAAAGACGGGACTTTCTCAAGTGATGAGGCAAAAAAGGTGGCTAATCGAGTGGTACACTTTACCTACTACGCCATACCATGTTCCATTTTAGTATCTACAATCACACCATCAAACACAACAATTGATGACGATAATAACTTTTAATTTACAATACTACCTTTTTAGGACAAGGTCGAGCATGAAGTAGAAGAAGGCTTGTTCATCCCTATCGGTAAACACGATGTGCTACGTAGGGCACTTGGGAAGGCCGAGCATCCGGGAAGAGCTAAGGGAATTGGTGGTTATGTTACTCAAATAGAGGCGTTTGGTATCAAACGTAGTAGGAAAGAACTTAAACCATCCAAACTCCAAATAGCATTTAACCAAGCCAAAAAATCCGACCAAGAGGTCAAGAAATTGAAAATAATGTTGGCCAATATATGTTCTTTTATAAAGTATCCTCTTCCATCCGATTTTTGTGACACCGATCCAATCAATGGACTCTAGTCTAGAGGTTCACATCCTTCCCCACCACAACATGAGGTTGACCAACCTATTTTTGACCAACCTATTTTTGATGAACCTATTGTTGAACCCAACAAGGAAATATGCACACCTTCGGCCCCTATCAAAGAGCAAGTTCACATACAACCATCTGATCCCAAACCAAAGGTACGTTTAATTACTTGCACCTCAATCAAATGAATAATTCTACACAACTCATGATTATTGATATTTTTTAAATATATTCTTCCTACATATGTCTAATTCGACCTAATTAAACATGCCTTATTTGTATATTAGAACTCCCCTTCTTGCAAGTTGTACGCTGAATGTGGGATGAATTCCCAACCCCGCCACGTTGCAATGGGAAATTCATATCCTGACATGGCACTACATCATGAAGCCAAAGTCCCTATTGGTTTCGTTAGGGTTTCTATACTACATGTGTTAGTCGAGGATGCGTTGGTACCGGTCGCGGATCAAGAGTGCATGACAGTGGGTAAAGGTTTGGGCCGTTTTTTTGTGTGGCCCAAATGGTTGGTCGTTGATGTGAATTCTAATTCTATCCCAATTAATAGAAACACACCTTCACCCGTCGTAGACCCAATAGATTTTCCGGTAGCTAAGAAACCGATGTCGGTGGGAGAAGTTGGATTCATAAAATCACTCCCGGGATTCCTTCGCACGTTTTATGATCTGGTGGGCCACCATAGTCGGGATTCTGTTTACTATTTCTACTCCAATAAACAGGTGTTCGGCGAAGCGAGGGAATTAGTCGTTCCATGGGAAGACTTTGCCCTTTTCTGGCACTATAAAACCCTTCCCGAAACAATCCTTATACTACATCAAATGTAAGCTACTTTATCTCATCTCTTCTATCGTACTGCAAGTTACAAATTATCATATACTTGTGCACTATTATACGTTCATATCCCATCTATTGTTTATTTAGGTACATGCAATGCCTTGCTCTAAACGCAAAGACTTTCATTGGTTTTTTGCACCCAATATGCTTGCAAGAAATGAATGAAAGTAATCAATCACGACTTACTTATCTCTCTAAGATCCTCAGTGACAAGACCAAGACAATTTACATTGGCCCATATCTAGAGAGGTTAGTTTTCTTTTTTACAATTGGATATTTGCATTTCGTAAACATTCTAATCTTCGAGCCGGGTTCTTACATTTTCATTTCTTAAAATATGTAGTGGCCATTGGAGTTTTGTAGCTATGATACCATCGTTGAAGCAAGTGTAATGGATGGACCCGCTACATTTTGGTCCATCTACAAAATTTGCAGATTTATTAGAGGTTTCTATGCATAGTGCACATGACGACACACTACTTCCCTTCAACCTTATACAGATTCAGGTGACATTACAAATCCAATGCTCATTTATTTCCACTATGATTTCATTTCAAATCAAATCATTTGTTATACTTCTTCACTTTCAGCACCGAAAGCAATTGTCAAATTGGGAGTGCGGTTACTATATGATGTTGTACGCAAGCGAGTGCGTAGCTGGCCTTGTTCAAGATAATTTGGAATTACATCGCGTAAGCATTCTTATAACCTACTTATTGTACCTATTACTATCTACGTTGCATTTAATAGTATTAAAAAAACATTTCATATTCTTAGATTATCGAGGAAAATCATGCACCATACACCAAGAAGGAGTTGGAGGATGGTAAAGATGCATTGGCTAGACACTTGGTCCTTATTAGATCTCGGTACATCTCTAGGCCTCACATTCCCAATAAAAGCTAGTTTCTTTTTTTGTCAAATGGATGCATATACTTTTGAGTTCCATTACTTCCATTAGTTTATAAAGTGTGGCTTGATAGTGTTTCATGTTCATGTTTTGTGCTTAGATACCATGCATCTTGCAATTCAAAGCTTAGACAATTAAAATGAAACCCAATTTTAGTGGAAATGGGTGGAAATGGCTCAAATCCTATAATTTTGCGACACTTACAAATTCCCTGCGAGATCGTTACTTCTCTCGCCCATTACATTAAAATAGTTGCGATCATCTTGTACTATCGCTACTTCTCTCGCCAGAATTATATTTCTGAGCTTAGTTTTTGCGCCATCGCTACCCAATCGCTCGTTCTTCTCTGCCTCTCCAATCTGATCTCTGCCGAGCTCGTAACCATACACGCCAAAACCAGGCGAATGTCTAGCTTACTCTTAACGTCATTTTTTTTCTCGCTCACCCAGTGCTAAAACGACGTTGTTTCATCTTAGCGAGATCAGTAGCGAATTCGTTACTATACACATAAGCGATTTCCTTACGATGTCGTTACATCTCTCGAACCAACAATTTTTATTATATTTTATAATATGATTTTTACAATTTTTATATTTTTACAATTTTTATTAAATACAGTTGTTCGGTTGCGACCTCGCTACGTTGTTACTAGCGAGTAGCTAGTGGCTGTCGTAACCCGGCTCGTTTTGATTAACCCGAAATGTTTAATTTGGCTTGTAACGAGTTCGCTACTTATGACCGAGCGAATCGCCTCTATTTGTCGTAACCAGTCTCACCAGCAGATAATATATGACAACCTAGGCTCTCTTACGATATCGTAACTAGTATTAGCGATACGCACTGTAGAAGTCGTAACCAGTCTCGTACACATTCATAACAGTCTAGACTTTTCAGTGTAGCGAACTCGTTAGTATTTCATCTGGCGATCCGTAAGCTTCTGTCGTAATAAAACAATCAACCATTTGTTTGGGACTAGCGTTTGCTAGTTACGGTATCGCAACGAGTCAAATCATATCATCCAGACTTGCATGCTAGCGATTTCGGAAGTATTGAGCAAGGCGGATAACCCTTCATCCAAGGCGGAAACAAACGCCTTAAACCCAAAAACATCTAAGGCGGAAGAGGAACCGCCTTAGATGATTTTTCTCATTCAAGTCACAATCAGGGAAGGCATTTGTTTTCTGCCTTAACACATGAAGGATGAACCGTCTTAAATAGATTGATATTCTAGTAGTGATTGTATTTATAAATTTTAGCGTTGTACCTGTCATAAAATGTACAGATAATTAATTTATTAAAAATTTCTATATTAGTGTGATGCACGTCAAGGATTTATGCAAAGGATTCATTTAAGCATCTGAATATGATTACATAAGTTTGGCTAAAATAAACGGTGGAATTTAAAGAAGGATTCATTTAAACATCTGAATATGATTACATGAGTTTGGCTAAAATAAACAGTGGAATTTAAAGGCAGTTGATAGATGCAATTCAAAATTACTAATATAGTCCGTATTTATATGAAAGGACTAATATACCCTTACTAATTTTAGCTCTTTAGAAGTTATTAAAAACTTTCAATCCAACCCACTGTATTTGTTGAAATTTGTAATACTATCTCATTCTTCAAGCATCCGATCGATACATATTCATCAAATTTGCATAATACCATCCAACTTGAAATCTTCTAATCTCTAACAATTTCAAAAAGAATAAAAACCCCAAGACTCATCTTTACTGGTTGACTGCCATCACTCACGCTCCGAAGGTCGCCGGAATGTCAAAGGTCATCTCCTCTAGGTTTAAGTGATGGATTAAAGTGTAATTATAATCCAGAAATCGGCAAATTTTCCGACACGAATCGGCCGGGAAGCTCACGGTGAGTTTAACAAATACTCATCCTCCGTGACATTACAGCGAAACAGGGAAATATACGCCATCATTTCGGTCCGTGCTTTAGAGGATGATTTTTCGATACCTAGAAAAAGATGCGCAGAGGAGATTGAAGAAGAAGACCCAGATCCCTCTAATCTTTATATATTAATTATTTTCCACTGTAAGTCTAAGTACACTTTGTTGAGCAACTGGTTCTGGCGTTTGCCCAAAAGGTCATGAGTTTCAATCCTTTCTATTTTCGGCCCTGTCCAGTTGGCTGCTTGGAGCTATTTGCTAACTGCTAATACTGCTTGGGGTTGTTTGGGCTGCTTGGACCTGCTTGGGCTGTTTGAATTATTTTATTATTTATGGATGAATATTCATATGTGGTTTAAATGTAATTAGACAAGCTCAAATAAACAATATTTTATTAACAATAATTAAAATAACCTCTTTAGTACCTAAATTTCAAAACATTTTATATCTTTTCAAAAAATTTCAAATCGGATGAAATAAACTGCTTGAACTGCTTGGAGCTGCTTAAACTGCTTGGATCTGCTTGAAACTGCTTGGATCTGCTTGGATCTGCTTGAAACTGCTTGGATCTGCTTGACCTACTTGGAACTGCTTGCAAGAAGCTGAACTTGACATGGCCTTCGTAATTTTTATGAATACAAACCCGGTATTCCTAGACCGGTTTGAACCGGGTATTGGCTTCCAAGCTATTTACATGAAACTATAATTTGAACCCATATTTCTATTATAGTTAACTAGCATGATGGACCGCGCGTTGCGCGAATTGTAAGAAAAAGTTTGAATATTTTAAAGTGTATTATCAAGTTAAACTAAAAATAAAAGTTGTATGAATTTTTACTATTTGTGTTTATAATCTAGTTTTTTGAGTTCTAACTCGTGGGCCATTTGTCTTATCAACTATAATATTATCCTATCCTATTATAGAAATTAATAATTATTGCTTAACAAAAAATGAGAGGATAATTATGTGTTTATGTTGGTAAATATTATTACTTTATAACAATAGGTGACTAAATTAATAAATAGCCTACAAGTAATGGTGGAAAAATATTTCGTTTCATCAAAAGTATTTTGAGATAGTAATTGATCATTTTAAGGTATTAGTTGATTTTTTTTAAATAATGTATAAATTGATTTACAATCATCATATAACTGAAGTGATAGCTAAATTGTATATATGTTAAGTAAATTAACAGAAATATACTATTTAGATTGTTTGTTGTGGTAATAGTATATATATATATAGGTCAAATATTCCTAATTAATATGTTGATTCGTTTTCAGCTAACTAAATATGTTCTTTATCATTACCGAAACTACCTACATTTGATATAATTTTCATACCCGAAAATCTGAAATCATCACGAACAGTACAATTCTAAGTTTCTAACCTACTGAAACCGGACCATACCTTTATTAGCAAATCACAATATGAACCATAAAATATCAGAATTTAATACTCATGCAACAGAAGAGGCCATCTCTTCTACCATATCCCGAATTGCAGCTGCATAAAGATAAAGTTTCCAAGGGTTTTTTTACATCTAAAAGAATTAATTTAAATAATAATTAGCTGACATGCACATAAGAAAGCAACATGTAACGGGAAACTGCATAAATCTGATATAAATCTCCATGGTTATATACAAATTAATGATGATTTGTACGTTTTTTCTATGTGACGAAATCATTTAATATCATGAGATAATCCCTAATAAATCGTACCTTGACCAGAATTGTATACAGTGAATCTCTTCGTCAAATTCATCGTTTAACTGATGGGAGCAAGAAACTGAAGACTTCTAGACTCCAACACAAATACGACATTATTGACGGTTATGGACTGTATGAGGCAGTTATCTCTGTTAGCTCGCTATGCCCGCAGGATCAAAAATCTGTCCCGATAACCATTGTTTTTTTTAAATGAATCCATCCAAAGGATGGGGGGAAATTTATTTGACTCCCCTAACCTTATAAAAATCACCAAAATATTTATTTTGGGTATCGTTTTGGAAACTCACCACTAAATAAAGTGGGAGACAAAAGAAAAAAGACATAATGGCTCAAACATAGCCATGAAGCAAGATTGCTTCCAAAAATGATGGAGTCTATACATTAACTAAGTAGAGAAAGATAGGAAAAAAACTAGGACTATCATCAGAAAGAGTAGATTTAGAATCTATTAGCGAATTGTTAAATAAAATACAAAGCGGCACTAGAAAACAATTCTGTCTGTGATGTCTAAAATAGGTTGGCAGATTTGATATGCCATGTTATAAAATGAGTGACTGGATGTAGTAGTTGGTGTTGTGACAGTAGTTGGTCCCGATGACCATTGGCTGAGTGGATATTATATGCTAGTGAAATTGTATATGGAGATATATGCTAGGGCTATTGAAGGTTTTAAATTTGAGAGTAGTGCGAGCTACAAGTATATGGCATCTAAATTTAATTAGATCTTTTTGTTTTTGGCATACCATCCTATATATATAATGAAGTATAGAAAGAAAATATTTAGAAAATCAAAATCAAAGAAGATAATCGTATAAAAGGTAGTGATGATAATAATAATCTTCTATCATACTTAATTAATCATTGATAATTGCGGCAGTGTCATTATTCTGTATTATATAGAATATTTCCATGTATATTCCATATATTTTCCTTTCACGGACGTGTTAATTAGTTAGCATGATGAAGACTGAAACAATACAATTAATAGAAACAAAAAATAAATAAAATATATATATAGTAGGCGTCGGAATATGGTGAACTTGCGGTGGTTATGTGGCGGCTTTAGTCAAAACTACTACGTAGTTTCATCTTTTTTAATGCTTTTTATTAATTTATTTATTGAGTGGAGCAATAAATATTTTAGTTCCCTTTAGGATAACTACTTACCCATAATTAGAACTTTCTATATTAACCTTTACACTTTGAAAAATAATTAATTGGCTCATGTGGCTAGTATCTCTAGAATAATGTTCATGAATGTGTGTTTAATATTATAATATGTGAAAATCTTAATTTATATTTTATCGTGATTTTTAATAGTTGAAATACAATAATTGATACTTGACATGTAAAGTTCACGAGAATTTTAGTTTTCCTTTTTTTAGTACATTTTGTTTAATTTATCCACTAACACCATTTTTAAATTCAAAATCATTAAATGCATCATGTATTTATATACTTCAATAATAATATTTATTTTTCTTTTCTCATTTCTAGATGACTCAAATAAATTATGGCCATAATATAAGAGGGTTATTTAAAATGAGATATTTCAAGATTAAAAAATTATATTATATTAAAACTTAACTATGAAAAATTCAACCTAAACAAACTGAACTGCACTTCATTGAAAAAATCAAATGTATTGAAGAGAAAATGTCATGTGAATCAATTTGCTTAAATGTAATTTATAGCATGTTTTGTAATTTATAGCATGTTCTCTAAACTTATTTATTAAATTAAACTGTGTTGAAGTATAACAGTACGACTCAATAAAGATGAATAGCATCAACATATTTATTAATCATCTGTAGAATGTCATAAAGAGCAGTGCCGTTCCTTGGGGAGTGCGCGGTCGCACTGGGCCCCAAAATTTGAGGGGTCCCAAATTTTATATATTTAATATAATTGAGATATAATTGAAAAAATATTTAGAGATTTAAAATAATTTAAGGCAAAATTTGAACTAGAGAAAATTGAGAGGCACAAAAATTTTATATTGCGCATATATTTCGTTATAACTGATGTATAACTGCAAATGATTTATAAATTTTTTAGAAAAATGAGAAAAAAATTAAATTTAAAAAGATCGAAGATCATTAAATTATTTTTTGCACTGGGTCCCGAAAATTATAGGGACGGCCCTGATGAAGAGGTAAGAGTTAACTAGGAATTAGATAAGCACAAATCATGTATTGTTATAAAATCATATTCCGTTGAGTTTTTCAATAAAAAATTTCAATTCAGTTCAATTTAATTTATTTCAATTAAGTTTAGTAAAAATATAATTGATCAAATTCGGGTAAATTTAGACATACTGATTCAATTTTTCAATACATTAATTTTTACTTTAGTTCGGATCAATTCATTTTAATTCAATTCCACAATAAATAAGCTCAGACAAACATGCTCTAAATAGTCAATATGATGTTTTAAGGTAATTTCTGACGAACCGAACTATATATAAAAAATATAATCATTATAACTAAATTTAATCACAATATGTTGAACTGGGTAAGATCAGCTGAATTGTTCTAACTTAATTGTACTCAATTTAGCTAAGAACTGAATTGTACTAACAAAATGGGTAGATTGTACTAAATGGATCTACTAAGAGTATCTCCAATGGTTGCATTTTTGGATTTGCTTGACAATTTTTATAAAATATTTAGAGCATCTCCAATGGTTGCATTTTGGACTTGCTTGGTAATTTTTATAAATTATTAAGCACTATCTTACCATTGTTTTACTGTACACAAGCACTAGCTTTGTCAAACAACTAGTCTTGGCAAGCAACTAGTTTATGACTCATTTAGTAGACCCCACATCAATAATTCAATGTATTTGGTTGTGTATTAGAAATATGTGGGGTCATACAAGCTAATCTATACTATTGCTAACCATTGGAGAATTTTGCAACTTGCTAGCAAATTAGCTTGAATTAATGTAAACTACAATATAGTGTAGCTTACCGTTGAAGATGCTCTTAGCACTATCTTACCATTGTTTTACCCTTTACAAGCACTAGTTTCACAAGCAACTAGCCTTGGCAAGCAACTAGTTTGAGTAGGCCCCACATCAATAATTCAATGTATTTAGATGTGTATTAGAAATGAATGGAATCATACAAGCTAATTTATGATATTAATAACCATTGGAGATACTTATAATTTGCTAGCTAATTAATTAGCTTGAATTAATGTAAGTTACAATACATTGTAGCTTACCGTTGAAGATGCTCTAAGAGCATCTCCAATGGTTGCATTTTGTACTTGCTTTGCAATTTTTATAAATAGTTAAGCTACTTGCTTACCATTGTTTTTTGCCACGTCATTAGCCTTCTCAAGGAAGGGTTGCTTTCACAAGCAACTAACTTGACATTATTTTTGTGGGTCCTACATCACTAATTCAATAGTATTTGTTAGATATTGTGTATATGTGGAACCAAGAGTTATCTCAATAGAATATGTCCTAAGAGTTATCTTTTTTTTTTTTTTTAAGAATCCACCAAAGGTGGGGGGTTTATATTTGGCACCCCTGGCCTGTAAGCATCAAAGGATCAAAAGAACCAAGTTTGTTACATGTGGTTCAGCCATAGTTTGGCTCAAATAATGAAGTAATTACTACACTAGCTTCTTACTCTAACTATGTACCATCTCTAACCTTCGAGCATGTTAGCGAATCAATAAGTGAAACACAAATCTGCCAAAAAATGAGGGTGCTAGAGCTAACAAAACTGATATGATGATCACTGCTGTCCTTGCCAAAAAATAGTTGAAAATGTTCAAGCTGCTCCTTGTAATCACACTGATCTCCTATCAGTGGGTCTTCTGTGCCTGCAGGTTGCAGAAATCAGTAGCATCTGCCAGTATTTTATCTCAGTTTCTTATATTCATCATTCCAGATTTGTCAAGTAGTATTAATCCTCTAAGTTTCTGGGGAGCCTCATGCATTTGAAGAGTTAAAGAAAGTAAATTGGTAGCACTATATTTTGCAAGATAGTCAGCCACCAGGTTACCTTCTCTATATACATGTTGAACAATAACACCATTTATCTTGGCATGAATGTAGTGACTCAAACTCAGAAAATTCCAGTCAGCTAGTGTAGGGGTTTTAACACACCTAATAGCATTTAGACAATCACTTTCTAATGTATGAGCCTGTAATGTATGAGCCATATTAGCTGCAAATTCAAGGGCAAGCAGTTTAGCATGCAATGGTGAAGAGGCACAGCAGTGTTTAAGAACCATGCTTATTACAGTGCCATTTTTATCCCTAACCACTAGACCTAAACCAACTGAAGATATAGTAAAAGAAGCATCTACATTTATTTTTAGACCACAGTCTGGTGGAATCCATCTGACTGATTTAGCAACCCTAAACCTCTTTTGATTTATAAATGGGACAAGGCCAGTTTTAAGCAACTCAACATGTTTTTCTGCCCTTCCAGACAAGGGGAAAGCAGTAAAAATCAAGGAGAGTTTTTTAGCAATCTGAATTAGCAGTGAAGTGTTGGTTTCAGATCTGTCCTCAAATAAATTTTTATTCCTCCTAATCCATAACTGCCAGTATGCAGTTATTATAGTGGAAGCAAAAACAATTGTGTGCAGCTTAGAGGAGCCAATATATGCTAAGTAAAAGCAAACTCTGTGCCTATAGGATCGGAAGGCTGGTACAGGGACTTGAAACACTGAGTGTAAGAAATCAAAGATGGCCATATTATTTTCACACTTATTAAAAAAATGTTCAATTGTATCAGCAATGAGGGCATTTTGAGGCAAGCTGGAATCCATTTTTGACAAGAATATCATCAAATGGAACTAAACCATTCACTACTCTCCACATAAAAATTGACATTTGAACTGGTATAAATCTACTCCATACCTTTTTAATGGAGTGAGTGTCTGTTCCATGATGTCTCAAGATCTTGTATGTGGATTTGATTGTGAATTTTCCTCCCTTCTCTGGCTTCCACACAAGTGTGTCTTGATGATACTGTGAGACCTCAGCTTGCTGCAAAAAAGAAAGTAGGTTGGTAGCCAAAAATGGCTCCAGCGCAGGCATGACCTGGTATTTGTTAGCACAAAAATTGGCAACATTGAGTTTTGGGAAAGGCAAAAGGACCCCATCTGGCCATTTATAGTACAAAGCTCCACTCCCTGTCCAATTTGAGTTCCAGAAAGAAGCAGTCCCAGTTCCAATTATAACTTGTGACTGGTAATTGCAGAATTCTGTAACCTTGCAGATTCTCTTCCAAGTATGAGAGGCCCTATAAGATGAAGGGATATTCCACAAAAATGAGGTCCATGCAGCACTGTTTTGCTGCATTTTCCACCAAAGTTTGCAAGAAAAAACTGTTATTGTGGCTCTGATGTCTCTGAATCCAAGGCCATTTTGGTCCTTTGATGAGATCATTCTGCTCCACTTTCTCCATATCTTCCTTTGTCCCATTTGTGATTCTCCCCGGAAAAATCTAGCTCCCATCACCTCCATTTTCTTTATAACTGTTTCAGGTGGATGCAACACTGAGAAGTAGTGAGTAGGCATCGTAATAAAAACATGGTTAAGCAGTATCATTTTCCCTGCATAAGATAACCACCTGTTTTTCCATCCTGTAAGTAACCTTTCCATCCTTTCCAAGAGCAGCTGATAGTAGCAAACCTTGTTTCTTCCATTAAAGATTGGAACTCCCAAGTACTGAAATGGCATTTTTCCTTGCCTCATTCCAGTTTTTCTTTTTATGATCCTCAGCCTTGTATTTGACAAGTCTTTATGAACAAAGTACTCTGATTTCTCATAATTTATCTTCTGCCCTGAACAAATTTCATAGGCCATGAGAAACTTCCTCACTCTTCTTAAATTCTTCTTTGTGGCTTTGGAAAAAATTGTTGTGTCATCAGCATACATTAAATGGGAAACCATGTGTGCACCAGCAGCCAGTGTAAAGGGCTGTATATACTGGCTCTCCATAAGTTTTTTCAATCCCCTAGAAAAAGCTTCTGTGGCAAGATTGTAGAGGAATGGAAAAAGTGGATCTCCTTGTTTTATTTCTCTTGTAGATGGAAAAAAACCAACATCAACTCCATTTATGAGCACTGAGTACCAGGAAGCCTGAACATTTTGCATAATAATTTTTACTGTGTTTCCATTAAAACCAAAAGCCAGAAGAATAGAATTGAGGAAGGTCCATGAAATTCTATCAAATGCTTTCTGCATATCCAATTTTAAGATGATATTTCTCTGATCTGCATTTTTATTGAGTAATCTGAACATTTCTTGCATCTGCAAAATGTTATCCACTATATCTCTTCCCTTTAAGAAAGCAGACTGCTCCTGAGATAGTAATTTCCCCATCAAAGGTTTTAATCTTTCCATCAAAATTTTGGAGTAAACTTTACTCACAAAATTAGACAGGCTGATAGGCCTAAATTGGGAAAAGGAGCTTGGTTGAGGAACTTTAGGTATTAAAGCAAGCCAAGTACTGGCCATTGCTCTTGGCATCACCCCTCCTGCCATGAATTCTTGTGTTGCACTCAGCGTGTCTGCACTTATCACCTCCCAGCAGTGAGTGAAAAAGTGTGCTGAATATCCATCTGAGCCAGGTGCTCCATTTCTGTTTAGATCAAATACTGCTTTCCTCAGTTCTTCAATATCAACTAGTTTCTGCAATTGCTCATTATCCTCCTCATTTAAAATTTTGGGGATGAGATCCATGAAGTAATTAAGATATCTTCCAGATATGTCAGCTTCCTCCTCATTTAATAGTTTCTGAAAGAAAAGCACCCCTTCCATACTAATCTGTTCAGGGTCTATGATCCAAGCCCCATTGCTATTTTTAATTTTTGTGATCCTTCCTTTCTGCTTCTTTTCTCTGACCACATTGTGGTAATATTTTGTATTGGCATCCCCTTCTCTTAACCATATTACATTTGCTTTCTGCTTCCAAAAAATCTCCATCTCTTTCTGTGATCTTGTTAAAATTGCCACTCTCCTGTTTAGCTCCATTATATCCATTTCATCCCCTGTATTTTGATAGACTATCTCCTGCTCAGAAACATCCCTCTCAGCCTTCTCCAAATTGTCATTGACATTACCAAACTTTTCTTTATTCCATACTCTGATCACACTCTTCAATCTCTTTAGTTTGCAGACCATTCTTCTCATTCCAGTTTCAGCACAGTGTTGTTCCCAACTGGCCTCTACCAAACTCAGAAAATCTCCTCTGTTAGTCCACATCTCCTGGAACCTGAAGGGTTTAGGGGTATGAATCTCAGCTGTTTGGATTGAGAGTATCAATGGGTTGTGGTCTGAAGTTGTCCTATTCTTAACTTGGATAGAACTATGAGGAAATAATTCTGTCCAATCTCCATTGCTCAGCCCCCTATCTAGCCTTTGCAGAAGTAGGTTTTCCTTGGCTCTATTGTTTGTCCATGTATATTTGTTGCCCACAGTCTTTATTTCTTGTAAATCCAGTGCTGAGATTAAACTGTTAAAATCCCTAATGCTTCTTGCTGATGGGGGCCTTTTACCTCTCCTTTCACTACTGCTAGCAATAGTATTGAAATCACCAATGAAGACTGTGGGGGCTGCTGGCAAAGCTATCAGGTCCTCCCACAAGTCTTCCCTCAAAATTCTAGTCACCTTAGCATACACAAAACAGCAATGCCATTTAATTTCACACAAAGGTTTTTGAACTGAGATGAGCAAAAATTGATCAGATTGATTTAAGGCATGAATATTGAGATTGTGATTCCAAAAAATCCAAATTTTTGCATGATGTGCAGGCATAGCATTTTGGAAATGCAGATCAAATTGTAGTTGAGTGATATCAGTGTTTAGATGCATTGGTTCAAGTATACAGACAAGATCTATTTTGTTATGTCTTATCAGTGTTTGTAGTCTAAAAAGAGATGTAGTATATCCTCTAATGTTCCATACAAGCACATTCCCATATATGTTGTATTTAATCATAGAATGGATTTTTTTTGATTTTTGTGATGATCTTAACCATTGTTCTACAGTTTTTCCCCCCTCAGACATGCATTTCCTAGATTTCTTTCTAGGTTCTGCCATTAGATGAGTGTCAAGTTTGTTAGGAATTATACCTGAATTTTCTCCTGCTTCTTCTGAGTGTTCATGGTTGGATTTGAAATCCAGTTCACTTGCAGCCTCCTCATAATTGCCTGAGCTGCTCTCATCATCAAATTCCTATAAAAGCTGGAAAGAGTTAAAGGTAGGGACCTGTCTTGGGTGCTCATATGGAACCATTGCTAGGCTGAGGTTTCTGACTCTCTCCATAGGCTTTGGTTTTGAGGTGTGCAAGCTTATATCATCATAGGAGTAAAAAGGTAGTTTTTTGGGGTGGGAAACTAGCTTAAGAAAGTCTGAGGGTACAGCCTGGCTTTGTATGCTTAGTTTAGTTGATTCTCTGGTGATGATATTGTTCGTGCTGCTGTAGCTGGGTAGCTGTAACAGGGGACTAGGGCTTTGTGTGTTGGTTAACTGCAGTTGTGGAGTGGTAGTCTCCTTTTCTTGCTCACTGGAGGTGCAAGAACCCTTCAGTTGTTGGCCTGATCCTTGCTGAGTTGAGTGTTGTATCATTTCTTTGCTGGTTTGATCTTGTAGTGCTTTATCCTTCTGAGCTCTTGTGAGGCCTGATCCTGACTCAGTTGTGACCTTTTTCCACTGCTCTTTTCTGCCATGATTCTTCTTCAATTCTGGGTGAAGGAATCCACATCTCTGGTCATCATGGCCAATTCTTTTACAATATGTGCAATAGTAAGGCACATTCTCATACTCTATATCACATTCTACATATTTGTTGGGTGCTCCGATGATGATTGAAGGCTGTAGTGGCTGGAGAAGGTTCACCTCCAAACATATCTTTATAGCTGAGGGCCTGGAAAGAGATGCAGTGGTTGTATCCATCTTCACAAAAACTCCAATCTGGTTACCTATATCTTCAATAGCTGAGTTGTTGTAGTATAGGATTGGCGGTTTGTGTATTGTAGCCCACACCGGCACAACTAATGACTCAGTGTCGGTGGAGAATTCCGGTGACCACTTGAGAATCTTCATCGGCTTCCCATTAATGCTGCAAACGGCCCTCATCCAGAACTTGTGGTAATCTCCCTTGTCCTCCAATCTAATCAGAATGTGCCTATAATCAAGGGAGCCTATCTGAAATTTTCCGGCGATCCCCATCGCTTGAAATGCTTTGTGGACCAGGTCCATGGGTGGCTTGCCGTTGGTAAACTTACCAATCAGTGCATTGCTATAGTGAGAGGCAAAGGTTTCGATCGCCTCAGCAGCATAGATGCATGCAATCTTGCCGTTGACTCTGTGTGAAATTGGCTTAATTTCTGGGTTCGATGGCAACTATGAAAAGAGGGGTTGGCTTTTGGGTGCTAGTGCGTCTCTGAAGGATTTTCCGGCAGGAACGCCGGCGTCCCCAGGCGGAAGATCCGCCATGGGAGAGACGTTAGGTGAACGTTGTGTGTATCAGTTAGCTGGTAACGGATAAAAAAGGTGGAAGTTATTGAAATTTAGGTGGCGCGTGTTGTACAATCTATGAGAGAAGGCAGAGCATTATTCTAGTGAGAGAAACGTAGCCAAACTTCGCAACCTAAGAGTTATCTATTAATCAGTGAAGGTTAGTCTAGTTATTATTGGTGTTATTGAAAGTCGTATAAACTCTAACCTCTAACGAATTGAACAGAAGTAATAAAAATTCATATAAGTTGGTAATAACATATCCTTAGAATTATCAAAAGCTAAATAAGGTAATTTGGAGTAAAGTTTGATTAGTTTAAAGTTAACTAGTATAATAACCCGTGCCGATGCACGGGAATTTAATTTAAAAATATTATAATTTAGTAAAAATAATATAATGTAAGTTAAGTAATTTTGATCACGTATTATTTTGTGAAAATTAAGTAATATAATGTATTAATCTTTTGGTAAAAAACATTGGCCGCTAAAGCATTGTAAGTTTTCAAGAATCTAATAAACCCTTGTCAGACACCAATGAGATAATGACACGTGTACAATTGTAATGTTTTAACTGGTTAAGATATTTTAGAAAATTTCTAAAACCCTAACCTAGAATGCCTAAACCCGTCTGGGTAATGATTGAATACGTGGCCCAATCATAAATTAGTTAAAGATTGTGTGTCGCTATTTAACCGGTGACTGATATTGCCTATCTCAGCATGATCCTGATATATATTAAATTGATCTAAGTAACATAACCTTATTATCTCAACTTTTGAAACATTTCCTTATTAACTATATTAACGGTACTATGGATATGTTTATCATTTTTATCACACATCAAAATTTTCAATTCATTTATACTTTTAACCCTAGTGACAATGATGTATAGTTGTCCATGGTTAAAAATTGTGATATCTTAACCCCAATAATTGTAAATTGATTAAATTATTTCAATAAATATTTTCATACGTGAAAAAAAAATTTGGGATCCTTTCAAAATAAAGATGGGCACATTTTATAAAATTTGAAACTCATTTATCTCTATAATTCAATACACAATATATTTTAACAACCAAATTGAGGGAAAAATACATTGTATTCATTAATCCATAAATAGGAGCAATGAGTTGCAACTCTTCAATGTTCTAAATGTTTGATCACCTCAAAAACGTTTTTAACATTCAAACGTATTATGAAATTGATGACTAATCATTAACTCCCTTTGAAAGAAAAAAACTGATATTTACATAATTTTTTCTCAATATTTTTTAAAGCTTAATCAAAATATTATTAAATTCGGTTCTGAATTCATGAAAGAGTCAATATCCTGCGTGTCAATTCTAGAAACAAAAAAGAATTTCAAATTTAATCGGTTAATTTCAGAGTCAATACTTACCCAACCTATTGTGAAACTCTAGGTTGTTGAAACAATTATAAATTTACCCAACCAATCATGAAACCCTAGGTTTTTTTAGTTTATATATGGAGGCAAAACAACCAAGGGAGCAGAAATCATAGGAGACTACTTATATACATATTTTCATGTCTAAGAATGTAGATTAATGTCTAATTAAATGTGGAGTGAGTAAGCGTAAATGTCATTAGAGAGGGGAAAACAAGTAGGTATGATTTTTTTTATTCAGTTTGAAGAACTTGAAATGTATTTGATATTATTTATAATAGTCCAAAATCATAAATATATTCATCAATTGAATTAAAGAATAGAAAAATAGCATTGAAAGATAAGAGAATAAATGAATAATAAATTGAATAAAGAAGTGAAGGAAAAAATGAAGGAGAAGAAGAAGCATAACGGGATTTCACTGCAATCTGAATTGAAGCATGGACGGAGGAAGATGAACATGTGAAGGTGGGGGTTAAAATGCTCAATTATTTTGATTATTAAACGCGTTGAATTGAAAGTAGAAGAATATGGAAAGGAAATAGAAGCTGGGTAAAAGCCGGATAATATTGGAAGAAATAAGGAAATATTTTTTTTTCTTGGGCAAACCACCATTGGTGGAGCGATATTATATTAGGCATCCTCAAACCTGTTAATTAACATAAATTAAATACAATGATCTCCTCTATGGGACGCAATTTGTAAGATTACAGAGAGGTTTCTAAAGATATAGTTATTCTAAACCTTCTCCGTATCTGAAGCAAGAACTAAAATCTTAGTAGCTAGATACAGCCATACTAGTTCTCTACTTCGATAGTAGTACCAAAAAAGAGATGAATCGAGAGATTCCTAAAAGACCGACACAAAAGCGTCAAACTGCCTTGACATGTGTAATATCCCTAATTTGAAACATAAAATTTGCACTAAATGCTCAAATCTACAAGTGTATGCACAGAGACGCCGATAGTAAATTTAAAGAATTTACTACGACTTGGATTTCTCCTCTACTGTAACTGCACACACCGAAACCCAAGGGTCTTTCCAAAAGAAAGAGGGAGGCGACAAACAAATGGGCAGGGATACTCAATAAATTAGTCAAAGCAATTTTGCAAAAAGTCAGAGGTCAATCACCCATCTCTTAAAATCTAAAAACTCTAAGAAAGCAGAAAAGAGAATCAACCCACAATCCTGTCCAATATGAAAGCATCAATAAAAGATATCACCGGAATAAACCTGCGTAGCATATGGAAACTCCGGCGAGGCGCGATAGCATCCGTGTGGGGCAACCGGCGACGGACACACTGGTATGCCTGGCGGCGGCGCGTGGAGTACCGTCGGCGGCGCTTGAAAGACCGGCTGAAATCAAACGATACCTAATCGGACCAAAACTTGTCATCTCAACCTAATTGGGCCATCTCCAGTTGAGAAAACAATATGAACCTGTCCTACCCGAGTCGACCCGACCCGACCCAACCCGACCCGAGCCGACCCGACCGAGTAGAATCGGTCGGATCCAGGCCCAACTGGGACTCGCCGACCCTGCAAAGCCTCAAAAGCACCTGCAAATCACTGGGCTTGATCCTCCGGCGTTGACTTCCTCGGCTCACCTGCAAAAATTAAGCGACGCGACCCGTGGCCAATGGGCAGTGTCGGTTCAGCTTCGTCGATGCCGGACATCGTTGTGCTCGTGCTGTACTGTTCCGCAGCCTCGTCCGATCCGATGCCGAAGCCCCTCGGCTCAGCTCCAGACTGGATCTAGTTCAGCTTCCGGCGTTGACTTGCAGCGACTACCGGATCCGTCTCCGCCAAGCCCTCGGCTTGTAGATCTGCAACGTTCTCGAGCCTGATCCATGGTATCTGGTCGGAGATTCAGAAAAAAGAGACGTAATAGGTCGATTGAGATGGGGTTTTGAACTGAGGGTTGGGGATTAGGGGAAGGATAAGTATAGTAGGGGTGGGAGGGATGGCCTGCACGGCGGCGGAGCGCTGGCGGCCACCCCGCCAAGGTTTGGAGCCGGAAACTTTTTACCTGTTTGGGAAGAAAAGGGGAGAGAGCGTTTCTAGCGACGACGACCCTCTAATCTGGAAATAATTATAAATAAGGAAGGAATAAACATGTATAAGCAAAATCTTTAACTAAAATAAGGGAGGTGATATGTAATTTGTGATTGTTTCAAAAATTATTTCAAAATAAGGAGAAAATGAAACCTCAACCATAAATATTAATCATCTAATGATCATCTAGGTGAACACTTGCTATCTTCCGGTGGTCCATAGGCCAGCGGGCTCAATGGGTAGTCGGTTGAGGTTCAGGTAGAGAGTATTTGCTATAATAGAACCGATTTTTCTGTTTTTGCCTCTGAGAAAGTGGGATGGTGAATTCTAACGAGTTCTAGAATGATATACTCTATACGTGGCAGAAGGAGGGAAGTCTGACTTTAGCTATGCTGTGACCGGCATTGATACAGAGATGACTTAGATTTCTTGTAATATTTTTAGACACATCTCCAATATCTCTCTTTGCTTCCGATATTAGATCGGAATATAGCATTCGGGCAAAACAAATTGCCACAGTTACCCCAAAAGGGTTTCATGTGTAATATTGGGTTTCAAACCTGATCATGTAATTTTATTGTTTTTATTAGGGTTGAGGAGTCGTGAATAATCCTCCCGTCCACTTGGATGGTTTAAAATTAAAAAAAAAAAAGATCATCTAGGTTGGGAAAATTGATCATCTTTTTTTCAAGGCTATGATTATTGATCACCAGCCCAGATCAGCTTGAGACGCTGATATAGATAGCGGATAAGAATAGCATTCTTCAGGCTAGCGAATTCATCTAATGCCATCATCATAAATATATTTCATATCCCTCAATAACCATGCAAAAAGTAGGCGCTTTCGAGATAAACCTTATCACCCCACTCCTCCTTCTAAGTGGCAAGAATGTAAACCATTGCAGACTGATCATCAGCTTCGAAAACCGGCCTTCCCACGAGCTCCTTCGTCAGAACCTCTACAGCTTCATCCCTAATTTTACCCTTAGGTGCCATTGGCGACCAGGTATCAAGAAAATCCAAAAGACCACTGGCAATTCCAGATCAGAAAACTCCCAGTGTTCAAACCAATCCAGTTCTTCTCCTGTCATGGCATCACTGTCCATCCACCACAAGAACTCGAATTCGGGGACATTCATCAGCATCCTCCTGATGAATGGCAGCTTAGCCTAGAAACCAGACATTTCAGCATCCAAAAGAGCAAAATTATAGAAAATCTCTATTACATGAACTCTGTAGTAATCAATCTTGTTCTTGATCGACTTTAGCAAGTAATGATAATCAACAGGATTCTCATTTGGCTTTGACAATCATGAAATCAAGAATGATGATTATAAAAAAACACATGCCAAATTATTAAGGCAATAAAAATGTTGAATTTATATGCTTGCCTAAGAACATACATGTGCAGAGATGCACAAATATACTTGCAGAGTTGAACATACATAATGAACAAAAGAGTGAAAATATGCACACACAAAAATAGCACAAAAATTTGACAATCAGTCTCCTGGCAGCTCATAAGCTAAACAATACTCTCCGTAATGTTGATTAAGGAATAAATTTGACGTTACTCCAAAATATTGTATTAAAAAAGCAATGAAACGCACCAGTAAGCATAAATTATGTTGCTATAGATGATAGCATTCAAAACACCGCAGCACTTCCACAACACAACACAAAGCCCAATGATGACCTATGTCATAACAAATACTGATGTTTTTCAGGATTTAAGTTTAAGAAACAACATTCCAAAACAATGATTTCAGAAAACACGAGATTTAAGACTTACTCAACATTTCCAATTCTTGCAAATCCACCCACAACAATACTATATGTGACCAATGTCATATTAACTCCCTCATCATTCATCTGCCTCACACAAGAGAGTGCTTCCTCCATGTCCTTCGCAACAACAGCCTTCTTGATAACCCTTCTTGATAACAGCGCACCAATCTGTTATCTGTTAGCACCAAAAGAGAGGAAGTTGCAGTTAGAAAAAAAACATTAATTATCAAACAGCTGAAACTTAACCAATTAAGTACAGCCAGAACATTTATCCATGTACCGAAACCATCTGTAAGCTCAAAAAAACAACTAAACCATTAAGAGTCTGGGAAGTCAAACCTTATGCTTAATTATTAGTCTGATTATAATGTCTTTCTAAGCAGATAAACTAAACTAAGAAGTAAGAAGCATCAACGACACAAAAATAGATAAGTTGGATCATGAAGCAGCACAAAAGGCAAGAATTCAATAAAAACCGATTAATCGATGCTACATAACATAGAACAGCAAAACATGCAGGTACGTTTTCACACCACAACCTCATCACATCAGCTATAACCACACCAAAATTCAAACAACTCCCGATCTAAACACAAATTCAGCATCAGTCAATCAGCACCGGCGTACGGACACCGGAAACAGTACTATACATTAAGTTACCTTCTTGATCTTTTCAAAGCTGTGACAACAGCCTGCCAGTTCTCCTGGTTCTGTAGACCTTGCCTCTCCCTCTCTATATCTCGAATTGACCGATCAAGCATCCACTTTAATCACAGATGATCTCTATCCAGCAACAAATAACCCTAAATTCAAATCAGGGTTTTTCAAACACCTATGAAATCCAAAATTTTAAAATTTTAAAGGGATCGTACGAATATACCTGCAGGAGTTTTTCTCTTCCCGAAGAGGAAGCTCACTCATTGCTTCAGCATTTCCAGTATCGCAGGTGTGATTCCCAGTTTCATAACCATTACCACAACCCCTCCAAAGAGGACGAAAGTAACACTCACAATCCAACCATATGGCCTCAGGATAACTCGATTTTCAGGAAGCGGAGGAGGTTGTTGGTGACGACATCAACTTGGGTCTTCGCCTTCATGTTGAAGAATAAACTCGGGAGTGAAAATATGCACACACATTATCTCAAGAAAATAGCATAACTTCTGAAAAAAAAAGAATTATAAAAATCTCTCTTTGACATTTCATCGAACACTTGCCAAGCAAAAAGAAAAAAAAAACTGCTAGCTATGCACCTGATAATGTTGCACAAAAATCACTGCTCAATCATGTGTGTATTAATCACAATATTATCATTGAAGGCATATCAACCCGAACAATCTATCGCCTGTGGGCAGGATCATATGGATGGTCCTTGGAAGGGATCTCCAAAATTGCTGACACTGGTTTGTTGTAGCTATCCACTAAAAACCTTATTATGTTTGCAATCCATGAATCATGCCACCAAAAGAAACCTCAATCAGCCAAATTTAACACAAAAAAAGTGAACTACAAACTTGTATAGAACCAAATGTTAACTTACATATTGGCTGATCAGAACCACAGCAACATCTTCCCGGGAAGTAAAAACAACCGCTGCCTCAGTCTCAGATCAACCTGCCATCGCTCGCGCCACCCACTCCAGTCGGCGGCCACCAATGTGCATCGAAGCCTGCTTCTCGAAGCCCGGCATCGTCTCTGGTGGTTCATGGCTGAAGTCGCGCCTTCGTTTCGTTGAAAATCCCTAATCGGAGGCCGGGCTCTGCCAGAAGTTATGAAACGGAAGGAATCGATCAGGGAGAGGATTGAAGAAAAGGTATAAATTGTGGTTAAATGTTGATTGGTCACGTAAGGGGACCATGGGAAGAAACGGCAATTCAGAAAGAAGAAAACAAAAACAATTCTGATAAGTAGGCTGATTTGTCAATCTATAATAATTTTAAAAATAATTTAAAATTCTCACAAAATTCTAAATCGTTATCTTTTAAAGTACAGTAGAGATTTAGTCATTGATGTCAATAGAAGTGAGGTTAAGATTTGACTTTCAATTGATTTACAACTAATCTAGCTATCAGTGTATATATAAAGTAAAAATAAAATAAATTGAATTTGAATTAATATAAAGTCAATTAATATTTAACATTTTTAATTAATCACATGAAATTTAGTTATACTCAATTTTTCCAAAGTAATAATAGAAAAGTCTAAGTAAGATTTGGTCTCTTAAGTTAAATATTAATTTAAACGGATAGTGTTTAAATTAAATTAATTTTAGTCTTTAAAAACCACTTAAAATTTTTTGTTTTTGTGAAAATATTGGGACTTAAAAGTGTAAATTATATGTATAAAAACAAAAAATATGGAAAGTGTTGAGACTAATTGAAAATTATTTTGTAGAGATAGGTGAATAAGTAGGTATACAAAATAAATGGGGTCAACACATAATTTCATATAAGTAAACAGCAAACCAAACCGGTCTGGATCAGGATAAACCAATACTCTGGTTCTGTTTTTGTTGATTTTGTCGAAAATGAAAAATAAATGTAGCAAGAGAGATTCGAACCAAAGACCAACTAAAACTAACTCATGGGTAGTTAACTACCAATACTATTTGCTCTCAAACGATAAGTGTTGAATCTACACTAACTATAAGGCCGGATCCCGTTGACCCTCTCCGGTATGGGTACGCTGGCAGGTTTTCCTCCGGGTTCCGTCTCACAGATATTTTCTTCTTCGCCTGCTTTGCCTTCTTCGTTCCCGGTACTGTACCCGGTGTCCCGTCTCAGTCAACATAGCCACGTGCCCGCTTTCTAATCCCTCTAATTACCGCAAGCTGACACGCAGGTGCCTGATTCACCGCATCCGCCGTGCCCAGCTGCTTCTCTTATTCACCTCATCAAATGCCTCTCCACCCTTACCCACTCCGATTCCCAGGCAACTTCCCTTTCCCTTCTTTCAAATTCGTTGTTCTTTCCTGGTCATCTTTGGTGCTTGTTTCGCATAGGCCATCGTCTTGGGATTTGTTGCATTCGTTTTGTTTCTGGGGTGTGATCCCGTTTGGTTTTTTTTCGGTCTACGTCAGTACTTTTGGATTTACGCTTATGTGTCTGTGGCCTCGATTTAGGCCTTCTATGCCGGTTTTCTCGTTTGGTTTTGAGTAGCCGTTTAGCAAAAATTATCTTATCGTTATAGTCTTCCATCGTCTGATTATGCTGTCATATGGCGTTTGATGGTGATTTCGTTTTGTAATCCTTTTGCATGTGTTTGTTGCTTACCTATTTTCTATTTTCTTTTGTTTGCAGGCCTCTGGCCATACAGTCGCTATGCTTGCCTCTGTGCCACAGCCGAGCAGGTATTTCCTTGGCCTGTCTGTTTGTTCACCTACTGTTGAAATGAGGTCATTAGTTGTTGACTAAAGACCAAACTAATTCATGGTATTTTTACACTTTCCCGTTATATGTTTGAACTATAAATATACACTATTGAATTGTGCCTTGATATTTCCCCGTTGGTTGATTATGTGTCTGTGTGTTTGTTTTTCTGTTGTTTGGTTTCTTGTTTGTTCCGGTGTGGCTCTTGTTCTTGTTTCCCTGTTTTTGTCAAGGTGCTAAAAAGGCATTTTCCTGCTTCACTTGGATCTGGTTTTGCCTGTCTTTCTATGCTTGGCGATCTTCACCTATGAATATAAGATTTAATTGTTGTCAACTGGTTTTGCTCTCTTCTCTTCTTTCTTGCTTGTACAGTTAGGTTTTGTTGTTCTTGCCTGTGGTGAAATGTTAATAAAGGTAGAAACTACAAAACGGCCTCTTCTGAATTGGTTTTGTCTGTGTCATCGCACGCATTTAGTTGGGATTATGGATGATTGGGTATGCAGAGTTAGTCTGTATATATGGTAAACTTGTTATGCTTGTTTCAATGCTTCCCCTGATGATCAGCGCCTTAAATAGTTATATCCTGTTATCGCAGACCATGTATGAAATTCTGAAGTCTTTTCTCTGTCTTTTTTTTCTCCTTGTACGAATATAAGATCATAGTATATTACAGAATGTAATCAGGGATTGTAAAAATATACTAGGTCGCTATTGTCAGATAGAGATCCAGAGACGTCAATGGAGCACAATTATGGCTTTAAGAGACTGTAAAATATAAAGTATGTATTCATGCCATGTTTCTATCTTTGATCATATGATGGTTTTCTGCTCTCACAATGTCTTTACAATTGGATTTTTTTTACTGCGTTACCTTCCTCTGAAGAAACTGCAAATACACTGAAAATGAATCATGCAATACAAGTTCAATGTTTATCTTATAGAAGCAATAAATCCGCTGCTTTGACTGCTCTTGGAAGGCTTCTTGAGACGGCCTTGTCATCGATAAACAGGTTTGGTTGATTGTGGCTATGTTCTGTGTATGTGCTGAGCCATTGGAAACTTTTTATCTGATTTTGTGATGTGACAGGGAAAAATTGCGCATTTTGATTCGGATGAAAGATGCAAGTGGAGCCTTCAGGTTTGTCATGTACTTTTTCGGTTATTCGTTTGTCCGTATACATTATTTTAGTGGTGATTATGCACTACATCTATTTTTCGTCCCAAAAACAATATCCTTGGCGCTTAGATGATGTTATCCTGTTACATTCTTTAGTCTGTGTGAAATTTTAAAAAGCAAAAGGATAAAACAGTCTCGTTTATATTTGAGATTGTCCTTCGCTGTGAGAATTTCTTGTAATTTGTTTTATGCAGGATGCATCATGGCGGAGAAATAGATGCTCGTGCTTGCTATACGGGTTTAGGCAATTTTTATTCCCTCTATCACAAAATTTCTTTTTTGTCTTATACTGGAAATTAGGGGGTTTATTAAAGTGTAGTGGTTTATGTTCGTTTAATTCAATTTGAGGCTAACTATCATATCCTCATTTTTTTAAATGCAGCTCATGTTTATTGTGTGTTTCATTCAGGTTGCAAGTATTTTGAATATTTTGGATCATGAGCTGGTTCGAAATGTTGGAGATTACATTTTTAAGGTTAATTTTTTACCTTTAAATTATTTGAGCTCATTATATGGTTGCACGGCTGAAGAATACAAATATGTTACTTTGCTGTGTTTAAAAATATGGATTGCTCTTTTTTTTTGTTTGCTTGATAAATTTGTAATGTGCTCCTTATTTATGAAATTTGAAATGTTCTGTGCATCACTGTTACTGTTATGCTAGCCTAAATCTGATAAGAAAGCGTGCTAATATCACCTCAGGAAGCATGAGGAAAATATGTTTTGATTCTGCAATAGAATTGATTTAAAGTCAACTTGCTGCATCACCCAGTTAGCATAAGATTCTCCACTCGAGACAGTAACATAAGTAAGGTATCATGAGTAGTGTGGCGTGGTAGAGCCAAGCCTGGCCCACAGGATCTCGTTGCCATATCCAGATGAGTTGTAGTATTTCTGGACTGCTGGAATGCTGGCACTGTACCAACCTCGGTATGTATCAGCAAAACTGAAGAGCTGTTTGGCATCAGTTTGCAAAACTCGGGAGTATCCAGCGTTGGTGGACTTGAAAACTAGAGATGCAGATGCTAATGCAGCTACAGTCTCTGCTGCAACATCAGTGCCTGGATATGTCGTGTTCACTGCTGTGAGCGGGCAGACTTCTGACACGGCCTCGGGCCGCTCCCAGCATCCGTGATCCACCTCAGGATCACCTACCTTCTGCCCGAGTCGGGATTTTGTTCAACTCAGATGGTAATACAATCAAATGGTCAAATCAGCGCTATCAGATATCAAATTATTACATACCTGGATGTAAAGTAAGTTTTCTGATGGATACGCGTTGATGATGTAATCAGTGATCCATTTCAGGGAATCGAGAGCGTAATCAAGCTTCTTCGCCTGTTGCATATGGCTTTGATACTCTAAAATGGACAATGACAACATGGTTGCAGTAAATGCCATTGGAAACCTGGTGTGTTTGGTTCGCAAGGTTTTTGAGAGTCTGGATTTTGTTTTGCGTTTTTGAGAGTTTGGGTTTTTGTTTGGGATTTTGAGAGTCTGGTTTTGCAAAATCCTTGTTTGGTTGGGTTGAGTTTGTGAGTATGAAACAAAATCTTTGATTGGTTTTTAGGATTTTGCAAGTTTGGATTTTGGGAAACTTGGTGAACCAAACAAGATTTTACAAAACTGGACTTGGATAGTCCAAGTTTTGCAAAAACTTGTCCAACCAAACACACCCCAAACTTTATGTTATCTCCTGCATCATACATTCCTTTTGATAGATCTAGGTTTTCTTCTTTCCCATCTTGTAAACCTGAATCTCCCTTCCACTCGATTTTGTTGCTCACCAATTTACCAGCTGCAAACAAAGACCATTTCATATGATGTTATGCCATTTTATATATACACTAGACAGAATATGAGTGAAATATTCTATACATTTCTGAACATAAACAAATTGCATAGCAACGGCTAGAGCCTCGACATATCTGTCGTCGACAGAGGTGGAGGGCCGGTGAAGATGAGGGTGTCGCCGGTGCGCACGCTCCCATTTTTGATACCAATGCCACAGAGTCATTCCGACCGCGGCTGCCACCATGGCTAGCATGAGACCTGCTAGCACAGATCAGAGCCATTTCTTGTATTTATTATTGGTGGATGATTTAGTTGGTGAATATGGGAATTTATCTTCCATTAATCCAACTGATTGAACTGATCCCTTTCCAGATGAAGAAATAGTCTCTACATGTATACATGTGTGTGTCTTTGGATTCTGGGAACTGGACTGTAACTAGAAAGTGAAAGATTGAAATATGATGATGAATCCGGGACTTGGTACAAAAAGGGTGTATAGCTATTTGGAGTTTTTGCATATAAAATACCTCTTTTTTAACCAGTCTAAAATGTTTTAAAATAAAAAAATATCTGTTGTTTAAGCGTCTGAATTTTAATGTATTTAGAATAAAATGCTTATTTTTTAAAACCATCTTCAATTTCAATCAAAATCGTTTAGCTTTTAGAATAAAATTCTTATTATTTAATTGTCTGAATTTCGATCTAAAATATCAATTCTTCTAAAAAATTGCAGACTTTATTTGAATTGACCAAAATTATATATTTAACAAATTCAATTGAATTCAGTTGAAAATCAAGAAAGCCTAGCAAAAACAGGCCTAGATGAATGTTAATGATACATACAGATTCGAATAAAATTGTAAATTAGCATAATTAAAAATAGTAGAATACTCAAATTATGGTCTAATAGAGAAAAAAAATTCAAATAAAATCATTTAAAATTACAATTACAAAATTGCCCATGAATTAAATGACTAATTAAATCATAATTAAATACATTAAGAAACCAAATATTCCCAATATTTATTTTACTGCTTGGTTTCAAAAAAAAAAAATCTTGTCATCAAAACAGCATCTCATACATTTTTGTAAACGATGAATCTTACAAGAAAGTACGCCATACTACCGATACACTACTTTTTAGATACATGATTACTACAAACTTCAGGTAAAGGAAAATTGCGTGGCACAAGGAAAAACCCCCATTCCACGTGTACGGTTCACATTAGACCAGCAGCTAAGCCCCAATTAGACCATCCTCAGAACATCAAAACAAAATTCTAATTATACCCAGAAATTCAGCAATAACAAAGGCACAGATAAAACTTACCTGCAAACATTCAACGGAAGTAAAACAGCCGGCCGAGAATACGAGTCCTTTTTCGAATAATTTCCATAAAATGAAATATAATTTCATTCAGTTCAGTGTAGTTCAGTTAAAATTAATATTATACTTTCTAATATTTTAAATACACATTTATAATTTCAGGCTTGCGATATGTTTTTCTTTTTAAAATATAAAAAGTGTTACGTACCCTTAAAAAATTCCAATTTATAACTACAATTATACTATTTCAAAAAAATTTCAGAAAATAAAACTAAATTACAGTTCAAGGCTGGGTTAAATCTGGACTGAATTACACAAACTGTAATATCCATCCCCTATTTAGAATATAGAGAGGAATATAACCACACTCCTGGTCCTGGGTCTTCTTCTCTTCCCCATCTGACCTCTGCACATTGGACAAATCTCCAATTATAATTTGGTGACCTTCAAGGCATCCAGATCCAAGCATCAATCGCCTAATCTATTGGTTCGTCTCGATTCTCGGTGATTTGAATCGAATGAAAACGAAATCTTCAACTCAATGAAGACAATCGCCGGAAAGTTCATCGCCGATCGCCGGGATCAATATCCATTTGGAGTCGTTTTGACTGAATTGGCGTTCGTGATGTAATTATCAGTTGTCTTGACTTCTTTTCTGAAAAGTATCAGAAAATTGAAAATTTTACGGAGTTGTTGAAATTTGTACAGAGGATATTTTTGTCCGTTCATTCAAAATACAGGATTGCAAAAATAAATGCGGGACTGCATCTAACAATCCCCAATTTAAATGTACATTTTAATTTTTCAATGATTTCTTTCAAAATGGCCAGTATGCTTTAAAGCATGAACAATAATATGTATAAGTAAGTACTTCAACTAGACACATGCACGGTACGTTAATTTTTTTTAAAAGATTGAATATATTCGGATCAAAGACCATTTTTTGTTTCACATTTTATATGAGGTAACAATTTTTTTAAAAATTTTTAAACCACTTAAATAAGTGGAGTGAAATTTATTAGGTTCGGTACACCATAAGACGCCTACGTAGGTAAGTATGTTACAATTCGATTATTGAAATCGTAAACATCTAGAAAGGATCCTTAACCTTACCCATGTCAAATTTCACAAGCATGTTAGGTCACGCAATAGCGATACCCAAATCTGCCGATAAACTGACTCAATACCTGCAAGCATATTAGGGTTTGCTACGCAATACCCAACTCTACCGACAAGTACGGGGCTTGAGAAAAAGATCCCCTCCCTTATATCATTCCCATTTCTATTTTCACAAGCAATTTAGGTCACGCCAAGGCGATGTCCAATTCTGCCGATGAAAAGACTCATAACTTGCAAGCATATTAGGGCTCGCTAAGCGATGCCCAACTCTGCCGACAAGTACGGGGAAAAGTTAAGGGATAAGTTCTCTAATGCATTTTCAACAAAGAGAATGATAATTTATGCTATTACAAACTAGATATCATTTATTTGACATTCAAAAAAATCAGATAAGTCTGCTTCTCATCTTCACTCTGTATATGTAAGATCAGTTCCATGAACTTCAATCTTCCAGCCTCCAGCCCATACACCAGGTCCATAGCTTCCAAAGTTCATAGTCCAACTTGGTTCCAGTCCTTGCTTCAGCTCCCCAGAAACCAGCCTTCAGTTTGAGGTTGTGATTCCTCCAATCTGCCAAAAAAACAAAAAGAAACCAGCAGTATCCATGTCCTAGAAATAAAATCATCTAGCAATAATATAAGGACATTCATTACTGTCCATAGCAACAAGTCCTTTAATATGTAGTGGTAAATTCCGATCATTAAAAATCAGGACTTGATTAGGTTCTTTAGCTAACTTAGACAATGAATCTGCAATAGCATTAGATTCTCTTAATATATGAGTATAAGAGACAGAGAAATCACCTGCTAATGTCCATATGTTTCTGATTATATTCAATAGCTTCCATGGAATTTTATACTCCCTGCGGACTATCTTTAGCAGTATCAAAGAATCAGTTTCCATGTTAATCCTCTGGTATCCTTGAAAAAAAGCCGCTTCCATTCCCAAGGCCATTGCAACAGCTTCTGCCTCCAAACAATTCGTAACTTGCAATGAACATGCTTTGGCATACAAAACCTTCCCTGTATGATCCCTGCACACAACACCAGCTCCACTTTTGTCATTCCTTAGGAATGAACCGTCAGTGTTAATTTTGATAAAATCCCTCTCAGGGAGATTCCAGTGGACTATCCTGTGCCCTTCATCCATTCTCATTCTGGATTTAATCCAGGATTTACCATGAACTCGTTTAATATCAGTCAACATATCCATCACCTGTTTGACTATCAATTGTTTCTGTGGTACAATATTATCAGATATATATGCTACTCTTGCACACCAAAGATACCACAGAACAGTAACTGGCAAAAGCCTGGCTACTCTCAAATGAGAAGGTGCCAAACCCTGTAATTTCCAATAGTAATAGATCAAATCCCACAAGTTTTTAAGTTAATTATCAGACTTTTAAAATAATACTTTTAATTATTTATTTTAACCTAACAATATGTAAAAGATCATAAGTTTAGAATAGGACGGTCTCACCCAAAATTCTATATTACTTGATTTAGTTATAATATTATCAGTTATCTTTACTATAGTTCACTATATATATAGGTGGTACTAGTACTAGTACAGACTATTGCACCATATGTCACATTTATTACTTATTTATTTTTCTAGATTCTTAATCATGTCTAGGTGTGCTCTCCCAAGCTGATTCAAAAAGATTAGTTCAATTGATTTCAGTTGAATATTTTCCTTTTAGTTTTGATAAAATTTAGATTAATTTAACCATACTAATATTAGTTTCCATAAAATAATTGTTTTTAGTGTCACTTAGTTCTAATATGCAAAAATAAGATAAGGGAAATATGCGTTAAGTTGCTCAATCTATATCACAAGGAAGTTCGCAACTAGATTTGGAGTTGAATAACACTGTTGGCGATACTGCTGCTAAATTTGTAGACCGGTTAGACTTTTAACCTTATATCCTGTTAGATTGCTTTCCCTCAATTCAGTATTTGGCCACTAGCCAATCAGATCAGGATTGGTTGGGATTGTTCTAGTACCAATATTAATTTGCATATGCCTATTTTTAGACTTTTGTGATTTTTTCTTAATGTTGCGCTGTAGAATATCACCTCATAAGAGAAATCTTTATAATAATTTCTAATTAGGCTCTTGATGAAACTTTCCTATTAGTATTATGGCTAGATAGAATAACTCGGTATGCTTACATACTACTCTGTTGTCCAACCTTGTGAAGACTTGTTATTTTCCGGTGGTAAAGAGGCCACCGGGCTCAATGGGTAGTCGGTTGAGGTCCAGGTATAGAGTATTTATTATAATAGAACCGATTTTTTCTGTTTAGACTATGAAAAAGTGAGATGGTGAATTCTTATGAGCTCTAGGATGCTGTACTTGGTGATTTCTATACGCAGGAGAAGGAGGGAAGTCAGGTTTTAGCTATGCTATTACCGGTATCGATACAGAGATGACTTTGTTATTGTAATATTTTTAGCCACATCTCTGATATCTCACCTTGCTTCTGATATTAGATCGGAATATAGCATTCGGGCAACAAATTGCCACATTAACCCCAAAAAGGTTGCATGTGTATCATTGGATTTATCCAAACTCAATCATGTAATTTTATTGTTTGTAAGTAGGGTTGATGAGTCGTGAATAATCCTCCCGTCCACTTGGAGGGTTTTAATTATTTTTTTTTTTTTGAAAACCAATGAAGTTCGCAACTACAACATTGATGTAGACGATGAGAAAATATGTATAAAAACTGAAGAAAGTTGTAGTGGTTATTGAACCGCATTTCAATATTTTCCATTGAATACTTTTCATCACCCGTACAGACTGGAATTTGAAAAAATATTTTAATGATAAATGTTATCTTCTAAAATTATCCATAGTCGTCAATGCATATGCAAAGGGTGATGATATTGGCGGAGGAATAATTAGCATCCAAAGCAATTCTTTAGTAATTTTCCTAAAATACCCTCAAAATAAATTCTCCATCATTCTAATCCTGGCCTATCATCTTCTCAAATCAGTGTTCGGTATAAACAATGGGACAATAGGGTGATTGAGATAATGGCTGGATAACGATAGAGTCACGTAACACTCTCGCTTTCCTTTGAGAATATTTCGACCCTATCAGCCTGGGTTACACGAAATTCCTCGCAGGATAAAACTATCGCTGCATTCTTGATCCTAGACTTGAATCAATAACATGCCTTAGAGTATTAGTATTTTTGGATTGTATAACATGAGAAAGTCTGTGGATTTTCTCACTGGCGTATATTTCAGTGATACATGCATCATTCACACATGGTTGAATAGTTCACTGTAAACCTCATCATGCATCGAAAACAAATCACATGTATTTATAGGTATAATCATTATATCGTACCACCGGTTCAGACAACCGTGTGGTAACTCCATACGTATCAAGTAACCACATGCAACTATGCATTCATACCAATCGGTAACTTTAGGGCAATGCATACGTACCAAATCAGGTAACCGCATAAAACCAACTGAGTGTACATACCAATCCATAACAAAACAGTTTGGTAACCACATACACACACACCCAATATTACTGTATTCATTGATACACGTATATTAATCTCAGAATTAATTCTGAATCGATGCAACACTTCAATTTAATATAAACCACATAGATAAATAAATAAATATTTTTCTTAGAACCGTAAACTCGTAGATAGTTTTTATAAGTGTGCACTCCGCACCACCAACCTTATTATAACATCTCGAGTTCACTATCTCGAATCCAACTATACTTAAATTAAACCGGTACTTAAACAAAATACCAACAATCCTTCCCATCTAAGTATAATCCCTGACTCGGAAAATCCAACAATCCATCAAAACCAAACAAGTGCATAAATGAAAATGTCTTATAGATTGAATTTTCATCTTAGTGAATTACACATTCCAAATGCTCGAGAATCGGGGTGTCCTAAAGATTGAACCCTGCAACCCATTTGAACACTTGAAGATAAAACACACACAAGTTCAAAACAATTCAAAATCTAAATCGACACTATACAAGCCATGTGTCCATACCCGTTAATGAGTGCATACAAAGCCAAACCCGAGCTTCTTGAAGCGGCTACACTTCACACTGCATATAAGTGAATCTTTTTAATCGTACACATGCATATGTACTTTGTCAAAAGATTCATTAAGAAGTTAAACTTCAACCTCTGGTCTCTCATGCATGTCCAAACATATACTTCCGGGATATAATATTATATATTTCAATCTTAAACAATGGGCCTTCCACATTGAATTTAACTCTAGCGTCGTACTAGAGCGAAATTGGGTATACCACCATCAAAGATTTAAATAGGCTTTAAACCTCCCGATATCCGACTTTAGAAAGTCCCTAGCTAAACCACTTCGTCAAGTGGTCTGCTAAACTGTATCTAACTTTTATAATAATTCCAAGTCTCTTAACTTAACCTTAGACTTGTCATTTTCGCACCTTTAGATATTTACCTCTATGTGCAAAATCACAAATGACTTCCGTCTTATCTTTAGACTTACCATTTGCTATGCGCAAATCACAAATGGTTTCCGTCTTCTACAAGAGACATAGTTTCTTTTATTTTCAAGATGAACTTGAAATCCTTCCATAAAAATGGAACCTTGTCCAATAAAATCAACAACAAAGAAAACTATCAATTTCCAAATTGTCTTGAACCACAAAACAATTCACAAGATCAAAGGCTATTCAAACCTTTTACATCTCAACAAAAAATTAGATTTTCCTTCCAAATCATAATTTTGTTCCCAAGAATTTCCATATATTCTTGAAATCATGATTCTTTTCCGAATCAACTATTTCTTATTTTCCAGGATATACTTTAATAATCACAAGTATTGTACTTGCACAAACTATTATGGTCAAATAGCGTGTCATTCCTTAATAAGAAATTTCCACATAATTTATCATCACATAATAGTGGCACTAACATCAACACATTTACCATGTACATGATGAACTCAAGCCAAAATATCATGGAATCAATTTACCAATTCAAAACATTGCCCTTTTCATAAATCACTATTTATGAATAAAATTGCTCCAAGTATAATTGGCAAACGAATTAGTTCATTTTACCCACCACAATTTCTTGTTTGCTTTAATCCGGTAAAATTTCATGCATGCACAAATTATAAATGATATGCAAACATTTTCATAATTTTCATGCATATGTATTCCATACATAATAGATCATGATGTACTGTCTCTTATAAAAATTAGTACAAATTAACACCATAAACCATGCACTTGACAAATTAATTTAATTAGTCATCCTCCATGGAAAATATACACATGCCAGTCAATATAAGTTGACAAAATCATTTATTTTCCCTTAATTTTGATTAATGTCACACATGCAATCTTAGTGAAATTCACTTGACTTATATTAAGCATGCATCACCATATAATCGAGTTATATTTCTCATGCATTCTGATCACATTGCATGCAATTTCAATACCAGGAATTAATTCATATCGATCACCAACAATATACTAAATTATTTAATTTATTTATCATGCAATGCTACCTTAAGTCATCCTTTATTAATAACAAAGTTACTTAATTGATTAGCCGACCAACCAAAAAGACACAATTTGGTTTACAAAATGCAACATACATATCATGCTTGTAAACATTTTAATTTTCACATGTATCCAGGTTACAATATGCTATAACCAAAAAATGTGACCAACACATTTGTGCTTGATCCTGCAATCCAAGATTGCCAAAACACATATCTCGTGCTCTATGTTTGTTTCAACATATTTCGAAAATTAATATCCATTCAAGATATCATCAAATATATTCTATTTGATCAAGAAAATGAAGAAAATGTCATTTTCTTTCATTCATAAATATCATGCATTATTACATAAAATAAAAAGATCAGACAAGCAGTTTCACAGACCAAGTTACTTATAATATTAACTTAATTATAAGTGATCAAGTCTGACAGTTTCCTTGATCAACCCCACCAATTCATTTAATAAAAATGAATTCTCGGCATTTTAATTATGCCTAAATCAATAACCATGATCCGTACTTTTACTAGAGTTTGATCACATCAATTCAAGCACAACTGCTCAAAAAAACCTTTTCACATAATCATGCAATTTACAATATGTAAATATCATAAATACTGACCACAAAATGAACCAAGACCATCATTTCCTTTTCCATGAATTCATGACTCACAAATCATACAATAAATATTGTACTCACTCATCCAGAAACATGTATAAGTACATTTGAAATCACATGGAGTACACATATCCTCAAATTTAATTAATCAATCCACATGCAACTTTGACATTGAAAATAATTATTTAGTACAAATAATAATCTTCATGCATGTCCATTCATTCAAAGCAAGATGAGTAATTCACATATCATTTCAATGAAACTCAATGGCTAACCTTTAAATAAATAAAATATTCAAAAATCAAGTAATCCATGATTTATTTTATTTTATATTTATTTTGCATGGACAAAGCAATGTACATAAACCACTAATTAATTCGCATGCAAAAACAGATGTGATTTTATCATTACATACTCATTTTCAGTGCCTGCAAATCCAGTAATTGAAAGAGCAATTTAATCAAGGCAACATATATACAGATCCACATAATTTCAAACTATGTAATATGCATTATTTTATTATAATAATATTACTCCATCGTGTGAATCATGCATAGATATTTTATCCAATCCTTCTATGTAAAAGATTATCGAATACACTCAACACCGTACTAAATTCATGATTTTTTCATTTAGTCAGTGTCATATAAATTGCTCTAATAAATACACAGAGCATTTCAATTCTTTGATAATCTGCACAAGTATAACATCATGTAATATTAAATTACATACTAACAAGACATTTTTCTTTCGAAACATTCTTGTTCATGTTATCTTCCCTGCAGAAATTCCGTAAGATTCCACATACTATGTATGTATATTTAACATTTCAACACTAAATCAAACAGTGAGTCATACATACCATTGAAGATTTAAAACAACGTTGCAGCATTAAACAGACATATCATCCAAGATGTAACTGTATTCGCCACATTAACTGTCACATACTCCCATCTCTAGGTATATTTAACATTACAATATCAAACCGTGAGTCATACATACCATCCAAGATGCAACTATATGCATGCAACATGTTAAAAGTCACATACTCCCATGTTTATCCGAGTATATTTTACAACTGTCTTTCACATTAAGTCATGAAACATAATTTCACACCAAACATTTTCACATCAAATAAGTAATCTGATTTGATCAGTATAAAAATAACATATTTATACATACATCTGAATTGAATGCCACAAACTAAGCGTTTTTATTACCATATCTGATAGTAAATAGATATGCACGGTATTGGAAAACATTCATACATGTACCATTCAACCATTCAACCGTAGTCAAATAATTTACAATGCAATTTAGTTATCACTCGAATATATACCATCTCATTAGTGTTCATGGAATCAATCAATCTATATATGTATGATATAGACTATATTTAATCCTCTCATAAATGATTTTTAATCAAAACACTAGATATCAATTATAATTGATACATACAAATCAAACGTTACTTCAACCATGATTTATTTAATTTTAAGAAATCATGCAGATGAAATTTAACCATCGACTCCAGATAAACATAACTAAATAAAATTTGCAAAAACTTATCTTTGCATCCTTCGCTGATCGTTGACAGTGACCAACGTTTCATCCACAAAATGTATTCTTCTGCCAGATACACACCATATACAACCATATATTATTATTACAAAACAATACTCTTGGAATCACTCTACCTCGTATCAATCCAACCCAAATTCATCATACTACAAACATCATTAGTTTGTTACAAGTACGATTCCATTATCACAATCAACAACGAAAATATTCTTAAAGATTTTTGGGTATAAGCAATGTGACAATAGGGTGATTGAGATAATGGCTGGATAACGATAGAGTCACGTAACACTCTCGCTTTTCTTTGAGAATATTTTGACCATATCAGCCTGGGTTACACGAAATTCCTCGCAGGATAAAACTATCGCTGCATTCTTGATCCTAGGCTTGAATCAAGAACATGCCTTAGAGTATTAGTGTTTCTGGATTGTATAACATGAGAAAGTCTGTGGATTTTCTCAGTGGCGTATAGTTCAGTGATACATGCATCATTCATACATGGTTGAATAGTTCATTGTAAACCTCATCATGCATTGAAAACAAACAACATGTATTTATAGGTATAATCATTATACCGTACCACCGGTTCAGAAAAGCGTGTGGTAACTCCATACGTATCAAGTAACCACATGCAATTCAGCATTCATACCAATCGGTAATTTCAGGGCAATGCATACGTACCAAATCAGACGTACCAAATCAGGTAACCGCATAAAACCAACTGAGTGTACGTACCAATCCATAACAAAACAGTTTGGTAACCACATACACACAACTGCACCCAATATTACTGTATTCATTGATACACGTATATTATTCTCAGAATTAATTCTGAATCGATGCAACACTTCAATTTAATATAAACCACATAGATAAATAAATAAATATTTTTCTTAGAACCGTAAACTCGTAGATAGTTTTTATAAGTGTGCACTCCGCACCACCAACCTTATTATAACATCTCGAGTTCACTATCTCGAATCTAACTATACTTTAATTAAACCGGTACTTAAACAAAATACCAACAATCAGTTCCCCAAGAAATGAATCCTGTGATTGCGTCCAGGACTATTATGGTGACCGACAGATGCTGGAGGTATATATTTTACCTAGGATGACACGAATGATACTCGATTGCTGCATTATAAAATCAGTGTTTCTGGCTCTTTTCTGCAATTTGTTATTCGGGAAAAAGTAGACCAGCAAGTGATCTTCGTAAGTTTTAAAAGTGAATGTGATATCTATGGAAAATGTGGACCTAATGGGATGTGTGATCCCAGAGGGTTACCAATTTGTTCATGTTTACGCGAATTTGTGCCCCGGAGTAGTGAAGAATGGAGCAAGGGAAACTGGAGTGGTGGCTGCTTAAGAAGGGCTCTTCTTCAGTGTCAGAGAAATGATTCTGCTAAAGGAGATTTCTATTTGAAGCTCACAAATGTTTATGCTCCAGATTTGTTCAACGTTATACGATGTTCAGAAGAAGAATGTGGAAATGATTGCTTAAACAAATGTTCATGATCAGCCTATAGTTTTGTCATGGGGATTGGATGCTTGCACTGGCCTCATGGTAACTTGATTGGTATTCAGCACTTCTCTATTCGCGGCTCCGATCTAAATGTTCATGTGGCTCATTTTGAAAATGTTAATAGCTTCTGCTTTATTAATCTGCAGGTTTCTTTATCTTAGAAAATTTCAACATTGTAAATTTGTTTTTATGAGCGGGTTGAGAATTCGGGTTGCAATTCGGGGCGATTCAAGTACGGGTTGCGATTCGGGGTGGCTAAGACGACTGCGGCGGTAAAGACGTCTATAAAAGTGGGAAAAGAGATAATGGAGGCCTGCGCTTATGAGATTGGGAACGGATATTTTTTCATGAATTGCTTAACTGTATATGTAGAGTAAATTTCTTGGGGAATTGATGTGAAAAGATGATAGGCCAGGATCAGAATGATGGAGAATTGATTTTGAGGGTATTTTAGGAAAATTACCAAAAAGTTGTTCTGGATGCTAATTATTGCTCTGCCAATATCAGTACTCATATGCAAATTGTCATACATATTAATTAACTAATCAAATCGCACACACTTGCACTTTTAATTAGTACATATTTTGAACAATCGTTGCATAATAATAATATGGATTGATAACTACTTTGACGATTGATTGCTAGTGATTTAATATAAAGGTCCTAATTTTAATAAAAGGATAGCCGACAGTCTTCGTGTTGACGTGGTAATTGTAGTACATATTAATTAACCAATTAAATTGCATACTCAACATTTTTAGTTAGTACATATGTTGAACAACCGTTTCATAATAATAATATGAATTGATAACTGCTTTAAGGGATACTTTCACTCTCTAAAAAGAGAGTAGTTCTTTTTTCTGATCACTCTTCAAATCAAATCATCAATCATTTCCGTCAGATTTTCAGATCAAAAGTTGGGGATCTGTCATATCCATCCATCGTCGATACAGTGGAAGTATTAATTACCACATGCATAAAGGTTGAAATTAGGGTTTTCAGCACGCAACATAGACTGGTCTGTGGCTTGGAAGTATTCGAAAAAGCAAGATTCCCTGTCCGATTGGCCAACTGGTAACACAGCGATTGGGGGGCGGACGGAAAAATCAAAGTTGGTTTTAAAAAGGAGGGTCTTGCGTGTAGCAGTTACTACGGTAAGTCCCCAGGCGTCAGAAGCCTCAAGGTTAGTGCACTATAATCCCGTTTATTGGAAGAACATATATTAATTTATGGACAAGCTCATCGATCTCTGGAAAAGATAATCATGAGGGGTAGTGGCTCGAGAAGTAAGTTCAATTCAGAAGAATTAAGTCATCAAGAAGATAAAAAGATGTTGTGGAGGAAGGGTTCTATAAATACCCTCGATAAGGAACGTCCAAATCTCAGAAATCAGTTCCAATCATCATCATCTGATATTTGGAAAAACAATTGCAGTAATAAGGATCCTTTTGAATATCAATCTCCCTGTTGTTCCAAAATGGGAGATAGCCAATCTATGAACACAGAGGAGAGGGCCCTCTCACCAACGGGCTCGGAGTACTCTGAGGAAAGAAGGGAGCTGAATGCAATGGGGGTGGATTTCGACATGTACGCCCGCCCGACAAGAAGAGGAGGAGTCTTGACGCTGACAAGAGAGGATATTGAGGCGTCAATTCCGGTGGAGCAAAATTGTCTGCTGGCATACTGTCTGGACACCAGAAACTTCTCAGAAGAGGCGTTGGATGCATACTTCAGGAACTTCTGTGCAGTCACTGCAGAGGTAATTCACAGATATGGTAATTTCTTTGTCGTTAGATTTGATTCTCGTGAGGAAGCTTTGGCGGTACTTCATCGTAGTCCCTATGCTATTGCGGGAAGTTATTTAGCATTTAGGAGATGGGGTGTAGGGATTGTTCTGAGAGATGTCCGTGTGGAAAAAGTAAAGGTCAGGGTCCAGCTACATGGGCTGCCGGCGGAGGCGTTTGCACCTATGGCGGCAATAAAGGCGGCAAATATGGCATGAGATGTAATAGATGTTGAAATCGAACCGCCACCGGCCAGAAATGTCTCGTATCTCCGGGCGACTATGTGGATTGTGCCTAGAGAACCTCTAGTCACGGGATTTTATGTTGACCTGGATTATGTGGAAAATCCGGAACACAAAAGAATTTGGGTGGAGGTGCAATATGAAAGAGTTTTCAAGGTCTGTCGCAGGTGTGGAATTATTGGCGACCTTATGAGTAGATGTCCAATAGTGAGCGATGTGGTTCTGGATGAGTTCATAGAGAACAAAGTGCGATCCCATTTCGAGCTAAGAGGGGTCAATATTGTTTATGATCCAAGGAGACAAATGTTTGCTGGTGATATTATGGTATACAACCATAGAAGGGGTCACATAAACACCAAACATCCCAGTAGATTATATGGATAATAGACGTCTGAGATACAGACATATGAGGGACAGAGATGTGCAGGAGGGATTTCTAATTTCCATGAGGATGGAACCTGGAAATAATAGGAGATTTACGGTTGGAGATAGGTTAGAGGGCAATCCATTCCAAGCAAGGAGTCAGGTTTTTGATCCTTATTTTGGGGAACAGGATAGAGAGCCCCAGCCGGCAATACTCAGACAAATTACACCGCCATCTGATATGCTCAATGATGAGAATGGATATACCCCACAGCTGCAGAATGTGGAGCTACAAAACTTGGGAGATTGGGTTAGGAATCAGGAGGAACTGGAAAATAACATGAGAGCTGAATTGGAGAGGGTGACGGTGGACTTACGTAATCTCGAAGCAGCTGAAGATGCCCTTACTGCTATAATGGAGACATCATTGCAGGGAAACTCAGACACAATGCACTTAAGAGTTACAGTGAGAGGAGCTTCAGCCATTCCAGGGTGGGCAGGAGCTATTTCAGAGATTCCCCCTCCATTGCGACAAGTACAATGAGAGGATCAGCTGCCAGATGGAGTAGGAGAGGGAGGAAATCAGGAAAACGAGGTTATTGTAATTTCTTTTGATGAAAGTGACTCAGATGCATCGACGTTGGATTCTCATTCGTAATCTTCCAGACAAACTAGAGGGCCTGCTATAGTCATTGGAAGACAGCGAAACCACAAGAGAGGAAGAAATCAGTTGGAGGAGGAAGATGGTAGAGAGAAGAAGGAAATGAAAATGGTGCAGCCAGAGAGGAAAGCTAAGAAGAGAAGAGGTTATGCTAGATTTGTGCTGAGAAGAAGAAGGCCCAATTTTGAGGTGGGGCAGTCATCGAGGCAAGCTCAAAATCTAACAACAAGTCACACGGTGCAACATGTTCAAGCACTGAGTGACACTACTGTAGAAAGGGACAATGTGGAGCAGCCGCAGACAGAAACTAATGTGGAAGTCAATGAAGAGGAGAGTCAAATGGTGGAGGTCACATACAACTGGAACAGCAGAGGTGTGCATAGAGCGTCATCTGAGCCGATCCTGCAAACTGCCGTCCTCCAGCAAAGAAAATGTGCCGACTCAGAGCAGCCGCAACCAAACTTCACCAGATCTCCAAAACGCAGAAAGGTGATTCTGAATCATACTATAAAGAATGAAGAAGAAAAGCAGATTGTACCAGATTCAGAAGAGGAGGAGTAGAATAGCCAGATTGTTGGCTTGGGGAGAGAGATTCTGATTGTCCCTTAAGGAAACAGTAGCAAGGAAAAAGATGCTGAAGCCAGCTCAGATGAGATTGGGGAGGATCAGATTGAGGAGTTACTGGAAATTGCCAAGGAAGATAGCTAGTGAAGATCCATCTACCAGCTCTGGAGGAGAGGAGGTGTCCTCAAAAAGACTACCATTGCTGAAGGAGACAGAAGAAGGAGCCTTAGCAGAATGTTTTTAGGTGATTGAGCCAAATCAATCACCTCAGCAGCCATGACGACCATTGTGTGGAATTGTAGGGGCTGCAATAATGCTCCTACAATGAAGAAGATCGACCAACTCATCAGGCAACACCAACCTGAAATATTGTGTCTTCTGGAAACCAAGGCCACTGCAGCACATTTTGAGAAGTGGCAGGAGAAGACATACTTCAGGAACTCCAAAATAGTAGATGCAGTTGGGAGATCAGGTAGCTTAGCTTTATTTTGGTCCAATAGAATTGTAGAGGACATAGAATCTGCATCTAGTAATAGCATTGTAAGTTTAGTTTCTAATGCCTCTGGAAAAAGGTGGTGCCAAATAGTAGTATATGGCCCCCTTTTAGCCCATGAAAGGCCTGCATTTTGGAATCAGATGGGTAGTTTGCACTATTTTTCAGCTTTTCCATGCATCATACTAGGGGATTTCAATCAAGTAGTATCCCAGGCAGATAAAAAAGGGGGATCTCCTGTACAAATCACCCCTCAACATGCATTAGTAAACTTTTTAAAGCTTCATAGTCTCAAGGAGTTAGAATCAGATGGTATGTGGTACACATGGTCTAACTCACAACAGCAACCACATACAATTGTGGAAAGACTAGACAGAGCCTTTGGAAACTTGGCATGGCTAAGACTGTAGAATTCAGCAAATGTAACTAACTTAGCCTTCTCACATTCTGATCACAGCCCTTTACTATTGAGATTGGTTAGGACAGCACCAAAAATTCAGAAACAACTGAGATTTGAAGCTATATGGGCTAATATGGATCCACCTAAGCAAATTTTAGACAGAATTTGGGATAATTCCTTTTTGGAATCCACACAAGTGGGGAGTGAGGATTTCATCTCAGCTAAGCTAAGAATACTTTTACTTCACCTAAACAACTGGCATAGGAGAACTTTTGGCAACATGGAGAAGGAATTGTCAAAGTTGGAATGAGCCCTGGAGAGATTGCAAACAGGAAGTGGACTGTACTTAAATGCAGAGAAGATCAGAGCATTAAATGTACAAAAGATGGAGCTTGAACAGAAAATTTCTGACTATTGGCAGCAAAGGGCTAAGGTGAACTGGATGAGACAGGGAGAGAAAAATACCGAGTTTTTCCACAAGTGGGCTACCAGGAGGAAAGAAGCCAACATAATCCAAGGATTGCTTCTCCCTGAGGGAGAATGGATTACAGACCAAAAGGAGATGCTGATGCACATGACAGATCACTTGAAAGGGATTCTAACAGAGCAATTTCAAATTGTTGGCAACAATCCAAATGTTTCTGAGGCAGATTGGGACTTCTTATTGCAAGCAAATGACAGAGGCTGACAGAGATACAGGTGAGTCAATTAAGCAAGGAATTTTCAAGACATGAAGTGTGGGAAGCCCTGAGAGACATGAAATCATGGGGAGCCCCAGGAGAAGATGGGATACCAGCTGGATTTTTCAAAAAATACTGGAACAAAGTGGGGTCAGATATATCCACAACCATACTAGGCATATTAAAGGGGCAGAATTTCCCTCTGCAATGGAACAAGACACAGATAATTCTGATCCCAAAAAAAAACTTCCAAGACTGCTTACTAATTTCAGACCAATATCTCTTTGCAATGTAAAGTATAAAATCATTGCAAAGATGATTGCTAAGAGGTTGAAATCACATATGGAATCACTAATTGATCAGTCACAAAATGGATTTGTCCCAGGAAGACAAATAGCTGAGAGTGTTCTGCTAGCTCATGAGGTGTTACACCATATCAGAAAATATAAAACTGCAAAACAGGGTCTGGCAGCTATTAAACTGGACATGAGCAAGGCATATGACAGGGTCTCCTGGCAGTTCTTGGAAAGAGTACTCAAGTTCATAAATCTCCCTATGGATCTGGTCAATATCATCATGCTGTGTGTACAGACAGTCTCATATCAGGTGGTTTTAAATGGTTCACTCAGTCACACCTTTACTCCAACAAGAGGACTCAGACAAGAATGCCCTTTATCTCCTTACCTCTTTATCATATGTCAACAATTCTTATCAACAGGCCTGAAGTCTTTGGTAACAAATAATAAATCACTGGGGATAAAGGTTTCCAGGAATGGACCTCAGATCACACATGTCATGTATGCTGATGACTGCCTTTTATTTTCCAAATGCACACAACAAGCAGCCAGGGATCTAAAAAAAATTCTTCACATCTGCACATCAGCAGCAGGCCAGAAATTGAACACTGACAAGAGTGCTATCTTTTTCATCCCCAACACATGTCAGAGGATCAGCAGTTCATGAGAGACCATCTCAACATTCAATCTCAAGGTATCGGAGGCACCTACTTGGGAAATAACATACTCTTTGATCAGAACAAGACTGAGATTTTCAAGCATCTGATCACCAAATTTAGGCATAAATATGAGTCATGGAAAACCAAGCTTTTAAACCTCCCTGGAAGAGTTACAATGGCTAAGCATGTGCTCCAATCTTTAGCAATCTACCCTTTGGGCATTTTCAGAATCCCAGCAAAGATTCTAAGAAGACTGGATGCCATGACGGCTACTTTCATATGGGGAGGCAAACTGGATGGAAGGTCACTAAATTGGAAAGCATAGAAATATATGTGCAGAGCAAAATCAGAGGGTGGCCTAGGTTTAAGATCTGCTGTTGGAATGAATAAGGCTCTGCTGGCCAAACATGCCTGGAACATTATTTCAAAGAAAGAGTCCCTACTTGGAATGGTATATAGGGCAAAATATCTCAGACATGAGGGAATATTGAAAGCTGTGGCAAAGCCTGGAGACTCATGGGGTTGGAGATCAGTATTATGGGCCGCAGAACTGTTGAAGAATAACTTGAAATGGAAAGTGGCTAATGGGAAAGATATACATATTCATGAACAATGGATACCTACAGTGCAGAATCCAATCCAGAATACATCAGTAGTATCTACCCACACAAACCTCAGGGTTAGTCATCTGATTGATCAACAGAATGCAACATGGAGACTCCCCTTGATCAGGTTAATATTTCCTCAGCATACCATACCACACATACAGACAATTCATGTGGACCTTGAAGGAAAGGATGAGGCTTATGGGGTTGTACAAGAGATGGTACATACACCCCAAAATCTAGATACTACAAGGCAATGGGGGAATTGGATCAGACCCTCTACCAAGTGAGATTAAGTCCAGTAGCTAGAAAATTTTGGGCTACAATTTGGAAGCTCAACATTCCCCAGAAACTTCTCATTTTTGTTTGGAGGTTGCTCACAGGAGGTATGGCTACTGGGGTCAATAGGGAGAAAAGGAAGTTGGACAATAATGCTAGATGCTTGAGTGCTCAAGAGGATGAAAAGCACTTGTTTTTGGAGTGCAGAATCACTAGACAAGTCTGGACAGTATCAAATGTTCTATTGCCCCAAATTCAAGATTCCCCTTTCAGCAGCTGGTTTTTCAAAGAGGTAATGAACAAACAACATGTTGATCAAGTAATTAAACTTATTGTCACACTATGGGAAATCTGAAAGCAGAGGAACATGAAAGTATTTGAGCAGCAAGACATATCTCCGGTACAATGTGCTCAAAATATTCAAGCAGAACTAGAATTCATACAAAAACATGGCTACTACCAGGAGGAAGTTGCAGAAGGCCAATCGAGAACAGGTCCTGATTCTACTCAAACTGAGAGCAACCAACTTTATGTGCAGATGATAAGGGAGGGGACATCAAATGCAGGCATGTGTGATTAGCTTTGATGGATCTTTCCGTCAATAGATGAATTTAGGGGCTGGGGGCTGGAGAATTTGGAAACTAGGCTGGAATCTTAACACAGATATCTCAGGCTCTGATTTATTTACGGCGGTTACACCACTACAGTCTGAAGCGGAAGCTTGTTGGAGAGCGCTGAAGGCAGGAAGAAGACAAGGCATTCAACGAGTAAACCTGGTGACGGACTCAGTTAAACTGTAGAAGTCAATCAACAATCCTGAAGAGGCCCCTCTGGAGGTCAAAGGGATCATCAATAGTATAAGGCAATTACTCAATTCTATCATGGAATTTGAAGTAATTAAGGTTCACCGCTCCTTCCTTCTGGAAGAGCATAAGCTGGTCACAAACCTTAGCAGAAATATATATGTAATAGTATAAGAAACCTTCTTTAATTTCCAGTAATATATTGGTTTTCAAAAAAAAAACTGCTTTAAAGATTAACTGCTAGTGATTTAATACAGAGGTCCTAATTTCAATGAAAGGCGCGGACCTAGCTTCTCACTTTCCCTTCCTATAGGCACATAAATAATCTGATTCCTTTTCTTCATTTCTTCAGAATTGTTCGATCATTGCACGATGGAAGTGCCCGTATAGCCCGATGGAAATTATTCTTCATCATCACTTCCATTACTTGTCAACTTTGAGCCTCTAAAGAAACCAGTTCAATAGCATTATCATCGGCTCTTTCCTCAATCTTCCTAAAGAAACATAATTACACTCGATTATATATCTGCACAAATGGTCCGTAATGTTACTGTTAAAGTACTGTTTTGATTCGGATGTTGTATGATTTTTGAGATTTGGATGTTTTTTTTTTTAATTTGGGATGTTAATGTATTTTATTTTTTGAGGGGAAAGATTTAGTTTATTAATTAAATCTTAAGTGAACATTACAAAGCCTTCTGCCTAACCTAATGGCAAGATTATGTTCTGCCATTAGATTGTTTCTACTAATCTTAATAACCTGAAACTCTAACATCGACTTTAATAAAGAAGTAATACTAAAAACTATAGACTTTATCTCCAGGGGTGATCTTTCAGCATCCTTGATTGAGTCCGCTAGAATCTTTGAATCAGTGGCAATGTTTATACGCCGGCAGCCTTGTCTGCGTGCTGATCTTAGTGCTCTCCAACAAGCTTCCGCCTCTGCCTGTAATGGGGACATCGTTGTGAAAAAGTCTATTCCTTCACTATGCAAGTCTTTTGACCAGCCAGGTTTCCAATGTCTCCAGCCTCCCGTTCCCAGCATTTCAGTTTTTCTAAAGGAACCATCAAAGCTGATGACACATGCTTCCTTAAGAGCTCCTTCCACCATTCCATCTTTGAGATTATCAAGTGTAATGTTGGCTGTGTTCAGTTCTCTTCCTGAGCCTGATGCATGTAAGGAGCCTGCTGTCTCTGCTCTTGTTCTCCCCCTACTCAGCATGAGTTGGTAGTCTACATTTGCTTGTTCCAGACTCCAATCCGGCTGTTGTAGCACTTGGTGAAAGACATGATGATTTCTATGCTTCTATATTTGCCATAAAATGGCAATAAACTTCATTACATCCTCCTTCTGTATGTTCCCAGTGATGAGTTGAAAGAACCAAGTGGTGAAAGAGATGTCTGGTCCTTGTATTGTGATTCCAGCCTCTCTCCAGATCTTTTCTGACTCTGAACAGACCAGGAACAGGTGAGTCTCATCTTCTATTCCAGAGGAGCATCTAGTGCAAGTGTTGCTATCTGTCAACTTTCTTGTTTGCCTATTCTTCTGAGTTGGTAAGCATCCCATTACTGCCTTCCATAAGAAAGTTAACATTTTAAGAGGGACATTTAGGCTCCAAAATGTGGACCAGAATTTCCTAGCCTGATCTGATACTCTGATATGGTGTGATCCACTCTGAACCTGATTCCTTGCCACATGGTAGCCTTTCTTCGTATTATATTCTCCATTACTGCTGCAACTCCAGAATGGAGTATCTGTCCCCTCAACATTTAAATGTAGTGCTAAAATATGTGGTATAACCTGGCTTGGGAAAATGTTTCTAATCAGGGGCATCCTCCAAGTGCTGGATTGTTGATCTATTAGGTGTTCTACTCTTAGATTAGTGTGAGTAGATATCACTGCAGAATTCTGTATGGGATTGGCAATGGATGGGATCCAATTTTCATGTATCTTGACCTGCTTTCCATTTGCTACTTTCCAGTGCAGATTGCTTGTTATGAGGTCAGCTGCCCATAGAATGGATTTCCATCCCCAAGAGTCTCCAGGTTTTACCAGTGTTGTTTTTATGGAATCATGTCTCAAGTATTTGGCCCTATATACCTGACAAAGCAGAGATGAACCTCCTTTTAATATGTGCCAAGCATGTTTTGCTAGCATTGCTTTGTTCAGGCTCACTGAAGATCTTAAGCCTAGACCACCCTCATGCCTTGATTTACAAATTTGACTCCACGCCCTCCAATGCACAGATCTTCCACTCAAAGAGCCTCCTCATAGAAATTGAGCTGTCATTGCATCCAATTTTTTCCAGATATGTATTGGAATTCTGAAGATACCTAGTGGATAGATAGCCAGGGATTGTATTACATGTTTTGCCAAGGTCAATCTGCTAGAAAAGTTTAGCAGTCTGACTTTCCAAGATTCATACTTCTGCTTAACTTTGAGAATCAGTGAGTGGAAGATAGTTGACTTTCTCTGATAAAAAATGATAGTTGTTCCCAGGTATGTGCCCCCAATGCCTTCCTTGTATATATTCATTCTCTGCCTGATAGCCATTTGTATACTTGCTGGGGTATTAGGACTGAACTTCATGGCACACTTGCTGAGGTTCAGTTGCTGACCAGAAAAGGTGACATAATCATCAAGGATGGCTGCCATATCATCTACTGCCTGCTGTGTGCATTTAATAAAGAGAATGCAGTCATCTGCATACATTATATGGGAGATGACTGGTCCTCCTCTGGACACCTGAACACCTAAACTTATGTTCTGGAGCATTTTCTTCTTCATCCAAGTGGACATATATTGCTGGCAAATGAAGAGAAGGTAAGGGGATAATGGGCATCCTTGCCTGAGCCCTTTATTGGGGGAAAATGTCTGTCCAACTTCCCCATTTACTTTAATCTGATATGTAACTGTTTATACAGAAAGCATTATCAGATCAATGAGGGATTGTGGTATCTGGATGTTTGTGAGGGTTGCTTCTAGGAATTTCCATGAAACCCTATCATATGTTTTACTCATGTCCAATTTAATAGCAACCATTCCCACCTTCCCTTTTTTATGCTTCCTCATATGTTCCAGTACCTCATGTGCTAACAGAACACTCTCAGAGATGTTCCTTCCAGGTACAAATCCATGCTGATTGGTTGATATTAATAAACCAATGTGCTTTTTCAGTCTTATTGCTATCATTTTTGCTAGGATTTTGTACTTGACATTACATAATGAGATAGGTATGAAGTCAGAAGGAGTTTTGGGTATCTTTACCTTTGGGATGAGAATGATCTGTGTGCAATTCCAATCCACTGGGAAGTCCCTTGTTTGTGTGATATGGAGAATAGCTGAGGTTACTGAATTTCCAACTATGCTCCAATATTGTTTATAGAAGCCTGCTGGGATACCATCTTCACCAGGAGCCCCCCATGACTTCATGCTTGTAATTGCTTCCCATACTTGTGAGGCAGTGAAAGGTTCACTCAATTGCTGAACTTGGTAAGGAGTAAGAATCTGATCATTAGCTTGCATGAAATCCCGAACATTTGGTGGAGGAAGGACTTCAGAGTATTCTGCCTGGGGATACACAAACACCTCCTTGATGTGGTTGTTCAGGATTTGGACAATACTATTATTGTCTGTGTTCAAGATTCCATTAGCATCCATAATCCCTTGGATAGTATTTACTTGTTTCCTCCTTGTGGCCCATCTGTGAAAGAACTTGGTATTCTTTTCACCAAAAGCCATCCAATTGAGCTTTGTTCTTTGTTGCCAATATTCAGATTGCCTCTGCTCCATTTCCTTCTTTTGTATGATCAGATCCTTTATCTTGCAATGATTTTGGTGTAAGCCTGTGCCTGCTTGTGCTCTCTCTAGTTGATCTGATAGCTCTTTGATTCTCTTATCCATATGTCCAAAAGCTCTTTTGTGCCAGTTGCAGAGATGTGTTAGTTTAACAATGAGTCTATCCGTTAGGCTCTCCACAATGCTGATATTATTGCCACCTTGCTGGTTCCATACTCTGTGTATGATCTTATTAGGGGCCTCCATTTGAATCCACATTGCTTCAAACCTTTTGCTGTTTTTGGCCCTTCTATCTTGTGGTTGTAGCTCTAGCAGTATTGGACTATGGTCAGACTCAGTAAAGGGTAGATTGTTTACCTTAGCAGATGGCCATAAAGTCTCCCATTCCTTGTTTGCAAAGGCCCTATCTAACCTTTCCACTATTGTGTGTGGGGGATCCTGGTTATTTTTCCAAGTGAACCAAAGTCCCTTTGAACTGACCTCCTGCAACTGATGATTGCTGATGAGCTTGTGCAACTCAGAGCATAGATTAGATGGAACAGGTGAGCCTCCTCTTTTGTCCCTTTGATTTAAAATCTGATTGAAATCTCCTACCACTATAGTTGGGAAACTACTGAAATAGTGCAAAGATGCTAAATCATTCCAAAACAAAGGCCTTTGCGAAGCAGATGGTGGCCCGTAAACCATTAACAGGCACCACTTCTGGCCATTAACAGCAGAAACTAAACAAACTAAGTAGTTGCTATGAACCTGATCAACTACTAATTCTACACTATCTGCCCAAGAGCTAAACCCCCAGATCTACCAGCTGCACTAACTATTCTAGCATTTCTAAAATAGGAGTTTTCCTGCCAGCGAGCAAAAGCATTCTCACTGGCCTTGGTTTCTAGCAAACAAAAGATACTTGGTCAATGCCTAAATAGCAGTTGGTTGATCTCTGTGAATGTATGGGCGTTGTTACAACCCCTACAATTCCAGACTATGGTCCTCATGGCTGATTGGGTGGTTGATTTGGTTCAACCACCGGAAAACCTTGCTGTGTGGCTCCATCCACAGCCACCTGCAGCAGTGACAGCCTTCTGGAAGACACCTCCTCCTCTCCACTGCTGGTTGAGTCTTCATGGTCTTTTTCCTTTACCAGGTCCAAGACTTCCTCAAGCTGATCTTCCCCAACCGCATCTGAATTTCCCTCTTCATCATCAGAAGATATTACTATAACTGGAGTAGGGTGGGGGTCTATTGCACTTGTCTGCTCCTCCTCCTCTAGATGTACATTGTGCCTAAGAATGACCCTTCTTCTTTTAGGGGAATTCAGAACTTGGTCTGGCATTACCACCATGCTGCCATTGCCTTCTGATCTGGCCCTCTTTCTGCTTTCCGTCGTCCTGTCTGAGTGATCGGCTCTGAAGATGCTCTGTCTATCCCTCTGACATTCCAGTTATGAGCCCAGTCCACCACATCAGTGTGGATCTGAATTGACTGCGGTGTATTCTCCATCTGTTGTAGTGGCTCCTCCATAAGTTCCTCTTGCACTTCTTGATTGTTCTCCCTTACTTGGTCTGAATCCTGGGGTTTCTCTGACTTGGCTTGTTCTGAATCGGACTCATTCTTGCTATCTTGTTGGGTAGGCCTAGATGATTGACCAATTTCAAAATTTGGTCTTTTCTTTCGTAACACAAAGTATGTCCTTCTGCTGCGCCTCCCACCCTTGCCACTCTTCTATTCTATCTTCATTTTCTTTTTGCCTTTCCCCTCATCATCCTTCTGATCTTGCCTGACTCTTTTAGGTCTTCTCTGTCTGCCAATGACTATGGCTGGACCCCTGCTCTGCCTGGAAGATTCCGAGTCTGACTCTTGAGAGGATGAGTCTGAATCCTCCCCATCTGAGGAGATGACCATTATCTCATTCTGGTTTTCTGTTGATTGCTCCGGCTGTACTTCATGTGGATTGATCTGTTGGATCGGGGGAATCTCTGAAATTGCGCCTCTCCATCCTGGAATTGCAGATGCTCCAATTACTGTGACTCGGAGGTGCATCATCTCAGGGTTTTCTTGCAATGCCGACATTAAAATCGAGGTTAGTGAATCCTCAGCCGATTCTAGCTCTCTGAGATCCACTGTTACTCTTTGCATCTCTATCTCTGGTTGACTCTGAACATCTACCAGTCCTTGTTGAGGAACAAAGTTCTCCATCTGTGGACCAAGAGCATCATTATCAACTAGCATATCAGTTGGTGGGGACGGTGAGGCTGACCTAATCCTTGGTTGATTCTCCAATTCCACTCCAAAATAGGGATTGAAGGTCTGAGTCCTATGTTGAAACGGATTTCCTTGAATCCTGTCGCCAATGACTAATCTTCTTCCATTTCCCGGCTCCACTCTCATTAAAATCAAGAAACCTTCCTGAATATCTCTTTCTCTCATGAACCTGTACCTGAGCCTTCGCGAATCCATGTAATCAGTTGGCACATTTGTGTTGCGGCGTCCCTTACGATGATTATATGCACGAACATCACCAGCAAACATCTGTCTTCTGGGGTCATAAACAACATTCACCCCTCTTTCTGCCAAATGCGATCTAACTTTATGCTCAATGAACTGATCTAACACCTCTTCAGTTCGGATCGGGCAATCCTGCATTAGATGACCAATAACCCCACACCTTATGCAAAATCTATACACTCTCTCATATTGAATGTCTACCCAAATCCTTCTGTTTTCAGGCACTCTCACATACTCAAGATCCAAGTAAAAGCCTGTGACTAATGGCTCACTCGGCACTAACCACATTGTCGCCTTTAAGTAATTGACGTTCATTGCTGGCGGCGGTTCTATCTCCACATCAATAACCTCCCCAGCCATGTTTTCAATCTTAATGGCTGCCATTGGAGCGAAACACTCCGCTGGCAGGCCATGAAGCTGCACCCGAACCTTGACCTTTTCAACCTGAAAGTCTCTTAAGACTATCCCTGACCCCCACCTCCTAAATGCTAACAATCCCCTCGCCACAGCAAAAGGACTACGGTGTAGGATTGCTAACGCTTCCTCCCTAGAATCAAAACGAACTACAAAGAGATGTTGATATCGGTGGATTACCTCCGTAGTCAGTGACCAGAAATTTCTGAAATACTGGTTCAGGGTTTCTTCTGTGTACTCCTTGGTGGTCCATCCAATATGCCAGTAGGCAGTTTTGCTCCACTGGCACCGCGTCCTGGATATCCTCTCTTGTGATCGCTAGCACACCTCCTCTCCTTGTCGGCCTTGTGGTTCCATCGAAATCAACTCCGGTACTGGCCGGACCTCTATGTTCCTCTGAGTAGTCTGACCCTCTGGGTGTGAGGGCCATTTCAGCTTCATTTAGAGAGGGGCTATCTCCCATAGCTTTGAATTCGGAAAAGCTACTGAACTGTTTAATTGAGGTTGCAGATTTGGAGTGTGTATAATGTGGGAATTGTGTGTGTCTAAATGTGCTATTTATAGGAATATACTTTCCTTCCATCCTTTCAGTTTCTCTGCGACTGAATGTATCTGAATTGAATTTCATCTTGGATGAAGCGACTCTCATGATTTATTCTCTTTAATGCTCTGTATTTTGTCGAGGAAAAGGGAAATCACTGCCCAATGAAACAATTGATGAGGCACTCACCTCTTTTCAGACTGACGCTTGCAAACCCTCTTCACTGTCACACGCAAAAAACCCCCTTTTCCGTCAGAATCGAGACGCGCGCACACTGCTCAAGCCACACGCTGCCTTCTCCGATGCCCAATGAACGCCGGGGAATCTTTCCTTCCGCTCACTGCCAAATTAGCTAATGATGAAAGCTGTCTATCAAACCCTCTTTTCCAAACCTCACTGCATGTCTATTCCAATCACCCCACTGTTTGATTGAAGTGTTGGAATGACAAACGCCTAACTTTCTGATGTTAGAAACGGTGGATCGTCACCGAAAATTGAGTTTTTAGACTGGAATGAATAGTACTACTCTCAGTTTAGAGAGAGAAAGTGTTATTGCCCTGTCTCTCGTTAATGTAATGATTTGGTTATGAACTTATGATCTTGCTTTCTTCTGTTAATTATTGTTAAGGATTTGTATATGTGTCATGAATGGTGCTTAAGCAATGTAAAAAACATAAAATTCACAACGTGTGCTCAAGGTGCGAGTTTTTCTTAATGTTGTACCTAACGCACGTGCAAAGAGATTGGACAAATAATTAAGTTGATATTTTAAAATTAGTGCACGTATTAACGTGCACATTTTCTAAACTAAACATCAATTTTGAGTCTTAATTACCGAGATCGGTGTATAATACTCCAATATATTGATAATTCAATTAAAAATAATCTTTACTATTTTTTTATTTTAGTTTCGAAAGATTTTGCGTTTTAAAGATTTTCAGTAGTTTTAATATGCGTGCTTCGTGTTCTTGCACGTATACCTGGAAAAAAGTGTGCAGTTTTCGTGTACCTTTTGTGCATAATTTGTTCTTATAATTTACTCCCTTTGTTCCGGATCAAATTTCACAAATTAAATTTTTAGATTAAGGATGCAAATCCAATTTACACGTGGTGCAAAAAACAATCTTATCCTACATATTTCAAATCACTGAACCTGCATTAATGAAAAGTAGGGGCGTTTCAAGTAAAAAATCAGACCTGCACAAGTAAATTGGACATACTTTTTTTTTTCAATAAAACCACCCTAGGGTGGGGGAGATTTTATTAGACATCCCAAACCATCAAAATGCCATAAAATGGATTTAGTTTACATCTTAGAAGATGGCTACAAGAGGGGACAGGTCCCAAACATCTATGTGTTTCAAAAGCAGAAGTGTAATCTAGCTTCTGAGATCATACTATACACTATACACTCAAAACACTTGAAACCTATTAGGGAATTGCAAAGCAAAACCCAGAGCGGTACCAAGTAATGGGTGAAAGATACAAAAGAATAGGATGAATGTGTGGCTAGGAAACATTGATCAGTAGAGACCTGTGCCAAAAGTCTGAGCTGCTGGATTCCCATTTTGAGAAGATCTTGAGTCATTATATATCTGCACATAAAACAAATCATAAGTAGCATCTGTTACATGACTCTAAGTGATTGAGTACCTATCACATCAAGGTGTAGAACACCTTTAATATTTCTAGGTAACTCAGAGTATATATATTCTCTGTTGGATTGCTCAAAAAAGGCCAGTTTGGCTATTGCATCTGCTGAAGTGTTAGATTTTCTATAGATGTGACTAATGATACACTTTTTCTCCTTAATTTGTGAGGCAAGATCAAATAAGGTCTAAGGAGCATGAAGGGGATCATGTATAGCTTTGACTGCAGATAAACAATCTTATTCAACTAAGTAAGGGTGCAATATTACAGCACCTATGTTACAGCCATGTTTAATCGCAAGCGTTTCAACATGTAATGGGGAAACAGCTAGCACGTATAAAGTTTGAATCATAAAAGCATTACCAGATCCATTTCTGACCAGAATCCCAAGGTCTGTCATTTTTGTATGATGCCATGAAGCATCTACATTAATTTTAAGACCAAAATTTGGAGCAGACCATTTGATAGGTACAATTTGGGGCTGAGGTGGTCTGGTTGGTGTGGGAGAAAACCAAGGGATGAGAGCTCAATGTCAAAAGGGTGGTCTGAGGGGAGGGGTCTTGCACAAAATATTGCATAAATCTCATTTGTAACAGTGTTTCTGAGGGAGTTAACTGTACATGAAATGTTATCAAATAGCATGGATTTTCTTGCTTTCCACAGAGTCCAGCAAATCACACTAGGAGCTATGTGAAACAGAAAACCATGAAGTTTGTTCTTTCCATGAAATGACCAATAAAAAGATAATCTATCCTATATAGACTGAAACTGAAAGTCAGTGGTGCCTACCATGTAATGGAAATATGACCACAAAAAATTTGCAAGATAGCAATGATTAAACGGTTTTTCTAACGAGTGCCCATGGGCACTCGTTAACAACATTTGATTCCTTTGTATTTCGTGCAATTTCTAGGTCATTTAATTAGACAAAGTAAATGCACATCTTTGTCAACCCAGTCATCATCGAATAAACACATCATTTACTGTCATCATCGATTCATACGCATAAGTAAATGCCTTTCCTAATTTACCCCTACTAGTCATATACGCCCACCATTCCCTCCAAAACACTTATGCATTTTCCCTCCATTGGTATGACGTTTATGTGTGCAGCTGCTGTGGATGATACACGTGAAATGAAATGGCGCCATTTCCTTCTAAATTTTGTATATTTTTCCTATCTCCACTATATAATATTTTCCCTCACAATTTAAAATGATTTATAAAATTCCAAACAAGTAGAAAAAAAACAAAACATTACATCGGCATTACATCGGCATGTATATTATACAATAATAATTGGACAAGGTAGAAATAAAAAAATGAATGATTGAAATATATATATATATATATATATATATATATAGAAATTAAAATTCATACCTCGATTGTTTTCCAAGTCGTAGATTATAATTTGAAGATGGAACTCAACCACACATCAGTGAGTAATTTTTGCAAATAAATTGTGATGAAAAAGAAAATCAATCGATTCCTAAAGCTGCTTATATGTATATGAATCGTCAACTCAATATATAAGGATAGAATTAGAAATATTTGGAGGGAAAATGCAAGTAAAGTACGCAGATCACGCGCCATGGAGATAGGAAAAATATACAAAATTTAGAAGGAAATGGCGCCATTTCATTTCATGTGTATCATCCACAGCAGCTGCACACATAAAACGTCATACCAATGGAGGGAAAATGCATAAGAGTTTTGGAGGGAATGGTGGGCGTATATGACTAGTAGGGGTAAATTAGGAAAGGCATTTACTTATGCGTACGAATCGATAATGACAGTAAATTGATGTATTTATTCGATGATGACTGGGTTGACAAAGATGTGCATTTACTTTGTCTAATTAAATGACCTAGAAATTGCACGAAATACAAAGGAATCAAATGTTGTTAACGAATGCCCATGGGCACTCGTTAGAAAAACCGATGATTAAAAGCATGTTCAATGGAGTCAATATTATCACAGAATAAGCATTTAGATGGGACATTGAAGCCCATTCTCATCAGTACTGCAGGAAATGCCAAAAAGGAGTTAACCAATTTCCAGATAAATATGCTTATCTTTTTTTGCACTCTAGGTTCCAAATACTCTGTAGAGATAAAAAAAAGTACCTCTAGATTGTTGCATTACCTCATATGATGATTTGAAAGTGAAGACTCCTTTAGAGTTAGGCTTCCAGATCAACCTGTCAGGTTTTAAGGGGTGGAGTACAGCAACCTGTAAAATGGCTAGAGCTTCATTAGAGAAACACTGCATTGTAGGCATGATAGCTTGCTTGTTCTCAATAAAATGTTGTACTGAGGCATTAAGTGGTATGTTAGTGAAATATGGGTTGTATAAATCGGACAAGGAGCCAAGCCTGTCCAATTAGAACTCCAGAAATTACACATACCCTTACCATGGATGACTCTAGCAAAAGATTCAGCTTTGGATGATATAGCAGTGATTCTCTTCCAGTTTGGAGAACTTCTGTAAGATGGTGGAAGGTCCCACAGGAACTGAGACCATAATGTTTCACCCTGTTGGAACTTCCACCATAGTTTGATTGAGAAGGTCTTGACAATAGTGTGAATTGATCTTAATCCAATGCCATTCTGATCATATGGGAAACAAAGATCATCCCATTTTTTCCAGACTTTTTTGGGCTTCAAACTCGTCTCTCCCCAGAAAAATAGAGACATTAGTTTCTCAATTTTCTTAATAACTCTTACTGGGGGTTTCATCACACTCCAGATATGCTGTGGAATAGAGAATATACAAGCCTTGATCAGTGTTATTTTTCCACCTGTAGAAAGTCACTTATTTTTCCAATTGGTAAGTCTATTTTCAATTCTTTGAATAAGTGGTTGGAAATTAGCTACAAGAGTTTTGCCTATATAAATGAGAACTCCAAGATATGTGAAGGGAAAAGATCTCTGTCTCATACCAAGGACTTGTTTGATCTGGTTAAGTTTGTAAGCAGAAGCATGTTTGCTGAGATAAAATTCACTTTTTTCAAAACTAATCTTCTGGCCAGTAGTTTGTTCAAATATGACCAGAAATGCTTTCAGGACAGTAAGTGAATTTTTTTATGCATTTAGAAAAATCATAGTATCATCAGCATAACTAAGGTGAGATATAGAAGCTGGACCTCTAGGAATGCAGAAGTGATCAATTCTACCTACATTATATACAAATTAAAGACTTTTAGAGAAAGATTCAGAAAATAAGTTAAAAAGAAAAGGTGATAGGGAGTCCCCTTGTTTAATTCCCCTTGTTGATTTGCACAAGGTTTACCATTAACTAGGACAGAAAAATATGCTTGAGTGAGATTTTTCATAATCCAGAAAACTACTTTACCATGCATGCCAAACTGAAGCAAAATACTATTTAAAAAACCATGATTAACCCTGTCAAAAGCTTTTTTTAAGGTCAAGTTTAATCATACAGTTAGGGTTCCTACTTTTCCTATCAAGATATCTGGTCATCTCTTTAAGTAAAATCACATTATCAGAAATGTCCTTTCCCTTAAAAAATGCATATTGTTGGGGGGAGATAAGTTTAGGCATTAGAGGTCTGATTCTTTCGATAAGTAACTTGGAGAAGATCTTATTGATGAAATTAGAAAGGCTTATAGGCCTAAAGTCATCAAAAGAAGTGACCACTTCTTTTTTGGGGATCAATGTAATCCAAGTGGCAGTGATACCCAAAGGGATTATAGATTCACTCATGAAGTCTTTGACAACATTCAAAAGATCATCTTTAATTATCTCCCAGGCTTTTGTGAAACATTTTGAGGAGTAACCATCTGGTCCATCACTACTGTTCTTATTTAAACTAAAAGCAGTATCATGCAACTCCTCCATGCTAACTGGACTAAGTAGAAGCTCATTGTCAGCATCAGTTAAAAGTTTAGGGATTTGGTTCAAGAAGTGGTGATAGTAACACCATTCAAATTATTGGAAGGTTCAGACAGCAACTCAGAATAATAAGTGATAGCTTCATCTTCTATCTGAGCAGTGTCATCCAACCAAATCCCATTAGAGCTTTTGATATTATTAATCTTGAGAAATCCTCTTTTTTCCCTCACAGAGTGGTGGAAAATTTTGGAATTTTCATCCCCATCTTTAAGCCAGTTAATTCTGGATTTTTGCTTCCAAAATTTCTGTTTTTCTTCTAAAGCTCTAAGGTGAATTGCCCTGTATTTTTTGAGTTCAATAAGCTCATGAGTTGAGCAATTGTTGTCAAAAGTGATTTCTTGCAGTCTCAGGCATTCAGCAGCTGTTACTACATCAGATTCAATGTCACCAAAAGTGAGTTTATTCCAACTCTTAATAGTGAATTTGAGTATGCGTAGTTTTAGGTAAAAACCTAACATCCCTTTACAGTGCATAGGAAGATTCCAGTCAGTATTGATTACTGTCATGACATCCTCTCTGTTAAACCAGGCATTGATAAATCTAAAGGCCGGGGGATGAAACTATGTTACTATCTATATAAAACAGTAATGGTGAGTGGTCAGATGTGTCCCTATTTAAAACCTGAATTGATGAGGATGGACATTTCATCAACCATTGGAGGGAGCACAAACCCCTATCTAATTTCTGAACTGTGGGATTATGTAGCCAGTTGTTTGACCAAGTGAACACATTACCCACTGTGTTGATTTCATTCATAGCATTAGTTGATATCAAGTGATTGAAATCAACCATTGTTTTAGATCTAGGATGAGAAGGTCCCTTATATTCAGTTGGAGATTTTATTGTATTAAAATCTCCAATTAAAAAAGAGTCATCCAGATTTCTTAAAGACAGTGCATCCCACAGTTTAGCTCTACCTGATACAGTTCTAAGAGCATAAATAAAAAATCCCTCCATGCTAGTATTTAAATAAGGGCTAAATATACTAACAACCAAAAATTGTAAGTGATCTTCTATAAGAGTTACTTGGATAGGCTCATTCCACATAAGCCATATCTTTCCACTCTGGGCTGTTAAGTAGTTAGAGAAATGTAACTTTCTCCTATATTTATCACATTTTTGAGTCTTATGCCATGGTTTAATAAGGCATAAAACTTCAATTTTGTGGTGTCTGGTAAGGTCAGCTAATCTGGTCATAGAGGTTTTCATGCCCCTAATATTCCAGACCAATGTTTTGATTTTTTTTGTTTGTACTAATCATTGAGAACTAGGTTTAGAGCTCTTTGATCTAGTGAAAACTATGTTTGGCGATGGTATTTTTTGGGTTTTTATGGGGGTGAACTTCTTATTAATTTGAGTAAAGAAACTGGGCAGTGTAGATTTCTCAATAGCATGGGCTACAGAGTTGTCATTTTGTCCAGTTTCAATAGTCAAATCATCAAGAGGTATAAGTGGTGGTGGAGGAACTGGTATTAAATTTTTTAAAAAATTAATAACCACTCTAGGGTGGTGGAGATTATTTATGGCTCTCCAAACCTTCAAAAAAGCCATAGAAATGGCTAGAATACATCCCAAATTCGGGCAGAGGTGGAACTAATGCCACGAGCATGACCATGCTCCAAAAAGATTAGTGTTTTATATAGACTATATCTATTGCTAATACAATCTATGTGAGTTGGAAGAAGGTTTACACAAGGCCTGTTAGCGAATCGACTAATCGAAACACAAAGCGGCCTCCTGTAATCTTTCCAAAGTCTCTCAAGAAGGTAGTGAGTGTCTTCAGGCTCAACCTTGTTACCACCATATCTGCTGGACATTCTCCCGGAATTCCAACCTGTAAAAACAAAATGATCAGTAGTATCCATTCAAGTGATCCTCAGAGAGGGGGTGCCTAATGAATCTAGGGAGATGATGCCCCTGATGTTCTGTGTCAGTTCAGGAAGGGACCAGATTTTATTAGCCTTAGAGGAGTGAGCCAACCTTGCAATAGCATCTGCTGCAAGGTTAGCTTCTCTCATGGCATTGACTATTTTAGCATGAGCAGAGAAGATGTTAGAGGCCAGATCAAAAATCTGCCATGGGCCATTATAAGGGTGGCAAGAAGCTGAAACAGCCACTAAACAATCACTTTCTATGACACTGTGGTGCAGCAAAGAGTCAGATAGTAGCACCCCCTGTTGGATAGCCTTCAATTTTTCTTCCAGTGGGGTTTCAGCATGTATAAACACAGTACTGCATTGCACAACTATACCCTGACAATCTCTAATGATCATCCCTAAGCCAGCTGTTTTTGTGTGGTGCCAAGATGCATCCACATTTATCTTATAACCATTAGTGGGGGGTTCCCATTTAATAGTTCTAATAACAGTCTGGGGGGTCTAGTATGCACTGGGAGGTATCCAAGATCAATAATTTCCTTATCAAATGCATTTAAAGAAGCAATAGGCCTAGGCGCCTAGCAGAGTATATATAGAACATATTATCATTCAGTGTTCTGATCAAGGCTTCAGGAGAGGTGGAAATATTATCAAAAATGTAAGAGTTCCTAGTCTTCCATAACATCCAACATATTAAACATGGAAGTACAGTGTAAAGGGAGGACTGGAGTTTGGAAGAGCCTGGGAAGGACCAGTAAAATGATAATCGATTCCACAGATTAGAATATTGTATGTCCTGAACACCAACTATAGAGTGGAAATGTGACCATAGTGTTTTAGCTAAATAGCATGTGTTAAAGCAGTGATCTATATGGTCTAAGTTATTGCAGAAAGGGCATTTGGAGGGCAAGCAGAATCCCATCTTCATAAGCACTTCAGGAATGGTAAAAATGCATTAACTAGCTTCCACATAAAGACACTTATTTTCTTTTGGATTCTAGGGTTCCAAATTTTACTGAGTGATACAGAGTTACCTCTTGAGAGTTTCAGTGCCTTGTATGCAGTCCTGAAGTTGAAATTTCCATCATGACTAGGCTTCCAGATCATTCTATCCAGTCTGTGTTGTGCAGTTGAAGCCCCCTGCAAATATCTCAGAATCTGGTCAGAAACGAAAGGTTCCAAAAATTGAAGGAAATAGTCTCTATCCATAATAAAGTCCTAGAATAGTGAGGTCCAGTGAGATATTGATTAGATCTGTGTCATAGAGAGTAGACAGAGCACCAAAGCCTGTCCAATTGGAACTCCAAAAATTGCAAGTTCCAGCTCCTATGATCACTCTAGATAGGTTTTCTACTGTGGGAGAGATTTGTTGGATCCTATTCCAATTGGGTGAGTTCCTGTAAGATTGTGGTAAGCTCCACAGAAATTGGGACCATAAGGTTAGGCCTGGTTGAAATTTCCACCACAACTTGATAGAACATGTTCTAACTATTGTGTGGATAGATCTCAGACCAAGACCATTTTCCTGAAAGCTATAACATAAATCTCCCCATTTTCTCCACACTTTTTTAGCTTTAAGTTCAGTCTCACCCCAAAAAAATAAGGAGCATAGTTTTTCAATTTTTTTAATGACACTGACTGGTGGCTTCATCACACTCCAAATGTGTTGAGGAATGGAAAATATGCATGATTTGATAAGTGTGATTTTACCCCCAGTAGACAACCACTTGTTTTTTCCAATTTGAGAGCCTATTTTCTATTTTCTGAACAAGTGGTTGAAAATATTGAACCAAGGTTCTACCTGTGTAGATAGGCACACCTAAATTAGTAAAGGGAAAGGAGCCCTGTCTCATACCCAAAATATCTCTTGTCTGTGAAATCTTAGCTACAGATGCATGTGAACTTAAGAAGAACTCACTTTTTTCAAAACTAATTTTTTGACCAGTGGTCTGCTAAAAAATAACTAAAAAAGCTTTAATGACTGTGAGGCTCTTCTTAGAAGCTTTAAGAAAGATTATGATGTCATCTGCATAGCTGAGGTGAGATATGGGATCAGGACCAGTTGGTATATGGAAATATTCAAGCTTACCTACTGAAAAAACATAAGCCAGGTTTCTAGAAAAAGTTTCAGAAAATATATTAAACAGGAAGGGTGAAAGGGGGTCTCCCTGCTTAATACCCCTAGTAGATTTAAAAAATCCATTAGGTTTTCCATTGATCAGTACAGAGAAATAGGCTTGGCTCAGGTTTTTCATTATAGAGTAGACAAATTTACCATGCAGTCCAAACTTGAGTAACATGCTATTTAAAAAATCCCAATTAACTCTATCAAAGGCTTTTTCAGATCTAATTTAAGCATGCAATTGGGATTCCTAGTTTTCCTATCAATAAACCTGGTTAGTTCTTTGAGGTAAATTACATTATCAGAGATGTCTTTACCCTTCAGAAATGCAGATTGTTGAGGGGAGATAATTTTAGGCATTAGTGGTTTCAACCTCTCCATTAGTAATTTAGAAAAAAATTTGTTAATGAAGTTGGAGAGGCTTATAGGCCTAAAATCATCAAATGATGTAACCACATCCTTTTTGGGAATAAGTGTGATCCAAGTGGCTGTTATACCTGCAGGGATTTCAGAGTTGCTCATAAAGTCATTTACTGCCTCCAAGAGATCCTCTTTAATTATATCCCAGGATTTGGTAAATTTTTTTGAAGAAAAGCCATCTGGCCCAGGACTACTGTTCTTGTTTAAGCTAAAAACAGTGAGTCTTAATTCTTCCATGTTCACTGGTCTGATCAACTCAGAGTTATCAGACTCTGAGATTACTGTAGGTATTTGGCTGAGGAAATTGTGATAAAAATCACCCTTCCTGTTATTTGGAGGCTCTGAAAGTAATTCTAAATAATATTCTACTGCCTCTGTTTCAATGTCATTTATGTTTTCCAGCCAATCACCATTTCTATTCCTAATTTTGGTAATGCTCAGTCCACTTCTTTTTTCCCTCACAGACTAATGGAAAATATTGGTGTTCTCATCACCATCTTTTAGCCATTTTATTATGGACTTTTGTTTCCAGAATTTCTGCTGTTCTTTAATAGCCCTCAAGTGCAAGGCTTTGCAATTGTTGAGTTTGACAAGTTCATTAATGGAACTGTCATTATCATAATTGATCTCTTGCACTCTTAGGTTTTCAGCAGTCTGAACCAGATTAGATTCAATATTACCAAATGTTAGCTTGTTCCAGCTTTTAATAGTAATTTTGAGTCTCTTCAGGTTCAGGAAAAACCTAATCATTCCATGCTGATTTATTGGGGTGTTCCAGTCAGTATTAATTCCTGAAAGTAAATTTTCCCTATTGAACCAAGCATTTATGAATTGAAATGATCTAGGTGTGGATGGCATTGTGCTACCTATAGTAAAAAGTAAAGGAGCATGGTCTGATGTATCCCTATTAAGAACCTGGATAGAAGAAGTTGGAAACTTCCCTAGCCAGTTTTGGGTGCTTAAACCCCTATCTAACTTTTCAGTTGTGGGGGAATGAAGCCAATTGTTAGACCATGTGTACAGGTTAACTACTGTATTAATTTCAATCAGAGCACTACTGGAGATGAACTGATTGAAATCTGCAATGCTCTTAGGGCTTGGATGAGAGGGGCCTTTATACTCAGTGGTAGATTTTATGGAGTTAAAATCACCAATGAGGAAGGCCTCATCCAGGTTCCATTTTGATAAGGCATCCCATAGATATGCTCTACCAGGAATTGTTCTCAGTGCATATATAAACACCCCTTCCATTGAGGTGTTAAGTCTGCAACTGAAAATATTGACTGATAAGAACTGTAGATGGTCAAATTTTAGAGTTATATGGACTGACTCATTCCACATGAGCCAGATCTTTCCACTCTGAGCACATAAATGGTTTGTAAAATGTAATCTTCTCCTATATTTTTCACATCTGTGGACTTATGCATAGGTTCAATTATACATAATACCTCAATTCTGTGAGTTTTAACTAGCTCATGCAACCTATCTATTGATGTCCTCATTCCTCTAACATTCCAGACAAGAGTTCTGATCTTTATTGTGTCTATCTTTTGGAAAAAGTTTTGGAGCTCTTAGATCTGGTAAAAACCACATTAGGGGAAGGGATTGTTTGTGCTTTTTTTGGTGTAAACTTCTTATTAATTTGAGAGAAGAAATTGGAAATTTTTGATTTTTCAGCCTGAGAGGATGAGCCATCTAAATTGCTAATTTTTGCTGTCAAATTAGTATGAGTTTGTGTAGTGGTGTGTTTAGAGGATACCTGAACTGTAGGCTCAATTAAATTGTCATCCTGAGATGACTCAGAAGTCAGTTCTTGGTCAGAATCCTCCAGGTTAACATCCTCTTCTTGCATCATGAGTGGAGAGAATCTGTTACCTGTGAGACTAGCTGAGAGAGAGTTGTTAGTAGGAGTATCAAAAAAATCAGAGAAATGTTTACCAGTGTCCACTTCCATATCATCCTTGGCATATTTCCTTGGTGAAGATATCTTGTGGTTCTTGTTCCGGGCTGACGGAGGGGGGCATCTTGGTGAGGCCCTTGTCTGTAGTGATGGTAACACATCTGGTGGTAACTCATCTGGTGTAGTCTCCTGAGGAATCACTGGATCAACTGTCCCAGGTTCCAGAGCAGGAACTGTCACTGTCTCTTCAATGTGAATCACAGGGGCTGTCTGTTAGGAGGCCTTATTTTTGCTGTTGTGATTAGATGGAGGTCTCCTTTTAGTATGAGCACCATTGTTTTCTTGAAGGATATGCACTGATTGTTGCGCCTCTTTGTCTTTAGTTTTGGGGGTAAGACCAGAAGTACCTTCACACTCTGCTGGTCCTTTACCAGGATCATCTCTTTTCAGGATTGCTGTGACTGTTGTCTTGAGGGGTAGAGGTCTAGTTGGTTGTCTGAGATGGGGGTGCAGCCTGTGGCAGTTACCATCCTCATGACCTAACATCTTGCAGTGGCAGCAATATTGTGGGAGCTCATCATATTCTATAGGGTACTTATGTATGCTACCATCTTCAATTCCCAGCCTAATAGAGGTCTGAATTTTCTTACGCAGATCTATTTCAATACAAAGTTTCAGGGCAGAGGGTCTGGTAAGGGATGCTGTGGCTGAGTCCATTTTTATATATGTGCCTATTTGATTACCAATGGTTTCAATCATGGCAGCATTGTGGTAGTAAAATGGTACCTGTGGGATGGAGATCCAGACTGGGACAATCGATGATTCGGCCTCCGGCGAGAAGTCAACCGTCCACTTGAGTACTTTCATCTGGGAGCCAGCAAAGTTCCAGAACCCCTTTATCCAACAGCCTCTATAGTCTTCAGGGTCCTCCAGTCGGATTAGAATATGTCTGAAGTCGATTGAGCCGATTTGGTACTTTCCGGTGAAACCTGCCGACTTGAAAGCTTCCTGGAGTCTCAGCATTGACGGTTTGCCTCTGGCAAATTTCCCCACCAATGCGTTGCTGTAGTGGGATCCCAAAACCTCAGCTTGTTGCCGGGTAACGATGCAGGCGATTTCCCCTTTGAATTGAGTAATTGGGCAAATTTCTGGATTTGATGGTAAGACTGTGGATAATGGAGGGGGACGGTCTGTAAGAGCATGCAGGAAAGATTTGGATGGAAACGGGGCGTTGCCACCGCGGGGAGGCGGTGGCTCAGCCATCGGGACCGCCATGTTTATGCCCGTTGGCGGAGGTGTCAGAACGGTATGGAAAAGAGACGTTATTGGTGGGTTTGGGTTTTACGACAGGAAAAAGTTTAGAGAGAAGCGAGAGAGAAAAGGTTAGAGAGAGAAAACATTGTGCTGGTTTTTAACCTCATTTCGACCTAAGAGGAACTGGTATTGAGTCATCATCCTGTGAGGATTCAGATACCAATTCATTGTCTAATTCATCAGCTCCAGTATGTATGTCAGCCTCCATCAGTGGTAAAAAAATGTTACCTTTATCACCATAGGATAAGGAAGATTTGTTAGGAGAAAACTGAAATTCACAAAAAGTAGACATGGTACCTTTGCCAATGAGAATATCATTAGTAGCTAGGGTTTTGGAAATGTCATGTGCATTTGTAACTGCCTGAAGAAGGTCTGAATCAGTGACAGGAGATTCAGTTCCAGGGGATGGGGGGATGGATCGAAGTGAAGCTGTTTTATGGGGTGGTGGAGATGGTTGTGAAGGAATTGGTGTTGCAATGGTGGTGATGGTGGTAGGGGATGTGGTTTTTGAAACTTGGTGCTTTTTCTTGTGGGATTTAGTAGAGTTGGCTGGGGGGGACCTCACTATTTGCAGCTTCTCTATCTTTGGTAGATGGAGTAAGACCAGAGGGGCCAGGACCATCTTCAATAAGAATGATATCATCCTTCATGACCTTCTCTGCCTGATGGACCAGTACAACTTTCTCCTTGTTAACCAAAATCTGTACTTTTTGGGTAGGAGGGGTAGGTCTAGTTTTCTGTCTTAACTCTGGGTACAGAGATAGGCAATTGTCATTATCATGACCTAACATACTACAGTGACTGCAATACTTAGGGACTTCATCATATTCTATAGGAAATCTAGCAATGTTTTCCTCTTCTATACCTAGTCTGATAGAAGCTTGAAGCTTTTTCCTAAGGTCGATTTCGACGCACATTTTAATGGCTGAGGGACGGGTCAGAGCAGAAGTATCAGCATCCATTTTGATGAAAGAGCCTATCTGATTACCAATTGACTCAATCATGGCAGTGTTGTAGAAAAAGAACGGTACCTTAGGGATTGTGAGCCACACTGGAACAACTGAGGACTCAGCTTCTGGAGAGAAGTCCACAGTCTACTTCAGCACTTTCATATGTGACCCACCCATGATCCAGTAGCCTTTGATCTAGCAACGTCGATAGTCTTCAGGATCATCAAAACGGATGAGGATATGGCGGTAATCCACCGATCCTATTTGAAATTTGCCCGTGAAACCGATTGATTTGAAGGCATCATGCACACGGTCCATATATAGTTGGCTTGCCTCTCGCAAATTTTCCTATCAAAGCATTGTTGTAATGCGATGCCAAGGTTTCAGCTTGATTTCTGGTAACGATGCAAGCAATTTCTCCCCGATATTCAGTAATTGGGGAGATATCCGGGTTGGAGGGAAGAGTTGTGGCAATGGGAGGGGGACGATTGGATAAGACCTGAGCAAAAGGCTTGTTTTGGGTGGAGGCACCGCAGTGTTGCGGTGGCGTCGCCACTAAAGTGGCCGTTTTCTAACCGTTACCAGTTAGAACAGATAGAATATTAACTGTTGATGGGTTTTAGGGGAACAGAATTGGATCGGAAAACTAGAGAGAGGAGAGAGCATTAATTCGAAGAGTGAGAGAGCTTCTTGAAGAAAAAAAAGTAAATTGGACATACACCTAGTCTAACCGTAAATTGATTAGATATATTTATTGTCCTCAATATCTTTATTTGTATTTAGTTATGTAGGGTGAAATTTTAATGTTTTAATATCTCTTCCACTATATAAGTTTATAGTAGGGTTACGAACTCTTCCACTATGTCGTCATCAGTTTCATTTTTTTGTACTAGAATTTGTGCTTTCAATCAATATAATTTCACTTAATCTATTTTTGTTTGATTTGGTACATTTTCTGTAAACAATCAAAACGTATTTAAAATCTCATTGTCCATGGTTGCACGCACAATATCATTATCCAATATTCCAATGTTCTGATTTATTTGTGCATAATTACAAGTAATATAATTTGACTAATTAAAATGAAGTCCCTAAACATTTGCATCACCGCTATGGGGTTCTTCAACTTGAACCTCACTGATGATTTTGCAATAAGCCTCATTTGCAGCTCTATTGGTTGCATTCACAGTCTTAGTTAGATACGTCCCTTCCAAAACACATAAACTTGAACAAAAACCTCTCATTTTTCTGGAAACTTATCATCTTTGAACTTAAGCTTCAAACCCTTCTTTTGACAGTATTCATTGAGACGTGCCACTGGATGTTGTCGAAAACATTTACAGGTCTCCATTGGTTCCAATAACCTTTCAACACTGAGCATTAATGGAGCGGGATTTGATAGGTCTCCAAAGTGGCACCGATTCTCAGTCCTAAATCCGATTCGCCGCTCAGTCCGATCCGATTCACCTCTCAGTCCGATCGATCATCGGTTATTTATATATTCTGATCAACGGTTTTAGTCCCTGATGTCATTTGCAAGCCGCACAGAACCGCACGCACAACATCTTCACGCCCAAATAACATTCTCCGGTCCGCCGCTCAGTTGTTCATTCACAAGTTCCGCCACCACTTAACCTCCGATTTACCTCTCAGTCCTCGACCCGATCATCGATTATTTATTTACTCCGTCACCGTGCGATCAAAGCCGGAAGAAGTCAAGGACTCTTTCGGCCGATCGCATGATGTCATTTTCTGGTCGATTCTGTCCGCCCATTGGATCCGATTCTGTCCGCCCATTCACCTGACCTCAGTCCAATTGATCTGGTCGAAATGCACGCTTTAAATTGGCACGCTGAAATACAACAGATGCACGCACTCTTTCACAGCCCTAATTGTATTTATAAATTTTAGCATTGTACCTATAGTAAAAATATGGTGGTTCTAAATGCAGTTCCAGTTTACTTATACAGGTCCAAATTAAATTTAAAATGACAATAATGTCCCTCTTAAATATGTATCATAATTCACAAAAAAATAATTTGTGATTTTGACACATTCAATCATTACATAGACGAGTTTATGCATTTAAGGTTAGGTTTTTAGAAATATATTTGTAAAAACTAATAAACAAATTAAGAGTAATAATGGTATCACTAGTAGAATGTGGCCGGAAAACGGCGCCGGAAGACGGCGGTTCCGCGGGAAAATAAGGAAACCGCCGTCCTTCTAGATTTCCGAACTCGGAAACACAGGTTTGTTGGGTTATTTCCTCCTTTGTGGGGAAATTAAAGCCCAAGTGATAGAGGGAGTTGGCCCATACTTAAGGAGGGGCATTCCGGTCATTTAGCACACTTGCTAGGGTTTATCCTAAGGGTGTGGCAGCTCATATTCATGGTGTGAGTTCAGAAGTGAACAAGAGAAAGAGAACAAGAGAGAGAGAAGAGAGGTGAGGAGAAAAGGGGATTTTCGAGCTCATAAGCGCAGCGTCGGTAGATCCGTCCATTCTCTCAATCCGACCGTTAACTTTGGCTGAGATATTGGCAGGAGGTTCCTGGGTCTTTGGGCTAATTTTCGACCGGAGGGATTCTGATTTGGAGTTCGGGAAGTAGGCCGTTCGGTGCTCTGAATCTTCTGGGCATATTTGGTGACTTGCATTCTCTTCTTGTTTATTGCTTCATTCTTGTAGTGGTTTAAGATCCTATTCTTGTTGGGAACAACTTGAACTTGTTGTGGCTAGTTGTAGGGGGTCTTTGTAATACTCTTTTATTGATGAATGAAGAAGTGGTGGGTCGATTGACTCCGTGGTTTTTACCCTTCGCATTGGAGGGGTTTTCCACGTAAATCATTGTGTCTTTTTGTTTGCTTGGTGCTTTATTATTTCCTCTGCATATTTGCAACTTTGTTTCCTCTTAGTTTCAAGCAAATTGGGGATTTTGGTTGTGACCATTTTCCCATCAAGGTTCTCTAGCCGGATGGCTTATTACACGGCAGTTGTGATGCAACCGCCGTGTAAAAGAAATTTTTGCTCGGCGGTTGCGTTTAACCGCCGACCAGGCTACATTTTCGACACCGGAAATGGCTAGTCGGAACTTTCCCCGTTGACCAGCTTGACTTTGACGGTCAAGTCGACGGGGTATGTTTCTGATGTCGGTGGAGTCAAGTCAAAAAGTCATCCGGTAAGTTTACGAACTCGTAAACATGTCCGGATAAAGGAAAAAATTCCCGGGGAAGATTTCGGAACTCGGAAACGTCCCCGAATGAGCTAAAACAGACTGTTATAAAACGAGAAACGGATCCTTTTGTTCTATCTAGTCTATTCCATCTTTGTTTTGGGTTGAAGGACGCAGAGAATCTCTAAATCTTTGGGCTCGTCGAATCCTAGGCCGCGATGAGGTAATCTCCCGCTAAAATTAGTATTGATGGGCGGATCTTTGTTAATTTCAAGCATGAATATATATGTGTGTCCCTAATTCCATTAAATAATATATGAACTTGCGTGTTGATTCCTAGTTATTTGTGTTTATGAAACCATATTGTATTTGATATGTTGTCAAGTAGCACGATGTAGATGAATGAATTCATTAATATTTGCTTAAATTTATCAAAATAGGTACACAAGTGTTATGGAACGTAGTAAGATTATTAGGGAGAATCTTCGGACCTCACCGGAGTATATGGGACTGGTTGAATATTTCATTGATGTTGCTTCTGATAATGCAAGAGTAGAAAATCAGTCGGCCATGCGGTGCCCTTGTAAAGATTGCACTAACGATGTGTATTTAGAAGTTCAAGGTTTGCGTGAACATTTGATTGTTAGGGGTTTCCAAAATTCCTATACCACGTGGGTATGGAATGGGGAAGAACGTAGCACTGTTGTTGTTAATGAACCAATGGAGGTTGTAGGAGAAAACGAAATGGTTGGTAATTATGACGATAAATTGGATGACTTGGTAGATGATCTTGCCATGCATTTTTTTTGGAAAACCTGAGGCTCTTTAAACGATGTATAATGATAAGCTGACCCCTTTGTATGAGGGGTCAATCCACACTATTCTAAGCGCGACCTTATTGTTGATTAATTTAAAAGCCAAGCATGGCCTTTCAGAAAAGGCATTAACAGAGGCGCTGGAGTTGATTAGACAGCTGCTTCCCACTGATAATTTATTGCCTGATAGGGCATATGCTGCCAAGAGGATACTATGTCCAATGGTTATGGAATTTGAGAAAATTCATGTTTGTCCTAATGATCGTATGTTGTTTAGAGGGGAAGATGAGATGAAGTTGGAAAATTGTAGCGTTTGTGACGAGTCACGATACAAAGTTGTGAAACAAAAAGTAGATGTGGGAGGAGATGTTGTTAAGGAAACCAACAAATGTGTTCCCGCGAAGGTCATGTGGTATCTCCCCATTATACCTAGGCTTCAAAGGTTGTTTGCTAACAAGGAAGAAGCTAAGAACTTGACATGGCACGCAGATAGAGAGAAGGTTGAAGATGATGATGTGATTGCACACTGTTCAGATGGTGATCAGTGGAAGAATATTGATGAATTGTATCCTGATTTTGGGAAGGAAGCTCGGAATGTAAGGTTGGGTTTATCCACTGATGGTATGAATCTGTATGGAGATTTGAGTAGTACACACAGTTCTTGGCCTGTGATGGTTGTTATTTACAATCTACCATCGTGGTTGACCATGAAGAGGAAATATGTGATGTTGTCGTTGATGATAGCAGGGCCAAAGCAGCCTGGTAATGACATTGATGTGTTCCTAGAACCTTTAGTTGACGACCTTCAGAAACTGTGGTTCGAAGAGAATTGGACGTGGGATGAATATCGGCAGGAATGGTTTAAGTTGAAAGGAATGTTGTTCTGCACCGTGAATGATTTCCCTGCACTTGGTAATCTAGCTGATTATTCAGTCAAAGGTCATCTAGCTTGTCCTGTTTGTGAGGAGAATACTAGTTTCTCTCAATTAAAACACGGGAGAAAAACTGTTTATCAAGGACATCGTCGTTTCTTACCATGCAGTCACGAGTTCTGTAAGGCTAAGAACTGGTTTAATGGGAAGGAAGAGAATGCACCACCCCCCCCCTCCTATCAGTGGCGAGGAGGTATTCGAGAAAATCAAGGATATTGAAAATGATTTTGGGAAAAACCGTAGGAAAATGCCCATCCCCGGCCCTTGGAAGAAACGGTCCATTTTCTTTGACTTACAATATTGGAAGCACTTGGCTGTCAGACATTGTTTAGATGTAATGCACATTGAGAAGAATGTCTGCGATAGTTTGTTTGGTACGCTACTGAATATTCCTGGAAAAAGCTAAGATGGACTTCAAGCACGTAAAGACTTGGAAAGAAAGGGTATTAGAAAGGAACTGGCTCCTGTAATCGAGGATGGGAACACTTTCTTGCCTCCAGCTTGCTACAATATGTCGTCAGCTGAGAAGACAAAATATTTGCAGTGCCTGAAAGATTTGAAGGTACCCTCTAATTTTTCCTCAAACATTGGTAATTGTGTCAATGTTAAGGATCAAAAATTGTTCGGGTTAAAATCACATGATTGTCACACTTTGATGCAATACTTGAACATAATTGCCATTCGTGGTTCTCTTCCAATCCACATTAGGATGTGCATCAGGAAGCTCTGCTTATTTTTTAAGGGAATTTGCCAAAAAACAGTTAGCCGTCGTAAGCTAGATAAGCTGCAGACAATGGTAGTTGAAGTATTATGCCAATTGGAGATGTATTTCCCCCCTTCTATCTTTGATATAATGGTGCATTTGATTGTCCATCTTGTGCGGGAGATCAAGGAGTGTGGTCCGGTGTTCCTCCGGTGGATGTATCCTTTCGAGAGATACATGAAGATATTTAAATTCTTTTCACATAATAGGTACAGGCCTGACGCAAGAATTGTATCTAGATATGTCGCGGAGGAGGCGATTGAATTTTGTACGGCTTACTTAGATGAGGTTGACACGGTTGGACTACCCACCTCGAGGCATGATTTTCGTTTCAACGGGCATGGAACTAGAGGCACGTTGCATAACCCGCCAGCGGTCGATTTGCAGGCTGCTCATCTGTATGTGATGTGAAACCATGAATCGGTTTGCCCTTACGTTGACATTCATATGGAGGAATTGAGAAGTCTATACCCAACCCTAAAGCCTTTCCAACTACATGATGAGCATATTAGAACCTTTTGTGAGTGGTTAAGGGACACGGTAGAGATTGGTGACCATCCCGAGGACGTGAAATGGCTATCCAGACGGCCGCTAATGACGGTTATCAGCTATAGTGGTTATGATGTGAAGGGTTACTCGTACGGGACCAAACAGAACGATGCTAAAGGTGTTTCGCAGAATAGCGGTGTCACTACATTTTCCGAATCAATCGCTGTGTCGCGGAAGAAAAATCCAGAAGGATCCTACTCATTTGATAGGTATTTCGATACCATTGTTCAGATCTGGGAGTTAAACTATGTGGCATTGAAGGTGGTTGTATTCAAGTGTCAGTGGGTTGATCAAAAGACAGGAACTAAGACCGATCCTTTAGGGTTTCAATTGGTTGATAGGAAGAAAGTGGGATCAAAGTCGGATGCGTTCATACTTGCTGGCGAAGTTGACCGAGTTTACTATGTTCAGGATCCTTCTGATCGGCACTACGAGATTGTTCTTGATGGGAAACAAATGGTGTGTGGTGATGATCTATTCGAGGAGTATGACAAACGAGCTGCTCACATTTTTGTGCCAACGAAGAAAGACGCGATTAATATGGAGGAAACAGAGGCAAACATGTTAATCTATCGCGCAAGATCCGATCACGCCGAACGCATAGTGATAGATAGCAAAGGCAACGAACGGAAGAGGAAGTTGATTTCAAAGTTAAGCCGAAGACTAAGTTCAGGCGTTAGTCGTTGAATTTTTTTTGTGTTATCTGCTACTAATAATACAACTATTCCAAACTTAGTTTGAATATGTAATTCATGTAAATATTTGGTTGAACCTTTCTTTGATCTATCCAATAGAATAAAAGGGAGTCGACAAATCTCAATTTTTAACCTATCCGGGTACTTTCACGGTTTCTGAAACATTCCCCGGATAGGGCAAATTTAGGGATTAACTACTTCCGGGTAACTATCCGGATAAAGAAATGTTGATCAACCTTATCCGGCTAACTTCCCGAAATCGGAAACTGTTTACCCGAAAGTATTTTGGTTAGGCAAGGCTTTTTATTCAAGTTCCAGAAGGGTTCCCTGGTTGTCATCCGGTTTAGTAAAGATAATCTGACAGATCTGGGTAGAATTCCGAGTTCGGAAATGGGAGCCGGAAGTTTTATTTTTAGGCAAAAACGTGTGCGCACTCACTAATTAGTAGTCATATAAAATTGATACTGCAAACAAGTGTAGGAATTGTAAATGCACAAACATTTGATCAAAATCCGTAGCATTCAAACGTTACTAAAATACAGTTAAAAGGTAATATCATTCGATAAGGCAAATCAATACTTAACTAAAAATTCAAAACACATTGCACTTAATCAAGGCCCCATGTCATAGTCGTTGTCATGATCGCCGCCACCATGTCCCTGCGAGGCGTCCCCACTTGTGGAAAATCCTTCTGCACAATTGAGAGATCTCAACTCCTTCCTTGCCTCATAAGCGTCATTCCTAACGCCAATCAATGTGAGCACCTTAGATTTCATGCTAGCGTACATAGCTTTCATGTTGGAAACATGCGGTGAAGGCTCTCCATCGGGCACCTCCCTACCTAAAAAATGAAAATTCATATTTGAATAAAACTTTCATAAAAATTAGCATAACTTGTGAATAAGGAGGTGAAGATGACTTACTTCTTGATGCCCTAGCCCGCTTAGCCTTTTGTTGCGGAGGCGCCAGAATCCATTTTCCATCGGCCAAAGTCCATTTCGGCCTATGGTTTTCAAAGTAGTGGTAGTCGTATGGCTTGCAAGGGGTGGGATCATCTTCAAATCGGAAATTAGGGTCCAATTTCAAGAGCAACTTAGTGATTAGGCTCCCGTAGGGTAGGTTTTTCTTATGTCGCTCGTTAGCCCACGCAGTTCTCATCCAATTACATATTGCATACCCGGGATTGATAGGAACCTCCTTCGCGACATAGTAAAATGTCATAACCGTGGTAACATTAGGCTCGCCGACATTTCCTCCTGTGGGGATGAAACTTCTATGCATTCACTCGTACACAATGCGATCATCAATGGGGCAGAACGCCATTTTGCACCCATCGGCTGAACTTTCATCATATAGGTCCCGACCAAAATAATGATTCCCTAAATTCAGATAATTCAAGTACGGGAGTTTAATCATCTCCGTTCCCGGCCACGCATTAGCATAGAAGATATTAAGTGGACCATCCTCGAGCTTGGGATAAAGGTCCTCATCGGATTTGATAGGATTCCCCAACAACTCATTCATCACCCAACAATCAAACTCAAACCTTTTCCCATTAACCATGGTAGTGTACTTACCATCATTAGGTTCATCAAAATTAGCATAAAATTGCATCACCTCATCTTTATAGGTGTGATCACTAACATCGAACAACAGGGCATCACAAGTTTGAATAGCAAACTTCTCAACCATAGGGCCTAAACCTAGTGCCTCAACCCGATCTCTATCAAACACATATGAGTCTAGTATTGTTGCATTGTTAACAAGAATATCATAATACTTATAAGCATCGAGACTGATAAACTTGTCAGAACCATACCAGTTTGGAGGGTGCTTCCTCGCCACGGTCTTGCTTCTCGGTGCCATGGGTTGATCCGGAATTGGTTGTGGTGGAACTGATTTGCCGTTTCGTCCGGGTAGGAGACGGGATTTCCGAACTCTGAATTGGGGGATTTGGGGGAAGTTTGTGAGTTCTGATCTGAAAAAAAGTCAACCAGTCATATATATAAACACGTTTCAGAACTCGAAAACCTAGCAGGATGGAGTTTTAAACTGGTCCGGGTAGGTTTCCGGAATCGGAAAGTCTATCCGGAAGTAGTTAATTAAAAATCCCAAATTATGTCTAGTTTTCCCGAAAGTTTTCCTGATAGCCATCCGGATAAGTAAACTTTCCATCCGGTTAAGGTTTCAGAACTCAGAAAGACTATCCGGAACTATTTAATTAAAATTCACATTTTATGATCAATTTTCCCGAAGGTTTCCCTGATAGCCATCCGGTAAGTAAAATATCCATCCGGCTTGGTTTCCGATTTCGGATAAACAGTTTTGTCCTATCCGGATAGTGTTTCAGATGTCGGAAATCTAGCCAGAACTACACATAAACAGACATTTTCACCATCATATTTGCCTCTTTATCTAAACAAAATACATGAGTACCAAATTTTTGCATGTACAAAATAAATGAAAATAGATTGAAGCACTGAAATCTTTAAAATCGATCAAGTTTACATACACATGAATAAGGTACTAGAATAGATTAGTTTCACAAACGAAAATAACAAATTCGATGTTTAAAAGTACATTGTTTGAAAATTATTAACTAGAAACAAAGCCTTACTCTCCAGGTTGTGAGGTTGTTGCCCTACTGTTAGATGGTCCCCCGGCCGCATCTTCTTCACTTGAGGATGGCAGTTGACCAAAATCCGGCTCATTCAATTCCGGGTTAAGTTGGAGATCAAGTCCCTTCCGATCAATGTAAGCCCTTTGTTCGGCACGGAGCATTGCTACTTCTTCTTTAGCCTTGTCGACCTGTCCAGTGAAGCATTCCCACATCTTCGAGAGCTTACGCATCCACCGGCCCTCCTCACCTACGAAACAAACAAATGATTAGCTTTCGAAAACAAACACATTTTCACCTGTGAAACTAAACAATAAAGGGAAAATATATATTCACTTACTTGTACCCGATGAACTCGCACCTCTGGCTTCTAGTTTTCTTCGCCTAGCGACTCTTCCTGCTGCGCCCGGAGATAAGGCTTTCAAGACGTACCTTTTAGTTTCTATATCCAGTGCAAAACCCTTATAATCAAACCAATCGCCATCGTAGTACTCTAAAGGCTCAGCACGATCAACAACACCTCCACCTTGCTTCTTAATCAGCTCAGTGACAAGTCCGGCATATGGAAACCATTGCCTCGACCCTCTCCCCACCTTGAACATGTATTCAACTATCGAGTGTCCAGGATTTATTTTCAACCCTTCCATCAAGTAATAGAAGAGCAGAACACGTCCACAAGTGGGTTCACAACTATGACCCCCCGATGGATACACATTCTGACAAACCCAGTCAAATACAATCCTATGCTCAACCATAAGCTCCTCAACATTAAAATCACCTGGACAACTACCCGCCCCCTGACAAGTAGTTTTGAAGTACTTACTTCCCATTGCTTCAAGGTCTAAGGGTTGGTTTGGCCCAGTTTCAGGAAATTTGTTGAAATTATAAATCTCATAAGGGCCTTGGGGGTGATTAGGGCGCAAGGATGAGTTATCAACATAAGGGCAGCCTAGGACCTCATTTATATGAAATTAGTGACATGAATCAGTTTACCATTCACCTTAGTGCACATGTTATTCGACTCATACTCTCCTAAATTTGCATAAAATTGCACAATCTCATCTTGATGGCATGGGGATTCAAGCAAGAGCAATTTATCTAAATAACTAGGCTGAAAATGAGCAACCAAATACCCTAAATGCAAAGTGTCAATAGAGCTAGGGCTAATCACCTTGGTAGTGTGTGTTCTCCGCCCACACCATTCGACATAGTTGGACTCCGCCCTACGATTAAGGAAATTCCGGCTTGCCGATGCTTCAGGGGGTCTATCATGGCCTCTTTGCCGCTTTCTCTTCCTCGATTTGGCCTTGCTTAATCGGCTCCCACCCACGTGTTCTTCGCCTCTTGGAGGTGACTCTACCTCCTCCTCGGAAGAGGACTCGTACACTACTTCTTGTTGTCGTTGGATTTCCGCGACTTGCTTGCTTGTGGAAGGATTTTTAGTCCTAACCATGGTGAGAGATTGGACTGAAAAATTGGTGGAGGGGCGGACTGGTTTGGGGATGAAGTTGGGGAGGGTTTGCAGGTTTGGGGGAAAAAATCCCGTCTGCCCCTTTTATAATTAAAAGTTCCGGCTAGGTTTTACGAAATCGGAAACATAGCCGGGTAAGGTTATTTATTTTTTGACTTATCCGGCTAACTTTACGGTTTCGGAAACGTAGCCGGACAGTACAAAAAATCAGAATAAGTAACACTTAGACTATTTTCTTAGCTAGTCCTCTACCCATTCATCCCATTACAAACGAAAATTTCACTTTCCTCCCACCCATTTACTCTCTTCCACCAACAAAATCTTCTTCTCCAACCACCAAGAACACCATTACTCACATGGGCCCCATTTCTTGAGTTCTAGAACAAGAAAGAAGCTTCTTTGTCCATACTATTGGGGTTTTTGTTCTACTTGAAAAGGTATTTCTTGGAACTTTGCTTCATTTGCATAATCAATATTGTTTATTGGCTAATTTGTCTTATTTGTTCATGGGTTTTGCTTAATAATTACTACAAACTAGCTTTGTTTTATGGGTTACATTCTTGATTAATCAATTGGGATTATGTGCTATATTCTTCATTAGTCTTGATGGTCACTAGTTATATTACTACAAATCTAGGGTTAAGTATGTCATATATGTATGCACTAATTTAATTACAAAGAATTAAGGGTGAAGCATGTGATAGGCAATTTATATTAGTCTAATAGGATCCTAAACCCTAGGGGTTTTATGATGGTCAATTATTAAAATGACTACTTACCATTAATTTAGCATATAATTATTCTTTCTTGATAGTGAGGTTATTTAATATATGAAAACTATTATTTGTAGAGGAGTTATGGCACCACCTAAGAAGAAGGTAGGAATCCCCAAAAGCCCTAAAACCCCTAGCACCGCGGGAGGTGTTAAAAAAAAGGGGTGAGGCGTCCTAGGACATATTGTGTTGTCTTACAAAAAAGGATGAAGAAGGGCCTATTGACGGACATGACGTTCAACGATGATGGGGAACCAATATCGGTAGAGTATTATTTATGGCAGAGTTGGGTTGGAAAAATTGGTCGAACTCGTGTGGATATAAAGTATGAATCTTGGCACGAGGTCCCCGACAAGGAGAAGACTAAATTATGGGAGGAGTGTTTGGTAAGTCTCTACCTTCATTTAAGGTATTTTCATTTTTGTACACATGAATGAGATATTATCCAACTTTTCTTATCAATCTTATGTAGGTACTATTCAAAATTGTTGCCCCAAATATGGAGAAACTTTTTGACACAACCATGTTTCGCTTGAGTAAGGCGGCACGAGATCATAGAGAAATGTTGTCTAAACATTACATTTATGGAGATTTTAAGGATGAGGACCCTTGGTTGGCCTACACCGATATTCTACAAGAAAGTTGGGCAATATTCAAAGCACGCACCTTGGAGAATGACCGACTAGTAAAATTAATTTCTACCATTCTAGTATTACTACTTCGTTCACATAACTTAAATTCATTTATGTGTTAGGGTGTGAGGTTGACTAATAGCACCAATGCGAAAGCTAATACGACACCTCACACAATGAGTAGGGAGGGCTATACTATAAGACTAATGAAACATGCAAATAAAAAATAAGAAGATGGGGTGCAAGAGAAAATGGATAATGGGATGACGGAAGAGGAAGCACGGGAGAGAACCGAGGTGGTCAATCCTAAAGAGTTCGATAAACTCACTAGCTTCTTGATTGGTCGACAAGATAGCAAAGGCGAATACACACACGAGGGAAACAAGAAGTTGATAAAAGATATTGTAAGTTGTTTCTTTGAATATTTTGAGCTAATATTATTACAAGTCTTATTCCTATCTATTTTTCTTTCAACCATATATTTTTTTTCTATAAAATGATAGGATGATGTCAAAGCGAAAATTGCTTCGGGAGAATTCGTTCCCACACAAGACGATGACATCCTTTGTAAGGCGACGGAATGGAAGGAACACCCCGGTAGAGTTCGTGGATATGCATCACATGTGGTGAAGAGAGATCTCATCGGCAAACTAAAACATTCTAAACCACCAAGACATACCAAGTACAACAAGTTGCAAGAGGAGCTTGGGGATACAAATAAAGAGCTCAGGGATACCAAGAAGGAGTTTGATGAGGCCGTGAAGAATATGATGAAAAGGGACATAGCTCTCCAAATAATAGCCAAGCAAACGGGTGCAATTCTCCCACCAAATTTGAATGATCTAAGTGACGAATGAGAGCCTCCTTCATGTGGTTCACGTCACTCACCCGATGTCTGTGAGGTGCAAGTAAATCCACCATTGTCACTACCAAACATATGTGATGATAACTTAAGCCGACCAAAAGAGGTAAATACATTAACTCACTTTTCGATCGCATTCTTATTCAAATTCTCGATTCTTTTTCTCTTAATAGGCTTAGCATGTTTATGACGATACTTTAAAAATGGAATCCCCTATTTTAGGTCAAGGTCGAGGTCACATATCCATGCAAATTATATATCGATGGTGGAGTGAGGAAGCCTACTATGCATGTTGCAAACGGAATTTTCACTGAGTCGGTGAAGATGCATGGCGACCGAAAAATTGCAATAGGTTTGGGGGAGGTTTGCTAGAAAGCTTTGGTTATAACTGCTCGAATTCCCATACCCGAAGGCCCGTGTAAGGTTGTGGGACCGGCGGAAGGTATGTTTTTACTTTGGCCTCGTAGGCTAATTGTTGTCGAGAGTTTAGGAGAGACTCAACCTTCTAGCCTATACAACCCAATTATGGGCGTTGCATGCAAGGTTGATCCAAAAATTTCAAAACAAATTCCCCAACCTTTGACCGCCCTAAAAGATGTTGTAGTTAAATCTATGACACCGGCAATGAAGGTGTTGTATGACAAGTTGTCTACACATTGCAAATTTGGATACTACGAATTCCCGACTCCAACGGAAGTATTTGATGGTATTGGAAGGCAAATTGTAATGTGTTGGGGTGATTTTGAGGATCTATGGAAGGGTGACAAGGCAACCGAGCCCCTAATGTCCTTATTCCAACTGTAAATCATTTTAATGTCGAGACTATATTAAGTTGTGTTTTCAACCGCCGCTCTTCCTGTTATTTTAACCATTCATCTTTTTTGTTCTTAAGTTCGTTATATCATCTCGTTCAAAAACGGTTAAAGCCATGGATAGGCTTCCTATGCCTGAGCGGATCCAAGACTTCGGTCATAATGATGCAGAGCGTTTAGGCTCTCGGTGTGAATGACAAAACATTGTTCCCAGCACCGCTCATTCCGATAACATAGGTTATCTGGATATGGTCTTGGGTTACCTAAGACCGAGCCCCTAATGAACTGAGCGGAAATGAACTAACAAACTAATAAAAATTTCATAATTGTAATGGATGAAGGTCTGCGAGATATGATCAATATGTAGCTGATTTCAGCAGAATAAAAAGAAATCGTCCTTGTAATTAAGTTGTAACTCAATCTGAAAATAAACGAACTTTTGTATCTGCAGTGGCATCCACAAATGAATGAGCTGCTGAACGGAACGAAAGCGGAGACAAAGCCAGGGAACATAGAGATCTCATCGGCAAACCGAAACCTTCTAAACCACAAAGACATACCAAGTACAACAAGTTGCATGAGGAACTTGGAGATACAAAAAAAGAGCTCGGTGATACCAAGAAGGAGCTTGATGAGGCCGTGAAGAATATGAAGAAAAGGGACATAGCTCTCCACATAATAGCCAAGCAAACGGGCGCAATTCTCCCACCAAATTTGAATGATCTAAGCGACGATTGGGAGCCTCCTTCATGTGGTTCACGTCACTCACCCGATGTTTGTGAGGTGCAAGTCAATCCACCATCGCCACAACCGAACATATGTGATGATAACTTATGCCGACCAAAAAAGGTAAACATACTAACTCACTTTTCGATCGCATTCTTATTCAAATTCTCTATTCGTTATCTTAATAGTCTTAGCATGTTTATGACGATACTTTAAAAATGGAATCCACTATTTTAATTAGGTCAAGGTCGATGTCACACATCCATGCAAATTATATATCGATGGTGGAGTGAGGAAGCCTACTATGCATGTTGCAAATGGAATTTTCAATGAGTCGGCGAAGATGCATGGCGACGATAAAATTGCAATAGGTTTGGGGGAGGTTTGCTTGAAAAAAGCTTTGGTTTTAACCGCTCTAATTCCCATACCCAAAGGCCCGTGTAAGGTTGTTGGACCGGCAGAAGGTATGTACTTTGGCCTCGTAGGCTAATTGTTGTCGAGAGTTTAGGAGAGACTCAACCCGCTAGCCTATACAACCCAATTATGGGCGTTGCACGCAAGGTTGATCCGAAAATTTCAAAACAAATTCCCAAACCTTTGACCGCCCCAAAAGATGTTGTAGTTAAATCTATGACACCGGCTATGAAGGTGTTGTATGACAAGTTGTCTACACATTGCAAATTTGGATTCTACGAATTCCCGGCTCTAACGGAAGTATTTGGTGGTATTGGAAGGCAAATTGTAATGTGTTGGGGTGATTTTGAGGATCTATGGAAGGGTGACAAGGCAACCGAGCCCCTAATGTCCTTATTCCAACTGTAAGTCATTTTAATGTCGAGACGATATTAAGTTATGTGTTTTCAACCGCCGTTCTCCCCGTTGTTTTAACCATTCATTTTTTTTTCCTTAAGTTCATTATATCAACTAGTTCAAAAACGGTTGAAGCCATGGATAGGCTTCCTATGCCCAGAGCGAATCCAAGAATTAGGTCATACTGATGCAGAGCGTTTAAGTTACATGAAAGCGGCTCTCGGTGTGGAGGACAAATCATTCTTCCTAGCACCACTCATTTCCGGGTAAGAATTTCTTATTAACTAATTCTATACATTATTATCTCATGTTAGCTTTTATATTGTCATTATTGATGAACGGATATGCATTTTTTGTTAGTAAACAAAAATTGGAGATTGGTTTTGATCCACAAAAAAACCAAAGAAGTTTATTGGATAGATCCTCTCCATCGTCCGCCAATCCTGTCTTTCGAACACCTCCTTAGACAAGCTTTGAATCATGTCAATCCCTCTAGGAGGGAGTTTGGAATGACTGAGATCAAGGTACTCTACACGTTTCTCCCTCATTAATCACACTAGTTTTATCGACATCGATCGATTGTATTTAACAATGTGATCTACCTTTTGTGTTAAAGTACAAGAGACAAGGTAGCGATTGGGAATGCGTTTTCTATGTTATGTTGTATGAGCTCAAGTTGGTAGCGGAACTTCACGAATTCGACAACGACCTTGAGCCCGTAACTTTCAAATCTATAAGGGCATCTACCTTACACATATTCATATGTTTGCGTCATATATTGAATTGTGTCTGCTAATGCACAGATTTTCGAAGATGATACAAGCCCCTACTCACCTGAAGAACTAAATCGACCGAGGAGTAGTGTTGCATCATTTGTCGTAACTTCGCATGAATCCGCTCTAGCTATAAATTGACACATGTTTATGTGTTATTGGCAATTTTTGGTGTATTTAACGCATTCAAGTGATGTATTACATTATACATTCATTCTTAATACATCACAACCATTTGAAACATATAATTCTTCACTAGCGCCATTTAAATACTTTCTATTTTGTATTCAAAAGCCGAAATAAATAAAATTCAGATTTTTAGTAACAATCCGGACAACTTTTCCAAAATCTGAATGCTGGTCGGACGGTTCAAAAAAATTCCGGCTAACCTTCCGGTATCGGAAATACTATCCGGAAGAAAATACACTCTTTCCACCCAGGGGCGGATCCTGGATTTTACCTTAACCGGGCCCAGACTAATCATAAAAATTTGAGTTCGAAAGAACTAATGAAATTATAAAAAATCTGTTGTCTTATTACTGATATCTTATAAGATTAAGAAAATATTATTAATAATCTTTTAAAAAAATTACTATTATTATATCTATCTATTAAGAATTATAAATTAAAAAAAATACTAATAAAAAACTAACAAAATGTGTGGTCCCTACTGATGATGGTCCACTACTTTTATTAGAAGTTTAATTTTAATAAAATTTTCTACTCTTCTTACATAAATATATTTTGCTTTCCAAAAAAACCAAATAATTTTTTTCCAAATATTATTTAATAGGGATTGGGGAATGAATAGTATATATATGCTATTTCTGGACAAAATCATGGGGTGGGCCCGGCCCCTTTTAGACCCCCATAGAATCCGCCCCTGTTTCCACCCATTTTCCCGAAGGGTTTCCTGGTTGGCGTCCGGTTTAGTAAATCATATATCCGGCTAGGTTTCCGGTTTCGTAATTGTAGCCGGAACTACCTAATTTCCGCCACCGTTTCACGGTGGCCGGAGTACTGCCCGCGCCGGAATATTTCCCGGCTAACCATCCGGGAGAGCAAAAATGTATCTCCGGCTTACCGTCCAGCTCGTAATGGCCGGTGAAGCCTCCTGCTAGCAGTGGGTGTTTACGAGTCCGGAAATGCACCCATCCGGGTAGGTTTCCGAACTCGTAAATGTTACTCGACGGTTTCAACCGCCGAGTAATGGTGGCGCCAATTGCACGGCACCACCAAGGACGGCGGTTAAAACCGCCGTCCAATGCACACGGAACCGCCGTGTTCCGGTGCAGATTCCAGTAGTGTATTTTCCACTTTCATTGGACCTGCAGAAGCAAACAGGACCTGCATATAGCAAACACCTAAAAATATTAGTCTTGAAATAGACCGTCTATATTATAGCAATAATATAGACGGTCTCTTTTTGCAATTAAAACTGGACGCGGCTCCTTATTTGCAATTTACATTTGAGCGGGTCCTTTTTCTGTAAATTCCAAAACTTACCTCACAAATATATATAGTTTTTTTTTTTTTTTTTTTGGCCCAATTCATTCCAGAACCCCAATCTCACTCTCAAAATTTCCCCCCAATTCATTCTCATCCGATCTGCATCGCAGCAGCATCATTTGTCGACAATCAGAAAGAACTAAATTATGATCAAGGTCTTCTACTCTCTGATCATCCTCCTCGCGCTCCTCACCAGCGCAATCATCATCAACCAGGTCCAGAAGTTCAACGTCTCGCAGCAGAAGAGCGGAGCGGAGCAGCAGAGCGACGTCGTACGCGCCTTCTGCTCCTCCACGCGCCACCCCGACTCCTGCTGGGGCTCCATCGCCGTGCTCGAATTCACCCGACCCGATGACATCTTCAACGTCTCGCTCCGTTTCGCCGTCTGAGAGGTCACCGAACTCACCTCGCTGACTCGCGCGCTGATTCTCAAAACCGAGTCGAGGAACGAGTCGGCACTCTTCACCTGCTCGAGTTTGATCGACGACTCGCTGAGCCAGCTCGAAAAATCGGCGGCGACGGCCAGCTCTGGCGGGATTTCCCTTTTCAGTGCGTATGCAGAGGATCGGGAGGCGTGGGTGCAGGGTAAGATCGTGGAGATGAAGGCGTGGGTGAACGACGCGTGGCGGGATCTGTGGAGCTGCTTTGGGATCCTGGAAAAGGAGGAATCGACGCTGCGATTGAGCTGAGGAGTGGGGTGCACCAGGTTATCATGCACGTGAGCAACATATACGATTTCATTAATGTGATGTCTTTCTGCTTATAAAATTTTATGTGTTTATCTTGGAAACTGAGATTTTTAATGTGGATTATGTCTTGTTATGTAATTTTATGTGTTCAACTTGAAAATTAGGTTTCTTGATTTGTGTTGAAACTTGATTATTTATTGTGAAAATTGTGGTGTTTGTAAAACTTGATCTTTTAATGTGAAAATTGTGATTGTGAAAATTTGGTTATTAAGGTTGAAAACTACAGTGATTGTAGAAACTATATTTTTTAGGCTGAAAACTGTGGTGTTTGTAAAACTTAATTGTTTAGGTTGAAAACTGTTTTTATTGTGAAAACTTGATTGTTTAGGTTGAAAATTTATGTGTTTGCGAAACTTGATTATTTATTGTGAAAACCTAATTATTTAGGTTGAAAACTAGAGTGATTGTAGAAACTTGATTTTTTAGGCTGAAAACTGTGGTTTTTGTGAAACTTGATTGTTTAGAATGAAAACTGTGATGATTGTGAAATATGAATTTTTAGGCTAAAAACTTTGGTGAAACTTGACTATACTTAACACAACATTATTTAACCTAAACACCCTAATTTTTATGTACCTAAAATCTGATGTTTATAATATGAAAACTTGTCTTTTTAACCTGAATTCTTTTGTATTTACAAGTATATAAAATACAGAAATTATATTAGCTGATTTGAGTACATACTCTTTGCGTAAACAGTGCGCGTGAACAGTACGTTTCCCAAATTTTACAAATAAGGACCTCCTTCCTTCCATATTGTAATGTAGTCCTGAGTCTATATTATAGGTATAATATAGACGGTCACTCCAGAGACCAACAAAATGTACAAATAATTATTATTAAAATATTTTGTATTAGTGATGCACGTCAAGGGTGTATGCAGGATTATTTGAAATTTCTGAATATTATTGAACCACAACTAAATGTTTTTATTGACTAAGGGCCTGTTTAGTACAGATTATCTGAATATTATTCAGTTCAGCTCAGTTCAGTTTAGTATTTTTCAGTTCAGTTCAGTATTTTTCAGTTCAGTTCAATTCAATTTAGTATTTTTCAGTTCAGTTCAATTCAGTTCAGTATTTTTCAGTTCTATACATTGTACTTCTAAAAATTTTTAAACAAATTAAATGTTAACAAATTCAACACAATTCAATCTAGTTAAGAGAAAATATAATTTATTTCAATTCAATTCAACGAAAATAAAATTTAATGATTTTAAGTTCATATTGAAAATCCAATTCATTTCAGTTATTTGTAGTTCAATTCAGTTCATTTTAGTTAAGTGTGGTTCAACTCAGTTCATTTCAGTTAGGTGTAGTCCAATTCAGTTCAGTCAATTTATAAAATACAACCTCATTTAGTTATATCAATGCATTGATCGTTTTCTTCAGTTCAGTTCAATAAAAATGTAATTTAATGATTTTAAGTTCATATTGAAAATCCAGTTCATTTCAGTTAAGTGTAGTTCAATTCAGTTCATTTTAGTTAAGTGTGGTTCAACACTGTTCATTTCAGTTAAGTGTAGTCCAATTCAGTTTCGTCAGTTCAATTCAACTCAGTGTAGTTCAATTCAGTTCTATTTTTTATTCTTGATAAAATACAACCTCATTTAGTTATATCAATGTATTGATTGGTTTCTTCAATTCAGTTCAATTAAGTTTGATTCAGTTCAATTAAGTTTAATTGGATTGGTCCAATTAAGTTTAGTTCAGTATGATTCAGTTCAATTCAGTTCAAGTCAGTTTAGAATTGATGAAATCTGATTTGATAAACATTTTCTAATTTAATTGTATCAATGCATACTTTTGAAAGTTCAGCTTAATTAAGTTTGGTGCTAATAAAATTTCACTTGATGCAATATATCACAATTTGGCTATATCAATTCAGCTCAATAAAGTTCAGTTCAATATAATTTAGTTCAATCAAGTTCAGTTCAGCATATTTCAGTTCAATCATGTTTAATTTCTAGGATCATGATGAAATATAAATTTGATGAAATTTAGCTAATGTCGATGTAGTGATTTGTTTCTTCAACTCAGTTTTGTTCAATTAAGTTCAATTCAATATATTTCAATGGCTTGGTTTTTAATAAGAATTTTGAATATAAATATATGTTATATAAAATAATCAAATTTATTTTTCAGTTCAGTTCAGTATTTTTCATTTCAGTTCAACATTTTTCAGTTCAGTTCAGTATTTTCAGTTCAGTTCAGTATTTTTCATTTTAGTTCAGTTCAGTTCAGTATTTTTCAATTCAGTTCAGTTCAGGCGTATTAAACATGCCCTAACTGTCATCGCCCGTACAAATTAGAATATGAATATATAAATGATGTGATCAAGAAATTATTTTCTAAGCACGACTTTGATAAAGATTTCGGTGGGCAAAAATTGAGTAATTGCATAAAATTTTTAATTAATGCACAATTTTTAGTAAATGTGTTTGAAAATCATGATCATTGCATAATTTTAATTAAATCCATAATGGAATTGAAGTCTCTGTTGAAATTAGTAGGAATGTACAAATATTATAGAAACTTTTGATTTAGGGTGTTACAAGTTTTATAATTTGAAAGTGAGGTGTCAATTTTTACATCATTACTAAGGGCCTGTTTGCAGAGTTTTTCTGTAAAATGGTTCAGTTCAATTCAGTATTATTTTATTTTTTCAATCCAGTTCAGTATTTTTAAATATTTTTCAGTTCAGTTCAGTATTTCTTTATTTTTTTCAGTTCAGTTCAGTATTATTAAATATTTTTCAGTTCAGTTCAGTATATTTTTATTTTTTTCAGTTCAGTTCAATATTTTTTTGTTTATTCAGTTCAGTTCTTTTTTTTTTCAGTTCAGTTAAATATTTTTTTATTTTTTTAGTTCAGTTCTGTATTTTTTATTTTTTTCAGTTCAGTTGAGTTCAGTTAAATATTTTTTTATTTTTTCAGTTCAGTTCAATTCAGTTCAGATAAATATTTTTATATTCTTTTCATTTCAGTAAATTTCATATATATTTTTTTATTATAGCTCTCTAATGTTTTTTCGATTCAGTTCGATTTACATTCAGTTGAATTCAGATCAGATCAGAGTATTAAGTTTTTCAAAATATGATTTAATTAGTCATACTATTTTCCTTATATTTACTTTTTGTTCATTTCATAGCAATTCAAATCAGTTTTTTTATAAGTTTGTTGATGTTATTCAGCCTAATGTAGGTGTACTATTAGTTTTTAAGTATGTCTAAATTAATAAATCTTGTTCGATCAAAGTAAATCATAAGTAACATTACTCTTTTGTCATACATTTAATTTTAATTAAAATCAACTCAGTTTCAAACCACGTCAAATCAATTCAAAATAACGACATTTAGTTCACTTCAGTATTTTCATCATGAGGGCATCGACTGCAAAATTCTTGTTGCTATATACAGTCGAACTTGATTCATTTCTTCCTTCATTTGAGGGCTGAGCAATTCTTTATCTGCCGTTCCTTGAACATTATCGTCATGCTCTAAAACACGTATCCCAAACTTTTCCATTCGCATATAGTTATGAAATATTTCAGTTTAATTCAGTCATATATTATTACTATTTTTAATACATTCCATTATAATAAGTTCATCAATTTCAGTTGTAATCAACATCATGAGAGAATATTATTATTTTAAATCTGAATTATTAAATATTACTTTAATTGAATTTAATTTAGTTTAGTCTAGTTTAAATCATTTCAGTCAGTGCAATTCATTTCTATTCAGTTCAGTTCAGTCCACTTTTATTTGATCCATTTTAATTCAGTTCATTTAATCTGGTTATGAACAAATGTGATTTGATGAAATATGTTGGGTTTAGTCATTATTTCAATACATTATACTTTATCATGTTCCATTTCTATTCAATTCAGTGCGATTCAGTCCATTTTATTTGTCAATAATGAACTTTTTTACTATAATTTTTTTCAGTTCAGTTCAGTATTTTTTTTTCAGTTCATTTCAGTATTTTTTTTTTCAGTCAGTTCAGTATTTTTTTTATTTTTTTCAGTTCAGTTTAGTAGTTTTAAATATTATCAGTTCAGTTCAGTATTTCTTTTTTCAGTTCAGTTCAGCGACAAATAAATTCTAGCAAACAGGGCCTAAGGCGGTAATTTACTGTCCTATATTCATCTAATTTAATTGTTGAATTAAATACATTTATACCTCTGTTTTGTAAGCTAAATTTTATTATAAATTTAGTATAGTTTTGTGGACTCTATACTTAATTAAAAATTATTTGAGACCTGGTTAATACTTCAAATTATTCAATTCAATTCAATTTCGCTAAATTCTCTGAAGTTCATTTAATTAAAATGTTGGTTAACTTAAATTACATTTAGTGTTTCATCTCAAGTTTGCTAATTCATTTCAGTTTAATTAAGTTTGCAAAGTTTTAATTTAAATTCACTTAAATTATATTAAATTTTTTTAATTGAATTTGAAAACACTTAATGAAACTAAACTAAACTAAAATTATACAAAATAAATTTAATTTATTTCAACTTCATAATATTTAATGAAATTGAACTTAAATTAATATAAATATTAAGATGTTTCTGAAAATGATCTTAATTGAATTAGAATAAGTTAGTGATGTCAAACCAAACTGAATTGAAAATTGAATAAAAATGAAATGAATTATAACTATTAACCATCTGAATATGATTGCATAATTTTGGCTATAATATACAGTGGAATTTAAATGTACATACATTTTATTTTTTGAATGATTTCTTTCAAAATGTTCAGTATGCTTTAAATCATGAACAATAATATGAGTTATGTACATAAACTAGAAACATGCATCGTACATTAATGTTTTAAATAGATCGAATATCTTCTTCTTCTTTTTTTTTAGCAATCCACTATAAAGTGGGATATTTTATTAGGCATCCCAAACCTCAAAAAATTAACAATTACAAGCAATGATACACCTTGTGTCTCGAGAACAAGCATAGGTGCATGGAGTAAACTCCCAAAGCATTGGTGATGCTTTGCAAAATTAGGCATATGAGCCCTATATAAAAAGTAGATATGGAAAAATTCCTAGGATCTATTAGAGAATTGCTAAGCAAAACTCAAAGCGACCCCAGAAAATCCCAAACTACTAAAGAATGTGTCTAAATTGATCCCTAACTATTTGGCATCTCAGTGCAGAGGATCAATGTTTTGCAGCAGTTGTAAAAACTTGGCATGTAGTTCCTAGAAGCAGGAGGCAAGTAGACTGGAAGTCCTATCCATTCTTTGTCAGCTCCAATGAAAGAAGAGTATCCATGTTGTCCAAATCTATTCTCTGTATGTGAGGATCTGCATTTGAAAGGATAAACAGAGAAGAATGAGAGTAGTATCATGCTCGGGGTGGATGATATCTCAAAGATGGTGTACCATCTTTGTCTAGCATATAAAGGCCTATAGCAGGGTGAAGCAATGACTGGCCAGAGGTAAAAATGTGAGACTGTTTAACTGTAAATGCTTGTTTAACTAGTGCATCTGCAACAGTGTTAGCTTCTCTAAAAATATGGTGAATTTCAGAGCCTGAGCATGCATGTGCAATATCATAAACCAGAGAGTAAATTTTCCATGGAGAAAGGTCTTGTTTTTTTATCATATTGATAGCCAATTTACAGTCAGATTCATAAGAGCATGCAAGATTCATTTCTAACCCACTCTTAATTCCTAAACCAATTGCTAGAATTTCTGCATGCAAAGGTGACATAGCCTGAGTATAGATTGTTTTAGCTATGACTAGTTTCCATTCCCAGTCCCTAATAATTATTGCCAGTCCTGATAAATTAGCATGCCAGGATGCATCAGTGTTAACTTTAAAATTGGCAGGAGGCTTAGACTATAGGATTTTTGAAATTTTAGGCTTTGGTGGTTTTTTGAGTTTGGGAAAATAGCCGTTATTAGCAAGCTCAATATCATGATCAGACTCAGTGTAACATGGTTTAGCTATGAAGGAATCATAAATCATTCCCTTAATATCATGTAGAATTCCTGGTACAGAAGGAGCTATATTTTCAAACAGAAATTTGTTTCTACATTTCCAGAGAATCCAACATGTAAAAAGAACAATATTATGTATCATTTTAGTCTGAATAGCAGAGAGGCCTGGTCTAGATAGGTAATATGAAATCCTATTCCAAATGGTTGTGAAAATTGGGGTCCTAATTCCTATAAATAGGTTGACCCCTTCCCAGACATGAACAGCCAATTGACAGCTATTAAAATAATGGTCCAAAGTATCTAAATTATCACAGAAGCAACATTTAGATACTATATTAAAACCATAGTAGATGAGTACATTGTCAAAAGGCATAATAGAGTTCATAATTTTCCACATAAATATAGACACTTTTTTTGGAATTCTGACATTCCAAAGTTTAGTAAGAGATGCAGAGGTACCTCTCTTTGGCCTGATTAGGTTATATGCAGATCTGATACTGAATTGTCCAGTTATGGAGGGCTTCCAAATTAACTTGTCAGTTCTGTCTTTTCTAACTTCAGCCTCCCTGCAAAAATTCCAAAAGAGCAGTATCAATGTGGGGAGAAATTGAATGGATGTAATCATTTTTCAACTCTATAAATTCAGCCATAGTGCATTTTCAGGGATATTTGTGAGGTTACAGTCAATTAAATCTGTAATAGGCCCATGGTCTGACCAATTTGAATTCCAAAAACTACATTGTCCCTGACCATGTATAACTTTAGAGTTTGATTCACAAAATTCATTGACCTCACAGATCCTTGTCCATGTGTGTGATTTCTGTGCTGATTTAGGGAGTGAAGCTATAAAAACAGTCCATGGTGCAGAAGCATTTTGATACTTCCACCACAGTTTAACCGAGAAAGCAGTGAGTATGGATTTGAGGTTCCTAAAACCTACACCATTCTCAGCTATAGGATAGCACATATCATTCCAGTTTCTCCAAGCTTTTTTTGGTCTTTCATTAATTGATCCCCGGAAAAATACATATATTTTTCTTCTTATCAATTTAATGATGTGTACAGTAGGCTTCATGACAGACCAGTAATGTTGTGGGACAGAATATATGCATGCATTGATCAAAATTAATTTTGCCCCAGATGAGAGCCATCTATTTTTCCAGTTCAAAAGTCTACTGTCAATCATCTCTAACAGGGGTTGGAAAAAAATGTTCTTTATTCTACCAGAGAAAATGGGTACTCCTAGGTATTTAAATGGAAAAGTTCCTTTTTTCATACCTAAAATATTGTTCATGTCTCTAATAGTAGCCACAGAAGCATGCTTGCCAATGTAATAGTCACTCTTGTCATAGTTTATTTTCTGTCCAGAGACAATTTCAAAAACAGCAAGAAAATAATTCATTTTAATAATATTGGCTCTACTGGCTAGCATGAATATCACAGTATCATCAGCATAGGACAAATGTGAAATGAGAGAGGTGGATCTAGGCAAATTGTAGTATTTGAGACTCCCAGTTTCAAAAATATAAGCTAGGCTTCTTGTGAAAGCCTCAGAAAAAATATTAAATAGAAAGGGAGAGAGAGAATCACCTTGTTTGATGCTCATGGATGCCTGAAAAAATCCAACTGGACTACCATTGACTAAAATTGAAAACCATGCTTGTGAAATGTTTTTCATAATGAGATAGATAAACTGTCCATGGAATCCAAATTTAACGAGTATATTTGTCAGAAATTTCCAACACACCCTATCAAAAGCCTTTCTAAGGTCCAATTTTAGTATACAGTTAGGGTGTGGTCCTTTCTTGTCTAAAAATATCACCATTTCCTTTAGGTAAAGTACATTATAACTAATGTCCCTATTTTTTAAAAATGCAGTCTGGTGTGGAGAGATGATTTTTGACATAAGAGGCTTCAGTCTTTCCATTAAAATCTTTGAAAAATTTTTGTTTAGCACATTTGAAAGACTGATAGGCCTGAAATCACTAAATGAAGAAGGAGTTTGGATTTTTGGTATTAAAGCCATCCAAGTACTGGCAATTCCTTTAGGGATGTCAGACTTGGTCATGAAATCATTTACAGCATTTAGAAGATCTACCTGTATAAAATCTCAACCTTTAATATAGAATTGTGAGGTGAAGCCATCTGGTCCAGGGCTGATGTGCTTGTTAAGAGAGGCTACAATGTTCTTCAGTTCCTGCATTTTGACTGGTTTAAGCAGTTCAACATTTTCCTCTGAGGTAATAAGTTTGGGGATCTGGGATAAAAAATAAGAATAGAATATTCTTTGGTCTGGATTGTTGTCTGCTGATAGTACCTCAGAAAAATATGAGATGGCTTCAGTTTCAATTTCTGAATTTTCAATCCAAAGACCATCAGAATTCTGAATTTTGTAATACTCATTCTTCCCTTCCTTTCCCTCACTGAGTTATGGAAAATTTTTGAATTATCATCACCCTCTTTAAGCCATTTAACCTTAGATTTATTTTTCCAGTAATGGTTCTGTTCCTTAATGGCTCTATAGAGCTCTGATTTTGCTTGTTTGAGACTGTCCAAAAATATTTCATTTTGATCAGTATCATATGCAATTTCAGCCTGTCTCAGTTTTTCCTCAGCTAAACTGACATTTTCATGCAAATTACCAAAAACCTCTCTATTCCAGATTTTCAAATGTTTTTTGAGTCTGAGAAGTTTGAGATAAAATCCTAACATTCCAGTATTGCCTATATTAGGTTCCCAATTTCCTTTTAGCACATCTCTGAATTTATCTCTTTTGAACCATGTGTTAAGAAATCTGAATGGCCTAGGAGATGATTTGATATCACTACCAACACTTAAAAATAGTGGACAATGATCACTGGACAATTTATTTAGAACTAAAATGGAAGAGTTAGGGAAAGAAATACTCCACTGGGGAGTACATAGACCCCTGTCCAATCTCTGTATAGTGGGTGTTTTTTTCCTCCCACTTGGACTGAGATCTAGGGGGTTTGGTATCTACCATTGGACCATGTAAACAAGTTACCAACTGTATTAATATGCTCTAAAGCCATGGCATCAATAAAAGCAACAAAATCTCTAATACTATGCAAACTGGGAGTAGAAGGTCCCTTATATTCTGAGATAGAAATGATAGCATTAAAATCTCCAATAAATATTGTGTCAGGGTTTTTTATTTTTTGAAGGTCGATCCAAATATTTTCCCTCTCTTTCCTTGTTCTCAGTCCATAGACAAAAACAGCTTCCATAGAAGCATTTAGTTTCTGACAGTGAACTGAGACATGTAGAAATTGGGGGTGGTCCAAAATCAGGTTCAGATTGACATCATTTCTCCAAAAAATCCAGATTTGTTCATTTGATGCAAACATACAATTTTGATAGCCTAAAATATTTTTGTAATAATCACATTTAACATTTTCATGCATTGGCTCAATCAAACAGATAATATCAAAATTGTAACAGGCAATTAGTTCCTTCAATCTTTCAAGTGAAGTTTCCATCCCTCTAACATTCCAAACAAGGGATTTATTGTTTAGGGTTGTACTAATCATTTAAAAAATTTTAGGAGGGCTATTTGTGACTGATCCAGCAATAATTTGGTTCAGTTGTGTAAAATAGGTTTGTAACTTGATGACAGGAGGAGGTTTTTTAGCTAATAGTCTGGATGATTTCCTCACCTGGGCTGTGTCTACCTATTTTTCTTTAAACTGAGTACTTGGAGTAGTTATTTCATGCTCCTGAATATTAGGCAGTTGAGAGTTCTCCATCTCAGTTTCCAGTGCTACCTCTTGCTCATCTTCTGTAATCAATCCCTGCAATGGTAAGAATCTATTTTCTCTATTTTTTTCCTGAGAGAAAAAGGTGACTTTGTTAGTATTAACTGGGGAAAATTGAGAGGACAGATACTTATCTGTTTGCATTGTTGAATCATCTTTAGCATATTTTGTTGGCTTCAGGTTCTGCAATAGCCATGCCTCTTCTTGTATGGACATTAGAGGAGCCTTTATAGTTGAGTCACAAGAAGTCTCTGCAGTTGTGTCTACTTCCAAAATAGGAGAGGAACCTGATGAGTCTGAGCAGGAGTTGGATATTTGCACCACTTCATTTGGAGGAGAGGGGTTAACATCATCTGATACTAAAACCTTTTCCTTGCCTATGTCTGAGTTAGGAATCTGTGGTGCTACTAGTACAACTGGCTGAGCTTTCTTCACATACACCATCTGATCTTGTGCTTTAAATAGTCTGTCATTTTCCTTGATAGTTAAACCTGATCCACCTTCCTTAAATTTAGGTGGCTGGGCTAATTTGGGAGGAGGGTTTGGGACCTTTTCACTAGGATCAGAGACAGTATGTCTAGTCTGGCTTCTAGAGATGATCAGTTCAGGGTTGGCCTTCTTACAAAGGTCAATTGAATGGCCTAATTTTTGGCAATGGGGGCAGTAGAAGGGGATCTGCTCATATATAATTTCTAGATCAGCAAGTAGACCTGGCATGCCAATAGTTATCTCACTATGCAGCTTTTTCTGTAAATCAATCTCTATGCATAATTTAACAGCAGATGGCCTAGTCAATGTAGAAGTAGCATAATCCATCTTGATAAATTTTCCAATCCTATTTCCAATGAATTCAAACATGGCCACATTATAAAAGAAGATAGGTACATTCGAGATTGTTACCCAAATGGGGACAACTGAAGATTCAGTGCCTGGAATGAACTCAGTAGACCATTTGAGCACTTTCATTGGTACCCCTTTAAAGCTCCAGATTCCTTTGAGCCAGCATCTCTGATAGTCTTCAGACTCCTGAAATCTGATCAGTATGTGTTTGAAATCCAAGGATCCAATCTGAAAATTAGAGCTAAACCCGATGGATTTGAAAGCTGCATTCAGAGTTTCCATGGATGGTTTCCCATTGTCGAAATTTCCGACCAGCGTGTATTGGTAGTGCTCAGCCAATTGTGAGGCTTGTTCCGGCGAGACGATGCATGCAATCTTGCCCTTGAACTCACCAATTAGCTGAATTTCGGGGTTGAAAGGGAGGAGGGTGAGATAGGAGGAGGTTTATCGGTCACAGCTTGAGCAAAGGATCGGTAAGGGGCGTTGCCACCGCGGAGATGCGGTGGCGCCGCCATAAAAGTGGCCGTTATGTGACCGTTTCAGGGCAGAGATTGTGTCAGCAACGACAATAAATGTGACTGTTTTGGGAAAAGCATGTGGTGAGGAAAGGAAGGTAGAGAGAAGGAGGAGAAAAGTGTTTAGAGAGAGAAAGCGAGTGACACCTATTGGAGAAAAGTACAAAAAACACATACAATAGATCGAATATTTTCAGACTACGATAAGATTAAGGTCACTATTTATTTTTCATTTAATGAGGTTTTTAGTTTTTGAGTTCATTTAATTAGACTCTTAAAATAATTTTTTAATTATTTATTTTAACCTAACAATAAAAAAATCATCATAAGTTTAGAGTAGGACGGTTTCACCTAAAATTCTATCACCTGCAGATTTTATTTTATTTTTTTAATAGAAACCATCTCTCGATGAGGGGGAATTTTATTTGACTCCCCTAACCATATGAAAAAGACCAAAATAAATTTTGGATTTGTTTATAGGAACTCACCACTAAATAAAGTGGGAGTCAAAAGAATAAAGGCATAAGACTCAACACTTAGCCATGAAGCAAGATTGCTTCCAAAATAGTGGAGCCTATATATAACTACTGCTAAAACAAGTTTTGACTATCCGGAGAAAATTTAAACCTAAAGCCTATTAGTGAATTGATGAACAAAACACAAGGCGGCACTAGGTAAAACTTTCTATGATGTCAAGAAACTAGGCTGCCTGAGATATTGCAGCAAGTTGAAAGTGTTGGAGAGGCAGTTGAAACTGGTCAAAATTGGAGCTGAGTAAAGTTGACTCCATCCATGCCATGGTATCCTATAAAAGTGTCAGAACCTGCAATGTATGACAAACCTGTGTGGGAAGTCTATCCATCCAAACAAAAAGAGATTTGGGATATTTTTAAACAAAGGTGCCTATTTCGAAAAGACACAGTATTTTGCTATCTCTTATTAGGAATTTGGATATAAATGCATTATTATATATATATATTGTTTAGTGGCACATTTATTTCATCCAACATTATGTGCAATAAGGCATAGTAAGGCCGCATAGCTAAACTTAATAAAACACCATTCATGGGAGGGCGTGCGGGATATAGAGGTGTTGGAGGAAAATTGGTGGCGGGGTACCATGAAAACAAGGTGAAGGAGTTAATGGCTAAGGGAATGAGTACAAGACGGCGCATTTGTACAAGACGGGAATAAAGAGTTAGGAACAAAAGTGGTTAGTTTAAATTCAATCATCTTTGTTTAAAACATTTGTGTTTCAAATCGTGTTATTCTACTAGATTATTCTCTCTCGAATATCTCAAATGTTTGGTAGGAGGAGGCAAAACGTAAGGAAAGAGAAGGTGATCATTCAATTTTTTTCATTTCTTAAAGTTGACATTTACATTTTTTCTACATGCCTTCAAATCTACTTGGATAGGTATGCTTTGTCCTACATCAATCCAAGAAGCTGGCAACACGGATAAAGATCGACTTGCGTATCTTGAAGTTGCACTTCGCACCAAGGATAAAAAATTCTTCTTGGCACCTTACCTTGAAGGGTACTTTCCGACTCATTAATGTAACTTTTTAAGCCCATTTATTATACCTTTTTTATTCAATGTTTCCATTATTTTAGAGGTCATTCGGATTGATTGCAATCAACACTTACACTAATGTCGTGCATTGGATTGATCCTCTACATTTTCCACCATGCAAATCCATTATTAATCTCATCTCAAAAGCACTTACCGATGGCAATATGGGAAAATCGATTTCCGTTGAAGTTATTGAAGTTAAGGTAATTTTTGCCCCACCTACTATTTTTGCGTAGTTATTTTTGCAAATGTTTAACCTTATAACATACATAAATATGACTTGTAGTTCAAGAAGCAAGACAATGAGTCGGAGTATGGGTATTACATGATGTTGTATGCAACTCATTTGATACGGATTTTGCTACCACACAATGTTGCCATCCATAATGTATGTCTTATATTTGTTGTTACACATATTCTACTAAATGTTTGCAATATAGTATGAGAACTAAACAATGTGTTTCCGCAGCTTTTGCCAAAAGATACCACACCTTACTCATTGATGGAGATGAATGTGGTTAGGAACAACCTTGTGCACTACATGGTCTCTATTTGCAGAAATGTGATTGGAAATCCCATCATATGAAGACATGTCGAAGGTGCATAGTGTTTGCTAGTCTTACTTTTCAATTTCATATCTCTTTTTGTTGTTCTTGGCGTGGTTGTTCACATTCCTATGTCAATGATATTGAATATGCATGTTTAGAATTCAGTGGGATGTACATGTTGTTGTAGGTTTATATGTCATGCATTTTTGTGCATGCCGGTTTAATTTATGCATGATGATACCATTTTCCATTATCTTCATTCCGATATCAGACTTACATTGCATTCTCAAAATGTATAGGTTCCATTCTAGAACTTAATTATGTGACACTGCACACAAAATGGAAGATTCAAAACTACATTTCCAGGGGCTAAGACCGAATAAGTACCCGCTTAAGGAACATGTTTGCATAACCGCGGGGAAATTTTAAATCTAAAACGCCGTCGTTCTGAACTCCATAACCAACGTCCATATCCGGAACACAAACAGAATATCTTTAAAATATACAATTGGTTCCTACACCGGAAACAAACCAGAACGTCAAAATGGTTTATTCGTTCGCTTCCTTCCGATACAGGAACGTTAAATAGTTTACACATGTTCATCATACGTAACTTGGTCACACTATTGAGACTTCACAATCATGTTCCACTATCGGAATTAATAATACTCGAATCAAGTTCCTCATACGGACATGATTTCATCCACTCGTATACGATGAGTTGGTTACGGTTGTGGAACATATTTTCACCGATCATAGTTCCCCACCCAAAATTCGTTCACTCACACACGATTATTCTCTTCACTTCCAGTAACGGAACGCTAATTTTTAGACATAAGCTCCTAATCTGGAACACATATTAGTTTTAGACAATCATAACATTTGTTCTGCTATCGTAACGTTCATGAACCTAATAAGCCTCCGGAAATGGAAAACATTCAATATGCAACCCTTCCGATTGTACCCTTCTGGTTTGGAACGGGTGCATACAATCACTGTACTGTCCTTTCTGTTACGGCATTGGAACCCTTTTACCTTATTCAACCAAGTTCCGCCTGTGGAACATTCAATTTTATCAGCTTCCTTGTCCTCATTTGTTCCACTATTGGAACGTGTAACCTATACGGCGTTTTGCCAAAGCGTTGTGGCTGATTTTAGTGTATATGGCGTGACCTCCAATGGCGGGCAGTAGCGCCGTGGTAGGGGTGCCAGTAGCGCCGTTAAAGGCCCCTGCTTCCACTAGTGTTACATATATTGTCAATTATTTGTGCACACCCTGAAGGCGGCTCCTCCTCACCTCTGGTCCATTTCACTAAGCCAAGAGAATCGCCGATGATTATCACATCCGTTAGTCCAAGCTGGATCGCCTGCGAGATGGCTGTCTGACATGCCCAGGATTCCGCAAGTCCAGAGTCAGAAACACCTTGCTCTTTAACCAAAATTTCCTTGATAAACGTGCCGTCCTCAACGAGGGTGAGAACACCAAGTCCCGCAGTGAAGTTGAGTATGCCTGCATCGAACAAGACCTGTTTTTTCCTGTTTGGCGGTCTGAACAGTGCATGCTGGTGGAGCTCATCGGACTGTCGCTCAGTTCACAAGTTCGCCTGGTGGAAACTCCTAAGGCTTGTAAAAACAGAAACTGCTACGATCTCCGACTCCAATCTCTGGCCCTCGAATAACGATTTATTTATCTAAAACCAGATAGAGTCACAGACTATAGGGACTTGTTCCACCACTGACCTGTCCCGTAACGTTAGCAATCTGCAGAACCACACGTACCTGTTCCACCACTGAGCTGTCAAGGAAACTGTGGAATCTGCGGAAAAGTTGACTAATTTATCTAAAATCCTAATGTAGCTGTCAAAAACAACAAATTCATCATGAATTCAAAACGCGTACCTAGATCTGCAACGATGTTAGTTGCAATACCTTCTCCTTTGTTAATCAGTTCAACCTGGATCATAAACATTAAATCTAATTATAATCAACATGAAACCAATTAACATCAACGAATTATGAAGCTAATATGAACGAATTATGAATATCTACCGTTTGGGATTTTATTTTTTTGCTCCATGAAATCGTCTCGAAATTGTTGCGCCTGTTGAATCTCCATCGAATCTATCAATAATACGGATCAAATCTCAAAAATCTCGAACAGATTTGTGGATCTCATAGGCACGTCTTTGCGTTGGGTTCTGTTTTGGGTTCTGCAAATTTTGTGATGTGTTATGTTTTGGGATTTTATTGTGGGAAGGATAGGGTTTAATTTATATAGGACGTGTGGGATGCAGACGCGGGTTCAAAAACGGGTCGGATCCACCTGCGAAATTTTTCTATACTTTCTATATTTACAGCGCGGTCCTTTGTCAATAGTAATAGAGCGCCATTCAGGAGACCATCTCTTTATTGAAAGGAAAACAAATAAAAAATACATAATAACTTCAAAAAAACAAAAACCATCAGAATTAAGAGCAAGTCCAACAGATTTGCTATAATAGCAAATTTGCTCAAATATGGAGAATTTGAGCCTTTTTTGAACTCCAACAGATTCCCCATCCCATTCTCCATAATAGGAAAATTGAAGAGAGAGAAGGTTTGCTTCTCCAAATTTAGAGAATGAGGGAGAAGATTTGGAGAACCAAAATTTAATGTTATCTGTATTGTTTTTTGTTATTTCACTCATTAATTGTTTCTCTTCAATAATTTTAAATGATAATATCTTAAAATAATTACAATAAAATTTTATCGAAAATACATATTCTAAAAATATGCATAAAGACGATCGTAACAAGATCTCATATGACTATTTTTACATGTACATATCTATTGATATTTAATAATCAATATAATCTATTTTCCAATATAAATTTACTAAATTATAATGTCATAAATATATTTATTTTGACGTTTTATATAAGTCATAACGTTTAAATTAAAATTTTTTACTAAACATTTTATTTCTTATGGTTGAAAATAATAACTTGTAACAAAAAATTTAAAAGAGATGAGTCTAATTATTCATAATACATTACAAAAATAGTTATATTGTAACTCAGGATGTGTTATTTTTATAAAATGTAATTTTATCATTTTATAAGTTAGAGTTAGTAATTTCAAATATGAAATATTATTGTAATATGTATTTTAAGTTAATTATTTATTTGTTCATCATTATTTGGACTTATTGAATATATGATTAAAAAATAGAAAACAATAGGATAAATGTATAGTAATAAATGTCAGTAAATTATAGGGAATGGAAAATGGAGAAACTGTTGGAGTTGAGGTAAAAAAATATGGGGAATATGGGATTTGCTTCCCTATTATGGAGAATGTGAGTAGATAATCTGTTGGACTTGCTCTAACGCTTTTGTTATTGGTACCAAATAAGTGGGTCCCAATTACTTAGCGACGCACTCTCATATTGTCGCTATAAATACATACTGGCATTTTTTGTTATGCCGCCTTACGAGTCACATGTATATAGAAAAGCGTCATAATACTATGCAATGATAAATTTTTATTATTATTATTTATTAAGAGATGATTATTCATGGCTCATCTCAACGGAAAATAACCAGAAGATACATAATGAAGCTCAATACTCCAAACTAAGAGACAATTTGTGTAATATTACAAGGAATTTTATATCTATATAACATTGCAATGCATTCCCATGTATGATTCTATCAAATAGCGGCTTAAACTAAATAATGTGATTATAAAAAATAGAGGGTGAAACCAGAGATAATAACCACTAATGAGTTAATGCATCTAGTAAATATTGGTCTCTAGTGCTCCAATTTTGTAATCACTCACCGGGTCATCTCATTAAATGTTATTTGCATCTCCTCTCAGAGGCAGTAAGAGATTTACTAGATCGTGTTTAAAGCATCCACGGCACAAGCTAATTGATCAAGTACTTGTCCATCATCACTTCCTAGTTAATCTCATTAGAAGTTATTTGCTTCCACCCTCGGAGGCAGTAAGAGATTTTCCAGGTTGTTTTCGCATATAAGCAGTGGTCAAGTAGCCTGCTTGGTCTACAAATATGATGTAGAGACCCGCCAGAATTAAGTATTTAAACAACTCTGACCCGGATATCTCCTTACCGCACAGGCACATGCTAGTACAAAATCTCCAGGAGTAAGTAATTACCACTCTGACTCAAATTTCTCCTATACTGACATACCACTAAGAATTAGATTTGAAACCAAACACAGTTTAACCCAGACAGGAAAAACTAGTGTTGGCAGATAAAACTCCAGAACAACATTTAATCAAACCTCAATGCCCAATATTTATCAGAAAATAATAAAAAGAAAAAGAACAAAACTTTGTTCGACAGTGAAATACCAATATGGTGATCCCCTGACCGTCTAGTTAGGCCAATCCCTTCACTTTTATACCCTGTGAGCCCACCTAGGAAATTCGATCCTGATCGGCACGAGTCAAAGCACGGCGAACCTGACCCGATCCAAGGCTGGGCGAAGCCATGGTGACTCCTCGAAAGAGATTGCAGCGGCTGCTCTGATCAAGCAACCATGGCGTTGATGAAATCAAATTTGAGATCTGCTTACAGACTCCTGTGGCATCTTCGCGACGGCTAGTGATCGACGGTAGGGCTGCCGGAATCTCCATTGTAGCAATGATTATGGTGGAATCCAATCGGTGGCGACCCGTCCGGTGGTGTCTCGGTGGCTGTAACGATCCATTGCGAGATTCAAAATCTTGTATAACGGCTGCGATTCGAGTTTGACGCAATTCGATGTTAAAACATCTACATCTGTGAGGTCTTGCCCAGTTCAAAGTCCATCCACTATAATATCAATCAAGTACAAAGTAGTTTACTTTTACCTATCTATGATATTCTCGAAAGTGGACTTGTGAGCTCCCCTCACTGCCAGTAGGCCAAGATCCCTTGCCGTTGATGACCACCTCTCTCTCGAGGTATTAAGGCTTGTGGACTTCGAACTTTGTTGATGAACAAAGGTTGTTGATGTCGCTTGACTTGACCGCTTCAGATATAAAATAATTCTGAGTGCGGAATACTTGCTGTGTAATTCAGTGAATTACTTCGCAATCTTGACATCCTCTTTATAGCTCCAGCTCCATGCCGTGATTGCTTCAATCTTCCACGGCTGAATATTCCTTTCTATCTAAAAGATACTACAATTAATTGCTACAAAAAAGGAATAAGATATCTCTATCCAATTATAAGTCTATGCCTTATCTAAATTTTCCTTATTTAAATACAAAGGCAATATCTCCCCGATCAATACAATATTGGATGAGTTGTTGATGACTGTAAGTATATCTCAAATCTTCAGTTGCTAGAAATAGATTAGTCTTCACCGGTTCAGCCAACTTTGATTTGCACTAAATCCCAAGAACTTTTCTGAGTGATGTTTAAACCTCACTGCCTTGCTTCAACTTTCCTGAGTGACATTTAAACCTCGCGTCTACAAAATAGCCAACTTAAGTTCTGGACTTTTCAATTGTATTCAGTGGTGGATCATATGGGGGGCCAAAAGGGGCCAGGCCCACCTCATAAATTTGCTAAGATATACCCTATATATAGTATTATTCTCCCTATATATAGTATTATTCTCCCTTTAAATAGTATTTAGTAAAAATAATAATTGGTGGTCCACTTTACAAAAAAAACCAACGTGTACAAATACATAAGGAGAGTAGAAATTTTACTAAAATTAGATTTCTAATAGAATTAGTGAATCATTAGTAGGGACCACACATTTTGTCAATTTTCTATTAGTATTTTACTTTTGTTTTTTGATTTATAATCCTTATAGGATTTTATATTAGTAATATTTTTTAAAATGTTAATCCTATAACATTTCAGTAATAAGACATACTAATGTCATTATGATTTGCTTTTTCTAATTTGAACGGGCCTTTTTAGCCATGAAAATTGTGAAAACAAGTCTGCGTAGTCGAATGGAAGATGATTTTCCGCGAGATTCTTTGATACTATATATTGAAAGAGATTGTGAGACCATTCCCATTGATTCGATTATCAAATTCCTTTTGAGATGATCAAAGAGAGAAAGTTAGATTCAAATAAATTTTATATTTTCTTTAACAATAGTTGGTCCGTTATATGTATGATTCTTTTATTTCTAAATAAATTACTTTGTTATACCGTTATTTTTATAATATCATTTATTCTTTCAAATTCAAATTTTTATGATTAGTCCGGCCCCCTTGTCGGTAAAATCATGGATCCGCCCCTGATTGTATTTACATTCAATAGTAAATACAGACAAGGAGGCAGGTTCTTGCGACTTCTTCTGTAGATGCGTGGTCTCGAATTTCATCTATATATATCCCGACTGCGTCAAAATATTTAACAAACATGCTTGCTATGAAATCATAAGAGTGGATTTGAAATATTTAGTGAACACTTGTTCCATTATAACTGTGTCTGATGCACAGGGATTCATACAGATTTTCAGAATTAATTTCACCACTAATTTAGTATTTCCATAGATATATCAATCTTGAAATCCAAGCGGCTGTTGTCACTTATATTATAATCTCAGAATTGCATATATTTTTTGGTGAGATTATATTGACGTTCACCATCCATATACCAGTTCATGAATCCATGTGATCAGTATTATAATTAATATGGTGCAGTTCACCTAAATAAATGGACTCTGTGTTCTCCTAGTGCGTACTGTCTACAGGGAAATTAGGTTAAACTTAAATTCGATGCTGGAAATTGATGAATCATATATACTTCAACTGCCCTTCGCATGTGAAGATGAAAATGGTGCGTATACGGACGCCGAACTTGAATTCCGACAGTGAGATGTCGGTGACGATAAGTCACCTCTTCTGTGCTAACATTTCTTCATCAAGTCAATGGTCGTCTCGTCTTCAGTCCACTCCAACGTGAAACACGGTTCCCTCTCTATGATTTCTCATAGTTAAACAAACCACCGCCTTTAATAGATCTCGACCCCAGGGGAGTACATGAAGATTTTGAAAGATCGGCCATTTCTGTTTCCAAACGGCCTTCATTAATACTACCAACAAAGGCGAATAATGATTACGGGAGGGTGGCCGGTGGTTGAAATCTTGGGGATTGAATTGGTTGAATGTTCAAGTTAGGCTTTATCTATGGTTTGAGTTTTGTTTTAATGGAAAACTCCCATTTGTTTATGCCTCTTCCACTCCTATATATGATACAAGAAATTTTATTTTACGTTTACCATCTTTGCATGTAATTGTCTTTTCCAATTCTGGAAATTCCTGGATTCCATTCAGGCGTTTAGGAGTCTACTCTGTTGAAACATTTTTTTAAATAGTCGCCACTTGTAATAATGTTTCCAAATGTTTCAAAAATTGGAACAGGGTGTAGGATCAGCATAACACAAGTTTATGGATCATACTCTCCTAAAAGCAAATCAAACGTGTGACACAGAAATCGCAAAATGGAATGTCAAAGCCTTTGAGTTTGGAGATTTTCATTGAAAGAATCATGGCATGCTCTGCTTCAGAGAATCACATTATATCATTGGATGGAAATGAGTACATCTATCAATCCTAGTGACCAGTGTGATGCGAGCGTAGTTCGGATGGATCTATACAAGCTTTGCAATGCAAATATATATATTATTGTGGTAGATGTCTGCTCGTCTCACAAGTGCTTACTTATACAACTTCTGTATCTGTTCTTGATATTGAGCCGCGACTTTATCACGCTTGATTTTCATGGTTGGAGTCATCAGACCACCGTCAATCTGAAAGAGAAAAATAAACAAGATGTGCCTTAAGAAACTACAGTTCCAGCTTATTAGGTCTAGTTGAATTTCAATGGTGTCAAACAGCTAAAGCTGGTACAAAAACAATTACCGTGAATGGCTCATCTGCAACGATGATTGGTCCAACTTGGAATGAGCACTCCGATGTCCTAACAGGAGCCATAATATAAGAGACTACGCAAAACTAGGATATCAACACGAATGAGACATTAATATGAACATAAGTCATACCATTTCCTTAGCTCATCGTGTAACAAGCTAGTCATCTTCTCATTGCTGATTTCAGTGGCATCGGAATCTAAGATGGATAAATTCTTGGCAACTAAGATAACCTCTTCTTTGTTTGGCACAATGATAGCTCCAAGACGTCGTTGATCCTACACATCATGAGTGACATGTTAGGCTATTTTGAGAAAGGATGTTTGGAGAGATAAGATTGTAGAACATAATTCAACCTGACCAATGACAACAATTTGTTGAATTAAACTACTCCTACTTGCAGCTTCTTCAATCTCCGATGGTTCAACATTTTCACCTGTCTCTCATGTGAATGAAGTAGCAGTTCAGATATGATCAAAATAAATGCAACAATTCAAGAAATATAGAAACAAAATGAATAGAGGTGAAACACCACACCATCTTAGACAAGCAGATGATTGATTTTTAGTTTCATTCAGCCATGCACTCAATCTCACTTTTGATTCACTTCCAACTTTACCTGTTCCATCCCACACCCCACACACCCCCCCCCCCCCCATAACTGTAATGAAATGAGTTGAATGGATAAATCAAAACTTTTCAGGGTTTTACTTTTGTGTAATGCTGTCCACAGTGACTTATTAGGCCTTTTGTCTAATTCTCTTCCATTCAGCAGTCAAAGCTTCTTTTTCTTTTTTTCCACTGTATGTAAAATATTTTTAGTTCAATTGAAATCACTCTCCAAACATTTGGTATTTTATTCTCCTTTAAAGTGAACCAATATTAGTATGACACAATGCACCGTCTATATGGATAAGTTCATTACTAATATAAATGTTACCACATGTTCATCATTTCCTTTTCAATCGGCATGGATTTCATATTGTGTGTTCCAACAAAGCATGTGCCCCATTATCCTCTTGTTTTTCCTTGGCTATTGGGTTTATTCTTCTAGGTTTCTAATCCATTTAAGACTATCCATTTACACATTCATCTCAACACTATCATATTGGCTGTTCAAAACTGAATATTCATACCATAAAGAGATCAATTGTTACCTGTTATAAGAACTATAGTATCCTTTGCACGGCCATCGAGAACTATAACACCCCCACAATGTCGACTTCGACCAACGGAATGATTAGGTGCTATCCAACCAATATCACCAGTGTTAAGCCAGCCAAGGTCATCTACAGCTTGTTCTGTTGCCACTAGATTCTAAATTGCATCGAAATTTTAGAAGCATACGATTGTGTAAAAGAAGAAATGCACACATCAACAAAAGCCAGAAGAAATTTCAACAAGTACGGAAAAAAAGGAGAAATGAGAAAATCAAGATAAAATTTGATATGGATACAAAATATTATCTCATGTAATTTATCGTTCTTTTCTCAAAGAGAACACGAATAGTCTGCTAATTACAGGCAATCTAGCATAAATCATCTCATTGGGACACTTAGACGCACTGGTAAGTTGAATAAGACAACATCGTACTTTAATCACAAAAATGGCCAGTGCTCTAAATTCACAATATAGTACGCAAAACAAAGTGAAAAAGCTTTCACCCACAATCTTATACATTTAAGTTACATGGTAAACGGGTGAAACATTCTCACCAATGATGATGAGAATAAAGGCCTAAGGGAAGAAATAAGGTGCGCACTGGCATTTTCCCTTCATATTATAACATTATTGTATATTAACAATAAGTATCCATATCATTTTATCTTCTAAGGAAGTGCAGAGAGTAAAATACAAGATTGTAAAAGCGAAGGCACAAATTTGCAGAAAAATATAGTTGAGGGGAACGAAACACCTAAATCCCTTACCTTAGTATATGGAGAGTGGCTTTGCCAGTGATATCAATGCAAAAGGATTTTTGGTTAATTATTTTTCCACCAACAAGGAACTTATATTTTTTCATACTGCTACTGTTATGCGTTTACAAATGTCAAAAGCAACGAAGTTATACCTTGTAGTAACCCTTCATCACTGGCGGCCCTCTAGCTTTAACGATGCCATTTGTACCAGCAGGAAGATCTTCATTTGTTTCGGCATCAACAACTTTTATTTCTGTGTGCTTGATGGGATGGCCAACTGAGCCAATTACCTTAAAAGTAATATAATCCTTGACATGGTCAAACTAAATTTCCTTGATATTGCTTTGTCCAAGCAAAAACTTTTTTGCCTTTTTCATATTTTATGTTAGTATAATATTTTTAGATTAATCATGATATATATTTTCATATTATTATTTTTTTAAACAAAAAACTAAAGATGTTCATAGTTTAAGTTGGTTAAGTTTGACAATGAAGACTGAAAAGTCAACCAAGAGACTTTTGAAGGGCCGGGGGAGTATTTACATAACTTTTCAAGTTGCAGCACAGTAACTACTTGGAATTTACACAGAAAGCATTAAAAAATGCATATATTTACCTCACGTACTTGAGTAACGAGGTAAATGCATTTAAGCCATGAAGAAATGAAATCTATACCACACATATAAAGCAACTATAAGACCCTAGAACATATCCTGTTGACACCTCAGGCGCGAAATATACTCAAAATTATCTACATACTTTCTATTTACTGGAATAATGGAGTTGAATGAGACTACATTGTTTAAAATTATAAAAAGTAAAATCCATATGTATATCTAAAACGGAAAATAAGCTTACGTTGCAGTTCAGACGTCGAGCAGCAACAACTGGTGATGACTCTGTTAAGCCATACCCATTCTGAATCGTAATCCCAATTGCCTACACGTTTCAATACCAACTTATAAGAAAACTGAACATTCCTGCTTGAGCTAGATAAAAAATGGAAAGGTGCATAACCTCAAAAAATCTGTCCACGTGAGAGGGTAAACTGCCTCCACCACTTATTCCTGCCTGCATTTGTTCAAAAGAAGCTATCTAGTAAGAACTTCATCACCTAAAGCATATACATAATTGAACATGATACAAGTAACAAAAAACCTTTGAAATACCAATAGCAGCTTTAATTTTGCTGTAAACAATTTTCCTAGCCAACGCATGTAGTGGCCATAACATTGCAGCAAGGATTGTTGCACGTAATAGGTCTAACATTGCAAATATGTAGGGTGGCTGTTCTGGAGATCTTGTAAGAAACTTTCCCTGCAGAAACGAAAATAGAACAGAAAGGTTTTGTCTAAGTAAATAGAAGGGACATGCGATGCAAAACATGCAATGCAGCAGCAATAAGAAGTTCACTTTGTAAGCCTGTGATGTGAAGGACTTTAATACTGAGTTCATACTATACAAATGTTAGAACTTCATATATGAGGAAAATCCATTAACTAGAATAAGAGGATAAATAAAAGAGTAAGATGAACAGAACAAAACCATATCAGGTTCATGAAAGAGCTAGGGGAATTTGTCAGTCACTCTTACTTGTCGGAAACACTCACCCCGCCATCCAGTTGCCAGCAAAATATATTATATGAAGCCGAGAACTAGGAGCTTCAAACTCAGGAGACACAGGGAACATGACTAGATTGTTCAGTATCTGCTTAACTATTACACAAAGGAAATTATTTGAGATGGTTTTTATAATATTCTTTTAATTTCGAGAAAGTTGAGGTTCTTCATAAATCATTGTTTAAAGATTAAGAGCATTATTACACTGCTTTACAGAATTGTGATAGTAGCCTTCAGCTCTATTAAAGCTGTAGTAATATAAACAAGAATCCTTGTTCACGAAGGAAGGTAGTTGGTCAGAATTCCAACACTTGGCAAGTGGAAAAGAATATTAGCTTAGCCTAAAGGAGGAGAAACAAAGATATATGGACCAAGTTGATTCCCTTGACCAGCTTCCTGGCTCTTATTATCTTACAGTTATACATTAACTTTATTCTGAGCTTAGACTACAATTCAGTAAGAAGAGCCTCAAACAGCAAGAAGATTTTACAGATCCTCCAGACTCCAGTCAGGTGAATTTGATGCTAGTCAAATACTCAAAACAAGCAATATTATCCAACTTGACAGTGACATAAATATCAGCATAAGAGTTTTGGATATTAAAGACTCAGAAGATTCACCTCATATATTCTCTTGAACTCCATATAAGCCATGCTGATCTTTAGAAAAAGGAGCGCAATAAACTTACGAACTCTGGAGCTTGAATTAATCTGCTTCTGTATTCCACTGAGAAACAAACATTAAAGATGATACATTAAGAGTCCAGTAATTAAGCAAAAGTGAAAATACAAGGGCAGTAGAAAATAAATATAATATTAAAGTCAAGAAACTATAAATAGAATCCAATGGCACAGAATTAACAACTAGTCTATGTTCTACAGTCATTGCCCCCATTCATAAATGTGCTCTACAAACCCCCTCGCTGTTCATTGTATCATGTCATGATGGTTATAATAATCAGATGGGAATCGTGACATAAATCACCTGTAGAGGGTCTCATAAACCAGAGGAACAGAAATAAGATAATGAGGTTGATAGCGCCGCAGATCATCCTGTACTAATTAGCAAAACTGTTTAGAGAGTCTCAGGCAAATAACCACATAGGTGTGTTTGAGTAGTTAAGAAGTTGGGAAATTGATTATCATCAAAAAGGAATTTGAAGAGACTCGCAAGACGTACCTTTAAGTTTTTTATGTTGGTATATACTTGCTCAACTCCATGTGTGAATATGAAGTACTCAGCGCTACGTTCGTATACATGCCATGGCGGAAGCATGCTTAAAAATCTATCACCGGGCACAGCAGGAACAATATCTCCTAAGTTCAAAATCTACAATCAAGGGGTCCAATAAGCTAAACCAACTGCCAGATGTAATCACAGATAAATTCAAGGGAGGAAAATTCTTATACCTGGTGCAGCAGATTCTTATGCGTAAGCATGACTCCCTTTGGATTTCCAGTGGTTCCACTAGTATAAATAAGAGTAGCTACATCTTCAGAATCGATGGCTTCATAACTATATTGTTGTCCTGAATTTACAAAAGATTGGAATCACTTATGCAATGACCAATTGACCATCAAGTACAGGAACACCATGTATTCAATGTGGGCCCCAGTTAATTAATCAGTATTTGTATTTGTGATATCAAAGACAATTTGTTGGTTGGTCTTTTTCCTTGTTAATGTAGGAACTCAATCAAACTACCACGTGAAATACTCCGATTTGTGAACATGCATATAAATTAGAGCGTCCCTAGTAACAACCACGGATCATGGGCAACCATAACATGTCAACTGGTTTTTGTATCAGGCATCTCACCACTATCATGAAAAGTAATATTGAACCTGATCAAACTTATTTCCAAACTAATCAAACTTAAAACCTCACTGGTTCATATTAGGTGCAAATAACAAAAACAGTGGCATCCTTAGGTTTTCAAGTCATAATAAAATAATTGTACATTCATATTACTGAAGTCGATGGGTGGTGGAAAGCTTTCGTGAAAGTTCCTTAAAGGAAGTTCCTGTGCCATAGTGAAACTGTAGCCCAACAAACACCCAATATACAAATGATATGCAGCAAATGTTGTTCAACTTACTAGTATCTTGAGAATGAAGCAAAGCTTTTCGACTGTTGTGGCCCTTATCTATAATCTCTTCATAAGAATATACTGGCACTCCATCTACTAGACTTGTGAGCTTTGACTTTTCTCCCCACAACAGGATAACAAAACTTATAGTTGCTTGGGAAGTGAAACCATCAATAATCCGATTATACATTTCAGGATTGTCCACCACAAGGGCAACACTGAATAAAACAAAAATAAGCAATAAGAACGAACACGCATGCTAAGAAGACAGATTATGGAAAATCAACAGTGAACACTGCACATCAAAGTTAACAAATTCATTATGCTGAATAAGATAAGTAAGAACCTGTTGAGTAAAACCGATCAAATTGAAATGTATAATGTTCCCTTTAGAGAAGAATCAAATAACAGGTCTTGCTTTTAACAAATGATGACTTAATTATATATGGAGTAAAAACAGTGGCTGGCCTGGATGGGAGCTAGTGGGGATTCTACAAGCCCTCAAGTTTATTTTTATAATTTTTTAGTTTCTAAGTTTTTTGCCCCTACGGTCCTTAAAATTTTGTCATCTACGCACATGAGCTCTCATGACACAATATTCTGGGTCAACCCATATATTTCAGTTGCAGAAATCGTTAGCAACTACTTGAAATGAGTATCACATTAAAAACTTCTGGCCTCAAAAGTAAATGCTACGGTAGGTGAATGAAGATAAATAATTTCCTCTAACCTGTCTGAATGGTTATATATCTGAAGCAGTTCTTCAACAGATGATCTTGAACCTCTAACAACGTTGATGGCTCCAGTTGCCATAATACCTAAAAGGTGACTTGAATCATGATAGCATATCAGAAAATTAAAGATATAGTTATAGCACAGGTGCCTATAACATATACAAGCATGTATGACCATAAGATTTCATTTTTAAGGTGCAACTAATTTGGTCACCACCTTCGTTCTTATTTAATAAAGGGTTATTTGTTTCCTTAGACTCTAGAATAAACACAAAAGTTGTGATGGAATACATCATAGGGGTGTATGCAGTAAGAAGAAATAGTTCTTTATCCTTTCAATACTGATTTAAGAAATCATTCCCACCACTATAAGGTTGAAATCATGATAAGCCAAATTATCATGACCAAAGTCAGGTAAGTCCCAAGGTGTAAAGAGAAAAAACTAAATCTAGTTATTTGCAACAGATAAGATGAGAAGGGAGTCAACTCCTCCATTCCCCACACAAGCAAGATGGAACATAACAAAAAGAGAATCATATGATTTATATCTCTGTTTTAGTGTTTCACAGACGGTGTAAAATATGTTGGGGCCAATCAAATACAAATACACAACAAGCCATTATCCCTTTGTGTAGAGTATAATAACTAAATGAATACTGCATAAAAACCATTCTGCCTCTTCGCAATATTATTAATGAAGGCCAGCTAAAACATGCATGAATAATCACTCAATTCGTATTTACGCAATGAGATAGACACAGTTCGTTTGCAATTTTGTGGTCCACCACTGTATTAACAGAAGGGATTCATAGCCTCTTGAATAAATTTTATCTTTCATATTGAAGGACATGCACAAAACAAGTCAATTTCGATGGTGTCAGCCAGGTGTTCATATCTCGATACCTTGATCTGCCACAAGCCACCGGCATGAATTATCAGCAAAGAGTGCCAGCTTTTGACTAGGCTCTACTCCAATTGTCCTGATTCCTTCGGAGAAATTTATAATTTCCTGCTCAAGCTGCAAATTGAATCCCCATCAGGTGGAGGTCAGTAAGAGGTCAAGAAAGTCTATCTATCTTCATAGTATTTTGAAGGCCGTAAATTGTCACAATAAAGAAAAGACAAAATTGTATTGAGCATTTTTTTCTTTTTTTCTCTAACCTTTCACCAGGTCTGAATGGCACAATAGTCTGTTAGAAAAATCAAATTTGAGCATGTCTTTCTTACAAATACTGTCAGTATTCATTTGACAGTTCAATTCCTTCATTTTTTCAACTCTAAAGCAAGACTATCATTATATTCATACTTTTCTTATCGTTTTAATTTCCACTCCTCCTCCTAGCTTTTCTTTTGCTTTTGTCCAACATAAGTTCTAAGTCAGAAAGTACTAAAGTATTGAGTCAAAAAAAGCATAGAAAAAGGCAAAACAAGCAGACCTGCTTGTAGGTGAAGTTGGTAGGAGGGTTATGATATGGATCCACTAAAGCTACACGGTCACCGAAACTTTCAGCAGAGCTCCTCCAAATGTCAGGAACTACTTTCCAATCAGAAGAGGGCAAGACTTCACTTCCAGACAGCAGCGAACTTTCGAGTAAAGGTGCATACTTTCTGATCTGCCTTTCCCTTGTCTGTAAAAGTAAACATAAAAAATTTAACTTACAAGTTGCAACATGATTGTGAAGGAAAAATTGATAATTTTCAGAGAATCTAGCTCAAAAGTCACAGTTCCTCTCTTCCAGCATAATCTGCGAAAAATGTTTTTCACAGTATTCGTTCCTAACTACTTAAAACTAAAAATCATAAAAAAAGTTACATGTTTTAGAAGATAAAAAAGTTACTTGTTCCATATAACATACAAGGACAGGAAGTATGCAAACAGACCACATTATTATGTTTTAGTTTCATGGCTTTCAGCTCAGTTTTCCAATAAATGCTCCTGGGAAACTATAAAATTACAGAACAGAAAGCACTCCAAATAGATATCATAGCATGTATAATCAAAAGAAATCAACCAAAAGTCCTTACCACGGATTCGCAACAACGAATTCGCACTCGAAAAATCCCCCTCCGAAGAGTCTTAAGCTGAAAAGCCAGCCTCCCATCAAAAGAACCAATCACGAAACTCGAAGCTGAGTTCATCCTGTCGGTTCGGCCAGTGATTTTTTCAAAGTGAGCTCAAATTTTGTGCAATTATTTATCACAGCTCGGGAGCAGAGTCGTTGAGTTCAAGAGAAGCAATCGATGGAAACGAGGAGATGCTGATTTTGAGAACATGAAAATGAAATGAATGGCTTGGCCGAGGTCCCGGAGATCATGCCATGAGCGCTTGCGAAATATATTTTGGAATGCGTGCCCAGTCTCACAAGTCAGAGGATATAGCGATAAGTTTTTTCTTTTTTTTGAAATGAGCGATAAGTTGATAGTAACTGCCTGTTTACGCTAATTAGTTAGTATATTATTGTTGCACTCTGTCCGACTGTCCATTTTGTGGGGTTATTCTTCGAGTATAAAATTAAAGCGTGTTAATTGGCCTAAATTTATTAATGATGTGAAATAGATAACTTAAATAAACTAAACTAATCCAAATAAATTGAATTGACTCTTTTTTTTCAGATAAATGATTCAATTTTCATTAAGTGATAATAAATGTGTTATACATTTTGGGATACAGTCTCATTAAAATTGAATTAACGTATTATTCAACATGTAAGACTAGTATATTTGTTGGCCATCTAACTTTCTACCTATGGAAAGAATAATAAATTTACTAAACATGTGAACCAATCAATTATCATTTCACTATAAATTTATAATGAGACAATCCCATAGGATATTTTTACTTGTTCATCGTGGAATTCGAATTTTAAAATCACTTAAGTGAGATGTAAATGTCCGCTCTTACTTTCTCTAAACTTATTGAATTTGAATTCTAAAATCACTTTAGTGGGATGTAAACGTTCGTTCCTACTTTTTCTGAGGTTATTGGCACATCAGCCTTGTTCAATAAACAAATTATTTGATAAAATTTAAGTCAATCAAGTCAATGGCTCTATCTTTTTAATTATATATTAAAGTGCAAAATATGACCTCTAAAAGTTTAAAATGTATAGTTTGTGGCCCTTAAAATAAAAGTGACTAATTTATGGCCCCTAAATATATATTTGCATGTTTTATGGCCCTTTGGCAATTTCCGTCTTAACGGTTCCGTTATCCTCCCATATGTATGTCACGTGATTTATGATTACATTTTAACTTGAGGGTAATGTAGTAATTTTGTGTTGAAATTACCTTTTTCATCAATTAGCTAGCCTCCCACTTTTCTTTTATTCCATTGCCGAAAACAATTAGCCAGAAAACAACGAACCAGCCGTTGACTTAATCACGCAGCGCCTAATTGACGAACCAGCCTCCGGCGTCTTCTGGACTGCAGACGGTGGTGATGCCGACGCCGGAATTACTCTTTCATCAATTAGCCAGCCTTCAACTCAATCACCTGGCGCCGACGGTCTTCTGGATTGCATAGGTGGTGATTCCGACGCCGGCGGTCTTCTGAGTTTTGATCGGGCTCGCTGGTCTTCTGAGTTTCTGAGTTCACAATGATACTTAAACGAAGACGTTACTCTAGGCACTCGGTGGAACCCTAAACAGTAAAACGCGGTTAGGAGTTTTGTCACAATGAAGTATTTCGGTAATGTAAGCATCAAATTTTCTTATTTTATTGTTGGGTAATTGATTTAAACAACGATTGTTGAATAAAAGGTTCTAACTCATTTGATATGATTTGATTTGTCTGTTAATCGAAGAATCCGCAAAGGGATGTAGCGACGGAGGAGAGAGCTGGGAGGCTGCTGTTCTGGGAAGAAGGAAGTGAGTTGGGTGGGTGGATACAGTTCCTGAATTTCGTAAGTGAAAGCGGTAAAACTATCTACTTTTATAATTTTATGTTGGAGTTGGGGAATTCAGTAGTTAAACAAGGATTGAATAGTTAAACATATCTTCAGCATATGCTTGGAAAATTCTTAATAGTTTTTTTTGCTCTACCTTAATCATGGCTCCTCCTTAACACAAATATTGGTTATTTGAGGCATTGATGATCAATTGATGCGTGTTCTTGGTTCTCTGAGTCAGATGGCCTGGGATTTGCGGCCATGGCGGCGTTATGCTGTTTTCGAATCCAATCACACTGATCTGAGCCTTTGTTAAAAATCTGATTTTTTTTTCTTTTTTGCTACTTCTTCTTTGTGTTATTAATATTTATGGTTGTGGAACTTTTACCGGTCTGAATGTTGGTCTTTTTTAATATTATTGTGGTAGCTCTTTGTTAAGTGATTCTGTTTGCTTGCATTTTAATGTTTTTATGAGTTGTTTGTTTCTGAACATGTTTTACCCCCTAATTATTTACCTGAATCTATTGCCCAGTTTTGCTTGTCCCTCTTTTAGAAACCCTAGAACCCCTTCAGTTCCCCAAACTCATTCATTCGAAAAATCAGGACTTTTGAAGAAAGTTTGAATTTTAATTTCAAAAGATTGGATTTTGAAGCTAATTAGGTCTGGTTTAATTTGAGCATTTTGATGCTTTCTTGGAAAAGTGTTCGAGTTTTGGAGTTGGGTGATTTTGGAGTTAGTTGCACCTTTTTTTGTCCTATCCTACTGGATTTGATTGGTTAAAGGCTGAATATGGTTTTGATGGATACTATGGTTCAATGACCACAAATGCTGCATTTTTTCAGAGTCTATTAACATCTGTTTAGAACTTTTAAAGGCGTTGGATAATAATTTCTTTTATTTTAATGTATTTAAAATACGTTTACCCCTAGTTTTCAGTTCACATATGGTGTATTAAAGTACAATGTTTTAGTCTTTTAGATATATTATCCTGCATAACTATGCTTGAGGATATGATACTTTTTGGAATATGAGTACTTGTTGGAGGTATTTAATAAATGTTTGGCTTAATTTTGTGCTTATGTCAGTTATGTGTGTGGTGAAGCTATCAGAAATTTCTCTTAATGTATGCAATTGCTTGTTTAACTGTTGCTTGACTTTAGTTTAAGGTTATGAATTGAAATTCACTAACTATGTGTTGGTTGATGGAGTTCACATTTGTTGGGGTTCAACCGGTTATTAGGCGCAATGAATTCGCTGTCGTTTCTAGTTTTTTGCTAAATTGAGTTCCTATTGATTTGGTATTGTTATTGCTTGTAGAAGAGAGGGCCTTATAAATGCAAGTTGTGTGGGAGTACTTCGCAAAACAAAACCACCTGCAAAACTCCAGTTGCAGACATGAATCATAGACCGCTGATTGATTATTGTGACACACGAGGCGATACTTATCCACCGAGTACATAAACCTTGGCGTTGATGTAGACTACTTTGTCATGGCTACGCCTATTTTAATTTTCCAAGTAATTTGGACTGACGACATGGTTATATATCATGTATCAGACATATATGTTTGTTTTTAGTTTGTAAAACTAGAATCAGAATTTATTAGCTCACTTCCATTGAGCAAATCTGAATGGAATCTTTTGTATAATGACAATCGAATATAATTGAAAGATGGTCTTTTTGCTTTTGTTGTGTTTGTCAAATCACGCCAATATTTTATATTGATGGTCATGTTTCAAAACTGGGAGTACGTTGTAGAAATTGGAAGATTTTTTAAAAAATTTTAATGTCATGGTCAATGGTCAATGAAATTACTACATTACCCTTCATTTAATATGTAGTAATTATAAATAACGTGACATGTACATGGGAGGATAACAGAATCGTTACACAGAAATTGTCATAGGGCCATAAAATATACATATATATTTTTAGGGGTCATAAACTAATCACTTTTATTTTAGGGGCCACAAACTATACATTTTAAACTTTTAGGGGTCATATTTTGCACTTTAATCTCATTTAAACTATAGTTTAGTTACGTACATATTGGAAAGAAATAAGCTCAACACTGGCTTAATGTATGCGAATTGTTTTTGACACAATATGTGAAGTTCATATCATTGCGAAGTTCCTTCTTTTCCTGAAATTAATGTATGTGCTCTGAATATTTTGTGTCAAAAATGCATGGATAAAGCTTGAGATTCCTTGAAAAGTCACCAAACAGTTCCTCACATATGGCTTCTTTCGCCAAGTAAATATGATATCTTAAGACAAAATAAAACTAAATTAAAAATTAACCATTCATCTGTTCGTATGACAATGAAGTGATATACAACACAGCTCTACAATAATACTGTGAAGAGCGGCACTCTTGCCAAATCACCATTCTGCAAATCAACAATCCCCGTGGATGGAATGGAACTAGCGTTATCTCTACCTCTCTTTCTTTGCTGGCTCACTCTAAATAGCCTTTCAGCTTAAATTCCGCAAGGAGCCCCTATGAAGGGAGAGGAAAACCACAAAGTTGTTGAATCTTACCCTGGATCCTCGCACGAGTGCACCCGGCCAGTTTGCACCATCTCAAAAATGCCATATGGCTTCAACATTATATTCAAAGAAAGCATCTTACTGAACCCCGTTGATGGTCAATTGGTCATATGGCTTCTTTCCCAACAACACAACACAAATTTTAATGCAGTTGAGACCATACATAACAATAACCACACTGTCTACGTTCTCTAAACAATCAAACACACAAATTTTGACTTCAGCCTTCCAATACAACACTGTCTACGTTCTCTAAACAATCTAACACAGAGTTTGACATCAGCCCCACAGTCCTAACCATAACCTCTAACCCCATTTATTAAACGATAAACACAATAAAACCAGAATAGAAAGCCGATAAATCACATTACCTGAGTGATGACTGGGAATATTACACGCCTTAATGGTTTTAATATTCCAGGTGAAACTAAACTAGAATACTAATGTGATCATAAAAACCAAAAGCCAAATATCAGGCAACGAGCATGACTGTAACATCCAGTTTTAATCTAAAACATAAAACCATTTTAGCGAAAAAAGTATTCCTGAATGATGGCTGATAGGCTAATGAAAGCATAAGTAAAGTACAAATGCACAATCCAAGAAATATATGTTCTGGATGATCATAAATCGGCAGCAAAACCCCATAAATAACAAAATCAACAGAAAACAAAACAAAACACAACGTAAATGCAATGAATCACAATCTAAAACAAAACACTAAGCCAAAATCAAAATATAAAGGCAGATTCAAAGTTTCAAAAATAAAATGCATTCTGTATCTCTGCGCCATTCCATGCCCCATGTGATGAGATAAAATCTCTTACTGTTACAGACCTCATTAATGAAGTCCCAACTACCAATTCACAGTTTCACACCAAACTTAAAAGAGAGGTCAATAGTCACTCCACAAGACCCTACCTTATAAACATCACATTTTAAGTTTCCTTCACATCGGAGAAACACTTGAGATCAGCAGAAACAGTTCTCTAAGCATTTACACATAAATTTCCTTCCATCATTAACAGTCCAACGACACTGAATAATCAGTAACACACATTTTCAATGTATCGGCGTGATGTGATCTTATGCAATGACAGAAATATGTAAAAACTATGATTCAACACACCAAGTAAAAAATATGTAAAGCCTTCAATGCATGTAACACACCAAAGCAGTTTACTTTTACAAAGTTCTATCTTGAATGGCTGAATCCTAGGTATTCTTCTCAACCTTAAATTCTATTCCACAATCAAGTAAGACTTATATAGCACCTTCTAAACATTTAAACAAAAGACCAAAACACAAGCTCGTGATTTCAAAACAAAAATAGAAACGCCATAAACAACAAGAACTACCATTGTGCATTGGCAAGATCCATGGCACTGAACCTATAATAAAAATCCTCGAATCATTCTTGTGATGGCCTTCAACAGGCTCCCTGCATTTAAAAAAAGAAACTTCGCAAAAAAGTATTGACCGGAATGGGGGGATTCAACAATAGTCTCCAGCACCCTATAGAAGTTCTCTATCATATGTCCAACCTCTAAATTAAAGACAAAAAAAGGCGTTTCCAATGTGTTAATTACTTCAGCCATGAATCGTATGTTAGAAGAGATGCAGGTCTATACCTGTGATGGGGAATTTTCCAGCTGCTCCATAAGTAAATCTTCCCGTGTACAGATCATACTAAACATTTTTTTTTTCTCTGCATGAGACAGAGAAAACGATGATCTGCAACGAACATGAATTGCGGCGGTGGAGTTGTGGTACGAAATGTTTCAGCAATACCGAATGTCGCCGGAAAAGGGGATCACATGGGGCATGGGGCAGAGATTTAATGGGCAAAATGGTCCAGATTTCGTGGGATCTTTAACCAAATGTGGCGTTTTCTCCAAAAGGAATGGAAGACGTGGCTCCCTTATCGTCGCAGAGGAAGGATAGAAGAGTTCAGCACTGTTTTCCACCATGGAAGATGACCGAATTTACAGCCAAACTGGTTGACCACCCTTTTTGTTGGAGCAAACCCAATAAAAAATAGTTTTTTTAAAAAAAAATCAGACCTTTTTAACTAAACCACCGTAATTCATTCGTAATCCGAACCTAAAATTCCTCATAAACAAACGCTCAGACTCCAATGTTCTTGAATCGGACCCGATCGTGAGGGAAAGTTCATTGATTCTTAATCCGGGAAGAGAAAAATTCATAGTTCGTGAGTCCCTCGGTTCACTCAGTGAGCAAACTCGGTGATTTTTCAGTGGATACCACTGAGCTCACTGTGCTTTTGATTGTATACGAGGGAACCCTAGAATAAGGTCAGTATTTCCTACTATTTCCCTGATGTTTTTGTCATTGAGCATATCGATTGAGTTTCTTTCATGGGATGAATGTTGTGTGATCCAGTAATTGTTTATCTGCAGACTGTGTAGGTATGATACCTTTGTTCTGTGTCATTTTGGGAAGATAAGGTGTTTATATTGTTGAAATTCATATTTGACCTTAGCTTCTGTAGATAGTGTGTGAATATAGGTTTTAGATCACAGGTCTGTGTTCTTCGTGTTTTTATACATGTTGCGATATTGGATTCTTAGTATTTGTGCCTTTGAGTCTGAAATAGGTTGTCTTGTGCCCTTGTAAATCAGTTTGTATTTCTTGGATAGGCAGTTTGTAGCTGTGATGAGTAAATATCTGATGATGTTGATTGATTTTTTGAAAAGGAAACGATTTAATGTCAGTTAAGTTGACAAAAAAGTGTTAATTCAGTGTCAGTGAGTTGGTTCAATCATCAATTCATGAAATTTTGTTTAGTATGTGTCTTACTTAGAAGTTCACTTTATTAGTTAATCTGTCAGCATGTAGGAAGGGAGAGCCCAGTTTTAGGGAGCATGTATGTATGAAAATGTACGTAGGACAAGGACATTTCTTCTCCATCTCATACATACATGCTCCTTGTCCTTGTACTAAAATGACAAAGTTTACTTGATATTGTGTTTAGTTTTGCACCAGATTATTGGAATTCTGTTACTCAGTTTCTTTGTTCAAAAAATGTTGTCTTGCTTCCATAAGGCCGAGCTGGGTTGTTACTGTACTGTCGAAATATAAACTTGGAGGAATCTTTATAACTAAATTTACAAACTTTATAATGCTTAAATAATTAGCTCTGGAGTGTAGATAGCTGCATACATTTCAAATGTCACCTTAGCTGGTTAGTTTCACCTTTCAGAAACATATTGTTTATTTTCAACAAATATATTTGTAGTCTCCGGGATTTAGACTTTTGATTGCTGAAGAAAGCAAAAGTATCAAGTCTCTTGTTCGTATTTATTTAGTAAAACTGATGTCATTACCTACTTTTTGTGGAACTTAGATGCTACACAGAACCAATTCCAGGTGAAATTTTGAAAACTAAATTCTTGACCAATGCCAAAACTGTAGTTGTTGTATATAATGTCTGCTATGTAATGTGTGCTTAACAGCTTCTACTTACAAAAAATTGGCTTAATTTCACGAGCCTGAGTTGGGTTGTTATCATCTGGATATATTACTGTCGAAACGAAAACTTAGAGGAATTTTATTTTGTCAATCATCTCCTCCAAGGATGATTGGAGGAGATAAATGAAATTAGTAAGCATTACCTGTGACTGGAAAAGTTGTCAAATCATAATAATTTCGAAGTATTGTTTTCTTCATTATATCTGAGAAAGTTTGAATATCTTACAATTTCACTTTTATGTTAAGTTTTAACTTAGATAACATAGTGCAAGAAAACCAATACTTTTGTGAGGGATTGTGTCATATTTTACCAAGAGAAAGTTGAACCTATCACAGATTTGGTTGTGGTTTTCCTCCATTGTATTCCCCCATTGAAATTATTATTAAGGAGAAAACATGACTTGTGGTCTCATTTTCTCTTAAGCAAAGCCTAAAAATGAGTGATAATTCTTACTGATTTTATCCTCCAGTTTTTTAATATTGATTGGTCCAAATGAAAGTAAAATAAAGGGGCAGGTACTAACAGTAAGGGTCTACAAGTCTATATAATGCTCTCTGTTCATTGGATTCAAATAAAAAGAAGTATATATGATTTTCTAGAAAAATAGGCAAACACACACATTTGCTTTATATTAGATGGTTTGGGAGCTTTCCATCTCTCCCTCCCTATTTAGATCTATCCTCATCTCAATTAAAAAAAAAAAAATTCCCCTCTTCCCTCTACTGAGTCTTCACTCACTCCACTGTGTGTTTTTGGGTGCATTTTCCTCCAGGAGAAATGATGCCAATTTCTCAATCTCTTCTGGTTAACTTACCTTGCCTTTTCTGGGTTTCACTTGTTTGCTTGATTAATTGACAAGAAATCAAGAATCTCTCTTGATTTATCTAATTTCTTGACGCTAATTGAATTCTTGAAGTGATGTACCTTCTTACATCCATACAATATGACCAAAAGGGGTGGAATAGAGGGGGAGAGTTTGATTATGATAATTTATCGTTGAGAGGTCTTTTTTTGGCTTTGAATTGATAATATATGAAAGTACTGGTGTGATGAATGGTTGTAAATTTTCAGGGCTTTTGGGGGAGCTACGTACATTTGGAATGGTGAAAAGGATTAGAGCAGAAGACCTTATAGTGCTCCTATGATCAGTGTTTGGAAGAGTTGTGAATCATGTTCAATAAGATCAGAAAAAGAGGGCATCGAAAGTCCTCGAAATCGGATGGTGCTGAGCCTCCAATACCAACCTCTAATGCATCTCCCAATCCTGATGTCACTGTTAACCATGCTTCTATCCCAGCTGCTGCACAATCACTGCCTTTGTCACTTGCTGGCCTTAGGCACAATTCTGGAGGGGTTGAAGTGTTGCCTTTGTTGAAGGAAGTTCCACTTACAGATAGACATGCTTTGTTTATAAAGAAGCTCCAGATATGTTGCAATACCTTTGATTTTTTGGATACTATGAAGAATGCACGTGAAAAGGAGATTAAGAGGCAAACCCTCTCAGAGCTTGTTGATATTGTGCAGTCAGGGTCTTGTAAAATGAATGAGATCATGCAGGAAGGGTTGGTGAAGATGATATCCATTAATGTTTTCCGCTGTTTGCCTCCTTCTGCGAGTGAGAATAAGGGGGCAGAAGGTGTTGATCCGGATGAAGATGACATGTACTTAGAACCTGCTTGGCCTCACTTGCAAATTGTGTATGAGCTACTTCTGAGATACATAGTATCACCTGATATGGACACTAAGGTTGCAAAGCGATATCTTGATCATTCTTTCGTGTTGAAGGTACTTGACTTGTTTGATACCGAGGATCCGAGAGAACGTGAATACTTGAAAACTATTCTCCACCGTATCTATGGGAAATTTATGGTGCATCGCCCATTTATAAGGAAGGCTATAAATGACGTCTTTTATCGGTTTATCTTTGAGACAGAGAGGCACAGTGGGATTTGTGAGTTGTTAGAGATTTTGGGAAGTATTATAAATGGGTTCGCGTTGCCAATGAAAGAAGAGCATAAGCTGTTCCTTATTCGGGCTTTAATTCCATTGCACAAAACCAAATGTGTTGCTTCCTACCACCAACAGTTATCCTATTGTATCACACAATTTGTGGAAAAAGATTTCAGGTTGGCAGATATCGTCATTAGGGGACTGCTGAAGTATTGGCCAGTAACCAATTGTGGAAAGGAAGTTCTCTTCCTTGGAGAACTGGAAGAAGTATTGGAAGCCACACAGCCTGAAGAGTTTCAGCGATGCATGGTACCTTTATTTAGACAAATTGGCCGAAGTATAAATAGCTCACACTTTCAGGTTTGTACTCCCATCTTGGATTTGGATTATAATTACCTTTATCACATATGTTTTCTTTGCACAGAGTATTTTGAAGATATCTAGTTTGGAGTTGCATAACCTTAAAGTGATTATTTGATCTTAAGAACAGTCTAGGTAACTTCTAAGAACAGTCATGCCATAATACCTCACTGATATCTCATGAAGTTACCTTGACCTAATTGATATTGTTGCAAAGGGCTAGCTGTTTCCATATTCATATTTAGAATTAGTGATACTAATAATATCTGGAGATGCTGCATTTTAAACTCATTTTCCTCACTGTTGCTTGATGAGGTTGATATCTTATCCCATGTTGTCTTCGTGGTAATTTAATGTGCTATGGCTTGTGGGTTGCTTCATCAATCACTGAAAGTGATTACACTCCCCTGTGCTTTCTCGTGACTTTTTCTCATGAGTTACTGTAGTGCACTAGTAATTTTAACAAGGAAAATTGTTATTTGTCGACTATTTTAGAGGAGATGATTATAAGGGCATTTAGATTAACATGAGTGTGGGTAATAATCTTCAGATAGATCTTTGGTGTGATGGAAGTTTGGCTATAATTTTTGGTTGATAGTATCTGGTAGTGATCAGGACATTTGTAGAGGCTGCTTTGGTTTCTTGCCGGAGTACAATTTCTTGTTTGTGTGCACCTAACTAGACTAATGGAAAAGTATTTTATTTTCCTTTCATTTGCATAGTATGAAAAAGTATTTTATAATCATTTGCATAGTGTCTGTTCTGGCGTGTTACAAGTTGGCCCTTAGTTGCATAGATATTCATGCAAATGTGTACTGCAGGTTGCAGAGCGGGCACTTTTTTGGTGGAATAATGAGCACATAGTGAGCTTGATTGCTGAAAACCGCCACACCATCCTGCCGATCATCTTTGAAGCCCTGGAAAACAATATAACATCTCACTGGAATCAGGCAATCAATGGGTTGTCATCTAATGTCCGAAGAATGTTCCTGGAGATGGATGCTGAGCTGTTTGAGGAATGCCAAAAGGAATATGAAGAAAAGGTAGCCACAGCTGGGACACACAAGGAGGAACGGGTTATGATTTGGAAGAGATTGGAAGAGGCAGCGGCAAATGGAGGTTAACGGACAAATGCTGCTCATTTCTGGAGTGATTTGATAGAGAAAACTAACTACACACTTTTTATAGATTTCCAATTCAGCACATATTGCTTTGGACAGGATCAAGGCAACCTAAATGGGGACAACCTAAACGGAGGGTCTGTCCTTCATTATGCTATTGTTGTGGGTTGGAAGCTTGGGCAGAATTTGTGTCATCTTCCTTCCTTCTTTTGACTTATTTTTTAAATTTTATTACAGCTTGCGAGTTTTTGTTTTTTTTCTTATCATTATTTTACAATTTTTATTCAAATTTGAGATGATATATAATCATAAAATTGTGGTTATAGGTTAGTAGCATATCTTATTCTTATTCAAAGGTTCTTTTTTTTAATCTACACTTGCTGTTTCGGTTTATGTTTTTTATATATTACATTTCTGTTAGTTTGAGCTATGCTTACATTTAATAACAGAAATCATTTAAAAACATGACTCATGGAGTATAGATGTTTAAATCTTTTATTTCTAGAAAATAAAGGTTAGCAGAGTGGAAAGAGAAAACGTGTATGTTCCACATTAGTTAGCCAAAGATGTAATGTACTCAATATTAAATGAATGAAAATTACTTTTTTTAAAAAAATAAAACCATCTCAGAAGACGGGAATTTTATTTGGCACCCCATAGCATAATAAAAAAAAAAAATCAAAATATGAATTTTGATTGTAGTTTTCTTACTCCCACTACATATAGCAGGAGTCAAAAGAATAAAAACATGCTGGCTCACACTCGGTCATGAAGCAAAAGAGAGCTTTCAAAAAATGGTGGAACCTATACATTATAATACATCGTAAATTTTGTAGTGTTTTGACTTAATTAGAGACAAAAAATCTAGAGCCTATTAGCGAATTGATTTCTCAAAACACAAGGCGCCACCAGGTTAAGTCCGGTGAGTCATCTAGATGAGTAGAGATAGAATAGTAAGTCCTCCTGAGCATGTTGTGCTTGTAAAGCAAATAACTTAAAACTGCAGACTCAATTGATGGACTTCCAGTTGGTTCATTTTTGCTTAGCTTTCTGTTGTACCTACAAATTTCCTAATCAAATTAATGAGCGTAGCGGCTGATCTATGGAGGGTGAAATCTGAGGGAGGGGGTATCCATCTGATCCAAATTAAGCAACCCTCTTGCCTCAGTAGGAAGTTGGGAAATAGATAGAAATTGTGCACTAGTCTTAAGCTCACATGCATGCTTAGCTAGAAACTCAGAAACTTGATTGGTCTCCCTAGGAGTGTAAGACAGAGAAATGTCATGCAGGGAGTGATGAATTTCATCAACCAAATTAAAAAGTTTCCATTGTGCATAGCTGGGATTAGTGATCATTATAATAGCCTCAGCGCAGTCTGAATCAATCTGTATTTTCTTGTTATATGATGAAGCAACAGACAAGGCCAAACATATTGCAAGTATTACAGCATGGAGAGCAAATAGAGCATGAGTATAAATGCATTTAGCACAAACAAAATGACCCTGGACATCTCTAATAATCAAGCTCAAACCAGTGTCCCCATTAGGAGCTTTCCAAGAGGCATCTACAGTACAGTATCCATTTAAATTTTAGTCCCTCCTCTGACTTGTCCCATTTAACAATTAAGATTTTAGGTTTTGGGGGTTTGAGCAACTTTGAGAAGTATCCATTAGCTGCAAGGTCAATGTCAAAAGGGGAGCTAATGTATTATGGTCTAGCAGCAAAGGAGTGGTACACTAGACTCTTGACCTCTTGAATAATATGTAGACTGACTGGAGCTACACCATCAAAAATATATCTATTTCTAGCTTTCCAGATGCACCAACAAGCAAATAGAACCACATTATGTATCAGAATGGTGTGGATCTTGGATAAACCAAGTCTAGAGAGGTAGTAACTGATTCTATTCCAAATGGTGTTAAAATTTGGAGTAGATATGTTGATGAATTGGTCAATTCTAGTCCAGACACTAGATGCAATGCAACAATTATTGAAAAAGTGATCTAAAGTATTAGCATGCTGACAGAAACAGCATTTGGAGGCAATGTTAAATCCATAATAGATAAGAACATTATCAAAAGGTAAAATTACGTTCAGTACCTTCCACATGAAGATAGAAATCTTTTTTGAGACCCTTTTGTTCCAAATCGTTTCCAGTGAAATAGCAGTACCTCTTTTAGGTCTGATCAGAATATTTGTTGATTTGAAAGTAAAGCATCATTTATTGCCAGGCATCCAAATAAGCATGTCCTCTCTATGCATCTACAAAGCTGAATAATATAAACGAATTAAGAGAGATTGATCAACAAAGTGAGCAATTTGACTTATAAATTCTTGATTGTTCTCTATAAAGAATGCTACTGTGCAATCATCTGGAATTTGGGTTAGTTGGGGAGAAACAATGTCACAAATAGCACCTGAGCCAGCCCAATTAGCTCTCCAGAAACTGCATAATCCATTACCATGTAAAACTATGGTATTGTTTTCTGCCAGACCATTAACTTTACATATTCGTTTCCAGCAATGTGAGGTCTTAAATGACACAGGCAGTGAGGCCAAAAACTATGTCCATGGGGCTATGCCTAGTTGGTATTTCCATCATAGTCTGACAGAAAAGGTCTTAACTATGGTGGATATATTCCTAAAGTTTAGGCCATTTTCTGAGGAAGGGTAGCAAAGATCATTCCATTTTTTTCATGTTTTTTTGGTCTATTGTCTACTGATTCCCAGAAAAAAACAGAAATCCTCCTCCTAATCAATTTGATAATATGCACAGTAGGTACCATTACAGCCCAAATATGTTGTGGGAGAAATTACAAGCAATAATTTATAAGTATCATCCTACCTCCCCGAGATAACCATCTATTAATCCAATTGTTCAGCCTTTTGTCAATCATTTCAATCAAAGGCCGAAAAAATACATTCTTTATCCTACCAATGAAAATTGGTACACCAAAGAATATAAAAGGAAGCAATCCTTTTTTCATGCATAAGGTATCTCTAATCTCCTTAATTTTGGTCTGAGTAGCATGCTTACTAGTATAAAATTCACTTTTCCCATAATTTATTTTTAGACCTAAGACAGATTCAAAAACTGAGAGAAAAGCTTTTACTTTCAGCAAGTTGGATTTACTAGCAAGCATAAAAATAATGGTATCATCAGCATAAGTGAGGTGGGATATTTTTTCAGCAGAAGATGGTAAATTGTAGTACTATAAACTCCCATTCTCATATATAAATGATAAACTCCTAGTGAAAGCTTCCGAAAAAATATTAAATAGAAAGGGAGAAAGGGGATCACCCTATTTAATACCTCTGGTAGCCTGAAAGGAACCTACAGGTGCCCCATTAATAAGTACTGAAAACCAAGCTTGTGACAAGTTTTTTATAACACAGTATATAAACTTACCATGGAAGCCAAATTGAAGGAGGACACTGGATAAAAATTGCCAACAAACCCTGTCAAAAACCTTCCTTAAATCCAATTTCAGAATACAGTTTGAATTTCTCCCTTTTCTATCAATAAAACTGAGCATTTCTTTAACATATATCACATTGTCAGCGATATCTCTGTTCCTAAGGAAGGCAGTTTGATGAGGTGAAATTATTTTATGCATGATAGGCTTAACTCTCTCCATCAAAATTTTTGAATTTTTTTATTTGCCATATTGGAGAGACTTTATTGGCCTGAAATCATTGAATGATGAAGGAGTATCTAATTTAGGAATGATAGCAATCCAGGTACTAGCTATGCCTTTAGGGATTTCTGAACTAGATAGGAAATCATTGGTAGCATGCAATAGGTCTGTATGAATAATGTCTCATGCTTTAATGTAAAAATTAGGTGTAAAGCCATCAGGACCAATACTGCTTTGTTTATTTAATGAAAAGACTATTTGTTTTAGCTCAACTAAAGACACATGTGTAATCAATTCAGTATTATCATCATAGGAGATAATTTTTAGGATCTGAGCAAGGAAGTGGGAATTGAATTCTCTTTGACATGGATCCTTGTCTGCTGAGAGGAGGTTAGAGAAAAAGGACACTGCCTCTCCCTCTATTTCAGACCCCTCTTCAAGCCACTCCCCACAAGAATTTTTTAATTTTGTAATGGACATCCTGCTTTTCCTTTCCCTCACTAAATTATGAAAATATTTGGAGTTGTCATCTCCACCCTTGAGCTATTTGGGTTTAGCCTTATATTTGAAAAAGTGCCTTTGTTCTTCTATAACCCTAGACATGTCAGTCTTTGCTTGTCTGAGTTTGATCAGTTTTATTTCACACTGATCATTATCATAAGCAAGTTCATGTAACCTAAGTGTCTCCTCTGCATCTTTCAAACATTTATAAGTCTAAACCATTTTAAATAAAATTTAAGTATGCCTGACTCTTGAATATCTGATGTCCAACTATCATGAATAACCTGTAAAAATGACTCTCTTTTGAACCAAGTATTTATGAATCTAAATGGTTTGGGTGATGACTTTAACTGACTACCAACACATAAAAGCATGAGACAATGATCACTAGTTTCTTTATTCATCACAGGGATGGAAGAGTCATGAAACTTAACCTTCCATTGAGGAGTGCATAAGTCTCTGTCCAATCTCTGTATGGTAGGTGTTTTATTCCTCCCATTCTGACTGAGATCAAACTGGTTCTTGTACCTGCCATTAGTCCATGTAAATGAGTTTCCAACTGTATTAATATGATCTAGTGGCATGCTATCAATGAATTGTGAAAATTCTTTAATGCTTCTGAGGTTAGGAGTAGACATTCCTTTGTATTCAGAATTAGAAGCTATAGCATTAAAATCCCTTATAAACATAGTTTCGGAATAAGTGATTTTAGCTAAATCAGTCCATAGTTATTCACTTTCTTTCCTAGTTCTCAAGCCATAGACAAAAAAAGATTCCATATTGGCATTTAGTTTTGCACTGTGAATTGATACATGTAAGAATTGGGGGTTGTCCTGAATTAAAGTAACCTGAATGCTATCATTCCACATTAACCAGATTCTTTCATTTTGTGCAGCAATGCATGTATTAAATTTAAGTGATGCAGCAAAATCAACACATTTATCAGTTTGATGCATGGGCTCAATTAAACACAGTAAGTCAAATTTGTGAATTAAAGCTAACTCTTCCAATCTTTCTATTGATGTGTTCATCCTCCTAATATTCCAAACCAGAAAGTTGATTTTTAGGGTCCTGTCAATCATTTAAAATTGTTGGAGAGCTTTTTGTAGTTGAACTAGATATTATCTAATTTAACTGTGTAAAATATGTTTTGAGTTTTATAGCAGGAGTATTCTTAGCCATAAGTCTAGAGGATTGTCTCACCTGAGCTGTGCTTACCTGATTTGTCTTTGCTTTGGTTTGGATAACAGGTGAGAGTTGACTGTCATGAGATAATTCCTCCACTTGAGGGGTCTGAGCTAGAATTGTTTGATCTTCTTCAAATTTCTCACTTTCCTCACAGTCTGAACTTGCACTTATCCGTTGAAGAGGCAGAAATCTGTTTGACCTGTTTTTTTTTCCTGAGAAAAATAAGTAAAGTGATTAGTAGTAAAGAAAGAGTTGTCAACCATGGAATGCATCTTGGTTGTCATGCTCAGATCATTCTTGGCATATATCAGTGCTTTTGGCTTGGCCTTAGGTCTCCATTCAAGTCTTTTAATCTTCACTGGATCATGCCTAAGAATAGTATCCTCTTTATCCATTACTATCCTCTCAGTGGGAAGCATGTCCAGGCTGGGATCTGGAATGAGTATAGTAGGAGTGTCAGCAGTCCTAACTAGCAAAGTGACCGGAGCTTGTTTCTGTCTAATCTCCTGAGCAACTATAACTCTAGCTTTTTCTTTGGCAGAAATACCAGAAGATTTAGCAGGTCGAGCCTGATTTTGGGTGCTACGCAGAGAAGTTTTGGAGGGTAATGTGGAGTTTTTTGAGGGTGGGATAGGCTTAGGGAGGTTGACTTGTTTCTTAGTAGGCTGAAAGGAGGTTTGTTGAACTTGCTGCCTCTTTGGATACTGACTCCATCCATTAGTATCACTTGGCTGAGCCAATCTGCATTCATCCAAAGTATGGCTTAACTTTCTACAATGAGGGCAATATACTGGTAGCTGTTCATATTCTATTTTCAAGTCAGTTATAAAACCAGAAACCCCAACAATGATTTCAGAATGAACCTTTTTTTGCAGATCTATTTCCACACATAATTTCACTGCTCAGGGTCTAGTCAGGGAGGCGGTTGCAGTGTTCATCTTAATAAATTTTCCTACTCTATTACCTATGAACTCTAACATAGCAGTATTATAGAAAAACACAGGCACATGCTGAATTGTAATCCAAATGGGAACTATAGTTGATTCTGTACTAGGGGTAAAATCAGTAGTCCACTTAAGGAATTTTATCGGAAAACCCTTCAGATTCCACAAAAATTTCAACCAGCAACGTTGATAGTCCTCCTGATCCTGAAATCTGATCAAAATGTGGCGATGATCTATGGAGCCGATCTGGACGCTGGAGGAGAACCAAGGGCGGATGTACCATGGAGCATGGGGTAACAAGTGTTACCCCATGGTAAAATTTTTTAATCTAGTATTACTATGTATGATACCCCATTAGAAAAAATTACTACCCTTCTATTAATAGAAAAGAAAATTTAATTTAACTAAAAATTAAAAAAATCTGACGCGTACAGTGTCACACATCTAAAACAAATATAACTCTTCTTCTATTAATAGAAAATAGTTGATTTAATCAGATTCCAAAAACCTATTAATAGAAAAGAAAAGTTAATTTAACTAAAAACAAAGCCAAAAACAAAGCAACACAGCAGACGCCCATAGTCACGCACGCATCAACATTCAAACTTAGTTGGCTCTTCTTTCAGCATATTTGGTCAGTTCTGCTTCATCAAATTAATAATTCATTGATATGTATTATGTATAAGTGTATTATGTATCTAATTTAGCATTTAAATTGGGGATTCGGAAGCTTTAGGGTTGAATTGGGGATTTTTTAGGGTTTTGATTCTAAAAGAGTTTTATAAATTTCGTGCTTTGTGATGCTGATTTGAAATTGCATAGCTCAGAGATTGACAATCGTTTTAATGAGGTTAGTAAGGGATTACTTATTTGCATGTATTGCTTTTGTCCCGATGATGGATGTTCTTCATTTGATACCAAGAAACTGGTTCGTCTTGCTGAATTTTATCCTAGTGAGTTTTCAAGTTCAGATTTGAATTACCTTGGGTATGAACTTGAGAACTTCATAGTTGATGTTCGATATAATGTGAGGTTCTCTAAGATCAAGAACTTGAATGACCTTTCTGTGAAACTTGTTATCTATTGTTGAAACTGGTGCTACTACTTTCTGTGGCAACGGCAAGCGTGGAAAGAACATTTTCGTCAATGACATTCATTAAAAATAAAGTGCGGAATAGTATGGGTGATCAATTGTTGAATGATTGTTTAGTTACTTTTTTAGAGCGAGACTTATTTGCAACTATGAATGATGAAGATGTTATAGAAGATTTTGAGATTATGAAGTCTCGCCGACAAAATGTGTCGAATAAAGTATTGTAATAAGACATTGTTTAATTTGTTAAGTTAATGTAACTTTTGTGTGTAATGTTGTTACCCCATATATATATATTTCTGGATTCGCCCCTGAGGAGAACCCAATGAATTTGAAGGCTTCATTGAGTGTTTCCATTGATGGCTTGTCCTGCTCAAACTTGCCGATCAAGGTGTTCGTGAAACGCAAGGAGATTGCTTTGATACCAATTTGTCATGATCCCGATGATCGGACTGCAATTCGGGTGAATTGCCGATCGAAACAACCGTTCCGGTGAACAGTTATCAAAAAAACGTAGAAACCCCCGTGAGGGAACTACAATGGTCGCCAAATAGTAGACATAAAATAGTCTCATTTTCCAACAAAACGATGCCGTTTCTCAGCATCTTCTCTCTTTCCTTTCTGCCCACTTTGTCTGACCGAACAGTGTTTTTGGCCCGGAAATTCCATGCTCGAGAATGTGAGTATCGTCGTCCTCTCGAGGGTTATTTTCGCGAATTACTACTTTTGGTCTAGGAATTGGTCTACAATCTAAGCCCTAGATGATGAAGGTCGGTGGAAGGCTTGCATCTCCACCCTGCATTCAGTCCTGGGACCCTATAATGGTTAGTCGGTGACGACTTTCTCCTACTGATATGTATATAATATACACACACAGTAGTATATATATGGGTTGGATGGAATCCCAATTTCAAGCAGTTTATGTTTCCCCTCTGTCTTCTTCTACATAGTAAGCAATTTTGCAGCTTATTTTAGAAATGGATTTCTAAAAGAGGTTTTAGTTTGATTTGTGCTTTCAATGGTTGCTTTTGCAGTCCTTAAATTCTAGAAATATTGGTTTTTATGAGTTGTTACATGTTTAGTGCAGTCTAGCTTATTTGTTTATGTGCATGTCAAGTGTTCGATGAAATGTTTCAGTCAGTGTTGATTTTTGTGTGTGTGCAGGTTACCGTTGAAGTGAAGAATAAGACCCATTTTACTTCCAAACACTGAACCGGTTGCTCCCATTTCTCAAGCTACAAGCTTTCTTGTTCTATAAAGGTTAGTCAAAACTTCTGTTGTTAAAAATCCCTTATGTCATGTTTGCTTCTCGTCATGTTTGATAAATTTACATGTATTGAAATGCTCCAGTAATGATCTAAAAGATTGAAGTTGAGCAACGTTGACAATAAGTAACGAAGACCTACTACAAGGTATGAATCAGAGAGAGATATGTTTGCAGTTTAATCGAATTCTTATTAATCGTTTATGGTACTGTATTTGAGATATAGGTTTTGCATTAATTGATTTAGGAATTTAATTGGTTTCTGATTCTGGATTGATAAGAGATAGGCTTGGCAGTTTAATCGAAATAATTTACTCGGTCTTTGCTGTATTTTTGTTAATTCAGATGAGGGTTAGGTTTTGCAGCATAATAGAATTTTGATTATTGATCATTGATTATCGATTTCAATCGGTTTCTGATTCTGGATTTCGTTTTCCCCTCTTTTTCTCAGATGATTGTCGAAGCAATTGCAGCTCTAAAGGATTGAACTGTCTCAAGCGTTGTCCCCAAGCATGTAGAAGATAAGCAGGAAAAAGTCCTGCCTGAGAATTTCTCTAGCGATGTCAATAGGATTTTGCAGTTTTCGGTGAGTGTTTTGTCTAAATGTTTTAGTAAAATCATCATTGGAGCTGTAACTTTTCCAGGTTGAATGATTCATATTAGTGTGAAGCGAGCCTAAAACCTCCATCCACTGTGATTGTTGCTCTGTATATTTGATTTAGCGTTTTTTATTGTATAATATATAATTGGTGTACAATTATCTCTTATTGTCAGAGAGGAAGATCCCGAGCGAGATGTCTTTTTCTAAGAGCATGGCTATGGTTAAAACCAGTGGTAAGGCTTCAACTCTACTAATGTTTTGGCTGATTTAACTGAATTAAAATTGTAATGTATCTCATATTGCAATGTTGCGTAGTAGTTTACAATATTAATTTGAATACTCTTTTACTACATTACTTGACTATCGATTGCTAATGTTGTTGTTTATATTTGATTTAGCGTTTCTTTATATTTGTAGTGTCTGCGCTTTGATTGAAACATAGGAGGGCCTTCTCGATGGTCATCAAGCTTTGTTTTGTTAGGATCATCATCAGTTCATTACCTTACCTAATGTATGAGTTAAGGATAATTTACTTATACCAAGTCAAGATGTTGAGGTATATTAGAATGTAATTGCAACATGTCTTGGAATTCATGCTAGCAATTTATTTTCCTGTTTTATAACTAATAATGTAACTGACAATGCCATTTTGTTCTGTAGTAATGGTAATGAGGATGGTGTCCTAGACGGGGATGAGGCTGCAGATAGGGGTGAAGTAAGTGACGAAGATGAAAACTGCTGCAACCTTTTCAACTATCACACTCACGTGGAAAAGACTCCCAGATTAAGATGGTCGCCGCAGGACACAGAATTATTTTATGAGGTACTTCCAATTGTTTTTTAATACGCGCCTTGGTATGAAAGTTCTTGTGAGTGTGATAGTTGAAATGGCTGCTACAATATATCTTTTTTAAGTTGTATGTTGTCTTCAGTTTTAAGTTAACATATTTTGGTGTTTTACTTATTAAAAGATTTTCTATCTAACAGCTTCTGCTATTTAATGTTGTATGAATATTAGCCATGTACGGTTTACTGACACCTGGCCAAAAACGTGTAGTGTATTCGGTAGTTTGGAAGTGACCTTTCAATGATCCTACACATTTTTCTTACAATATTTGCATTTTCTATTCACTACTATATCTTGTTTGCAGACTGTTTTGTTTATCGGATATTGCAGTAGGTATGCTATCTGGCTGTTTTCTACATGATATGCTGGATTACCCTATATGCTTGTTTTTGAACTTTCTTGTGCAAATCTGTTCATTTTTTGTGTTCTCTATTCGCTTTGTACTGCTAGAAGTGATATTGATCCAATTTTTAATCACGTGTTGCTGCTTTTTCCAATTTTTGATCCAATATATTAGGGAGTGCTCCTTAAATTAGGTACCCACTCCTTATTTAAGAAGCGCTACTATATTTAATGTGGAGCATTTTGAAGCTTTATTTTTGCTGTTACTAATTAATGATGGGTAGAACTTAAAAACCATACCATTGTTGAGTTTGCTCCTTACTTAGAGCAAGTCCAACAGCTTTGTTAGAATAGCAAATTTTATCAAATATGAAGAATTTGAGCCTTTTTTGAAGTCCAACAGATTCTCCATCCCATCTATCTATACTATTAAAACAGCAACTCTTTGAAAAGTCCAACACCCCTCCTCACGCCATGTCAGCTTTTAAGGTCCTCCTAAAATTAACACGTATTTTCCTTTTCTTTTTTTTTATTTGCACAACTTTTATTTACCAAGATTCTCTTTTCCTCTTTCTTAGTTTTACTGCTCCGATCATCGTGTAAACCCTTTTCCCATTTTCAAAATATTTCTTCCTCAATACTCTTCTTTCCCTGGAATATTCTTGATATTCTTTTCCCATCAGTTACTCTATTTGTTTGTTCTTGGGAAAATCAAAAACTTTAGTTCAATTTATGTTTCACTCATAGAAATCTTCTCCAATTTTCTGCTCAATCATAAAAACTAAATCATCACCCAAAGCAGGCATGAATCTACTCCCTTTATATTCCTCAATAATCACATTGTTCCCGTCTCTTCTTAAGCAATCTATTCTGTTGTCTTTTTAAATGAGGACCTTTCTGAAATTTTCTTCAATGCATAACCGCTACTCTTCGTGATTATTCTGTTAATGTTTAGTATGTGAATTTTTTAGTTGCTGTTTTGACACCGACGACGGCGGCGAAGACAGTAATGGAGCAGTTTCTGAAGGAGTGCGAGCAGTCAGCGACGCCACGCACGGCGCTTCCGATCACTGTTGGAGCGGCTGGAGGATCCAAAGACCTGGAAGGCTTGCCTTTGTGCGGGTGGCAAACTATGAAGATGGTTTAGTACGTTGGCCTTTGACGACAGCCCGCTGCCTCGACCAGTGAGTTTTAGTGCCAGTGAGATGCTCGAACTTTGTTACTTTGATGGCTACAAAAGGTATGGCTTTTGTAATACTCTTCTCAAATTCTATTATTTTTCGATTTTTCTACAAAGATTGTTGTTTGATGAGTTAATCAAATGAATGTGAAAGTACTAATTGATAATAATCTTTTTTGAGTCAACATAATTATCTGCTGTAGAAGGTTATACTCCCATCACTAGATAGCACATTATTACTGCAACTGATTCGAAATTTTTCCTTTTTTTCAATGATGCAGATCTTCAATATATTCGTTGCTAATGTGTTGCCTCCTTAAGCTGAAACTGGGCTCACTAATTTCTAATTCGATTGGGTTATATTTTTGCAATTGTTAATTCAGGTTTGTTTTCATCTTTTCAAGGCCTTTTTTAAAAAATAATTTGCTGATTGGATTTTAGTTTTGATTTAATATTTGATGGTTTTGTTGAAGAAGCAAGAGTTTGAATTCTCCAAATCTGGATAAGGTCAAGTATTTGTTGGAAGCTTGAGCTCAGGAGCACAAATTTCATGTCCTTTTGAAACTTTCTTATGTTGTATTGTATGTTGTGATCCTTTTCTATCAGCTTGCATTTGTGGTTTGACAGATATGTGCAGCTTTAATGTCATCTGTAATGTTGTGCAGGGGAAATAATGAGTGTTGAGTGTGGGAATGTAGACCTGCTGTTAAAGCATAAAAGTCAATAGTTACTATGAATTGAAGGAATGATCGAGTCTGTTGCTGGTACGTACTGTCTCTGCAGTGATGGAACTTTAATACAAATTTAATTTTTGAATAACATGTTGCAATTTGATTTGTACACTGCAAGGATATTTGCTAAAATCCCCGTGTCAGCATTGCCATTAACATGTAAGCTACCTTTTACATTATTGTTTTAGAACTATTTTTCTTGAATTGGATTTTATGTTTCTCATAATGGGTAAAGCAAAGAATGGTTCTACATTTTAGTTTGAATTCCCTAGAAGCTAATGAACATGTTTTCAACGGTAACTAAGAACATAAATCATGCTATACTCTTAAAGGGTTTTTAAATATCTATATAGTAAGAATCTTTCGGATTTTTTACTTTTAGTAATATCTATTTTCAAGAAAGGCTTTATTAGCCATTAACCTACAGAAAGGCTGCATTTGTTATATAGAAGATTAGTTATAGTTTGAGTATTACCTTTTACATATACATGATGTAGAAACAATAATCAGTTTATATGTATATATAATTCTGCTCATGCACAGATATTTCTTCTCGGCTTTGACGCTTCGAGAAGAATGCCTTGAAGAGAAGAGGTTATGTCAATGTTTATGATATTAAAAGAGTTTGTCTTTTTCTGTAGACTCCAAAGGAAAGGAATTCTGTGGTTAAATCTGGTGGAAACAGTTTGGTGAAGATAAAGTGTTGGTTCGATGTAATGTTACTTTCAGAGCTGGAATGAGAGAAACAGGGCTGATTCTGACAACTCAATATTGTCTCTTGGTAATTTTCTATTCTTCTTTTGTATTTGATATGAATTCGAGCTTTGAAGTTTTGCGCTACTTGAGGAGCAATGGCTAATACAGGTATTAAGTTATTTTATCTGATACCACGACATCTTGCTCCTTTTTAGTCAGATTTGCTATTGCTGTTGTTGATTCATTTTGAATGTGCTGCACCTTGCATTTAACAAGTACTGATCATGTGAAACTCTGAAAATCATGTTATATGTTTGGTTTGTTTTAGAGTTCTATTGTTTTAAGGAAAGTTTATTATCAAGAGTCAATCATCTTTCACTATTTATATATGATAGGACATTTGAAATCCGAGTTACTTTAAAATCTATAAATGTTTTAAATGTTGCAGTTTGTCTATCTAAAAGTCAGTAGTTATGTGTTGTTGTTTGTATTTCCAGCATGCGGAAAAATTATGATTGAGCTCATACAATTTCGTACCTGACTTTTATGAGGAATATAACATCATTTGGATTGGTATATAAATGATAAAAACGATTGATTGTGTTTGTTGATTTTTGGAGTTGCAGAAAATTTCGGCCTATCGGTTGTATATCATATACATGGCAGAAAGGTTTATTATCATAAGATTATTGTTTGGATTTTATAAATTTTACATCAGTATGTGGGTCTTGCATCACCATGTTGTGCAGATTGTATTCTGTTTTTGCATCTCAGTCTTATGTTGTTTTCCTGTGTTATTTTATTCAGATTTTATTTTCCGAAGTCTTTTTTTCACGCCGCATTCTATTCAAATCTTGACTACACATGTTTATTGAGTTTCAAAAGTGTTTGATGAGCTTCAAAAGTTATTCGTCACCTGACAGAAATATTAATTGTGTGCTGCTGACAGTTTGTGGTTCCTTGACATGAAAATCTGCCTATTTGAATACCAGCTCAAAAAAATGTCTTTCGATGCTAAAAATGCTCTTTATGCTGTTATAAAAAAATTTAGCTGAGCAGGTATAGACAATCAAAACTTTGACTCATGGTGCTGAGATTGCTCAAATTGTTGCCAGGCATGTTTGATGTTTGAGCTGACGTTGGAGCTTACAATGCCCTCTTGAGTACATTTATTGATATATCTGAGTTTTGCTGCTGTTTTGGTGCATGAGATTGATCTGTGAAAGTGAAACTGTGAAATTCATTGGACTCGGCCATGTTACTTATCATACTATGTGTATATGATTAATGAGGTCTGATGGTCTTTGCTGAAGTGCCCATTTTGTACCAGAAGATAAGCAAGATTTTTGTGACTGAGACTAGAGCTGTAGTAATGTTGATTTTATTTTATATTTTTATATCATAGTTATGATCATGTATGTTATGCTGGTGGATGAGCAAATTAATTCTTACTTTTCCATTATTGCCTTTCAGAAATGCTAGAGGACTAAGAAAGTACTAATGTATTAGTTTATTCAAACAGAAATAAATAAAGTATACATTTTATTTTTGTAATTTTTGTGTTCTATAAAATTTATTTTCACACAATGTACACTAATAATTTTTTTTTTATTTAATGAAAATTTAATATTATTATCATCACAAATTTTAAATATTTGCATACAAATTTCACAAAACACAAGATAGACAAGTTGGATTCATTTCAATTTGTAATTATCTAATTAATATCTTTATTTTTTGAATTAAATTATTATCTCTATAAGCTGCTTATCTTACTAAAATCAATTTTCCCACAACTAAAATTGAATTTATTATTTTATATACTTAAATATAGTAAATAAAATACAATTCTGTGCATCGGCACGGGTATCATTTAGTTCTCCATAATAGGAAAATTGAAGAGAGAGAAGATTTGCTTCTCCAAATTTAGAGAATGAGGAAAAGTTTTTGAAGAACCAACATTTAATACTTCTTGGAAAGTTTTTGATTATTTAATTCAATAATTGTTTCTCTTCAATATTTTTAAATGATAATATCTTAAAATAATTACAATAAAATTTTATAAAAAATACATATTCTAAAAATATGCATAAAAACGATTGTAATAAGATCTCATATGACTATTTTTACATATACATATCTATTGATATTTAATAATCAAATATAAATTGTTTTTCAATATAAATTTACTAAAGTTTAAGTTCATAAATATATTTATTTTGACGTTTGTTTATAAGGCACAACGTCTAAACTAAATCTTTTTTTTTGGCAAGCATTTTATTTATAATAGTTGAAAAAAATAACTTTTAATAATAATTGAAAAGAGATGAGTTTAATTGTTCGTAATACGTTACAAAAATAATAATACTGTAATTCGTAATGTGTTATTTTTATAAAATGTATTTTTATAATTTTATATTATGGAATAAGTAATGTCAAATATGAAATGTTATTTTAACGTGTATTATAAGTTCATTATTATTTGGACTTATTAAATATATGACTTTAAAAATAGAGGAAAATGAATAAATATGTAATATTAAATGTTAGTAATAAATTTTAGGGAATGAAAAATGGAGAAACTGTTGGGTTTGAGGTGAAAAAATATAGGGAATATGAGATTTGCTTCCATATTATAGGGAATGTGAGTGGAGAAACTGTTGGAATTGCTCTTAGTTTCTATCAAAAGTGATTATGTGAAATTTAAAAAACACTCTTTATTTCTTCATTATTGGAGATGATGTAAGTAATTTTAATTTTGTTTTTATTGAAAAAAGTTATCTCCTACTCGAGTTGTTGAAAATTGATTACAAACCCCTGGACCAGCGAAAACATTCAATTCTAGTCCTGGAGTTTTTGACTTTTTGTCCGACCTACCAAAATTAATCTATCAGTGGTTGCCACAATGGTCGTACGCGAACGTCGCCGTTTTCTCTAATATTTCTCGCTCTTTTTTCTTCTTCCCTGCCCAAGTCCCCTGTGACGATTTCTGAAGGTCGGGTGGAAGGCTTGAATCTCCACCTTGTGTTCAGTTCTGGGACCCTATAACGCTTGGTCGGTGGCGACTTTCTCTCGGTAATATGTATATAATATACAAGCATAGTAGTATATATATATGGGTGGGATGGAATCAGGCATTTCTTCAATTTTCCCCTCTGTGTTTGTCAGCTCTTTTTTCAATGGATTTTTAAAAAAGGGTTTAGTTTGATTTGTGCTTTCAATGGATGCTTTTCCGTTCTTAAATTCTTCAAGTACTGGTTTATGAGCTGTTTAGCGCGGTCTAGATTATTTGTTTATGTGCCTGTCAAGTGTTTGATTAAATGTCTCACTCAGTGTTGGTTTTTTGTGTGTGTGCAGGTTATAGTTGAAGTGAAGAAAAAGGCCCATTTTACTTCCAAACACTGAACCAATTACTCCCATTTCTCAAGCTACAAGCTTTCTTGTTCTATACAGGTTAGTCAAAGTTTCTGTTGTGAAAAATCCCTCATGCCATGTTTGCTTCTCGTATTTTTTGTTTATGACCTGAGATGAAGTCGTTTTATTCTCAACCTGCAGTTTTAAATGATGCGCACTATTGTACAGAAATTTTACATTGCCTTGAGAAAGAAATATTTACTGATTTTAATTGGCCTTCAAAATGAAAATTCATCACCTTCCCATGTTTATCCCCACAAATGTTTCTAGACGGTCTCTAGATAGTAGCAACTTCAGTCTTTCCACACACATACTTGAGCACTTTGTCTTTATCCAACTTGTGATGATCAGCAAAATTAAGTGCAACTTGAAACTCTTTATTACGAATCAGTAGATCAAATATTTTTGAAACAGATCTTTCTATCAGTTAGAACAAGTTCCATTGCAGTTCATCGGAGTCCAACAGCTCAATGAGACACATGTTACTTATTATTTTGACCCTCCAACTTAACAAAGCTTTGCTTGGATTATATAGTCTCCAAAAGAAAAAAAGATCATTGACAACTACTTAGATGCTCCCAGTAGTTGCATACTGTAAACAGGAGCATTCTGTACTAGGTTGACCCCAGTAGAGACACTGAACAGCATAAATGTGCCATTCTGGTCCACCACAGCCACTACATCATCAGACCACCAAGTAAAATTGACAACTCCATTCCAAAAATCTGTACCTCTACTTGAAACGTTACTTTCTGTTCCCTTGTGAAGTTTTTTCTCATCAGTTTAATACATACGTGGTAAATTTTGTGTGATCTGAATTTGCATCAAAATAGGAGTGTGCCTTGGATTTTATGGTCTGAAATCTGAACCTTTACAGCCCCTTTCTACAGAATGAAAATTTTAGAAAGTAAATTATATTTATTCGTCAGTTAAGTTTGATTAGTGCTTGGTTGTGTTGATTTCTCATGGTTTGTACTTAACATCAGGTTTTATAATTTGTTCTCTCTTCTTACAGTGTGATGCATACCTTTCCTTTTTCTGTGTAGAATACGTATTTGTTTTATGATTTGAGAAACCTTGGTTCTGTAGCTGATCAGTCAATTATTTTTGTAGCTTGCATTCTCGCAATCAACTGCATAAACTCCACATGTAGCTGAAATTTAGATAGGACATGTGGTTGAATAGGATAATTTTTTTGGTGACTGTAGTTGCAGAGGCACAACCACAGTTGTTTCTGCAGGATAGACTTGTTGAAATGCTTTTGACTCTGTTCTTGAAATAGGAGAACTTCCATGTTTTGGTTTAAAATTTTTTTGCTTCTGATTACTGATGTTCAGAATCCTTTTTAACCTGTCTCAGTGGCACATCTTCCATTATTTTGGTGAAATGGAACAAATTTAACAAATTAAACTGGCATATTATCTTTGCACTGCTATGTTTTTCCCTTATACAGATTAGGTGTGTACCTTTTATTGCTCAGTTAGATGCTCGCTTAGTTTTTGCCTACATTCGTAAAGCTGAATACGTTCAGATTTGATTTTTAACCTTGTTTGGATGGTTGGATGGGAATTGCTGCCTTTTGTTTGTTCTCTTCATTGGTGGAATATCTTTCTGTTCTTTAATTCAGACCTTTGTTGATTAGCTTTGTTTGTCACATTCACATGCTTTGTAGCTCATACTTCAGAATACATTAATTTTACGCCATGAAACTCTAGAACTTATTGATCACAAGTTTATCAGTTAAGATAATAGAAGAAGTCTTCCTTGATACGAACTTATCTTTGTAATGAACTAATCTACTTCATACAAACTAATTTGTGTAATGAGGACTGTAAAAATGAGCTAAATAGTGAATATCCAACTCTGTTGCTTTTTTATGAAACTGCAAAGAATGGTTCTAGCGAACTTAACTTTAGAAACTCACCATATCATGCTAACCTAGATCTTTTTTGGTTGATTTTTGCATAGCTGCTATCCTTAAACATTGAAGAAAATTTTAACTCTTAATTTGGTTGATTTGGTTGAGGAACCAGTACCAAAATGAGCTGTAATTTTACTGCTGCAAAATACAGTCCTCACTACCAATGTTAAACATATTTGACTCGTATGATACTAATTCTAATGATGGTTACATCTTTCTGAATGTATCTGAGCTTTTAACTACCGTGAACGGATCAGTGATACTGATAAGAATTCCGAGAAACATGTACCTAGATCTTTGTTGTATGAGTTCAGATATAGGATAAAACAAGATATGGTAATGAATTTCTTTGGTATTTGGAGCTTATTCAAAGATCAAACAGGATTTACTATTAAAATTGCTGAATGGGTCTAGTTAACGTGTGTAATCTGAATTCCCTCATGTTTTACAATACAGATCCACTGATAACACTATGGCTGAGGATCCACCCATACCATTCAAGGAAGGACAATTGGTTGAGACGAAGTCTTTCCTTAAAGGCTATCGAGGTGCATGGTTTCGCTGCAAGGTATTTACTTAAAATTTGAAAATACTGTCCATGAAGTTGTGCCAAATTGGAGAAATCTATTGTTATTGGTACTGGTAGGTAAGTGAACATGTTATTGTTTTGGATTTACCCCTTTGACCCTTGCGTTCTGGTCTTGCATTTGAAAAGTGTCTTGTCCTCTTAGTATGAGAAGCCCCACCCTGTTTTTCCATCATGTAGAATAAATTACAAGTTGCCTAGCTGTCCTTGAAATTTGGGTAACAAGTTTTGAAGAAAAACCCCTGTTTGATCGTAACATGTTTATTATGAGTGTTTTAGAAGATTTAAGCTTGTTCCTTCTGTCTCCTTTCAAACAATTGTAAAGCTTTCTCTATTCTAAATCTTCTAATTCTCATCCAAACAGTTATTATATTTGGAACCTCTTCATTTTAATTTAATTGCGCGTGTTATTTCTCTAATGTTAGTTTCTGATACGATTCTTAACTTTAATGGTAATAGACTAATAGTCATCTCAGCGAGGAAGTTACTTGCTTTGAAGGTTATGGTTGATGAATCTCTAATGTATGATTTCAATCCTATATTGAGCCTTGAAGAACCAAGTCTCACCAATTGCTTTCTTCCTAGAGTATGCTCCCATACAAGATCACTTTACTTTTCTTTTTTCATCTTAATTTCACGCTTCTAGTCAACAAGAAGTTTTTACCCATGAGGTGGCATTGTTAATTTGAACAGTAGTTACTATATGTACCTTCCACCTCTTTGATGCCTACAGTCCATTCACCGCAGTATATTTTAATTTGAAGTTTTTAGGTTCTGGATGATTAACTCATAATGCCCGTCTAAAATTAAATCAGGGAGCACCGTTCTTAATACCTTGTTTTCTTTCTTTCTGTTGAACTTTGCTGTAATTTTTGTATTGTTACCCTTGTTCTTGTCTGTAATAGCAAAAACTTGTTCTGTTACATTTCACAAGTATTCAAACAACTTCTACATATACAGTGTTAGAAATTACCTATAGAAACTCAATATCGATGTGCGTACTTTATAATTGGCATTTATTAGGTTTTCCACTACTGTTACAAGCAATTTCTCAATTATGTACATTTTTAATGGCTTTTGTGTCAGATAGCTGAAATAAGCAGCCGAAGTAATCGGGCTGGTCATGTTTTGGAGCACCTTGATTTTCCTGGAGAGCGTAAGTCTTTCTATTCATCTCTTTTGTCAATACGTTGCTGATATTATAGACTTGAGTGGTTTGAGAGTTTAATACTGTTGGATATACATGTGAAGCTTGGGCTGGATTATAGTACTAAACGTGCTAAGATTTCTTCATGGGTGTTCTGTCATGTTCTACATCTTGTGACAAAACAAGTTGTCAATACATTAGTGCATTACTTCATACATATGTACGTTTTTATCACATGGTCAATTCTAAATAGAAGCCCTTGAGTCACGTAATGGAACTGTGTACTTGTTTATTGGATATCATATTGAGGGTGAGACTGAGAAGAAATAGGTTCCAATAGAGTATAAGCTTGATGGATATCCACTTTAGTTTGAGATGAGGGTGATTATGGGGATTCCAGTTTGTAGCTAGGCTACTCATGAAATTTATGTTTGTACCTTTGCTAATCTAGTTTAGGTGCATACTTTGTTACACAGCGCTTGAGTGCTTAATTTTATGGTTCTTTGTGCAAGCATTGTCTGGAGTTTTTGTAAATTGTTCACACCTTGCTTGGTTATCCAACAAGATTACAATCATTGCTACATTTTGAAGTGAGTCCTGGTGTTAACCACTCAATGGATAAATGGTCGAAGGCTGACAAAAGTTATACTGATAAATTTTTTAATGAATTAATTGTTTGGACTTTATTCTTAAGAAGAATTATGTATGGATACAGCACAATTATATCTGATACTTTTAAAACATATATCAGATATTATAACAGTCCGTAAAACATTATTATTTCAAATCTAAAATTATATCTGATGTTTTTATCCGATGAACTGAATCTAGCACCTCTTCTCTTTATTATATCATCTCTCTGTTTTCTCAAAAAGTAATTTCTCTGTTTCCAGCAAAAAAATGGGTGGCATCTTATCAAGTGCCTCCAAATCCAACTGATGGTAGCAAGAAAAAGAGGAAACGTGTAAGTTGTTCAGAGAAGGGAGTGGAAACAGAAAAGCAACTGGTGTTGCGGCCTTCATATCCACCCATGTACCGGAAAGATGAATTGATTCCCACTAGTGCAAGGTCAAACCCAATAGTAGTGATTGAGGGTCATTGGTGCGTAGGGGATCTTGTAGATATGTTGTATGATGGTGCTTACTGGTGTGGAAAAGTGACACAGGTTGATGAAGAAGAAGTAATGGTAAGTAACTCAATTTTAGTGCAGTATACCTTGTATTTTAGGATCACATGAAGTCAGCTTTGGTATCAATAGTGTTTGACATAAAATGGGACAGTGTGCAATTTTCTTTGTGCAATTTTTGACCATTAGTATTATATAGGTTGAATTGTTGCCACCACCAATGGGAGAAGGTAGTCTCTATAAAGCAAGCACAGTTGATCTCCGTCCAACTCTACTTTGGTCACAAGAAAGTGGTTGGACTGTTCCTACTCCTGAGGTTTGTTATTTTTAAAATTTTTTTTTTTTTTATCTTAGTTGTTTGGAGGAGAACTGTCTTCTAAACTTGTGCAATGATTTGTTCTAATTTTTCCATAAACTAATTAATTAAGTTCTGGTAGAACCTATTTCTTAAATTTTTGCTGTCATTACCCATCACTCAAATAGTTTATTTTACATCATAAATGCTTGTTCATACATCATAAATCTTCAAGGCACTTATTTTATATATATATTTTTTTGAAGCCAAAGAATCTTCTTGAAATAGTTTTAGTCTAATTATTATTCATATGGTTATTGTAATTATTGTTGCTTTAGAGTTTACATTTACTTATCATGTCATTTGATTCTATTTCGACTTCTGGTGGTCCCACCTTTCCCCCTCCCTCATAAGGACCCATGTGACATCTCTGCTCATATGACAGGGTGTTGCAGACTTTCATCAGCATATACAGATTATGTCTCTGGAGAAGCAACGTAAGGATGTTATTTATGTTAATTAAAGAAAACAGTGGTTAATACAATTTCCTATTATAATAATTGGTTTTGAATGTAGCTGCTGACTTACCAGCTTCAGAAGAGAATCTACGTTGTGAAACAGTCACAGAGGTGGTGGCTAACACATCTGGAAAAACAAAGACACCAGAGAAGCAACGTAAGGATGTTGTTATGTAATTAAAGAAAACAGTGTTTAATACGATTTCCTATTATAATAATTGGTTTTGAATGTAGCTGCTGACTTACCAGCTTCAGAAGAGAATCTATGTTGTGAAACAGTCACAGAGGTGGTGGCTAACACATCTGGAAAAACAAAGACACCAGAGAAGCAACGTAAGGATGTTGTTTATGTAATTAAAGAAAACAGTGTTTAATACGATTTCCTATTATAATAATTTGTTTTGAATGTAGCTGTTGACTTACCAGCTTCAGAAGAGCATCTACATTGTGAAACAGTCACAGAGGTGGTGGCTAACACATCTGAAAAAACAAAGACACCAGAGAATGCAGAACATCGTTTCATGTCTGACAAAGTTCACACAGTAGAGGCAGTAGTAATTGACCTAGAAGAGGTTGCCAACAAGTTAACAAGGCTCAGGCAAATTCTGAAGCATGGATATCCCTTACCAGAGGCCTCACTAAATTCCTGGGAATTCGTAGAACACCGTCCATAGTTTCTTAACATGTAAGTCAAGATTACTAAATATATTTTAATAAAAAAATGGCTTAATTATTAATTGAAGATAAGTCTCATATCCATTACTGAACTGGTCATACACAGAGTCTTTCGAGCCTTGTGTTGCTTTCATTTCCTCTCCTTTTCTCTTCAGTTTTATACATTTTCCTTTTCTTTGGGCCTATGTAGTACTAGTGAAAAGACATGTTCTTCAAAATTCATAGTGACAGACATACTAGCATTGTTCTTGGTGGTGAGAAGTAGTTTCGGTTGGAAAATATAGTTGGTTCGTAATTATAATGTTGCCCTTGTCTTCCTTTCCGTATACTTGGTGAGTGGAATTTCTTCTATTAAAGTTTCCTGTGCCGTTGTTATTACGTATTGTGACAAATTCAAAGAATTGAAGCTATTAACATGTAGTATTATGCTATCCTGAATCATTTATGTTGATTTTTCTCTTGTTAAACTCATTGTGTCTTTGTTGCAGGGGATGTGTTGAAGTGTTGTGTGGGTGGCTGGTGCTGAGTGTAGAAAGTGATGGCATCTTAGGCTCTATGTAGAAATGGTATATTTTGATCTGTTATGACAGTGACAGAAAGGCAGTTAGAAACTATGATAAGGTGTTTTGAGGCTGAAAGTATAGACAGCCCCTCTTGAATCCAAAACTTCAAAGCTATTGCTATGGGAGAACAGTAAAATATGTACATAACTGCTACTAGAGATGCAGTGTGCTAGTTTGTGTTGTTAGGCCCCCGAACAACTGCGGCCATGTTATTTCAATTTGCCTGCAATTTAGTCTATTTGGTCTAAATCAGTTTAGTTTCTGTCAGTTTTCATTACTAGTAGATTATTAAAAATTCAGTTATATATAATTCAAAATAACAGATCTGCCCCTGACAGAAGATTATGATTAAAAAGCAGGAAGTTCTGAAATGCGAAGTTACAACCAACAAAAAAGTTTTCATTTATTGTTACACTGCCTTAGTTTTAACTATGGTATCTATATAAGTGGAATGTTCCCGAAAACAGCAGTTCGAGGAAGATGGTAATTCATGGATATGCCGCGGCCAATGGCTGTGGATCCTAAACAGTGACACTTGGATATCTGCAAGGGCCGTGACCTGCAAAACATTCAAGCCATTTACAATCATGAATCAGAACGCAACCATAATGAAATGATCTGATGTATAGAATAACTTACTAGGATCTTTGGTAGTTTGTGTTGCAAGGCCATTGAAGAAGCAATTAGCACCATTACTTCTGTACTTAGCCCAGTAGGCACTGAAAACATAGCTAGCATGAGCAACTTCCGACAGCGGACGATAACAGTTCTCCAACGGTGCAAGAGGTTCACAGACATCGTCATCTTGTCGACAAACCGAGTCCACAAACCGCCCTAGATCCTCCTCACTTGCTCCCTCATCCGCCACACACCAAATCTCACCCGAGAATGGAGTATTGTTGTCGGGCCTAGGCAGGGCCCGGTAGTCGCTGTCGCGCCGGGCTCCAGTCAAGTCCAGCTCGAACACCGGGCTCCCATCAGGCCTCAAAATGCCCCAATGCCGCTCAGTTCCCGGGCCTGGTTTCTGATCCTCATCATAGAGAGAGAATATGAAGGTCGGGATAACAACTCCAGGCCTAGCCGGAGTACCTAGAGGTGGGTCAGCCGTGACTTTTCGAATCAGGTTTCGGAGATAAGTGGCAGCATTGTAAATATTAGCCCCTGGCTCATCAATGTCCCCTGAATGAGGCCATCCTGTTTCAGATATCGCGATAGAGATATTACTGTACCCAATCTTTTCAGCAGCAAAGTGAAGCGCATCGAGCATTTGATCCAGGAGGTTTGTGTAGGTCAGATTACTGCTCTGATCCTTGATTGATGAATTCGAACCAGTGAATAAAGCAAAATTCAGGCCTTTTGTAGAGGGAATTTCCTGCCAGGAAAAATAAGGGTAGACATTGATGAAGAAAAATGAGCTAGTCCTATTCAAAAAGTTCATTAGTGGAAGCAAGGTGTTATTCAGTGGAATATCATCCCTGAATCTTCCATGAGATGGCGGGAAAGTCGATTCCAAGATGTCCATCCCCACTGGAGTTCCAACTTTAATGTTACTGATATTATGCTCCTTGAGAACATCATGAATGTTTGCCATGGCGGGAACGAGGCTGAACCACAGCGACGTGTCGTTCCTGATGCTGAAAACCTCGTTCCCGACCAAAATGTAACGGATTTTCGTGTTGGGATAGTATGCGAGGACGTTGTCAGTAACCCAACGGGCTGCTCTCTTTTGACTAAGAGCAATTTCTGCGATTTGCTCATTAGGGATCATGATTGAGACTTGGAGCTTTGTTCCAGATAAGAGTTTGAGAACCTCAGGGTTCGCGTCAAAAATCTTGACTCGATATGCATCCATGTCTTGAAGAAGCTGGATTGTTTGAAATGCTGGAGGGAGATTGTCTCCCTTTCTGCCATAGTTTATGCCCATCTTGCCTGATATTTGTGCATCTGATATCAAAATAACATGTGATTAGCAAAGTCTAGTAAAATCTGAAACTGATGTAACAATTCACTAAGCAGAAAACTAAACTCACTTGAGAAGGCAAGGAGAGAGAGCGAAAATAGAGCGAAAATCGAGTTTCGGGTGACTTTGAATTCATCCATGTTGTGTTTTACTTTGCTTCAATGTGCAGAGTTACAGAGCTTGAGGGATGGTTTTGTACAAGGAAATGCTGGAGCTTCGGTCATCCACGCAACGTGGGGATGGAGAAGATATGTTTATGGTGAGAATTTGGCAATGAATAGAGCCATTTGTGAGATCTGTTAAACAACTTGATAACAATTTTATATTAATACATCTTTTAAAACAGTCACAATGAAAGAAAGAAAGAAAGGAAAGTAAAGTGGGGAAAGTTCAAGGTAAACAGAAGTGATTCGGTTGTATCTTCTGTAACATAAGAATTATATCATTTTTACAATCCTTAAAAATAAGGGAAAAACATTCATCCGGATGATCCTGATATAGGCCTTATCAGGCACCAATAAGATAACGACACGTGTACAATTATAATGTTTTAATTGGTTAAAATATTTTTAGTAAAGTTCTAAAACCCTAATTTAGAATGCCTAAATCCGTCTGGGTAATGATTGAACACGTGGCCCAATCATAAATTAGTTAAAGATGATGTGTCGTTATTTAATTGGTGCCTGATATTGCCAATATCAGGATGATCCTGATATATATTAAACTGTAAAAATAAAATAAAAAAGTTACATCACGAAGGTATACTATCCTATCAAAGTATTTGGTTAATATAGATTTTAAAAGAATCTCTCTTATATCACGCACTTATATTTAAGGCCCATACTATTATCAATAAAATCAAAACAAAATTTTAGACTAAATTTCAAAAAATGGACCTAACATTGGTTGGAATGTCAATTTTAGGACCCAACATTCAAAAGTGTCAATATTTGGTACCCAACATTCTGAAAATATCAATTTTAGGACCCAACATTCAAAATGGTCAATATTTGGTACCCAACATTCTGAAAATGTACAATTTTTGGACTTTCGTTAAATTCACCTGTTAAATCTATTAATTTTAAGGGCATTTTGGTAATTTTCATAATAAAAAAGATTAAAATTTATAAACCCACCAAAATCACCCATCTCATCTTCCCCAAAAATCCCAATTGACATTTTCGAATAACTCTACCGCTAGCCATGTGCCCGCATTACCTCGTCACTACCGGAGCCTAATAACGGTACCATTTTTACCCACATCTTTATTCTATCCATCAAGACGAAAATGAAACATTTGCCATAAATTCAAATCTATGTATTCAGGTCTCGTCTGACTATAAGATGCGCCAATGGTGGTGTAAATTTTTGACATTGAAATACTCCTGTATATTCTGTAGAGGAAAATTACCAAAATGTCTTTGAAATTAATAGATCTAATAGTGAATTTTATGAAAGTCCAAAAATTGTACGTTTTCAGAATATTGGGTACCAAATATTGACCATTTTGAATGTTGGGTCCTAAAATTGACATTTTCAGAATGTTGGGTATCTAATATTGACACTTTTGAATGTTGGGTCCTAAAATTGACATTTCTACCAATGTTAGGGTCATTTTTTGGAATTTAATCAAAATTTTAACTTGACTATGATAAGTTAAGATAAATAATTATCGCACCAATTAAACATGCATAAAACTGGCATGAATTTTAAAAATATGTAATTTATCATGTAGGGTACGTTAGACTCTATATACTGAACTAAGTCTTTGTAATGTATGATAAAAAAATAAAAATAAAACTAAAACTACACTTACAAAAGTTGTTTGAAAAAAAGTCGAACAATTTGAATTTCTCAAAATTCCGCAACACATCTCATGTTAGGAACATGTCACTTTGGTGGTTTCCCGCGACGTTCTTTAAATTCTCAGGAAGTTGATGCATGGGTTGGCAAATTATATCTATTGTTAGACAATAGTATTTTATTCGAAGATTGACGAGGTGTCAACGATGAGTTATATGTCAAGGTTGATGAGGTATCAAACATCGAGATTCATGCCGAAATTAACGAGGTACCAAATCGAGGTGTCAAGCATCGAGTTTCATGTCGAAATCAACGAGTTACCAACAATCGAGGTTTATCCCGTGATCGATGAGATGTCAAACATCTTGATTATTGCCGAGATCGAGTGTTACACGGTCAAATTCAAGTCAACTTTGGTCAATAACAATTCAAAATTGATCAACAAGTCAACTTTGGTCAATAAATGTCAACAACGGTGGTCAATGGTGGTCTGGTGGTTGTCAGTGGTGAGGATGGAGAAATAGAAAGTTTTTTTACAAGAAAACCCATGTAGTTTTTAAATCTTTCACTATGGTGCCAAATTTAAAGTGCTTTTTTTTACTAGTCTGCTAGATGCAGACCGTATTTTACTTATTTGCAGTTTGTATTTTTGTTATATAATCATAAAAATAGGACAATTTTGATATATAATTGATTTGCAATTGTATGCAATAGAAGTAATACATTTGATGTATATGCCTGATCTACATAATTATGGACCATAGCATATATATACATACATATATATATATATATATATATATATATATATATATATATATATATATATATATGGGGAGGGATCAAGACACTCCCTTATTTTCACTCTTTTTTCACTCCAAATCTCAGCCATTGATGTAATCTAATCCTGCCCATTCATTTAATTTATTTTTTTACTTTTCTTATATATTCTATTATCCGTGTTGACTTTAATTTTCATCAACGAATTATACCAATATCCCATCTCCGGCGATCTCTGCAAATTTGCCATCACCTCCCCGACGTCCCTGCTAACCGGCGAATCCATAATCTAATCTTCATTATAAACGGAATCTCCATCATCGCCGCCCCTTTCTCTTCTTCTTCTTCTTCCCCGTGAAATCTTCCCAATAATGCCCTCCGCCTCCAACGGTCAGCATCGACATCACCCGGAGTCCCCGCCTGACGTCACCTCCCTCACGCGCCTCTCCGATACCTTGGAATCAATCTTCCTCTCTGACTCTGTCGCCGCTGCCGACTTTGACTTATTCACCAATGCCTCGTCACCGCCGGAGGCAGGGAGATCCCCGTACACCCTCTGGCGGGAGATCCCCGTACACCGATGCATTCTTTCTGCTAGGAGCCCCTACTTTAGGTGAGACACATGAAGGCGAAGGCCTGACCCTGCCGTTGTACAGGTACGCGAGCACGTCCACTTCTTCTGCCTCGACCACCGCTCATACGCCGCCCACGACTGCTCAAAGTCTGACGTCAAGAACTGAAAGGTCCTCGTCTGCGAGGTTTGCTCTGCCTCCATTCACGTCGCCTGGCGTGTGCAGGCCTGCGCTTGACTATATGGTGGAGGTTCTCCATGTATCCCACACTTTTCAAGTCTTCGTGTTAACAGCTAAATTTCACTTTAGTCTAGTGGGATATGGATTCACCAGTTAGCAGGGGACGGCGGGGAGGTGATGGCAAACTTGCAGAGATGCACCATTACAGGTTTGAATCTGATTTGATTATAACCTAGCTAAATTCAATTGATGCTCAAAATGTCTATTGCTTATTCAACCTCTCTCTGGCTTGTGTTTAAATATGCTAATTTGTACTGTCTTTGAATGCCAGTGGAATTCAAGGGAATACGTTTATATCTTTTAATAGGTGATCAGATGCAGAATATTTGATTAAAAAGTGGATAACCTATTCTGCAAATCCTATTCTGCATAATAAAAGTGGTTTTTTTATTTTCTTTTCGTCTTTCTTATTACAAACAGACGGGTGGCATATATAAGGTTTTGATAGAGAAAGTTAAGTTAATCATTTCAATAGGTTTTTGGCATGGAGGCTGCATTTTATGCTTTGATGCAGAGAAGATGAAGTATACTGGTAAAAGTAATTTTGGGCATTAAATTAACTAACATTAAAGGACTAAAAATAGATTTAATTGTGACCATTAGATGAAATTCAATTCAAAGGTCAGGAATTGGAGTGAAAATTGAAGTAAAAATAAGGGAGTCTCTTGATCCCTTCCCATATGTAGTAATAATAATAATAATATATATATATATATATATATATATATATATATATATATATATATATATCGAAAACATGTTTTTTTATTTAGGACTACAAATAAGCAAAATACAACATTCATCTAGCATGCCACAATTTTTATCTCAAAATTTTGAAATTGAGATTTTGCTTGGCCTTTCCCTTATATTTTTATTTTTTCTGCCTAAACTTTAGGGGTGTGTTTGGTTGGACAAGTTTTTGCAAAACTTGGACTATCCAAGTCCAATTTTGTAAAAACTTGTTTGGTTCACTAAGTTTTTCAAAATCCAGACTTGCAAAATTCTAAAAACCAATCAAAGATTTTGTTCTATACTCACAAACTCAACCCAACCAAACAAGCATTTTGCAAAACCAGACTTTCAAAATCCCAAACAAAAACCCAAACTCTCAAAAACTCAAAACAAAATCCAGACTTTCAAAAATCTTGCGAACCAAACACACCCTAAGGCTACCCTATATAAGACCTATTTGTGAATTTACTGGCCAGGTAGAATTTGAATATAATTAACTTTGTCTTTGTCAAGAAGCCGAGTCGCCATCATCAACCTTTAGTAGATGGTCTTTACAATATTCAAAGGCCTTCCAACACATATTCCTTGAATCTATGATACGATTTTTTTTGCTCGCCTTAGGGGATGTCGAGAACATCTGACACATTTGATAAAATTGTAGCTTTAAGCATCTCCTTGACTTCCAAACTAATAACGAGGCCTACCAAACCAAGATGGTGATATATGTATGGCTAACGGCAGCGCGTAAAAAGACCTAGCATCAATTGAGTTTGGACAGACTCGAGACTTGGGCACAGTAAGTAGCCGTGCCTTTGTTCCTGGAAGTGAAGGTACACATTAGGGAGTCTCGTTCATTCTTATAAACACTCACGCTCACACCTATAAAGGTAGGTTCAATACCATCCTCAAACAATCTGTCAAATCATACTCTCTTTCCCTTCTCAAGATCCCTATTTCATCATCATGTCGGAGTAGGGTCTGTTTTGCAGCATCAGGTTAATCACCCCGCCTTTCCCGCGCGACTTGTTACAACTTGGATCATTGAGCCCTCGGTGATGCTGTAGAGGACCCATTAATTACTTCCCGAACCAGAAAAGGAATTGACGGGTTCTCTACAACATCGACAAGGGCTCGAACTAAACAAATTCACATCCTTATGATTTTTCCGGGCTTAATGATCTCGCACTAGATCTTAGAATATCTACTTCGACTAGAAAGTAATTGATGTATGACAAGCGATTTTCCACATCGTTAAATGGGACTCCGCGAGATCAAAATATTATTTATAAATCACCTACAACTTCTAACTACTAGAGAGTAGATAGTGGGAAGTAGGGGTCGAACCACAAGGAGAAGGGACTTGTAAGAGTGTTTTAAAGTAGAAAATAAGCATAGTTATATATTATATAGAAAGCAATGTAAACAAGGGGGGTTTTGAGATTGGTTTGGATTACACTATGAAAGCAAATTAAACTATCATTAGCTAAACTAAGGGGATGATACTAGGATTATGAGACTTTGGGAGGCAAATGACTTCAATTTCCAACTATCTACTTATCACCTAGCAAATGCAATTGCAAGGAAGTTTAGACCATTGTCAAGGATGAAAGCATCATATTCTCTTGAATGTAGCTAGAGAGGATGATAACACAACTCAAAAGCTCTCATTGTTGATTCACCGAGATGATAACATCATAGATAACTCAACAAAGGTATTAGGATTAGAGAGACAAACTTACTCACACACCCGCGATAGTAAGAGCATACAAATAAGACATTTAATAACTAGCAAGAACCAAGACGATGCTAGCATATATGTCTCGACTCCTACTTTGCTACTTAATGATATTGGAGTAAACGATAACGTTCTACCCACAAATCTAGCTATTCATTGATAACAATCATACGTTAAAAGGAATTTTCAACTCAAGTAGTCCATTTCGAAACTCTTGATGAGAGGAATCCAATGGTATGATCCATGTGCTCTAATTACTTTGCAAACATTTCCAAAATCAAGCTTCAAAATATTAGTGCATCACTTGTTCTTCAAAATGTAACTTTGACAAGTTTAGCTTTAAAACTCCTTCCTTTGCACCAAGTGCTACCCAAATTAGATCTCAAATGTCATAAAACAAGAGTATATTTAGGGCTCATCAATGTAGTGCTCAACAGTTTTATTTTCTGTGTGTTAGAAGTTTTCTTTCTCTTTGTTTTTTTCTCTAAAATCTTAAAAACTTCGTCTGAGAAACACCCCTTGAGAAGGCCTCTTCACCGACGGTTCCCCCACCCAATACCCTAATTTCTGTTGTCTAAAACTACCCGTACACTAGTGCACAAGCATAGGTTTCCTGGGACCCTTTTCACGGTGTTTTGGCCAGATTTTGGCGAAATCGCCGAGTAACGAGGTTACGAAATCGTAACCTGTCGTTCGCCTAGGGCAAAATAAAAAACCACGGCGTTTCACAATTAAAACACGATGTTTTCCATAGTGTATTAAAAATGTCAGGGTCAGGCGATATCGTAACCTCGGACGGTGACAGGCGTGTTAGTTAACGATATCGCCAGCAGTACTCGCCTGAAATTAGAAAAGTTGTTCGCCCATACATGGTTAGATGCGTAGAGGTTACGAAGTCTCCTTTTATAGACGCAAGTAGGCGTTACTGAAGAAGCGATATCGCTTGTAGTTATGACCAGAGGCGTTTCATGTTACGAAGTCGTGGCTATTTTGATGTGGTTGAAGGCGGTACCGTAACAGGTTTCGCCTGTCATTGGCGAGTTCGCTGATGGACACGACTGTTGCTCTCTGTCCATCCAGGCGATGGTAGAAGCGAGATCACTTTTGGTTAAAGTCAGCTGGCGAATATATTGGCGAATTCGCCTGTGCATTTAGTTATTAGCAACCACGCCATACTTGTCCTTCTTTGGTTTAACACATGAAGAATAACAAGTATCGTATTATGATTGATGAAAAACTAAGGACTCTGAAATTGAAGAATAATAATATGGAATTGAAATTAGAAATTGAAAAGTAACCGCATCAAGTTTAGAATTAAGGAATCAAAACGAAAATTTGAAATTGTCGCATTACAATATGAGTAAACCCTAGACTACGTCTACATGTCTAGGAGTTGTCACTGCCTTGCGGATCCTGGATTTCTGGAGTGGATGCCGGAGGATTTGTACGGGCATATGCTCTTAGAAAACCACGAATAAGGTGGCAGTTCTTCCAGCTAGTCTTGCGGAGATTTCCAAATTCTGTCCTCATCGCGAAGTTGGACTCCTCAAGCCCCTTATAATAGGCTTCCGCACTCACTAGTAAATGGTAGACATAGAAAATGTTAAATTTAGATAGAACGCACAATAGAATTGAACATAACAAAATTTGGACAAGAAGTTACCTCCACTTTGCTCCGGTTCCGGCTCCACGTCCTTGTCTCCATTTGGTTGCCAAGTCCCCCCAACCAATTTCCACTTTTTCTTCTCAAGGTATTCCATGGTATAGTACTCACACGGCTTCCCGGTCTTGGAGAATTTAAACTTTGGATGCTTCAGGCGAATGAACTTTGTTATGAAGTTCCCGCAGGGCAACTTCTTAGCCACCATATTGTTCTTTTTTTTTTAAAGTTAAAACCATCCAAGTGGACGGGAGGATTATTCACGGCTCCTCAACCCTAATAAAAACAATAAAATTACATGATCAGGTTTGAAACCCAATATTACACATGAAACCCTTTTGGGGTAACTGTGGTAATTTGTTGCCCGAAGGCTATATTCCGATCTAATATCGGAAGCAAAGAGAGATATCAGAGATGTGTCTAAAAATATTACAAGAAAACTAAGTCATCTCTGTATCAATGCCGGTCACAGCATAGCTAAAACCAGACTTCCCTCCTTCTGCCACGTATAGACATCACCAAGTACAACATTCTAGAGCTCGTTAGAATTCACCATCCCACTTTCACAGGCAAAAAAGAAAACTCAGTTCTATTATAGTAAATACTCTCTACCTGAACCTCAACCGACTACCCATTGAGCCCGGTGGCCTATGGACCACTGGAAGATAGCAAGTCTTCACAAGGTTGGACAGCAGAGTAGTATGTAAAGCATACCGAGTTGTTCTATCTAGCCATGATACTAATAGGAAAGCTTCATCAAGAGCCTAACTAGAGATTGCTATAAAGATTTCTCTTATAAGGCAATATTCCACAGCGCAACATTAAGAAGAAAATCACAAAAATCTAAAAATGGATATATAAAAATTAATATCGGTACTAAAGCAATCCCAACAAATCCTGGTCTTATTGGCTAGTGGCTAAATACATGATAGAGCAAATGTAATCTAACTCGATATAAGCTTAAAGCCTAATCGTTCTACAAATCTAGTATCAGTATCGCCATCAATAGTGTTTCAAAACTATTGTGACTTGGATTTCTCCTAACTGTACTAACTAGATCGGAAGCTAATCAAAGTTTAAACTGAGCAAAAGGACCCGTCAGAAAACTAAGATTAGCAGATCACATTCAATCCAATATCTAAGTACAAACATCAATAAATATATACCCGAAAAAAACTGAAAATAAAGTTTAAAAAGGGAAAAAGAAGTAAAACCACCTTCTCAGTCTAAGTGTGCCAGTTCCAGTATAACCTGTCCAAATCTGCCCGACCCGGCCGACCCGACCGACCCGAGCCGACCCGAGCCGACCGAGCCGACCGAGCCGGCCAGACCGTTGACCTTCCCTCCCACGGATCGAGCAGCCTAGATCTAATCTTTGCTTCGTCGATCGCCGGAGCTTGTGGGCTCGTCGTGTATCCGGTCGGCCGGAAACAAGGGGGCTTCTCCTGAGCAGCGGTCTCTCGTCTAGTTCGAGAAGTTCCGGCTGCCCAGGTCCGTCGGAACCCCGGATCGCGACCTCCTTGGTCCGCTGTCCATCTTTGAGCTCCGAGAAATTATTCGGCGGCTTCACATTCTTCAGGCGGTTTAGCTTTACCGGCCCGGATCTGTACAGGTGCTTGGGAGCGGTGGCGACCCGCTCCCTCCGACGGATCCGGCCGGATCTGTGCTCGTGGTGGGAAACTTCGGCCGGCCATGCCCGTTGACTAGAAGATCGAAATCCGGAACTGTAGTTTTTCGAACAAGAGCGATGGTTTCGGGTAAAGAGGGTTAAGGAGGGGTGGTGGTTTGATTTTTATTGGGTAGGGAAGGGGAGGTCACCTCCGCGACGGCGAAACTGGGCAGGAAGAGGGGTGAAATTGTGTTTATCACAAGTATATACACCGTATTGTTCTCAACCACTCTATTCTTCATTTGTTGAAACATGGAGTACCCGAGGTTTATCATCACTTCCGAGGCCAACAAGTAGTAAGTCACCAAAGTGGTGAAATTTGGTTCTTGGAGGTAACCCCCTTTAGGCACAATATTGGTAGCCACCATCTCATAAAGTATCCTACGCTCGGGTGTAAGTTGTCCCAGCTTGTACTCCTTCGGCCTTCCAAGCGGACCTAATTTGCGCCCAAAGTGATCCAACCCCAACTTCTGCAAAGATGGACTCACTAGGCCAGTTTCCCCTTGTATAAAGGCCCACTTGTTCATCATGATCCTCGTATGTAACTCCAAGGGCTTCATTGAAAAGGGCAGGACTAACCTCGAACTCCTTCTTGTTCACCTTGGTCTTCCAACCATCACGAACCTGTCGGAAATTTGCATAGAACTGCATCGTCTCCTCCAGATATCCCAGGTCATTTACCGCCATCAATTTGTCACCACCTGAATATTCTAAACAGTCCCACACCCATTTCAAGCCAAGCTCTTGCACCTTACTCCTGTCCACCACTAGTAAGGTGTTCAGCTGCGACTTTGCGTCCTCAAAACCCCTATACTTGAGGTAAGCTTGCTCACTCACAAACTTACTTTTATCGAACTTAATAACCTCGTTTGATTGCTCAACAACCTTTTTTCCACGAGGAGCCATGCTACTGATTATCTAAATTACCTATCAACAATAAATAACATCAATCCTAGTATCTAAAACAAATCCAAAACAGTAGCTAAAACAGCAATCCAACATACAAAAATCCAAAATAGTCGCAAATACATGAATCCCACACAAAAAACTCCAACACAGTAGCTAAAACATGAATCCCACATGGGCGACAATCCAAAAAACTAGCTAACACATCAATCCCACATGAAAAAACACAAAAGAGAAGCTAAAACTCCTATGAACCTAGAAATTAAGCACATGCCTTTGAAATTAACGATGAATAACATGAGTGAAAGAGGTGAACTTACAAAATAAATGGGATTTGGGCGTTTGGGGGAACAAATAACGCAGTGGACGGCGGTTTCTCGGCGGTGGAACTGTCGGGGGAGCTCTTCTTGATTCTGATTGAAAACAAATTGGGGATCTGGATTTGAACGCGTCTGGCCCCAAAGTTGACTACTTATAGTGGACAAGGTTACGAACTCGCTTGTTAATCGCCTAGGAGCTATAGTAGCGGGCGAAATCGCTTAGCATCCGCCTACAGGCGACATTTGTTTGCGAGTTCGCCTATGGGTATAAACTACATAATTTCACATATGATGACCATGTAATAAAAAAAAATTAATCAATATATTTTGTCTTTCAGAAAATCTCGAAAAAGTCGGTAAAAACTGGATCTCGATCTCGGATTGACCAAACTAGATCTCGAGTTCAAGTTGACCAAACTCGATCTCGGGCTCGAACTCATTCGAATTAGAGGTGTAAATGAGTCGAGTCGAGACCGAACATGGGTATGCTCAAACTCGACTCATTCTGATGACTCGACTCATTAACTTTTTGTGAGCTCAAGTCCGACTCGACTATATTAATTATATACCTAATTACATATATATATATTTTCTCAATAAGCTCGTCGAGTTTATCGAAATAAAATTTAAAAGCTCAAACTCGACTAGTTACATATTCAAACGAGTTCGAGCTCGAGATCGAGTTTGGTCAACCCGAACTCGAGATCGAGCTTTGACCGAGTTTCTCGAGATTTTCTTAATTTTATTTTGATAACCTCGGTGAGCTTATAGAGCAACGATATATGTAATTAATATATATGTTTCTTTGAAAAAAAATAAAAATATACAATCTAAATTAAGTTTTGGATGTTTATTAAAGAAATGAATACATGTCATCTTGTTATGGATTTTTTAAATGGTTGTAATGTATGTTTATTTAAATTTTATGTTGTAGCTATATTACTTAAATTGGGTTAGTTCCAACAGGCGGAACATGTTACGAGTTCACCTCCACGTAAAAAGAAATTGGGCCTTTGGGCCAGGATAGACACTCACTCATCACTTTGATACAACCCATGCATGTGTATAGTATATGTGTATAGTATATGTATATTGAATGTCAGGTGTTTCATGGGTAGTTTGCGCGGGTAGGCGACTTATCGAACCCTACATTTTTGCTCCTATATTTATACTGATAAATTGGATGCTAATCCACCGATGTGGGAAACATGAAATGACGTAGTGGCGAACTCGCCTCTACTCTTCGCCTGGTAGCGAATCAAGAAACGAATCCGCCTCCTACTTTATCTCAACCTTCACTACTTAAACCCTAAACCCTAGATGGTACGTAGAAACGATACCGCTTCTCTGATCACCTGCAGGTCACACGACGTCGTTTATATGGATTTTGTACTTTGTGTTTTTTTAGAAAATCTTCTTCTGCAGAGGCGAACTCGCTACATGAATCGCTTGTCAGTTGCGACTTCGCCTAGATGCACGCTTGCTAGCTTCTGTTCCACACGGCAGATTTGGTGGCGAAATATTAAAGTCTAAATGTTTGTAGCTGGTGCAGGAGGCGATTTCGCTTCATGTTAACGCCTGCTCTAAATATTGTACGCGATATCGCCAGATGATCGCCTATATGTTACGAGCTCACCTGGAGGCACGCTTTCTAGCTTCTATTCCACAAGGCGGACTAGGTTGCGAATTCTTAAACGCTAAAAGTTTGTAGCTGGTATAGTAGGCGAGTTCGCGTCTTGTCATCGCCTGCTCTGAATATTTGAAGCGAGTTCGCCTCCATCTCCGCTTCCTATTATTGTACAAATTGTTATCATATATTTAGTAGCAAGTTTTGTCAAAATTTAAGCAACATTAATACAAAGTTCAATATACTGCACCCATTGAAAATGAAGTACATAAATATGCAGCTTAAACATGTCGCGAGTTTAAAAAGAAAATTAAAACAATGAAGTTTATCATGACAAGGCTATCATTCCTCCTCGTCATCACTATCTTCTTCGTCACTACCACCGTCTTGATCAGTAGGAACCTCTCCAGTTTCTTCATCTTCATCATCTTCTTCTTCGCTGGACGACTCTTCAACCTCCGCATCTGGTCTCCGTTCGTTTCTGAAGACAACCTTGAAGACAGCGACGTCTCCTTATTCCTCGCCAACCTCGTCAGTGAGTTGCTCAGGACTGAACAGGCCACCATCCCCACCATCTTGCTGACCATCGTCCTCGGGATTCTGATCTTCTTGATCACCAATCAGGTCTTCATTTTCCTGTTCTGGTTCCTGGTCATCATGCATTTGGTCTTCATCTTCTTGTGGTTCCTCTTCATATTCCTCGTGATCTAGCTCCTCGTTCTTAGGTGGCAGAGGTTGCACGGAGAAGTCTGGCATCCCTTCCTCGTCGATGAGCTCAGTTTCCAAGTTCAATATCCTGCCAAACTCTAATATCAACTCCGTCTCCTTAGCGATGTCCAACTTCACCTGTTCTAGTTCCGATGAGAGCTGTCCTGTAAGCACAACCATTCACTCTCGCCAGTGAAGTTCCTGGCCTGCCAAACAATATCAAATAAATTAGATCAGATACATGGTCACCAACAAATAATCATAATAAAATACCCTTCTTCATAAAGTGACACTTACCCGGACTCAAACGGTTGCGCGAACTAGAAGCACCGTCGCTCTTCTTCTTTAGCACACCATTGGTGCCTAGCTCCAAGCCCTTGCTGCCTAGCCATTTGTTGGTGTAATGCAGTACCGGCTCCGGCTTCGTGACTGGTCTAATACCCTTCTTCTTCAATATCGCCGTTATAAGCTGGCCATAAGGGATCGTCACATCGCTTTTGTCCTTGGCACGCTTCAACATGTACTTGACAATAGTGTAACCTGGATTTATCTTCAATCCCTCCATGATGTAGTAGAACAACATCAAATTGGCAATATTCGGCTCACAAGGGTGTCCACTCGATGGCATCACATTCGAGCATATCAACTCGAAAACCAACCTTTGCTCTAGTGTGAGGGCGCCAATGTTGTACTTCTTTGTAGTACCTACCACCTTGCTACGCGTCTTAAAGAACTTTCCACGCATGCGCACGGGTTCAAGGGGGTTCAAATTTGACAAGGTTGGGAATTTCTGTGTGTGGCAACACTCATAAGGACCGTTTGGGTCTAACGACCTTAATTGGTCACTCGACACATACGGGCAACCTATCACCTCATTTATCAAGTACTTATCAACCTTAAATCTAACGCCCCTAACCATTGTCTCCCCCTCTTCGGCGTCTTTCTGAAAAGTAAGATTAGCATAAAATTTCAAACACTCGTCCTTATACACCGCCTCTTTCAACATCAACATCCCTTCTAGGTGCGTCGCTCTAAAATAATCTACAATTTTAGAGAAACTAACGCAGCTACCTTGTCCTGATCAAACACCCTTGCATTCAACATGAAACAGCGAGAAAAGCTTTCATACCTTGTCTCGGCCTTAGTACTTACGAAGAGGGATTGCTCATCCTCGTCGGTCACGTTCTCAGCCGCATTTGGATTACCGGTGGGGTTTGGATTCTGCGACGAACTGGTGACGATGTGGCGGACCTGTGGCGGTGTACTGGTGGTAGGTTGCCGCCCCTGCGACGAAGATCCAGAGCCCTGCATTGCTGCTCCACCGGCCGCCTGAGCTTCCCTTCTCCGGCGTCTTTGCATCTCTGCAATGGTCTCCTCCTGCCGTGCTCCGACCGCCGCATCATTTTCCGCCACGGTGGTTGTCTTCTGGCGCTTCGGGGCGGGTGGGGTTAGTGTTTTCCCGGTAGATTTGCTCCGGTCCATGGCGATTGATGGTGTTCTGGTGGTGGCGATTGAAGGTGGCGATTTCTGGTGGTGGGTCGACTGCGGGTGGAAGTTGGGGGGATTTTGATCCCACCCACCCGCAAAAAATGATTTAAGTATTTTTTTGGGATTAAATCTAAGGAGGCGAACTCGCTTGTCTAATTCACTCATAGCTTTTTCAAAGTTGCGAAATCGCTTACATAATTCCTGTAGGCGAATAAAGAAGCGATTTCACTTCTGAGTATTCTTAAAACCCTACACCCTCAATCTATGCCCTTAACCCTAAACCCATGGCAGCAACCCACGTGATTAAACCCTAACCCATTTTTCATCGAACATTATACAGTGTAACTTAATTTGTATTTGGTTGTAATCTATAACTGGATACTTGTCCTTCATTTTTCCCCGAGAAGTGTTATCGAATAGTCGGATGTTTAACGTGTCATAGAAGGTGCCTATTGCTGTAACATCTTACAAACTCTGAGTGATACAACAAGCAATACTGGAGAATAATTAAGCAATTCTACAAAAGTTGTAAAATATATGTACAATCATTGGTGATCTGCACTTGCCCAGTGTTGATCGTAGAAATTGGTAGTATCGACATCCATGTAACATTTGGTTAACGAACAAATTGTAATAATCTGTAGTCCTCTCATCAACCTATGACAACACAATGTATGCCTTATAAGTAAAAATGAACAGGGAGATGGATTACAGTTAACAAATTCACATAACTCTTCATAGGACTATGTGTAACATGTCAGAATAATTTTCGTTGATAACATACAACATCTATGCAACCGACTCAACTAATATTCTGTTCAGCTGTAATCTCATTCACATTTTATGATTTATTGTTCAATTATAATATATATTATTACCCATTGTCTCACACGATTATTCATTTCATAAGAACATCATTTATTATAAATTATTTCATGATTCAAGCGATACTGCAAGAATGAATCGCCTCCAAGCGAATCAGGATTAATGGGTTCATACATTCTAGTATTTTTCATATGGATTATTGTTCACAATTACAACACACATTCAGTATAATACGTATAACAGTTCATAACCATGACAACAGTTACAACGACACATTTGCAATCCGATTTCGGTTCATACATATTATTGATGGACATATTTCATATTATTATATGTTAGTAATTCGATATTTGTGATAGATGCTTTCCAAAATACACATACTGTAACACATTTCATTAACCGAGCACTTATACAAATTGATTAAATATGGAAGCCTAAGCTGAAAGGTGATTTCGCCTATAAACGAATGTTAGGCGATTTCGTAACTTGGTGACACAGTAACCGACCAAATGTACTATTCGGCCATGTTTTGTCTACCTAATCCATGATATATGTGTTTTGCACCCGGATTTTCTCACTAGCAACCCCAATTTCACCATCCCTACCCATCTACCCTCCATTCTTTCTCACCTTATCCCCTCCTCAACCTCATTCACAAATCAATTCAATCCATATCCATTCTCAAACCATTCCAATCCAAGAATCACACCAATCCCAAGCACAATCTCATTCTCTTCACCTCAAACCTTGTTCTTGGCCATGACCTTAACCCTAGGAAGCTAAAAACCATCAATCTAGATCAATCATCCTTCTAATTTGAGTAAAACCAACAAAGCTTTCTACTTTGTGTAGTAGACATCAACTACAAACTAAGAGCTTCTTGTACAATCAAGGTATGTGTCAAAAATTTCATGTCTATGTTGAATGGGCATTTAGTTTCTTTGTTTTTTAGAATTATTACATCAAGGTCATGCTAGAGTAAAGTTTATCACTTGTTAGGCTCTCACTAATAACCATTGTGTGTTTTTACTTTTGCAAGCAAGAATGATGTAGTAGTGAATCTACAAGAAAGAATTAGTTTGGCAAATGTTGTGTTAGTCCACCTCTACGATCTCATATGTATACACAAACTAGGATTGGCTAACACCTTCTCTTACAAATCCAATAAAATATTCATTGGACCATATCTCGAGAGGTAAACCTTGTAATTTTCTCTATTCTTTTAGCTTTTCTAGATTGTATGTTTCTCCAAAAAAATATGACCATTTGGATTCTTTCATGTGATTTGTAGTGATCATTAGAGATTTGTTGCTATAATACCCGATTTGAAGCAAGTATATTGGATAGACCCCCTCCACCGCCCTCCATCCCGGACATTCGCCGATCTCCTCGACAATGCATTTCCTCAGGGTATCTTCTTATGCTTATGCTATCACTTAATTTCAATTCAATTTTTTTAGCCTACACCATTGCTATAAAAATGGAGTATATATATTGTAGTCTAGGAAGCAATCCTTGGACTGGGAATGTGGCTATTAGACGATGCTGTTTGGTTTGATGGTGGTAGATGGTGTTAAAAACAACATGCAGGATCTTCTAAAGGTAACCTTCTACAATCTAATTCCATTACTCTTCATGACAACTTCCTAATGCACATTTGTTTCGCCAATGTGTATTCGTGGATGGTACCACGCCTTTCTCCTTGGAAGAACTTAACAATGGAAGAGACCGACTGGCATGCCACCAAGTCCATTGCATTTAGTTTTTTTAATTAGAAATTGACATTGGTAATGCACTTGTGTACACTAGAAATATGAGGTTGTGCCTCTTTAGTATAGGGTGGATATTGGAAATTGGCAGGTTTTTGTTGTATCGGAATAACGATTCATGTTTCGAAAGAAACGGGTCACATTTTTCAAATATTAGCCTATTTTGCAGTGCTTGTAGACGATCTCGTAATAACAGATTCGTTTAGAGGCGAATAAAGTAGCGTGTTCGCCACAACATTTTTCACGCTCCACAATCTACAACCGGACACAAAACCGGTATCGCTGATAAGTCCATGGTTCGTATTCGGACCTCATTCATACTTGGACCAGGGCCCGAGAAGGGTCGTGGGCTCGAGATACGCGGAGGGTGGATCCACAGGTCCATCAATCCTAATCCTTATAAGGAATGCGTATATTATGAATGTTTTCTACAAGGAATATACATTTTCTCAAAGATGGTAATACAGCCATCCTGAACATGGTACATAACACAACCATGTCCGAAATATACTTCTATTATACATGGTAATACAATTACTATTCCCATAAGAGTTGTATTCATACCATAAATACATATCTTGGTGATCTATGGATTGTAGCCATATAAATACCCTAAGAGTTTTGGTAGACCTCTCATCTAATCTCATACTTTATACTTTACGCCTTAAGAAAATATACTGATTTGAGCGTTGGAGTGTCTATCCCCGGGACACTCGGGGCCTTTGTCTTGCAGATCAGTTCATGAGCAGGGTTCGTGATCAAGTGCGGGTCGTAGACATCCATCAATTTGGCACGCCCGGTGGGAGCCGCAGGCTGATCTTGATCTATACAACCTTCTAACTCATGGCTGATCCGGCTGAAAACCTTCGTGGGAGTACACGGATCCGTTTCTCGGTCCCGACAGGAGTAAGAAGCATCAACAACGACGAGACAAGCAACACCAACAACTAGGGAGTAAGAAGGAGCATCAATGGTGTGCATCGATCGGCACAAGAAGCCTCTCCCTGGGAGTGGGAGAGCAAAAGATCTTGCTCAGACGGAACTGTTAATTTTTCATCCGAAGATGCAGTTCCTAATCAAATCCCCCATTCAGATCCTCTGGTGATTACAGTTGACATAAACCACAACATGATCAGAAGGGTCCTGGTGGATGGAGGAAGCGAAATAGAAGTTATGTTTCTCAGTTGTTATGAACAACAGGGATTGAACAGAAATAACCTCACGCCTACAAGCCCTATCTCAGGATTTACTGGCAATCCTGTCGACACTTTGGGAAAAATCATCCTACCGGTGCAAGTAAGAGATGGTTCTCGGAGTATAACCCTACATTGCACCTTTACCATCATCGATTCTAGGTCACCATACAACATAATCCTTGGAAGATCCTGGATGTACCAAGCACAGGCGATCTAGTCCCCCTACCATTTGGTGATGAAGTTCCCCACCAATAAAGGAATTGCCACAGTCCGAGGTGATCAACAATTAGCTCGAATATGCACAATTCAAGCTATCCGAGAACCAGAAAAGGAGAATCTTGAACCAGCCAAGTACTCCGAGTCCGAGCCGATGCAACTCGGAGAATCAGGAACCGTTGAAGTTGGAACTCTCCTACCCCCCGAGATAAAGACTAAACTACGAGATCTTCTCAACCATTACATAGATGTATTTTCTTGGGACACCAACGACTTGGTGGGAGTATCCCCTAGCTTGGCGGAACATTACTTGAATATCAATCCCTCACAAAAACCCATTAAGCAAAAACGACGTATCTTTGCACTAGATCGAGTTGAAGCCATTGGGGAGGAGATAGACAAGCTACTTAAAGCCCGTATAATCGAAGAAGTGCATTACCCGGAATGGATAGCTAACCCAGTGATGGTCAAGAAGCCAGATGGAAAGTGGAGAATGTGCATCGACTTCACCAACTTGAACGATTGTTGCCCTAAAGATAGTTATCCCTTACCCTCGATCGACCGATTAGTGGAAGAAATTGTGGGATACCAAGTACTAGCCTTTTTTGATGCCTTTAAAGGATATCATCAGATCCCTATGGCAGGGCAAGATGAAGAAAAAACCTCCTTTATAACCGACAGAGGGACTTTCTGCTACAAGATGATGCCTTTCGGATTGAAAAATGCAGGGGCTACTTACCAGTGACTGGTAGACAAATTATTCAAATCTCAGATAGGGCGCAACCTCGATATTTATGTGGACGACATGGTAGTAAAGATCCGCAGCTACAATGCCTTCTTTGAAGATTTAAAGGAAACTTTCGACACATTACGGGCCTCCAACTTGAAGCTGAATCCCGCTAAATGTACCATAGGCGTGGGAGCGGGAAAATTCCTGGGGTATATGGTATCCAATCGAGGAATCGAAGTAAACCCCGAGAAGATAGAGGCTTTGCAAAACATGCAACCCCCAAAAACCGTCAAGGATGTGCAGAAGCTAACAGGGTCCCTTGCAGCCCTTAGCCGTTTCCTATCCAAAGGAGCAGAAAAACATCTACCCTTCTTTAATATTCTTAAGAAGGCAAACCAATTTGAGTGGTCTCATGAATGCGGAGAAGCTTTCCAAGAACTTAAAAACCATCTTCGGCAACTTCTGACATTGTCAAAACCAGATAAAGGAGAGACTCTTTACTTATATATATATATATATATATATATATATATATATATATATATATATATCTGCATCCCAGCTAGCCATCAGCGCTGTATTGGTCAAAGAAAAGGAGGGATCACAACATCCCATATACTATGTAAGTAGGGCCTTACAAGGGCCCGAGACCAGATATACCCCTCCCGAGCGCTTGATATTAGCCCTCGTCCATGCTTCTCGACGGTTGAGACCATATTTCCAAGCACATACAATAGTTCTCCTAACCAACTACCCGATCAGGCAAATCCTCCAAAAGCCTGACGCTTCAGGGCGGATGATGAAGTGGGCCATCGAGTTGGGAGAACATGACATACAATATAAACCTCGGACAGTCGTCAAAGGCCAAGCCTTATCTGACTTTATAATGGAGTCTGTTGATCCAGTGGAGATCGACAAGCCAAACCCAACTCTGGACTCCGGAAAATGGCAACTATATGTGGATGGATCCTCCAACTCAGGGGGAAGCGGTGCTGGAGTATTACTCACCAGCCCCGAGGGATAGGATCATCCTTACGTTCTCCATTTTGATTTTCGAGCCACTAATAACGAAGCAGAATATGAAGCCCTCATTACGGGGCTAAAGCTAGCAAAGGACCTTGAGGTCGAGGACCTTGAAATCTTCAGTGACTCACAAATCGTTGCTCAACAGGTTAAAGGCGAATACGAAACTCGAGAGTACAGTCTCCAGAAATACCTTGATATAGTAAGGCCTCTCCTAAATCAATTCCGACATTATGAGCTGAATCACATTCCCCGAGAAGGCAACCACAAGGCTGATGCACTTAGCAAACTTGCCTCCTCGGACCTCAACATAAGGTCCTCTCAAGAATTGCTAATGGAAACCCTGGCGAAGAGAAGTTATGAAGAGAGTAGCATCATGGCTGTTGACATCTCAGACACATGGATGAACCCCTACATTGAATACCTTCAAACAGGTACCCTTCCCGAGGACAAGCACCTGGCACGGAAGGTCTGAGTTAAAAGCTCCGAAATATGCCATCCACAGCAGTATCCTATACAAGAGAGGATCTCCAACCCCTGCTTAAGTGTGTCGGGCCTTCTGACGCGGAACACTTAATACAAGAAACACATGAAGGAGTCTGTGGTAGCCACCAAGGTCCACGTACCGTCACCCGAAAACTCCTACAAATGGGTTATTTCTGGCCTACAATGCTACAAGACGCCAAAATATATATCAATTCTAGCAATCAGTGCCAGAGATTTGCCAAGATGATCCATGTACCACAGGAAAATATGATTACCATCCATGAATCCTGGCCTTTTGTTCGATGGGGCATAGATCTCGTCGGACCTTTTCCTACGGCCCCTGGTAACTTCAAGTACTTCATTGTGGCCATCGATTATTTCTCAAAATGGGCAGAGGCTGAAGCCCTAACCAATATAACTAGCAAGACAGTTATCAACTTTTGCTGGAAGAATATCGTGTGTCGCTATGGCATCCCGAGATACATAGTGTCCGACAATGGAGCACAATTTGCTAATGATCCTTTCAAGACATGGTGTACGAAGTATGGCATATGCCAGAAGCTCACCTCGGTATATCATCCAGAAGCTAATGGCCAAGTAGAGGTTACGAACCGTACCTTGGTAAGCGGCATCAAGAATCGCCTTGAAGGAGCTAAAGGAAACTGGATCAAAGAACTACCAAGCGTGATCTGGACCCATAGAACCACGCCAGCCACAGCAACAGGAGAGACTCCTTATAGCTTAGTCTATGGATTTGAAGCAGTCATCCCCATGGAGATTGGGGTCCCCTCGGCCCGTACTTCTCAACCAACTGATGAAGATGGGACGACCAATGAAGAAAACCTTCGTCTAGACCTTGACCTCCTAGAGGAGAAGAGAGCAAATGCTACAATCCACGAGGCCAAGGTAAAGGAAAGAGTCAAGCGCTATCATGATAGATGAGTCCGCTTGGCCACTTTCGTTAAAGAAGACCTTGTCATGAGGTTAAATGAAAAAAGCAAGAAGGAAGTGGAAGGGAAGCTAGCCTCGAACTGGGAAGGTCCATATCGAGTCCTAGAATCCCATCCAGGGGGAAGCTACCTCTTGGAAACCATGAAGGGGGAACCCATACCACGAAGATGGAATGTGATTAACTTACGAAAGTATCACGGAAGATAAAAACTCAAGAAAGAGCCTCACCAAGGTTCGAGATTATCAAAAGCGTCCGAGAAGCCTCATCAAGGTCCGAGACAAATATGCTCTAACACAAACGGGTACTCAAACTTAAACCCACTATTTACTTTACTTCTACTCTTAAAGTTATAAACTCAGATTGAAGTCATGATATTTTTATACATATCCTTATAATCAGCAATCTTAAAATCCTTTTATAAAAAGAGGATTGTTGTCTTAAGTATAACATCGATTGCTATTCAAAACTATATACCTTATAAGGTATATGATTGGTCAACTTATAAGTTGTTTGGATCCAATAATCAAAAACCAATCGTTTTGAACGAAAGAGATAGGTTTGAGATAAAGTACTTCAAAAAAGTACTTGATTGAGGTCTATAGACAAAAAGGGCAGACGTGCTCGAACATCAATCATCTCAACAATAGAGGAAAAATCTCGAACATAACTAGTTCATATCAAAGGTGTTATTACATCAGCATATGATACTTCTAAACAAGACCCTCAAAAGGGCACAATAGAGGAAAAACCTTGAACATAAATAGTTCATATCAAAGTTGTTATTACATCGGAATATGATACTTCTAAACAAGACCCTCAAAAGGGCACAGTAGAGGATAAACCTCGAACCTAAAAAGGACATATCAAAGGTGTTATTACATCAGAATATGGTAATTTTAAATATACCCAATAGGGTTTCCTAGGACTTCACCAGAAGTGATACTCAAGAGATGGGCTATTGTCAACTTTTCTGCACGCTGTGACATTAAAGGCCTTGTCAAAGGACACCCAAGGAAGAAGCCAAACAACATTAAGCTCGCAGAGTGTTCATCATGGATAACTGCGAGAACTTAACAATCGAGGCTGGTGCTCCTTTCTAGTAAATCATGAAGACCGAGGCTGACCAAAAGATGCCAGCAAGTAAGGTAGCAAACCTGCTGGAACTACTCAACCTTGCCAATAGAAGGATCGAGCACCTCTTCAAGAGAGGGTAAGTCAGGATACTTGGCTCTAATAAGTCTCAATAAATCTCCTGATGTTACTACCTTCTCGGAGGGATCCAATGCATCCAAGAACTCAGCTCCAGGAATCCAGCGTTTAGCAATCAGAGTAGAGAGCTTATCAGCAGCATCTGGATGAGAAAATATTTCCTCCATCAACTTTGTCTCCTTCTCGGATTGGCATAGTTGCAAGACGCCACCCAAAATCTCATGCAGTTCAGAGGAGTGGAATAAATCCCCATACTCCTCCCTATGGCTCTGAAACTCGGGGCTACAAGCTATGAAGGCACTCCAATGTTTTAGAAGTCGTTTGGTCTCCTCTGAGTCTTTCTCCGCAGCTTGATTTCGCGCTAGCTCCTCTGCATATCCCGATAAGTTTCTAGCTCTTTATCCTGGAATTTCTTTGCCAACAACATTTCCTCTTTCTCGGCCTCCAGCTGTTTTACCCTGGCCTCCAGTTGACTCACCGCTGATGGAGCCTGAACAGGAAGGGTAGGTTTTGCAGACTCGGTCGTCAGAGTCGAAAGGGCGACTTCCATCTCCTCCTTCTTTGCCTTGAAGGCCCGGCACTTGACATGCAATTCCATTACAGAATCAGACAAATGCCGGATCACATCATTAGCTCTAGGGCTCACCGTGGACAGATTCGCCATCAACTGTAAAAGTAGAAGACATATGAAAACTCGATAGCTGAGAAACTCATATAGCAGAATGGAAGAGATAATTACCTTAGCAACGAAGGGATACTTCTTGGAATACCTCCGAGAAGCCTGACCATCCTCTTCCTTGGGGCAGTTCAGATAGTACTTCAGTTTCTTCAAAGGAGTATCTTCAGACACTAGCAGCTCAAGGTCAGATTCATCATCATCTGAGGACTCCCTAGCCTCTACTTCTTGATCTTTTTCTTTGGAGGAGAGGCTGTATACATAACGAAGAGCGTGAATACGCTAGATAAAAGAAATATATCAAACAACTGCGATGAGTCGAAAAAGAAATTACCCGAAGAAGATTGATTGGAAGAAGATTCACCCTGACCTCGGGGTGATTTCCTAGAAGCCCACTTCTTGCCCTTCTTCTTTTCCCCCTAGATTTTATCAGGGAGGGTCCAGTCTCGATCCTTTTTCAGGAAACTAGATGTGGACTTGGACCGTGAAACGTCTAGCAGATAAGAATATGTGATAGCAGGCCATTGCCACACCGAGCCATAAGCCCCCCGCACAAAACCTCCTTCATGGAAGACAATCCTCTCCTTCAAAAGCTCCTCCACGATGCCATTCAGATGAACATGCATCTCAAAGACATCAAGAGGCACAGTGTCCTTCGGCTTCAGATTCCAATCAGGAACCTCATATTTTGTCCAATCAAAGGTTAGCCGAATATCCTTCCACTTGGCGCTATTGTCGGGAAAAGTGAACACCTTGCCCTTTCGATCGAGGAGTAAGAGTAATATGCTCGCGATCCTTGAAGCAGAACAGCTTGAACAAGCTCCTAAACAGATCCAGGCTTGGCTCGTAGTCCTTCCGGGAGCACCAGGAGATGAAAGCCACCATTGTCACCACCACATTGGAATGAACCAGACAAGGGTGAAGCCGGTGATGCTGAAGGAACTGGGAAAACACAGGGGGAAAGGGAAAACTCAAGCCCTTCTGCAAGAACCGGTCATATACAACCCCCCGAGTGGGGCTCACAAGATCCTTGACCGGAGTGGTCTTGTCCTCGAGCCTCAAACCAGCCTCGATGGGGTACGACAAACTGCATGACTTCAATAATTGCAGGGTATTTTTGTCGACCACCTTGGTGATATCATTCACATATTCGGCGGCTGGAACCCGTTTGTCAACATGGGGCTCCACATTAGGGTCTACTTCTGACCCGGAGACACCGTCGCTCGCCACTACAACTACCGCCTGTAGCAGCGTAGCAATGGTAACCTCCATCAGTTCCCCAGACTCAACCTCCAGGAATAATGTGCGTAAGTCACGAGCCATGGGAACATTCTCTCCATTGCCAGAGGGGACACTAGAATTTGCTGACGACATGGCAATACAGAGAATGGGGGGAAAAAGGTTATGAGAAGAAGACGATGAAGAAAGACAAGAGTTTGGTTGCAGAGATGAAAATGCAAAATATTTGGATAAAGATTGATGATAAACAGAAGGAATTTTTTTTGGTTATATAATCAGTAATTAGCAAGCATTTAAGTGGAGTAATTACCTCGACTCGCGAAACGATACAGGCAATTGGAAGGTTGGTCATCCTCACCGCCAGAAGATACAATGAATCAAGACCACGTGTCAGTTTCCTCAGAATTCAAGAAGGCAGATGATCATCCAACCGTCCACGTGTCCTGATGGAATACGAAAGAACTTGAAGCTAGATATTCAGAAAGGACAGTCCTAGAAGGACACCCCGAGTTATTCTCCCTCGAGTTATTGGTCTTCCCTCGAGAAACAAGCCTCTCCTTCAAACCTTCGAAATGGAGCACTCTATATTTTGAAGATCTACCTTCGGGCTACTGATAAGTCCATGTTTCGTATTCAGACCTCATTCATACTCGGACCAGGGCCGGAGAAGGGTCATGGGCTCGAGATACGCGGAAGGTGGATCCATAGGTCCATCAATCCCAATCCTTATAAGGAATGCGTATATTATGAATGTTCTACAAGGAATATACAAAGAAGGTAATACAACCATCCTAAACATGGTACGTAACACAACCATGTCCGAAATATACTTCTATTATACATGGTAATACAACTACTATTCCCATAAGAGTTGTAATTATACCATAAATACATATCTTGGTGATCTACGGATTGTAGCCATATAAATACCCTAAGAGGTTTGGTAGACCTCTCATCTAATCTCATACTTTATACTTTACGCCTTAAGCAAATATACTGACTTGAGCGTTGGAGTGTCTATCCCCGGGACACTCGGGGCCTTTGTCTTGCAGATCAGTTCGTGAGCAGGGTTCGTGATCAAGTGCGGTCGTAGACATCCATCAATCGCCTCCACATTCATCTGTTCAAGCGATTTCGCCTCGCCACTCGCTTGTGAGTCTCTGTTGGTACGATCGTTTCAAGCGGCGAATTCGCACACAACTTCACCTATTTCATTAGGCGAGATCGCCTTATTGATTCGCTTGTAGGCTGTATTTGAGGCGATATCGTAACCTTCACGTTTATTTACAATTCCCGCCAATCAATAATTGTCCAAAATATAAACAAATCCCGTGGCGGTTTTGTAACCACTTCATAGGCAAACCTGGATCCGACATCGTGGGGTTCAAATTCATTATGCTGGCGACTGAAATGAGCGATATCGCTTTTGCAAGCGAAATGATGCTGGCGATACCGTCCATTCAGATATCACTAACACCAGGCGGTGTCCTCCGGCGAGTTCGTAAGCTACATTCGCCTGATTTCACGGCGGTTCCGAACACGCCGAGAAAAATTCAATTTTAAGGCACAACCAAACAAAGCGTTTTGGATCCGCCTTGCTTGGTATGATGCAACCGCCTTGCATCCTATGCATGTCCACTTGTGGTATTTGTCACCTGTCTTAAAATCACCTAAACTCTGTTGAACCTCTCCACGCTCCAAACCAAAATAACGTTGGTTATTTAGTCAGAGATCTACTCATTCCACGGACTCACTGGAAACGGGATGTATCAGATCTACTACATAATTATTTGATTTGATTAGACCCTTAAAGGAAGGACATTTCTCTGATGTCGGCTCTTCCGGTCCTAGCACCAAGGTTCTCGGTTTTGGGAGTAGGATCAGGATCGAGATCCATAATCGTAAGGGCAAGACCAACAAAATTGCTAAACTTTTTTTCCAAAATAGAGAAAATAGAGTCATATTTTCAATTTAATTTTCTTTTGGTTTCAACAGGTTTTCTATTTTGGAGATTTTCTAAATAAATATTTATATATTATCTTTATTTTTAATTACATCCTCAAATATTGGGCAACTACAATTTTCCAAAAACAGTATTTCCCACTAGAATTTACCAAAATTAGATTTATTTTTTAAAAAAGTTCTTAACTATAATTCACCAAAAATAGATTTGGTCACTTGAACATGCTAAAGATATACTTTCTTTGTTAAATTTCAATGAATCTAAGGGCCTGTTTGCCAGAGTTTTTCTGTAAAGCAGTTCAGTTCAGTTCAGTATTTTTTTATTTTTTTCAGTTCAGTTCAGTATTTTTAAATATTTTTCAGTTCGGTTCAATATTTTATTGATTTTTTCAGTTTAGTTCAGTATTTTTAAATATTTTTCAGTTAAGTTCATTATTTTTTTATTTTTTTCAGTTCAGTTCAGTATTTTTAAATATTTTCCAGTTCAGTTCAGTATTTTTATATTTTTTCAGTTCAGTTCAGTTAAATAATTTTTTTTTATTTTTTCAATTCAGATAAATTTTTTTGTATTTCTTTTCATTTCAGTAAATTTCATATATATATTTTTATTATAGCTCTCTACTTTTTTTTCGATTCAGTTCAGTTTATATTTAGTTGAATTCAGATCAGATCAGAAAACTATTTTTTTTTTTCAAAATATGATTTAATTTAGTCACACTATTTTCCTTATGTTTACTTTTCGTTCACTTCATAGCAATTCAAATCAGTTTTTTTAAGTTGTTGATGTTATTCAGCCTAATGTAGGTGTACTTTGAGGGCTGAGCAATTCCTTATCCGCCGTTCCTTGAACATTATCTTCATGTTTTACAACATGTATCCTAAGTTTTTCCATTAGCATATAGTTATGAAGCGTGATTGTTGCTACTATTATGGCCATTTGCCACTCCTCCTTCATTTGAGGCATCGACTTAAGCATGCGCCATCTATTCTTCAAGTTGCCAAATGACCTTTCCATAGTGTTTCGTAGAGAAGAATGTCGATAGTTAAATTGCTCCAAAATTCCTCTAAGATTTCTTTGAAAATCCGGTAAATGGTACCTTGCATTTGAATCCATAAAGGTGTCCAGGCAGCGTTCAAGGAATTGAAGTTCAAGGGGAACTTCCAGGTCGGTCTAATTAATTACCGACACGTTTTGATCCGATTCCAGGAGGATGAAGACTACTCAAATTTCTGGGCAAAATCCTACTGGACGGTGTCGCGCCGGTGTGGGTCACTGTAAGTAATGTTCCTGTCTATTACTATAACCTCAAAACCATCCAAGATGTTGCAGCCCAACTGGGAACCTTCATCAAAGTGGATGCAGCGACAAATGGTATCTATCACCCATCCCTCAGTTATCAAAATGTGCATTGAACTAGATCTGCTGCAGGATAGAATTACATCCATTCCAATTGGCACCCCAGAAAATTATAAGGAGTGCCCAATAGAGTACCAAAATCTCCCCTATTCTGCAAGCACTGTAGTCGAATTGGCCATGATGATGCACACTGTGTCATCCAGCACCCTGAACTCAGGCGAGTATGGAGAAAGATACCTCAACAAAATCAGAATGATGCAAGAGATCCACAAGAAGGCCCCAGCCAAGCAATGGTGCTATACACAGGGGCACCAAATTCTGGCAAGTCCCCAGTCATAGGTCCCAAACCAGTGCTGGAGAGAAGACCTATGGAAATAGAAGCTCCATCTCCACCAACTCTCACAATGGCTGTCATTCCAGCAGCCTCAAAGGCTCCTGAAGACAATGCCATGTTGATGGAAGGTTTCTCTGATATCCCATCAGTATCCTTTTGTTCTTTTGATGACCTCTTTTTACCACAATTGAAACTAAAGAACAAAATAGCTAACAAAGATCTGATTGAACTACAATCAACAGTCAGAGTATCAAACCCATTTTCTGTTTTGCAGGAAGAGGATCACAATTCTGATACATCTTTTGATGATGCATCTAGTGACCCTGTGTTTGGAAGGATCCAGTTGCAACTGTCACACACTCAGAAGACACACCACCACCAAACTCAGGTTCCTCTAAACTCATAGATAGATCATTACCACCAGTACCTACAACCTCTTCAAATAGCAGAGAAATAAATGACAACATTCAAAAAGATTCAGACTCTGCCAACTCAATGGTAGAGGATGGAAATTTTTCAAATGCTCAAAAAAACATTTTGGGAAAAGGAAGTCTGTCTGAAAGTATCAGCAGAATTCTAAGGCCCAAACGAAAAATAAAATACACTGTCTAAATGATTAGACACACAATATTAGGGAATATGATGGTCTGGAACATAAGAGGATATGGTTCCTCTTTGACTAGATTAAAATCCTTAATCACAATTCACAAAATATCAATTTTATGTATTATTGAGCCCAAACATAATAATAGTGAAATAGAGAGTTTAAAAATGGAACTACACTTTCAAAACTCATATCCTTCAAATAATGCCAACATATGGCTTTTCTGGAGTGATAGTTTCTCTGTAAATATTTTAAATCAAACTGACCAATTTCTGCTCACAGCCATCACTGACACTTCCACATCTATAGTGTGGAATTGTGCTTTTATCTATGCCTCAACTTACAGACAGCATAGAGAGGAACTATGGCAGCATCTGGCATCTCTCCCACAAGCCCCAACCCTGTAAATAGGGGATTTCAACACAGTCTCAACAGTGACAGAACGCAGGGGTAGGCACAATTCACCTGTAAGGAGCATCAGAGAATTCAGCAATCGGTTGAGTAGTATAGGACCGCAGGAGCTTCCAACAGTTGGAAATAGATTCACATGGACAAATAATAGGAGGAGAGAGGATTTGCTACTGCAGAGGCTTGATAGAGGAGTTTCTGATATGGATTGGAGATCACTTTTCCCCCACAGCTCCATTCAAGTGATGGGAAGATCAACTTCTAACCACAACCCACTGCTAGTGTCAATACAGGATGCCACTGAGCAGACTCCAAGGCCTTTCAGATTCCATACTATGTGGACAAACAGACCTGATTTTATTGAAATGGTTAAGAAGGACTGGGACCTCCCCACCCAGCTCAGTGGTATGCAAAAAATGGTCTCAAAATTAAAGAGACTCAAAGCCACTCTTAAGGAATGGAATAAAGTCTCTTTTGGCAATGTACAAAGGAACATTACTGAAGCTGAATTAAGGGTGGCTCAGCTTGAGATGGAATATGAGGAATCAGGGAGTGATCAGGATCTAATAGAGCTGCAGAGAAATAGGGCCATTCTACTCAGATTACAGAGGGAGGAAAATATGTTCTGGAAGCAGAGGTCTAAACTGAAATGGATTAAGGAAGGGGATGCCAGTACAAAATTTTTTCACCACTCAGTAAGGGAAAGACATTGCAGGTCTAGGATAGCAAAAATTAAAGACTCCAATGGTCTCTAGATTACAAACCCTAATGAGATAAAAGAAGCAGGGGTCAAATTCTATGAGGAGCTACTGAATGAGCCTCAGACAGATATTAGTGGACAGTACCTGAGCCATTTTTACTCAATCATACCAACATTGGTCACTGATGAAGAAAATGCAGATTTGTTGGCCACAGTTGAACTGGGAGAGTTAAAGCAGGTGGTTTTTGACCTGGGATCAGAGAGTGCTCCAGGAGCTGATGGTTTCACTGGGAGTTTCTATACAGTATGCCGGGACATCATCAGGGAGGATTTGCTGGAGGCAGTATCAGATTTCATGAATAGAATTAGGTTGCCAAAAGCTATTAGCAGTACTTGGCTCACCCTCATACTAAAGAAACCTAATCTAGAGTCTTTTGGTGACTTCAGGCCAATTAGCCTCTCAAACTTTCTGAATAAAGTTTTTTCCAAGATACTGGCAGAGAGGATCAAGAGGATTTTGCCAAAGTTAATCTCTATTGAGCAGTCTGCTTTTCTGAAGGGTAGGGAGATCTCAGACAATGTGATTCAGATGCAGGAGATGGTGAAACTGCTATCTAAGAATGATCATAAACAAAACATGGTTGTGAAATTGGATATGCAAAAATCATTTGATAGGGTTTCCTGGGGCTTTTTGAATTTAATTTTATTACATTTTGGTTCCCATGGGAAATTAATCAAGATTATTATGGAGAATATTGCAGCCGCCAGTTTCTCAGTGCTTATAAATGGTGTAGCATCTGGTTTCTTCTCATCCACTAGAGGCATAAAGCAAGGAGACCCCCTATCTCCATTTCTGTACAATATTTTGACAGAATCTTTCTCCAGAGCTATAAAAGAATTGGTCTCAATTTAGTATCTGAAAGGCTTTTCCATGCCAAGAGGAGTCCAATTGGTTACCCATTTAATGTATGCTGATGAAACAACTTTATTTACTATCAATACCAAGAGAAATCTCAGATGAATCAAGGCTTTTCTGCAAGCTTATGAAAATGTTTCAGGCCAAAAAATCAACTTCTCAAAATCAGAATTCTTCCTTCATCCAAGAGCTTCCAGTGCTGAAATAACAAGGGCCGGAAGTGGGCTGCAGATGAGGCTTGGAAAATTACCATTTACTTATCTGGGAATTCCTATCTTCACTGGCAGAAATAGAGCTATATTATACCAGCCAATTTTAGAGAGACTTCAAAATGCCACTGGAAACTGGAAGAATAGGTGGCTTTCATATGCTGGAAGGATAGTACTCATCAAGCATGTTCTACAGGCTATTCCAATGCATGTACTGACAGTGCTGAGTCCTCCCAAAAATGTTATCTATAAGATGGAAAGAATAGCAAGTAAGTTTCTATGGGGGGAGACTGAATTTGGAAGCAGAAAAGTTTGGAGAAAGTGGTCAAGAGTTGCCAGTCCAAAGGATGAGAATGGCCTAGGGTTCAGGGATTTTCAAGTTACAGTCAACTCCTTCTCTTGTAAATTATGGTGGAAGCTGCAGATCAACAACACAGTCTGGACTCAATATATGTGGTCCCTGCCACAGTCATACAAAACCTCACAGACCTGGCAGAGAATTTGTTCAGTTACTGAGCATGCTAATCTGAACTCAATCATACTGTATGGAAAAGGCACATGCTCCTTCTGGGATGCCAACTGGTCAGGATTGGGGGCCTTGTTCTATAAATGGCCAGATGATGTTGACCTCCCATTCCCTGATATCTCCCTCAGCTCTTTTATCCAAAATAAGCATCACTAGCTAACTCTACTGGAGCCATACTTGGCTACCACTGTTATTCATATTTTGCAGGAAGCTCAAATCACACATGATCATGATGATAAGCTAATCTGGAAGCCTGTAAAAGATGGCAACTTCAGCATCAAATCAACATATCAGAGCTACAAGCCAAGAGGAAGGCCCTGCCATAATCTCCAGCAGGTTTGGGAAAAACCTACTCCTCCAAAAATATCTTTCTTAATGTGGAGGGTTAGAAATAACCTTCTAACTTTTGATGATATTTTAGAGAAGTTTGGTTTCAATTTACCATCAAAATGCTCACTGTGCAAATCACCTGATTCAATAAATTATTTTTTTAACTCTTGTGAGGTTAATGAAGTTGTCTGGCAGGCAATAAATAATTTGCTAGTTATTAGAGCTCCTAATTTTGGAAATATAGCTCAGAGGTTAAACTTTTTTTATCATACAGTTCTAAAATCCATAACAAAGTAATAAGAACAACCATTCTTATGGTGTTCTAGGCTTTATGGAATAGAAGAAATAAATTTCTTTATGATAACATAAAGCAAACCAATGAGGCCATTATCCAGAATATTATAAAGCAAATATGCATGCTTTTTACAGCTTTTCCACTGTCAGGGCAATGGGAAAATAATAATTTTCTAATTATTTCTGGACTTGTGCCTTATGTGTTGAGAAAAAGACCAAAACCCTTGAAAATTGTTAAGTGGTTCCCACCTGACATAGGGTACAAAGTGAATGTTGATGCTAGGTTTAAACAGGGACCTGCAACAAATACTGGTATTGGAATCATTATTAGAGGGTCAGATGGTCTAGTACAAAAGCTTTATATGCATTGCCAGAATACCAACTCCCCTCTGAAATAGTTGCTATCCATATTGGCTACCTTGTTGCTACTGACATGAATTTACAACATTTCACTATTGAATCTGACTGTCAGCTTGCAATCAGAGGAATTTCAGATCCCAACTTAGTGGACTGGCCCTTATTTGCCACATGCTATCAGATGCACTCCCTAAATATCCATACCATGCTATCTCACACACTCAGAGAAGGAAATCTCCTTGCTGATTTTCTGGCATCCAGGTGCCAAACAATGCAATTCACTGGGGAACTAAATCAGACTGAAGCTCCCAGGCACTTAAGGGGCCTTATCCAGCTTGATAGACTTGGTGTGCCCTCAGTAAGAATTCTCAGGATTTGTCTTTAAACTGGAACATATACTACTATTTTCCTCTTTGTATTTACAGGGATGGAGAGAGGCACACATTGTCAATGGCAGAACAAGTTTTCTTTTTGGAGTTTTTTACTCACATTGGCAGCCTGAGTCTTATCACACCCCTCAGCAGAATGTCAGCTGGATTGCTGCATATCAAGGTTCTTCATGGAGTTATCTCATGGTTTTACTATGTACATAAGCTATGGTTTTGAATGGGAAGATCTTATGTTTCTCAGAATTGGGTGGCGAAGTTGTGCTTCGGATTTTGTTAATTCGATCACTAAGGTGCTCCCCAATCTATCTGAGACATGAGTTTCTTGTAATTGTTTGACCATTCTACCATAAGCTATCTGAATAGGCTGTAGTTAGAAGCCATTCTTTTGTTCCTTTTGACAAGCTATTCAGTTTGTGAGCCTATGCTCCCTCTTGTAACAAACAATTATTATTATTTTTTATGAAAGGTTTGGGGAGCCATAAAATGCCCTCCACCAATGGTGGTTTTATTTTTTATTTTTTTAAAAAAAGAATCCATAAAGGTGCCAAATATCCTTTTGTATTTGTATATCCCGAATCTACCAAATAATATTTTCCTACAATTTAATATAAAATAAAATTAGAGCATAATATAATAGTATGTGATTTAAATAAGAAGCAAGTGCATGACATACGTTCCTGAATTATTACATCAGTTGTAATCAACATCATGAGAGAATATTATTATTTTAAACCTGAATTATTAAATATTACATTAGTTGAATTTAATTTAGTTTAGTCTAGTTTAAATCATTTCAGTCAGTCCAATTCATTTCTATTCAGTTCAGTTCAGTCCACTTTTATTTGATCCATTTTAATTCAGTTCATTTAATCTGGTTATGAACAAATGTGATTTGATGAAATTTATTGGGTTTAGTCATTGTTTCAATACATTATACTTTATTCCGTTCCATTTCTATTCAATTCAGTACGATTCAGTCCATTTTATTTGACAATAATGAACTTTTTTACTATAAATTTTTCAGTTCAGTTCAGTATTTTTTTATTTTTTTCAGTTTAGTTCAGTATTATTTTATTTTTTTCAGTTCAATTCAGTTCAGTTTAGTATTTTTATTTTTTTCAGTTCAGTTCAGTATTTTTATATTTTTTCAATTCAGTTCAGTATTTTTTTATTTTTTTCAGTTCAGTTCAGCTAGAATAAACTCAGGCAAACAGGGCCTAATTCTCCAAAATCACTCTCTCTTTCTCTATATACAGAGATCAAAACACCCCCTCTTCTCAATTTCCTATTTTAGAAAATGGGTTTAGCAATGTTGTTGGAGCAACAAAAGTATTAAAATATTCCAAATATAGCTATTATCTCTATTTTGCATATCCTATTGGACTTGCTCTAAGACCCCCAAAAAATATTTAGGCTATTTTTAAAATTTTAATCGAAAATAATTTTTATATCAAGATTGTAGGATTGGATGACAGATAGTTTACTTGAATTTGGATCGTGGAATCGCAATCCAGGATCGCCATTCTGATAACATTTTCATACCATTCTGACGCGATGTGAGATGCAGGACGCCATGGTCAACAACGGAACAGACAGCTTCAACCTAATCACAAGCCGACAAACAAGGAGCAACTGTAGCATTTCTCCACTACCAACCGACTCCATCAATTTTTTTTAAAAAAATTAAAACCACCCTTAGGTGGGGGAGTTTTTATTTGCATCCCAAACCATCAAAAAAGCCATAAAATGGCTAGAGTTTTACATCTGTGAAAGACCACAGGGGCCATCAGGACCTATAGCATGAGAATGCTATCAAAAAGGTCGTAAATCTAAACTAAGCAACCTATAGCTCCTATTATAAACTAAACAACCTAGCCCTTGAAACCTGTTAGGGAATTGCGATGCAAAACCCAAGGCGGTACCAAGAGGAGGTTGAAAGTTACAAAAGAAATAGGAAACTACTACAGAAACATGGTACTGCTCCAGGTCTTGAGTGTTTCGAGCCTCAGTCCAGGGTGTGATTTAACTGTGAATTCTTTGAGGATTTTCTTCAGTTTTGGGTGCTTTGATTTCCTGTATCTGAAACACTGAAACAAAAAGGTTAAGCAGCACCTACTCATACATTAATTCTTAGCCTGGGTGTGCCATTTCTATCGAGGTTAACAAGACCCCGAACTTTGTCAGGGAGCTCATGGCCATAGTGAAATGATCCAGTATCCCTAATTTCAAAAGCATGTTTTGCTAAGCTATCAGCTGCCTGATTGCATTGCCTAAAAATATGTGATAAGTGTATGTGTGGAACCAAGAGCCAAGAGGTTGCCAGGTGATACAGTTTCCATGGAGCTGTGTTGGGATCTTGTACAGCCTTAATTGCCCTTAGGCAATCAGATTGTATAAGACAGTTTATGGTGACTGTTCTAGCTTTCTCCAGGGCCATTTGGATAGCAATCAATTCAGCTTCAAGAGGGGTGTTAGAGTCAACATATGAGTAGAAAGAATCTATCATTTTTCCCTGTTAATTCCTCACCATAATACCAATTGCTGTTTTATTGTTATTGTGCCAAGAGGCATCAACACTGAAACTAAGGCCTATAGCAGGTGGTGACCATTTTAGAGCTGAGATGGAAGGTTGGGGGGGGGGGGGGGGGGTCTTGTGTGTGTTGGGAGAAATCCAAGTGTGGTTAGTTCCACATCAAAAGGTGAGTTAGAGAGTATAGGCTTTGCACTATAAGCATAGAAGATCTGATCTCTTAAATTTCTTTTTAGACAGTCTATATTGGGCTTGATATTCTCAAAAGTATATGAACATCTAGATTTCCATATCGGCCAACATATTGTGCTAGGGACTGTTCTAAAGAGGCTATTGTGCAATTTTGTTGAGCCTTGAAAAGATATGTAATATGATTCTATCCCAAATATTTCCAAACTCACAGTCCTGAGTACCCATCATATAGTGAAAAACCGACCATAAAGCTAGTGCTAGGGGGCAGTTATTGAAAGTATGTTCAATGGTGTCTAAATTATTGCAGGCAAAGCATTTTGATGGAAGATTTAAAACCCATTTTCATTAGGACTTCAGAGAAGGGTAGAAAACCATTCAATAGTTTCCACATGAAAAGACTAATCTTTTTCTGCAATCTAAAATTCCAAAGCTTTGCAAGATAATCAGAGGTACCTTTTACAGGGGCCACTGTTAAATATGCAGATTTAAATGTGAATCTTCCTTGTTCATCTGGAGTCCAAATGAGCCTGTCATCTCTTTCTAGCTTACAAGCAGCTCCCTGCAAAACAGTAAATAGTTCTAGAGGAATAACAGTACTTAACTGGGGCAAAAAAATGTCTTTATCATTACAAAAATCAGAGACTGAGCAGTCCAGTGGTATGTTAGTATCACTGGATTACAGAGGTCTGAGATTGCCCCAAATTCTGTCCAATTAGAGTGCCAGAAACTGACCAGACCCCTACCATATAATACCCTGGTTAAAGACTCAGCTATTGGAGACATGTCTTTTATTCTTTTCCAGTTAGGGGAATTTCTATATGATGGGGGTAATTTCCACAAGAATTTGGACCAGAGAGTTCCCCCTAGTTGGAAATTCCACCATAGTTTCAGTGAGCTAGCATCAACTATAGCTTGGATTGATCTAATTCCAATGCCATTTTGATCTATTGGATAGCATAGCTCACTCCATCTCCTCCAAACCCTTTTAGGTTCAAATCTGACTCCCCCCAAAAGAATTTGGATAGTACTTTCTCAATCTTTTTATTAACATTCTTTGGGGGTTTCATGACAGACCAAATGTGTTGGGGTATTGAATACAGGCATGATTTAATCAAAGTAAGCTTCCCCCCTAATGATAGCCATTTGTTCTTCCAGTCGAATACTTTATTATCCAACCTTTGGATCAAAGGCGTAAAATACTCATTGAGAACTCGACCCTTGAAAACTGGAACCCCCAGATATTTGAAAGGAAAAGTTCCAGGTTTCATCTGTAAAATTTCTTTTACCTGAGAGATTTTACATGGGGTTGCATGTTTGCTAATGTAGAAGTCACTTTTTTCAAAGTTAACCTTTTGTCCTGTAGTCTGCTTATATGCTTTGAGAAACAGCTTAAGTGTTTTCAGGTCTTTCTTTGAGGATCTCATGAAGATGATTGTGTCGTCCGCATAGCTGAGGTGTGAGATTGGAGAGGGTCCTGTCGGTATGTCATAGTATTTCAGCAGCCCTGTAGAAAACGTATAAGATAAACCTCTAGTGAAAGCCTCAGTAAAAGTATTAAACAGGAATGGTGAAAAAGGAACACCCTGTTTAATGCCTCTAGTAGATCTAAAAAAACCATTAGGTTTACCATTGATAAGAACTGAAAAATGTGCATTTTGAAGGTTTTTGATGATAGCATAAACAAATTTCCCATGGAACCAAAAATGCAACAGTATTGAGTTTGAAAATCCCCAGTTGACCATGTCAAAAGCCTTTTTGAGATCAAGTTTAATAACACAGTTAGGGTTCCTACATTTTTTATCCAGGAATCTCATCATCTCTTTAAGGTAGATAATGTTATCTGAAATATCCCTATTCTGTAAAAAGGCTGATTGATTAGGGGATATGATTCTAGGCATAATAGATTTCAGCCTCTCCATCAGAATCTTTGAAAATTTTTATTTGTGAAACTAGAGAGGCTGATAGGCCTATAATCATCAAAAGAGGTGACAATATCTTTTTTGGGAATAAGAGCAATCCATGTTGCTGTGATACCAACAGGAATTTCTGAAGAACTCAGAAAATCTTGTGTGGCATTTAGCAGATCCCTTTTATAATATCCCAGGACTTTGTGAATTTTTTTGAAGAATAGCCATTAGGGCCTGGGCTACTATTTTTATTTAAATTAAAAATAGTGTGCCTTAGTTTTTCCATGTTAACTAGTCTGATTAGCATTTCATTTTCAGCATCAGTTATCAATTTTGGGATCTTGCTTAAAAAATGGTCACAGTAATCACCATTTTCAATATTTGGAGGTTCAGTCAATAGGTCAGAGTAGTAATGAACAGCTTCTGATTCTATTTCCTGAATGTTATCCAGTCAGTTCCCTTGTGAGTCCTTTATCTTGGTGATACCAAGTAAGGATCTTTTTTCTTTCACTGAATTGTGAAAGAACTTTGTATTATCATCCCCCTCTTTGAGCCATTTAATTTTGGACTTTTGTTTCCAGAATTTCTGTTGCTCTTTCAGGGCTCTGATATGTTGTGCTCTAAGTTTTTTGAGTTTGATAAGCTCATTTGTTGAGTTATCATTATCAAAAACTATTTCTTGCTGTCTAAGTGCTTCAGCTGCTTCACTGACATTTGTGTCAATGTTGCCAAACACATTTTTGTTCCAGGACTTGAGTGTAAGCTTCAGTCTATTTAATTTCAGAAAGAAGCCTAACATGCCTGTTTTGTTCATTGGGAGGTTCCAGTCAGCATTAATTACTTGAAGGAGCTCCTCTCTATTGAATCATGCATTTATAAATCTAAATGATCTAGGTGTAGATGGTATGGTACTGCCTATGGTAAAGAGCATGGGTGCATTATCTGATGTGAGTCTATTTAGTATTTGTATGGATGATGATGGAAATGCTATGAGCCAGTTTAAGGTTGCAAGGCCTCTATCTAGCCTTTGTGTGGTAGGGATAAGCCAGTTGTTAGACCATGTATGATGGTTTCCAACTGTATTTATCTCTGTGAGTGCATTGCTATCTATAAAATAATTAAATGCAGTCATGCTTCTAATGCTTGGATGTGCTGGACCTTTACCTGCACAATTACCTGGACGGGCCGACTCCATCAATTATCTGCACAATTAAGATCCGGGTTAGTCTGGACGGGCCGGTTTTTGTCCGATACAACTCTGTCGGTTAGTTTCTGGTTTGGTCATGATGGGTTTTCATGAGTTTGGTTTAGTTTTGATATGATTTAACTAGTTTCGATATGATTTGATTAGTTTCAATTCAGTTTAGTTCATCCACATATTGATCGATTGAATTTACTTGATTTTAATTCGATAAATTCAATCTAGTTTAGTATTGTGTTAAATTTAATTTTAATATATATCCATTCAATTAGATGATTGGGTTCAGACAAATTCAATTCGGTTTCATTAAAGATAGTCTAACATTTAACAATGACGATGCAACAAAATATTATCAATAAATTTTATATTTTAATCAATTGAACCTCATACAATACAATAGATACATTAAGCAGTTGTCATACCTAAATTAGTTTAACCCATCCCTCCTCTCTCTTTTTTCGCTCCAGACGCTCCCTAAACCCGATCTGTCCCTCGTCGGGAGGCTCTGGCCGTCGCCCTCGCTGGTCCAGAGGTGACCTCCCCACCCATATACCTAGTCTATACCTTTACCACCCAATCCCTACCCCCAAAACCGGACCCACTTTCACCTCCGTCTCCTACGGCTTCCCCGTCGCTCTGGTTGGCCGGTGACCAGATTGGCCGAGCATGAGGGAATTCGATCGACAGATCCGGCTCGACGCCACTGTGATAGAACAAACGAGATATGACAGAGGTTTCGTCAGCAAAACTAGGAGGAGGCGGTGACCGAGGCAAGTCGGAATGATGGGAGGGGCGTAAGCCGCGTCGCCACGCGCCGCCTCCACCACCACGCGCCACGGGAGAGAGGGCCTTGTACGTTGGCGACGCGCGCCTTTTGCCCGAGCTCATTCCTCACACGCACTGCGCTGCGCGTGTAGGCCACGCGCCTCACACGTAGCAGTGGTTATGTGCTTCAGTGAGTCAGTTTTGCTCAGATATCAGCCGAATTTGTTTGTCTGCCAATGCTTAGTTTTTCCGATGGGTATTTTTGTTCGGTTAAACTTTGCTAGCTTCGATTTGAGTCACCTAAGGATAGGAGAAATCCAAGTTGGGTTCAGTTTGAATACTGACTTATTGGTGCCTCTCAGACTCAGACTGGTAGACTGTACATGTTGGTTCTCTAGTCTTGTTCAGGTAGACAAACTTGACAGTGACTTTATTCAGTGAAAACAAACTGGAAAGTCTCTTACTGTCCCCAAGGGGGGAATCCGAATAATGTCTAATGAGAGTATGAGACTGAGTAGGGAAAAATTGAAGTCTTGGGTTACTATGTCCGGTATTGTAGGCAGTTTGTGTTCAGTTAGTCCGACCAAGATTAGTTGAACGTGCCGTTGTCTTTGACTTTTATCTCTTTTCTATGCACGTATCCTTGTTTAATTTTTAGACTATGATTAGATATGTTATTCTGGTATTATTACTACTTGTTCACTAGAAATTTCCTAGTAATTTTACTCACCACCTCCATATTTGTGGAGTTATCGTACCTATAATCTTTCATTTGATTTGAAGATGTCTAGTACAATATTTCTCTTTTCTTGGTGGTTTCATTAAAAAGAATTAAGCAGTTGTCGTGTTTATGTATGATTTCATCATAACCTATTATAGGCCGGTTCTACACAAAAAACCGTTTCTCATGATACTTTTTTGAACACAACCGTTTCTCATGATATAGTTCAATATATATATATTTTTAAATTTAATCCACCATCAGGTGGGGGTAGTTTATATAGGGATCCCAGCCCTATCAATGAAAGGCTACAAAGCCAAGTTTGTTACAAACCATGAGAATGGTACAACAAGATTGCTGTCAAAAGAATGTAAAAAATAGGTCAAAGATAACTCTACCTATTCATATACATGAGGAGTTCAGATAGGCCAAAAAATACAATGGAATTACTGGTACTTGGCGAGCACCTTAGTGATCGTAAACGAAGCACAACTTCGCCAACCAAGTCAATGATTAACCATCATATATACCTCTGAAAAACTCCTAGGAAATCAAGAATTAAGCTAGTAAGCTGCCAGTGTGAGCCAAAAAATTGCCCTGCAGTATGGTGACAGTGTCACTGAGTGAATGTAGCTAGTCTTCTTCTCCAGCAAGATGTGAAATACTAGCTGTTAACCTTGTATGCCTAGATAGAGTATACCAACTCCATCTAGGCAATGTACCTGAAATGAAAAAAAGAGAACACAGTAGTTGCTGTATAAATTTCTTAATCAAGTCCGATGCCGGGTATTTGTAAAGAATCCAAAGCAAGTATCCGTCTAAGTTTAGCAGGAGCTTCTTGTGTAAGCATATTTCCTGAGAGATGGAAAGTGGAGCTGTGTTTTGCTAAGTAATCTGTAACTCCATTTTATTCTGTGAAGATATGGATTATAGAATGTCCTGAACTCAATCTGTTAAGGTCATAACACAAACTGAAATAATTCCAGTTAACAGAGTAGGGGCATAGTACCCATTTTACTGCAATTAAGCTATCAGACTCCAAGATGAAAAATTCATTCAGAGATATACCAATTATGAGGCCTAGCTCTATTCTCTATTGCTTGTATTTCAGCATTTAAAGGGGTGCTCGCAGAGACTGATTTCATGATCATTTTAATGACAGTACCTTGACAGTTCCTGACTATATCCCCTAAGCCCACTTTGTCAGTAGATAGGAAAGATGCATCTACATTAATTTTTAAACCTATCACTGGATGGTTCCATCTGACTACTCTCACCCTTTTAGGTCTTTTTCTCTTGAGATATGGTATGAGCCCTATATTGATAAGAATTTGGTATTTTAGAGCATTTCCAACAAGTGGAGTAGCTCTAAAAACTAAGTTGATCTGTTTGAGCATGTTCTGAAAAATGCCATAAGTGTCCTGTCTAACATTATTATAGAGATAGCTATTTCTAGCCAGCCATATGCACCACAGAGCCATTACAACAATATTTATAGCTACTCTGGTAATGCCTCTTATCTTACCTCTATGATTTAGATAGTATGAGAGCCTATGCTTAAAAGAGATAAAATGAGGAACAGGCACAGCAAAGATGTGATGAACATGTGACATGATCAGCATGTTCTTGGGGCATTCATTAAAATAGTGATTGAGAGTGTTAGAGGAGGGGCAATCTGGACATTTGGAGAACCAAATTTTGTCATAACATCAGGAAAGGGTAGCAACTTATTATGCGGTCTCCAAATAAATATACACAGTTTGGAGGGCACTTTATGTAACTATACTTGTTTTATTTTCTTATCAGTACCAACAGTCCTCATTTTTTGATATGTATCTCTGATGGTGAAGGTTCCTTGTGTTGATGGGCACCATATGAGTCTGTCTTCATGTCCATGTTTTAGCTCAAGCTCTCGCAAACAAATAATAAAATTGGTAGCCAACAGTGGCTCCAAAATTGGCATGTATAACTGTTTGTTCTCACAGAACTCAGCCAAAGTTAGTTTTGGAAAGGATAAAATATGTGAGTCAACTTGATGCTCTAAAAATCCTAGGCCAGACCAGTTAGAGTACCATAATGGTGAAGATCATGTTCTTACTATACTCTAGAGTTAGTGTTGGCAAATTCTGTTATTAAACAGATCCTCTTCCAAGAGTGAGATGTCCTGTAGGTGGCTGGGAGAGGGACCATAGAAAAGAGGCCCAAAGTGTGTCATTTTGTTGTAGTTTCCACCAAAATTTACAGGAAAAAGTTTGGATAAAAAACCTTATATCTCTCAAACCTATCTCATTCTCTTCCTTGGGCAGTGCCATATTTCCCCATTTTCTCCACACCATGTTTTGGGATGACTCAGTTTCTCCCAAAAAAAATTTGCACCCATAACTTTCATTTTCTTAATGACTGTCAATGGGGGTTGGAGGACTGCGAAAACATGATTTGGGATGGATAAATAGACATGGTTCAGTAGAACCAGTCTCCCAGCTGGAGTGAGCCACCTATTTTTCCAATTGTTCAGAGTGTGCTCTATACTTTCTAAGAGAGGCTGATAATAAATAGTTTTATTTCTTCCAGTGAAAACTGGGACTCCCAGATATTTAAAGGGCATCTTGCCCAGTTTTTCATACCTGAGGTTCCTTTTATCAATCTCACTAAGCTTGTGTTAGCTTTCAGATGCACATAAAAATCTGATTTTGTGTAATTAACCTTTTGGCCTGAACACATCTCATATGATCTGAGAACACATCTCACATCTGAACACATATCATGCTATAGCTATTGAACATGATATAGTTCAATAGCTATAGCGCATCTTTTCAAGTAATTCATGAACTCGTATATGCCCTGATTAAACTCAACAGTTCTTTATTACATTGTTTCTTTTTTAACCGTCTAAAGAAAATCAACTATATGTATTGAATCTTAATCTGCCTTTGTTGCTTTTCATCCAAGAACATCCTTAACATTCCTACACAGTCACACTCGGGTACGTGCATCCAGCATGGCCTGTTCAACACAGAAATGTCAAACAAAATCGTCAACAAAAGAAGATTATGTGCACCGGGGTATATCAGTCAAAATATGGACATGCAAGATAAAATGGTGGTGCAGATAGAAATTCAGATTACTTACTGAGGTCTCTGGTGGTTTGCGCAGCGAGACCATTGAAATAGCAAGCTGCACCAGTGCTCCTGAACTGAGCCCAGTAGGAGCTAAACGCGTAGCTAGCATGAGCCACAAGCGAAACCGGCTCGTAACACTCTTTCCCCGGCGTGATTGCGTCGCAGGTTCCATTCCCCTGACTGCAAATACTATCCATGGCCTGATTCAGCTGAGAATAATTCGCGCTAGGGCTCACAACGCACCATAGATTCCCTCTATACGGATCGTTGTTCAACGGAGCTGGCAGCTCAGGATAATCGACTTCAGGCCGGTTCCCAGTTAGGTCGATTTCGTAGATAGGCAAACCGCTTCCGTGCAAAATCCCCCAACTTCTGTCTGAAGCTGGCCCTTCTCTTAGGTTTTCGTCGAAAAGTGATGAAATGGAAGCCGGGATGAAAATCTTAGGCCTGGCTGGGGTTCCTAGGGTTGATCTTGTGGTCAATTTTCGAACTAGGGCACGGTTGTAGGTTGCTGCGTTGTAAACATTTGCTCCAGGCTGATCGATATCGCCTGCGTGGGGCCACCCGGTTTCGGATATCCCAAGGTTGATGTTTTCAAAACCATTTTTCCTTGATGCGAAGATGACAGAATCTAGCATCTGATCCAGGAGGTTTGTGTAGTTCAGGCCGCTGTATTGATCCAGGAACGACGCGTTCTGGTCGCCTCTGAATAAGGCCTGATCCAGGCTGATATTGGTTGGATTTGCAGACCATGCTAAATAAGGATAGACATTTAGGAAAATGAATGAGTTTGTGCCTTCTATATATCTTAATAAGGGTATTAGAACATTCTCGTGAGGAATATCAGGCCTGAATGTTCCACTGGATGGTGGAAAAACTGTTTCCAGGACATCCATGTTAAAGGTGGTTGAAAATTTGATGTTCTCGATGTTGTGCGATCTCACAACATCGTGAACGCTCTTGATGGCTGGGAGAAGCTGGTTCCAAAATCTGCTGTTTTTTTGGCTTAAAACTTCATTTCCTACCAATATATAGCGAATCATGGTGTCGGGGTAGAATGCGATGACGTTTTCTTGTATCCATCGCTCCACGAAGGAACTGTTTGAGGCCATTTCTGGGATTAGATCATTTGGGATTGTGATGGAGACGTGGATTTTTGTGCCCGACAGTTGGCGAAGAACGTCGTGGTTGGAATCTGGGAGCTTCACAAAATCGATATTCATTCTCTGGAGAATCTGCACTGATTGATATGGTGTTGGGATATCATTTCCTTGTCTGCCATAGTTTACGCCGATTCTGCCTGGAACTCTTCCATCTGTACATGAAATTAATGTTTCAGAAGAAAATTTGTAATTTATTCATCATTAAATAAAAATGGGGCTTACATGATAGAGCAAGGAGACAAAACATGCATTGCAGTACAAGGAAAATGTCTGCTTCTTTGATCTTGTTCATATTTGGAAGAGTATATAGGCTCCGAAAATCGGAGAAATGAAATTAATCTCAGGAGATGTGGACTGGAATTGTTGAACTGGGGAACAATTATATAGAGATGAGATCAAGATATAAACAGTTGAACAAGATCAATTAGTAAGGCAGTGCTGTGTACAGAAGTTTCAAAGAGAAATAATATGATGTATCTGTTCTCAACCAGAACCTCTTGATTTTTCAAGAATTGACATTTATCAAATTGGTTTTATGTTTTGTTCATGAAATGAACAAATAGCGTACCACTCTTTATGCATGTCACAACTAAATCTGTGGACTGCTCATGTAACTCATGACCTTGAACCAGAAGCTACCACGTACGTGTACCATCGTTAACTTTTGTAATAGTTTGGCAACTTTGAGTTAATCATACATGATTATTTGTTAATTTTTTTGAACTGTTAATTAAGATTGAAAGATGGATTTATGATATACAAAGATCAATACTCAATAGGTTGGCAGATTGGAAGCGCAAGAGTCGTAATAATTGTGTCTAGCCATCCTTTATTTTTTCGAAGCGGCCCTCCACTAGTGGAGGCCGACAGGAAGGATGACGGCGATTCGAGGGTAGCATGGCGGAGTTGTCTCGCCGTTACTTGGGCCGCGGCGGTGAAGGCAAAGCACGGCGGGACAGTCCCACTGTGCTACTCATTTCTGATTTCGGAAATATCGCGTGTCTTCCGGAAATAACACTTTTCGAAGTCGTAAATGTAGTTTCAGATTTGGATTTGTGAGCTCCTTCACGAAATTGTAAAGAAGAATTACTGGCAATGAGCTAATTGATACGGTTTCGGAAACCTCTTTGAGAACGAAGTTTACGGCATCGGAAACAACTTTGTGCGAACAAATTCACGATATCAGAAATGAAGGCCGGAAATTATATTCCGGTAAAATTTCCGGGCTCGTAAACTTGACATTAAACTGTTCTCTAAATCAGTTTCCGACACCGTAAATGGATGCTGGTTGTCATGTTGTTTTCTTGTTTACGATGGCGAAATAGGTCTGGAGTTACATTTCCGGACACTGTTTCCGAAATCGTAAATGCCTTGAGCGGTTCAATTCCGATTTCATTTATGTTGTTGCTGGAGATCATTATGGTGGTCTGTTTACGAGTCGGACGACGTGCCGGGTTTTCCACTGTTTTTTTTGTGTAGAGAAAACCACACCGGTTACGACGTCGGAATGCACCCGGAAAAAGTTGTAGAATGTTTCTTTTGTTTTCCGAAATCGTAAATGCGTCGGGGCGTGTAAAATTTTTTACAATTTTGAATTTGCTTTACGCGATCTGAGCGTCTAATAGAAATTAGATATAATACCAAGAATAAAGGACCTAATCTCTGGATATTGGCTTTAACGAGCCAAAAAATGCTTAATAGCAAATGTATACACCTAGTAGTTCATAACACTATCTAGTGCACAATCAAAAATGACGCGGTTATGACGACTCACATTCTGTCGTTGTAACTTGGTGCTCTATGCATGAAGCGCACTCATCCAACAGGAAGGTTTCCAATGCACCCCTTGCTGCCTTCAACTCTTGCAAGGTGTAGGGGGTATAATCATCGTTGAAAACCTGCGATTTGAAAAAGTAGAGCATGTTGGTAACAAATTACAAGGAGTTACATTAAATCAAATAAGGAATGGAAGAGTAAGCTCACACTATGAATGTTAAAGTTTGAAAGCCTTGCACGTGCAACCAACCTCCATGCAAACATCATGGTGTAGTAACCGCATACCCAATCATTATCTTGGACCTTGTACTAATAGTGACAAAAGATACACAATTTAGGTACTAATAAGGTTCAAATATGAGGAATAATAAGAATAGATTACCTTAATTTGGTAGACCTTAAATTTGGATGATTTTGGATTTACGAAATTCACGGCTTCCTTGATAATCTCGTTAAATGATTGGCTTGGAGCAATGTTAAGCGGATCAATCTAATATACTTCTCTGGAGGTCGTGTTTATCGTCACCAAACGCCAATGTTCGCTAATCCACAAGAAAATTTGTACATGAGTATTCGTTGATGGAAACATCAATGTTAGGTAAACACCAAAAAAATTAGTAATGTATAAATGCTACTTACTTTTCATGGTATGGACAAATGAAGAGGTATTTCGTTCGATATCCTAAGGCAACCTTCAAATAAGCTAGCCTCTCCTCTCTTGAGTGGGTCCCCACTTGTACGGAGTCGGAGCATATGAAGCCAAGAAATGCCATTGAACGAATTTGTGCCAAATGATGCAATTGTCTATAATAAATTGCAGAGATAGTGTTACTACCTAGTCGATTGTAGTTGGAATATAAAATAGTTTTTATTTTGGAAAATGAAGACTTACAGTTGAACGAGGCACATTGTCGTAGACAGTAGCCTTTGAGGTCGCCATATATCGTCAAAGTCTTGCTTGTATAGTACTACTAATTTTTCAACCCCAAAAACAGATTTTGGTGCGGGAAAGTTATATGTACTAAGTTCAGGATGTTTTGACAACTTGTCAAAAAGTTGGCGGAGTGACAATGAAGGTTGGCTATATTCAAATGGATGTGAAGGACATGGAATTGTGGTTGGCACCTTGGATTTAGGAGATGTAATTTTGGTTGGCACCTTGAATTTAGGAGATGGAATTGTGGTTGGCCCTTTGGATTTATGAGATTGAATTGTGGTTGGCACCTTAGATTTCTCATTTCTAGTTGGTGGGCAAGGATTTTGTGGTTCCTTATCGCCTTTACTAGGAATTTGTACTAATCTCCTAGGCCACAAGAGAAGTTCTCCCCTTGATTTGGAAACTAGTTTAGGTGGGCTTTTTTGAATCGGGACGTGGGCATCACCACATATCTCTTTTGTTATAGACACCTTAACCAAGCCTATTGGAATGTCTTTCCCATGGTATAATTTAATGGCCTCCTCATAATTTCCAATGGCTACTAATTTAAGGGGTTGGGTGGTACTCACATCGATGTACAAATTGCATGGACAATATACCTAGATATTGAAATTGTAAGAGGAAATACCAATTAATTTTACACAAGATTATATGTCGGAGATTGAAATCATTTAATTGTAGAAAATTGGAAAAGAAAAGCAAATATGTGGCACATAAGCACAAGAAGACTAACCTTTTTGGGAGTAGAAGTCTCACCCCCACTTGCCGCGTCCAAGGGTGTTGTCACAAAAGGTGGACTAGCCACATTTAGTGGCTCATCAAGGTCATCTTGTAAAGGTTCGTTGCGCGATCCCGAAGAGGGGGGGGGGGTGATAAGTCCATGGTTCGTATTCGGATCTCATTCATACACGGACTAGGGACCGGGAAGGGTCGTGGGCTCGAGATACGCAGAGGGTGGATCCACAGGTCCATCAATCCTAATCCTTTTAAGGAATACGTATATTATGAATGTTCTACAAGGAATATACATCCTCTCAAAGATGGTAATGCAGCCATCCTAAACATGGTAATACAACCATGCCCGAAATACACTTCTTCTATAAATGGTAATACAACTACTATTCCCATAAGAGTTGTAGTCATACCATAAATACATATCTTGGTGATCTACGGATTGTAGCCATATAAATACAAAAAGGTCTGGTAGACCTCTCTATCTAATCTCATACTATTTACATTACGCCTTAAGTAATATATTGACTTGAGAGTCGGAGTGTCTACCCTCGGGACACCCGCGGCTTTGTTTTGCAGATCAGTTCGAGAGCCTGGTTCGTCGTCGATGATAAGTCCATGGTTTGTATTCGGACCTCGTTCATACTCGGACCAGTGCCCGAGAAGGGTCATGGGCTCGAGATACGCGGAGGATGGGTCCACGGGTCCATCAATTCTAATCCTTATATGGAATACGTATATTATGAATGTTCTACAAGGAATATACATCTTCTCAAAGATGGTAATTCAGCTATCCTAAACATGGTAATACAACCATGTCCGAAATATACTTTTATTATATATGGTAATACAACCTCTATTCCCTTAAGAGTTGTATTCATACCATAAATACATATCTTGGTGATCTACGCATTGTAACCATATAAATACCCTAAGAGGTTTGGTAGACCTCTCATCTAATCTCATACTTTATACTTTAAGCCTTAAGCAAATATACTGACTTGAGCGTCGGAGTGTCTATCCCCGGGACACCTGGGGCCTTTTTCTTGCAGATCAGTTCGAGAGCCTGGTTCGCCGTCGAAGTGTTGGTGTCCGGCATATATCAATCGAAGTGTTGGTGTCCGGCATACATCAATTTGGCACGCCCGGTGGGACACAACACCCATTGACGACGTCGCCGAACTTTGTCTCTGATCTGGTTTAGCGCACCTAAAGAACAAATCCTCCAACAACATGTCTGACGCTGAGCAGCCCAGACGAAGCGCCCGCGTGCAGGGGCAAAATCCAGAAGACAATCGAGAAGCGGAGCAGCCCCCTCAAGGACGCGGACGCGGTCGACCCAGAGGATCTTCAGCATGCTCTACCTCGGAACCACCACCAAGCTCTACCGTGGGGGCAGGAAACTCCAGCGTTCCAAACTCCTTCGGTCCAAACCCCGTCGTATCCGGAGCACCCCCTTCCGGTCCAAATCCTGCTGCATCCGGAGTGCCACTTTCTGGATCGAATCCTGTCGGATCTGAAGTACCGAACTCAAGTAAGAGAGTCTCGATCCAGACTGACATGAACTACAGCGAACGCGTCAACAACCCAGACGGCCTTGACCGAGAAAACGGGCTTGGGTACAGCGGATCTGATTCGATCTTTTCCGTGGAAGAACAAGCACAAAGGGATCGAAAAATCCTCGCAGAAAGACGGCAGGAGGAGGAGAGACAAAGACGTCTCAGGGAAACCCTGAACCAAACCCTACGGCATAACCCGCCGGGCTTTGAGCCACCCTATATCAACCTTGTCTCGGACACACCTCCGAGAACGATCCCTGACGACGTTCGAGCACTGATGAGGGATTTACATTCCCAGTATCCTGACTTTGTTGCATCCCTGTTAAACTCAAGTCAACCACTTCGTGCCCAAACACATGAGGCCCCAAATCGAGTCTCCATCCCAGGAGATCGAACAACGCCACCTTCTGATCAACCAGCAACAAAGGTTCTTGGATGATTTATCTCGAAATCTACCTCCTTACAATGGCCAGAGAAGCTTGCCACCATCCCCCAATCCAGCTAATTCTTAGAACGAAGGCGCAAGATTAAGCAGGGAGGAATTGAGAAGAATGCGCATCGACAATATTCAGGAAGAACTCAGGCGCGAGAAGAGAGAGCGAACCCAGAGCGAATGGAAAAACAGTGCTGATCGGCCTTTCACCCAAGATGGAGCCTACCCTACTCGAGGTAAATACGAGGTCGATCAAGAAATCACGCGTATCCTCGGACCTAGAAGACAGTCTGCTCGCTCTCCCTTCTCGCGACATATTGTGAACCTCCCCTTCGATGGCCACATGAAGGTCCCAGAGCACTTGCCCACATACGATGGCACCAGTGATCCTAGAGAGAGTTTCTCTCAGTCTTCTTCAAGACTTTAGAAACCAGGAATTTCCACGTGTTGGAAATATGCAAGATCGTCCCTAGTTACCTCCGAGGGAAAGCACAAACATGGTTTACTCAAACAAAACCAGAAGTTTATTCGATTACTGGGATTTCACAGAATTCCTTCTCCACGCTTTCTTCCAGAACAAGAAGTTTACCAAATCCCTCAGAGATTTGGGATATGTGGCCCGCCTTGAAGGAGAGACTGTGATAGAGCATTATAACAGATACATGGATCTAGCTACTAAGTGCTATGATCGAGATGAACGCCTCCTGATCAATATGTATCGAATGAGTGTAGATGATGACACTCTGAGGATGAAGCTGGCAACAAAGAATCCAACAACCATTCAACATCTCCAGGCCATCATGGAGAAATATGCCAGCAAAGCGAACGCCGTCACAGGCAAGAGACCCCCAGACTCCCATCTGGACAAAAAAGAGCCCAGAATGAAGATACCGAAGGTCGAGAAGACGGAAAGCGCCTCAAAACACTCCTCTGACTAGATCTCGGGCTGAGATTTTATCCATTCACAGGCACCTTTTAAAGGACCCACCTGCCATGAAGGATTTAGCCGAGCGCCAAAGGTCCCCAAATTTTTGTCAATATCACCGAGATCGAGGGCATGACACTGAGAAGTATTATCAGCTCAAGAACGAGATGGAGAAGCTGATCCGTCAAGGAATCGTGCAACAAATTGCACCTTCGATAGCCGGCGATAACCAGGGTACCCAGAAGAGATATGGGGGAAAACTTTGGCAGAAGAAGAAGGATTGCTCACACAATGATTAACAGTAACAACCATGGCGGCGGAGGCAACAATTCTATAGATCCTCCTCCACCACCGCCAAATGGAGCCAACCGGGTCGTCAACGACATCAATGGCTATACCGGAGAAGCAATTTCCTTGACTAAGCTGAAGGATAGTGTGCGGGCCATACCACATACCGAGCCAGTCAACAAGAGATTTCGCCCCGAGAAAACCATTACTTTCTCGGACGCGGATGCCGTTCCAAATCAGATGCCTCACTCTGATCCTCTCATCATCTCAGCAACCATACAAGATTCTTTGATAAAAAGAGTCTTCTTAGACGACGGGAGTGGAGTAGAAGTAATGTTCCAAGATTGCTTCTAGAAACTAGGATTTACCAAAGATGACCTCAAACCTACGGGTCCGATCTCGGGGTTCACCGGAAATCCAGTAATACCTCTCGAGGAGATCACACTCCCAGTCACAGTAGCAGATGGGACAAAGAGCCTAACCCTCTACTACACATTCGTGGTAGTCGACACTGTCACACCCTTCAAGATTATCCTTGGCAGACCGTAGATGTGCCAGGCTAAGGCCGTATGGTCTCCCTACCATCTGATGCTGAAATTTCCGACACCGCAAGGAGTAGTTTCAATCAAAGGAAATCAAGGAGTGACGCGTTCTTGCATGATCACAGGGCTATCCGTGACGCCAGAAAAGTGAGTAACATCTCGGCCGTCAACACTATCCTAGGAGATCTGGTCCCCGACCCCGATATCGAACAACCTATGGTGTTTCACTTCGAGGAAGAGGCCTACAACGAGATGACTGCACTATGACACAAACGACGCCACCAAACCTTCCAAGTGGGAGAACTGGTAATGCTAGTTGGCCCGTGGTGCACTAACAAGCTAGGAGGAGCGCTGGAGCCAAGGACAAAAAAAGACCATATAAAATCTCTGCAGCACAATCTGGTGGATTCTACCTCTTGCAAACACGCGAAGGAGAGCACTTGGACCCTGTCATCATGGCGCCCTTCCTATGCAGGTACCTCGAAGCTAAAACCAAGTAGACCTTCTCCAGACAAGGAGAAACTACTTCAATAAGGCCTACGGGCCAAGCTTCTTTTCTTTTCATCTTTTATTTTTTCATACCCGAGCTCCCAAACTCGGGGTTGTCTTTTATAATTTTACCGAATTCTCAAGTTCGAAGAATATAATTTCTTTTCAATATATATCTTTTATTTTATTTTGAAAGCAGTCAACACTCTCTAATACAAAGAGACACTATGCCTTACAAAGCATAAGTAAAGACTGCTGCCTAAGATTTATACGCTTATAAGCGTGTGGTTGATGCTTATCTAATATGAGCTGTTTGCACTACGTGACTGAACCACAATCACCTTAGGCCATAATAAAACAGTATACTTACAAAAGGTATATGGTTAACACCAACACAATATGAGTCACACAAACTTACAAAGTTTGGAACTCGACTCTCCTTGTGATACACCCATTAAGGTATACATCACTATTTATTCAGGGTATTCATAAGCCTGAGAGTCAATCTTCTCAAGGATTGCAATATTAATACCTTTATAAAGGCAAAATCAAAAAGTGTTATTACACTAAAAACATCTTACACCTCGTGAAGGTCTTTAAATACAGGGGTACGGCCCCGACCGCGAGAAGAAGTAGAGGCACGACCTCGACCACTTTGGAAGCCATGGCCCCAATTACTTTCCTCTGCTGTCCTCATTAATTGAGAGGGCGTAGGAGACCCCCCCTCTACTTCTCATAATTGCAGGTCGAGCAGGAGACCCTTGAGCTCCAGGAATAGGTGGCACTTCTCTCCCCCTCCCACAGGATGTCCCTTCTGGAGGACTTACCATCCCTCAAGATGTATCACCTCGGACATGAGACCTTATCAATGGTCCTGAATTCGGGACTGAAGAAGGCCCACCTAACTCCCTCCTTGATGATACTGAAGGCGTGACAAACACACCTTGAGCTTCTAATTCCTTTATTTGGAACCTGCAAGCATTCAGCTTGGCCTGACACATCCTCCAGTCATCTATGATGGAGGAAATCTTATGATTCACGGTGATGTTTTCATTCTGAAGGGTAGGATACGAAGGTCCTTCTCGTGACTCTCACCCTTGATCTTCATTATGTCACTCCTGGCTTTCCTCCATTCTTGGTCATAGTCCTTATTGGCGGCCAAGGCTTTGTTGTGTTCATCTTCTAGGTCCTTATACCTCGCCTGAAGATCACTCAACTACTGGTTCAGCTCAGCTCTCCGCTCTAGAGCTATCTTGAGCCCACCGTGAAGACTCTCACATTCTTCTCGCACGAGGCTAAAACAGCCCTTGGAATCATCCAAATCTTCCTTCAGCTTCCTGCTCTTTTGAAGAACAGTTTCATACCGGACCTGCAATTTAGCACAAGCAGCTACGCAACACTGGACATAAAGGAAGACATGGAATTATCAAATTCATGAAAGAAATATATTATTCGGAGTACATGGATATCAAAAGAATGAATAAAGGGAAAAATTCCTAAATAATGAGAGAAGGTTCTAAGGAGTTACAATCTTTGGTCCCCCATCCTGAGTCTCAGGGTTCTCATTTGAAGTCTCTGCAACCGGCTTCTCCACCAAGTATGCCAACTCAGGATACAGGCTGCACAACTTCTCCTGAAATTCCTCAAGATTTAATGCCTTCTTCAAGGATTCTAGACTAGTCAATAGACTAGTCTCAAACCCCCCAATCTGGCTAAACTCTGCTCGGAACTTCTTCAGATCCTCCGGTACTTCCGGCCAAGTATAAGCAGGAGCCAACCATCCCTGAATCTCCTCGCTGAGAACTCCCTAAAGATGAGCCCACATCTCTGAAAGCTCGGACTTATGGTAGAATTCGCCATACTTTTGGCGATGGGCCTCCGTCTCTGAACAGTTAAGGCAGAAATCTATTATCAGCCGAACTAGCCGCCTCTGACAAGTAGGATCAACATATCGGTCTCTCTCCGCTTTCACCAAGGCCATATTCCTCTTCAGCTCTAGGAAGGAACCATCAGTCAACCTCTTCTCCTTCTTTAAAGCCTGGTTCTCCTCCTCCAAGGCCTCTCTCTTGGCCCTCTCTTGTGCCACCTCATCCTGGAGGCGTTTTACCACATCAGAAGGCTCCTTGGATCTCTTGGACATCTCTTCCTTCACCAGTTCCAGCTCAGATTCCTGTCCTTGACAGTGGCTATACAGTGTCCGGATGGAATCGTACATATGCTTCACTTGGTTCAAAAACTGTGAAAAAAATAAAGACAGTTAGATGATTACACCCCTAGTTCTGTTAAGAGCTAAGTTGATCGTACCTGGCTAATCTCAGGACATCCTGGAACCATCTCGATCAGGGCCTCGGGAGGAGGAGGTGACACATACTTCTCGAATTCTTCTAGTGGTCCGAGCTCGAGCCTTGGCTTTTTTGAAGACTTTTCAGCAGAGTCCCCTGAGTCTCAAAATCTCTCTTTTTATCACCATTGATCGGTAGTCCCCTCGACTCAACTATCTGGGCCAACAAGTTTGCCGCCCTATTTGTCTTGGAAGCACCCACTGCACACAAAAGGAATGGAGTTAGCGTAAGAAAAGATTGGCACAGTATGGACAAAAATGTCATACATAACCAAGAAGAAATACCCTCATCCGAACCTACTATAGGAGTTGTCATCATAGCTCCCTCGGGATTACCGAACATGGTTGGGAGGACATTAGAAGTCCGAGACACCTCCTTTCTAGGACATCGAACTAGGGCAGAACCCTCATCCTCTTCCTCATCTGATGGATCTAGAGCCACTGGAACAAATAGGAAATTTTCCTCCTCAATCACCTTAAGCCGTGATTGAGTCTTCTTGGGTCCTTGAACCAATCTTTTGAACCGACACCCACGTCGAGCATCCGTCATCAGACCTGAGATTTCCCTATCTACTTCTTTCTTGGATATCTCTTCTCGAGCAGTTCTCTCTTCTAGTGCCCTAGAGGCCTGCAACGCCTTAGCTGCACCAACTGGATCCTGTTCCATAGACAGAAGGGCTTCAAACCAATTAATCTCAACACCCTTTGGCTAATCAAAATGTTTCAACCTCAAATAGCTGCAATTTTGAAGAGTTCGGCCAGGCAGTTGATTCAACCAACTATATGTCTCAATAGGCCATGGCCAACCCATTTGGTGATCTCCTGATACAAACTTACCCTCTCTAAGTTTGATCCTATCTCTCACCAAATCCCTAGCTATATTTAGCAGTTTACGGGAAGACTCAACTTCATGCCAAATCTCATTTTTGATCTCCTTGTTCCAATGAGGAACTTCATACTTTGTCCGATCAAAGGTTAGTTTTACCTTATCCCATTCCTCGCATTTCATAGGAAGTACAAAAAGCTTACCTAAGTAAGTAACCCGAGAAGTCAAAATCACAAATTGTTTAGCAACGGAAACCTTATACATAGTTCGCAACAAGGCAAGACTCGGACTATAACCTTTACGGGCACACCAAGTTAACAAGGCCATAATGATTACTATCACATTGGCATGCAGCTGCCCTGGATGCACCTTATAACACTGAAGAAAATCATTCAACGGTGGGGGAAAAGGGAAGGCTAACCCATGCTGCAGAAATCTCCCATATATGACCCCCCGGGTTGGAGTTACTAATTCAAATGCAGACTTATCTTCTCCAAAGTACATGAGATCAGCATCTTGGGGAATCAAAAAGGGACAACCTTCAATGAAGATAGCAGCGTCAACACGTGCTTTATCCTCCTTCACCGACTTTTTACTACTACCTTCACCATCCATGGTTATTCTACCTTCGGATGCATGCACTACTATGGGGTTATTCTCCTCTATCTGAGCCCTCCTGGCCATTACCCTCAACCTCTTCTCTTCCTCAGAGGCTTTCTTCTTCAGAATTACAGGTTTTTTCCCACTCGCTACCTCGACTCTGCGGCGGTCACGGGAGCTACTCTCCTTGGCCTGAGCATGTACATACTCTCCCTCATCATGATGGGGGATGGAAATCGTTTTACTACCATTACTCATGGGGGGAAATACACACACAAAGAGAAAAGGAAAAAACAGACACAAGGAAATGTACGGAGTAAGAAGATAGTACTTACTGATGATGGAAGCAGAAAGCAGAAATTTGGGGCTTCAGAGTATGAATTATTGATGCGTCTTCTGAACTTGGAAAGAAGGAATTTCGGATAAGAAAGACAAGAAGAATGATTTGGGAGATTTAACCCAAACCCAGACAACATTTATGGCGATTAATTATCTCGATTCAGGTTCCGATGCAAGCAGTTGGAGAGACGGGGGATAGACCGCCTCTATTTACCAATGACTACATGACACGTGTATCTACCATCTGGATTTCAAAGGAAGCTAATCTCAGCCGTCCATATATTTGATGGAATACGAAACAACTTTAAGCTAGATATTCAGAAGGGTAAGCCCGAAAGGACAGTCCTAGAAGTACACCCCGAGCTTAACACCCCAAGTTATGCTCCCTCGAGTTATTGGTCTTCCCTCGAGAAGCAGGTCTCTCTTTCAACCTTCGAGATAGAGCATTCTATATTCTGAAGATCTACCTTGGGGCTACTAATAAGTCCATGGTTCGTGTTCGGACCTCATTCATACTCGGACCAGGGCCCGAGAAGGGTCGTGGGCTCGAGATACGCGGAGGGTGGATCCACAGGTCCATCAATCCTAATCCTTATAAGGAATGCGTCTTTTATGAATGTTCTACAAGGAATATACATCCTCTCAAAGATGATAATGCAGTCATCCTAAACATGGTAATACAACCATGACCGAAATACACTTCTTCTATACATGGTAATACAACTACTATTCCCATAAGAGTTGTAGTAATACCATAAATACATATCTTGGTGATCTACGGATTGTAGCCATATAAATACCAAAAGGTTTGGTAGACCTCTCTATCTAATCTCATACTATATACATTACGCCTTAAGAAATATACTGACTTGAGCGTCGGAGTGTCTACCCTCGAGACACCCGGGGCTTTGTTTTGCGGATCAGTTCGAGAGCCTGGTTCGTCGTCGAAGTGTTGGTGTCCGGCATACATCAGGGAGTTCCCAATCTTCACCTAAATCCTCGAAATTAGCTGGTAAAATGACTCCATGTTTGCGAGCAAACCACTTAAAATCATTTTCCATGGTTGTTTGAATGGAATCAATTTCCTTCCTCGCCTTCTTGTACTTGGCATCTTGAGCATTATTTGAGGCTAAAGGATGTTTACCATACACATCCTTAGGTCGGACATGAGAACCATACCCCCTAACGGTGCCAGGATGATCGTCCCCCATCCCCTTGTTCAATATGTCACACCTTTTCGTATGGGTGAATTTTCCATCGACTTCCTCTTGTTTAGCCAATGCCTAATTTTAAAGTGGGCGAAACCATGACAATAATTTGATTAGATAGATAAAAAAACATTTCTCTACAACATATCATAAAAACACATTTTCTAATTGACTTACAATTTTTTTGGCAAGTTCAAGAGTTTAATCGGCTTCATAAACGCCACTAGGATTTTGTCTCAATTTAAGGAACGACTCCCACCTCTCAAATTTGGTCGGGATTCATCCTAGTAGTGGTCTCCCTTGCCTCCTCTTCTGCCAAACTCTCGTCCATTTTTTGCTTGACACGATCTTCATATTCCTCCTCTATGAAGTCCTCCTCCACTCCATTATATCCCGAGCGACTATAGTGATGAATCATTTTGTTTGATTTCGCTAGTTCTACCATTATCTTCATGAGTGCCCTATTTTAAAAACAACTAACATAAGTAGCAACATCGAACACTATAGTATAATTTGAAAGAAGAGAAAAATCTTACATCATCCAATAGCTCCTGTGCATGGATTTTGAAGATTTCCCAACTCTCGGGTTGGATGTCCTTATAAACCGTCCATGGCATGATGTTCTTCTTATTTCCGTAGATATACTCATTCCTTAGCATATACCTATGTTGACGTGCACACTTCGAGATCTTTTGCAAAGTCACACGGTCTAACATCGTCATGTCGGGGGCGGTAATAGTGAACGGTTCTTAAAATAATGACACAAATGATTAGTTGTAGATAGTAAGATCCAAATTATAATGCACTCACGATTGTAAAACATGTAGTAAAATTCAATTAAAAAAACCACATCATACCTTGCATTCTTCAATCAATTCTAATTTACGCTCCATCGGTACTTTGGTCCAATCAAACCATCTAATATCATGTCTTGTTCTTGCGATTTTACCAACCCAACTAGACCAATATTTAAGCTCTACCCCTATGGCTATTCCTAACCTATTGAATTCCATTAGAGTGGAAATACCCGCTTGCCAACGCCTTTGTATTTCTCGACATAAGTTTCTAGGAATTTTTGTATCTACAACCAATTGCTCTTTTGTGGATGACTTGACCTTCTTCTTCGTAGGAATTTTCTTTTTGTTTTGTTTACATGTAGGAGCCTTTATTAACAAATTAATCACTAATACCAAATACAAGCACTTGTCCACTAATTCACCTACAAATAACAACTAAAAAATTTCAATTTCTCCGACAATAAAAGAGCTAGGGTGCATTTAACAAAGAAGATATTAGTATAAAGATTTAGCTAACAAAGAAAAAGACAATAACATAAATGAACCCTAAAATAGATAATTAATGCATCAACTAGAATAGGGTTTGGATTTGATAATATTTGGTTACCCCATAGCCCATATGTATGTTTGCATCGCACGTGACAAAGCAATACAAATGGGTTAATAAAGGTAACCAATTGTACCTCTATTTTGGAATGAAACACCCCCAAAATAGTCGAACTTCTAGAATAAATGTACAACTTCAACTTTTTGTGAGGTTCTTTAGTTTGATTATTGGATTTGGCTAGTGTGATATTGTACAATTGATAAGATATTGAGAGGGAAGAGTGGTGTAGGAGGAGAAATAATGAGGAAGAGACAAGTGGGTTGGAAAGATAATGAATGAATGAACCCACGTGATAGGTTTTAGTCTGATCTGATGCCGAACCGGATGGTTTACGAAATCGGAACTGCCACTCTTTTTAAATAAAAAGTCATTTCCGAAATCGTAAAGTGACTTGTCCAAAATATTTACGATGGCGCAATTAGACCGGGTTGACTTTTTTAATCAAGCAGATTGAAGTCATCTTAATCTTCCCTTTACGAGATCGTAAATAGGTCGTAAGCATCTTTTACGGAGGGGGCACAACGTTTACGAAATCGTAAACCACCCGAAATAAAATGTTTATGAGCCGGAAATGTAGCCGGGTTTGTCACTGGATTTTAATTCTCATAATTTGATTTTTTTTATCTTAGCAATTCCGAAATCGTAAATGGGTCATAAAATATTTTCTGGATGGGGCACTACATTTACGAGTTCGTAAACCAGCCGAAACAAAAAAATTTACTAGCCGAAAGTGTAGCCGGGTTTGTCACTGGATTTTAATTCTCAGCATTTAATTTTTTTAGCTTAGAAATTCCGAACTCGTAAAGTGGCCGGTTAAATGCAACTTTCCCCAATTCAACTTATTTACGGACCCATTTCCGATTTCGGAAATAGAAAGAATGTGGTTGCGGGTGATTTACGATATCGTAAACTCTAGATGGTATATATAGTCAACTACGTTTTTGTGATTCAAAAAAGCCCCAAATCACAAACTCACAAACCCTACCACCCCATTGAATCAATTCCAGCGACATAATCATGCCTCCAGCTAGGCCAAAGCACAAAGCTAAGAGGGGCGCCCCTACATCACCCGATGCTCAATCACCATCCCCACCACCAAACCCTAAGCTAAAGAAGCTGAAATCGAAGAAGCCCCCCACCCCACCTGTAATTGAAACCGAGTCAGAAGACGATGAGATGGCTGGGTTGGAGTCTAGCAGTGAGGAGGAGGCTGAGGGTACCCATGGAGAGCGTGGGGAATATGTGGAAGAGGAGGAGGTGGAGGAGGAGCCGCTAAGAAGGCCGGTAATGCTCAAGCGTGCCCAGCGTCATGAGAGAGGTGGCGATGAGAGCAGAAGACCAGGTCACAGCCAGCGATTTTACGATTCAGTGGCCGAGCAGAACTATGTCAAGTGGATTAGGTGTGGCATGTGCGACTCAAAGGTGCTAAAATCCAACTCTGTTTGTGATTTAGATTTTAATGAGTCAATTAATTATCTTCGTCCTAGTTTTTTGCATAACCTAATCATGTGTGATGAGCCTACCTACAAAGATGAGGTTAGACAGTTTTATGCTAATCTAGGTAGATTCACAACCACTAGGATGTCGAGTAGGGTGAATGGTGTGTTAGTACCCGTTGATGAGTTTGTGATTAATGAGGTGCTAGAGTGCCCATGGGTTGATTCTACTCATCTGAGGCCTCAAAATAAACAGGGTCCCTATGATGTTTTCACATTCAATAGGTGGGCGACAAAGTCTAATAAACAACCTTTATACATGGCTGAAATGGGCCGTAAGTACTTCAAGTTAGATGAGCCATTGGGCAAAGGGACTGCAGAGACTGATTATAAGATATGTGTTGACCCCAGAGCAGAGGTTGGTTTTTGAATGGGTTTGTTATAATGTTCTGCCCACGGGAGGGCATGCCACCGAGCCCACCACTGGTCGCCTGCTTGTATTCTACTACCTGATGGAGGGCATCCCAATAAAACCTGTATATACCATGTATGAGTACATGAGAAAGTGTGCTCCTTTGTTGGACAAAAGGTTTCCATACGGTGGGCTTATCACTGCGCTTTGTAGGAAAGCCAATGTGCCTCTCTTGGATCGGCCGGTTATGCAGTCCTACTATGATGACAGGTGGATCGACCTGAAGAATTGGGTGTTTGACACCAATACAGGAAAATTCAAGGAAAAGACATTAAAACCCGGTGCACAGGGAAAGGTGGCAAGGAGAAAACAAGCTCGCGAGGAAGCCGCCGCTCTAAAAACTGCTGCGGGTGAGTTCCACTAAATTCAGTCATTATAGTTGTTTATGAGTTTGATTTTGGTCTTTTTTTTCCTAACCAGTTAAGTGTCTGAGTTGTAGGTTAACGGAAGGGGATTTTTACAAAGATCTCGAACTTGTTTTGTTGTTTTTCTAGCCAACTAGAAACGACGAAGAAGAGACTAGATGCGATAAAAGCAGATCAAGAAGCGTACATCCAAGAGAAGGGTCTCCAAATCATGCGGAGTGAGGATGAGGAAGATGTGTATTACGGCGACCTTGCGCAAGTGAGTGAGGATGAAGAGGCCACACATGATGCCACACATAGTTCCTCGACTTCTAATGCCGCGTCGACCTCACAAGCCCCCTCAACTTCCCAAGGCCCCTCACCTCCCCGAGACCCCTCAACTTCACAAGACCACGACTTCACCCAGCATGGTTTGTTTCAAGGATTTGATGGCGAGGTTTATCCGTAGATCTTTTGAGTTGTTGAAACATTTGTTATAAATTTCGCTTAAGATATTGTGTCCTTTGAATACTATTACAATTTGATCATGTGTTACATATTGTATGAATTAATTACAATCTTTTTAAATCAATTTGCCCCTTCAAATACATTTTAAATTGTCATTATCATCTGTAACAAGCTGATCATGTTTTTTTTGGGTTAGGCAACTGATTTCCGAACTCGTAAAGAGGCCGGAGAGAGTTTCTTTTGGTATACGATATCGTAAATCACTCGGAACAAGTGTATTCAAATAAAATAAAATTTAGCTATTCCGACAGCGTAAAGAATTATATAATTATGAACACGAAGAATTCACGATATCGGAAACTGGCTGGAACGGCATTCTGAGGGCTGTTTCCGAAATCGTAAACTAGCCGGTGCACACTATTTCCGAATCGTATAAAGCTCATTTTAGTTGAACAAATGAAATTAAAGACATGAATAAATTTGGAATTAATAAATTAATTATGTTAGTAGTAGCAACTGATCAAACAGTAAAGAGAGGGAAACTGTGATGCTGAAGCGTCTCATATTATGTTTTGCACTTATTGAATACTCTACATACTATCTTATATCCATTCATGCCGGTTTGCCTACAATGACCCAACTTGTAATTCCGCCATCTTGAATACTGAAATGTAATTGATTACAACAACCTTTTCTGATTCCAGAGATTGTCAGATAGAAATTCACTGCAACTGATCCCTTTAATAAACCAGAATTCCTTTATGTTTTGAAACGTATGCAGTAATTCTTTGTGAGTAATTACTTTACACCGAAATAAGATTAAAGAATATGGGAAGAGGACCGTTGTATGGGCAAATTTTACAAATTGTTCAATTGTCATTTTCAACTTAGACAATACTCTACATCTTATCTTCTAATCATAAAACATTAGCAACTGTTACTGGATACTTATTCTCTCTGATGGCCATGGAAGAACCAGAAGCTGACGTCATTCATTCCGGTTCACTCTCTTTCAGTTTGCGATAATGTTTCAGTGAAATACTTTGTTCTATTGATTTCTTTTATTTGTTTACAATTCAGTTGGTTGATAGTTTTCTTCTAGTAGCTTGCTACTAAGTTTGATTGTTCATAATATAGTTTGAATTCCAGATCGTTACATACTATGATTAAATATTTAACTTAGATACCAAATTTAATTGAGGTTGTCTTGCGATTTGTATGAAATGAAATTCATGATATGTAGCAACCTTTGATCGGATTATGTTTTTAAACTGAATTAGCATCAAAAGTATGATTACTAAATTAATTTTGATAAATGTGACTTATTTACGGCTTCGGCAACTAGCAGGATTAACAGTTATTTTATATTTCCGATTTCGGAAATAAAATTGGGGAAAAAATTGTCCCACTGTGAGTGCTTTACGACACCGGAAATAGGAATGGGGGTAAATGAATTTAATGTTGTGTGATTTCCGAACCTGTAAAGTGCTCGAAAATGATTTTCCGGGTGGTTTACGATTTCGGAAACGGGAGACATATAAAACAAAAATTAACTTAATTATCTGCAGTCTTATGTCCCAAATCAGAAATCTCAAAACTCAATCTCCACCTTCAACCCCTATCTAGAGTCACCAATCAGCCGTCCAAATCCATCAAGCTCGGCTTTTAACCACATTACCAGTTCTGACATCGCAAATCCATGGCACCCAAGAAGTCAAAAGCCAAGGCTCTACCAGTCCAGGAGGAAGAGGAGGTCGACTATGATGATTCGATTTTTTTCTCCAAGGCAAATGAAGAGAGGTATGAGTACGTTCATGATCAATGCAATATTCTTGATAGTTATTATGTTGATCGTGATGATGTGGAGGATTTGTTGCTTGGTAATGTCGTAGAAACCCTAGGTAAACACTATTTGACTGAATTAGTGTTTAATAGTCGTGAGACTTATTCTGAAGAGGTATGTCAGTTTTATGGTAATTTGCATGAGTTGGAGGATGGTAGTTGCACGACAGGGGTGAATGGTATGAAAATGGAAGTTAGTTGGAATTTGATAAACCAGGTTTTAGGTTGTCATTACCTGAAACCTGAAGATTGCCACCCTCAGAAAGAAGATGGCCCTTACAATGTCCATTACAAGGGCCATATGCCAGATCACCCTGATAAGATGCACGTCCTGGATAAAGTATCGTTAGCTGAGAAGTACTTTGGGCGCCACAACTCCAACCCTGGAGCTGCAGCCAACAAGTTCAATACAAAGTTCATGGCTTTAGAGGAACGTGTTTTGTATGAGATCATGCACAAGACCATAGTGCCAAGTGCAGGTTATTCCACAGAGCCAAACACCACCACTGCCATGGAGTTCTTCTATCTTGCAGAGAACAAATTGACAAACCCTGGATTCACTATCTTGGAGCAAATGAAAATGGACGTGAAGGGGAAAAGGCCATGGGATAATCTACCCTATGGTAGTTTTATAATTTTTTTTCTGGCCGGAAGCTTTATGTTGTCGTACAAGAAACCTTTCTCATTTAGTTCTCCGTCGGGTATTAAGTAGGAGAAGTTAGACCTAGATTATTTTGACAGTAGAGGGATGGTGGTATTTGATGGAGCTTGGATGAACAAGCCACCCAAAACAAAGAACAAGACGATGCAAAATGTTGAGAAGCAAGGTAATATTCTTTAACATTTGTTTGTTGTTTTGAATTTGTTGTTAGTTTTTACTTAGTTATTACTTAGTTATTTATATTCTTTAATATTTTTATGGCAGAAATCGACGAGAATGTGGGGTGGAAACAATTTACAAGAGCATGAAGTCAAAAATCCCATATTTCTTGTACGTGAGCAAGGAAGCGCGGTTAGTTGAAAAGAGGGAGCGAGCTATTCGTAGAGCCGAGCGCAAGGCGCTGATGCAGGGTGATGGATGTCTATGACCCGCACTTGATCACGAACTCCGCTCACTAACTGATCTGCAAAACAAAGGCCCCGGGTGTCCCGGGGATAGACACTCTGACGCTCAAGTCAGTATATTTGCGTAAGGCGTAAAGTATGAGATTAGATGGTGAGGTCTACCAAACCTTTAGGTTATTTATATGCTACAATCTGTAGATCACCAAGATATGTATTTATGGTATGAATACAACTTTTATGGGAATAGTAGTTGTATTACCATGTATAATAGAAGTATATTTCGGACATGGTTGTGTTACCATGTTTAGGATGGCTGTATTACCTTCTTTGAGAGGATGTATATTCCTTGTAGAACATTCATAATATACGCATTCCTTATAAGGATTGGGATTGATGGACCTATGGATTCATCTTCCGCGTATCTCGAGCCCACGACCCTTCTCGGGCCCTGGTCCGAGTATGAATGAGGTCTGAATACGAACCATGGACTTATCAGTAGCCCCAAGGTAGATCTTCAGAATATAGAGTGCTCCATTTCGAAGGTTTGAAGGAGAGACCTGCTCCTTGAGGGAATACCAATAACTCGAGGGAGACTAACTTGGAGTATTAAGCTCGGGGTGTCCTTCGGGGACTCTCCTCTCGGGCTTACCCTTCTGAATATCTAGCTTCAAGTTCTTTCGCATTCCATCAGGACACGTGGATGGTTGGATTTGAATCTACCTTCTTGAATTCTGAGGAAATTGACACGTGGTCTTGATTCATTGTATCTTCTGGCGGTGAGGAGGACCAACCTTCCAATTGCCTGTATCGTTTCGCGACTTGAGGTAATTACTCCACTTAAATGTATGTTAATTACTGGTTATATAACCAATCAATTTTTCCTTGTGTTTATCATCAATTTTCATCCAAGCGATTTTAAGCTTTTCCATCTCTGCAAAAATTCTCAACTAAACTCTTGTCTTTCTTCATCATCTTCTTCTCATAACCTTTTTTCCCCCCATTCTCTATATTGCCATGCCGTCAGCAAAATCTTGCATTCCCTCTGGCAATGGAGAGAATGTTCCCGTGGCTCGTGACTTGCGTACTCTATTCCTGGAAGTTGAGTCTGGGGAACTGATGGAGGTTACTATTGCTACACCGCTGTAGGCGGTAGCTGTAGTGGCAGATGACGGTGCCTCCGGATCAGAGATAGACCCTAATGTGAAGCCCAAGTTGATAAACGGGTTCCGGCTACCGAAGGTGTGAATGATGTCACCAAGGTGGTCGACGAAAATACCCTGCAATTTTTGAAGTCATGCAGGTTGTCGTACCCCATCGAGGCTGATTTGAGGCTCGAGGACAAGACTACTCCGGTCAAAAATCTTGTGAGACCCACTGGAGGGGTAGTATATGGCAGGTTCTTGCAACAGGGTTTGAGTTTTTCTTTTCCCCTTGTGTTTTCACAGTTTCTTCAGCATCATCAGCTTCACCCTTGTCAGATTCACTCCAATGTGGTGGTGACAATGATGGCTTTCATCTCCTGGTGCTCCCGGAAGGACTATGAGCCAAGCCTGGATCTATTTAGGAGCTTGTTCAAGCTGTTCTGTTTCAACGAGCGTGAGCACATTACCCTTACTCCTCGAAAAGGCAAGGTCTTCACATTTCCTGACAATAGCGGCAAGTGGGAGGACATTCGGCTAACCTTTTATCGAACAAAATATGAGGTTCCTGACTGGAATCCGAAGCCGAAGGACGTTGTGCCTCTTGATGTCTTTGATATGCCTGTTCATTTTAAGGGCATCGTTGAGAAGCTCGTGAAGGAGAAGATTGTCTTACAAGAGGGAGGATCTGTGCGGGGGGCTCATGGCTCGGTGTGGCAGTGGCCTGCTATCACCTATTCTTATCTATTAGATGTTCCTCGGTCCAAATCCACGTCTAGCTTCCTGAAAAAGGATCGAGATTGGACCCTCCCTGATAAAATCCAGGGAGATGAGAGGAAGGCCAGGAAACGGACTACTAGGAAGTCACCCCGAAATCAGGGTGAATCTTCTTTCAGTCAATCTTCTTCAGTAATTTCTGTTTTAAAACAGATTAGTTGTCTGGTATATTTCTTTTACCTAGCGTATTTACACTCTTTTTTTATGTATACAGCCTCTCCTCCAAAGAACAATATCAAGAAAGGGAAAGCCAATCTCCAGACCATAGATGAGGAGGTAGAGGAGATTGAAACGGAAGCTAGGGAATCTTCAGATGATGATGAATCTGACCTTGAGCTGGTGGTATCTGAAGAAACTTCTCTGAAGAAACTGAAGTTTTATCTGAATTGCCCAAAGGAAGAGGATGGTCAGGCTTCTCGGAGGTCTTCTAAGAAGTATCCCTTCGTCGCTGAGGTAATTATCTCTCCCTTTCTGCTATACGAGTTTCTCAGATATCAGGTTTTTATATATCTTCCACTTTCACAGTTAATGGCGGATCTGTCCACGGTGGGGTGTCGAACTAATGATGTGATCCGGCACTTGTCTGATTCTGTGATGGAATTACATGTCAAGTGTCGGGCCTTCAGGGCAAAGAAGGAGAAGATGGAGGCCGCCCTTTTGACCATGACAACCGAGTCTACCGCGCCTACTCCTCCTGTTCAGGCTTCATTGAAGGTGACTCAACTGGAAGCCAGGGTAAAACAGCTGGAGGCCGAGAAAGAGGACCTGCTGTTGGCAAATAAATCTCAGGATAAAGAGCTGGAGACTTATCGGGATATTGCAGAGGAGCTGGCGCAAAATCAAGCCGCGGAGAAGGACCTAGAGGAGACCAAACGACTCCTAAAGCTTTGGAGGCCTTCGTTGCTTGTAGCCCCGAATTTCAGAGCCACAGGGTGAAGTATGGGGATTTATTCCATTCCTCTGAGCTGCATGAGATCTTGGGTGGCGTTCTGCAACTATGCCAGTCCGAGAAGGAGGTAAAGATGATGGAGGAAATCTTTTCTCATCCAGATGCTGCTGATAAGCTTTCCGCTCTGACTGCTAAACGCTGGATCCCTTCTCTTGAACAGGTTCTTAATCGTTCTACTGGCAAGGTTGAGTAATCCCAGCAGGTTTGCTACCTTACTTGCTGGCATCTTCTCGTCAGCCTCGGTCTCATGATTTACTGGAAAGGAGTACCAGTCACGGTTGTTAAGTTCACGCAATTATCCATGATGAACACTCTGCGAGCTTAATGTTGTTTGGCTTCTTCCTTGGGTGTCCTTTGACAAGGCCTTTAATGTCACAGCGTGCAGAAAAGGTTAAAATAGCCCATCTCTCAAGTTTCACTTCTGGTGAAGTCTTAGGAAACCCTATTGGGTATATCTTAAAGTACCATATTCTGATGTAATAACACCTTTCATATGTCCTTTTTAGGTTCGAGGTTTAGCCTCTTATGTGCCCTTTTGAGGGTCTTGTTTAGAAGTATCATATTCCGATGTGATAACACCTTTGATATGAACTATTTGTGTTCAAGGTTTTTCCTCTATGTGTGCCCTTTTGTGGGTCTTGTTTAGAAGTATCATATTCTGATGTAATAACACCTTTGGTATGAATTTCAACTTTTGTTTTTGAGGTTTCTCCTCTTTATGTTGAGATGATTGATTCTCGAGCACGTCTGCACTTTTGGTCTATAGACCTCAATCAAGCACTTTTTTGAAGTACTTTATCTCGAACCTATCTCTTTTATTCAAAACGATTGGTATTTGAATATTGGATCCTAACAACTTATAAGTTGACCAATCATATACCTTATAAGGTATATAGTTTTTCATAGCAATTAATGTTATACTTAAGACAACAATCCTCTTTTTAGAAAAAGAATTTAAGATTGCTTATTATAAAGACAGGTATAAAAATATCATGACTTCAATCTAAGTTTATAACTTTAAGAATAGAAGTAAAGTAAATAGTTGGTTTGAGTTTGATTACCCGTTTGTGCTAGAGCATACTTGTCTCAGACCTTGATGAGACTTTTCGGACGTTCTTGATAGTCTCGAACCTTTGTGAGGCTCTCCATTGAGTTTTTATCTTCTGTGGTACTTTCGTAAGTTAATCACATTCCATCTTCATGGTATAGGTTCCCCCTTCATGGTTTCCAAGAGGTAGCTTCCCCCTGGATGGGATTCTAATACTCGATATGGACCTTCCCAGTTCGGGGCTAGCTTCACTTCCACTTCTTTCTTACTTTTTTCATTTAACCTCATTACAAGGTCTCCTTTAACGAAAGTGGCTAAGCGAACTCTTCTATCATGGTAGCGCTTGACTGTTTCCTTTACCTTGGCCTCGTGGATTGTAGCATTTGCTCTATTATCCTCTAGGAGGTCAAGGTCGAGACGAAGGTTTTCTTTATTGGCCGTGCCATCTTCATCATCTGGTTGAGAAGTACGGGCAGAGGGGACCCCAATCTCCATGGGGATGACCGCTTCGACCCATAGACTAAGCTATAAAGAGTCTCTCCTGTTGCTGTGGCTGGTGTGGTTCTATGGGTCATGATCACGCTTGGTGGTTCTTTGATCCAGTTTCCTTTAGCTCTTTCGAGGCGCTTCTTGATACCGCTTACCAAGGTACGGTTCGTAACTTCTACTTGGCCATTAGCTTCTGGATGGTATACCGAGGTGAGCTTCTGGTGTATGCCGTACTCCGTACATCATTTCTTGAAGGGTTCATTAGCAAATTGTGCTCCATTGTCGGTCACTATGTATCTCGGGATGCCATAGCGACACACGATATTATTCCAGCAAAAGTTCATGACTGTCTTGCCAGTTATGTTGGTTAAGGCTTCAGCCTCTACCCATTTTGAAAATAATCGATGGCCACAATGAGGTACTTGAAGTTACCAGGGGCCGTAGGAAAAGGTCCGACGAGATCTATGCCCCATCGGACAAATGGCCAGGATTGTTGGATGGTAATCATATTCTACTGTGGCACGTGGATCATCTTAGCAAATCTCTGACACTGGTGACAAGAACTGATATATCTTTTGGCATCTTGTAACATCGTAGGCCAGAAATGACCCATCTGTAGGAGCTTTCGGGTGACGGTACGTGGACCTTGGTGGCTACCGCAGAATCTTTCATGTGTTTCTTGTATTAAGTGTTCTGTGTCGGAAGGCCCAACACACTTAAGTAGGGGCTGGAGGTATCATTTCTTGTACAGGATGCTGTTGTGGATGACATATTTTGGAGCTTTAACTCGGACCTTCTGTGCCAGGTGCTTGTCCTCAGGAAGGGTACCTGTTTGGAGGTATTCAATGTAGGGATTCATCCATGTGTCTGAGATCTCAAAAGCCATGATGCTACTCTCTTCGTAACTTCTCTTTGCCAGGGTTTCCATTAGTATTTCTTGAGAAGATCTTATGTTGAGCTCCGAGGAGGCAAGTTTGCTAAGTGCATCAGCCTTGTGGTTACCTTCTCGGGGGATATGATTCAGCTCATAATGTCGGAATTGAGTTAGGAGAGGCTTAACTATCTCGAGGTATTTCTGGAGACTGTACTCTCGAGTTTCATATTCGCCTTTAACCTGTTGAACCACGATCTGTGAGTCAATGAAGATTTCGAGATCCTCGACCTCAAGGTCCTTTGCTAGTTTTAATCTCGTAATGAGGGCTTCATATTCTGCTTAATTATTAGTGGCTCGAAAATCAAAATGGAGAACGTAAGGATGGTCCTTTCCCTCGGGGCTGGTGAGTAAGACTCTAGCACCGCTTCCCCTTGAGTTGGAGGATCCATCCACGTATAGTTGCCATTTTCCGGAGTCCGGAGCTGGGTTTAGTTTGTCGATCTCCACTGGTTCAACAGACTCCATTATGAAATCAGATAAGGCTTGGCCCTTGATGGCTGTGCGAGGTTTATATTGTATGTCATGTTCTCCCAACTCGATGGCCCACTTCATCATCCGTCCCGAAGCGCCAGACTTCTGGAGGATTTGCCTGATCGGGTAGTTAGTTAGAAGGACTATTGTATGTGCTTGGAAGTATGGTCTCAACCGCCGAGAAGCATGGACGAGGGCTAATATCAAGCGCTCGAGAGGAGTATATCTGGTCTCGGGCCCTTGCAGGCCCTACTTACATAGTATATGGGATGTTGCGATCCCTCATTTTCCTTGACCAATACATCGCTGATGGCTAGCTGGGATGCAGATATATAGGTAAAGTGTTTCTCCTTTATCTGGCTTTGACAGTGTCGGAAGTTGCCGAAGATTGTTTTTAAGTTCTTGGAAAGCTTCTCCGCATTCATGTGACCACTCAAACTGGTTTGCCTTCTTAAGAATATTAAAGAAGGGTAGATGTTTTTCCGCTCCTTTGGATAGGAAACGGCTAAGGGCTGCAAGGGACCCTGTCAGCTTCTGCACGTCCATGACGGTTTTTGGAGGTTGCATATTTTGCAAAGCCTCTATCTTCTCGGGGTTTACTTTGATTCCTCGATTGGATACCATAAACCCTAGGAATTTTCCAGCTCCCACGCCTATGGTACATTTAGCGGGGTTTAGCTTCAAGTTGAAGGTCTGTAACGTGTCGAAGGTTTCCTTTAGATCTTCAAAGAAGGCATCGTAGCTGCGGCTCTTTACTACCATATCATCCACATAAATCTCGAGGTTGCGCCCTATCTGAGATTTGAATAATTTGTCTACCAGTCGCTGGTAAGTAGCTCTGGCATTTTTCAATCCGAAAGGCATTATCTTGTAGCAGAAAGTTCCTCCGTCGGTTATAAAGGAGGTTTTTCCTTTATCTTGCTCTGCCATAGGGATCTGATGATATCCTTTAAAGGCATCAAAGAAGGCTAGTACTTGATATGCCGCAATCGCTTCAACTGATCGGGCGATCGAGGGTAAGGGATAACTATCTTTAGGACAACAATCGTTCAGGTTGGTGAAGTCAATGCACATTCTCCACTTTCCATCTGGCTTCTTGACCATTATTGAGTTAGCTATCCATTCTGGGTACTGCACTTCTTCGATTATACGGGCTTTGAGTAGCTTGTCTACTTCGTCCCCAGTGGCTTCAACTCGATCTAGTGCGAAGATGCGTCATTTCTGCTTAATGGGTTTTTGTGAGGGATTGATATTCAGGTAATGTTCCGCCAGGCAAGGGGATACTCCCACCAAGGCATTGGTGTCCCAGGAAAAAACATCTATGTATTGGTTGAGAAGATCTCATAATTAATCCTTTATCTCGGGGGGTAGGAGAGTTCCAACCTCAACGGTTCCTGATTCTCCGAGCTGCATCGGCTCGTATTCGGAGTACTTGGCTTGTTCAAGATTCTCCTTTTCTGGTTCTCGGATAGCTTGAATTGTGCATATTCGAGCTAATTGTTGATCACCTCGGACTGTGGCAATCCCTTTATTGGTGGGGAACTTCATCAACAAATGGTAAGGGACCAGATTGCCTTTGTCTGGTACATCCAGGGCCTTCCAAGGATTATGTTGTATGGCGCTCTGGAATAGATGATCGTAAAGGTGCAATGTAAGGTTATACTCCGAGAACCGTCTCTAACTTGCACCGGTAAAATAGTTTTTCCCAAAGGAGTAACAGGATTGCCAGTAAATCCTGAGATAGGGCTTGTGGGCGTGAGATTATTTTTGTCCAATCCCAGCTGTTCATAACAACTGAGGAACATGACTTCTACTTCGCTTCCTCCATCCACCAGAACTCTTCTGATCATGTTATGGTTTATGTCAACCGTAATTACTAGGGGATCTGAATGGGGAATTTGATTAGGAACCACATCTTCAGATGAAAAAGTAACAGTTCCGTCTAAGCGAGATCTTTTGCTCTCCCACTCCCAGGGAGAGGCTTCTTGCGCCGATCGATGCACACCATTGATGATTCTTCCTGCTCCCTGGTTGCTGGCGTGGCTTGTCTAGTCGTTTTTGACACTTCTTACTCCTGTCGGGGCCGAGAAACGGATTCGTGTACTCCCACGAAGGTTTTAAGCCGGATCAGCCATGAGTTAGAAGGTCGTATAGATCAAGATTAGCCTGCGGGTCCCACCGGGCGTGCCAAATTGATGGATGTCTACGACCCGCACTTGATCACGAACTCCGCTCACTAACTGATCTGCAAACAAACACTACTAGAATATCAAGCCATCTAAGGCAGTTCATCCTACATGTGTTAAGGCAGAAAACAAATGCTTTCCCTGGTAGTGACTTGAATGAGAAAAATCATCTAAGGCGGTTCCTCTTCCGCCTTAGATGTTTTTGGGTTTAAGGCGTTTGTTTCCGCCTTGGATGAAGGCTTATACGCCTTGCTAAAAGCTTACGAAATCGCTAGCGTGAAAGTCTGAATGATATGAATTGGCTCGTTGCGATACCGTAACTAGCAAACGCTAGTCCCAAACAAATGGTTGATTGTTATGTTACGACAGCAGCTTACGGATCGCCAGATGAAATACTAACGAGTTCGCTACATTGAAAAGCCTAGACTGTTATGAATGTGTACGAGACTTGTTACGACTTCCACCGTGCGGATCGCTACTAGTAGTTACGATCTCGTAAGTGTTCCTAGTTTGTCATATATTTATCTGCTGACGAGACTGGTTACGACAAATAGAGGCGAATTGCTCGGTTATAGGTAGCGAACTCGTTACAACCCAAATTAAACAATTCCGGTTAATCAAAACGAGCCAGGTTACGACAGCCACTAGCTACTCGCTAGCAACACCGTAGCGAGGTCGCAACCGAACAATTGTTTTTCATAAAAATGTAAAAATTGTGAAAATGATATTATAAAAATATAATAAAAGTTGTTGGTTCGAGAGAGTTAACGATATCGTAAGTAATATCGCTTATGTGTGTAGTAACGAATTCGCTACTAATCTCGCTTACGTTAAACGACGTCGTTTTAGCACTGGGTGAGCGAGAAAAAAAAATGACGTTACGAGTAAGCTAGACATTCGCCTGGCATTGGCGTGTATGGTTACGAGCTCGACAGAGATCAGATTTGAGAGGCAGAGAAGAACGAGCGATTGGGTAGCGATGGCGCAAAAACTAAGCTCAGAACCAATAAACGACGACGTTTTACCACCGGGTGAGCGAGAAAAAAAAATGACGTTACGAGTAAGCTAGACATTCGCCTGGTTTTGGCGTGTATTGTTACGAACTCGACAGAGATCAGATTGGAGAGGCAGAAAAGAACGAGCGATTGGGTAGCGAGTGCGCAAAAACTAAGATCAGAAATATAATCCGGGCGATTAAAGTAGCGATAGTACAAGATGATCGCAAATATTTTAATGTTACGGGCGAGAGAAGTTACGAACTCGCAGGTAATTCGTAAGTGTCACAAAATTATAGGATTTGAGCCATTTCCACCCATTTCCACTAAAATTGGGTTTCATTTTAATTGTCTAAGCTGTCAATTGCAAGATGCATGGTATCTAAGCACAAAACATGAACATGAAACACTATCAAGCCACAATTTATAAACTAATGCAAGTAATGGAACTCAACAGTATATGCATCCATTTGACAAAAAAAGAAACTAGCTTTTATTGGGAATGTGAGGCCTAGAGATGTACCGAGATCTAATAAGGACCAAGTGTCTAGCCAATGCATCTCTACCATCCTCCAACTCCTTCTTGGTGTACGGTGCATGATTTTCCTCGATAATCTAAGAATATGAAATGTGTTTTTAATACTATTGAATGCAACGTAGATAGTAATAGGTACAATAAGTAGGTTATAAGAATGCTTACGCGATGTAATTCCAGATTATCTTGAACAAGGCCAGCTACACACTCGCTTGCGTACAACATCATATAGTAACCGCACTCCCAATTTGACAATTGCTTTCGGTGCTGAAAGTGAATAAGTATAACAAATGATTTGAAATGAAATCATAGTGGAAATAAATGAGCTTTGGATTTGTACTGTCACCTGAATCTGTATAAGGTTGAAGGGAAGTAGTGTGTCGTCATGTGCACTATGCATAGCAACCTCTAATAAATCTGCAAATTTTGTAGATGGACCTAAGTGTAGCGGGTCCATCCAATACACTCGCTTCAACGATGGTATCATAGCTACAAAACTCCAATGGCCGCTACATATTTTAAGAAATGAAAATGTAAGAACCCGTCTCGAAGAGTATAATGTTTACGAAGTGTAAATATCATATTGTAACAAAGAAAACTAACCCCTCTAGATATGGGCCTATGTAAATTGTCTTGGTCTTGTCACTAAGGATCTTAGAGAGATAAGCAAGTCGTGATTGATTACTTTCATTCATTTCTTGCAAGCATATTGGGTGCAAAAACCCAATGAAAGTCTTTGCATTCAGAGCAAGGCATTGCATGTACCTAAAAAAACAATAGATGGGATATGAACGTATAATAGTGCACAAGTACATGAAAATTCATAACTTGCAACACGATAGAAGAGATGAGATCAAGTAGCTTACATTTGATGTAGTATATGGATTGTTTCGGGAAGGGTTTTATAGTGCCAGAAAAGGGCAAAGTCTTCCCATGGAACGACTAATTCCCTCGCTTCGCCGAACACCTGTTTATTGGAGTAGAAATAGTAAACAGAATCCCGACTATGGTGGCCCACCAGATCATAAAACGTGCGAAGGAATCCCGGGAGTGATTTTATGAATCCAACTTCTCCCACCGACATCGGTTTCTTAGCTACCGGAAAATCTAGCGGGTCTACGACGGGTGAAGGTGTGTTTCTATTAATTGGGATAGAATTAGAATTCACATCAACTAACAACCATTTGGGTCACACAAAAAAACGGCCCAAACCTTTACCCACTGTCGTGCACTCTTGGTACCAACGCATCCTCGACTAACACATGTAGTATAGAAACCCTAACGAAACCAATAGGTACTTTGGCTTCATGATGTAGTGCCATGTCAGGATATGAATTTCCCATTGCAACGTGGCGGGGTTGAGAATTCATCCCACATTCAGCGTACAACTTGCAAGAAGGGGAGTTCTAATGTACAAATAAGGCATGTTTAATTAGGTCGAATTAGACATATTTAAAAAATATCAATAATCATGAGTTGTGTAGAATTATTCATTTGATTGAGGTGCAAGTAATTAAACGTACCTTTGGTTTGGGATCGGATGGTTGTATGTGAACTTGCTCTTTGATAGGGGCCGAAGGTGTGCATATTTCCTTGTTGGGTTCAACAATAGGTTGGTCAACCTCATGTTGTGGTGGGGAAGGATGTGAACCTCTAGACGAGGGTCCATTGATTGGATCGGTGTCACAAAAATCGGATGGAAGAGGATACTTTATAAAAGAACATATATTGGCCAACATTGTTTTCAATTTCTTGACCTCTTGGTCGGATTTTATGGCTTGGTTCAATGCTATTTGGAGTTTGGATGGTTTAGGGTCTTTCCCACTACGTTTGATACCAAACGCCTCTATTTGAGTAACATAACCACCAATTCCCTTAGCTCTTCCCGGATGCTCGGCCTTCCCAAGTGCCCTACGTAGCACATCGTGTTTACCGACAGGGATGAACAAGCCTTCTTCAACTTCACGCTCGACCTCGTCCTAAAAAGGTAGTATAGTAAATGAAAAGTTATTATTGTCATCATTTGTTGTGTTTGATGGTGTGATTGTAGATACTAAAATGGAACATGGTATGGCGTAGTAGGTAAAGCGTACCACTCGATTAGCCACCCTTTTTGCCTCATCACTTGAGTAAGTCCCGTCTTTTTTAATTCTACCCAAGATGAATAATTGTTGTCTACTATATGTTGTAGGGTCTTCGGCAATGACTAGCTTGTTCGCCTCTTCCGCGTCCATGCCCCCATCCACAAGCTCTTTCACCTCGGTTTCATGTTTTTTTTTTGAGGTCTTCCTCCCCACACCCAAGTACCCCGCTCTACCCCTGGTGTAAGGCATAACATTATCAGCAGTGGCTTTGCGCTTCCTATCCCCCAAACCCTTTTAAAAATTCTATGTTATTTTAGGAATAAAGCACTAACCGAAACAAAAATATTTGGCTAATTCGCATGAAACTATTATTGCAAGATGTAGTAAGTAAACTAACCTTTGCGTCATTTTCTAACCATCGTTTCTTGAATGCCTCCCAAGTAAGGGTTACAATGTGATTGTAACGCGTACTTGGATCTTGCCCAAACCTCGTTCCCTTCGGTTTGATATAATCCTTGGCAAGGGTATATTTGTGTTCTCGATGAGCTTTTGATGCGATTTGAAGAGCCTTCTTCTTCACTTGATCATAGGATGTTGCCTCGATAATAAAGGGGCGTTACAAATGTGATCATAAAAATAGTCACACTCACAATTTTCAATTGAAATTAAAAATAACAAGTACCACACTAACCTTGCATTCCTTCCATATATCCTTTTTGATGTCGATGCTTAGTAGCCTCCAATCCGTTGTGTCTAATGGTGTGCGTATCCTACCCGTCTTAGCACACCAACTCGACCATCGCGCGGCATCATCGTCGGGTGAAATAGCAACACCAATGTCATTAAACTTGACATGTGTTAGTATTTTGTTATCGATCCTAATCTCTAATTCGCGACAATGTGTGAGGAGTTGAGCTTCTTTCGATGCGCAAGTCACTTCTCGTTGTCTTCTAACCTCACTTGAACCGCCAACAACATTTTCCCCCCCACTTGAGTCGGAGTTAACGGAACTTGAAGGGCTCTCCATTAAGCTTTCCTTTGTACATTGAATTTAGTTAATGACTAACACAATACTAATAAATCAAAGTTGTACTTTGTAGTAAAAACATTATATTTCATAATCCTAAAATTTAGGGCTAAGCTAGCTACGGATAATTTTAAACGAAAATCTTGATTTTCGTTCAGGACATGCTTCTGACATGATATTTAGTAATAACATGATAAATGGAGGCACTATGTACAAGAAAATCAAATTTTTAGCATATAAGAATGAAAAAAATCGTACCTTTGGTATATGACAAAGTTGTGTCGGTGGAATTGATTATTTTGGTTGGGGATGGTCTACCTTGTTTGTCCCTCTCCTACCCATAACAAAGGATGTTACCAAATTGAACAAGAACCAATAAAGATTGACATTAATTGCAAAAACTATAGGCAAAAATGTGGTTGAGAATTTATTGCAAAACTTACCAATCTTTTGGATGCAATTAGTGGCTAGTTCCACTTTGTTTTGACACAATTGATGTGTCCAACATGTATGGGATGGGTAATGGAGATTTGATGTGAAGAAAGTTGAGGAGATTTGAGAAGATGTGCAAAAGTTTGAACTTTTGGAGATGAAACCCGTAAGAAGTGATGGATAAGATGCCAAAAGTGTAGGGTTTTTCTGTTCTATAACGTGTTTACTTTATTCTAGCTTACCTTGTTGCGAACTCGGAACTCTCTCGTTACGCCTGACGTGGCTATTTACGAAGTCGTTACGTGCTCATGTGATTGCCTTTTATGCTCTACTTTATCCTTCTAGCGACATCGTAACTGAGAAGCTGACATAAAATATGTTACTAGGATGTTGCGAGTTCGCTACAAATGCTCGCTAGAACCCTACTTAAGATTTTTCTTTGTTTTTTTAATGCACTCATACATTTTTAAATAACGATTTAAACGAAATGATGGTATAAGACACTAATCATTCTATTTTAAGAATAATTTTCATTTGTTCCGTCGTATGCTCATGTAGAACGGGATAGGGATTTGGTCACTTAATCTGCAATTACATAATTTGAAAGAGTTTTAAGAAACTTAGTATTTAATTGTAAGACAATAAGAAACTCTACACATCATGTATACGCTTGAAAACGCTATACATCGCTTACCTTTAGAGACAACAGCATAGTAGAGCTTCACACATGAACTACATATATATATATATATATATGCGCAGTTCAAGTGCATTTCATTAGAGATACTTAGTTTATTACAACTCATTTATGTGATTACAAGCACGATTATTGAATTAAACAAAGTATCATGCACACATTCACTCACCAACTGTCATCACTCATCATACTACCGAGTATCGCTTAATAACATTGCATGCTGATGTACTAACATGTACTCTGTTTGACATAATGTGATGTTCGATATATTCCAAATTGAGTATTATACTGTTTAGATATATAATGTACATATTTAAGAATATGATATTGCGTTTAAAAATTTAAACCGAATTATTGATGTTGTACATAGAGTTATGTCATACTGCTTATGTACAAAGATGTACTCTACCTGAGTGAATATCATGATGGATATTTAACAAATAGAGTATTGTACTGCATCTACATAAAATATATATATGTTAGAATGTGAAAATTGCTAATAAGAAATTAAAAAGTTTGATTTTTTAGTTACAATCTAATTAGCTTGTGTAGTAGCGATATCGCTAGTATACACGTTACCACAGTTAAACCCTAAACCCTAAACCCACAAACCCGCAGACCCACAAACCCACATAACCCAGAAAACCAGTTGGCGACGGGGTTGCGATAGTGCTAGTTAGTAGTTATATTAAAAAAAGGCTTTTTGGGTTACGATCTCGCTACTAATTAGAATGATTCTTCCGTAGCGAGTTCGCTACATGATAAGAACCCATAAAAAATGGTTTTTGGGTTTGGGTCTATATTGGGCGTATAAGTGTTGGGCATTAGCTTGTGTAAGTATTGGGCCATAGCCTATGTAAGTATAAGGCCTCAGCCTTGGTGTTTCATGTTCAGTTTGCGCTGGTCGGCGACTTATCGAACCCTTGTAAAATGTAAGTGTATATAAACTGAAAAATCACCTTCTAATCAGCCGATGTGGGACAAATGTTGGCGATCTTTCTTACGAAGTCACTACCTGTGTAACTTATAGTAGCGAACTCGCAACAAGTCGTACTCAGTCGACACAGCCTGTTGTGAGATACTCTAGCGAGTTCGTAACAACAAAAGCTTCACACAATTGTTAGGCTTGAAAATTAGCGATATCGCTACAGTCCACGGACCCATCAGTAAAAACCTTTGAAATTCCATCAGTAATTATTTTGTTAGGGGGTGTGAATGTGGTCAATGAAAAGGTGTGACTGCCTTTACATTTTTCTTCTTTTAATACAGCAATTACTAATTTCAGTCTAGGAACTCTCACATGTTTTTGACCAATGTAGAACCTCACCCCTATAAAACTCAGCCCCTTCTCCCTTTAGAGCCCCATCAGAGCCTTCATTCTCACATTCCCTTCAATCTTCTCCTATTCTTTGCCATCTTATTCCCATGGATTTGACACTTTTCAGCGCCCTCCCAGATGACATGATTCATCTTATAATGATTCGTGTTATGTTCAGACACGTTCTTCGTCGGTATGTGAGCTTCCAAGCGACCGATTGGGCTCGACAATGGCTCACCGACGCTTCTGTAATGGGCCACAGAGAGTCGGCCTATGCCTTGGCTATATTTGCAATCTGCGAAGGTCATGATGCTCAAAGAGGCATGGATGTCATCACCGAGATGAAGAGAACCGACAAGAAAGGCCTCAAGGAAGTTCGGGATCGCGTGCAACTCGAATTGGCTTACGCCTGGGGCAATGCGCACTACAGGGGGTACCTCGATGTAGTAGTGCCTCAGCCTAGATGCTGCCAGGAACATGCTCACCTCAATGACGGCTTCAGGTACCGACGCTACACGAGGGTTGATCCAGCAGACATCGAATGTGATGCATGCACTTGCGAGCAGGAAGTGCTTCACATCCTTCTAACCCCTCCGCCACTTTGGTTGTTGTAGTGTAGTTTCTTTCTTATTTTATTCCGTTGTTTTTTATGTAAAATTTGTTAGGATTGTAATAAGTTTATGTCTGCCGTATTGGCACATTAATTTAATTATTGAAAAGCTTTTCTTGTTTTGAAACCTTGTCCCTTACATTTTACTTTTTCATCGTAATGGTTATTTTTTCAGCTAAATTGCTTGCTAAATCACTAGCTTCATCGCAAAATCAGTTACTGTTGCTATTGTGCGTGTTCCTAGCGATATCGTAAGTATAACGTTTATTAGATGAATCAACACAAGCGAACTCGTCACGTACTCGCTTATATGTTACGTGGTACTAACGATGTCGCAACAGCTCGTATTCAGTCAACAGAGCATAGCTGGCGATTCTCTAGCGATATCGCAACGAGATAAGGGCTTTTGGTAGTATATTGGACTGTAAGTATTGGGCTTTGTCTGACCTGTGACATCAGTAAAAACCTTTGAAATTCCATCAGTAATTAATTTATTTTGGGGATTTGCATGGGGTGTCCATGGAAAGGTGAGAATGCCTTTACATTTTCCTTCCATTAATACCATAGTGACTGCTTTTTGTCTAGGAACTCTGACATATTTTTGAATAATGGAGCACCTCAACCCTTTAAATATCAACCCCTTCTCCATTTAGAACCTCACTAGACCCTTCATTCACACATTCCCTTCTGCCTTCTCATATTCCTTGCCTTCTGCTTCCAATGGATGTGTCTCTATTCAGCACCCTACCAGATGACATGATAAATCTGGTATTGATTCGTGCTGAGTTCGATTGGGTTCTTCGTCGCTACGTGAGCGGAAGAGCGACCGAGTGGGCTCGACAGTGGCTCACCGAAGCTTCTGCAGTAGGTCACACACCGTCGACCTATGTGTTGGCTGTTTTTGCAATCTGCGAAGGTGACATTCAAAGAGGCATGAATGTCATCACAACCATGAAGAGAACCGACAAACAGGGCCTCCGTCTAGCTCGGCAACGCGTCAAAAGAGGTCTAAGATACGCTTGGGGTTGGAGACACTACCTCAGGTACTTCTCAGAAGTAGCAGTTAGGCCTAGGCCGATCAGCTGCATTCCGCATGCTGGCCTCAATAAGTTTGAGAGGTACGATCCTTGGGCACCCCTTGATCCGGCGGACATCACCTGTGATGCATGCACTTGCGATCAGGAACTGCTTCATGTCCTCGGTGAACGAACGATCTACTAGTATTAGTTGTTTGTTCTTCACTATGTATTTTTGTATCACCAGTTTGTTCTTCACTATGTATTTTTGTATCACCAGTTTGTTTCTATTGTAATGAACTTGTGTTTTCCATTTTGGCACATGTACATGTATTTTTTTCTTTTTTTGATATATTGTCCCTTACATTTTATTTATTCATCCTAAGAGACAATATCGTATCAGAAAAATCATTCACTTTTTGTATAGTGCGTGGTCCTAGCAAAATCGTCACTGTCACGTTTCATGATGATTTATTATTAACAGAACACCCAGCGATATCTCAACTAACTAGCACATGTTTACGAGGAACTTCTGATATCGCAACAAGCCGTATTCAGTCAACAGAGCCTAGTTAGAGAATCTGTAGCGATATCGCAGCGTATGTTGTCTACCCTTGCGAATTCGTAACAACAAAGATTGACACATAGAACAACAAAACTTAAATAGCATGTTACACGGCGTCGTTTAGTTTTGTGCGTAAATCTGTTACGAAATCGTAACCAACCTGAATATAAGCTGTCTTGGCAGTGACGATATCGCAAGACGCGAAGCTTTAAATATCAAATTTAAGGATCTTCTGATTTCAAACATCGATCGAACGTCTCAGAGCTTAGAAAAAATAAACAAACCAAAATCTCACATACCCATCCGACAAGAGCAATGGCAAGGACGAAGAATTTGGCACCCAATCCGTTTGTGCAGGGTGCCCGACGTGATGAAGGTCGGGCTTCGGGATCTCAGCCACGGGCGACGGGATCTCAGCCACGGGCGATGGCGGGAACAAGTTCAACCAAATATGATAAGCAAAGATTTGTAAGTTTTGATGCATCCCAAGCCTATTCTAATTACATGGAGCATAGTCAATTGCTAGATTGTTATGTTGTTGATTTTGATCAGATAGAAGAACTAGGTTTGGGGAATGTGTTAAAGATATTTCAATTTCATGAGTTGGGTGACTTGTTAGGTTTGAATTATCCGGCACATAAGGATGAGACGTGCCAATTTTATGCTAATTTTCACCAGTTGATTGAGGAAGAAAAGGAGACAGGTAGGTGGTTCACCAGAGTTAATAAGAAGGACTGCGAGATTGGGGAGGAGTTTTTTAACAAGGCATTGAACGTGTCCTATGCTGTTAACGAGGACTATAGCAACCAACCCCCTCCGGGGTTTTACATTAGAGAACAATGGCCTGAGTATGGGGTTTTGGATCGAGATCAAGTTTTAGAGTATGCTAAGAAGTACTTTGATAGAGATGCTGACGATTTAGGGGTGCCTAGATCTTATAAGTTGGATAAACTTAGTGGTGAGGAGAGGAATGTTTATGAGATGGTCGCTAGGAGTGTCGTGCCTAAGGGTGGTTGGATCACCGAGATGAACTATACTACTGTGAGCATATTTTATTGCGTCATGGAGGAGATACAGTTGAACACAGGCCATGTCATTTTCGAGCACATGAGACAAAGTGTGGTCGAAAATAATAGGACAGTCAAGAAGCTCCCTTACGGTAATTTCATAACCATGTTTCTTACCTCAGTGCATCCCAAGATAAAATTATCTCCAATAGCCCAGGAGTGTTGCTTCTATACGATGTCATATTTTGAGAGGAAATGTAAGGTTTAGTTGATTGATGGTGTGTGGCAGAAAGTAGCGGATGGACCCAAGAAACCGCTACAGTTTAATCCTGAAGAAGTCAGAGAGAACGTCGAAGGTTAGCCAAACTAAACCCCTACAGTTTATTTTCTGTTTTATACAATTTATTTGCTATACTCACCCTTTTTTTGTTTCACTTACATGAACAGGTGTACCCTCAGAGGCATACTACAAGGGTGTAGAAGAGACAATCGACCTTTTCAGGGATAAAGTGGCCAAAATCAATCACGAAAACTGGTTAACGGAGAAGGTGATACGTGGCATTGAAAGGGCTAGTGCGAGGAAAAAATCGAAGGGTGATCCACCAGCACCATCACAGACACCACCTCCTAGCAATGATGATTAGATTTGCATTCGTTAATGTTGGCTAGTACTTGTACTCAAATCCAAAAAATTTCATTTTCAATTTGTTTTTATCAGTTTCTCTAACAACATTGCAAAGAATATTTGAATTTGAATGTCATCTATTTTATTATGTATATTTGATTATTTAAACTTCCATTATTTATTTAGTGTGGCTAAATTTTCAATTTATAACACCACTTTACTAAGGAGTTAAATCTAATTTTTTGGTATGTGGCTTTATACTAGCGATCTCGCCAGTATCAAGTTACTCACCTGGCGAGATACTAGCGAATTCGCTAGTTGCTAGTTAATCAAATTTATACAAATTTGATCCCATAAAGCGAGATCGTAACCTGTCAGACTCAAGAGACAGAAACTTATCTGCGAATTTCAGCTTTTTGTTGCGAAAGCGTAACCGGTTCGCCAATGTTGCGAACTCGCAACGCACCAAGTTAACATGCATTGGTTTCTAGCGTGTTTCGTTACGGTATCGCCACGTCTACAGCAGTGTACAAATGTTTTTAAGAATTAGAAGATTTAGTGTACTAACATTAATTAAATCAAAATTTAACTACATGAACCATGAAATACATATTTAAATAGCTACTTTTGTTTTTTACTCTTTTTCTTCTTTGATTGCCTCCCCTTCCTCTTTGTAGTTTTCCCCGCAGGATTAATCCACATGCCTTCCTCATGATCCATTCTGCACACCGACGCGCAAACAATGTCATCATCCTCTTCCAGAGTTTCGTACACCGAGGGCGAAATGGTGTCGGTAGAAACAGTGGAGTCATCATCGAACAAGCCGTCACCATAGATGAATGTTTTCTTACCATCAACAACGATCTCCCATCGAGCATCAGTTGGATCTTCCACATAGAATACCTGATGAGCTTGAGCCGCCATGATGAATGGATCATCCCTAGACCCGAGAATTCCTCTATTAACTAGAGTCATGCCTAAATCCTCTGTGCGCACCCCTTCACCTTGATCTACCCATTCACATTTAAACAATGCGATTCGGACATGAACAAAGTCCATTTCCCATATATCAGTAATGGTACCAAAAAAACCATTATCACCCTCTCCAGGTACTAATACCCCACTATTTTGGGTTGCAGACCTATCATCACTCCACTTAGTACCAAACGTGTATCCATTAATGTCATACCCGCTAAACGACGTAACTGTGCCTAGGGGTCTCTTGGCAACCCATTTTACAACGTCGGGGTGTTGACCACCATTCTGCACATGTATTTTCAGCCAACTAGTAAAGTCTCTGCAATGAGCTTCTAGAACTCTAGGTTCCGACCAGCTCGGGTGTGCTGACCTAATATCATTAAGGTGAACATCAACATAAGGACTCACTGAATGATGGTTGCGCAGAATGTACAGATGTGCTGTAGATATTTCATCGGAAGAAGGACTAAATTTAGGCTTATGGCGTAGTCCGACACCATCCAATCTACCATCGTGTCTGGAGACTGGCAGTCCTATAGTAGGTACATCCTTTAAATAGTTGGTACAGAATTCTATTACCTCTTCCGCGACATATCGCTGCACTATATAGGCATCCGGTCGATAACGATTCTTAACAAAATGCTTGAAAATGCTCATGTACCTCTCAAATGGGTACATCCATCTCAAGTACACCGGTCCACACAGCTTCACCTCCCGCACCAAATGAACTATCAAATGAATCATTATGTCAAAAAATGAAGGGGGAAAATACATCTCTAGCCTGCACAGTACTTCAACTACCATATCCTGCAATTCATCCAACTTACGACGGCTTACTCTCTTGCGGCATATTAGTTTAAAAAAATAACAAAGCCTTGCAACTGCGTCTCCAACGTCAGAAGGCAAGCAACCTCTCAGAGCAATGACATTCAAATCCTGCATCAGGTTGTGGCAATCGTGCGACTTCATTTCCACTAATTTCAACTCGGCGGTAGATACACAACTACTAATGTTCGAACCATATTTAGAAGGCACCTTTACTGATTTTAGAGTTCTACAAAAACTCTCCTTCTCCTCAGATGACAAGGAATAACAAGCAGGTGGTAAGTATGTCGTACCTGCTTCTTCTTGAACGGGAGCAAGTGACGTCCTTATGCCAAGATTGACTAAATCCTTTCTACTTTTCAATCCATCCTTACTCTTGCCCGGTGTATTCAATAGCGTCCCAACCAAAGCTTCGCATACATTCTTCTCTATGTGCATGACATCTAGACAGTGGCGCACATCCAAGTGCTCCCAATAATCGAGCTTGAAAAAAATCGAACATTTCTTCCAAATCATAGTTTGAGCGCTTTTCTTTTTTCCCTTTCCCAACACAAACTCCATGCCCGCTACCTTTTCCAATATTTCAGTACCTGATAGTGGGACTGGGGCAAAACCATGCTCTTCCTGACCGTTAAACCACTTCTTTGCACTCCTCCACGGATGGCTTCTAGGTAGAAATCGTCTATGACCTAAATAAACAGGCTTACCACCGTGCTTTAATTGACAATGACTAGTATGGCTCTCACAAACGGGACATGCAAAATGCCCTTTCACAGAACACCCTCCAAGGTTACCTAAAGCAGGGAAATCATTGATGCTCCACATCAACATGGCTTTAAGTTGGAATTTCGCGTCCCCTTGACTTTCGTCAGGAATATGAATCCCATGCTTAAACAAGGATTCCAACTCCTCAACAAGAGGTGCTAGATATACATCAATGTCATTGCCAGGTTGCCTAGGCCCCGAGATCATAGTGTTCAAAAGCACATACTTTCGTTTCATCATCAACCATGAAGGTAGATTATAAATAACAAGCATCACTGGCCATGAACTGTGGGTGCTGGACATGTTCCCGAAATGGTTCATTCCGTCAGTAGATAGTCCTAAGCGCACGTGTCTAGGTTCGTCAGCAAATTCTGGGTACATAGCATCCATCTTCTTCCACTGATCACCATCAGAAGCGTGAGATATAATATCATCATCTTCCTCTCGAACTCTATCGGCATGCCATGTTAACAATTTTGCATCAACTGGATTGGCATACAAACGCGTCAATCTCGGTTTCAAGGGCATGTACCACATCACCTTAGCAGGACCTTGCTTTGTCGATGTTGTCACTGTTTCTCCACATACCTCGACCTTTCCCTCCTTCTTTTTCCATCTAGACTCACCGCATACCTTGCAATCATCCCTCAAGGAATCAACAATCCCCCTATACAACATACAATCATTCGGGCATGCGTGAATCTTGGTAAACTCCATGCCCATAGGACACAATATCTTCCGCGCAGCATAAACCCTGTCAGGACATAAGTTGTCCTGAGGAAGTAACTCTTTAACCAACTCTAACGATTCCGTCATTCCTTTATCAGAAAGACCATGCCTTGCCTTTAGGTTCATTAACAACAATGTTGCTCCCAGTCTAGAATGCTTAGCCCCAACATATAAGCTTGTCTTTTTATCGTCATACATTGCCTCCAGCATACTTTTCTTCCCAACAAAGTCCATAACAACATCGTTGCACATGTCTGAAAGCTGTTCATTATACTGCAGGATTTCCTCGGCGCTTCCCTCCTCCATCTCCACCTGGTCACTTCCATAATGACCTTCCCCATGCCAAACCCATTCTGTGTAGGATTTGTCAAAACCTTTACAGATTAAATGTTCACGCACGACAGCAATATCTTCAAATATGGCGTTGTTTCTACACTTGTTGCATGGACATCTAACCCCTCCTATGCTGTTCTGTCTACAATGTCGCAACCCAACATCTAAGAACTGTTCAACCAAATCTAAGTACTCCTTCGATAATCGAGCATTCTCCTTCATTATTCGTTCGCGGTCCATAATTCACAAATCAGACAAACAGCTACACAATACTACTAACCCACTGACTTTAGATGATCAACACATAAACTACACACTGCATTAACAAAAAAACCAAGATAAACCAAAATGAAACCAAAAATTATGCATAAAATCAACCAAAATCAAGAGACAAGCCAGTACATTATGCAAGTTAAACCTTACCTACACCAACACGGGAACAATGAGACCTCCGAGAACACTTCAACTGATCACCCTTCAATACCCACCTGTTTAGACCCTTTTAAAGTTTTTGTTTTTGGAGTTAGAACGGCCTGTTCAACTTAAATCTGTGACCCATACAGAGTCTGTTGCGAACTCGCTACGACCTTGCTCACACATTTGAGTAGCCAGCAATCTCGTAACATTTCAATCACCCTCACATGCACTGTACATTGAGCAATGACAAATTTGACCTTTTAAGAAGCGATACCGTAACAACAAACGCAATATACTACCGTCCCAGTTACGATATCTCCCATATCCTCGCCTGCTAAAATTAGGGTTTAGCAAAGCTTACGATATCGCAATGAACAAACCTACGACTACCGAGCTAAGCTACGAAATCGCTACAGACACCTTTATATTACTACAAAGGTTACGAGATCGCAACAACCAATTCAATTTAAGGCGGATACATTTTTTCCGCCTTGGTCAAGTATCTTTTAACGTCAAATCCCAGTTCCGCCTTTAACTGCCTCTTTCCGTCTTGAATGTAATTTTTTTTTGCTAGCTTGAAGAGGTAGCGAACTCGCTACTGTCAATCAAGGCGTAAAAAAACGCGCCCCCATCAAACGCCTTAAATATGTGCCTTGCATCCACCCCTTTGTAGTAGTGAAAGGCCCCGGGTGTCCCGGGGATAGACACTCCGACGCTCAAGTCAGTATATTTGCGTAAGTCGTAAAGTATGAGATTAGATGGAGAGGTCTACCAAACCTTTAGGTTATTTATATGGCTACAATCAGTAGATCACCAAGATATATATTTATGGTATGAATACAACTCTTATGGGAACAATAGTTGTATCACCATGTATAATAGAAGTATATTTCGGACATGGTTCTGTTACCATGTTTAAGATGACTGTATTACCATCTTTGAGAGGATGTATATTCCTTGTAGAACATTCATAATATACGCATTCCTTATAAGGATTGGGATTGATGGACCTATGGATCCACCTTCCATGTATCTCGAGCCCACGACCCTTCTCGGGCCCTGGTCCGAGTATGAATGAGGTCTGAAAACGAACCATGGACTTATCACAGGGCACAGGTGGTGGAGAAGCGGGTGGCTCACAATCGAGGCCTGTTTCTGGTGCCGAGGCTGATCAAGCACATGAAAACCAAGGCGAATATGACAATGATGTGATGAAACACATCGCCTTCTAAACATTTTGATCGTAGTTTATCTAGAAACATCTTTTCATTTGAAATACATTGTTGTTACTTTCAATTAAGATCATTCATTGTTTTCATATGTTTTTTAATTTGCAATGTATTTCAATTTTAAGAGTATCTCATACAAAATCCTGTTTTTCAATTTTTTTTATGAGTACAAGATTGATTTCCGAAATTGGGAATCATACATATGCCATGTTACTAGTGGTTTCCGAAATCGGATATTACCCGGCATGAAAAGGTTTACGAGCCGGAACGCCATCCGGGTAAATCACTGGATTTAAAATAGGTCCAAATAAAATGAGTTCAGAGTTCAGGTCAAAGTTTACGACCTAGGAAATGCTTATGGCCTTATCAATTCCGATTTCGGAAAAAGTCCGCAAAAACATGCATTTTTAGGCCAGAAAAGAAGAGGACTTTCCGAAGTCGGAACTCGCCCGTAAGATGAAAAGTTTATGAGCTGGAAAGGCATCCGGGTAATCCACTAGAGCTAGCTAAATAATATTTCAGGAAATATGATTTATTTATTAGATTTCAAAACCATTACCGACATCGTAAATTGGCCGGTAGAGTGTTTCACGATCTCGGAAATAGTACGGAAAATGTGTCACTTAAGTGATACTCGCCAATTTATTGGGTTTTCACAATTCTAATTACACAAAGAGTACCCCTACAAGGATAAATAACATAAGAACACAAATTCCATTACAATATTAGACGTAATATGCATTAAATTCTCTAGAGCGATGTGTTTTACATTTACGAAACACGCATCTTTTTACTCTTCGACCCCTTTGCCTTAGGTGGTTGTTTTTTCTTTGGTATCCCCCGCTCATCAAACCACTGCCCTTCTTCATGATCCAACCTGCACTGGTAACGGCGGAGATTTGCTGAAGTTTAATGTAAGTTTATGTTGTCTTCCCCATCAAAGGCTATTTTAAAGGTATCCACATCATTCAAGCATTCTTCTTGACTCTCTCCACCAATAAATGCTCTCTTCCCGTTCAGTACAATCTCTTGGTGAACAGAAGCAGGGTCTTTCACGTAGAAAACTTGGTCGGCCTGTGTCGCCAGAATGAATGGATCCGACTTATAACCAACTTTCCTCCGGTCAACAATGGTTAGGCCTAATGGATCAAGAACAAATCCCGTGCCTGGATCAATCCAGTCACACTTGAATACAACCACCTTCAGTCTCACATAGTTCAACTCCCATATGTTTGTGATTGTTCCACAGAACTGGTTGTCTTCATACACGCCCTGCCTTAACTCATCAGCAATCAAAGAAACACCACTGTTTTGCGATATGCGCTGCCCATCAACTGTCTTCGTACTAAACGTGTAGCCATTCACGTCGTAGCCCCTGTATGACAAAACCGCACCCATCGGTAATCTAGAAAACCATTTCACTTCCTCAGAATGATCTCCGACTTCCACTTTCTTCATGAGCCACTCAGCAAATGTCCTCGTGTGCTCTTCATGGACATATTCAGTTTCTAGAAGCGGCATCAATCTCCTTATTTCATCCATGTGAAGGCCAACATAGGGAACCACAGCCTTATGGTTACGAAGCACATATAGATGTGCAACCTTTAACTCAGCATTAGTGGGCGTGACATATTTTCCACTACCAAGTGCATGGCCTTCAATTCTGTCTGCATGCCTGTTCTTCGGGACACCAACAGTCTCAACATCATCGAGGTACGCGGTGCAAAATTCTATTGACTCCTCAGTTACATGACGCTGAACTATACTGCCATCGGGCCTGTATCTTTTCTTCACAAAATGCTTGAAAATCTTCATGTAGCGCTCGAAAGGGTACATCCATCTCAAAAACATTGGACCACAAGACTTGATCTCACGCACAAGATGCACTATAAGATGCACCATTATATCAAAAAATGAGGGCGGGAAGAACATCTCCATCCGACATAAAACTTCGACAACCATTTATTGTAGTTTTTATCTAGTCTCGCTCGGCTAATATTCTTCCTGCAGATGGACTTGAAGAACATACACAAGCGGCTTATGCAGCATCTAACATGTGGAGCTAGGGACGTGCGCAGAGCAATGGCATTCAATTCTTGCATCAAGACGTGGCAGTCGTGTGATTTGAGTCCCGCGAGTTTCGCCTCATCAACATTCACACACCAACTTATGTTGGATGAGTAGGTACTAAGTACTTTAATGTCCTTCTGACTTTGACAAAAATTCTTCTTCTCTGAATCAGACATGGTGTAAGAGGCCGGCGGCAAATATGTCTTGCCATTTTCCTTCACGGGGACCAAACCCGGTCTAACACCCATTGCCTCCAAATCTATCCTAGCTTTCAAGTCATCCTTACTCTTCCCCGGGATGTCTAGTAATGTGACAATCAGACTCTCGCAAACATTCTTTTCTATGTGCATAACATTCAAACAATGTCTAACCTCCAAGTCTTTCCAGTAAGGCAACTCGAAAAAAATTTGAATATTTTTTCCATACACCATTCACTACTGGCTTCTTCCTATTCTTTACAAAATCATTGGGGATGTCCTTCACAGATTCATACACACTCTCACCAGACACAGGCGTCGGTGCATGCCTCTCATCAACCGCACCATCAAACCACACTTACAGAGGGCATGTTCGTGATTTAGAAATCTCCTGTATCCTAAATAAACTGTTTTCCTCCCGTGCTTAAATTGAACGTGACTAGTGTCCATCTCACAAACCGGGCAAGAAAAATGCCCTTTAACAGAGTAACCTGCCAAATTACCTAATGCAGGGAAATCAATAATGCTACAAAATAGCATCGCTCTCATGTCAAACCACTCTTCCCGGTATCCATCATAAGTCCAGTTCTCAAAATACCACAACTTCCTAAGATCTTCAATTAGGGGAGCAAGATAAATGTCAATGTCGTTACATGGTTGTTTTGGACCTGAGATCATAAGTGAGAGCCGCTTCATAGTTAACCAAGGTGGTAAATTGTAAATCACAACCATCACGGGCCAAGAACTGTGAGTGCTGCTCAGATCTGCAAATGGATTCATATCATCAGTCGACAAACCTAACCGCAAATTACGCGGATAATTACCAAATTCAGGGTACAACTCATCTATATGCTTCCACTGATCACCAACAAAGGTGTGTCGAATCACATCGTCATCGGGGCTATTCCTATCTGCATGCCAAGTTAAATTTTTCGCATCTTCCTTATTAGTGAATAAACGCCTCAACCTAGAAATGATGGGGAGGTACCACACAACTTTAGTAGGACTCCTTTTCTTTGTCCTAGACGCCGTCTCTGCCCAAACACCTATTGACCTGGACCGTTTCGTACACCTAGACTCGTTGCAAAAACGCGACATGTTTCCCTTTCAGCATCTTCGGCCCTGTCTAACATACAATCATTAGGGCATGCGTGAATTTTATTCCAATTCCGATCCCATAGGACAAATAATTTTCTTCGCGGCATAGGAACTTTTAGGAAAAAAATTATCTTTAGGAAGCAACTCCTTGAACAATTCCAACAATTCCGTCATTGCTTTCTCCGTCAAACCATGTTTCACTTTCAAATTCATAATCATCAGCGCTGAACTGAGAACAGTGTGCCTGGCTCCCTCATACAACAGAGTCTTTTTATCTTCATACATCGCCTCCAGCACCTCAAGTCTACCTTTGAAATGCATGGCCACATCTTCCGCCAAATCATCGTATTCAAAATCACGATCCATATCACCATTAACACTCTCCTCTTCAATCAAAACTTGGTTTTCTGTGACGACACTACGAGCCTCTCCATGTAATGTCCACCTAGTATACGCTCTTGAAAACCCTCTCACAATCAAGTGGGACTTTAAATCACACACACTCAAACACACATCATTCTTACAATCTCTACAAGGGCATCGAATTAGTGACTCATTCTGTACTCTTGCATACTCACTGGCAACATTCACAAACTCTGTCACGAGATTCAAATATTCAAGCGAAGTCCTAATATTCTCTTGTATAATTCTAGACCATTCCATTGCAACGTGCCAACTCTACAACAAACTCCTAAATTGAAAAAATTCAAACTTGATCAACCTTTAGAATCACTAATTTTCAAAGCCCATTCATAGAATTACAACATTTTCAAGTTCTCGTACATCAAAAACAAGCATGTCATGTAAACAAAAAAAATAAATACAAATAATAACATAGAGAGAACATCGATTCCACAATTTAACAATACAATATTTAAAGATGAGATGACATACCTTAACGATTCAAACTTAGATCAAGAATTCAGGCAACACTTTCCCCTTTTTCTAAACTTTCAAAACTTTCTCCCAAAATACAAATGCAGAGAACAGACTTTTAAACGCCATGACACCGGCATGTTTCCGATTTCGTAAACCTGTTCCGGATAGTTTACGATTTCGGAAACCTTCCCTTCTCCGTTTTCGAGCGGTTTCCGATATCGTAATAAAAGCCACTAATTCTGAGTACAATTTCTGTCTTATTACGGGCTCAGAAACTAGCCGGTATCATGTATTTAAAACCATATATACTGGCACGTGCTTTGCAAGTGCCACGGCCAAAGTTCAGGACTATTTCCGACGTCGGAAACGTTGGACAGCACAGCGGGAAATTGTTCCCGCCGTGCATTCTCACCGTCGTTTATCATCATGCACAGAGGGGTTTCCATTTCCCGCTGTTCTACACGTAAAGCAGCGGCTAGCCTAATTTTGGCCTCCAGTTCCCAAAGGTTTACGAAATCGGAAACTAGAAGCATGGAAGGAAAAACAAGTTTCCTTTTTCCCGTCGTGCTTCTGCGCTGCCCTTCTACCAATTTCCACTAGTGCTCTTTCATTATTTTCAAGATAACCCCCCCAAAAAATTACGAAAACCTAAAATTCTAGTGTTCACTATTGAATAAGTGTAAATTATTTTCGTTTTGATTGATTGAATCCTATGTCTACAATGTTTAATATGTTTTTTAAAGTGAATATTATATTCTCAATCTAATTGTAAATGTTGTGTCTTTCTCTCGGTCTGGTTTGCTACCGTATACATGTTCGTGTTTTGAGTCTTTCAACATTTTAGCAGTTCTGGAGAACATATCCCCTACTCCAGATCAAGTGGTTGAAGTAAGAAGGATATGTTATGGATTAGGTGGTTGCAGTCATACTATCTGAAACAACACAGGCTCCTTGACTATCATGGAGATTCACCTCATTTAAGTTGGAATTGGAAAGTTCTGGTGAAAATCAAAGATAAAATATTGCCTAACTCGCAAGGCTTTGTGAGCAGAACTGAAAGTTAATTACAAGAACAACTTATAATATATTCAAGGGGTTCAGACAAAAAGATGCATTTTCTGCTACAATCTAGATGTTAGAAGACATGTTTGCATCCAAAAACACTCTTTCTTTCTCTGGATGATAGTTAAAGGAAGGCTTTCCACAGTCGATAGACTCTAGTTTAAGGAGATGTTGCAGAACCAGAGTAATACTTGTAGATTTTGTTGTTCACAAAGGGAGACAGCACACTACATCTTCCTAATGTGTCCCTACTTTAAGGTTCTACAAGAGGGCCAAAAGCTGAGATTTGGAAGCAATTTTAAAGCCCTTAGATAATCAGTAATTATACATGCAGGTCCATTTTTACTAATGCAGATCTGAAAAACACAATATGTGGCCCTGAATTGTGCTAGTGCACCCAAAATATTATATTTTGGACCTGCGTTAGTAAACATGGACCTGCATGTATCACCACTCTAGATAATTGCTCAGAAAGTTGGCAGCTAGGAAATCGAAATGAAATTTCACTACATTGTGAGCTCTCTTTACCAATCTTGGTTAGAGAGGAACAGAAGGATTTTTCTAAACACAGACATACCAGTTGAGAAGCTGAGTCTTAGGATTCAGGCTGGATATGAGTAAATAGATAGGAATAGTTTGATTCCTTGAAATTTTTGTTGAATTATAGGACTATGTAAAGCTAGGAGAAAGGCTAAAATTATGTATCTTAAACAACCATTTGTCAACTTGTTAATTTTCTTCTATTTTCTTTATAAATTTTTCATTTTATTCTAAACATGATTAGTAAATGAAGTTTGGTATAATATAATGCTCATGTACTTTGTCTATATATTAAAAATTAGTTATGAAATGAAATGAGTGTGTATATATATATATATATATATATATAACTTATAAAATCGGACAAATTATCAAATATTTCATATGTGCAAATTGTGTTCGACAATTTTAGTGTGTTTTCCTATTTTTAACGCACAAATATCTCATAAGGTCGTGCTACGTGCATGTTATGTGTATGTTATGTGAAAATATTCATCCAGATGTTCATGCTCAAAAAGCTCATTGTACTGTTGACACCATATTCCTTAACAAAGCATTAATATGAGCTCTGAAGTGACCGAATCATTGTTCAACAGTAGTTTTCAGAACCACAGTTCTCCTCAACTCCTCTCAGATGTTTTAACAATATTCCATAAGCCAACAATAGAGAGTACCTGCCGAGCATAAGAGCAAGTGAAGAACAAATGTGTCGTGTATGCATTCCCCTCGCCACACAACGGGCATATATCAGAGACAAACATGGTTTTTTGCCGGAGGTTCTCAACAGAAGGCAAACAGTATGTAGCAAAACGCCATGCAAAATGTAATATTCGGCTAGGGACTTTTAGTTCAAAAGCAATTTCCAGAAATTTGCATCACTTGATGACATAGGTGGAATGTGGTGATGTTGAAGTTATTGTGGATGATCAACCAGTGTGTGATAAATAAACTTTACCATGAATTCCCCAGAATTAGAAAAATGTCAACATTATCGGTGAAATTTTTATAAAAGGGGTGAAATTTGAAATGTCTATAACGGTCAAAACCGGTTACAAAAGAATTTTAATACCTACGGGGGGAAATTAATTAAGATTAATTAAAATGGTGGGTTTTTTTAAAAAAATGAGGCCCTTATTTTAAAATATACGGATTTAAAGAATAATTCTTTTAAAAAAAATGCTAAATCTATTTTTTATAAAATGGGTCCCTATTTAAACCCAAATTTTGGGGGGCCTGAACCGCATGCGTCACTTGATTCACCTATTGGATCGGGCCTGTCGGTCGGGACCGCTAAAATCATTCAATTGAATACCTTGTATAATATCATCATCACTTTAATATCATCATCAAGGGTCAAAATAAGTTGAAAGAGCATCCATACGTCATCCACCTATATTCGGATAAACATGATCACTGATAAATCTTAGCTCACCCGAAATGCGGCCATAATCTCGAATATATAAGTTTTGATGGCAACCATGGATCATGACAAACACTAATATTGCGTCCAGAGACTACATGTTTCCTGCAACCCAATTGTAGAAACTCAATCCTTTATGAATGCTTCTCCACGCCTATGAAGATCTGCTTCCCGGATTAGCTGTGAAAAGTGAATTATTTGAGAAATATTTGTCCATGTATACTTGAGTAAGGAGACTGGTAGGACATGTAAGCATCCTCCAACCTTGCTTGGCAACTGACAAGCATGGCTAGATTAAAAACCTTTTTAGAACTCTGAATCCCTATCCTCTATTACATTTCGCCCAAGACATCCTAGATCAAGATGCCCACTGTATTTTCCGCTTCTCATCATTGCCGCCCCACCAAAAATTTCTAATTATGGATCTTATATTATCCCTGGAATAAAGAAGCAGGTCATAGAATAGCTCGGTGAAAACTTTTTGAACCTAACTGAATTGAGTAGCTCATCCAAATTTTCATGCTCAAAAAGTTCCTTGTACTAAAAACTGAATTTAGTATCTCCTCTGATCATTTGAATCTGTCCCAATGAGTCACCACTGAGTATAGGTGATAGGTCGTTTTTCTACCAAATAAACCTGCAAACAATTAGGTTTAAATTCAAGTATATAGTAATTTTAAAAAAAAAATTAAAAACCACCAGAAGGTGGTGGGGTGACTTAATTCGGAGCCCCAATCCAAAATAAGGCAACAGAGTGCCGGTTCTTACAAATAATCATATGTAATAGCCATATACTACAACAAGAGATGAGGTGAAACAAGTCACCTGAAGCTAATAGCAGCTTCCAAAAAGAATAGGCTCTAGCTAATTAAGGCAAAAAGAATCCTTCTAGCCTATGTACAAAAAGGAGAATACCATGTATTTCACTAGTTTGAAAGCCTATTAGAGAATTGAACAAACAAAACTCAATGCGGCACCCAAAAAAATGATCATTGGTACTCCTTTGAATTGACTGCTCGTTACCATTGGTTCTTGTGTCATGTTCCTGATGCTTGCACATTTTGTGTTCATTTGTTCTGGTGTCTTGATGCAGAGATCTCCTCCCTGTATCTGAAACACTAAAGAGAAAAGTTAAGCAACATCTGTTCATAGAGCAATTCTTAAGCTTGGTGTACCATTCCTATCAAGGTTAACAAGTCCCCTGACTCTATCTGGAAGTTGGCTATATTGGTAGGAGCCTGTAGTCCTGAATTCATAAGCATGATTTGCCAGGCAATCAGCTGCTTGATTACACTGTCTCAGAATATGGGATAGATGAATGTGTGGTGCCTTCTGACAAGAGGAAGCCAGCATATAAAGCTTCCATGGAGCAGTGAGAGGGTCTTGTACAGCTCTGATTGCTCTTAAACAGTCAGACTGTACCAGGCATGTTGTCGAGATTGCTCTAGCCCTGACCATTTCCATCTGGATGGCGATCAGTTCAGCCTCCAGAGAGGTGTTGGAAGCAACATATGAGTAATATGAGTCCAGCATTTGACCCTGTTGATTCCTCACAGTGATACCAATACCTGCCATTTTGTTAGTATGCCAAGAGGCATCGACACTAAAGCAAAGGCCCATGACAGGTGGTGACCATTTTAAGACTATTATGGGAGGCTGAGGAGGTCTTGTGTGTATAGGCAGAAAACCAAGTGAGGTTAGCTCCACATCAAAGACTGAGTTTGACAATATAGGTTTTGCACTGTAAGTATAAAAAACTTGGTCTCTAATGTATCTCCTCAGGAACTCAACATTTGGCGTAATGTCTTCAAAAATATATGAACATCTAGATTTCCAAATCATCCAACAGATAGTACTGGGAACTACTCTAAATAGACTTGTGTGAAGCTTTGTTTTACCTTGATAAGCTTTGTTTTAATTCTATCCCATATATTACCAAACTGACTATCATGGATGCCAACCACATAATGAAAAACTGATCATAGAGCAAGAACAACAGGGCAGGTATTAAAAGTGTGTTCAATGGTGTCTGAGTTATTACAAGCAAAGCATTTAGATGGTAGATTAAAGACCATTTTCATAAGTACATCAGAGAAATGCAAATTTAAAGACCACTGTTTTGTAGGCTGATTTAAAAGTAAATCTCCCTTGCTCATCTGGTGTCCAAATAAGTCTATCAGCTCTTCCATCCACACATTGAGTTCCCTGTAAAACAGTAGATATTTCCACAGGTATAGCAGTAGACAATTGTGACATAAAGTTGTCTTTGTGAGCAGGGTCGATCCCACGAGGAACAGTGTAATCAGATTCTTATATCTAAAGATGCAGCTTTTGGTTATAAACCACCATTATGTTGAAAGAGTTTGTATGAACTATCTAAGAACTAAATTGCACTAAACTAAGAATGCAAATAACAATTAAAACAAACAATGCAAAGAACACGAAGACACTCAAATAATGCAATACGGTAATGGGTAAATCCACATTAACAATTCATTCGATCACTGGCTCAGTAATTTATTAAGTTTCATAAACCAATCAGGTATAGACCTTCGAGAATAGCACACCCAATCCAATTTCTTCTTACTTTGTCAATAGCCGGCAAGAATAGCTAAACTGACTATTTCTCTAATCAAGATACAACCTAGCCGGAATAGCCTACCTAGATTTAATACCTCAACGGCATTAAGTACCAAAGAAACCCGATTCAGATAATTTATAATCTATTGAGTTGTCACAAATTATCTACCCTGTATTCCTAACTATTGGCGTATAGTTTCACCACTAATTGAATCTACCCCCTAAATACAGATAAATAGAGGAACTCAATTGGCACTATTCTAAATAACAGAAGACTGGTCAGATCTCAAGCAATTCAGAAATAACTGGATACACAGAGAATAACAAGGAATCCACACAAAATAATTATCAAGCACATTTAGTCCTCGCATATGAATCATAGTTAATGCTTCAAAACCCTTACCGGAAACAAACCTAGCTACTAAACCTATAAAAAACAAACAAATAATTAAACATGAAACTAATTATAAAGAAAAGTAAAAGAAAACTTAGTCTTGATCAATGATGAAAAAGGTTGTGTTGGTTGGCTCCAAAGCCTACGGATGGCCTCCAAACTCCGGAACCCCCAAAATAATATAATGTCCAAGTATATATAGGTTTTAGGGTAAACAAAACCCTAATTCGAATATTACAAGGAATTGGACTAATAAATTAATATATTATAATATAATTGGGCCTTCAAATAAATCTTCATTGTCTTCTCCATGTAGCCAAGTTAAGCCCACTTTATTAAGACCGCGACTGCAACAATTTAACCCAATACTGATTTCTTCATGAACGTATAGCTAATTAGTGATCGACATGTCGAAGCACAACTTAGCCGCCCGTTGAAAAAACCAGTAATAGAATTATATCTTAAACTCGCAGGCGTCTTCTTCTTCCCGGAATAATGAATTGACGATCCATTATCCGTTGGAGCACACTACCTCATTAGAAAAACCTTTCGGAAAAAAGAGTGTAGTGTCTAGCTCCTCTCCATGGCTCCAAGTGCTTGATTTTGCATCTTTTTCAACACTTCTCCATTGGATTGTAATCCACCATTTTTCTTATATTTCCTACACCAAAAACACCTTCGTGCACATCAAATGGCAAAAGAGAGATATAAAATCATATAATTAGATGCATAAAATACGCCTGATCAAATATCCCCATACTTAGATCATGCTTGCCCTCAAGCATGCAACCATAAAACCATAGGCAAAATAAAACATTCCCACAAAACCAAACCAAGCAACATCTACTATAGAACCAACCATCTTACCACAAACCATTCCTCTTTGCTTATAAAACCACTTCATCCTCATATCCTAGTCAAAAATGTGCAATCAAGTCCAGTCTCACCAAGATTCACTCATTATCTCTCAAATAATAGGGACAGTCACACATGTCACATATCAGCACACTCTACAATATGAATTGCAATGCCAATCTCTCAACCACATAAAATAAATACTTGAGCATAATAATTAGGAATTTTATAAGGTAGGCTTGTGGTAAAGGTAGGATATAAGGTAAACGAGGTATAATAATCTAAGACATATGCAAGCAATTAAATTCACGATAATGTTTCTCAACTTTATTCATACTTCAACTGATATAAATGCAACAATGATAAGCACCGAAATATAAATATCATCACTTTCTGCGAGCTTTTATGATTTTCCTTTTTCTTTTTATAACCTCAATGTCAGCTGCCCGATGTTTGTTTGGATTCTTTTTTTCTTTATTTTTTTTTCAAAACTTCACGAGTTTCAGCTGCCAGATTTTTGGTTTTTGTTCCGCAGAAAGTATGGGAATCAACAACTTCAAATTATACAATCATCCCATGCATTCGAACTCAACATATCATGAAAATAAATAACTTTCATACTCTCAGATGGGTAATATAAGGCTAAAGGCTTTGGGTTTATAATATTTAGTAGGTTAATAACAATGAAACGGTCAGGTTTCAACGGGGTTCACTAGGGGTGTCAATATAATCGATATAAGGTGGGAAAATATATGTAGAAGCTGTGGGGCTTTATTCCTAATTGCCTACATGCTCAAATATCACTTAGCATTTTTTTTTTTTTTGAACACAAACAATTTATTTCATTTCATGGTTCTGGAAAACGTCCAGAATCGTTTGACAAAAAGGACGGTAAAGACGCCCAAGTATTAAAATCTAAAGCACTCGTCTTTGCAAACGAGGCAATGGAATGAGCTATATGATTTTTCTCTCTAGCCACCCAAAATAAACCCAAAAAGGAACTTGTCTCAAACAAATTTTGAATTTGTTCGAGAGTATCTCTACTCTCAAGTGGTGGATCAATCTCTCCATGCATTATGTTAACCAAGAGTAAAGCATCTCCAACCAAACCAACATTGTGTAAGCCAAGATCATTCGCAAGTAAAATGGCCTCGTCCAACGCCAATGCTTCTGCTGTCAAGGCATCATTAACATGAGGAATTCTTCTCGAAACCGCCCGAATAAAGGCTCCATTGCTATCACGAGCTACCACCCCAAGAGTCGCTGAGTTATTTGCCAAACCAGCATCAAAATGGAGTTTAATAATATTATCAGGAGGTCTGAGTAGATACTTTGGTAACAAAGCATCCGAAAAAGAGAGAGTTTGTCCATTCGAACGTTGGTAACACTCTAAATTCTGCACCACCGCTGCTGCAACCTCGCGCGGTATCAAAAAACACCTTCAAAAACAGCCCGGTTCCGTTGAAACCATATAGCATCACAACCCATAATGAACAAGTCCTTTGCCGCGAAAGGATTTAACTTGATTAGTTCCCGAAACCACATATCACCACGATGCTCTCGATGCTGAGAAATAGTCTGCCAAAGACCTAACGAAGACCATATGTCATGGGCATAAGAGCAATCGAAAAATAAGTGGTATGTACTATCATCATCTCCATAACAAAGCGGGCAGAATGGAACAATAGCCATAGTTCTACGGCATAGATTATCCCCTGTTGGAAGAGAATCTGTTGATAAGTGCCAAGCAAAATGTTGTGCTCTCTTCGGAATATTTGAAGATCAAAGTGTTTTCCAGAAACTAGCATTCTCATGCAAACTCGTCACTGCTTGAGCACAGTGCAAAGCAGACAAAGGATTGTTGACAGCAAAATTATAGGCAGACTTCACTGTAAAGGATCCAGACGCTGAATAGTGCCAAGCCCAACGATCCGCTCCGGTGCCGTGATGAATCGGAATTTGCTGGATAACCCTCACATCATCCTCCGAGAAGTGGCTATTGAGTAGCCCAAGATTTCACCAGCCGGTATCCAAATCAATTAAGTCTGAAACCTTTGAAAGAGAGGAAGGAATAGTTGTTGTGTGCTGAACATAAAAACCTTTATCTCTTGGTAACCAAGGATCAAAAAAAATACTCGTAGTGACACCTGTGGTGATAGTCTTCCTACATCCTAGCCGTAACAAATCAACACCCTCACAAATACTCCTCCAAGCATGAGAAGGTCTATATCCAACAACCGAGCTGAATAAATCCGAGTTGGGGTAGTATTTAGCTTTATAAACACGAGCTAATAGGGAATGAGGCTGAGTGAGGAGCCTCCAAGCTTGCTTCCCTAATAGTGCCACATTAAAACGCCTCCAAGTCTCGGAACCCCATACCACCATCCACCTTAGACCGTACCAATTTGGGCCAAGACACCCAGTGAGTTTTTCTCGCAGAAGAGGAATCATTCCACCAGAAATTACAAATTAAGCTCTGAATCTCAGTGACCAAACGATCAGGCAGGCGAAAACAAGACATGGCATAAGTGGGAATGGATTGCAACACCAACTTAATAAGAACCTCTTTACCAGCTTTCGACAAATTTTTCCCCGTCCAACTATCAATTTTCTGCCGAACTCTGTCCTTCAAGTACTGAAATATCTCGCATTTCCTTCTTCCAATAATAGCTGGTAGCCCCAAGTACTTCCCATGCGAAGAAGCTTCAGGAATACTGATAGTCGAACTTATTTGAGTCCTCACCCGCGGGGGCACATTAGGACTGAAAGCAATCCCAGACTTCTCAACATTAATCTTCTGTCCTGAAATCTCCTCATATAAAGAGAGAGCCCATCGAATAGTATCAATCTCCTCCATAGTAGCATCACCAAATAATAATGTATCATCCGCAAAGAAAAGGTGAGAAATCCGAGGCCCCCTAGGAGACGCACTGAGACCATGTAATTTCCCAGCACTAGACAAATCTAATAGCAGCATGGACAAAACCTCAGAACAAATGATGAAAAGATATGATGATAATGGTTCACCCTGGCGAATGCCTCTGTTCGGCTTGAGATTACCTGTTTCCTCCCCATTAATAAGGAAAAATTAACCGATGATAAATGGAGCTGTATCAAGTCAACAAAAGGTTTAGGAAACCTCAACGCAGTTAGGGTTTTCAAAACGAACACCCATTCAACCCTATCAAATGCCTTACTCATGTCCAACTTTATACTCATATGACCGAGTTTCTGGGATCTCCTTTGCTTCATAGTATGATGGATTTCATGTGCCACCAAAATATTATCAGTGATCAATTTGCCCGGAACAAAAGCAGACTGGGACTCTGAAATAATACTAGGAATGATCAAGCGAAGCCTGTTCGCCACCACCTTCGAAGCAATCCGATAAATCACATTACACAAACTGATCGGCCTGAACTGCGTAATCATATCAGGCTGTGCAACCTTTGGCAGGAGAACAATATGGGTGAAATTCACAGAAGGGTTAAAATCGCCTTTATTCAGAAAATTCAGCACAAACAACGTAACATCATCTTTCAAAATATGCCAGAATTTTTGATAAAATATTGGGCTCATACCATCCGGACCTGGAGCCTTCAAAGGATGCATATGCTTCACCTCCCTCGAAACCTCATCTCCCGTATAAGGTCGCAAAAAATTATCCACCATTGTACATGTAAGTCGGATAGGCATGCGAGATAATACTTCCTCCATCTTCACCATACACGGCTCTGATGTAGAAAATAAGGCACCAAAATAATCAACAATGATTCCTCCAATATTATCTGGATCAGTTTGTAGAACCTGGTTGGCATCTTTTAGACCTGGAATATTATTCAAATCCTTCCTTTTCGAAGCAAAACGTTGAAAAAACCTGGTATTCTTATCTCCTTCTGTATACCAGTGCTGTTTTTCCCGTTGACGCCACTTAATTCCTTCTACTTCTTGAAGAAATTCGTATTCCCTTTGGAGTTCCAGAAGCTCTGCTACTGTCTCATCCGTAATAATGCCCCTCTCCTTGTTATGAATCAGTTTCTGGAGTTGATCAACCCGCTTCGAAAGTAGTGGGAATATGTTCCTGCTCCATGACATTAAACCAACTGAACATTCCTCAAGTTTCGCCGGCAAAGGGATATCAAGAGAAGACCATGAATCCCGAACCATCCTGTCATAATCATCCGCTTTTACCCAAAAAGCCTCAAATCTAAATCGCTTCCTCCTCCTTCTCGTCCTAGTAGTGGCTGGATCCCTTTCCCGAAGAGTGATATGTAAGCACACGTGATCCGAACAAGGCATAGGAATCGATGTATAAACAGACCATGGAAAGAGATCCAACATAGATTTGATTACACACAGCTCTATCCAAACGACCTCTCTGTGCCCGACCATCTCTGAACATACGACACCATGTAAAGATTGACCCTTCATAATTGAAATCAAAAAGGCCGTAATCTTCAAGAGCATTCTGAAAGCACTGAATCTGACACTCGGGCCTAGGACCAGCCCCATTAAACTCCCCTTGAGCCAGCACTTCGTTAAAATCTCCAAAACAAAGCCATGGAATATTCGGATCATGACTCTGTCCTAAGGATCTGAAATTAATCCAAGCCTGTCTCCTTCTTGCCACAATAGGCTCACAATAAACCCCCGTAATTCTCATGTTTTTTTCCAGAAATGAAGGCATGCACATCAATATAATAACCAGAAAAGGACTTCAAATTAACTGAAATATTCTTGTTCCACGGTAATGCTAGACCACCCGAATGGCCCTGAGCATCCACACTCACACCAAACATATCAAACTGACTTTTCAACCTATCAATTATTAAAGAAGAACACTTGGTCTCACACAAAAATAAAATAAGAGGGAACTTCAAACGCAAAACATTGCGCAATTCTTGAACTTGCCGGAGATTCCTCAACCCTCCCCGACAGTTCCAACTAAGGATACTCATGGCTCTTGGCAGGACTGGGACTCCATGACAGTCTCTGCCTGAATAGAATTGGTAACCGGAACAAAAGCAGCCTCCACCTCGGCGGATTCCATGCAAACCTTGGTTCTCTTGTTAACAACAGCTGTGATTCCCTCTTCAGTCAACGCCTCAATAAACGGTTTCTTCCTCTTCCCTGACGACTCCACAGTTGACAGTTTCTCTTTACCACGATTGTTCTCACCGCGCGACGGACTCCCTCTTCCAGCTCTACCACCACGTTGACCACCAGTACCACGCCGACCACGTCCCCGGCTGCCACCCTGACCTCCTGTAAAATCTCCAGTCGCTGAAAATTCCACCGGGACATGAACCAGAAATGGACTCAATAAGTCAACTTGTGGAGTATCCGTTTCCAAACCGGAAATGGTAGACAGCATTATAGGCCCAGTAGGTAAAGTATTAACCCCATCCAATATATTATCCCCAACAGTTAGAGAACCAATCACCACCTCTCCTGAAGTCATCAGCGGGGGGACAAGGGCTGACCCCACCGCATCCCCCCTAATTACACCCACACTGACAGCCCCACCAGAACCTAGCTCCAAAACATCTACCATTTCCATTCTGTTAGGCATCACCTCTCCCGAATGCAAAGGTGGGAGGACAAGAGCTGACCCCACCGCATACCCCCTAAGTTCACCCACAAGGGCGGTCCCACCTGCGCCCAGCTCTCCAACATCCACCATCTCCACCATGTTAGGCACCGACCGTTCCAAACCAGTCCCCAAACTCTCCATGGTAGCACTCGTCCGAGAAGGAACAAAGATGCTGCCACCCGAAACCACCTCCGACGACTCCACCGGCGTTGGTCTGTTGGAAAGATCACTCACAGACCCAACCTCCATATCAACCACACGGCCTGCAGCAGATGACAAAGGAACCACATTAACCTCTGCTGCACCATTCCCCAAGTATCCACTCACAGCCTCCACCAAAGCCTGATCATCCACAAACAACGAACCATCATTCAGAACACCCAAAGAACCATCTTCCCCAACGAGCTCAGACCCCACAGTAGTACCATTCCCGCTCCGACCTTGGTCGCGCATAGGCGAGGAAACCTGACTACGAGGCGGAGAGACCACCCTGTGGCGTGGCTGCGGTTGAGCTTGCCTTGCTCTTCTAGGCACATTATCGGTCCTCTGACCCGACGGCACACCTCCGTCAGTAAATGGAGATGAATTAAACTCTGCCCTCATCCAAGACGGGTAACGTATCTTAACTCTTTCCAAACCATTAACAAATTTCCTATCCTCACAATCACCATGCAAGTGCCCAATAATACCACAGAAAGTACAAAAGACTTGGGGAAGTTTTTCATACCTATAAATGAGTGTTTTAGGCTCACCAAACTTGTCTGTCTCCTTAACCCTCAGCAGCGGTTTAGTAATGTCAATCTGGCAGCGAATCCGCATGAACATGCCGACCACCGATCCATCCTCATCGGTTGTCACATCCAGAAACTTTCTCAAACCATCACCAATCCACTATGCAGTACCGACGCTCCTATAAAAAGGAGGCACTCCATGAACTAACACCCAAAAGGGAATAGTATCACTTAGCAGCTTTGAATCATGACATACAAACCAAGTAAAATATACCAACATGTGATCTCTCAGGAAAGACAAAGAGCTATTTCATCATAGTGCCTATATTTTTCTTTCTTGGCTTTTGCTCTTTCTTGGGCTCAAATCCTCACAATATACTAGGTTAAATCAAATGACTCATTATTGCACTTTCACCGTTCTAGAATATATACAAGGACTACATGATTTCTTTTACAAAGAGGAATACATTCAATCTTACAACTGACCCATGTTCCATAGCAATCAGCTCAATTAAGTTTATAGGAAAAGTCTCACTCGCCAACAATCAAACCATATTGTGTTTTCTTTTCAAAATATTTTAAAATAATTTCAAAATTTCAGGAATTAAAGCATCAAAGAAAAATCACAATAACATGCTCCCCACACTTAAAATCTTGTTTGTCCTCAAACAAATAAAAGTGCAAAAATATAAGCATACTTGTATAAGAAACTATTCAACCATACAAAACAAGCAAGCACACTTAAATACATGCAGACGAAAATATTAAACTTGGATTAGAAAGAACCTGGTTACTGGGAGCAGCAAAATTTCTCATTTTCAGCAATTTTCCGCAAACTGCACCCCGCATGTATGGGCATACCGTCGACCATATTTTCTTCAAATCATTGAAATTATCGCCTCACCTGCATTTAGAAAATTATCAGAAACCATTATAAGCAGTTAAATCATATTTTTGTAATTTTTGAATTTTTTTGGATTTTTTTAAAAAATTTTTGTTCTTTTATAAAAAAAACTGAAATAAATAAAATAGCAGAAAAATTAAAACATTGGGTTGCCTTCCCAAGCAGTGCTTTGTTTATAGTCTTTGCTAGACTGTCAGCTGGTAGAGATGTTGAAAATCAAGTTTTCCTCGATCCTTGTACCAAGTCACAATGTCAGGAACATCTTTTCGATCATCGCCGAAATCCACAAGATGAGTTCTCCATGCTTCCCCACACTTGAACTCTTGCATACCCATGCCTCTTTCAAACCAATCACTTTGTTGCTCTAACTTAATAGGCAAGTGATAAAACTTTCAAAACTCCAAACCGTGGGAAGATAGGCCAGCTGAATTTTCAAAAACTCTGTGGTGAACTAATGAATCACCATCCACAGGTAAATCCCAACCCTTTAATGAAGGGTTTACAAGATCCTCGTGCCATAAGTTCAAAGGTTGCATATCGGATGCTACAATTGTAGGTTATTTCACTTCATTTAAGCAGTCGTTCGGAGGTGTGATGGTTATTTTCTCCACAGAAAAGTAGTTGACATCCTCTTTTACTTCATTTATGATCATCTCATGCCCATCAACGTCACTAGTACTACTTTCCACCACGTGCTCCATAACTTGGAGAGTAGAATCAACATCCACTTGCTTTTGAATGAATGACTCATCTTCATCAATCTCAGAATTATCAAATTCAAGAATGTAGTCCAATAACGTATATGTAGGCTCAGGAGGATCTATAAAAGTCTGCTCATGAACTCCACCCACTTTTCTCACGTCTCCATCTTTTTCTTGATCAGCAACAGACTCAAGAAAAGATTCATGGGCTTAATTACTTGTGTGCTCCTGGTCATATACAGATTCTTCATAGCTATTCTGCTCGATTGATTGGAAATCTACATCATCATCATCCATAGCTTGCAAAGATGGTTCATCTTGACGTTCTCTACATTCATCAAGGTAAGCTCTAAGGCAAACCAAATTTTTATTAATATTATCACTGTGCTTTTGCTGTCCTTCCACCATCTTATCCAAGTTTTGGTTCATCTCTCGCATCATACCCATCATCGCACCAAACATGTCTTGAATTTCATTCGATGCAGGTTGTTGAGGGTCCAACTCATGGTCATAACACTATCCTTGATATTCTTCATAATAACACCCTGAATTGTATGGTTCATGATGGAACTGTGGTCCACTCCAAGGTTCATAATCATTAAACGGTGCAGTTGAATATCGAGGAGCTAAATTGCATTCATAACTCCAATGACCATAACTTCTGCAATAATCACAACATGGCGGTGGAGGTTCTCTGTATTGATTCCAATAACCCGACATGGTTTTCAATTTCGAAAATAAAAATCAGATGGGTCGCCCGTATGGCCTAGCGGTCGAGTCTCAAATTCTAGAAAAGTGTTCTCCGCTATGTATTTGATTTTCACCACTTTCTTGCTGTATTCTTGGTGCAATAAACAGCAATTCGGATTAGATATCATGCACATTAAAATAACAAAACCAATAGAATAAGAAAGTAACTAACAACCGTTCCCCGGCAACGGCACCAATTTGATAGGTCGTTTTACTACCAAATAAACCTGCAAACAATTAGGTTTAAATTCAAGTATATAATAAGCAGGGTCGATCCCACGAGGAACAGTGTAGTCAAGTTTTTATTTATAAAGATGCAGCTTTTGGTTTGTAACCACCTTTATGTTGAAAGAGTATAAATTATGAACTATCTAAGAACTAAATTAAAACTAAACTAAGAATGCAAATAATAAATAAAATAAACAATGCAAAGAACACGAAGATACTCACACGAAGCAATCCCATAACAGGTAAATCCACATTAACAATTCATTCGATCACTGGCTCGGTAATTTATTAAGTTGCATAAACCAATCAGTTATAGACCTTCGAGAATAGCACACCCAATCCAATTTCTTCTTACTTTGTCGATAGCCGGCAAGAATAGCTAAACTGAATATTTCTCTAATCAAGATAGAACCTAGCCGGAATAGCCTACCTAGATTTAATACCTCAACAGCATTAAGTACCAAATAAACCCGATTCAGATAATTTATAATCTATTGAGTTGTCACAAATTATCTACCCTGTATTCCCAACTATTGGCGTATAGTTTCGCCACTAATTGAATCTACCCCCTAAATACAGATAAATAGAGGAACTCAATTGGCACTATTCTAAATAACAGAAGACTGATCAGATCTCAATCAATTCAGAAATAACAGGATACACAGAGAATAACAAGGAATCCACACAACATAATTATCAAGCACATTTAGGCCTCACGTACATCCTGTAAATAGTTGGTACAGAATTCTATTACCTCTTCCACGACATATCACTGCACTATACTGGCGTCTGGTCGATAACGATTCTTAACAAAATGCTTGAAAATGCTCATGTACCGCTCGAATGGATACATCCATCTCAAGTATACCGGTCCGCACAGCTTCACCTCCCGCACCAAATGAACTATCAAATGAATCATTATGTCAAAAAAGGAACGGGGAAAATACATCTCTAGCCTGCACAATACCTCAACTACCATATCCTGCAATTCATCCAACTTACGCCGACTTACTTTCTTGCGACATATCTGTTTAAAAAAATAACAAAGCCTGGCAACCGCGTCTCCAACGTGAGAAGGAAAGCAACCTCTCAGAGCAATGACATTCAAGTCCTGCATCAGATTGTGGCAATCGTGCGACTTCATTCCCACCAATTTTAGCTCTGCAGTGGATAAACAACTGCTAATGTTCGAACCATATTTAGAAGGCACCTTCACTGATTTCAAAGTCCTACAAAAACTCTCCTTCTCTTCAGATGACAAGCAATAACAAGCAGGTGGTAAGTATGTCGTACATACTTCTTCTTGCACGGGAGCAAGTGACGTCCGTATTCCAAGATTGACTAAATCCTTTCTAGTTTTCAATCCATCCTTACTCTTTCTCGGTGTATTCAAGAGCGTCCCAACCAAAGCTTCACATACATTCTTTTCTATATGCATGACATCTAGACAGTGGCACACATCCAAGTGCTCCCAATAACCGAGTTTGAAAAATATCGAACATTTCTTCCAAATCGTAGTTTGAGTGCTTTTCCTTTTTCCCTTTCCCAGCACATTCTCCATACCCGATACTTTTGCAAATATTTCAGAACCTGATAATGGGACAGGGGCAACACCATGCTCTTCCTAACCGTTAAACCACTTCTTAGCACTCCTCCACGGATGACTTTTAGGCAGGAATCGTCTATGACCTAGATACACAGGCTTACCACCGTGCTTTAATTGACAATGGATGGTATTGCTCTCACATACTGGACATGCAAAATGACCTTTCACAGAACACCCTCCAAGGTTACCCAGCGCAGGGAAATCATTGATGCTCCACATCAGCATGGCTTTAAGTTTGAATTTCGCGTCCCCTCGACTTCCGTCAGGAATATGAATCCCATGCTTAAATAAGGATTCCAACTCCTCAACAAGAGGCGCTAGATATACATCAATGTCATTACCAGGCTGCTTAGGCCCCGAGATCATAGTGTTCAAAAGCACATACTTTCGTTTCATCATCAACCATGAAGGTAGATTATAAATAACAAGCATCACTGGCCATGAACTGTGGGTGCTGGACATGTTCCCGAAAGGGTTCATTCTGTCAGTAGATAGTCCTAAGCGCACGTGTCTAGGTTCGTCAGTAAATTCTGGGTACATAGCATCCATCTTCTTCCACTGATCACCATCAGAAGCATGAGATATAATATCATCATCTTTCTCTCGAACCCTATCGGCATGCCATGTTAACAATTTTGCATCAACTGGATTGGCATACAAATGCGTCAATCTCGGTTTCAAGGGCATGTACCACATCACCTTAGCAGGACCTTGCTTGTCGATGTTGTCACTGTTTCTCCACATACCTCGACCTTTCCCTCCTTCTTTTTCCATCTAGACTCACCGTATACCTTGCAATCATCCCTCAAAGAATCAACACTCCCCCTATACAACATACAATCATTTGGGCATGCGTGAATCTTAGTAAACTCCATGCCCATAGGACACAATATCTTCCGCGCAGCATAAACCCTGTCAGGACATAAGTTGTCCTGAGGAAGTAACTCTTTAACCAACTCTAGCAATTCCGTCATTCCTTTATCAGAAATACCATGCCTTGCCTTTAGGTTCATTAACAACAATGTTGCTCCCAGTCTAGAATGGCTAGCCCCAACATATAAGCTTGTCTTTTTATCGTCATACATTGCCTCCAGCATACTTTTCTTCCCAACAAACTCCATAACAACATTTTCACACATATCTGAAAGCTGTTCATTATACTGCAGGATTTTCTCGGCGCTTCCCTCCTCCATCTCCACCTGGTCACTTCCATAATGGCCTTCCCCATGCCAAACACATTCTGTGTAGGATTTGTCAAAACCTTTACAAATTAAATGTTCACGCACTACAGCAATATCTTCATATATGGCGTTGTTTCTACACTTGTTGCATTGACATCTAACCCCTCCTATGCTGTTCAGTCTACAATGTCGCAACCCAACACCTAAGAAATGTTCAACCAAATCTAAGTACTCCTTCGATAATCGAGCATTCTCCTTCATTATTCTTTCGCGGTCCATAATTCACAAATCAGACAAACAGCTACACAATACTACTAACCCACTGACTTTAGATGATCAACACATAAACTACACACTGCATTAACAAAACAACCAAGATAAACCAAAATACAACCAAAAACTATGCATAAAATCAACCAAAATCAAGAGACAAGCCAACCTTACCTACACCAACACGGGAACAATGAGACCTCCGAGAACACTTCAACTGATCACCCTTCAATACCCACCTTTTTAGACCTTTTTAAAGTTTTTGTTTTTGGAGTTAGAATGGCCAGTTCAGCTTAAATTTGTGACCCATACAGACGCTCTTGCGAAGTCGCTAATACGTCGCTAACACCTTTGAATAGCCAGCGAACTCGTAACATTTCAATCAACCTCACATGCACTATACATTGAACAATGAGAAATTTGACGTGCACAGAAGCGATACCGTAACATCAAACGCAATATACTAGCGTCCCAGTTACGACATCTCACATATCCTCGCCTGCTAAAATTAAGCAAAGCTTACGAGATCGCAACGCACAAACCTACGACTAACGAGCTAACCTACGAAATCATTACGGACACGTTTATTATACTACAACGGTTACGAGATCGCAACAACCAATTCAATTTAAGGCGGATACATTTTTTCCGCCTTGGTCAAGTATTTTTTTAACGTCAAAACCCATTTCCGCCTTTAACTGCTTCTTTCCGTCTTGAATGTAATTTTTTTTGCTAGCTTGACATTGTAGCGAGCTCGCTACTTTCAATCAAGGCGTAAAAAAACGCGCCAGGCTTAAACGCCTTAAATATGTGTCTTGCATCTACCCCTTTGTAGTAGTGGCAAAGATAGAAAATCAGTGACCTAATCTCAGTGTGGGAATGTGTGCAGCGTCCATAAGTAGAAGCCCTTTGATGTGTGTAGGTAATGAGCTCCAGTTGAGGGCTGAGTCTGATCTTATCTGAACTGACCACTTTGCTAAGGCATCAACTGGTTGGTTTCCTTTTATGTATGTGTGAGAGAGCTTGGATCCAATCAGAAGGTGATGAACTTCATCAAGCTCATGTAGTATGGACTATGGACCAGTGTCTGAGATGAGGATTCTGAATCATGTTGACAGCCACCAAGCAGTCAGACTCCACTGTGATGGGATCAGGGGACATAGAAAGGCCTGCCATTGTTCCAAGGTGAATTGCCTTCAGCTCAGCTTCAAGGGAGTGGCTGCCTGTGTGAAAAAACCTTTTGCTGAGAGAAGTATTACTGCATTGTTCCTGATGATGATCCCAACTCCAGCTGTGTTGTTGCTCCATGTTGCATCTACATTTATCTTTATCCCAATGAAGGAGCTACACCATGTGACTGGTTCTATGTTGGGTTTTGGTGGGATGGCTGGGGGAGGGATGCATCCTGAGATGGAGAGCTCTAAATCAACTTGCTTTGTCAGGTACATTGGCCTCTTAGTGAAGCTATAATACATCAGATCTTTTAGTTCTTTTGAGAGTACTGCAATGGAGGGAGAGGTGTCTTCATATAGCCTTTTGTTCCTGGCCTTCCATAGTATCCAGTAGACCAAAGAGGGGCCTACTTTGTTGATCTGGCTGTGAAGAGGGGACAGACCTGCAAAAGCCCAATAGGTAGCTAGTCTATCCCATAAGTTGCTGCATTGGAAGAATGTTGAGAGGCAGTATTTGTGCATCTCCCCCCATAGAGCTTGTAAGATCTGATAGTCATTGAAAAAATGTTGCAGAGAGTCCTGGCTGTTACAGAAACAACATTTAGAGGCAAAATTAAAACCAAAGTGTGAAATTATATCATTAAAACGCAGCCAGGCATTGAGCAATCTCCACATAAAAATAGAGATCTTTTTTTGTAGTTGGGGAGCCCAAATGATTTTTATAACAGGCATATCAGGTAAAGGTGGCCTGAGAATATTGTATGCTGATCTGACAGTGAAGTGACCTAGCAGTTCTGCCTTCCAGACTAAGATGTCTTCCCTGTGAGGGCTAAGCTCTACCTCAGATAGCAATGTAGTTATTGGAGGAGGCAGGGAAGTGGAAATCAAAGGGATTATGGTCTGTTTGTTGGCAGTTAAGTCCTTAACAGAGAGGCTCAGAATGTTTGTGTCAGAAGGTTGGAAAATATCCTCAAGTGGACCATTATCAGACCAGTTAGATGACCATAGGTTGCAGGTCCCTTTCCCTATGATTACTCTGGAATGATCTTCAGCAAAAGAGTTGACCATATAGATCCTTTTCCAGTTTTGAGATGTTTTGTGTGTTTCAGGAAGAGAGGCAATGAAATGAGTCCATGGAGCCCTCCCCATTTGGTACTTACACCACAATTTACAAGAGAAAGCAGTAATTGTAGATGCAAGCTTCCTGATGCCTAAACCATTTTGAGTTGTGGGGTAGCAAAGGGAATCCCATTTCCTCCAGGTTTTTTTAGGCCCACTATCAGTTGAACCCTTGAAAAAGATTGATAGTTTCCTTTCAATCTTTTTTATTATCTGTTTTGTGGGGTTTGAAACTGCCCAAATGTGTTGTGGCAAGGAGAGGAGGCAAGACTTAATGAGTGTAAGCCTGCCCCTGCAGATAGCCAAACATTTTTCCAATTTTTTACTCTTTTATCAATCATCTCCAGAATACTCTGAAAATGAATGTTTAGAGTTCTTCCTGCAAAGACCTGTACTCCTAAGTATTTAAATGGCAAGCTACTACATTTCATACCCAGTATTGTCTTAACCTTTTTCAATTTATTACTGGTTGCATTCTTCCTAAGGAAAAACTCACTTTTTTCATAGTTGATTTTATGTCCTGATGTTTCTTCAAACTTAGCAAGAAAGGCTTTCATTTTGATCAGGTTTTGTCTAGTTGCTTCCAAGAAAATGACGATATCATCTGCATATGATAGATGGGATATGGGAATGGTGTTTCTGGGAAGAGAATAATAAAGCATTTTCCCAGTTTCAAAGACATAAGCCAAGCTCCTTGTGAAAGATTCAGAGAAAACATTAAAAAGGAAAGGGGACAGGGGATCTCCCTGTTTTATACCCCTGGTGGCTGTGAAGTATCCTACAGGTTTACCATTTACTAAGACAGAGAACCAAGCATCTGAAAGGTTTTTAAGAATACAGTGTATGAACTTGCCATTAAAACCAAACTTAAGGAGGTTTTTTTTTAAAAAAAAAGACCAGTTAACCCTGTCAAAAACTTTCATTAAGTCTAACTTAATTATGCAATTAGGGTCTCTTTCCTTTTTGTTCAAGAACCTAGTCATTTCCTTTAGATAGATAACATTATCTGAAATGTCTCTATTTTGTAAATAGGCTGACTGGTGTGGGAAAATTATCTTTGGCATCAAAATCTTTAGTCTTTCCATAAGAATTTTTGAGAAAAATTTATTAGTAACATTGGAAAGACTAATTGGTCTATAATCACTGAAAGTAATAGGTGTCTCTTTTTTTGGAATTAAAGCAATCCAGGTACTAGAGATCCCCCCATAAATGTGTGACTTAGACAAGAAATCATTTGATGCATCTAGTAAATCTTAGCACACTATATCCCAGGCCTTAATAAAAAATTGAGCAGTATAGCCATCAGTCCCTGGACTGCTTGATTTATTAAGGCCTTGAACAATTTGCTTTAGCTCCTCTAATCCTACTGGCTTTGTGAGCATCTCATTATCCTCATGAGTAATTAATCTAGGAATCTGGGATAGAAAGTGAGATGAGAAAAGGTCTTAATCTGGATGGGGATCATCTGTTAATAGATTCTGATAGAAAGATATTGCTTCAGATTCTATATCAGACATGTTATTCAGCCACCTCCCTCAAATACTCTTTATCTTAGTGATATGGAGTCTACTCCTTTTTTCAACCACCGATTGGTGAAAAAATTTTGTATTCTCATCACCATCATTTAGCCATTTTATTTTAGCCTTGTGTTTCTAGAAGTTTTTTTTGCTCTTTCAGTGATTTAATTAAAAATCGTTTGCCTTATTGAGCTTCACTAACTCATCATTTGAGCTGTTCAGATCATAAGCAATTTCCTGGAGTTGTAATTGTTCCTCTGCCAAAATTACATTGTCAGTTATATTACCAAACACCTCCCTATTCCTTGTTTTTAAAGAAGATTTGAGGTTTTTTAGTTTGGTAAAGAGTTTATACATTCCCTTACCTTCATTTGATAATTCCACTGAGATTTAAGGAAATCCATGAAATTTTCTCTTTTGAACCAGGTATTGATGAACCTGAAGGGCTTAGGGACAGAGGGTACATTACTACCTATTCTAAGTAATAAAGGACTATGGTCAGAGGATAATCTATTTAAAACCTAAACTGAGGATTGTGGGAATTTTGTTAACCATTGAAGAGTGCACAGTGCTCTGTCCAATCTCTCAATTGTTAGCCTTTCCCCATTATTCTTAGTCCTACCATTTGACCATGTAAAACAATTTCCCATAGTGTTGACTGTTTGAAGGGCCATGCGATTTATAAAGTCATTAAAATCTTGCATGCTACCTAGCTTAGGGTTTACGGGACCTCTATATTCATTCACTGAAATCATGGCATTATAGTCACCTATATAGATTGCTTCAGACAAGTTTAGGTTTTGCAAGGCTGGCCATAAGTCTTTTCTTCCCTTCCTAGTTCTCAAGCCATATATAAAAATTGTATCAATTGACACATTTAATGTATTGCTTTTGATCTGTACAAAGAATAATTGATTATGATCATGTCTTTTGTCTACCTCGACTTTATCATTCCACATCAACCAAATGTTACATAAATCTGAGTACATGCAGTGTTTAAAATACAGTTTCTGACAATATATAAGGCATTCATTATTCTGGTGTTGAGGTTCAATAAAGCAAATCAGGTCCAGTTTATGAATCCTAATTAGTTTTCCAAGCCTCTCTACAGATGTTTCAATACCCCTAACATTCCAGACCAAAACATTTATTCCTAGAATTGTACAAATCATTTTTTACGAGATTTTATACTTTTAGTAGCAGTCCTAGTGTTTATTTTATTTATCTGAGTGAAGTAAGTTGACTTACCTCCTTCAGATTCAATACCACTAGTGGATGCCTCTGGAGTATTTTGAGTGAGTACCTGGTCAGTTGGAGAAGAATCATCAGCATTCTTTTGCTTCTCCTGTGCTTGGCTATACTCTACCTAGCAGTCTTGTATGTCTTCTTCCTGATCCTCTTCCACCTTAGCAATTAGGGGGAGGAATCTATATGACCGTGATCTAGGTTGGGAATGAAAAAAGAGCTTATCATTGGTAAAGGGATTTTCTGGTGAGAAGGTTACTTTACCTGAGTGTACTTTTATGTCATCAGCTGCAAAATTGCTGATTTTCTTTGGGGTTGACCATTGTAGGTCCAGAGGTTTTGCTGGTGAGGATAGAGGTTCACTGGCAATGTTTGTATCAGATGACTCAACAGTTTGGGGGGGATTTTGCCACTGCTGAGGGTCGTGCAGTGAAGGACAGTCTTGGATATTGATGACCTCTTCTGGCACTTCCTGTTGACATGCTGGAGATGTGGGTGAGGAGATTCTAGTTGTGGTATCAAGAATCTCTTTCCCTTTGTCTGAAACCTTTACATAAACCTGAGTAATTTGTTCCTTGTTGGCTCTAGCTTTTTCTTTGTGACTAACACCTGATGAGCCTGCTTGATGAGGTGGTTCCTTCCTAAACTGAGGCTTAGGGATTGGGGCTGCATTGTGGTTAGATTGAGGTTGGTTCCTAGGCCCCTGAGGTCTATTGTTTGGAGGCTTCAAATCAGGGTGGAGTAGTCTGCATTCATGTGCTTCATGTCCCAGTCTCTTGCAATGACTGCAGTATAATGGGAGATACTCATACTCAATGGGAAAATCTGCTACATCTCTCTCTAAGTTAACGGTAAGGGCTACTGCAGTGTGAAGTTTTGATAGGAGATCAACCTTTACACGAAGTTTAATGGCAGATGGTCTAGATAGGGTTACTATTGCTAAATCTATCTTTATAAATTTCCCAACCTTATTCCCTATGGATTTTAGCATTGCAGTATTGTACCAAAAAATTGGGATATTGTGTATTGTAATCCATACCAGAATTATAGAGGTCTCTGTGTCGAGGGTGAAATTTGGTGTCCATTTGAACACCTTCATGCTGGTTCCTCAGAAAGCTAGTTGCGACTTCATCCAGCATCGCTGGAAGTCCTCGGGTTCCTCAAACCTTATCAGAATATGTTTATAGTCAATGGATCCGAGCTGATACTTCCCTTTGAATCCGACCGACTTGAAGGCTTCATGAAGGTACTCCATAGAGGGCTTGAAATTAGCAAATTTCCCGATCAACGCGTTCGTGTAGTGCTCCGAAAGTGCCGCTACTTCCTCCGGTGATAGTATACAGGCAATCTTGCCTTTGTATTCAGAGATTGGTTGGATTGACGGGTTGGAAGGTAGGGATTTGTAGAGAGGGGGTGGTTTAGTGTTTAGTGCCTGGGCGAAACTGCGAATTGGGGGTGTTCCGCCGCGGTCCTGCGGCAGCTCCACCATGGAGTTGGCCGTTTTATGACCGTTACTGGGGAATATTCTGTCTGAAAAGGGGGTAGCGGTTATAATTTATAGAGCGAAGGGAGAGCATATGGGGATAAAGAGAGGTAGAATTCTAAAAAGGTAGAATCCAAGCACGTGATTTGATATTTTTTTCATCTTCTCTGAATTCGATTGAATGGAAATGGATTGTTTGTATATTATTTATTTTTAAAAAATTTAAAAATATAATGAACTGAACTGAAAAATATTTAACTGAAAAATATTAAACTGAACTGAGATGAAAAACTTTAAAATAAATTATACTAAACAGGCTTTTAGACTGTCGACGGACTGGTGTTGTGGCAGTGAAGACTGTTCACCAATGGAAGAGACGGTGAAAAAAAAGATGAATGATATGAAATTACGATTTAACACCGGAAATATTGTGACTAGTTGTCCTGTTATGACATAATATGAAGAATATTAGTTGATATTTTGGGACATAAACACTACATTTTATTTTATTTTAAGGGATTTCAAAATATGAGAATACACAAAAAATACTAGTAAATGCCAACCAACACATTCATTCATCGGTCAGAAGATTTTGCTACTATTTAATTTTTTTTATTTTTTTTTTGTGTAACACCGACTGTGTTTAATTTTTATAAATGAACATATATTCTCAACTGTTTATGTAACAGAAAAGGTCGCCACCAAAACATGTGCACCGGGAAAACAAAAGTGTTGTTCCGTTTCCCAGTCATCCTCATCATCCGCCTCTCATCACTGCTCTAATCTCATCCATCATTCCCACATGGGCATGACCTCTATAATGAATCCCACCATCATGCTCACCAAATCTGTACCAAACAAACTTACAATACCTGGAATAAGATAGAAATAACAGTATTAAATTAAGCTGAATTTTATCAATGGCATTTATTAGAATTGAATACAGCTAAACTAGAAAGTATTAAACCGAACAAATTTTTTTAAAATAGGTTGAAAAGAACAAGCCTACTACTCTGTTTGGTTTGTGAGTTTTTAGAAAACTGGATTCTCAGAATCCAATTTTTATAATTCTTTTTGTTTCATACAGTTTCTGAAAGTCTTATTTTTTGCTTCAAAGTCCACTTTTTGTGAAGTTGAAGTCCAAACTTGCAAAATCAAACATGATTTTTGTTTTAAACTTGCAAAATCCTAACAAACCAAACAAGGATTTTGCTCCAACTTTACAAAATCCCAATCCAATCAAACAAGATTTGGAAAACAAGACTTTCAAAATCACAAACAAAAACTCAAACTGTCAAAATGTCAAATCAAAATTCAAACTCTCAAAATCATATTCAATCAAACACACCAGATCTTATTTCTTGAATTTATTTCTTATTCAATTAAATCAAACTGAACTGAAATTTTGTTTAAATATATATATGGAATCAGAATATATAATTGAATTTCATCAAATTATAACTAAAGTGAACTGAATTCAACTAAACTATTTGAAAGAAAATTTCAAGAAAACAAGGTTATACTGAATTAGAACAAATGGCTTAATGTGGCCTGGCCTCTTTTTCTACTATGAATGTGAAGTATCCACAAATCAAGTAAAAAAAGTAGGTCAAGAATAAAACTTATAGTGGCTTTTCTAAGGAAGAGCCAAATCTCCATTTCATTTTCAAGCAGTGGAGTGCAATTTACTCTTGTTTAATTTCTCCAATTTTCTTATTGGCCAGCATTTTTCCAGCCATTTGGCAAAGTATGGATGTTTTTTTGCCCTTTATCCTTATTTTTGCCCACAAATATATATCTAAATTAGGCTGGCGACAGGACAGGATCCCGTTGTCTGCACGTTCTAACCATCTGGAAAGTCCACATAATTATAAAATGGAAAGTTGGAATATTATTTTACTATTTATTTCTTATTATTTATTGTTTGTTTTACCAATTATTTTCTTATCAAAATGGAGGAGTAAAAAGCCAACTTGACAACATGTTAATAGAATCCCATGCAAGCCATCCACAAAGATTCTATGACAACATGCTTATGATACAGGCCTGACATGTGGCAAATGATTCTATGACAACATGCTTAGCAGTTGATTGACTGATTTAGTTAGATCACGTTCAGTTCAATTTATTTAATATTGTGCTGAGCTGATGAGTGGTGAGCTGTGCTGATCAGTGTTATGTTGTGCTGATCAATGTTGTGTTGTGCTAATCTTATGTTAAAAGTGTTGAATAATATTCAATTGAGCTGAAGAAAAAACATATAATATTTATTTCTCAAGAAATAACAATTTTATAATTAATATTATTTTTACAAAACATAAAATAGTGTCTGTTAGAGCTTAAATGTGCTGAGTTGAACATTGATGTGCTGATGAGTGATATGTTGTGCTGATGAGTGTTGTGATGTGCTGATGAGTGTTGTGTTGTGCTGTAATAAATTGAACTGGACAGGCCTTGATAGTTTAAGCGGTTTTTGATAAAAGTTTGAACTTATCTAATATAATTTAAATTGAATTGATTTTAGAATTTGAGTGTTGAAGACAGTTACATAGCATAACTAAATTCATCATAATTTTAAACTATTTATCGATTAATATTTTTAACTATTTTTCAACTCAAAATCAGTACTGTGCAATCTCAACACAATGACATGCACAAAGCTAATTTAAATTTTAACCAGATGGAGCCATTAGCATTTCACTAAACATATGGTCAGATGTTAAAACTGTCTTTGGTTGTAAGTTGTAACTTATGTGGTAGTTAATGAGTTCCCCATAAGAAAAAAAAAAGGTTAATGAAAACTCCATCTAAAACGTAAATAAAAGTGAATTTTTACACTGGAATAAACCAAAAAATTAAAGAATTTGTTACAGTTTCTCTGCCTTGATATCCTTCTCTCCCTAATTCTATTTTTACAAACACCTCAAAAACTGAGCAATTCAATTGCCAACCTGTAAAACCCCTTCCAACAAATCCAAAACAAACCATAATAAAGAAAGCTCTTTTGTTGATGATGCAGTCTTTCTTGCAAGGTTCTTTTTATATAATAATAGGACGGCAACCGCCCGACCCGGCTGAGGGCCTTCACCTTTCTGTCCAGCAATGCTGAAATGGTCACCTCAATTGTTATATCATCAGATTTTAGTGTCACCTGCAATCTGTTGAATTGAAAGTATCGCAGAATCCTGAAGGCTTAGTGTTGGAAATGCTGGACTGCGTTTGACTGTAGGAAACATCATCGAACATTCTAGAAGTGCCCTCATCAGACTGCCATCTTTGAAGTGCTTGTGGAAGGCTCATGTGGAGGTCGATGCCAAAACTGTCATCTTCTTCATTCTTACTCGGTATCCACTGTTCAACAAGAGGGCCTAGGACATTAACAGCGTGCCCCATATCAGGTCTCTGATGAGGTTCTCGGGCAGTACAGTGGCCTGCCAATTCAGCTACTTTGCATATACTCTCATAGGTCTCCTCATCGGGATCGAGAACTGAGTCTATTGCTTTTCTTAAGTTATCTTTGTTGACAAGCACTCTGCGGAACCAGGTTACCAAATGAGACCTCTCATCAGACATTGTCTCATCTAGTGCTTTTCTACCCGTGATGATCTCCATCAGAACAACTCCAAAAGCATAAACATCAACTTTGGTTGTAACTCTTCCAGTCGCTGCCAATAAGAAAAACCATATTTCTTTCAATACAATCCAAAGGAAAAACATGCAAAAGACTAAAAGCTCCAAAACAAACACAAGTTATGCCCACTATTTGAGAAAATACGTAAAAGCGATCAGCTATTACTATAATAAAAATGCACCATTTTCTAAGCCACTCAGCTACTAGTCTTTCAGGTTTTAGAGTAACAGACAATTTTATTTTTAACAGAAATCAACACAAATAAATGTTAGCCACCATTAAATTCCATCACATTCGAAAGTTCCTGAATGAAATAACACAAATCCTATTATCTGAATCAATCATACAAAAAGCATATCTAGAAAATAAAGTTGCCATGATGATACAGAAGTGCAGAGACAGAAGGATTACAAACAAGTTAGGAACTTAACGCTAAAAGAGCCTAAGAGATGATGCCATAACTTCCTGCCCAATCACAAAATAAACTATGGCAAACAACATTGATTGCATGCTCGGTGATAAAAGAGTTCCAAAAAAAACATGGAGATAGACAGACACACAAGGAACAAAAGAGAGGATACATACCAGCATATTCTGGAGCAAGATACCCGAATGTTCCAGCCAACCTAGTCTCAACCGAGTATTTCCCATCTGGCGCGTTTCTAACCAACCCAAAATCTGCAACCTTGGCTCTCATGTCATCCCCAAGAAGAATGTTTGAAGGCTTCAGATCTCTATGGATAAAACTTTGCTGTGCCAAGCTGTGCAGATACTCAACTCCTCTTCCCACATCCAATGCAGTTGTAACCCTCTGCTTCCAAGTAAGAGGAGTATAACCAAGCTCCTGCCATTCGAACAAATGCTGTGCCAATGTTCCCTGGGGCATGTACTCGTATACCAAAAGCCTCTCGTAGCCATTAACACAATACCCCAAAAGAGCGACCAAATGTCTGTGCCTAACTTTAGTAAGGACTGCAATTTCTGATTGGAACTCGTTCAAGCCTTTGGTGCCCATTGCCCCAGATTCCATTCTTTTGACGGCAATCTTGGTACCGTCTTGCATTACCCCTTTATACACGACTCCAAATCCTCCCCTACCCAAAATATTTTGTTCGCTGAAGTTGTTAGTCACTTCACGAAGAACTGAAATTGGAATGACAACATTTCCACCTTCAAGCATTGGAGGAAGCTCACTATGATCACCACCACTACTCTGACTATGAATTTCATGAGCATAGCCATTTGAACTGCTTGCCACCGGAGCTGGTTTTACCATTTCTGAGCCTACTTCAGAGCCTTCAACCCTACCAAAACTCTTAATCCTTCTCTTGACATAACATTTGTACAACACAAACAAAACTACAGCAACAAAAAGCAGGACAGCAACAACAACTCCAGCAATCATACCACCTGAAACCTTTGATCCACCTGATTTCCCATCACCAGATGAACTTCCACCTGGAGAGTCCGACCCTGATCCTGATGGTCCACCACCACTCCCATTACCACCATCGGTCTGATTTTTCTCAAGCAATGGATTATCAGTGTAGTTAAACATAACACCATCAGGGAAAACAGGCCTAGGTCCAGCTAAACTATTATTCGAAACATCAAAAGTCTCAAGCTGAGGCAAACTAGTCAAGATTATAGGAACCGTACCAGTCAAATTGTTATCATTCAGAGACACCTTCCTCAAATGAGTCAAATTAGCGAATGCTGGCGAAATAGTACCTGAGAAACCATGCTTCCCAAGGCTCACCATAGTCACATTCTTGGTCTGATCACAGGTAATAAACGGCCACGGGTCACAAGGACTATTCCCTGTCCATGACGTCGCCAGAGCCATAGGATACCCAAAAGCACCAGCAATAGCAAGAAGAGCATCCACCTGCGGATCGCAGGGCCCTTTCGGGGCACAAAATCCATTGGTAGTACCCAAACTAACATTCACCCCACTGTTAAACTCAGGAATTGGACCCTGCAAATGGTTGTTAGCCAGCGTTATATTCACCAGCATGGGCAACTTCGCTATAGACGCAGGAATAACACCAGTAAATTGGTTATCCCTGAGCTGCAACTCGAACAAATTCGTGCAATTCGACAGGTCAGGGATCGGTCCAGTGAACGCGTTGTTATGCAGCCACGCCTGAGCCACCTGTTTCATTGAAGCAAGAACATCAATGGGGCCTGAAAGCTTTGCGTTCTGATCATTTATCCACAAGTACTGAATACCAGATCTACCCAAACTCTTGGGAAGGGGCCCAGTAAGATTGTTGTACGAGAGACTCAAATTCTGCAGATTGGAAAGTGGGTCGAAGAAATCCGGAATTTCACCGTTTATATTCGCATTGCTGGCTAAAAAGCTATTCAGATTAGTGCTCTCAGTGAGATACGAAGGGATACTCCACGGCGCGAGGAGCTTGTTATCCTTGATGCTTATGCTCAGCAGGCCAGTGCAGCCGAGTAGGAAATCCGCCGGGAGCGAGGTGAAGGCGTTACCGTGGAGGAAAACCGTCCGTAACGCGGTGAGGTTGGCGAAGGAAGGAACGGCGCCGGAGAATTGATTCCTCTGAACGGTGATTGAATCGAGCTTCGAGAGCTGGCTGAGCTCCGGCGGGAGGGTTCCGGCGAGGGACTGCGAGTCGAGGTCTATGGAGGTGACGAAGTTAGGACCTGCTTTGCATCCAACCTTGGGCCATTGGCAGAAGGGCTTGGAGCTCGACCAGCCTGGCGGGGCGGGGGAGAGGGATTTGAGGAGGGAGGACATGACTGCGGCGTCATCGGCGATGGAGGAGGTGGTGAGGAGGGCGGTGATGAGGAAGAAGACGGCGGCGATGCGGTGGCGGATGGAGAACATTTGGGGCGGCGGTGTGTGCTTTGGGGTTTTGATAGTTTGGTGTGACTTGAGATTAGTTGTTTGGTTTTTGAGAATGAGGAGTTTTTATTGGACAGTTTATTCAGAGGGTTTTTTTCCGGCTTTCTCTAAAAGGTTTGCGGTGTTGGTTTTTCTTTTTTTGGAATTTGTTTTGGTCGTGAATGAGTTGGAAACAGCTGGTTTTTTTTTGCTATGGTGTCTCATGCATTATGGGCCGAATCCGGCTGACCAAAACATCAAATGTAGTTTCCGCGTTTTTCATAAACAATTTAGCATTCACTTATTCCGTTCTCGCTGCACTACACTTTTCACGCGACTTTCAATGATTATGTTTGACTATTAGTACATAATTAATTTTTAAAAATAAATATAACAAATAATATAAATATTTCTAACATGATAATTTTACTAATTATAGATTATTTTAAATTTATAGTCAATCATTACTTAATTTAATTTTGAAATCAACTGTGTTGATCAGTTTGACACAGAAAAAGTAACAGTTTTCATCAATGTTTGAAAAGATAGACTTTATTGATTACCATTATGAGTATCGCAACATCAGTAGTATTGAAAATTGTAAAAGAAAAAAGAGAAAAGAGTTGATTATGACTTGCAGTTCAAACATAATTTTAAATTTTTGACACCAAATTATTACCTCATGCTTATTTTAGAGCAGTGCTATGAAAAAAAAATTCTTTAATTTACATAGTTAAAATTTACCGGTTACATTGATGATGTTGCCAAAAGCATTTGAAATTTGTATAGATTACAAGTGCTACACCATTTAACTGGGGTCAAAATTCTTATCTTAGAAATTTTAAAATTAGGCATTACTCAGTCTGATATAATTGAAAGGATAATATGTTGTTCAACGATATAATGAAATGCTAAAAGACATGGATGCTAACATCAGTATCAAAAACAATATATTACTCTCTCTTCCTAGCCTTCTCCAAGTAAAAGCCTAACTGGCCTTTCGTTATGTGCAGTATATTGAACTTCCATCATCCAATGCTAAATATCAGCACGTGTGACTAATTTGATAAAAGCATCATGACAGTGTGACAAGCGATTTCCCACGTCGTTAAATGTGACTCCGCGAGATCAAAATACTATTTATAAATCACCTACAACTTCTAACTACTAGAGAGTAGATAGTGGGAAGTAGGGGTCGAACCACAAGGAGAAGGGACTTGTAAGAGTGTTTTAAAGTAGAAAATAAGCATACTTAGATATTATATAGAAAGCAATGTAAACAAGGGGGAGTTTTGAGCTTGGTTTTGATTACACTATGAAAATAAACTAAATTATCATTAGTTAAGCTAAGGGGATGATATTAGGATTATGAGGCATCGGGAGGCAAATGACTTCAATTTCCAACTATCGACTTATCACCGAGCAAATGCAATTACAAGGAAGTTTAGACCATTTATCAAGGATGAAAGCATCATATTCTCTCGAATGTAGCTAGAGAGGATGATAACACCACTCAAAAGCTCTCATTGTTGATTCACCTAGATGATAGTATCATAGATAACTCAACAATGGTATTAGGATTAGAGAGAGACAAACTTACTCACAAACCCGCGATAGCGAGAGCATACAAATAAGACATTTGATAACTAGCAAGGACCAAAACGATGATAGCATATATGTCTCGACTCCTACTTTGCTACTTAATGATATTGGAGTAAACGATAACGTTCTACCCACAAATCTAGCTATTCGTTGATAACAATCATACGTTAAAAGGAATCTTCAACTCAAGTATACAATCACATATTAGAGGGACCAATGATAACATTCAATCCTTACCTAAACACATAATTGATTAATCATGCAATTTCATAAGATTTCCACTTCTAACAACTCATATTTATCATGGCATTCCTTAACTACAATCACACAACAAGGGGAAGAACTTGTCATCACTCAACCCCTTCCATAGTCATTAATCTAACAACTAAAAATTACACTACCATTATGCTAAGTCACCATCATCATCACATTAAATTACTCTAACCAAGTTAACCTAATTAATGACTATGGAGCATGCAATTGATATAAAACACAAAGCCCATAACAAATTAAGCAAGATTCAACAACATTCATGCATAGAAATTCAAGTTCATCAAATGATAATCAAAATCTCAAGTTCAAGCATACAAAGCCCTTAAAGTTTCAAGGGAATTGAATTCAAATGCTCCCAAGGATCAAACTAAGCTATACTACAATACATTGAATCAAACTACTAATCTAAGGGAAAGGAATGGAAGAAAAGGGAAAGAAAGATGAAGAACTAGGGGTTCTACATGGTGTGTGACCGTTTTTGCTCTTGGAGGGGATAAGGAGTATTTATAGAATGCAGTGCACGGGCCGCGCAGCACTCCGCGCACTTTTGTGAAGGGTCGCACACTTTAACCGTTGATCCGATTTGCATCTTCTAGTAGTCCATTTCGAAGCTCTTGACGAGAGGAATCCAATGGTATGATCCATGTGCTCTAAGTCCTTAGCGAACATATCCAAAATCAAGATTTAAAACATTAGTGCATCACTTGTCCTTCAAAATGTAACTTTCACAAGTTTAGCTTTGAAACTCCTTAATTTGCACAAAATACTACCTAAATTAGATCTCAAATGTCATAATACAAGAGTATATTTAGGGCTCATCACAGTGTCGCTCACTTCATCACCATCAACTAATATTCCATTATTTGGGCGTTTGGATTGTTCTAGTTTAGTGATTCAGGGAGCTGCCCTGAAAGTTGTGTCTCCATATTCATAAACTTAATTTTTTGTATTAACAAAAAAAAAAAGTTTGGTTGTCCAACATTTTCAATTATAACATGATTCATAAATTTGGAGCTTTATTTATGGTTTGATATTGAAGATTTCATCTTGTTTTGTAAGTTTGCACACTTTTTGTTGTTCTCACCCCCAATTATTAAAGGCGTTGCTATATATAGTTCAATATTTAGTTTAGTTCAGTCTATATTTTTGAATTTTAAGCTAATACATCCTATTTGTGTTACAATCTATTCCAATATTACAAAATTAATGTCCTTTGATCAACTATATTGCAACTTTGCAAACATGTATATACATCCATATTACTAAAGACGTTATAAAAAATCCGAGCAAAAAATTAGTCTGACATAGTAATCATCAAACCTGGTTTACTTTTTTCAATTATCTCTTTTCTTTCCAAGATCAATCCCTTCGTGACAAAATGCATTTTGGGCTTATTGTTATAATCAACTAGAGAAAATTGTCAATAGATATGCAAATACATATGCTTCTTGCTTAGTAGCTATCCATCTGTGATTTCAGTTAAAAGCTACAATTATAACTTTTAGCCTAAAACAAGGAAGAACGCCGATATTTAACATGGCTTTAAAAGACAATATTTTTGGTAAAAAGATCATTTCAAAAGCTAGCGCCTTGTCGTTGATTGAATGAAGACATGGATGATGAACAAAATACGAGTTGGAGAGAGAGAAGAAGAGAGAGGTGTGGTTTAATTTTAGAAGGGCATTTTGAAAAGATATCTAATATATTGCTATAGATGCTAAATAATATTCTGGCAATATCAGCAGTCTTAACATATTACCGATCCATCTGAGTTGACCCAGATTAAACTAGGTTTGGTCCGATCAACCCGAAATTCAAATACCCAAAAAATTGACCCGGGAAAGGATCCAGATTCATAAATATTCAAGTCCCGGCCGAAATTCCGATCCGATCTAACCCATTTTTCCGGATCATCTCAGTTAATGTACACTCTAAATCTACACCGAGGTTTCAAAGTTACTAAGTACATCCGTATATCTTAAATTCTACGGTCCGACTAGGAAATCATATGTCAACCATTTTTTTGAATAATAACATCCTTCATATTCGAAACTAACATTAATAATAGTACCAACTACACCACATAAAATTAAAGAACAACTTCTAAACGTTCAAGATAAGAACAACTTAGAGCATATCCTTTCACTTCTCCTATGTTGTAACATGCATGATCAACTTCCTCTATACGAGTTAAATTCCTCAGCCATGTTGTCATCCTCGGTGATTTTAGACTTCTCGGGACTTGCATTGTGCCCACCAAAGGCTTAGAATGAAAGGAAAGTTCAAGTTTTACACTCGTAAACAAAAATTCCCTCTCTATCTCCTGTTTCATTGAGTAATTTCTTATTTTTCAACTTAAGCATCTTTGTATGTCGGTGATTCTGGTCTTGCTCTTCATAATAATGGTGATTATCACTGATTCGGACATCTTTCTCACCCTTCCTCCTCGTGCCAAAAGAATCAAACATTTGGCTATGTCTTGGTCCTCGTCTTCTTAATGAGTAGTAGTGGTACTACTAGCTGATATGTCGGTACTATTTGAAGTTGCAAAGTAGCCAATGACTTATCCAACATCTTCACCACCAACATTGCCGCTTGAGGAGGAGGAGGAGGTTATTGTTGCCCTGCAACTGACCACCTAAAGAGGCCTTTGTCGCTTCTTGGTTCGCTTGCCCTTGAGGGTAATTGAGACATCGTTCGACAAGGTCAATAGCTCTTTGGTGATCTCCATGGAGGAAATTGGCACTTGAGAAATGTCCTCAAGAAAATTCTAAATAGAGAGGAGGAAGTTGATTTTAGGGAGAATGAAGAGAGTGATATTGTGGTTTTTTATGTGGTATATTAAATTTTTATTTGTAAATATAGAGATAAGGGTTGCTCGTTTTTATGCGCATGCATGTATGGTAAAGAAATGTTTGAATTAATGTCCTAAAACTGTTGAAGATGTTGAAATGTACACTGTTACTAGGTTATTTACTCGGTTATTTATAATAAAATAATCACGCAAAGTATCAAATTCTACGTATTTATTTTATTTTAAAATATGATTATTCATTGTCCATCTCACTATATTATGTTATACATTTCTTCAAAGTATGTCATCATTTTTGTTCTATACTTAATTATATTTAATATGATTAGTTCATATGTTTGTGTCATCAATTTTTTGTTACTTTTGTTCATTTACTAGGAATTAAACTAATATTATTAATACAAACTTTATAAATCCCCCTAACTAAATAAATATATGAAAATATTCATTACATCATTTTTTTAAGACAAACCACTCAAAGAGTGAATGAAGATTTTATTAGACTTCTCAAACCTATAATGTCTTAAATGACCAAAATTATGCAAAAAACCTAGAAAGGCCAATGTATTACAAGGACAAAAGTCCCAAAAGCACTCTAGTGATTTCTAAATAAATAGAATAAAACCCTATACAAAAGAATAGCTTATAACTAAACCTAATCGAAACCTTTTAGAGAATTGCAAGCAAAACTCAAAGCAACACCAATAAGGGAAAGAAATAGATGTGGATGAAAATGAAAATCCTTCAGCTGGGAACTCTGTGAAGATCATAATTGAAATAGAGAGCTGAACAAAATGTAATAAGATTTTGACTGTTGGTAAACCAGTCTTGTCAAGCAGACTGATTACCTTGATTGATGAAGGTAACATATCCCAGGTATAGACTGCATTTAGCTTCTGTGAAAGGGAAAGTTTGGCCAGAGCATCTGCCAGTTGGTTGCCCCGTCTAAGAGTGTGTTGAATAGGAACTTTGATCAGTAGATGAGCTTTATCACACACTTCAAAAAGATTCCAATGTGCAGTGATTGGATTAAGGATCATAGGGATGCCAACCAATTAGTTAGATTCTATGCAAAAATTATATAGACCATAAAAATAACCAAAATGGTAGCCAACAATGATAGCCTTAATTTCTACCTCCAATGGTGAGGATGCATAAGAGAGTTTGGTTGCTGATGCAGTGATGTTGCCCTCAGAGTCTCTTAACACCATTCCAAAACCACAATCTGGACCAGAAAAAGCAGCATCTATACATTTAGCTAAAAACCAATTAGAGGTCTATCCACCTAACTAGCCTGAGCCTAGGTCTAGTAGGTCTTAGAGTGTAAGTGATATAAGAAGCATCCGATATTTGAGTATCAAACTCTTGGGAAATTGTCACTGGGTGAGCAGCTAAGGAGAGATGTAGAATATATATGTTTCACTCCTTAATAATGAGAATCTTGCATGGCTTGATATCTTCAAATATGAACCTGTTTTAGGCCTTCCATAAGCACCGAACTATAACAAAACATAAAAGTCTTATCAGCTTACATTGGAAGCTTGATAAGCCAGTTTATGTTAGATAATAGAAGAATCTATTCCATATGGTTGTGAAATGTAAATCTGTGATTCCAATGGTAGCTAGCATTTCAGCCCATATATAAGTAACCATAGAGCATTGGTTAAAATAATGGTCGATAGAGTCGGAGTTCGTGCCGAAAGAACACTTTGATGCCAGTTGAGAACCATAGTGGACCAGGACCTCATCAAATGACAACAGTGAATTGAAAATCCTCAAGATAAAGAAAGTTATTTTCTCTGGCACTTTGATCTTCCACAACTTTGACAATGAAGGGGAAGAAGATCTGTGGTCATGAATAAATTGATAGACAGACTTGAAAGAAATTTGAATAGTCATAGAGGGCTTCCATATGAGCCTATCCTCCTTGTGTTCAAAAATCACTGAAAATCTGGAGAGTATGGAATAAAACGGCCGATTGCACCAGATAGATGTGGCAATAAGTGATGTCTTTGTAAAATAAAATTAGCCAAAGTACTAGAGGCGGGGATATGTGTAAGTTGAGGAAGGATATGGTCTATCAAAGGTCCCATTCCAGTCCAGTTAGCAGTCCAGAAATTACACTGTTATTTTCTATGTATAACCACTAAATAGTGTTCACCGATGTGAATGACCTGGCAGATTCTCTTCCAGGTTTGTGAATTCCTAGATGAGGGAGGCAGGGATTGGAGAAAATGAGTCCATAGAGCTGAAGCATTTTGGAACTTCCACCATAATTTGACTGAGCATGCCTGCACTATATAGGGAATAGATCTAAAGCCTAGTCCATTTTTCTCAACTGAAAAACATAATTTGGACCACTTCCTCCATTTTTAATTAGCTTTCATAGCTGTTGAGCCGAAGAGAAAGTAGCAAACATTTTCCCTAGGGTTTCAATAATGTGGACTGCAGGACTCATAACAATGAAAATATGTCGAGAAATGACATATAAGAATGATTGGATAAGAGTGATCGTACGCACAATGGATAGCTATTTATGTGTCCAGAAACTGATTTTTTTACTAATATGTTCTAGCAGAGGGTTAAAATATGCAGTTAGAATTAATTTTCAAAAATTGGGCATCCCAAATATTTGAAAGGAAAAATACCCTCCTTTATAGTTTGTATGTCTATGATCTAGTTTCTCTTAGCTAAGGTAGCATTTTTATTTGCGAATCTGATGAGAACATGGCGGTGGTCAATTGCTCCAAGCTGATAATTTCCGGCAAAATCCACAGTTTTAAAGGCAGCTTCTATACTATGCATGGCTTGTCGGCCATTGCTAAATTTACCAATCAATGCATTGCGATAAGGCCGGCTCAAAATTTCGATCTGCTTTGGCGTGAAGATGCATGCTAGCTTCCCCTGTATTCAGATATTGGCTTGATCTCCGGATTTGATGGGAGAGCAGAAAAAAGGGGAGGGACTTTGAATTTTAGGGCGTTGAGGAAGGATTTATGGCCACTAAACGATGGAGGCTCCGCCATTACGGTGGAGCAAGGACAGTGAAGTGACCATTCACGGCTGAGTAACTGTTGTAACGGTAATAATCGGAAAATTGGGGAAAGTGTATTTATGGTAGAGAGAACGAGGAGAAAAAGATTTTAGAGAGAGGAAGGGAATACGCGCTGACAAGTTTTTTCTTTATTCATTTCATCATTTATTTATGATCTCATACTGTCATCCAAAAAATTTATATATTACAGAAAAAATCTGTATCTATCAAAGTTTATATGGAATATTTATTGGACAACTGAATTACAATAGTTTATAATATTCTATATATTTCTTAAATGTCTGGGAAGAAAATCACATGCATGTGTACTATTTTTTCCTGGTAAACTTACTTCCAATGTAATTATATTACTCTTAGAAAATCAAGTTTCACGGAGTTGCTTAACTAAACATGCGTTAATAAAAAATTAATATTACAAAGGGGACTAAACATAAAACGTTGATCAATAATTTTTTAATATAAAAGTTGATCATCAAAACAAACGTAGAATGGCCCAAAGAAGCCTGAAGGTCGTAGAGTCAAATTTGACATTTTACTACTTTTATTTTTAAAACGATACCGTTTCAGAATACGATTGTTCTTCTTCGTCTTCAAGTCTCTGCGCAAGTTGGCCACTTTTACTTTCCTGTATCCCTGCCCTAAACAGGAGAACTTCCCGACAATTCCATGCTTCAAAACTCGAAGTTTGGTCATTTTCAGGGTTATTTCCGGATTTTTGCTGCATTTCTTGGTCTACAATTTGGATTGTCGATTTGCTGGCCGGTGGATTGTTGTGATCTCCACCTTTGATTTTGAGTTATGGGTCCTTACAATTGATTTCGGTGGTGATGTTGTTCCCCTATAAATAATGGGGTAGCGCTGTATGAAGGTAAAATCACCTTTCAGCAATTCCTTTGCTTAATTTCTGTTGTGCATCTTCTCTAAGCTATTTTGATTTCGCTTCTGATTGTTTGAGTTTTCTCTGCTTATAAGGTGCTTGACGAATTACCTCAGCTAACTTTTTTGTAGGTTAGCAAAATTTCCTTAAATTATTTGTTGTGTGCTTTATGATGGTTTATACTTTCATTTGATTTTGATGTCTTGTCTTTCCTCAAGATTTCCCCAAATTTCTGATTGTAGAAGTGTAGATTTTGAATTTTTCCGCTATTTGCTATGCTGTTGCTTATATAATATGCTCTGTGTATGAGGTGTGATATAAAGTTTCTTCATGAATATGAATTTGCAACTGCTCTCTTAATGCTGTAAAATGAGGAGTAGTACAAGGATGTGTTAGATGAACCATATGACTGTAAAGTAGTGTTTATGTTCCCTTATGTAATGATTAAAAGGAACTAATGAAACCCTACTTACAATTAGTTTGTATGATAGATAGGAGAGTATTGAGTCAGGTTTGTCTATATGGAACTACAAAGACATTGCAATTTTAGAAGCTGTTGCATTCAGTCGATAATCAATCAGCTTTCCATAAAATGTTTTAGGAACATTGATATATAAAGAGCTGGTGTATTCTAAGTATTCCAACATATGCACTTAGGTTGTAGTTATTTCTGAATTTGAGATCATAGAAAGCAATTTGATTTTACGAATGGTATACATAGAGTGTTGCCTTTGATGTTTGTTACTTGTGGAAGGGTTAGTATGTTGGTCTATTTTATTTATGCTTTTTATTTGCACTGCTGTAAAGTTCCATGAAAAAATTCAAACTACTTTTCCTGGTTTTGAAATGCATGATGAGTTTGCTTGTTGATTGAGTAGTTTTAGTATAAGCTGATTGATTATCGACTGTAGAATACAGATGTGAAGTTGCTGCTTTAATGAAGAATATGCACATGTAATTGCACTTGAATATGTAATCAATAGAATATTTGGCAAATAGAGAAGTTATAAAAGTCATATTAGTGATTTCTAGAATTAGATGGAAGGGGTTGAGTTCTTTTTTTTTTCTTTTTTTTTTAACTCACCGATCTATTACATAGATACATAACTATACTATGAGACACCATAATTAAATTTCATTAAGCACAGTGAAGTTTGCACTCCATCCATTGATTAGCTTTGAGACGCCCTCCTAAGAAGACCCATGACTGCTTCACCAACGAGCCACCAAACCACTAATTGGACCACCTTGAACCACATGCAGTATGGGAGACCACAGTGGGGACCAACAATACGGTCCCTTAAGCTATCCATGGCCCATTAACACTAGGTATAGGCCCTTTCAATAATTGCTCTAAAATTCGCAAATGATTGTCAGGTGTGTGACTTGAACCTGGAACCTCTCAGTTATGAGAGGGTGGGTTTTACCACTTCAACCAGGCCTCATTCACAGAGGTTGAGTTCTTTAATCTTATACTACTCTTCATTTGTGTTCAAGTGGTTGAGTGAGCCTATTTTGAATGAAAGGGAAAACTTGGGTTCCCTTTTTGTTTTTCCTAATTTTCGTCGTTTACATATTTACTTCTTTGTTCGTTTCCGAGTAGACGCCGCCTTTCCTGGAAACTTATTTTTGTGTAGTGAAGCATATGAGATGACATTAACAATGGCACCAAAAGTTTCATTTCTATATGATTATTTGAATCTTCTTTGTTTATGGGTATCGTTAAAGCTTCCTGAAATATTTAAGAAGTTACTGTACTTGTTATGTCTTGGACTATTATCTTTGAATAGGTTTCAATATTATTATTTAGTTTTGAATATTGATTTTTTCCCTTTCTTCTCGATCAGTGAGTAAATAAATTTTTTACTCTTTTTGCTGCTATTTTACAATTTCATCTCTTTGTAAGCTGGATGACTGATGTGGAATATTCTGTTTGTAGATGGAATTTAATTTAGTCTTCTTTCTTGCTCCAGTTCCAGGCTACTTATGAAACTCCGCTTATAGCAGCTAGGGATCCTTCATGCTCTGTGATGTATGCCGGACACCGACACTTCGACGACGAACCAGACTCACGAATTGATCTGCAAAACAAAGGCCCCTGGTGTCCCGGGGATAGACACTCCGACGCTCAAGTTAGTATATTTGCTTAAGGCGTAAAATATAAAGTATGAGATTAGATCCAGGTCTACCAAACCTTTAGGGTATTTATATGGCTACAATCCGTAGATCACCAAGATATGTATTTATGGTATGAATACAACTCTTATGGGAATAGTAGTTGTATTACCATGTATAATAGAAGTATATTTCGAACATGGTTGTGTTACCATGTTTAGGATGGCTGTATTACCATCTTTGAGAGGATGTATATTCCTTGCAAAACATTCATAATATACGCATTCCTCATAAGGATTAGGATTGATGGACCTATGGATCCACCTTCCGCGTATCTCGAGCCCACGACCTTTCTCGGACCCTGGTCCGAGTATGAATGAGTTCCGAATACGAACCATGGACTTATCACTCTGCAAAGGATGCAGAAGCAGGTGCACTTGCTATGGAAGCATTGCACAAACAGGTGAAATTTTATAATTCACTCATTTTATTACATTTTAGTTTGATTTCCAGTCACAAAGAGACTTATAAACTGTGGTCAGATGATATGACAAATAGTCCTTGATTGAATTGTGTGGGTCACTTGTATGAAATCCTATTTTGTCATACCAATATGTCTCTTATGTCTAGAAATATCATGTCTTTCTTCATAGTACCATTTTAAGTGCTACACACATCCTGAGACATCTAAGATTTCAGTTAAACATGTATGCCTTTCATTTATTATAACATCCATTGGGAGTATGCCGTAGCATTTGCTGTAAACTATTTCTTTTGCTCTATGTTGCACCCGAGTGCATAAAATGTCCTGAGTTCTGAAGAGTTATTGAACTGAGAGTTTTATCTTTTACAGGTCATGCCGAACAGCTTGGTCTTGTTTCTTCACTTCAGAAACAAGAAAGGATGCATAATTTCTTTGCTCAAGGGAATGGTAGCAATTGTTCAGAGCAATAATAAGTCGTGAATTCTATGAATTTCAAAGAGTAGCAAAAGTTTGCTGAAATTTCTCAGAGATTTGGTTGGAATGATCATTCTGCAGTTTCTTTAATCATTTTGGTGGCTGAAGCACATGGAAAGAATATCAAATGGCTATGTAGAAGGGAGGATCACCTTTTGGTTGCTCATACAATTCCTTTCTACTCTCTTGGACAAATCCAAGAAAATATTCATTGGACCATATATCGAGGGGTAAACCTTACAATTTTGTCTATTCTTTTAGCTTTTCTACAATTTTATGTTTCTACAAACAAATATGACCATTTGGATTCTTTCATGTGATTTGTAGTGATGATTGGAGCTTTGTTGCATTAATACCCGCTTTCAAGCAAGTGTATTGGATAGACCCACTCCACCGCCCTCTATCCCAAACATTCACCGATCTCCTCGACAATGCATTTCATCAAGTCAACGACAAAACACTCCTCGACTTTCACCTTATAAACATTACGGTAACTTGTTATGTTATGCTATCACGTAATTTCAATTGCGTTTTTTAAGCCTAAACCATTACTATAACCATGGCATATATTGTAGTCTAGTAAGCAATCCTCGGACTGGGAATGCGGCTATTACACGATGCTGTTTGGTTTGATGGTGGTAGATGGTGTTCAAAACAACATGCTGGATCTTCTAAAGGTAATCTTCTACAATCTAATTCCGTTTCTCTTAATCACAATTTCCTGATGCACATTTCTTTCATGCATAGGTATTCGTGGATGATACCACGCCTTTCTCCTTGGAAGAACTTAACAATGGAAGAGATCGATTGGCAGGCCACCTAGTCCACAACCGTGCTTATACCATTGCAAGGCCACTAGTCCCGAAACTACCTACCAAGTGACAAGGTGTTGGTCCATTGCATTTAGCTTTTTTTTTTATCAGGAATTGACATTGGTAATGCACTTGTGTGCACTTGAAATATGAGGTTGTACCTCTTTAGTATAGGGTGGTGATTGGAAATTGGCAGGTTGTCATGTTTCGAAAGAAACAGGTCACATTTTTCAAATATTAGCCAATTTTACAGTACTTGTAGGCGAGTTCGTAACCTTAAATTCGCTTGCAGGCGAATAAAAAGCGTATTCGCCACCACTATTTTGATGCTACACATTCTACAACCGTGCAAACAAACGGTATCGCCACCAAATTCGCCTACTCAAGCGACCTCGCCACGCCATTCGCTTGTGAGTCTCTGTTGGCACGACCATTTCTATTTTAGAGTTTGCCTCTATCCTCGCCTACAGAGGTGAATCAAACATCAGATTTTGTCTCTTGCTAAAGTGCCGAGGCGAGTTTGAAATCGGTATCGCCTTCCATTCGCTCATTGGTTGCGGTATCGTCTATAAACTCGCCTACATCTCTATGGTCTGTCTACCGTTTCTGGAAGCGAGCTCGCACAGAACTTCGCCAGTTACATGAGGCGATCGAGTTCGCCTCCAAGATTCGCTAACAGGCAGTATTTGAGGGGATGTCGTAACCATCACGGTTTTTTTAAATTCCCACGATTCAATAATTGTCCAAAATTCAAGCGAATGCAGTGGCGGTGTCGTCACCACTTCATAGGCGAGTGAAATGAGCGATACCGATTCTGCAGGTGAATTGATGCTGGCGATACCGTCCACTCGGACATCACTGAAACCAGGCGGCATCCGTTGGCGAGTTCGTAAGCTGCATTCACGTGATTCATGGCGTTTTCAGAACCGTCGAGAAAAAAATGCACGTTTAAGGCACATTCTAGTAAGGCGTTTTGGATCCGCTTTGCTTGCTATGATGGAACCGGCTTGCATCATATGCATGTCCACTAGTGTTCGAGTTCGAGTATGTAGATAACTGCAACAAAAGCCAAACAACTTTGATGATCTCATGTTTAAGTATGTAGGACCAAGTTAATATACAAGCTGAAATTAAAGAACATCAATTTTTGAGAGAAAAAGAAAAACTCAAATTATTTAGGGATTACTTAAATCAATTAAATTAATAAAATACAACGTTCCCATTAGGGTTATAATTTCAATATAACATATTTATAATTTTAGTATATAGGTACTTTCATTCAGTTAAGTTTTTTTTTTTCAACACTGGAGATTCAGCTAAGTATGTTGCTATATATTAATTGTTATATATAAAAACAATAGTTTTATAATAAAATTAACTCATCCGGGCATTAATTCCACACTAACTAAATTGAACTTAACCAAAATCTATAAAATAATTAAATTAGGCTGAATTTATCAAAATCAAAGTGAACAAATTGAATTGAAATAAGACATATTTTCAATTCAAGGCAGCAAAAATAAAATAGAGAATAGAACATACATGCATTTTAATTTATAATGATTTACATACACTAAAATTAGAATGCCAAACACCAGTTGGGACTTGGGAAACCCGTGAAAGGCAAATTGGCTTCAGCCGCTGTTGACCACAATATTCATTCATCGTTGACCTTGCAGAAAACCGTGGTTTCTTCGTCTAACCACAGTTTTTTTTTGCAGGAAACTGTGAACTCTGAAACCGAAACCCCACAGTTTCATCAGTCTGGGAATTCTGAAAGTGGTTTATGGATGAATGAAGAGCCAATTGGTTTCTGGATCGTTTATATTAAAAATAACAAGAGTGTCAAACTGACTTCATAACAAACATTACAAAAAAACGCCACAGAAGCCTTTAGACTACTCTTCCAGATCAGCCAAGCTTTGAAGAAACATATTCAGATTCTTGTCCATAGATCCACCGTCCTTGATAGCTTCCCGGGCTGAATTCTTCCATTTCATCACACTGTTTCTCAACTCAGATGCCTTCTCACCGCCATCCAACACCATATCTATGCACCTCACAATCTCACCGCTCTCAACCGTGCCCTCTTCAGTTGGTCTAACCCTAACTCCAGTCCTCCATACATCCTCAATAAGCTTTGCATTAGTCCCTTGATCACTCCAACCAGGAAATGCAACAACCGGCACGCCGATGCTCTCCAGAGTCGAATTCCACCCACAGTGCGTCACGAAACATCCTACCGAAGAATGGTCCAGAACCTCAAGCTGTGAGCACCATCCCTCAAGCTTTAGTGATTACAGTGTTGGTGTTTTATGAAATACAATCATTTAAGCATAATTGGATTTGAGTATTAGTGAGCTCGGGACGTTATAACAAGGTTGGTGGTGCGGAGTGCACACTTGTATAAACCCATCCACGAGCTCACAATTCTGGAATAATCATGTTTGTATGATTAATTCGGAATAAAGTGTTACATTGATAATAATGCAGAAATGTATACGTATATCAATTAACACGTGTGTTTGGGTCATATGATTGGATGATTGTTTTGGTACGTACGTATATATGCATGCAGTTATTCCTTTGGATTGGATTGGATGCATGCATGCAGTTAACTCACCGTTGTGGATTGGATCGGGGTGTGTTCTGTGGTTACTGCAGTTGCCTCTTGGCTGTGTAGTTACTGCAGTTGCCACTTGGTTGTTCTGTAGTTACTGCAGTTGCCTCTTGGTAGGTTCTGTGGTTACCTGCAGTTGTTCATCCCTATCTGATACGGTGTGGTTCGGTACCGATGGTTTTCCCTATAAATACACATGCCCTTGGTGCATGTAAAGACACAGAATCACAGAACAGTAATTACAGTCCTTAAACAAAATGTTCAAAGGCATTTTCTTGTTTCAGGCCTAGAAGCAAGAAGGTTCGATAGTTTTATCCTGCGAGGGAATTCGTGAAACCCAGGTTATAAGGGTCGAATTATTCTCAAAGGAAAGCGAGCCTACGTGACTCTATCGAAATCCAGATACATCACAAATACCCTTTCTCTTTACCCAACATACAGGCCCATTAGCCTTTCAAGTTGTCTCAACAAAATTTTTTCAAAGGTCCTAATGGAAAGATTGAAACCACTGATGGAGAAGATTATCTCACAGGAGCAATCTGGATTTATGGAGGGCAAAGATATAGCTGATAATGTTATACAAATGATGGAGATGGCTAGACTGGTCAACAGACAACAAGGCACCAATAATCTGATTGTGAAATTAGACATGCAGAAGGCTTTTGATAGAGTATCTTGGAGTTTCTTAAACACAGTCATGATAAAATTTGGCTTTGAAGGGAATTTTGTCAAACTAGTCTTACAAAATATAGCTGCAGCTCATTTCTCAGTTATCATCAATGGGAGTGCTTCTGACTTTTTTGCAACAAGAAGAGGAATTAAGCAGGGAGAGATCTCCCTACTTATACAATATAGTCTCTGAAGGCTTCACAAGGGGAATAAAAGCATTGCTCAATCAAGGCTATTTGGAGCACTTTACACTGCCAGGAAATGTAACCCCCCTTTCCCATCTGATGTATGCTGATGACACAGCAGTGTTCCTTACCTATGAAAAAAAGAATCTGAAGAGATTTAAACACTTTTTGAGAGCATATGAGGCTGTTTCAGGACAAATGATAAAGTATTCAAAATTAGATTTTTATGTGCACAAGGATACTTCAGTTCACAATAAAAGGAAGATCAAAAGGATTTTGGGAATGAAAAAGGGTCAGATGCCATTCACATACCCGGGAATCCCTATATTCAGTGGGAGGAATTTGGTCAGATACTATCAACCCCTTATAGAAAGAATGGAGAAACCAATTCTTAACTGGAAGAACAAATGGTTCTCTATTGCAGGAAAATTCATACTGATAAACCATGTTTTAATGTCTATGCCTACCCATGTCTTCTCAGTCTTAAAACCACCAAAAATAGTTATTAAGAAAATGGAAAAGATAGCCTCCAAATTCTTTTGGGAAGAGACAGACCAGGGACAGAGAAAAAGTTGGAGGAAGTGGACTAAGATGTCAGTGCTTAATGAAGAAAATGGGCTGGGATTCAGGGATCTAACTGCAGTGGTAGATGCATTTTCATGCAAGATCTGGTGGAAATTACAGATGAATCAGACAATATGGACAAGATTTATGTGGAGTTTGCCAGCAGTTGATAAGACTTCTCTCACATGGAAGAGGATTTGCAATATCACAGAATTTTGCAAACTCACAGACTCAGATTTTGGTGGGACAAGGGGGAAGCTCTTTCTGGAACTCCAATTGTCTTGGAAATGGAGCTTTGTTCTATCATTGGCCTGCAAATATTAAATTACCTTTCCCAAACATTAACATTGCTCAATTTCTTGCAAGGAAAAATCACTACATTAACAAATTGGAGCCTCACTTGGCTACCTCTACAATGTTTTAGTTGCAGGAAGCTCAGCTGGCCTACAATCACCCTGACAGGCTTATATGGTATTGAACTTAATTGGACTACACTTAACTGAATTAAACTGAAATGGACTACAGTGAACTGAATTGGACTACACTTAATTGAAATGAACCGAGTTGAACCACACTTAACTAAAATGAACTGAATCGAACTACACTTAATTGAACTAAACTGGATTTTCCATATGAACTTAAAATATAGAAATTATATTTTCATTGAACTGAATTGAAGAAAACGATCAATGCATTGATATAACTAAATGAGGTTATATTTTATCAAGAATAGAAATAGAACTGAATTGAACTACACTGAACTGAGTTGAACTGAATTGAACCGACTAAACTGAATTGGACTATACTTAAATGAAATGAACCGAGTTGAATCATACTTAACTAAAATGAACTGAATTGAACTACACATAATTGAAATGAACTGGATTTTCAATATGAACTTAAAATCATTAAATTATATTTTCGTTGAACTGAATTGAAATAAATTATATTTTCTCAAAACTGGATTGAATTGTGTTGAATTATTAACATTTAATTTGTTTAATTTTCTTAAAAGTACAAAGCACTGAACTGAAAAAACTGAACTGAACTGAAATGATTTTAGAAAAATACTGAACTGAACTGAAAAATATTGAACTGAACTCGACTGAACTGAAAAATATTGAATTGAATTGAAAAATACTGAACTGAACTGAAAATTACTGAACTGAACTAAACTGAAAAATATTCAGATAAGTTGTACTAAACAGAGCCTAATTCTAACAGTTGATCATTTGCCTCTATCACCAAAATAGTTCCTGGCTCTTCACTGTTATCTGAACAAATGATGTTAACCTGCTTCATCTTGTAAACGTGTCATGCACCAAATTTCTCCCCACATTTGAAGCATATCCCATTCTTTCTTATATATTGCATGAGCTGTGGAGAAATCTTAGTGAAGTTACTCCCTCTGGATCCTTGCTACTGTTGTCCCTGTTAGTAGTTTGTTACCTCCTTTCCAAGCTAACTTCTCAGTTCCAGTTCTGAAGGGTGGAGCATGATGATAAGAGCTGACAACAGACTTCATTTTATTTGCCGCCTCTAGATTTCTTTCTTGTCACATAGCCAACATCACCAATTTTTTGGAGAGTGGGAGGACTCAGCATCATGACACCAGGCTGCAGCTTATCCTTGAGTCCACTTATGAAACTGGAGATGTAATATTTTTCAATTGGTTGTAGAAAGTTCCCATCACCAATCATATTCTAAACTAATCAAACTCCTCCTAATTGGCTCTCAAATTAGTCTTCTGTTGAAACTTGTTAAATTTAGCAATCACATCCCTCAATGTCAGATGAGTGAATCTTTGCAGCGGTAGGGAACAAAAATTTCCCAAGATGCCTCCCATATCTGCTATGGTAAGCTACCACCCACTTGCTTTCTCAATCATGTAGATTTCAACTGCTCGGGTTCTTTGGTGATCAAGAATTAGGTAGAAGTTTAAAAATGTTGGTACTTGCTTATTCATTTCTTGTCCAACATTACTTCTTCTACCCATTAATTGTACATTCTTAGCATACAGTTATCATCATATCCATCCTTGGTGTCATGCATGCAAGAATTGCTCAAAACAGATTCATGATAGTAATTCCTTCGGTGTCATTCATCATACTCTAGGCTTAACCAATAAATTTCCTCTAGGAATGGCATCGCGATTTTCAGTAGACAATTCAGTGGTTCTAGAATTACCTCTCACCGGAGGTGGTGGCGGCGACTAGTGGTTGGTGCTAGCTTTTCCGCCATCGGCCGATTTTGGCAGTGTTTTCATTAGTGACACCAAGAATTCGAAATTGCGTTGTGCATGTGCCCTATCCTCCTCGCGGTTGACTCTGAGCTTCTCGAATCTCAATCGGTTACCTCCATCAACTTTTCATTGCCTGATCATCATCCACGAGCTGCCGTATTTCCTATGTCACGCCGAAAAACTTCGCATCAATCTTCTGATCCATCTGTGTTTTGTCAATTCTTCGGTGGTCTCGTTCCTTTGGCCAGTCAACACTCAACACTGAGCTAACAACTTGTCTAAGCTGTGGCTGACCATTGAACTTGACTGAATTGACAAAAATTAAAAGAGTATTGACTATTCTTCCTAGCTCCTCATAATCGAATCCTTGCTCTTTTTAGCCGATTCCATGCTTCGTGACAATGAGCATCATTAGATACTGGACTTTTCAGTTTTCTTAGGGTGTGTGTGGATTGGAGGATTTTGAGGATTTGAATTTGGTTTTAGAATTTTGAGAATCCTGGACTTGAAATCTGGATTTTGAGAATATGAGATTTCAAATCTTTGTTTGGTATAGATTTGGATTTTGAATTGAATTATTTAAATAAAAAGGAAAATCAATATTTAATGAATTAATATAGTTGACTTTTTATATTCTGAATTACTACACTCATCTCAGCTTAATCTGTACAGTTGATTATTCACACTATACAACACATATTTTTGACCAATAGTATCTTTATAAACTGATATTATTGGAAAATTGAAATTTGATAATTGAATATTATATGTTGCGATTAATCTAACGATACCAAATATGATTATATTAATGATTATATGTCTATTTAAATAAGCGGTCAAAGTTTAAATTGCGATCGTACTTTATTACCTCCGTAACTTTAAATAAGCGGTCAAAGTTTCATCCCGTAATTTACTAAATTTGTCTCACTTGAATCCACACTGTTGAATTTTTGACCATATTTATTACTAAACTTTGACAGCATATTTAAATAGATATATAATCGTTAATATAATCATATCTGGTATCATTAGATTAATCGCAACATATAATATTTAAATAGCAAATTTTAAAAGACTTTTCTCTCTCTAGATATTTTCCTCCCACTTCTCTCTATAATTGTACCGTTTCTTTTTACTGTTCCGACCTATAACGGTCAAAAACGGTAACATCATGGCGGCACCACCACCCATTCTGGGCGGAGGAGGTGCCGGAAAATCTTTTGCAGACACGCTAGCACCCAAATCCCAGCCACTATTCGACACTCTCCCTCAAAACCCAGAGATCCGACAAATTTCCCGGCGAGTCAACGGGAAGATTGCATGCATCTATTCTGATGAGGCCGTCCAAAATTTTGCCTCGCACTACCAGAATGCACTTATAGGGAAGTTTACAAACGGAAAGCCCACAACGGAGCAGATCGGAGCTTTTTTCAGGCACAGGGCTTTGCCGGAAAGTTTCAGATCGGGTCAATGGATTTCCGACACATTCTTATCCGTTTTCAACTGAAGTCCGACTACCAGAATTTCTGGATCAAATCAGTCTGCACAGTAATGGGTGCCACAATGAAGATCCTCAAATGGTCCCCAGAATTCTCGACACGCCAAGAATCGTCACCAGTGCCGGTTTGGGCTACAATTCACAGGGTCCCTATCCAATTTTACAACCGCAATGCCATTGAAGATTTTGGTAATGAACTGGGAGTGTTCATCAAAATGGATGCGGCCATGAATGCATTGACACGACCTCACCAAGGGCATTATCCAATATTACTGTCTATCTAATGCCAGACCTTGATCGCAGATGGTTGTGTCAATGCATTCGTGGCCGCATCCATTTTGATGAACACTCCCAGTTCATTACCAAAATCTTCAATGGCAGTGCGGTTGTAAAATTTGATTGGGACCCTGTGAATTGTAGCCCAAACCGGCACTAGTGACGATTCTTTACAAAACTTCACACTGCAGTGTCAAAGTATTTACAGTAATGCAGTGCATTCTGGGTATAGCAGTGCCTCAGTTTAGGGATGCCAGACATAGGATTAGATTCTATTTTAACATTAAGAGAGAATCCAAAATGCATACTATTCTAATACATACTACCATGGGTACTACTTTCTGGATGTTATGGTGCAGAAGGAATGATTCCATTCATGACTGCATTTATTCTAGAACTGTTACTGTGGTGGAAAAGATCACTAAGAAGATGCATCAAATCTTTACAGCCTTCCCTCTATGTGGTGATTTAAGAAAGCATAGAACCATTTTGTGCACTGGCTTAGTTCCATTTATCAGGAAAAAAAGACCTAAAACTCTGAGAAGTGTTAAATGGTTTCCCCCAGATAGTGGTCTTAAAATCAATGTAGATGCCTCCATGTTGGGGAGCTCAGTTGGTCTGGGGCTAGTGGTGAGAAACTCACAGGGTGATATTCTGCTCATGCAAATGGAAAAATCTGAGGCAGGTACCCCTCTGGCAGCTGAGCTGCTGGCAATACAATTTGGATGCAGAATAGGGCTCCAACTCAATCAGGCATTCTGTGTAGAATCAGATAGCTTAATTGCTGTTAGGGGTTTGCAGAATCCAGCATCTTTAAGTTGGCACTGCTATAACTTAGGTTGTTCTGTTAAATTATTTGCCAATTTTGTCCCAGTGAAGCATGTGCTAAGGGAGGGAAATTCTGTGGCTGATTTCTTATCTAAACTAAGCTCTAAAAATGCTATGTCAGGGATCCTTTCCTTACATGATTCCCCACCTGAATTAAAAGGTCTTATAGCTTTGGATAAGTTAGGAGTTCCTACAGTTAGAGTTGGATGATCAGCACAAATGTCTACTATTTTTATGTTTCTATGACAGATCTGAAGACCCACTGGGAAGGAGTCCCAGTGGGAGGCACTCAAAGAGATGAAATGCAAGCTGACAGATTCCAGTTAATCAAGACCAACAAGCTGAAACCACAAAGTTTTGTTTTTTGAGGTATCTAGGTCTTTATTTCTCATCCTATGAACCAACTCTTGGCTACTAGTGGCTTGTGTATTTGTTTACCCATCCACTGACATGCTCGGAGTATTAGATTTATAGGTTTGAGTAATAACACCTAGATACAACTCAGAAACAATATCACTTTTTGTAATAAAACTTAGTTAACTCTTGTACTAGTAACAATTTTTAACTAACCTTGGTTTTTTATTTGAAAGGTAAGGGATGCCTATAAAGTTCCCCCACCCTTGAGGTGGTTTTAATTAAAAAAAAAAAGCAAATTTTAATTTTCCAAAAATAAAAGTAAATAAAGATATTGTTGCTCAAAAATGTGTGTTTAATAGTGTGAAAAGTCAATTGTATTAATATTGAATAAAAAATACAAGTAGGTTAAAACTGGATTTAGAATCTGGATTTGTAATCCTATGTTGCCAAACAAGGATTTGGCCAAATCTGGATTTCAAATCCCAAAATCCAAATCCTAACCTATGCCACACACACCCTTGCCTTAGGGATTGCACTTGATATAAATGTAATCGAATTTCAAAATTTCAGCTTGCAACTCTCCAAAGTTTTTAGTCCAATCTATTATAGTGAATTGAATTACAAACGGAACAGCTACCTCGGAATCAACTCTTAGAGCATAATTTATCATGAATCCCATTTTTCAACTTTTTCCCTAAAAGTCTCTTCAAAACCCATCTAAAAATCATTCTCCACTATTCTCACCCACTTTCCACATCATCTCATCCATGTCCCACCTCAATTTCTCTCTCATCCAACAAATCATTATTTTTCTTTTACATTATCAATATTAGTGTATACATATATGATTAATGCAATGCTAATATAAGATCTTATAGTGCTTATTACATAACATTTTAAAATATGTACATTACTATGAATTTAAATAAAAAAGTATTAAATTACATACATCGTAAAAAATTTTTGAAATAACTAGATCCATGTAACAAAATTAAAGAACCAACAGGAACATTCCTTCCCACTTCAATTTCTCTCTCATCCAATTAATCAATTTTTTTCTTTTACATTATCATTATTATTAAATAAATATATAACTAATATAATACTAAAATATTATAATATATGTTCTTTATTGTGTATGTAATATGAAAAAATACAAATTTAATTTCTATTGATAGAATATCGCAATAATATTTATATAATTGTGATTGATTTGTATATATTGTATACCTTATTTAGACTAGTCTAGATTCATTGTACTTGTACTATTGTAACTCTATATATTTTACATAATACAGAGACACCAAATATGGTGAATTCACATTCTTTCATGGTATCGGTCGGGTGAATCCAAAACCTGTTCTTTCCACCAAGAATTCATCACGTTGGTTTAGGTGATATTTGTAAACCCTAACCCTAAATTAGCCTTGATTAGGTGCCTCTTGAAACCCTGATCGGCTAGCCAATCCTAGGCCTTACTTCCCACACAAGTAAGATTCCTTAGCTTTGATTGGGTGCACACCTCAAACCCTAATCGGCTACATCTTGTTCCCACATTCTTGGAGTTTTCTCCCACATTCTTGTAATCCTCCAAAATTGTTGGAACCTTTTCCATCATGGCCGAAGCAACAAAACCTTTGAGCTATCAAACCGTAATCCATATGTTGCCCATAAAGCTCCACTCTGGAAGTTTTATGGTATGGAAACTCAAGTTCAGGTGCTTCTGGAATCAGAAGATCTCTTCGGCTTTCTCGATGCCTCAATGTCTCCTCCAACCGCTGCAGAATCTTCAACTGGAAAATCTGTTGAAGGTACGTACACTCCTACCTCATGGACAACTCAGGATAAACGTCTCCAGGCACTACTGCGTTTGTGTCTCACGGAGGAAGCTATGATTGAAACTATTGGGTGCAAAACCGTCCATGAGATGTGGGAGGCTCTCTCCGCCGCATTCGATAACTCTTCAGCTGCTCGGGATCTCCAACTCCGGTACGGGATGCTCCAAATTCGTCACGGTGATTCGACGGTGCAAGAGTATCATCGACGCTTCAAAACCATCACCGACGATCTCGCCTCCATCGGTCGACCTGTCGATCCCAGGGATAAAGTAATGATTTTTCTCCGAGGACTGGGTGCAGGCTTCAGTGAGTTCCAGTCGGGTCAAATCTCCCAAAACCCGCTCCCGTCTTACACCGACATTGTAGCTCGCGCAAGGAGTCACGAAACGTTCAATGCCACGCGTAATTCGGTCTCTGGATCAGACGTCGACGGTCCCATGGCGTTCTTTGCGTTTTCCGGTGGTTCTGCAGGTCGCGGTGGTACAACAGCTTGCTTTTGATGAAAATTCATTTGTGATTCAGAAAAGAGCAACAAGGGAAATAGTAGGTAGAGGGCGCTGTCATTGAGGTCTCTATGTGTTGGAGAAGAGTGCCGCTGCTTTTAAAAGTTTATGTTACATCAAATAAACAAACAGCTTCGTTTGAGATTTGGCTTGCTAGATTAGGGCATATACCTCATTTTCTGTTATTTCCCTGTTGAATAAGTTGAACCTTGTTAAGGTCACCTCTTTGTTGCCTAAACCCACTATTTGTTCGTCTTGTGAAAAGGCGAAGGGAAAACAGCTTTCTTTTATGGATAATCCTAAGCGCTGGCTCTTTACTTGATTTAATTCATTGTGATTTATGGGGACCTGCCCCTGTCTTATCTGCAAGTGGTTATTCATATTATGCAATTTTTGTTGACGACTACTCCCATTTTACTTGGTATTATCCTTTAAAGCGGAAGTCAGATTTTTTCGAGACATTCATTCAGTTTCAAAAGTTGGTGGAGAATCAATTTTCTTCTACTATTAAGTTTTTCCAAAGCGATGGTGGCGCCGAGTTTACAAACTCTCGCTTGCACTCCCACTTTGCTAACAAAGGGATTTTTCATCAGATCTCATGTCCGTCTACTCCAGAGCAGAATGGTAGAGCCGAATGTAAGCATCGTCATATAACTGAGATGGATCTCTCAATGCTTCATCACTCCCAGCTGCCACCTTCCTCGTGGGATGCCGCTTTTGATACTGCCACATACACCGTCAATAGGCTTCCAACGCCTGTTCTAAACAATGTCTCTCCATATTATCTGGTTTATGGTCGTCATCCGGACTACTCCAACTTTCATCCCTTTGGTTGTTTGGTGTATCCCTACATTCGATCGTTCTCTCAACATAAGATGGCTCCTCGCAGCACGCCCTGCATCTTTCTCGGGTACAACTCTCAGTACAAAGGTTTCCGGTGCTTGTATCCAGTTACCAAGAAAGTGTACCTTACACGCCATGCTCGCTTTGATGAGAACTCATTTCCTTCATTGGATCGTCAATCCTCCACAGTTCCTGAATCACTGGATGTCTCTACATTCATTGACTCGGATTATGAAGACACTCCGGCTATGACAGTACCTGATCCGCCCTCACCAGTCCATACCATAGAGGTGTCTCCATCATCTCCTGTCTCCGGTTCATCTGCTTCTGGAGCCTCGTCAGCTCTCAGTCCTCCTCCAGAACCAACTCCTGGTCATTCGCCATCGCCACCTCCACCACCACCGCCGCCTCCTCATCGTATGAAAACTCGTTCTCAGACAGGGAGTCTCACTGCCAAGGATTACTCTGATTATGTTGTCACTGGTTTTCTTGCGGCCCTGTTGGCTGAAACTGAGCCTCGAGGTTTTCGTTCTGCTCTTAAGGATCCTCGTTGGGTGGCTGTTATGGATGAAGAGATGCATGCGCTACGTCAACAGCGTACTTGGGATCTTGTCCCCCGTCCTTCCGGAGTTAATGTTGTTGGTTCCAAATGGGTTTATCGGCTCAAACATCGGCCAGATGGGACTGTTGATCGTTATAAGGCTCGCTTGGTTGCTCAAGGATACTTCCAACTTCCTGGCTTCGACTTCACACACACGTTTAGTCCGGTCGTCAAAGCTTCCATTGTTCGGGTTATCCTGTCTCTTGCCACCATTTTTCGTTGGCCCCTTCATCAGCTCGACGTTAAGAATTCTTTTCTTAATGGTCACCTCGACTCCCCGGTTTACATGGAACAACCATCAGGATACACTGATCCACCTCATCCTGATTACGTTTGTTGTCTCCGCAAGGCTATTTATGGTCTCAAACAGGCACCTCGTACCTGGTTTCAGCGGTTCAGCTCCTATTTGACTCACTTGGGCTTTCAGTGCTGTTCGTCCGACACTTCGCTGTTCATTTTCATCCGTGGATCAAAGGTGTTGTATCTTTTGGTTTATGTGGATGACATCATTCTCACCGGAAATGATGCTCTTCTTATTCAGAAGTTTGTCGCTCGCACTGATCATGAGTTTGCTGTTAAAGACCTTGGCTCTCTTCACTACTTTCTGGGATTGGAGGTTTCTTGGTCCTCTTCAGGGTTGTTTATCGGGCAGGCGAAGTATGCTATGGACATTCTTTAGCATGCGGGTATGACTGACATGGCACCTGTTTCCATGCCTTTTGTTCCCGATTCGCAACTCCTCAGCTCCTCTAGCCCAGAGTTTTCAAATCCCAAGTTGTATCGTTCGCTTGTTGGTGCTTTGCAGTATTTGACCATAACCAGGCCTGATCTTTCCTATGCGGTGAATTCTGTAAGCCAGTTCTGCAGTCGCCTCGGGAGGATCACTATCAAGCGGTTACACGTATTCTCCGCTATGTTCGTGGTACTCTTCGTCATGGTCTTTTCTTCCGTCCCTCTTTGGGCTCCCTTTCTGTTATAGGGTACTCAGATGCTGATTAGGCTCGCTGTGTTGAAACTCGAAGTTCCACCTATGGTTGTGCCATTTATCTTGGTGGTAATCTTGTCTCTTGGAGTGCTAAGAAACAGCCAACTATTTCCCGATCTAGCTGCGAATCTCCAACACTGCGGCTGAGCTTGTTTGGCTGTGCAATCAGCTTAAGGAGCTTCGTGTTCCTTTGTCCTCCTCGCCCTTATTGTTTTGTGACAACAGCAGTGCCATTTTCTTGGCTCAAAATCCTATTGCTCACATACGGGCCTAGCATATTGATATTGACTATCACTTTGTTCGCGAGTTGGTGGCTTCCGGTAGATTTCGTGTTAGTCATGTCCCTTCTGCATTGCAAATTGCTGATATTTTCACCAAGGGATTGCCTTGCCCTCTCTTCACTATGTTTCGTTCCAAGCTTTGCGTGGCTTCTCATCCGACGCTTCGCTTGAGGGGGGTGATAGAATATCACAATAATATTTATATTATTGTGATTGATTTGTATATATTGTACCTTATTTAGACTAGTCTAGATTCATTGTACTTGTACTATTGTAACTCTATATATTTTACATAATTCAGAGACACCAGATATGGTGAATTCACATTCTTTCATCTATATATTCAAATTAGTAAATGAAATGCCTCTACAAATTATTTCTATATTAATTCAAATACAAATCATTACTATATATTAAAATAAAAAGTTTCCATATCATTCAGTGTTGTCTAGATTTCAAATTGAATCGTCCATGTAAATAAACGGACACAGCAAATAATTATTTATGAAACAAATTAAATTTTCTATTTTTTTGAGGAAAATTAATTAAGTTGGTGTGCATTAACAAAAAAGAAGAGATGGAGGCCACGTGTAATAATGTAGGCCCAAAAATTAAACATTGGCCATGTTTTTCTGGGTTACTCGTCTGTAGCCTCTTGCTGATATTTTTGACGTGATTCACAGGAACATTTGTTGGAATCCTTCCATAGTGGAAGAGAATCCATTATTTTTCAGATTTTGACCAGCCAAAAACCGTCTAAAACCCGCGATAACATATGCTCTTACATGTTCCATTCATTACTTGGAGGTAACGGAAGGAAAGTCAACTAATCACCACTAAAACAATGATAAAAATTAACTTTTTAAAAAATGTTCCACATTAAATTAAATAATGCTCCTTAAATAAAAATCTAATAAGGAGTGTTTCTTAAAAATCAATAATAATAAAAAATAAATAAGGAACACCCAATATTAACGAAATATGCCTTTTCTATTAGAGATGCTCGAATGTTCCTTATTATATCATAAGAATTCATTTAGAAAATTCAGCGGGCGTTAATCATTAGAGAGCCCTTTTTGTTATTTTCAAAAAGTATTTGATTAAACTAAATTTATTTGTTCGACTAAATAAACCGGTACCTCAAAGATTTGTATTTTCTTCGTCCAATCTAATCTGCGCAGTTCAACTTCCAATCTAATCAGTACTGAAAATTCTCTCTGACCTCTCTCCTAGAGTGTAAACACGCACCACCTACTCAATGCTGAAAACTACCATCTACACCACTCCCGACATATCCATTTTCACTTCATTCGCTGATAACGACCATAAATGGTCACAAATGGAGGCGGCTCCGCCTCCTCACAGCGGCCCAGCCGCCGGAAAAACATATGCCCAGATGCTTTCAACCCCAAATCATCCCACCATCAACTCACCTCTAACCCAGAATTCCGTCCTATCACAAATTTCAACGGCAAACCGGCCTGCATGTATTCAAAGAAATCAGTGCAGACTTTGTCTAAACACTACTAAAACGCTCTAGTTAGTAAGTTCCAGAGAGCTAAGCCTTCCATGATCAACATACAAGCATCTTTCCGAGAGATGGGCTTTTCCGGCCGTTTTCAAATCGGCTCGTTGGATTATAAGCATGTTCTCATACGCTTCGCCGCCGAGGAAGACTACCAGAAGTGTTGGCTGAAGGCCTACTGGCCGGTGGCTGGTGCCTCGATGAAGATCTTGAAATGGTCATCGGACTTCTCGCCGGAATATGAGTCCCCGGTGGTTCCAGTCTGGATCTTGGTCAGGGACATCCCTTTGTATTACTACAACAACTCTTTGATTCAAGATGTGGGCAATCAGATAGGCAAATACATCAAGATGGATACTGCAACTTCCATGATTTCAACGCCACCAACATTGAAGATGTGTGTGGAACTTGATATCACACAGGAGCTGATGCCATCAATTCAGATAGGATTCCCAGAAGACTATAAAGAATGTGAAATAAGTACCACAGTCTACCCTTGTATTGTCAGCACTGCAGGAAACTTGGGCATCAGAATGCAAACTGCAGATTTTTACACCCAGAGCTCAACAAAAAAATGGCAAGAGAGGTCACAGACTCACATGCCTCAACACAGCTAGCACCAGCAAAAGACTCATCAGCAAGCCAAGGATAAAGCTGAAGCTTCAGGATACAGTGCACAACAAACAAAAAAAGGGTGAAAGTAGGCTCAGACAAAGGTGGCTCAGGGCAAGAGAAAAGAATGGTCCTATATAAGCCACAGACAAAGGAGGCACAATTTCATGGATTGAAAAAGATCCCAGTATCCTTTTATTCATTGGATGATTTGGATATAGCAAAGAAGAAAAAGCTATTAAAGCTTCACAATCACACAATCTCCAATAACACATATACACAGTCACTATGCCCCTCCCACCCAAAAATCACACAATCTTACAATCATACCTTACAAACCAATTGAACTGTCCAATTCTTTTGATTTGTTAGATGATAACTCAGAGGATGGGAGCTCAGAGGATAATGAGGATGAATAGGAACAAGCTGGATGGCCCCTAGCTAACATAGGGAACCCTCCACAAAATGATGATCACCAGGAGACTGCAATAAAACACAAAGGAACTCCTTCAGGTAAAGTCACTCCAATTTCATCACCTAGGAACCTTACTGATAGTTTTAGTAGGATTCTCAGACCAAAAAAATCAAATCTCATATTTTTAATGGATAGTTACAAAACAAGCATGCTAGTTTGGAACATTAGAGGATATGGAACCTCTATTGACATGCTTAGAACTTTAATCATTTTGCATAGTGTTTCAATTTTATGTGTCATAGAACCAATGCATGAAAGTAGTGACATTAGCACTTTACAGCATCATATAGGTTTTCATCATTGCATATCTGCATCATCTGCAAAAAATTGGCTATTTTACAAAGATTTTTTCAGCATTGATATTTTATCATAAACTGATCAGTTTATTCAGGTTAAGTTTACAGAGAAAAATACTATGTTGTCATGGTGCTCTATCTTTGTCTATGCTAGTGTAAATAGAACTCCTAGGGTACAAATATGGTCTGATCTTAGTAGTCTCCCACAACAACCTACAATGTACGTAGGAGATTTCAACACAGTGGCATCTGTGCTGGAAAGAAAGGGCAGAACCAAACTCCCTATAGGTAGTATTAGAGAGTTTAGAGGTTTTATAGATGCTTTGCAGCTTCAGGAAATTCCCACTGTTGGGAATCAGTTCACATGGACCAACAATAGGACAAAACAGGATAGACTGTTACAAAAATTGGATAGAGGGCTGTGTACACTTGACTGGATAGCCTAATTCCTACACTCTTCTATACATGTCCTCAACAGAACAACTTCATACCATAATCCACTTCTTATCACAATCCAAAACTCTACCCAACACTCCCCAAAACCATTCAGATTCCAGGAAATGTGGCTACATAGAGCAGAATTCAAAGAGCTGGTTAGGAGTAACTGGGAGCAGTCAAGCCAATATCATGGTCTGTATAACATAGTTTTCAAACTGAAAAGGCTGAAATCTATGTTATTAGCATGGAACAGAGCCACCTTTGGCAATATACACCAAAACCTATTACAAGCAGAAGGCAGGGTAGCAGAAATGGAGGACAAATATTAGGAATCAGGCTCAAACCAGGATCTTCAGGAACTAAATGAGAGCAGAGCCTTGCTTATTAAAATTGAAAAAGAGAGTACCACTTTTTGGAGGCAAAAGGCAAGTATAAAGTGGCTGCAAGAAGGGGATGCAAACTCCAAGTATTTCCACAACTCAGCTAAAGAAAAGAGGTGCAGGGCAAAAATCACTAAGATCAAGAACAGTGGAGGAAGTTGGTTAACTGATGTAGAAGAGATTCAGAAAGAAGCAGTAACTTTTTATGAGGCCTTGTTGAATGATAATATGGAAGAGGCAGACCACTCAGGTCAATACATAGAAAGTTTCAAAGCAGTGATCCCTAAACTTATAACAGATAATGACAACACAGAGCTTCTACGAGTCATTACAATGGATGAACTGAAAAGGCCACTTTTGACCTTAATAAGGACAGTGCTGCAGGTTCAGATGGATTTTCAGGAGCCTTCTACACCAGTTGTTGGGACATAATTAAGTTGGATCTACTCCAAGTTGCAGAAGAATTCATGAGAGGAGCTATGCTGCCTAGAGCTATTGCAAGCACCTGGCTAGCCTTGATCCCCAAAAAACCAAACCATAGCTCATTTGGAGACTTCAGACCCATAAGTTTATCAAATTTTCTGAACAAAACTTTTTCAAAGATACTTATGGAGAGACTTAAGAAGTTCATGCCCAAGATCATATCAGAAAAGCAGTCTGGATTCATGGGAGGCAAAGATATAGCAGACAACATCCTTCCAATGATGGAAATGGCCAGACTATTGCCCAAAAATCTGAAATATGGAAATCTCATCATCAAATTGGACATGTAGAAGGCCTTCGATAGGGTTTCATGGAACTTCCTCAACACAGTCATGATAAAGTTTGGTTTTCATGGCACTCTTGTCAGACTGATAATGCAAAACATTCAGCAAGCCTGGTTCTCAGTTATTGTAAATGAAATTTCTTCAGGATTTTTCTCTTCCAGTAGGGGGATCAAGCAGGGGGATCCAATCTCCCTATTTCTCTACAATATAGTCACAGAAGCCTTTTCTAGGGGTATTAAAAGACTATTCTTAATGCAGTACCTGACAAACTTTATAAGGCCCAGAAATGTCATGCCGGTATCTCATCTGATGTATGCAGAGGATACTGTAATTTTCATCAACAGCAAAAATAGAATCTGAGGAGATTGAAGCATTTTCTGCATGCTTATGAATCAGTCTCAGGCTAAAAAATCAGCTACCAGAAATCAGAGTTCTATGTTCACCCACTGACAAGGCTAGCCAGAAAGAAAAAAATTAAAAGGATCCAAGGAATGAGGAATGGAACTTTACCTTTCACATATCTGGGAGCTCCAATTTTTAGTAGAAGAAATCTGGTTAAATATTATCACAGCCTACTGGAAAGAATGGAGAAACTATTACTCAACTTGAAAAACCAGTGGCTGTCACCTGCTGGAAAATTGGTTCTGGTAAACCATGTACTTTTAGCCATCCCCACACACATTTTCTCAGTACGAAACCCTCCCAAAATGATTATACAAAGAATGAAAATGTTAGCCTCCAGTTTCTTATGGGGCTGCTCAGAGTATGGCCAGAAGAGGAGCTGGATTAGATAGGAAAAATTAGCTCTACCAACTGAGGAAAATGGAATTGGGTTCAGAGATATAAGAGCAGTGGTTCAAGCTTTTTCTTGCAAGCTTTGGTGGAAACTACAGAAAAATGACAGCCTGTGGACTAAACATCTATGGAATCTGCCAGAATCTTATAAAACTTCCCCTACATGGATGAGGATATGTGGTATTACTGAGCATGAAAACAAAAACACACAGGTTATATGTGGAGAAGGGAAGAGCTCCTTATGGAATGCCAATTGGCTAGGGATTGGTGCACTTTTTTATCTATGGACAGAACATTCACTCCCATTCCCTAACCTTACAGTTTCACAATTTCTGACAAGCAAGAATTTCTATATTAACCAAATGGAGCATGTTTTTGCTACCAACATCATTTCTTTGTTGCAGGAACAGGTACACACAGCTACACATGCAGGTAGACTAGTGTGGAAACCAGGATGGGATGGCAATTTCTCCATAAAATCAGCTTATAAATCACTCAGAGGGACAGGAACAATCAATCAAAATTTCCAATAGGTTTGGAAGTGCAAAATACCAAAAAAGATTTCAATATTCCTATGGAGAATGAAAAATGATTCATTGCCATTTGATGATAATCTTACAAAAAAATAGTTTTTCATTACCTTCTAAGTGTCCTTTTTGCAGCAACTCTGACAATATGAATCACTATTTCAATACATGTGCAAGTAGTTTACAGATAATGGATGCTATGCATAGAACTTTACTTATTCATGTGCCAACAGTGATCAGAAATTCAGAAAGTAGATTGAATTTCTACTTATCATATAAGGGCTTTTCCAAAATCCATAATGAGGTAATAAGAACCACAATGATGATTACCCTCTGGAATTTATGGATCAGAAGAAATAAGCTCATATATGATGAGAAAAAATTCTCTACCACTGATATCTGCAGCAATATAATCAAGCAGACATCACTACTATTCACAGCCAAACCAGGAATCAATTTTTAATATGTGCCAGACTTTTACCTTTTATCAAGAATAAAAGGCCAAGAACTGTTAAAATTATTAAATGGCACCCCCCGATAATGGCATAAAGGTTAATGTAGATGCTTCTTATATAGATGGTAGAAGTGGCATAGGAGTTATCATTAGAGACTCAACTGGTACTGTAATTCTTATAAGAATGATATATACAACTGCCACCTCCCCTTTGCATTCTGAATTGCTTAGAATCAAGCAAGGACTGTTGGCTGCTCAAGAATCTCAATCTCATCAAGTGATGGTAGAATCAGATTGCAGCCATGCCATTTTAGGTATTGAAAAACCACATTCCTATGAGTGGAGGCTTTTCACACTCTCTACACACATTCATGGCCTACTGGCTACTTCTGCCAGAGTTAATTAGGCATATTTACAGGGAAGCCAATGGAGTTGCAGACCTCCTTGCTAAATATTGTCTCCAGGAACAAAGGAGTGCTACCCTTCACTTCAGTAAAATCCCATAAGAAATCAGAGGATTGATCAATCTGGATAGATTAGTTCTCCCAACTGCCAGGACCTCCATTTAATATCTATAACAGTCTCACTTTTTGTTACTTCGAATACAGATTGGTGCACAGATTGGTCCACTTAGGTAACAAGGCTCAGGTCATCTACTCAGACTATCTGCTCAGGTCATCTCTGCTCAGGCCATTTGATCATGCTGCTCAAGCAAGGAGAACAAAACTGCTCAGGCCAGAAGGCAATTTGCTACATACATCACTTTCTATCACATGGCCATTTTTTGAACCATTGTTATGGTTTTTTTGGGCCTGTACATTTATTCTAGCATGTGAATGTAGTCTATGATTCAAAACGAAGGGTGGCTAATTTAAGCTTCGGTATTTGTTTACTCGATCACTAACTGGCTCCCCTTTTTAGTTTTTGATCATTAGATTCATCAGATTCACATGGAGCTAGGTAGAACTTTATTATTTCATTTTTGAGAAGCTTAGATGCTTCTATGGGTTGATCCCTACTTTTGTAACAAACTTTAGGCATGGCCTAATTTTGGTAAGGGGTGCGAAATAAATTCCCCCCACCAATGGTGGTTAATTTTTAAAAAAATAAAACTTCCTCCCTTTTGATATATACTTTATTTGAAGATACAGTAAGTAGATGCCATCACGGGTGTAGGTACTCCGAGACCCCTAATTGCAATAAGTGGATATTTTCATAAATGGTAAATATACGTTACGTGCGAGGTTAAATTCCTGCTCACTTTCCCCACTAAATCGTAACTGCCGCATCGTTTTGTTGATAATATCATTTGAACTGCACATCCATATACCAATCTAAACCCACCCGCACGCGCTGTTACTAAATTAGGTGATGTATCAAACAGATTCTATAGACAAAAAAACGATGAAGGGTTATGAAGCAGATGATCTGTTATTGTGGGTAAGGTTTTAGATATCGGTGTTAATTCAAAACTAAAAACGTTATGTGTTGATTTAATGGTAAATCTTTTGTTTATACTGATTGCAGGTTAAATTGTTAATAGGTATACCAAGTTTAGTGATGGAGGACGAGGATTTTGCTGATGCACGTGTAGTCATTCCGGCGGCGGAAGTAATTTAGTTTTTTGGCGTTTTTCTTAGCAATTTTGTGATTTGGTAGGTTGCGGATGGTGTTGTAACGTTTGGTGGTTGGATATGAGTAGATTGGTATATGATTGTAAGACATGTGCATTAAAAAATATATGGATGTGCAGTCCAAATCTACTGTAGGTGCATTATATGTAGATAGAATGTGAATAATTAATTAATAACCACTTCCCGCGGTGTTTTTGTATGTTTTATAGAAAAAAAACATGTGCATTTAACAATATGTGATTGTGCATTCCAAATCTAATAGATGTGCATAGCTATTTAAGTACCCATCCATACTGTGCACGGTATATTTTATTGAAAAATAGTGTGCATCCTAATCTTAAGTGGGCGCATTCCAGTATACTATTATGTGCATTCTAAATCACGTCGGTTTACTATGTTCATAGAATATTGTTTATGTTAATTTTTGTAGTTTGAATGAATATAACATGCAAATTTTGATTTTGATTGTAGTAATTTTTTATTTAAATGACGACATGCATATAAAAATGTATGATTGTGCATTTAAAATCTACTGTATGTACATTGTTTGTTGATGGAATTTGCATAAAGTACCACTCGCTAACGTGCGCTCTATGTTTTATTGAAAAATAATGTGCATCCTAATCTTAATTGGGACGCATTCCAGTATAATATCATGTGCATTTGAAATCACGTTAATGAACTATGTTAATAGAATATTAATTATGTTTAGTGGAGTTTGAATGAAATTAAGATGCGAATTTTGATTTTGGTTGTAGTAATATTTTTTTGAAAAACTATACGCTTATTAAAAATGTATGATTGTGCATTCCAAATTTACTGTATGTGCATCATCGTATGTTGATGGAATGTGCAAAGGTATAATTAAGTACACCACTTCATCCCTCCCTGACGAGATATTGTATTGAAAAATATGGTGCATCTTAGAATAAAGTGGGGAGCATTCCAATCCGTTTGTGTGTGCATTTTTAAAGTATATAGTAGCCACCCCACACTTCTTGCTAAATGAGGGAGGGTGCAATCCAATCCGATTATATGTGTATTTTAAATTACGTTAGTGTGCATGACAAATGACATATTAATTATATTATGTGTATCCAATATTTTATTACGTGCGGTATAAAATATGATGTTGTGCATTACCGATTGAATATTAACCGTTTTGAATTATAGAATATTACCAGATGACAGGGCCAGCCCTAGGGATTTGGGGGCCTGAAGCGAGATATTTTTTAAAAGGGCCTTAATAGAGGGCCCGGAGAAAAATAATTAAAATTGATTGAAATAATGAATTTTTTTTTAAAAAAATGGGCCCTTATTTTGGAAAATTTCTAAAAAATATTAGGGTTTAAAGAATAATTTTTTAAAAAAAAGTACACAAATCTGAGTATTTTTAAGAAAATGGGGCCCTATTTTAGCCTTTTTAAAAAAATTAATGGGCCCTGTTTTACCCTATTATTTGGGGGCCTGAGGCGCGGGCCTCACATCACATGTCTCGCGTTAGGGCCGGGCCTGCCAGATGAATGAGGGGTGGTATGTTGTTGTGGATGAGTCATCGATGCGTCAGAATATTACCAGATAAAAGTGGTATGTTACGGCGGAGTCACAAACACATTTCTTTTATTGATGGGTGTGAATTTGTGATCGCAGAGTTTTTAATTTACAAGATGAAAAATATCAGAAATAATCGTGGGTCATATAATATTCAACATGAACGTGGGGTAGGTAGTGCGGTAATATTCAACGTAATCTAACCTTGGTTAAAAACGAACGAAAGTTTACTCGAATTTTATTTTTATTTATAAATACGGGATTCGGGATACGTACACCCGATGTACGATATAAATTGATGTATATTTCAGTTTAATATATCAGGATCATCCTGATATTGGCAATATCAGACACCAATTAAATAACGACACATCATCTTTAATTAATTTATGATTGGGCCACGTGTTCAATCATTACCCAGACGGATTTAGGCATTCTAGGTTAGTAATTATTTAATATACGTGTTTAATAACTATTTAATAATGTATACATTAAAATTATAACAACTTCAAACAATTAGATGAGGAACTTACGGTAAGACATAACCTAATTTTGTATTTTAAAGTATAGAAAATTTCCTAAACTCCCAAATTTCCTTACTTTTCAAGAAAGTTTTTTTTTATATAATTTAAACCGGTTTTGAGGGTGTTCTCCCTTTTTCCATTATGATCAAGAGTTGCCTTTAAAAGGCTTACAATGTGTTGAGATTAGGAGAGGTTTCTAAACATATAACAATCTAAACCTTCTCCATATTCATGGCGGTAACACCATACTAGAATGCCTAATGGCATTTGTAACTAAAATAAGGGATACATCATAAAATCCTACGGTCTAATACCCAAGAGTATCAAATCACCTGACAATCGTAGTTTCTTAACTCGAATCAGCGAGCCAATCGAAGTCTACCAATCTAAACACAGAAATCTGTATTAGATCGGAAGCCCATGGGGTTTTCCCTCTCGCCAACTAACGGTCAAAGAGAGATATAACAAACAAATGGGCAAGGAAACTCCCAAGTTAGTCAAAATGATTTTGCAAAAAGACCAAATCCAAATTGTATCCCTTATAATGAGGTCATACTAATGTCAGGTACTAACCAATCCAGGACTAACTGGCTAGCATCTTCCGAATAATATATAATATTTGAACATATGCTCAGATATTTCGTCACGTTGCAGTCATCCCTGAGTAAAAGGGGATGACTTGATTGCGACTACACTATCAAGCTCAAACACAACCTGTCACAAACCCCTCAAATACGTTGCGGTCATCCCATGGTAAAAGGGAATTCCTTATTGTAAATATCAGGGCCTATTAAAACTGTGTGAAGTGCATATAAATATTATCTAACACGCGAAAAGCTGCTGAAACTAACTTCCACGGTCTACGAGTCTAGTTTATACTGAGATGGGATCGCCAAAAGTATGTATCAATACTACTTTGACTTGGATTTCTCCTGCCCACTCGTATAAAAAAGACTCGAAGGTAAACAAAGTTTAAACCGATCAATAAACGTACCCGTCGGTAAACTAAGCTTGACAGATAATAATCTAGTTCAAATATTTGACCTCATTCCTAGATCTAAAAAATGAAATAAAATAAAGAAAAAGAAGGATAACCCAGTTCAGCAGAGAAATCTCATGTGGGGCGGACCAAAAACACCGGCTATTGCTGCAGCCACGCTGAGAATTGGCGCGTGGCGCTCACGCGCAAGGGCTTGAGCGCGTGGAGAGTGGCGGAGCGTGCATAGAATGCGCGGTGGCGTGAGCACTTGAGAGCAGCCGAGCGGTGGACTCCTGGCCGAGCAAAACAAGAGGCTTCCCTGCACATCTAATTGTTCCGATCGAAGGTGGATGAAGTAGATCTGTTCCTTCGTAACTGCAGGGAGGAAAGTGGCCAACATTCTTCCCGGGTCTTGGATATTGACGGTCGGCTGGTGGTGATGTCGACCTCACCTCTGAGCTGCCGGAGGTTCTCTTGGTTTCAAATCGGTGACCCACTTCAGATCGTAGTTTGGCGATGTTGAAAAAAGGTTACCAGGTTGAGAGGGGAGGAGGGAGATTGAACTAGGCTAAGGTATTTGGGGGAGGAGCCAGCGCGGCGATGGTGGCCGGCGGCTCCTCCTCGGCGAGGAGCCAGTGTTTATACTTTTAACTTATACAGTATACTTTTTAATTTGAACTGTGTATTTTGTTATTTGAAATTTTTAATTTTTACATAAAATTTCTTGAATTTTCACATCAAAACATGTTTTACTATATGTTTATTTTAAAAATAATAATATTTTAACACAAAATTGTATCACTTGAGCTTAAATATATGGTGGTAATTTAATAACATTTAGAAAAGTTGGACTTTCAAGAAATTTTACCTTTAAAGTGAGCGTAATTACTACCCAGAACTAAAAAAATAGACTATAATGACAATAAATCCGCCTTACATAAGTGGCCTCTCTAATTTATAGTATAACATTAGAATATACATATAGTAATAAATTTAGTAGTTGAAAAATTAGATAATTTTAAAAGTTAAAATAATTAAGGTGAAAAGGATAAAGGACAAAGTAAGTGATTTTAGAGAGTGATTTTATTTAGCCGTCTCAATTTAAAAGTTAATATTCACTTGAGAGACGGTCATTATCTACTAGTTAGATACTGTTATTCGAAGAACATATATAGACCGTCTCTACATCGTATCACTTACGACTTAAGTAAGTGATTTTAGCCCTCGTCCAACTCATTTCAGCATCTTTATAATTCAGTTTCATCCAAATAGTACCTAGCTAGTTCAGTTGGATTATCAATATGGAAATTAGTGGTACGTGTTTCCCAAGTGTCATGAAATCTGACTCGTTCAAAATAATACTGCGTCCAAAGCAAATGAATTCAAATTTCTTATCCATCACGGCATTGTGCATGCCACTCATGAGTAGAAAAGTCTTAGGAAATCGGTCAATTCCACAAACGTCATTTTGGACGACACAAATTTTTCTTCAAGATCCTTATATATATACATGAAAATTTCTTCAAGATGATCTTATACAAGTCCACAACCAACTGTTCGCCGACGAAAGTTTTGTTTTCTGGCCAAACAGTCTCATTTTTTTGTTACCGGCCAAATAGGATGACGAGCAACCGTAAAAACCATCACCATATTCTCCTAACAGCTTTTCCAGCACAAGGCCATATCAATCCAGTCCTACACTTCGCCAAAAGACTCACTCGGATGGGCGTAAAAGTCACTTTCACCACTACAGTCTCTGCTTTCAACTCCATGACCAAGAATTCCAGCACAGAAACCTTACAAGGCCTGAATCTCGCGCCTTTTTCCGATGGCCACGATGATCAAATCATGGGTGGAAGTAAAAGAAAAGGTCTAGACCCCAAGGAATACTGGTCAGGCTTCATAAGATCAGCCTCAGAGAAAATCAGAAATGTGGTAAGTTCAAGCTCTGAGAAAGGCTGCCCAGTAACGTGCCTCGTCTACAGCCCCTGGTTTCCATGGATCGTGTCCCTGGCACGCGAATGTCGCGTTCCATCGGCCAATCTCTGGATTCAACCAGCCATCGTTATGGATATTTACTACCACTATTTTCATGGCTATGAAGATGAGGTTGGAAATGTGGATTTGAATGATCCCAATTGGTCTATACAGTTTCCAGGTCTTCCTTCGCTTAACAGCAGAGATCTTCCTTCTTTCATGCTACCTTCGGATGATCGCATGTCCTTCTTCATTCTTAGAACGTTCAGAGCATTAATGGAGGGTCTAGATGAGGAGAAAAAGCCAAATATCCTTGTGAATACATTCGATGCCTTGGAGCCCGATGCACTCAAAGCCATTGGAAATTACAACATGATTCCTGTCGGACCATTAACTCCGGATGATGCTTCATTGCGTAGCGATCTGTTCCAAAAGTCCATGGATTGTAAGGAATGGCTTGATTCGAAAGATTTTGGTTCGGTTATCTATATATCATTTGGAAGCATAGCAAATCTGCCGAAGAAGCAAATGGAGGAGGTCGCGAGCGGATTGTTGAAGATGAGGAGGCCATTTTTGTGGGTGATAAGAGCCAAGGAAGATGGAGAAGAGGTGAAAGAAGAGGATAAACTAAGTTGCATTGAGGAGTTGGAGAAGAGAGGGATGATAATTCCATGGTGTTCACAGCTTGAGGTTCTAGGTCATTCTTCCATCGGTTGTTTTGTGACTCATTGTGGGTGGAATTCGACGTTGGAGAGCATTGTTTGTGGGGTTCCTGTAGTTGCATTTCCTGGTTGGAGTGATCAAGCTACCAATGCAAAGCTTATTGAGGATGTGTGGAGGACTGGAGTTAGGGTTACACCAAATGAAGAGGGCATAGTTGAAAGTGATGAGATTGTAAGATGTGTAGAAATGGTGATGGATGGCTGTGAGAAGGCATCTGAGCTGAGAAATAACGTGAAGAAATGGAAGAAATCGGCCGAGGAAGCTATGGAAGCTGGGGGATCTTCGGACAGGAATCTAATTGCGTTTCTTGATAGCCTGGTTGATCCAGAAGAGTAATTCTATAGTTTTTTAGTGAAAAGTGTTTGTAATAATATCTATGCTCTAACCAAATAAACTTGGAGATTAATTCAGCAAATGAATACAACATTTTCTGATGGAAATAACTGCTCTAAATTTGCTAAAACTAACCAAGATTCTGTATTTTTGCAATAAACCTGATGGCGCTAATACTCCATCTTAATTCCATCTTCTTCTGCTTTAGGAATTGGCAAAGCAGATGGTTGTGGCAAATTTCCATGTTGGGATGGTGTCGTCGAATCAGTCATTCCATTCTGGAACATAAGGGGCACATAATCCGACCCATTGTGACCATTCTGATGAACCCAAGTGCTAAATTCTGAATTCTGAATAGATGATGGTTTCTCCTCTGCTTGTGAATTGATGATGTACTGAACTACTGTGTTTATTTGCTATAATGAAGAGAAATTTAAGATGGATAAATGTTATGATTTTATTAACCGAAAATAGAAGAGAAGGAACTAATTAGATAAGCAAACTTAGCAGTTGGTGCCATTTTACCTCTACTGTTTCTTGATAGCTCGTTCCGTTGTTCCTCATTAAATCATTCTGATTAAATTCAAAGAGTAAATCTCAGATAAACGCAGGAAATTGTATAAAGAGATGTGTTAATAAAGATAGAAAACCTTTCGTGTTAAGGCGCAAACCAAAATTACAGTGAAAAACATATAAACAGAATACAGATTTGTTCCATGTCCAGATGATACTCAATGTCACATTAGCGCCCTGTAACGTTGAGTATTATCTGGACTTGGAAAAACTCAATGATGTTCATAATGGTTACCTTCCTTTTTTCGACTAATCTCAAGGCGGACAAAAGGCGCTCTTCACAAGAATCAAAGTCATTCAAGGATCCAAACTTCAGAGGGTCTGGTTCCATTACTCTAAAAACATAACATATACATCAGCGCAATTTGAAATGTAAGTAGCAAAGGTAAAACAAATTAAACATCCATCAGTAATTTTTGTGATTACCTCAATCGTTCTCGCGCCAAGTCAAGTTGTTGTTGCAATTTGATAGCCTCTTGCCTATATTCCTATAAGAAAAAAAAAATTAACACTTAAGGACATGTTCCAGTTAAGGGCATGTTCATGAACATCGAACATTAACACTTTCTTACCAGAGCTTGCAAGCTAAGAACTTCAGAGCTGATCCATATATCCCATCATCATGATACGAAAATCAAAAGCGAGATAAATATCAGAAAATGAACCAAACATTCCTTTCTAAAATTTAAGAATTTAGCAGAAATATGTACCTCTGTGCTCCAGTTTCTTCAGTTTTGAGTCTCATCAAGGTGCTCATAACAGACTGCATTTTATTTAATTGGAGCAAAAACATAAGCATGCATAAATCGAGAAACCGGCCTGATAAATTGAGGATGATCAGGTCATTTTGTTACCTCTCTGTCAGTCACAACGCTGCAATTAAACCACCAAAATCAAATGTCATATGTACGAACACAAAAACAGAAAAGAAACAAAATTAAAACAGGAAGAAGCAAACTTACCCTTCAGAATCTTGATCTGTTAGATCACTTTCGTCATCCTGAAAGTTAAAATACTGCAGCATTACATCTTCGATCCTGCAATATTCAATTACAGATTTATGGATCGTAAATCAAAATGAAAATGCAATCGATTCCGGTCAAAATATCGTACCTTCTTGTGCCGGAGAAGAGGCTGATGCGTCCAGACGGGGAGATCATGATTAGGGCTACATCGATATCGCACAAAACGGCCAATTCATAAGCCTTTTTGAGGATCCCATTTCTGCGTTTTGAAAATGTGACTTGTCTATTTGTGTTGTTTACTATTCTTGATATGGGTAGCTTGACACGCCCCATTCTTGATTATGATGAGCTATAATAACCTGTTAATGATTTTGAGGAAGACGAAGAAGAAAGGGGGAGAGGGATTTAGATGGAATTTAGAAAATATGGAGGCAGGGTTGTGTAGGAAATCAATTAAACTAGGTCAATCCTTAAAGAGTGGAAAAGTTTGTTTTCAAAGGGCATTTCACCCCGGAAATGGCTCTGCTTTTTGAATTGGTAATTTTTACAATTCATAATTTTGTTGTAGCAAACTATGACACCGTATAGCATTATTTGTTAATTGTTTAGTGGTGAAATGATTATATTAACTGTTTGTAGATTAATCTATACTTACTATACTTTAAAAGAGAATGAATTAGAATTTTCTAAGAATTTTAAATTATTTTTAGGATTAATGAGGAATTGACACATCATCATCTTATTTTCCCTTTTACAAATATTATTATTTACTTTTAGTTAGACTAATAAGAGCATCTTCAATGGTTGCATTTTGGACTTGCTTTGCAATTTTTATAAATAGTTAAGCTACTTGCTTGCCATTGTTTTTTGCCACGTCATTAGCCTTCTCAAGGAAGGGTTGCCTTCACAAGCAACTAGTTTGACATTATTTTTGTGGGTCCTACATCACTAATTCAATAGTATTTGGTAGATATTGTGTATATGTGGGACCATAATAGCTAATATTCAAGGCAACTTACCACTAATTGAAACACTAGCTTGACAAGCTACTTGCTTGAAAAAATGACGTGGCAAGTCAAGCTACACCATCATCTTGTTTATCACTGAAGATGCTCTGATCCTACCTTTAACTTCCACTTAATGATCATGCATTGATTTTAAAAAAACGTGTATTTATAAAGAATAAACGGTTGAAAAAAATAAAAGTGGCTTAATTCAACATATTAAACATTTATATACTATACTTTTAAAGAGGATGAATTAGAATTTTCTAAGAAATTTTTGAATTATTTTTAGGATGAATGAGAAATTGACACATCAACATCTTATTTTCCCTTTTACAAATATTATTATTTACTTTTAGTTCGACTAATACTCATACCTTTAACTTCCACTTAATGATCATGCATTGATTTTTTTAAAAAACGTTTATTTATAAAGAATGAATGGTTGAAAGAATTAAAAGTGGCTTAATTCACCATATTAAACATCTATACTATACTATAAAAGAGGATGAATTAGAATTTTTTAGGAATTTTGAATTATTTTTAGGATTAATAAGGAATTGACACATCATCATCTTATTTTCCCTTTTACAAATATTATTATTTACTTTTAGTTAGACTAATAATCCTACCTTTAACTTCCACTTAATGATCATGCATTGATTTTAAAAAAATATTTATTTATAAAGAAGAAATTGTTGAAAGAATTAAAAGTGGCTTAATTCACCATATTAAACGTTCATACTATACTTTAAAAGAGGATGAATTAGAATTTTCTAAGAATTTTGAATCATTTTTAGGATTAATGAGGAATTGACACATCAGCATCTTATTTTCCCTTTTACAAAATTATTATTTACTTTTAGCTAGACTAACAATCCTACTTTTAACTTCCACTTAATGATCATGCATTGATTTTTTTAAAAAATGTTTATTTATAAAGAAGAAATGGTTGAAAGAATTAAAAGTGGCTTAATTCACCATATTAAACATATATTTTAATAGTCATTATATATGTAATATAGTATAGTACTCTTCAAAACAAAAGAAAATTTGATGATGTGTCTTTTTACAATTTTTTGAATCTATAGTACTTCTTTTTTTTTTTTGAAAATTTGAATCTATAGTACTCTTTAAATTAAGATGATAAAAGCTGACGTGTTATTTTCTAAGCATTTTGAGTATTCTTTACAATCAACTACAATTTGACATGTGTCAACTCTTTTTGAATTTTTTAAAACTTTTTATTCCACTCCTTATTTAAATTTCTCCACTGATAACGTGAAAAACTGATACATTTTTTTAATAAACTACTCCATAACAAATATGCTCTAATTACTCCAATTACTCCTTAATAAATCTGCTCTAAATCTTTTTCTGCTCCTCTTTCCCAAAATTTCTCCAGAATAAAGTGAAACATCTATATATTAAATTCCATATACTCCAATTACTCCTTGATAAAACTGCTACATTTATGGACTCATATGTTTTCATAGTAATTCTCTACACCTTTTTCATTAGCCCTCTCTATAAATTATGTTCTCTAAATTCCGGTAAAACATCCCTCAGGTATGTATGTCTTGCTTAAATTAGTGTGTTTGTTGTTTAGTATGTGAATGATTTACAAAATATCTCAAAATACTGAAAAGATCTTTTTCTTCAAAATATGATCCAGATGTTTCTGCATGAAGACGAAGGGTGTATCAATATTATTGATAAGAAAATATCTTCAAAATGAGGACGAAATCTCCTTATTATTTCTTTTACGAATTTTTATCATTTACTTTGCATGTTTGGTTGTTCCTTCTTCTCTTTTTCATCGTAATGGTTTGTTCCATATTAGCTCTTGGTTTTTCTGTGTACAGTAGTTGTGATTTTTTAAAGCTACGAACCAAATTCTGTTTTGTTTAAAATTAGTTAACAGCTTAAAAGGTATGTTGCATTTTTCTGGAATTCTGTTAGTTTTTTGCTTCTCAGTTTTCATATGTTTCCAATTTATGTTCTACGGCACAGCTTTTCTGCCAAGTTAATCAACATTCTTATACTAAGGATCAATTATTACAGATATTTTAACAACTCATTTCAATTCAAATTGATTAAGCTTACCTCAATTTATTTTTCAATTAAAAAAAGTTAGCTGATTTTTCTTTCATTATCACCATAAATCACCATAATTATCCCTTTATTATATTTATTACGAAAAATCACATAATTAATCATATTTATCACCATAAATAGCTATAGTTGTCTTTCATCCAGTAAAATGTATTAATTATCAATTTTGTTTGTATTAACATTCTCACATTGTGAACATTTTGAACATTTAGACCTATATCGGAAGAATTCAATCAATTTAAATAATGACATGGTAGGTAACATGTTTGGTATATTGGAGATATATCATTAGTGGGGAATTAAAATGTCATGAACATTCGCATGTAATTTTTCATGAATTAAATTATTATTATTAATTAATATATGCATATGATATTTTAAAATAAATATTCGTACATCGCCGCGAGCATTATACTAGTTTTTGATAAACAGTAATAGTGGGCAGAACGTATACATAATGGGTCGATGGGTATATAATGTGAATGGTACCCCAAGAGTCTAGGTAATAAAATAGTGATTTTTAGTTTTACTGATTTTTTTTCTATGACCCCTGTATAATTTAGAACACGTCTCTTCACCCCTTATAACGATGTGTGTATAATTCGTTTTTGACTTGAAAATACCCTCATTCAGGAACCCTAGAACAACTCTTGTGACATTTTTGCGGACCACTTTCCAAAACTTCTGAAAAAACACTAGGCTCATACCATCTAAACCTGGAGACATGTATGGATGCATACTCTTCACTGCTCTCTCCACCTTCCACTGTTGTGTATCTCCTCATGATGATGTTTGCCAAGTCATGAGTGACCTTCGGCTGCAATCTACTCAGTACTGTCTCCATCACCTCGGCGGACGGTTGGACGAGGAGAAAAGGCCTCCGAAGCAATCCATCACTATCCTTTCTATGCTTTCCTCATCCTTTTTCAGCTCCTGATTTGAGTCACGTAAGCCCTGAATCTTGTTCACTTGTCTCCTCTTCGAAGCCCACTTATGAAAGAAATGAGTATTCTTATCACCCTCCTTATGCCAGTGATGTTTAGCTCGCTGTTTCCACTGTATAGCATCCGCTTCTTGAAGAAAATCCACTCCTGTTTCAGCTGCTTTATCCTTGTTTGCGCAGTGTCATCAATATCCCCACTCTGCACTTGATGCAGCTCCTTCCTGATCTCCTTCATTCGGGTAGGTATAACGGAGAACGCTACCTTGCTCCACCACATCAAACCTATCGCGCATTTTTCTAGTTTCTCATTGAGAGGAGCCTCCTGCATGTCCCAGCTTTCCTTGATCATCTTCTCACTTTCAACCGACTTGATCCACTTGGCCTCAAATCTAAATCCAGCACCAATCACTTCATCCTGCGCCAGCACCTCATTGAAATCTACCAAACATAGCCATGACATGTCTGAACCGTTGTGTAGGCTCACCTTGAAAGTTTCCCACCAGTGCCTTCTTCTAAATACATTCGGCTCCCCATAAATTCCAGTAACTCTTATTTCTTGTCCACTCAAATTAACATGGACATCAATGTAACGAGAACAAAAAGCTTTCAAATTAACTAAAACATCTTTGCGCCACAACAGTGCTAGACCACCTGACTGGCCTTGCGACGCCACACAACCACCAAAGAAACCTATTTTTTCTATATCTCTATCCTAACACTTTGTTTCACACAAAAAGATAAGAGAATGTGATTTCATGCGTACCATGTACGCAACTCCTGAACTGCCTGAGCTCCCGGGCCCGAGCCTAACAACTTTCGGCAATTCCAACTCAGGATATTCATTGGTCTGGGCAGTACTGGGAACCAGTCTCTGTCTGTGCTTCGCCTGAACCTGCCACGGTTGAGGTTGTTTCAGTATGTGTAGTATATGTTATCTTCTGGGCATCATCCTCCAGAATGTCAACTGCTTATTCTGAGAACAGTTTCCTCTTCGGTGATGTGTCTGATACGATGATTCTAGGCTGGAAATCATCATCATGGTCACTATCCACATCGATCGGTTCTTGAATCCCATCTGATCCCATCATTCTAGCTCGTTTCTTGAGTGATCTCAGATTTCTCGGCCGCCCTAGTCTTGTTGGTGGTGTGATCATCAGCTCACCTCTCGTTGCCTCCTTCTTTCTACGTGTCCCTTGTTAATGATCCAGTGTTGGCATTTGATGGATAAATCTAATTCCGTAGTGCTCTTCTCACTTGTCCACATCAGGTTGACATGGCATGATCTCATTGATTTAGAATCCATGTGTCACTTGTTTATTGGTCCAGTGTGGTTGGCATTTAATGGGTAAATCTAATTCCAATTTAGATCATTATCTTTCCAATGTAATTAGACCGATCGAGTATATTCTTCACCAAAATGAAATTGTTCATGGCATGCTAATGACGCGGCCAATATTTCTGACTTGCTTCCGCATCGATTTCTGCCAGAGAATTAGATGATTCTTCTATCGAGGATTCTTCTACCGCTGATGTGATTCTCCGCCTCTACATTGTAAATTCGTTTATTTTTGAGAACGGTTTCGAGGTCTCCGATCTTCCCAATGTAGACTTGTACCTCCATGCCGACGTCCTCAGCCACGAAGCGCTGTTATTTGAGGTGTCAATGAAATTTATATACTTTGTATTTTGTATAAAAAACGATTGTTTTTAGATGTCAGTGTATTCCATTTTAGTTTAAAATGTATGTTTTTTAGAATAAATTGCTCATCTTTTTAAACTTTGTGATTAAGTTTGGTTTTACTATAAAATGTCTGTCTTTTAGAATAAAATGATTTTTTAACTGTGTGATGTTTTCAGTCTAAGTTTTTTTATTAGAATAAAATGCTTGTTTTGTTAGACTGTATGATTATGTTTGCTTTCAGATGTTTGTGTTTTAGATGGTGTGATGATGTTCAATTTTAGTCTAAAATGTCTGTATTTCAGAATAACTGCTTGTCTTTTTAGAATGTGTGATTATGTTTGGTTTCAGTATAAAATATCGGTTTTTTATAATGAAATGCTTGTTTTTTTTTGAATTGTGTGATTATGTTTGGTTTCAGTCTAAAGTATCTATTGTTTAGAATAAAATGATTTTTAAGCCTGTGTTTGCTTTCAGTCTAAAGTGAGTTTTTTGAACAATAAAACGCTTGTTTTTTTCCAGTAATTATACATGCAGGTTCATGTATACTAATGCAAGTCTGAAAAACACAATATGTGACCCCTGAATTGTGCTATTGCACCCAAAATATTATATTTTTCAGACCTGCATGTATCGCCACTCTTTTTTTTGACGTGATTATGTTTGATTTTAGTCTGAAATGACTGTTTTTTAGAATAAACTGCTCGTCTTTTTAGAATGTTTGGTTTCAGCATAAAATGTATTTATTCTAGAATAAAATGTTTGTTTGAACTGTGTGATTATGTTTAGTTTCAGTCTAAAGTTTTTAATTTTTTTGAAAAAATGTTATTTTTAAGAATGTGTGATTATGTTTGCTTTCAGTTTTAAATGTCTGTTTTATAAAATAAAATGCTTGTGTTTTAGATGTTGTGATAATGTTTGATTTCAGTCTAAAATGTCTACAGTTTAGAATAAACTGCTTGTCTTTTTTATATTGTATGATTATGTTTGGTTTCAGCATGAAATGTCTATTTTTTAGAATAAAATACTTGTTTTTTGAACTGTGTGATTATGTTTGGTTTCAGTCTAAATGTCTATTTTTTATAATAAAATGCTTGTTTTTTAGACTATGTGATTGTGTTTCCTAACGTCTATTTTTTAGAATAAAATGCTTGTTTTTTAGATTGAGCAAACAGTGCGCGTGAGTGAATAGTACATTTTTGCCAAAAATGCAAATAAGGACCTAATTCATTCCATATTCTAATATAGTCCTTCGTCACTATATAAAGATCATCACTCAAGAGACCAACTCATTATAATTTACATATTAAAAAATTATGTACAATAATTGACTACCATAACAATTCTGAAAAACAAGAAAAAACTATGAGTATGATACTTTATCATATTATTATACTACCAATGGCGGAGGGAGACCAGGTCTGGCGGGGACTCAAGCCCCCGCCAAAGTCTCCACAATCACTGAGTACGTAAAGGTATAATCTTTTATTTAAAGTTTAGTTCCTTTCAAATTTTGCTCAGCCCCCGCCAGAGATCACGGAGGAATATATTATATATATATTCGAGCTATATTTTATGTGTGTTATTTACCAAAATTTCAAATTTCCAAACGTATACGCCGTACGCAGTATCAGTGACAGTTAACATAACAATACCTAAGAGTTTTTGTGTTGTCTTCCACGTTCCAGAAAACCAAATTTCCCCAACTCGTACGCCGTACGCAGAGTATCAATTAATCTGGCATACAGAGTATCAATTAATGTAACAATATCTAAGTTCGTGTATTGTCCTTCTGCGTTCCAAAACCCCTCAATCTCATGTGCATCGGCGGTTTTGAGTTGGTAATGATTTTCGTTTTAATCTAATTCTCTTGTATATGATGTTATTTGTTTTGTGTTCCTATCCAACAATATTAAGTTTTCATTTTCCATAAGTTATGTTTTGTCGGCTAATTGTTTACTCGCATTCAACTGCAAGTGATTGTATATTAGTGAAAACTTTATACAAAGTTTTACCAGGTTAGCATTTTAATTCATTCTATAAATTCAACTAACTATAGGTAATAGATGTTTATATAACTTGTATGTACATAAATTAATATTTTAATGATAGCTTTCGATTATTAGTTTAGTTTTAAAGTGATATTAAGTTAATGCCACAATCACTTGAATCACACGATCTTATATTAGAATTTGCTTCGAATAATTTTTGTATTATGTTAGCTTGTTAACTTTGCTTTTATGAAAATTTTGTTTAGCTATTAGCCCCCGCCAACACGAAATTCTGGCTCCGCCCTACTCCCTCCGTCCCAACCAAAGTGTCCGCGGGGACGGAAGCTCAATTTTTAAGAAAAATGATGTGGAAGCAGGACACATGGCCAAAAGAATGGTAAAAGACTATTTTAACCCCCATAAGTATGTGATACAAAAAATGTCTAGAGATTCATTAAGGGTAAAATGGACAATAGACTCTATTTTTTTTGCCGAATGAGGAAATATTGAAAGTAAGACTCTTTGGTTGGGACATCCCAAAATAGAAAGTAAGACACTTTGGTTGGGACGGAGGGAGTACCATATATGTGATCGGCTACCATATATCACAAAATTACAAGTTGAAATTAAAATTCATTAATTATGTGATTGTAGAACTATTTTAGAAAAGTTAAAATGTTTGTTTTAGTTTATGGAGTATTGTATTTTTGTGAATTCTCATATTTTTTACTCTTTGACTATAAATTAATTTTGCAATAGAAAGAGTTAATCAATTCATTACTACTTACTATGGAACAAAATATAATCTAATTAAATTATTCAATATTATTTATTATCTTATTCTTAAAATGGTTATCATCAAATAAAGTATAATTTTATATAGTTTGCATTTGTATAACATATATACTTTATAATTAAATCATCAAACTTTTAATAATTTCAAACACTCAAAATATGTATGCATATACTATTGATAGCTAAAATTATGTTTTATTAAACTAATATGTGAATATAATAATTAGTTTTATCTTATTTATTTAAATAAATATCCGGGAATCATACTATTTTAACATTATTATAAGATTAAAAAATTACCATGCATAATTATATGTACAAATTTGCACCAAATCTATACTTTGAATTGTACAAAACATTAACAAATATCACCGAGATATGATATAATTTATCAAATTTTATTGGGATTTGTACATATTGAGATGATAGAATCCTTCTTAGTTTTGATTACGCCTATATATCCTGTATATATAGCTTGCCCGATGCCCTAATATCAATGACTCTTAAGCAAAAACAAATTAAATGACGACGAATTCATCATCATATTGCCGCAACTGGATTTTATTTTGGGGGTTCATCACCGTATTGTTTATAGCAATATTAGGTTTGGTGGTAATACTCGAGATTACCGATTACAAAAGTCCTATTCCGGAAATCATTCCAGGAAATTTTTCCGTTACAAATTTCAGCATCGTGGATAACCGCATCTCCGGCGAATGGACGATCAGCCTGGTTCTGAAAAGCCCTGCAAAGAGAGCCATAGTTTACAATGAGATCTTTGTCAATGTGTTATATCCTCATGGTAAATATGGAAGAATAGAGTCGGTCGCCGGCTTCGACCAACGTCATCACTGGGTTCAAGGTCCCAATAACCAAACTGCAGTAACCATCTACGGCTCTGGGAATAAAGAGCCGGTAAGCCACCGGGCTGCAGATTCTATGACTCGAGACGTGATCGAAACTGGAGTCCTAGAACTAGAACTAGCAATATTTGCTTATGTCATGGGTATAATGGCTACCCCAACAGGTGCGATGTGCATATGCCATGGTATACGAGTTTTAGCTTTGCCATCACAATTAGCTCCGATGCATGCAACCGGGAGTTTTAATGGGATTCCGGTCTGTGGTCATACTAAACACACGGCGGGAATACCAATCCGTTTGGATGAGTAACCTGTTATTAACGCTTATTTACACTAGACTTCTTCTTTTTTACTGTAGTTCTTATTTACTCTAGACTTATCAGGGAAATGCTGTAGTGAATAGTTAGGAAAGTCAAAGTCAAATTCTTATGTCATACATGTATTTCGATTTAATAGTGCAAATTTACATATTAAGAATAATGTGTATAATTTTACTCTTGTACGTATTATATTCACATAATTATAAGACAAATATTGCGATGCATAATTATATATGCACAAAATTGCATCAAATGTAAAAAAACAAACCGATCAATTACCATATATTCGTATAGTATATTTACCTTATCCTGTTGGGATTTGTATATATTCCATCTTAGTTTCGATTACACTTTGTCCTATAAGTATAGCCTACCCAATGCCTAATTTTTTCATCAATAACAAGAAGTATAGGTTCTGTACTATAAACAAATGGCAACCACATCATCCTCATCAGTTGGCGACCGGGTTCCAAGATTCCTAAATTACGGCTCCGTCAGAAGTCGTTGTTTATGCATTATTGTCGGAATAATTTTGGCAGCAGCAGTCTTCATTTTCCCTATTGTTTATACCCTAAAACCTCACCCGCAAGTCAGTTTAGGAAATTTTTCCTTTGCGAATTTGAACATCACGGATGATGGATTAATCTCTGGTGATTGGACAGCCAGCCTGATTCTGGAAAACCCAACTAAGAGAACCGTGGTTTACAATCGTATTGGGATCGTTATGGGCGTGGCTTACTATACACGATCCCAACTCATCGAGTCACACAAACACTATCGCTTGGTTCAAGGTCCCAAGAGCCAGACCGCAGTAGACCTCTACGGCTCGATGAACAAGCTGCGGTTACACCCTGAGTTTGCAGATGTCATGACTCTGGACGTGATTCAAAGTGGAGTTCTGGGCATTTATCTAGAATTGAAAGCTGATTACAAGGGTTTTTTAGGTACAGTAAGTGTTATTTGCTCATGCAGTGAAGTAAAAGTTCTACTTTCACCATTAAAACCAGGTCCTGTGGTGGTGAATGCAACCGGAAGTACTACTGGTCAGATTCCGATCTGTACGTAGTAGAGAAAACCAGGGTTTTTTTGTCTAATTAAATTATGCTGTTAGGTTAAGTCCATTCAAAAAAAAAAAATGCTGTTAGGTTAAGTAGTTTAGTTAAGGGAAAATATTGATTAAGTGCTGTATAAATTTCAAAATTTGAATAAGGGTTGTAACTATTACATAATTTTTTGAAAAAACGATAATTTATTAGCTTATATTAATGTAATTTAATTATTAAATGAAAGACGTTTATACCCCCGTCTTGTAGTTATAATTCTGTTTATTTTTATTTAATTCTATTCTATTAAGTTTGGATTCAATTAAAATTATTTTCATCCATCTAAATATTCTGGATTAAATTTAATTTGGTACAATTTCTTTAAATTTCATGAAATTGAAATAAATTAAATTAATTTTTTATAATTTTAGTTTAGTCTAGTATAGTTTCATGAAGTTTTCTCAAATTCAATTAAAAAAATTAAAGAGCGATTTAAGTGAACTTAAAATTTTTGCAAACTTAATAAAGCTGATCTGAATAATTAATGAGGTAGTCTTGTGAGAGACCGTCTATATTGTACACCGGGGATTTAGTATTAAAAGTATGGTTGAATATATAATAACAAGGAGATCCTTAATTGTAATTTCGAAAATTACTATTCACGCGCGCACGATTCTTGGCCAAATACTATTCACTCACACACTATTCATGATCCAGTACCATTCACGGCCAACACTATTCATTCCCCGGTACTATTTTAATACGTTGTACATTAAAACACTGAGATTCTTAATTAAAACTATAATGTTTGATTTTTTAAAATGATGTACATTAAAACACAGAGATTTTTAATTAAAAGTATAATGTTTGATTTTCAATAGATTGTAGATTAAACATGAAGATTGTAATTAAAAGTTTAATGTTTGATTTTAAATATATTTTACATTAAAATACGAAGTTTTTTTTATTAAAAGTATACTGTTTGATTAAAAGAAAAATGTTTGATTTTTAATCACGGAGATTTTTAATTTAAAGTATAATGTTTGTTTTTGATTGGTTGTAAATTAAAATACGGATGTTTTTAATTTAAAGTAGAATATTTAAAATTTAAATATGAAAGTTACAGTTTAAAAGTAGAAAGATTTTAATTTTTATAGGTTATAGATAATAACACAACAGTTTTAAGGTTGGAGTATAAGGTTTTATTTAATATATATCTTGGCAAAAATAATGATCAAACGCAGTTGGTGCAATGGTAAGGTCATTTGTAGTTGAGGTGGCTCCCACTAAATTACACCCGCACGCGTGATTTAAGAAAGGAGAGTAAAGTTTTAAAAATTACAACTAAAGCTCTACATATTTTGCAAATAAGGATCTTCATATTTTTTTAATTAATAATAGTCTAGTCTAAATTATAGACGATTTATTTTGAGAATTTATGGATCAGTATAATTCCAGTGTTGTTATCAATTCAACAAGTTGCGATAGGAAATCAGAGGTAGACATCAATCATTTTATCAAATACACGTTCTTTTTTTTATATCATCGCAAAATTTTATTTTTTAGAACTAGAAATTTATTAAATCGCAAAAAAATAATGAACTATATAAAATTCACATTAGCTAAGAAAGTACTTTGGTGTTTTTAGGATCATGAAATGCTTTGATGTTTCCATCTAAATTGTACTTTAAATTACTCGATCACTAAAATACTTGTTAGTTAACGATTGAAACCAAGCTGTGTCACACCATGATCCTAAACAATATTATTATATACTTCTTGGATCGACCTATTTTTAGTTTTGGCCCTTTTGGGCAACATTCTTGACTCAAGGGCAATGTATGCCTTAATTTTGGATCAACAAACTTTTGGGAAGGTTTCTGGCACTAGTGGATGGACTTAGGTTTCTAGGCGGTTCATTCGTACCATTCACGGCATTTTGGAAATGCCGTAATGGGTTGTGCCGTAAAATGGCACTTCTTCTGGGCGGTTAACAAAACGCCTTAAACATGCATGCTGCGCACGGCGGTTCAAAACGCCGTGTGCAGCGTTTAAAAAATGCCCTGTATACCTGTACGAATTCGCCACCTCAGGTCGCCTGTGTCTGTAAATGTGAGTGTTACGATATCGCCGCCAGTGATCACCTGTTAAGGCGAACTCGCTTGTGTTGGTCGCTTGTTTCTAATAATACACAAGCGAAATCGTAACCAGACTCGCTAGGGTGAAGCAGGCGAGACCGCTGGCGTATTCGCCTGAATATATGGGAATATTAAATTTGAAAAAAGACTCAATGGTCATGGTGTTACGGTGTCGTGTATCATCTCGCTTGTGGTCGAAAAAGAAAAGCGAGTTCGCCTTCTGGAGGTGGCGAAACTATAAAGCGAACTCGCCACCTGAAAATGTAGCCAGACCAGATGGGCACAAGCGGAGTGGCATACGACACCGCCAGAAGAGGCGAATATTAGGCGACGTCGTGCACATATTTGTTGTAGGGAATGTGGTTGGCGAATTCGCCTTTTGAATTCGTCTATGGAGGCGAATATTGGAGGCGAAATCGTTTGAGGCACGCCAGGGGCAACAGAGTCTAGCAAGCGATTAGCCAGGCGACGTCGCTTTTGTGGGCGAATGTATAGGCGAAATCGTTTGAGGCACGCCAGGGGCAACAGAGTCTAGCAAGCGATTAGCCAGGCGACGTCGCTTCTGTGGGCGAATGTATAGGCGAGGCCGTGTGTATGACCGCTTGTTATATTGTAGTAGAAGGCGTGCCAGGTAGCGATCTAGCTTCTGGATTCGACAAGAAGCGAATAAGGAAGCGAATTCGTTTGCGTGCAAGACAGAATTGTGTAATTATTTGTTAAAATTGACCCGTTTCTTTCGAAACATGAATCGGGATACCCGACTCAACATAAACCTGTCAAATTCAAATCCAACGCCCCTATACTAATGCTAAAGATGCATAACCTAAGCACTCAAGTGCGATACTAATGTCAAGCCCCTACCAAAAAGAGAGACAATACTTTTTCATGCCTTGGGGAGGTTAGGGACCTGTGGCCTTGCAATGGTAAACGCACGGTTGTGGACCAGATATTTAGCCATTTGGTCTCTTCCGTCGCTAAGTTCTTGCAAGGAGAAAGGAGTGATATCATCCTTGAATACCTATGATTGAAAATAACGCTTATTAGGAAATCTCGACGAATATAAATGAGATTAGACGCGTGTAGCGTACCTTTAGAAGATCTAGCATGTCTTTTTGAACACCATCCACCACCATCAAACCAAATATCATTGTGTAATAGCCACATTCATAGTTCGATGATTGCTTCCTAGACTACAAAAGTGTTTAAAACATATAACATTACTATACTTATGGTACTTTAAACGCAAATATTGATTTTTGAAAGGACGTGATAGCATGAGCACAACATCTTACCCGAATGTTTATAAGGTGGAAGTCGAGGAGTGTTTTGTCGTTCACTTGAAGAATTGCATTATCAAGGAGATCGGCGAATGTTCGTGATGGAGGGCGGTGGAGTGGGTCTATCCAATATACTTGCTTTAAAGCGGGTATTATTGCAACAAAGCTCCAATGATCACTACAAATTACATGAAAGCATAATGGTCATAAAAAAAAGAATGCAGTAGAGCAAATACAATATATTTAGCATGAGTAATAGAGAAAATTGTAAGGTATACCTCTCGAGATATGGTCCGATCCATATTTTCTTTGATTTGTCGGAGAGAGTAGAATTCAAGTAATTAAGTCTTTGCCTATTGCTCTCCATACTAGCTTGCAAATGCATTGGATGCAAAAATCCAATGAAATGCTTGCTCCGGTGATAGGCATGGTGATGCAAGAACCTGTGAATGTAGTAGACAATCATGACGAGGATGTAATCATATATGGTTTGATAATTGAGTATTCTCATGAAACACATACAAATGGCTTACATTTGATTGAGGCAAAGAATGGTGGCGGTAAGTTCATTGAAATTCCAGAAATATTCAAAATCCTCCCATGGTACGTGGATGTCCTTTGTCATGGTAAAGCACCTTTCATTTCCGAGAAAGGCATAGCATGCATTCTTGTCGTGCGAGGATATCAAATCATAAAAGACTCGGACGAAGGGTGGAAGGGCTTTCATAAACTCCACGAGCATGGGGTCTAATGTTTGTCTAGCTATAGGCAAGGCATGCACGGGTATTTGTGGATTTTGTGGAGTTTGTGGTTTCCTACGGGGTATGGAGGTGGATTTTTCATCAAGCACCAACCATTTTGGCCATAGAACAAGGAAACCTTTAGCCTCCCCAACTCTCACCATCGGTGACTCCTTCACAGGTAGCATTTGTTGTTCTATCAAAACATCGGTAATGCGAACACTAAAAAATCCTGCGGGGATGTCAACACGATTGTGTTTCACCGCACTTGGGTCGCATGTGCCATTGGCGACATGGAGTGGTTTTGATTTGGTACCTTGCGAAACATATAGCTTGCAAGGAGGGTTCTATCATAAATGAAAGCACAAGGGAAATCATCATCCAACTATTTTTAGAAAGAGATTAGAAACCAACGATGTTCTAAATTAGCAAAATTTGTACTAACCTTATCAACTTGAATGGAATGCGCCGCATTCAACTTGATGGGTGATGAAGGTGGAGTAGGAGGCACTAGTTCCTCCTCCATTTCCACATTCTCACCTTCATCCTCCACAATTTGAGGTGATGCTTGAGAACCCTTTGATGATGGTGGAAGATGTGGTTGTGTACCTCCTAACCTCTCGATGTGGGGATAGTTGGTGTGTTGTGCTATGTCTTTCATCACCTCCCTCAAATCCTTCATTTCCGCCTTTGTCGCCGCCACCTCGCTCAAAGCTCGTTGTAGTTGTGATGGTTTAGGATTGCCCCAACCTTGCTTAATCCCAAAAACCTCTTCTTGTGTCGCGTAACCTCCAACACCTAATGCTCTTCCCGGGTGTTCCTTTTTCTTCCCAAGAGCAAAAGCCTCATTCAAGACATCCTTCTTCCCACACGGGATAAAGGTACCCTCCTCCTTTTGGCGCTCAAGAAGTTCCTATTATCAAATGAAGTTGTACTAGGTGAAAGTGGTTGTGAAGAATATTTGAAAGCAACAACAAAAATAAATAAGACTACAATAGATAGTAAGATAATGTAATATAGATAGACTAACCACCCTCTTTGCACATTTTTCGGCATCCTCCGAAGTGAACTTACCATCCGAGTCTCTAATTCGACCCAACACGAAGAGTTTTTGTCTAGTATAATCCTCGGCGTCCTTTTCCACTATGACATACCGAGCTTCCGCCTCGTCCATCCCCCCTAATACCAACTCCTTCACTAGTTCCTCCTTCTCCCTAAGCCCCTCCTTCTCACCTACACCCAAATACCCCGACCTACCACCGGTGTACGGCATTGTTATTGATTTCGCCGATGTGACCTTCTTGTCCCATTTCCCCTTTGCACAAGAAGATACCGTATCACATGTCATCATTAATGTAATAGATAAGAGGAGGTTATGTCACCGAAGTTATAGTTTGTGACTCACCGAAGTCTTATTTTCAAGCGATGCTTGCTTGAAGGCCTCCCACGCATCGGTTGTAATATGATTGTATCGGTCCCTTGGATCTTGACCTAGCCTCTTTCCCTTCTCATACAAGTAGTCTTTTCTTAGAGTATGCTTGTGCTCGCGAAAAGTTTTGGAGACGATGTTGAATGCCTTCTTTCTCACCACTTCCATGTCATTAGATTCTATTTCAAAAGGTCGCTACGCCAAAATATGTAGCATGTATTATGTCTATATATTATGAAGATGTATAATATTGAGTAGATAGATCATTGAAAGGTTAAATGTTACTTACTTGGCATTCTACCCAAACTTCCTCCTTCTTTTTTGATGGGACGGTTCTCCAATTATCCTCCGTTATCTCAATAAACGTTCTTCCAACTCGGCCACACCAACTTGACCATTTTGAACGTTCTTTTTTTGGTCGGTTGCATACACCCTTAGCATTAAATCCTATGTGTGTTAGTTCTCCTCTTCTCATTCTTCTTTGTAGAACTCGACAATGTGAGCGGACTTGTAGGCCTTTCTTCGAGTTGCTACCTCGCTTCTTTGGTTGGGCACTTGAAGTGGTTGAAGTGGTCACCATTGCTATCTAAGGATGGATAGAAATAGAATCTTAACTAATTAGCACTATTATGACTAGGTAAAACAACAACAAAACCATGTTGAATGAGTTGTAGAAGTAAAATAACACAAGCATGACTAGTTAAAATAAGGAAAAAACGGATTTGTTGAATTGTATAACCAAAGTGAACCTAAGGTAGGCTAACATGTTAGAATGCCACATGAAAGTAACAAATAAAGGGAGCTATGGCTTCTAAATTTGATTTTAACATAGTCATGAAACACATATGTTATGGATAGGGACTAAGCATGGATAATGTCTACTCAAGCATGCCATTCAACCAATATATCTCAAAAAGTAACTAAATAACATGTGCTTTGAATAATACTTCAAATTTGAGTCTCATACCTTAATTGTAGAAGAAGATATTAGTTGTTTGTTGCTCTTAGACACACAAAGTAGCGAGATTTGTAATATTCAACCAAAGTTGAAGGAGATTTAGGGGTTTTTGGTGGGTTACAAGCTTTATAGGGTTTAGTTCTTCACACAAAATATATGTGCTAGATTTGAGGGTGAGTTTGTGGTTGGTTTTGATGAGATTTCACCAAGAAATGAGGCAAGAATGGATTTGGAATGCAAGGATTTGAGATGGAAGTTGAGGGGGGGATAAGGTGAGAGAGAAGGAGGGGTAGATGGGAATGAATGGTGAAAATGCTGAAGAGGTTAGCAAAATCCGGGATAAAAGATATATATAGTATGGTAAAGTTGGACAAAACATGCCTGAATAGTATATTTGGTCGGTTACTGTTTAGCCAGGTTACGATACCGCAACCTGCATCGGCTAGAGGCGAATACCCCTTGCGGTATCGCTAGCTAGCAAGTTGATGAACCCATAATAATTATTTTCTGAATATTTGCTACTTTGTTATGCAATTAATATTAACATTGTGTGTTTCATGAGATGATGTATATTAAAATTTAATATGAAAACTTATAAATGAAATCAGATTTTATCTGCACATAATATTACTTGAGTTGGTTGCAACGATGACGTCTGTTATGAAAGAGAATTGTTGTGACATGTTGTATATAGTCGTATGAAGAGGTATCTGAAATTGTTAACTGTAATCCATATCCATGGTTATTGTAAAGCATTTGGCATAAACTGTTTAGATACGTATATGATGGGACTACGGGTTAATACCATTAGTTCGTTAACCAAATGTTACACTAGTGCAGACACGAGCAATAGGACTTTCTACATTAGCCACGTGTTGATCACCATCGAATATACATGTATTTGACAAGTTCAGACTGAAAGTGTAGACATTTAGTTCTTCTGTAATGCATGTGGTATTACTCATAGTCTGGATGATGTTATACATACAGGCAACGTCGTTACCCCGTTAAAGAGCCGACTTCGCGATCACACATCTCGGGAGCTAATGAACGAAAAGTATCCAGTTTTAGATGAGAACAGGGGTGGTAATTGAGTCAACACGCGAGTAATTCGAGATCGACTCGGTCGAAACTCGGACTAAACACGACTCGATCTAGCTCGACTTGAAAAACTTGTGCGTAACTCGGTAAGTATAATCAGTTGCAAGTTTATAATATTATTAGGTTATACTATATTAGTTCAATCATCTAATCTAGCTAGTTTTCTGTTACTACTCAATATTGAATAAACTAATTAATTGCATTGGTATTTACATTAATAATTTCTAAGGATGCTAATAATTTCAATATTGAACAGGTATTTAAACGCACATATATATAATTAGAAATTTTCATAGTATAGAAGTAGTAACATTTTTATTTAAAAAGAGAAAAAAACAATTCGAGTTCGAACTCGCAAGTAGTGTCGATACTCGATAAATAATAACGAGTTCGAGTTGAGTATGGTATTATTAACTCGCTAGTTGTCGAGTCGACTCGAACATGGTTAATATAGTTCTCGAGTCTAGACGAGTTACGCACTACTCGCTTGATTGAAGGTTGTCATTCCCAATCTCGATGATAAATGGGTTTGGTTTTTATCGTGTGGGTTGCCGGGCATGGGTTCAGGGTTTAGGGTTTAGGGTACAGAAGCGAACTCGCTACAACCTTCGCCTACAAACAAAATTGAGGCGAGTTCGCAAGTTGGTTGAAATTATAGGCGAACACACAGGCGAGTTCGTATCATAGTGAAATCCACGCGCGACGTTCCTGACACGATTTCGTAACCAATTTCGCCTACAGGGGAATGGGAGAGGCGAGTTCGCCAGCGTATTTTAATTTTAAAAAAAAATACAAAAACAAGTTTTGCGGGTGGCGATTTCAGAACCCCCCAACTTCCACCCGCAAAACCCTAAACCCCCAAATCGGAAAATACCTGCAACAGCATGGGCCGGAGCAAATCAGCCGGTAAAACCCTCACCCCACCAGCCCCCAAGCGCCGGAAGACCACCCCCACTGCTCAACCCGAAGCGGAGCCGGCCGGAGAGCGTGAAGAGACCCTCGCCGACCTTCAACCTCGCCGGAGACGCATTGATGAAGGTTTCGGACCCGGGTTATCTAGAGGAGACAATGCAATTCTACGCTAACTTCCGACAGGTGGCTGATAAGTGGAAGACCAAGGTCAACAAGAAGGAGTTCGAAATCAGTCCTGAACTGTTCAATGCAGCCCTCAAGAACACGTACGAGGACGAAGATGAACCAGTGGACCTTTACGTAAGGGGTGACTGGCCAAGTGAGTCGATCTTTCCAGCCGCGAATTTGCAGAAATTGGGGTTGGATCACTTCGGCCGCCAGTTAGGTCCGCTTGGAAGGCCAAAGGAGTACAAGCTTGGACAGCTTACACCCGAGCGAAGGATCTTGTATGAGATGGTGGCTACCAATATTGTGCCCAAAGGGGGTTACCTCCAAGAGCCAAACTTCACCACTTTGGTCATTTACTACTTGTTGGCCTCGGAAGTGATGATAAACCTCGGGTACACCATGTTTCAACACATGAAGGACAGCGTGGTTGAGAACAATACGGTGGCTAAGAAGTTGCCCTACGCAAACTTCATAACAATGTTCCTCCGGTCCAAGCATCCAAAGTTGAAATTCTCCAACACCGCCAAGCCGTGTGAGTACTACACCAAGGAGTACTTTGAGAAGAAAAAGTGGTCATTGGTTGGGGGGACTTGGCAGCCAAACGGAGAGAAGGCCGTGGAGCCGGAACCTGAGCAAATCGGAGGTAAGGGGATACAAATTATATTTAAGTTCCATTATATTGTGTTCAATATCTAAATTTAACATTTTCAATGTTCTCCATTTACTAGTGAGTGCGGAAGCATATTATAAGGGGCTTGAGGAGTCGAACTTCGCGATGAGGACAGAGCTTGCTAATCTCCGCAAGACGGGGTGGAAGAACAGCCACTTGCTTCGTGGTTTTCTAAGAGCATATGCCCGAAAAAATCCTTCGGCGGCCACTCCTGACAATGAAGACCACGAAGGCGGAGACAACTCTTCCTAGACATGTGGATGTAGTCTAGGGACGTTTTTTCAAATTGTATTGCTACAATTTAACGATTTTTTCGTTTTGATTGCATTATTCAATAAAATTTGGTGCTTACAGTTCATATGCGCTTATTGTTTAGCCTAACCTCAGTGGATAAGCCTAGCCTCACATTCCTGGGCTCAGCAGCAAATTCGGGGTACCGCTCATCCATTTTCTTCCACTGATCTCCATCTGAGGCATGTGAAATAATGTCATCGTCCTCCCTAGCCCTATCTGCATGCCATGTTAGCAACTTTGCATCCTCAGGATTTGCAAACAACCTCTTCAGTCGAGGAATCAGCGGAAGGTAATACACTACTTTAGCCGGCGTTTTACATCTAGACGGCGTCACACTCTCGCCGCATACCTCTACGGTCCCCACCTTTGACTTGTACCGAGGTTCATTGCAGACTCGGCATGTATCTCTATCCTTGTCATCTTCCCTGTACAACAAACAATCGTTAGGGCATGCATGAATCTTCTGCATCTCCATTCCCATAGGACATAATATCTTCTTAGCAGCATATACTCGATCAGGACACAAGTTGTCAGTGGGTAGCAACTCTTTCACCAACTCTAACAATTCAGTCATCCCCTTGTCAGATATTCCATGGCGCGCCTTTAAATTCATCAACAACAACGTAGAACCAAGAACGGAATGTTTGCAACCCTTGTACAATGGTGTCTCTTTATCATTATACATCGCCGCTAACATGCTCGGCTTTCCTACCCAATCCATTGCCACGTCTTCCGCCATTTCATCAAGACAACCATCATAACGCAATCCATCAGCCCCAAGCTTAACATCAAACTCTGCATCATTATGACTTGCACCTTCTCCATGCCAAACCCATGTTGTATATGTAGGATCAAAACCTCTACAAACCAAATGTTCGCGCACAACGTCTACATCCTCATAAATCGCGTTGTTAAGGCAATCTATGCAAGGACATCTTAGCCCACCCATTCTCTTTTCTACACAATCCTTCCAACCAACATCAATAAACTCTTGAATCAAATCCGTATAACCTTGTGAGAGACGCTGATTCTCCAACATGATTTCACTACGACCCATGCTTAACAAGATACTATCAACAACGGTTTTGCTACAATCACTCAAACATTCCACAAATTTAGCACCCTAAGAACTCAAAAAATCCATATAAACAAGCACATACACTAATCAAAAACAGTTTGCCCATTCCACAACCAATCAACAAAAAAATCAAAACCTCATACCTTTGTGTTCTAGGGCAAAATCAAGGCCTGAAAATGTGAGCAAAAATTGAGACAAAACAAAAGGAGAGTTCTTTTATCTACTTCTTTTATTTTTATTCCCGCAAAAAATCAGCTTTTATACACCCAGCTACGACACTGTTACGAATTCGCCAACAAATTCGCCCGCTACATTTTAATACAGGCGAAATCGTAAACCGAAACGCCTCTGGTCATAATTATAGGCGAACTCGCTTCTTCAGTAACGCCTGCTAGCGTCAATACAAGGCGACTTCGCAAATACAACGCGTCTTAGCATGTATGGGCGAACAACTATTCTTATTTCAGATGGGTAATACTGGCGAATTCGTCACTCTACTCGCCTAAAGGCGAACACGGTTCAGAGTTCGCCTAGTATTAACATTTTTAATACACTTTGGAAAACGCCTTGTTTTTAATTGTGAAACGCCGTGTTTTATTTTTTGCCCTAGGGGAACGGCAGGTTACGAGTTCGTAACCCAGTTACTCGGCGGTTCCGCCAAAATCTGGCCAAAACGCCGTGAAATGTGTGCCGAGAAACCTATGCTTGTGCACTAGTGTGGATCAAACCAAATTAAATTACCTCCTCCTTTTAGGCGGCTAATTAATAATAAAAAATTGTGAAAGTTGTGGAAGGCAATGAATTTCAGGGGAGTATTACGATCCCGTTTATATTTTTTGACTGAACGTTCAGTCATTATATTTCTAATCATTAATTTACTTGCTTTCCATCTGATCCATTGAATTTTAATAATTTCCTTTAATAATTTAGTTATGAAAATTACTGGTAACCGGTTTAGACGATGATTAATTTCCGTTATCTTATGCACATGTTCCGTAATGTAGATCCATCAACCCGCCGACGTTCATCTTTGTAACGATTTGGAATGTGCTGGAAAATGGATTCAAACCCGCCTGTTACCGCCGCAGTTCAATCTAGACCTTCTAAAAAGCTGGTCGGAATATCCCCTTTTCCAGATACCTTTCCAACGGCACCTTTGCTCCACCCCGACTCCGCTAATCGAAGATCGTTAACTACCGATCGAATTCCAAAATGCTCTTCTTCTCGACTCTAATATGGATAGAAGTATGCTCTTTTCTCTTTCTCCCTTCTATTGAATTTTTTTTGAAGGAAACCTTCTATTGAATTTGTGTTCTTGAGAAATGGGGTTTTTTTTGGTTTGTTTGTTTTGATAGCCTACAGATAATATGGTGGAAAAGGAAACTTGCATGACTAATAATATCGAGTGATACTTCGAATCGTAGTGAAGTTGAATATCAAAACTTATATCTCCCGGGTCTACACTGCATATGTACAAAATTTGTCATTCAGAAACTTGTTGAATTTAAATTAGCTGGACGCGATTCTCTTCCTGTCACTTAGTGTTTTTTTTTAAACCTGAATTTCCTTTGGCTTTTTAAGTGATTTGGCTTAAAATTAACAACTGGTATAGCACGTGTTAATGTTAAGGATTCTAGTTATTTACTTTTTACTTTGAGAAGCATGTGTTTTATACCATGGGGTGGTGGGGTGTAGAGTGTAGAGTATTGAGAGTACATTGCCTGCAGCCTGTTGTAGGGCTTAACCATTCAACAAAGTTTGTTCTTTCACTTTCTTCTAGAGTTTGTTTTGATTTTTAAGAGAATATGTTATTAGGCTCTCTTTAGGATATTAATGTGTATTGTTGATGTTTGTAATGTTTTCTGGTTGTGTGATTCATGTTAGTTCAACATTATGCCCTGCATATACATATATGTATTAATCCCTTTCTGGTTGTTTCCCTTCTCAATAAATTTAGCTAACTATTGAAACTATCTTCCATTGTCCTTCAAAATTTTGTGTACATAAATTGCATCTTCAGGTGAAATTCTTCTCTTTTTTCATCTGTACCCTACTAATAACTTTTACTAATCCTTGTTTTTGTGCTGTTGTATATGAACTAGTTGCCTGCTTTATTTAATCTATCTTATGGTCCGGGTTAGTGAATTTTATTTGTTTAGCTTCCATTTTGTTTGGCTGGTTTATGATCAATTGATTCTTACTATACTTATTAGGCTATTGCTAAGTCTTTTCCTATGTTGAATATGAATAATGTTTGGGCACAATAGTCAGTAGGTCTCTACGAGTTCTCGTTTTTGTTTGCAAGCTAATGTTAGTCCCCTTTGCACCTTCAGTTACTTTAAGAAGTGAATCTGCCCCTTTTAGCTTGGCGTCTTTGGTTTTCTAATGCATCAACCTTTTGAAATCTGGAAAATTCCATTCCAGAAAGGGGAGATGAACCTCAAAAGGTTGCAATTCTTAGACCGTAGAACCATTTGAATGATTTATATCTCCTTGCAGTCCAACTTCTTGTATCGTAGAATAGATTTGGTTCAGAAACGTGTCAGAGGAAAAGACCTTTTGATGCTCAGTTTTCTTTAAAGATTTATATCTGATAAACCACAACTCCGATTTTTTTTATCTTGCAACTTTACAATCCTTGTAAGTTTATCTATTTATTATCCCTGAACATCAAACACTACTACAAAGGGGTAGATGCAAGACACATATTTAAGGCGTTTAAGCCTGGCGCGTTTTTTTACGCCTTGATGGTATGTAGCGAGTTCGCTACCTCTTCAAGCTAGCAAAAACAAATTACATTTAAGACGGAAAGAGGCAGTTAAAGGCGGAAATGGGTTTTGACGTTAAAAAATGCTTGACCAAGGCGGAAAAAATGTATCCGCCTTAAATTGAATTGGTTGTTGCGATCTCGTAACCTTTGTAGTAATATAAACGTGTCTGTAGCGATTTCGTAGGTTATCTCGTTAGTTGTAGGTTTGAGCGTTGCGATCTCGTAAACTTTGCTGAACCCTAATTTTAGCAGGCGAGGATGTGGGAGATGTCGTAACTGGGACGGTAGTATATTGCGTTTGATGTTACGGTATCGCTTTTGTGCACGTCAAATTTTTCATTGTTCAATGTACAGTGCATGTGAGGGTGATTGAAATGTTACGAGTTCGCAGGCTATCCAAAGGTGTTAGCGACGTTTTAGCGATATCGCAACGGCGTCTGTATGGGTCACAGACTTAGGCTGAACTGGCCGTTCTAACTCCAAAAACAAAAACTTTAAAAGGGTCTAAACAGGTGGGTATTGAAGGGTGATCAATTGTAGTGTTCTTGGAGGTCTCATTGTTCCCGTGTTGGTTCTCAATTGTAGTGTTCTCTGTTGACTGAATAAGGCTTGTTGCGAGATCGTAAGGACCTCGTAAACAGGTGCTAGTTAGTTGCGATGTCGCTTGGTGTTCTGTTCATAATAAATCATCATGAAACGTGACAGTGACGATATCCCTATGTCCACGCACTATACAAAAAGTGAATGATTTTGCTGATACGATATGGGCTCTTAGGATGAATAAATAAAATGTAAGGGACAATATATCAAAACAAGAAAAAATTAATTGTAAATGTGCCAAAATAGAAAACACAACTTCATTACAATCGAAACAAACTGGTGATGCAAAAATACATAGTAAAGAACAAACAACTAATACTAGTAGATGATTCGTACACCGAGTACATGAAGCAGTTCCTGATCGCAAGTGCATGCATCACAGGTGATGTCAGCCGGATCAAGGGGCAGCCAGGGATCGTACCTCAAAAAGTCATTGAGGCCAGCATGCGGAATGCAGCAGATCGGCCTAGGCCTAACTGCTGCTTCTAAGAAGTACCTGCGGTAGTGTGTCCAACCCCAAGCGTATCTCAGACCTCTTCTGACGCGTTGCCTAGCTAGACGGAGGCCCTGTTTGTCGGTTCTCTTCATGGTTGTGATGACATTCATGCCTCTTTGAATGTCACCTTCGCAGATTGCAAAAACAGCCAACACATAGGTCGACGGTGTGTGACCTACTGCAGAAGCTTCGGTGAGCCACTGTCGAGCCCACTCGGTCGCTCTTCCGCTCACGTAGCGACGAAGAACCCAGTCGAACTCAGCACGAATCAATACCAGATTTATCATGTCATCTGGTAGGGCGCTGAATAGAGACACATCCATTGGAAGCAAAAGGCAAGGAATATGAGAAGGCAGAAGGGAATGTGGGAATGAAGGGTCTAATGAGGTTCTAAATGGAGAAGGGGTTGATATTTAAAGGGTTGAGGTGCTCTATTATTCAAAAATCTGTCAGAGTTCCTAGACAAAAAGCAGTCATTATGGTATTAATGGAAGGAAAATGTAAAGGCATTCTCACCTTTCCATGGACACCCCATGCAAACCCCCAAAATAAATTAGTTACTGATGGAATTTCAAAGGTTTTTACTGATGGCATTCACACCTTTTCATTGACCAAGTTGGCATCCCCAACCAAAATAATTACTGATGGAATTTCAAAGATTTTTCGTGATGGGTCCGTATACTGTAGCGATATCGCTTCTCTCCAAGCGCTACAATTGTTTGCCAGGTGTGTCAAGTTTTGTCGTTAAGAACTCGCTAGAGAATCTCAAGCTAGGCTCTGTCTAATGAGTACGACTCGTAGCGAGTTCGCTACAATAAGTTACACAGCTAGCGAGATCGTAACAAAGATCGCCAACATTTGTCCCACATCGGCTGATTAGAAGGTGATTTTTCAGTTTATATACACTTACATTTCACAAGGGTTCGATAAGTCGCCGACCAGCGCAAACTGAACATGAAACACCTAGGCTAAGGCCCAGTACTTACATAGGCTAAGGCCCAATACTTACACAGGCTAAGGCCCAACACTTATACGCCCAATATAGACCCAAACCCAAAAACCCTTTTTTGATGGGTTCTTACCATGTAGCGAACTCGCTTCATTCCACGGCAATGTTGAGTTTTTTTTTCAATCATTGTTGTTACGATCTCGCTACAGAATCTCTAGCCAGGCTCTGTTGACTGAATACGACATGTTGCGATATCGTTAGGACGTCGTACACAGGCGCTTGTTAGTTGCGATTTCGCTCGGTGTTCTGTTACTAATGAATCATCATGAAACGTGACAGTGACGAAATCGCTTATTAATAAAAATTAATAAACTTACATAAAATGTAAAGGACAAGGTATCACAAAAAAAACTTATTAAATAATGAAATGTGCCAAAATGGCAAACAAAATGTTATTACACTCATACCAAATTTGGGCAAAAATGGTAAAAAAACATAATCAAAAATACTAGAACATTTAGCCTAAACGAGGACCGAGGACGTGAACCAATTCCTGATCGCAGGTGCATGCATCACATGAGATGTCCGCTGGATCAAGTCTCTCCCAGCGATCGTACCTCACTCTGCGATTGAGGGCAGCATGTTCCACGCAGCAGATGGGCATGGGCGTGACTACTCCATCTCTGAGGAACCTGTAGTAGTGCGCCCAACCCCAAGCGTTACCCAAACCGGCTCTGATGACGCGTACTCGAGCTTCCCGGAGGCCTTTCTTATCGGTTCTCTTCAGGGTGGTGATGACATTCATGCCTCTCTGAATGTCACCCCCGCAACATATTGCAAATAGGGCCAAGACATAGGTCGAGTCTGTGTGACCTAGTGCAGAAGCATCGGTGAGCCACTGTTTATGCCATTCTGTCGCTGTTGCGGTCGCGTACGCACGAAGAACCGAGTCGAAGTAAACACGAATCATGATTAGATTTATCATGTCATTTGGGAGGGCTTCGAATATAGACAAATCCATGGGAAGCAAAAGGCAAACAATAGGAGAAGGGAGAAGGGAATGTTAGAATGAAGGAAATTTATAGGGTTCAGGTGCTCTATTTATGAAAAAGATTGTAGAGTTCCTAGTACCAAAATAAAGGCATTTTTACCTTTTCAAGATATCCTCATGCAAACCCCAAAAAAAAGTTAATTCCTTATGGAATTTGAAAGGTTATACTGAATTTTTTTGAATGTTATTTCATCAAATAAAACTAAACTAAATTGAAAGTATTGAATTCGTTTGTGGGTTCGTGGGTTTATGGTTAGGGTTTAACTGTGATAACGTGCACACTAGCGATATCGCTACCATACAGGCTACTTAGCGATATCGCTACAATAAGTTACTTAGCGACTCACTAGTTACATCGGTAGCGAGTTCGCTAGTGAGGCGCCAACTTGGCTCTGTTGACTGAATACGACTTGTTGCGAGATCGCTACGTTTCAGTTACACAGTTAGCGAGTTCGATAGTGAGTCGCCGACTTGGCTCTGTTGACTGAATACGACACGTAGCGATCTCGCACGTTACACGTAAACAGGAGCGAGTACCAAGCGATGTCGCTAGGAGCACGCACTATACCAAAAGTACTTGATTTTGCTGAACTGAAGTAACAACTCTAAAAATAATTGAACAACATACATTTAAAAATTGTTGAAGTTATTGACAACATTCATGTAACCAAAATGGCATCTTTGGTGACGCGTACACAAGTGATCATAACCCAAAAACTAGTTAATATTCAAAAAAGTAAATGTTTAAACCAAACTAAACTACGAAATCAGAGGCCTGCGACTAACATATCATGCAAGTCATCAACACACATCTTGTCGCTGCCTTCGGCCTTCTCCCCCGAACTGCCTTCTCCCTCTTGTTGCTTGTCTAGCTCGTTCTGGCCAGCTGGTTGAGCTTCAGTCTCGATGCAGGTGTTCTCTTCTTTGCCTTGGCCCGGTTCAACATCATCGTCGGGTTCTCCGATCAGCCTCTCTTTCCTAATCATCTCATACCTCGCCGGGTCATCTTCTGCATCAGAGTCGGTGTCATGATGATCACCATCATCACCATCATCACCATCCGCATCTGCATCACTTACATGATCAGCAACAAGCTTCCCATCGGATGGCTCCTTCCCGCTGGTTGTAGCCAAATCTTCGCTAGGACCCGCGGTGTCTTTTTGCTTGGGAAATGTGGTGCGGAAATCAGGTACCTCCTCCTCATCGCTCAGATCGCACTCCACTACCCCGCTGGATATCAGTTCGCCGAGCCGTTCGTTGTTAGCACATGCCCTTTTCTCGGCCATTTCAATCTCATTCAATAACTGGCCCATAGACACCACAAGCCTACCACGGGCATCAAAAACAGCATCTACACAAACAAATCAAGGTTGATAAGAACCAAACATTAACAAATTAAACAACTAGAACCAACTACAGTTAATAACAAGCTAGAATCATACCTGATACTCTCATCCTACCCCTTGCCCTTCTGGCTGCCTCTTCAGCTTCTTTCTTTCTCGCGTACTTCCCATCGGCCTTCAACTCTAACCTCTTGTGCTTGAGCCACTCCTTGTCGTATTTGCCGAGCGGCATGGGACGACCTCTTGGAAAAACACCCGCTTTCCTGATCAGAGCTACAATCAAATTGCCATACGGAAGCGCGGCGTTCTTGTGTCTGGCCATCTTCATCATTTGGGTCAGAATTGTGAAGCCGGGATTGATTGGAAGCTTCTCCATGATATAGTAGAACACCATGAGACTGCAAACTGTGGGCTCACATGCATGCCCTAGGGACGGGACCACATTACCGCAGATTAGCTCAAAAACTAATCTATGCTCCTCGGTAAGCCTATGGATCGGGTAAAACCTAGCTGTACCCGGCCTATCAGAAGTCCTTTTAAACCACTTCTGACCCATCTCACCGGCATTCAACGGTTGCTTCGGGCTAACAGAAGAAAACCTCTGCTCGTAATGTACCTCGTACGGACCATCCTTTTTGGTAGGCCTCAGGTCGGTAGGAGACAGATACGGACATTTCAGAACTTCATTGATGCTAAACTTATCGACCGTAAACTTAACACCCCGCACCAATGTAGTTATTTCCTCCACCCCTTCCTCTAAACCTAGGTTTGCATAAAATTGGACAACCTCCTCATGGTAAACAGGCTCAGGCAACATAAGCAATGTATCTAGATGTTGTGCCCTAAAATGGTCTAGCACGTAATCTAGTTGCAGCGAAGGCACCACAGTACTATCAAACACATTATTATTGACAAGTTTCCGAGAGGAACAACGCTCATACCTAGCTTCTGCGGCGTTGTTGAAGAACTCAGGAGTGTCCTCCTCCTCACTGGAACTGCTGGGCCCTTCCCCACCATCATTTCCGGCAGCTGCAGCGGCGGCAGGGACTTCTGGAACTTCCGGCGGCGGCGGGGCGACTGGAAGCTGCGGCGGGGCGACTGGAATCTCTGCCTGAACCGCAGGCTCCTCAGTTCGACGCCGTTTACTTCCCACCGCCTGACCACTTCCCCGTCCACTGTCTGAGTCTCTACCACCCCGTCCTCGTACAGCTCCTCTGGTCTTTGGCCGCATTTTGTCGGAGAACTTACAGTTTCGTCGCCGGAGAAGGGTTTTTCAATTTGGGGCTAATTAATTTTAGCCCGACCCCCTTTTTTATTTATTTATAGTAAAAGTACTTGCGATATCGCTAGCCGATACGCTTCTATATGTTGCGAAATTGGTAGTTCACACGCATCTCTATGTTGCGAAGTCGTTAATATCTCGCTCCAGCTTGAGTATCTATAGCGAGTCTTAAAAAGCCTAGGCAGGCAAGCGTTCAAGTAGCGAACTCGCTACAGAAGAATCATTCTAATTAGTAGCGAGGTCGTAACCCAAAAAGTCTTTTTTTTATTTGAACTACTAACTAGCGCTATCGCAACCCCGTCGCCAACTGGTTTTCTGGGTTATGTAGGTTTGTGGGTTTGCGGGTTTGTGGGTTTAGGGTTTAGGGTTTAACTGTGGTAACGTGTATACTAGCGAATTCGCTACTACACAAGCTAATTAGATTGTAACTAAAAAATAAAACTTTTTAATTTTTTATTAGCAATTTTCACATTCTAACATATATATATTTTATATAGATGCAGTACAATACTCTATTTGTTAAATATCCATCATGATATTCACTCAGGTAGAGTACATCTTTGTACATAAGCAGTATGACATAACTCTATGTAAAACATCAATAATTCGGTTTAAATTTTTAAACGCAATATCATATTCTTAAATATGTACATTTTATATCCAAACAGTATATTACTCAATTTGGAAAATATCGAACATCACATTATGTCAAGCAGAGTACATCTTAGTACATCAGCATGCAATGTTATTAAGCGATACTCGGTAGTATGATTAGTGATGACAGTTGGTGAGTGAACGTGTGCATGAAACTTTGTTTAATTCAATAATCGTGCTTGTAATCACATAAATGAGTTGTAATAAACTAAGTATCTCTAATGAAATGCACTTGAACTGCGCATATATATATATATATATATATATATATGTAGTTCATGTGTGAAGCTCTACTATGCTGTTGTCTCTAAAGGTAAGCGATGGATAGCGTTTTCAAGCGTACACATGATGTGTAGAGTTTCTCATTGTCTTACAATTAAAGACTAAGTTTCTTAAAACTCTTTCAAATTATGTAATTGCAGATTAAGTGACCAAATCCCTATCCCGTTCTACATGAGCATACGACGGAACAAATGAAAATTATTCTTAAAATAGAATGATTAGTGTCTTATACCATCATTTCGTTTAAATCGTGATTTAAAAATGTATGAGTGCATTAAAAAAATAAAATAAAATCTTAAGTAGGGTTCGTGGGTTCATTTGTAGCGATGTCGCAACATCCTAGTAAAATACTTTATGTCAGCTTTTCAGTTACGATGTCGCTAGAAGGATTAAGTAGAGCATAAAAGGCAATCACATGAGCACGTAACGACTCGGTAAATATCCACGTCAGGAGTAACGAGAGAGTGCCGATTTCGCAACAAGGTAAGCTAGAATAAAGTAAACACGTTATAGAACAGAAAAACACAACACTTTTGGCATCTTATCCTCACTTCTTACGGGTTTCATCTCCAAAAGTCCAAACTTTTGCACATCTTCTCAAATCTCCTCAACTTTCTTCACATCAAATCTCCATTACCCATCCCATACATCTTCTCACATCAATTGTGTCAAAACAAAGTGGAACTAGACACTAATTGCATGCAAAAGATTGGTAAGTTTTGCAATAAATTCTCAACCACATTTTTAGAGTTTGGTTTTTTCAATTAATGTCAATATTTATTTGTTCTTGTTCAATTTGGTAACATCCTTTGTTATGGGTAGGAGAGGGACAAACAAGGTAGACCATCCCCAACCAAAATAATCAATTCTACCAACACAACTTTGTCATATACCAAAGGTACGATTTTTTTCATTCTTATTTGCTAAAAATTTGATTTTCTTGTACATGGTGCCTCCATTTATCATGTTATTACTAAATATCATGTCAGAAGTATGTCCTGAACGAAAATCAAGATTTTCTTTTAAAATTCTCCATAGCTTGCTTAGCCCTAAATTTTAGGATTATGAAATATAATGTTTTTACTACAAAGTACAACTTTGATTTATTAGTATTGTGTTAGTCATTAACAAATTTCAATATACAAAGGAAGCTTAATGGAGAGCCCTTCAAGTTCCGTTAACTCCGACTCAAGTGGGGGGGAAAATGTTGTTGGCGGTTCAAGTGAGGTTAGAAGACAACGAGAAGTGACTCGCGCATCGAAAGAAGCTCAACTCCTCACACATTGTCGCGAATTATAGATTAGGATCGATAACAAAATACTAACACATGTCAAGTTTAATGACATTGGTGTTGCTATTTCACCCGACGATGATGTCGCGCGATGGTCGACATCAAAAAGGATATATGGAAGGAATGCAAGGTTAGTGTGGTACTTGTTATTTTTAATTTCAATTGAAAATTGTGAGTGTGACTATTTTTATGATCACATTTGTAGCGCCCCTTTATTATCGAGGCAACATCCTATGATCAAGTGAAGAAGAAGGCTCTTCAAATCGCATCAAAAGCTCATCGAGAACACAAATATACCCTTGCCAAGGATTATATCAAACCGAAGGGCACGAGGTTTGGGGAAGATCCAAGTACGCGTTACAATCACATTGTAACCCTTACTTGGGAGGCATTCAAGAAAAGATGGTTAGAAAATGACGCAAAGGTTAGTTTACTTACTACATCATGCAATAATAGTGTCATGCGAATTAGCCAAATATTTTTGTTTCGGTTAGTGCTTTATTCCTAACAAGCTAGTGGATGGGGGCATGGACGCGGAAGTGGCGAACAAACTAGTCATTGCCGAAGACCCTACAACATATAGTAGACAACAATTATTCGTCTTGGGTAGAATTAAAAAAGACGGGACTTTCTCAAGTGATGAGGCAAAAAGGGTGGCTAATCGAGTGGTACGCTTAACCTACTACGCCATACCATGTTCCATTTTAGTATCTACAATCAAACAATCAAACACAACAATTGATTACGATAATAACTTTTCATTTACTATACTACCTTTTTAGGACGAGGTCGAGCGTGAAGTTGAAGAAGGCTTGTTAATCCCTGTCGGTAAACACGATGTGCTACGTAGGGCACTTGGGAAGGCCGAGCATCCGGGAAGAGCTAAGGGAATTGGTGGTTATGTTACTCAAATAGAGGCGTTTGGTATCAAACGTAGTAGCAAAGACCCTAAACCATCCAAACTCCAAATAGCATTGAACCATTCCAAAAAAACCGACCAAGAGGTCAACCTTATACAGATTCAGGTGACAGTACAAATCCAATGCTCATTTATTTCCACTATGATTTCATTTCAAATCATTTGTTATACTCTTCGCTTTCAGCACCGAAAGCAATTGTCAAATTGGGAGTGCGGTTACTATTTGATGTTGTACGCAAGCGAGTGTGTAGCTGGCCTTGTTCAAGATAATTTGGAATTACATCGCGTAAGCATTCTTATAACCTACTTATTGTACCTATTACTATCTACGTTGCATTCAATAGCATTAAAAAAACATTTCATATTCTTAGATTATCGAGGAAAATCATGCACCGTACACCAAGAAGGAGTTGGAGGATGGTAGAGATGCATTGGCTAGACACTTGGTCCTTATTAGATCTCGGTACATCTCTAGGCCTCACATTCCCAATAAAAGCTAGTTTCTTTTTTTGTCAAATGGATGCATATATTTACTTTTGAGTTCCATTACTTCCATAAGTTTATAAAATGTGGCTTGATAGTGTTTCATGTTCATGTTTTGTGCTTAGATACCATGCATCTTGCATTTGACAGCTTAGACAATTAAAATGAAACCCAATTTTAGTGGAAATAGGTGGAAATGGCTCAAATCCTATAATTTTGTGACACTTACGAATTGCCTGCGAGATCGTTACTTCTCTCGCCCGTAACATTAAAATAGTTGCGATCATCTTGTACTATCGCTACTTCAATCGCGCGAATTATATTTCTGAGCTTAGTTTTTGCGCCCTCGCTACCCAATCGCTCGTTCTTCTCTGCCTCTCCAATCTAATCTCTGTCGAGCTCGTAACCATACACGCCAATGCCAGGCGAATGTCTAGCTTACTCGTAACGTAAATTTTTTTCTCGCTCACCCAGAGCAAAAACGACGTCGTTTAATTTTAGCGAGTTTCGTAGCGATATCGTCACTACACACATAAGCGATTGTCTTACAAAATCGTTAACTCTCTCGAACCAACTACTTTTATAATATCATTTTCACAATTTTTATGAAAAACAATTGTTCGGTTGCGACCTCGCTACGGTGTTACCTGCGAGTAGCTAGTGGCTGTCGTAACCTGGCTCGTTTGGTTTAACTTGGCTCGTAACGAGTTCGCTACTTATGACCGAGCGATTCGCCCCTATTTGTCGTAACCAGTCTCGTCAGCATATAAATATATGACAAACTAGGTTCACTTACGAGATCGTAACCAATATTAGTGATCCGCACGCTGGAAGTCGTAACCAGTCTCGTAACCTGTCTAGGATTTTCAATGTAGTGAAGTCGTTAGTATTTCATCTGGCGATCCGTAAGCTGCTGTCCTAACATAACAATCAACCATTTGTTTGGGACTAGCGTTTGCTAGTTACGGTTTCGCAACGAGCCAATTCATATCATACAGACGTTCACTCTAGCGAGTTCGTAAGCGTTTAGCAAGGCGTATAAGTCTACATCCAAGGCGGAAACAAACGCCTTAAACCCAAAAACATCTAAGGCGGAAGAGGAACCGCCTTAGATGATTTTTCTCATTCAAGTCACTACCAGGGAAGGCATTTGTTTTCTGCCTTAACACATGAAGGATGAACTGCCTTAGATGGCTTGATATTCTAGTAGTGAAAATAGGATAATAAATGAGTGTCTGTTTGTTGGATTTCACCTATTGCAGAAAATGGATTTCGAGTAACATTAGGAAACTCTAACGCTCACCTGCAGCTTGTAATCTCATTGATTGAAAATTATTTGGTGATTTTTTAAGGCTGGCCATTAATGCTAGGGAGGATGTTGGCTTTGGTCTGGTGGTTGAAAGCTCGACTGTGTATAAAGGAATCCAAACTATCTATGCATAGAGTATCCGAGCAAGAACATAAAATTGCAGAACTTGAAGCATGTAGCAAAGAACAAGCTTTGTGGGTGCAGGAGTAGGAGAAATTACAAAGTGAGAATCCCCTGGTATCCAAGGAATGTGGTGGTGATTACAGAAAATGTTCAACTGATCAGATTGGCATCAGACTCAACAACTCATTATTAGATGTAAGGCACTTAGTCAAATCTTTTTTTTTTCTTTTCTTTCTAGTGTTTAAACTGCTGGTAATTGCTTTTCATTTGATTCGAATTCAGAGTGTCAAAAGGAGTACTCTCCAACTGTTAGCTGTTTTTGCAGAGTACCTTGATGTCTATGGCTAATGTACCATCGGTTCTTGAAGCACACTTTTACTCCGATGGTCAAGTTAAAAAAGCCCAGGATGAAGCTTTGTGCTCTCTATTGCTAGCTTACAGTTACTCCACTGAGCTGGTCAAAGCCGTTGGCTTTGAAGGGGAGAAGGCCAATAAGAAGGTGGAGTTGACCAAATTTCGTTGCTTCAGGCACTTCTGTCGCTGCAGAAGTTCTTCACCATGTTGGTGCAATCTGGAATCACGAAATTTGATGCGCTGCTGCATGATCTGATAACATCTCCCGAGGCGTTGCTAAGCAGGCTTTGTTTTCAACTGCGACATGTGTGGCAGCTCTTCTCCTTGTTGCTGCAAAGGAGAAGCAATCTTCTTCGACTGTTCGCTCAAGAACAAGCTGAATGGCAAAACAGATTTGGCTAGAAAGCATCTGATATGAATGCGAGCATGTACTACTGCATTTTCTTCTCTGTTGGTGATTTTTATGTTGCAATTCTGCAACTTTGAGAATTTAAACGCAATTCAGGTGGTGTTTTTGCTCATGTTTTGATGATTCAAATCTTCCTCTCTGTTGGTTATATTTTTAGGCTGTAACTACGCAAATTTTGTTCATGTATTGGTGATGAAATTCTTCCTCTCTGTTGGTGATATTTTGTGCTGCAAATTTGCAACTTTGATAGTGTTTAAATGCAATTCAGGCGCTAGCTTTCGTGATGTGATTCTTCCTCTCAGCTTGTCCTGTTTTGGTACTGCAATTCTGCAACTGTGTTTGGATGCTAAGAGGTGTCGGGGCTTTGTGGTGATGCAATTCTTATGGTGCAAGTTTCATCACGAAGAGACAAAGTTTCAAGTCTTTTGATGATGCTGTGACAACTACTTTTGTTATTGTGGAGTGTATAGATTATCATTTTCTTGAAACAAATTATTCATAGGTCGTCGCGGGTGAATAAATCAATGTGTCTTTCACTCATAAACTCACTTCTAATGAAGTTTCGATTAGTAAAATTGATAATTTATATTTATGGGTTTAATTGGTGGGTTTGAATTCATACACATCATATCGACTTTTAGTTATGAAGCTTGCATTGAAAAATAAATGAAAAAAATATTGAATGTCAAAACTCTTTAAATCACGTGAAATGACAGCGTGCATGAAAATCACTAAAACAGATTGGAATGCCAGACTTTTAGCTATGAAGCTATGTTGAATGTCGAAACTCTTTATATCACGTAAAATAACAGTGTGCATGAAATCACTAAAACAGTTTGGAATGCCAAAAAACTGAACTTTTTGGATGGTTAGTAAAATAAAGTCATGGATTTGTTCCGGCCATGCAACTGTTCAATAGCACCAGAATAATCAATCAATTCGAATGAGCAAGAACAAATTAACAGGTTGAAAAAATAAATATCAACGCATTGTTCTTTAGTTGGTTTTCTCCCCTTGAGATTGATATCTGCGTTATGGATCACATCTCTTCATAAGTAGGCATGCTCTACCGTTTGATTTTGCTAAACTTAATTAAAAATTATTGAACTGATTTGAATTGATTTGAATTGAATTGAATTGAAATAAAGATGAATGTATTAGAAATAGTATGCATAAACTAAGATGAGTTTCATCAAATACAAATTTTTGAGTGCGACCGTTGCATCATAAGGTTATGGTAGAATGAACAATTTATTGCATGTTTATTAGATTAGTTTGATAAATTGAATTGAACTAAACCGAACTTATAAATAATCAACTAAACAGTAAAGAACATGCCTTAGTAATCCAAATATTTCCGAACAGGTAAAAAAAATCAAAAAGTACTCCCTTCGTCCAAATTCAATTTATACACTCTGTTTGGTTGTCCCACTTCAACCTGCTAATTTGCTTTATAGTAAGCTCAAGTTGTTCTCCATCGCTCATTTCACTCATTTTTCTCTCAAACTCAAACTCAATCTATTCTATTCATTTTACCACTCAAATTTCAACTTTGACCATGTTTGCTTAACTTATTTCTTGCTGGACTAAATTGGAAAAAAAAAGGTATACTGAATTGAAATGAAAAAAATATAGATTTATTTAACTAAGCTCAACATATATATGTATATATATATATATAGACACACACACTAAACTAACTAATACAGATCAAGTTAATTCAAAAGAAAAACAGGAGTATGACTAAATTCAAATTCAGAAGTCAAAATTAGTTTATATGGGGAGAATAAGTTCATTTCAATTATGAATAAATGTAATTTAATCAATTTAAGTTTAACGTATTGAATACATTAAGCTTTGATTCAGCTTAATTCAATTTAGTTATTGGATAAATGCAATTTGATGGAATATATAGTTACATTCAGTCATAGTATTATTATTTCAATACATTAAACTTTATACCATTCCATTTCTATTCATTTGGGTAAATTTTAATCATGAAAAAATATTTTTAAAAAATTCAGTTTAGTTAAATATAAAATTTTCCAGTTCAGTTCAGTTCTGTTCTGTTGCATATATTTATATTTTTCTAGTTCCGTAAAATTATATTTTTTTCAGTTTAATTAAGTTAAGTTCAATATATTTTATTTTTCAGTTCAATTTAGTTTAGTTAAGTTTATCATCAAGAATTAAACTCCGGAAAACAGGAACTTATGGTATGATTAGGAAAATTATTCCAAAAATAAAATTAGAATTGAAAGTACAAAAATAACCCAATATTTACTATACTACGAGAAAAATTATAACTATTGTGGTGTTCTAAAAAAAATGTATAACAATTATGGTGTAATTAAGGGATAAAGGTTTAGGAAATTATCCCATACCATACCTATATCAAGGAATTCTTTGTGTTTTTAGTCACATTTTGTCAATTTTTTATTTTTAAGGCTATTTTTATAATTTGACATTAACCCTCCTATACCGTTTTTCTTGTCCTCCATTTTGGAAATGTTTTAAAAGTTTAATCTTTTATTATATATTTGTACAATATAAAAGTTCAATTTTAATTTATACATATATAAATGTAATTAGGGTTTTAACAAAATTTAAGGTAAAATTCCGTTGAAAGTCCAACTTTCTAGGACGTCATCAAATTTATTCTAATTTAAAGGTATACACATTTTAGTTAAAACACACGAACTAGTCTGAAAAGTTAGGAAAGTTGGATTTTAAAAAGATCAACCCCATAAATTTTTGTGTGATTTCAGGGATGTTATATACTCCTACGTTCCAGCATAAATTTTACAAATTGATTTTTTTTTTGATTGACCATAAATAATCATCAATATTTTTATTTGTGTATGATGAAGTTTTGGTATTAAGAAATACATGTTTTAACAAATTTAAGAATATCTCATATGATAAACAATGTTACTTCAGTTTGAACGTTGAAAATATTCACTCACGGGGAGATTGAATTTTTATTTATTTTGCAAAAATATTTCTAAGGTCCACACTACAGTTACAAAAATCACCACTATAATGACATTTTAGAGTTTGTGGATTAGGAGAAATAAGCTGATATTTAAAAATAATTTTTTAAAAAATTCATTTATCTGTGAAAGTATAATAACGCAAACATCATTGATTCTCACCGCTCATCCATTAGCTGGAAACATGGACATGAATAAGTTTATGAATGGAGCTGGATTAGTCCCATTTCGTAAACAAAAAAAAAAGTTAGGAATGTTAAAATCATAAAATGACACCACAATTTAATTCTTTTTGTAAAGTCGGATGCAGTTCGTTGATTCCTCTCAGTCGGTTTTTTTAAGATTCAGACTTTAAGATTAATGTAAATGCAGTTTATAGAAATGGTATATGATGCATAGGTATCATAATCAGGGTTATTTTGGGAATAGTCACTTTGTTGCTAAGAGTTATTACATCGTAATGTTAAATTTTAGCTATCAAAACAAGGTTTTTTGGCTGTTACAGAACTGAACTTGCATGCCTTTGTCATTGCATCTGACAGGAATACACAAACCTAATCATCTATTTGGCATCATTATTCTTTATGTTTTGAAATGCACGAGCTGCTTAAATTTAACAAGGTTGTGCATGCATTTAGAAAGACAAATATGGTTGCGGATTGTTTCGCCAAACACTCATTTCATTCTAACTTAACTTCAACTATCACAACGAACCAAGCTCCACCAACACTTAAAGGAATCATTTTAATGGATAGGATTTTTTTCTTCCGTAAGGATTCATACAGACACACATTAATTGTTTGGAAGGATATTGATTTTTTTTTTGCTCATTTTGCAGATGAAGAATAGGACCGCAGTAAACGTGCATTTGGATGAAGCACACATATTCACTTCAAAGAAGAGACAGTTCCAATTAAAACTGAAACATGAAAGGTGACAAACAAAACTGCTGGATTGATGGGATTTTAATTTCTCAGTACTGCTTGAACATATATATGACACTTACTTTTTTATTATTAGATTGAGTTTGTATCGAAGTGTAAATTTTTGGGTGGTTAAATTGTGATTCGGTTTTTGTTGACTCGATCACTAAATGGCAAACGATATTGTAAATTTGGAAAAGAAAAAATTGAATAAATTAAAAAGAACGATTGAAAGAATATAGTTTATATTGAGTATCGAAGACATTACAAACTGCATTGAAGATTTAATCAATAATAATTAAGCACATGAGATATATACTTCTTTTAAAAAAATGCAATTTCCTTTGGCGGTAAAACTGAAACTTTTCATGCACAATTAGGCGCCAATAGTGAAATGTTCCCCTCCTAAAAGTATATATCCCCAATTTCAGCACACTTAATTATCAGATCACAACCTCATCTGGATCCTTACATTCCGGCACCATGCACCAAAAAGACGCCTCAAATCCAACCCACACGTCCATAACTCGGTAATCCCTATCCACTCGTATAATTGTGGCCAAGGTGGAGGCTACAGATAGGTGAGACTTTAAAGAATCTCGAACAGTACGTCTTCAAGTCTATTATCCCAGAGCAGTACGTCTAAGGTACTCATCTCAGGCAATCAGAAGCCCATATCTCGAACATGTAGCAGGTTGATATCTCAAATTCGTGTTTTTGACGACAGATTGTTCGACTTGCTCATTATTTTCTGTTTTGTAATCATAGTTGCTTGGAAACACGTTGATAAAGCTTCTATATACTGTGCACCAAGTTCTTCTTCAATTACTAATAAGCTCGATCATGTTGAATATTTCTGTCTTAACATCACCAGGACTATCATGAATACTCCTCCGGGCCAGTTACTGGAATATCAGAGGTTGACATAATGTGAATTGTCACAAAAACTGATCTGAAGCACTTGAAGCATATGATGAGTGAAATGATGGAAAGATGATAGCTTGTTTGCATTTACATTTGCCTCTAAACTATTTATGGTGGTAAACATACTCTTCTTGACTTGTGATTGATTTTTAATATATGCTTGTTTCCCAACTACAAAAGTGATGCCTTTATTTCAATTTTAATTTCTGCCTTAGGTTTTTAATTAGTGTTCTTCTTTTGATTTATATAATGTTCTTCTCTTAAGGCAGTTTTAAAAGCCATTGTGTGCTAAGCAGATTCTTTCTGTTTTTTTTCTTTTGAAACCATTAATGATTAATTCAATGTACGATGGTCTGTGTTGAAGGCTCTTTCAAACGCAGGTTTAATCACAACACTCATGCCTACTGATATACATTGCCTTTGCTTTTCCCACAATTTTCATGAGGCACGTTTAACATTCATTATTTGGCACTTGTAGCTTGGACACATTACATACATACAACAATTTAAAAGTTTGGTTCAGAAAGGCAATGACACTGCCATCTCTTAAGAGTACAAGTGTTTTACTGAATTAGTACATTTATTATACTAGTGATGGAAGATTTTTCGAAACTTCTGGGTGTTAAGCTGTTTAAATTGAGTAATTAGCAAATTATCTCCCCGTCTTGATAAATGTGCATTATACTCTTCATACTTTTTAAATGAAATAAAAGTCACCACTTTTGTATACTTGTATTCATTTTTCTTTCTGTTTGTAGCAGGGTGAAGCATTGTTGATTTTATCTTAATTTTCATCTTTCGACAGAAAGCTCACTTCGAGAACCAAGTTAACCTCTCTTTATTTTTATCTTTCGACCGAAAGCTTCTCTGCGCCTAAATATTACTCAGGACGAAAATCCCCACCGAGGTTTTCTTCTTCTGGTTCTCGGCGATCTTCTCGTCTATTTAATGCCAAAGATTCAACCTGGTTCTCTGCGGTCTCTTCTCAGCGATCAACCTGGTTCTCGGTGATCAGTTTGTTGGATCATTTATTTTTAATGTGGTTTTCCTCTCTTTGCAAATTGTGTCAACATTTTATAATCCAGTATTACATGTTTTGGCTTCAGTAACTATAGCTAATCAGATGGATGCTGTGAACTTATGGAACTAAGAGCATCAATTGAAACTAATTGGCTTTGCAACTACATAACTGTTATCATGCTATTTGCCAAAAGGACAATGTCTCTTTTGTTTTGTTTTGCCAACTGAAAAGAAAACAGACATGACTAAATATTCCCCTGGAGTTTTAACAAATTGAGAGCAAATATTTGTTCACTGCTAGTACTAATAATGTTAGGGCTCAAAAGTACCATCACTAGTGGTACTTTTTATTCTTGTTAGAGTAGTAAGACTTCTTATTTTTGTTCAGCAGAGATGGGGCCATTTATCAGAAAAATAATGTCTTACTGCTCTTTCACTTGACATCGCAGAATGTATCTGATTTTTCTGGTACATTTTCTCAATTTGTTATGCTTGCAAGTAACTGAAGTTCGTGACATTGCTCGTGAGGCAATCGAAGTGAAGAAGCTTGTCGAATGCCAACTTAAAAGAAGCCACTGAAAGAGGCAAAGCCACAGATTGCTTTACTTCTGCTGTTGATGCTATTCTTGAACAGATAAAGAAGAGGCCAAAGCTTACATTACGATCAAGCCAGACAATGGCAACTTTTATCATGATTCTTGTGCAGTGTACTTATATTCGATGGAGTACCAGTAGGTTTTTAGACTGTGATTCCTGAAGTTTTACTTTGTTTTCAATTGTCATTATAAACATTCGAAGTGGTAAGGCTATACCTAATTGGATATGTTGTTACTTATGATCACAAGTTTCGCTCATTTTTGCTCTATGTACAATAAAAAATAGCTCTTCGTACTAGATTGTGTTGTGTAGTTGACAATATAAATATTTTGTCTGTATACAACTTGAATGCTACATGCAACAAATTAGTGCACTCAAGAAATCCAAGCTTCTGAAAATGCCTCTAATTCTCAGTACCTTTCATGCTGCAATATGCATTTGCAGCAGGGAAACTCTAGTCTTGGAATGAACCATTTATTCCAAAAGGGATGTGCATTGTGTACTCATCCCGAACCTGAGTTCCCAGCACTTTGAATCCAAGTATCAACATCTGCAACTTCTAGCTCCTGTTGCTGAACCAGTGCGTGTTTATTTGTTTGAGCAGTGTTTGATCCAAAAAGAAAGGCCAAGACAGCTTCTTGTAAAAGAAAAACTTCTCTCTGAATAATCTTGCCATACAACTTAAGAGTCTGACCAATGAAACAAACACACGAGCTTTCATCTCGAATAGATATACTGCGACAGTCTTGATATCTGTCTAAAATGAAGCAGCAGGAGAAACAATCACTTACTTTGATTCTCAGTTCACTAGTATCATCACTGATCCCATTATCTTCTGAAATTTCATGATCCAATGAAGGTCCATGAGTACTGGCCAAAACTGATGACCCTTTGTTGCCAACCTGAAAATTTTCCGATTATCAAAACCTGAAAATCAATGGTTTGGGCAACTTAAAATGATGCCTATAATCTCTTCCAACCAATAAGTATAAGATGAATACCATTTGAATTATTGAAAAGTGTATATGTTGTTCATAATCACGGTTTTTCAGTCCCACTGCCTTACGTTGATGAAGTTCAGCTTTCAGTGCAGTCTCGTCCATGGAGCATTAAAGCTTACTAATTTCAGTTTTCCCAGCTGACATCATGTACATCATGCCAACGCTAAGACCCCAGGTGAAAAGAGAGTTTCCTGTGTAACACACTCTCAGCATGAGTAATATTTGCTTCCCTTCAAACATACAACAAAATTTGAGATAAATTCACCCAACTAGTGCCACAGTAGTGAAACTTCATTTTGTTCCACTATTGACTATCATAACATATCATTAACTAAGTCCAGGTTCAGTATTACTGAAATGTACTATAAGTATTTAACTCTAGGGCAAGAATATATTTGCAGATTAACTGTGCTGACACGATATTCACAAACGCTGTATTTTATCAAATTTTGATTAGTAAATTATCCTTAATGACACATCCGACTCCTACACATCTTCTAGCTTTACAAAGACTCGAGACCAAGACCTCCAGGTTGAACCTGTGATAGTTTGAATGTAATAGGCTGGTGAGGCTCATTTCATAGTTCAAATATGACCGAACAAGAGCCTAAAACTAATCATTTTTCCCCTGGAACAGGGTTCTATGCTAGTTCAGTTACAGAAACAACAGGAATCTTCACGTGTGTAGCGGAGGGAGCATCAAATAGTAAGAAGTTAACATCTCCTCAAGTTTAATCATACCTCTAGTCTATGGTAAAACTAAAAATTGAGACCATAACTCAAAAGAAATCTACAAGAGGGCAAGTTTTACTGTGGAGCATTATTATTTAGAGCATCAACATTAAAACTAAGTAGCAAAGAACTACATAATCATATCCACCATCTCCATTGTCTGTAGGGACGATTTGAAAGAGGCATAAACATTTTCTACTCCTCAAGGACCCCATCATCCAAAAGAAAGAATTCAAAGTCAATAAAATCAGCAAATAGCCATAAAAAAAATCAAAAAACCATATAGTAAGTGAAAATCAAAAGCACAAATCAAACCTTCGGAGGCACAAGATTGACACTTTCCAGCAAGACTCTTACTAGCCCTCTTAAGAATGTTTTGATCAAAGCTTTTTCTCGATTTATTCACCAACGGAATTTCCTAGAGAGCATCAAACTGAAAGTTTTATCACAGTTATATAAACAAACCAAAGAGATAAAACATGTACATGAGCCTGGGTTACAGGTGTACCATCAATATTAGGTTCCACAGATTCAACACCTTAAAGGAAAGGATGGACACTTATCTACTGTATCAACAGATGGTAATAATCAATCATTCACACAAGTTTTTTTCAAAGCGTACCTCCCCCATGGATACAGGACATAGAGAATTGCAGCAAATAGTTGGAAAAAGCAAATACTCACCGATTTGAGTTCAGCATCTGTACCAATTATCATTCAAATGAAAAACCCTCTGTTCATCCACTCTTAACATGAAGGAATATCGGCGACGGAATTTCAGGCAAGAAGAAACTTCAAGCCTCGCAGTACTCGATTATGATCTCGTCCGCCCTCACGGTAAATACTTGGCGCAGTAGAATGAATGATGGGTCGCACGTCGACGTAACCTCTATTGATTATTGACGGCGCAGGTAACGTCGATGTTACCTGCTGACTCCAAACCAAACCTTGAATAGCAGGTAATTGTAAATCGACTTTTAATTTAGTCCAACACGTGTTTTTATTGGATTGGTTCACAATTGACTGAACCTTCAGTCAAAAAGGATAAACGGGACTGTAGAGATTCCCTGTATTTCAAGTTGAAATACATGAGCAATGTTGTAAAACTAGCTTACATGAAATTTTATCATTACTTTTGCAAGCTGGAGTTATATACATCTATACTGTATATTAAAAGAGAATGAATTAGAATATTCTAAAAATTTTGAATTATTTTTAGAATATGAGGAATTGACACATCAGAATCTTATTTTCCCTTTTACAAATATTATTATCTAAATTACTATATATTTCTCTTAAGGTAGACGACCAAAGATTTGATCTCCACCTTCAAATATATAGACACCAAAGATTTGATCTCCACCTTCAAATCAACGACTGTGATTTAATCCCTATTAATAGTAAATCCTACATCTTTCATTTTTATTTCACCGTGGTTTCAAAACACCGTTTCTCTGCCACGATCTGTTTCAACCTCCCATAAATTCCTTTACTTATATTCTCCCAGCCGTTCCACCATCCGATCTCCACGTTCTAATTCCTTCTCCGATTTGGTTCCACGTTCTCTTCAGTTCCAATATGTCCAATTTTAATCTCCACACACATTCCCTTCCGTTATCGAACTCTATGTTCGGATCAGTTCTCATTTATATGCACATATATTGCTTCCAAAAACATGAAATCAATCGTAGAGACCCGATCATATTCGAAGGATTTTCTGAGGCACGTTTGCCGTCATTCATATTTTGATCAGTAATCAGTTAGTTTCTCATCGAAACCATTTACTCAAGTTTCTCTCACCAAGGTTAAAGTATACTCGGGTGTTTTGATTTGGAGTTTTCTCACTGTTTCTGATTATGATATTTTTGTACATGATTGTGATTGTGATCTTGATCTCACCACCACTCTATTTTTCATCGGGTATCCGTATATCAACCCATTTCAGATGACGCTACTAGCTATTATATGGATTCCATTATAATGTATGATATTTGTTACTTTTTAATGCACATCGAGTAAAACAACTTATCTAGGTAAATATAATTCAACCACTTATTTGATCGAGATGATAATATTTATTTCGTCATATTAAAACATACTTATTTGTCAATAAATACGTCTGTTCATCTTCCTTTTTACTCCAATTGTTATGCTCTCCTTCATATATGCTTAAGATAATATTATTACATTGGTTTTAAGATGCCTCTCCTTGTAAGCAGTTAATTACTTGACTAAATTAAAATGATTTCAATACACTTGCTTCCTGTACATCAAATTATTTGTTTTATTTTTACAGATCTGATGGGGGTGTTGCAGTTTTTGTGGACGTTTGTGTAGTTAGTCCAATTATTTAATTATCTGAAGGATATTGAATAACAACTAGCTTATCAATTGTTATGTTTTAATTAATGTAAGAATAACACATATTTATAGTGAGAAAAATTAGTTCGTTTGTAGTTTTCATAGACAGATGGATAGTGCATGGTAGTGATTTATCATTTTTCTCTTGATTTTGGTTTAATCGATTATTATCCAAGCATTTTGCTATGATCAATTAGATTTAATTGGGCATTAAAACTAGTTTACTTTTAGTTAGACTAATAATCCTACCTTTAACTTCCACTTAATGATCATGCATTGATTTTTTAAAAATGTTTTTTTATAAAGAAAAAATGATTGAAAGAATTAAAAGTGGCTTAGTTCACCATATTAAACATCTATACTATATTTTAAAAGAGGATGAATTAGAATTTTCTAAAATTATTTTTAGGATTAATGAGGAATTGACACATCATCATCTTATTTTCCCTTTTACAAATATTATTATTTACTTTTAGTTAGACTAATAATTCTACCTTTAACTTCCACTTAATGATCATGCATTGATTTTTTAAAAACGTTTTTTTATAAAGAATGTTAGCTGATTTTTCTTTCATTATCACCACAAATAACCATAATTGTGTCTTTATTATATTTATTACGACAAATCACATAATTAATCATATTTATCACCATAAATAGCTATAATTGTCTTTCATCCAGTAAAATGTATTAATTATCAATTTTGTTTGTATTAACATTCTCACATTGTGAACATTTTGAACATTTAGACCTATATCGGAAGAATTCAATCAATTTAATATAATGACATGGTAGGTAATATATTTGGTATATTGGAGATATATCATTAGTGAAGAATTAAAATGTCATGCACATTCGTATGTAATTTTTCATGAATTAAATTATTACTATTAATTAATATATGCATATGAAATTTTCAAATAATTATTCATGCATCGGCACGAATATTATACTAGTTTAAGTCTAAATTCATTATTGTAAATATTCAACGAGTTTTAATAGCGCAACTATATGCTTTCAAGTTCTACTATTAGAACTCGTATATTTTAACGGTAACAATTGCGGTTCAAACTTACTCTGGAGTCACTATTGGAGACTGATAACAAGGGTTTTTTGGGTATTTCACGAGCAGCGTTTAACTCATGCTGTAGCGTATCGAACCACCATTATACATTTAAAGTAGACTATTTATTTATGTTATAACCTCGAACGATTTTCTTGAAAGATATGAAAGTTGAATGTTCAGTAAACCATTCACAATATGTTTGAAATATTAATTATGTGAAACACTAAATATCTACTGTAAATTATAAGCGGCCTAATTTTATATTAATTATGTGAAACACTAAATATCTACTGTAAATTATAAGCGGCCTAATTTTTGGGCAGGCCTGTTTTAGCCCATTAACCGGTCGAAATTAGTTACTTTCTCTGTTGTTCCCACTTTCTCTGCTACCGGCTCCACCTTCTTTCTCTCTTCTTCTTCCGGTGACCTAGCAACAAACAGGCGGCTTGCCGTTTTTGCCCCTCCCAGTAGCAAGTTACCAGCCAAATCGTGCTGTCATCTGCCTCCTGCACCAGCAACTCTGCTGTCTGCTTCATCCCGTTCACATGTGATAAGATCCCCAAATCGTCCTGTGCCCGGCGTGCTCGCAATCATCGTTGGCGTAGAGAATATCGCTCCGACACCGGCGAATTAGAAAGCTCAGGCCGAAGGTCTTCGAGAAGCGGGCGTCCTTCGTGAAGTGGCCGGCTCCTGCCACCCGCCCACTGCCCTGCAGCTGCCTTGTTCGCCGGCAGTCAGCGCCACCGCCATTTTCAGAGCTCGGAAATTGCTGAGCTCCTTCCAAAGCAACCGCTTCGCCACCGCGCGGAGCTTCTGGCACACGGCGGAGATCTGGCGGAGGACCTGAATATCCCAATTCACCGACTGCAGCACCAGTAATAGGATTCGCTCGTTCAGAATCCCGCCGGAATCGTCCACCGCCGCTGACAATGAGCGACGATGAATTGTCCGGCGGGAGACTCATGCGTCAGGTGGTGGTCAATTTTTTTGTAGCATCTAATCTGCATTGTACGTGATTTATTAGGGTTTTTCATTTTTAAAAAAATGGATGCTTTAGTTGGACTATGTGTAATCAACATGTTTGATGATATGCTTCACTGAATGCTTGTCCTGAATTTGTTTTGTAGGATCTCTATTTGGCTATTATATGTCACGTTGTCGATGTATGCTTTAGCCTTTTGTTTTAATGTGATTGGTTTGTGAACAATTTGATGACAGTTTAGCAACCTAATTAATGATCTGTTTGTGTGTATGATCCTGTTTTGTAGAATGGCTGCGTTGAAGCCTGGTGTGATTGCTCTATTTGATGTGGATGGCACACTCACCGCCCTGCGAAAGGTATGCTCACTGTAATCATAGATTTGTGATTTTTATCTGATAATTTTCAAGATTTCTTGTTTAAAATGAGTAACCTTCTGCGAAGATGGTACCTTTAATAAATGAGATAATTACTAAAAGCATTCTTAAAAAAAGTTGTTTAAAAGTTGTGTTAATTCTTAAAAGGCAAAAGAGTTCTTCGCTTCTCCCCTTAATTGCCCGCTACTGCCATTACAAGATCCTTTTTTTGGTCGATCATATGTAGGATAGGAAATTTCACTGTCCATAGAGTTATTGCTCTTTTCTGTTTGCCCAAGGTAGCAATCTTTGTGACTCTGGAATTCGAACAAGACCTATGGTGATCTCAGATATTTTGGAACTTGGTTTGTTTCTAGATCTCATGATACAGCATGCCAATTTTAGTATTGTCTTTCTGGAATGTTAAACTTCATGCAGAAATTGCGGAAGGTAAATGTTTCTTTTCTCTTTTCAGTATGATAGGATCCAGGTGAGTGTGACATCCATGGTAATGGTATCTTTGCCGATGAATTTCCGCCCTCTCAACTTGCCAAGACAAGGTTTCTGAGAAATGTTGGGTGGAGAAATGGCCAAAGGTACCATTACCATGGATGTGACACTCACCTGGATCAATAATATCCTGTGTTAACTGGACTTGCTGGTGCATGATTGCCCTGGTCTCCATAATCTGAAACTGGAGTTGAGACACCTCCAAACGCTCCTCCCATCTGCTAGGTATTTGAGCAGTGCATAATTGTCCATTCTGACTCCATTTTCTGAAAAGTTGCAGAATTTTTTTGCTCTACTCGGATCAGAGGATAGACTTCTCTCTGTGCTGGCCAAAGAAATCTCCAAATTCCGAGAAACTGTGAGAAGCTTCCAGGGACATATGCGAATGGAACACGATTATGTTTGAATATGCTGAGTAGTTACCCTGGGTCCAAGCATAGTTTCAGTGCGTTCAAGGTGGAGTTGAAACTGACAAAGACATTCTTTCCGTGTTTCACAAACTACAGAAAATAGATGAAATCAAAATCTCCTGCAGGAAGGTATAGATTGTGATTCTTGAGTAAAATTTTTTTAATAATTAGCGGACTCATCAACTGCATAAGATCATTAATGGACATAAAAGATATTGATTGAGATCTCTGGAAATTTAAAAGATGTTGCTTTTATTGTTTGATATGAAACATTGACATGTTTTCCCAATGCAGATTAAATCACTCTCTCATTCTGCACTTTGTCAATGATCAGAGAGAATTCGCCATTACGTTTAATACAAATGGATGGAAACAAGGATGAACAGACTACGAGAGCATTGCTAAAATTCTGTTGAATGATCTCTTAAGAGACATCAAGCAACATCTTTGTTTGATATTGTTACAAGAGTGATTGTTGTTTGATGTGTAAAATTAAACGTCTTCCATGCATTCAAAATGCATATGCCCATTTAGCTCATCTCTAAATTATATGTTTGCTTTCAAGTAGTGCAGTCAAAACAATTAGTAACCTTTCTGCAGCAAAGTTGTTTGTGCATTGAGATTCATTTCAATTGATGATCTTCTCTGTCAAGTTTCAGTGTTTCAAGTAACCTGAAAAAAGGTGATGTTTGTGGATATTGATGGTGCTGCAAGGACAGTACGTAAAAAAAGCAGTGTTGCTGAAATTTTGTTGTGGTTCCAGTTAAAGCGATGAAAACATTAAGAGGCGAAAATTATAGTTAACATCCATCTACTGTATATGAAGACTAAACTGAGCGACAGTTATCATTATTTGTTGTACGTGTATATTAATTAGAATACTGATCTCGTGCTATGGGCTAAAGGCCTCACCTTGTGAGGCACCCTTCACCTAGTATGCTTATATACACACCATCTGTACTGCACATAATTTTTTCAAGTTAAAAATGTTATTTGAATGAATATAAATAAGTAAGTAAAAATACTATCATATCTTATGCTGATGAATTTTTCATAACATTTAGTTTATTAATATCAATTTTTTGTAGCCAATACTAGCAAATGTTTTGTAAATGAATTACTAGTTTACCAAATGGTCACAATATAATAAAGGAGAAATTAAATGCAACGAGAATGCAGAAAACTAAATTTACCTTTCTGTACTATAAAAATATAGGTTCTGCTATCTCTAAAAATATGAAATGAATATAGAATATAGATTCTGAAATCCATTTTTATGGAAAAGAGGGAATCAGTAAGCGATGGTTTATAAAAGATAGAAATCGAATTCAAGTAATCAATGTAATTTTTAGTAAAATCTCACTTCTTCAATAGGCAAGCAAGGTCTGAAAAAGGCTAAATTCAAAATTATAAGAACCCAACAAAACATTTGATTTAAAGATGAAAATTGAATAGATCAGAAGGATCCTTTCTATTGTTTTATGGGGCTCTTTAAATGATAAACCAAAAAAATATGGAGAAAATGGAATGATCTATGTTTTCCTATCATTGAATATGACTTAGGTTTCAGAAACATAAATACAATTATTAGAGCTTTCTAAGTGAAATTGTGGTGGAAATACCAAACTGCTAAAAGCCCCATGAACTTTATTCCTCGAATCACTGCCAAACTCTGCTAAAAAGTCACAATGTTGGAAAATGATATGTGATGTGAATTCTTTTGCAGAGAGGAACTCAAAAGTGATACATGACCAGGGATTATGTAGTTTTTGGAGATCTAATTGGACAAACACAAGCCCTCTCATGGACAGTCTAAACCTTGATGAATTCAATATCCATGAAAACTGCATTGTGGCACTGTGTTCAGGAACGAGGACCAATCCGGTTGACCTAAATCGTTTCAAGGGCAGCATCCGCCGTGACTCCATCTGATTGAAACTTTGCTATTTATTTAAACCAGTGGCCTGTTGAATCAGCACTATTGCACATACAGCACTTTGAAGCAATCTGGAAGCCATAGTGTTTAAAAACTTCATCAAAGGGTAATAAACAATTGAACAGCCTCCATATGAAGAAGGTTATTTTTTGGGGGATCTTTAACTTCCAAAGCTTTGCTAGGGAGGAAAAGGAAGGTCTATGGTCTTTTATGGCTTTGTATGCTGATTTGGAAGTGAAGTGACCAGTGTAGAGGGTTTCCATATGAGCCTATCATCTTTGTGTGGTTGAAGGAAGGGCGCAAGAGTGATGTAAGTGGTGAAACAGATCAGGAGGTAATGCTTGTTGAAAACTGAGGCAAAAGAGTGGCTTTCTGAGCAATGAAATTTGCTACAGTACAGGAGGCTGGGATAGAATTAAGCTCAGTAAGGAAATGATCCTAGATAGGTCTAAACCCGGTCTAGTTGGAGGTCCAGAAATTGGAGTGACCATTACCAAGTAAGGCTATAGTATAGTGCTCCCCTATGTAGTTTACCTGGCATATTCTTCTCCATGTTGGTGAACTCCTAGCTGATGGTGATAGAGAGTGAATAAATTGAGTCCACAGAGCATTACCATGTTGATACTTCCACCACAACTTAACTGATCAGGCTTGAGTGATGTATGGAATTTATCTGAAACCTACTCCATTCTGTTCAACAGGAAAATAAATTTTAAACTATTTCCTCCACTTCTTGTTTGACTTTATTTCAGTGGAGCCCCATAGGAAATTAGCAAAGAGTTTTTCCAACAATTCTATGGTATGCACAGTATGTGTCATAATTGTAAATATATGTTGGGGAATGGCATAGAGGACTGCCTGATTAGTGTGATCTTTCCCCCTGTTGACATCCATTTGTGCTTCCAGTAATTCAGTTTTTTTTGCTATCTGTTCAATAAGAGGCAGAAAGTGAGCATTCAACACTTTTCCTTCAAATATTGGGCAACCTAAATATTTACAGAGAAATGAACCTTCTTTCATTCCCAACACAGATTTAACAAGATGGGTCCTTGCCAGTGTTGCCTTGTTACTTATGAAAAAATCACTATTTTTCATAATTAATTTTTTGTCCTGTGATTGTTTCAGATTAAGGTTTGAGTGTTTGCAGAGAACAAAAGGACGATATCTGCATATGATAGGTGTGAAATTGGGATAGCATTAGTAGGAAGATTAAAATAATCTAATTTCCCAATTTCAAAAATGTAGGATAAACTTCTAGAGAAACTTTCTGAGAATATGTTGAACAGAAAAGGTGACAAAGGGTCACCTTGTTTAATTCCTCTTGTTGCTTGGAAAAATCCCACTAGTTTTCCATTGATCAAGGCAGAGAACCAGGCCTGTGAGATGTTCTTAAGTATGCATTTGACAAATCTGTCTTGAAACCAAACTTGAGAAGGATTTTTCTTGGAAAGTTCCAGCTTACTCTATCAAAAGGTTTAGTTAAATATTTGTTTAGGTGCCTCACCATCTCTTTAAGTTATAGGATATTATCTGAAATGTCTCTGTCTTTTAAAAAAACAGTTTGGTTTGGTGAAATTAGACCAGTCATCAGGGCCGTGCCGACGTATTTTGAGACCCTGTGCGAGAATATAATTCTAAATTATTTATAATAAAATATATAATAATGCTATTAATTGATTAAAAATAATATATATTGGGGATTGGAACCTATCCAAGTGCAATGCTAAGAACCTAACCTACCCATTAACATTCACGTATTTTTTGAAAGGAATAAATTCATTGTTTTTAAAACGGATAAAAGCTGATAGTTTTAACAAATAAATTGTAAATACATGACTTATCCTAAAAGAAATTTTTTTAAAATTGATGGTTCATCATTATTAATTCATAATCACAATCAAACAAAAAAAACTTTGAAACAGTAAAAAAAATCGGAGATTTATAAAGAAAATTAAGAAATTAGGGTTTTGTATTTCTTACCAATTTAAAGAATCGGAGACACCCAACGTTAAACTGATTTAATTAAATTGAGAATAGAAATGAAATGAACTTGAATTGAAATTTCGAATGAAGATGAATAGCAGGGGAGATTAACTGGCCGACTGAGAAGAGAATATATAGAATAGAAGAACTAAGAAAAGTAGGGGAGCAGGGCCAAATTCCAATCACTAATGTGCCCTTTTAAATGCTGATTGATTGTGGCCTTTTAAATACTGACTGATTTGATTAACATGGACTTTTAAATCTGTCATGATTGAGCCTAAGCTAAAGGGTAAATCAGGCAATCACCACAGCTAAAACTCCAGCCAGTCCAGATGAGCTGGGAATTCATTTGCTGTAACTGTTTCAGTTAGCATATATAGTTAGGCTGTTGTAGTTAGCGAGGATCATGCTTTTGGTACTGTAAACAATCATCACCTTGGTGATCTTCCAACCCCATTTCTACTCTAATTCAGCTACAATCCTTTCTCTTCCTCTCTATCTCTTCTTATCTTCAATGTTCTTGCGGTTTGCTTGTCAAATCACAGTATTATCCCTGTGATCCCTCTCGGATCACGAAAAATAGTATCAGAGCCGGCGACCTCCGGCTAGAAATTCTCAGATTGCGGTGGTTCTTGGGCGGCACGACGGCGGTTATTGGCCAGCTTTCCACTGATTGAAATTGGGCGACAATCTGTGCATCGCAAGTTCGCCTCGATCGGCCACGAAATGGAAAAGAAGATCAACGAGGCATTTGAGAAGCAAATAGAGAAGATTATCGCTCAGTTGAGAAGAATACTCCTCGAGGCAATTCACGGCCTAACTTCGAGCATCAGAGCAGTACTTGAAGGTGAACCTAGATATACTTTTGTTTGGAGTAGTCCCCTTTTATATAGCCCTATCTTTTGAAAGCACTAGAGTGGTTTTTTGGGACTTTTGCCTCTCAGTTGTAACACACTATTATTGGCCTTTCAATGCTTAGGGTTTGGGATGCCCGAATACAATTTCTCCCACTCAATGAGTGGTTTTATCTAAAAAAATAAAAATAAGTAGGACTTGAAATATTTTTAGCAAATTTATTATATAATATAGTAGTAAGAGCAAGTCCAACAGTTTTGCTATAATAACAAATTTGCTCAAATATGGAGAATTTGAACTTTTTTTGAACTCCAACAGATTCTCCATCCCACTCTCCATAATAGGAAAATTGAAGAGAGAGAATGTTTGCTTCTCCAAATGTAGAGAATGAGGGAGAAGATTTGGAGAACCAAAATTTAATGCTATCTGTATTGTTTTTTGTTATTTCACTCATTAATTGTTTCTCTTCAATAATTTTAAATGATAAAATATCTTAAAATAATTACAATAAAATTTTATCAAAAATACATATTCTAAAAATATGCATAAAGACGATCGTAACAAGATCTCATATGACTATTTTTACATGTACATATCTATTGATATTTAATATCAAATATAATCTATTTTCCAATATAAATTTACTAAATTTTAAGGTTATAGATATATTTATTTTGACGTTTTATATAAGTCATAACGTTTAAATTTAAATTTTTTACTAAACATTTTATTTCTTATGGTTGAAAATAATAACTTGTAACAAAAAATTGAAAAGATATGAGTCTAATTATTCATAATACATTACAAAAATAGTTATATTGTAACTCAGGATGTGTTATTATTATAAAATGCAATTTTATCATTTTATAAGTTAGAGTAAGTAATTTCAAATATGAAATATTATTGTAATATGTATTTTAAGTTAATTATTTATTTGTTCATCATTATTTGGACTTATTGAATATATGATCAAAAAATAGAAAGCAATAAGATATATGTATAGTAATAAATGTCAATAAATTATAGGGAATGAGAAATAGAGAAACTGTTGGAGTTGAGGTAAAAAAATATGAGGAATATAGGATTTGCTTCCATATTATGGAGAATGTGAGTAGATAATCTGTTGGACTTGCTCTAATTCATTCCGTGCAAAAACACGGGTATTATCTATTATTATTATGTATAGTTATAAATTATAAAAAATATTTTTTTGAATAAGATACCTGTGCATCGAAACTAGTACATAAAGTTCCCCAAAATGAACAGAAAGGCCAGTGAATTAAATTTAGCATACCCCTAAAATCCCAAAGAGTGATCCGCATGCGCGTCTCTGTAGTTTCCCCATATTCATCTGAAATGGACGATTTTGCCTTTTTTTTTCCCCCTCCAATCTCTAAAATCCCTACCATTCTTCTCCCTTCTTCTTCAACACAAACCCCCACTTTTATCGACTCTTATACTTCCTCCCCTTTTCTCCATACACAACCATACTTAAATCAATGAAGAACCTCACTGAAACCCATATTCCATACTCCGAACCTGAACCCCAATCGGCGGAGAACTCAGATTCCTCCGATGATTCCTCCGACGATTCTTCTGAATCCCAACCGGCGGAAAAGGCTCCAGTGGTGGCAAAACAGAAGAAACTCCCATCTGCCTCTGCCTCTGCCAAAGTTGGTAAGTCCTTTTCTGATACCTAGTACCCATTTGAATGTGAATGTCGTCGCTGAATATTATGGTTATTGAACCCATTCGAATGTGAATGTACTGGTTGAATATTATGGTTATTGCGCAAAGGTGGTTTCTTTTTTAGTTTTTGACCGATGATTTTTGGTCTGATATTTGTCAATAATTATCTTGAGGAAAAGATTGAATTTTTTAGACCTGGATCATAGTTAGTTGCAATAATTAATCTTCTTGGGCGAATTGCTGTAGTAACGAATATCATTCTAGTTTGCAATGACTCAGACTTCTGATATGTTTTGTTCTATGAGTTTTGTACCCTTTTTCTCACTTTTGTGGCAGTTTACATAGATATAGAACTATTGTTCAAGGCTTACTTCTACTTTTTTCTTTCAGATTCCACCGATGATTCCTCTGGTGATTCCTCTGGCGAATCCTCTGAATCTCAATCGGTGGAAAAGGCTCCAGTGGTGGCAAAACCGCTCCAAAAGTCTCAGAAGAAACTTCCATCTGCCTCTGCCTCGGTCAAAGTTGGTAAGTCCTTATTTTGATACCTAATACCCATTTGAATGTGAATGTCGTTGCTGAATATTGTGGTTATTGCATCCATTTGAATGTGAAGTTCCTTGTTGAATATTATGGTTATTGCACAAAGGTGGCTTCTTTTTCGTTTTTGACCGAGGATTTTTGGTTTGATATTTATCCTGAGCAAATGATTGAACCTGGATCATAATTAGTTGCAATAATTAGTCTTCTTGGGCCATTTTTTTTGTAATGAATATCATTGTAGTAATTGCAATGACTCATAGACTTCTGATGTGTTTTCTTCTATGAATTTTTCCCATTTTTGTGGTAGTTTACATATATATTAGAACTATTGGTCAAGGCTTACTTCTACTTTTTGCCATCAGATTCCTCCGATGATTCCTCTGATGAATCCTCCGAATCCCAACCGGCGGAAAAGGCTCCCGTGGTGGCAAAACCGATCCAAAAGTCTCAGAGGAAACTTCCATCTGCCTCTGCTTCGGCCAAAGTTGGTAAGTCCATTTTTTGATACCTACTACCCATTTGAATGTGAATGTTGTCGCTAAATATTATGGTTATTGAACCCATTCGAGTTGGATATTATGCCTAGTGCACAAAGATGGTTTCTTCAATCGTTTTTAACCGAGGATTTTTGGTTTGATATATATCAATATTTATCCTGAGGAAAAGATTGAATGTTTTAGACCTGGATCATAATTAGTTGCAATAATAATCTTCTTGGTCGAATTGCTGTAGTAATGAATATCATTCTAGTAATTGCAATGACTCAGACTTCTGATATGTTACGTTCTATGAGTTTTGTACCTTTTTTCTCACTTTTGGCAGTTTACACAGATATAGAACTATTGTTCAAGGCTTACTTTTACTTTTTGCTATCAGATTCCTCTGATGATTCCTCTGACGAATCTTCCAAATCTCTACCGGCAGAAAAGGCTCCAGTGGTGGCAAAACCGCTCCAAAAGTCTCTGAAGAAACTTCCATCTGCCTCTGTCTCTGCCAAAGTTGGTAAGTCCTTATTTTGATACCTAATACCCATTTGAATGTTAATGTCGTTGCTGAATATTATAGTTATTGCATACGTTTGAATGTGAAGGTCCTTGTTGAATGTTTTGGTTATTTCACAAAGGTGGCTTCTTTTTCAGTTTTTGACCGAGGATTTTTGGTTTGATATTTATCCTGAGCAAATGATTGAACCTGGATTTTAATTAGTTGCAATAATTAGTCTTCTTGGGCCATTTTTTTGTTTTTGTAATGAATATCATTCTAGTAATTGCAACGACTCGTAGACTTCTGATATGTTTTCTTCTATGAATTTTGTACATTTTTTCCCATTTTTGTGGTAGCTTACATACATATAGAACTATTGGTCAAGGCTTACTTCTACTTTTTGCCATCAGATTCCTCTGATGATTCCTCCAATGAATCCTCCGAATCCCAACCGGCGGAAAAGGCTCCAGTGGTGGCAAAACCGATCCAAAAGTCTCAGAAGAAATTTCCATCTGCCTCGGCCAAAGTTGGTAAGTCCATATTTTGATACCTAATACCCATTTGAATGTGAATGTTGTCGCTGAATATTATGGTTATTGAACCCAGTAGAGTTGGATGTTATGCTTAGTGCACAAAGATGGTTTCTTCAATCGTTTTTGACCGAGGATTTTTGGTTTGATATATATCAATATTTATCCTGAGGAAAAAATTGAATGTTTTAGACCTGGATCATAATTAGTTGCAATAATTAATCTTCTTGGTCGAATTGCTGCATTAACGAATATCATTTTAGTAATTGCAATGACTCATACTTTTGATATGTTATGTTCTATGAGTTTTGTACCTTTGTTTTCTCACTTTTGGCAGTTTACATAGATATAGAACTATTGTTCTAGGCTTACTTCTACTTCTTGCAATCAGATATGCTAAACTCTGCAAAGATCCCTGCTGTGCGCCAGACGAGATCTTCTCTTAAAGCTGAGAAGACGAAGAAGAAGGATCATGCCTCAGCTAAATCTGTAAATATCCCTGCTCCGGCAAGGGATGTTACAAAGCGCCGGGCGAGTTCTTCTCTGGAAGGTGAGAAGAAGAAGAAGAAGAAGGAGAAGGACAATGTAATTGATAAACCTCAAGAGATGGAGGTGAAGACTATCCATTATGCTTTTGGTGGGAAGATGATGGAAGATTGGGTGGATAAGGTGGGGTTTCAGTTGTTTGATGATAAAACTGCTAGGGAGTTAGAGAAGGTGGAGAAGGAGCTGCAGGAGGAAGAAAGAAGGGTTTCCATTATGAGATTTGATCTATGTTGCAAGCATTTGAAGATTGTTGGTGATGCTCTTAAGGGGTGATTTTCTCGAAGATTGTTTACTATTTTGGATCTGATCTTAGGCCTTTTGCTTTGTTGGGGAGTGAATTTAGTATCTTTCTACTTAATCTGCTACCTTTTCTTTTCTTCTCTAAGTTTAACAGAATGTTGTTATAAATTTGGTCCGTTTTCTGCTGTATTATTTGAGATTATGGCTCGGGTGTTGCCTTTTATGTAAACGTTTGTTTTTGTTGTATAACTTGCAAATCTTGAGTCTGAATTGAAAGAAAATGAAATAATTACATCCAATGGCAGTGCATGTTATTGTTCTCTATTGTAGCAGCAAGATGAGTACTCAAAAGCAAAATTGTTTTAAGCTTCCTTGTCTTCCTTCTTCTAGCCCAGCGGGAAATTTGACACATCTGGACCTCTTTGCTACGTTATGAGCATGTTTAGTACAACTTATCTGAGTATTTTTCAGTTCAGTTCAGTATTTTTCAGTTCAGTATTTTCAATTCAGTTCAGTATTTTTCAGTTCAATTCAGTATTTTTCAGTTCAGTCTATCGTACTTTAAAAAAAATCCAATTTAGAGAAAATATAATTTATTTCAATTCAGTTCAATGAAAATATAATTTAATGATTTTAAGTTTATATTGATAATCCAGTTCATTTCAGTTACGTGTAGTTCATTTTAGTTAAGTATGGTTCAACTCGGTTCATTTCAGTTAAGTGTAGTCCAATTCAGTTTAGTGTAGTTCAGTGCAGTTCTATTTCTATTCTTGATAAAATACAATCTCGTTTAGTTGTATCAATGCATTGATCGTTTTCTTCGATTCAATTCAGTGAGAATATAATTTATATATTTTAAGTTCATATGGAAAATTCAGTTTAGTTCAGTTAAGTGTGGTTCAACTCGGTTCATTTCAGTTAAGTGTAGTCCAATTCAGTTCACTCAGTTCAATTCAGTTCAGTGTAGTTCAATTCAGTCTAGTTTTATATTTTTCATAAAATACAACCTCATTTAGTTATATAAATGCATTGATCGTTTTCTTCAATTCAGTTCAATTAAGTTTAGCTCAGTATGATTTAGTTCAATTAAGTTTAATTGGATTAGTTCAATTAAGTTTAGTTCAGTATGTGACGATTACACCGTGAGTGTGTAATCACTATGTGACGATTACACCATGAGTGTGTGCGATTTTCTTACCTCGTTTCTTAGCTCAAACTTTCCGATTTACTGGTGATTCCAGCCACACGGTCGTTCTCTGCCGCCCATGGGTAGCAAGTCAGCAAGCAAGGGCAGCAAGCAAGGGAGGAAACATGGTGTACAAGATTTGGATCGGGATTTTTCAGTAGCAAAAACGCCGATGAGAGCTCAGGGGATGGTGTCTGGTCTGCAAGAAACTCCTGGGAAAGCAAGCAAGTTTGTGGTGCAGAAAGGAGATCTGGTTGCAGGGAATGAGTCTATTGGAGAGAACTTGGTTCCAGAAGAGATCCGTACAGAATCAAAATCAGATCTGAGCAGCAAGGTACCTTCTCCCCCTTTGAATTTGGTTCATAGTGTTGATAGAGTGATCACTCATGATTGGGGAAAGTTGTTTGATAATTCTCAATCAGAAGTACAATATTATGACACTATAGAGGTGGATGGTTTGGTGATGGGTAAAATCTCTAAAACTGAGGTAGAAGAGAGTATAAGAGAGTGGGATAGCACAGTGGTTTGTAAGGTTATTGGTTCCTTTCCACCACTTGCTGTCATGGAAGGTTTTTTCAGGAGAATTTGGGGGAATCACAGAGTTCAGAAGGTTTGGATGGTGAAGCCTGGTGTATTTCTGGTGAGGTTTGTTTTGAAAGAGACTAGGGACTGGGCAGTGGATACTGGTATTGTATTGTTTGATCGCAATCCAGTAATAGTGCAAGCATGGTCTAAAAACCTAGATGTCACCATTCCCACTAAGGTTCCAGTATGGTTGAGACTCCCTGGATTAGATGTCATTTACTGGAAGCCTAAACTCTTGAGCAGAATAGTTAGTCCAATTGGGAGGCCACTGAAGCTGGATGATGCCACTTTGCAGGTGGAGAAGGTCAGTTGTGCAAGGATTTTAGTTGAAGTTGAGATGGGCAGGAAGATCCCATAAAGAATCCCATGGATGGATGAGAATGATACTATACAGAACCAGGAAATAAATTGTGAATGGATGCCAGTTAGGTGTGATCATTGCAATCTATTGGGGCATGAAGAGCAAAAGTGCATAAGAAAGTTAAAACCAAAAATGCCTGAAAAGCCAGTAACAAAGGTGTATAGGCCTAAACTGAGACAAGAAGCAACACATGCAGGTCCAACCATGCATGTTACAGTGAGAAAGAAAACCAAACCAGTACAAGATGAGGATGGCTTCACTTTGGTCCCCAATCATCACTCTGATACATCAGATAAAGGCAAGGCAGTGGTGCACTTCCTCAGTGGTTGCAGAAATTAAACAAGTTGTTACTAGTGGTTCAGGAAATCAGTTCCAAATCTTAACTGATCCTCCTGATGACTAGTAAGCTTTTAGCATGGAATGTGAGGGGTATTAATAAAGTGGAAAAGCAGAAATTAGTCAGAGAGTTCTGTTTGTTCCATCATGTTGGTTTTGCTGCTTTATTGGAGACTGGAGTAAAATAGAAAAATGAACAAAAAAATATGGGATGCTATGGGGCTGAGTTGGAACTTAGTGACAAACAGTTCTGTGGTGGATCAAGGCCGAATTTGGATAGCTTGGAGATCAGACTATTTTAGTGTTCAAGTTATCAGTAGGGTAATTAGTGGATGGATGTGCATATTCTACTTAAAGAACTTAATACCTCAGTGTATGTCACTGTTGTATATGGAATGAACCAGTTGGATACAAGAGAGCCTTTGTGGGAGCATTTGCAAGCTTGTAAATTTGGTGGCACTCCATAGTTAATTATGGGAGACTTTAATGCTCCTCTTAATTTTGAAGACAAAATTGGTGGAGATTTGGTGGATCAAGGGGAGGTGAAAGATTTCCAGTGTTTGTTACAATCACAGGAGTTGAAAGTATTAAAAACATTTGGTCCATTTTTTATTTGGTCAAATAAAAGAAAGGCTGGGGAGAGAATTTACAGCAAGATTGATAGAGCAGTGGTTAATGAAGAATGACTAGACCTTTTTCTTGAATCCACATGCCAGATTCAGGTGGATGGCACCTCAAATCATTTCCCTGTGCAGATTAAAGAGCCAGCTGCAACTCAACAGAAAGCTTTTAAGTACTTCAATATGTGGTCTTTATCCAAGGATTTTATGGCTACTGTGCAATCTGTTTGGAGACAAAAAGAAATTTTTACACTCACTGATTTATTTGCTCAGCTGAAATTATTAGAGAAGCCTTTTTCTAAGGAGTTCTCTGATATAAAAGCTAGAGCAAAGACAGCAACTTTAGTTTGGGAGAAAGCTCATTCTCAACTCCTTTTGGATCCACTTAACCCCTCCCTGCAAAACTGTGAAACTGAAGCAAGAGCAAATGCAGAAATGTTAAAGCTGGCTGAATATAGATTTCTGAAGCAGAGAGCAAAAGTAAAGTGGTTGAAGGAGAGTGACAGGCCCACTACCCTTTTTTATGCTTCTTTGAAGATCAGGAAGTACACCAACCACATTGTGTGTCTGCAACAGGATGGCAAGATGATACATGGCAGGCAGGAAATAGCTACTCATCTTACTCAATTTTTTCAGAAACATTTAGGAAGAGCCTATGACACTAGCATGGGAATTAATGAAGCCATAGTGGGGAGAGGAAATGTACGTTCCTCAGCAAGCACAACTAATCCAGCCTATTACTGCTCATGAAGTTTACTCAGCCTTGAAGGATATCAAATCCAGCAAAAGCCCAGGTCAGGATTGCTTTGCTAGTCACTTCTTTAAAAATACTTGGTCTTTTATTGGTGATGATTTTACTCAAGCTATACAGTCCTTTTTTACTGGATCTGGAGTGTTGCCTGAAGAATTTAGCAAAGTTGTGATTACATTGCTCCCTAAAGTCCCTCAATCACAGACTGCAACTGATTATAGGCCCATAGTTTACTGTTCAGTGGTGTACAAGGTTATTACAAAAATTCTCTGTAAAAGGCTTGGAGCTGTACTTCCTTTCTTGATCAGTAGTAACCAAAGTGCCTTTGTAAAAGGTAGACATATAGGCCATAATATCCTACTCACCAAGGAATTGATTCACAAATATCATCAGCCTGGAATGATACCTAGCTGTCTAGTAAAGGTTGATATTTCCAAAGCTTTTGATAGTCTGAACTGGGAGTTTCTGTTTCAGTGGCTGAGATGGTTGAGTCTACCTGGTCTGTTTATTAAATGGATCAAGAGATGTGTTACACAATCAACATTCTGCATTTCTCTGAATGGTGTTCTCACTGAGTCATTTCAGGGCAAAAGAGGGGTAAGGCAAGGTGATTCTCTCTCACCTTTACTGTTTGTGATTAGCATGGAATATCTCAGTAGATTGTTGGAGCATCAATACAAGACTGGTGCAATTGAATATCATCAGAGATGTGGTAGAGTGGGAGTACATAGCCTGTTGTTTGCAGATGACCTTCTCATTTTTTGTAGAGCATCCATCAAATCTATGGAAGGGATTAGGAAATGCTTGGACATATTTCAAGCTACAACTGGCCTAGCTGTGAATGATTCTAATTCTCAGATTTACTTATCAAAGATGGATGAGGCTGATCAAGCACTGCTTGCTCAGATAATGAACAGAGTGCAAGGGTCCTTCCCAATCCATTATTTGGGGTTGCCACTGACTCCATATAAATGGGACAGAGCTGCAGGGGAACAACTCATTGAAAAGATGGTTGGGAGATTGAGAACATGGCAGTCTAGACATCTTACATATGCAGGGAGAGTACAGTTAGTTAACACAGTGCTTCTGAGCATTTCCAGCTACTGGACTAGTGTATTTAAGTTACCTGAAAACTTAATGCAGAAGATAGTCTCTATTTGCAGAAATTACATCTGGGACAGAAAACAAGGAGAGAGGGGTTTTACACCAGTTGGATGGGAATCTATGTGTTATTCTAAGAGCTCTGAAGGTTGGGGAATCAAAGATCCATCCTTATGGAACTCAGCTTCAATTTGCAGACTTTTATGGGATATATATACTACAAAGGATGTGTTGTGGGTGAAATGGATGAATGCCTACTATATGAAAGGTAAATCCTTAATGCAGTGCAGGGCAATAGTAGGGCATAGCTGGAGCTGGAAATGTTTGATGCAAGAAAAAGACCTGGTGCTCACTAGAGGGATAGAATGTCTAACTAAATATGGGAAGTTAAGTTTTAGGGAAATATACAATCTGAAGAAGGGTGGGAATGGAAAAGACCATCTAGCAAAGTTGATTTGGCACACACAGGTACTCCCTAAACACAGATATTTCTGGATGCTGTTACACTCAAGATTAGCAACAGTGGATAGGCTTCAAAACTTCAAGGTACTGGGGCCACAACTTCCTTGTTGTTTGTGTCAGAAAGTAGCTGAAACAGCAGTTCACTTATTTTGCTCCTGTGAGTTTCTGAATGATGTGCTTCAGGCTCTTAACTTGCCAACAATACATAATTTGAGGTGGATGAAGAAATACCTCATGCAATTGAGGAAAAGAAATAATTGGAGTAAGTTGTTGTTACATATTACTGCCCTCTATGAGGTTTGGCTTGAAAGGAATAGGAGGATTTTTCAGCATTCTATGATACCAGTCACTACTTTGGTAGCTCAGATTAGTGCAGAGTGCAGAAGTTTTTGATTTCTTTTGCTGTATTGTTTCTAGTTTATGTTTTTCAAGTTGTTGAATAGTTTGCCTTAGTTAGGCTGGGAGAGAAGGCCTCTATTTTTGTAAGTTGGACTGAATTTATTAATGAAAAATGAGTTCATAAAAAAAAGTTTAGTTCAGTATGATTCAGTTCAAGTCAGTTTAGAATTGATGAAATATGATTTGATAAACATATTCTAATTAAATTGTTTCAATGCATACTTTTGTAAGTTCAACTTATTTAAATTTGGTGCTAATAAAATTTGACTTGAAAAATATAGCACACTTTGTCTATATCAATTCAGTTGAATGAAGTTCATTTCAATATACTTCAGTTCAATAAAGTTCAGTTCAATTATGTTTAACTTCTAGGATAATGATGAAATAAAAATTTGATGAAATTTAACTAATGTCGATGTAGTGATTTGTTTCTTCAATTCAGTTTTGTTCAATTAAGTTCAATTCAATAAACTTCAATGTCTTGTTTTTAATAAGAATTTTGAATATACATATATGTTATATAAAAGAATCAAATATATTTTTCAGTTAAGTTCAGTTCAATTCAGTTCAGTTAAGTATTTTTCAGTTCAGTTCAGTGTTTTTCAGTTCAGTTCAGTTCAATATTTTCCAGTTCAGTTTAGTTCAGGCGTATTAAACAGGCCCTAAGGGTCTGTTTAATACAACTTATCTGAATATTTTCCAGTTCAGTATTTTTCAGTTCAGTTCATTATTTTTCAGTCCAGTTCAGTATTTTTCAGTCTAGTTCAGTATTTTTCAGTTCAGTGCATTGTACTTAAAAAAAATTAAACAAATTAATTTTTTAATAATTCAGCACAATTCAATCCAGTTTAGAGAAAATATAATTTATTTCAATTCAGTTCAACGAAAATATAATTTAATGATTTTAAGTTCATATTGAAAATTCAGTTCATTTCAGTTATGTGTAGTTCAATTCAGTTCATTTTAGTTAAGTGTGGTTCAACTCGGTTCATTTCAGTTAAGTGTAGTCCAATTCAGTTCAATTCAGTTTAGTTCAGTTCAGTGTAGTTCAATTCAGTTCTGTTTTATATTCTTGATAATATACAACCTCATTTAGTTATATTAATGCATTGATCGTTTTCTTCAATTCAGTTCAATTAAGTTTAGTTCAATATGATTCAGTTCAATTAAGTTTAGTTCAGTATGATTCAGTTGAATTCAGTTCAAGTCAGTTTAGAATGATGAAATATGTTTTGATAAACATCTTCTAGTGCTAATAAAATTTGACTTGATAAAATATAGCACAATTTGGTTATATCAATTCAGTTCAATAAAGTTTAGCTCAGTTTTAGTTCAATAAAGTTCAGTTCAGTATATTTCAGTTCAATTATGTTTAACTTCTAGGATAACTAACTAAATATCATCGTGCGTTGCATGATATATTATTTAATCTTTTTTTAGGTAAATATTATGAACAAACTTATGAAGACGAGGATGAAGTGTGTTTAAAGAAAAACTCTTTAAGATAATTAACAAAATTATAGTGGCAAATTTTAAAAGATTATGAAATTGTCAATATATATCGTAATTGCCAGACTATTCATCAAAGGTAATTATTATAAAATAATATATATTAAGATCAAAATGTAAGAAATTTATTTAGTATTAAGTTAATAGATAAATATTTTTATAAGTACACATTTTAAGGAAAAAATGCTGATGTGTGTAATTTCTAAATTGATCATACGTACTCATGCTAAACAATATCAAAAAGTAATATATGAAAATTATAGCCGCCGGAATACAGAATTTTTCCATGCATATTCTATATATTGCGCGTTCATGTTTTCCTTTAGTAGACGTGTTAATTAGAATGATGGACTGAAATTACAGTGTAATTAGTGTGTAAATTAGGATTTTATAAGTGGAATGAGTCGTATTTGTAAAAATAGAAGGCGGAAGCTATTGTATTATCATCGATGAAGAATGAAATAATAAAATTAAAAGAAATAAAAAAAGGAATATTTAAAAATGGTAGGCACCGAAATATGGCGAACTTGCGGTAGTTATGTGGCGGCTTTAGTCAAAACTACGTAGTTTCATCATTTTTAATGCTATTTATTAATTTATTTATTGACCCGAGCAATAACTCTTCTAGTTCCCTTTAGAATGATGAAATTTAACGAATGTCGATGTAGTGATTTTTTTCTTCAATTCAGTTCTATTCAATTAAGTTCAATTCAATATTCTTCAATGACTTGTTTTTTGATAAGAATTTTGAATATACAAAATCAAATGTATTTTTTAGTTCAGTTCAGTATTTTTCAGTTCAGTTTAGTTCAATTTAGTTCAGTTCAGTATTTTTCAGTTCAGTTCAGTATTTTTCAGTTCTATTAAGTTCAATTCAGCATTTTTCAATTAAGTTCAGTTCAGTTAAGTATTTTTCAGTTCAGTTCAGATCAGTTCAGGTGTATTAAACAGGCCCTAAAGCTCCCTAAAATGTAAGCATCCTGATTGAGTCTTTATGTGTAGCATTTGGAAACATTTAAGTATAATTTAAGATGTGGGATTTTTAGTTGTGGTCAAGGACTGCTTAATCAGAAATCGTCCGATGTAAATCGTGCAGTTTGGTGTTCAACAAGTACACCACTAAATATGTCAACTTAGCCTAAACAAGGAGCTTGAAAAACCATGTAGCATTCGGCCTTTGATATTATTTTCTGTTTTCATCTGCTCCGAATATTGGTTTTTTCATAGTTGAGTTTTATCTTCTGGAAAATGCAGTGCCAGTCCTAAATATTTTAGACCTAAGGCGATGTAACAAAATAGGGCCCCCAATATTAAAAATATAATTAATTTTATTACTATTTTTAAAAAATACAATATTTCAAAATATAATGTAATATTTTAATTAAGTAGTTCAACTCTACTTGTTTTCTTAGAAGTAAATTCACTAATCAAATTTTTATAATCTAGTTCTGTAGCTAATTTGATAAGTCCATGGTTCGTATTCGGGCCTCATTCATACTCGGACCAGGGTCCGAGAAAGGTCGTGGGCTCGAGATACGCGGAGGGTGGATCCACAGGTCAATCAATCCTAATCCTTATAAGGAATGCGTATATTATGAATGTTCCACAAAGAATATACATCTTCTCAAAGATGGTAATACAGCTATCCTAAACATGGTAACACAACCATGTCCAAAATATACTTCTATTATACATGGTAATACAACTACTATCCCATAAGAGTTGTATTCATACCATAAATACATATCTTGGTGATCTACGGATTGTAGCCATATAAATACCCTAAAGGTTTGGTACACCTCTCATCTAATCTCATACTTTACGCCTTAAGCAAATATACTGACTTGAGCGTCGGAGTGTCTATCTCCGGGACACCCGGGGCCTTTGTCTTGCAGATCAGTTCGTGAGTAGGGTTCGTGATCAAGTGCGGGTCGTAGACATCCATCAATTTGGCACGCCCAGTGGGACCCGCAGGCTAATCTTGATCTATACGACCTTCTAACTCATGGCTGATCCGACTGAAAATCTTCGTGGGAGTACGCGAATCCGTTTCTCGGCCCCGACAGGAGTAAGAAGCATCAACAACGACGAGACAAGCCACACCAGCAACCAGGGAGTAGGAAGAAGTATCAATGGTGTGCATCGATCGGCGCAAGAAGCCTCTCCCTGCGAGGGGGAGAACAAAAGATCTCGCTTAGACGGAACTGTTGCTTTTTCATCTGAAGATGCGGTTCCTAATCAAATTCCTCATTCAGATCCCCTAGTGATTACGGTCGACATAAACCATAACATGATCAGAAGAGTTCTGGTGGATGGAGGAAGCGAAGTAGAAGTCATGTTCCTCAGTTGTTATGAACAGCTGGGATTGGACAAAAATAATCTCACGCCCACAAACCCTATCTTAGGATTTACTGGCAACCCTGTCATTCCTTTGGGAAAAACTATTTTACCGGTGCAAGTAAGAGACGGTTCTCGGAGTATAACCTTACATTGCACCTTTACGATCATCAACTCCAGAGCACCATACAACATAATCCTTGGAAGGCCCTGGATGTACCAGGCAAATGCAATCTTGTCCCCTTACCATTTAGTGATGAAGTTCCCCACCAACAAAGGAATTGCCACGGTCCGAGGTGATCAACAACTAACTCGAATATGCACAATTCAAGCTATCCGAGAACCAGAAAAGGAGAATCTTGAACCAGCCAAGTACTCCGAGTCCGAGTCGATGCAGCTCAGAGAATCATGAACCGTTGAGGTTGGAACTCTCCTACCCACCGAGATAAAGACTAAACTACGAGATCTTCTCAACCAGTACATAGATGTCTTTTCTTGGGACACCAACGACTTGGTGGGAGTATCCCCTCGCTTGGCGGAACATTACTTGAATATCAATCCCTCGCAAAAACCCATTAAGCAGAAACGACGCATCTTCGCACTAGATCGAGTTGAAACCATTGGGGAGGAGGTAGACAAGCTACTTAAATCCCGTATAATCGAAGAAATACAATACCCAGAATGGATAGCTAACCCAGTAATGGTCAAGAAGCCAGATGGAAAGCGGAGAATGTGCATCGACTTCACCAACTTGAATGATTGTTGTCCTAAAGATAGTTATCCTTTACCCTCGATCGACCGATTAGTTGAAGCGATTGCGGGATACCAAGTACTAGCCTTCTTTGATGCCTTTAAAGGATATCATCAGATCCCTATGGCAGAGCAAGATAAAGAAAAAACCTCCTTTATAACCGACAGAGGAACTTTCTGCTACAAGATGATGCCTTTCGGATTGAAAAATGCCGGAGCTACTTACCAGCGACTGGTAGACAAATTATTCAAATCTCAAATAGGGCTCAACATCGAGATTTATGTGGACGACATGGTAGTAAAGAGCCGCAGCTACGACGCCTTCTTTGAAGATCTAAAGGAAACCTTCGACATGTTACGGGCCTCCAACTTGAAGTTGAACCCCGCTAAATGTACCATAGGCGTGGGAGCGGGAAAATTCCTGGGGTATATGGTATCCTCTCGAGGGATCGAAGTAAACCCCGAGAAGATAGAGGCTTTGCAAAATATGCAGCCTCCAAAAACCGTCAAGGACGTGCAGAAGCTGACAGGGTCTCTTGCAGCCCTTAGCCGTTTCATATCCAAAGGAGCGGAAAAACATCTACCATTCTTTAATATCCTTAAGAAGGCAAACCAGTTTGAGTGGTCGCATGAATGCGGAGAAGCTTTCCAAGAACTTAAAAACCATCTTCGGCAACTTCCGACATTGTCAAAGCCAGATAAAGGAGAGACTCTTTACTTATATATATATCTGCATCCCAGCTAGCCATCAGCGCTGTATTGGTCAAGGAAAAGGAGGGATCGCAACATCCCATATACTATGTAAGTAGGGCCTTGCAAGGGCCCGAGACCAGATATACTCCTCTCGAGCGCTTGATATTAGCCCTTGTCCATGCTTCTCGGCGGTTGAGACCATACTTCCAAGCACATACAATAGTCCTCCTAACCAACTACCCGATCAGGCAAATCCTCCAAAAGCCTGACGCTTCGGGACGGATGATGAACAGGGTCATCGAGTTGGGAGAATATGACATACAATATAAACCCTGGACACCCATCAAGGGCCAAGCCTTATCTGATTTCATAATGGAGTCTGTTGAACCAGTGAAGATCGACAAACCAAACCCAACAACGGACTCCGGAAAATGGCAACTATATGTGGATGGATCCTCCAACTCGGGAGGAAGAGGTGCTGGAATCTTACTCACCAGCCCAGGGAAAGGATCATCCTTGCGTTCTCCATTTTGACTTTCGAGCCACTAATAATGAAGCAGAATATGAAGCCCTCATTACGGGGCTAAAACTAGCAAAGGACCTTGAGGTCGAGGACCTCGAAATCCTCAGTGACTCACAGATCGTGGTTTAACAGGTTAAAGGCGAATACGAAACTTGAGAATACAGTCTTCAGAAATACCTCGAGATAGTTAAGCCTCTCCTAAATCAATTCCGACATTATGAGCTGAATCATATTCCCCGAGAGGGTAACCACAAGGCTGATGCACTTAGCAAACTTTCCTCCTCGGACCTCAACATAAGATCTTCTCAAGAATTACTAATGGAAACCCTGGCAAAAAGAAGTTACGAAGAGAGTAGCATCATGATTGTTGACATCTCAGACACATGGATGAACCCCTACATTGAATACCTCCAAACAGGTACCCTTCCCGAGGACAAGCACCTTGCACGGAAGGTCCGAGTTAAAACTCCAAAATATGTCATCCACAACAACATCCTATACAAGAAAGGATACCTCCAACCCCTACTCAAGTGTGTTGGGCCTTCCGACGCGGAACACTTAATACAAGAAACACATGAAGGAGTTTGTGGTAGCCACCAAGGTCCACGTACCGTCACACTACGATGGGTTATTTCTGGCCTACGATGCTACAAGACGCCAAAAGATATATCAATTCTTGTCACCAGTGTCAGAGATTTGCTAAGATGATCCACGTGCCACAGGAGAATATGATTACCATCCAAGAATCTTGGCCATTTGTCCGATGGAGCATAGATCTCGTCAGACCTTTTCCTACGGTCCCTGGTAACTTCAAGTACCTCATAGTGGCCATCGATTATTTCTCAAAATGGGTAGAGGCTGAAGCCTTAACCAACATAACTGGCAAGACAGTTATTAATTTTGCTAGAAGAATATCGTGTGTCGCTATGGCATCCCGAGATACATAGTGACCGACAATGGAGCACAATTTGCTAATGACCCCTTCAAGAAATGGTGTACGGAGTACGGCATACACCAGAAGCTCACCTCGGTATACCATCCAGAAGCTAATGGCCAAGTAGAGGTTACGAACCGTACCTTGGTAAGCGGTATCAAGAAGCGCCTCGAAAGAGCTAAAGGAAACTGGATCAAAGAACTACTAAACGTGATCTGGACCCATAGAACCACACCAGCCATAGCAATAGGAGAGACTCTTTATAGCTTAGTCTATGGGTCTGAAGCGGTCATCCCAATGGAGATTGGGGTCCCCTCTGCCCGTACTTCTCAACCAGATGATAAAGATGGCACAACCAACGAAGAAAACCTTCGTTTCGACCTTGACCTCCTAGAGGAGAAGAGAGCAATTTCTACAATCCACGAGGCCAAGGTAAAGGAAAGAGTCAAGCGCTACCATGATAGAAGAGTCCGCTTAGCCACTTTCGTTAAAGGAGACATTGTAATGAGGTTAAATGAAAAAAGCAAGAAAGAAGTGGAAGGGAAGCTAGCCCCGAACTGGGAAGGTCCATATCGAGTCCTAGAATCCCATCCAGGGGGAAGCTACCTCTTGGAAACCATGAAGGGGGAACCTATACCACGAAGATGGAATGTGATTAACTTACGAAAGTATCATGGAAGATAAAAACTCAAGGGAGAGCCTCACAAAGGTTCAAGCCTATCAAGAACGTCCGAGAAGTCTCATCAAGGTCCGAGACAAGTATGATCTAGCACAAACGGGTACTCAAACTCAAACCCACTATTTACTTTGCCTCTATTCTTAAAGTTATAAAATTTAGATTGAAGTCATGATATTTTTATACCTATCCTTATAACAAGCAATCTTAGATTCCTTTTCTAAAAAGAGGATTGTTGTCTTAAGAATAACATTGATTGCTATTCGAAACAATATACTTTATAAAGTATATGATTGGTCAACTTATAAGTTGTTTGGATCCAATATTCAAATACCAATCGTTTTGAATAACAGAGATAGGTTCAAGATAAAGTACTTAAAAAAGTGCTTGATTGAGATCTATAGACCAAAAAGGCAGACATGCTCGAGAATCAATCATCTCAACATAAAGAGGATAAACCTCAAAAACAAAAGTTGAAGTTCATATCAAAGGTGTTATTACATCAGAAACTGATACTTCTAAAAAAGTCTCTCAAAAGGGCACACATAGAGGAAAAACCTCGAACACAAATAGTTCATATCAAAGGTGTTATTACATCAGAATATGATACTTCTAAACAAGACCCTCAAAAGGGCACATAAGAGGCTAAACCTCGAACCTAAAAAGGACATATCAAAGGTGTTATTACATCAGAATATGGTACTTTTAAATATACCCAATAGGGTTTCCTAGGACTTCACCAGAAGTGACACTGGAGAGATTGACTATTGCCAACTTTTCTGCACGCTGTGACATTAAAGACCTTGTCAAAGGATACCCAAGGAAGAAGCCAAACAACATTAAGCTCGCAGAATGTTCGTCATGGATAATTGTGAGATCTTAACAAACAAGGCTGGTGCTCCTTTCCAGTAAATCATGAGACCGAGGCTGAGGAGAAGATGCCAGCAAATAAGGTAGCAAACCTGCTGGGATTACTCAACCTTACCAGTGGAAGGATTAAGCACCTCTTCTAGATAAGGTAATTCAGGATACTTGGCTCTAATAACCCTCAATAAATCTCCCGACGTTACTATCTTCTCGGAGGGATCCAAGGCATCCAAAAACTCGGCCACAGGGATCCAGCATTTAGCAGTCAGAGCAGAAAGCCTATCAGCAGCATCGGGATGATAAAAGATTTCCTTCATCATCTTCACCTCTTTCTCGGATTGGCATAATTGCAGGACGCCACCCAAGATCTCATGCAGCTAAGAGGAATGGAATAAATCTCCGTACTCCTCCCTATGGCTCTGAAACTCGGGGCTAAAGGCAACAAAGGCACTTCAAAGCTTTAGGAGTCGTTTGGGCTCCTCTGGGTCTTTCTCCGCAACTTGATTTTGTGCAACCTCCTCTGCAATATCCCGATAAGTCTCCAGCTCCTTTTCCTGGAATTTCCTTGCCAACAGGAGGTGCTCTTTCTCGGCCTCCAGCTTTTTTACTCTGGCTTCCAGTTGAGTCACCTCCGACAGAGCTTGAACATGAGGAATGGGTGCAGCAAACTTGGTTGTCAGAGTCAAAAGAGCAACCTCCATCTCCTCCTTCTTTGCCCTGAAGGACCGGCACTTGGCATGTAACTCCATTACAGAATCAGACAAGTACCAGATCACATCATTAGCTCGACATCCCACCGTGGACAGATCCGCCATCAACTATAAAAGTGGAAGACATATAAAAACTTGATATCTGAGAAACTCATATAGCAGAATGGGAGAGATAATTACCTCAGCGACGAAGGGATACTTCTTAGAAGACCTCCGAGAAGCCTGACCATCCTCTTCCTTTGGGCAGTTCAGATAATACTTCAGTTTCTTCAGAGGAGTATCTTCAGATACCACCAGCTCAAGGTCAGATTCACTATCATCTGAGGATTCCCTAGCTTCCGTTTCCATCTCCTCTACCTCCTCATCTATGGCCTGGAGATCGGCTTTCCTTTTCTTGATCTTTTTCTTTGGAGGAGAGGCTAGTATAAATACGCTAGGTAAAGGAAATATATCAGACAACTACGCTGTTTTGAAACAGAAATTACCTGAAGAAAATTGACTGGAAGAAAATTCACCCTGATTTCAGGGTGACTTCCTAGAAGTCCATTTCCTGGTCTTCTTCTCATCTCCCTGGATTTTATCAGGGAGGATCCAATCTCGATCCTTTTTCAGAAAGTTAGATATGGATTTGGACCGTGGAACATCTAACAGATAAGAATAGGTGATAGCAACTTTTGATTATTTTAACTACGTTCTGATATTTTGTGTGATCTATTTTTTGTTTATTTAATTTATTTGTGCTATTTTTTGTGTGATCTATTATAAATGGTTAGGAACATATACTAATTGTTTAGTAATGATTGAGTATTCTTGAATAGAGAGATGTGCGAAGAATATTTTGATGATGGAAAGTTTTCCTTATTTTCCTTATTTTAGGTATTGATTCTTTTATTTTGCTGAATAGAGATTATTTACATACCTTCTTTGGAGTAAGGAATTTTTAGAATAGTAGGTAACTGCAATAATACGACTTTTCAGTATTCGCCATCTTTGTGGACATGTGAAGAAATTGTTTTTTAAAGATAAATATCAACAAAGAACAAAGGTATCTTTATAGTATTGTTTAATCCATGTATTATATTCAAAATACATGAATTAATCGGAAAATTGAACGGGTGCATGTATTAATGTTTGTGAATATTCCGATCATATTTGTGTTTAAAATACACCAAATATTAAACATTTTAACCAGCATGCCCTTTCTAATATATTAATAATTTCAGCTCTATGAAACCCAAATTAATCATTACAAATATTATATCATCAATAGCGTATTTTATTTAGCTCTAATGTATGTGGTGCATGCATTTTTTTTTTTTGATAAAAGATATATATTTATATATTCATGAACAAGAAAACGATACAGAAAGGGAATTATTCAGAGAAGTAGCACGGAGGTGCTCTTCTGCAACTACAGATCTAGCAACCTTTACAACACTTACTGAAACAAAATGTTTTAAAAGCAGTCTGATATCTTGCACCAGATTCTGAACCTCCCATGGTGCCACTTCCTCATCATTTCTGAGAAGCCTTACTAATAGCAGTGAATCTGATTTGAGGTGCAATCCCTAAGTGCGTATTGGAGGAATCTGTGACAATGCTTTCCATGCTGCATAAAGCTCCGCATGTAGCGGGGAGAAAGCTAAAAACTTTTGCTCATCCTTTAAGATAAAAGGTTCATGTGTGTTTTTAAGCACACTTGTCCATACAGCAGCAGCTGAACCTGTTTCCTTTTTAAATGCCCCATCAAATGTAATCTCCCAGTAAATCAGATGATGTGGCCATTGTTGGACCTCCTGCATCACCTGATCATACTGTTGCTGTTGTTGTGGTACCTGAAGATCCTCTATATCTGCCAAAGAAGTTATTCCTCTCATGTCCTCAACTGCCATGGCTACTACCTGATGTGGATCCTGAACTCTTTCTTCAAAAATGAAATTGTTCCTGTCCTTCCAGATGTTCCATACAAGACAGATGCTTAGTAAAATATCCTCTTGATGTGGAGCTGTTTGAAACCAATTCCAGAACCAGATTCTGAAATCTGGGACATTATTTGTATGAAAGTCAAAACCCAGTCTTGATGCTCTCCACACCCTTCTTGCTCTGTCACAACCTACCATAAGATGTGTGATATCCTCCTGCATCAAACCACATCTTTTACACATTGGTGAATCAATAGAATTCCTCAACCACAAACCTAATGCAGTAGGAAGTCTATCTTGTAATGCCCTCCATACTAAAGTAATAATCTTGAGAGGGAGATTTAGGCCCCAGAATTTGCTCCATTTGATGTTTGAGATAAGCACATGATGCTGCAGATGAGATTGCATCTTCCTATATCCCTGTTTTACCTTATACTTGCCATTCTGAGACCCATTCCATGTAATGTGATCCTGTTGATTTATTTCCTAGGGAATATGTATTTTAAGTATCTGTGACACAGCTGCTGGTGGAAACAAAGATCTCAGCAGTGGGATTCTCCATTCCTTTTCATTTGTAATCAGGTGACTGACTTTTAAACCAGTATGCTGTGATATGTGAGTGTGTTGGGCTATCGGATTCTGAATCCCTGGTATCCATCCATCAGTAACCCGTATGCTCTCCCCACTTCCTATATTGAATTTGAGATCTGGTTTGATCAATTCCATTCCCCACATAATTGACTTCCAACCCCAGGAGTCCTGACCTCTTGCCCTAACCTCTGTAAGTGACTTATTTCTGCAATATTTACTCTTGAAAAACTGTGAGAAAAGACAGTTTGGTTCTGATAAAATCCTCCAAGCATGTTTTGCTAGAAGAGACTTATTCATATCCTTTGACTTCCTCAAGCCAAGTCCACCCTGTGCCTTCGTTCTGCACATTTGTTCCCATGACATCCAATGTATACATTTCTTCTCCAGTTCTCCATACCAGATGAACTTTGCAGTTATCTTATCAATTTTATTCAATACTGAAAGTGGTACCTTAAAAATGCCCATTGGATAGGTAGAGAGTGCTGAAATGGTGTGCTTTGCTAGGGTTATCCTTCCAGCAAGAGTTAGGAACTTTGCTTTCCATGTGTCATATTTCCCTCTCACCCTAGTTATCATTTCTCCAAACACTCTTTTTTTCCCAGATGCCAAGTTGAGGTTAACTCCTAAGTATTTGGAGCCTATGCCTTGTCCATGTATGTTCAAAACATTTCTCAACAGACTTTCCTCCTCATGGCTTACATTAGGGCTGACTTGCAAAGATGACTTGTTGAAGTTTATTTTCTGACCTGAAAACCTGGAAAAATGATCAAGTATCCTTGCCAAGTGAGTGTACCTGTCATTCTGGCATTTGAGAAATATAATGCAGTCATCTGCATACATGAAGTGAGTTATATTTGGAACTCCCTGTCCACATGAGTATCCCAAAACCTGTTTCTGTGAAATGCCTTGTGCTGATTCCAATAATCCAGACAAAAACTGCTGACAGATGATGAAAATGTATGGTGATAAGGGACATCCCTGTCTCAATCCTCTGACTGGTGTGAAAAAAGACATATTTCTTCCATTTATATTCAAAGAATATCTTACAGTTTTGACACACTGTAAGATGAGGGATATCCAGGGTTCTGAGAATTTAAAAAACCTGAGTGCCTGCTCCAGAAATTCTCAAGAAACTCTGTCATATGCTTTACTCATGTCTATCTTCACAGCAACCAGTCCAACCTTCCCTTTCTTGTGCTTTCTAAGTTTCTCCATCATTTCATGTGCCATCAGAACATTCTCCCCTATCTGTCTGTCCTTAATGAATCCAGACTGATTTCCTATTATAAGGGATTTCATGATTGGAGCCATCCTCTTTGCAAGAATCTTTGCCAATAATTTATACCTGACATTGCATAAAGAAATTGGCCTGTAATCAGCAACCTCTTTAGCTCTGTTCTTTTTGCAATAAGAACTATGTTTGTGTCATTCCAGTCCTGAGGTATAACCATCCCTTGTAGAATCTCCATTATTGCTGACTCAGTTTTTGGACCCACAGCCTCCCAATGTGTCTTAAAAAAACCAGCTGGCAGGCCATCAGGGCCTGGAGCCTTCCATGGTTTCATGGTTTGTAAAGCCTGAAGAACCTCAGCTGGTTCCAAGGGAGCATCAAGTTTCTGTAAATCCTGCCATCTGAGACTTGTATTTGTATGTTTCATGCAATCCTCCATAGTGATAGAGCTACCAACTTGTGTGTCATATGACACTGACCCTGTTGCTGCAATGTCTGCTGCAATGACTGGTGGTCCTTGTCATGCCTTAGTTCTACCACAGTTGGAGGGCTTCCCTCAGAAGGTTGTATTCCACAGCTTTCCTCCTTTCTTTCCTTGCATCTCTGCTTCCCAGGTCTCTGTTGATTGAGTTCAGTGTCTATGTAAACCTTTCCTTCCTCAGCCTGTACTTCTGTTTCATGTGGTGGCTTTTCAGTCATGCCCTCCCAAGATCTCTTGTCCACCCTGTATTCCATATCCAAATCTTCTTGCATCATATTGAGCTCTCCTTCTATGATGGTTGTAGATAAAAAACCATTTGGAAGACCAGATGGGTGTGGATTGTCATCCTCACTGTCATGTGCATCTGGCATATGTTCTTCAGCTCCTCCCCCTTGCTGTTGATTTGGAGGTGGAGGTTGGCCAAAAAACTCATCAAAATGCTCCTGTTGAAAACCAGTTTGGTGATTTTCATCATCATGTTCTTGTGGAAATTCCTCTGCAAACAGGTTGCTATCATTTCCCATTGAGAAGAGGAAACCATCCATTATCTGTTCTTCTGGAACCTCTATGAAGAAATCATGCTGAAAGTCCATGAATCCATATGGAAACCTTGTTGTTCTCTTCTGTGGCCTGTGACCCTGTGCTCTCATGCATGAAGGAAACATTACTTTGGACTGATCATAAACCAACCTTGTTCCCCTAGAAGCATTATGTTCCTTAATCTTTCTGTCCAGAAACTGCACCAGGTTGTGATTATCTGTGATTGGGCATCTGTTCATGGTGTGACCTATTCTCCCACATCTCCTGCAAAACTTATGAATCCTTTCATACCTACACTGAATCCAGAAACGCCTACCACTGGGCATACGTATATAGAACCCAGGAATCAATGGATTATTCGGATCAATCCATATCCTAGCTCTCATATACCTGACATTTACTGCAGGTACAGTGTATAGTTCTGCATCCACTCGGTCTCCTACCCAATCCACTATCTTCTTAGCTGCTTTTGGGGCAAAACATTCAGCAGGGAGATTATGAAACCTAACTGCAAGCATCGTCTTCTTCACCACCACCCTGTTAATCACTATTTCTGCACCCCATCTTCTAACCGCTAACATTCCACCATCTATGGAGTAGGGTGTATTTTGCAGTACTGCTAACATTTGTTGTCTTGTCCCTAGCTTGATGACAAAAAACTTTTGATAATGATGCAGTACCTGAGCTTGAAACCCTACCCAGTAGTTCTGAAAATATTCCTCCAAGCGATGGAGAGAGAAATGTCTATCATCCAGCCAGCATGCAAACACACAATTTTGCTCCGTATCAACCACTTCTTCGAAGTCTGACTGATGCATCTCCAGCTCCCATCCTCTCCTTCACGGCTGAAATATGTTGGAGAGCGCCGTTCCCGATAAATTTGTATCCCTGAACTCCTCCGAGAATTGCAAGCCTTCTGCTGTGTACTCCGTGTAGGAGTTTGTGTCCGAGATTCTCCCTTCCATTGTTGTTGGTGGTAGGAGTATGAAGAAAAAGAAGGTTTTGATGACTATGGATGAGAAGAGGTTTTTGGAATGAAAACCAGTAAAAAGATAAGATGCACAGACTGCACTTTTAGTCTGCAAACACCATCATTTATCTCACTGATCTAGACAAACCCACCAGAGTACGCAACCTCCTTTCCTAATTTGCCAAACTTGTCTTTTTGTGTTTGAACATATTCCTTTTAGGAACCGTGCCTAACTTCTGCTCTCATACAAACCTAGCCTTTGAGATCTAATATGTGGGCTTTGTAATCCACACGTGATTTGGGCTAAGCCTTCCGGGTGTATTGATTATCCAAGAACCGGGCCTAATTCCCCTAATTCCAAAATTAGAACCCCCCAACACCAGATTTGTCTGCTTTACCTTAGATTAGAACTAAAAAACTTATGGGTAGTTTCCCAACCATCCTAAAACTGATACCCTAATCAGAAGGATCCGTCCGACCTTGATGACGCCAAGCTTTAGGGTTGCCTATTACCCCTGCTCCCTTTTTTTCCGCTTCTAGAGAAAGAGAGAAAAACTTTTTTTTTACCCACTATTTAAAACTCTGGTGCATGCATTGATATAGTGCTGAATATATTTAACAGATACGTGAACTATTCTTCGACATACATTCATTATAAATATATTACACATTTATTAATGAACAAATGCGTGTAAAATATCATTTGACATACACGATTATATATATATGCACATATCTTCGTTGAATTTTTAAGATAATAATCAATTGTACAATCTAAATATGCATTAATAATTTGGGGAAATTTGGTAACAAATGCTAAATACTTGAAAGAAAATGATAACCTACCAATTGTAATTGGAAGGCAACTAAAGATAAAATATTATAAGAGTACATTTTTACCTTGAACTATTCTACTTCTCTCAAGCCATTGCATTTTAACAAATAATTTAGTAATGTATTCATCTTCTTTCGGACTAACAATTATATAAGGCGGTTTTATGATAATTCATTACTTAATTGTATATTTAAAAATTGATCTAATTACTAATATAAGCTCAAAACATGAAGAATTAACCCATTATCTTACCATAAAGCCGCCTTACATAAGTGTTTCTCCTTTTATCGTGCTAAATATATGCCTTGCTATTTTAAATAAACAACAAACAAATTGAGTTTGGAATTCTAAATGGATCTACCTTCAGAGAAGTAGATATTATGTCAATTTACGACTAAAATATAGATCACAAAACTTATTAGATATTAAACCTAACTGCCATTTAATAATATTTTAGAGTAATGTTTCACTATTGAAAATTAGCTGATGAATTCCATGCAATATATCAACGTTAATAAACATTCATAATTTCATACATAATTTTTGTGAAATTTTCTTGCATTTCATAATAATTTTCAAATTATTGTTCACGCAATAATCTAAGCTGCCTTTCTGGGGAACCATTCGGAAATGATACTAAACTTCAGAGGAAATAATGGACGCCATAACACAGTTATTAAAAAAATCAATTTATTATCAATGCTAACTTATAAATCTTATAATTTTATTAGAAATTCTCAAAAAAGACCATCCAGATTATAGATGGGACTGAAGAAAAGGAAAAAAATGTGCGAGAGCTTGGTTGAAAAGAAACTTAATACGCGGGGGTCTTTTTGAAATTTTGTGAATATGATTGATATAAATAAGAAATTTTCATTCTCTCTCCCCACTTTTTTATTTCTCCAGAACCGCAGCTCCCCATTCCTCTCCCTCAAATCCAAAACCTAATCTCTTCCATCTACGGCTGTTTTCCGATTCATATGTTAATTCAAGCGTGCGGAATAGCAAGTAAGATTCCTAATCTCTTTAATTTGGTCTTTTTTGTCGATTTGTTTGCGGATTTTGTTTTTTGTTTTTGATTTGTTTGTATTTTGTGTTGTAGATCTGAGCGTCATAGTGTTCATGTTCATGTTTAGATGTTTAGATGATTTGATTTGTTTAGATATTCGTGTTCATGTTTGTGCCTCTAATGTGGACCTTATGTGCTTAAATCCCCATTTTCTGGTCTGTTTGAGGCATGAATGGTCAGATGTAAGGTTTGGTGTGTGAAAATTGGATAGGGTAGCATGTTTAGATGTTCGTGTTCATGTTTGGGACTATAATGTGGACCTTATGTACTTTAAACCTCATGTTCTGGTCTGTTTGAGGCATGAACGACCAGATGTGAAGTTTGGTGTGTGAAAATTGGCTAGAGTAGCATGTTTAGATGTTCGTGTTCATGTTTGGGACTATAATGTAGATCTTATGTGCTTAAAACCCCATGTTCTTATCTGTTTGAGGCCTGAATGGCCATATGTGAGGTTTGGTGTTTGAAAATTGGCTAGGGTGGCATGTTTAGATGTTCGTGTTCATGTTTGGGACTATAATTTGGACCTTATGTGTTAAAATCCCCATGTTCCGGTCTGTTTGAGGCATGAATGCCCAGATGTGAGGTTTGGTGTGTGAAAATTGGTTACGGTAGCATGTTTAGATGTTCATGTTCATGTTTCTGCCTATAATGTGGACCTTATGTGTCAAAATCCCCATGTTCCGATCTGTTTGAGGCATGAATGGCCAGATTTGAGGTTTGGTTTATGAAAATTGGCTAAGGTAGCATGTTTAGATGTTCATGTTCATGTTTCTGCCTATAATGTGGACCTTATGTGTTAAAATCCCCATGTTCCGGTCTGTTTGAGGCATGAATGGCCAGATTTGAGGTTTGGTTTGTGAAAATTGGTTAGGGCAGCATGTTTAGATGTCCGTGTTCATGTTTGGGACTATAATGTGGACCTTATGTGCTAAAATACTCATTTCTTGTAGAAACAAATGCAGAGATCATAACACGGGTCGCCCAGTGAATGGTGCAGCCCAGTGAATAGTGACAGATTAGTGAATAGTGCAGCCCACTAAATAGTGACGGATCAGTGAATAGTATGTCACAGTGAATAGTAACGGACCAGTGAATAGTGCCCGTGAATATTAACGGACCGGTGAATAGTGTCCGTGAATTGTAACTATTTTAAGTAAATTGCAATTAAGGGCTTCCTTGTTTTATTTTACAACACCAAATACTATATAGTCATTGGTCTATAATATAGCCGGTCTCTCCAGAGACTTTCTCTTATTTTATATATTTATACAGTCTTCTATTATTTTATATTGTAAAAGCATGATTTCCTAAAGAAAGAAAAAATATTGTTGAAAATACAAAATACGTTGTACACCTCCAAGCTCCAAAACCAAAATATGGAGAATTCTATACTAGAGTCGGAATGTTTAACTTATGATCTATTAAAAGTTACACAAATTTAGGGCCATCACAAAAATATAAGTGTATTCCCCAAAAAATATCATATTTATGCAATTTATACTAATATGTTTTTGGACCCGTAGAATACATGCGTGGCTAAATCTACAACACACTTGAGTTAATCATTCGCAAAATGTGAATACAATGACACACTTATCTCAACATCATGCAGATGACGTTCTAATAAGACAAGTAGAAGAAGACAATGAAGTCAGTATTGAAGTAAACATGAAGTTAAAAATAAAAAATCGATTTCAACATTTTACCTTAATAAATGTGACATTTTTCTAAATTTCTATAATACAAAAATTTAACAATTTTAAATAAATACTTATATTTGATTCATCAAAAAACCGCACAACGCGCGGTTTGGTTAGCCTAGTTTTATTATTATTTTTTTAAAATAAAACCACACTAAGTGAGGGGATATTCATTTGGCTCCCCAAACCATCAGCAAACATAAATTACCAAGGTCAAAGTTTAGTACATATTAGTCTACCTCTCTATACATAGCCATTTCAGGCTCAAAAATTGGATCCATGCCATTTCTGGCTCAAAAAATGGATTTTGATCTAAGACAGACAAAAATTGTCCTATACTCATCTTAAACTCCGAGCATGTTAGTGAATCATTACATGAAACACAATTTTGTCAAGAGAAGTGAACAAGGTCCAAAAACAGTCTCTAATAGTCTATGAGGTTCCACTGCTTGTTCTGTAAAGATTCAGTCAGTAGGAGTTTGTTGCAGTGCTGATTGTGCTGTCCTCTTGCTCCCTGGATCCCAATGATTACCTATCAGCAGGTCTTCATAATCTGCATGAAAGAGAGAGAGTAGTTTCTGTTTCTCAATGATTTAAGCAATTCTAATATTTGGAACACCCATATTTTCTAGCAAGATTGAGTTCATTATATGACTGGGTGTGTCATTTGTATGGAGAGGACTGAGGACCAGTTGTAGGTTGAGCAGCTGCATATTTGGCAAGTAAATCAGCCACATGATTGCCCTCCCTATATATATGGTGTAGGACTATACCATGCAACTGTGCATGCATATCAGAACATAAGCTAAAAAATTCCCAATTTCCTATGTGAGGGTTCTGGATTGTCCTTACAGCCTGGAGACAATAACTTTCCAATGTAAAGGAAGGCATGATGGTTTTCCCTATTTGAATACCTAGCTGAACTGCCATCAGTTCAGCATGAAGAGGAGAGATGGCTATGCATTTTTCCAGAAAAATTGATATCACTTGCCTAGAGGTGTCTCTAGCTATAAGTCCTATTCCAGTTGCACCATTTGAATATGAGGCATCAACATTAACTTTGATACCAAGATCAGGAGGGATCCACCTAATTGCTCTAGCTACTTTTGGCTTTTTGTGTCTCAGGAAGGGGACCAGACCAGTCAGTAATAGATCTCCATGCTTAGCTGCATTACCAACTAAGGGAAATGCTGTAAAAAATTGGGATACTTTTTTGGCTATTAGCAGGAGTATTTCAGTGTGAGAGTCTAGCTGGTTTTTAAATAGTAGTTTATTCCTTCTACACCACAAGAACCATATGCTTGTGATGATAGTAGAGATAAACACTATGGTGTGAGTTTTAGTGGTTCCCTTAAAAGCCAAGTAATAAGCAATCCTGTGCTTGAAAGATCGGAAACTAGGTACTGGCACTTGGAATACTGTGTGAACAAAGTTAAAATGGCTATATTTTTTTCACACCTATTAAAGAAGTGATCTACAGTATCCCCATTTCCACAGAGTGGACATTTAGATGCTAAGTTGATCCCAAATTTAATAAGTATGTCATCAAAAGGAACAATGCCATTAACCAATCTCCAAATTAATATTGACATTTGTATTGGAATATATTTGCTCCATACCTTTTGAATTTGGTGAAGATCTGAAGATTGTACTCTCAGCTTCCTGTAGGTGGATTTGATTGAAAATTGGTCTGTTATGTCTGGCTTCCATATCAGCACATCATCATGGCTATGCTGGATTTCAGCTCCCTGCAATTGTGAGATTAAATTGGTAGCCATGTGTGGCTCCAATGCAGGCATTACCTGCAATTTGTTAGCACAGAAATTAAATACACTAAGTTTAGGAAAAGGTATAGGAACCCCTGTAGGCCATTTATAGAAGAGAGCTCCATCTCCAAGCCAATTTGCATCCCAAACTGAAACCTGTCCCTTTCCAATGAGCACCTTAGAGTGTTTATTTGACCATTCAGTGACTGAGCATATTCTCCTGCATGTGTGTGAGGTTTTGTATCCAGCTGGAGCCTTCCAGAGAAAGTCAGTCCATAGGGATTGGTTCTTTTGCAGTTTCCACCACAGTTTGCAAGAGAAGGCTGTGATGATGGCTCTAATGTCCCTAAACCCTAGGCCATTTTCATTTCTTGACATAGCCATTATACTCCACTTCCTCCAGATCTTTCTTTGTCCCATTTCAGATTCTCCCCAGAAAAATTTTGCAGCCATGACCTCCATTTTTTTGATGACTGTCTCAGGTGGCTTGAGGACAGCAAAGTAGTGAGTTGGAACTGAGAGGAATACATAATTAAGTTGTATAATCCTCCCAGCATAGGTTAACCACCTGTTCTTCCATCCAGTAAGCATCCCCTCCATTCTTTCAAGAAGAGGCTGATAGTAGCAGATCTTGTTTTTGCCACTGAAAATTGGTACACCTAAGTATAGGAATGGTAGCTTGCCCTTTTTCATCCCTGTCTTTCTTTTGATCATTCTGGTTCTAATTTTTTTGGCATTTCTGTGCACAAAAAACTCAGATTTTTCAAAATTTATCTTCTGGCCTGAGGTGATTTCATATGCATTCAGAAACTTTTTTACCCTTCTCAGATTCCTTTTTGAAGACTTTGAGAAAATAACTGTATCATCAGCATACATCAAATGTGTGCTGATTTGGGTGCCCCTTGGCATTATGAAGGTTTATATATATTGCAACTGTATAAGTTTCCTGAGACCCCTAGAGAAGGCTTCAGTAGCTATATTGTATAGAAATGGGGAGAGGGGGTCTCCCTGCTTAATACCTCTAGAAGAGAAGAAAAAGCCAGTTGCAACACCATTAATGAGCACTGAGAACCATGATGCTTTTATATTCTGCATAATAACCTTCACTGTGAGACCATTAAATCCAAATGCCAACAAAATAGAGTTTAAGAAGCTCCATGAGATCCTGTCAAATGCTTTCCTCAGGTCAAGCTTAAAAATGATGTTGTTACTGTCAGGGCTCTTATTCCGAATTCTAACCATTTCCTGCATATGCAAAATATTGTCTGCAATATCCCTCCCTTTCATGAATGCAGATTGCTCCTGAGAAATCAATTTCTCCAGTAATGGCTTCATCCTTTCCATCATCATTTTTGAGAATACTTTGCTAGTTTGAAAAGCTAATGGGTCTAAACTCAGAGAAGGAGCTAGGGTTTTGATTTTTTGGTATTAAAGTGAGCCATGTACTGGCAAGGGCTCTTGGCATTTATGTTCCATTCAAAAATTCATGTGCTGCTGACAACATATCATGCTTAATCACCTCCCAGCAATGAGTAAAAAATTGACCATTGTAACCATCAGAACCAGGAGCTCCATTTTTATTTAGACCAAAAATTGCCTGTTTCAGTTCTTCCTCATCAACTGTTTTTAATAGCCTTTCATTATCCTCCTCAGTTATGATATTAGGGATCAGATCCATGAAGTATTGGAGGTATCTCCCAGAATGATCAACTGAGTCATCATTAAACAAATGAGAAAATGACAGTTTTGGTGCCCAGATTTTGAGCAAATGTTAAGTTTGATTCCTACTTTTTGAAATGGTTCAAAAATGGTTCCCAAGTTTTGATGAAATGTCCCAAATCGGTTGATGATTGGCCATCAACGGTTTCTACCCCACCACTGCCTCCTCTGCACAACCATCACCACCCCGAGTATTCACTGCCATAGAGCCGCCTCACGCCCACCGACGGAAACCATCCTTTTTTTCACCTATTGCCCACCACCGTCGGAGTTTCTCCACTAGTCAGCCCACTACCCGACGCGGGAGCTCATGACCACTTCGTTCTGACATTCATCCCTTAAAAACCATCCAAAATCCAATACACTAAACTCCAACCACAAAATTGCGGTGGTGGTGGATGGTGGAGATGCAGTTGTCGGTGTCGGTGTCGTGTCGATGATGATGACTCTGTAGTGGTGCCCATCGGAGATCAATCTTGGCTGGCATCGTGGTAGTGAGAGTCGATCATTCTCGGCCTAAGTGACTGAGCGTCACTCTGCTGCCGGCTCAGCCCATCACCGACTTCACCACCTCTTATATGTGCATTAGTTGCGCCTTTGCCAGCATTTGGGGTGGCCGGAATTTAGGGCTTAGCCCATCACTCTGTTCCATATCATCACGATCCGCCGGAGTCCTCGGCGGCAATGCCCAACACATAGACCCAAGGAGTAGAAATGGGGTACTCCGACTGCTGGTTGTGCCAGTGGCGGCCGTACTGGGCGTGAGAGCAGCTCTATTGTAGTGGGGTATACGGGGGTGGTGATGACTATGCAGAGGAGACAGTGGTGGGGGGAAACAGTCAATAGTCAATCATCAATCGATTTGGGAACCTAATTGGAACATTTAATCAAAATTTGGGAACCATTTCAAAAAGTGGGAACTAAGGTTGACATTTCAGCACAAACTGGGCACCAAAACTGTCATTTTCTCTTAAGCAAATTCTGAAAAAAATTCACTCCCTCAGTGCTAATAAGCAAAGGATCTGAGATCCAGTTCCCACCACTGTCCTTTATCTTGGTTATTTTTCCCCTTGATTTTTTCCCTGACCACTTTGTGGAAAAAATTGGTGTTTGCATCACCCTCTCTTAGCCATCTGACATTTGCTCTCTGCTTCCAAAATGCTGCATGTTCTTTCTGTGCCCTAATCAGCTTGGCCATACCCCTATTCAGTGCCATTTTATTCGTATCTTCACCTGATTCCTGGTATCTGATTTCCAAGTCACAAAATGCCTATTCTGCCTTATCTATATTACTGTTAACATAACCAAACTGCTCCCAGTTCCAGTTTTTAAGGACCAACTTTAGCCTTTTGAGCTTACTGACAATTCTTCTCATTCCTAATTCTGCACAGTCCAAATTCCAATTTACCTCCACTAGGCTCATAAAATCATCTCTAGAGGTCCACATATTCTGAAATCTGAAGGGTTTAGGTACATGTATTTCTGAGGATTGGATAGCTAGGATTAGGGGGTTATGATCAGATGTATTTCTATTTTTCACCAGAGTTGAACTATGTGGGAAGAGGTCATTCCACTCACCATTGCTAAGACCCTTATCCAACCTCTAAAGTAGCCTATCCTCTATGGATCTATTATTTGTCCAAGTGAATATGTTACCCACTGTTTTAACTTCCATCAGGTCTTGGCATGATATGAAGTTATTGAAGCCTCTAATGCTTCTGGCAGAGGGGGGTTCCTACCTTTCCTTTCACTAGTTGCTGTGATGGCATTGAAGTCACCAATATATACAGTAGGGACACTAGGTAAGAGGTTTAAATCTGCCCATACTTCCTCCCTAAACTTCTAGTAACTTTAGCATATACAAAGCAACAGTTCCAAATAATACTACACATTGATTTCTGTACAGAAATTAACATATATTGATCATAATGTTGAATTGTGTGAATATGTAAATTATTGTTCCAAAAAAATCCATATTTTAGCATGCTGTGCAGATATGGCATGATGAAATTGTAAGTCAAATTACAGTTGTGTTAAATCAGAGCTAAGGTGCATTGGTTCTATTATGCAAAGTAGATCAATGTTATGAGTTCTAATTAGTGATTGTAATTTAATGAGTGATGTAGTGTAACTCCTTATATTCCATACAAGAAAATTACCATAAACATTGTAACTAATCATTGACTAGTTTTTTTGGACTTTTGTGATGATCTCAGCCATTGCTCAACAGTTTTAACTCCCTCTATCATACCTCTTTTAGATTTCTTTTTAGCAGGTATGGTAGTTGAAAGTTTGTTACCTGTATTGCTCACTTCAGTGTCAGATAGAAGGTTGTTCGGTGCTTATTTTGAAATCCAGTTCATTGGCTGCCTCTTCATAATTCCCAGAACTACTATCATCTTCATAATCCTGCAAAATGTGAAAGCTGTTAGTGGTAACCACCTCAGTTGGAGGATGGTAGAGAACTAGTGCCAGTTTGTTGGTGATTTCAGTGACTGGGTGTATGGGGGATGCTTTGTGGATATTGATATCATCAAAGGAGTAAAATGAAGGTTTAGATGGGGTTTTGATATGAGCTTGGCTATTTATCAGTGCCATGGAGGCTTTTATAGAGCTGGCTGTATTGTCTTGGGATGGGTGAGTGTGTGTACTTTCATTGCTCAGTTCCTGGGGAGTGGCAAGTATCAGTTGCTGGTCAGTGAGATTTTTTGGAGGTTTTGCTCTATGGAGATTGATCCTTAAGTGCTGGTTTGTGTCAGCAAGACCTTGTTCTTCTGTGGCCTTGTGAGACTAGAGGTGTTAGGATGGGGGGCTTTCTTCCAGTCCTGACCATCATTTCCTTCTTTGTATATCTTTCTGCCATGAAACGTTTTCAATTCAGGATGCAGAAAACCACACTTTTGATCCTCATGGCCAATGCGTTTGCAGTAAGTGCAATAGTAAGGGACATTCTCATACTCAATTTCACATTCCACATATTTATTTGGCGCACCTATAATGATGGATGATTGAAGTGGTTGCAGCAGATCGACCTCAACACAAATCTTGATTGCTGAGGGCCTAGACAATGATGCAGTGGCCGCATCCATCTTCACAAAGGTTCCAATTTGATTCCCTATGTCTTCTATAGCTGAGGACTTGTAGTATAGAATTGGGGCTTTATGGATGGTAGCCCGGACCGGCACCACTGAGGACTCCGTGTAGGTGGAGAAGTCCGGCGACCACTTCAATATCTTCATGGGCTTCCCGTTTATGCTGATGAACGCTCGCAGCCAGAATTTGTGGTAATCCTCCCTCTCTTCAAGACGGATTAAGATGTGTCGGTAGTCCAGGGAGCTAATCGGGTATTTTCCGGCAATTCCCATGACCTGGAATGCTTTATGGACAAACTCCATTGCTGGTTTGCCGTTAGTAAACTTTCCAATCAGGGCGTTTCCGTAGTTGGCAGCGAAGGTTTCTATGGCTTCTGGAGCATATATACAGGCTATCTTTCCGTTTAATCTGTGTGAAATTGGCCGGAGTTCGAAATTGGAAGGGAGAATTGATGCTAAGGGCTGGCTTTTTGGTGCTAGGGCGTCCCAGAAAGATTTTACGGTAAGATCGCCGCCGTCCCCAGGCGGTGGAGCCGCCATGGGGGAGACGTTACAGAGCTGTTATTTTGTCAGCAGGCTGATAACGGTCTGATTATGTGGTTGAAAACTGAAATAAATGGTGGCGCGTGTGGCTTTGATTATGAAAGAAGTGAGAGCGAGAAAGCGATTTTTTGTATGAATGGTATGAATTAAATTGAGCCTAGTTTTATTAAAGGGTTGGTACGTAGTTTTATTCTCGTTATCTTTCCTTATGTTTTTGCTTTTCGTTTATCTTTTACGTTTATCTGTTTCGCGTTCGTTATAATTATTCCCTTTACGTAATTTATGATTATTTGTTATTTTTAATTATAAACTTACTATATAACTTTTTTAAAGAAAAAATTAATTATTCTTTTAAAAGATAAAATTACAAGAACTAAATTATGTTCATTATTTTTATTAACTTCTTTATGTTTTATATTATTTATTGATTGAATTGAACTATACTTAATTAATGAAACGAAACTAAAATTTAAGTACAAATTAAATTGAGTAAAATTATATTTTCGAAGCTTATGTATGTTTTTATATATATATATATATATATATATATATATATATATATTCCTAAAGGGAACTAGAAGACTTATTGTTCCGGTCAATAAATAAATTAATTAAAAGAATTAAAAAGGATGAAACTACGCAGTTTTGACCAACACCGCCACATAACCACCGCAAGTTCACCAAATTTTGGCACCTATCATTTTTGTATATTCTTTTTTGGTTTCTTTCATTTAATAAATACATAAGTTTTTCCTTTTTTATCTTGCTAAAAAGGAATTAGCGTGATATTTACATATGATTCACTATAGAGAAATCTCCTCCTTGTGATTCTTCGAAAAAAAGGAACTACTTTTTTTCAGTTTAATATTAATTCACATCTGTTCATATTCCATATATAATTCTTGGGATTGTTTATTTTTTATTATCCTTTTTTGACATTCAATTAAATATTTTGATATCATATATTATAGTATAGGCTAATATAATGACTTACTTGGTATCACAACTATACACACTAAGATAGATTAACTATGCATGCAACTATAATTTTCTAACTTACAAACAGTAAGATAAGATCAAATCATAATCAAATATTTTAATATATATATATATATATATATATATATATATATTTGATAAATGATATATATATATATATATTTGATAAATGAAGGAAAATATGTCAAGTCCAACTATATACAGCAAACATGCAATGAAGAAAAAACATAAATATATGTATTACCATGCCATAAATAAATAAAACAAGAAGAAAAAGAAACAAAATGAAATATTATATTTACGTGCAATGAAGAATAAAATGAAATATATATTATCATACAAAATGTATAGAAAGAGAAAGGGAAGCTACTATGCTTACAGTACACCTTAAATATTTCTTTTGTCCTCAACATATTCTCCATTTTACTTTTTCCTATGCGTAAATGATTTACTGGTTTTACCATTTATTTTTATTTCAGCCGTATGCAATATTCGTTATAAATCTTACAAATTATTCGTATATATCACAATAGCGTAATTATGGTATTAATATATTTAAATTTACTGTCAAAATATAATTATTTGGGTTATATAAACCCTAGACATGGCCATCTCCTTCTTCGCCGTCACACCACATCTCACAAATCTTTAGAAATTTTAATGTTGCTGATCATTTATCGGTTTCTTCTCAAGAAGGCGATGAGAATGGTGAAGATGATTCAGAGCCTGAAAATATGAAGATACTCGAGATTCCTGAAAGAATGGTGGTACCATCTTCTGAGAAGAATGATGATGTGATTCCTGTTAAGGAGAAATCCAGGAGGTACCATCGCCGCGTTTCTTTTCTAAATTGCTTTTCTGAATTGTTCCCCTCAGCACACACAGTTATTGCTGATTTCCAGGTGCCGGTTCTTTTTCTTTAAAATATGTACTAATTCTTTAACTGTTTTCACTGTTTTCTGAGCTGCCTAGAATTTATGAACTTGTTTATGTTCTTCAAGAACAGAAATACTAATCATCTGTGCTAAAAGCAAATGTTTAGCAGTCAATGATTCTTTTTTTTCTTTATATACTATATTAATTTTTGGGCCAAGATTGATGCTTTCACTATTGGAGAACTGATCCTAGACGGCACCATTGGACGGCGGTAGGCCGATTTTAGACCTTTGCGCCTTCCGTCTGGAATTAGGAACTCAAAACCTCGTAGTATGACTGTATGAAGTATTTGTAGATGGATTCGAACTCGAACTCCGTGTTCGGATGGTTTCGAACTCGAACTGCGGTTTATTTTAGGGTTTCTAAATCGAAAATAATGAATAATCTGATATGAACCACAATAGAGTCTCTAAGTTTACTGTAGGATGTTGATTCCCGTGACAGTTTCGAAATCGAAAGTACATAAATCGGTCAATCTTTGATTTCGAAGGGCAAAGGTTCCAGGTTTGTTTGTAACAGAGATCTTTAGAAATTGTGTCTCAGGTCCTATGGTTTCAATATTGTAAAGCACCTGTCGTCGTGAATGTATGTATTTGGTGGTGTTATCTCTACTGTTAACTTTTACTGTCCTTTAGTTAATTTACTTCTTGCTAATTATAGAGCAGTTGGTTATCGGTTCAACACCTTTTCTTTGTAGTTTGTTAAACTTTCCATGTGAACAAGAGATGTAGTTTGGCTTAATTTGCTATTTTAATAAACAAGTAAACGTCCCCTAAAAAAAAAAGGTAAATGCAACGATCCACTTTCAACTTTTAATTTAATTTATGTTATATTTGAAAGAGGTAGTTTCGAATTCGAAGAATTTGAAATGACTGTTATATTTCACTGTAGATAAATCTCCTCCTTGGTGAGATGTCTTTTAGAAATCGGAAGGATCCCAAAATATTATTTTACTTGTGTTTCGATCAATCCATCTTGATCGGTAACGAAATATTACCGTGAAGGTAAATATTGTTAAAAGAATTATGCATGATATTGAGCGTATATTATATACCATAACTATTATGTTTATTATGGTATTAATATATTTTATTTGAATGTCTAATATTATCTAATCTTTTCTTATCTTTTTAACATGTTGTACATGAAACTAATCATTGTAAATATTAGGAATATAATTACAATACACAGTAGCATATATGCACTAAAATTTTGTACTACCTAACGTTGACATGTATTGCTAAGTAAGTTTATATTGAATGATCACGTGTTCTGAATTTTTTGTAATATAAATATTTAACCCATCACTTGGATTAATCAAAATCTCTAACCAAATTCTCATCTAATAATTTAATTTAATATCTAATACATTATTTTTCCAATATATTTCATATACATTATTTTATCATTTTTGTCGCAAATAAAATCACTTTCTAATAATATGGTAACAAAATTGAAAACGCATTACATCATTTATTAGTTTTAATGCTATTAATCTCTTTAAAAATATTAGGATTGTGAAATACTTTCTTTAATCTTTGATGATTGATTATCAAGATCACGTTTCAAAATTATTTTAATTGCCAGCCACACCATATATATACAAGGATTTTGGTCCAATTAAATTATTTTCATATTTACCTTCTTTGTTAAATTGTCCATCATTGCTATATTTATTTTTGGAAAATATGAATAGTTTTTATCTCTTTGAAAATTCATTAATGTTTGAATCGGTCTCCTGAGTGACCGTCTATATCATAGTAATATATAGACCAGGGACCACCCTGCAAATATAGTAAATATATGTACAATTTCGCGGGTCAAAAAATTGGATCAGGATCGGGTCATAACAAACACACCCATTTGCACCATTTTCGGCCACAAACGCGCCAATTAACCAAAGAAACAGCTTAGTTTCCTCATAAATCGAAAACCCCGCACACGCAAACACAGATCAGGAGACCGATCAGAACTCAAACGCAGATCAGAACGGCAAACGCGAGGAATATATTTGGAGCAAAAACACTGGATTTCACTGTGGTTTTAGCTACGGGCATGGAGATCCAAAGCAAGGTGAGTTCCCAATTGAATTTCCGATCAATTTTGATGTATAAATCAACAATTCGATGCATCAAATCCTTGCTAATTGATGTTTTTTTAATTTATAAACCACAGCTTTCAATAAGTGGCGAAGAAGTTGTAGATTCTTCTGTTACCGATCTAGGATCATGCGTAGATGACAAGGAAGATCGATCTTCATTAGCAATAGGTAAATACTGGAGTTCTGTTTGATACTGGATGTTTGTTTTAGTTTTCAGTTTGTTTTATCTGTGAAAAGTGTCGTGTTTAGGTTGGGATCTGATGTGTTTAGCATTAAAAACTGGATTTGAATGTGTGAGCACTATGTATATCTGTTGAAATGCTTGTCTGTGGAAAGTGGACTGTTTAGTATGAAATCTGATGTATTTAGTATGAAAATTGGGTTGGAAAATGTAAGCACCATGAATAAAACTTTTTGAAATGCATGTTTGTGAAAAGTGGGCTGTTTAGGATGGAATCTGAACTGTTTAGCATGAAAACTGGATTTGAATGTGTAAGCATCATGGATATCTGTTGAAATGCATGTCTGTGGAAAATGGACTGTTTAGGTTGTGATCTGATGTGTTTTACATGAAAACTGGGTTTGAAATTTTAAGCACCATGAAATAATACTTTTTGAAATGCATGCTTGTGAAAAGTGCCCTGTTTAGGATGGAATCTGAACTGTTTAGCATGAAAACTAGGTAACAATGCTGATCTGCCTGATTTGGAGGACGTTGATCTTAGGCAGAGTTTTGATGGACTCAGTGCTAGAACCCTTGAAGAGCTAGAAGCACTTTACAAGCTGCATGCTAAAGCAATTGGTTTTTGCTATAGAAAATCAACAAGTAGGAGAAATCATGAAGGCGTTCACTGCGAACAATATTTTAGTTGCTCTTGTGCAGGAAAGCCTAAAAAAGAAACCACCCAAACACCGCCTACCCCAGTCCTACTCTTAGATGAACCTGAAAGTTCAACATCAAAGAAAAGAAAAAGAAAGCACAAGGAGTATCCGATAACCAAGACAGAGTGCAAGGCTTCACTTCGTGTAAAGCTGGTTGATGGAATTTTCCATGTCAAACATCATATTCTGACGCATAATCATGCTTTGCTTAGGCCCAAATGGATGCAGTTAAGCAAGAAGCGAGCGCCGAATCACTCCAGCAATAGCCAAGGTAAAAATAGGATTGTTTCAACGTAAAAATGTTTAGCACAGATTGCTATATTTTAAAACTTTGTGAGGCTGTGTTTGTTTCAGGTCATAATGGGGATGGAAGATGCTGGAATGAAACCAACTGATGGATACAACTATCTCACATATTTAGCGGGAGGAGATGAGGCAGTGGGTCATGAACTCAGGGACCAAATCAATTTTGTTGGAAGACTCAGAATGAAAGAGATTGAAAAGGGCGATGCAAAAACATTAATAGCAACTCTAGAGGAAAAGAATAAGAACCAAGAAGGTTTTTTCTACAGAGCTTTGAAAACGGAAGATGAAAACAGGTTGAAAGCTGTGTTTTGGAGGGATTCTATGATGCAAGAAGATTGCAACATTTATGGCGACTGTGTAATACTCGACACTACCTTCAAAACAAACAGGTAAAATTGAAAACTGATGTGTTTAGGTTAGAAACTAGAGTGTTTATTTAGAAAACTGTTGTGTTTGCAACTAGTGGAAAACTGTTTAGTATTAACTGTTTAGAAACTGGTGTGTTTATATTATAAAAAAGTGTATTTACATTGAAAACTATAGTCTTTACAGAATGTTTTATGAAATAGTGGGAGGTCGTCGTTATACCTCTCCAAAAATACAATTTATACTCACTCACAAGCTCTACACACAACTAAGCATATAGTGGCAAGTAAGGTTCGTATCCACAGAGAAGAGGAGATTTTCAAGTATCTCAGATAGATTTACTACTCTAACTACTATAAAATGACTATAATATCATATATATATAAAAGCGATGTAAATAGGGGGGGGGGGGAATTTGGAGTTTGGTTGTAGAAAACACTACAATGTTATGCTAGCTATAGCTTAAGATCACAACTAAACTATATAAAAGATAGATTAACAATGAGATTATTAGACTTGGAGGCATTCGATTTCAACTTTCGACTCGAGATTAATCCTTGAACTACAACACATTGCGTTTTAGGGTTTACGATTACTTATCGAGATTACCTACTTTCGAAAGCGAAAATAGATAATCAATCTCTCGTTTATAACCAAGAAATAATGTAGCATTATTTCAAAGTTCTCACCTCTAGATATAACAAGTGAAAACACTATATTCAATCTAGTGATGGCATTGGATATGAGAATCGATAAAGATGTAAGCAAGGCAATTGAACACTAGATAGGGAACAATGGATGAAAGCATACAAAGCACTATTCCTCTTAGCTCTAATCATCAATTAGGCAAAATGGAAGCATTCTACCCATGGCTTTAGCAAGTATTCAACACATTCTACAATTAGGAAGATAGCCCAATCAATTCATGCATCAAATTCATAAGAAATCATTACATTCAATTGCTAATCACAATATTCATAAACAATGCATAAAGAGTTCTCATAATCAAAGATCGAAAGTCTACATCGAATGCTCCCAAGAGTTGTTTAGCCTACTACAATCATATTAATCATACAATACAAACCCATAGATTCAAAGAGATGAAAAGATGAAGAAGAGAATGGAACTAGAGAGTTTCTTAAGCTAATTTTCGAACCCCTAAGATATGGGGTGGAGAGAGCTTTTTATACTCTCTAAAAGATAAGAAGAAGTCAACTTGCAGCACTGCAGGGGCCGTGCACTGGTTGTGAAGGGCCATGCAGCAGTGCAGGGGCCATACAACAGTTTAGGGGCCATGCACCAGGTAGAGCACTGGTTGTGAAAGGCCATGCACTACCCCATTGTTGCTTCTTTCGGAGAGTTCCGGTTCTACCTTTTTGGAAAGGCCTTCATCTTCATGTTTGATCACCATTGTGTCGCTTTAATCTTCAAGTACCTGTAGAGTGATGAAATCATGGCATATGGCATACAATTTCCATACATCACTCTACTCTCAAAACGGAAACAAGTATCAACAATTATGCCAAATTAGCACCATTAGAAACCATTTCCAAGTGCAACAAACATGGTATAACTTGAGCTCATCAAATCCCCCACACTTAGACTCTTGCTCGTCCTCGAGTAAATCACCCAATGCACTCCCTCATAATAAGAATCTCACAACATACCCCACTCTACTTTTTACATCTCCTCTTCTTAATCACTTAAGGTCCTCTAAATCGAGAGTCAAAGATCAAGCTTTGAAGTTAAGGAACCTTCCCTCCTAGGGTCTACCCATGTGATCGACTCCAACGATCCACATCCCCCTAAAAATGCATCTCCAATCATAAATCTACCCCAATGTAGTGGACTTATAACGATCCCCATCCGATAAAATCGGATAGTCCACCACATATCCTAAGGGTGTCTCTCTACATCACCAATGCTCGAAAGAATAATGTAGGCACCATCTAACATGCCAATCTACTCATACAACAAATATATCATGGCACCACAACCTCCACTAGGCATAGAAAAATGATATGGATACATCAACGTCCATAACTATCCTAGTACACATTCATCCTCTAGAGTTCTAAGCACTTACAATCATAAAATCATATCAAGAATGCTTAAACTATACTCCAAAACACAACCATCCCACTAAACAAGTTCACCTCAAAATGAAATCTTTGGAATAATAAGAACAAAACCTCTCCTTTTGCCTATGTGCCTTTCGGTTTTCACATAGCCTCTCTAATTTTTTTTTTTTTTACAAGAAAATGAAAAATATATACACTACAAAGAGGAGTTACGAGGAATCTCTCCCCCCACACTTAGACCAAACATTGTCCACAATGTGCAATAGGACAAGCATAATGAATGTAAAAGTATGAGAGGGGAGACTCACAACTAGGACCGTGAAGGTCCGGCATCAGGAGAACCAAAGAGGTGTCGGGCATGGCGGCGCTCATCCTCACGCCGCTGGCGTCTGGTAACTGGACAGATGGAGGGCTGGTGGTGGGGGTACACTGATTGGAACATCTCCGAGAGGCTATCAACGTCATCTTCCAGGCATTCCTGACCCCTGCGAAGGTAATCCATTTGCACACAGAGTTGTTGATGGTTGTAGTTCACTGCGCCCTCCAGGGTACCAAGCACGGTGGTAATGCGTGTGGTGGCTCGGAGAAACTCCGATATCATGAGGGGGTCCACTCCACCACTGGAAGCTCCAGGATCGGCATCAAAAGGGTCGGGTACCACAGGGTCCGGTGTAAGAGCAGGTCTAGAGCTTCTTGAGAGGAGGCGGTGGTGACTGGCCGGAGCAAGTGGTCGGAGCAGGGACTAGGCGGAGAAGAGACTGGTCGGAGAGGTGATGTGTCGCCGGTGGAGACGCGGCGGCAGTGCATTGGAGAATCACCGGAAACAGAGGCGGCGGCGATCGGGTGGCGGCCGGAGAACAGACAGAGTGATAGTCCGGAGATCCGGATTCCGGCGGTGAGGTCCTAGCAGAATCCGGCAGCGGCAATCGGGTCTGAGCGAGGTCTGAGCGGGGTGGTTACGGAGCAGTCACGGCGGCGACCAGGTGGTGTAGATCGGGGATGGGTGATGGCGGAGACAAACTGGTGGGGGTGGTGCCGCCGATCGGTGGAGATAAGGATGACGGCGGGGATAAGGCGGTCGAAGAAGTGCAGAGGAGCGGCGACGGGATGGTGGGCTGTGGTCGGTGGAGGTGCAGAGAAGCGGACGGCGACAGGATCAGAGATGGAGGCGGAGTCGCGCCGGCCGGAAAGTGGTGGTGGTGGGCTTCGGTGGGGAGTGAGCCAGACGGCGAGGATGCCTGGTGGAGGAGGTCCAGACGCGGCGGTGAAGTCAGGCCGGTCGGAGATGAGTGGTGGTGGGGAGGTGGCGGGGCGATGGCGGGGTGGTGGCGGGGCGGTGGCGGGATGGTGGCGGGTGTGAGTTGGGAGTGGATAATGGGTGGTTGTGAATGGGTAAATGGAAGAGATGTGGTTTGTAGGGGTAAAAGTCAACTGGGTCAACTGGGTCAACCGAGTCAACTGGGCAAAATTGCAAGGACCAAACACTAGGTCCAACACTCTTCAAAGGGCCATGCAATTAAGGCATGAAATGTGCTCCCGGGAATCACCGCATGGCCCGTGCGGTAGGTATAGCGAAATAGTTCTGATTAACCAAGGCTCATGCGCCTTTTTTTTTTTTTTTTTTTTTTTTTTGCAACAATCGTCCTTGCAACCACCCTTGCTTTGTACCTGAAAAATCATAAACACATACCCCGTGTAAAATCAACTAAAAGAGAATTAGTGATAAATATAAACAATAAAAAGAAAAATATCATATAAAAGGGTAACATATCGTTCAAGATAATATGAAAAATAAAGAACGATCAAAACCGGTTTATTTAACGTCGTCGGCACGACTTACCTCCAATGAAATCACTTATAGGTCGGCTCGGTGAGATGCATCTCATCAAGGATTTCCGAATTAAAGTTTTCACAATATGGCTTCAAGCGTTGGCCATTCACTTTCAAAACCTTGGAGGTGGCTTCACTCTTGATATCCACCGCACCATGTGGATATACTTTCACAACTACGAATGGTCCCGTCCATCGAGACCGCAATTTACCGGGAAATAGACGAAGGCGAGATAGAAATAGGAGTACTTTTTGACCAACCTCAAAGTTCTTCCTAATGATCATCTTATCGTGCCATGCCTTCGTTTTCTCTTTATAAATAGCGGAGTTCTCGTAGGACTCGTTCCTTAGCTCCTCCAACTCTTGTAGTTTTAATTTCCTTTCATTCCCGGCTTCATCTAGATTGAGGTTGAACTCTTTGATCGCCCAATAAGCCTTGTGTTCCAACTCCACCGGTAGATGACACGGTTTCCCAAAAACTAATCGATATGGAGACATACCGATTGGTGTCTTAAAAGCCGTCCTATATGCCCACAATCCATCATCTAACCAAGTACTCCAATCCTTTCGAGTCGGTTTAACCGTCTTTTCAAGGATGGACTTGATTTCCCGATTGGAAATTTCGGCTTGCCCATTAGTTTGTGGGTGATAGGCGGTGGAGGTCTTGTGGTTTACAACATACTTCTTCAACAATACGGCGATGGTCCGATTACAAAAGTGGGTACCCCGATCACTAATCAATGCTCTAGGAATCCAAAACCTAGAGAAGATGTTTGCTTTGATAAACTCTGCAACCACTTTAGAATCATCAGTTTTAGTGGGGATTGCCTCAACCCACTTTGACACATAATCAACCGCAAGCAAGATATATTTGAAACCGAAAGAGTTAGGAAAAGGACCCATAAAATCAATACCCCATACATCAAACAATTCACAATATAAGGGAGCAGTTTGGGGCATTTCATTACGAGACGAGATATTCCCTACTCTTTGACATTTATCACAAGATTTGCAAAAGCTATATGCATGCTTATTCAAATTAGGCCAATAAAAACCACAATCAAGCACTTTTCGAGCAGTTCTCCTAGCACCGAAATGACCACCACATGCATAAGAATGACAAAAGGTGAGAATAGAGTTAACCTCACTATCGGGGATGCATCTCCTCACAACTTGGTCGGAGCAATGTTTCCATAGATATGGATCATCCCACACATAGAATTTAGCATCATGTTTCAACCTATTCTTCTGAGCAGTGGTGAAACGAGGATGAAATTTGTTAGCAACTAGAAAATTCACAATGTCAGCATACCATGGAAGAGAAACACTAAGAGCAAACAATTGCTCATCCGGGAATTCTTCTCGAAGACATTCTTGTTGCACATTTACCTCGACTCCAAGCCATGGCACTAGGCGGCTCAAGTGGTCGGCCACAAGGTTTTCGTCACCCTTCTTGTCCTTTACTTCCAAGTTGAATTCACTCAAGAGTAAAATCCATCGAAGCAACCTTGGTTTCGGGTCTTTCTTCGTCATTAAATAACGAAGTGCTGCATGGTCAGTGCAAACAATAACCTTGGTACCAAGCAAATAAGACCAAAATTTTTCAAGTGAGAAAACTACCGCTAACAATTCTTTCTCTGTGGTAGAATAATTACTCTGGGCCTCATTAAGAGTCATGGATGCATAATAGATGGCATGGGGCACTTTTCCTACCCTTTGACCTAATACCGTGCCAACGGCATAGTCACTTGCATCACACATAATTTCAAAGGGAAGAGACCAATTAGGAGGTTGAATGATGGGGGCGGACACAAGCATAAGCTTTAAACAATCAAATGCCCTCTTACAACTTTCATCCATCACAAATTCTACATCTTTTTGTAACAACTTACACAAAGGAGAAGCAATTTTTGAGAAATCATGGATAAAACGGCGGTAGAACCCCGCATAACCAAGAAAAGAACGAACTTCACGCACACAAGTAGGGTAAGGTAAAGTTTGAATTGTATCAATTTTAGCTTCATCTACCTCAATACCCTTAGAAGAAACCACATGACCTAACACAATACCTCTTTCAACCATAAAATGACATTTCTCGGAATTTAGAACAAGGTCAAACTCAATGCATCGTTGAAGAACTAATGACAAATGTTCCAAACAATCATCAAAAGAGTTTCCATGAACGGTAAAATCATCCATAAAAACTTCAATAAATTTTTCAACATATTCCGAGAACATGCTTACCATGCACCTTTGAAAAGTCGAGGGTGCATTGCAAAGCCCGAAAGGCATGCGTCGATAAGAAAACATACCATAGGGGCATGTGAATGTGGTCTTCTCTTGATCTTCTGGCGCGATCGGCACTTGGAAATAACCTGAATAGCCATCAAGAAAACAATAGAAAGAGTGCCCTGCAAGCCTTTCAAGCATTTGGTCAATAAATGGCAATGGAAAATGATCCTTTCTAGTTACCGCATTCAACCTCCGGTAGTCTATGCAAACTCGCCATCCATTTTGAACACGAGTAGGGACCAACTCTCCCTTTTGATTCTCTACCACAGTGACTCCGGTTTTCTTAGGGACCACATGTATTGGGCTCACCCATTTGCTATCGGAGATTGGATAAATTATCCCCGCATCTAGCAATTTGATCACCTCGGCTTTCACTACCTCCATCATGGGTGGACTCAACCGCCTTTGAGGTTGTCGCACGGGTTTAGCATCATCCTCCAACAAAATCATATGCATGCAAGTGCTTGGACTTATACCCTTGATGTCGGAAATAGTCCACCCTATGGTTTTCTTGTGCTCATGTAGCACTTTCATCAACTTGACTTCTTGCTCTTTGGTGAGTTTACTAGATATTATAACCGGAAGTTTCTCACTTTCACCGAGATAAGCATATCTAAGGTCTTGAGGTAGTGATTTCAATTCCACCACCGGAGACGTCTCAAGAGAAGATCGGTCACCCGATGCTCTCGAGTCGGAAAGACCTAAGATAGGCGTATCAAGGGAAAGCTCTTCATAAGAATCTAGTGCACTCACGCTTTCTTTCGCTCTAGACCCAACACTACGAAAGGTTGAGTCATTACTACACAAGCTTCTTTCAATAGCATTCAACAAGGGATCATGAGCACCATCCCTAAGAACATCTTGCACACAAATTTCAACCACATCAATAGCATTGCAAGAATGATCACCAATTGGGGATTCCATATCATCATGATTGTGAAATTCTATTTTATCCCCATCAAATTCCATGGTGAGTTTGCCATTAAACACATCAACCACGGCTCTTGACGTTTTCAAAAATGGGCGCCCCAATAGAATTGGTGCGGCATAGTTATCATGTTCCATGTCAAGAATGTAAAAATCCACGGGGAAAATCAACTTGTCGACTTTAACCAACACGTCCTCTACAATACCCTTAGGGTATGCACTAGAACGATCGGCAAGTTGAATTACCACCCCGGTTTTAAGTAAAGGACCAATGTTCAAAGATTTATATACCGAGAAGGGAATCAAATTAATTGATGCACCTAAATCTAGCATGGCTTTTTGAAAAAATATCCCTCCTATGGTACAAGGAATGGTAAACATTCCGGGATCACCACATTTAGGAGGGATTTTCTCTTGAAATAAAGCCGAGACATTAACATTCATCCCCTCCTTAGTGGCATCTTTTAAACGTTGCTTACGATTATTAGCACATAGTTCCTTCAAAAATTTAGCATATCTAGGAACTTGACTAATAGCACCGAGCAAAGGAATGTTTACCTCAAACTTACGAAAGACTTCGTAAACGTCCTTGTCAACCTCCTTCTTTCGAGTATCTTTCAATGCCTCGGGGTATGGGGGTTCCACTTCAAATGGTTGAGTCTCCTTCTTCTTCTTGTAAGGGGGAGAAAATGGAGGAGATGGTGGCTCGCCATTAGGTGATGTCCCTTGAACAAGTATCTCCGTTTCAACCCCTTTTCCCTTAAGGATCTTCTCTACACCCCGTTTCTCGACCCTTTCCTTGGCTTCCTTCATCAACACAATGTCATCCTTGGCCAATGTCTCTTCAACTACCTTGTTGGTCAAATGCTTCACCACGAACCCTTTCGTGGTCTCTTCTTCAACTATCACCTCGGGTTTATGCACCTCTTTCCCACTCCTCAAGGTTATAGCACTAGCATTCTCCCTTGGATTCATTTCGGTTTGTGCGGGAAGTTTACCGGAAGTTTGGGCTTTCAAATATCCCACATCGGTGGCTATTTGACTCATTTGCACTTCTATCGACTTGAACCGCCCATCATCCAAGGAATACCCCAAACTCACACCTCGTTCATGAGTTCTCTCTTCATACCTTCGAGAATTTTGAGGTCCTCTATTGTAAGATCGCTCTTGTCCTTGGTTTTGAGGGTATTGTTGAGGTTGGGATTGGTAGTGTTGGCTTTGATTATCTTGGTATCCTTGATACCCTTCACCTTGGTAGCCTTGATATCCCCCATAGCCTTGGTAATCTTGGGAATGTTGAAATCCTTGATCTTGGTAGCCTTGATACCCTTGATCTTGATATCCTTGATACCCCCCATAACCTTGGTTTCTAGGATAGTTTTGTTGGGGAGAAGCTCTATCGTAGGATCCACTACCTTGGCCTTGACTCCTAGGTGGTGCTCTATCATAAGATTGACTACCTTGACCTTGGTATGCTTGATTATTGGAGAAGGATTGTTGGCCTTGTTGTTCCTTCGTTTCATCTCTCCACCGAAAATTAGGATGATCCCTAGATCCGGGGTTGTAGTGTTGAGCATATGGGTCACTTCTCCTTTGAAATCCTCTATCACTACCTTGGCCTTGACCACCTTGATTTCCCCTAGGTCTATCACCTTGATAACCTCTACCACCTTGAAATCCTCTCCCACCTTGGCTTCCACCATAGAACCCTACGGCATTCACCTCTTCATCGTAGTATTCTTGAGTTTGGGGACAAGAGTCGGTGGAGTGGTTAAGAGAACATGTGTCACATGTCAAGACTTGTTGCCTCCTATTGCCTCCATGTTGTTTCCACCACTTTGAGCCACTACTAAACTTTTTACCGCAGCCGTGAGCTCTCTTATCTCCGCTTGAGTGGTACCATCTCCAGTTACTATGAAAACAATTGGTCTTGCCCTCCTACTTCTTCTAGGCCCTTCTTCTCGTGCTAGGCGCTCAAACAACTCCATAGCATCGGTGGATCCAATCAAAGAAATGGAACCAAGACAAGCGTTCTTCACTAACCGAGAATCTTGTTCATTAAGACCATTGTAGAAGAAGGAAACCAATTGAGGTTCGGTGTATCCATGATAGGGGCAACTTGCTACAAGCATTTGGAATCTCTCCCAATAGTCTTGGAAGCTCTCTTCTTCCTCCTGAAGAATGTTGCTAATGGCTTTAACTATCACCGAAGATTTAGAGGGGGGAAAGAACTTGTCAAGAAACCTTTCCTTCAATTCCGACACTGAGGTGATGGAGTTGGAGGGGAGACGACTCAACCACACCTCGGCTTTATCTTTCAAGGTAAAAGGGAAGGTTTTCATTTTAAAATGATCCTCATCGACTCCGGAGGGTTTCATGCTACTAGTAACTCGAAGGAAGGAATCGAGATGGTAGTTAGGATCATCGGTGTCTCGACCATAGAAGGATGGAAGTGCATGTATAACCCCCGACTTGATCTCACATTCGGTACCCGTCGAAAAGACGATACTCGATTGTTCTTGATCATAGGCTTGCCGCATATATCCCCTCATAGGAATGTTGGTAGGGGGGTTGTTGGTACGGTGGAAGGGATTGAAAAAGGTGTCACGGGGTGCTTCTTCTCCCGCCATGTTGGAATTGGATGGCTCACTTTCTGAAAAATTGTTGGAAGATATACTTTCTTGTGTACTCCTTCTAAGTTGTCGAAGAGTCCTAGTTAACTCGGAGTCGTAGTGCAAAGGGTCTTGGTTCGAGGAACGAGTACGAACCATGCACCAAGAGCTAGAGCAATACGTCTCCAAGAAAAAGAAACAAAACCAAAGAAAATAGAGTTAGAGAAAAACTACAATCAACACCTAAAAATACGCCTCGTCCTCGGCAGCGGCGCCAAAATTTGGGAGGTCGTCGTTATACCTCTCCAAAAATACAATTTATACTCACTCACAAGCTCTACACACAACTAAGCATATAGTGGCAAGTAAGGTTCGTATCCACAGAGAAGAGGAGATTTTAAAGTATCTCAAATAGATTTACTACTCTAACTACTATAAAATGACTATAATATCATATATATATAAAAGCGATGTAAATAGGGGGGAAATTTGGAGTTTGGTTGTAGAAAACACTACAATGTTATGCTAGCTATAGCTTAAGATCACAACTAAACTATATAAAAGATAGATTAACAATGAGATTATTAGACTTGGAGGCATTAGATTTCAACTCTCGATTCGAGATTAATCCTTGAACTACAACACATTGCGTTTTAGGGTTTACGATTACTTATCGAGATTACCTACTTTCGTAAGCGAAAATAGATAATCAATCTCTCGTTTATAACCAAGAAATAATGTAGCATTATTTCAAAGTTCTCACCTCTAGATATAACAAGTGAAAACACTATATTCAATCTAGTGATGGCATTGGATATGAGAATCGATAAAGATGTAAGCAAGGCAATTGAACACTAGATAGGGAACAATGGATGAAAGCATACAAAGCACTATTCCTCTTAGCTCTAATCATCAATTAGGCAAAATGGAAGCATTCTACCCATGGCTTTAGCAAGTATTCAACACATTCTACAATTAGGAAGATAGCCCAATCAATTCATGCATCAAATTCATAAGAAATCATCACATTCAATTGCTAATCACAATACCCATAAATAATGCATAAAGAGTTCTCATAATCAAAGATCGAAAGTCTACATCGAATGCTCCCAAGAGTTGTTTAGCCTACTATAATCATATTAATCATACAATACAAACCCATAGATTCAAAGAGATGAAAAGATGAAGAAGAGAATGGAACTAGAGAGTTTCTTAAGCTAATTTTCGAACCCCTAAGATATGGGGTGGAGAGAGCTTTTTATACTCTCTAAAAGATAAGAAGAAGTCAACTTGCAGCTGCAGGGGCCGTGCACCAGGTAGAGCACTGGTTGCGAAGGGCCATGCAGCAGTGCAGGGCCCATGCAGCAGTGCAGGGGCCATACAGCAGTGCAGGGGCCATGCACCAGGTAGAGCACTGGTTGTGAAAGGCCATGCACTACCTCATTGTTGCTTCTTTCGGAGAGTTCCGGTTCTACCTTGTTGGAAAGGCCTTCATCTTCATGTTTGATCACCATTGTGTCGCTTTAATCTTCAAGTACCTGTAGAGTGATGAAATCATGGCATATGGCATACAATTTCCATACATCACTCTACTCTCAAAACGGCAACAAGTATCAACAATTATGCCAAATTAGCACCATTAGAAACCATTTCCAAGTGCAACAAATATGGTATAACTTGAGCTCATCAAATAGGTTTAAATCTTATAAATGACATTTGGAACTGACTACAGTATTGACTATTTAGAAACTGGTGTGTTTATATTTAAAACTGGTGTGTTTACTTTAAAAACTGTTGTATTTACAGAATTTTTTTTTTCTGAAACAGGTACAATCTGATATTTGCTATGATACTTGGAATGAATAACAGCCGAGGTAATGTGATGTTTGCTTGTGCTTTTATGTCTGATGAAACAAGTTAAACGTTTGAGTGGGTACTTAAAACATTCAAGAAAAGTATGGGGGGCAAAGCACCGATAACATTGTTTACAGATCAAGATATTGCGATGACAATTGCGATCGAAAAGGTAGTGTCTTAATACTGCATGTTTAACATGTTTTTAATATTGTCCTGGGCTAATTAATGACATAAATCTTCTGTAACAAAAACAGGTTTTCCCTGAGACGAGACATCGATTATGTTTGTGGCACCTTATGCAGAATGCAATTTCCCATTTTGGCGAGCTGAAAAAGGACGGGCCTTTCAAGTTAGCATTCCAGCGATGCTTATACGGCTGTTCGTTCGAGCAAGAATTTGAAGACTGTTGGAGAAATTTGCTCATAGAGTTCAACTTGGAAGGTGATGACTGGTTCGAACGGCTGTATAATTTGCACGAGAAGTGGTGTACAGCTTTCAGCAAGGATTTCTTCTCTGCTAGGACACTAGCTATACAAAGATGTGAGAGTGCAAACCATGCTATCAAGGTGAAGGTCTCAAAAACAACATCGTTGACTCAGTTTGAGAAGGCTTTTGAAAAAATGATTAGAAAATGGAGGAAGAACAAACAGAAAGAGGAAAGTAGGTGCCTACGTTTTCTACCTCGGTCAGCAAAAGGGGGCCTTTTGAAGCATGCATCCGAAGTCTACACACTCAAGATTTATGAGGAATTCAAGCGAGAATTTGGATGGGCAACGGCAACATCGATTTCTGAATCCAAGCTGAATAATGGTGGATACATCAGATGCTTTGTAGTGACTTTAGAAACAGATCCTGATACAGCAGGTTTGTTTTTATTTACAACTAATTTTTTTTGATATAATAGTCTGTTGGATGAAATCTAATGTCTTTAGGTTAGAAACTGGTGTGTTTGACTATAAAACTGTTGTATTAGCAACAAGTGAAAAAATGTGTTGTTTAGAATAGATACTAGCATGTTTAAGAATGTGAATACTAGAGTGTTTAGTTTTAAATGTTTAGTTTAAAAACTAAACACTCTAGTATTCATATTCTTAAACATGCTAGGTTCTTGAACGTAAACTGAGAAGGAAGAGTCTTTTGGTTAAAAACTGATATCCTTCGGTTAAAAACTGGTGTATTTAGGTTAGAAACTGGTGTATTTGTTTTGAAAACTGGTGTATTTACAGAAGGTCTTGCAGGTGAAGTTATGGTGACAATCCCTGCAAATAAGTCCTGGGAGTTTCACTGTTCCTGCAGAATGTTTGAAGAAACTTGCTATGCTACCACATGATCAGGATATTGCACATGATGTCAATAATGAGGATTCCACCACAGTACATTGTGTGCAGATGGACGAAGAATGTGAAAAAGCAAATCTAGGATAAGTTCCTTGAAGAAGACAAGAATGCTGAGGCAGGTAAGAAATTGAAGGACTTAATTCCATGGCGGCATCAGATCACAGGGCAGTTCTACCATCTGGTTGCCCAAAGTGAAGACAATCTGGAAGCTAGAAAACTATTAGAAGATGCGGTAAAGAGGCAAACAATTTCAGTTCAAAAAGTCCTGGGAAAAGAAGAAGAAGAAGAAGTCACAGATCCAAAGAGCTCATCTGGTACTGCTGCTCCAATTGAAGAAGATGATGAGTTTGGAATTGAAGATCCAGACAAAGCAAACACCAAAGGGAGAGGTAAAAGAATCAAGTCATCAATCGAGCGCCCTAAAGCAAAGCCAACAAATGAGTTTGGATCATATACTCCAAAGCCGCGATTATTTTAAGTTTCATCTTTGTTTTTCTTCTTGATTTTTGGTAAAGACAAACATTGTACCGTCGAGATTTGAATTGAGTTATGTTATTGGGATTTGAAACTGCTGGATTGTTGTGTTAAAAATAAGGTTGTTTGTGTTAAAAAGAGTGGTGTTTATAGTGAAAACTGTGCTTTTTATGTTTATAGTTGAAAGCTGTTGTGTTTTAGATGGAAAATGGAAACTTGTGTGTTTAGACTACAATATAATGTGTTTTTTTATAATTTAAACTAAGGTGATTGGCTTAGAAACTGTTGTTTTTAAGATGAAAACTGTTGTGTTTAAGATCTCAAAACAACATTCATGGAAACTGTTGTGTTTAAGATGAAAATTATTGTATTTAAGATGAAAATTATTGTGTTTATGATGAATATGGGAAAAATTTGTGTATAGTGGTGATAGAAATGGGAATTCAAAATGGTGTTTGTAGTTTAAGTTGGTTGGAAACTTGTGTGTTTAGTAATGAAACTAGGTTATTTAGACTAAAATCTAATGTGTTTATTTTATAATTTAAACTAAGGTGTTTAGCTTAGAAACTGTTGTTTTTAAGATAGAAACTGTTGTGTTTAAGATGGACATGGGTACTTAGAAACTTTACATGGAAAGTTGTTTCCAGCTTATGCTGTTATGAAAACTATGGCGTTCTGGTTAAATATTGTTGCGTTTAAGTTAAAAACTGAATGCTTAAGATAGAAAATGTAAAGCTGAACAAACTTTCATAAAACTAAAACAAGAGTCATTAACAACCAAAGTGCAGTGTTTAACATGAAAAAATAAATATAATATCCCATACTGGTCTAAAATTTGATATCCTAACCAAGGTGTTTATGAATTTTCCCAAAATTCATAATCGTCAATGTGAAGATCAAAACTTGGCATTGCTTCCTTGACCTTCGGCATAGCAGATTTCACTACCTCGTCAAACCACTTGTGCAGCTCGGGCGCCTGCCAGAACTCCTCACTTTCCCATACATATTCAGGTTGGCTCGCTACTGACTGCTGCGACAACACAGGTTCAGCTTCTTGTGGTTGAGTTTGACGCTCTTCTGCATTGTGACTTTGAGTCTTGGCAGCGGCTTTATCTGACTTAAGTCTTGCAAAAAACTTCGCAGTGACAAGTCCCATATCCCTTTTAAGAATCTCATAAACTTGTTCAAAATTCTGTAGAAGAATAATAAACAGTTAGAAGGAATTCAGAATAAAAAAAGCCAAAACGTTTTGTAAAACTTACACTCAAACAAAGGTCCGCTATCTCCTGATCAGTTTTAAACTCCCCAGTTCGTGGAAGGTCGAAGCTGCCATTAAACTTATTGGCTGGTCTATCCCCATGAGCAGCATTGATAACCCTCCCGGCACGAGTCAGTGGGTAGAACCTGGTCTCAACGAGGACCTTGTCAAAGCCATTCATTTTGAGCCAACTAACCCTTGCAGCCACCTTATCTTGAGGCCAGTGCTGAGCAAGAGGGACTGTAATAGGTTCCGGCATACTTAAATTTTAAACACACGGAAAGATACCAGGTCAGACAGAAAAAAGTCACATTAAACACACAAGTTTTCAAAGTTAAAGCATTTGAAATCACATTAAACACACAAGTTTTCAGAATCATACCTAAATATGGCGACCGTTGAAGATATTGGATCAGAACTACATACACACAACCCCCAAGAGCAGTGTGTTTCTTGCTTCGTTTGTGGAAGTTGGTCACCCTTTCAGTAGCTGCTCCAAGAGATACTTGCACCAATCCATGGTTGCTATCTCAGACACGTCAGTGACAGCCTGGATCATCTTCATATCGACATTCCTAAATTTTATATACACAGAAAGATACCATGCCAGACAGAAAAATACATTAAATACACAAGTTTTCAAAGTTAAAGCATTAGAAACCACATTAAAAACACAAGTTTTATGAATCATCTACCTGGTTTGCAGAGGATTGACAAAGTTTCCGAGCATAAACAGCACAAAAAACTGCAGAAACTCTTCACCACCATCTGGAAGGGCTTCGATCTCTCTTACCAAAGCATCCAGAGGGATGTCAGCATCGTCATTCACGTTGAACCTCATCTTCCATGCAAGCCTCTCCCGCTTAATCTTCTCAGATTTATCAGCGCCGATGTTCCCAGACAATGAACCAACGGGTACATCGACTCCACCTATCGGCAAGCCCAACACATCAAAAACCTCATCAACCCCTATCTTGTAGGTCACTGACCCTATGGTTTGATTTCCATGGCCATCTAGACTGGAAATCAAGAATGGGATGATTTCCAGCGGAAACTTGCTCATCTGCACCTTCAACAGGCCCCCAAAACCAATTGTCTCAACAGCAGCCTTCTGAGCCTCGGTCAGTTTTGCTAAAAACTTGGCAACAATGCTTAAATGGCATGCTATTTTCACGTCCTTATCCAGTCTGCAAAATAAACGTTTAAATATCAATTAAAATGCAACTATCGAATGTTAGTATATAAAAAACTAAAATTAAATTTAAAACTTACTTAATTTCATCATTTTCAACAATGCAAACATGCTGCGACTTTTTCCTGGCCCTCTTTTCCACTACTTCACCTACATCAGTTGTCTCCACATTTTTCCTCTTCCTCCGTTTGTCAGTTGGAACACCACCTGCGGTTGCTTATGGGAGGAATGTCGTGGATAGTAGACTGGGAATGGACCTGGGGCTGTGGGGGCTGAGGCTGAGACTGAGGCTCCTTGAGGGGGACTTCTTTGAGCGAGGGGAAGTTGAACAAGGGCTGCTGTGGCTGGGGCTGATCGACCCGAGGCTGGGGCTCACTGACCTGGGCTGGGGTAGGGGCGAGACATCTTGGAAGGGGGATAGGTTGAACAGGGGAGACTGAGGCTGGGACTCCTTAAGGACCTCTTCGAACAGGGGCTGTGAGGACTGAGGCTGAGGGGACTGAGGCTGAGGCTGAGGCTGGGACTCCTCGAGCGGGACCTCTTTGTCAGAGGGAATGTTGAACAGGGGTTGCTGTGGCTGGGGCTGATCAACCCGAGGCTGGGGCTCGCTGACCTGGGGCTGGGATTCAGGCACGTTGACATGGGGCTCGACAGTGCTGGACTGGAGCTCATCAGTGGTGACCTCGGGCTCGACAGTGCTAGACTGGGACGAGGCAGCAACTAAAATCTTCTTTACACGTTTCTTCTGTTGACGTTTCTTGTTCACCACAGGTTCAGCAGCAGCTTTCTTCTCAGGTTCAGCAGCAACTTTCTTCTCCGCTGCACGGGGAGGTTTCTTCTCCGTAGATGGACAGTCCCTGCATTTTTTGTTTTTACGCAAATTCCTCTTGCCTGTATTAAAAAACAAAATAATCATTGGTACATGTTAAAAATCTACTACATAAGATAAAAACTACGTTAAAATTGCAGGGAAAACAAGATCATACCATGAGTGCATGTGGATGCAGTAGCCACTTCTTTTCCCTTTTTTCCCTTTCTATGGAGCTGCTCTTCAAAATCATCTTCAGCATTGTCGGGATGCTCTTCATTGATTTGTGGAACAATGGATGCCAAAACAGAATCAGCAAAATTCAGGTTGTCGCTCTGATCCTCATTGATTGGCTCAGCCCCAATCGTAGAGCGCGTGTTATACACTACAAGTACTGCAAAGAAATATTTTTCAAATCAGTAATAATAATTTTTGAATTTTAAACACTTGTAAATGCAAAAAAATTCAGGCTAGAAAGATAAGTTTTCATATTATAAACTTAAGATTTTAGACACATAAAAACTAGGGTGTTTATGTTAAATAATGTTGTATTAAGTGTAGTCAAGTTTCCAAATTAAACAGTCGAGTTTCCAAAATAAAACAGTTTTCAAACTAAACAATCAAGTTTTACAGTCAACAGTTTTCAGGCTAAACAATACAGTTTTACAATCAATGTAGTTTTCAACCTTAATAATCTAGTTTTTACAAAACAACATTTATCACATTTAAAAATCAAGTTTCTACAATCACTTTAGTTTTCATTCTAAAAAAGCAAGTTTTCACAATTTTTATAGTTTTCATAATAAAATATCAAGTTTCTAAACATCAAAGATTCCAAACAATAAAATTTGACAAACCACAGTTTCCAGACTAAACTATATAGTTTCTTCAAACACAGTAGTATTCAGCCTTAATAATCAAGTTTTCAAAAATAACAGTTTTCACATTAAACAAGCAAATTTTACAAAACACCACAGTTTTCACAATAAAAAAGCATATCTCAACAAAAATCAAGAAGCATAGTTTTCAGGTTAAAAACTAAAAAATCCACATGCACACAGAAAACACATTAAATAGTCCAGTTTACAATCTAAACACATAAAAATTAAACCAAAATAGTTTAATCGAACCAGAGCAGTCACGAAGATAAAAAAAACAACAAAAAAGCGGGAAAACACAGCGACAGAAAGTATCACCTCTCTGCACCCCCACTGGTTTGCTTTCTTCCACTGATTTAGACGACTTCATTTTATTCAGATCTGCAGAACACAAAGTAGAATCACGAATCACAAAACACAAAACACAACAGAATCATGAACATCACAAACACAGTCGGATTAACATACCTGACTCAGAGATTGTAATATTACCCAATCGATTAACAACTGAGCGACGAACGCTGCAGTACACGAAAACGCAGATCAGAACACAATCAAAACTCAATACCAAAAATGCAGATCAAATCACCATTAAATAACAACAAAACCTGGATTAGATCGATACCTGGATTGGATTGTGCCGGTTGGATTGTGCCGGCTGGATTGCGCCGGTTGGATTGCGCTGCGACGGTTGGATTGCGACGGTTCGGACGCGACTGGGGGTTTCAGAAAAGAGGGTTTGGAATTGGGAACGGTGGGTTGCAGAATGAAATATGGGAAATTAAAAAAATAGAAATATGCTTTATATATTTACGGAGGAGGGTTTTTTAGCAATTTCTCTAATTGCTAAAAAGGACCTGCGTATTTCTAAATTGCAAAAAAGGAGCCGTTTTTCAAATTATAATTGCAGAAATAGGCCGTCCATATTATTGCTATAATATAGACGGTCTATTACAAGACTAATATTTAATGTTTAATTTAACATAATAGTACATTTTAAATATTCAACCTTCTTCTTACATACCGCGCAACGCGCGGTTCACCATACTAGTTATTTATAATAGGAGATGGAGTTATGCTTAGTTGACCCGTCAGTACTTTTTTGTTGTAAAGAAAGAAGGAATCAAATGTTAATCATATAATTAAGGTAGTAATGAAATTGGTAAGTAGGAGATTTTCTGCAAAATGGGATTTTGGTATCATTACCTTGGTCATCAAAGCCATATTATAGGCGCCAATCACTATGAGGCATAACAAACAACTGCTAGGTTTGGGAAATATTAAGCAATAGTTCCCGGGAAAAAAAAGGCGCGAATAGGGTCTTTGAAAAATTTCCTGAAAATTAAAGCGGGAAATTTGGCAGGAGTTGATAAGTAGGAAATTGTTTGGTGCATAATTTTCTCCTCGATTCATGAGATATCATTTTAGTGTAATATATTAGCGAATCACATCCCCATCTGATATATAACCATAGCATCAACATAGTAATAAAAAAACTCCATTGCATAACTCTTCTCTGAGCAGTGAAATAGTTAGTTGATGTACTTATTTATTATGATTATGAGATTGAATCTAGATCGTGACTAACGCATTATGTATATGATATTCTCTTAGGTTTTGTGCTGATTGAACCTACATGTGCATGTTGTTGATCGAATATGAGAGTAGCCACAAGGTTATATATCTCGCTTCTTCTTTTATTGTTGATTGTTATGCACATGCATCATGTTCTCTATGCTTTTTATATATGTGGCATGCATAGAATATATTTTTTGTTCAATGGAAGGTGGTTGTAGGGTCAATGATTTTACATTACGGATTGGTGTACTTAATTGTTGAAGTATAATTCATATAATTTTTATTATCTTTGTTTTGTAGAATGGATGAGAATGTCAACCGTGCTTGTAAGATTACTGTATTACTGGAATTGAGGAAGTTGTTACAACCTACACCGCAAAGGTTACCGATGAGATTTGGAGGAGAAAATGGTGCTGAATATATACACATGTTGTTGAATGCTCATCCAAACTTGTGTCAGGAACAACTAAGACTCGATAGGGCTATGTATGTGAAACTTGTTGACTTGATGATCGAGAGAAGATTTCTTTCAGATAACAGATTTATAGTCGTGGCAGAATAACTTGGGATACGTTTATACTTATTGGCTAAGGGAGCATCCTTCCGTGACGCTGCTGATACTTTTAAACATTCGGTAGCTACCATCAGCAAATATTTCAAAAAAGTTATTTTCTTTGAGAAAACTATCATTTGATATTGTCAGACCCCATGAGAGTTTTAACGTGGTGCCTCCAAAGATTCTGCACAGCTCTTTGTACTGGCCTTATTTTCAGGTAAATTATTATACTCTTTTAGTATATAGTTTAAATCTTTATTGGTCAAGGGGTACGGAAAAAATTATCTTTATATTGTTTTCATATCTAGTAAAATATTTACTATTGTTACATATCAGAATTGTATTGGAGCAATCGATGGTACCCACATAGATGCAGTGATATCAGACGAAACAGGTGTGCCATTTCGAGGCCGGTCGGGAGATAAAACTTGGAATGTTATGGCAGCTTGTTCATTTGATATGATCTTTACATTTATTAATGTTGGGCGGGAAGGAAGTGCACATGATATCACCGTGTGGAGAGATTCTTTGACTAAATCAAAGTTTAATTTTCTGCACCCACCTCCAGGTACGTTACTTATATATAACAAATATTTAATATTTAGAAGTTGTAATGTTTATTCAACATATTTAATATCTGAATTGTAATGTACATGAAAATACTATTTGGTAGACTCCGGATATCCAAACACAAGGGGATATATGTCTCCCTTTATAGATCCAGATGTGAGGTATCATATGCCAAATTATAGAAGAAATCGAGATTTAAGGGGAATACTAGAACAATTTAACTAGCGACATTCTTCTCTACGGAGTACAGTGGAAAGAGCATTCGCCAACTTGAAAGGGAGGTGGAAAATTCTTGATTCGATGCCTCAAATGAAGGAAAGATGGCAGATGTCTATAATAGTAGCTTCAATTACACTCAATAACTTCATTCACATGGAGGAGTTAGGGATACCTGTAGTAAAACATGACTTGAATGTTCGAGAAACGGCAGATCATGATTTGTTCAACCCACAACGGAAGGTGGAAATGAATACCGTTCGAATGGATATCGCAACTAGAATTTGGCAATCTCTACCTAATCGTAGAGAAACTGAAACTCAATAATAGAATAGATAGTAACAGTATTGTTTGAAACATATAATATTTTGCATTTCAATAATCGTATTTCACATTTTGAAAAAGTTCTATAATTCATACTACGCTTATGAAATGTTTTTCCGATTTTATATTATTGCTAAACTATCCTGAACCGAACTGAATTGAACCGAACCTAACTGAATTAAGGGCAAATCCATGTATTGATAATTATAATTGAATTGAAATACACTTAAATGAATTGAAATACACTTAACTGAACTGAACTACAGTAAACTGAATTGAACTGTATTTTCAATATAAACTTAAAATCATTAAATTAGATTTTCGCCGAACTTGTATGAATCAAACTTAAATTTTCTTTGAATTGAACTGAATTATTAATATTTAACCTTTTTAAAATAAAAACATAATGGGCTGAGCTGAACTGAAAGTATTGAACTGAACTGAACTGAACTGAACTGAAAAATACTGAACTAAACTGAAAAATACTGAACTGAACTGAAAAATATTTAGATACGTCATACTAAACAGGCTCTTAAGCTTCACAAATGTAAAGAGTATCTGATTGCTCGATTAGAATAAGGCAGAAGCATGCCTATATATAGTTACATACAAGGGCTTAAAACTAAATACTGAAGCTAGCTAAACCCTAGGCACATAAGTGCAATATACAAAGTACATACATAATTAATAAATCAGTCCTCCAATTCTTCTTGTATTGACACACCCCCCTTCAAGCGAAGCGTCGGATTGACTGAGACGCGAAGCTTGGACCGAAAGAAGTCAAACAATGCACGATTGAGCCCCTTGGTGAAGATATCCGCAACTTGTAAGGATGTCGGAACATGACAAACTCGTAGTTTGCCAGCACTAACTAGCTCCCTCACAAAGTGATAGTCGATGTCGATGTGCTTAGCTCTCTTGTGAGCAACTAGATTCTCCGCAAGAAAGATAGCACTATTACTGTCACAAAGAAGCACCGGAGATCCCTGAAGTTGAAAGCGCAGATCCCTAAGAATATGTAACAGCCACACTACCTCCGAAGCAGTGTTCGCGAGAGCTCTGTACTCCGATTCAGAGCTTGACCGAGAGACTGTAGGTTGCTTTTTCGCACTCCATGAGACCAAGTTACCACCAAGGAAAACTGCATATCCATAAGTAGAGCGACGTGTCTCCAAGCAGCGCGCCCAATCAGCATCAGAGTAGGCTAGTATCTCCGAAACACCATCAGCAGTGAAGGTCAATCCACAATGTTGCGTGCCTCGAACATATCTGAGTATACGAGTAACTGCAGCAAAATGATCATCCCGTGGATCCTGAAGGTATTGACTCACAGAGTTGACAACAAAGGATAGGTCAGGACGAGTGATGGTGAGGTACTGAAGTGCACCTACAAGAGAACGATACAACTTCGGATTGTGAAATGGTCCACTGGTACTGCTGTGTAACTGAGACAACGGAAGAAACGGTGTAGAGACCGGTGTAGCATCCAACATCCCAGCTCTCTGAAGAATATCCCCAGCATACTTGGCTTGACCCAAGAACAACCCGGTAGAGGTGGGTGTAACCTCCAAGCCAAGGAAGTAGCTGAGGTATCCAAGATCCTTGACAGAGAACTCCCGATCAGCCCGAGCTATGAAACTCTGAATAGCAACCTTATCATTCCCGGTAAGAATGATATCATCGACATAGATGAGAAGGTAAAGGATGACTGAGCCACGGGTAAACACGAACAGAGACGGATCCGACAGACTGCCAACAAAGCCAAGACCTTTAACAAAGGCACTGAAGCGATCAAACCATGCCCTAGGAGCTTGCTTAAGACCATAGATGGCTTTCTTCAAAAGACATACATGATTAGGACGTGCAGGATCCTGATATCCAGCTGGTTGCGCCATGTAAACTGGACCGTCAAGAACACCATTCAGAAAATCATTCTTGACATCGAGTTGATGAAGCGGCCATTTTCTCATAGTAGCAATAGCAATCACTGTGCGGACAGTAGCAGCCTTGATAACTGGACTGAAGGTATGATCAAAATCAAACCCCGGAACCTGTGAGAATTCTTGAGCTACCAGACGTGCTTTGTACCTCTCAATAGAGCCATCCTGTTTGTACTTCAATCGATAGACCCACTTGGAACCAACCACATTAACATATGGAGGGCAAGGCACCAACTGCCATGTCTGTTGCCGCTGAAGTGCATCAATCTCCTCATCCATAGCAGTAACCCATCGGGAGTTCTTGACTGCAGCCTTGAAGTTTCTCGGTTCCTTCTGTACCAGTAATTCAGCAACTAAACCCGTAGCCACAAAATCAGGTCCAAGACTGCGAGCTACTCTTGTTCCATCCTGATGACGAGTGACCATCGAGTGAGCTCTAGGAGCAGGTGGGGCTGCTGGAACCTGTAGAGCTGTGGAAGCAGGGGGAGTCAAAGTACCACTTCCAGAAGAGACTGAATCACCAGGTGAATCGGAAGAACTCGAGAATACTGGAAAAGGCTCTGGAGTGACTGGTTCAGGTTCATCGGCTATTGCTGCTGGTGCAGTCGAAGAAGGCTCATGACATACCGTACAGGGCTGCTGTGGTGGAATGATCTCAACAGAAGATGTCTCTACATCAAGATCAGTGGGGTCAACAAAGGAAGAGACATCCAAAGATGAGAAATGAGTCTCTGTGGATACTCTCGAGAATGGAAAGTAACCCTCATCAAAGCGAGCGTGACGAGACATATAAATGCGACCAGAGGCAGGATCCAAGCACTTAAAACCTTTATAGTGTGCACTGTAGCCCAAAAAGACACATGGCAGACTGCGAGGGGCTAATTTATGTTCAGATGTAGGCCGAACATAGGGAAACACACGGCAACCAAACGGATGAAAGTTTGAATAGTCAGGCGAACGTCCAAAGAGTACCTCAAAAGGAGACTTGTTATCAATCACTGGTGTTGGCAACCGGTTGATAGTGAAGACAACAGCACTAAATGCATCATCCCAGTGAGACAGCGGCAGGTGTGAATGAAACAACATGGAGAGGCCCATCTCCGTGATGTGTCTGTGCTTGCGTTCTGCTCTACCATTCTGCACAGGTGTATATGGGCATGAGACTTGATGATGAATGCCACGAGTTCCAAGAGTATCTGATTGCTCGATTAGAATAAGGCAGAAGCATGCCTATATATAGTTACATACAAGGGCCTAAAACTATATACTGAAGCTAGCTAAACCCTAGGCACATAAGTGCAATATACAAAGTACATACATAATTAATAAATCAGTCCTCCAATTCTTCTTGTATTGTCACAAAATGAATGAATAGACTAAAACCTATTAATGATTAGCTAGCTTAAGGATTGGTGTTACTCTCGTAAATAAAGTACAAGGGGGAGCAATTTAGTGATCGAGTAAACAAATAACAAATCACAACTTACCCATCTGTAAGTTTGAATACAAGAGTAGTATTCATAATACTAGCATACATGTATTTTTAAAACCAAAAAGTTGACTCAAAATTTCATCATAGTTAATGTGTCGGTTCACTGCTTGCAATTTTGAATGAGTTGTAACTATTGTAGTGTTCCTGTATCTTGTATTGATGTGATCCTTGCATTCAGTTGCACTGTTGCAAAATACACGTAGAGATCCTTCATTTGATTGCCATCTTGCGTGCTAGCCAATTTTCATATGCTCACCGCAATGTCTTTCTGATCCTCCAGTTGTTTTAAGTCTTTTCCTAAATGCACATCCTGTACACTAACAACATAGTCAGCAATCTATGCTATCAATAAGTTCTCACTGATTGAGTACCCTCCTATCCAATCTTAGCATCTCAGATAGAGTATTAGAGGCATTAATTAATGTGATGATCTCAGTAGTGGGTAGGACCAAATTTCCTTTTTGCAAGGAAATCTACAGGTTTGTTATCCTCTCTCAAAATATGAACAACTGGATAAATACAATGTAATGTATGCAATTCAGTACAAATGGAATAGTTTTTCCAGTTGTAGTTTTCAGGTTTAGCAATACCATGCACTGCCTGTATGCAGTCAGATTCTATAGAATAGTGCATGAATCCCAATTCCCGAGCAATAGAGTAATCTTGCTTTATAGTAGTTAGTTCAACATGTAAAGGGAAATTACAGTTCACATGTAGCCTTTTTAGCTTGATGGTTCGACCATGATTTCGGAGTTTGGACAATTTTTGCAAAAATGAAACAAGTGTAAACTCCCCCATCAGAATAATTTTCAACCCCCCAAGAGCACTGATGGTAGAGGCTGAGCGCTAATAGTTTGGACTCAAGTTCGTATCGGAGTTTTGTATCCTTACACTTATAGTCCTTTTATATCGATGTGTACTAATTATGCCTCGCTCTCACGAATTTGTTTTTTTCGTGGAATTTTGTAACTAAATTTTACCAATCTTATTTAATTGTCTTTAAACACTAAACTGAACTGATATCGATAGGTTTCATGGAACACTTTTCCAATAATTCAGATGTTAGAATTAGTGGTGTCAATTCGGTCGGTTCGATCGACTTCAGTTCGACTGAATCGGTTTCAGATAAAAATGGTTCGGTTGAGTTGGTAAAATTTTCTTTTTTCGGTTAATATCGATTCTGGTCGGATTACTATCGAATCAATTCTGGTTCGGATAATTTCGGTTTCAGTCATTTGCTGATCGGTTCTATTCGGGTCCGGGTTCAAAATGAGTTGGATGGTATTAATTTTGAATTTTTGGTAGTTTAAATATGCATATAGACTAACTAAGTTGAGTTTAACTAATCAAATGATGAATCTCACTTAATTTTCTACAAATACTAGCACTTATATGACTTTTTATAGACATTAACTAAAATGAGTTTTATCTAATCAAAAATCAATCCTTATTTGACTTACTATTAAGGATTTTAGTTTGGTTTTCATTGATTTTGGGTTGGTGCAAATCGGGTTCGGTGTGGTTGGGTTCGGATCAAGATTCTCGGATCAGATCGGTTTTTGGGTTAATTCGGTTCGAGTCGGTTTCGGTCTCAGATAATTTTTTCTCAGGTTAACTTCGGTTCGGTCGGTTGATTTCGGATCAGAACTGACAACACTAGTTAGAATGATGTGTAATATGTTTATAAGGTAACAAAAATTATAGTAGAACTTGATTAAAAGCTAGCAAATAAGTTAAAATGTATTGTTACGCATCGCACTCTTCAATGTTAACTAAACTAATTATCTTTTACTAGGTATATATATAAAAGCAGAAAGTGGCGGCGTAAATATAAATAAAAAAGAAAAAACACCGCCGGACTTTCACAATTTAATGTATACATAGTTAAAACTACGTAGTATTATAGCGGTATTGTGATTTTCCGGTGATAATTTTTTATTAGGAAAATAAATATTTAAACACGGTATGTAAACAAGGGTATAATTAAAATTTATGTATGGAATGAACCACCTAGATTGCTTAAATATGTTAACGTTTGCGTAATAAGTATATATTCTTATGTGATATATTCCATATATTTTATTGAATTTGCATGTATAAGTATATATTTTAGGAATCTTCTCTAAGGAAGACATATAGCATATTTTATTTTAGACTTGCCATATTTTTTAAAAACTATAATTATTGTTACGGCATTATTTGCCACCGTTACCGTTTGATTAAATATGGATGTTATTCCATAATATATTCCTACCAAAAAATCAAAACATCTTAATATATATATTCTATCCCAAAACAAATTAAAAGGTATGGTTTAGTAAAAAAAGATGTAGGGGTTCTTCGGATTGTTTAAATCCTGCGCCGTCTTGCATTATCTGGATGTCTACGATAAAGAAAATATTGTTTTGGATTTGCACATGATGGTTTTCCGAAAGTATGCATCTTTGCAGCAGGAATCTGTACAATTTTAATGTGGAAGAAGACTCTGGTGTAGCGATGCGACAAGTTTGGGCAAAATATCATAAGCTTTGTATGACCAATTTCAAAACACGAGAATACTGCACATCAAGAGGAAGTTATGGCTCTATTCTAAACAAAATTTTGGAAGAAGGTACTCTACCTAAAGTGGCCTCTATCCGACTTATGTGTTTTACGTGTTTAAAATTTGTATCATTGTTGTCTGTTGATAGACTCTGGTGTAGCCACAGACATGAGATATTTCAATTCCAGCGATGAACTGATAATTTCAACGCTGCTGAGTGAATATTATCGCACAAGGATTTTCTTTTAATCTTCCTGCCACATTAAAGCTTAACAACTGTGGCTGAGCATGGTGAATCTGGTGATGTTGTACTTGCAGTTCTCGACGGAGCTCGAGAGACATTGACATACAACTCTTATTGGTCTTTCTGGTTAGGGAGAATAAGGGTGGTTGGTGTAGTGTTTTCACTGTTTTGTATTATGCAAACATATTAATTGTCTGGTTGTTTTCAATTTGTTCGGAGTCTTAAAGATACGATTAATATTAAAATCTTTTGTTATGACAAAAAAACGTACCTTCTTAAACTTAGTTCGCCGGTCATTTATTTGGTTTACTTGAAGACATATATGTATGAGTCCTTTTTGTTTAGCAAAATCTCCAAGATTTAGCACATCAAATCTTTGATCACTTTTAACATTAGTCTTTTATTCTTCATTATCACTTATCAAGTGATTAATTTTTATATCAAGAGCATATAAAATTGCTAGGAGATTTAAGAATATTTTGACATGTATTGCTATACCAATTGCCATAACATGAAATCACGTCAGTAAATTTGATTGGTTTGTTCCTAATATTTGACACTAAATTACATAATAATGGCATAAAGTATATATTTCTATTTAAATAACTGTCAATACTTTTATAATAAGTAATTAATTAACATTACCATAACAAATATCTCGAATATTACTAATTTGAGATTTTAGTTATTAAAAAATTAATTTAAAAAATTAATCATAGGAAAATACTCATTCATCTCATTAGGGTATTCTTTGACGTTTTACATAAAAAATCAATAGGTCCGAATGTATATCATGTTTAATAGACCATTTCATCAAATAATAATACAAATCAATGCAACCCCGATTTCTCAGTAATTATTAATTTATATTTCTGTTTGAGTTCAAAAGAAATCAAATCATAATCGAAATATAAAAGAGGAGAGAAACCATATTATAATCGAAATAGAAAAAAAGAGAAGTAGAATCATAATCGAAACCAAATTAAACTCAAAAAGGTGCGAAGGGGAAAAATATTAAGGGTAAAAAGGTAAAACATTAGACGAAATATTGAACCAAAAAATTGAACGTAAGTTTGGACAAGCAAAAAGAGAGAATCACACAACTTTCATCTTCAAGAGATCGAATTGAAAAATCTATTAAATTTGAGGTTAGGGTTTTAATTAATAACCATTCGCCAGCTTATACTTTTATATTGTTATTATATTTAGAGTTTTTAGTCTGTTTACCATTATTTGAACCCAATCGATGTACAATCACAAGTTTTTGAATTTCTTATTGCAAGAAACTTGCTCTGTGTTTGAGTAGTTTGCTTGCTTGGTAAAAAAAATATCCCATCACTTGCCATTGTTTAATTTGAATCCATTTTCGAATTCTGTGATGATATTTTACTAATCACACATATCACAAATCCTTCAAAGACTACTGGAGCCTCCCAAGCCTCCTATTAGGAAAAGTTTTAACATGTTGTACACAAATGGCTAGAATATTGACAGTCTAAAAAATTACAATGATACAACTACGAATGAACAAAACTACAAAGATCGCGGATACTCAAATATAAGAATACATTGAAATCGATTCTGATGTAAATAGGGAACCAAACGCAACATTTTACATTAATTATTGTAATTTATTCTTTTTAGTTATTTTTATTTTTTGAGATTTTTATAGTACAAACAATTATTCAATTTACATAATTTATTATTTTACAATACTATTTACATCTGATATTTATTTTGTATTCACATATTCATTATCATTATTTTAAAATTACATCATTAAACCGCGCAACGCGCGGTCCAGTTAGCCTAATTTTCATTAAAAAGGGTTGTTGTTATGCACGACAATCTTCATATGATAACTTGTTCAGGTCCCCTTCCATGCACAAATAAGGATTATCTTAGAATTTGAGAATTCCTTCGCATACAAAATGAGGCCCAAATTAGGAGAAATTGGTTTTGTCACTGCTTCAAGAATTTAATTTTGTAGATTCTAGTTTCTTTTTGACCTCCTATTAAGCATTTACAACGAGGTCTTTTGGAATGAATTTTTTGGGAAAAAAACCAAACATTGCACTCACAATGGACAGTTTTTTGTAGGAATTTTTGTAAAATTTAGGAGAGAGAAAATCTATAAGTATGGACTTTTGAGACTCTTGGTTTGCATCAGCTGAGCCAACCGAATCCTGCCATTTGGCTCCTGGATCATGTAGGAGCACAGGTAAAAAACCAAAATCTAAGAGCATGTGTTATCATGAATCTCATCTTTCAATTTTTTTCCCAAAAATCTCTTCGAAACCCATTTAAAAATCATTCTTTACTATCATAAAAACTCTCACTTACTTTCCACATCATATCATTCATGTCCAACCTCAATTTCTCTCTCATTCAACAAATCATTCTTTTTTATACATTATCATTTGTATCCAAATATAATTAATGTGATACTAATATAAGATTTTATTGTGCTAATTACATAATATTTAAAAATATGTAAATAATATGAATTTAAATAAAAAATTATTTGAAATTACATACATTGTAAAAAAAAAAATTTAAAATTACTAGATCCATGTAACAAAATTAAAGAACGTTTAGAAAAATTAGTTGACACTTTAAATTATACAATTTTAAGTAAATGCAATTGTTAAGTAAGGACTATCTCACATAAGAAGAAATTGCAATTAGAAATAGGCTTTATGGAGAGTTGTATTAGCAAGAATATTTAGCTTTCAGTTTTTGATGTATAACTATTCTCATTTCTTCGTAAATCTATTTTACTTCATTTTTTATTGAACTCAATATATATTACTTTAGTTTATATTATATTTAGCTGAATATTTTTTACTGTAATTTAGTTCAATTTAATTGATTTATTATGTATGAAAAACAAGTTTAATACAATTCAGATCAAATGAACTATCGTTATATAATATTTAAAATCAAATTATTACTATGTATTGGAATAAAAAATTTACATGTAAATAATTTAATTCTAAAACTAATCGTATGCATACATTAAGAATGTAAACAAGATTAAAGGAATGTAATTATGGTCAGAAATATGTAATTTTATATAAAATGATTAAAGTCTTGAGAATTCAATTGTAATGTTATATATAAATGCAAATAAAATCAAATTAATAAAACTATATTTTTTATGATAACCATTATAAAAATTAGCTAATAAATTCTAATTAAACGATTAGTATACAGGATCATAGACACAAAGCCGACTACAGAATTCTCTTTAAATAGTGGAATGACGAACTCACAGAGACTATAGCGAAAAGGTCCACCATCATCAATCTTCAGACACTTTGCACTTCGGATTCTTGATAGAGGGATTATGGGAGTGAACATACTACGGCCTGTGCAGGACATATTCTCATTTCAAGATGCCTTGCTTCTGTAACACTGTTGAGCAAAGCACGATGCGATTTGCTGTATAGCAAGAACGTACCAGCATCCACCTGATATCTGGACCAATGAAAGCATATATATAAAATTCCAACTCAGAAGCAGAAACAGATGAAGAAACTATAAGAGCCTGTTTTATGGTCAGATTCTAGTGGATTTTTTCTGGATAATATTTATAGGAAATTGGGATTCTTGTTCACTGCCACAGATTTTGAAGGATTCATTTCTTGCATCACGCGTAGAATTTCACGTTGAAGTTACAAATGAGTAACCCTATAAAACCCAGCCACCTACCCATGTTTTGGCCCTACTTTCACACGTGGCCTTGGTCTTCTTTTCTTTTGTTCACGTTATTTCATCAGCTGCAAGTCTTTTACCTAATTTAAATTAGTTACGCAATCATTTATTTTCAAATTAGTTAATTCTAACAATAATTACTTACCTTTTTGTAATAATCTTTAATTCCAACAATCATTCTAAAGATAAATTATTCACATGCAAATATTTTATTCTAATACATTATAATAATTTGTATTTAATGATTATATACGGATAATTTTGATTGAAACTGAATTAAATCAAACTTATATTTCATACATAATAAATCAATTAAATTGATCATATAATTTAAAGTGTCAAGTATTTTTTAAACGTTCTTTAATTTTGCTACATGGATTTTTGATATAGTAATTTAATATGTTTTTTTAAAAGTATTTTGAAGGGAGTTCGCATTATAATTTTACATAATTATATATGAATACAATGATAATGATAATATAAAAGAAAAAGAATAATTTGTTGGATGAGAGAGAAATTAAGGTGGGACATATATTAGATGATGTGGAAATCATGTGAGAGGTTTTATTATAGTGGAAAATGGTTTTTTTGGGTGGGTTTTGAAGAAATTTTTGGGGAAAAGTTGGGGAATGGGTGGCATGATAACACATGCTCTAACATTTAAGGCCAGAACTCACACGGGAATCTAGGAAATAGTCAATAAGGTTCAGACAGAAACCCCACCTAACGTTACCAATTATGTATATGTGACTTTCCTCATCCTTTGCATAAGGCTGAAGCTGTGAAAAACTTGCAAGAATATCAATGCTATTCACAGTGGAATCTAATACATATCTCATACCAAACTGCATAATTTAACTTTTCACTTAACAAAATTTGATCATTTAGGAAAACTCAGAAAATTCATAGATAAAGTCTATAATAAAGTCATGAATTCTCACATTTAAAGCGAAGAATTCCAGTTTGATACCCATAAAGCGTAGAAATACGTGAATGTCAAACATATATCAAGCTGGTGAGTAGAAGCTGGTGTATGGAAATTTTAGACAGTGATGATTTTGATGTGAAAATTCATGTATGGGTATCCTTGGTAGATAAGCAGACTTTTAGACATCAATCGTAGAATAAAATTGTCCAAGACAACGCAGGGTAAAAAGCAATGTAATTTCCAACAATAAACGTTCAGAAACTATAAAAAAACTTTTTTTTTTTAAGGTTAAGCCATCTCAGGGATGGGGGGAGTTTTATTAGGCTCCCCAAGCCATAAAAAACCAATTTTTTTGAATTTTGGTATAAGTTTTCTCGGATTCTCTCACTACATGAAGTGAGAGACAAAAGAATAAAGACATAGATTGGCACACAACAAGTGGCCTTGAAGCTTGGCAAGCTTCCAAAATTGGGACTAAGTAAAAATTCTAAGCTAATTTAAGTAGAGTTCTATGTAGGTGGTGGGAGTATTATGTGTCTTTGAATCTTACTTTCAAAACCTATTAGCGAATTGTAAACAAAACACAAGGAGGCATTGAAAGAGAGACAATAAACAGTCATATTCTCCATATGTGGCAAAAAAATTTGAGCTTCAGGATGGAAGCAGAAACTGGATTGTTTGAGTAGAAAATGCTCCCTGTCAGATGAGTAGCTAGCCTCGATCTCTGAGTGAGCACCTGCAATTATGTAACAAAACTAATGAGCGTAGCAGCCGATCTACGGGGGATGGAATCTAATAGCAAGCATTGACTGTTTATCCAAAAGCATCGGGCTTCTGGAAACAGGAGGAAGGAGAGAGAGAGAAGAGAACTTTATTGCTACTTTCTGATCACATGCATATTTAGCAATGGAGTCAACAACTTGATTTGCTTCTCTTGACACATAGGACATAATAGAATTATGGAGATTTTGGTGAATTTCCTCAGCTAAGTTGAATAGCTTCCAGTGTGCACAGTGGGGCTGTAAAATCATTTTTATGGCTGATGCACAATCTGATTCTATCTGTATATCTTCCTCATAAGAGACACAAACTGACAGGGCTAGACCAATACCAAGGATTTCAGCATGCAAAGGGGAGAGGGAATTTGTAACAATTCATTCAGCAGACACAAAGTCTCCATTTTTATTTCTAACTATAGCACCCAGACCAGTATCACCTGAAATTTTTTTCCAAGAAGCATCTACATTACACAGTCCAGATACTGGTTTCCCCCATGAAACAGATTGTATATTAGGCTTAGAGGGTTTGAGATATTTTGGGAAATAGCCACCAGATGCAAGTTCTATATCAAAGGGGCAAGAAATAAAAAATGGCTTAGCTGCAAAAGATTGGTGAACATGAGATTTAGACTCTTGTTTGATGAAAAATGGATCAGGAGTAATGCCATCAAAGATATATCTATTCCTAGCCTTCCACAAACACCAGCAAGTAAAAAGGACTATATTCTGAATTAATATAGAATGAATTCTAGATAGTCCTTGTTTAGTAAGATAGTAGCAGATTCTGTTCCATATGGTTCCGAAAATGGGGGTTTGAATGTTGACAAAAGAGTTAATACCTCCCCAGACCAGAGATGCAATTTTACATGTATTAAAAAAATGGTCCAGTGAATCTTCATGGTCACAGAAAACACATTTAGAAGCAATATTGAACCCATAGTGAATTAGAACATTATCAAAGGGCAAAATAGAGTTCATTACCTTCCACATGAAGATGGATATTTTTTTCTGAACCCTAGAGTTTCAAATGCTCTTCAGTGATCTAGCTGGCCTCCTTTTGGGTCTGAGTAAGTTGTAGGTTGATTTAAATGTAAACTTTCCCAGAGGATCAGCTTTCCAAATGAGCCTGTCATTTCTGTGAATTTTTAGGGTAGCTACCTGCAAGGTAGAGAGAAGAGAAGAGTACTGTGACAGTTAGGTTATAAATTCTTGCCTGTTTTCAATAAAAAATTTCACAGAACAGTCTTCAGGGATTAGAGTGTTCTGAGGATCAATCTTATCACAAATGGCACCATCCCCTGTCCAATTTGAATTCCAAAACTACAGGCCCCATTACCAATGATAACCATAGAGTTCCTCTCAGCAAAAATATTGATTTTACATATGCGCTTCCATGACTGAGAGGATTTAGAAGATGTAGGAAGAGAGGCCAGAAAAATTGTCCAGGGGGCTAGACCTAATTGGTATTTCCACCATAGTTTGACTGAAAAGGTCTTCACTATGGTGGAAAGGTTTCTGAAATTTAACCCATTTTATGCAGTTGGAAAAATGAAGTCATTCCATTTTTTCCATGATTTTTTAGGCTTATTGTCCACAGAACCCCAAAAGAATATTGCTGATCTCCTTTTTATGGCTTTGAGAATATACACAGGAGGTTCTAGTACTGCCCAGACATGTTGGGGTAGGGAATACAGGCAAGAATTTATAAGAATAAGCTTACCCCCTTGAGATAACCACCTGTTCTTCCAGTTATTTAGCCTTCTGTCAATCATTTCAATAATTGGCTGGAAATAAATATTTTTCATTCTACCTAGAAAAATAGGAACTCCAAGATATTTAAATGGGAAGTTGCCTTTTTTCATGCCCAAAATATTTTTTATTTCTCTGATTTTTAAAGCAGTTGCATGTTTTCTAATGTAGAAATCACTTTTTTCAAAATTAATTTTTTGTCCTGAAACTTTTTCAAACACAGAGAGGAAAGCTTTCATTTTTGTTAAATTATTTTTGCTGGCTTGCATAAAAATGATAGTATCATCTGCAGAAGTTAAATGTGAAATTTTTTTAGCATTTCTTGGCAAATTGAAGTACTGCATGCTACCATTTTCAAAAGTATAGGCCAAACTCCTGGTGAAAGATTCTGAAAAAATATTGAATAAAAAAGGAGAGAGAGAGAATCACCTTGTTTTATGCCCCTTGTTGCATTAAAAAAACCAACTGGTGCCCCATTGATTAAAACAGAGTACCATGCCTGTGAAAGATTTTTAATCACCCAATATATGAACTTACCATGAAAGCCGAATTTAAGTAGGACTTTTGATAGAAATTTCAAGCAAACTCTATCAAATGCCTTTCTTAAATCCAACTTTAAAATGCAGTTTGGGTGGACTCCTTTCCTGTCAATAAATCTCAGCATTTCTTTAGTATATAACACATTGTCAGCTAATTCCCTATTACTAAGAAAAGCTGTCTGGTGAGGGGATATCAGTTTCTGCATGACAGGCTTGAGTCTCTCCATTAATATTTTAGAAAAAAAATTGTTTGTAACTGTGGAGAGACTTATGGGCCTAAAATCACTAAAGGTAGAGGGGGTGTCAATTTTGGGGATGATGGCTATCCAAGTACTAGCAAGACCTCTAGGCAGTGAAGAACTAGACAAATAATCATTGGCTGCATGCAATAAATCATTGTGAATTATATCCCAAGCCTTTATGTAAAAATTGGTAGTAAAACCATCTGGACCCGGACTGCTTTGTTTATTAAGGGAAACAACCACTTTTTTAAGCTCAGTCAAAGAAACATGTTTTGTCAATTCTATATTGTTCTCACAGGTAATGAGCCTAGGGATCTGAGCCAAGAAATGAGAATAAAATATGTTCTGTTCTGGATCATTCTCAGCAGTGAGAAGGTTAGAAAAAAGGAGACACTCTCTTTTTCTATTCCAGACATCTCATCGAGCCATTCACCAAAAGAGTTCATAATTTTTGTAATGGTCATTCTGCTCTTCCTTTCCCTCAATGAATTGTGAAAAAACTGGGAGTTATCATCCCCATCTTTAAGCCATTTTATTTTTGCTTTATATTTAAAAAAATGTTTCTGCTCTTTAATGGCTTTAGTTAACTTGGATTTAGCCTGAGGGCTATCAGTTCTATTTCACACTGATTACCATCATAGGCTAGTTCCTGTAACCTGAGACACTCTTCTGCATCTATAACATTTTGGTGTATGTTTCCAAAAACCTCAATGTTCCATTTTTTCAAACACTTTTTCAGTCTGAGCAATTTAAGATAAAATTTTAACATGCCAGACTCTTGAATATGAGCAGTCCAATTTTATTTAATGACCTGGAGGAAATTTTCCCTTTTAAACCAAGTATTAATAAATTGAAATGATCTGGGAGATGATTTTAACTGGCTACCTAAACATAACAGCAAGGGGCAGTGATCACTGGTTTCTTTATTAAGCACAAGTATTGATGAGTCTGGGAATTTCAATTTCCAATTAGGAGTCTACAGGCCTCTATCTAATCTTTTAATAGTAGGGGTTTTATTCCTACCATTTTGGCTAAGATCCAACAGATTTCTATATCTCCCATTTGTCCAAGTAAAGGCATTACCAACAGTGTTAATATGTTCCAGAGGCATTGAATCTATAAAAGAAGCAAATTCTCTGATACTTCTTAGACTGGGTGAAGACATACCCTTATACTCAGATATGGAAGCAATGACATTAAAATCCCCAATAAACATTGTTTCAGGATAGGAGATATTAGCAAGATCTAACCAAAGTTGCTCTCTCTCCTTCCTTGTTCTAAGACCATAAACAAACACAGCTTCCATACATGCATTTAATTTCAGACAATTTAAGGAGACATGTAGAAATTGTATGTTGTCCTGATTTAGGGAAATATTAATGTTGTCACTCCACATTAACCAAATCCTTTCATTTTGGGCAGTGATGAATTTTGAGAACTTAAGTGCAGAAGCAAAGTCAACACATTTAGCATTTTCATGCATAGGTTCAATTAAGCAAATAAGATCAAACCTATGAATACGAGTTAATTCCATCAATCTGTCTAGTGATGTATTCATTCCCCTAATGTTCCAAACCAGGAAATTCATTTTTAAGGGTTTAACAATCATTAGAACTATTGAGTAGGCTTTTTGTGGCAGAACTAGACATGATAAGATTAAGCTGAGTGAAGTAAGTTTTAAGCTTAATTTCAGGAGTCTTTTTTGCCATAAGTATGGTGGATTGCCTCACCTGAGCTGTGTTTACCTGATTTTTCTTTTTTGTAGGGATGACTGGAGTATCCTCATTTGCATTGTCAGCTGTAGCTTGTTCATCCTTGGAGTTTTCCGTTGTATCATTAATTGGCAACTCCTCATCCTCAGATTCAGACATGGAGCTCATTTGTTGCAGTGGAAGGAATCTATTTGTCCTGTTTTTTTCCTGAGAAAAATAGGTAGCATGGTCAGTAGTAAAGAATGAATTATCATCCATAGGCTTGTTCCTGTAGGTAACATGTTAATCATCTTTGGCATATCTGACAGGTTTAGGCTTGGTAATGGGTCTCCACTCCAGTCTTTTGATTTCATGACCTTCTTGTATTTTATGGTTAACAATTATGAGAGGAGGTGCTATGTAATTTTCAGAGGGGGAGTTCTCATACTCAGAGAGGGTATTTATAATTGCTTTTTTCTTCAATTCTTGAGCTGCGATCACTCTTGCCTTCTCTTTAGCAGTAGTGTCAGAAGTCTCTCCAGCAAGTGTAATATCTATGGTGGGAGGGTTATGATCAGTAGGGGGCTTTCTGATGGAATAGGGACAGTAGGGACAGTAGGAGGGCTGACAGAGGTAGCATTAATAGTGGGTGGTATGACCATATTTGTGGCTGAGATATTAGATTTGGGTGAGGGGCTGGCTTTCTGTAAGTTTGGGATTTTGTGAGGGGTGGCTGCTGCTTCTTTGACTGGAGCTTCCATCCTTCATTATTGCTATTTTGTGCCAGTCTGCAATCATTTGGGGAATGCCCTAGTTTTCTACACATCTGGCAATATTCCAAGAGCTCCTCATACTCAATGTCTAAATCAACTGTAAAACCAGAGACTCCAACAGTAATTTCAGTATGCAGTTTCTTCTGCAAATCAATCTCCACACAGAGCTTAACAGCTGATGGCCTAGTTAGGGAGGCTGTGGCTGAGTCCATTTTTTTAAAATTCCCTACTCTATTCCCTATAAATTCAAGCATTGCTGTGTTCTAGAGAAAGATAGGAACCTGATGTATAGTGATCCAAACTGGAACCACAGATGATTCAGTACCTGGGATGAAATCAGTAGACCACTTGAGCACTTTAATCGGAAAGCCTTTCAGATTCCATAGCCCTTTCATCCAGCACCGCTTGTAATCTTCCTGGTCCTCAAATCTGATTAATATGTGCCTGTAGTCAATGGCACCGATCTGGAAGTTGGAGTTGAAACCGATGGATTTGAACGCTTCATTTAGTGTCTGCATGGTAGGCTTTCCCTTCTCGAACTTGCCGATTAGAGCCTTTTGATAGTGAGCTGCCAGATGAGAAGCTTGCTCCGGCGACACTATGCAAGCACTCTTCCCTTTGTGTTCACCAATCGGGACAATTTCAGGGTTAGTTGGTAGCGTGGGAGCGTTTTGGAGGTAAGGGCTTGCAAAAAGGACCGGTTTTGGGGGTTGTCGCTGCGGGGCTGCGACGCCGCCGCCATCCTAAGAGCCGTTATTAAGACATTAATGGCAAGGAATAGTGCACTGAATCTGAGAAAAGTGGGGCATTAGGCTGAAATTTGGGAATATTAACGTTGGGTGTAGAGAGAAGTGGGAGCAAATTCTTTAGAGAGAGAAAGCGAGATGATGATAATAAAGTGATTGTCCGATATAGTTTCTATTTTTTATATATAGTTTCTAGATATGCAAAAAATAGAAACTATAAAAAAACACTAAGAGATATAAAAGTGCATCTGCATTTTAAAAATGAGCTATACAAAGCTATAAACCAAGGGTCCAAATAGGACACATCAAACAGAAAGCCAGGATCACATTTTTGCCGTGGCTGAAAGTTGTTAGTAAAACAACATTAGTACTCTGCAATTCAATCGAAGATAAGATCTGATCACATTACATGCAATTCAATTGAAGAATGCATCAAATAACACTATTTATCAAGCATCTCAACCAAGTTATCCAGATTTTTCTGGTTAGATATTTTCAACTGACAAAGGTGACAGAATCTACACCAACATTGTCAACTTTTAATAATACACATGCATAAAAATGTGATCCCTAGTACACTGCAATGAAACAACAATTTTCTGCTCAACTTCCGGCCTCAAATCATCCCCAGATTCTGAAGAACATATAGAATCTGGTTAGAAGATTTGATCCATGAGAGAGGATGAAAAATGGAGCAATATCAGATATAAAAATTAAATTAAAAAAACTGATAACAAATGAGATAAACCCATAAAATCTCCACAATAAGGTCATAACTTGGATCTAATCCATTCTACACACCAAATCTCTAATCCCTCCAAAACAAAATTGACTGAAATTTGGACCGATGCCCACATGTCAACTGCAGAATCAAAACACCCAATTTCCAGAACGGTTTGCAAATTGAAAAGTGGTTTGAGGTGATCTTCTTAAATCTGGCTTGATCCGCACACAGTTAAAACGGCCTTTAAATAGAAAGCCCAAGATTAAACCACGCACTCAAGATTTATTCTAAAACTATCGATAAAAAAAATTCAGACAACACCATTTTAAGTTATTATGCAGAAAGGAAAATGCAAAAAACATTAAAAAAAAGTACTTACTACTTACAATCAAATATTCTAGCATAGTAATCCTTCAATCTTCAGAACCTGATCTGATCATGATGACTGTAAAAGCATTCACCTACAAACATCAAACATGAAAGCAAACATCAATGCATAGAGTAGGAAGAGCTATGTTTACACCAAGCACCATTTCAGACATCACTTCATCAGGAAATGTGAAAAACAATACAGCTCAACTGTACAATCAGTTCTAATCAATTAAGAACAGTAAAACTTAATAACCATAATTTATAAACAGAAACATTAACTGATGGGATAATCAAAGACATCAATAAAAGACTAATTTTCTTACAATGATAAGCAGATTTATTGCAGTCTTTCACCGAATGTTCTAAAGGAAAAAAAAAATAAGAAACGATGATCCTTAACTCCGAACTATATTTTCTTGAAATTTATAAAACAAAGACAAAATTTTGAAAGTAAAATCTCAAACAACCAAAATTATCAGAATATAGATAACTTTTTAAAAGAACTGACTTGATATGTTGAGTGGTTCATCAACACTTACATCTAAGCATTGCTTCAGTATTAGGAGGATCTTTTGCTCCAGTTTTGTGTTTCAAGCATATGCTTTCCGGATCAATTGGATAATCTGCAATGAACAACACATTAAGACTTCATACATATTACAATTACTAAGTCCCAAAATGATGGATTTTATACCAATGACTCAGATGCACCAAAACATGTTCCACAAAACACATTGCTCAATTATTAATAGTTGAAAGAAGTATATATAAAGGGCTCGGGAGAGGGCTTACCGTGTAGAGTTGTGGCGTAGCGGCATAAGGAGAGACGAGAGACGGTGGCGTAGTGCAGCAGCCGTTTAACCCAGTCGATCGGGGACTTGAACTCGAATTGATTTTCTCGGAGGAGTTAAAAAGGCCAGTTGAAGGTACCCTTTCATTGGTCTCGACTGAATCGGCGAGGGCCAGTCTACCATCGCTTAGAGGAGGCGTAACTGCTGTTCGCGAGGCTGAGCAGTCGAAATCAGACGTTCTTGGAGAGAGGGGAGGTTAATCAGGTCAGGAAGAATATAAAAGGTCAGAATGTATTAGCAAAGTATTTTTGATTCAGGAAAAACTCGAGAAGATGGATTGGGAAATACAAATAACTTCTTCAAGAAGATTGGGAATATGAAAGATTTTTTAAAAAAGGAGAGCTTCAAAGGATTTACACGATAATCGGAGCTGTAAAACTAAGAAATTGGAAAAGGAGAATCGCGGTAAATAAAAGTTATGCAAATAAAAAAAAGGAAAATACGTGTTAATTTTAGGAGGACTTTAAAAGTTGACGTGGCGCAAAGAGATGATGTTTGACTTTTCAATGAGTTGCTGTTTTAATAGTATAGATAGAAGATAGATTAACAAATCAACCGTCTGTGACAAAAATGGAAAAACCTGACGTCAATATATAATGGTAGGCCTGTAATGCACACGTGGATGAATTTTTCACGATTACGGAGAAGTATCCTTATGTTCAAATTCTTCACGTATTTTACGGAAGAATTACTTGGAATCCCTCCATAGTAGAAGATAATTCATTTTCTTGTCAGATTCTTTCCTTGAAAACTTCGTCCTAACATTTATTTTGCTCGTAAATGTAAACTAATTTAAATATTAATGGATTATAATTGCATTTTGTTACATTAAAATTTGATAAATATGTGTTACATATAAACTAATTTTTAAATAAACCAAAACTAAATTATGTAATTAATTATTTTACTAATTTTAAAAAACTAATTAATAAAAATGAATAATGGAATTAATTAATATATGTGCTACAATTAATTTAAATAACTCTAAAATTGTAGCTCTTTCAAATTTCTTTTTAAAAAAAGTATTATTGGAATTCAAAAATTAAGCTTAGAATATGATATGTATAAAATATGATAATGTGGCAGCCTGTATGAATGTGAGTTGAAAACTGAAAAAACTGATTTTACAATAAAAAATAAAAATAAAAGAATAATACAGCTACTCAAAATAAAATGTTATTGATATTTTTATATAGATTTTTATGATCAAACTAACACATTATAAATTTTGTGGGTCGAATTGAGAAAACTAAATATCGCATAAGGATACAAAGTATTGAATAAGCGTAAAATTATATATATATATATAAATTTAGAATAACATGAGCATGGTTTCTAAAATTAATTTGTTCACTATTGTATATAGATTTGTGAACATATTGTATATTTTCATCTATTTTGGCATTTTGACTTGGGCAATTTTTTTTGCCCAAATTTGATCATCGTTAATTTGAGTTACATAAATTAATTTACTCTAAAATTTTAACATCTGAAAAATAGATATTACGGAGAATTCAAAACTATATTATACAACAATATCATTATTTATATACTAGTATAAATTAATGGTCAAAGTTGGGCACACAAAATTGCCAAAGTCAAAGTGCAAATATAGATGAAAGAGAACGGATCGTGAATTTCTAATAAACAAATAAATAAAGGGTCAACTTTGGCTACCTTATTCTTCACAAAATCACAATATATATTCAATTATTTCTGTTTGTTGTCCATTGTGATTGACGAATTGCCAAATAAATGGGTAAATACACTGGAGATCATTGTTTTTTTTTTTTTTTTTAAACCATCAAAGATGGAGGGGATTATATTGGCTCTCTAAGCCAAAAAACCACAAAAGTGGTGCAAAAAACAAGGTCAAAATGAAGAGTGCAAGCTATCTGTAAACTGCTAATCCTAAAGCTAAGTTCTAGGAGAGGATCCGATACCTCAATACACTTGTCAAAACCTCATGAAAAAATTGGTTACTTATAAGTGAATTGCTAAGTAAAACACTAGGCAGTCCCCAATTCCACATGAGTCAAGTGCAGTACACATTAGCTATCCTAGAAAGACAGAGAATCAGCAGCTACTGGATGGAAAGGCTCAGTCTGGAGCAGCCATAGTTGATGTTCTAATTGTAGGACAGACTGAGGCATCCAGCAGCAGTAAACCTTTTGTAACTGAGAGCATATCAGATCCATTGAAAGAGCAGCTTAGTTTGTGCAGCAGAGCCCATTTTGCCAGAGAGTCAGCAGGCTGGTTCCCTTCTCTGAGAGTATGGCAAAATTTGAGAGAAGGTGTCTGAGTGGAGATTGAGTCTATCAGAGGTATGAATCTCCATTGCCTCTTTGATGGAATAAGGATCATCTGAACTGCTTGAAGGCAGTCAGATTCCACATTGATTTCTGAGTGTAGACCATTAGCAGCTTCAGCACCAGCCTGGATGGCCATCAGTTCAGCTAGTAGAGGGTCAGAGGTTTCAGTGAAGTGAGACCTTGTTGTGATGATCTTTCCAGAGTTGTATCTAATTATAATGCCAATGCCAGCTAGACCATTTTGCCAGGAGGCATCAACATTTACCTTCACTCCAAGAAAGGATCTGTTCCATACCACCACTGTGAAATTTGGTTTTGGAGGAATATAGGGAGTTGGAATGTTACCAGCAGAGGCCAACTCAGAGTCCACTTGAGTTCTAAGAGGCATAGGATGCCTGAGTAGAGCCCAGTAAAGTTCTTATTTTAGTTCCTTTTTCAGCTGAACCAATGAGGGAGGGCATTCTTCAAAGAGTTTCTTGTTTCTTGCTTTCCATAGCAGCCAGCAAACTATTGAAGGAGCAATACAGTTGATTCTTGTATGAATGGCTGATAATTCTGAAAAAGCCCAACATGTGGCAAGTCTGTCCCAAAGAATGTTAGTGCAAAATTTTTTTGAAAAGCATAGATTGTGCATATATTCCCACAGATCCAGAGAAATAGAGCACTGGGAGTAGAAATGATGCAAAGAATCTTGGCTGTTACAAAAACAGCACTTTGAAGCAGTTTGAAAACCAAAGTGTGTCAGAACATCATCAAAGGGTAACATGGCATTCAGTAGCTTCCACATATATATTGATATTTTTTTCTGAAGCTGTGGAAACCAAATATTTTTCAGAGCAGGCCTAATAGGGAGAGAGGGTCTCAATTTCAGATATGCCGATTTAATGGAAAAAGAGCCCAAAATGTGAGGCTTCCAGATGAGGAGGTCCTCTCTATGTGGGGATGTGGAGCAGGACTGGAGAAACTGGAGAATATCAGGGGGAAGGTGGTGTTGCAGAAGAGGTAGCAGAGTGGGTTTATTTAAAATAAAATCTGCAACAGTTGCATTTAGTATCAGATCAGAAACTGGTTGATAGTAATCAATTAATGGACCAAAATCAGTCCAGTTGTTAATTGGTCAATCTGTTAATTGGCTGATTGGTCAATATGTATACACTTAACTGGTTAATCAATGACTTAAGTGGCTGTTTCTGCTTGGTGTCATAGCTAGGTCAATTATGTAGGATTCTTGCATGATTGAAATCTTCAATTTGTGGAAAGTTTATGAATTGGTCCACGACCTCCCCCAAAAAGTCATGTATAAGAAAGGGTAAACAAATGGAGGGTTGATACGTGTACCGTGCAGTTTATTAATTATAAAGATGAGAAAGATAAAATTATTCTTTATGCTTTTATTATGGCATAAATCTGTATTAGCAAATTGAGGGACATTTCGTTCGGGAGATACGTATGATTTTTTAGAATATAAATTACTGAAATACCCCTCAAACTAACTGAACTAACGTGAAAATTAACCAAGATCTAGAAATTGAGTAATTTTAGAATGTATGGTACTAGAAATTGAACATTTTGAATGTTGGGTCTAGAAATTGGGTATTTTGATTAATATTTGGTCTAATTTTTGCACTTTAGTCTTTAAGAAAGTATACAGTTAGTACAAAAATATATTGTATGATTCATATAATTGTTATAATATAATTTTCATTATGTTATTAACGTAAATTTAAAATTTTAATAATTATTAAGAAGTGAATTTTTTTTATACCATATAGATTAACATTCTGAATGGACAGAGGGTGTACTTATTTTTTTCTTTCAAAGGCACCCGGACCGTTACTGGGGAAGGTATATATTTCATATGAAATATCTTATTAGTTTTAGAGTCGCCAATATCTGTTTTCTAATGAAACAAAAGGTCATAAATGAACGAAGAAGACTGGAATAAATAATGACCCATGCATGGGTCAAATATGTTGTGCACGTCAAGGGAGACGAGGCACAGTTGAAATCCTGTAATTAATCGTCTAATTAACCCAGTAACTTTTCCTATAAGAGCCAATGAAATGATCACATATACTTCACCAATACACATAAAGCATTCTTAATCTTAATCAGAGAGACAGAGCAGGTTCAGTTCAGTTGAACTATTCATCTTGATAAAATTAATGGCAGAGACAATGGTAGTGAAGAACAAGCAGGTTTTGTTCAAAAACTACATCGATGGACCACCCAAGGTTTCCGATTTTGAGGTCACCACTGAAACTACCGTCAGCTTGAAGGTTCCACAAGACTCGGCAAACGGAGTCGTTCTCAAGAATCTCTACTTGTCATGTGATGCTTACCTCTGTTTCCTCATGCAAGGATCACGTTCCGCCATGGCCGATACCTAGACTGGATAAGAGAGTTCACTCCATCTCCTCCAGACTTTTTTTGGTTTTAGTTCAGTCTCTCCCCAAAAATATCTAGACATCAGCTTTTCGATTTTTTTATGACAGAAATGGGAGGTTTCATAACTGACCATATGTGCTGAGGGATGGAGTATAAGCAAGATTGTATCAAATTTTACCCCTGTGAATAACCACTTGTTCTTCTAATCGGAAATTTTATTTTCCAATCTTTGGATAAGTGGTGTGAAATATGCAGTTAACACTCTGCCCTTAAAAATGGGGACCCATAGGTATGTAAATGGGAAATGACCTTGTTTCATGCCTAAAATGTCCCTGACTTGTTGAACTTTTGTAGCTGATGCATGTCTACCCAAATAATGATCACTCTTTTCAAAATTAATTTTCTGACCTGTGATTAATTCAAAAGCCACTGGGAAAGCTTTAAACCTGTTGAGATTATTATTTGAGGCTCTAAGAAAAATTATAGTATCATCAGCATAACTCAAATGAGATAAAGGTGAAGGGCCAGAAGGGATATCATAATACTGAAGCAAACCAGAATTAAACATGTATGAAATGCCTCTAGAGAAAGCCTCAGAAAAAATGTTAAGGAAAGGTGAGAGATGATCCCGTTGTTTAATACCCCTTGAAGATTTAAAAAAGACTAGGGGTCTACCATTGATCCAAACAGAAAATGAGGCACTACTAAGGTTTTTCATGATGCAGTGAACTAATCTACCATGTTTGCCAAAATGAAGAAGTATGGAATTAAGAAATCCCCAATTTACTCTATCAAAAACCTTTTTGAGATCCAGTTTAATAATCAAATTAGGATTTCTGCAATTTTTATATAGAAATCTAACCATCACTTTCAGATATATAATGTTGTCTGAGATGTCTTTATTTTTTTTAAAATGCAGATCTCTGTGGTGAGAGGATTTTAGGCATAAAAAGTTTCAGCCTCTCCATGATCAATTTAGAAAAAAATTTATTGATAAAATTGGAGAGGCTGATAGGCCTATAGTCATCAAAGGAGGTAACCACATCCTTCTTGGGAATTAAAGTTATCCAGGTGGCAGCAATTCCAACTGGAATGGGTGCTACACTCATAAGTCATAAAGCCATGGACAATATCCAATAAATCAAGTTTTATAATATCCCAAGCTTTTGTAAAAAATTTAGAAGAGAAACTATCAGGGCCAGGGCTACTGGTCTTAAGGTTAAAAACAATAGCTTTTAACTCTTCAATGTTCATTGATCTGAGTAAAATCTCATTATCAGCATCAGTAATTACTTTTGAAATCTGGCTTAAAAAGTGATCATAGTAATGACCATTTTCAACATTTTCAGGCTTAGATAGTACATCAGAGTAGTATGAAACTGCGTCTGAGTCAATTTCTGGAGCATTTTCTGGCCAATTCTCATATGAGTCTTTAATCTTAGTGATACTAAGAAAATATCTCTTTTCCTTCACAGTATGATGAAAGAATTTTGTGTTATCATCTCGTTCCTTCAACCATTAATTCTAGATTTTTATTTCCAGATTTTTTGTTGTTCTTTGAGGGCTCTAAGATGCAAGGCTTTAAGTTCTTTGAGTTTAATAAGCTCATTGATTGAGTTATAATTGTCATAGACTATTGTCATACATTTTCAGCAGCATTGATAATATTGTTATCTATGTTGCCAAAATGATTTCCGTACCAGGTAGTGCTGTCAATTCTGATCCGAACCGAATCAACCAACCGAACCGATCCTAACCGAATTCAACCTAAGAAAAAATGATCTGAAACCGAAACCGACCCCTTTAACCCGAAAACCGATTTGAACCGAGAATCTTGATCTGAAACCGACCGATAACCGAATTTGCTCACACCGAACCCGATTTGCACCGACCCAAAATCAATTGAAACCAAACCAAAATCCTTAATAGTAAGTCAAATAAGGATTGATCTTTGATTAGATAAAACTCAGTTTATTCGATGTCTATAAAAAGTCATATAAGTGCTAGTACTTGTAGAAAGTTAAGTGAGATTGATCATTTGATTAGTTAAACTCAACTTAGTTAGTCTATATGAATATTTAAACTACCAAAAATTCAAAATTAATACCATCCAACACATTTTGAACCCGAACCCGAATAGAACCGATCAACATATGACCGAAACCGAAATGATCCGAACCCGAATTGATCCGATTAATCTTGAGCCGATAGTAATCCGACCGAACCGATATTAACCGACACAAGAAAATTATACCGACTCAACCGAACCGTTTTGATTCGAAACCGATTCAGCCGAACCGAAACCGACCGAACCGGCCGAATTGACACCACTAGTTCCAGGCTTTTATGAGTTTCAGAAAAAAACCAACCATGCCAGTCTTGTTTATAGGGAGATTCCAATCTTTAGAGATCACATTCATGAAATCATCCATATTAAACCATGCATTAAATGAATCTGAATGAAGAAGGAGAGGATGGTATAGTGCTGCCTATAGTAAAAAACATAATAGCATGGTCTGCAGTATTTTTTTTGAGAATCTGGATAGAAGAAGAAGGAAACTTTGCTATCCAGCTCAGAGTAGCCAATCCTCTGTCAAGTGTTTGTGTGGTAGGGTTTCTAAGCCAATTGTTAGTCCGTGTCAAATGGTTACCAACTGTATTAATCCCAGTGAGTGCATTTCTAGCAATAAAGTGGTTAACAGCAGACATGCCTCTAATACTAGGTTATGAAGGGCCTCTATATTCATCAGGAGATCTTATTGTATTAAAATCTCCTATTAGAAAAGAGTCTTGTAACTGTGCCCCTGACAAAGCACTCCATAGAAATTCTATACCAGGTCCTCAAACCATATATGAACACTCCTTCCATTGCAGTCACTACTGCATGCCTACAGAATTGGCGGTGTTCCGGCCCCCCCTACGGCGGCGGTTTTGCCCGCCGTGGGTGGCTGCGCCGTGGGTGGGGGGTCTGCGGGAAACGGCGGTCTGAACCGCCGTTGGTAAGGGACACAGGTTACGGCGGTCTGAACCGCCGTACCTGTGTTTTTTTTTATAAACGTCACATTCATGTTCCGGATTCGGAACACTTGTGATGAGGAGGTGTTGATGAGTTTGTTCCGGTTGTGGAAGCCATGTTGGTTACGCAACCGGAAGCTGGAACAAATGAGTTTTTTCTATACATACTTCCGATAACGGAATAGACAAATTTTGATAACGAAATGGAATTTTGATTTCCCCAAATCTGGTGCTGAAATTAATAAAAAATAAAATAAAAAATAATAAAATTCAAATTTTATAAATTACATTAAAGATCCAAATTTTCATTACAACATTATTACACTAATTTACATATCATTCTACAACTAACTGATAAACCATTCTACACTAATTCTAATCCAACTAGCATGCTACACTAACTCATAACATTCTACACTAATTCTAATCCAACTATGCTTGTACTTGAATACTTGAATATAAACGTAGCCATGCTTGAACTTGAGTAGGAATGTGAAGGAAGCACCTAGATTCATCTCTTGTTTCGTTAACTGCTTCTTCCTCTCATATACTACCTGAGCTCTCTCCTTTCTCTTCTTCTCCAACTCCTGCAGCACAACCAAATTAGCTCTAGAGATTATCGAACTCACATCTCACACCAATCAAACCTCAAAAGGGATATATGATGCAATTCTACAACTAACATCAGTAGTTACTATAAGAGAATTAAGTAAAATATAAAATACAAACTATCCCAAAGAATAGGGCAAACACTTTATAATTTAACAACACAAAATCTCACAATAATACTTAAGTACTATATCAGAACTTCATTCATACAACATTTACCAAAGTGCCTTAATCCAAAAACATCCCTCCCCGGCTGAGAAGAGCAAAATCAGAAAATGAAAAGTAATACTAACTAAGAGCCCCATAAGAGAAGTAAGCATGCTAACCTTGATGGTATCATAGTGGTTCCATTCAACCTCAGACGAAAGCTGGCCAACAGGCAGTACCTGTGCCCAGCTTGCAACCTCAAAACCCTATCCATCTAATTAACAAAAACTCTTATCCATCTAATTTACAAAAAAATAAGTTAAAAAGAGTCAGCAGAACAATGTATATAACAGGCAAGACGAGTTTTCTAGTACCTGCAAAATCATCCCCATGGAAAGTTTCCGAGGATAATAAGCAGATGTATGATCAAGCATCGGTGCCTCGAAATCCTGCACATAATACTGCATGCTCCACCCAACAACTGGAATTTTCTAAATAAAGATGCCCGTGCTTCCTCCAAAGCCCTTCCTACAGGGTAAATCAAATAAATCGCAAAAGTAAATTCAGATTCTGCCCGAAAGTATCAATAGACGAAAATCATCAATATGAAACATAAGGACCAAAAGCAGATTAGTCACACTTTAAATTGAAAATAATAAAATTCCTACCAGAAGAGTAAAACTGCTTACATTAGGGCGTTCAGGGAGTGATTCAACACCTGCAAAAACATGGCTATCCTTTTTAATGCACACTGAAGTATTAAATCATGCACTGTCTCAGATTCTTTTGTACCAGATAAAGAAAGTGTTCAATTGGGATAAAAACCTTTATATTAATATTAATCAGCAAAACATGGACCTCTACAAGTCAATGAACAGCTAATATCATAGAGACATTTGCACAAAGTCATACCATCTGTATATATAGATCCGTACACAAGTCATAACAAAAATTCTTTTCATGTAGACAGAGGGAATACAAAAATTCATGAATCAAGACATTTGATGAATCTGAGACTAAAAGTTGGTAAAAACATTATATATGTATGAGTTATCAAACTCTAGGAAAATACACAGAACCAACAGCAGAGCTGTAAAAAAGAAGAAAACCTGCAGCGGAAGAAGACTTACAGCTAAAAACATAAATCTTAGCAATTTCCAGAGGCCATAGCCAATGCTTCCCCAGCTTATATAACAGATAAAACAACTTGTTTGATGCAGTTAGTCCCAAAGAATAAGAACTGCACAGTAAAAGAATAGCCATTGAGGAAAAATAAAACATGTCAATATACGTTGTCTGGAATTGAGAGAATGTATACAAATTCATACTCTAGAATCACAAACTCCGGTGAGACCCACCGACAGCCTGCAGCTCCGAGGAGGTCTCCAACCGGCGCAGCCCTAAGCTGCAGAAATCCGGCGTCAGCTGGTCCAGTACCGCAGCGACGGTGGTGAGGCTGTCCAGCGGCGGTGGACGAACGCCGGTGCGGGTTGACTCCTGAGGCGGCGACGGCGTTGATTCTCTGGTGGAGGGGATCGGCGTCGAGCAGAGAGAGATGGGATTGGGAGAAAGAATGCGATGCAGAGACTCGGAAGGATAAGGTTTTCTTTATATGGATAAAGCTTCAACGGCTGGGATTAAGTTGTGAAAATTAATTGACGGATCAGATCATGCAAAATATAAATTTTCTTAAAAATTCAGAATTCAAATTTTATTTTAATATATTTATGGAAATTACTAGCAGTTATTATATCATATTTTTTACAACATCAGTTATATTTTGTTTATTCAAACATATTAAATCATAATAATTGCATGTGAACCTATAAATTTTAATATAATTTAAATAACGGGCTAAATACTTTTTGAAATTTTCAGTTTCAACACAGATCATGATTATCAACATTGATATACATTATATATTTTAAATAACATGATTCTTGCCGAATATAATTTTTATATGAATTTGGTCCATCAAGTCGATAATTCAAATTCAAAGTCAATAAATCACACCAAGTAACAATCGTACATATAATAAAATTATCATTGTCATAAAAAACTAGTTTAAAAGACAAAACTTGATGTTTTATGATATATTTAAAAATTTTATTAAACTAAACATTCATATCATTGATAGTTCATTGACTTTATGTTATTATGTCATAGGAACACACAAATGTACTTAATTTCATTTAGTAATTCAAACCATTTGATCACAACCATGGATGAAATGTGACTGCAAAGTATATATAGTTAACTAAATTGTAGTCTCAGTAGTGCTTCTTAGGTTCTTGCTTCTGAAGTTCTCATTACACGTACCTTTTATCGAGCTAATATAAAAGCAAATTTACACAAAAAGTGTCTTATACATTATAAATTAACATAATCATCAAAAACAATGGTAATTCATTGAATTAATGTTATAATATCATAGAAACACTCAAATTTACTTAGGCTCTGTTTGATAAAACTGAAATCTGAATACGGAAGTCTGAAGTCTGAAAGCTGAAATCTGAATATGATAAGTGCTGAATACTAATATGTGTAGTTGTTTGATAAAATTTAGATAAGTGCTGAAAACTAAATATGTTAATTTCAAGAATAAATCCTAATTGATTGTTTGAATATTATAAAATAGTTTATGAACCAGTATTATTTAATATCGATAAGAAAAATCAACTATTATAATGTGAATATGATCAAAATTTATAAATAATTCCATTAACATTCTATTTATTTAATTATTAAAATATTATAATATACATTCAACATTAAAGTACTCGGATTTCAAATTTGAGTGTGCATGATAATAACAATAATTTAAATATATTTTTATATCTGATTTAATTTGATTATATAATATTTTATAATAAGTATATAATTATTGATTATTATTTTAAAATCAATTAATAAATTATTTACTAATTAAATAATTAATACAAAAGAAATATTAAATAAATATGATTATGATTTTTAACACAAATATTATCTTATAGATAGATTTAGAAAATTTTAAAATTTAAAATAACGTGTAGCATCTTCAGATTCAGTCACAAGTGATACGCAGATCACTTAATCAAGTCGTCCAAATTATACGCGCGGTTCAGTGTCACTTATTGACACTTATTTGGTTCAGACATGCAGAATTTCTTTATCAAACACACGGAAAGTAAATAAGCGCTTAATCCATTAAGTTAAGTGTTGGACGTGGTTATCAAACGCACCCTTAATTTCATTCATATTTGAAACAATTTGATCACAACTATCGTTGAAATATGACTGCAAAGTATATATACTTAACTACATGTTATAGTCTAAGTAGTTATTCTCATGTTCTTGCTACTAAAGTTCTCGCTACACGTACATTTCACCGAGCCAATACCAAAGAAAATTTACATAAAAGTGTATTATACAGTATAAATTAACATAATCATTAGAAAAAATCAAGTTTAAAATCAAAAGTTGATATTTTATGATATCAAAATTGTACACCAAGAGTAGCAGTTAGTTGTTGCTATGGATATCAAGAGCATTGGTTAGTTGTTGCTATGCATACCAAAAGTAGCAGTAAGTTGTTGCTTTGCATACCAAAAGCAGAAGTTAGTTGTTGCTATGTATAATTAGAGCATAATTTTATATGAATTTGGTCCACCAAATCAAACTTTCAAATTCATTTGTAATTTAAATTACACTAAGAAACTATCGCAAACATAATAAAATTATCATAGTCATAAAAAATTAGTTTAAAAGTTAAATTTTGATGTTTTATGACATTTTTCAATTTTTTTTATTAAACTAAACGTTCATATCATTGGTATTTCATGGATATTATATTATAATGTCATAGGAACACTCAAATATACTTAATTTCATTTAGTATTTGAAACAATTTGATCACAACTATGGTTTAAATATGACTGCAAAGTATATATACTTAACTAAGTTGTAATCCCAATAGTACTTCTTAGGTTCTTGCTTCTAAAGTACTCACTAAACGTACCAAACATCGAGTCAATACCAAAGAAAATTTACATTAAAAGTGTAATTATCACAACTATGGTGGAAATATGACTCTAAAGTATATATACTTAGGTAACAAGGTATTGTCTTAGTAGTGCTTCTCAGATTTTTGATACTATAATTTACACTACACGTACCTTTCATTGAACTAATATCGAAGTAAATATACTTTAAAATGTTTCTTATACATAATAAAATTAACATAATCATAAAAAATCAGTTTTAAAAGTCAAAATTTGATGTTTTGTGACGTTTTCAAAATTTTACTGAACTGAACATTCATATCAATGCAATTTCAAAAATTTATATTAGAAAAACTCAGAAACACTCAAATATACTTGATTTCATCATTTAATAATAGAAATATATTAATCACAACTATGATGGAAATAACACTCAAAATATATATACTCAAGTAACAAGTTATAGTCTTAGTAGTGTTTCTCATATATATTCTCGATACTGAAGTTCTCACTAGTCACTATGAGTATCTTTCATTGAGCTAATAACAAAGTAAATCCACATGAAAGGTGTATTATGCATAATAAATTCAGCATAAGTATCAAAAATCCATGTTTAAAAGTCAGAATTTGATGTTTTATGACATTTTTCAAATTTTTACTGAAATAAGCATTTATATCAATGCTATTTCATGGAATTTATGTTAAAATGTATCAGTAACACTCAAATAAATTGATCAAAATGGAAATAAATTGATTACAATGGTGGAGGAAATATGTCTACAAAGTATATGTACTTAAGTAACAAGTTCTAGTCTTAATAATGTTTCTCAGGTTCATGATACTAAATTCTCACTACAAGTACCTTTAATTTTGTTAATACCAAAGTAAATTTTCAAGAAGAGTATATTATACAAAATAAAATTAACATAATCATCAAAAATTTCAAGTTTAAGAGTCAAAATTTGATATTTTATGATATTTTAAAATTTATAATAAGTTTCTATTATATATTCAGTCATGTTCCTTAACCGGAAGGTCATCATGTTGGTGTTCCTTTACATATATATTAACATTCTCATGACACTAGTGGGACCTGGTGACTAAGGCTCAGGTATTTCCAGACTTCTGTCATCGGAACACATAATCTTGACGGCGTTTATGGCTAACCGCCGTTTCCTATGCGCCGTTTATTATTATCCGCCGTTAACCAAGCAGCGTTTATGTGGAAAATGCCGCTAATTATTTTCCCGCACCACTCAACCATGGTTCCGATATCGGAACCTCAAAAAGTAACGGCGTTCTGGCGAAACCGCCGTTAATGGGCGCCGTTGAAGGCCCCCCTTCCACTAGTGAGTGTTCATTCTATGACTGAAGATATTAACTGATAGGAATTGGAGGTGTTCGGTTTTTAAAGTGATTTGCAATTGATCATGCCAAAACAACCAAATTTTTCCACTTTGAGCACACATAGATTTATCAAAACCTAGTATTATCCTTAATCTATCACACTTATGGTTCCTATGTAGGGGTTCAATTAAACATAGCAGTTCAATTCTATGTTCTCTAATCATGTCAGTAAGTATTTCCATGGAAGTTCTCATACCTCTAATGTTCAACACTAAGCATTTAATTTTTAAAGTTGTATTAACCATTAAAAACATATTTAGTGCTTTTTGATCTAGTGAAAACAATATTGGGTGATGGAATTTTTTGAAGCTTTTTTGGAGTGAACATCTTATTGATTTGAGTGAAGAAATTAACCATATTAGATTTTTCCAGAAGAGGAAGGCCTGACTTGTTGTTTTCTACAGTCAAAGCAACAGAGGAAGGTGTAGGAGTTACCTGATCAGTGTCCATTAGATTGTCATCTTCAGATGATTCAACATCATGTTCCTTTTCAGGTGGTAGTGCCTCATGCTCTTCATGATCTGATTCATCCCTCAGTAAAGAGAACATGTTCTTACATTGCATCTGAGACACAAATTCAGATTTGTCAGCAGATAAGGAAACACTTTCAAAAGAAAAGGGCTTACTGAGCATCAAATCATCCTTTGCATAGGTGGTATGAGGTTTGTGGTGAGTGTCTATTGAAGTAGTAGGTAATCAGAGTCTTTAACGAAAGACTCTTTTTGGGGAGAGGGAAGGATAGGGAGGGCTGTGACTGGAGGTATGGTGTTTGTCTCTTTTTTTTATTTGGTCCAGACTTTAGGGGCAAGGGCAGTAGGATTTATGAGAGAGCATGAGGGATTGGAGGAGGAGGGTAGATCAGTGGGATCTTCTGAAGTGAGGGATTCAACAACAATCTGATTGGTGATAATACAGTTATCAGAAACTACTGATATTGTTGGCCCCTTGCCTTTCATCTTTGCCATTGCTTCTTTATCCATTATGGCTGCAGTGTTGTCAGGGACATATTCTTGTTGATGGCTGGATGTGTGTCTGGCAACAGATGGCTGGATAAGAGGTTTAAGTTTCTGTTTTAATTCAGGATGGAGGATAGTGCAATTTTCATCGTTATGGCCTAGCATAGAACAATGGCTGCAGTACTTAGGCAAATCTTCATATTCCACAGGATGTCTAAGAATTTCTTCACCCTTAATACCTAGCCTGATGGTGCTGAGCTTTTTCCTAAGGTCAATCTCCACACAAATTTTAATCACTGATGGCCTAGTAAGCGTTGCCGTAGCTTCATTCATTTTAATGAAGGTCCCTATCTGATTTCCCATAGATTGAATGAGTGTGGGAGTTGTAGAAATAGCATGGTACCTTTTTTATTGTAACCCAAACAGACAATATTGAAGATTCAGCTTCGGGAGAGAAGTCCAAGGTCCACTTAAGGACCTTCATCTGAGCTCCACAGAGAAACCAGTGACCTCTCATCCAGCAACATTGATAATCATCTTGCTCCTGGAACCTAATCAGGATGTGCCTATAATTAATCCCTCTAATTTGGTACTTGCCCAAGAAGCCCACCGATTTGTACGCCTTGTTGAGTCGTTCCATTGACGGTTTCCCTCTCGGAAATTTTACCAATTAGGGTTGATGTATGCCGGACACCAACATTTCGACGACGAACCACGCTCACGAACTGATCTGCAAAACAAAGGCCCCAGGTGTCCCGGGGGTAGACACTCCGACGCTCAAGTCAGTATATTTGCTTAAGGCGTAAAGTATGTAGTATGAGATTAGATGGAGAGGTCTACCAAACCTTTAGGGTATTTATATGGCTACAATCCGTAGATCACCAAGATATGTATTTATGGTACAAGTACAACTCTTATTGAATAGTAGTTGTATTACCATGTATAATAGAAGTATATTTCGGACATGGTTGTGTTACCATGTTTAGGATGGTTGTATTACCATCTTTGAGAGGATGTATATTCCCTGTAGAACATTCACAATATACGCATTCCTTATAAGGATTAGGATTGATGGACCTGTGGATCCACCCTCCGTGTATCTCGAGCCCACAATCCTTCTCGGGCCCTGGTCCAAGTATGAATGAAGCCCGAATACGAACCATGGACCTATCAACATATTAAATCCTAATAATTGCATGTGAACCTATGAATTTTAATATAATTTAAATAACGGGCTAAATACTTTTAAAAATTTTCAATTTCAACACAAATCATGATTATCAACATTGGTATACATTATATAATTTAAATAACATGATTCTTGCCAAATATAATTTTTATATGAATTTGGTCCATCAAGTCAATAATTCAAATTCAAAGTCAATAAATCACACCAAGTAACAATCGTATATATAATAAAATTATCATTGTCATAAAAAAACTAGTTTAAAAGACAAAACTTGATGTTTTATGATGAGAGAGAGTATGTACAAGCACATGCCGAGGAGAGTAGCTCCCGTGCCCGCCGCAGAGCTGAGGTAGCGAGTGGGAAAAAACCTGTAATTCTGAAGAAGAAAGCCTCTGAGAAAGAGAAGAGGTTAAGGGCAATGGCCAGGAGGGCTCAGATAGAGGGGAATAGCCCCATGGTAGTTCATGCATCCGAAGCTAGAATATCCATGGATGGCGAAGGTAGTAGTAAAAAGTCGATGAAGGAGGATAAAGCACGTGCTGACGCTGCTATCTTCATAGAAGGTTGTCCCTTTTCGATTCCTTCTGATGCTGATCTCATTTACTTTGGAGAAGACAAGTCTGCATTTGAATTAGTAACTCCGACCCGAGGGGTCATATATGGGAGATTTCTGCAGCATGGGTTAGCCTTCCCTTTTCCCCCACTGTTGAATGATTTTCTTCAGTATTATAAGGTGCATCCATGGCAGCTACATGCCAATGTGATAGTAATCATTATGGCCTTAATAACTTGGTGTGCTCGTAAAGGTTACAGTCCCAGTCTCTCCTTGTTGCGAACTATGTATAAGGTTTCCCTTGTTAAACAAATTGTGACCTTGACCTCTTGGGATACCTCTTTAGGTAAGCTTTTTGTGCTTCCTGTGAACTGCGGGAAATGGGATAAGGTAAAACTAACCTTTGATCGAAAAAAGTATGAAGTTCCTCATTGGAACGAAGAGGTCAAAAATGAGATCTGCCATGATGTTGAGTCCTCCCTTAAACTACTAAATATAGCTGAGGAGTTGGTGAGAGATAGGATCAAACTTAGAGAGGGTAAGTTTGTATGAGGAGATCATCAGATGGGTTGGCAGTGGCCTATTGAGACGTATAACTGGTTGAATCAACTGTCCGGCCGGACTCTTCAAAATAGCAGTTACTTGAGGTTGACACATTTTGATCAGCCAAAAGGTGTTGATATTGACTGGTATGAAGTCCTCATGTCTATGGAACAGGATCCGGTTGGCGCAGCTAGGGTGTTACTGGCCACTAGAGCACTAGAAGAGAGAACTGCTCGAGATGAGATATCCGAGAAAGAAGTAGATATGGAAATCTCGGGTCTGATGAAGGATGCTCGATGTGGGCGTCGGTTCAAAAGATTGGTTCAAGGACCTAAGGTGATTGAAGAGGAAAATTTCCCATTTGTTCCGATGGCCCTATATCCATCAGATGAGAAAGAGGATGAGGGTTCTGCTCTAATTCGACATCCGAGAAAGAAGATGTCTTAGTCTTCTGATTCTTCGAAAATCTTGTGTGGTAGGACCAAAAATGAATAGTCTCTAACTTTCATAGTAGTGTCTGATATGTTTAATATCCACACATGTATTATTTCTTTTCTCCAATGCTGACTCCATTCCCTCTGCATACAGTGGGTGTTATCAAGGACAAAAGAGCATCAAAGATGCTGGCTGAATTAGCACAGTCGAGAGGGCTGCCAGGCAGTAGTGATAAGAAGAGGGATTTTGAGACTTCTGGGGATTCTTCCAACAAGTCTCCAAAGAAACCAAGGCTCGAGCTCGGACCACTAGAAGAGTTCGAGAAATATGTGTCACCTCCTCCCTCCGAGGCACTGACCGAACTAATTCCAGGATGTCCTGGAATTAACCAGGTATGATCACCTTAGCCTTTAACAGAATTGTAGGTATAGTTATTTGACCGTTCTTTATTTTCTTTCCCAGTCCCTCAACCAGATGAAGCATATGTACGATTCCCTCCGGACCTTATATGACCGCTGTCAAGGGTAGGCATCTGAGCTGGAACTGGTGAAGGAAGAGATGTCCAGGAGGTCGAAGGAGCCTTCTGATGTGGTAAAGCGCCTCCAGGATGAGGTGGCACAGGAGAAGGCCGAGAGGGAGGTCTTGGAGGATGAGAACCGGGCTATTAAGAATGAGAAGAGGTTGGTGGATGGTTCCTTCTCGGAGCTGAAGAGGAGCATGGCTTTGTTGGAAGCAGAGAGAGATCGATATACTGATCCCATTTGCCAGAGGCGACTAGTCCGGCTGATAATGGATTTCTGCCTTAACTGCCCAGAGATGGAGGCCCATCGTCAACATTATGCCGATTTCTACCATAAGTCCGAGCTTTCTGAGATGTGGATTCATCTTAAGGTATTTCTCAATGAGGAGATTCAGGGATGTTTGGCCTCTGCTTATACTTGGCCGGAAGTACCGGAGAAACTGAAGAGTTTCCGAGAAGAGTTCAGCCAAGTTAGGGGGGTTTGAGACTAGTCTATTGACTCGTTTAGAATCCTTGAAGAAGGCATTAACTCTTGAGGAATTCCAGGATAAACTGGTCAGTCTGTATCCTGAGTTGGCATACTTGGTGGAGAAGTCGGTTATGGAAGCATCCACTGAGAATCCTGAGACTCAGAAGGGGGGACCTAAGATTGTAATTCCTTAGAACCTTCTCTCCTTATTTAGGAGTTACTCTTTTTATTCAGTCTTTTGATATCCGTGTACTCCGAATAAAATGTTTCTTTCATAAGTTTGATAGTTCCCTGTCTTCCTTTATGTCCAGTGTTGCGTAGCTGCTTGGGCTGAATTGCAGGTTCAGTATGAAGTTATCCTTCAAAAGAAAAAAGAACTGGAGGAAGATTTGGGTGACTCCAAGGGCTGTTTTAGCATCGGCGGGCTCAAGGAGGCTATGAAGCGGAGAGCTGAGCTGATTCAGCAGTTGAGTGATCTTCAGAAGAGGTATAAGGATCTAGATCATGAATACAACAAAGCCTTGGCCACCAATAAGGAATACGACCAAGAATGGAGGAAAGTCAAGAGTGACTTAATGAAGATCAAGGGTGAAAGTCACGAGAAGGACCTTCGTATTTCTACCCTTCGGGATGAAAATATCACCGTGAATCATAAGATTGCCTCCAGGATAGATGAGTTGAGGATGTGTCAGGCTGAGCTGAATGCTTGTAGATTCCAAATAAAGGAACTAGAAGATCAAGGTGTGTTTGTCACGCCTTCAGTTTCTTTAAGGAGGGAGGTAGGTGGGCCTTCTTATGTCCCATATTCAGGACCGTTGATAAGGTCTCATGTCAAAGAGGGTATATCTCGAGGGATCCCATGTGGAAGGGGCAGAGAGGCGCCACCTACTCCTAGAGCTCGTGGCTCAATTGACTCTCCTGCTCGACCTGTAATTATAGAAAATAGAAGGGGATCTCCTACCCCCTCTCAGCTGATGAGGGTGGCAGAAGAAAGTAATTGGGGTTGTGGCCTCCATAGTGATCGAGGTCGTGCCTCTACTTCTTCTCACGGTCGGGGTCGTAGCCTTGTATTTAAAGACCTTCACGAGGTGTAAGAAGTTTTCTAGTGTAATAACACTTTTTGATTTTGCCTTTGTAAAGGTCTTTATACTGCAATCCTTGAGAAGATTGACTCTCAGGCTTATGAATAGCCTGAATAAATAGTGATGTGTACCTTAATAGGAGTATCACGTGGAGATTCGAGTTCCAAACTTTGTGAGTTTGTATGACCCATATCGTGTTGGTCTTTGACCATATACTTTTTATAATTATATTATTTTATTTTAGCCTAAGATGATTGTAGTTCGGACACGTAGTCTAAACAGCTCATACTAGATAAGCATCAATCATACACTTTAAAGCGTATGGGTCTTAGGCAGCAGTCTTTACTTATGCTTTATACGGCATGGTGTCTCTTTGTATTTAGAGAGTATAGACTGCTTCAAAATAAAATAGAAGATATATGTTGAAAAGAAATTGTATTCTTCGAACTTGAGAGCTCGGCAAAATCATGAAAGACAACCCCGAGTTTGGGAGCTCGGGTATGAAAAGATAAAAAGATGAAAAGAAAGGAAGCTTGGCCCGTAGGCCTTATTGAAGTAGTTTCTCCTTATATGGAGAAGGTCTACTTGGTTTTAGCTTCGAGGTACCTACATAGGAAAGGCATAATGATGACAGGCCAGTTCCCCCACTTGGAAGGCTTGGTGGTGGCGTTTATGCCATAGTGTAGTCATCTCGTTGTAGGCCTCTTTTTCGAAATGGAACACCATAGGTTATTCGAGATCAGGATCGGGGACCAGATCTCCTAGGATAGTGTTGACGGCCGAGATGTTGTTCACTTTTTTGGCGTCACGGATGGTCGTGATCATGCAAGAACGCGCCACTCCTTGATCTCCTTTGATTGAAGCTACTCCTTGTGGTGTCGGAAACTTCAGCATCAGATGGTAGGGAGACCATACGGCTTTAGCTTGGCACATCTAAGGTCTGCCAATGATAATGTTGAAAGGTGTGATGTTGTCGACTACCACAAATGTGCAGTATAAGGTTAAGCTCTTTGCTCCGTCTGCTACTGTGACTAGGAGAGTGATTTCCCCGAGAGGTATTACTGGATTTCCTGTGAACCCCGAGATCGGACCCGTAGGTTTGAGGTCATCTTTGGTAAATCCCAGCTTCTGGAAGCAGTCTTTGAACATTGCTTCTGCTCCGCTCCCGTCGTCTACGAAGACTCTTTTTACCAGGGAATCGTGTATGGTTGCCGAGATGATGAGAGGGTCCGAGTGGAGCATCTGGTTTGGCACGGCGTCCGCGTCCGAGAAGGTAATAGTTTCCTCGGAGCGGAGCCTCTTGTTGACTGGCTCGGTGTGAGGTATGGCCCGCACACTATCCTTCAGCTTGGTCAAGGAAATTGCTTCTCCTGTATAACCATTGATGTCGTTGATGACTCGGTTGGCTCCATTAGGTGGTGGGGGAGGAGGATCCTGAGGATTGTTGCCTCCGCCACCATGGTTGTTATTGTTGTTATTGTTGTTATGGGAGCCATCCTTCTTCTTCTGCCAGGGCTTTCCCCCATATCTCCTCTAGGTACCCTGATTGTCACTGGTTATTGACGGTGCAATTTGTTGCACAATTCCCTGGCGAATCAGCTTCTCAATTTCGTTCTTGAGTTGATAACACTCCTCTCTGTCATGTCTCCAATCTCGGTGATATTGACAGAACTTTGGGGACCTTTGGCCTTCGGCTGAATCCTTCATGGCATTCGGTAGCTAGATCCATGTATCTGTGATAGTGCTCTATCACAATTTCTCCTTCAAGACGAGCCACATATCCCAGACTTGGTAAACCTCTTCTTCTGGAAAAAAGCATGGAGAAGGAACTCAGCGAAATCCCAGTAATCGAATAAACTTTCTGGTTTTATCTGAGTAAACCATGTTTGTGCCTTCCCTCGGAGGTAGCTGGGGACGATTTTGCATATTTCTATTTCATGGAAATTCCTGGTTTCCAGAGTCTTGAAGAAGACCAAAGAAACTCTCTAGGGTCACTGGTTCCATCATATGTGGGAAGGTGCTCTGGGACCTTCTTTTTGCCATCGAAGAGGAGATTCAGAATATGTCGCGAAAAGGGGGAACGTGCATACTGTCCTCTAGGTCTGAGGATACGCGTGATCTCTTGATCAACCTCGTATTTTCCTTGGGTAGGGTAGGCTCCATCTTGGGTGAAAGGCCGATCGGTGCTATTTTGCCATTCGCTCCGGGTTCGCTCCCTCTTTTCGCGCCTGAGCTCTTCCTCGATGTTGTTGATGCGCATCCTCCGCACTTCCTCCCTACTTAATCATGCGCCTTCATTCTGGTAATTAGGTGGATTAGGAGGTGGTGGCAGATTGCTCTGAGTATTATAAGGCGGTAGATCCCAAGATAAATCATTTAGGAGTCTCCGTTATTGAGTAGAATCAGCATGTGTTGTTGTTTGAGCTCCTGAGATAGATACTCGATTGGGGGCCTCATGCGTCTGTGCACAGAGTTGTTGACTTGAGTTTATCAGAGATGCAACGAAATCAGGATATTGGGAATGTAAGTCCCTCATCAGTGCTCGGACATCTTCAGGGATCGTTCTCGGAGGGGTGTCCGAGTCAAGGTTGATATAGGGTGGCTTAGAGCTTGGCGGGTTATGTCTTACAGTTTGGTTTAAGGTTTCCCTAAGACGTCTTTGTCTTTCCTCCTCTTGCCGTCTTTCTGCGAGGATTTTTATCGATCCCTTTGTGCTTGTTCTTCTACGGAAAAGATCGAATCAGATCCGCTGTACCCAAGTCCATTCTCTCGGTCAAGGCCGTCTAGGTTGTTGACGTGTTCGCTGTAGTACATGTCAGTCTGGATCGAGACTCTCTGTCCCAAGTTCGGTACTTCAGATCCAACAGGATTCGATCCAGAAGGTGGCATTCCTGATGCAGCAAGATTTGGACCGGAGGGGGGTGCTCCGAATACGACAGGATTTGGACCGAAGGAGTTTGGAACGTTGGAGTTTCCTGCTTCCACGGTAGAGCCTAACGGCGGTTCAAAAGTGGAGCGCGTACGAGATCCTCCGGGTCGACCGCGTCCTCGTCCTCGTCCTTAGGGGGGTTTCTCTGCTTCTGGATTCTCCTCCGGATATTGCCCTAGCACACGGACGCTTTGTCTGGGCTGCTCAGCGTCAGAAATTTTGTTGGAGAATTTGCTCTTCAGGTGCGCTAGACCAGATCTGAGAAAAGGTTCGGCGACGTCATCAATGAGTGTGAGATGTCCCACTGGGCGTGCCAAATTGATGTATGCCGGACACCAACACTTCGACGATGAACCACACTCACGAACTGATCTGCAAAAAGAGGCCCCAGGTGTCCCGGGGGTAGACACTCCGATGCTCAAGTTAGTATATTTTCTTAGGGTGTAAAGTATGTAGTATGAGATTAGATGGAGAAGTCTACCAAACCTTTAGGGTATTTATATGGCTACAATCTGTAGATCACCAAGATATGTATTTATGGTACAAGTACAACTCTTATTGAATAGTAGTTGTATTACCATGTATAATAGAAGTATATTTCGGACATGGTTGTGTTATCATGTTTAGGATGGATGTATTACCATCTTTGAGAGGATGTATATTCCCTGTAGAACATTCACAATATACGCATTCGTTATAAAGATTAGGATTGATGGACCTGTGGATCCACCCTCCGCGTATCTCGAGCCCACGACCCTTGTCGGGCCCTGGCCCGAGTATGAATGAAGCCCGAATACGAACCATGGACTTATCAAGGGTATTGCTATAATGAGAGGCCAGGGTTCCGGCTTAAGATCTGGTAACTATACAAGCAATTTTGCCTCGAAAATGTGTGATTGGAGTGATTTCCGGGTTAACAGGGAGGTTGGAAGTGAGAGGGGGAGGTCTATTAGCTACAGCTTGCAAAAAACTCTTCACCGGCGCTGAACCACCACTCTGCCGCGGTGGCTCCGCCATGGGCATCGCCGTTGTAGCCGTTAGAGACTACCGTTATCAGCAATAAATTTTCGCACGGGAAGAAAGAAAGAAGGGATATGCGGTGGGAGTTAGTGTCGGAAAAGGTGAGGAAAGAGATGAGAGTTGAGAGCATTAATTTGAGAGTCCCTAGTCTCTTTAAACTAAAAGATTGCCTCCTCTTCTTCACTTCACTATATTTTGTCAGGGTAATAGACCAAGAGCATTCATCAGAATATCCAAATTTGCCGAACTTTGAATTTCACATAGGTGTTGCATGCATTCAACAACCAACAATTCATCTGCACTTAGGTTAAGAGGTAGCAAGCATTGATTTGCTAAGGCATCATTTCCCATATGAGGCCATTTATAGTTATTGCAACCTTTAACCTTCATAATTTCCAATATCACGACTTGTAATGATAAAAATTCCATATTCACAGTTGTTGCATCTTCATTTTCAAATGCTACTAGAACTGCTGCTAGCAAGCCTGTATTATCTGAATAATATAGGACTCCCTATTTTCTATGTACTTAAGTTATTAAGTGTGATATTTAGACATAGAGGCTCATGCTTTTCTCGTTGATGGAGGACCTTCGGAAAATTCTTATAGTAGGATTAACGAGAGGGTTCCATCATTACATAAAGAGCCAATATAGTAGAAAAATGACTACTATAAGATTGGATGACTCTTTGTAGGAAAGAAATGTTATCAAATACGAAGTGTGTGCATTTCCACTATATGATAAAGCCAAGGCTAGATAACACGGTCAAAACAGCTAATAGAAGTTACACTTACGCTTTTCACGACGGCTAGCTTAAGGATTCAATGAAACTTGTATATCGCAATGCAAAAATATAGAGTATGTAGATTATGAGATTAAGAGTATTGATATATAAAAGATTCTTTCTCTTACGTTAACATAAATATATATAATTAATTAGCAAAAATTTACTAGGTGATGATATTAAAAATGTGGGTATTGACTTAATTTTACTCTTTGTACGTAGTAATCTGGTATGTAGAATAATTAGCTTTAAAATAGATAAAAATTAATCCAATGTTCATCAACTGAGTAGCCAAAGTTTTTTTTTATTTACGTACCCTTCATGGTAAGGGTATGAGACTTTTGTTACTAATCATAGCGGTTATTGCAATGGATATTAAGTAACTTTTGATGTATTTACTGTGCCTCTGATGCAACATATATATGGTTAGTTTGACCATGATTAGGATAAACCTTGGAGGATTAGATTTAGAAAATATGGATTTGGCAGAATATAATGAGAGAAGATCTGAGTAATTAATTTGAAATCAGAAAGTAGTTGGCAGATGGTGAAGATTACACAAATAAATCCTATATAAACCCCATGAACTTGACACAAATCTTCAACTCAGAATTCAACATGGATGATGGTGCCCTGGATACGCTGGATAGGCTCGTCGATCTGCTCATGGACCGGCTCCAGAGGCTGGCTCAAGCGGAGACCAGGGCTCACGTGGCCGGCGGCGCGGGCGAGGACCCAGGATTCTCCGACGGTTCTTGTGCCATTTGTATGAACGACTTCGCCAGAAGGGATGTTATTGGAAAGCTCCGCTGCGGGCATGAGTTTCTTATTCAGTGCATTTATCGGTGGCTGGTGCGCAAGCCGGAATGTCCGACTTGCCGCCACACCATCGATTAGGTTTTACGGGTTTTTTTCTGTAATGTAATGATCAATTTACGTTTTTGAAATACTCGTATTTTGCAAGTGCACCCTGAGAATATTTTAAAGCTGAAAATGGAATCCAATATTGACATTTAAGTAATATTCAAAACTAAAATGAGGGTAAATGTGTCATAAAACTTATATAATGTCTCTTGTAGGAATTTTGAAAGTTTTATGAGCTTAATTAGGAATTTCAAAGTTATTTTTATAAAGGGAAGATCATATCATTATGAGTTTCAAAGTCTCATAATGCACTTTTTAAGAATTTTTGCAAAAAATTACTCACAATAATAAAGACATTATTAATCAAATTATCTTAGTTTTGACTTTGAAATATCAAATAAAATGTTTTGATTTTGAAAAATCAAATTAAATATTCTGACTTTGAAAAATCAAATCAAACATTTTGATTTTAATGTCAAATCAGACGTCACTTTGAAAAATCAGATGATAAAAGGAGTAATTATTAGAGCAAGTCCAACAGATTTGCTATAATAGCAAATTTGCTCAAATATGGAGGATTTGGACCTTTTTTGAACTCCAAGAGATTCTCCATCCCATTCTCCATAATGGAGAAATTGAAGAGAGACAAGATTTGGTTCTCCAAATTTGGAGAATGAGAAAAAGTATTTGGAGAACCAACATTTAATACTTCTTGGAAAGTTTTTGAATATTTAATTCATTAATGGTTTCTCTTCAATAATTTTAAATGATAATATCTTAAAATAATTATAATAACATTTTCATATTATTTAATATTCTAAAAATATGCATAAAAACGATTGTAATAAGATCTCAAATGACTATTTTTACATTTACATATCTATTGATATTTAATAATAAAATATAATCTATTTTTCAATATAAATTTACTAAATTTTAAGTTCATAAATTTATTTATTTTGACGTTTGTTTATAAGTCATAACTTCTAAACTAAATCTTTTTTTTGGCAAATGTTTTATTTTTTAATCGTTGAAGAAAAATAACTTGTAATAAATAATTAAAAAGAGACGAGTTTAAATTATTCATAATACGTTACAAAAATAATACTATTGTAATTCGTAATGTGTTATTTTTATAAAATATATCTTTATAAATTTATATTATGGAGTAAGTAATGTCAAATATGAAATGTTATTGTAACTTTTATTTTAAGTTCATTATTTGTTTGTTCATTATTATTTGTACTTATTAAATATATGACTTTAAAAATAGAAGAAAATTGGATAAATATGTAGTATTAAATGTTAGTAATAAATTTTAGGGAATGAAAAATAGAGAAATTGTTGGGTTTGAGGTGAAAAATATGGGGAATATGAGGTTTGCTTCTCTATTATGGAGAATGTGTATGGAGAAACTGTTGGACTTGCTCTTATATATTCTATCTAAGTAGGTACAACAAATTATTTGGAGTTGGGTTATTTTATTTTTTTAACCCTTTTATATGTTCTCATTCATTTGGATATGGATATTTTAGAGTCAAAAGGGGCATGAAACAAGAAGACCCTCTTTCACATATACTTTCTAACTTCATAATTGAGCTTTTAAACAGGGTCTTAAAGGTATGTTTCAAATGATTTTTATATAATTTGCCATGCCTTTAGGAACTGTTCATGTCACACACTTGTCCCATGCCGATGACACAATTATTCTCATACAAGCAATAAAAAAATCTCTATCAAACCTGATTCTATTTTTACAACACTATCAAAATGCATCTGGTCAAATGGTCAATTTCAACAAAAGTGCATCTGCGTTGGTCACCAAACTAGTACAATTAGGATTAACATGATTAAAGATGTCACTGATATGATCTAGGATCATTTTCCATTTCATTATTTAGGTATAATTAGATATAAGGGCAAAAAATTGAATATGCATTTTCAACCTCTTATTGAAAGATTAAATCATAAAATACTTAAGTGAAATAATAAATGACTAAATATGGTTGGTAGACTTATCCTAATAAAACATGTTTTAACATCCATACATCAACATATATGGTGTGTGATGGCACCTACCAAACACATCATTGAGTTGATGGAGACATTGTGTGCGTAGTTTCTCTAGGGAAAAACATGAGTTGAATCCTCGTATGGATCACTATTCTTGCATCGTGGATCTGTTAGGCCGGTCTGGTTTTCTAGAAAAGGCGCTTGATTTCATTCAATCTATGCCTTTTGTTGCTGATACATTAGTGTGGAGGACATTGCTCGGAGCCTGGTGCATGCACGGAAGCGCTGAGATAGGAAAACTCGCCGGAGAAATGATCCTTGAACAGGATCCAAGTGACGCAGCAGCACATGTTCTGTTGTCGAATCTATACGCTTCAAATGGTGACTGGGAAGAAGGGACATGCCAAAAGAAGAACCATCCATGCGGACGCTGAATAAACACACATAGCTCCGGCAAATATTTGGAACATCTATCGGCAAATATTTGAACTTACAAATCATCATCGGCAAATAATTAAACCATTGATCTAATCTAATCTCATCCGCTGATCATTTCAATATTTCAGCCAGTTAATATTATTCTTAATTTACTCATTTCTATTTTTCTAGGTTACTCAAGCCCATGCTGTCGCGACTCGCGCGGGCTATAATACAAAAATAATCTCCTGGATTTTGAAAGCCTCTTCTGTCATTTTCACATTTTTTTATTCTACACTTTAAGGTCCTTTTTCAGTCTTTGGAGCTTAAGAAAAAAACCTAGCATCCCAACTTCTTAAATAAAATTTGTCCAGTTATTATGAATAAAAATATGAAATTCAGTCCTTTTATACCATGAGTTAATGAACCTGAACGACTTAGGAATAGATTGCACATGTGTGTCAATCTTGAAAAGAAGTGGACTGTGATCAGAATTATCCCTATTTAGAACCAAAACTGATGAATTAGGAAATTGTTTGTCCCTTTGCTGATTACACAAAGCCTTGTCTAGCCTCTCTAAAGTAAGCCTCAATCTTTTGTTCGTCCAGGTATAGATTGCATCTGTGTGTCAATCTTGAAAAGAAGTGGACTATGATCAGAATTATCCCTATTTAGAACCAAGACTGATGAATTAGGATTTTTTTTGTCCCGTTACTGATTACACAAAGCCCTACCTAACCTCTCTAAAGTAGGCCTCAGTCTTTTGTTGGTCCAGGTATAATCATTACCCACAGTATTGATATGATTTAATGCCATCTTATCTATAAATTTCTTAAAATATGCCATACTCCAAAACTTAGGAGTAGAGGGTCCTTTATAATTGGACATAGACAACATTGCATTAAAGTCACCATTGCATTAAAGTCACCAGTAAGAAATGTATCACAAGAGGGAATGACTAGAAGATCTTTGCCTTTCTACCCTTTCTGGATCTTAATCCATATACAAAAATGCCTGTCATGGAAATGCTCAAACTAGGTTTAAGAATATGCACACACACGAACTGTTCATGATTAAGTGAACGGGTGACAGTGATGGTGTCCTTCTAAAAAATCCAAATCTAGCCATTGTTGGAACACATGTGATTTGAAAAATGTAAAATGTTCATGTAATGTTCACATTTTGAATTTTTATGCCAAGCCTCAATGATGCATAATATCTCTATATGATTATTAGATAACAAGTTTGATAGTGTATCCAAAGTAGTCTCCATACCTTAAATATTCCAAACCAGACAATTAATCTTATGATTGTGACTAATCATAGAACTGTTTTTTGTGATAGTTTGAGGAGGAATTTGAAAAGGACATGGTTATATTAAACTGAGTAAAAAAATCTTTCAGTTTAGCCTTTTGTCCTGATGCAATCTTTGGAAATTTGGAATGACTTACCTTTCGGGAAGATGGAGCATTAGGGCTGCTGCGACTAGAGCCAGAGTCCGTGAGATAAACACTAGAATCCTCATCCTCATTTTGGGTTAGTAATGGAGTTAACCTGTTTCTATTTCTATCTTGAGATATAAAGATCAATTTTTTAGCTTTAAAGAAGAGGAGAGAGATATATAACAAACCTGTAACCACACACAATCATCTTTTGCATATGCTTTATAGAGATTAGGTTTTGAAGAAATCATGGTGAAAGGATAATATTTTAGCCAAATGAGGCTTCTTTACTATCATAGAGGCCTTCCTTAGGTGCTTGTAGGAATAAGATGAGGTGAAGGAGGATGAATGCTTGGTAGAAAATGATGTTTTGACACTGGAAGCTGTGGATGCTGTAGTAGAGCTAATAGAAATAAGAATAACTTGGTTGGACAATGGTGATGATGGAATAGAGTTGGCAGTATCTTTAGCTTCAAGGTAAGCAGTAGAAAACTCAGATACAGGGATGTTGGTATTGAGTGGCATCGTGTTGAAAGAATCAGGGTTAGTTGTAGCATTTTTTGTGGTAGAAATGATCCGAGTCGATGTTGATGCCTTCAATATCAGCTAAGTGCTTCATCTGTGTCCGTATTTTCTTTTTGTATATTATGTTGACCACTCTATGTAGCTTCCTCTGGCCAAAAGTTATGGTATTGTTGGAAGCTGTGGACTTAGAGGGAGCATCAGAGGTCTACATAGGAACTGTAGGGATAGGAGAAATGAGGATTTAGGGAGGCTGGCTGCCAGAAGAGAGGGTAGCAATAGGTTGTATAGTTGTAGTACTCTTAGTTACACTGGTTTTAGCTGCATCAACTTTAGAAGCCTGAGTATAAGGATTGGATTTATAGTTGAGTTCATGATGGAGGATTATGCAAATAGCTAAATCATGTCCCACCTTCCACAGTGATCACAATACCTTGAGAGGTTATCATATTCCAATCTAACTTTAGGGCAATGCTCAGTTGAGCCAACTCCAATCTCTAGAGGGATAGGCTATTGTAAGTCCATTTCAACGCAAATTTTGATAGCAGAAGGCCTAATTATCAACTGTGTAGCAGCATCAACCTTAATAAAGGTATCGATGTGGTTCCCTAATTATTCCAATATAGCTTCATTGTAATAGTAAACGGGAGATTATAGAGAGTTTGCCTTCATCCATCATCTTTGAAAGTCCTCCTTGTTGCCGAATCTGATAAGAATATGACGATAATCAATGACACCAAGCTGGTAGTTTCCCTTAAAAGCTACAGCTTAGAACAATGCTTCAATCACAGGCATTGCCCACCGTCCCTTGCTGAATTTGCCGATGAGAGCATTCTGGTATTGACGGAGAGGACTTTGATCTGTCTAGAGTGAATATGCAAGCCAGCTCATCTTTGTATTCTAAAATCGCTTTGATCTCAGGGTTGTTCAGCAGAGAGAAAAAGAAGGACATGGCTTTGGATTAGAGGGCGTGGAGGAAGGTTTTCTGTCCATTTATCAGTGATGACTTTGCCATGATGGCAGAGCAGTGGTGGCTTAATGACCCTTATCAGCTAACTGACGGTGTCAGTAGCTATTCAATGGTTATTTTGGTCGGAAAGTTTGTGAAATCAGAAATTAATTGAGGAGTGAGGTTGGAGCAAAATTTTATGAGTGAGAGGGTTTGAAGGGCAAATTAGTTATTTTGCCAACGTATTTGCTCTTACATTTAAAATTATTAAGCATCATCTTTTTTCCTCAAACAAAAAAAAAATACGCATCGTCCTTTAGCTAAAAAATCAGCAGATTTTTCACGTTCTATAGGGACGTGGATTACACTATTTTTCTTAAGATGATCATACGGTTCTGAATACTGAGAAAAATAGTTGTAATGCCATTTTTCTAGTCTATGTGCCTCATTAATATTAGGAAAAATATTGATTAAGGTCGGTATAAGTTTCAAAATTTGAAAATGGGGTGTAACTATTACATAATTTCTAAAAAAAACGGTAATTTATTAGCCTATATTCATGTGATTTAATTCTTAAATTAAAGATATTTATACCCTTTTTTTGTAGTCTCAATTTTATTTAAAATTTAGTTCTATTTTGTGGACTCCAAATTTGATTAAAAGTTAATTCAGTTCTGCCTAATATTTTTAGTATTTTTGAATTCAATTTTTTTCACCTTGAAAGAATTCAATTCAGTTTAATTTTGCTAAATTTCATGAAGTTAATTTAATTAAAATGTTGGTTAACTTCAACTAAATTCAGGGCCGGCCCATTATGGAGGCCAATGAGGCCTTTGCCTCAGGCCCGAAAATTCAAGTGATTTTTTAGGCCCAAATTTTTAAAATTATAAATGATCATATATATAAAAAAAATCAGTATTTTGGACTTGTTTTTAATTCAAAATCCAAAATTTATTTAGACCCATTTTAAAATAAAAAAAAACAGCCTTTTAAAACCCTTTAAAAAAATATATTTAATATTTTAAAAAATTAAAAAGGAAAGAAAAGGTTTTGTTTACCTCACGCAGAAGACAGAAGGCCAGTGTTCAGACGCACGCAGTTGATTTCGAGTTTCGACCGTATTCATCTTCCGTAGTTATTTTTATCTTTTGATTTTCGAATCGTACTTAACTTATCTTTATTTGTTTCATTGAGGTAAACACCAAAAATCTCAACTTCAAGTTTAATATATCTATATATATATATATATATATATATATATGATTGATTATGATTTATGTGGTGGGCTACTATTTTTTATTTTTGTTCAATTGTGTTAATGTTTTTTTTTATTTTGATTTGATTGAATACTTTTAATTGATATTGAGCTCGAGCATAAACATTATATGTGTAAAAGATTGATTGATTATGATTTATGAGGTAAATTTCATCGCAGACCCTCCCCCATAAATATATATACGGAAATTGCATCACAGACCCTCCCCCATAAATATATATACCAAATTTCTATTATTTAATTTTCTCATTCCTTCTGAAACCTCCGTTCCTAATTCCAAACTTTCGTTCATCACTCGCGTTTCTAATCTGCATCGAACCGGCGCAATCCAACCGGCCCAATCGATTGGGCATCAATCCAATCTCTGATTCAGGTATTAATCCAACTATTCGTGTTATTCGTTGTAGAAGCCAAGCTCCATATCCTCGGCGTTGCAGTCGAGGGCCCTCCGGATCCAGGATGAAACGAGGGCGGGGCGGCGGTGGTCCGGGAAGTAGTGGAAGGACAGCCGGAACTCGCGCAGAGGGATGGATTTGGGGCGGTAGTGGAAGATCCGGGTGATGCGGTTAGCCATGGCGATGTGCTTTGCTGGGCATCTGTAATTGGCTTCGTCGAGGTAGAACTCGAGGATGGGGATGAGATTTTGTCTTGTTATGAAATTTATGTGTTTAGCTTGAAAACTAGACTGCTTAATGTGGTTTTTGTCTGCATATAAAATTTTATGTGTTTAACTTGAAAACTAATCTTCTTGATTTGTGTTGAAACTTGATTATTTATTGTGAAAATTGTGGTGTTTGTAAAACTTGATTTTTTAATGTGAAAACTGTGATTGTGAAAACTTGGTTATTAAGGTTGAAAACTATAGTGATTGTAGAAACTATATTTTTTAGGCTGAAATCTGTGGTGTTTGTAAAACTTGATTCTTTAGTTGAAAACTGTTTTTATTGTGAAAACTCGATTGTTTAGGTTGAAAACTTTGGTGTTTGCGAAACTTGATTATTTATTTGTGAAAACTGTGGTTTTTGTGAAACTTGATTGTTTAAGTTGAAAACTGTGACGATTGTGAATTTTTAGGCTGAAAACTTTGGTGAAACTTGACTATACTTAACACAACATTATTTAACCTAAACACCCTAGTTTTTATGTACCTAAAATCTTATGTTTACAATATGGAAACTTGTATTTCTAAGTTGAATTCTTTTGTGTTTACAAGTGTTTAAAATACAAAAATTATATTAACCGATTTGAGTACATATCTTTTGTGTGAACAGTGCCCGTGAACAGTGCCGTGAACAGTACTTTTCCCAAATTTTGCAAATAAGGATCTCCTTCTTTCTATATTTTAATTTAGTCCTTGGTCTATATATAGACGATCACTCCAGAGAGCAACTCATAATATTAAAAATATATATTAAGAAAAATCTAACTATACAATGATATGATATTTTTATAAATTTTACTTCAATTTTACTGTGGTCAAACTTATAATAAAAATATGATGAATAGAACTTGGTGGACCGGAGACACTAATCGTAATCGATTTGATTTAGTTTAAAATTGTCAAAAGAGGAAGATTGGAAAAGGAGAAGAAGTACTAAAGTCAACTAAGTAAAAGAAACAGCATAAGTAGTGGTACTCCATTTGAACAATCTTTGGTGTGCGATCGCTGGCAGCGGCAGCGAAGATGGTGGTTAGGAATGGCGGCGGCGGCGGCGGTTACGTATTTCCGGCTGATGAAGAAGGCGTGATGATCGGTGCATCGCTGGCGAAGAAGCCAGCCGAGTCACGCACCTGGATGCTGGTGGACTCCACGGGCCAGGAGAAAACTTTGGAGGTGGACAAATACACCATCATGCGTCGCGTCAATATCCACGCGCGTGATCTCCGCATCATCGACCCCTCCCTCTCCTATCCTTCTGCCATTCTCGGCCGTGAAAAGGCCATCGTCCTCAATCTCGAGGTATATATGCACGTGTTTAATTCCACTGTTTTTTCTTCTGTCAAAACATAACTCTTTAAGTGTACATTGTTATGTACGGTTTCTGACCCACCAACTCAACTAGAAAAATAACATTTTTCATGATATGGAGTAGCACGTTTATGTAATGTTGACATGTGACAAGTGACAACCCTAGTTAAGCCTTGTTCTAGACTGCTGTTTAATTCAGTTTAAGTAAATTATGGATGATTTTTGTTTTGATATTGGTCTATCATTACTATTGTTCTTGTTAATTCGTATATTAATTCCACTCAGGTGCCTTCTACCACTGTATCCCAATTAGTATATGGTACTCAGGGTAAAATGTGGATGGTGTATTGATATAAGCCCCCGGTGCCATATACTAATTGTTGTTTCTTTGTTAATTTTAGTGCACTGGCCTTTGAATTGAAGTCAGTCTGCTGGTTTTACTATGATATTTGATTTAGCTACTCAGTGTTTTCATTTTCTTCTCTCTGAGACTGGTTTCTCTGTTTGATCATGGGCAGCACATCAAGGCAATCATCACAGCTGAAGAGGTAAGCTGCTAATGTTCTTCACTTTCAGTTTCTCACATGTTTCCTCTGCTCAGTTCTGTTTCTCACATGTTCCCTCCCTTTCATGTGAAGAGCTCTATTTCTCACATGTTTTGTGTTGCACATAGAGAGGCCAGAAAAAAATTCTGCTGCAAGTAATTAGATTAAATAGGACCCGCTTTGAATCGGAAATCACTGTTTGGTACCATATTTTAAAATGGACATACTTTGCATAAGAGGAAGCCTAACTTGACCAACAATATTCTGGTCTAGAATGATGGAAACAAGGGAACTGCAGAGATTGCTAGCTAGGTTTTAGAATGAAATGATATTGATACTTTTCATGTGAAAAGAAGAGGATTCAGGATCATTTGATGTTGTTGTTTACAGGTTTGGCTTCAAGATCCATTCAATCAAAGATTAATCCCCTTCTTGGAGCAGCTTCGAAGGCAATTTAAATCAGTGAATAGTGGGGCTGATGCGGATGGGAGTGATCATCCAGGGGAAAATGCAGAAGAAGATGGTATGGCAGGCATCAGTTACAAACTGATACTTTAGTTCAGCAAACTAAAGAAAACATAGTCAAAAAATGTTTTTTTGAAACAAAGTCAATTCAAAACCTTATATAGTTTAATTTTACTCGTCCTTTTCTCTTTTATTGCAGAGTTAACATTTGAATTCAAGGCTCTGGAGGTAGCTCTAGAGGCCATATGTAGTTATCTTAATGCCCGCAGTGTAGAGTTGGAGCTATCTATCTATCCTGCTTTGGATATGCTCACCTCCAAGGTGCAAATTTTACAATCACTTGAATGTTTCTGTCCCACAGTTTGATTAAACATGATTCTGTTAATTGGATATTAAAGTATACCCTACTGTCTTCCTTTGTGAACTTGTGATGCAGATTAGTAGCAAAAACTTGGAAAGGCTTCGTAAACTGAAGAGCAAGTTGACTAGATTGACAGCACGTGTGCAAAAGGTGTTGTCTTGTTTCAATTCTTATATTGAAGAAATTTTCTTTGTTGACATTGAAGATTCACTCTTTGTGGACAGTAGGTGAGGGATGAGCTGGAACAACTTCTTGATGATGATGATGATATGGCTGACCTTTACTTATCTAGAAAGATGGCAAGTGAATCTTCATCCGATAGCGAAGCAGATGCTGCAAATACTTACATGAACTCTCCTACAATAGGCTCAAGAATATCTGGTGCTGGCAGGCTTAGTTTGGCTACTATTATTCACGATGATGAGAATGATGTCGAGGAAGTTGAGATGCTACTGGAGGTATATGTCATGATTTTCTAGCTTTTTCATCATGTTCTGCTTGGTCGGAAGTAATATGAAAGACAAATCCTTTGCAGGCTTACTTCACTCAGATTGATGACACATTAAACAAGTTATCAACGGTAATTTTTCGACTCTTTTAATTCTACCTAATCTTTGCTCAAGTTTTAAAGTAGGAGATAAATAGTGGCTGCAATTTGGCAAAATAGGAGTTTCTTATTGATACATCTTAACTAATATTTTTTATTAATCATAGAAATTATCCCAGATAATAAATCATTCATTGATCTTTCTTGCAGATACGTGAATATGTTGAGAGCACGGAGGATTACATAAACATTCAGGTTAATAATTCTTTTTTGTGGCTATAATTTTCATACTCATGAGACTAAACTGACCCTGTTGCTCCTTTCAGCTTGACAATCATAGAAATCAGCTGATTCAGGTAGTAACAACTTTACGTGTCTCAGTGCTCTTCCTTAAGATGATGTATAATATGAGAGGTGTAATAAGAATGCCATTTTTGTGCAGCTGGAACTCGGGCTCAATTTAGGAGTTATGTGTTTAGCCATCTATTCACTAGTAGCTGCAATATTTGGCATGAACATCCCTTACACCTGGAATGATGACCACGGATTCATGTTTAAATGGGCAAGTATACTTGACTCGACTAAATCCTTATGATGTGACATTTCCAAGCTCTAAACGCCCTCTGATGCTTTTCAGGTTGTCACAGTTGCGGGCGTCGGCAGTGGTGTTCTCTTCGGATCTATCATTTCTTATGCTCGTCATAAAGGACTTATTCGGTTTGGATTCTGATTGCCGGACACGAGAATTCACCGATCGATACTATGCAGACAGAGTATATGAAATGAAGTGAAAAGAATACAGAATCAGTGAAAGGTGATGTAGAAAAATTGTCCCACTGACTGAAAGTGCCAAGTTCCAACCTCGAACCTTGAATGCCTTGAGCCTTGTACTAGTTATTTTATTAAGATGAGGATTTAATTATTTCTCTATATATGAAATGATGCCCTTTAAATTATTATGGATTAAGGTTAGACTTGGTCACTAATCAGATGCCCTTTAAATATAAACAGAAACTTACTGTCAAAATGCGACAGCTAAATTGACTAGTAGTATTTGTTGGTTCCACCCAAAACAAGAATTAAATGCGATGTTGTAAGAGAAGAATTAAACATAGAGGAATAGAGGTGATGTTAGATTCACGTAACTGAAGAACAAAGTTGAGTGCACTATTTTCTTGTCTGATAATTAAGGAGCTCCAGGAGCTGATACAAATCGGCAATGACGAATTCTTCCGAGGTCGTTGAAAAGAGGCAAGAGGACGGGGTGAAAACTTACTCAATTCAGAAGCTGCTTTTCAAGAAGCTGGATGCATTGGAGACTGTTTGATGAGATGTCGTTTGCTGACGGAGGACTTGAGCTTTGGAGGAAATTGGACTGAAGCTAATGAAGGAGGGGATGTTTCATGAGGTTCCTGAAACTGAAGCTGGACACCCCCATTCCCTTTTGTTAGTTATTTCACCTAAGCGCATCTATTAGTCTGTCATTTTTTACAGTTGTTTTTGAAGTTCCTGGTTTATCATGGCTAATAACCTTTTGCATTTTAAATTTGCTGATTCAATTAAAAACAAAATTCGCACTCTCTTCTCGTTTTCGATTGAAATATGTTCATAGGTTCGTTTGGTGCAATCTTACAACAATAAACAAACATGTCCAAGGAAATATCTGACTATTTCAAGCTATTCTCTTGAGATGACAAGGTGTCTCTCTTATTTTGAAAATTTTAGATGAAGCACTTCTAACCATAGCTCCAAGAAAAAGCAGTCATGCTCAAGACAAGAAGCTGATGATTCTGAGGCTATTCCATGGCCAAATCTTCCCGAGAAACTAACCACGTTGGGGCGCGGTGTCAGCAGACATGGAGAGCAGCTCCAACGCGATGCAGCTCTGCTGCAAAGTCACCCAACGCATGAATCATAGGGACTATATATATTTAATTTGATCACAAGCAAAATTATTCTGATTCAAATTTTAATTACTCTCGGGTACCTTTATTAATTAATTTATAAAAATAGTTTCATTTATTGATCAAAACCATATGTGTAAGTATTTTGACAGAGAATATGTAGGTTGTAAATATTTTAATATATCTTTTGTAGTAGAAAGAAGTACATAATCAAAGACAAAAATTTAATGTAACCAAATGTCAAAATTAAAAGATGCCGTTATAAAATTTTGAGTTGATTTTATAAATACATACAAGTCTATTGAAGTACGTTTGAGATGGTTTAGGCAGTGCTACTACGGATTACTTATGACTACGTAATGGACAAAATAATTATATACCAAAATTTAAGCAATATTTTATTGTCAAAAAAGAATTCTGCAGGCCTTATTCGAACCCCTGATCAACATCCTTTATCTATAAAAGCGTGGATTCTTGAAACTACAGTAAGATTTAGTCGTCGCGTAATTTTATATTAGGTTTTATTTGTTTGCCGTCTTTTTCCTCCAATCAAACGATTCCATTCTTATTTTTTATACATTCTTTATTCAAGTACACTTTCAATCCGTCCCCAATTTTGATGACCGGATCCATCGGCGGATATGTATGGTGGCACTAGCTCCGGCGACTGGAGATGTTTCACGGTAGGCGGAACAACTCCTCACTCCACAATTAAGCTTGCACAGTATCCTCCTTCTCGGTGATCAAAGAATTCGCCGGAGCTCGAAGTTTCATAGCTTAGTGGGTTCGGGTATGAAGCAGGAGGTTGTGGTGGAGGATAGTAGGAGATCAAAGGAGTTGTGGAGAAACTCTTCTTCTTCTCCGGCTGCGGAGGCTCCGCTCATCGTCTCCGGCTGCAGACGAGGATGAGGAAGTACATGAATTGAAAGCTAGAAAGCTGAAGATCTTGACGAATTTATGGACAAGGTAAAGACTCTGGTTCAATTAGTTTCCAGTATCAAATGAACCCTCGCTTCTTGATACACATGCTTTGCCCAAATATTGATTGGATTTTCCTCCTTTCTTGGTCAAGTTAGAAGGGGTACTGTTGTTTCAAATGACGAAATTTTAGGCTTTGCTAAGTGGTTATACGAAAAGCAAATTTGGGATCCTTGTTAGGGATCGAATTTGGGTGTAAGGAAATGCCTATGGGAAGGGCAGCCTTGGACTTGACCGGAGTACCATTGACTGAGGAGACTCTGTCTACGGCACAGCAGGCTGATGCGGTTCTGCTTGGAGCTATTGGAGGGTATGTGTGAAGAAGTTTATTTTACCTAAAGTGCGTATGAAATGTAATTTTGCCAGTTTGATGTTTGATTGTATCTGTTTCATTGTAAAAGGTATAAGTGGGATAAGAATGAGAAACATTTGAAGCCTGAAACTGGTTTGCTTCAGCTCTGTAAAGGTCTGACTTCTTCGCCAATTTGAGACCAGCTACTGTCTACCACAGGTAAACTATTTATTATTGTATATGTTAGACTCTGCTGGAAAAATATAGTTTTGGAATGACTACTAGCTTTAATGCATCACCTGACTATAGTACACTACATTATATGAGATTGACAGATTATCTTTGTATTTGTATCAGTTGGTTGATGCTTCGACTTTAAAAAAAGAAATTTCCGAAGGAGTTAACCTTCATTGGCAAGTTTGATCCTTCACCTCTGATCAAGTGCTTAAGATCAATCAAGAAGTATGCTTTTGTGGCGTCCAAGTATCCAGTCATTCTAACACTTGAAGATCATCTTAACCTGATCTCCAAGCTAAAGTAGCAGATGTAAGTAAAAACTATAAATTGTAATATAGCATTTATGTTCCAGTAACTGAGATGCTACTTTGTTGTCATGTTTTCAGATGGTGATTAACACATTTGGAGAAATGTTGTTCCTCTCAAAGTCTGATGTAATGTCGGAATTCCCCTCTCCCGATTGCTTGAAGAGGCGGATAATCATCCCGACCAAGCCACCTAAAGAGTATCTTCAAAGCAAGAGCAGCATTAAGGAGAAAAAGGGGACCTCGCCCGAGGCTAATACTTTAGGTGAAGAAGAAGTCTGGGGAAAGGAAGTACCGAATATTGATGATAAGTTAAAGGACACTAGCAATGAAGTAGTGACATTATATTTTGAAGTGGAGAATGCTGAGTTTCTTGATGAAGAAGATGGTCAGCAGTTGCTGCATATCGAAGCACCTGAGTATAAGAGCTTGATTGTGATCCAGGCTAGAAAGCGAAAGGGTGGGATGAAAGAATGTTTAAGGTTAGATCCTAACAGTGTTACACGCATCAGCTTAGGAGAGGAGAAGTTCGGAAAAGCTGTCTTATCTCATGGACCAGATCTAACCAGGTTAAACCATTGAAAAAAAATGATTTTTTTACAAATCTTCCATTAAGAACATGAAAAATGAACATTTTCACCGATTATTTGCAGGTTCACTCAGAGAAATCTTCTGAGAATATTTCCAAAAGCAATGCGGCTCGACTCATCAAATTACAATATCGTTTGCAAAGACTTGTACGGATCCTACTGCAGTTTTACCCGGTCCCCCTAAACCGACACCAGAAAATGATGACGAACTGGTGCAGAATTTGTCTCGAAAGATTTGCATTCCTTGTGTTATTGGAGTTGTTTCTGGAACAGTTGCTTTGCTTGTTGTGGTCCAACTGTACCTTTTACGAAGAAAATACACCCAGAAGAAATCTGCTTACAGTTATGCAAACCCTAATGCTAGAGGTTGTGTAATGTTTTCACATTCTGAGATCACTGAGCTGACGGACAATTTCAAACACTAGATTGGTCCCAAGGTGTTTAACAGTTTAAGGGTGTTCTTAGAGGCCATCAACGGGTTGAAGTTAAAGAGCTAAGTGGAAACTACTTACCTGTGTGCACACAGGATGCAGGGAGTAATCAGCCATGGAAACTTGAAATGTGAATATGTGCTCTTGGATGAGAACTTGGAGGCAAAAGTTTTGGTAAAATACTTATGAAAATGGTCACTGGAGCTGACAATGATTACTTATGATACTAAAGTTTGTTGATCAGCAACAAACTGATGTCAAGGAATGTAAAGCCCGCGCTAGCGCGCGGGCGGAAAACCTAGTTGTCCTTTAGAAGTTTGAATAGCCATAGAATGCTTAATGGATTAGCAATAGAAATGGAAAATATTATTGGCAAAAATAAAAGGACCGGGAACGAATCCGGATCAAGAGATTCAAATTAGATTTAGCCAGTGCTATTACGGATTGTTTGTGATAATTTTATACAAGATATAACTATTCATCAAACTAGCTAGGTATCATCGCGCATTGCGCGATATGTTAGATGATTTGATATACTTATTTTTTAAAAAATATTTATATTTTGTTAGGAAACTTATTTAATGAGTAGATATAGGAATAAAAACTAAATATATTTTTAAAAATTCCCTACCCTTACACCATGTGAAAACTATAAACTTAAGTTTGAAAAACTAATTAAATTATGATTGTATCATAAAAGTAAACTAATTGAAAGGTATTGTATCAACTTAACTAAGTTAAAGATATAGTATTAAGTTATATTTTAACTTAACTTATAGATTATATATATATATTTTGAAACGTGTTTTATTTATGAATAATACAATTCAGAAATACAATTTTTAGGACCATAATGATTAGACCATAAATACAATTGTTCATAAATACAATTCGTATTTTTTTAATATTAATGAATAATGCTTAATATCAAAATACAATTTTTGATGTTATAATGTGTAGTGATAGTTTCATAATCAGGAAAATAGAACTTTTAGGAGAATTTAGACTTTTAAAATGCACTAAATTCTCATTTAAAAATAGTTTTATTTCATTTGATGTGTTGTCATCTATTTTAAGGAATAAATTTAATATTACATGTCTATAGAAAATTATATTCAAACAATATTTTCTGAAATAAAAATAAGTAATTGAATGACGAATAATAGGTATCAAATAAAATTTTGCATGTTTTGATCGAATTTTTTTGAAGTGATAATATATTTGAATATCATTTTGTCGACCATAATGATATTAATTTTTCACACATATATGACAATATTTTCTCAAATCTCTTATAAAATAAATGATACATATTGAAGGTAAGAGAATATTGATATAGAAGCACCTGTTTTATAACATATAATTTGCTCCAAAAAGTTTAAATAAAGAAAAATTACCAAATTAATTATTACCTAAATGGTTAAATAACCAAACTCGTAATCTGTTCTAAATAAAACTACATCAATTATTACCAAGGAAAAATGATAGAAAGTAAGTAAGACGTTCACAATCAACACAATAGAAATTTCAGTCACGCACTATGCAAATAACTTTAGTAATAGATACAATACTTTTCGTTCTTGTTGTAAATTCTCAATTTAGAAAAATGATTATAATTTCTAGGGTGGTTCTAAATGCAGGTCCATTTTACTTCTGCAGGTCCAAATTAAAATTGAAATGACAATAATGTCCCTCTTAAATATGTATTATAATTCACGAAAAAATAATTTACAATTTGGACACGCGCTAAATCATTACATAGACGGGTTTATGCATTCAAGGTTAGGGTTTTAGAAATATATTTGTAAAAACTAATAAACGAATGAAGGATAATTATGGTATTTTTCCACTTTTATTGGACCTGCAGAAGTAAATTGAACCTGCATATAGTAAACACCTGATTTTTACCTCATGTGAAATACTAAACCAAGGTGAGCAAAAACATTCAACACCACGGTAAAATACATAATTGATACCATAAACTGGATCTTTCAAACCTTGTCACGTGCCATTTTTCACATAATTGATAGCACCAAATTGTTTGAGAAAACATGCAATACAATACACACTCAATCAACAAAAAGATAGGAATCATGTTCTGCCTCATGCTCAGAAAATTCATGAGGAATTCTCCCATGTATGTACAACATATAAGCTTTATACCTACCATCATTCAAAAACAATAAATCAAAACATACCAAGAATTATCAGCTTCATCTTTAGAGAGAGCCACAACTAATGCAGTTGAAACCGGCTTCACTCTCTTATCCGATCAATGTCATCGTTTGCCGATCGAATTCCAATCAACGAATAAGCCGTGAGAAATCCAAATGAACCACCAAATATAGAAATATATTCACCCACTTACACAAAAGCTTAATCGGATCACTTGCGAAATGTGAATAGCCAAGAATTCAGTAACGTTGTGATGAATGATACTCAGCGTCTCCATCTCTGCGTCTGAATTCACGGAAGTTCTAAAACATGTTGGCGGCGAGTTTTTTCACTGAAATTATTTATTTCTTTCAGTTGATCTTGTTCCCCGGTATTATAATCATCATCATCGTCATTGATTTCCTCTGCTTCATTCATCAGCTTCAATTAGAGTATAAACATGCTTCAATTAGAGTATAAACATGTTTCGAATTATTTTCCTCTCCATTTGCGTGCTGATGATCTCTGAATGAAGGTGTGTTATTCTAGCTCTCTGTCAAATCAGGGTCTTCGGTGCTTTCAAGATTATCGTGGCGTATACCAGTAATTTTATAGATTTTATAGCCGGAAGTAATGGGAGATATTATAAAAAAATTTAAATGGTAGATAAGATATTACAAGAGTTGGAATGAGTTGTATATGTGTGTAATGATATTATAAGATATTTCGTGTTAATAATAATATAGAAGGCGGAAATTTTATAGAAGGCGGAAACCTTCAGCAAAAAGAATGAAATTTAAAGAATATATAAAAATGGTAGTCGCCGGAATATGGCGAATTTGCGGCGGTTATGTGGCGGTTTTAGGCAAAAACTACGTAGTTTCATGCTTTTTAATTCTTTTAATTAATCTATTTATTGATCGGAGCAATAATTTTTCTAATTTCCTTTAGGAGTAAAGCAAAAAATTTTTGTTAAAAAAGTGTTTTCACAATCAGTTGAACGGAAAAAGAAAATTCTGTTGTCTTTGGTAAGTGGTATTATTATGAAATCAACCATTCACATATAATTAGATACCCAAAACAAAAACCAATTATTCTCAAATGAAACAAGATATATCGGTCCAAAAAAAAAAGTAATTTGTGCATTTGTTTTTCTATAATTCTCGACTTCAATTTCTTTTACTTTCTCTCTCTAAATGCTTATCTACCTTGGGCAATCACGCTCGTTACCATCTAGGTTTCTACCTCCATCGAAAAAATTGATTGCAGGTGGCAAACGCATGAATCTAGCCAACATAAACTAGTTTCGTGTGGGATCGGTAAATCTGAATACGGATTAGGGATTTGGAAATTAGAGAACCCCATAATTGGGGCTTTTATCGAAGGAGTAGAGAGGGAGAACTTCTCCATCACACGCTTCAAAGAAATTTTTTTACCTTTTAGCTAGCCAATCCAGTTGGAGTTGCTTTATAAGCAATTTTATACTATCAGGAAAGATTACTTATCTGGCGCATGCGTGGGCGGGGTACGGTGGCACTCTGGCGGCAAAAATTTGTCGATTGGGTGGCTTCATAGCCCATGCATGTGACGTAAGGTATTCTTCTTAGTATTATCCTTTTTATTCTTCATCCGTGGTTAAGTCTGTCGGAAAATGGGTTTCGATCATGGAAAAGTGGTCACTTTTTAGGGAGATAAAATAAGGTAAAATGCATCTTTCAGTTAATTGGTGGCGTTATGGAACACTAAGAAGAAAAGTGATGAAGTATAGTGGGAATAGAGTAAGGATGAATCGGAAAGGGTGTTGCTATTTAGAGCAATTGCAATGATAAAACTCAAAATTTGGCTACATACCCCACTTTGTCATAAATCATTAGCTTTTTCCGTTTTCAATTCACAATCATACAGGCTACAACATCACCATATTAAATACACATCATACTTTTAAGCTTAATTTTTGAACTCTAACCATGCCTTTTTTAAACAATTTTAAATACCTACAAATGTAGATAATTTAATTTAATCGTGGCAAACATATTAATTAATCCCACTATTTATTTATTAATTCACTTTTAAAAAAATGTTAAAATAAAGACTACATGCTTTAATTTTGATCACTTAAAAAACTAATAACAGTAATAATAAGAAGGTAAATGAGCAATAAACAATCTAAAGAATTTTAAAATTAGGTAAGTATATATATAAATGAACTAAGTATTTATTACAAACTAAATAGGTGATATTAGTTTACTAAATATTTATTTAAAGGCAAATGGGAAATTCCCTATGATCAAATGGGAAAACTACTGAAAGCCACACATATATTGATATTTTTCATGTAGGCTGGACCATGCATGTGTCGGATATTGATTGGTTGGTATTAACAATTCTTGGGCTGTACTTTTGGAACCCTTACGCTGTTGCTTTTCCTTGAAATACGGAAAAACCACTTCAAAACTCTCTCCATTGTGCCAATGGAAAGGCTAATAACTCACTCCAAAATTCCCCATTGTTTACACCACCTAAGAGGTTCAAATAATTTCGTGATGATAAAAAGTTGGTGGGTCATGATGGTGTAGATAGAAAAATGCTAGTTGAACCTACTTTTTAGTCAATTTTTAATATTTAATTGTTAGAATTTAAAGTTATATTTTAATTTTTTACATGTACATTTAATAATTAATTATTTAACACGGGCCATATTTGCAGATCTCAATTCCTTATTTGCAGATCCCAAATCCGGTAAAAATATAAGATTGTCCTCAATTAAAGATAATATGTTTCATTTAATTTTGACCCACTTATTCTAATTTATTTCATTGTGCATCAAAACCTGTTAGCTTTCACAGAAATAAGCTGAGAAGAGGAGAAAGAAGAACAATGATGTTGTGCAGAAAACTTGATACTGCTTCTCTATTCATATCATCCTTTATATACACAAACTCTGAAAGAAAAAAGGAATACGAAGTAATCTACTTCTACGGAAGAAGGAAACTAAATAATCTAATTCCTACGGAAAAAGTAAAGGAAAATATCTACTTCCTACGGATGCTAATTAGCATCTTTATTTTCTAGAAATAGCTGCAGAAAATAAACAAACAAGAAAAAGAAAGATGACTAGAATATCTCAACAAAACCTTGGCAGTGCCATTGAACCTGCCCACCGAACGCCGCCACAGGATGCTACCACCGAACGCCGCCACCGGAACACCTTCACCGCCACCACCACCAGAGCACTGTCAAACTAACCGCGTTATAACTACGTTTTTATGTAGATTGTTGAACTGATGTTCATAAATCAAACAAAAATATAATGAGATGATTCAATTGCACGCAGAACCAATCCCACTTTGAACCCAAACCCAAATCCCAGTTTTCAAAATGAACCCACCAATATCACCCCTCTTCGCCGCCCCTTCACCGCCGTTGACTTCTCCCAACTCCGCCGCTGAGAAGTAAATCCCGCAGCGGAATCTGTGGAGGAATCACAGCAAATATAGCGACATCAAACATAGTAGTGGAGGGATCCCGTGGCGGTGTTCTGGTGGCACCCTCGGCGATGATCCGGCTGGCCGGCGAACCTCGAAATCTCCGGTGAATCCTCCGGTAGATGAGGCAGAGCAGAGTAAAGGATTCATAACAGAGCAGAGCAGGCAGAGGATCCTTCGATTTAATTGTCTGGAGGATCTAGAGGTGTGGATTTGGGGAGAGGGAGGATTTGGGGGAGAGGGAAAGATTTGGGGAGATTTGGATTTGGGGAGATCAGGGAGAACATATTCTCTCGGTCAAAATTATCGGAGAAGGGTGGGAGTAATTACCACGTAACGTGAATTTTGTTTTACAGAATCCAAATTTAGATTTTTTTTTTGTGGGAGGCCTATTGGCATGCTCTTTATCTTTTTACTAGGTATATATTAAAAAGTAAAAAGTGGCGGCGTAAATAAAAAGTTTTTAAAAAAACCGCCGCCGGAAATATTATGACAAAACTAAAACCGACAAGGAAATTTTCATTTAGTGGGGAACGCCGCCTTCGGACCGCTGGTTACTGAGTAGTTAAGTACAATCATTTTAAAAAGGAAATAAACGTGTAGTGTGGTAAAGGAATAAAGCTCATGAACATAAACCACATCGATTATATGGAATTAACCACGTAAAAAATCCGAAATTGGAGCGAATCGAAACCACCTGCCATAAAAACCACGGTACCATCCCAAAAATCCCTACACTAGATCGGTTCGCTTGACAAGTTTTAATCGTCAATCAATTCGGTTGTTGTACACGGCATCGGAGGATATTGTAGTTTGCTCTCGGATGATATATGAAACCAGCTGAAGATGCTTTGTACGATCGCCTTTTTCCTGTATGCGATGGAAGCCGCATCTCAGCCAGCGCCAGCGATGATCAGTGCACCGGAGTAGCCCTTCTTCTCCGCGAATATGCCTATTGGGGAATCTCATCATCAAACTCATCGGTAGAATCATAAATCCATATTAATGTGGAAAAATCATGGCTTTCTTTGATCAGCATCGAGGGTTTACGGTTCTGTTTTTCGCCTCCGTTGTTATGATTAGGGTTTAGTAATTGTGTCTGTTTTGAAGGGATTTGTGTCGGCTCGCCCAGACGCCCCGTCCAAGGCCCGCGTTTATCCCGACATTAACGTCATCCGCCCCAAGGAGTACTGGGATTACGAATCACTCACTGTTCAATGGGGGTACTAAGCTAACAGATTTTCATCAATTTTCATCAGTTATCAATTGATTATTTATAGCTTAGCTGGTTTTGAAGATTCTGATTTCTCACTGGTTGACTGTTTAATTTTGTGTCGGGCCAGGGAGCAGGATGATAGCGAGGTGGTGAGGAATGTGGGGAGAGGCAAATACAATGTGGTTTTCGAAGGGGTTCATACTACCAATGATGAGAAATGTGTAATCAAAATTCTCAAGCCTGTCAAGAAAAAAAAGGTATTTTTATTTTGATTTGCTTATGTTATACCGTGTCAATGATGTAATAATGGTGTGCATGTCACTGGTTGCAGATTAAGAGGGAGATTAAGATGTTGCAGAATCCATGTGGCAGGCCGAATCTATGTGGTTTTCGTGATTAGATTGATATGTTTTGTGCAGAGTGTGCTGTTTCTGTGATTTTTTTTTAAAGTTAAACCACCATAGGTAGGGGGGAAATTTTTGGCACCCCAAACCAGATAAAGCCATTTCTGGCAAGAGTTTATACACATAAGTCTGAGTTCAATTAAGAGCTTCAGACAGTCAAAAAGAATAACCTATGCTGGCTACTCTTAGGTACTAATACTGTGGAGATAGAGGACCTTTCTTGAACCAGAGAAATTAGGGAGCAGTTTAGTGATTGAGCCAGCAAAGGTCAAAGCACACTTTAGCCACCCAAAATCTGATTGAAGAAAGGTTATCCATAGTATTAGTCTAGATTGCCAAAAAATGCTAATCTAGGTTAAACAAAATTTGTATCCTTTATTCTCAGAGAGTAGGGTGAATATGCTAAGAAGTTTTGGAACTGTGGAGTAAATTCTGGAGTTTGATTGGATTCTTGAGCTTCGATTTTGTTCCTCCCCCAAGCTTGTACCTGTGAAAAGAAAGGAAGAGCTAGCAGTATACCAGTTCATGTTTAAACATGATTTTTTTGAGTTCTAATAGATGGTATACCTAGTCTGTCCATTGCAAGAAGACCTTTGAGTTCAGCATTGGCCTCATTTGAAAGGTCATGTTGTGTCTGTGAACTGTAACCAAGCTTTGCCAAATAGTCAGCAGGTCTGTTTCCTTCTCTGCATATGTGTGTTAACTGATTCTCTCTGTGCTTCTCATGTAAGTCAGTGCAGCATGAGTACAGCTCCCATTTGGTTTTAGTTGGTGATATGATGCCTCTTAGTGCCTGCAAACAGTCAGTTTCCACAACATATGTATGCAATTGCAGTTCAGTGGCCAACTGGTATCCCTTAGGGATGGCACATATTTCTGCTTGAATTGGGGATAAACAGGGAACTAGCAAATATCTCATGTGAATAACTTTCCCTCTTTTATCCCTAACTATAATACCTAATCCAGCCTGGTTATTTTTGAAAGCAACATCAACATTAACCTTATATCCCTGATCAGGAGGGAACCATTTTATGATCTTAACATGTTTTGGCCTTTTCAATTTAATGAATGGCAGCAAGCCAGTAGAGACCATAAAACAATTCCTTTCCAAGTTGCCAGACACTGGATGTGCAGTAAATATATTCTTTGTCATCTTCACTACAGACTCTCTTCTAAATTTATTCCCCATTAAATGGTCATCATACAAAAGTGAATTTCTTTTTTTCCAGAGGAACCATACAACCACAGATATTGCAGTTTTAATCACTATAGAATGGATCTTTGAAAAACCAGTATGGTGAAAATAGAAATTCAGTTTGTGCCTAATAGAGTGGAAAGTGGGAGTTTGTATGGCCAGCAAGGCATGTATTGAACTCCATATCTCTAATGTGCTTTGGCATTGATTAAAAAAATGCTCCATAGTATCAAAGTTGCAACAGAAAGGACATTAAGTAAGATATATTCCAAATTTTGTCAAAATGTCATCAAAAGGTAGGAGTCTATTTTTAATCCTCAATATGAGTATGGAGATTTTCTTTGGTATATATTTAGTCCATACCTTCTTCATGAGCTGATGTTGGGGCTGTCTTTCTCTGAGCTGCTGATATGCTGAACTAGTGGTGAAGTTGCCATCCACCCCTGGTTTCCAGACAAGCCTGTCTTCATGTCTGAAGGTCACCTGTGCTTCCTGCAAAAATTGAAAGGTACTGGTAGCCAAGTATGGCTCCAATTGGTTTATATACAAAGATTTATTTTGTAAGAATTCTTGGACTGTAATTTGAGGGAAAGGAATTGGTATATGCTCAGGCCACTGATAAAACAATGTTCCATTCCCTGTCCAGTTTCCATCCCAGAAGGAGCTTTCCCCTTTTCCACATAAAATTCTGGTCTGTGCATTTGCAAATGGGGTGATGCTGCATACTCTCTTCCAAGCCTGGGAATTCTTGTATGTTTCTGGCAAAGACCACATATGTTGTGCCCATATTGTTTTGTTTTGTTGAAGCTTCCACCAGATTTTGCATGAGAATGCCTTGACTGTTGCTCTGATATTCCTAAATCCCAGACCATCCTCCTCTGTTGGCAGTGCCATTTTATTCCATCTTCTCCAACTTTTCCTTTGCCCCTTTTCAGTTTGACCCCAGAAAATTTTTGATGCAATTCCTTCCATCTTCTTGATGACTTGCTGTGGTGGGTTCAGAACTGCTACTATGTGTGTTGGAATGGCTAACAGAACTAAGTTTATGAGTGTGAGTTTGCCTGCATTTGTCAGCCATTTATTTTTCCAGTTTAGTACCACTTTTTGCATTCTTTCCAGTAATCCATGGTAGTAAATGACTTTATTCCTACCATGAAAAATAGGAACTCCCAGGTAGGTGAAGGGGATCTTACCAATTTTCATTCCCAGTGTCCTCCTGATCATTCTTAGCTTATTTACAGTTGCTTTTGGATGAGCAAAAATTTATGATTTCTCAAAGTTCACCTTCTGACCTGAAACCCCTTCATATGCTTCCAAGAACACTTTGAATCTTCTCAAATTCCTTTTTTTGGCTGAGATGAACACTACAGTGTCGTCAGCATACATTGAATGGGACAAAGGCTGAACCCCTCTGGGCATGATAAAATTTTCCAGGTAATGTATACTGAATAATTTCTGAATTCCCCTTGAGAAGCCTTCTGAAATTATATTATAGAGGAATGGGGAGATTGGATCTCCCTGTTTGATCCCTCTATTGGAGTTAAAGAAACCACTGCTTACCCCATTTATTAGGACTGAAAACCATGCCTGTGCTATATTCTGCACAATTAATTTCACAAATTTTCCATGAAATCCAAAGTGAAGCATAACTGAATTGAGAAATCCCCATGAGACTCTGTCAAAAGCTTTTTGCATATCAAGCTTGACCACTATGTTCTGGTATCTTGGATTTTTCTTGAGCAAATTCATCATTTCCATCATCTGGAGCACATTATCTGATATATCTCTCCCTCCCATGAAACTAGACTGCTGCAGTGATACCACTTTGATCATTAGTGGTTTTAGCCTTTCCATAAGGATTTTGGAGTATATCTTGTTCAGGAAATTTGATAGGCTGATGGGTCTGTAATCAGCATAAGTTGAGGGGTTTGGTTTCTTTGGAATGAGAGCCAGCCATGTGCTAGAAATGGCTTTTGGCAACAACTTCCCTGACATGAATTCTGTGACTGAATTCAGCAGGTCCTGACTAATAATTTCCCAACAGCTTGTATAAAAGTGCCCTGAAAATCCATCTGCTCCTGGTGATGCTTCCTTGCTCAGATCAAAAACAACCATCTTCAGTTCTTCCATGCCCACCTCTGCCAGTAGTGAATCATTGTCCTCTGCTGTGATTACTGTTGGTATCACCTCCATAAAATGCTCCATGTATTGACCATCCTCTTCTATAGGCTCTCCATTCAGCAGTTCCTTGAAAAACCTAATTCCTTCCTCTTTTGTCTCCTCAGGATCTGATATCCAATCTCCCCTTGAATTCTTAATTTTAGCAATTCTAGATCTGGCTCTCTTTTCTTTTACAGTATGATGGAAGTAACTGGTATTAGCATCACCTTCTGACAGCCATCTGACATTAGCCTTCTGCTTCCAGTAGGTGGTTGTTTCTTTTTGAGCCCTTAGTAATAGTGCCTTTTCCCTGTTCAAATTAATGAGATCTGCTTCAGAGTTGCTGTTCTGATACACCTCCTCCAAATCTGAAACCCTGCTTTTTGCATCCAACAAGTTCTGATGTACATTACCAAATGACTCTTTGTTCCACTGTTTCAACTTGATCTTTGCCCTTTTAAGTTTAAAGACCATATTGTTCATGCCTGTGTACTCTGATGGTTGGCTCCAATTATCTTGTATAATTCCAAAGAAATCAGGCCTGTGGAGCCACATTTCCTGGAATCTGAATGGTCTTGGCACCATCTCAGTTGAGTCCTGAACTGATATCAGTAGAGGATTGTGGTCTGAAGTGGCTCTATTTAGAACCTGGATTGATGTGTGGGGGTACTGAGTTATCCATTCAGGTGAGCATATGCCTCTATCCAATCTCTGTAAAAGTCTGTCCTCCTTCATTCTGTTGTTAGTCCATGTGAATAAGTTTCCAACTGTAGGGATCTCCACTAATCTGAGCTGCTCCATCAATTTCTGAAATCCTATGCTACCCAATGGTGGTGAATGTTGACCTCTATGCTCCCGAACTGATGCTACTGTGTTGAAGTCTCCAGCATATAAGGTTGGCACTGGAAGTAGTCTACAAAGATCCATCCATAACTGTCTCCTTGGAGTCCTAGTGACCTGAGCATATACAAAAACACTAGTCAATTTTTCCTGTGATGCTGTTTCACAGATTGAGACCTGTATGAACTGATCTGTCTGTGCAAGAACATCAATACTAAAGTTATCTTTGTAAAAAAAGCCATATTTTGGCTTCTGAAGCTGCAATACAATTTTGAAAACCTATTTCAAATTGTAAATTTTTTGATTTGGCTACTGTCATGCATTGGTTCTATAATACAAAGAATAGAAACATGGTGTACAATAAGTAAGGTTTTCAGCCAATCAAGAGAAGTGCCATAACCTCTAATGTTCCATACCAATAAATTAGCTACTAATTTGTGACTAATCATTAGGATGAGTATTTAATTTTTGATTTAGGTCTTAAGTTCCTACTGAAAGAGTCAGAAGAACTTCCCTTTTTGATTACCTTTTTTTTTTGTGGCTCAGGCATTTCCATGAGCCCTGCTTGATGTGCATTTTCTGTTGTCCTCTCTTTCTCTTTTGTCTGATTCTGGTGATTAAATTGCTGTTTTTCTTCCATCTCTTCTTTGCTGATACCAATTACAGTATGAGATTGGTCAGCATCAACAGGCTCATCCTCCTCTTCATCCATCTGCAAAATAGAGAAAGAGTTGCTAGTTTGGACCTTGTGGAAAAGTACAATGGGAAGCTGCTTGTCAGTGACAGTTGAATGAAAATCAGAGTTTTTTTGCTCTCTCATGCTTCCTGTGAATAATATCTAAATCATCAAGAGAGAAGGATACAGAATATGGCTTCTGCTGAACTGAGAATTGGGAGGGATGGAAAGTTGTCTGGTTTTGAGGTGGCTTATATGGAACCATCTGTTGCTGCTGATGTGACTCTGCACCTCTGTTGAGTGGAACCTTTACCCATTGTTACTGAGCAACATCATGTTCCTTTTTTTGTCTTGTGAGGCCTGAAGGTGATGGCCTGTGTTGTTGAGGCCTGGCTTGCTGTGGCTGTGGCATTTTCTTATCCTTCTGTGGCCATTTTCGCAGCTCAGGGTGTTGTGCTCTACAATTGCTGTCCATGTGTCCTAACTTCTTACAATGCAAGCAGTAAACAGGAACATTCTCATAAACAATTTCACAATCTCTAAAGTTTTGAGGGTGTCCTATTTGGATAGAGGGAAGCAGTTCTTTTGTAACATCCAATTCTACACATAGTTTCAAAGCAGATGGTCTAGATATGAGATTGGTGGCAGAATCATGCTTTATAAACTTACCAATCTGGTTACCTAGATCAGTTATCATTGAAGTATTCCAATAGTAAAGAGGTGCGTCCCTTACCGTTACCCACACCGGAACAATCGGAGATTCATGTTCTAGGGATAATTCCGGCGACCACATTAGCACTATCATGGTTGAACCTGTCACAGTCCAAGATTGCCTGAGCCAAAACTTTTGATAATCCTCCTTAGTCTGGAAACGAACCAAGACATGTTTATAATCGAGGGAGCCTTATTGAAATTTGTGGCTGAACCCCATTGCTTGAACTGCTGTTTGGATCATCGGCATCGGCGGCCTGGCTCGCTGAAACTTTCCGATTAGTGCGTTTTGGTAGTGTCCGGCCAAGGTTGGGATATCTGCGGTGGGGTACATGCAAGATGGTTTCCCATTGAAATTGGTAATTGGGCGTATTTCGGGATTAGATGGAAGAGTGGAAGAAAGGGGTGGAGGACGAGAGGTAAGGGCTTGAGCAAAGGATTTTCCGGCGTCTGGTTTGCCGGAATTTGGCGGTGGTTCCCCCATGGGGAGCCGTTGAGAGAGACGTTATCGGTATTTTCTGTCGGTAACGGTTATAAAACGGGCATTTATTGGTGTTGATGGGTGGCGCGTGAAGCTCAGCTCTAGAGAGCGGTCAGAGCATTGATGGGTGCTGTTTTTGTGATTGTTTGAGCTGAGATTATGTGTTTTATGTTTAGGTTGCAGTGAATTATATGTTCTGTGGTAGAGTTCATTGAATACCAGTTCTTTCGAAGTTATGGCTGTTGTTTCGGGTATGTTGCGATTGATTACATACTCTGAATAAATAGTGGATGGACAGCCAATCTATGTATCCTCCCACTGTGCTCTTTTAAGGCCCGTAACTATGAACCTGCTAGGCATTTGTTTCGTACTGCTACTCTTCGAATATCTGGCTTGGGGGATGAAGAAGGCGTCGATGATGATGAAAAAAGTGACAATGCAAGTGAGAAGAGTCTCATACCCAAGCTTCCGAGTCCTACAGCTCCAAGGGTCGGAAGAAATCTGCTACTGGGGAGATTCATCAGGATCATTATGCGCTCTTGGGGTTGACTCATCTGAGGTACCTTGCCACCGAGGATCAGATAAGGAAGAGTTATCGGGAGGTTGCTCTCAAGCACCATCCAGATAAGCAGGCTGCTCTTCTTCTTCTTGAGCAAACTGAAGCTGCAAAGGCAACCAAGAAAGAGGAGATTGAGAATCGCTTCAAGGCCATTCAAGAATCCTATGAGATCCTGATGGACCCGGTTAGAAGGAGGATTTATGATTCTACAGATGAGTTTGATGATGAGATTCCTACTGATTGTGCTCCACAGGATTTCTTCAAGGTGTTTAGACCAGCTTTCATGAGGAACGGTCTCTGGTCTGTTGCTCAGCCTATTCCTATGCTGGGAGATGATATCACTCCACTGAGAGAAGTTGATACATTCTATAACTTTTGGTACGCGTTCAAGAGTTGGAGGGAGTTCCCTCATGCTGATGAGTTTGATCTGGAGCAGGCTGAGTCTAGGGACCACAAGAGATGGATGGAAAGGCAGAATGCAAAACTCTCTGAGAAAGCTAGGAAGGAGGAAGTAGTGAGAATACGCCAGCTTGTGGATAAACGCGTACAAGAGGGATCCGAGGATATTGAGAAGGAAAGAAACAGAGAAGGCTGAAAAGCAGAAGAAAAAGGTGGCCAAATTCTTGGCGAAGAAAATGCAAGAAGAAGAAGCAGCTAGGATTGTCGAGGAGCAGAAGAGCAAGAAAGAGGAGGAAGATAAAAGAGCTGCAGAAGCTGCTTCACAACAGAAAAAGATAAGAGAGAAAGAGAAGAAGTTGTTGCATAGAGAAAAAGTCTCGCCTCCGCACACTCTGTGCCCTTATTGTGTCCCAGAAATCATATAAAATATCCAGTGATGATATTGAAAACTTGTGCACCTCACTTGATATGGAAAAGCTGAAAAACTTATGCAACAGGGTTTAGGGAGCAGATAAAATGCAGGCTCTGAAAATTGTGAGAGAGGCTCTTGGTCGGGACAACGACTCCCTTGTGGTTGAGAAAGAAAAAGAAGTGAGAAATCCACCACCACCACCACAGCAGAATGGCTCTTCTGAAGCTAAAGCTAATTGACAAAGCTCTATATTTGTCAAGGAGAAGAAAGAAAAACCATGGAGCAAAGAAGAGATTGAGCTAGTGAGGAAATGGATAGTGAAATTTTCAAAAGGAACATCTAAGAGATGGGAAGTTGTGTCTGACTACATAAACAAAATTAAATGTAGTTGTAAAGAATGGTTGATAAGCTTCTTTTTAATTACACTGGACATAGATTCTTTTCTGGTCAGTTTTGTTTGCCCTTTATCTTCATATATTCTTTGTTTGTATACATGAACTAAGCTATGCAAGTTGTTGCCTTTGATTGCAGGTGTATGTTACATTAAGCCTATTACGTTAAGGTTTCTTTGGTTTCTTTGCAGTGGCTACCGGTGCGGATATTGACTGGAGAGTTCACGTCGTTTGGGTAATGGTGTGGATTTCGACTGACGGATATTCCTCCTTGATATAATTACTAACATGTAAACTTTCTACTACAGTTACAGTGGAATTAAAGATATATCCATCATCTTTTTAAATTAAAATCCAGTTAAATTCATTTTTCAGTCTAATTTGGCTAATTTTAGTGATTCTTTGCCTTTCATATAGTTGAAGAGTAGAGGATCTCTGCAGATGTTCAAGACTATGTGAAGAAACATGGAGGACTACTACTTCCAGGTATTATTACTGAGATCACTAAAATCATTCTATTTTCACTTTGCTGAATTTATATAGTTTTGGTTTAATTTTGAACATTTAGGTAATTCTTTTTGTTGGTTTTTAATTGCTGAATTAGGCTCTCTACATGTTTTGTTTCTCTCCCTTTGACCAGGAATTAGAAATGTACACACTCTCATATTCTTCCAACACAGAGATGTTAATTATCATGGCAGTGGTAAAATACTAAATCTAATAAATGCAATTTAAACCCTTTTTGCAAACAATTTAGTTGTGCAGCCAATGTATGTTGTGAACTTTTTTAGTTTCTTAAAAATACAGATATTTGAAATATGAATTAATGTCCCTTTTAGCTTTGCTAATTTGTTGTTTTCTTTTAATACAATTTCCTTTTAATGTTTTATAGTGTATTATGTTTATTGGTGTTGAATCAATTTTGAAGTAAACCTCTACATTTTATGGATGTTTTATTCATTTAGACCTCCTTCCTGCATCAATGTGAGTTTGGGGGAAGATAACCCAGATATGGCTTTGTTTCATTTAAGCGTAGGGCTAGCCAATTAGTTGGAAACATAAGTTTTTATAATATAATGTTTTTGGATGGTTGCTGGCGGTTATTTGATACTCTGAAATTGTCATTTAATTAAGTGGTCATGAAGCTTATGAGCTCACATGCATATTCATTGGACGGATTTTCTGTAGGTGTTGATTTAAGCCTTACTCCGGTTAATAAATAAATAAATAAAACGAATTAAAATGGTGAAACTACGTAGTTTTGACTCAAACCGCCACATAACCACCGCAAGTTCATCATATTCCGGCGCCTACCATTTTTATATATTCCTTATTTTGTTTTTTTTAATTAATCTACGAACTTAACCGTATATATATATATATATATATATATATATATATATCAATCACATATATCAATCATCCGTACTATCAAGAATTAAGTTAGCATAATTGTATTTTCTATATATATAATGTATGGTATGCATATATTATTGCATATTTTTATAGCATACTAAATAGGTTCCGACTCCTATTTTTACAAATACAACTCATTCAACCTAATTAACACGTCTACGAAAGGAAAACATGAATATTACATCACATAATTAACATGAATGCCGCAATTATTCATAATTAATTAATTAAGTATGTCATAGTAGATCAAGAATTCAGAGCTTGAAAAGTGGTTAATTCTAGAGTGGTTGGACTGAAAATCATGAATTGGCCTATTTTCCAATTTTCATACAATTTATTTGAATTCTACAAATATAAAATATTGCATTTATATATTAATATATGGATACAATATGCTTACGATAAATATGTTGTTTTGCATAAATATATTAATTAATAGTATGAATATATGTATTTTGTACTAGAAAAATTTATACGGACAAATCATATTTTCTATTTTTGTAATAAAATTATATTTAGGTCCTATTTGTCTGAACTTATTTCAACTGAATTGAACTGAATTAAACTGAACTGTTTTGAATTAAATTCAATTAAACTGAATTGAATCGAGCTGAAGTAAAAGTAAAAATTTAATATATTGAAAAATAAAATCAGCATGTCTAAACTTACCGAAATTAATGTATAAAATTAATGTATTTAAAAATGAACCTAATTACTAATTTGGGCTCAAACATAAAGGGTAAATCATTGTCTTACCATAAGATCACACCTTACGTTTTTAAGAATAAATCATTGTCTTATCATAAGGCCACACCTTACTTTTTTACTGAAGTGTTATACACGATCCAGTATTTTACTCAACGTAATCTAAAATACCATTCAAATTACCGGTACTTTACTCAGTGTAAATCAAAATACCATTGAAACTACAATACCGCCACCTGAATTTTGCTAAGTTTTTCAAATGAACCTAATAAGTGAGAACAATATCGTAAATTCATACTGTATTATGAACTACAAGAGTAAAATATCGAACTGCATATACCAACCCCATTTTTTAACGTAAATAGCTAAAATTTACACATTTTATCAAATTAAATTTTTTTAAGGTACTCCAAATATACCGCATAACGTGCGGCCGAATCATGCTAGTTTTGGTAATGCATATTGTTAGTTTGTTTTGTTAATAAATTCGGCAATTTGACAAAATGAATTGCGGGCAATGATAGACTAATAGAGAAACGATGAATACTTTTCATCTTTTTTGATAACTTTTCTTGGTGTTCGTAATTTTGAGATGCTATTAGAATTAAGTGTATTATTAAGCAAGTAGTATAAATTTGAAAGTTGATAACTTTTAAATCCGAGCATAAAATCATTCAAAATCCACTTTCTTTAACACTCTTTAGAGCCTAAAACATTCTGTTTGACCTGATTGCTGAAAAACCTCTAATTTCTAGAGTATGTATTCAATGTAGAGGTTCAATTACATGTTCAGTTAATCGGAATTTTCTGTTGAGTTTAAATGAACTTTTTATATTATAACTCTTAGGAGAGTATATTCATCTATATTTTGGTATTTAATCTTTCAAGTGTATGTTTTCGTATTAGCTATGCAGATTGTCTTTGATTCAACAATCGATGTTGGTATTAATTTTGCTAATTTACGAGTTTTTATATTGTTGAAAGACATGTCATTGAAGTATTTGAAGAGTATTAAAAATTTGATTCGCACATCTTTACTTTTTAGACATTTTGAAATCTATTAGCTCAAATGGTAGAGTATTGTGCATCTGCATAAAAATGTGGGTTCAAATCCCACATAGGTTGCAATTACATGAAAGCATATTCAAATTGTTTGTAAATTATACATTTCTTTCTTCTTAAATTCCATTATTTGTGATGAGGTGTAAAAAGTTTTATTTCTCATTTATTTTACCAAAAAGATATTTGTTTTAAAATTTTAGAAATAAAGTTGTTTAAGAGTAAGTAATATTTATTTGAAGTTAAACATTATATTGTTTTGAAAAATTAATAATAGTAATTTACTTAAAATAGTATTATTATTCATTTTTAAAAAAATTATTTTTCTTGAAATCATAATGATTTCCCAAATATTCAAGTTCATGCTCCACACAAACTTAACAGACAACAATGGAATAATACAAAAAACCTTTCTGGGTACACGGACTGAAACTATACTAGGGTTAAATTTGGAGTAAGCAATGGACGCAATACCAATTTACATATAAATCTCCTTACTTTATTTTTATATAGGCTTCTATTATTTTCTTTTATAAGAACAAGATTTCCTAAGAAATAAAGAATAATGTTGACAGTAAAAAGTACAGTGTGTTCCTTCAAACTCCAAAACCAAAACATGGAGAAATCCATGCTAGATACTTAGTTGTTTATTTGCAAGAGGTGAATATAATGAGACACTTGCTTAGCATGATGAAGAAGCGACATCCCAATAATACAACTATGACCGAACAAAAATATGAAACTGCGGAGACTCAGATACAAGTATACGCTGAAATCGACTCTGATGTAAACAAGAAGTCAAAAATAGAAAACTGAAGGCAGCACTTTACCTTGCTTATTGTAATTTAATTCTTTTCAATTATTTTATTTTTTAGGGATTCTATAATACAAACATTTATTCAATCTACATAGTTTGTTATTTACAATGCTATTTGCATCAAATATTTACCGTGTATTGTCATACTCATTATTACTATTTAAAATTACATCATAAAAATCGCGCAACGCGGTCCGGTTAGCCTAGTATGTCCTAATCACACACCGTCATGATAATAATTTTTGTTCCTTTTTAATTAGTTTTATTTAATCATTAAGTTTATTTTAGTTTATAATATGATTTGACAACTTTTTCTCCAATGTAAAAGAATAATATTAAAGTATTTATCTGAATTTTCTTTATGAATATCTAATTACGAATATTTTAATTCAACTCAAATTACATAACTTATATCTTATATTTCAACTTAAGATAGGTGTTGAACAGAATTAATCCTAATCCTAATCTCTTTTTGTTGAAAAATCCTTATCAGAATTAATAATTAATTCACTATACAAGGTTATAATCTGTATAAATACTTCAAACCAACATTATTCGTTTCAGATATCTAATATTTACATATAAATTAAAAGAAACGATGGGTGATGGATCGGATGAATACTATTTTGCGGTATTTCTTTCAAATCATATTATAAACTAATTTAAACTATATGATTAGGAGAAAAACATTCATCCGGATGATCCTGATATAGGCCTTATCAGGCACCAATAATATAATGACACGTGTACAATTGTAATGTTTTAATTGGTTAAGATATTTTTAGTAAAGTTCTAAAACCCTAATTTAGAATGCCTAAACCCGTCTGGGTAATGATTGAACACGTGGCCCAATCATAAATTAGTTAAAGATGATGTGTCGTTATTTAATTGGTGCCTGATATTGCCAATATTAGGATGATCCTGATATATATTAAACTGTATGATTAGATTAAAACTAATTTAAATTAAAAGAAATAAAAAAAACATTAGTATGTGATTAGGATCTATAAATAGCATATTAATAGAATACTATAAATAACTTGGTAATAATTAGAATACTATATACAAGGCAGCTATGTAGTAATTGGAATCTAAATTTGAATATTATACGAATGGTTATACGTAGCAATTGTAATTTACTTTCTCTTTCCCTCATCTTTCACTAGGTATATATATAAAAGTAGAAAGTGGCGGCGTAAATATAAATAAAAAAGAAACACCGCCACCGGAATTATTTTTCTAAAACATAAAACGACAATAGATTTGGCGTTCCGTCCACCGCCCGTTTATATTAATTAATTCCATATATTAATTTCGGTTAGCACTCTATACATGGACGGTCTTTTTTTCCATTAACATATGCCTACTTAATTTCATCAATCAAGCAGTACTGCCTACGCTTTCTCTCTCTAACACACTTCTCTCCTCCTCTCTACCTTTCTTTCCTCAACATATGCTTTTCCCAAAACATTTACTATTATTGCCGTTGCCGACACACCCTCTGCCCTGAAACGGTCACATAACGGCCACTTTTATGGCGGCGCCACCGCATCTCCGCGGTGGAAACGCCCCTTACCGATCTTTTGCGCAAGCTGTGACCGATAAACCACCACCTATCTCACCTCTCCTCCCTTCCAACCCCGAAATTCAGCCAATTGGTGAGTTCAAGGGCAAGATTGCATGCATCGTCTCGCCGGAACAAGCTTCACAATTGGCTGAGCACTACCAGTACACGCTGGTCGGAAAATTCGACAATGGGAAACCGTCCAGGGAAACCGTCCATGGAAACCTTGAATGCGGCCTTTAAATCCATTGGTTTCAACTCTAATTTCCAGATTGGATCCTTGGATTTCAAACACATATTGATCAGATTTCAGGAGTCTGAAGACTATCAGAGATGCTGGCTCAAAGGAATCTGGAGCTTTAAAGGGGTCCCAATGAAAGTGCTCAAATGGTCTACTGAGTTCATTCCAGGCACTGAATCTTCAGTTGTCCCCATTTGGGTAACAATCCCTAATGTACCTATCTTTTTTTATAATGTGGCCATGTTAGAATTCATTGGAAATAGGATTGGCAAATTTATCAAGATGGATTATGCTACTTCTACACTGACTAGGCCATCTGCTGTTAAATTATGCATTGAGATTGATTTACAGAAAAAGCTGCATAGTGAGATAACTATTGGCATGCCAGGTTTACTTGCTGATCTAGAAATCATATATGAGCAGATCCCCTTTTACTGCCCACACTGCCAAAAATTAGGCCACTCAATTGATCTATGTAAGAAGGTTAACCCTGAACTGATCACCTCTAGAAGCCAGACTAGACATATTGTTTCTGATCCAAGTGAAAAGGTCCCAAACCCTCCTCCTAAATTAGCTCAGCCACCTAAATTTAAGGAGGGTGGATCTGGTTTAACTATCAAGGAGAAGGACAGATTATTTAAAGCACAAGGTCAGATGGTGTATGTGAAGAAACCTCAGCCAGTTGTACTAGTAGCACCACAGATTCCTAACTCAGACAAAGGCAAGGAAAAGGTGTTGGTCTCAGATGATGTTAACTCCTCTCCTCCAAATGAAGTGTTGCTGATATCCAACTCCTGCTCAGACTCATCAAGTCCCTCTCCTATTTTGGAATTAGCCGCAACTGCTGAGACTTCTTGCAACTCACCTATAAAGGCCCCTCTAATGTCCATACAAGAAGAGACATGGCTATTGCAGAATCTGAAACCAAAATAATATGCTAAAGATGATTCCTCAATGCCAGCAGATAAGCTTCTCTCCTCACATTTTCCCCTGTTAATACTAACAGAGTCACCTTTTTCTCTCAGGAAAAAAAATAGAGAAAATAGATTCTCACCATTGCAGGGCCTGATCACAGAAGATGATCAAGAGGCATCACTGGAAACTGAGATGGAGAACTCTCAACAGCCCAATTCTCAGCAGCATGAAATAGCTACTCCAAGTACTCAGTTTAAAGAAAAACAGGTAGACACAGCCCAGGTGAGGAAATCATCCAGACTATTAGCTAAAAAACCTCCTCCTGTTATCAAACTACAAACCTATTTTACACAACTGAACCAGATTATTGCTGGATCAGTTACAAATAGCCCTCCCAAAATTTTTTAAATGATTAGTACAACCCTAAACAATAAATTCCTTGTTTGGAATGTTAGAGGGATGTAAACCTCACTTGAAAGATTGAAGGAACTAATTGCCAGTTACAATTTTGACATTATCTGTTTGATTGAGCCAATGCATGAAAATCCAAAATGTGATTATTACAAAAATATTTTAGGCTATCAAAATTGTATGTTTGCTCTAAATGAACAAATTTGGATTTTTGGAGAAATGATGTCAATCTGAACCTGATTTTGGATCACCCCCAATTTCTACATGTCTCAGTTCACTGTCAGAAACTATATGCTTCTGTGGAAGCTGTTTTTGTCTATGGACTGAGAACAAGGAAAGAGAGGGAAAATCTTTGGATCGACCTTCAAAAAATAAAAAACCCTGACACAATATTTATTGGAGATTTTAATGCTATCATTTCTATCTCAGAATATAAGGGACCTTCTACTCCCAGTTTGCATAGTATTAGAGACTTTGCTTCTTTTATTGATGCCATGGCCTTAGAGCATATTAATACAGCCGGTAACTTGTTTACACGGTCCAATGGTAGATACCAAACCCCTCTAGATCTCAGTCCAAGTGGGAGGAAAAAAACACCCACTATACAGAGATTGGACAGGGGTCTATGTACTCCTCAGTGGAATGTCTCTTTTCCTAACTCTTCCATTTTAGTATTAAATAAATTGTCCAGTGACCATTGTCCTCTATTTTTAAGTGTAGGTAGTGATATTAAATCATCCCCTAGGCCTTTCAGATTTCTTAACACATGGTTCAAAAGGGATAAATTCAAAGATGTGCTAAAAGATAACTGGAAACCTAATATAGGCAGTACTGGAATGCTAGGATTTTATCTCAAACTTCTCAGACTCAAATTTTTTAAAAAAATCTAGAACAGGGAATTTTTTGGTAATTTGCATGAAAATGTCACTTTAGCTGAGGAGAAACTGAGACAGGCTGAAATTGCATATGATACTGATCAAAATGAAATATTTTTGGATAGTCTCAAACAAGCAAAATCAGAGCTCTCTAGAGCCATTAAAGAACAGAACCATTACCGGAAGCATAAATCTAAAGTTAAATGGCTTAAAGAGGGTGATGATAACTCAAAATATTTTCATAACTCAGTGAGGGAAAGGAAGGGAAAAATGAATATTATAAAAATTCAGAATTCAGATGGTCTGTGGATTGAAAATTCAGAAATTGAAACTGAAGCCATCTCATATGTTTCTGAGTTGCTATCTGTTAAGGAAAGAAGATGTTTGTTTTCTATATAAATTAGTATTGTATATGGAATATAGGTTAGACTATCCTTTTCCTTATGTAATTATGTTATTGTACATTAAACCCACATCGGTATATTCGATAGCTAGGTAGACATAACTTCCCTATATAATGTAAACTTTCTCATGAATATAAAAACACGAATTTACCCGAATATCTTTGATACAATTCTTCAATTCTACATGGTATCACAGCTTTCGATCCTCTAAAGTCAATTTTTCTCCGATCTCTTTTTCCTCAGCTGCCGCCGTGAGCCTCCACCGTTGCCACTGTCGAAATCTTCATTCCCACTCCTTTGATTTCTGCTACCGATTTCTGTTCTCCAAAAAAAAAAAAAATCCGAAAAAAAAAATCCGAATTTTTTTTTTCTGCTGAAATTTTGTGGCCAGTACGTGTTTTGTTTGCTGGAAATTTTTGAAAATATTAGTTCCCATCGTTTCTTTTATTCCATGGATCCTCGTCACGACAACGTTGCCGTCGCTGGACCACTTCTTCCTACCGTTTCTAAGATCGCTGCTGCCGCACACGATGATGTCGCCGCCGCCGCTGTTCCTGTTACCGCCGTTCCTCGTTCGTCTGTCTCGTCTGGAGTGCCGTTTGCCGGAGTTGTTCCTTCCCCGGGTGAACCCACTGCCGCCGTCGTCATCACCGATTTGGACAGACAGGCTTTCGGCCCCGTCTTATCTAAGAAGCAATGGGGTATTGTTAAGAACATGTTTTCTAACATGAATTCTGACAATTCCGGTAAGGTCTCTACACCCTGGATCCTTGACACGGGTGCATCTTATCACATGACTGGTACCAAGGACATTCTTCACGATATTATGCCTACTGATGTTGATGTTGTACTGCCTGATGGTTCGGTATCTACTGCTTTATTACATGGCACATTATATTTTGGCGATATTATGCTTCCTCGCGTCTTATTTATTCCAGAATTACGTTGTAATTTGTTATCTTTTGCTAAGCTAACTGCATCCTTAAAAGCTCTAGTTTTACTTACCGGAAATATATGCATATTTCAGGACATCAGCACGAGGATGGTGACTGGTGTTGGTAGTCAGCGAGGAGGGGTTTATTGGTTGTGTAGTCTCGGGGCTCCACTTTCGCCTGCTCGATCTCTCCATGTGTCTGCTGCTTCTGTTTCTTCGTTTGATTTGTGGCATCGACGTTTTGGTCATCCTTCTCCATCGGTGTTGTCATCTATTCCAATATTAGGATTGCGTAGAAATAATACATATGTTCCTTGCTCAACATGTCATCGAGCAAAACAGTCTAGAAGTAGTTTTTCTTCGAATACCAAAACAGCTAGTAGTTTATTTGATCTTGTTCATTGTGGTGTTTGGGGTCCTTATAGTAACCCCTCACTTAGTGGGGCAGTGTCATTTTTGACTATAGTTGATGATCACTCTGGAGCTGTTTGGGTTTATTTACTAGTTAGTAAGTCTGAAGTGTCTTCCAAGATGAAGGAGTTCTTTGCGCTTGTCTCTACTCAGTTTCGCCGCAATATCAAGTGTGTTCGTGCGGATAATGGTACCGAATTTCAGCCTCTTCGTCAGTATTTTTTGGAAAAAGGAGTCTGTTTCGAGACTTCGACTGTTTACACGCCACAACAGAATGGTCGTGTTGAGCGCAAGCACCGTCATATTCTCAACGTTGCTAGAGCTCTCATGTTTCAGGCTAATCTTCCAATCGAATTTTGGGGAGATTGTGTTCTTGTCGCTGCTTACCTAATTAATCGAACTCCGTCACCGCTACTGAAAGATCGCTCCCCGTATCAGCTCCTCTTTGGCCGAGTTCCGAACTATGGAAATTTGAAGGTGTTCGGATGTTTGTGCTTCGCATCCCAACTCCCTAGACCAATAAATTTGCTTCCCGAAGCAGAAAGTGCATGTTTTTGGGATACTCTACAGACAAGAAGGCATGGAGACTTTATGATCTAGACACTCGTACGACTTTTGCGAGTCGTGAAATTGTTTTCTACGAGGATTGCTTCCCGTTTGCTTCACCGGAGTGTTCCTCATCGACCGAACGTGTTTCTGGGCAATCTGGGCCTTTTTCTGACGTAGTGCATGGCCCAGAAGTATATGAACCCGTCCTGACCGATTTGGACGTGCATGGACCGGGTACGGCTGAACCGGGCATGCATGGGCCGGCCTTGCATGGCCATGACGTGGCTCCCGCGCGTGCTCCTCACGCGCCTGGAGGGGGAGCCCCCGCGCGTGCTCCTCACGCGCCTGGAGGGGGAGCCCCCGCGCGTGCTCCTCACGCGCCTGGAGGGGGAGCCCCCGCGCGTGCTCCTCACGCGCCTGGAGGGGGAGCCCCCGCGCGTGCTCCTCACGCGCCTGGAGGGGGAGCCCCCGCGCGTTCTCCTCACGCGCCTGGAGGGGGAGCCCCCGCGCGTGCTCCTCACGCGCCTGGAGGGGGAGCTCCCGCGCGTGCTCCTCACGCGCCTTGAGGGGGAGCCCCCGCGCGTGCTCCTCACGCGCCTGGAGAGGGATCCCCCGCGCGTGCTCCTCACGCGCCTGGAGGGGGAGCTCCTATTTTGCCGACTTCGCCTTGCAATTTGTACATCGATGTGAGTACCACCCAACCCCCAAAATTAGTAGCCATTGGAAATTATGAGGAGGTCATTAAATTACACCATGGGGAGAAGATTCCAATAGGTTTGGTTAAGATATCTATAACAAAAGAGATATGTGGTGATGCCCACGTCCCGATTCAAAAAAGCCCACCTAAACTAGTTTCCAAATCAAGGGAAGAACTTCTCTTATGGCCTAGGAGATTAGTACAAATTCCTAGTAAAGGCGATAAGGAACCACAAAATCCTTGCCCACCAACTAGAAATGAGAAATCTAAGGTGCCAACCACAATTCAATCACCTAAATCCAAGGTGCCATCCACAATTCCATCTCCTAAATCCAAGGTGCCAACCAAAATACCATCTCCTAAATCCAAGGTGCCAACCATAACTCCATATACTAAATCCAAGGGGCCAACCACAATTCCATCTCCTTCACATCCATTTGAAGATAGCCAACCTTCATCGTCAATCCGCCAACTCTTTGAGAAGTTGTCAAAACATCCCTCTCTTAGTACATATAACTTTCCCGCACCAAAAGAGGTTTTTGGTGTTGAAAAATTAGTAGTACTATGCAAGCAAGACTTTGACGATATATGGCGACCTCAAAGGCTACTCTCCACGATAATGTGCCTCGTTCAACTGTATGTCTTCATTTTCCAAATATAATTATTTTATATTCCAACTACAATCGAATAGGTAGTAACACTTTCTTTACAATTTATCATAGACAAATGCATCATTTGGCACAAATTCGTGGAATGACATTTCTTGGCTTCATATGCCCCGACTCTGTACAAGTGGGGACCCACTCAACAGAGGAAAGGCTAGCTTATTTGAAGGTTGCCTTAGGAGATCAAACGAAATACTTCACCATTTGTCCATACCTTGAAAAGTAAGTAAGTAGTATATATTTCAATGATTTGTTTTGTGTTTACCTAACATTATACTCTCATGTACAAATTTTCTTGTGGATTAGCAAACATTGGCGTTTGGTGACGATAAACACAAACTCCAAAGAAGCATGTTGGATAGATCCACTTAACCGTCCTCCAATCCACTCATTTAACGATATTATCAAGCAAGCCGTTAATTTCGTAAATCTTAAACCATCCAAATTTAGGTTCTATCAAATTAAGGTAATCTATTCTTATTATTCCTCAAATTTGTACCTTATTAGGACCTAAATTGTGTATCTTTTGTCACTATTAGTACAAGGTCCAAGATAATGATTGGATATGAGGTTACTACACGATGATGTTTGCATGGAGGGTGGTTGCACGTGCAAGGCTATCACAGTTTAACATTCACAGTGTGAGCTTACTCTTCCATTCTTTATTTTATTTAATGTAAATCCTTGTAATGTGTTACCAACATGCTCTACTTTTTCAAATCACAGGTTTTCGACAATGATTATACCCCCTACACCTTGCAAGAGTTGAAGGCAGCAAGGAGTGCATTGGCAAGCTTCATTTTGGATGAGTGTGCTTCATGCATAGAGCACCCGGCTACAACGACATCATTGTGATTCGTCGTAGCTGCGTAAGTTATAATTGTGCACTAGATAGTGTCATCAACTACTAGGTGTATACATTTTGCTATGAAGCATTTTTTGGCTCGTTAAAGCCAATATTGAAGGATTAGGTTCTTTATTATGGTTATTATATCTAATTTCAATTAGACGCTCATCGATCGCGTAAAGAAAATTCAAAATTAGAATTTTTTTGGCACGCCCTGGCTAAAAATAGAATTTTTTTTGGCACGCCCAGGTTCATCTACGAGTTCGGAAACCAAAAGAAATTTCTACAAGATCTTCCGGGTGGTTTCCGAAATCGGAAGAAGTGTGGTTTTCTCTATATAAAAATAACAGTGGTAAATCCGACACGTAGTCCGGCTCGTAAACAGACCACCATATTTGTCTCCAACAACTACATTTACGAATTCGGAAATTATCCGCTTCAGATCCCGCCGTGCTTCCCCCTTTTCCCCACCCTGCTACCCAGTTGCGTCCACTAGTGAGTCATTAAACATGCAATAATTGCAATGATTAATGGGACTCAAGAAGAGAGCACCCATGGAGATTGGGTCCCCTAGGCCCGTACTTCTCAACCAGATGATGAAGATGGCATGGCCAACGAAGAAAACCTTCGTCTTGACCTTGACCTCCTAGAGGAAAAGAGAGCAAATGCTACAATTCACGAGGCCAAGGTAAAAGAAAGAGTCAAGCGCTACCATGATAGGAGAGTTCGCTTAGCCACTTTCGTTAAAGGGGACCTTGTCATGAGGTTAAATGAAAAAAGCAAGAAGGAAGTGGAAATGAAGCTAGCCCCGAACTGGGAAGGTCCATATCGAGTCCTGGAATCCCATCCAGGGGGAAGCTACCTCTTGGAAACCATGAAGGTGGAACCCATACCACGAAGATGGAATGTGATTAACTTACGAAAGTATCACGGAAGATAAAAACTCAAGGGAGAGCCTCACAAAGGCTAGAGATTATCAAGAGCGTCCAAAAAGCCTCATCAAGGTCCGAGACAAATATCCTCTAGCACAAACGGGTACTCAAACTCAAACCCACTATTTACTTTACTTCTACTCTTAAAGTTATAAACTCAGATTGAAGTCATGATATTTCTTATACCTATCCTTATAATTAGCAATCTTAAATTGCTTTTATAAAAAAAAGGATTGTTGTCTTAAGTATAACATTGATTGCTATTCAAAACTATATACCTTATAAGGTATATGATTGGTCAACTTATAAGTCTTTTGGATCAAATATTCAAAAACCAATCGTTTTGAACAAAAGAGATAGGTTCGAGATAAAGTACTTCAAAAAAGTGCTTGATTGAAGTCTATAGACCAAAAGGGTAGACGTGCTCGAAAATCAATCATCTCAACATAAAGAGGAGAAACCTCAAAAACAAAAGTTGAAGTTCATATCAAAGGTGTTATTACATCAGAATATGATACTCCTAAACAAGACCATCAAAAGGGCACACAGAGGAAAAACCTCGAACACAAATAGTTCATATCAAAGGTGCTATTACATCAGAATATGATACTTCTAAACCAGACCCTCAAAAGGGCACATAAGAGGCTAAACCTCGAACCTAAAATGGACATATCAAAGGTGTTATTACATCAGAATATGGTACTTTTAAATATACCCAATAGGGTTTCCTAGGACTTCACCGGAAGTGACACTAGAGAGATGGGCTATTGTCAACTTTTCTACACGCTGTGGCATTAAAGACATTGTCAAAGGACACCCAAGGAAGAAGCCAAACAATATTAAGCTCGCAGAGTGTTCATCATGGATAATTGCGAGAACTTAACAACCAAGGATGGTGCTCTTTTCCTGTAAATCATGAAGACCGAGGCTGACTGAAGGATGCCAGCAAGTAAGATAGCAAACCTGCTTGAACTACTCAGTTTAAGGATCAAGCACCTCTTCAAGAGAAGGTAAGTCAGGATATTTGGCTCTAATAAGTCTCAATAAATCTCCTGATGTTACTACCTTCTCGGAGGAACCCAATGCATCCAAGAACTCGGCCCCAGGAATCCAGTGTTTAGCAGTCAAAGTAGAGAGCTTATCAGCAGCATCTGGATGAGAAAAGATTTCCTCCAACAACTTTGTCTCCTACTCGGATTGGCATAGTTGCAAGACGCCACCCAAAATTTCATGCACTTCAGAGGAGTGGAATAAATCCCCATACTTCTCCCTGTGGCTCTGAAACTCAGGGCTACAAGCAATGAAGGCACTCCAAAGTTGCAGAAGTCGTTTGGTCTCCTCTGGGTCTTTCTCCGCAGCTTGATTTCGCGCCAGCTTCTCTGCAATATCCCGATAAGTCTCCAGCTCTTTATCCTGGAATTTCTTTTCCAACAACATGTCTTATTTCTTGGCCTCCAGCTGTTTTACCCTGGCCTCCAGTTGAGTCACCGCTGATGGAGCCCGAACAGGAGGAGTAGGTGCTGCTGACTCGGTCGTCACAGTCAAAAGGGCGACCTCCATCTCCTCCTTCTTTGCCCTGAAGGCCCGACACTTGACATGTAATTCCATTACAGAATCAGACAAATGCCGGATAACATCATTAGCTCTAGGGCTCACCGTGGACAGGTGCGCCATCAACTGTAAAAGAGGAGGACACATAAAACCTCGATATCTGAGAATTTCGTATAGCAGAATGGGAAAGATAATTACCCCAACAACAAAGGGATACTCCTTGGAAGACCTTCGAGAAGCCTGACCATCCTCTTTCTTTGGGTAATCCAGATAATACTTCAGTTTCTTCAGAGGAGTATCTTTGGATATCACCAGTTTAAGGTCAGATTCATCATTATCTGAAGACTCCCTAGCCTCAGATTCCACCTCCTCTGCCTCTTCATCTATGACCTGGAGATTGGCTTCCCTTTCTTGATCTTTTTCTTTGGAGGAGAGGCTATGCACATAAGGAAGAGCGTGAATACGTTAGGTAAAAGAAATTTATCAAACAACTGTGATGATTTGAAACATAAGTTACCCGAAGAAGATTGACTGGAAGAAGATTCACCCTGACCTCGGGGTGATTTCCTAGAAGCCCGTTTCTTTCCCTTCTTCTTTTCTCCCTGGATTTTATCAGGAAGGGTCCAATCTCGATCATTTTTCAGGAAACTAGACGTGGACTCGGACCGTGGAACGTCTAGCAGATAAGAATAGGTGATAGCAGGCCACTGACACACCGAGCCATGAGCCCCCCGCACAAAACCTCCTTCCTGGAAGACAATATTCTCCTTCAAGAGCTCCTCCACGATACCATTCAGATGAACATGCATCTCAAAGACATCAAGAGGCATAGCGTCCTTCGGCTTCAGATTCCAATCAGGAACCTCATATTTTGTTTGATCAAAGGTTAGCTGAATGTCCTCCCACTTGCCGCTATTGTTGGGAAAAGTGAAGACCTTGCCCTTTCGAGGAGTAAGAGTAATGTGCTCGCGATCCTTGAAGCAGAGCAGCTTGAACAAGCTCCTAAACAGATCCAGGTTTAGCTCATAGTCCTTCCGGGAGCACCAGGAGATGAAAGCCACCATTGTCACCACCACATTGGAATGAATCGGACAAGGGTGAAGCTGATGATGCTGAAGGAACTGTGAGAATACAGGGGGAAAGGGAAAACTCAAGCCCTGTTGCAAGAACCTGCCATATACAACCCCTCGAGTGGGGCTCACAAGATCCTTGAGCGGAGTGGTCTTTTCCTGGAGCCTCAAACCAGCCTCGATGGGGTAGAACAACCTGCATGACTTCAAAAATTGCAGGGTATTTTCGTCGACCACCTTGGTGACATCATTCACGCTCTCGGCGGCTGGAACCTGTTTATCAACATGGGGCTCCACATTACGGTCTACCTCTGACCCGGAGGCATCGTCGTTCGCCACTACAGCTACCGCTTGCAGCGGTGTAGCAATGGTAACTTCCATCAGTTCCCCAGACTCAACCTCCAGGAATAAAGTGCGTAAGTCACGAGCCATGGGGACATTCTCTCCATTGCCAGAGGGAACGCTAGAATTTGCTGACGACATGGCAATACAGAGAATGGGGGGAAAAAGGTTATGAGAAGAAGATGATGAAGAAGGAAAAGAGTTTGGTTGAGAAGTTTTGCAGAGATGAAAACGCAAAATATTTGGATGAAGATTGATGATAAACACAAGGAAATTTACTTGGTTATATAACCAGTAATTTACACGTATTTAAGTGGAATAATTACCTCGGCTCATGAAACGATGCAGGCAATTGGAAGGTTGGCCCTCCTCACCACCAGAAGATACAATGAATCTTGACCACGTGTTAATCCCCCAAAATTCAAGAAGGCAGATTCAGATCCAACAGTCCACGTGTCCTGATGGAATACGAAAGAACTTGAAGCTAGATATTCAGAAGGATAAGCCCGAAATGACAGTCCTAGAAGAACACCCCGAGCTTAACACCCCGAGTCAATCTCCCTCGAGTTATTGGTCTTCCCTCGAGAAGCAAGCCTCTCCTTCAACCTTCGAGATGGAGTACTCTATATTCTGAAGATCTACCTTGGGGCTACTGATAAGTCCATGGTTTGTATTCGGGGCTCATTCATACTCGGACCAGGGCCTGAGAAGGATCGTGGGCTCGAGATACGCGGATGATGGATCCACGGGTCCATCAATCCTAATCCTTACAAGGAATGCGCATATTATGAATGTTCTACAAGGAATATACATCTTCTCAAAGATGGTAATACAACTATCCTAAACATGGTAACACAACCATGTCCGAAATACACTTCTATCATACATGGTAATACAACCTCTATTCCCATAAGAGTTGTATTCATAACATAAATACATATCTTGGTGATCTACGGATTGTAGCCATATAAATACCCTAGAGGTTTGGTAGACCTCTCATCTAATCTCATACTTTATACTTTACGCCTTAAGCAAATATACTGATTTGAGCGTCGGAGTGTCTATCCCCGGGACACCCGGGGCCTTTGTCTTGCAGATCATTTCGTGAGAAGGGTTCGTGATCAAGCGCGGGTCGTAGACATCCATCATATCCTAGCCAGAGCATTTTGGTCTTTTGATCACGTTCAATTTTGTGGACCTTTGGTTTTCTCTCTTTCCTTTATCCATGTGATGAAACCCCTGAAAATCATATAACGTGTTTTCTGGAGTTCTCAGGGTCTGCATATTTCTAAAGTCTGTTAATGAAAAATCTTACTTTGATTCTGAGTTAATTCCTTGTTCATAATAGATGATATCGAAAGACAACAAAGGTTTGAGAGAATTAATAGGATGAGACATAAGCTCAGCAACCGATGAGATTAAAGAACTAGATGAAATTGCAGTTGTTGATTTCTGTATTTTATTTTATATTTTACTAGTAACATCATCACCAACAACTTCCCTTTTTTCATTTCAAACAAGGTAAAAGAATCATATGTTTGAAAAATATTCAAAACTCATAATACATTTATAAGAAAAAAAAATCATATCCTTTAACAAAAAAACAATACAAAATTGTCTGCAAGGTTCCTTATTTCATAGATGCTCATAAATGGACAAAATCTCCATTCTTTATTATGCATCTCAACTTGCTCTGGAAACAAATAAACCCAAATCACCCAATGTAAAGAATGCCTTTGCCTTTATTAGATGCCATCATCTCAATCTCGGGAGGGTTTGTGATGCCAATGTCCGAGCCTCCAAGCGCACCATCCGTCCAGGATACCATCATAGCCACACACAGGTAATGTCACATTCCATGCATCCCCTTGTCAGGAAAAGAGCTGGCCTAGAGCTTGAGCTAGGCCGGTCAGGATGGTTAATCACCTTCTTATCAAGTAAAGCTACTAAACAATCACTCAGGGGGAATTGGATAACACAGTCATCGAAAATGTGGGTGGTTTTCGGATTAATTGGTTGGACCACATGAACCCGGGTGTAAACCTCATCATCTTTTATATCCTCCAACTTTAAATAACCAGTCTTCTCATGAGTGAAGCAACGCGCTCGGGGCTGAAAGTACACTGCAATTTCTGTCGCATGGTAGGTCGGAAACAAGAAACCAACCTTGAATGGAGGTTGTCCAAAAATGAAGATCATGTTCAGCTATATATTGATCAGTCTGATCAGCCTCCTCTAGCCTGCATAGAAGCTCTAATGTATCTGTCCATGAAGATAGATCTGATTCTGAGTCAAGAGAAGATGAGCGAATCGGTGTAATGGGACTGGAATGGCAACTTTTTGGAGTCGAATGCTCAAGGGCTCCTAGATTATTGGAGAAAACCTCATCAATTCTCCAAGACCAAGGCTGAATCTAAACGAGTCCTAGCATTTCTCGACCTTAACACTTCAAATATCCTGACCGGGCTTAAGCGGTTGATGATTCCTGAAATCCCAGTCATAATGCTAAAATCTAGCTTGCTTCAGTAACCTGAATTAAGAAAGTTCACATATAGATTGTGACACAATTTTGAGTAAAAAAGTTTATTTCATAAAATATATAAAAACATAAATGTAATGTTGGTAAAATCCCTGAAAACATACAAACATAAAAAACAAATGTGGATACATAAACAATACATTTTCTTTGATGATAATTAAGCAGTATCTAAAGTATGTATATACAGTACATACAGAAGAGCACACCGCCTACAAGATTTATGATTCGAAACCTGTGAGTAGTGATACTAGGCCTAGGTCCAACTACCCAACGGTAGTGTGAGCTCGGCCTATCATGAGGTAAGCTAACATGGAAGTACCTGGAAGAGGACCACCTGGACATGGACATGCACATAATGAGCCACATCAAAGATGGACCACTCGAAGACCCAGGCTACAGTATAAATAGTGATACCTAGCACTATTCAAAGTAAGTATCTTTTCATTCACGCTAGTGAGTACTCCTTTTCTCTCTCAGGATCCTTCTTTCATCATCACACCGGAGTGTCTACCCTCGGGTACCCCCCGAGTCTCTGTCTTGCAGAGTCAGGATATTGGATCAGAGAAAGGGGACTCTTCAGACCGACCAGGCGGGCAGCATCAAGTTGGCACACTCAGTGGGACACGATCATTTTTCTCAAAATATACTAAGATGCCACCCCGAGGTCGGCCACCGCAAAGAGGAAGGGGAGCGTCCTCACCCTAAACAACACGGTCTAGAGGAAGGCGGGCCGAGGCGGTCGAAGACGATCTCACGCTGCGGCAGATGAGAGACCGGGCGCTTAAGGGGAAGGAGTCGGCGCATTTGGAACCAGAAACCTCTGAAGACGAAGAGAGGCAGAAGGAGGATCAGCAAGAGAAGAATAGGAGGGAGCCCGTGGAAACTCAAGACGAGCGGAAAAAGAGGAAGTTCGTGGAAATGCAGGAAGGGGTGTACGGTTGGCGGCTAAGCAGGTAGCGGGTCAGGAGGGGCAGCCGATTGTGGGAGGATCATCCAACCCCTCGGCAGCGGGAGATCGGGCTCCCCCTCTATCCGCCCGAGGGAGGGCGTAGCAGAGCCTCCCCGGGTCTCGGCACCACCAGGACCCGGGCTCCCAATTTAAGGGACCGAAGCGTGACCCCCCTTGGCAACCAATGTGGTCAACCGAGGGCCACCTACGACTCTGGGACAGGGAAACCTCAGGCCCCCCGGAGGTGATCAATGTGAAATGATTCTCTGGAAGAACGGGTCAGCGGAACTTCCCGGGCCCCAATTACGGTCCGGGACTTGGGAACCCATGTGAAGGTTGGAGGGGAGTGGCAGGAGTCCCCAGCTATGGACCTTATACCGGGATGCCGCATGCTGATTATCAGGGGTACCATGCTTATCCCCCGGCCTCGGCAGGTGGATACATGGAGACACGCCAAGGAGGTTATTATGGTCACCCCCTGGGGGTCAGGGGGGCTGGGCCCGGTGATGAAATGCAAGGGTCGGTGTGGATGTCGAACCAAATGCCGGAAGAAGGATACACCATGGCTCACCTGGCTCCGGCCACAAGGGCTTATGGGTCGTACCTGGTGGTGGTGGATAGGGCCTCAGCGGTTCCTGACTCGATTGAGGAGAGGCTGGATAGACTGATTGGAAGAAACAGTGGAAGGACAACTTCGCCGTGGATAGGGTACACTAGCACTTATCCCTGGCCAATAGGGACCAGAGTCCCGGAGGGGGTGCCTACCTACCACGGGGAGACGGACCCGGAGGGGGTGCCTACCTACCATGGGGAGACGGATCCGGAGGAGTTTGTCTGAACTTACCAGAATGTTATGAGAATGCGTGACATTATAAGTTGGTCAGCTCGTATCTGAGGGGCAGTTGCCTGTCCTGGTTTGAGTCCCAACCCCCGGAAAGCTTCAGAAATTACTACGATTTTTCAAGAGTTTTGATCCACATATATCAGGCTAAACGTAAGAAATACCTCCCCCCGGTGAAGGTGGCTTACAGCAGAAAGTCGTCAGTAGGAGATGTTCGGGGATTTCATAGAGGGTACATGGATGATCCCATGAAGGTGGTGGACAAGGAAATGCAGTGGAAGGCCCTGACTGCAGGGTTCATAGCAGGACTGAGGGATGAGGTGCTCTGGGACAACATTCTAACTACCTTCCACCAGTTGTACTTGGAAGTGGAGATGCACTGCTCGCTGTTGGAAGGGAGCAAAACGAGAAAGTAAGAAGGGTATTTTGATGATTGGGGGAGTGGAAAAGGGGACAAGGGTCGGACAGCCGAGCCCGGTAGGAGGGATGTACCCCAGGCGCCAGCAAGGCCGAAGACCGATCCCCCCCGGGTAGAAACATTCACTCTCCTGACCAAGACCCGGTCAGAGATCCTGACCATCCACAAGAACCTGTTCCAGGACCCGGCCTCGATAGTGGAGAACCCAATGTCGGCCAACGCGGGCAAGTATTGTGCGTTTCACAAGTGCAACGGTCACACGACGGAAGGGTGTCAAAGCTTGAGAAGTTAATTGAAAGAGGGCAGTTACGGGATTGTGTGACGTAGGAGCAGCAACGTCCAGGGATGGGGTAGGGACAGCAGGCCGGAGCTGGAAGGAAGAGGAAATAGAAGAACAGGTCCCGGAATGACATAACGATCTGTCCCGCCATGCTAGGAATTCAAGCTGGGACGGCGGCGCTGGTTATGGCCCCGGACCCTGTCAACCAGGCCCCTCCTCGGATGATCAACGTGATACATGGCGTGGTAGGGGACGGGTCCCAGTCTCATGCGGCAGCTAAGGCCCGGAGTTGGTATGTCCCGGCAGGAGAAGACAGGGAGATCCGGTACCCAACCTGACGCCCCATACCGACCCGATGGTGGTTACCGCCAAAATAGAAGGATTCACTGTCAAAAGAGTATTCATAGACGATGGCAGCATCGCTGAAATCATGTTTGTCAGATACTTTGACCAGCTCGGAATTGGACGTCAGAATCTCCGTCCGAGCACCTCCCCACTGTCGGGGTTCACTGGCCGAACCGAGTACCCTCTGGGAGTAATACCCCTGACCGTGATAATAGTGGATGACTATGACAGAAACAATAGGAATTCGGTCCTTTGTCACTTCGCGATCATAGATGCACCCATACAACGTCATCATCGGTAGACCGTGGATGGTTCAGGCCCGAGCCATCTGCTAAACTTACCATCTGACCATGAAACTCCCGACGAAGCATGGCGTGGCTACTGTCCGAGGAATCCAGTCGACGGTCCGGAGTTGCATGTTGACAGCCATACAAGAGGCTAGAAAGACTCCTGTGGGGGCGGTACAGGGCGAATTGGGGCCAGAGGAGGTGGAGGATATGCAGGTATGAGGCCGAGGTACTATTAAGGTGGGAAGGAAGATGCCAGGGGATATGAAGGAACAGTTGCAGGGGCTATGTCAAAGTATGAAGACGTATTCGCATGGGAAGTAAGGGATTTCATAGGAGTGGCCCGGAGTTAGCACTGCACATGCTACCCAGACTTAAAGCCCATTGGCAGAAGAAGAGAGCCTTGGCAGGGGACATGACCGAGTGGTACGGTCAAAGGTGCAGAAGTTGGTAGAGGCAGGTGTGATGGAGGAGATCAAATATCGGAGGCCCAAGGGCGGCGAGCAGTAGTCGTCCTAGTACGGGGAGGATATGCGGCACAGAATTCAACAGTCGTGGCCTAGAGAGCTTCTAGTCGCTGCTCAGAAGATTCCAAATCCAAAGGCTGAGGAGAATGGGCGTAACGCTCATAAGCATAGTCAATATCCTCGTGGGGGGGGTATGTGGGATGGAGTAGGAGGTAGGACGTTCCAGTCTCGGATATTTTGCCTCCAACCTACAGCCTCCTGATAGGCAGCCGATCAGGTCCCGGTGGTCCGACCAATGCTCTCAATCCATGAGACCAGCTCATTCACTACAAGGGAAACGTCGGTCAGGATAAGGATAACGATCTGTCCCTGACGAAGACCTAGCAGATGGTCGGAGAGATGGAGGATTATGAGGTTCTCCTGAAGGGTCTGGTTCCAGAAGGTCAGCCTCCGATTCTCCTTCTCGGCCCCGACAACTCGTTTCCGAAGCTTGGTCATGTTCTGCATACGCATGCACTTGGAATAATAAACTCGTAGTTCATGCCAGACCTCATCCAGCTCTTGTTGAATCCGGACACAGATGTTTTGATGTTGGGCCTCCGGCTCGCTTAGGACTTGGTCGAATTCCAGAAATTTTTCTATGTTCTCAGAGGCAAGCTTATAGCATTGGGATAGAGACCGGAAGTCTTCCTGAATGTGAAGCAGACTTGTTAGCAGGGAGTCAGTATCAGGGAACTTCGAGATCAGGGGACCCAGTCCTCCATCGGACAACAGATCCAGCAAACCCGGGCACCTATAAACAATCTGTTCTGAAGGAGCAACGTCAGTGGAGGAGGGTTCCGAGGAGGCCCCTGATCATGACAAGAAAAGAAGTTGGGTAAATAACGAAAATAAAGAGAAACGCAAGGAGAATAAATAAGGTGAGCCGTTTATTAATGATCAGTAAAAACAAGGAACATGGTACAAAAGAACAAGAAAAGCATAAAGGAAAAATCTAACTAACTTATTTGGACTGCCCATCCCCCCTATGGCCATCCTCATCGCCGCTCTAGTCGCTGCTCTCTTCCACGGAGTCCTCATCCGAGCTCTCATTAATGCAGAGTAGAGGAGAGCTGGGAAGTTCGTCACCCTCTTGGATGTTGGCGGCCGGATCAGGGAACGAGGAGCCTCCAGCTTCGAGGTCCTTAAGGTCGAAAAGGCCCTTGTAGTAATGGTAGAGGGTGCAGTACTGGACGAAATCCTCATCCTCAGGAGGGTGATTCACGGAAGGAGGCGCCGAATTGATCATCCCCGGCAAGCGGACCAAGTCTGTCGACCAACCTCGGACCTCAGCGGTGCTCAGGCCGTCCTCCTGTAGGGTCTCCCAAAGTTTCTGGGCCAGACCCTTCATACCACCTTTCTGAAGGGTGTTCAGGAAGTGCAGGTGTTGAGCCCCATCGTTCGGGTTGTACCACTGCTTCTTGAACAAAGCTCGAATGGCAGGAGGAAACAAACCCCGGACCTCCCGGTAAGACTTGTGGGCCTGAAGGGCCCTAAGGGACATGCAAAGGTCCGTCAAGCGACGAGTTAGGGTATGGCTCGCCAAGACCTTGTAAAAAACGGCCTCGGTAAAATCCCTCCGGTCCAAAGAGTCCAAGGCCCGGGAGGCCTCTAGCTACTTCTCTGCCCGGCTCAGTCTCTCGCGGAGTTGCGCGGACGCGGACTTCTTGGACTGAAACTCCTCACGGAGCCCGTCAAGCTGCCGGGAAAAGAACGAAGAAAGAATAGTCTGGAAATCCGGGGAATTGGAGAATTCAGAGCTCAGAACCTCAGTCTGGGCAAAAGCAAAGTTAAGATAAATATAAAGTGAAAGTACGAAAATGGAAGCAAAATGGGAGAACATGTGTGCGGCACATGGCCGGATACCTGGTTGGCGGAGGAAGTAACAGGAGGGATGCTGGCAGTAGACTGAGGGGAAGTCCGGGACTTGCCACCGTTCACCTTTTTCCCATTTTTCTGGAGGGAGTCTCCAGACTTACGCTTTGGCGAAGAACAAGTAAGAGGAAGAGGAATGACGGGGGCCGAGATTGTGATATGTCCCTCGGTCGGAACTTTATCGAAAAACCCGGTCTCAGTGTGGGCTGGGGATCTCCCGTCCTCCGATGACGCATCGCCATGGCGAAAGGAGGACCTCTGACGCCCGGAGGTGCCGTCCGCGCCGGAGGTAAGATTCTGCCCCGAGATAGGGTCTTGTTGGACCTCGACGACATGTTCCTCATGATTTCCTTGTTGGATGGGATCTTGAAGGTCATCCTCCTAAGGAGGAGACACAAGGTTAATCACCGCCGAAGGAAGGAGGGAGCTTGGTGGTGACAGGAGTAGCAGTCTTCACAGGGGTAGTAGTCTTCATGCTCTTCTTCTTCTCTTTAGGCTTGACAGTCGAAGATTAGGCCATGTCATCCCTGGTTTTCTTGGCTTTCTTCTTCTCCGGGACAGGATCAGAGGGGTCATTAGGAATGGATGGAGCTGGACACATAAAAAAAAGGAAAGAATGTGAAACCAAATCAAAAGAAGGTAAGTGACCAACAAAAATGAAAGTAGGCAAGAAAAAGACCTTGCAGTGGCCAGGTCACTACCCAACGGCTGTCTTGGAAGGCCTCAGATGGGTAGATCTCCCGAGAGAAAAGGTAAATGGAGTTAACGGCTAGCCAATACCGGTCCAGGTTCAGAGGCTGGGCGAATAAGGAAACATGACCCTCCCGAACCTCGTCCGGAAGGCACGACTCTTGGGCATCCTGAATGACCTTGTCATTCCTCGCCGGGACCTCGTATCTCTCAGGGTTCACCTTGGTGTACCCCTTCAGCTGGCAGTTCATAACTGAATCCTTCTTGGCCAGAATGAAGTCGTGAACCCCCGGCCGGGCCTGGATGGTATAGATCTCCTTCTTACAAGGTCATTCGATCATCATATAAAAGGACAGCCAGAAGACAAAGGAAGGAGCCACTTTGCACCGGCGACACTGCACCAGGAACCCCAACATCACGGCAACCACATTCGGATGGAGTTGGGCCGGGGACACCTTGTAGTGCTCCAGAATTTCAGAGTAGAGCCGGGGAAAGGGAAGGCTCAGACCCCACATAAAATTGATCTGGAGGATACACCGGACGGACTTGGCCGACTCATCAGGAGAGAGGGCCTCCAGCCGAGAGTCCACCGGGACAGGGACTCCCATGCCACTCAGGACCTTTTTGGTCCATTCATCGGCAGCCAGTGAAGGCGCCTTAGCTTCATCCGTCACTCTCTACTTGCGGTTCTTGGAGCGTTTGAACATAGGGCGGGAAGGGAGAGGCTTGAGGGGTGTGTTGGATCTCTGACCCGCTAGGCGTGGAGGGGAGGACTTACGAGAGGTGTTTTCGTGAGAATAAGTCACTTGAGCAGCCGGAGGAGCACCTGTGTTCATGTTAGTGGAATCCATCCCGACAAAGAGGAGAGAGAACAAGAGTGTTTGAAGGAGAGAGAGAGACAGAGAGAGAGAGAGCAAAAAGTGAAATATACGTTGATAGTGATGGCCAGATGGGGTAACTATTTATAGGCAAAGGAAGAGAAAGAGTCACCTTTCAAAAGTCTGTATATTAGGACATCGGAAATAAGCCGGTCAGATGTCGTTTTAAAGTCTGTTCTCTGCATTTTTTGTGTAGGGAGCTAGTTTAGAAAATTGGGAAAATATTGATTAAGGGCGGTATAAGTTTCATAATTTGAAAGTGGGGTCTAACTTTTACGTAATTTCTAAAAAGGGCGGTGATTTATTAGCATATATTCTTTTAATTTAATTCTTATATGAAAGACATTTATACCCCTGTTTTGAAGTTACAATTCAATTCATTTTTATTTAATTTTATTCAATTCAGTTTGGTTTTATCTCACTAACTTACTCTAACTCAATTAAGATTATTTTCAGCAACATCTAAATAGATTAAATTCAGTTCAGTTCAATTTCATTGAATTTTGTAAAGTTAAATTAAATTAAATTTATTTTGTATAATTTTAGTTTCGTTATGTTTTTTCAAATTCAATTTTAAAAATTCCAATATTATTTTAGTGAATTTTAATCAGAATTTTGCAAACTTAATAAAACTGAACAAAATTATTAAAATTGTGATGGAACACTCAATTTGATTTAAGTTAACCAACATTTTAATAAAATGAACTTCACGGAATTTAGAAAAATTAAACTGAATTGAATTCTTTCAATGTAAACTAAATTGAAATTCAACTAAATTGGAATTCAACAAATATTATAAGTTATAGCCAGGGATGAATTACTTTTTAATCAAGTTTAGAATCTACAAAAATGGGTTAAATTTATAATAAAATTTAGATTACAAAACAGGGTATAAATGTTTTACATTCAAGAATTAAATTAAAAGAATATAGGCTAATAAATCACCGCCCTTTTTAGAAATTATGTAAAAGTTACACCCCATTTTCAAATTATGAAACTAATACCGCCCTTAATCAATATTTTCCCTAGAAAATTTCAAAAAAGGGGAAATTCTTGGCTGTATGCGTTGATTGAAGTTTGCATCGATAAGGTATGTCATCTCATCTTTAAATCTTCCATTGTTAAATTGTGGAATCGATGTTCTCGATTGTTTTGTTAAGAATGGCATGTTCTCGATTGATTAAGTTTGTATTGTTTTTCAATTTAGGAGTTTGTTTGTAGAGTTTGCACGTTGGAATGGAACGGTCTAGAATTATAGAAGAGAATATTAGGACATCACGTGAATACTTGAATCTCATGACAAAATTTGTGAATGCTGCCAGTGAGTATGCAAGAGTACATAATGAGTCGCTAATTCGATGCCCTTGTAGAGATTGTAAGAATGATGTGCGTTTGAGTGTGCGTGATTTAAAGTCACACTCTATTGTGAGAGGATTTTCAAGAGCGTATACTAGGTGGACATTACATGGCGAGGCTCGTACTGTCGTCGCAGAAAATCAAGTTTTGATTGAAGAGGAGAGTGTTAATGGTGATATGGATCGTGATTTTGAATATGATGATTTGATGGAAGATGTGGCCATGCATTTCAAAGGTAGACCTGAGGTGCTGGAGGCGATGTATGAAGATAAAAAGATTCTGCTGTATAAGGGAGCTAGGCACACTGTTCTCAGTTCTGCGCTGATGATAATGAATTTGAAAGCGAAACATGGTTTGACGGAATTGTTGGAATTGTTCAAGGAGTTGCTTCCTAAAGATAATTTGTTGCCAAAAAGTTCCTATGCCGCGAAGAAAATTATTTGTCCAGTGGGATTGGAATTGGAAAACATTCACGCATGCTCTAATGATTGTATGTTATACAGGGGCGAAGCTGCTGAAAGGGATACAAGTCGCGTTTGCAACGAGTCTAGGTATACGAAACGGTCCAGGTCAATAGGTGTTTGTGCAGAGACGGCGCCTAGAACAAAGAAAAGGAGTCCTGCTAAAGTTGTGTGGTACCTCCCCATCATACCTAGGTTGAGGCGTTTATTCGCTAATAAGGAAGATGCAAAAATTTTAACTTGGCATGCAGATAGGAATCGGCCCGATGACGATGTGATTCGCCATACCTCTGATGGTGATCAGTGGAAGCATATTGATGAGTTGTACCCTGAATTTGGTAATGAGCCGCGTAACTTGCGGTTAGGTTTGTCGACAGATGGTATGAATCCCTTTGCAGATCTGAGCAGCACCCATAGTTCGTGGCCCATGATGGTTGTGATTTACAATTTACCACCTTGGTTAACTATGAAGTGTAAGTACGTTCTGCTATCACTTATGATCTCAGGTCCAAAACAACCAGGTAACGACATTGATGTTTATCTTGCTGCCCTAATTGAAGATCTTAGGAAGTTGTGGTATTTTGAGAACTGGACTTATGATGGATACAGGGAAGAGTGGTTTGACATGAGAGAGATGCTATTTTGTACCATTAATGCTTACCCCGCATTAGGTAATTTGGCAGGTTACTCTGTTAAAGGGCATTTTGCTTGCCCGGATTGTGAGATGGACACTAGTCACGTTCAACTTAAGCACAGGAGGAAAACAGTTTATTTAGGATACAGGAGATTTCTAAATCACGAGCATGCCCTCCGTAAGTGTAAGAAGTGGTTTGATGGAGCGGTTGATGAGAGGGATGCACCGACGCCTGTGTCTGGTGAGAGTGTGTATGAATCTGTGAAGGACATTCCCAATGATTTTGGAAAGAATAGGAAGAAGCCAGTAGTGAATTGTGTATGGAAAAAATCTTCAATCTTTTTCGAGTTGCCTTACTGGAAAGACTTGGAGGTTAGACATTGTTTGGATGTTATGCATATAGAAAAGAATGTTTGCGAGAGTCTGATTGGCACATTACTAGACATCCCGGGGAAGAGTAAGGGTGGCTTGAAAGCTAGGATGGATTTGGAGGAAATGGGTGTTAGACCGGGTTTGGTCCCCGTGAAGGAAAATGGCAAGACATATTTGCCGCCGGCCTCTTACACCATGTCTGATTCTTAGAAGAAGAAATTTTGTCTAAGTCCGAAGGACATTAAAGTACCTAGTACCTACTCGTCTAACATTTGTCGATGTCTGAATGTTGATGAGGCGAAACTCGCGGGACTCAAATCGCACGACTGCCACGTTTTGATGCAGGAATTGAATACCATTGCTCTGCGCACGTCCCTACCTCCACATGTTAGACGCTGCATAAGCCGCTTGTGCATGTTCTTCAAGTCCATCTGTAGAAAGAATATTAGCCGAGCGAGACTAGATAAACTACAAGAAATGGTTGTCGAAGTTTTGTGTCGGATGGAGATGTTCTTCCCGCCCTCATTTTTCGATATAATGGTGCATCTTATAGTTCATCTTGTGTGTGAGATCAAGTGTTGTGGTCCTGTGTTTTTGAGATGGATGTACCCTATCGAGCGCTACATGAATATTTTCAAGTATTTTGTGAAGAACAGATACAGGCCCGATGCCAGTATAGTTCAGCGTTATGTAACTGAAGAGTCAATAGAATTCTGCACCGCGTACCTCGATGATGTTGAGACTGTTGGTGTCCCGAATAATAGGCATGCAGACAGGATTGAAGGCCATGCATTTGGTAGTGGAAAATATGTCACGCCCACTACTGTTGAGTTAAAGGTTGCACATCTATATGTGCTTCGTAACCATAAGGCCGTGGTTCCCTATGTTGGCTTTCACATGGATGAAATAAGGAGATTGATGCCGCTTCTAGAATCTGAATATGTCCATGAAGAGCACACGAGGACATTTGCTGAGTGGCTCAGGAAGAAGGTGGAAGTCGGAGATCATTCTGAGGAAGTTAAGTGGTTGTGTAGATTACCGATGGGTGCGGTTTTGTCGTATAGGGGCTACGATGTGAATGGATACACATTTAGTACGAAGACAGTTGATGGGCAGCGCACATCGCAGAACAGTGGTGTTTCTTTGATTGCTGATGAGATAAGGCAAGGCGTGTATGATGACAACCGGTTCTGTGGAACAATCACAGACATATGGGAGTTGAACTATGTGAAACTGAATGTGGTTGTATTCAAGTGTGACTGGATTGATCCAGGAACGGGATTTGTTCCTGATCCATTAGTTCTAACCATTGTTGACCGGAGGAAGGTTGGTTATAAGTCGGATCCACTAGTAATAATTTTTTACTAGGAACTCTCAAATATTTTTGATAAATGTAGCAGCTCAACCCTATAAATTTCAACCCCTTCTCCCTTTAGAACCCCATTAGAGCCTTCATTCCCACATTCCCTTCTCCTTTCTCATATTGTTTGCCTTCTGCTTCCCATGGATTTGTCTCGATTCAACGCCCTCCCAAATGAAATGATAAATCTAATAATGATTTGTGTTATGTTCAACTGGGTTCTTCGTCGGTTCGTGAGCGGAAGAGCGACTGAATGGGCTCGATAGTGGCTCACCGAGACTTCTGCAATAGGTCACAAAGAGTCGACCTATGTCTTGGCTATATTTGCAATTTGCGAAGGTGATATTCAGAGAGGCATGAATGTGATCACCACCATGAAGAGAACCGACAAGAAAGGCCTCCGGGAAGCTCGGATACGCGTCAGAAAAGGTTTGTCTTACGCTTGGGGTTGGACGCACTACTTCAGGTTCCTCAGAGATGGAGTAGTCGCGCCTAGGCCGATCTGCTACGAGGAACCTGCTGCCCTCAATCAGAGCGTGAGGTACGATCGCTGGGAGAGGCTTGATCCAGCGGACTTCTCCTGTGATGCATGCACCTGCGATCAGAAAGTGCTTCACGTCATCTCACCTTATTTAGCCTAAATGATGTTTTTTTGTTATTTGATTAAGTTCTTTCTTTTTTAGCCCAAATTTGTTATGATTGTAATAACCTTTTGTTTGCCATTTTGGCACATTTCATTATTGAATAGTTTTTTTTTTGATACCTTGTCCCTTACATTTTATATAAGTTTAATAAATGTTATTAATTAGCAGTTATAAACATCGCATACTAGTAGCATAATTAGTTTATTAATTCCAAATTTATTCATGTCTTTACTTTTATGTGTACAACTAAAATGTACGCACAGGCGGTTTATGAAATCGGAAATGACCCTCATTATGTGTGCAACGGGCGGTTTATGAAATCGGAAATGACCCTCATTATTTTGTAATCTAGTAATTAAATCATATTTCCTGAAATATTATTTAGCTATGAGCAGTGGATTACCCGGATGCCGTTCCGACTCGTAAACTTTTAATCTTCCGGATCATTTACAAAACCGTAAAAGCCTCTTATTTTTTTATGGATAAATTCCATCTTTTCCATGAGGTGAGGTCCGAGATATTTACGAAATCGTAAACCAAAAGAGATGCTCTCCGGCCAGTTCCCGATGTCGGAAACTAGTTGCCTAACCCAAAAAAAACAAGATCAACAAGATTTGATAAAGATGAAAATGACAATTGAAAATTGAATTGAAGGGGAAAATTTATTTAAAAAGACTGTGATTGATTCATAGAATTCGTAACACATGGTCAAATAGGAATAGTCTTCAAAGGAAACAATGTCTTAAGTGAAATTTAAAACAATATTTCAACAACTTCTAAACCTAGCCATCAAATCCTGGAAAAAAACCACGCTGGGTGAAGTCGTGGTCTTGTGAAGTTGAGGGGCCACGGGGAGGTGAGGGGCCTTGTGAAGCTGAGGAGGCTTGTGAGCTCAACGCGGCATTAGAAGTAGAGGCTTCATGCATGGCCTCTTCATCCTCACTCACTTGCGCAAGGTCGCCATAGTACACTTGTTCCTCATCCTCACTTAGCACGATCTGGAGACCCTTCTCTTGGATGTACGCTTCTTGATCAGCTTTGATCGCATCCAGTCTCTTCTTCGTCGTTTCTCGCTGGCTAGAAAAACAACAGAACAAGTTCGAGATCTTTGTAAAAAGCCCCTTCCGTTCACCTACAACGCAGCCACTTAATTGGTCAGGGAAAAAAATGAAAATCAAGCTCATAAAAAACTATATATAGAGACTAAATTTAGTTGAACTCACCCGCAGCAGTTTTTAGATCAGCAGCCTCCTCGCGAGCTTGTTTTCTCCTTGCCACCTTTGCCTGTGCACCAGGTTTCATAGGCTTTTCCTTGAATCTGCCTGCATCCTTGTCAAACACCCAATTCTTCAGGTCGATCCACCTGTCATCATAGTAGGACTGCATAACCGGCCGATCCAAGAGAGGCACATTGGTTTTCCTACACAGCGCAGTGATAAGCCCACCGTACGGAAACCTCTTCTCCAGCAAGGGAGCACACTTTCTCATGTACTCGTAGATGGTATATCCAGGATTGATTGGGATGCCCTCCATCAGGTAGTAGAATACTAGCAGGCGACCAGTGGTGGGCTCGGTGGCATGCCCTCCCGTAGGCAGAACATTATAACAAACTCATTCAAAGACCAACCTCTACTCTAGGGTCAACACATCTATCTTATAATCAATCTCTACAGTCCCTTTGCCCAACGACTCATCTAGTTTGAAGTACTTACGGCCCATTTCAGCCATGTCTAAAGGCTGTTTATTACACTTCGTCGCCCACCTATTAAATGTGAAAACGTTATAGGGCCCCTGTTTATTTTGAGGTCTCAGATGAGTAGAATCAACCCACTGGCACTCTGCTCCTAGTGGTTGTGCAGCTACCTAGATTAGCATAAAACTGTCTAACCTCAACTTTGTAGGTAGGCTCGTCTAGCATGATTAGGTTATGCAAATAACTAGGACGGAAATAATTAATCGACTCATTAAAACCTAAATCACAAACAGAGTTGGATTTTAGCACCTTTGAGTCGCACATACCACGCCTAATCCACTTGACGTAGTTCTGCTCGGCCACTGAATCGTAAAAGCCCTGGCTGTGACCTTTCCTTTGGCGCTCATCCCCACCTTGCTCATGCCGCTGCGCACGCCGCCCGAGCTTTACCGGCACATTTAGCGGCTCCTTCTCCACCTCATCTTGTTCCGCATATCCCCCATCCTCTCCATGGGTACCCTCAGCATCATCCTCGCTTCTAGTCTCCAACCCAGCCAACTCTTCGGATTCTGACTCGATTTCATATTCAGGTGGGGTGGGGGCGCCACCCTTAGCTTTCATATTCGATTTCTGCTTTTTTGGGACCGGGTTGGGTGGTGGGGATGGTGATTCAGGTGATGTTGGGGCGCCACCCTTAGCTTTCTGTTTCGGCCTGGCTGGAGGCATGATTATATCGCCGGAATTGGTTGAATGGGGTTCAAGGGTTTGTGATTTTGTGATTTGGGGTTTATCTGAATCACAAAACCGCAGTTGACTATATATACCATCACTGCTTTACGAAATCGTAAATCACCCGCAACCATATTCTTTCTATTTCCGAATTCGGAAACGGGTCCGGAAATCAGTTGAATTGGGGAAAATTGCATTTAACCGGCTACTTTCCGATATCGTAACAGATAATCTAAAAAAATTAAATCCTAATAATTATAATCCATTGAAAAACCCAGCTACGCTTCCGGCTCGTAAACATTTTATTTTCGGGTAGTTTACGAAGTCGTAAATTTAGTGCACCATCCGAAAAACTATTTATGGCCCATTTACGAGTTCGGAATGAGTAAACTGAATAAAAATTAAATTGTGAGAATTAAAAGCCAGTGACAAACCCGGCTAAGCTCCCGGCTCGTAAAGATCTCCATTTAGACTAGTTTACGATTTCGTAAAGTGTGTGTCCCATCCGGAAAAGATGATTACGACCTGATTACGAGCTCGTAAATCACCCGATTAAGATGGGTTCAATCTGCCTGAATAGAAAAGTCAACCCGGTCCAATTGCTCAATCGTAAATAGTTCGGAGAAGTGTGTTTACGATGTCGGATATCACTCTGTAATTAAAAAGAGTGATATTTCCGATTTTGTAAACCACACGTTTCGGCATCAGACCAGACTAAAACCCACCACGTGGGTTAATTCATTCATTATCTTTCCAACCCATTTGTCTCTTCCTCATTATTTCTCCTCCTAGTCTCATACCACTCTTCCCTCTCAATATCTTGTCAATTGTACAATATCACACTACCCAAATCCAAGAATCCAACTAAAGAACCTCACAAAAAGTTGAAATTCTACATTTATTATACAAGTTCAACTATTTTGGGGGTGTTTCATTCCAAAATAGAGGTACAAATGGTTACCTTTATTAACCCATTTGTATTACTTTGTAACGTGTGATGCAAACAAACATATGGGTTATGGGGTAACCAAATATTATCAAATCCAAACCCTAATCTAGTTGATGCATTAATTATATATTTTAGGGTTCATTTATGTTATTTTCTTTTGCTTTGTTAGCTAAATCTTTATACTAATATCTCCTTATTTGGTTAAATGCACCCTAGCTATTTTATTGTCGGTGAAATTGAAATTTTGTAGTTGTTCTTATTCGTAAATTAGAATTGTTGGATGAATGCAAGGTATGATGTGGTTTTTTTAATGACATTTTACTACATGTTTTACAATCGTGAGGGCATTATAATATGGATCATACTATCTACAACTAATAATGTGTTATTATCGCCCCCGACATGGCGATGTTAGACCGTGTGACTTTGCAAAAGATCTCGAAGTGTGCACGTCAACATAGGTCTATGCTAAGGAATGAGTATATCTATGGAAATAATAAGAACATCATGCCATGTACGGTGTATAAGGACATTCAACCCGAGAGTTGGGAAATCATCAAAATCCATGCACAAGAGCTATTGGACGATGTAAGGTTTTTTTCTCTTCTATTCAAATTATACTATAGTGTTCGATGTTGCTACTTATGTTGGTTGCTCTTAAAATAGGTCACTCATCTTAATATTGTAGAACTAGCGAAATCAAACAAAATGATTAGTCACTATAGTAATTCGGGATATTATGGAGCGGAGGAGGACTTCATAGATGAGGAATATGAAGATGGTGTTGAACGAAAAATGGACAAGGGTCTGTCGGAAGAGGAGGCAAGGGAGACCACTACTAGGATGAATCCCGAACAAATTGAGAGGTGGGAGTCGTTCCTTAAATTGAGACAAAATCCTAGTGGCGTTTATGAAGCCGACGAAACTCTTGAAGATGTCAAAAAAATTGTAAGTCAATTAGAAAATGTGTTTGTATGATATGTATAAGTAGAGAAATGTTTTGTTTATCTATCTAATCAAATTATTGTCATGGTTTCAACCACTTTAAAATTAGGCATTGGCTAAACAAGAGGAAGCCGATGGAAAATTCACCCCTACGGAAAGGTGTGACATTTTGAACAAGGCGATGGGGGACGATCATCCCGGAACCATTAGGGGGTATGGTTCTCATGTCCGACCTAAGGATGTGTTTGGTAAACATTCTTTAGTCTCGAATAATGCACAAGATGCCAAGTACAAGAAGGTGCGGAAGGAAATTGATTCCATTAAAACAACCATGGTAAATGGTTTTAAGTGGTTTGCTCGCAAACATGGAATCATTTTACCCGCCAATTTCGAGGATGTAGGTGAAGATTGGGAACCCCCCTCTTCGGGGTCGCGCAACGAACCTCTACAAGATGACATTGATGAGCCACTAAATGTGCCTAGTCCACCCTTTGTCACAACACCCTAGGACGCGGCAAGTGGGGGCGAAACTTCTACTCCCAAAAAGGTTAGTCTTCTTGTGCTTATGTGCCAAGTATTTGCTATTCTTTTTCCAATTTTATATAATTAGATGATTTTAATCTCCGACATATAATCTAGTGTAAAATTAATTGGTAAAATTAATTGGTATTTCCTCTTACAATGTCAATATCTAGGTAGCTTATCCATGCAATTTGTACATCGATGTGAGTACCACCCAACCCCCTAAATTAGTAGCCATTGGAAATTATGAGGAGGCCATTAAATTACACCATGAGGAGAAGATTCCAATAGGTTTGGTTAAGGTATCTATAACAAAAGAGATATGTGATGATGCCCACGTCCCGATTCAAAAAGGCCCACCTAAACTAGTTTCCAAATCAAGAGGAGAACTTCTCTTGTGGTAAGGAACCACAAAATCCTTGCCCACCAACTAGAAATGAGAAATCTAAGGTTCCAACCACAATTCAATCACCTAAATCCAAGGTGCCATCCACAATTCCATCTCCTAAATCCAAGGTGCCAACCAAAATACCATCTCCTAAATCCAAGGTGCCAACCATAACTCCATATACTAAATCCAAGGGGCCAACCACAATTCCGTCTCCTTCACATCTATTTGAAGATAGCCAACCTTCATCGTCAATCCGCCAACTCTTTGAGAAGTTGTCAAAACATCCCTCTCTTAGTACATATAACTTTCCCGCACCAAAAGAGGTTTTTGGTGTTGAAAAATTAGTAGTACTATGCAAGCAAGACTTTGACGATATATGGCGACCTCAAAGGCTACTCTCCACGATAGTGTGCCTCGTTCAACTGTAAGTCTTCATTTTCCAAATATAATTATTTTATATTCCAACTACAATCGAATAGGTAGTAACACTTTCTTTACAATTTATCGTAGACAAATGCATCATTTGGCACAAATTCGTGGAATGGCATTTCTTGGCTTCATATGCCCCGTCTCCGTACAAGTGGGGACCCACTCAACAGAGGAAAGGCTAGCTTATTTGAAGGTTGCCTTAGGAGATCGAACGAAATACTTCTTCATTTGTCCATACCTTGAAAAGTTAGTAAGTAGTATATATTTCAATGATTTGTTTTGTGTTTACCTAACATTATACTCTCATGTACAAATTTTCTTGTGGATTAGCGAACATTGGCGTTTGGTGACAATAAACACAAACTCCAAAGAAGCATGTTGGATAGATCCACTTAACCGTCCTCCAATCCACTCATCCTAAACCATCCAAATTTAGGTTCTACCAAATTAAGGTAATCTATACTTATTATTCCTCAAATTTGTACCTTATTAGGACCTAAATTGTGTATTTTTTGTCACTATTAGTACAAGGTCCAAGAAAATGATTGGATATGCGGTTACTACACGATGATGTTTGCATGGAGGGTGGTTGCACGTGCAAGGCTTTCACAGTTTAACATTCATAGTGTGAGCTTACTCTTCCATTCCTTATTTGATTTAATGTAAATCCTTGTAATGTGTTACCAACGTGCTCTACTTTTTCAAATCGCAGGTTTTCGACGATGATTATACCCCCTACACCTTGCAAGAGTTGAAAGCAGCAAGGAGTGCATTGGCAAGCTTCATTTTGGATGAGTGTGCTTCATGCATAGAGCACCCGGCTACAACGACATCATTGTGATTCATCGTAGTTGCGTAAGTTATAATTGTGCACTAGATAGTGTCATCAACTACTAGGTGTATACATTTTGCTATGCAGCATTTTTTGGCTCGTTAAGGCCAATATTGAAGGATTAAGTTCTTTATTATGGTTATTATATCTAATTTCGATTAGACGCTCATCGATCGCGTAAAACAAATTCAAAATTGGAATTTTTTTGGCACGCTCCAGCTAAAAATAGAAATTTTTTTGGCACGCCCATGCTCATTTACGAGTTCGGAAACCAAAAGAAAATTCTACAAGATCTTCCGGGTGGTTTCCGAAATCGGAAAAAGTGTGGTTTTCTCTATATAAAAAAACAGTGGCAAACCCGGCACATAGTCCGGCTCGTAGACAGATCACCATATTGGTCTCCAGCAACTACATTTACGAATTCGGAAATTATCCGCTTCAGATCTTTACGGTTTCGGAAAGTGTGTCCGGAAATGTATTTGCAAAACAATTTCCGTCATCGTAAACAAAAAAACAACATCAATACAGGCATCTATTTACGGTATCGGAAACTCATTTAGTTAACATTTAAAACTAAAGTTTACGAGCCCGGAAAGTTTACCAAAAAGTAATTTCCGGCCCCTATTTACGAGTTCAGATAATTGTCCGCTAAAAGTCATTTCCGACACCGTAAACAATTTTATCTAAACATTTTCCGATACCATATCTCTTAACTCATGGCCAGTGATTCATCTTTACGATTTCGGAAAGGACATCACAAATCAAGACCTTTCCGGATGAGGCTAGACATTTCCGAAATCAGGGTTTTCCCGCCGTGCTTCGGTGAGGCGAAACACGGCGGCTCAAGTAATGGCGGGACAACCCCGCCGTGCTTCCCCCTTTTCCCCGCCCAGCTACCTTGTTGCGTCCACTAGTGAGTCGTTAAACATGCAATAATTGCAATGATTAATGAGACTCAAGAAGCGAGCACCCACGTGGCATCTTTTTCTGGCAGGGGAAAGAATACAGAAAGTCATTCCTTCCACCTCGTACCAGAAAGTTGTCACCCTCGGGCTGAAGAACCAATTTCCAGGGAGGGGGGGGGTCTAGTTGTGATACCAGGCCCAGGCTCAACTACCCAAAGGTAGTGTGAACGGGGCCCGTAATGAGGTAAGGTAACATGGCAGTACTCGGAAGAGGACCACCCAAACAGGGATAGGCACACATTGAGCCACATCAAAGATGGACCACTCGGAGACGCGGGCTACAGTATAAACAGTGCTACCTAGCACTATTCCAAGTAAGTATCTTTTTATTAATCACGATAGTGAATATCCCCTTTCTCTCCCAAGATCCGTCTTTCATTATCACACCCGAGAGGCTCTGTCTTGTTGGGTCAGGATATTGGATCAGAGGAAGGGGGCTCTTCGGACCGACCAAGCGGACAGCATCAATGAGAAAATAAATTCTTATTAATTTAATTATTTAATTATTTAAAATCATTTCAGTATAAGTACACGTATATAATAATTAGAGTAAAAAAAAAATAGTTGGATTCTAGATTTATGTGAACTATTCTGAACAATTCTAGCAATAAACCCAAATAAGTTGCATAACACTTATTTACCAATTTAGGTTTCTCATAAGTTTAATAATTTCTTAATAAGTCTGAAAAGAAAATAATTATTATATATATACATATGTATATATATATATAATATTAGGAATAGAAACGATCCCTACCTGCAGATCTCTTAGTTATGAACTGAGTTGTAATGGTGGGTAGCAGTTAGATCTCTTAGTTTATATAGAATACAAAACACTCCACCGCATGGAAAAGCAATGCTAATTATTTTATTTTTTTATATTAACCACCTTGTTAGATGGGGGAAGTATATTTGGCTCCCCAAACCAAATAAAGAAAACCAAAATCATATTTTGGTTGTAATTTTCTCACTCTCACTACATGCAGTGAAGAGGCTAAAGAATAAAGGCATAATGGCTCACACTCAGCCATGAAGAAAGAGATGCTTCCAAAAATGGTGGAACCTATACACTAGATTACAAAAGAATTAGTAGTTTGACTAAAGAGAACCAAAACTCTTAGAGCCTATTAGCGAATTGATTACTCAAAACACAAGGCGGCATCGAGACATGTTCTCAAACTATAATACTAGAAGGAGGATTTTAAGCCAAGAAGAGCAGTCTGTGATGAGTAGCAGTCTGGATGGGTAGCAGTCTGGATAATGGTGATGTAGTCCAGCAAACTTTGTAGTCTCAACATTTAGTAGTATCTGCAAAAATCCCAAGCATATCATGAGTGTAGCAGCTGAACTGAGGGGGATAGAATCTGATGGATGGAATTTTCTTTTATCCAAGTTGAGCAAACACCTTGTTTCCAAAGGGAGCTGAGAAAATGTAGTAAACTGAGAACTAGTTTCCATAGAGCATGCATTTTTTTTCCATAGAGCATGCATGTCTGGCAAGTGACTCAAAAACTTGGTTAGCTTCCTTAGGTGTGAAAGATAAAACAATATCATGCAAAAATTGGTGAATCTCATCTACCAAGTTAAAAACTTTCCAGTGTGGTTTGTAAGGGTCAGTAATCATTTTGACAGCATTTGCACAATCTGAGTCTATTGAAATTTTCTGGCTGTATGATGATGCAACTGAGAGGGCTAAGCCAATGGTTAGAATTTATGTATGGAGAGGGGACAGTGATTTTGTATAGACACATTTAGCAAATACAAAATTTCCCAGCTCATTTATAATAATAACACTAAGGCCTGTATTATCAGAGGGGGATTTCTAGAAAGCATCAACATTAAATTTTAGTCCCCCTATTGGCCTTACCCATTTAACTACTTCAATTGTAGGTCTAGGAGGTCTAAGGAATTTAGGGAAATACCCATTGGAAGCAAGTTCTATTTCAAAAGGTGAGGAAATGTAGAAAGGTCAAGCTGCAAAAGAGTGGTATACAAGACTTTTGACTTCCTGTATGATGTGCCTAGTATCTGGGGTGACCTCATCAAATATGAGTCTATTTCTAACTTTCCAAATGCACCAACAGGTAAAGAGAACCACATTGTGTATCAAAATAGAGTGAATCTTAGTAAAACCAGGTCTGGTTAGGTAGTAACTGATTATGTTCCAAATTGTATTAAAATTTGGTGTGACAATATTAATAAGAGCATTTATACCAGTTCATACCTTAGAAGAAATATGGCACTCATTAAAACAATGGTACAGATATCAGCATTGTTACAGAACCAACATTTAGAGACAATATTGAACCCATAATAAACAAAAACATTGTCAAATGGTAAAATGGAGTTCATTACTTTCCACATAAATACTGAAATCTTTTTTGGTACCCTTTTATCCCATATCTTCTCCAGATGCATAGAAATTACTCTTTTGGGCCTGATCAGATTGTATGTTGATTTAAAAGAGAGGTATCCCTTGCTGTCAGGCATCCAAATAAATTTGTCCTCTCTATGAATTTTTAGGGAAGAGTCCTGCAAGCAAGTCAAAAGAGTATTATCAATATATTGTGTAATCTGACTTATAAACTACTGCTTGTTATGGATAAAGAAGGCTACTATGCAGTCTAGTGGGATTAATATATCATGAGGATTAACAATATCACATATAGGCCCTGAATCAGTCTAATTGGCTGTCCAGAAACTACATGATCCATTGCCATGTATGACTCTAGTGTGTCTTTCAGCAAAGGAATTTATCTTGCAGATACACTTCCAGCAGTGTTAAGTTTTGAAATAGTCTGGTAGAGAGGCCAAAAATGAGGTCCATGGGGCAGTGGCTAACTGGAATTTCCACCATACTTTGACTAAAAATGTCTTCACTATGGTAGATATATTTCTAAAATTGAGGCCATTCTCTGAGGAAGGGTAACACAAGTCATTCCATTTTTTCCATGTTTTTTTTGGCCTATTGTCTATTGATCCCCAGAAAAAAAACAGAAATTCTTCTTCTAATCAATTTAATAATATGCACAGTAAGTTCTATAACTGCCCAAATATGTTGGGGAAGAGAGTACAAGTAAGAATTTATAAGTATCATTTTTCCTCCTTTGGACAGCCACCTATTTTTCCAGTTATTCAACCTTTTATAAATCATCTCAATTTATGCATGAAAAAAGCAATGCTAATTAGGCTACACGTAGCATATAATATTAATTTGCACAATCAGCAACATAAATAATAATTAAAGGAGATCTGTTTTTATTGGTTAGGCTACATTAGGCTACGTGTTTCTAAGGACTGTGTTAGTTCAAGTTATTATGTAAGGAATTATTTTTATAGAAATAAACAAATAAAAATTTCAGTAACATAAATCTATACATGTAAAATATACATTCACAAGAAACTATCCAAACAAAGATATAACCGTGATAAGAAAACATTTCATGAGACAGACTCATAGCAAGTCCAACAAATACTCTAAAATAGAGAATTCAGAAAAATATAGAGTTTTTTTATCATTTTTGAGATTCAACGGATGCTCTATATGGTACTCTAAAATAGAGATTATGAGAAGAGAGAAGATATAATGCTCTATATGAAATGAGTTTGGTGTTCTAAAATTCAATGTTACCACTTTCATTTCTTATTTATCCCGATTTTTATAATCTTATTGTTAAGGTATACTCTTTTTCAATTTCATCTACATAATATGTATACATTGCACTTACAAAAAAAAAAAGAGTTTATGCATTAATACAATTTTTTGATTAGTTAGTGATAGAAAATGTTTTCAAATTTCTATCAAATAAAGTTTATTTTTAATTTTAAATTTAAGCTATTATTGCTTTTAATGAATATATTTTTTCTTTTTAAAAAATCGTGTTGAAATTAGACGCTATTATAAAAATTAAGAATGTCATACTTGGTGATGCTCATGATTGTGAATTTTAATACTATTATGAACAATTGTATTCAATAATAGTATAAATGTGAACTTGTTGTGTAATTTGTATGCACAAATCTTATTTTAGAGTGGTTAAAATATTTTTAATTAATTAATATGTTCATTATTGTACCGGTAAATGTTGGAGTATGCAAAATAGAGCATAAGATGAATTTGATCAAAATAATTATAGTGATTGTCCAATTTTATTTTATTTTTATAACACATTATATTAATTAAGAAGAACATGTTGGACATGTTCTCTAAGAATTTTTTTATTAATAATGGAGTATGAGGGAGTTATACAAGTGCATGAAAGATCCAGAGAAAGCTAGCAAATAATATTGAGGCTTATCCAAACATAGACAATGTGCTTATTAATCTTTAATTTTGTTTATAATTTCTTTTGTTATACGCGGTCGAATATATTATTTTTATATTTCGAAATATATAATAAATTTACTAAAATACCCTTAGCGGTATTTCGGGGGACAGTATTGAATTTGAATGTTATTATTGACTACACTGAGTAAATTACCCAAATGCGTATATAATGCGAAATGATTAATTCCAGACCACTATTTCTAATATAGCTATTTTTCCACAATTGATCGTGGAACTTAACTTTGCTCGTTTAGACGACCAAACAACGTAGTTTCCATTATTTTTTCAAAATGATGTCGTTTTGAGTTGAATCAACGCACATTGTCAAAGATTAATTCGTTAAGAGATTTTATAGAGTCTGATATAACTGAAATGTGAAAACTGAAGTCTGAAATCTGAGAAGTGAAGTATAAATTTCATAAGTGCTGAATACTAATATATGCAATTGTTTGATAAAACTTAGATAAGTACTGAACACTAAATATGTTAATTAGAATAATAAATTCTAATTTATTATTTTTTAAACATTAGAAAATATTTATTAACTAGTATTATTTAATATTAACAAGAACTAATCAACTATTAAAAGGTGAAATGATCAAGATTTAATATATAATTTTTATAAATATTCTATTTATTTAATTTTTTAAAAAATATTATAAATATACAATTCAACATTAAAATACTCGGATTTCAAATTTGATTGTGTATGATAATTACAATAATTACAATAATTTAAATATATATTATATCTATAATTGTATAATTTTATAATGAGTATACGGTTATTGATTATTATTTTAAAATCAATTACTAAATTTGTTATTTAAATAATTAATAAACAAGAAATATTAAATAAATATAATTTTGACTTTTGACATAAATATTATCTTTAAGGTAGATTTAGAAAAGTTTCAAAATTTTAAATAATGTGTAGCATTTTCAGATTCAGTTATAAGTGATACACGAATAACTTAATCAAGCCGTCCTAATTGTACGTGCGGTTCAGTGTAATTTATTTTGTTCAGACACGCAAAATTTCGTTATAAAACAGGCAGAAGGTAAATCGGCATTTAATCCATTAAGTTAAGCGTTGAAAGTGGTTATAAAATTCACCCTGAATTGGAAAAATATTTCTTTGACTAAAGATGAGTTTGAATTTTTTTTATGTTCATTGGAGCTGAGTTTCCAAGTTTTGTGCTTTTTTATCGTTGTTTGATTGCGTCAGTGTCAGTCATTTAGAGTTGTCTAAATACTACTTGTTTTCGTTCTCCATCTCTGGGACTTTTATAAAGAAAGACCGAGAAAAACCCACTTCAAAATATTTCATTTTTATCTTTGATTCGCTAAAGAAAAGGGTTTTTTAGTTTTTTGTTTGATTATTTGATGTGTTTCTTAGGTTGTACAGTGTGCTTTTTAGGTTGTATCTGCGGGTTTTATTATAATCAAGCTCGCGGAATTCATTGATATCTAGAGCTCACACAGCCGTGTAACAAATGTTTGGGCAACTGATTTATAATTGAGTGATTTTGTGATAATGGTTCACTTAATTCTGGTTGAATTGCTCGGGCCAAACTTTAAACTTCATGTAATAGTCTTTTAAATTTTTCTTAATTCCTAGATTCTTGTTGAATTCAATATGGTTTATATGCTTTAATTAATTGCTCAATAGTTCAATGTGTGTGTGGCTTCTAGGGATATGGTAGCATGTAATGGCACTGTGTCCTTGTTCTTAACGATGATGGAAATGTAATTGATATGGTTAATTGGTAACGGCGTTATAACTATTTTTTATGGTCTATGCAAGTTCTTCTTTTTTTTTAAAAAAAAAGAAACATCCGCATTGATCATAAAATATAGTTATAATACGGATGTTTCTAGATTAGGCACTTACCACTAGTGGAAAACGGGACGGAACACGGCGGTTCCGTCCCGGTTGGACGGCGGTTTTGACCGCCGTCCTTGGTGGCGCCGTCCAATTGGCGCCACCGTTACTCGGCGGTTTCAACCGCCGAGTAAGGTTTACGAGTTCGGAAACCTACCCGGATGGGTACATTTCCGGACTCGTAAACACCCGCCGCTAGCAGGAGACTACACCGGCCATTACGGGCCGGACGGTAAGCCGTAGATAGGGTTTTGCGGTCCCGGATGATATGTCGGGACATTTTCCGGCCGCGGCAGTAATCAGGCCACCGTGAAACGGTGGCGGAAATTATTAAGTTTCGGATTGTGTTTACGGTACCGGAAAGTTAGCCGGACAGAACAGTTTACTTAACCAGACGCGTGCCAGGGAAACGTTCGGGAAAATGGGTGGAAAGAAGCCAATTTCGTCCGGCCAGAATTCCGAAACCGGAAACCTAGCCGGAAGTATTTTGAACTGTCCGGCCAGGATTTCAGAACCCGTAAAGATGGCCTGGATAATTATTAAAAATCTGAATTTTATTTATTTCGGCTTTTGAATACAAAATAGAAAGTATTTAAATGGCGCTAGTGAAGAATTATATGTTTCAAATGGTTGTGATGTATTACGAATGAATGTATAATGTAATAAATCACTTGAATGCGCTAAATACAACAACAATAGCCAATAACACATAATGTGTCAATTTTTAACTAGTGCATATGCATGCGAAGTTACGACAATTGATGCAATACTACTCCTCGGTCGATTCAGGTCTTCGGGTGAGTAGGGGCTTGTATCCTCTTCGAAAATCTGTGCATTAGCATACACAATTCAATATATGACGCAAACATATGAATATGTGTAAGGTAGATGCCCTTATAGATTTGGAACTTACGGACTCAAGGTCGTTGTCGAATTCGTTAAGTCCAGCTACCAATTTGAGCTCATACAACATAACGTAGTACCCGCATTCCCAACTGCTGATTTGTCTCTTGTACTTTAACACAAAAGGAAGATCACATTGTTAAATACAATCGATTGATGTCGATAATACTAGTGTTATTAATGAGGGAGAAACGTGTAGAGTACCTTGATCTCAGTCATTCCAAACTCTCTCCTAGAGGGATTGACATGATTCAAAGCTTGTCTAAGGAGGTGTTCGAAAGACGGGATTGGCGGACGATGGAGAGGATCTATCCAATAAACTTGTTTGGTTTTTTTGTGGATCAAAACCAAGCTCCAATGTTTACTAAATAAAAAATGCATATCCATTTGTCAATAAAGACAACATAAAAGTTAACATGAGATAATAATGTATAGAATTAGTTAATATGAAATGCTTACCCGAAAATGAGTGGTGCTAGGAAGAATAATTTGTCCTCCACACCGAGAGCCTCTCTCATGTAACTTAATCGCTCTGCATCAGTATGACCTAATTCTTGGATTCGCTCAGGGCATAGGAAGCCTATCCATGGCTTCAACCGTTTTTGAACTAGTTGATTCAAGAAACTTAAGAAAAAAAAATTTGAATGGTTAAAACAACGGGGAGAACGGCGGTTGAAAACACACAAGATAATATAGTCTCGACATTAAAATTACTTACAGTTGGAATAAGGACATTAGGGGCTCGGTTGCCTTGTCACCCTTCCATAGATCTTCAAAATCACCCCAACACATTACAATTTACCTTCCAATACCACCAAATAATTCCGTTGGAGCCGGGAATTCGTAGTATCCAAATTTGCAATGTGTAGACAATTTATCATACAACACCTTCATAGGCGGTGTCATAGTTTTAACTACAACATCTTTTGGGGCGGTCAAGGGTTGGGGAATTTTTTTTGTAATTTTTGGCTCAACCTTGCGTGCAACGCTCATAATTGGGTTGTATAGGCTAGCGGGTTGAGTCTCTCCTAAACTCTCGACAACAATTAGCCTACGAGGCCAAAGTAAATACATACCTTCCGCCGGTCCAACAACCTTACACGGGCCTTTGGGTATGGGAATTTGAGCGGTTGAAACCAAAGCTTTTTTCAAGCAAACCTCCCCCAAACCGGTTGCAATTTTATCGTCGCCATGCATCTTCGCCGACTCATTGAAAATTCCATTTGCAACATGCATAGTAGGCTTCCTCACTCCACCATCGATATATAATTTGCATGGATATGTGACATCGACCTTGACCTAATTAAAATAGTGGATTCCATTTTTAAAGTAAGGCGAGGTAAACATGCTAAGACTATTAAGAGAACGAATAGAGAATTTAAATAAGAATGCGATCGAAAGTGAGTTAGTGTGTTTACCTTTTTTGGTCGGTTTAAGATATCATCACATATGTTTGGTTGTGGCGATGGTGGATTGCCTTGCACCTCACAAACATCGGGTGAGTGACGTGAACCACATGAAGGAGGTTCCCAATCGTCGCTTAGATCATTCAAATTTGGTGGGAGAATTGCGCCCGTTTGCTTGGCTATTATGTGGAGAGTTATGTCCCTTTTCATCATATTCTTCACGGCCGATCAGAAGGATCCTGAACATAGTAAACTTGGTCACCTTCGCCAACAAGTATGAACGCATCCGACTTTGATCCCACTTTCTTCCTATCAACCAATTGAAACCCTAAAAGATCGGTCTTAGTTCCTGTCTTTTGATCAACCCACTGACACTTGAATACAACCACCTTCAATGCCACATAGTTTAACTCCCAGATCTGAACAATGGTACCGAAATACCTATCAAATGAGTAGGATCCTTCTGGATTTTTCTTCCGCGACACAGCGATTGATTCGGAAAATGTAGTCACACCGCTATTCTGCGAAACACCTTTAGCATCGCTCTGTTTGGTCCCTTACGAGTAACCCTTCACATCATAGCCGCTGTAGCTGATAACCGTCGTAAGCGGCCGTCTGGATAGCCATTTCATGTCCTCGGGATGGTCACCAATCTCTACCGTGTCCCTTAACCACTCACAAAAGGTTCTAATATGCTCATCATGTAGTTGGAAAGGCTTTAGGGTTGGGTATAGACTTCTCAATTCCTCCATATGAATGTCAACGTAAGGGCGAACCGATTCATGGTTTCGCATCACATACAGATGAGCAGCCTGCAAATCGACCGCTGGCGGGTTATGCAGCGTGCCTCTAGTTCCATGCCCGTTGAAACAAAAATCATGCCTCGAGGTGGATAGTCCAACCGTGTCAACCTCATCTAAGTAAGCCGTACAAAATTCAATCGCCTCCTCCGCGACATATCTAGATACAATGCTTGCGTCAGGCCTGTACCTATTCTGGGAAAAGAATTTAAATATCTTCATGTATCTCTCGAAAGGCTACATCCACCGGAGGAACACCGGACCACACTCCTTGATCTCCCGCACAAGATGGACAATCAAATGCACCATTATATCAAAGAAAGAAGGGGGGAAATACATCTCCAATTGGCACAATACTTCAACTACCATTGTCTGCAGCTTATCTAGCTTACGACGGCTAACTGTTTTCTGGCAAATTCCCTTAAAAAATAAGCAGAGCTTGCTGATGCACATCCTAACGTGGCTTGGAAGAGAACCACGAATGGCAATTATGTTCAAGTCTTGCATCAAAGTGTGACAATCATGTGATTTTAACCCTATCAATTTCTGCTCCTTAACATTGACACAGTTACCAATGTTTGAGGAAAAATTAGAGGGTACCTTCAAATCTTTCAGGCACTGCAAATATTTTGTCTTCTCAGCTGACGACATATTGTAGCAAGCTGGAGGCAAGAAAGTGTTCCCATCCTCGATTACAGGAGCCAGTTCCTTTCTAATAACCATTATGTCCAAGTCTTTACGTGCTTGAAGTCCATCTTTGCTTTTTCCAGGAATATTCAGCAGCGTACCAAGCAAACTATCGCAGACATTCTTCTCAATGTGCATTACATCTAAACAATGTCTGACAGCCAAGTGCTTCCAATATTGTAAGTCAAAGAAAATGGACCGTTTCTTCCAAGGGCCGGGGATGGGCATCTTCCTACGGTTTTTCCCAAAATCATTTTCAATATCCTTGATTTTCTCGAATACCTCCTCGCCACTGATAGGAGGGGGGGCGGTGCATTCTCTTCCTTCCCATTGAACCAGTTCTTAGCCTTACGGAACTCGTGACTGGATGGTAAGAAACGACGATGTCCTTGATAAACAGTTTTTCTCCCGTGTTTTAATTGAGAGAAACTAGTATTCTCCTCACAAACAGGACAAGCTAGATGACCTTTGACTGAATAACCAGCTAGATTACCAAGTGCAGGGAAATCGTTCACAGTACAGAACAACATTCCTTTCAACTTAAACCATTCCTGCCGATATTCATCCCACGTCCAATTCTCTTCGAACCACAGTTTCTGAAGGTCGTCAACTAAAGGTTCTAGGAACACATCAATGTCATTACCAGGCTGCTTTGGCCCTACTATCATCAACGACAACATAACATATTTCCTCTTCATGGTCAACCACGATGGTAGATTGTAAATAACAACCATCACAGGCCAAGAACTGTGTGTACTACTCAAATCTCCATACGGATTCATACCATCAGTGGATAAACCCAACCTTACATTCCGAGCTTCCTTCCCAAATTCAGGATACAATTCATCAATTTTCTTCCACTGATCACCATCTGAACAGTGTGCAATCACATCATCATCTTCAACCTTCTCTCTATCTGCGTGCCATGTCAAGTTCTTAGCTTCTTCCTTGTTAGAAAACAGCCTTTGAAGCCAAGGTATAATGGGGAGATACCACATGACCTTCGCGGGAACACGTTTGTTGGTTTCCTTAACAACATCTCCTCCCACATCCACTTTTTGTTTCACAGCTTTGTATCGTGACTCGCCACAAACGCTACAATTTTCCAATTTCATCTCATCTTCCCCTCTAAACAACATACAATCATTAGGACAAACATGAATTTTCTCAAGTTCCATACCCATTGGACATAGTACCCTCTTGGCAGCATATGCCCTATCAGGCAATAAATTATCAGTGGGAAGCAGCTGTCTAATCAACTCCAGCGCCTCTGTTAATGCCTTATCTGAAAGCCCATGCTTGGCTTTTAAATTCATCAACAATAAGGTCGCGCTTAGAATAGTGTGGATTGACCCCTCATACAAAGGGGTCTGCTTATCATTATACATCGCTTCAAGCGCCTCTGGTTTTCCAAAAAAATGCATGGCAACATCATCTACCAAGTCATCCAATTTATCGTCATAATTACCAACCATTTCGTTTTCTCCTACAACCTCCATTGGTTCATTAACAACAACAGTGCTACGTTCTTCCCCATGCCATACCCACGTGGTATAGGAATTTTGGAAACCCCTAACAATCAAATGTTCACGCAAACCTTCAACTCCTAAATACACATCGTTAGTGCAATCCTTGCAAGGGCACCGCATGGCCGACTGATTTTCTACTCTTGCATTATCAGAAGCAACATCAATGAAATATTCAACCAGTCCCATATACTCTGGTGAGGTCCGACGATTCTCCCTAATAATCCTACTACGTTCCATAACACTTGTGTACCTATTTTCATAAATTTAAACAAATATTAATGAATTCATTCATCTACATCGTGCTACTTGACAACATATCAAATACAATATGGTTTCATAAACACTAATAACTAGGAATCAACACGCAAGTTCATATATTATTCAACGAAATTAGGGACACACATACATATTCATGCTTGAAATTAACAAACATCCGCCCATCAATACTAATTTTAGCGGGAGATTACCTCATCGCGGCCTAGGATTCAGCGAGCCCAAATATTAGGAAATTCTCTGCGTCCTTCAACCCAAAACAAAGATGGAATAGAGTAGATAGAACAAAAGGATCCGTTTCTCGTTTTATAAGATTCTGTTTTAGCTCATCCGGTTACGTTTCCGATATCGTAAATCCTGCCCGGCCATTTTTCCCTCTATCCGGACAAGTTTACGGTACCGTAAACTTACCCGGACGACTTTTTGACTTGACTCCACCGACATCAGAATTTTGCCCCGTCGACTTGACCGTCAAAGTCAAGCCGGTCAACGGGGAAATTTCCGGCTAGCCATTTCCGGTGTCGGAAATGTAGGCTGGTCGGCGGTTAAACGCAACCGCCGACCAAAAATGGCAGTTACACGGCGGTTGCATCACAACCGCCGTGTATTAAGCCATCCGGCTAGACAACCTAGATTTACGAACTCGTAAATCTAGAAGGATGGCGGTTTCCTTATTTTCCCGCGGAACCGCCGTCCTCCGGCGCCGTTTTCCGGCCTCTTTCTACTAGTGTACGAATCTTATCTACTTTGATATCAGCTGGTCAATCTTTTGATGATGAAGTGCATAATTTACTAAATTTGGCGAAATTCCATATCCAAGTGTCAGAATAGCTTTACAGGTGCTAGAGAGGGGTGGAAAAAGGATTGAACGAAGGGACAGTAAAGTAAGGCTCATGTTCAGGTTTGCTGCAAATTGTTGTAACGAGTTTTTTTCATATCTGAATCTCACTATGCTGATATGTGACCTATGCTACGTTAAAATTCATATGAAAAGCAAAAATTAACCCAGAATTGACTCTATTCTAACCCAAATTAGAGAGGCTTTTTTAAGGGTAACATTTCATTGGAAATGCTTATGTTCTGGAAATTCACACAGTTTTGTTGAAAGTGCACATTTCTGAAATTTTGTTAATTAGTTTTGATTTTAGAGAGGTGCCGAAAATTGTATACTTGCTTTTTGTGTACCACCGAGTTTCCCTTCTCTTTTATCTAATATAAGGGTGTTTTTAAGGAACCCATTTTGATAGCGATGAAATCTTTTTTCAACAGCATTTGAAGTACTTGGTTGAAGTTCCATTTGTTTAAAAATATTTACTTCACCGATATGTTTTTATCCCTCTCGTCTTTGTATTTCTTTTGGAAACTGAGTTTTGGATCAATGTCGCAGAATTTGACCAGCACTAATGTGTTTTTGAATGTATTTCCTTTTTGTAGTAGTTTTTAGACTTTTGATTTCGGTTTGTGTCTGTTTAGGGTTTATTTCGTGTGTCTGCAAAAAGAAAGTTCACTTTTTTAACTAATTAGTAAAGCATTGCAAATTAATTACATTACTTACTGAATGCAATTTAGAAAGTTTCTCTTACATACGGTAGCCTTAGGAATTGTTTCTCTGTGAATTATAGCAATTATCCCAGATAAATGTAGCCGTAGCGTTTTGGTCTCTGATCACTTTCAGTTTGTTAGGCATTTTGTTTTCGCTCCTTCGCTCATATATGCATGTGATGAATTTCCTCAAAATCATACACATGTTTTCTAGGGTTTTTAGGGTCTTTATATTCCTAAAGTCTGTTTCTGCTAAACTCAAAGAGCCCTACTTTGATCTTTGAGTTAATTCTTTGTTTCTGTTGCAATGCAGATCAAAAGGAAACACACACCTTCTTTGTTTATAATTATCTACTTTAAGTATTACTTTTATAAAGCTTATTTTTGTATCTCCTCTTCTTCTTATATAGAAGTAATAGAGGACCTTTTAAATTGCCTCCCTCTTTTGTGTTTTGCTATTACTTTAACACCTACAATTACAATTTGCAGTATTATTCTTAGTGAAGGCATCATCATTATTTTATGATATGAGAATTAATGATTCCTTTCTTTTAAAATGCTCAAATGATGGAGAATGATGAGGAAAAGCCGCATGTGACTGGTTAAAAGCAAGGCTTTAGAGATGTCTGAGCGTATCGAGGAGTCAAACCAGCTGAGTAGGAGAAGTTTGGTGGTAGTAACTAGCTAGCTAGTCAACTAGATATATAGGTCTGATTTTTTCCCATGATTTTCAATGTATACACCTATGAGAAAAAACCAAAATTGGTACCAACTTTTGCACTAAAATGTATAGTTTTATACCCGAAGTTTTAAAATGAACCCAAAATAACCTTTAGGTCCGGATACGTTGCCTTTGGGAAGAGATAGATGGTAGTACTCCCAGGCCATTGTGATCTTCCCTCAAGGCTTCGGGAAGTAATACGTCACGGGTGTCGTCACTATAATTGTCATTCCACATTGGTGATAAGTCCATGGTTCGTATTCTGGACCTCATTCAGTCTCGGACCAGGGCTCGAGAAGGGTCATGGGCGCGAGTTACGCGGGAGGAGGATCCACGGGTCTATCAATCCTAATACTTATAAGGAATGCGTATATTATGAATGTTCTACAAGGAATATACATCCTCCTAAGCACGGTAAATACTACCATGACCGAAATACACTTCTTTTTTACATGATAATACAACTGTTATCTCCATATAGTTCTATTCCTACCATAATCACATATCTTGGTGATCTACGGATTGTAGCCATATAAATACCCAAAGGTTTGGTACACCTTTTCTATCTCATACTACATACAATACGCCTTACGCACCATACTAACTTGAGCGTCGGAGTGTGTATCCTCGGAACACCCGAGGCTATGTTTTGCAGGTCAGCTCGTGAGCCGAGTTCGTCGTCAAGCGTGGTGTCCGCCATACAACAAGTGGCACGCCCAGTGGGATATCGGGTCAATTGACGATGTCGCCGAACTTTGTCTCTGATCTGATCCTATGCACCTGTTCAACAAGTTTTCAACACCATGTCTGAAGTTGAATACCCTAGACGAAGCGCCTGAATGCAAGGGAAAGCCCAAGAAGAGAACCCCGAAGGAGAGCAAGCTCCCCGAGGACGCGGACGCGGCCGACTAAGAGGATCCCGAGCACGTTCCACATCAGAACCATCACTAATCTCTACCGTAGGTGCCGGAAACTCCAGTGTTCCGAGCTCCTCCGGTCCAAATCGTGTCGCGTCCGGAGCACCAGTCTCTGGCCCAAATCCTACTGCATCCAGAGTACCACTTTCTGGATCAAATCCTGTTGTGTCCGAAGTGCCAAACTCTGGCCCAAGAATTTCGATCCAGGCCGACATGAACTACATCGAGCAAGTGAATAATTCAGAAGGCCTGGACCCCGAAAATAGATTGGGATATAGCGCACCTGATTCAATCTTTACTGTAGAAGAGAGAGCGCAAAGGGACCGTCAAATCCTTGCGGAAAGACAACTGGAAAAGGCGAGACAAAGACGCCTAAGGGAATCCCCGAGGCAACCTTTGGGACCTGCAGTCCCTCCCCCTCCGAGCTCTGATCCACCTCATATAAACCTTATCTCGGACTCTCCCCCGAGGGAAATCCCTGAGGATGTCCGAGCATTAATGAGAGACCTGCATTCTCAATATCCTTACTTTGTGGCATCTCTGATAAATTCAAGCCAACAACTTCGCGCCCAGACGCATAACGCCCCCAGTCGGCCATCAATTCCGGCAACACCTCCCTTTGATCCTACTCAACAATGAAGATTCCTGAATGATCTATCTCGGAGTCTACCTTCATACATCGCTCAGACTCACTAGCCACCACCTCCCGATCCATCCAACTACCGCAATGACGGCTCAGGACTAAACAGGGAGGAGGTGCGAAGAATGCGTATAGACAACCTTCAGGAGGAGCTCAGGCGGGAGAAGAGGGAACAGACTCATAATGAATGGCAATCCAGTGCAGACCAGCCTTTTACCCAGGAAGGAGCCTATCCTACTCAAGGGAAGTGCGAGGTTGACCAAGAGATGAAACGTATCCCCGGACCTAGTCTGCTCGCTCTATATTTTCACGACACTTCGTGAACCTTTCCTTTGATAGCACTAAAAGGTTCCCGGAGCACTTGCCTACCTACGATGGTACCAGCGACCCTCGAAAGTTCCTATCGGTCTTCTTTAAGACACTTGAGACCATGAATTTTCATGAACTGGAGATATGTAAAATCGTCCCCAGTTACCTCCGAGGAAAAGCCCAGACTTGGTTTACCCAAACTAAACCAAAAATTTTGTTTGACTTTTGGAACTTCACTGAATTTCTCCTCATTGCTTTCTTCCAAAAGAAAAAGTTTACTAAATCCCTCGGAGATTTACGGTACATGCCCCGTCTTGAAGGAGAGACTGTGATAGAGCATTATCACAGATATATGGATCTGTCTACAGAATGCTACGATCGAGGCGAGGTCCTCCTGATAAATATGTACCGCATGAGTGTAGATGATGACACCCTGAGAATGAAGCTGACCACCAAGAACCCCACTACCATCCAGCATCTTTAGGCTATCATGGAGAAGTTTGCTAGCAAAGCAGACGCGGTAACTGGCATGAGAAGGCGAGAGCCCTATACAGAGAATAAAGGTAAGGATCCTAAGATGAAGATACCCAAGGTCGTGAAGACAAAAGGCACCTCCAAACCAACCTTCGAGTCTTTCACAGGCACCTTTTGAAAGATCCCCCTGCCATGAAGGAATCAGCCGAGCATCAAAGGTCCCCGAAATTCTGCCAATATCACCGAGATCGGGGATATGACACCGAGGAGTGTTATTAGCTTAAGAACGAGATTGAGAAGCTTATTCGATAGGGAATTGTGCAACAGATTGCACCATCAATAGCTGACGACAGTCAGGGTACCCAGAAGAAGTATGGGGGAAAGCCCTAGCAGAAGAGGAAGAATGGCCCCCGGAACAACAACCAAGGAGTTGGGGGCAACAATCCCCAAGATCCTCCTCCGCCGCCACCAAATTGAGTCAATCGAGTCATCAATGGCATTAATGGCTACACGGGAGAAGCAATCTCCCTCACAAAGCTGCAGGATAGTGTGCGGGCCATACCCCACACTGAGCCAGTCAACAAGAGGCTCCGCCCCGAGGAAACTATCACCTTCTCGGACGCGGACGCCACACCAAATCAGGTGCCCCACTCTGACCCTCTCATTATCTCTGCGACTATACAGGATTCCCTGGTGAAGAAAATCTTTGTGGATGATGGTAGTGGAGTAGAAGTGATGTTCCAATATTGCTTCCAAAAGATAGGGTTTACCAAGGACGACCTCAAGCCTACGGGCGCGATATCGGTGTTCGCCGGAAACCCAGTCATACCTCTCGGAGAGATCACACTCCCAGTCACAGTAGCCGATGGAGCCAAAATCTTAACCCTCTACAGCACATTCTTGGTGGTTGATACTGTAACCCCCTTCAATGTCATCCTCGGTAAACCTTGGTTGTGCCAAGCTAAAGCCGTACGGTCCCTTACCATCTGATGCTGAAATTTCCAACACTGCAAGGAGTGGCCTCCATCAAGGGAGACCAAGGAGTAGCACATTCCTGCATGATCACGGCCATCCGTGATGCTAGAAAAGTGAGCAACATCTCGATTGTCAACACTATTCTCTCCACAAGTGGACATGCATAGGATGGAAGGCGGTTACATCATACCAAGCAAGGCGGATCCAAAACGCCATGCTAGGTTGTGCCTTAAATGTGACTTTTTTCTCGGCGGTTTTGAAAACGCCGTGGGCCAGGCGAATTCAGCTTACGAACTCGCCACTAGGTGCCGCCTGGTGTCATTGATATCATGCCGGACGATATCGCCAGCATCATTTCGCCTGCAAAAGTGGTATCGCTCATTTCAGTCACCTATGAAATGGTTAAGATACCGCCACTTCATTCGCTTGAATTTTGGACAATTATTGAATGGCCGGAATTTTAAAAAACCGTAATGGTAACGACATCGCCTCAAATACAGCCTGTTGGCGAATAAAGTAGGCGAACTCGCCTCATGAAATAGGATAATTTGTGTGCGAATTCGCCTCCTTAAACGATTGTGCCAACAGAGACTCGGTAGCGAGTGGCGTGGCGAGATTGCTTGTGTAGGCGAATTTGGAGGCGATACCGTTTTTGTGTCCGGTTGTAGATTGTGTAGCGTGAAAAATATGGTGGCGAAAACGCTTCTTTATTCGCCTGTAAGCGAATCTCTTGTTACGATATCGTCTATAAGCACTGCAAAATTGGTTAATATTTGAAAAATGTGACCCATTTCTTTCGAAACATGAATCGGTATTCCGATACAACAAAAACCTGCCAATTTCCAATCACCACCCTATACTAAAGAGGCACAACCTCATATTTCAAGTGCACACAAGTGCATTTCCAATGTGAATTCCTAATTTAAAAAAACTAAATGTAATGGACCAACACCTTGTCACGTGGTAGGTAGTTTCCGGAATTGTGGCCTTGCAATGGTAAAGCACGGTCGTGGACTAGGTGGCGTGCCAATCGGTCTCTTCCATTGTTAAGTTCTTCCAAGGAGAAAGGCGTGGTATCATCCACGAACACCTATGCATGAAAAAAATGTGCATTAGAAAGTTGTCATGAAGAGTAATGGAATTAGATTGTGGAATGTTACCTTTAGGTTACCTTTAGAAGATCTTGCATGTTGTTTTGAACACCATCTACCACAATCAAACCAAACAGCATCGAGTAATAGCCACATTCCCAGTCTGAGGATTGCTTTCTAGACTACAATATATATACTCCATGGTTATAACAATGGTGTAGGCTAAAAAAATTGAATTGAAATTAAGTGATAGCATAAGCATAACAAGTTACCCTAATCAAATGCATTGTCAAGGAGATCGGCGAATGTCTGGGATGGAGGGCTGTGGAGGGCGTCTATCCAATATACTTGCTTCAAATCGGGTATTATTGCAACAAAGCTCCAATGATCACTACAAATCACATGAAAGAATCCAAATGGTCATATTAGTTTGGAGAAACATACAATCTAGAAAAGCTAAAAGAATAGAGAAAATTGCAAGGTTTACCTCTCGAGATGTGGTCTAATGAATATTTTATTGGATTTGTAAGAGAAAGTGATAGCTAATGCTAGTTTGTGTAAACATATGAGATTGTGGAGGTGGACTAACACAACATGTGCCAAACTAATTCTTGCTTGTGGATTCACTACTACATCATTCTTGCTTGCATATAGTAAAAACACACAATAGTTATTTGTGAGGGTATAACTAGTGATAAACTTTACTTTACCATGTCCTTCATGTAATAACTGTCAACAAAAAAGGAAACTAAATGCCCATTCAACATAGACATGAAATTTAAGACACATACCTTAATTGTAGAAGAAGCTCTTAGCTTGTACTTGATGTCTAATTCACAAAGTTGCAAGCTTTGTTGGTTTTACCCAAATTTGAAGGAAGGTTGATCTAGATTGGTGGGTTTTTAGGTTCCTAGGGTTAAGCTCATGGCAAGAGAACAAGGTTTGAGCTATGAGAATGAGATTGTGCTTAGGATTGAAGTGATTCTCGGATTGGAATGGTATGAGAATGGATTTGGATTGAATTGATTTGTGCTTGTGGTTGAGGAGGGGATAAGGTGAGAGAGAATGGAGGGTATATGGATAGGAATGATGAAAATGAGGTTGAGAGTAGGAAAATCTTGGTAAAATGATATATATAGCATGGTTTAGGTGGACAAAACATGCTTGAATAGTAGTTTTGGTCGGTTACTGTTTTACTTACTTGCGAGTTCGCCTGTACTATCGCTTACAGGCGAGTACTGGTGGCGATATCGCTTTTTCTTTGTTCAGGCTTCCATATATAATGAGTTTGTTAAAATAACATGTTTAATTAAACATATTACAGTATGTGTATTTTAGAAAGAATTTGTCATAAATCTACAAATACTAATGTGTTGGAATATTTCAAATCCGTTCATGCCCTAATATATATATCAGCTTCGGAGGGCATATATGTCATTGTACTATGGGTAATCATCAACACCCTTTAAAACAATATCGAAATGATCGATGTGTGGAAAGATTTAAAACTTTACTAATTTCCAAAATTATTTACCCATTTCATACAGAAGCTTTTCCAATTCCAGAGAAACTCATCAAATGATGAATAAAGACTAAAGACCAATTCCTGTTCATGGAAGATGATTTCAACCATGGAATTGTAAGTTAATTAGTTCATCCAACTATTATCATTTTTTATATAGTTTCAGTTCATATATCCTCACTAAACTTTTATATATATTGGTTTGGTTTAGCGAATTCCCCATAGTTTTTCAAATGAACTGGAGGGTAGTAAATCTCCTTATTCACTCATCGCTGGAGATAATGGAAGGTCATCAAATTGTTCATGGAAAGCAAAGCTTGTTAAGAGAGGCCATTACTACTACATCTGCAAGAAATCATGGCCACTATCTGTTGAAATGGTTAAGAAAGTTCCGCGTATTATGAGATTGTTTTTGTAATTGATAACAAAAATCCATATAAAAAATGCTAGTTACTGATCAGTATTGGGAAACACTACTAGAATATCAAGCCATCTAAGGCAGTTCATCCTTCATGTGTTAAGGCAGAAAACAAATGCCTTCCCTAGTTGTGACTTGAATGAGAAAAATCATCTAAGGCGGTTCCTCTTCCGCCTTAGATGTTTTTAGGTTTAAGGCGTTTGTTTCCGCCTTGGATGAAGGCTTATACGCCTTGCTAAAAGCTTACGAACTCGCTAGCGTGAAAGTCTGTATGATATGAATTGGCTCGTTGCGATACCGTAACTAGCAAACGCTAGTCCCAAACAAATGGTTGATTGTTATGTTACGATAGCAGCTTACGGATCGCCAGATGAAATACTAACGAGTTCGCTACATTTAAAAGCCTAGACTATTATGAATGTGTACGAGACTGGTTACGACTTCCATTGTGCGGATCGCTAATAGTGGTTACGATCTCGTAAGTGAACCTAGTTTGTCATATATTTATCTGCTGAAGAGACTGGATACGACAAATAGAGGCGAATCGCTCGGTCATAGGTAGCGAACTCGTTACAAGCCAAAGTAAACAATTCTGGTTAATCAAAACGAGCCAGGTTACGACAGCCACTAGCTACTCGCTAGTAACACCGTAGCGAGGTCGCAACCGAACAATTGTTTTTCATAAAAATTGTAAAAATATAAAAATTGTGAAAATGATATTATAAAAATATAATAAATGTTGTTGGTTCGAGAGAGTTAACGATATCGTAAGAAAATCGCTTATGTGTATAGTAACGAATTCGCTACTGATCTCGCTAACATTAAACGACGTCGTTTTAGCACTGGGTGAGCGAGAAAAAAAATGACGTTACGAGTAAGCTAGACATTCGCCTGGCTTTGGCGTGTATGGTTACGAGGTCGATAGAGATCAGATTGGAGAGGCAGAGAAGAACGAGCGATTGGGTAGAGAGGGCGCAAAAACTAAGCTCAGAAATATAATTTGGGCGAGAGAAGTAGCGATAGTACAAGATGATCGCAACTATTTTAATGTTACGGGCGAGAGAAGTAACGACCTCGTAGGGAATTCGTAAGTATCACAAAATTATAGGATTTGAGCCATTTCCACCCATTTCCACTAAAATTGGGTTTCATTTTAATTGTCTGAGCTGTGAATTGCAAGATGCATGGTATCTAAGCACAAAACATGAACATGAAACACTATCAAGCCACACTTTATAAACTAATGGAAGTAATGGAACTCAAAAGTATATGCATCCATTTGACAAAAAAAGAAACTAGCTTTTATTGGGAATGTGAGGCCTAGAGATGTACCGAGATCTAATAAGGACCAAGTGTCTAGCCAATGCATCTCTACCATCCTCCAACTCCTTCTTGGTGTACAGTGCATGATTTTCCTCGATAATCTAAGAATATGAAATTTTTTTTAGTACTATTAAATGCAACGTAGATAGTAATAGGTACAATAAGTAGGTTATAAGAATGCTTACGCGATGTAATTCCAAATTATCTTGAACAAGGCCAGCTACACAGTCGCTTGCGTACAACATCATATAGTAACCGCACTCCCAATTTGACAATTGCTTTCGTTGCTGAAAGTGAAGAAGTATAAAAAATGATTTGAAATGAAATCATAGTGGAAATAAATGAGCATTGGATTTGTAATGTCACCTGAATCTGTATAAGGTTGAAGGGAAGTAGTGTGTCGTCATGTGCACTATGCATAGCAACCTCTAATAAATCTGCAAATTTTGTAGATGGACCAAAGTGTAGCGGGTCCATCCAATACACTCGCTTCAACGATGGTATCATAGCTACAAAACTCCAATGGCTGCTACATATTTTAAGAAATGAAAATGTAAGAACCCATCTCGAAGATTATAATGTTTACGAAGTGCAAATATCCAATTGTAACAAAGAAAACTAACCCCTCTAGATATGGGCCTATGTAAATTGTCTTGGTCTTGTCACTAAGGATCTTAGAGAGATAAGCAAGTCGTGATTGATTACTTTCATTCATTTGTTGCAAGCATATTGGGTGCAAAAACCCAATGAAAGTCTTTGCGTTTAGAGCAAGGCATTGCATGTACCTAAATAAACAATAGATGGGATATGAACGTATAATAGTGCACAAGTACATGAAAATTCATAACTTGCAATACGATAAAAGAGATGAGATCAAGTAGCTTACATTTGATGTTGTATAAGGATTGTTTCGGAAAGGGTTTTATAGTGCCAGAAAAGGGCAAAGTCTTCCCATGGAACGACTAATTCCCTCACTTCGCCGAACACCTATTTATTGGAGTAGAAATAGTAAACAGAATCCCGACTATGGTGGCCCACCAGATCATAAAACGTGCGAAGGAATCCCGGGAGTGATTTTATGAATCCAACTTCTCCCACCGACATCGGTTTCTTAGCTACCGGAAAATGTAGCGGGTCTACGACGGGTGAAGGTGTGTTTTTATTAATTGGGATAGAATTAGAATTCACATCAACGACACACCATTTGGGCCAGACAAAAAAACGGCCCAAACCTTTACCCACTGTCGTGCACTCTAGATCCGCGACCGGTACCAACGCATCCTCGACTAACACATGTAGTATAGAAACCCTAACGAAACCAATAGGGACTTTGGCTTCATGATGTAGTGTCATGTCAGGATATGAATTTCCCATTGCAACGTGGCGGGGTTGAGAATTCATCCCACATTCAGCGTACAACTTGCAAGAAGGGGAGTTCTAATATACAAATAAGGAATGTTTAATTAGGTCGAATTAGACATATGTAGGATGAGTATATTTAAAAAATATCAATAATCATGAGTTGTGTAGAATTATTCATTTGATTGAGGTGCAAGTAATTAAACGTACCTTTGGTTTGGGATCGGATGGTTGTATGTGAACTTGCTCTTTGATAGAGGCTGAAGGTGTGCATATTTCCTTGTTGGGTTCAACAATAGGTTGGTCAAAAATAGGTTGGTCAAAAATAGGTTGGTCAACCTCATGTTGTGGTGGGGAAGGATGTGAACCTCTAGACGAGGGTCCATTGATTGGATCGGTGTCACAAAAATCGGATGGAAGAGGATACTTTATAAAAGAACATATATTAGCCAACATTGTTTTCAATTTCTTGACCTCTTGGTCGGATTTTTTGGCTTGGTTCAATGCTATTTGGAGTTTGGATGGTTTAGGGTCTTTCCTACTACGTTTGATACCAAACGCCTCTATTTGAGTAACATAACCACCAATTCCCTTAGCTCTTCCTGGATGCCTGGCCTTCCCAAGTGCCCTACGTAGCACATCGTGTTTACCGACAGGGATGAACAAGCCTTCTTCAACTTCACGCTCGACCTCGTCCTAAAAAGGTAGTATAGTAAATGAAAAGTTATTATCGTCATCAATTGTTGTGTTTGATGGTGTGATTGTAGATACTAAAATGGAACATGGTATGGCGTAGTAGGTAAAGCGTACCACTCGATTAGCCACCATTTTTGCCTCATCACTTGAGAAAGTCCCGTCTTTTTTAATTCTACCCAAGACGAATAATTGTTGTCTACTATATGTTGTAGGGTCTTCGGCAATCACTAGCTTGTTTGCCTCTTCCGCGTCCATGCCCCCATCTACAAGCTCTTTCACCTCGGTTTCATGTTTTTTTTTGAGGTCTTCCTCCCCACACACAAGTACCCCGCCCTACCCCCGGTGTAAGGCATAACATTATCAGCAGTGGCTTTGCGCTTCCTATCCCCCAAACCCTTTTAATAATTCTATGTTATTTTAGGAATAAAGCACTAATCGAAACAAAAATATTTGGCTAATTCGCATGACACTATTATTGCAAGATCTAGTAAGTAAACTAAAGTATGTTACTAGGATGTTGCGATTTCGCTACGGATGCTCGCTAGAACCCTACTTAAGATTTTTTTTTAAATGCACTCATACATTTTTAAATGACGATTAAAACGATTTAAACGAAATGATGGTATAAGACACTAATCATTCTATTTTAAGAATAATTTTCATTTGTTCCGTCGTATGCTCATGTAGAACGGGATAGGGATTTGGTCACTTAATCTGCAATTACATAATTTGAAAGAGTTTTAAGAAACCTAGTCTTTAATCGTAAGACAATAAGAAATTCTACACATCATGTGTACGCTTGAAAACGCTATCCATCGCTTACCTTTAGAGACAACAGCATAGTAGAGCTTCACACATGAACTACATTATATATATATGAGCAGTTCACGTGCATTTCATTAGAGATACTTAGTTTATTACAACTCATTTATGTGATTACAAGCACGATTCTTGAATTAAACAAAGTATCACACACACGTTCACTCACCAACTGTCATCACTCATCATACTACCAAGTATCGCTTAATAACATTGCATGCTGATGTACTAAGATGTACTCTGCTTGACATCATGTGATGATCGATATTTTCCAAATTGAGTATTATACTGTTTATATATAAAATCTACATATTTTAGAATATGATAGTGTGTTTAAAAATTTAAACAGAATTATTGATGTTTTACATAGAGTTATGTCATACTGCTTATGGACAAAGATGTACTCTACCTAAGTTAATATCATGATGGATATTTAACAAATAGAGTATTATACTACATCTATATAAAATATATATATGTTAGAATGTGAAAATTGCTGATAAAAAATTAAAAAGTTTTATTTTTTAGTTACAATCTAATTAGCTTGTGTAGTAGCGAAATCGCTAGTATACACGTTACCACAGTTATACCCTAAACCCTAAACCCACAAACCCGCAAACCCACAAACCCACATAACCCAGAAAACCAGTATGAAGGAGTTGCGATAGCGCTAGTTAGTAGTTCTAAAAAAAAGGCTTTTTGGGTTACGACCTAGCTACTAATTAGAATGATTCTTCTTTAGCGAGTTCGCTACTCGAACCCTTGCCTGGCGAGGCATTTTAAGACTCGCTACTAGAAAGTCAGGCTTGAGCGAGATATTAACGACTTCGCAACATACAGATGCGTGTGTGCTAGCGAGTTCGCAACATGTAGGAGCGTATCAACTAGCGATATCGCAAGTAAGAGTACTATAAATAAAAAAAAGAGGATCGGGCTAAAATTAATTAGCCCCAATTTGAAAACCCTACTGCCATTATCACCGGCGACGACCCTGTAACTTCTACGACAACATGCGGCCAAAGACCAGAGGAGCGGTGCGGGGATGGGGTGGTAGAGGCTCAGATAGTGGACGGGGAAGTGGTCCGCCGGTGGGAAATAAACGGCGTTGGACTGAGGAGCCTGAGGTTCAGGCATAGGTTCCAGTCGCCCCGCCGCCGCCGGAAGTTCCAGTCGTCCCTGCCGCCACCGTTGCTGCCGGAAATGATGGTGGGGAAGGGCCCAGCAGTTCCAGTGAGGAGGAGGACATGCCTGAGTTCTTCAACGACGCCGCCATGGCTAGGTATGAGCGTTGTTCCTCTCGGAAACTTGTAAATAATAATGTGTTTGATAGTAGTGTAGTGCCTTCGCCGCAACTAGATTACGTGCTAGACCATTTTAGGGCACAACATCTAGATACATTGCTTATGTTGCCTGAGCCTGTTTACCATGAAGAGGTTCTCCAATTTTATGCGAACCTAGGTCTAGAGAAAGGGGTGGAGGAAATAACTACAATGGTGCGGGGTGTTAAGTTTACGATCGATAAGTTTAACATCAATGAAGTTCTGAAATGTCCTTATCTGTCTCGTAACGAGCTGAGGCCTACCAAAAAGGATGGTCCGTACGAGGTACATTACGAGCAGAGGTTTCCTTCTGTTATCCCCAAGCAACCGTTGAAGGCCGGTGAGATGGGTCAGAAGTGGTTTAAAAGGACTTCTGATTGGCCGGGTACAGCTAGGTTTTACCCGATCCACAGGCTTACCGAGGAGCAGAGATTAGTTTTTGAGCTAATCTGCGGTAATGTGGTCCCGTCCCTAGGGCATGCATGTGAGCCCACAGTTTGCAGTCTCATGGTGTTCTACTATATCATGGAGAAGCTTCCAATCAACCCCGGCTTCACAATTCTGACTCAAATGATGAAGATGGCCAGACACAAGAACGCCGCGCTTCCGTATGGCAATTTGACGGTAGCTCTGATCAGGAAAGCGGGTATTTTTCCAAGAGGCCGTCCCATGCCGCTCGGAAAATACGACAAGGAGTGGCTCAAGCACAAGAGGTTAGAGTTGAAGGCCGATGGGAAGTACGCGAGAATGAAAGAAGTTGAAGAGGCAGCCAGAAGGGCAAGGGGTAGGATGGGAGTATCAGGTATGATTCTAGCTTGTTATTAACTGTAGTTGGTTCAAGTTGTTTAATTTGTTAATAATTGGTTCTTATCAACCTTGATTTGTTTGTGTAGATGTTGTTTTTGATGCCCGTGGTAGGCTTGTGGTGTCTATGGGCCAGTTATTGAATGAGATTGAAATGGCCGAGAAAAGGGCATGTGCTAACAACGAACGGCTCGGCGAACTGATATCCAGCGGGGTAGTGGAGTGTGATCTGAGCGATGAGGAGGAGGTACCTGATTTCCGCACCACATTTCCCAAGCAAAAAGACACCGCGGGTCCTAGCGAAGATTTGCCTACAGCCAGCGAGAAAGAGCCATCCGAGGGGAAGCTTGTTGCTGATCATGTAAGGGATGCAGATGCAGATAGTGATGATGGTGATAATGGTGATTATCATGACAGCGACTCTGATGCAGAAGATGAGCCGGCGAGGTATGAGATGATTAGGAAAGAGAGGCTGGTCGGAGAACCCGACGAGGATGTTGAACCGGGCCAAGGCAAAGAAGAGAACACCTGCATCGAGACTGAAGCTCAACCAGCAGGCCAGAACAAAGAAAGACAAGCAAAACGATGGAGGCAGTTCAGGGGAGAAGGCCGAAGGCAGCGACAAGATGTGTGTTGATGACTTGCATGATATGTTAGTCACCGGCCTGTGATTTCGTATTTTAGTTTGGTTTAAACATTTAATTTTTTGAATATTAACAATTTTTTGGATTATGATCACTTGTGTACGCGTCACCAAAGATGCCGTTTTGGTTACAAGAATGTGGTCAATAAATTTTACAATTTTTAGATGTACACTGTTCAATTTTTTATAGGGTTGTTGTTACTTCAGTCCAGCAAAATCAAGTACTTTTGGTATAGTGCGTGCTCCTAGCGATATCGCTTGGTCCTCGCTCAAGTTTACGTGTAACTTGCGAGTTCGCTACGTGTCGTACTCAGTCAACAGAGCCAAGTTGGCGCCTCACTAGCGAACTCGCTACCTGTGTAACTGAAAAGTAACGAGCTCGCAACAATTCGTATTCAGTCAACAGAGCCAAGTTGGCGCCTCACTAGCAAACTCGCTACCTGTGTAACTTATGGTAGCGACCTTGCAACAAGTCGTATTCAGTCAACAGAGCCTAGCTTGAGATTCTCTAGCAAGTTCTTAACAACAAAGCTTGACTCACCTGACAAACAATTGTTAGGCTTGGAGAGTAGCGATATCGCTACAATCTACGAACCCATCAGTAAAAACCTTTGAAATTCCATCAGTAATTATTTTGTTTGGGGGTGTGAATGTGGTCAATGAAAAGGTGTGAATGCCTTTACATTTTTCTTCTTTTGATACAGCAATTACTAATTTTAGTCTCGGAACTCTCACATTGTTTTGACCAATGTAGAACCTCAACCCTATAAAAGTCAGCCCCTTCTCCCTTTAGAACCCCATCAGAGCCTTCATTCCCATATTCCCTTCTCCCTTCTCCTATTCTTTGCCTTCTTCTTCCCATGGATTTGACATTTTTCAGCACCCTCCCATTGACATGATTCATCTTATAATGATTCGTGTTACGTTCAGACACGTTCTTCGTCGGTATGTGAGATTTAGTGCGACCGATTGGGCTCGACAGTGGCTCACCGAGGCTTCTGCAATAGGTCACAGAGAGTCGACCTATGCCTTGGCTATATTTGCAATCTGCGAAGGTGATGCTCAGAGAGGCATGGATGTCATCACCACCATGAAGAGAACCGACAAGAAAGGCCTCAAGGAAGTTCGGGATCGCGTCACCCTCGAATTGGCTTACGCCTGGGGCAATGCGCACTACTTGGGGTACCTCGATGTAGTAGTGCCTAGGCCTAGATGCTGCCAGGAACATGCTGACCTCAATCACGGCTTCAGGTACCGGCGCTACACGAGGGTTGATCCAGCGGACATCGAGTGTGATGCATGTACTTGCGAGCAGGAAGTGCTTCACGTCCTTCTAACTCCTCCGCCACTTGAAATGTTGTAGTTTCTTTCTTATTTTATTTGTTTTTTTTATGTAAAATTTGTTAGGATTGTAATAAGTTTATGTCTGTCATTTTGGCACATTAATTTAATTATTGAATAGCTTTTCTTGTTTTGATACCTTGTCCCTTACATTTTACTTTTTCATCGTAACGGGTATTTTTTCAGCAAAATCGCTCGCTAAATAACTAGCTTCATCGTAAATGTTACTTTTTCTGCAAAATCATTTACTGTTGCTATAGTGCGTGTTCCTAGCGATATCGTCAGTGTCACGTTTATTAGTAGAATCAGCACAAGCGAACTCGTCACATACTTGATTATATGTTACGTGGTCCTAACGATATCGCAACATGTCGTATTCAGTCAACAGAGCCTAGCTGGCGATTCTCTAGCGATATCGCAACGAGATTAGGGCTTTTGGTAGTATATTGGGCTGTAGTAGTAGTGATAGTATAAGTATTGGGCTTTGTCTGACCTGCGAGATCAGTTAAAACCTTTGAAATTCCATCAGTAATTAATATTTTGGGGGTTTGCATGGGGTGTCCATGGAAAGGTGAGAATGTCTTTACATTTTCCTTCCATCAATACCATAATGACTGATTTTTGTCTAGGAACTCTAACATATTTTTGAATAATGGAGCACCTCAACCCTTTAAATATCAACCCCTTCTCTATTTAGAACCTCATTAGACCCTTCATTCCCACATTCCCTTCTGCCTTCTCATATTCCTTGCCTTCTGCTTCCCATGGATGTGTCTCTATTCAACGCCCTCCCAGATGACATGATAAATCTGGTAATGATTTTTGTTATGTTCGACTGGGTTCTTCGTCGCTACGTGAGCGGAAGAGCGACCGAGTGGGCTCGACAGTGGCTCACCGAAGCTTCTGCAGTAGGGCACACACCGTCGACCTATGTGTTGGCTGTTTTTGCAATCTGCGAAGGTGACATTCAAAGAGGCATGAATATGATCACAACCATGAAGAGAACCGACAAACAGGGCCTCCGTCTAGCTCGGCAATGCGTCAAAAGAGGTCTGAGATACGCTTGGGGTTGGAGACACTACCTCAGGTACTTCTCAGAAGCAGCAGTTAGGCCTAGACCGATCTGCTGCAATCCGCATGCTGGCCTCAATAAGTTTGTGAGGTACGATCCCCGGGCACCCCTTGATCCGGCGAACATCACCTGTGATGCATGCTCTTGCGATCAGGAACTGCTTCATGTCCTCGGTGAACGAACGATCTACTAGTATTAGTTGTTTGTTCTTCCCTATGTATTTTTGTATCACCAGTTTGTTTCGATTGTAATGAACTTGTGTTTTCCATTTTGGCACATTTACATTTTATTTTTTCATCCTAAGAGCCCATATCGTATCAGCAAAATCATTTACTTTTTGTATAGTGTGTGGTCATAGCGATCTCGCCACTGTCACGTTTCATGATGATTTATTATTAACAGAACACCAAGAGAACTCGCAACTAACTAGCGCCTGTTTACGAGGTCCTCACGATATGGCAACAAGCCGTATTCAGTCAACAGAGCCTAGTTAGAGAATCTGTAGCGATATCGCAACGTACTTTGTCTACCCTTGCGAATTCGTAACAACAAAGATTGACACATAGAACAACAAAACTTATGACTGGCATAGTAGCGACATCGCTAGGTTAATATGAATAAAATTAGTTGCGAGTTCGCTAGTAGTACTGCTGAGAATTAATATAATATGAATTTAATTAGTTACGATATCGCTAGTATTACTGCTGAGAATTAAACACTAGCAGTATGTTACACGGCGTCGTTTACTTTTGTGCGTGGAAACTTACGATATCGCAACCAACTTGAATATAAGTTGTCTTGGTAGTTACGATATCACAAGACGCAAACCTTTAAATATCAAATTTGGGGATCTTCTGATTTCAAACATCGATCGAACGTCTCAGAGCTTAGAAAAAATAAACCAACCAAAATCTCACATACCCATCCAACAAGAGAAATGGCAAAGACGGAGAATTTGGCACCCAATCCGTTTGTGCAGGGTTCCCGATGTGATGAAGGTCAGGCTTCGGGATCTCAGCCACGGGCGACGGCGGGAACAAGTTCAACCAAATATGATCAGCAAAGATTTGTAAGTTTGGATGCATCTCAGACCTATTCTAATTACATGGAACATAGTCAATTGCTAGATTGTTATGTTGTTGATTTTAATCAGATAGAAGAACTAGGTTTGGGGAATGTGTTAAAGATATTTCAATTTCATGAGTTGGGTGACTTGTTAGGTTTGAATTATCTGGCACATAAGGATGAGACGTGCCAATTCTATGCTAATTTTCACCAGTTGATTGAGGAACAAAAGGAGACGGGTAGGTTGTTCACCAGGGTTAATAAGAAGGACTACGAGATTGGGGAGGATTTTTTTAATAAGGCACTGAACGTGTCCTATGCTGTTAACCTGGACTATATCAACCAACCCACTCCGGGGTATTACATTAGAGAACAATAGCCTGAGTGTGGGGTTTTGAATCGAGCCCAAGTTGTAGAGTATGCTAAGAAGTACTTTGATAGAGATGCTTACGATTTAGGGGTGCCTAGATCTTATAAGTTGGATAAACTTAGTGGTGAGGAGAGGAATGTTTATGAGATGGTCGCTAGGAGTGTCGTGCCTAAGGGTGGTTGGATCACCGAGATGAACTATACTACTGTGAGCATATTTTACTGCGTCATGGAGGAGATACAGTTGAACCCGGGCCATGTCATTTTCGAGCACATGAGACAAAGTGTGGTCGAAAATAATAGAACAGTCAAGAAGCTCCCTTACGGTAATTTCATAACCATGTTTCTTACCTCACTGCATCCCAAGATAAATTTATCTCCAATAGCCCAGGAGTGTTGCTTCTATACAATGTCATATTTTGAGAGGAAAGGTAAGTTTGAGTTGATTGATGGTGAGTGGTAGAAAGTAGCGGATGGACCCAAGAAACCGCTACAGTTTAATCCTGAAGAACTCAGAGAGAACGTCGAAGGTTAGCCACACGAAACCGTCGAAGGTTACCCCTACAGTTTAATTTCTGTTTTATACAATTTATTTGCTAACTCACCCTTTTTTTGTTTCACTTACATGAACAGGTGTACCCTCAGAGGCATACTACAAGGGTGTAGAAGACACGGTCGAACTTTTCAGGGATAAGATGGCCAAAATCAATCACGCAAACTGGTTAACGGAGAAGGTGATACGTGGCATTGAAAGGGCTAGTGCGAGGAAAAAATCGAAGTGGGATCCACCAGCACCATCACAGACACCACCTCCTAGCAATGATGATTAGATTTGCATTCGTTCATGTTGGCTAGTAGTTGTACTCAAATCCAAACAATTTCATTTTCAATTTGTTTTTGTCAGTTTCTCTAACAACATTGCAAAGAATATTTGAATTTGAATGTCATCTATTTTATAATGTATATTTGATTATTTAAACTTCCATTATTTATTTAGTGTGGCTAAATTTTCAAAATATAACACCACTTTACTAAGGAGTTAAAATTAAATTTTTGGTATGTGGCTTTATACAAACGAGATCACCAGTATCAAGTTACTCACCTGGCGAGCTACTACCGAGTTCGCTAGTATCAAGTTAATCAAATTTATACAAATTTTTTCCCATCAAGCGAGATCGTAACCTGTCAGACTCAAGAGACAGAAGCTCATCTGCGAATTTCAGCCTTTTGTTACGAAAGCGTAACCGGTTCGCCAATGTTACGAACTCGCAACGCAACAAGTTAACATGCATTGGTTTCTAGCTTGTTTAGTTACGGTATCGCCACGTTTACAGCAGTATACAAATTTTTAAGAATTAGAAGATTTAGTGTACTAAAATTAATTAAATCAAAATTTAAATACATGAACCATGAAATACAGCATAATATTCAATAACAATGGTTATCAAATAGATACTTTTGTTTTTTACTCTTTTTAGTCTTCTTCTTCTTTGGTTGCCTCCCCTTCCTCTTTGTAGATTTCCCCGCAGGATTAATCCACATGCCTTCCTCATGATCCATTCTGCACACCGACGCACAAACAATGTCATCATCCTCCACCAGAGTTTCGTACACCGAGGGCGGAATGGTGTCGGTAGAAACAGTGGAGTCATCGTCGAACAAGCCGTCACCATAGATGAATGTTTTCTTACCATCAACAACGATCTCCCATCGAGCATCAGTTGGATCTTCCACATAGAATACCTGATGAGTTTGAGCCGCCATGATTAATGGATCATCCTTAGACCCGAGAATTCCTCTATTAACTAGAGTCATGCCTAAATCCTCTGTGCGCACCCCTTCACCTTGATCTACCCATCACATTTAAACAATGCGATTCGGAATGAACAAAGTCCATTTCCCATATATCAGTAATGGTACCAAAAAAATCATTATCACCCTCTCCAGGTACTGATACCCCACTATTTTGGGTTGTAGATCTATCATCACTTCACTTAGTACCAAACGTGTATCCATTGATGTCATACCCGCTAAACGACGTAACTGTTCCTAGGGGTCTCTTGGCAACAAATTTTACAACGTCGGGGTGTTCACCGCCATTCTGCACATGTATTTTGAGCCAACTAGTAAAGTCTCTGCAGTGAGCTTTTAGAACTCTAGGTTCCGACCAGCTCGGGTGTGCTGACCTAATATCATTAAGGTGAACATCAACATAAGGACTAACTGAATATTGGTTTCCCACAATGTACAGATGTGCTGTAGATATTTCATCGGAAGAAGGGCTAGATTTAGACTTATGGCGTAGTCCGACACCATCCAATCTACCATCGTGTCTGGAGACTGGCAGTCCTATAGTAGGTACATCCTGTAAATAGTTGGTACAGAATTCTATTACCTCTTCCGCGATATATCGCTGCACTATACTGGCATCTGGTCGATAACGATTCTTAACAAAATGCTTGAAAATGCTCATGTACCTCTCAAATGGGTACATCCATCTCAAGTACTCCGGTCCACACAGCTTCACCTCTCGCACCAAATGAACTATCAAATGAATCATTATGTCAAAAAATGAAGGGGGAAAATACATCTCTAGCCTGCACAGTACTTCAACTACCATATCCTGCAATTCATCCAACTTACGACGGCTTACTCTCTTGCGGCATATTTGTTTAAAAAAATAACAAAGCCTTGCAATTGCGTCTCCAACGTGAGAAGGCAAGGAACCTTTCAGAGCAATGACATTCAAATCCTGCATCAGGTTGTGGCAATCGTGCGACTTCATTCCCACTAATTTCAACTCGGCGGTAGATACACAACTACTAATGTTCGAACCATATTTAGAAGGCACCTTTACTGATTTTAGAGTTCTACAAAAACTCTCATTCTCCTCAGATGACAAGGAATAACAAGCAGGTGGTAAGTATGTCGTACCTGCTTCTTCTTGAACGGGAGCAAGTGACGTCCTTATGCTAAGATTGACTAAATCCTTTCTACTTTTCAATCCATCCTTACTCTTGCCCGGTGTATTCAATAGCGTCCCAACCAAAGCTTCGCATACATTCTTCTCTATGTGCATGACATCTAGACAGTGGCGCACATCCAAGTGCTCCAAATAATCGAGCTTGAAAAAAATCGAACATTTCTTCCAAATCGTAGTTTGAGCGCTTTTCTTTTTTCCCTTTCCCAACACAAACTCCATGCCCGCTACCTTTTCCAATATTTCAGTACCTGATAGTGGGACTAGGGCAAAACCATGCTCTTCCTGACCGTTAAACCACTTCTTTGCACTCCTCCACAGATGACTTCTAAGTAGAAATCGTCTATGACCTAGATAAACAGGCTTACCACCGTGCTTTAATTGACAATGATTAGTATGGCTCTCACAAACAGGACATGCAAAATGCCCTTTCACAGAACACCCTACAAGGTTACCCAAAGCAGGGAAATCATTGATGCTCCACATCAACATGGCTTTAAGTTGGAATTTCGCGTCCCCTCGACTTCTGTCAGGAATATGAATCCCATGCTTAAACAAGGATTCCAACACCTCAACAAGAGGTGCTAGATATTCATCAATGTCATAGTGTTCAAAAGCACATACTTTCGTTTCATCATCAACCATGAAGGTAGATTATAAATAATAAGCATCACTGGCCATGAACTGTGGGTGCTGGACATGTTCCCGAAAGGGTTCATTCCGTCAGTAGATAGTCCTAAGCGCACGTGTCTAGGTTCGTCAGCAAATTCTGGGTACATAGCATCCATCTTCTTCCACTGATCACCATCAGAAGCGTGAGATATAATATCATCATCTTCCTCTCGAACCCTATCGGCATGCCATGTTAACAATTTTGCATCAACTGGATTGGCATACAAATGCGTCAATCTCGGTTTCAAGGGCATGTACCACATCACCTTAGCAGGACCTTGCTTTGTCGATGTTGTCACTGTTTCTCCACATACCTCGACCTGTCAAACCCATCTCCATCTCCACCTGGTCACTTCCATAATGGCCTTCCCCATGCCAAACCCATTCTGTGTAGGATTTGTCAAAACCTTTACAAATTAAATGTTCACGCACGACAACAATATCTTCAAATATGGCGTTGTTTCTACACTTGTTGCATGGACATCTAACCCCTCCTATGTTGTTCTGTCTACAATGTCGCAACCCAACATCTAAGAAATATTCAACCAAATCTAAGTACTCCTTCGATAATCGAGCATTCTCCTTCATTATTCTTTCGCGGTCCATAATTCACAAATCAGACAAACAGCTACACAATACTATTAACCCACTGACTTTAGATGATCAACACATAAACTACACACTGCATTAACAAAACAACCAAGATAAACCAAAATGCAACCAAAAATTATGCATAAAATCAACCAAAATCAAGAGACAAGCCAGTACATTACGCAAGTTAAACCTTACCTACACCAACACGGGAACAATGAGACCTCCAAGAACACTTCAACTGATCACCCTTCAATACCCACCTATTTAGACCCTTTTAAATTTTTTGTTTTTGGACTTAGAACGGCCAGTTCAGCTTAAATCTGTGACCCATACAGACGCGCTTGCGATGTCGCTAATACGTAGCTAACACCTTTGAATAGCCAGCGAACTCGTAACATTTCAATCACCCTCACATGCACTGTATATTGAACAATGACAAATTTGACGTGCACAGCAGCGATACCGTAACATCAAACGCAATACACTAGCGTCCCAGTTACGACATCTCCCATATCCTCGCCTGCTAAAATTAGGATTTAGCAAAGCTTACGATATCGCAACGCACAAACCTACAACTAACAAGCTAACCTACGAAATCGCTACAGACACATTTATATTACTACAAAGGTTACGAGATCGCAACAACCATTTCAATTTAAGGCGGATACATTTTTTCCGCCTTGGTCAAGTATTTTTTAACGTCAAAACCCATTTCCGCCTTTAACTGCCTCTTTCCATCTTGAATGTAATTTTTTTTTGCTAGCTTGAAGAGGTAGCAAACTCGCTACTTTCAATCAAGGCGTAAAAAAACGCGCCAGGCTTAAACGCCTTAAATATGTGTCTTGCATCTACCCCTTTGTAGTAGTGAAAGTATGTTATTGTCGGGTTGTCATCTGCAGAACAACACATTTCAGGAACACACTATGACTCGTGTAACATCGGTTATCTTAAAGTACACATGGATGTTTTCAAAATGTATATTAGTGTCGGGATGAGTCGAGGAACTAATACTACAGTGTTGGCTTGTAAAAAATTTGGAACTAGTACTGTGTAATTGTTCACCGGCAATGACCCGCTTATAAATATGTGCTACGATTAGTTGTGCTGATTCGGTCGAAATCGTATCAAGAATCTCGGATCAAATCGGTTTTCGTGTAAATTCAATGCTAAACCTGTTACAATTATCAATAGAGTATAATATGATTGATCAATCCATTTTAGAATGGATATGGTATGTATAGGGTTTATGGGTGTGGGTATGCAGGTGTGGGTTTAGGATTTAGGGTGAAGGGTTTAGGGTTAAGGTTTAATGGTGCATCCAAGCGATGTCACTACTAGTTTCGCTTAGAGACGTAATTGGAGGCAAACTCACCCATTGAAAACGGTTACTGGCGAGAGTGGTGGCGAGTTCGTAAATGGGTAAATTAAACAAAAAAAATACTTAAACTATTTTCGTGTTTTGGGGATATCAGAATCCCAAAACTTCCACGACTCTCAAACCCTAACTCCTAAAGTCGCTGTCGACCAATTGCAGAGCCACCATGGGCCGGAGCAAACAAGGCGGAAAAACCCTCACCCCACCCGCTCCCAAGCGTCAGAGGACCGCCCCGACCACAAGCGCCGCTGCGAACCAGAAGGAGGAGGAGGAAGAGCTCACCCTCGAGCAGATCAGTCGCCGGGGGAGAAGGGAGGCTCAAACCGCCGGAGCTCCGACCGGTAACAAGGGTAGAAACACTTCCCACGCTGCTGGGAGTTCATCACAGCCACCACCCGATGCCCCCGCCACTCAAGAGTCTCGGCCAACCTCCGCCACCGCTGCCCAGCCTGGTCCCGCCGCCGTCGGTGTATCCCGATCTGCTGCGAACGACGTGGGAAACAATGACGAGGACGAGGAGCAGTCCCTTTTTATCAGCCCGAAAACGGAGACGAGGTACGAGCGATATACTCGTCGTACTATTTTAAATGTTATGGTCATTGACCCGTTTAAAATAACTAGTTTGGGTCTTGATAATATAGTTGACTATTTTAGAGCCACTCATCTAGATGGGATGTTGACTTTGAGTGAGCCGGTGCATAGGGAAGAATGTCTTCAATTTTATGCAAATCTTAAGTTTGAGAAAGATGCCGAAGAGACGACTACGATGGTTAGGGGTGTGACATTTAAGGTAGATAAGTTCTTGGTTAATGAGCTTATAGGATGCCCTTATTTGTCTAGTGATCAAATAAGGCCGTTGGATCCAAATGGCCCTTATGAGATATACCACACCCAAAGTTTCCCAACCTCGTTTAATGAGAGTGTCCCAGACCCCGTGGCCGAGCGTAGGAAGTTCTTTAAGACGCGTAGTAAGGTTGCCGATACTGCAAAGAAGTATAAGATTGTGAGCCTTACTCAAGAGGAGCGGTTGGTGTTCGAGCTTGTGTGCATGAATATCATGCCCTCGGGTGGTCATCCATGTGAGCCAACAATCGCCAACTTGATGGTTTTCTACCACCTAATGGAGAAGGTGAAGATCAATCCCGGGTACACCATCATGAAGCACATGTTGAAGCATGCGAAGGACAAGGCCGATCAGATGATCCCTTACGGGCAGCTCATAACCGCTATGATGAAGAAGAAGGGTGTGAGACCTGTTAGCATGGCCGAGCCAGTGAAATACTACGACTCGACTTGGTTACGTAACAAGGGTTTGCAAATCAGTGCGGAGGGGGTGGTGACGAAGAAGGCCATGGGTGCTTCGAGATCTCGCAGCCGATCTGAATTGAGTGATGGTAAGTAATTACTATACAATAAGATTTTCATTTAATGATAAATGTTTGAAACATTTTTGTTTACTGATTGTGTTGTTCCCGTTTGCAGCTCGTGATTTCGCTTGGCGTGAACGGTTGGTCCTATATGTTGGACAGCTTGCAAGTAAGCTAGAAGAGGTGAAGCTGGAGCAAGCAAAACAGAGGGAGAACGTACTGGCATTTGGTAGAATGCTGGATTTGAGCGACGATGAAGAAAAGCCAGATTTCTCGGTTCAACGATTGCCTCCCATGAGCGACAGTGCTGATTACACTCCTGAAGATCAAGCGAGACCTGAAAACGAGCCAGAAGATGAAAACCCCACTGATGGCGAGGGAGGAGAAGCTACTGAGCCCGATGAAGAGCCACTTGAGAATGATAACATGGATGAAGACCCACAGAGAGATGAGACATTGTCAATGGAGACGACAATGTATTTGAAGTGGTTCGTCGAAGCGAGAACAACCAATCATATGCAGCCGCGGAGTCGTCCGAAGATGATGATGAAGATGAAGATATTGAGAAGACTGATGAAGAAGTTGATGGAGAGAATAATGAAAGCGAAGATGATGAAGACGATGACGACGAAGAATGATCGCTTCACTCCTTCTTATTGTGTAGTCTAGCTTTCTTTTGTTTCAACACTAAAAGTTTGGTACCAAAAGTTTGCCAGGATCAACTCTGTATTCAAGGGAAATTATGATTAGGCTGGGCCTGTTACAGTAACATACTACACAATCTGTTTACTAATTCATCCCCACATACTATGTCCCTACTTTCATTAAACATAAAAGGGCATAACAGATCAGGTCCAAAGCTACTAAGTCACATACAAGATTTTTGTAACCGAAGGATTTATCAACACAACACTGGAAGGATAGAAAGACAATGAAAACCCCAAATATTTACCTGACCGTCGAACTGTGCGATTCGGCGCGGGACTTTGAGCCGCCGTAGTAGTTGTCGCCGGCGCCATTCCCTGCACCACCGTCACCGCTCTCATCGGAAGAATTTCTTACCAAAGTATGATCATCCATTGTATTTAAATTTTTTACAGGCAGAGGGAGAAGAATCCGCCGTTGATGAGATGATGCGACAGAGGGAGAAGAATAAAGTTTCAAAATAATGACCAAACTTTACCTCTTAGTATAGTTGAATACGAAAAGGTAGGGTTTTGCCTTTTTTTATTATTTTGTGAAAGAAAGGGTTACCTTTTAGTCGTGCCATTTTTGCTAAACACAGTTTATTTTACGAAATAACGTCATTCAATTTGTAGTTGAATTTTGTCCCTAATCGATACAAAAGGGAACTTAGACAAATTCTTAGAAAATCTCAACAATTTGATTATTTGAGTAGGCTTAAAACTAATAAATTTTACAGCTTGGAATGTCCTTCCTTTCATCAAAATATGCTAGGCAACTCATACTAATTCAGTCGGATACTTCATGCAGCACATAATACACGCATGACTATTTTCTAAAAAAATGAAGGTATAATTTATGTTACTTTTGTGCTACATTGTCTGTTTTAAATAAATATATAATATATGCTTATTTAATATACTTCCATGCAAGTTGAATTAATGTTTTCCATCAATTAATCTTTTATAAATGAAACGTTCAAACCATAGGCGAATCAAGAAATATTTGTATGGGGTAACAACATTAGACATAACAGCTACAGTAAATTATTAAACTCAACATTATCTTTTTTTCTTTTTTTGAAATAAAATTCAACATTGTCTTGTAATAGTACTTTTTCCGACACACACTGTCGACAAGGATTCATAGTCTCTTTTAGAATTCATGAAACTCTTTCATAAAACACAAATTTCATGAAACTATTTTTGAATCAAAACCATAAATCCCTATTTCAACCCTAATTAGATTTATACGTAATATACTTATACAAATCAGTGGAGGTTGCCTACTTGCCAAACAAGATAAAGAATCTGAGTATGAATTGATGCAGAACTGGGAAAAGATGTTGAGTAAATTTAAGAACCGACGTTGATTTGATTTAGTTTGAAAATAACTTTTTCCTTTTATACTACTAAAAGGTTGTGTGCCTTTTTTTTGTTTTTTGGTAATTGTTTTTGTTTATGCGGGTTTGGTTATTAATATTTTAAGTTAATTTTCTTAAATTAATTAACTATTCTTTTCAATGAATAGAAGGGAAAATTTTCCGTCAGTATAGAGTACTCTATATTGACGAAAATCAGGTTTCGGCAAATTGTTTTTTTTTTTAGTAACGAATGAAGCGACGAATAAAGTAAATTGACAAATCAAACAGTGACTACATTGTTGGGATCCGAGAATTTGCGTCAGTGTGAAAATTAGTAATGTTGTAGTGGCGAAACATTCCTCGACAGGAAAGTTATAGTGACGAAAATATGGCGTCGGTGACGAGAATGGTAGCAAGTAGTTTTGGGTCCCTTGTTTTAAAGGCTTTCTATACGCAGTCCGTATTTTGCTTATTTGCAGTCCGTATTTTTTTTAAAATAATCATATATACAATGATTCTGATATATAACTGATTTGCAAGTGTATGCAATAGAAGTAGTATATATCATGCATATGTCTGATATACATAATTATTGATCATATCATATATATCAAAGACGTATTTTTATTTTGGACTGCAAAATAAGCAAAATACGGACTGCATCTAGCATGCCCCCTGTTTTATCCTTCCAAACACACCAAGAATAATTTTTCCCTCCAAACAATTCTCCCGCCTTGTACAATTTATTCTTCCCGCCTTCCAACCAAATACTCACTTACTTCACAACAAACAACTTTCCATCGCCGTGAATTTTTTTTTATATTCTTTTAAACGCCGCTCCCTCACGATATAAACTTTTATAACTAAATAGCCTGATTTTTATCGAATCATAAATTTTTTGAACTGGAAAAGTATAAATACACAGTCCATCCGCTGGAATAGACTCAATTGATCCTTCTAGTAAATTTACTGCTTTTATATACAGTCAAATGTTTATTAAACTTTCTTAAAGCAGTAATAGCTGGAAAGCCTGGAATAGCCTCAATTTATTGAACTGATTAAAATTAAAGTAAACGGTTACTTGATCTTTCATAGATACATTGTGTTTGACTAATTAAAATTCAAATCTTTAATAAACTTTCAAAAAGCAGTAATAACTAGAAGGATCTAAATTGATTTAAACTAACGGACAATACATTTTTACCTGCTTTTGTATAGAAAAATTGTGTTTGTTTAATAATCAAAACTCAAATGTCTACTAAGCTTTCTAAAAGCAGTATTTTATCTAAATGGGCTCAATTGACCTAAAGTATAAACTAGTCCAAAGTATAATGTTACTTGATTTCTATAGATAAATTGTGGTTTACTAATCAAATGTCAAGATTTTACTTGACTTTCTAGCAATGACAATAACTAAATGACCCCAACTGAAATAAATTTATCGAATTACAGTTTTATTTGATTAATGCAATGTGTTTTACTAATCAACAGTGAAATCTATGCTCAACTTTCTAGCATCAATTATAACTGGATGATGTTAATTGATCCAAACAAGTTGAACGTACTATTTTACTTGATTTTCTATTGATAAATTGTGTGTTACTAATCCATATTCAAAATTTACTTAACTTTATTGCAACAGTATTAACCGGATGACCTCAATTGATCGAAACTAATCGAAACTAGAGTTTTACTTAATTTTCTATTGATACACACCGTGTTTTACTATTCAAAAGTCAAATCTTAACTTAAAAGTAGTACTCCCTTCGTCCCAGACTATATTGCACAAGGTTAAAATTTGAGAATATTAAGTATTGTAAAAGGAGTGGATGAGATTGAATTTGAGAAAGAAGCGGGTGAAATGAGTGGAGGAAAATGAGTGGGATTTACTGAATAATGAAATTGTGCAATTTAAGATAGGGCATCCTAGATGCAGCCCGTATTTTACTTATTTTGCAGTCCAAACTAAAAATACGTTTTCGATATATATGATATGGTCAATAATTATGTATATCAGACATATGCATCATATATACTACTTCTATTGCAAACACATGCAATTCAGTTATATATTAGAATCATTATACTAAATAATGATCATCAACTTTTGATCAGGATCGGTTCGTTTATCAATTGAACAATTCCGATCCGATCTCGATCTTTTTAACGAACACTTGTGATCGTTCTCACCCCTATATGTTACATTAATTCAAGCTAATTAGCTAGCAAACTACAAGTATTTCCAATTGTTATTAATATTATAAATTAGCTTGTATGATCACACATCCCTCATTCTAATCTAAATACATTACATCATTGATGTGGGGCCTACTAAATTGAGCTCAAGCTAGTTGCTTGACAAGACTAGTTGCTTGTGAATGTAAGCTAGTAGTACTAAATATTTTATTAAAATTGGGATTGGAAATAAAAATGCCATTTTTCGGTTTTCTTACCCTTCCCAACGACACTTTCATTTCAACTTTTTTGAGATTAATGTTTTCATCTCAACGGTAATATTCTCATCTTACATCTTTTGTTTTTTTTTCCAATGGCTATATTTTAATTTTGTCTATAAATAGAGTCCAATATTGCCATATGTTTGATACAAGCTTCAAAAAGCAATTCCGCGCCCTTCATCCTTCTCAAATTTTCCATTCATCATTCTTAAAAATGTCCATACATCTCTTTCAATTGATTTTTTTCTCTTCTTCATGGGAGAAAGATTTCATGGATCTGGAAAACGTCCAATGTCCCAAAATTTCGAATTGCCAAATTTCTGTCAATACCAAAATGTTGAGGGTGCGCCGAATGACAGCTCCGAAATGATTCTTTTTCAACCAAGCCTTTCTCAACCTAACCATTCGCAACCAAGTAATTTTCAGTTCTCTCTGATGCATCCGCATTGGGAAATGATATATCGACAACACATGACATTTTATGGTTGTCCACCAATTCCTATGAACCCACACTCAATGCAGCCGAGTGGTTTCTCCTCATACAATCCCAGCGATGCATTCATGAATATGTTGGGAGGGAGGTGGAGGCCAAGGTAGCGACTTCAACAATCCCGTGGTGGTTAATTCCGTTGTGGCTAATCCCAAAGTAGGTGCGATCAAAGTGTTAGCGTCTCAGCATCGAAGAGGACGGAGAAGAAAACTCCAGGGAAAAAATTATGGGATTTGAATGAAGATCGTGCTCTAATTCATGCGTGGTTGACAACTACGAATGACATAGAGATCGACACCGACCAGTCGGTGCTAGGCTACTGGGTCAGAATCACCAAATTGAAGAATGAGGTAACTCAGGATCATAACAAGATTCGAACCATCAAGTCTTGTTTAAATCGGTGGAATACAATATCAAAGGCGGTTGGATAATTTGTTGCGGCGATGTTGGAAGCTAACCGGATTCACAAGAGTGGTACCTCGGAGGCAGACGTGTTAGATCAAGCACACTTCTTTTACAAGCAAGATGTAGGCACCGACTTTACTTTCATGAATGCCTACGAGTTACTACGCAATGAGCCAAAATTTTTGTGTCAGTACTCCACCACAAATCAGGAAGACGTTTACATCTTCGACCAACATGTAAACACACCAAGCAGTGAAGGAAGATCTAAAAGATCAAGGGTTAATGAAAGCGGCGAGATCTTTGATAAATACGTGCACAACGCTTCATCGCCGAATACTTCCACTCCTACCAGTGGCGAGATTCCGATGCCTCAATTCCCATCAAGACCCTCTGGATCAAAAGCGCAGAAAACAAAAGGTAAACGTAGAGTGAGTTCGATGGGAAAATTTTATTCTTCTGAAGAGCAATGTAGTGTTTGCATGAAGTCCCTTTCTGGAAATAGAATTCAAATGGAATCGTTCAAGGAGTAAAACAGTACCATTGAGATGAAAAAGTTGGAGGTTGAAATGAAGAGGCTTGAACAACAGGAACGTGACGGAGACAAAGCACTCCTGACAGCATTGTTGAACAGACCAAACCTGAATGAAGACGAAGTTGATATGAAGAATCAATTGATAAGAAAACTGAAGAATGCATTTCACAATTAGATTGCTTTTATTATTCGTTTAGGGATTTCAATTAGTAGGTAACGATATATTTAAATTTTGTTGCTACTCTTGTTTCTTGTAATGTTCCACTACCACTAGTTTTATAAGCTGGGAATGTAGTTTTATAAGCTGGGAATGGTTTTTTGATTGTGTTGAGTTTGATTAGAAGCCTTGGAGAATGAACTAATTTATAAGCTAGAAAAAACATAAAAGCTGCCCTAAGCTTTATTTACAAGCTTGACTTAGCTCAGCTGTTTTGACTAATTCTTGCATGTGAGTGTTTGGTAAAAATAAATAGCGGATAGCTGTTTTGTTGCGTTAAATGACGAAAAAGGACATCAATTAATATAATTTATCATTTTCATTTTAGTGTGTGATCTCTTATTTTTAAGTATAGATAATATCTCTAATACTTGTATTTATATTCATATATATATATATTAATTTATTGTGGTGATAATTATAATTTATTTAAAAAGAAATTTTATAGCTTAGTTAATCTATGATCTCTTATTTTGAATTATGTAAAAAAAAATGTCTAATACTTGTATTTTCATTTTTATTTGAAGTGTTTTTTATTAATATATAAACAGGATTAAAATTCTTTACCTAGTATGATTAAAAGAATAAAACAATGCACGGAAAATATGCTTGCAGGATAAAGATGAATCTTCTAATGTAAATTGCTTATAAAAGTAGAGAACAGTAATTTGTCATAGAAAAACTGTTTAAAGGATAACAAAAAAGCTGGTGCCAAACGGTTCTGAGTTTTACAATAATTATAAAACAAATAGAAATCAATGAAATCAAAGTTCAATGTGTTCATTATAATAGGATGAACTTAAGATTCGTGCTAATCGCTATTATCATCCTCAGCCCCACTTTCATCCTCATAGTCCTCCTCCTCCTCCTCAGTGAAATTCCCGTCTTCATAATCCTGGCGTGGCGATGGTTGCGCCAAACACCCTACACATTTTCCAGTTTGAAGAATTCGATGGCGTACAAGGGTCTGTAATCTGGTTGGTGGTTGTGGATTAGGCTGAGCTGGATCTTCACCAAAGGATTTGGTGTCGTCCACACTAGCGAGTCCCACTCGCCGGAGAGCCTGAGGTGGTCGGTATGTGATAAATCCACGTCAATGCTGTTTGTAAGGGTTCTCAGGTGATAGCATTGGCTGATGAAGACACCGTTTAGATGATGCTTAAAAAAATCGTGCACTGGTTGTTTTTCACATTCATTAACATAAGAATATCACATGTAAGGAGAGGAGAACATCATAATAACTGGTGATATGGGCTCTGGCCCATATCTAGGCTACGGCCCAGAGTGTAGTCCGGTCCATATCTACCTCTGGGTTGGAGGCTGACCGCTCACAACTATAAATACAGCTTTGGACTTGTGGAGAAAGGTATGTTCTATCAGATAAAAACTCTCTCAATATATCCTTATTCTCTCTCCTATTCAAAGGCCCCTCTTTCATCATCACGCCGGAGTAGCTATCCTCGGGATACTCCGGGGCGTTGTTTTGCAGGACTTTAGGTGAGAGCGCGCGGAGCACGGACAAAGCCTCATCCGGGCCGGAGACCCGTCATCGATCCGGACCGGGACTGGAAGCTGGTAGCATCAGTTGGCACGCCCAGTGGGACCTTAAAAATTCCAGTTACAAGTTACGTTCATGCCGCCGCGCGGACGACCAAGAAAGAACCCTCTCCCAGCTGAGGAGGAAGCGGGAGGAGGGCCAAAAACCAGAAAAGCCGCTACAGTTAGAGCTCAGAAGATAGCAGCGGAAAAGGAACGGATTCTCCAAGCCAAACAGGCGGCAGCAGAGAAGAAGGCCGCGGCTGAGGAGCGTCGGCGACAGCGCCTAGCAGCGGAGAAGGCGAAAGGGAAGAAGCCAGCTTCCGAACGGACTCTGGCTGATATACAGCGCGAGGCTAGGGAGCGACTGCGAGCGGCACGTGAGGCACGGAATCAGAATCAGTCTGATGATCAGGCGTCGTCGGAAGGGGATGAGACGCCTGATCCGGATCGTCCTGAGGGATCCGGTTCTGAGGAAGCCGAGGATTATGAACCTGAGGAATCTCCGGAAGGGTATAGCACGGAAGGCGATGCTCAGAGCCGGTCGATTCGACCTCGAGTTGGGCGGAAGGCCGGACGGGAGGAGCGTAAGCGTCATGATTCCGGACTCGGAGGCAACATCCTGAGGACAAACATGACGGAGTATCAACAGTTCCAGGAGTGGAAGGCAGCTCAACGAGGTGAGGCGGACAAGCCGCCTCCGGATCAACCGAGAGCACCAAACCTAAACCCATACCCGGGCGGACATCAACGGCAGACTGCTGGTTTGAATCCGAACGCACCACCTTACTGGGGAGCACAAACCCAGCAGGGATACGGTACCCAGCAGGGCTATGGGATGGGTGCACCCGGAGGACAACAACAGATGATGTTCGGGATGCAACCCGCCGGAGGACCCGGGGGTCAGCAGCAGATGATGTATGGGATGCAGCCTGCCGGAGGAGGATTCCCCGGAGGTTTTGGTTTTCAAACACCTTTCTGTCCGGATTCCATTGAAGACCATCTCAATCGCTTAATCGGACGGAACGGGATCGGGCCACAGTCACCTTGGGTTCCGGAGGTGTTAAGTTTTAAGTGGCCAACCGGAACCAAGGCTCCGGACGGACTACCTACCTACAACGGAGAAGGCGATCCGGAGGAGTTCGTTCATACTTATGCAAGTATCATGATTGCTAGGGATATTCCGGAAGAGCTACAGTGTAAGATGGTACCTTCATACTTACGGGGCAACTGCTTAACATGGTTCAAGGGTCTGCCGAACGGTACACTCCGACATTTTTGGGATTTCGCCATAGCCCTGGTCCGGCGCTATTCCGCTATGAAGCACACATTTGTAAACCTCGCCACGGTCCTGGCAATGAGGCAGCTGGAGACGGAGACTACCTGGGAATTCTACACCCGGTACATAGCTGCGACGATGAAGGTGGTGGACCGGCATTTGCAGGAGAAGGCCATTATCCACAACTTCGTCAACGGACTGAGGGACAACGCTTTCTACATCGAGCTCATGAAGAATATGCCTACGTCATATTACCACCTTCAGTTGGTAGTAGAGATGCATTGTACGGTGCATGACGCCAACCAAGTCCGGATGACAACAGTGGGCTTTTTCGAACAAAGGTCTCTCACGGTGACAGGGACCCAAACCACTGCTGCAAGGGCTCCGGCCCGGACGGATCAAGTCAGACGAGTACCCGCCCCAGCGACAGCAACACCAGCACCGGCAGCCGCTGTTCGTCCGACCTACACCCCTCTCTCAAAGACCCGTACGGAGATCCTTGCGGTTCACCGAGGTTTGTTTACGGATCCGCAGCCCATTGTTGGCGTGCCGGCACCAGCAAATGCGGATAAGTGGTGTGAGTTTCATAAGTCACATGGACATACCACGGAGGGATGCAGGGCGCTTCGTTCGGATATTGAAAGGTTAATCGGAGCAGGCCAGCTAAGAGATTGCGTGGCGGGAGAAGGACTCGGACGCCCGGCCCAAGCCCCGGCAGCTGCAGCCGGACAGGGTCGAAAAAGGAATAGGAACAATCGCCCCCGAGGGGGGAACCAAGCTAATCCGGCAAACCCGGCACGAAGACAGGCTGCACCAGCTCCGCCCCCAGCTCAGCCTCGGATGATCAATGTGATCAACGGAATCGTCGGCGACGGACTTTGTTCCATGACGGCGATCAAGGCCAAAAGCAGATACGTGCCTCCGGGTGAGATACAAGAAAAGAGGTTCAAGCCAAGCGAGACTATCACCTTCTCGGATGAGGATCCGGTACCCCCACAGGTTCCCCATTCGGATCCGATGGTGGTAATGGCGGATGTCGAAGGAGTACTGATCAAACGAGTGTTCGTAGATGACGGTAGCAGTGTGGAGATCATGTTCGCGGCATGCTTTGATCAGCTTGGGATCGGACGACAAAACCTAAAACCGTGTCAGACCCCCCTTTCAGGGTTCACCGGACGGACTGTCCATCCGCTCGGAGTCATCCCTTTGAAAGTCACCCTGACGGATTTCGAGGACCCGACGAAGCGGGCTACGGTGGAGTGTAACTTCGCCGTCATTGATGCTGTTTCCCCTTACAACATGATCATCGGAAGACCTTGGCTGTCACAGGCACGGGCTATATGTTCACCTTTCCACTTGATCATGAAGTTCCCCACGGAAAACGGTATCGCATCCGTCCAGGGCCACCAGCAAACCGCTCGGAGTTGCATGCTGACCGCCATCAAGGATGCCTGATCCGGGGAGGGCCAACCCAAGCTGTCCGCCTCGGACAAGGGAAAAGCCAAAGCGGACTTAGTAGGAGCTATCCATGGAGAAGCACCATCTTATGAAGTGGAGGATATGATGGTCGGACAGAAGGGGGTAGTCAGTGTGGGGAAGAACATGCCGGATGACGTTAAGATGGAGTTGCGAAGCCTGTTGGCGGAGTACGAGGATGTGTTTTCCTGGGGGACGGAGGACTTGACTGGCGTTCCGGAGGAGATCGCAGTCCACAAGCTCAATGTCTTTCCGGAGCTGAAACCAATCAGGCAGAAGAAGAGGCCCCTCGCCCCGGAACACGTGGAGGAGATCCGGGCGGAGGTGGGTAGACTGTTGAATGTCGGAATCGTGGAGGAGATATCATACCCGGAGTGGATAGCAAACCCAGTTCTGGTGAAGAAGCACGATGGCTCGTGGAGAATGTGTATTGACTTCACAGATCTAAACAAATGCTGTCCGAAAGATAGCTATCCGCTCCCCTCCATCGATCAGCTGGTCGAGGCTATTACTGGTTACCAAGTGTTGGCATTCTTTGATGCGCACCGAGGGTACCACCAGATTACGATGGCCAAGGATGACCGCCCCAAAACATCTTTTATCACTGACTTTGGTACTTTTTGTTACAGGAAAATGCCTTTCGGACTGAAAAATGCAGGTGCAACATACCAAAGGATGGCGGACAAGCTGTTTCGGAACCAGATGGGACGGAACCTGGAGGTCTATGTGGATGACATGGTGGTCAAGAGCCGGACGTACGAATCTTTTTTGTTCGACCTCCGGGAGATGTTCGACGTGCTCCGGATGGCGAATCTCAAGCTCAGCCCAGGAAAAAGTACCATCGGAGTAGGAGCAGGGAAGTTTCTTGGCTACATGGTGTCGGCTCGAGGAATCGACGTCAACCCGGAGAAGATATCGGCCCTTATGGAGATGCCTCCTCCGAGAGGGGTGAAGGACGTACAAAAACTGACCGGGTCGCTAGCCGCTTTGAGCCGATTTCTCGCTCGGGGGGCTGAGAAGCAGCTCCCGTTCTTTAACATACTCCGAAGAGCCAAGCCGTTCGAGTGGACCGAGGCATGTGACCAAGCGTTCACGGATCTCAAGGCTCATCTAGCTAGCCTCCCTACCCTTTCCAAGCCGTTGCCCGGAGAAGAGCTTTTCCTCTACATAGCAGCAACGGAACATGCTATAAGTTCTGCTCTGGTCCGAGAAGATGGAAAGGTACAGCGTCCGGTTTACTTTGTGAGCAGGGCACTCCAAGGTCCGGAAACAAGGTATACCGCTTTGGAAAGGCTGATATTGGCATTGGTCCATGCTTCTCGGCGCCTCCGACCATATTTCCAAGGCCACCCGATCACGGTACTGACGAATCATCCGTTGAGACAGATCATGCTGAAGCCGGAAGCCTCGGGACGGATGATGAAGTGGGCAGTTGAGCTTGGAGAGCACGAGATCAAGTACCATCCCCGGAAGGCTATTAAGGGGCAAGCCCTGGCGGACTTTTTGGTAGAAATGACTGAACCTTCAGGAGAGCCGTCCGGATCGGAACCACCCTCTGACAAATGGAAGTTGCATGTGGACGGATCGTCGCATGCTAACGGGGGCGGGGCTGGTGTCCTGCTTACTAGCCCACAAGGAATGGAGTACAGGTATGCTATCCAGTTCGCTTTCCGGGCAACTAACAATGAGGCAGAGTATGAGGCACTTCTGGCCGGACTCCGACTGGCGTTGGAGATAGGGGTCACGGACGTTGAGGTGTACAGCGATTCTCAGATTGTGGTTCAGCAGGTGAATGGAGAATATGAGGCAAAGGAGCGGAGTTTGCAGAAGTACCTTGAGGCGGTTAAGCCATTACTGGCCAAGTTCCGTGGCGTTACCATAACACAGATCCCTCGCGAGGACAACGGTAAGGCGGACGCTTTGAGCAAACTTGCTTCTTCTGAGATCAAGCCAGACGCGGAGAGCAACCTAATGATGGAGACCCTATCCGCCCGGAGTTACGACGTCCCACTAGTGGCAGCAGTGGAGGTGCAAAAGGAGTCATGGATGGCCCCCTTCTTCGACTATTTGCAGCACGGAAAGCTCCCGGAAGACAAGGCACTGGCACGGAAAATCCGACAGAAGGCACCGCACTACACCATAGTTGATGGAACCCTGCTCAGACAAGGATATCTCCAACCATGGTTAAGGTGCGTAGACTCGGATGAGGCAGCTCGGATTGTGAAGGAGATGCACGAAGGACCGAACGGTAGCCACCAGGGAGCCCGGACCATAGCGAGAAAGATAATGTGCACAGGCTACTACTGGCCGACCCTGTTCGAAGAGGCACAGAAGTACGTCCGCTCCTGTGTGCAGTGCCAAAGGTTTGCTCCGCTCATTCATGTTCCGCAAGAAGAAAGGGTCGGGATCACCGGCTCGTGGCCTTTTGATAGATGGGGCATCGATCTGGTCGGACCCTTCCCCTCCGCTCCGGGAGGATTCAAGTACCTGATAGTAGCAATCGACTACTTCAGCAAATGGGTTGAGGCCGAACCTCTCACAAACATCCGTGGCAGCACTTGCGTTAAGTTTTGTTGGAAGAACATCATCTGCCGCTACGGAATCCCCAAGTACATCGTCACGGATAACGTAGCTCAGTTTGAGAATGACCCGTTTCGATCTTGGTGTAAGGAGTACGGAATTACGCAGCGACTCACATCGGTTTACCACCCGCAGGCCAACGGTCAAGTGGAAGTTACCAACCGGACAGTGGTGAACGGATTGAAGACTCGTTTGCAGGGGGCACGAGGAAACTGGGTCGATGAGCTGCCAAGCGTTCTTTGGGCATACAGGACGACCGAAGGATCCGCCACGGGCCAGTCGCCGTACAGTTTGGTATACGGGGCGGAGGCAGTCATACCAGCTGAAGTGGGAGTCCCCAGTCTCCGGACCCTAACTTGGGATGAAGACCAAGCCGGACGGAGCTCTCCGCTCGGATCAAGCAGGCTGCTGGATTTGGACCTCCTGGAGGAAAAACGAGAGCAGGCAGCGCTGCATGAGGCCAAGGTGAAGGAGCGGATGAAGCATTACCACGACAAGCGTGTCAGGAAGGAATCATTCGTCCCCGGAGATTGGGTGATGAGGAGGAATGATAAAAGTCTGAAGGAGGCCACTGGCAAACTGGCACCAAACTGGGAAGGTCCGTACCAAGTCACAGCCTCATATCCGGGTGGGAGTTATGAGCTGGCGGATCAGTCCGGACGTGCAATCCCCAGAAGGTGGAACATCATCAACTTGCGAAGGTTTTACGGAGCATCCTGAGTAGGTATGCTTTCCGATAGAGTTCTTTAAACTGTCTTTTCTTTTCAACAAGTATGTAGTTCCGGGTCCTCTGGCTAGGGTTGAGCCTAGGATTCCGTTCCGACCTATTTACTATGTACTTGGCTCCGGCCGCATTTAGACAAAGGGTATGTCTAGCCGGAGTACGATTATTTGAATGAAGAGTTGTTAAATTTTATACTTGTTCAATTTTACTATGTACTATTTTTCAATTCCGCACAATTAGAATCCTCCGGATCGTTTGGACAAACGGACGGAGTGAGCAAAGTCGAACAAATAAAGTCCTCCGAAGTGTTTGAATAAACCAACGGAGGTGAGCAAAACAAAAGGATAAAACGGTTTGATCAGACAACAAGGAAAAGCGCTTGAATAAGCTATCTCGACATACAAAGAAATTACATTTGAATAAATGATACATTGGTACAATCTGCTACGTCCGGACGGACGCAGAAACAAAAGAAAAATAAAACTTATCTATTCGGCCACGGTATATCCCAATCGATAGGAGGAGAGGTGGGCTCCGGATAGGAGGTTCCGGAGTAGGAGGTAACATAGCTCCGTTCTCTGGAGATGGAGGCCTTGCGTCTTGAACCCTTTCCTGATTCAGGGCAGTAGGAGTCTGCTCTGGAGTGTTGTCCTCAAGATCGTGGACCTCATTCTCACTGCTTTGAGCCACTGGTCCTCGATACGGAAAGGGAGGGATAGGCGGAAGTTCCGATGGACCAGCTCCATCCGGATCAGAGCCAAAGATCTCGTCCGAATCAGAATCGGAGAACTGCATGGTCTCCTTTGTAACTTTGGCTTTCCCTTTTCCCTTGACCGGAGGCCCAGCTCGAGACGGACGGAAGGGATTCTGGCTCGGATATCGCGAAGGAGAGCGAATCCGAACGGGGACTTGGGGACGGCGAGCTGGTTGGATACTTCTTCCCCTTCCCCTTCCCCTGGCCGCCTGTTGGGCACCCCTCCCCCTTCCCCGTGCTGCCTGCTTCGCCATTCGGTTAAGGACGCAGTTGAGGCCTCGACTGTTCCCGCCACGAGAATTCTGACTCGCCCGGACACGAGTATTCTGGACCCCCCGGAGACGAGCCTGACGTCGCCTCGCCAATTCGGCTAGTTCCCTAATGATAAAGGGACGGATGATGGAGGCATCTTGACAGAGCCGCTCTACGCGACGGGCAGACTCTTCCGGATCGACGGAAACCTGGATGCCAGTATACCTTTCGAAGGTGAAGTCTATCGCCACCTGGCTCGGAATCAGGGTCAGCGAGGGAGGGAGAGTACTGCCAGCATGCATCCGCTTCCACCATTCAACGGCCTCCTCGAACGCAGGACGATACGGAGACTCCCGATCGTTCCACCCCAGCTTAAACATCCGGACGATCAAAGCACTGACGTCACGAGGGAAGTTGCGGTATATGGTCGGAGTGACGAGTCCGAGGCGGAGTCCGGTCAGATGGTATGAGAGCTGCAGGGTCATCAGATTCTCCCGGAGGACCATCACCCGGCCGGCAAGCACTTGATTTTCTTCTTCCAGCTTCAGATAATCTCGTTGAAAATCCGTCCGGCTGGCCAGCCACTTCAACTTCTCGGCATAGAACGGAAGCAAGGACCAGACTAAATCAAACTCGGTTTTCAGCTTGGCCTTGTAGTCTTCATGCTCCGCTTGCAGCATGGAGATCGTCTCGTCCGCATCACTGGTCGCGCTGATCCGCTCGCGAGCAAAATCCCGACACTGGGACAGGGTGCCGAACTCCTCTGATATCTCTCGGAGGCAAGCGGCCAAGGTTGGGATATCCTGAAACTCTTCCATTAGGGACTCCATTCCGGATCGGACGAAGAGCTCGCGGGTTCGCTCCCCATCCATCGTCCATCCGGAAAGTTCCGCCTCCAACTCCGCGCATCTAGGACACGGAGGGCTCGTAGAATGAGAGCTGGCTGGAGAACGATGGTCACGTAAGTCACCAGTCCGGAGAACCGGATTCAGACCTCGGGGCTGCGGACAAGTAAAAACGCAATGAATACGAGAAAATAAAACACAAGTATGGGAGGAATGAAAGACTCGTTTTATAAAAGGGTAGAAAGATTACATCATCCGGAGGGTTGTCATCCCCATCCGAGTCCTCGCTATTGTCCTTCCTACACTAAACAATAAAAGATCAGACCTATCCGGATGAAAGCTATTACACAGAAATTAAAAGCTAAGGAGTGCGCTCTACATCAGAGTCCTCGCTGCGGTTATTGTCGTCATGACCGCCATCTCCTTCCTCATCGTCCCCGGACCGGGCATCGTCGCCATCACCCTCATTGGCGTCCGGAGATCCGTACAGCTGAAGAACTTCCATGTACTTGGCCTTGACAGGAGACTCCGGTTTGGTCCTTTCCGGGACGGGGGGCACCTCGACTTGCAAGTTCACCAACCCATCGTTGAAGGCACGGACTGACTCAGCCGACACCGAGGCTGGACTCTCTTCCGGGCGGGCTTCAAACACCGATAGCACGGAGGGCTGCATCTTCTCGACCCCTCCGCGGTAAAACCGGTCCAGATCATGGTTGTATCGGGCCTGGGCGTCCGGATGATAGTAGAACTTGGTGAACGCCTCCCTTCGGACCTCCGGAACCCAGCCTCGCATCTTCCTGTAGACTTGGTGGGCTGCAAGCTTGTTGGATTCGAGGCAAAGACCTTGCAGGTTCTTCTCGAACGCTTCGCTTTGAAGTACCTTATCCGCGAAGGCAACACACAGATCACGCTGCGCGCCCGGAGAGGAAAGGTCCTCCAGCTCTCGGACCCGGACCTCCGCTCTGGTCGCCCGGGCCTCGGCCTCAGCTGCCCGGGCCTCTGCAGCAGCCAGCTCACGGGTCAGGTTCCCCCTTGTCCGCTCCAGCCCACTTATCTTCTGAGATAACTGGGTATGCATGGCGTGATAAGCCTTGTTGATGGCCGCAGAAACACCCGGAGCAGCGATAAGGTAAGCAGCAAAGTCCTACAAAGAGTTAAATTAGACAAACCATCCACTAAATGGACAAACGATAAACAACAAACAAGGTTCTACCTGGCTGGTCCGGCCAGAAGCGTAGCTACTGTCCGGAGTGTCCTTTTTCGCGGAGAGGTCCGGAATCTCCACCTGCTGGACGATCTGCTCCGTGGACGAATGCTGGCCCGTTTCGGTCCGCCCAGTTGTCTCGGTTTCACGGTGCTGGGACGGAATCCTCCTCCTCGGCTTCTTTGACAGCGGGAGGTCATCTTCCTCATCGGTGGACGGAGGATCCTCAAGGATGATGGCAGCGGCTCGATTGACAGCCCCGCCGCCCGAAACGGAGGACTGTTTCACGGACGCAACCGCGATATTCCTCAAGGCCTCCGCCTTGGCCTTCTCTTCCGCGATCAGCGCCAACTGGCGCTTCCGCTTCCTCTCCTTGTCCTTCTCTGCTTCTTCAGTAGTTGGGGTTTTCATGCCGGTCCCCGAACCGGTTGCCGACTTCTCCTTGTCTGCGGTTTTTGTAGTTTTTTGTCCGGGCGGAGGATTTCCGCCCGTGTTCTTGTTCTTGTTGGATCCGGACTGAGGGTCCACACCCGCCTCGATCTCAGGATACACTGCAAGCAAACAGAAGGGGATAAGCGACAAGAAGCGTAAAGCAAGGAGTAAAAAGAACAGAAACTCACAAGAAGTATCCCGGGGAAAGTAGTAGCGGCACTGGGTATAAACGGCCTCCTCAAACGCCATCAGTGGGAAGATGTACTTCCCGTTGATCCAAAACTTGTTCAGATCAATCTGATTGTGGCTCAGTTTGTTGATGTCCGCCACGTCAACCCCGTCCGGACGGAACACCTCCTTGTCTTCCTTCCCCCTCTTGTCATTCCATACGGGGCACGGGTACTTGTCCAGGTTGAAGATGAAGTAGTTCTTCTGCCAGTTTGCATAGTAGTCGTGACGACCCTTGCTGCAGTCCTTCACCCCTTTCCGCTTCTGAAAGGTGAAGACCTTCTCGTCCTTTGTGGCATCCAAATGGTAAAAGGACCGGAACAAGTCGAGGGACGGAGTTATGTCACACCGGTAGCAGTTCAACAGGAAGGCCCGGACGACGGCGATGCAGTTGGGCTGAAGCTGAGCGGGGGAGATCTGATAATGCTCAAAGATGTCCAGAAATAACTGAGGAAGGGGGAAAGTAATCCCATAGAAGAAATGGCTCCGGGGGATGGCCGCGACCGCGGTATGATCCCCGTCGAACGGCGTCAGACGGGAGTCGACAGAAAGGGGAACCACCATAGCTCGAACCAGCTCTTTAACAGTGGGATTAATGTTGACGACTTCGCCGGCCTTTGGATCATCGACCTCCGGCTCAGGGTTAATCTCTATCGTGACGTCGACACCCTCAGCAGACATTATGATTGAAGAAAGAAAAGGGATGAGAAAAAAGAAGAAGTATTTTGAAGAAACAATTCACTGAGTAGCAGAGATATCGCAGCAGAGTGAAAAGCAAGAGAAGGAAAAAGTGAAAAACGAAAATGATGGAAACAACTCACTATTTATAGACATAAAACTGATAAAGGAGGGGAGCGAGTCCCGAGGCGACATGATTGCTCTCTGAAAAAAAGAGAAGGAATTTATTTGGAAAAGGGAAAGCAAAACTTTTTTGAATTGACAGCGCATTTATGGCGCAGCAAGCACGCATCATTAATACGCCTTAAAGGCACGCGCACAAGAAGTACAAATGGCAAGTGCGTACCCAGACGCGCCTGGGCAGGTATTGGGCTCCCGGGACGGACTGCATACCTCCGCCCGGATCCGACAAAGAAAAGGAAAGCGTTCATGATGAGACACGGGATCCCTCCTCCGGATCGCTCTTTCGGCCGGATCCCATGTCTCGGGGGGCTAGTGGTGATATGGGCTCTGGCCCATATCTAGGCTACGGCCCAGAGTGTAGTCCGGTCCATATCTACCTCTGGGTTGGAGGCTGACCGCTCACAACTATAAATACAGCTTTGGACTTGTGGAGAAAGGTATGTTCTATCAGATAAAAACTCTCTCAATATATCCTTATTCTCTCTCCTATTCAAAGGCCCCTCTTTCATCATCACGCCGGAGTAGCTATCCTTGGGATACTCCGGGGCGTTGTTTTGCAGGACTTTAGGTGAGAGCGCGCGGAGCACGGACAAAGCCTCATCCGGGCCGGAGACCCGTCATCGATCCGGACCGGGACTGGAAGCTGGTAGCATCAATAACATAGCAGTTAAATGGGTTCATTTTTGCAACTTACCAGACGGCGGATGAGTGGATCGTCGGTGATTGTTAAAGCCTCTTCTCCAAGCCTCCTGGTGAAGGAATAAACTGTGGATTGAAAATATTATATGTAAGCCAGTCAGCTTAAACAATATTCACATATACCACACAAAACCGAAACATAATCTACGCGATGAATAAATTACATAAACTCGAATGGCTTTGCGGTAATTAATATATATATATATATATATATAAATCAATATATATACATGTATCATAACTTATGCACTTGTTGAGTACATCATTTATAATCATACGAGTTTAATATACAAATGAATAGTGATGAATATGGAAGCATTTGTTTAACTAAATCATTTCGGGTATTTAATAAAACACAAGGTGGTATCGAGCATATTTAATTGAAAGGCTGATCTTGTAAAAGTGTAAAATTTTAGGTTTATATCCTAGTTGAGTATGTCATTTAAAATGATACGAACATTCATAAAGTTAAGATTAATGATGTGTATGGAAGCAATTGTTTAACTAGATCATTTCGGGTATTTAATAAAACACAAGGTGGTATCGAGCATGTTTAAGTAAAAGGCTGATCTTGTAAAAGAGTAAAATTTTAGGTTTAGAGTTATTACCGCTGGGGCTTATTGTTGGTAAAGGCCGCAGAGGACGCAATTCAGAACCGTTTGACTGGTACACAAACATGTCCATCGCCGGGCATTCCATGTGCCAATACCAGTGCGCTCCTAAGACCACCATGCTTCCCTCAACATCTGACAGTAAGCAACCCACCCGTCGTCGTCCACAAGATAGTGTCCACCGGTGCGATGCCTCCTGCATTTGACATTAACCAGGAGTTGATGATCCGTCCCCGGGTTGAGATAATAGAGTCTTTTGCCTGATTCAAATTTCATGCAGCCAAAATCGGAGCGCGGACGACCTGAAATTTGAAGATGAAGTAATGATGAACTATAAAAGGAAAATGAGACCATAATTAGTTTAATATAATATAATTACAATCAAACACAATTAGAATATGATTCTTTTAAATCTTCATAAATATATAATATAGTTTAATTGTATATATTTTCTTCAAATCTCGATTCATTATAATTTCTTGTAATAATATTTTCTTAAATATAATAGTAATCATATATCAATCACATATAGGAATAGATTTATTTACTTTACTTTTTTGAACAAATAAGGTAGTTTAATTTCATTATATTTAATAATGCGATATTATATAAAAACATTGATTTACAATATTAAAATTTGAGTCAAATTATTAGTAGCCTTTTATTAACACTTATATATATATGCAGATGTTATGAACTATATTTCAAATTTTATAAATCAATTTTATATGCTTATCTACCAATACTTGTCTTTAATGTTTTGTTTTTTGACATTTCAATGAATAATCGTATTTTATATTATTTTAATAGTTAATTCAAAATTGATAGTTCCGGCCCCCCTCATATACAATTCCTAGCTCCGCCCCTGGTCGTTTGTGTGATTGATTCAAAATAATTATCAGAAAGGTTAAGCTAAGACTCATACCAGACGGAGTAGATCATTGGGATGTGTGATGCAGGTGAGGTAATGGACTCTTGAATGCGTGGACCTTCTCCGGTCGTTCGTCTCCCCACCCTCCTCGTTGTATGCCCGGACGATTATATCAGTGTTCGACTGAGATTCGAACTCCAGATAAGCCACCGCCTCCATTCCGAGGTGGTTGAGGAGAGCAGCCGAGGATGGCGGGAGAATTTCGTTCGTGCAGGTGAGGGGAAGTAGAATCTCATCGACTGGCGTGTAGAAAACGGCCACGGTGGGAATGAAACCGCGGTCTAGATTTGCAAAGTAGTAGTTAGGAAGGAGGAGTGTACGAATAGGATCGGCGGGAGATGCGTGCACGATCCTAAAGCTATCCATATTTTGGATAGAGAATATGAGATCAAACAGCCTATTTGCTTAGTTTGTGTTGTGTGGCAGAATGCGTCGGAATTTCTCTGGTTTTGTAGAGAAAGGATGAAGGCAATGGAGTTTTGATTTGTGTGCGTCATAAATCGTTTTGATTAAAGAGACACTCCCTTTAATTTCCCTGTAAACGAGTTTGAATCCCTTTAATTTCCCTGTAAACGAGTTTGAATTTTTCTCTGGTTTTTGGACCTGTCAAGTTGGTGAAATTAATTTAATTGAGGTTAATTTAATTAAATTGAGATTTGTTCAGTTTAACTGAGATTAATTTAAATGAACTGAGATTTTTCCGGTTGAACTGAGATTAATTTAACTGAATTTGAGATTAATTTAACTGAAAAGAGAATATTATGCATAAAATAAGGGCCTGTTTGACCGAAATTATGTCATGTTGAACTGAATTTTACTAAAGTGAAAATTAATAACTAATAACAGAATCAGCATGTCTAATTTTACTTGAATTTGTTCAAAATATATTTTCACTAAATTGAACTTAACTGAATTGAATTGAACTGAACTACTGATAAGGTCCACAAAATAGGGCCTAAGGGGTGGTTTGCTTGAGTTTATTTCTTACTAAGCTGAGCTGAGCTAAGCTGAGCTGAACTAAACTGAACTGAACTGAAGTGAAAATTAGTGAATTGAAAAATAGAATTTATATGTCTAAATTCACCTGAATTGAATCAATATATATATTTTTACTAAATTGAATTGAATTGAACTAAACTGAATCAAACTGAATTGAATTGAACTGGACTGAATTGAACTTAAGTGGAAGTTAATGTATTAAAAATAGAATCAGTATGTCTAAATTTACTTGAATTTTATCAAATTATGTTTTGATTGAACTCAACTGAACTGAATTGAGTTGGACTTAATTGAACTGAAGTAAAATATTAATGTATTGAAAAATAAAATCAGTATGTCTAAATTTACCTGAATTTTATCAAATTATATTTTGATTGAATTGAAGTGAAATGAATTGAATTAAACTGGGATGAGTTGAATTGAATTGAACTGGACCGAACTGTTCTTATTAACTACGGCAAACATCCCTAAATCGTTATGTTTTGTATCCAATTGAAATAAAGTTAAAGTAATTATTTTATTGAATCAAATTAATCTCAGTTTATTCCAGTTGAACTGAGATTGATTTAACTGAACTGAGATTATTTTAATTGAACTGAGATTTATATATTTAGTTTAACTGAGATTAATTTAACTGAACTGAGATTAATTTAACTTAAAATATTTTTCAATAATCTGAACTTGACCCTAAACATCAGTAGTTTAAATGTATTGACTAAATCAATACACCAATGCATCAAATTTTTATCGAAATATTAAAAAATTGGATAAACATTCATTGTAACTCAAAATAAATATCTTATTATTATAAAAAGTTCGTATATTATTACTACAACAAACTAAAAAATGTTTTTTGATACCATATGCATCCCAGTTTCTCGACCTTCATGAAGGACTACCCTATTCAACAAGCCTTTAACTACAATAAACCTTATCGGTTTTTACAGCTTTGTACTGTCACATTACAATGCCTCTGAATACCAAAAAATTGATCGAGTTCAACTGAATCTTGCATTCTTAGGAAATAATTCTTCATTTTGTACAGCAAATTTCAATTAAAACCTGTTCATATGAATCGATACTCATGATTGTATATCACGATCCGACAATAAGCATTAGTAGTGAAGCCTGTAAGGCATACTATGTTTTTAACGACTTAAGTGCCAAACTACCTAAGCATTTACTAATTATTTACGGTATCCTATGACTATGCTACGAAATACCTACAATTTGAATCACTCTGTCTTAGTCTTAGTCTGTTTACACAATACTTAACGACATAAGTGCCAACAACTACCTTAGCAATTGCTAAATTAGTACGGCATCCTATAACTATGCTTCGAAATACCTACAATTTGAGTCAATTTGTGTTATTCATTTAAAAATTGGATATATAGTCAATATAACTCAAAATAAATAACATGTTATTATAAAAATTATGTATATGAAGAAGTTGTGGATGAATAGAATTATATGTATGTAGAATTGCTAAACTATAAAATCTGTTGGATTGAGTGAAAAATATTATAGAGATTATCCTTTTTTTCTATATTCTACAAAACAATTTAGCAAATTTCATTGACTTCATTAAGGACAACCCCTATTCAACATGCTTTATCTTTAAATAATGATGTAAAACATATGTAAAGCATGATACAAGTTAGTTGTAATCACACTTACTTTATTTAGGGGGAAACAAAAAGAAAATAAGATGCAGAAGTCTAGAATTGAATTAGGAACCTTATGTATGTGGACCTTTGCCTCTACCACTACACAACTCCTATTCAACTGATTCTTTTACTTTTTACATCTAAATATAAGCAAAAGAGACAGCGATGTCACCCTACCCACCACCCATACCCTAAACCCTAAACCCATGTCAAATGGGTTTGGTGGGTCAAAGGGTCTCCGAAATATGTTACCGAAACACGCCAAAATGAGTCTACACCACCGGTGTATGGGTCGGGTGCCAGAACCAATTTCATCTGAGTTTCTCGACATTGGAAAATAAAAATTAGTACTTACTTCTGCATGATACCCTCTCTTCTGTAAACATTAGTGCCAGAACGTTGCTTCCTAAACATCAAATAAATGTCCGGGGGTTCTTAATCGACATTCTTAATCGATACTCCTTGATTTTGGCGACAAACTAGTCATTCACACACTGTTCACATTATCCGGTACTCTGGATTATATGTCGAACCAGGGAGATAAGCATTAGTAGCGAGGTCAGTAACGTATCATGTGTTCTCAATGAGTTTGGTCCTACACTACACTAGAATATGTCTGGAATTCGTGTAGTTGAGTGGTAGTTACTCAACTACACAAATTCAAGTTCAAACAGGTTCCAACAATATTTACATAAAATTGATCACCAACTCTATCACCCACCCTAGCAATAAATGAATCGAGTCAAGACCGAATAGGGTTTGCTAAAACTCGACTCGATAAATATTTTTCGAGCTCAAACTTGAGATCGAGCTCATTCGAACATAAAAAATTATGGTCATGACTCGAGTCATTAACATTTTGTGAGCTCGAGTCCAACTCGCGAGCTTAACGAAATTTGAGTTCGAATTCAAGCCAAGTGAGCTCGTTTAACTCAAAAACCTCGTTTTCAAACCAATTTAAGTAATATAGCTAAATAAATTCTAATAAAATAAAATACAACCATTAAAAATTCCATACACACATGAAATGTATTCATTTATTTAATGGTTCGCGTGTATCCAGATTATACACAAGATGTATTACAGTCATACATACCCTAATACTTAATTGGACTATTTATGTTTTAAATTATTACCAAAGAAACCCCTATATTAACTATATATTTAATTATGTATTTGATAAATAAGATCGTCGAGCTTATCGAAATAAAATTTAAAAGCTCAGACTCGACTCGTTACATATTTGAACGAGTTTGACCTCGACATCGAGTTTGGTCAACCCGAGCTAGAGACCGAGCTTTGACCGAGCTTCTCAACATTTTGTCACGAACGACTCAACTCATTTACACCCCTAGTAGCAAAATAGTATGGAATCATCTGTATGTTCTTATTAGCTGGTGTGTATAAGTCGCAAAAACCCACCACTGTGTGAATTAATTAATAGAAGTATTATACTATCAGGCTCTAATATAAACTTAGTTTATTGTAATGGAATATAAATAATAAATCTTCATTTGAACCAATTATGATATGGAAATATTCAATAAATTTAGATAAGTAAATTCAATTTTGTTAATAAACTAACCTATCATCATCGAAATAAAGACACTAATCTCCTGACACCAAAATATTATTAATTTGAAATAATCAATAAATTGCATACACATATAGTACCAAAAAATATTCATACTAAATAATAGTGATAAAAATTGGAGCAAACAATTAAATCAATTATTTTATTGCAATAATGCTGTTGTTGCCTCGTTTTTGATTTTCATTGACTCTTTGGGGATTTCAAAAGGTAGAATGTGGGGGGTTGACACTGTAAGGGATAGAAATGGTTTGACAGATGAAGGGATAAATAAACCTCTTCAGATCTGATCCACACTTTCGATTTCTAAGCTATTAATCTGTAAATTTATCAATTCCCATCATGGATCTATCATATTTCTACACACTTCCCACGGATTTGATTTCACAAATTTGTATCCGAGTCTGGTTCCATGAAATTATTGATCGGTACTTTATTGGAGATTCTCCAAACTCAACTATGCAATGGCTTGAAAAAGCTTCCAGATCTGGGCATTTCGACTCCACTTATGCCCTAGCTATGCTCTCAATCCTCAATGGTGATTCTCATACGGGGGTGGATTTGATGAGAGACATGAAGAGGACTAACAAGAGGGCGATAAAGATTGCCCGGAAAAACCTCGCAGATTCAACTCGAACATGGGGGATTCGGAATCCCAACCTTGTTGCCCACTGGAATGGAGATCGTCGGATTTGCTGCAGTCTTCATCTGGAACTGAACTGCGAGATTAGGTACGATCGCTGGGATTGTATTGAGCCTTGTGATATAGACTGTGATGCATGTTCGTGTGATCAAGAAATGCTACGTGTATTTGGTACATATTGCGTCAGATGATTGCAGGCGGTCGGAGTACGGGCTGATCCTTCTCTGCATTTTTTGCTCATTTCAGACGGAATTCTTTGTGGGACGGCATAGTTGGCTGGAGTCCGGCGGGTAGAGTACCGGTTTGGTTGACAATTATAATAAATAAACACTTTTGTATTATTTTATTCAGGTCCCTAGCCTAGCTATGAATACAGTTAATTCATGACAGCTTTGGTTTTTATTTTAAATTTAGGGGCATGCTAGATGTAGTCCGTATTTTGCTTATTTTGCAGTCCAAAATAAAAATACGTCTTCGATATATACGATATGGTCAATAATTATATATATCAGACATATGCATCATATACACTAATTCTATTGCATACTTCGCAGGGCATTTATTATTATTCTTGTAACCAGCCTTGCAGATATATTATACAAGGAATGTTATCAAAATATGCCTATTAAAACAGTGAAAACAACAACTTCATTTTCAAACATAATGAAAGGTACAAAAATTGAACAATATCGGAACGTTTTTTTATTATTCTTGTAACCTGCCTTGCGAATATGTTAAACAATGAAAATTATCAAAACATGCCTTATAAAATAGTGAAAACAACAACTTCATCTTCAAATTAATGAAAGGTACAAAAATTGAACAATATTGGAATGTTATTGTTAAGTACAAAAATTAGGTACTTGTTTTGGGAGATTGGTAAGGTATACTTTGAGCTAGACATACTCTAAAATTTAATGTTGTCATTGATTCTTATTATTTTTCTATTCATTTTTTCAATTTATACTTATGAAAAATATAAATTTGTAAATAAAATTAAGGCCTTGTGTGTTTGAGTTTATAAATAGAGTAGTACAATCTAATTAAATTCAGTTTAATTAATTTCATTTCAGTTCAGTAAAATATAATTTAATCAATGCAAGTAAATTTAGACTTTCTCATTCTACTTTTCAATACATAAATTTAACTTCAATTCGGTGCAATTCAGTAAAATATAATTTGATCAAATTCAAGTAAATTTAGACATTCTAATTCTAATTTTCAATAGATAAATTTCACTTCATTTCTGTGCAATTCAGTTCAAATCAGTAAGAAATATGCTCCAATCAATAAGAATCAGTAAGGAAATAAGAAGTGATTTTAAAATTCCACATATCATCACTTTGATAGGAACTCAACAATGGTATATCTTAAGTTCCACACATCATTAATTAATAATAACAAAATTAAACCTTTAAAATGTTCCACATTAAATTAGGTAGTGCTCCTATTAAGGAGTGCTAAAAATCAACAATGGTAAAAAATGAATAAGGAGCACTCCTTAAAAGAAAAGTTGTGTTAAGGAGCTCCATTGGAGATTTCAAGAGTAAGGAGCAAACTCAACAATTGTATGATTTTTAAAATTAACAAATTGAAGATAAGTTAAGATAACTAGTACCATAAGAATGTGACTTACTACATAAGAATGTAATATATATGAATATATTTATACCTAAAATAGGACAAAAACTGAATATATTTATTCATTTTCCTTATTAATATCAACAATTATAGAAATTATTTTTGAATAGATGATGGGACTGCCTGCTAAGCAGTCAGCTAACTGAGTTTAAACACTTTATTTTTTAATGAAATTTTGTAAACATTTTATACTAAATAAAGATTATAAAAAATTAATAAACCTTGTGTGTGATGTTTTCTGAACTTACACTAATATGGTAATAGTATACAATTATGTTCGCTATTTTTTATGCCCTATTTTGGTACCTCCCACAAGGGAAATTACACTTTATTATTCTAGAGGACTTGAATTGAAGATAATTAAACTGATTTAGTTATTCTAAAAATAAACTAATTTAGTTATTTTGAAAATAAACTGATTTTGGACGTGGACCATTACAGACGTGGTAATTGGACGGTAAAACTGACTTTACACCAGAGTTGAAAATAAATTAACTTAATTACTTGATTTACAGACTAGGGTCAAATATTATAATACCAGAATTAGTAAATCGAGGACCTCATTAAAGACCTATCACATGCTTTCATCCTCCTTCCAATGTACATTAAAATAGCATTTACACAAAGTACCTACATCAAACTCTGTGTCTGTTAACAAAAAAAAAACTCCCTGTCTTCCCACCTTCATTCTCCATCTCCCATTTCACCTCTTGTTTTTCCATACATTCATAAGATATCTTTTGGATTTTACTGAACAGGTCCAACAACGCTTGCAAAATCCTTTACCGCTAATAACAAACATACAGAAACGTAAACATTTTTCAAATGTATCTTACACAAAACATCACATGACAAAATATTCTTGTTCATATAATTTGATGAACCTTGGGAAATATATTATAATGTGCAGCACAGGTAATTTCCTGGCTGAACTGACTTGTCAAATGCTAATATAATGCTTCAATCTGATATACTAACACGAACATTTAAACATATCCAACTGCACCTACTGGAAGCACCCGGTCCCCGAATTCATTTGAAATGTGGGCTTGCTGCGCTTTCCTCGCACATGAGGATTATCTGCCGCCCACACCATCTGCAGTTAAATAACATAGGGTCTATTAGATCTATATACCGCGGTGGTTCCTGCAACTAACATCTAAAACTTTTGCTTCTACTTACCTTAACTAGAGTACGTGGACTGAACTCTTGCACAATATCTGCCACCTTTTGCTTCGCTTTTGCTTTCCGCAGGCCAATGATTTCAGCATTGCTCTTTTTCCTTTTCTGCGGTGTCTTACCACGACCTCTTTTGTCAACGGGGTCCTTCACGTCAGTTTCACCGACCACAGTTAGGCCAATTGGCCTTGTTGTGCTTCCAGACGGTTCCAGCCTTGTATACACCTTTCCAACAGTGCCCCTCTCAAAAGTCCCTATACCATCGGGTAGCCCGATCTTGTCGTATAACTTATCCTTGATTTTGGTGATAAACCCAACAAGCTCCTTATGCATTTCCTCATCATGCATTACCATAGCACTCAACCCCTCGCACAATCTCTTCATCTCTTGGAATCTCTGTGCATGCAGGGAAGCCTGGCCCATGACTGCCGCATCTGGATAAATGTGTGTAGTATATAGCCGTGGAATTCCCTTCATCGACCTCTCCAAAACATACTTGTCTGGAACGGTGTGTGTATCCTCCAAAACATACCTGAGGGCGTGCGAGCACAAGATGCCACAGAACTCAAAGTTTCGGCACTCACAATGAACATGCTCGGACTGTTTGACAAACACCACTCAGTGTTTGCTCTTCTGAGTCCACCCAACCCTAAAGGTCTTGGACTCCACTTCATACACCACTTCTGTTTCATTCTCACTTTTCTTTGTCGCAACATTTCCTGCCATATCAATCAGCTCATCGTGAAGCTCTAAGAACTTTGGTCGAGTGTACAGCCTCTCAAAAATAGCCTCAAACGCATGTCGTGATGTCACGACGGAATGCCTTTCCCTCCCATTCACAATAGACCTCTCTTCCTTGGCATTACGTCGGAAAATTCCCTTGGCATACTGCTCAACAAACTAGGTCAGGTCTGTGTTCTTATTCACGTATTTTTTGAAGTAGTGATGCATCCCCTCGCTTCTCTGAGTGCTCGACATCCCAGCCCAGAAATCGGCTTTGAAATATACAGGGCACCACTTACTCCTCTCACTGAACAATCTCTTCACCCAAAGAACTTCACCAATACCGAATTTTTCAGCCCATATTTTCTAGCGATCTTCAAACTCGTCGACTGAGAAGGAATCATGCAAAACTTCCTGCAACATCCGGTGAATTTCATCCCACACATTCCTCTTGCTTAAATGACTGTGGCAGTTCTGCATCACATGCCACAGGCACCACCTAGTGGCCTCAGGAAACACAATCTTGATTGCTAAGCCTGAAAAATGAAGGAAATTTCATACGTGTGCTTACAAGGTCAATGATGCGATGAGTACACTTCATCAGGAACCTGCTGATTTAATCATACTGCAAAAAATCACATCCTTACGCATATATATTTTCATTACTTTAATCACACACATGATCACATCCCACTAAGTCACAGTTGCTATTATATTCAACAAATCATAAATTCTACCTCAAACTACTCTTTTTTAATACATTGATAATTAAAACATGTACAGTAAATATAGCAGAACAACAGAAGTTAGGTCACTCCGTTCTTAGCCAATACATAGTTCACCCTCCACCGTAAGGCAATTAACCATCACTGGAAGTATCACCGGGTTACAGCTACACAAAAATATCACCTTTCTCGTTAAAATCCTAAGGACTTCTAAAATCAAGGACTGAAGAGCTCAGACTTATTAAACTCTGTAATCAGTTTAAAGTATAATTCTCCCCATTATTTAATACCATACTTGAAATTAATCCCATTATTTAATACCATACTTGGATTGGCACGTAGCCTCATTAAATGCATCTGGACCTTAAAAACTAGAGACATTGTTAACTGGTGAGTACCAAACCTGTCAACAAAGACCAACTGCTCTAAACATATCGCACAACAATCATGTTTAAGCTTCAATACAAGTTAATTGCTTAGAGACATAATAATTTCAAATATAAACAGATACATACAGATTGGAGCGGCTTGATCGGTCAATATGCGCAATGGAGCCTTCCCACCCATGCACTTCTTCCATGTCTCGAACAGCCAAACGAAAGTCTCTGTTGTCTCGTTTGCAAGCAATGCACAGCCGAATAAAATTGTCCTCCCAAAATTATTAGTGCCGACAAACACCGCAAAAGGCATTAGGTATCTATTGGATAAAAAGGTTGTGTCAAACGATACAACTTCACCGAACTCCATGAAAGCCTGAATGCATCTGCTATCTGCCCAAAAAACACTCTTCAGCCTCCCATCTTTGGTCTTTTCATAATCATAAAGAAATCCGGGACTAAGTAGTCTCATTTCCCTGAAATTAGCCTCCATGGATGCAAAATCACCATCCTTCAGTGGTTTCCGCTTGCTCAGCTGTAGGAAATTTATTAGATATAGCTCAGTGAAGGGAACGTTGTGGATTATACTTTTATCAGTCACAAACATATCATATATGGTTGTAGCTTTTACACCAGCTTTTTGCAGCTCCAAAATCTTCATCTGGTCAGGAGGTGAAATGATGCGGTACCTAGGCAGATAGTTAGAGTAACACTCTTCAAGATCATGATTGTGCCCCAGCCCATACACACTACTAATTCTCCATGGGCTCCCAATCCTAGGATTTCTCCTAGCTGTCACATTATACAGGCATTCAGTCTTACATGACTCACTAGAGCGCTCTAGGTTTGAGTTTCTTGGTGTATGCTTACCTGCCTTGCGACATGTCATCCTTATGCGGTAATTATTGACATATGCACTGAACAACACATCATCAATAATGTGCATCTGTGGGGGCGAAGATTTTCTGGAGCATCGAGGGTCTCTATCACTTCCGGATATCCTTGCACCAAAACCCATTGAGTGAGCATAATGATGGACATATGCAATGAACTCTTCACCAAGGTCGAATAACATTCCAACTTTTGGAGGAGACACATCTCTGTTATTTTTAGCAGCTTCACCGGTCAGATCATCTACAAGAATTGTTTGATCGCCACTTATCCTAAACCTCAAACTAGTTTCGCCATCATCTTCCAAATCAATAACCTCTTCTACGCTTCCCAACAGATCGTTAACACGAACTTCATTACCAGCACCAGCTGCTTCGGCATCGCCACAAGCATCGTCATCAGCATCTGCATCACCATCATCATCAGCATCACCATCAGCATCGCCATCACCATCATCAGATGCTTCATCCAATGAAACAGCATCTTCCAAGACAACTTTTTCCGCTACACCCGATCTCTCACCATCTAAAACTCTATCTCTACTAGATGGAGTGACCTTGGGATCAAGGAAGCGAACAATAGCATCTTCTTCAGGTACCCCATCCATATCATCCGGACAGACATCTGACAACAGTCCTCAAGGTACATTAGGAGCCTCAGAGGCATGCAGATCTTCTCGGACATTCCCAATGTAGAGTACACCATCAACATCGATCATAGTATTCCCAGCATCATCAATCCCTACATATCTTCTACACGGTTGACTAGACATCACGACTACCCTGTCAGTACTGCAGTTTACACACAAAATTAAACTTTATCAAATTTTGTAGTTGTAAGCAATCCACAAAAACTTTTTGATAAAAAAGCCAATTACATAACCCCCTGAAATATATTAACTGGTTATACAAGGAATACAAAACTACAGTACTAATGAGTACAATGTTTAGCATAATTGTAGTATGGAAGAGCTGTTAAATTAAGTGTGCTTCAACCACTAGGTTTCACGAACAAGTCAGATTGAGGATCCAAAACTCCGTATAAACATATACAAAACAACAGTTAAACTTATATGTCACAACAAGAAAAACTGACAAGCACTTAAACATAAATAGTTTGGCTATACATGAACATTTTTGTTTGAAATTTATAATAGTTAGCCTTATCCAGTTCCTCCAGAGTATGGGCACAACAATTCAGTGTATAACTTAATGGAACAGAAATAGATCAACACTACAGGGTCATAACTGAATACAAATTTGACCAATATCTAAAACTAAGCACAAATCTCACCTTTATAGACAATGGGTCTTCTCCCACTACGAGTGATGGATGCTACCGGAACAACTTGAAGAAATGCGGTAAACTGCGGTCCGAATATGTTCCGGGCAGAGCAATCAAGATCGGGAGGGTTGTCCAGCTGATCTGGGATGTTTCATAGAGGATGAACAAAACTGGGAGAAAATCTGTCTAATTCTGTTCAAGTAAGGGCATTTCTGACTTTCAAAAATTAAATTCAGATAGGATGATTGTATTCCTAAAAATCAAAGTAAACTAAACAGTAAAAAAATTACACAGCAAAATAGGGGATTAAGTTGAACTAATGAAGGGTACTTCAGACATATCACTCACATAATGAATTTGTGGTTGGATCAACTGATTTGATCCGGATGGCCGAGATTGGGCCACGCGGGGGGGTTCGTCCAACCCCCAGGAGCTCTAAATGTTTTGCGTGTTATTTGGTTAAATCTCTATGGTCTTACTTTCACTATATGGTTGGTACACAAGACTTTCAATTCCAAAACTTATGGGACAGGCTCTCTTTTTATTGGTCTTTTCATTGAAAAACAAAGTTGCATAACTCCCTGTTCCACACAGTCCCCAGTATTATATGTTGGACACTTTGGAAGGCCAGAAACTCAAATATTTTTGATAATATCTCATGCACTAAATCCTCTCTGAGAAAAGCTGTTATAGATGAGATTTATCACATATATAGTGCCAGACCCTTGTTTTCAGACAATCCCTTTGATAGGGACTCATCCACTCTTGGCTTCCTTCCAGTTCACACAAGGCCTCCCCAAACCCAGATTTGTAGCCTAAAGTGGTACCCTCCAGTCTCTGGCACTAAGATAAATGTTGATGCCTCATGGCATCAACCACATTTCGCTGTTTTAGGAATTATTGCTAGGAATTGGGAAGGCAATACAGTCAAGATCAGAAATGTTTTTACTAAAGCAGATTCCCCTTTTCACTCAGAACTGCTGGCAATACACTATGCCTCTATCTTGGGATCTGAGTTACAACAACCTTTTTGTATTGAGTCTGACTGTCTTAATGTTGTAAAGGCCTCTAAAGATCCATATGGTGCACCATGGACTTGTTTTCATTTACCATTTGAGATACATTATTTCAACAATTTGATCTGTCATGCTTACAGGGAGGCTAATACCTCCTCTGATAAACTTGCCAAATTTGCTTACATGAAAAGATCATCCACTGATTATACACTGACTGATCTGCCAACTTCAATCGTTGGTTCTCTGCATCTTGATACAATTGGTACTCCATCACTGAGAGTGATCAACATATGCTACTAATTTTTTGCTACATGTGCAGATACCTTCATACAAGTTACTACCAGCTTATGTTGGAGCAGACTGAACAGCACACCCCATTCTCCAGCTACTTTGCTTTGGACTCACAGTTTTCTCTTGGTACCGTCTTGGGTTTTGCATGGCAATTCCCAAAAAGGTTTCAAGAACATAGTTGTTCAGTTCAATTTTGTAGCTATAGGGCTATCCATAGTTTTTGCCCATTTTTTATATCATTTTTATGCTATAGGACCTCTGGTCCACATTTTGTCATTCTTGTTGATGTAAACACTAGCCATTTCAATGGCATTTTCATGGTTTGGGATGCCTTATAAAAACTCCCTCACCCTAGGGTGGCTTTAATTTTTTTTAAAAAAAAGATCACGTTTTTTTAAAAACTTTTAGTAGATCAGTTAAGCTTATAAATCAACGTTCTTCTGAACAAATTAATGATATATATAATATATTAAAATGTATTTATGTATATATTCCAATTAAATTAAATTAAATTCCAATTCAATTATATTTATGTATTTATGGAATTTCAATTAAATTCCATGAGTTAAATATATTTATGTATTTTTCCGTTCAATTCAATATTTTTGTACGTCAAAACCATCCAAGTGGACGGGAGGATTATTCACGGCTTCTCAACCCTTCATTAAAACAGTAAAAAATACATGATCGGGTTTGGGTAAACCCAATGATTCACATAAAATCTTTTGGGTTTCTGTGGCATTTTGAGTGATGTGCAGAGTGATTCCAGCATATCTGTACTACTACTTCGTGTGAGGACCAGAAGAAAGGTACAAGTTACATTAGGATAATTTTAAGCGGTTGCAAGTAATTTTATGTTGGAGTCATTAGATAAATGTATCGAGTGGTTAGTAAATGATATTCATATGAAAATATGAATGTCGAGATAAATTATTAAGGTAGGATTGGTTTGGAGTTAATATACTCAAGCAAAAAAAAAGATATTACTGAACTAAATCATACCTAGACTATATATATATATAATTACTCATTAAAAAAAATTAAAAAAAAAGAAAGATAGATGGTAAATTAAATTTTTATAATACATAGAAAACCTATATGTATAGTTAAAGAAAGTGAAGTGAGGGTTAGTTGTAAAAAATAAAATAATAATAGGAAAAGAGGGAAATATATATGGGAAAATAGAATTCAATAATATAAATTAATATGGTAAAAGAAAAGGGGATGGGATCCTCTACGCAAACTATGGTGCGCAATCCGTGTGCAACATATTAAACGACGCCGTCAGGTAGTAAATTATTTCCTCGCTCGACATCTATACGTGCACTTTAATTTTAATATTTAGAATGCAATTTTAATTTTACTATTTTTTTATATTTTAATATGATTTAGGAGTATTTATCTTTATAATTTAAAATGTATTAGATACGAGTAAATATCGTTTCTAACTAAAATTTATTACTTTAATAATGATAAAATAAATTTAATTATTTTAATAGAGCCTTTGAAAATGAAAGTGAATTTTACATTTTATAAATAATATAATTGATTAAATTAAAATAATAATTATTATTAAAGAAAATATAATTTAGATACTAAGTTATAATATTTATACTAATTTTGAAAAATTAATAAACACTACAGTATTTTAAAACTTCTTAATCTAAATTATTCTGATTGGCTTTTGTAGCATGGTTAGCTATGAATTCTAAATCTTTCGCCATTGCTGGATATTAGTGATATGGTGTTTGGGTTTCTTCCGTATATAGGTTCAGTAAATATATCAAACATAGTTATTTTATCGTACAACAGTGCAGTGCCAAAAACATAAAAACAGAAATATAAACGGTGGTGCTGAGCCAAAAGAGATAGAGAAAAAGATAGTGATTAGTAATTAACCCGTGTGTATATCGATCGAAAAACAAGCGCGAATGAATGTCGAGTGAGGAAATAATTTACTTCAAAATAACTGCGTTCGTTTGGCATGTTGCGCACGGGTTGCGCACCATATTTTGCATAGAGGATCTCATCCCAAAGAAAAGGGGAGGGTCGGACAGAGGAAAATTCGGGAACAAACTATACAGAGAGTATGGTTTCAGGAACTTGGAACAGAGAGTAAGATTTTAGGAATTCGGGAAGAAACGAAACAGGGAATTAAGAGGTATGTTCTAGTTTTGATATTCTTAGGTATAGTTAGTAAATATATTATTATCTCAGCCCTCGAATTGATCATCTGAAGCAATAAGCTTGGATTGTGTAGTTTCTCATCAATAAACATGAATATGTAGGTTACTTTAGGGGTATATGAACTGTGATCACCCATGCAATAACATATGTGGTGTAGGAGAACTCAATATAGAGGTGTGGTATTTTTGATCATGAAGGTGTTTGATGGAATTACTAAGAGAAAGTATTTATTGTTTTTGTTCATTCCAACAGGTTACATACCATATGAGCAGTTTGAAAACAAAGTTTATGAACTGAATTTCATTCCTTTTCTTTTCCAGGACCATAAAAATGATTGTTTTAAGTAAACGGTTTTCGATTCAGAAATTTATAACAACTGACATGGTTTTTTTTTCTTCTTAAACAAAATTCTTTAAGTTTTCTGCAACTAAATTATGCATCATGAAATTTAGCTAGGACGGTAGGCACAAATAGCAGTATGTAGCATGAGCTTTGTAAGAAAGAAAAGCACATGTAAAGATTGAGTGAGCTGAGTAATAGAGATAATGATCAAAGGAAATAATATAAGCAATTAAGGAGGGTTGTTTTTACTGAATTTCCTTGATAGCACCGTATAATCATGTAGGATGCATAGGTTGATAACTCCCACTGAAAATAAGTAAGTATATTATTGGGAAAATGATAACAGCAAAGACCTGTGAAGATTGTTGTGACAAACAATTTGATTTATAATTAATCTAACTCATCTTATAAGGAATCTGGTTTGTTATTATTATTTGGTATTATTAGTTTAAGTTTCAGACCCTAGAAGAATGGTTAAGTAACCAGTAGATATACTCTTGGTGCAGATTTCAGCGAGCAGGACCTTACCAGGCCTACAGACCTTACAAGGCCTACAGACTGAAGTGAGTATTCTCACTAGTCTGAAAATACAGATACACATTTCGAAAACTGCCATGCTTATATGTTTTGTTACTATTCTTTTACTCCGAAAATTGATATATAAATATATACATAATACATAAGTTGTGACATCTTTATGACAGATGATTAAAACACCTTTAAAATCAGAGTATGTTACTGCTTCGTGTTCTGAAGTTAAACGTAACAGAATTATGACTTTTATGTGCTTCTGAACGTGTTCCTGATTTGCTTACCAGAATTTGTGATCTTGTTGTGCTTATATGTCTTATAACTACTCTTTTACACTAAAAGTTAATATATAAATATATACATGTATATATCATACATAATTTGAGGCATTTTGATAATGGGATGATTAAAACACTTAAAATCAGAATATGTTGTTGTTTCAGGTTCTGAAGTTAAGTAACAGAATCATGACTTTTATGTGCTTCTGAGCGTATTCCTGACTTGCTTACCAGAATTTGTGCTCTTGTTGTGAATTTTGAGTGTGCTTGAATTATTACTTGAACTTGACTAACATGAGCAAAATACCAGTCGCTTGCACACGGAGTATGTAGTTGTGTGCATGGGAGAGTATTTTGTAACCATGCCTCGTATGGCTAAGTCAGTTACGGCTAATAGTCATACGAGATGGAACAAGCAATATAGTACTCGTTCGCACGGCAGGAGGTTGGTGTAGTGTGAGTATATTGTGTCTTGGACTTGTATGGATCTGGTCAGTTGCGGCAATAGTCCATATGAGGTTTATATTATAAAGGGGACCTAAGTACTACGTACGTACGGGAAGCCACCTCTAGAATCCTAACTTGACATGATGAGTTTGCTTGACGTGATCTGATTGCTTGATCTGTTTTTATGTGATGTGCAATATCTCAGTGTTTTTGAAATATAATGTGCGAATCATCTCAGTGTTTCTTACTTATACTGTGCTAATTATCTTAGTGAATCTGAATATAAAGTGCTATTTATCTCAGTGATTCTGAAATATAATGTGGTAATTACTAATTTATTTTTCTCTGATTGAAGTCCAGATTCTATGGTGCATATTCTTGTTATAAAATGGTGTTTGGAAACTTATTTAATTTGACCAGTCCACATGGCTGGGAGTACATTAAAAAAACGAAATAAGACAGAAATAGATAAATAAAACGAGAACTTTGTCATCTGCTATTATGAAGTACTGTATGATTTAAGTGAATAGAGCTGAATAGGTTTCTGATTTTTATTTATTAAGTTATTGGTTTTGTTGGGAAAAATATGAAGTGAATAAAACGATAATACTTGTCATATGTTATTATAAAGTACTGTATGACTTAAACAAATATACACGAATAGGTTACTGATTTTGTGTTTATGTGTTTAAGTTATTGGTTTTGTTTGGGAATATATATCTTCTGGTGATTGATTCTTTGTGTGTGGTTAAACTAAGTAAGTCTAAAGGGTTACGTCCATGATTCATTGATCAGAGCATTACAATGACATAAAATGCTTTAAAACTGAAAAATACAATGAAGAAATCTGGGTTTAATGTATTTGATTGTCATTTTTGTTGGTTAGGGAGAAACCTTTGGTAGTAAGAATTGTTGTGAAATAAAGATATGATAACTCATTTTAGAATTAGTTGTTCATAGAAAATTTACCAACGTTCTTGGTTTTGTTGGAATTAATGGGCATACGTGTGTTATGAGTTTTTTTTGGAGAATATCACTGGGTGTAAAAGCTCATTATATGTTTCTGTGGCATGGCAGATCTGTGTTGAAGACATTTTGGTTAGGAATGCTTGCTGAACCCTCTGTATATTTGCATCTAATTGCTTGTTGAACCTACTCTATGAAACTCAAGTGCTATTAGCTTAGCTATGGCGTGTGTGCCTATCTAAAACAAGTATTTTGGTTTGTTTAATATTATTAGCCGCTACAAAAGACTTATGTACTTTTGTTTAACTAGGAGCAAGTGTGATATCTTTTGTCATGTAAATAATATCAAAAGTTAGTACTATTGTAATAAAGCATTTCTTGTACTCTGAAAACTACAACTATATCCACTGTTGAGTTCTAGAGAAATCCAGGTTGACGTCACGATTAAGTCACACTTAATTGAGACGTCACACTTCGGCTCGAGGTGACTGCATGTACTACTAAAAAAAGGGATACATCGTAATAATCCTAAGGTCTAATACTCTAAGGTACCCAAACTGCCTGACATGTATAATATATTTAACTCGCAGTATAAAATGCTCAAAATCTACTAAGTCTATGCACAGTATCGCCATTAGTAGTTGTCAAAAGTATAAACGATTTGGATTTCTCCTCTACTGTGTTGCATAGACTGAAACCCAAAGGGTCTTCCCTCCCGACAACTAACGGGTTAGGAGTAGCATGACAAACAAATAGGCAAGAATACTCCATAAATCAGAAATGATAATTTTACAAAAAGACCATTTCTAAAGCATGTCCCACTAAAAATGATATATGTAAATAAGAATAGTATTAGAGCAATTCCAACCAATCCTGGTCTGATTGGCTAGCGGCCTAATATTGGACATAGTGAATGCAATCTAACACAGTAGAAGCTGAAAAACTTAACCGGTCTACAAATCTAGTATCAATATCGCCAACAGTAGGTATTTAAACTACTATGACTCGGATTTCTCCTAACTGTACAGACCAAATCGGAAGGTAATCAAAGTTTAACCGAGCAAAATGATCTATCGGAAAACAAAGATTAGCAGATCACATTCAATCTAATATTTTAGTAGAAGACCCAGTTCGCATATATCCATAAAAGACCATAAAATAAATTTTAAAAAGCAAACCAAACTCCTCATTCTAATGGTTCCAGTCTGATGAACTTGTGACCTGCGAAAAGCCCAACCGGCCAGAACCAAGTCAAACCGGCCCGAACCGGACCGAACCGCCGACATACCAATGAAATCAGATCTGAGAGATGAGGCTACTCCGTCTAACAGATCACTGTTCTGCTTCATGGTGACCTGATCCGAGACGCAGCAAATCGTCGTCTAGCCCGGAGGCATGCCGGTGGCGACCCGTCTGATGCCCAGAAATTGGTCGGCGATGCAGGATTGGTGATTTTCCGGTTCCGAAAAAGTAGAGCTGGGCTCGGAGGGACTTTAAAGTGGCGAATAAAGGAGCAATGTTCGGGTGGAGGATAGGAGGGGGAGGTTTTGAGACTGAAAATAAAGTGTGGGGGGGGGGGGGGGGAAGCTGGCTGGTGGGTTTACGGGTTTTCTTGGAGAGAAAAAGAGAGAAAAGGAGAGCCTTGACGTTTAGTTCAAGTTCAATTTAGTTCAATTAATTTCAATTAAATATAAAAATAACACGGCCTTAAATTGATTTGAAATAGAAAATAAGATAAAAATAACACAGATTAAATTGATTTTATTAAAATATAAAAACAGTAAAGTTCATCTAAAATTTGGTTGGAGGGAACTTTCCCTCTTTGGTTTTAGTGGGAGGGAATTTTCCCTGCAAAACAAGTTCCAGATTGGACTGAAAATTAAGAGTGGGTTTAAGGCCCAATGAACCTTCGATTAACGTTTGATAACGTATTTAAAACAGTTTGGCATTTGTTAATGACACAATTACCCCCAAATAACTAAACTCAAACTAGCTGCCCCATATAGAAGTTATTCTCTAATTCTTTTTTTAGAGATCTCGTTCTCAAATCTTTCGATTAAAGTTGTTCTTTTCTCCTACTCATAAAATTTATACTCGTTCCTGATCCTTTCCCATCACACACTGCAATAATTCAACCAACCTACCCAATTCATCAGAGTAATAATGCCTTGCCATTGGAAATTTCATACGAAAGAGGCAGAAGATGTGGACAAAAGCATTGTAAGTTATATGTTCATCATGATATACTCATATTAAAATTTACCATTGTTATATATATGGCTAACTTTTTTCTTACTATTAATATGCAAAGAGGAGTTTAAAACGCAAGAAAAGTAAGGAAATGTTGAATGAGGAGGGCGGCAATGGCATCTTAGGAAAGGCAACTGTAAAAGATTACCGTGGACGAGTTAGGGGAGTCGGTACCCTTGCTACTCATAGACGTTTTTTCCAAGAACGAACCCGAGAAATCCCATGCCTCAAAGTATTAAAAAGAATTTGCTGAGCTGAGAGCAGAATTTAGAAGTGTTCGGAAACTATCTATTTTAATGGCAGAAGAGAAAGTGTTGCAAATTCCAAAAGAATTAGTTGAGAATGTCGAAGCTTATTCACAAAACATCACTAGGGAACAAACAAAGAGGGGCTATATCATCCACCCCAACACATCCACCCCAGCACGCAAGGTAAAATCACCCAGACAGAGTGACAATGATAAGTAGGTATGTTAGTCAATTATTATTTTTCAAGTATATATACCAGTTCATAATTTAACTGACTATTCTTAGCTTACTGTATGCTAGAAGAGAATTCGGTGTTGAAGAGAGCATGATTAGATTACTCGGTATCGAATATTGAGTCCATATACATGTTTAGATTTTGTTGTTCAGGGCCATGCAATACATTACTTGATAATTTGTATGCTTTGAATTTATCAGAATAACGAGGCACAGAGCATGCATGGTGAGGCGTCAGCATATGAAATGAATATATAGTTTATATGAAATGAATATATAGTGATACATTCCTTTTTCTTTTTGAAGAAGAATCATGAACCGTGTAGGCTCCTAGTTGAAAATGGTTCATCTGAAAAACAAGTAGTGGCAGAAGGTACTAGGTAAAACTCAATGAGAGCGCATCATTGTTTTAGGAATGGGCAACGTAATTGTTTTAGTTAACAAAATCATTGTTCATGATGCATTGATTCCATTTCCGGAACCTGATACTTCTACAGTTTGTGAATCACTAGGAATCTTTTTGGAATGGCCTAAGACATGGTAGCCTTCAAAGGTAAATATTTTATTTTTTATTATATATACATACAATTATTGAGACGAATATATTAATCAAAACCTATTTCAGATGAAGCCAAAACTGAAGGAAAGAGGTAAGAATATTAGTGAAGTGGCCAACAAGGGAATAAATCAAGAAAAGCCAAATCTTCCAATTTGTATTAATCCCGTGAATCATCCATCCATGATTCAAAATTATAAAATCATTTCAATCGATCCACGGTACTTTTCCTACTCAATCAAATTTGATGAGGATATTCTCAGAGAGCAGTTCAATCTCATTTTCAGTAAGGAAGAATTCCAATAACTATGCAGTTTTGACCTCATGAGTTGTCAAAATATTCTATTGAATCAAATGTAAGTATATAATATGTGTCAACACAACAAAAATTCAACGTTATGACAATACCATGGAGGAGCGCACATCCTACATTAGGTCTCAATTGATGAACACCAACAAAACTATGTCTATAGCATTATACATGGAAGGGTAAGTCAATTCTCATGCGTTGATATGATATTTTATATTTATTTAGGCAAAAATGTTGAAGCACCATTTTTTTCCAAATTATGTGCAGTTGTCATTGAATGGTTGTTGTGATTGTTCTCCCATCAAATACTATCTACTGGTTTGACCCATGCTACAAAAAACCCCGAGATTCAATAGTTCATGATTTTGGGAAGGTGTTAAAAGATCCCTTGATAACCAAGCACAAGGAGGTATACTGGAAATTTTTAGAGGTAACTTTCTTTGGATACAAATATTTGAATCATTGAATTTTTAGTTGGTTACCTAACTGTGGTTACTTATTTTCCTTTCGTCTAGGCTAGCACAAAAAACAACATGTGACATATGGGAGTGCAGATACTATTGCTTGAACTTCATGAATGAATTTGTCTCTGATGTAAACCCGAAGCTAGAAGAGGTACGTAGTAAATTAAATAACTCTCTTAATATCCCAACGTCAGGTAAGAAATTATAGTTTTGAAATTACTGTGTCGTTGATTTTTCAGTACTGTCTAGAACATTTAAGCGATACCCAGAACTGCCATTTATACTAGTATATATAATTGAATGTTCAGAGATACCAACGATAAAGAATGTGCGAGAACTGGTTTGAAATTGAACATTCAGTTCTGGGTATTGCTTTTTTTTTATTGAACTGCACACTCTTCTAGTATATATAATTGAATGTTCTATGGCAGCTTTATTCAATTTTTATTCGACGGCTCCAAATATTTTGTTTATCAATTCATTATCTCGCCCAAGAACTGAAACCAGTTTAATTAAAAAAAGTGATACCTAGAACTGCCAAACAATGTTGCCTCGCTAATGAATAGGTTGGCTTATAATAAGATCGTGGCCCGACCTTTTCAAACTGATTTGGAGATTATAATTTAGCCTTGTCAAGGATCAAGGCCGAATCTAATGTAACAATGATCATCTTGAAGAAGTCCATGTCCATATGGAATTTGAAGAAGAAGGCCTTGGATGTGGAGGACATCCACTACATAACAAGAGCTAGCCAATATGGAGAGCGTAAGAATGATGTTGTTTTGGTTGAGATTTCTAAATTTAAATTTGGAACAAATCATTTTGCATGGCAAGTCATCAGTGGCAACACGAACTCTTGTTTGGCGGTGGTTGGGAGTTATTTGAGGGCTTTGGAGAGGTTTTTCAAAAAGATAATTACCTTGCTTGAACAACTAGGGACAACCGGTGGTATCGCTTAAAGTGCGTACTTGGTGGTATCGCTTGAAGTGTAGTTCCATATTACTACTTAAATAAAATCATTTTTATTCGAACCTTGGCTATTCCTTGGTTTGTGGGGAATTTCACAGCCAGGTGGTATGGGGACCATATGGCTTTTGCTTGGCACATCCAAGGCCTTCCGAGAATGATGTTATACGGCGCCTTGGAGCCAATTATTGCAAAGGTACAACAGAGATTTATACTCCGGAGCCGTCTTCAACTCCCAAAGGTAATTTCTCCCAAAGGGGCAACAGGATCGCCAGCAAACCCTGAGATGGGATTTGTGGGCACGAGATTACTTCTGTCCAATCCCAACTGCTCATAACAGCTGAGAAACATAATCTCTACCTCACTTCCCCCATCCACCAGAACTCTTTTAATCACATTGTGATTTATGGTGACCATGATTACTAGGGGATCTGAATGGGGGAATTGATTAGGAACCGCATCCTTTGGTTAAAAAGCAACGTTTCCGTCTAGACGAGATCTTCTGCTCTCCCACTCCCAGGGAGAGGCTTCTTCGGACGATCGGTGTATGCCGTTAGTGCTCCTTCCTATTCCCTGGTTGATGGCGTGGCTTATCTCATCGTGATGGTGGTTGGCGTTGGTATATCTTACTCCGGTCGGGGCTAGAAAATGAATTTACGTGCTCTCACGAAGGTTTTCAGCGGATAAGTCATGAGTTTGAAGGTCGTATAGATCAAGATGGTAGACACTCCGGCACTGAGTCATGAGTTTGAACCCGCACTTGATCACGAAACCAGCTCACAAACAGATCTGCAAGACAAGGTCTCGGGTGTCCCGATTGTAGACACTCCGGCTCTCAAGTTAGCCTAGGGCATATTGTATGTAAGATAATAGATAGAAAAGGTGTACCAAACATTTTGTATTAATATGACTACAGTCCGTGGATCACCAAGATATGTAATTATGGTATGAATACAACTCTTATGGAGATAACAGTTGTATTACCATGTATAGAAGAAGTGTATTTAAGTCATGGCTGTGTTTACCATGTTTAGGAGAAGGTGCATTCCTTATAAGGATTTGGATTGATGGATCCGTGGATCCATCTTCCACGTATCTTGAGCTCACGACCCTTCTCGGGCCCTGGTTCGAGACTGAATGAGGTCCAGAATATGAACCATGGACTTATCACTCATTATGCAGCTTCTAAAGGATAACCTCACCTTGTGCAATCTGCAAGGATTATCTGATATTGTACCATTTATTGAATTGTTATTTAATATTTATTTAAATTGGCACATTCCTGTTATCAACTCAAGCAGAAGATGCCATAAACTGTGATATAGCCTCATCTCATATGAGTTGTTTGATTTTTTTTTTTTGCACCCATATCAACAAGGTTTTTTGTTATTAATCAAAGTGGTCTTAGAAGCTAGATGTCATATAACCTTGTAGTATTCCAGCACACCGAGACTGGACAAACCCAAATAAGCATGAGACTTTTTGTTCATCCATTCAAACCTGTAGCATGTTTAGAATTTTCTTAATCATACAGAAATTGCCTATCCACCATAGTATAGACAGTTGTGGGTGGATTTATGTTTATAATAAAAGACACGTGCCTACGTGTGTATATATGTATGGCTTTTCAATAGTTTTTCTTTCATTATATTATTGTTCTGTCAAGTTACTAAGATGAATAAATGGTTGCACTTGGTGTTGGGAATTGTCTCAAATTTCAACAATGCTGAATTCGGAAATCTTTTTCCCTAATGAAACAGGAATAAATGTGTAACCCTTTTTAAATTAGATTAGGTAGTTTTTCCGTTTTCATAAAGGTTTCTGGTAGTTTGAGAGTACTATATAAACTCTTGGTTTTGTTCAATAATATTATGCGAGGTCCCGTGAAGGTAATTCCAGTCGAAGGGTCCCGTAACCAGTATGTGAACGTTTGGGAGAGGAGAGATAATTAGTATAGGGAGTGTAGTGAGGTTTTGTTTACTCTTAATTCTCTTGGAATATACTAGTTTGATTCTCTGGTGGATGTAGACCGTGTTTGGGTCGAACCACGTTAAATCTGTGTACTGTCATTTTATATCTTCATCGTTTAGATTTTCCGCTGCGCTTAAGGGGATCACTTACCCCAACAAGTGGTATCATGAGCTTTGGTTGATCGGACATGCGTTTGAAGCTGACGGTGTTTGTTCGAGGTGATGAAGATTGCAGTGTTTGATGTGGGAAGTATCTCTCGGTTGTGTTCTCGGTGATGTATCCGGGGAGGAGGAACACGAGTTTCGTGGTCCTTGGTTTGAGAGAGGAATGTTGGGTGTGTCCAACCCAAATCCCGCGTCGGAGGTGATTCGACTTTGGTGATGAGAGTTGAGGATGTTCTCAACGGGCGGAACTACACATGTGTTGGCTGGAAATTTGGATCTTGTGGAGCCATGGAAATTGGTTGATTCAACTATTTATGTGTGGTTGGATGCAAGGTCAATGGTTTACGACTGTGCAAAGAATTAGAAGAGTTAGTGGAGTTTGGAGTGTTCTTTGATAAAGCGGTGGATTACTAAGGGACATGAGACTCGAGTTCAACTCTGACGTTTAATTATTGGTTGTCGTAGTGCATAGTTACACCGGTCATTGGCTGGGTTCTGGAATTGTGAGATTCAAGTGGGTGTAACTGATAACGCGAAACTAGCTGATGGTGCGTAGTTACACCGGTTTGTTTGCTGGATTCTTGGGTGGTGATACTCAAGTGGGTGTAGCTGATAACGCGAAACTGGCTAATGGTATGACGTCATGGTTGCGTGACTGCACTGGTTCATTGGCTGAGATCTTGGATCGGTGTTGATTCAAGTGGGGTGCAGTTGATAACGTGAAATCGGTCGATGGTTGCGACGTGTGAAGAATATAAGAACCGTGTTGAGTGGTGGCAGCTCTAGAGGTTGATTCTTTGGTGTCGTGGTTCTGTTTGATGGGATTAGGTCAAGCAGGTGGAGCATTGGATTTGAAGAGTGGAGGCAAAACAGTCTTGCTGGATAAGAGTTTTAGTGTGAGAGAAATTTGTTCCAAGGTGGAGATTGTTGGGAATTGTCTCAAATTTCAACAATGCTGAATTCGGAAATCTTTTTCCCTGATGAAACAGGAATAAACGTGTAACCCTTTTCAAATTAGATTAGGTAGTTCTTACGTTTTCATAAAGGTTTCTGGTAGTTTAAGAGTACTATATAAACTCTTGGTTTTGTTCAATAATATTGTGTGAGGTCCCGTGAAGGCAATTCCAGTCGGAGGGTCCCGTCACCAGTATGTGAACGTTTGGGAGAGGAGAGATAATTAGTATAGGGAGTGTAGTGAGGTTTTGTTTACTCTTAATTCTCTTGGAATATACTAGTTTGATTCTCTGGTGGATGTAGACCGTGTTTGGGTCGAACCACGTTAAATCTGAGTACTGTCGTTTTATATCTTCATCATTTAGATTTTCCGCTGCGCTTAAGGGGATCACTTTCCCCAACACTTGGGAATGATGATTTAGAAGAAGGTTTCCTTAGCAGTTTGTGCTGAATTTCTTTTAACTAGTGCATTGTATTGTGTTCATGTTGAAAGTGATAACTGGTAACTGTAGGATCACACTTCTTGGAGTTTGAAGCTTTTTTCCTACATTCGTCAAAACTTTTCTCGGTTTAATTAGGGAAATCATGCTTTAACTGAAGCTAGGAAAGAATGAAATGAATGATCGTTTTGTTAGCTTTTACTTTGTGTGCATTGATAATGTTTCAAATTTTGGCACGTCAAATGCACATTCCCCTCATGGTATGAAAATTAAAAGTTTGGATGTTTGGCATTTTGCAGCAAGAATGATGTCCTAAATTAAAGCTGATAGCTCATGCCAATTTATGATTTTATTTAATAAATTTCATGTGTTGTTGTATTTGTAATTTATTGTTCTGATAACTATGATATTTGTGATAAAAATAAGATCCTCTTTTATCACACTGTCCGAAAATATTATATGATTCACTCTTGCAGACGAAGCTCAAAAGGTTGATGGTCCAAGTAAAGCTGGTGGCGGTCAGGATGCTGAGGTCTTTATTTTGTTTCTTCGAGTAGTGTACTGTTTTTCCCCGAGGGAAACAAAACAAACCGAACATGCTAGAGTTAATTTTTTTATTGTTAATAATCAAGCATTTTGGTTATTTCCTTTCAATGAAGCAGCAGAACGTGTAAAGCCACATTGTTGAGGGGATGAAAGAAGATGATTAATGTTGCGGAACCTTGGTTACATGTTCCGATAGGTATGTGTCTTTTGGGATTTGTTGTTGTAGTTTACATTAAGTTTGTTCTATATTTGATCCGCAATGTTTGTTTCTTTTCATCCCAGGATTATACAGTTTTTCCAGAGCACTATTTGAATTGTGGTGTCTGATAGGAGCAAATTTACCCCCATCATATTTCATTATTACTATATGTTGTCAGCCACTTGATAAATATTACATGTTAGATATTTATTATATGTACTGGAATTGATAGGTTGAATTCCATAAATAATATTAAAATATTTAAAAGTTCAATTGACAAGCAGCACAAATAATCATATTTAATGAGTACTATTCCACAAATGATCATTGACAAGCAGCAAGTCATCTAGACAGGAGTAAGAAGTACCAATGACAGGTTTGGTGGTATCGCTTGAAGCTATATTGAATAAAAACCAGTTCGTGCACGAACATTCAATTCAGTTCGGTGGTATCGTTTGAAATTTAAGAAGTACTTTATTTATTCCAAAATCGCTAATTTATAACTCGGAATAGTAACTGGGAAAAATATACTGCGATTACTAATTTTCTGTAGATATATTAAATGATATAGCATTCATGCTCGAAATATGAGGTAATTTGTTCTGGCCTTACATATCACATCATTCGCTCTTCATTTCAGTATCCCTATATTTGTTATGCTTTGAAATGTACATATGCTCATAAATCTGACCAATTGATTATTTGAATAATTAGGTTGCTCGTCTCTTTGGAAGCCGTGGCAAACATGGAAGAAGTGATGACGCGTCTGATCAAGGAGATTGATGATTTTCCTTTTGAAATTCTAAGCCTTCTCTTAAGTAGCACTTCGGCAGTAATTGCAGTAAAATTCTATCTTCTAACACATTTCTGAAATTTTATTCCTTCTCTCATGTTCTTTTTCGTTCAAGAAACTTAGGGATGAAGGTGCTGAGAAATTGTTCAGATCAGCTCAAGCCATTCTTTCTGGGAGTAATTGAGGAACTGAACCAGACTGCTCAGACATGTACTGTTCTATCTCCTTCCATATGGCCTGATGAGGAGAGTGCAAATCGATTGTTTCCTCATGAGTTAATTATCTTGTTATTTCATTGGCTTTACAATTTACATTGCCCGTGTAAAATAAAATAAAGAACTTTATATCGTTTGTTCAGAAATTATCAGGTGTGGAGCGAAGGAGATGATGCCTCCTATGCTGAGCCAACACTGGTCTTCATGCATGAAAAACTTTTTTTTGAGGAATTGTTATATTACGTGCGTGTTAATTACTTTTTACGTGCGTGCTAATTATCTTGTTACGTGCGTGCTAATTACTTGTTACATGCGTGCTAATTATCTTGTTACGTGCGTGCTAATTATCTTGTTGGTGATAGTACCAATTTTCATGCTTAATATGTGCGTAGTAATTAATAAATCATGCTAATTTGGTTCAATGGATAAAATTAGAGATAATTTATTATTTAAATTTCGTGTTGTATAAAAAAACGATAATTTATAATCATTATTAAAATATTCATAATAAATAGTTTATGTTATTTCTCTCTAACTGTACATATCGTTAGTTTCTCGCCGTATGATATTTTTTCATGTAATTTGTTTTTAGGGCCTATTTAGTATAAGTTATTTGAATATTATTCAATTCAGTTCACTTCAGTTCAATATTTTCAGTTCAGTATTTTTCAGTTCAATTCAGTTCAGTGTTTTTTTCATCAATTCAATTCAGTTCAGTACATTATACTTTTCAAAAAAATTATACAAAATATATGTTAATAATTCAATCCAGTTCGATCCAATTCAGAGAAATTATAATTTATTTCAATTAAGTTCCCCGAAAAATAATATTTGATGATTTTAAGTTTATATTGAAAATTAAGTTCATTTCAGTTTAGTATAGTTCAATTCAGTTCATTTCAGTTAAGCATAGTTTGATTCAGTTCCATTCAGTTAAGTGTAGTTCAATCCAATTCTATTTTTTGTTCTTTGAGTTTCTATTTCTCTACCATCAGATAGATATTCCATTTGATTTGGTTGCAGTATCCACTAGATTTCAAACAATACATTGATTTGTTTTTCAATTTCTTTTTGTTCAATTAAGTCAGATCAATATGTTTTAGTTCCATTAAGTTTATTAAGTTCAGTTTTGATGATTTATGAATTGACAAAATACGGCTTCATTTAGTTATATCAATCCATTGAACGTTTTCTTCAATTCGGTTTAATTCAGTATTATTCAGTTCAATTTAGTTTAATAAGTTAGGTCCAATTTGTTAAGTTAGAATTGAGGAAGTATGATTTGATAAATGTTTTGCTAATTTAGTTTATCAATGCATAATTTTGTAAGTTCAACTTAATGAAGTTCGGCTTAGTTCAATTCATTATGTTTCGGTTCATTTCTATTTATCAAGCTAGGTTTATCGTGCAATGTGCGAGAGGCATGCACAAGAGCCTCGCAACTTCAATTATTGAACTGTCAAAGAATGCCAGCTCATGCAATGTGCGAGAGGTATGCACAAGAGCTAATATCAGGCGTTCGAGAGGAGTATATCTGGTCTCGGGCCCTTGTATGGCTCTGCTAAAATAGTATATGGGGTGCTGTGACCCTTCCTTCTCCTTAACCAATACATCGCTGATGGCTAGCTGGGTGGCAGATATGTATAAGTAGAGAGTCTCCCCCCTGTTTAGTGTCAGAGGTGGTCTTTGAGTGCTTGGAAGGCTTCCCCACACTCACATGACCACTCAAACTGGTTGGCCTTCTTAAGGATGTTGAAGAAAAAGGCAAGTGCTTTTTAGCTCATTTGGAGAGAAATCGGCTAAGAGCCGCGAGGGATCCTGTTAGCTTCTATACATCTTTGACAGTTTTAAGAGGTTGCATATTTTGCACGGCTTCTATCTTCTCGGGGTTAACCTCGATTCCCCGATTGGATACCATGTATCCTAAGAATTTGCTTGCTCCAACACCAATGGTACATTTAGCAGGGTTCAGCTTTAGGTTGGATGCCCGCAACGTATCAAAGGTTTCCTTTAAGTCTTCGAAAAAGGCGTCGTAACTGCGGCTCTTCACCACCATGTCATCGACCTAGTTCTCTAGGTTGCGTTCTATTTGAGACTTGAAAAACTTGTCCACCAGTCACTAGTAAGTGGCTCAAGCGTTCTTTAATCCAAAGGGCATCATTTTGTAGCAAAAGGTACCTCTGTCAGTTATGAAGGAGGCCTTCTCCTTATCTTACTCTGCCATGGGAATCAAGTGATATCCCTTGAAGGCGTCGAAGAAGGCTAGTACCTAATATCCAGCGATCGCTTCAACTAAGCGATTGATCGAGGGTAAAGGGTAGCTATCTTTGGGGCAACAATCGTTCAGGTTGGTGAAGTCGATGCACATTCTCCACTTCCCGTCCGGCTTTTTGACCATTACTGGGTTAGCTATCCACTCGAGGTACTGCACTTCTTCGATTATATGGGCTTTGAGTTGCTTATCTACTTCCTCTCTGATGGCTTCAACTCGGTCCAATGCAAAGATGCGTCGCTTCTGCTTTATAGGCTTATGCGCTGGGTTGATGTTTAGATAATGTTCCGCCAAGAAAGCGGATACCCCTACTAAGTCATTGGTATCCCACGTGAAGACATCTATATATTGGTTGAGGAGCTCTCGAAGTTTGGTCTTTATCTGAGGAGGTAGGAGAGTTCCAACTTCGACAATTCCTGATTCTCTGAGTTACATCGGCTCGGACTCGGAGTACTTGGATGGTTCAAGATCCTCTCTTTCCAGTTCTATGATAGCTTGAATGGTGCAAACTCGAGCTAACAGTTGGTCGCCTCGGACCGTGGCTATCCCTTGATTTATGGGGAATTTCATTGCCAGGTAGTATGGGGCCATATGGCTTTTGTTTGGCATATCCACGGCCGTCCGAGGATGATTTTGTATGGCGCCCTAGATTTAATTATTGCAAAGGCACAGCGGAGGGTTATACTCGCACTAGCAAGGTAATCTCTCCCAAAGGGGTAACGGGATCGCCAATAAATCCCGAGATTGAATTTGTAGGCACGAGATTACTTCTGTCTAATCCCAACTGCTCATAACAGTTGAGAAACATAACCTCTACCTCATTTCCCACATCCACCAGAACTCTTTTAATCACGTTATGATTTATGGTGTTCTTGATACTAGAGGATCTGAATGGGGGAATTTGGTGAAAAAGCAGTGTTTCCGTCCATGCGAGATCTTTTGCTCTCCCATCCCCAGGGAGAGGCTTCTACGGGCGATCGGTGTATGCCGTTGAACCTCCTTCTTGCTCCCTAGTTGGTAGTGTTACCTATCTCGTCGTGGTCATGGAGGTGGTTGGCGTTGGTACTTCTTTCTCCTGTCCGGGCCGGAAAATGGGTTCGTGTGCTCCCACGAAGGTTTTCGGCCAGATCAGACATGAGTATGAAGGTCATTTAGATCAAGATCGACATGCGAATCCCACTGGGCGTGCCAAATTGATGGATGTCTGTTACCCGCACTTGATCACGAACCCGGCTCACGAACTGATCTGCAAGACAAGACCTCAGTTGTCCCGAGGATAGACATTCCGACGCTCAAGTTAGTATGTGTGTAAGGCGTATTGTATGTAAGATAATAGATAGAGAAGGTCTACCAAACCTTTGGTATTTATATGGCTACAATCTGTAGATCACCAAGATATATAATTATGGTATGAATACAACTCTTATGGAGATAACAGTTGTATTACCATGTATAGAAGAAGTGTATTCCGGTCATGGTTGTATTACCATGTTTAGGAAGAAGTGTATTCCTTATAGAACATTAAGAATGTACGCAATCCTTATAAATATTTTACATTCTTCGCGTAACTCGAGCCCATGACCCTTCTCGGGCCCTGGTCCTAGACTGATGATGTCCAAAATACGAACCATGGACTTATCAAACCCTAGACACATATGTGTAATCCCTTAATCACACCCTAATAAGGATACACGTTTTGTCAATTTTAGATAATTTTACACGTGGAGGAGCAGAGTTTCTCTCTCTATATATTTTTCTCCTCCTTCTCTCTACATTGAATAAGTAAACTACCAACTTTCCGACATATGCTACCCCCTTTCTTGTTTTTTATGCAATATTCTCGGTTGATAACGGTCGAATAACGGCCATTTCAATGGTAGCACCGCCGCAGCAACGCGGCGGCAATCCCCCAAATCGTAGTTTTCTGCAAGCCATAACATCCAAATCACCTCCTCTATCATCTGCCCTCCCCACAAATCCAGAAATCATCCCAATCGGTGAGCATAAAGGAAAGATAGCATGTATAGTCTCAGCGGAGCAAGCTAATCAACTAGCGGCTCACTACCAAAACGCCTTGATCGGCAAGTTCGACAAGGGGAAACCCTCGATGTAAACACTGAATGAGGCCTTCAAATCCATTGGGTTCGCATCAAGCTTCCAGATCGGCTCCATCGACTATCTCCACATTCTGATTCGGTTTCAAAATCATGAGGATTATCAAAGTTGCTGGTTGAAGGGCTTGTGGAATCTGAAAGGCTTCCCAATGAAGATCCTTAAATGGACTACTATTTACTCCTGGTACTGAATCCTCAATTGTCCCCATTTGGGTTGAGGATGTTCCTATTTTTTCAACAATATTGCTATGCAGGAGTTCATAGGGAATAGAGCGGGTAATTTTATAAAGATGGATTCTGCAACTGCTGCTCTAACTAGGCATTCAACAGTCAAACTCTGTGTGGAGATTGATTTGCAAAAAATGATTCATTCTGAGATTACTGTTGGTGTAGCTGGTTTTACAACAGATTTGGAAATAGAATATACTTTACAATAGCTCCGATTATACTTTCTTCAATGAAGAAAGTTAGGACATAATGTTGATAAGTGCAGACTGGCTATGCCAAAGGAAACAGATGGATGGAGTCAATATCCAAAGAAACAGTCTTTACAACATCCCTCCTCTCAGCCTACTAAGAAGCATGTCCTCTCCAATAAACCTATCCTACCCTCAAAAACCTCCACCTTACCTCCCAAATCAAATATTCCTAGCTCCCAAAAGAAGAATCCATCTGCTGAATCTTCTGGTATTACTGCTAAGGAAAATATCTAGAGTGATAGCTGTCTAGGAGATCAGACAGCAGAAAGCTCCTGTCACTTTGCTAGTTAGAAACTCAGATTCCTCTACTATCCACATACCTACCCCCATCAAGGAGATTCCCCCCACCGAAAGGCTAAGGATGGAAACTACACATAGCCATACATACCCATGGTCTTGCAGTGGAGGGTTTTGTCCCTAAGGCGGAAATAAAAATCATAAACACGGTGAGTGATCCGGTGGATGCTGAAATCGAAACGAGGCAAACACCGAATGTGAATTCTTTCGGGCGCAGTGTGGCTCGACCCTCAGAACGTCCCACTGATTAACGGGCTTTATGTTGAAATGCCAAATGAAGAACTGATCTGGTTGGATGTGAGGTATTAACGACTCTTCATCCTTTGCAGAAGATGTGGTGTCATAGGGCATAACATGACTAATTTAATATATTGGATGATAATGATTAGAATGTGAATGCATTATAACATTTTTTGTAAATTTTTAATTTTTCTTTCATATGTTATGTATAATTGTATTTTGAATATGTGATATTTATATAATATAATAAAATAATACAAAACTATCTAGAGCGATTAATCGTCTGGGCACAAGTGACTAGCAGAGTGCCTGCCTAGAGACTTTTAGAAAACTGCTTATGAAACATTAATTTTATGATAACAAACGTCACTGTTTTAAGTAAAAATGTAATTCTGAAAATAATTAAGTTCAATTAAAGTCATCAATGGTTTAAAAACTTGAGTGGGAGAAAAGAGAGTATAACCTGAGAAATGAAAGTAGCATATTTTTTAATATTTTTTTAAAAAAACCTCAAAGTGGTAGCTCATTCAATCTCAATTCCCACATCACAGTTAATTATCAAGTTGTAATCTGGTGATGCTATTCATGCTTTACTTAAATGTGGTCTTCTAGTTCAACAAGATCCAAACTGTCGAGAGTTACAAATTTGAGCAATTTTTTGCTCCAATCTGTCTCTTCAAGTAACTCCCACGCGCCGTCATTAATGACATAAAATTTTCCATTTTGTAAACATTGACATAGCATCCTACCGACAACGGCCATAAAACGTCTCTTTTATGGCGGGGCCTCCGCCCCAACCCGGTGGCACCACCGCCGGAAAATTCTTTTCCTAAGCTCTCACTGAAATAATCCCTCCCCTCTTCCCATCTCTCCCATCTAACACAGAAATCCGGCCCATCACTAGATTCAACGGCAATGCTGCTTGTATGTATGACAGTGATTCGGTGAAGGTCCTCGCTGATCTTTACCCGAATGCTTTAATCGGCAAATTCCAAAGGGCAAAACCATCTATGGTGATGATCCTCAAGTGGACCCCGGAGTTCTCACCGGAGCACGAATCCCCAATCGTCCCAATTTGGGTCTCGGTTAGGGATATACCCCTCTACTACTACACCAATACATTAATTGAGGATATCGGTAACCAGATCGGTAAGTTCATCAAAATGGATGCTGCCTCGAATTTCATGATAAGGTCCTCAACCATCAAGATGTGTGTGGAGGTCGACATCACTGGTGAACTGTTGTCGTCGATTCAATTGGGATCTCCGGAGGATCACAGAGACTGTGAAATAGTCTATGAAAGTTTGCCACTGTACTGCCGACACTGCAAGAAGCTGGGACACGAAGATACAAATTGTAGAATTCAGCATCCGGAATTAAGGAGATCATGAAAGCCAGTCCCACTCAAAAAAGATGTGCCAGGATACTCAGGGTTAAAAAAAGATGCAAACTCAGGCCCCTAAGTATGATATGCCAGGATCCTCAGGACTCTCTCCACATGACAAGGAGAGAGATCAAATGATGAAAGAATGGGTGAAGGTGTCAACTGCAACAAGTAAATCAGACACAATTAGTAGAGATGATTGGAAGATGGTCTCTTACTCCCCCAGAAAGGCTATTTTTGAGATGCATCAGTTCAAGGGGGTGAAACAATTACCCATATCCTTTTCATTTGATGATTTGGATGTGTCTCATCTAAAGAAATCAATTAAACTTCACAATCACTCAAGCACAGTCACTAGTAACACCTCACACTATGCACCAAATTCTCTTGCTATTGTACCTTATCAGAAAATGGATCTATCAAACTCCTTTTCATTATTGCAGGAAGATATAACAGATGCAAGCTCAGAGGACTGACAAGCGATTTCCCATGTCGTGCGGTCAAAATACTATTTATAAATCACCTACAACTTTTAACTACTAGAGAGTAGATAGTGGGAAGTAGGGGTCGAACCACAAGGAGAAGGGACTGGTAAGAGTGTTTTAAAGTAGAAAATAAGAATACTTATATATTATATAGAAAGCAATGTAAATATGAGGGGTTTTGAGATTGGTTTTTATTACACTACGAAAGGAAACTAAACTATCATTAGCTAAGCTAAGGGGAAGATTCTAAGATTATGAGGCCTTGGAGGCAAATGACTTCAGTTTCCAACTATCGACTTATCACCGAGAAAATGCAATTACAAGGAAGTTTAGACCATTTGTCAAGGATGAAAGCATCATATTCTCTCGAATGTAGCTAGAGAGGATGATAACACCACTCAAAAGCTCTCATTGTTGATTCACCTAGATGATAGCATCATAGATAACTCAACAATGGTATTAGGATTAGAGAAAGACAAACTTACTCACACAACCGCGATAGCGAGAGCATACAAATAAGACATTTGATAACTAGCAAGAACCAAGACGATGATAGCATATATGTCTCGACTCCTACTTTGCTACTTAATGATATTGGAGTTAACGATAACGCTCTACCCACACATCTAGCTATTCGTTGATAACAATCATGCGTTAAAAAGGAATCTTTAACTCAAGTATACAATCACATATTAGGGGGACCAATGATAACATTCAATCTTTACCTAAACACATAATTGATTAATGATGCAAGTTCATAAGATTTTCACTTCTAACAACTCATATTTATCATGGCATTCCTTAACTACAATCACACAACAAGGGGAAAAACTTGTCATCACTCAACCCCTTCCATAGTAATTAATCTAACAACTAGAGATTACACTACCATTATGCTAATTCGCCATCATCATCACACTATATTACTCTAACCAAGCTAACCTAATTAATGACTATGGAGCATGCAATTGATATAAAACACAAAGCCCGTAACAAATTAAGCAATATTGAACAACATTCATGCACAAAAATTCAAGTTCATCAAATGATAATCCAAATCCAAAGTTTAAGCATACAAGGCCCTCAAAGTTTCAAGGGAAATGAATTCAAATGCTCCCAAGGATCAAACTAAGCTATACTACAATACATGGAATCAAACTACTAATCTAAGGGAAAGAATTGGAAGAAAAGGGAAAGAAAGATGAAGAACTAGGGTTTCTACATGGTGTGGCCGTTTTTGTTCTTGGAGGAGACAAGGTGATATTTATAGAATGTAGTGCACGGGCCGCGTAGCACTCCGCGCACTTTTGTGAAGGGCCATGCACTTTAAACCGTTGATCCGATTTACATCCTTTAGTAGTCCATTTCGAAACTCTTGACGAGAGGAATCCAATGGTATGATCCATATTCTCTAATTCATTTGCGAACATTTCCAAAATCAAGTTTCAAAACATTAGTGCATCACTTGTTCTTCAAAATGTAACTTTGACAAGTTTAGCTTTAAAGCTCCTTAGTTTGCACCAAATGCTACCCAAATTAGATCTCAAATGTCATAAAACAAGAGTATATTTAGGTCTCATTAAGGACTCATATGATAATGCACACAGTGAACTTGAGTGGGCTGAAAAAACCATCCCAGAGCCAATATCATCATCTCAGCCACATGAAGACAGCAATAAGGAACCAGACACTGATGTCTGTTCTCTCTTCTTGCTCAAAAATCAAAAAGCAAAAAAGGTAATCTCTTTGAAAATGTCAGTAGGATCCTTAGACCAAGACCAAAAATTTCTTATCAAAACCAAAAGATAACCATCCCAGAGCACCAATCTCCGGATTCAATCATGCCACATCTGGAGCACCCAACTCGGGCCCAGGACTATTCAATACTCGTTTTACTCCGAGAGTTTCGATCCAGACTGATATGAACTATAGCGAGCACGTAAATAATGTAGAAGGCCTTGACCATGAAAACAGGTTGGGATATAACGGGTCCGACTTGATCTTCACTGAAGAAGAGAGGGCACAAAGAGATCGCCAAATTCTTCATGAAAGGCAAGAGGAAGAGGCAAGAAGGAGACGCCTGATAGCGTCCTTGAGTCAACCCTTGGGACATACAGTTCCTCTCCCACTGAGCTCTGATCAACCTCGCTCTAACCCCATCTCGGACCTTCATTCCAATGATATATACCCGAAGATGTCCGAGCCTTGATGAGGGACTTGCATGCCTAGTACCCCGCCTTCGTAGTGTCCCTGCTGAATCCCAGCCAGCAGCAACGAGTTCAGACACACGAGGCGCCTAGCCTAATGTCAATCCCCGGAGCCCAAACGGCACCTTCCTCTAATCCTTCTCAACAACAGAGATTTTTGGATGACCTATTCGAAGCCTACCTCCATAAAACACTCAAAGACACCCTGCCCCAACTTCCAGATCCAGCCAACTACCACAACGACGGCCCAGGATTAAGCAGGGAGAAGGTGCAAAGAATCGCATCGAGAACATCCAGGTTGAGCTAAGGCGGGAAAAGATGGAGCAGACTCAGAGCGAATGGCAGTCCATTGCTGATCGGCCTTTTACCCGAGAAGGAACTTATCCTACCTATTAGAAACCAAGACCGTGATCCACAGTGTTTGTAAACTGGGAGGTGGAAAGGCACATAGGCCCAATAAGTCCAGCAAATAAGACCAGTGAGATTCCATCATAAAATCAATTGAGAATATGTGGAGTATCCCACCAAACTTATATACTGAACAATCACCCACTTCGTTTCCGATGTGGGATTTACTCTAACACCCTCCCTCAAGTGTAAGACCCACCCACTTTTGATTTTCAATGTAGGATTTACGGTAACACGTTTGCACTTGGATTGTAGGCCTAGGCATCGCAAACCTCGGGCTCTGATAACATATTAGAAACCTAGACCGTGATCCATAGTGTCTGTAAACTGGGAGGTGGACAGGCACATAGGCCCAATAAGTCCAGCACATAAGCCCAGTGAGATTCCATCATAAAATCAATTGAGAATATGTGGAGTAGCCCACCAAACTTATATACTGAACAATCACCCACTTCGTTTCCGATGTGAGATTTACTCTAACACACTCCCTCAAGTGTAAGACCCACCCACTTTCGATTTTCAATGTAGGATTTACGGTAACACGTTTGTACTTGGATTGTAGGCCCAGGCATCGCAAACCTCGGGCTCTGATACCTTATTAGAAAGACCGTGATCCATAGTGTCTGTAAACTAGGAGGTGGACAGGCACATAGGCCCAATAAGTCCAGCACATAAGCCCAGTGAGATTCCATCATAAAATCAATTGAGAATATGTGGAGTAGCCCACCAAACTTATATACCGAACAATCACCCACTTCGTTTCCGATGTGGGATTTACTCTAACAATACCCAAGGGAAATCATAGGTCGACCAAGAGATCAAACACATCCTCGGACCCAGAAAACAGTCTACTCGCTCTCCCTTTTCACGACACATCAAGAATCTTCCCTTTGATAGCACGAAAAGGGTCCCTGAACACTTGCCTACCTACGACGGTACTAGCGACCCTCGAGAATTCCTATCGGTCTTCTTCAAGATCCTCGAGACCAGGAACTTTCACGAGTTGGAGATATGTAAAATGTTCCCCAGTTATCTTCGAGGAAAATCCCAGACATGGTTTACTCAGACAAAGCCCGAGAGCTTGTTTGACTACCGGGAATTCGCCGAATTTCTCCTCCTTGCTTTCTTCCAAAAAATAAGTTCACTAAATCTCTCGGAGACTTAGTGTATGTGCCCCGCCTTGAAGGAGAGACCATGGTAGAGCATTACCACATGTATATGGATCTTGGCACAGAATGCTACGATCGAAACGAGGTCCTCTTGATCAACATGTACCGCATGAATGTAGATGATGACACCCTAAGAATGAAGCTGGCCACGAAGAACCCCACTACAATCCAGCACCTCCAGTCCATCATGGAAAAGTACGCCAGCAAGGCGGATACGGTAACTGGCAAGAGGGGACGCGAGCCCTACGCGTAGAATAAAAGCAAGGAGCCTAAGATGAAGATACCCAAGGTCGAGAATACAGAAGGCCCCTCCAAGCCTACCTTTGAGTCTTACACTCCTCTGGCTATATCTCGGGCTGAGATTTTGTCCATTCACAGGCACCTTTTGAAAGATCCCCCCGCCCTGAAGGAATCAGCCGAGCGTCAGCGGTCCCCGAAATTTTGCCAATATCACTGAGATCGGGGGCATGACACCGAGGAGTGTTATCAGCTTAAGAATGAGATTGAGAAGCTGATTCGACAGGGATTCGTGCAATATATTGCACCTTTGATTTCTGGTGATAACCAGGGTACCCAGAAGAGTATGGGGGAAAACCCTAGCAGAAGAGGAAGGACGGCCCCTGGAACAACAACAACAACCAAGGGGGTGGGGGCAACAATCCTCAAGATCCTCCTCCGCCACTGCCAAACGGAGCTAACCGAGTTATCAATGGCATTAACGGCTACACAGGAGAAGCAATCTCCCTCACGAAGCTGAAGGATAGTGTGCGGGTCATACCCCACATCGAGCCGATCAACAAGAGGCTCCGCCCCGAGGAGAGTATCACCTTCTCGGACGTGGACGCCGTGCCAAACCAGGTGCCTGATGAGGAATGAGAAGTGATTATTTTTAGATTATTCATATAATCTAAAAAAATGGTATCTATAATTCTAGAAGGTTTATTTTAAGTATGTTTTATTTAAATCCTTTTAGTTTTAGGACATTGTTATTATAGGAAAATAGAGGAAATCTTAATCCTCTTTAGATTTACTTTTCCTTAGGTAATATATAATGGAATCTCCTATGGAGAATTATTCAGATAATTAATATATAAAAATTATCTGCGACAAAAATCGTAAATCTTCAAGTGCGAGTGGCTCAAACTCACCCGACAGATGCGACGTTTGACAGACCCTGAAGCATGACGTGGATGGAAAATATCGTTACTATACAAGTTTCCAGGCAATTATACATCTTTTCTACATCCATCAACTACCATTTAGCCATTTATTCACCACGTTCGAACCCTAAGATCCGTTACATAAAACCCGCACTATCCGTCCTGCATCATTTTGGTATCAAGAGCAAGGTCGAACATGGTGAACTCGAAGTGGCCACACATTCATTAACCTCCAGATGGTTGATTTAGCCCTCAAAAATTTGAAGACATTGTGAATTTTGAACAAGGAAACATGACAGTCAAAGAATATATGAACAAATATAAGGAATTGAAGTTACATTGCAGAGTTCATGAGGGCGAAGAGATGGCTTTGGATTCAAGTCAGGCCTTAAGCCAGAGATCCGAAATTGCATGATACCTCACCCAGTTGGTAATGTCACTGAAGCCTTTCAACTAGCTCTTCAATTTGAGAAAAATGTGCAATTTAGTTCTTTCACTAAGGTGAACACTACGCGAGAATGGATTGCAAAGAGGTTTACACTTCCAGAGAGGCATACTAAAACTACAATTACTGAGTCCCAAGTCGAATCACCAAGTGTTGAAGAACGAGAGAATGGAGATAAGTCTTTGTTGAATCTGAGATAACGGATCTTTAACGACCCGAAAACAGTTTTTCAGACTACTGTGAATTGTGGGAGGGAGTACCGGAAACTCACCGTTGACGGGGGAAGTAATATAAATGTGATTTTGGGAACTACAATTGAGAGACTTGAACTGCAAACTGAATCACATCCTGAACCATACAAAGTTGCTTGGATGAACAACACAATTATTTCGGTAAACAGAAGATGTTTAGTACACTTGAAGAAGGGTAGATATTCAAATATTTTTTGGTGTGATGTTGTGCCTACCTGGATTAATCATATTCTTTTAGTTCGTCCTTGGGTAAATGATCGGAATGTTTCACATAATGGTCATGCCAGCACTTACTCTTTTAACTTCAACAATGAGCACATTGTCTTGAAAACCTTGAGTCCAGAAAGTTTGCAGAAATTCGTAAAGCCAACAACCGTTAAGGTAATGACAACGTGCAATCAAACATTAGAAAATGTACAAGTTACAGAGCATGTTGAAGAGGATAAGCAGTATAGTCAAACCCTTGAACATGTTAAAGTGGTTGAAGAGGATGGGAAGTGCAGGCCAATATTTGAGAAGACACCTGACAAAGAGGCTTTCAAGAGTGAAGAAATTGTCGCAGAAGAGACAAACGTTGAAAGATCAGCTACTAATTCAGTCCCAGAAGTTCAAATTTTTCTTGGTCAGGAAATATCATGTGTGCGATCTATCGGAAAGGTTCATATGCCAAATTGCTTGAAGCAAAGGAAATACAAACTCACTATATCTGCATTTAGGTCTTTTGGAGGAGTTAAGAAGATTACCAAAACTCAAGTGAAGCATTTTCCAAAGTTGCCTAAGGTAGTTTCTGCAGTATCGCATGGTGAAAGTAGGGATGTGCTACGTCTCAGAAAAATTCCAAAATTAGTATGTGGCCAGAAATATCTTGTTCGTTGGAAGTATCTCGTTCGATGGAAGGGACATCCACGTGCAGAATGTTCAAGGTATACAGATTTGGAGCCTTCAGAGATGACCTATGATTTTAACTCGCCGGGAGTCGAGTTTTTTCAAGTGGATGAGCATGATGAGGAATGAGAAGTGATTATTTTTACATTATTCATAAAACTAAAAATGGTATATTTGATTCCAGAAGGTTTATTTTTAGTATGTTTTATTTATTTCCTTTCAGTTTTAGGACATTGTTATTATAGGAAAATAGAGGAAATCTTAATCATTTTTAAATTTATTTTTTCTTAGGTAATATATAATGAAATTTTATATGGAGAATTATTAAGATAATTAATATATAAAAATTCTTTGCGACAAAAATCGTAAATCTTCAAGTGCGAGCGACTCAAACTCACCCGACAGATGCGACGTTTGACGGACCCTAAAGCGTGACGTGGAAGGACAATATCGTTACTTTACAAGTTTCCAGGAAATTATACTACATCCATCAAATACCATTTAGCCATTTATTCACCACGTTCGAATCATAAGATCCGTTACATAAAACCCGCGCTATCCGTCCTGCATCAGTGCCCCACTCTGACCCTCTTATTATCTCTGCAACAATACAGGATTCCCCGGTGAAGAGAGTCTTTGTGGATGACGGTAGTGGAGTAGAAGTGATGTTCCAAGACTGCTTCCAAAAGCTAGGGTTTACCGAGGACGACCTCAAACCTACGGGCCCAATCTCGGGGTTCACAGGAAACCCAGTTATACCTCTCGGAGAGATCACTCTACCAGTCACATTAGCTGATGGAGCAAATAGTCTAACCCTCTACTGCACATTCGTGGTGGTTGACACGGTCACACCCTTCAACGTCATCCTCGGCAGACCTTGTATGTGCCAAGCCAAGGCCGTATGGTCCCCCTATCACCTGATGCTGAAATTTCCAACACCGCAAGGAGTGGCCTCTGTCAAGGGAGACCAAGGAGTGGCACGTTCCTGCATGATCACGGTCATCCGAGATGCTAGAAAAGTGAGCAACATCTCAACCGTCAACGCCATCCTAGGGGACCTGATACTCGATCCTAATCTCGAACAACCCTTGGTGTTCCACTTCGAGGACGAGGCATATGACGAGATGACTGCATTATGGCACAAGCGACGCCATCAAACCTTCTAAGTGGGGGAACTGGTAATGCCAGTAGGCCCGTGGTGAACCTACAAGCTAGAAGGAGCACTGGAGTCAAGGCCAAAAGGACTCTACAAAGTCTTGACAATCCAATCTGGTGGGTTCTACCTCTTACAAACTCGCAAAGGAGAACACTTTGATCATGTCATAATGGCGCCCTTCCTACGCAGGTACCTCGGTGCTAAAACCAAGTAGACCTTCTCCAAATAAGGAGAAGCTACTTCAATAAGGCCTACGGGCCAAGCTTCCTTTTCTTTCTATCTTTTTATTTTCATACCTGAGTCCCGAAACTCGGGGTTGTTTTTATAATTTTTCCGAACTTACGAGTTCGAGGAATACAGTTTCTTTTTGATATATCCATTCTATTTTATTTTAAGCAGACAATATCCCTTTAATACAAAGAGACGCTATGCCTTACAAAGCATAAGTAAAGACTGTTGTCTAAGATTTTTACGCTTATACAAAGTGTGTGATCGATGCTTATCTAATATTAGCTGCTCGGACTACGTGCCCGAGCCACAGTCACCATAGGATAAAATAAAATAAACTCAAGATAATATAATTACAAAGAGTATGTGGTTTAAATCTATCTAATATGGGTCATACAAACTCGCAAAGTTTCAAATTAAACTTTCTTGAGCCTATTCTTCGATAGTATGTACCTATAAAGGTGCATGTTGATACTTATTAGGCTCCAGTAGCCTGTTAATCAATCTTCTCAAGGATTACAACATAAGACCTTTATAAAGGCAAAAACCAAGAGTGTTATTACGCTATGATACTTCCTACACCTCGTAAAGGTCCTTAAAACAGAGGTACGTCCTCGACCACGAGAAGAAGTAAAGGCACGACCTCGATCTCTCTAGAGGCCTTGACCCCAGTTACACTCCTCTGCTACCCTCATTAGCTGAGAAGGAAGGGAAGATTCCCCTCTACCTCCTATGGGTGTAGGTTGAGCAGGAGAACCGATCATATCATGAACTCCAGGAAGCGTTTGTCTTGTCGCCTGCTTCAAGCTCGGAGTAGTTGACGCTCCTCTCCCCCTTCCACGGGAGACCCCTGTAGAAGGACCAATCATCCATCGAGATATACTACCTCAGATAGGAGGCCTCATCATTTGTCTTGAACTCGGGGCTGAGGAAGGCTCACCAACCTCCGTTCTTGAAGACGCTGGAGGAGTAATAAATATGCCCTTGGCTTCCAACTCCTTTATTTGGATCCTATAGGCATTCAGCTCGGCCTCACATTGTTTCAAATCCTCAGTGATGAGCGTTATTTTATGATTCACATCATAAGCCTCATGCTGGAGAATACTTATATGGGCGTCTTTCTTATGGATCTCACCCCGAGATCTCCTCAGTTCATCTCGGACTCCGTTGAATACTGCCATAGTTTTCCTTAACTCTCGACCAGGACCTCGCCGTGGGTATCTTTCAGAGCCTTATACTTCTCCCGTAGGATCACCAGTTGCCTGTTCAACTCAGCTCTTCGGGCTAGACACTCTACCGGCTGACGGTGAAGTCTATCCTTCTCTTCTCGAACAAGGCTGCAAAAGCCCTTGAAATCTTCCAACTCTTCCTCCAGATCCTTCTTTCTCTGAAGGGCAGATTCATACTTAACCTGCAATTCAGCACATACGGCAATGCAACACTGTAAATAAAAGAGGACGAAATCCAATTAATTCCATAGAAAGATATGCTATTCAAAGTACATAAACACCAGAATATGGCGTAAAGAGAAACATCCTAAACAAAGAGTGAAGGCTCTAGGGAGTTACAGTTGTTGGCCGCTAATCTTGGTTCTTCTCCTGATCAGCTGCTGAAGTTTCCGTAATAGGTTTCTCAACCAAGAATGACAACTCGGGATACAGGCCAAGGAATCTCACTTGAAACTCCTCCAGAGTTAAAGCATTCTCCAAAGACTCCAAACTAGCTATTAAGCTGGGCTTGAACCCTCTACCTGACGAAACCTCATTCGGAACTTCTCTAAGTCCCTTGCAACCTCAGGCCAGTTATAGCTGGAAACTAACAACTCCTCATCAATCATCGAGGACCTCCTGAAGAGATAACCACATACCCGGAAGCTCGGACCTGTGGTAGAGTTTTCCGCGCTCTAGCTGAAGGACCTCCATCTCAGGGCAGTTGACACAGAAGTCTGCTATCAGTTGAACAAACTGCCTCTGACGGGCATGATCAGCATATCGATCCCTCTCTGCCTCCACAACAGCCAATTTCCTGCTCAGATCTTGGAAGGAGATGTCCCTTAACCTCTTCTCCTCCCTTAAAGTTCTAAATCTTCAGCCAGAGCTTCTCTCTTAGCCCTCACCTGTGCAGTCTCATCTTGAAAGCGATTGACCAGCTTAGATGGCTCGCTAACTTTCTTGGTAACTTGTATCCTAAATTGCTCAAGCTGAGCCACCTGCTTCTTCTCCGCCACTTGCTCCACAACCTGGCATCATCCGTGTAACGTCTTAATCGAACCAGACAAGTGCTTCAAATGGTTATTCATATCCCTCAGAGAATGCAAACAGAACAGTTAGAAAACTATACCCTCAGCCTAGTTGAAATCTAAGTCAAAGTATACCTGGCTTATCTCGGGACACCCTGATATTATCTCAGACTCAGCCTCCGAGACCCCGGGAGAACGAAGCACAATGTAGTTCTCGAACTTCTCCAAAAGTTCGAGATCAAACTTGGCCTTCTTAGAAGACCTATCAAAAGCCTCAGAAGACCCTCCTGGAGCCTCTAGTTTCCTCTTCCTATCCTTCTCATCCTTTTGCTTCCTTAGTTGGATAAGCTGATTCAGCATTTCTGATGCTTTCTCGGACTTAGAGGTACTCACTACATACAAGAAGAATGGCGTTAGCAACAGGAAAAATGACACAACACAAACAGAAAGGATATAAATGTCAAGAATAAATACCCTCATGCAACACATCAGGGGTTACTACAGAAGTCCCGGAATCCTCATCCTCGAGCCTACCGAAAATAGTACACCAGTACTCATTAATACTAGTATTTTATGGAGAACAAGAGGCCCAAGATACCTCCTTCCTCGGATATCGGACTAGGGCTAAACCCTCATCTTCTTCCTCATCTGATGGATCTCGGAACACGGGTACAAATAGACACTTTGTCTCATCAGGCACTGTAGCCTTTGATCGAGTTTCCTTTAGTCCCCGAACCAACCTTTTTAGGCGACACCGAGCATCCGGCATTAGCCCAGAAACCTCCCTATCCAGAGGAGTCTGATTTTCCGACATCTCATCCTGAGCTGTTCTCTCCTCAACATCCCTACAAGCCCGAAGCGCCCTCGCTGCACCAAAGGGATCCTGCTCCATAGACAAAATGGCCTCATAACACTCAATCTTTACACCCTTTGGTTGATAAAAACAAGACAACTTCAGATAGCTACCATTCTGAAGAGTTTTACCGGGTATCTCGTACAACCACTCATATGTTTCAAGGGGACATAACCAATCCATCTGATGGTCCCCTGGTACAAACTTGCCACCAGCAAGTTTGGTCTTTTCTCTCACTAGCTCCTCAGCTATACCAAGTAATTTGTGCGAGGACTCAACACTATATTTAGCCTCATTCTTGAGTTTCTTGTTCCAATGGGGTATGGGGTACTTCGTCCGATCAAAGGTCAACTTCACCCTATCCCACCCCTCACATTTTGAAGGAAGTGCAAAGGCTCGGCCTGTTTCAGTATCCCGGAAAGACAAAGTTACCGATTGCTTTACAATGTACACCTTATATAAGGTCCGCAATAGAGCAAGGCTTGGGTCATAACCTTTACTGGCACACCAGGTCATCAGGGCCATCATGATATCTATCACATTGTCATGCAGCTGTCCCGGATGAACCTTATAACACTCCAGGAAGTCATTCAACAATGGGGAAAAGGGAAAAGTCAGCCCATGCTGAAGGAACCTCCTGTAAACGACGCCTCGGGTCGGAGTAACCAACTCAAAGGCAGATTTATCTTCCCCAAAATACATGAGATCACTATCACCGGGAATAGAATACCCGCAGCCCTCTGAGAATACAGCAGCATCAGCACGGGCTTTATCATCCTTCACCGAGCTTTTACTGCTGCCCTCACCACGCCACCATGGGGTAACTCCCCTCCATCTGAGCCCTCCTCGCCACGGCCAACAATCTCTTCTCTTCATTAGAGGCATTCTTTTTCAAAATCGCATGCCTCTTCCCACTCGCTACCTCGGCTCTACGGCGGTCACGGGAGCTATTCTCCTCGACCTAAGCACATGCATACTCTCTCTCATCATGATGGGGGACGGAAATCGTTTCGCTACTACTACCCATGATCACAGAGAGTATGTGGGGAAACATACAAGTGAAAAGAAGAGGCAGACACAGAAAAGTAATGAAGAAAGAAGATTGTACTTACTGATGATTAGGGACGCAGAAATTTGGGGCTTCAGAAAGGAATGAAGTATTGATGCGTCTTCTGAACTCTAAAAGAAGAAATTTTGAATAAGGAAGACAATGGGAATGATTTGGGATATTTAACCCAAACCCAGACGGCATTAAGGTGAGTAATTACCTTGATTCTTGTTCCGATGCAAGCAATTAGAGAGATGGGGGACAGACTGCCTCTAATGATGTATGGCAGACACCAGCACTTCAACGACGAACCTTGCTCACGAACTGACCTGCAAAACAAAGCCTCGGGTGTCCCGAGGGTAGAGAATCCGACGCTCAAGTTAGTATGAGGCGTAAGGCGTATTGTATGTAGTATGAGATAGAAAAGGTGTACCAAACCTTGTGTGTATTTATATGGCTACAATCCGTAGATCACCAAGATATGTATTTATGGTATGAATACAACTCTTATGGGAATAGTAATTCTATTACCATGTATAGAGGAAGTGTATTTCGGACATGGTTGTATTACCATTTTAGGAGGATGTATATTCCTTGTAAAACATTCATAATATACGCATTCCTTGTAAGGATTAGGATTGATGGACCCGTGGATCCATCCTCCGCGTACCTTGAGCCCATGACCCTTCTCGGGCCCTGGTTCAAGCGTGAATGAGGCCCGAATACGAACCATGGACTTATCAGTAGCCCCAAGGTAGATCTTCAGAACTTAGAGTACTCCCTCTCGAAGGTTGAAGGAAAGGCTTGCTTCTCGAGGGAAAACCAATAACTCGAGGGAGTATGTCTCGGGGTGTTAAGCTCGGGGCGTTCTTCAAGAACTATCCTTTCGGGCTTAACCTTCTGAATATCTATTTTCAAGTTCTTTCGTATTCCATCTAAATATACGGACAGCTGAGATTAGCTTCCTTTGAAATCCAGATGGTTGATACACGTGTTATGTGTTCATTGGTAACTAGAGGCGGCCTGTCCCCCGTCTCTCCAATTGCTTGCATCGGTACCAGAATCAAGATAATTACTCGTCATAAATGTTGTCTGGGTTTGGGTTAAATCTCCCAAACCATTCCTCTTGTCTTCCTTATTCCAAATTTCTTATTTCCAAGTTCAGAAAGCGTGTCAGTGCTTCATCAAATCTTCGAAGCCCCAATCTCTGCTTTCACAATCATCAGTAAGTGTTATTTTCCTTCTTCGTTTTGTTTGTCTGCTTTTTCCTTTTCCTCTGTGTGTGTATTTCCCCCCCATACTCTCTGTAATCATGAGTAGTAGTAGCGAAACAATTTTTGTCCCCGCTCATGATGAGGGAGAGTATGCATGTACTCAGGCTGAAGAGAATAGATCCCTTGTCCGTCATAGAGCCGAGGTAACGAGTGAGAAAAAGTCTGTAGTGTTGAAGAAGAAAACCTCTGTGGAAGAGAAGAGATTAATGGCTATGGCCAGGAGGGCTCAGATAGAGGAGAACAGCCCCATGGTAATGCATGTTGCCGTAGGCAGACAATCCATAAATGGTGAAGGTAGTAGCAAGAGGTCGATGAAGGAGGATAAAACTCGTGTTGATGCTGCTGTCTTTGTTGAAAATTGTCCCTTTTTCGATTCCCCCTTATGCTAATATTATGTATTTTTGGGCGGATAAGTCTGCGTCAGAGTTAATAACTCCAAACCGGGGGGTCATATATGGGAGATTTCTGCAGCATGGGATAGCATTTCCTTTTCCCCCATTCTTGAGTAGATTTCTTTGATGGTATAAGGTGCAGCCAGGGCAATTGCACGTTGATGTGATAATAATCATAATGGCATTGATAACCTGGTGTGGTCGCACGGGTTATAAACCTAGTCTTGCTGTGCTGCGGACCTTAAACAGTCTGTAACTTTGACTGTCCGAGATACCTCCATCGGTCGAGCCTTTGTTCTTCTTCGGCAAAGTGGGGAATGGGACAAGGTGAAACTAACCTTTGACCAGACCAAGTATGAGGTACCCCATTGGAATAAGAGTCTCTAGAATGAAGTCTGGGATGATGCTGACACCTCACACAGATTGATGGATATAGCTGAGGAGTTGGTGAGGGAGAAGATTAAACTTAGAAATGGTAAGTTTGTGTCAGGAGATCCTCAGATGGGCTGGCAGTGGCCTGTCGAAACGTATCGGTGGTTATAGCAAATGCCTGGCCGAACTCTTCAAAATGACAGCTATTTGAGGTTATCACATTTCGACCAGCCAGAGGATACGTAGAAATTGAGTGGTATGAAATCACTCTATCCATGGAGCAGGATCCCATTGGTTCAGCTAGGGCGCTTTGAGCCTCTAAGGCAATAGATGAGAGGGCAGCTCGAGAAGAAATATCCGAGAGAGACATGGATGGGGAAATTTCTGGATTGACGCCTGATGCTCGACGTCGGTTCAGAAGATTGGTCCAAGGACTAAGGTGATGTATGCAGGACACCAACACTTCAACGACGAACCAGGCTCTCGAACTGATCTGCAAGACAAAGGCCCCGGGTGTCCCGGGGATAGACACTCCGACGCTCAAGTCAGTATATTTGCTTAAGGCGTAAAGTATAAAGTATGAGATTAGATGAGAGGTCTACCAAACCTTTAGGGTATTTATATGGCTACAATCCGTAGATCACTAAGACATGTATTTCTAGTATGAATACAACTCTTATGGGAATAGTAGTTGTATTACCATGTATAATAGAAGTATATTTAGGACAAGGTTGTGTTACCATGTTTAGGATAGCTGTATTACCATCTTTGGAAAGATGTATATTCATTGTAGAACATTCATAATATACGCATTTCTTCTAAGGATTAGGATTGATGGACCTGTGGATCCACCCTCCGCGTATCTCGAGCCCACGACCCTTCTCGGGCCCTGGTCCGAGAATGAATGAGATCCGAATACGAACCATGGACTTATCAGTAGCCCCAAGGTAGACCTTCAGAATATAGAGTACTCCATCTCGAAGGGTGAAGAAGAGGCTTGCTTCTCGAGGGAAGACCAATAACTCGAGGGAGAATACCTCGGGATGTTAAGCTCCGGGTGTCCTTCGGGGACTCTCCTCCCGGGCTTACCCTTCTGAATATCTGCTTCAAGTTCTTTCGTATTCCATCAGGACACGTGGACGGTTGGATCTGAATATACCTTCTTGAATTCTGAGGGGATTGACACGTGGTCTTGATTCATTGTACCTTCCAGCGATGAGGAGGACCAACCTTCCAATTGCCTGCATCGTTTCGCGAGTCGAGGTAATTACTCCTGTTAAATACGTGTAAATTACTGGCTAAATAACCAAGCAATTTTTCCTTGTGTTTATCATCAATATTCATCTATGCGTTTCAAATTTCCAAAGAAATTTTCTTCAAATTTGTCTTATTTTCCTCATATATTCTCTTCCCCCCATTCTCTATATTTCCATGTCTTCAACAAATTCGAGCGTTCCCCTTGGCAATATGGAGAATGTTTTTGAAAACAGAGCCCCGGCTAATCGTGACTTGAGCACCTTATTTCTGGAAGTCGAGGCTGGGGAGCTGATGGAAGTTACCGTTGTTTCACCGTTGCAAGCGGTAACTGTAGTGGCAGATGATGGTGCCTCAGGGTCAGAGATGGACACTAATGCGGAGCCCCAAGTTGATAAACGGGTTCCGGCCGCCGATGGTGTGAATGATGTCACCAAAGTGGTTGACGAAAGGACGTTAAGGTATCTGCGGTCCTGCAGGCTATCATATCCTCTTGAGGCTGGCTTGAAGCTCGAGGATGGAGAAGTTATCATTAATGATCTGGTGAGCCCCACTCGAGGGGTACTTTATGGGAGGTTTTTACAGCAAGGGATAAGTTTTCCCTTTCCCCCTTTATTTCATGAATTCCTGCAGCATCATCAACTGCATCCGAGCCAAATACATTTCAATGTGGTAGTGTTGATCATGGCGGTGATTTACTGGTGCGCTCGGAATACCTACGATCCAAGCCTGGATTTATTCAGGAGTCTGTATACGTTATTCTCTTTTGAGACTTACGAGTATATTACCCTTACTCCGAGGAAGAGAAAACCCATCACGTTTCTTGATAACAGTTGTGTGTGGGAGGCAGACCATTTCACTTTCGACCGAAGCAAGTACGAGGTCCCTGATTTGTATCCTCATCCGAAGGACGCTATAGCTCGTGACAGAGGTTTCATCATCTCTGTTCACTTGAAGGGCATCATCGAGGAGCTCCTAAAGGAGGACATTACCCTTCAAAGAAAGGATTTTGTTATGGGCTCACATGGCTCTACGTGGCAGTGGCCCAGTATCACTTACTCGTACCTGTTAAATGTTCCTCGATCGAAATCTACCTCCAGATTTTTGAAGTCTGATCGGAATTGGGCCCTCCCTGATAAAATCCAAGGAAGAAAGAAGAAGGCCAGGAAAGGGGGTCCAAGAAAGTCTCCTCGGAATCATGGTGAATCCTCTTCTAGTCGGTCTTCTTCAGGTAGCTCTTCAAGTCATATACTGTTGTCATATAATATGTTTTTCCTGTGTCATATGCTGAGGTTTATCTTTATTTATGTACAGCGTCTCCTCCGAAGAAAAAGATCAAGAAGGGGAAGGCCCCTCTCCACATCATAGATGAGGAAGCGGAGGAGTCCGAGGAGAGGGAAACTGAGGTTGGAAGGTCTTCTAATGATGACGATGAGTCTGATCTTGAGTTGGTGATCTCCACAGATGCTTCTTTGAAGAAACTGAAGTACTATCTGAGCTGTCCAGAGAAAGAGGATGGTCAGACTTCTCGGTGGTCTTCTAAGAAGTATCCATTTGTCGCTGAGGTATTTATCTCTATTATCATACTGCGTAGATGTCTTGAATGCCAGGTTTTAATATTTCATTGATTTCGTAGCTGATGGCGGATCTGTCCACGGTGGGGCCTCGAGCCAATGATGTGATCCGTTACTTGTCTGATTCCGTGATGGAATTACATGTCAAGTTCCGGTCCTTCAAGGCAAAGAAGGAGGAGATGGAAGCTTCCCTCTTGACTATGGAAACTAAGTCTGTTGCTTATAATCCACCCGTTCAGGCTCCATTGGATGTGAAGCAGCTAGAGACCGAGAATAAGAACCTGATGTTGGCGAAGAAGTCTCAAGAGAAAGAGTTGGAGACTTATCGAGATATTACTGAGAAGCTGGCGCAAAGCCAAGCCGAGGAGAAAGATCCAGAGGAGCCTAAACGACTTCTAAAGCTTTGGAGTACTTTCCTTGCTTGCAGTTCCGAGCTTCAGAACCACAGGGAGGAGTATGGGGATTTATTTCATTCCTCTGAACTGCATGGGATCTTGGGTGGCGTCTTGCATCTTTGTCAATCCGAGAAAGAGGTGAAGATGATGAAGGAAATTTTCTCTTATCCTGATGCTGCTGATAAGCTCTCTGCTCTGACTGCAAAACGCTGGATCCCTGAGGCCGAGTTTTTGGATGCATTGGATCTCTCCGAGAAGATAGTAACATCAGGAGATTAACTAAGGCTTATTAGAGCTAAGTATCCTGCATTACCTTCTCTTATAGAGGTGATTTCTAATTCTTCCATTAATAAGGAGGATTAGTCTAAGCATCTCCTCATCAGCTTCAAAGTCTGAAATCCTTTGCACATGAACCTTGGTCTCATGATTTACTGGAAAGGAGCTCATGCCAAGCTAAGATACTTAGGTCTTTGCAGTTGTCCATGATGAACACTCTGCGTACTTGATGTTTTTGGGTTTCTTCCTCGGGCATATTTTGTCAAGGTCTTTAATGTCACAGCGTGCAGAAAAGTTGAGAATAGCCCATCTCTCCAGTGTCACTTCTGGTGAAGTCCTAGGAAACCCTATTGGGTATATTTAAAAGTACCATATTCTGATGTAATAACATCTTCGATATGTCATGTTTAGGTTCGAGATTTAGCCTCTTATGTGCCCTATTAAGGGTCTTGTTTAGAAGTATCATAATCTGATGTAATAACACCTTTAATATGAACTATTTGTGTTCGAGGTTTTTCTTCTATGTGTGCCCTTTTGAGGGACTTTTTTAGAAGTATCATATTCTGATGTAATAACACCTTTGATATGAACTATTTGTGTTCGAGGTACTTCCTGTATGTGTGCCCTTTTGAGGGACTTTTTTAGAAGTATCATATTCTGATGTAATAACACTTTTGATATGAACTTCAACTTTTGTTTTTGAGGTTTCTCCTCTTTATGTTGAGATGATTGATTCTCGAGCACGTCTGCCCTTTTGGTCTATAGACCTCAATCAAGCACTTTTTTGAAGTACTTTATCTCAAACCTATCTCTTTTATTCAAAACGATTGGTATTTGAATATTGGATCCAAACAACTTATAAGTTGACCAATCATATACTTTATAAAGTATATTGTTTTGAACAGAAATCAATGTTATACTTAAGACAACAATCCTCCTTTTAGAAAAGGAATTTAAAGATTGCTTATTATAAGGATTGGTATAAAAATATCATGACTTCAGTCTAAGTTTATAACTTTAAGAATAGAAGTAAAGTAAATAGTGGGTTTTGAGTTTGAGTACCCGTTTGTGCTAGAGTATACTTGTCTCAGACCTTGATGAGGCTTCTTGGACGCTCTTGATAGTCTCGAACCTTTGTGAGGCTCTCCCTTGAGTTTCTAATCTTCTGTGATACTTTCGTAAGTTAATCACATTCCATTTTTGTGGTATAGGTTCCCCCTTCATGGTTTCCAAGAGGTACCTTCCCCGTGGATGGGATTCTAGGACTCGATATGGACCTTCCCAATTCGGGGCTAGCTTCCCTTACAATTTTCACTTGCTTTTCTCTTTTAACCTTATGACAAGGTCTCCTTTAACAAAAGTGGCCAAGCGGACTCTTCTATCATGGTAGCGCTTGAATCATTCCTTTACCTTGGCCTTATAGATAGTAGCATTTGCTCTCTTCTCCTCTAGGAAGTCAAGGTCGAGACAAAGGTTTACTTCGTTGACCTTGCCATTTTCATCATCTGGCTGAGAAGTACGGACAGAGGGTACCCCAATCTCCATGGGGATGATCGCTTCGGACCCATAGTCTAAGCTATAAGGAGTCTCTCCTGTTGTTGTAGCTGGTGTGGTTCTATGAGTCCAGATCATGTTTGGTAATTCTTTGATTCAGTTCCCTTTAGCTCCTTCGAGGCGCTTTTTGATGCCGCATACCAAGGCTCGGTTCGTAGCTTCTACTTGGCCGCAAGTTGCTGGTGTATGCTATACTCCTTGTACCCTTTATTGAAGGGATCATTAGTGAATTGTGCTCCATTATCGGTCACTGTGTATCTCAGGATGCCATCGCGACACACTATATCTTTCCCATAAACACTAATAACTGTCTTGCCAGTTGTGTTGGTCAATGCTTCAGCTTCCATCCATTTTGAGGAATACTCAATGGTCACAAAGAGGTATTTGAAGTTATTAATGGCCGTATGTAGAGGTACGGTGAGGTTTATGCCCCATCGTATAAATGGCCAGGATTCTCGTATCATATTCTCTTGTGGCATGTGGACCCTATTAGCAGATCTTTGACACTGATGACAAGAATCGATATATCTTTTGGCGCCTTGTAGCATCACAGGCCAACAATAAATCTTCTGTAGGAGCTTTCGAATAACGGTACGCGGACCTTGATAGCTAACGTAGACTCCTTCATGTGTTCCTTTTACCAAGTGTTCAGCGTCAGAAGACTCAACATACTTAAACAAAGGTCGGAGATATCCTTTCTTGTATAAGATGCTGTCGTGGATGACATATTTCAGAATTTTAACTCGGACCTTCCATGCCAGGTGCTTGTCCTCGGGAAGGGTACTTGTTTGAAGGTATTCTATGTAGGAGTTCATCCATGTGTCCGAGATGCCAATAGCCATAATGTTATCTTCTTTGCAATTTCTCTTCGGCAGGGTTTCCATTAGCTATTCTTCTCGGGGGATATGATTCAGCTCATAATGTCGATTTATGAGAGGCTTAACCCTGGCGAGGTATTTATGAAGATTGTACTCTCGATTTTTTAATTCACCTTTGACCTGCTGAATTGCAATCTATGGGTCATTGAAGACCTCGAGGTTTTTGACTTCCAGGTCTTTAGCCAATTTGAATTCGGTGATGATGGCTTCACATTCTGCTTCATTGTTGGTGGCTTGGAAATCGAATTGAGAAACATAAAGATGGTCCTTTTCCTCAGGGCAGGTTAGTAAAAATTTTAGCACTTCTTCCCCCGGAGTTGGAGGATCTCTTGACACATAACTGTCATCTTTCTCGGAGTAAAACACCATAGATTGTTCGAGATCTGGGTTGGAAACCAAATCTCCTAAGATGGTGTTTTTTGGCCAAGATGTTATTCATTTTTCTGGTGTCATGTATAGCCGTGATCATACAGGAATGCGCCACTCCTTGGTCTCCTTTGATTGAAGCCACTCCTTGTGGTGTTGAAAATTTCAGCATAAAATAGTAGGGAGACCATATGGCTTAATCTTGGCACATCCAAGGTCTGCCAAGGATAATGTTAAAAGGTGTGACGGTGTTGACCACCACAAATGTACGGTAGAGGGTCAGGCTCCTCATCCCATCTTCTACTGTGACCGGGAGTGTAATTTTTCGAAGAGGTGTTACGGGATTTCTGGTAAACCCCGAGATCGGACCCGTAGGTAGGTTTGAGGTCTCCCTTGGTAAATCCTAACTTCTGGAAGCAATCCTGAAACATTACTTCTACCCCACTCCCGTTGTCTATGAAGACTCTTGTTACCAAAGAATCTTGTATGGTTGTCGAGATGATGAGAGGATCAGAATGAAGCATCTGATTTGGTACGTCATCCTTGTCCGAGAAAGTAATAGCTTCTTCGGAATGGAGACTCTTGTTGACCAGCTTGGTATGTGGTAGGGTCCGTACACTATCCTTCAGCTTAGTTAGGGAAATTGCTTCTCCGGTATAGCCATTGATGTTGTTGATGACTCGGTTGGCTCCATTTGATGGTGGTGGGCGAGGATCTTGAGGATTGTTGTTTCGCCACCCTGGTTGTTATTGTTGTGGGAGCTATCCTTCTTCTTCTTCTTCTTCCTCAGAGTGTTATTACCTACCATCATCCGGCACAGGTTTACTAAGAGGATTTCATCTTGGTCATAACGTCTCGTGGCGAGATTCATGTATCTATGATAATGTTCTATCACAGATTCTCATTCTTGTTGTCTATCTTCAAGAATTTGACGATCTCTTTGCGCTCTCCCTTCTAGAGAAAAGATCGAGTTGGGTCTACTATACCCCAACCTATTTTCCTGATCCAGGCTATCTGAATTGTTAACATTCACGCTGTAATTCACGTCATTTTGGGTGAAAACCCTTTGACCTGAGTTTGGTACTTCAGATCTAACAGGGTTTGTTTCAGGAGGTGGGGTTCTGGATGCAGTAGAATTGGAGCCGAATGATGGTATCCTGGATACGATGGGATTTGATCCATGAGGTGTTCTAAATGTCCCAGGATTTGGACCAGAGATTGGTGGTGTTATCCCATCAGGGTTTGGATTGATGGATATCGGAACATTGGAGTTTCCGGTACCCATGTTAGAGTTTGGTGATGGCTTTGAGGAAAAGTGTGCCCGAGATCTTCTAGATTGTCCGCGCCTCCGACCGCGTCCATGTCCTTGAGGGGGTTGCTCCGCTTCTGGATTTTGCCCTAGGACAAGGGCGCTTCGTCTGGGTTGCTCGGCGTCAGACATGTTGTCGGGGAAGTTGCTTCTTCAAGTGCGCTAAACCTGATCGGAAACAAGGTTCGGCGACATCGTCAATGAGTGTGAGAGGTCCCACTGGGCGTGCCAAATTGATGTATGCCGGACACCAACACTTCGACGACGAACCAGGCTCTCGAACTGATCTGCAAGACAAAGGCCCCGGGTGTCCCGGGGATAGACACTCCGACGCTCAAGTCAGTATATATGCTTAAGGCGTAAAGTCTAAAGTATGAGATTAGATGAGAGGTCTACCAAACCTTTAGGGTATTTATATGGCTACATTCCGTAGATCACCAAGACATGTATTTATGGTATGAATACAACTCTTACGGGAATTGTAGTTGTATTACCATGTATAATAGAAGTATATTTCAGACATGGTTGTGTTACCATGTTTAGGATAGCTGTATTACCATCTTTTGGAAGATGTATATTCCTTGTAGAACATTCATAATATACGCATTCCTTATAAGGATTAGGATTGATGGACCTTTGGATCCACCCTCCGCGTATCTCGAGCCCACGACCCTTCTCGAGCCCTGGTCCGAGTATGAATGAGGTCCGAATACGAACCATGGACTTATCATAAGGAAAGCTCGATTAGAGACAAAGGTTCGTCATGAGGCTGTGTGTCTGTTCGTACATGTTGCCCGAGATCCGTCAGATGAAGAGGAGGATAAGAGTTTAGCCCTAGTCAGGTGTCCGAGAAAGGAGATATCTCGGACTTCTATGTCTCCTAAAAACGCGTCCGATAGGGCCGAGAATGAAGAATTTTTAACTTCTGTAGTAGTCTCTGATATGTTGCCTGACGGTACTTCTTCTTTGTTGTATATGATATTCTCGTCCATACTATATCATTTATCCTTATGCTAACTTAATTCTTTTTGTGTATAGTGGGTGTTTCCAAAACCGAGAAGGCGTTGAATAAGCTGGCTCAGATAGTCGAGTTCAGAAAGTTGAAGGACCATGAAAGCAAGAAGAGGGATGCCGAAGCCTCAGTGAATTCCACAAATGCTTCTACTAAGTTTCCCAAAAGGGCTAGGCTTGAGCTCGAACCGTTGGGGGAGTTCGAGAAGTATGTGATGCCTCCTCCTCCAGGGGCTAGGGCCGAGATAACTCCCGAATGTGCCGAGATAAGACAGGTATGATTAACTTGGTTTCTGACAAGCTAGAGGATGTACTCATCTAACTGTCTTACTTTCTTTCACAATCTCTGAATCATATGAAGCATATGTATGGTTCCATCAAGACGCAATATGGTCGTTGTCAAGAACAGGCTACTGAGTTGGAGCTGTTGAAGGTGGAGATAGCTAAGAAGTCTTGCGAGCCTTCTGAAGTGGTGAAGCATCTCCAAGACAGGATGGCCCACGAGAAGGCTAAAAGAGAGGCCTTGGAAAAGGAAATCAGGTCCTTGAAGAAAGAAAAGAAACTGACGGATAGTTTTTTCGAAGAAATGAAGAGGAAGATGGCCCTGGTGGAGGCGGAGAAGAACCGGTATGCCGACCCCGATTGCCAGAGGCGGCTAGTTCGGTTGATAATAGATTTCTGCCTAAATTGTCCCGAGATGGAGGCCCACCGTCAAGAATATGACGAAAACTATCATAAGTCTGAGCTTCCAAACATGTGGGTCTATCTTCAAGAGGTTCTTAGCAAGGATAGCCAGGAATGGTTGGCTTCTGCTTACACTTGGCCGGAGGTGGCAGGAAATCTGGAGAAGTTTCGGGCAAATTTTCGCCAGATTGGGGGGTTCGAGACTAGCTTATTAGCTAGTCTGGAGTCCTTGGAGAAGGCTTTGACTTTGGAGGAGTTTCAGGAGAAGCTTTGCGGCCTGTATCCTGAATTGTCCTTCTTGGTGGAGAAGCCAGCTGGAGGAGCTTTAACTGGGAATTAGGGAGTTCAAGATGGGGGGCCCAAGATTGTAATTCCTTAGAGCCCTTACTCCTTATTTAGGAATATTTTCCTTATGTCCAGCTTTTGGCAACCATGTACTCCGAATAATATATCTTTTTTATGAATTTAACAATTCTATGTCTTCCTTTATGTCCAGTGTTGCGTAGCTGCCTGTGCTGAATTGCAGGTCAAGTATGAAGCTCTTCTTCGGAAGAATAAGAAACTGAAGGAGAGGTTGGATGACTCCAAGGGCTTTTGTAGCCGAGTACGAGAAGATTGTGATAGTCTTCGTGGTCAGCAAGTGATAAGTCTGGAGCGAAGAGCTGAGCTGAATAAGCAACTGAGTGATCTTTATCATAAACACAAGGCTCTTGAAGATAATTATGACAAAGCTTTGACTGCCAATAAGGACTATGATCAAGAGCTGAGGAAAGTCAGAAAGGAGTTGATTGAACTCAAGAACGAGGGTCATAAGAAAGACTCTCATATATCCTTTCTTCAGCATGAAAATATTGATGTGAATCATAAGATCGTTGCTCTTATTGATGATTCTAGGATACGTGAGGCCGAGCTGAATGCTTGAAAGATCCAAATAAAAGAGCTTGATTCACAAGGCGTGTTTAGCACGCATTCAGTATCTTCAAGGAGAGAGATAGGGGCCTTTCTTCAGCTCCGAACTTAGGACAAGTGATGATGCCTCCTGCTCGAGGTGGTGTGTCTCGGGGTATGGTAAACTCCCCAGCAGGATTTTCACGTGGAAGAGGAAAAGGAAGAGGGGCATCATCTATTTCAGGAGCTCAGGGCTTGCTTGGCTCTCCTTCTCGACCTGCACCTATAGGAAATAGAGTAGAATCTCCTACATCCTCTCTTTTTTTTCTTTTTTTTTAATCAAATTTACCACCCTTGGGTGGTGGGAGATATATTGGGCCTCCCTGACCCTAATAAAAGCCATCAATGGCAATAAGTTTGCACCCAAAGGGTGACTTACAAAAAGGAGAAAATCTCCTGAGCAGCAGAGACTGCTCCAAAAATGGGATCTCACAGAAATGGAGATCCGGGCAAGCTTTTTTAGTATACATTACTCATTACTCCAGAGCCTGTTAGTGAATTGGCTGAGCAAAACACAAGTCGGCACCAGAGATTGAAATAACACTAAAAGAAGCATATCACTAATAATCTATTACATTACGTACATAAGTTGCCTTCTGAGGCCTGAGCATATTGTATCCATCTGAAGCTGTATGTTGCCTTTTGGGGCCTGAGCAGAGTGGTTCAGAAATTCCATAACTGCACAGGAAGCAACACATTAGTAGCACCTGTTTCTACAGACTCTGAGAGTAGGAGTTCCCAATTTATCAAGATTCAGGAGGCCTTTGATCCTCTGTGGGAGTGACTGGAGAGAGATTGAGCCAGTAAGTTTTTCTGAGAAAGCCAGTTTAGCCATAGCATCAGCAGAAGCATTGGCCTCTCTGAGAATATGAGAGACAAGACCAGCCTTTGGCATTAATGGGTATACAAGATTAAACACAAGCCTGGGCAATTGTTTGAATCTTGTATAGCCTTTACAGCCTGGGAGCAGTCAGACTCAATCATATACTGAGAGGTCATAGCTTCTGCCAACTTTATACCAGTAGCAATAGCATGGATTTCTGCTTCCAGTGGGGATAGTGCATCAATATAGTCTGTATACAAAGTGACAACAGATCTAGCAGAGTTTCTGATTATAATACCAATCCCAGCTTTTTTATGTTGATGCCATGAGGCATCAACATTCACTTTAAAACCATGAGAAGGGGGTGACCATCTAACTAGGAGTATAATGGGACTAGGAGGCCTGGCATGCAAGGGTAAAATACCAAGTCCAGAAAGTTCTTTATCAAATGCAGATGTACTGAAGAATGGTCTTGCACAGAAAGTTTGAAAAATATGATTCCTAATTGAAAGCTTAAGTGTATCAGGACTGGGATCAGTATCTTCAAAAATTCTGGCATTCCTAGCTTTCCATAGAAACCAGCAAATAAAACTAGGGATGATGTGAAACAAAGTAGAGTGCAATCTAGTATGTCCCTGATATGACCAATAGTAAGAGAGTTTGTTCCATAAAGTTGAAAAATGTTGGTCTCTGATTCCCATCAAACCATGGAAGTCAGATCATAGAGTTTTAGCAACAGAGCAATCATTAAAGAAGTGATCAATATAGTCATTATCACAGCAGAATGGACACTTAAATGGCATATTGAACCCCATTTTCATAAGAATATCTGTTAATGGAAGAAATGCATTGACGAGTTTCCACATAAATACACTCACTTTTTTCTGAATTCTTGGGTTCCATACTTTGTGAAGAGAGTCAGAAACATTTCTAGAATTTTCCAGCACATGATAAGCAGTTCTAAAGGTGAAATTACCTTTAGGATCTGGCATCCAAATGAGCCTGTCAGCCCTCCTTTCATATCACACACTTTCCTGCAAAATTAGTAAAAGATTGGAGTCAGTAATATCAGAGAGGGAGGAAAGGAAGAGCTGTATGTGTTGGATAAAATTGGAAACTGAACAGGAGAGGGGAATGGATGTGGTTTCTAGAGCAATAATTAGACTGATAGGACCAAGTCCTGTCCAATTAGAGTGCAAAAAACTGCAATTTCCTTCCCCATGAATAACCCTAACCAAACTCTCAGCTTTGGCATCCACTGACATAATTCTTTTCCAGTTAGGTGAATTTCTGTAGGATTTTGGCAGTGCCCACAGGAATTGAGACCATAATGTCGTGGCTTGCTGAAACTTCCACCAAAGTTTTAAGGCACAAGCCTTAACTATGGTGTGAATGGATCTTAGGCCTAGGCCATTTTGATCAATAGGGTAGCATAGATGCTCCCATTTTTTCCACACTTTCTTTGGCTTCAGATCTGTCTCACCCCAGAAAAATAGAGCCAATAATTTCTGGATTTTTCTGATCACACTGACTGGAGGTGCCATCACACACCAGATGTGTTGAGGAATAGAAAAAATACAAGATTTAATCAATGTAATTTTTCCCCCAGTTGATAACCATCTGTTCTTCACGTTGGCTAGCCTGTTTTGGATTGTCTGCAACAAAGGCTGGAAGTAAGCTGTTAGTGTTCTGCCAGTAAATATAGGAACACCCAAGTAGGTAAAAGGAAAAGAACCATGTTTCATTCCTAGTATGGATTTAACCTGATGCAATTTAGCCAATGATGCATGTTTACCTAGAAAAAATTCACTTTTTTCAAAACTAATTTTTTGACCTGTTGTTTGTTCAAAAATTACTAAAAAGGACTTAATTCTAACTAGACTGGCCTTAGATGCTTTCAAAAAAACAATGGTGTCATCAGCATAACTAAGGTGTGAGACTGGATTAGGACCAGAAGAAATATTAAAATACTCTAATTTACCAATGGCGAAAACATAAGCAAGACTTCTAGTAAATGCCTCAGAGAAAATATTAAAGAGAAAAGGGGATAAGGGATCACCCTGTTTAATGCCCCTAGTAGCTCTAAAAAATCCATGAGGTTTTCCATTAATAAGGACAGAGAAGTATGCATTGCTAAGATTTTTCATTATGCACAGAACTGTTTTTCCATTAAAACCAAATTTGAGTAAAATTTTGTTCAAAAATCCCCAATTAACTCTATCAAAAGCTTTTTTGAGATCTAATTTCAGGATACAATTAGGTTTCCTAGATTTTCTATCCAAAAATCTGATCATTTCTTTAACATAAATAACACCATCAGAGATGTCTTTATGTTGCATAAATGCAGACTGGTGGGGAGAAATAATTTTGGGCATCAAAGGTTTCATTATCTCCATAATAAGTTTGGAGAAAATTTTATTGATGAAGTTAGATAGACTTGTTGGTCTAAAATCATCAAAGGTTGATACCACCTCTTTTTTGGGAATTAATGTAATCTATGTAGCAGTTATGCCTACAAGGATATTGACATCACTCAAAAATGGTTCACAGCATTTAATAAGTCATGTTTGATAATTTCCCAAGCTTTAGTGAAGAATTTGGAAGAGAAGCCATCAGGCCCAGGGCTACTGTTTTTATTCATGCCAAAAACAGTAGCTTTTAGCTCTACCAAGTCAACTGGTTTGACTAGTTGTTCATTATCAGCATCATCAATTAATTTGGGGATTTGGCTAGTAAAGTGTTGATAGAATTCTCCTTGAATGTTGCAATGGAGGTTCTGATAACAAATCTGAATAGTATCTGACAGCTTCAGACTGTATATCCTTCATATCATCCAGCCAATCCCCATTAACATTTTTAATTTTTGTGATGCTAAGTGAACTATGTTTTTCCCTCACTGAATTGGTGGAAGAATTTTGTATTTTCATCACCATCTTTGAGCCGTTTGATTCTGGACTTTTGTTTCCAGAATTTGTGTTGCTCTTTGAGGGCTCTGAGATGCAAAGCTTTTAATTTTTTGATTTTGACAAGTTCATCAATTGAATTATCATTATCATAAATTATTTCTTGCAATCTCAAATTTTCAGCAGCTTGTTTGACATTATTCTCAATTGAACCAAAATTTTGTTTATTCCAAATTTTGATTCTGAGTTTAAGTCTGTGTAGTTTTAGGTGAAAACCAAGCATGCCTGAATGGTCAATAGGTTGAGTCCAATCAGTTTCAATAACTGACATAAAATCCTCTCTATTAAACCAGACATTTAGGAACCTAAAAGAACTAGGGGAAGCAATAATGTTACTGCCTATATTAAACAGCATTAGAGAGTGGTCTGAGGTATCTCTATTTAGTATGAGGATAGAAGAAGATGGAAACTTCTGCATCCACTCCTGAGAGCAAAGGTCTCTATCCAATTTTTCAGTGGTGGGATTCCTTAGCTAATTATTGGACCAAGTAAAAGTGTTACCAACTGTGTTTAATTCTAGAAGAGCATTTGCAGAAATAAACTGGTTAAATTCTGGCATACTCCTAGAGCTAGGCTGTGAGGGACCTCTATATTCATTAGATGATTTAATTGTATCAAAATCACCTATTAGAAAGGAGGTTTGCAAATTTTTATGAGAAAGTGCATCCCAAAGAAAAGCCTTGCCAGGGACAGTCCTCAAGCCATAGATAAAAATTCCCTCCATATTGGAGTTAAGTCTATAGCTAAAGATATCAACTGACAATAACTGTAAGTGATCATGATTTATAGTGATTTTTATTGACTCATTCCACATGAGCCAAATTTTACAACTCTGTGCAGTAAGGAAATTACTGAAATGAAGTTCTCTCCTAAATTTATCACATTTATGATTTTTGTGCCAAGGTTCAATAAGACACAAAAGCTCAATTCTGTGTTCTCTGATCAAATCAGTAAGTCTAGACATGGAAGTTCTCATGCCTCACACATTCCATACTAAAAATCTAATTTTAATGGTGTCAGACATTAAAACTGGTTTTTAGTGCTTTTTGACCTAGTAAGAACTAGGTTTGGAGATGGAGGTTTGACAGACTTTATAGTAGTGAATTGTTTTTTTATTTGAGTAAAGAAAGTGGATATCTGTGATTTGTCAGTAGTCACTGGTGCTACTGGTTCATCAGGAAGTCCATCTAGACTCAAATTACTATCAGTATTAGGGTTTACCTGAGGGGGATCAATCAAATTGTCATCCTCTGAGGACTCAGAGGCAGTTGGTGTGCCTGAATCATTCTCCATTTCAGCTTCCACTAGAGGGAGGAATCTGTTGTTTGATGAACTAAGAGAAGCAGAAAGTTTGTTAGGAGAAATGTTAGAATTGATAAAAGTGGAGACCTTACCTGTAACTACTTGCATGTCATGTTGAGCATATGAAATCTTAAGAGGGTTCAGGTTGAGAGCTTGTTGTAGTAAGTGTAGGTCTGTGTTAAGAGGAGAGGGTGAATGGTTGGAGTTAGGGGATAGAGGGGAGTTGATTAAAGGCTGAATTGGGTAGTCTGTAATGGAGGGAAGTGAAGCTGTAGAAGTTGTATATGATTGAGAGGGAGGGTGGACTCTTGGAGTTGGACTGGAGTAGTGACTTGAATCAGAAAGGGGTTGGGAACTCTTTTTTTCTTAGGGGCTTTGGTTTTTGCAGCAGGGATTTTGGTGAGTGCTTCAAGGTCCTTTGTACGTGGAGAAAGACCAGAGGGACCTGCCTCAGCTACTTGTGGAGGATAAACCACATCATAGGTAGGGACCTTCTCAGTAAGCATATCTTCTTGTCTGATTTCTGAGACAATGGCTTTAGGAGAGGTGGCAGGCTGATCTTCTTTAGTAAGGTCAACAATGCCAGAATAAGCTGAGTCTTTTCCTTTGTTTCAGAAGCAATGATAGGAGCTTTTTCTTTCTGTTTCAGATTGGGGGTAGGCCTTATTTGTTGTCTTAGCTCAGGGTGTAACACTAGAAAGTTTGAATCCTCATGTCCAAGCATACAACATTTATTACAGTACCTGGGAAGGTCTTCATACTCAATGGGATATCTCTTAATGTTGCCCTGATCTATACCTAACCTTATAGAGGATTGGAGTTTCTTCCTAAGGTCAATTTCAACACAAAGTTTGATCGCTGAGGGGCGAGTGAAAGAAGATGTGGCTGCATCCATCTTTATGAAGGTACCAATTTGATTACCAATAGATTGAATCATAGTAGAGTTGTGGTAAAAAAAATGGTACCTTGGGTATTGTGACCCATACAGGGACTATAGAGGACTCTTCCTCCGGACAGAAATCAATGGTCCACTTGAGGACTTTCATTTGGGATCCATAGAGACTCCATAGACCCTTGATCCAACATCTCCGATAGTCTTCTACATCATAAAACCTGATTAGGATATGCCTGAAATCGACGGATCCTATTTGGAATTTGCCAGTGAAGCCTACCGACTGAAAAGCTTGGTGGAGCCGTTCCATAGAAGGTTTTCCACGGGCGAACTTGCCTATGAGAGCATTTGAGTAATAGGATGCCAAAGATTCGGCTTGGGAACGAGTGACAATGCAGGAAATTTCTCCTCGGAAATGGTTAATAGGAAGGTAGTGATGTAGATAGGGGGGGTGGTCGATTGGTTAATGCTGACAGAAAAGATTTTCCGGCGGCGTAGCCACCGCTGGGTCACGGTGGTATAGCCTTGGGGATAGCCGTTGTGTGACCTTTATAGATCCGTTGGGGTGGAGGAACGGAAAAATATGGTCGGGAAATTTATGATTCTGAAATTTAGGAATAGTAAATGGGTGGGGAAAGAGAGAGAGAGCGTTTTGGGATGCGAGGAGAGCGTCCAGAGTTAGAACGTGAAGGATGGTTGATTTTAATTCAACTCCATAAAATCTCCTACATCCTCTCAGTTAATGAGGATGGCAGGAGAAAGTAATTGGGGCTGAGGCCTTTACAATAATCAAGGTCGTGCCTCTATTCCTTCTCGTGGTCGAGGACGTACCTCAAGCCTTAATAAATAGTGATGTGTACCTTAATAGGAGTATCACATGGAGAGTCGTATTCCAAACTTTGTGAGTTTGCATGACCCGTATCATGTTGTTCTTTGACCATTTACTTTTTATAAGTATATTATTTTATTTTGGCCTAAGATGATTGTAGTTCAGACACATAGTCCAAACAGCTCATATTAGATAAGCATCAATCACACGCTTATAAGCGTATAAATCTTAGGCAGCAGTCTTTACTTATGCTTTGTAAGGCATAATGTCTGTTTTTATTAGAGGGATGTCGAATGCTTTAAAATAAAATAGAAGATATATATATTGAAAAGAAATCGTATTCCTCGAACTAGGGAGTTCGGAAAAATTATAAAAGACAACCTCGAGTATGGGAGCTCGGGTATGAAAAATGAAAAGATGAAAAGAAAAGAAGCTTGGCCTGTAGGCCTTATTGAAGTAGTTTCTCCTTATTTGTAGAAGGTCTACTTGATTTTAGCTCCAAGGTACCTGCGTAGGAAGGGCGCCATAATGATAGGATCTAAGTGCTCTCCTCCACGAGTTTGCAAGAGATGAAATCCACCGGATTGTGCTGTTGAGACTTTGTATGGTCCTTTTGTCCTTGATTCCAGCGATCCCTATAGCTTTTAGTGCACCACGGGCCTACTGGCATTACCCGTTCTCCTACTTGAAAGGTTTGATGGCGTCTCTTGTGCCAAAGTGTAGTTATCTCCTCATAGGCCTCTTCCTCGAAGTGGAATATCAGGGGTTGTTCGAGATCAGGATCGGGTACCAGATCTCCTAGGACAGTGTTGATGGCCGAGATGTTGCTCACTTTTCTGGCGTCACGGATGGCCGTGATCATGCAGGAACGCGCTACTCCTTGATCTCCTTTTATGGAAGCTACCCCTTGTGGTGTTGGAAATTTTAGCATCAGATGGCATGGAGACCATACAGCCTTAGCTTGGCACATCCAAGGTCTGCCAAGGATAATGTTGAAGGGTGTGAAAGTGTCGACCACCACAAATGTGCAGTAAAGGGTTAGGCTTTTCGCTCATTCTGCTACTGTGACTGGGAGTGTGATCTCTCCGAGAGGTATAGCTTGATTTCTGGTGAACCCCGAGATTGGGCCCGTGGGCTTGAGGTCGTCCTTAGTAAATCCCAGCTTTTGGAAGCGGTCTTGAAACATCACTTCTACTCCACTCCCGTCGTCAACAAAGACTCTCTTCACCAGGGAATCTTGTATTGTTGCAGAGATGATAAGTGGGTCAGAGTGGGGCATCTGGTTTGGCACGGCGTCCGCGTCCGAGAAGTTGATGGTTTCCTCGGAGTGGAGCTTCTTGTTGATTGGCTCAGTGTGGGGTATGACCCGCACACTATCCTTCAGTTTGGTAAGGGAAATTGCTTCTCCCGTGTAACCATTGATGCCGTTGATAACTCAGTTGGCTCCATTTGGCGGCGGCGGAGGAGGATCTTGAGGATTATTGCTCCCACCCCCTTGGTTGTTATTTTTGTTGTTGTTATTCCGAGAGCCATCCTTCTTCTTCTGCCAGGGTTTTCCCCCGTACCTTTTCTGGTTACCCTGGTTGTCACCAGCTATTGAAGGTGCAATCTGTTGCACAATTCCTTGTCGAATCAACTTCTCGATCTCATTCTTAAGCTGGTAGAAATCCTCAGTGTCATGCCCCCGATCTCGGTGATATTGGTAGAATATCGGGGATCTTTGACGCTCGACTGAATCCTTCATGGCGGGTGGGTCCTTTAAAAGGTGCCTGTGAATGGACAAGATCTCAGCCCGAGATCTAGCTAGAGGAGTTTATGACTCGAAGGTTGGTTTGGGAGTGCCTTCATTCTTCTCGACCTTCGGGATCTTCATATTGGGTTCCTTTTCCTTATTGTCGAGGTCTCGAGGTCTTTTGCTCGTTACAGCGTCCTCTTTGCTGCCGTATTTTTCCATGATAGCCTGGAGGTGTTGAATGGTGGTAGGATTCTTTGTTGCCAGCTTCATCCTAAGAGTGTCATCATCTACACTCATGCGATATATGTTTATCAAGAGGATCTCATCTCGATCATAGCACTCCGTGGCTAGATCCATGTATCAGTGATAGTGTTTTATCAGTCTCTCCTTCATGGCGAGCCACATATCCCAGATCTCCAAGAGATTTAGTGAATTTCTTCTTCTAGAAGAAATCGAGGAGAAGAAATTCCGCGAAATCCCAGTAGTCGAATAAGCTTTCTGGTTTCGTCTGAGTAAACCATGTTTGGGCTTTCCCTCTGAGGTAATTGGGGACGATCTTGCATATCTCCAGCTCATGGAAGTTTCTAGTTTCCAAGGTCTTGAAGAAGACCGAGAGGAATTCCCTAGGGTCGCAAGTGCCATCGTATGTAGGCAGGTGCTCTGGGACCTTCTTGTTGCCATCGAAGGGGAGATTAACGATATGTCTGGAGAAGGGGGAGCGAGTAGACTGTCTTCGGGGTCCGAGTATACGCTTAATTTCTTGATCGACCTCATATTTTCCCCGAGTAGGATAGGCTCCATCTTGGGTGAAAGGCCGATCGGCACTTGTTTGCCATTCACTCTGGGTTTGCTCTCTCTTCTCGCGCCTGAGTTCTTCCTGGATGTTGTTGATGCGCATCCTTCGCACCTCTTCTCTGCTCAGCCCTAAGCCTTCATTGTGGTGATTGGCTGGATCACGAGGTGGTGGTAGGTTCCTCTGTGTACTGTAAGGAGGTAGATTCCGGGACAGGTCATCCAAGAATCTTTACTGTTGATTGTGATCAGAAGGTGGTGCTGTTCGATCTCCTGGGATAGATACGCGATTTGGGGCCTCATGCGTCAGGGCGCGAAGTGGTTGACTTGAGTTTATCAAGGATGCAACGAAGTCAGGATATTGGGAATGTAAGTCCCTCATCAGTGCTCGGACATCGGCAGGAATTTCTCTCTGAGGGGTGTCCGAGATAAGGTTGACGTAGGGCAGCTCAGAGCCCGGCGGGATATGCCGTATGGTTTTGTTTAAGGTTTCCCTGAAACGTTTTTGTCTCTCCTTCTCCTGCTGTCTTTTTGCGAGGATTTTTCGATCCCTTTGCGCTTTTTCTTCCACGGAAATGATCGAGTCAGATCCGCTATACCCCAAACCATCCTCTCAGTCAAGGCCTTCTGAGTTGTTGCACGCTAGCTGTGATTCATGTCAGTTTGGATCAATATCCTCGAACCTGAGTTCAGTGCTTTAGATCCAATAGGGTTCGATCCAGAAGGTGGTACTCTGGATACAGCAGGATTTGGACCGGAGGAGTTCGGAACGCTGGAGTTTCCGGCCCCCACGGTAGAGCTTGGTGGTGGTTCAGAGGTAGGACGCGATCGTGATCCCTTGGATCGACCTCGTCCGTGTCCTTGGGGAGGTTGCTCTGCTTCCGGAATCTCCTTCGAATTTTGCCCTTGTACTCGGGCGCTTCGCCTTGGTTGCTCAGCTTCAGACATGACGTGAAAAACTTTTTGAACAGGTGCACAAGATCAGATCAGATACAAAGTTCGGTGACGTCGTCAATAGATGTGGAGTCCCACCGGGCGTGCCAATTGATATATGGCAGACACAGCACTTCGACGACAAACCTTGCTCACGAACTGACCTTCAAAACAAAGCCTCGGGTGTCCCGAGGGTAGACACTCCGACGCTCAAGTTAGTACGAGGCGTAAGGCGTATTGTATTTAGTATGAGATAGAAAAGGTGTACCAAACCTTGTGTGTATTTATATGGCTACAATCCGTAGATCAAAGATATGTATTTATGGTATGAATACAACTCTTATGAGAATAGTAATTGTATTACCATGTATAGAGGAATTGTATTTCGGTCATTGTTGTATTACCATGTTTAGGAGGATGTATATTCCTTGTAGAACATTCATAATATACGCATTCCTTGTAAGTATTAGGATTGATGGACTCGTGGATCCATCCTCCGCGTAACTCGAGCCCATGACCCTTCTCGGGCCCTTGTCCGAGCATGAATGAGGCCCGAATACGAACGATGGACTTATCAACTACCTTCCAATGAATATACGCCACGTGTATCTCCCATATGGATTTCAAAAGCATAATCTCAACCATCCACGTATTATGATGGAATACGAAAAAACTTGAATCTAGATATTCAGAAGGGTCAGTCTGAGGGGATGGTCCTAGAAGGACACCCCAAGCTTAATTCCCCGAGTTGTTCTACATCGAGTTATTGGCCTTCCATCGAAAAACGAGCCTCTCCTTCAACCATCGAGATGGAGCCCTCCGAATTCTGAATATCTGCCTTGGGGCTACTGATAAGTCCATGGTTCGTATTCTGGACCTCATTCAGTCTCGGACCAGGGCCCGAGAAGGGTCATGGGCTCGAGTTACGTGGAGGATGGATCCACGGGTCCATCAATCCTAATCCTTATAAGAAATGCGTATATTATGAATGTTCTACAAGGAATATACATCCTCATAAATATGGTAAATACAGCCATGACCGAAATACACTTCTTCTATACATGGTAATACAGATGTTATCTCCATAAGAGTTGTATTCCTACCATAATTACATATCTTGGTGATCTACGGATTGTAGTCATATAAATACTCAAAGGTTTGGTACACCTTTTCAATCTCATAACTCATACAATACGCCTTACGCATCATACTAACTTGAGCGTCGGAGTGCTTACCCTTGGGACACCTGAGGCCTTGTTTTGCAGGTCAGCTCGTGAGCCAAGTTCGTCGTCAAGCGCCAGTGTCTTCCATACATCAGCTCAGATTCAAAGGTCGCTTCCAATCACTAGTACAAAATATGGGATCAACTACGGTTATTTTGGGCTATTTACTACAGTTTGTTGCCGTAGTCACTGTGGCCGTAGTTAAAAGTGAAATATTTTTACTGCGGTTTTAAAAACCGCAGTTGTAATGTATAACCAAACTTCAAACCAATATCGGTTGTTATGGTAAACCTGTACGGAGGTTCGAAATCGGATATAACTGTATATTCAGTTGAGAAACACGAATTCCTCTATTTCCTTAAACCCATAAAGTCACCTGAAATCTCAATTTCTTGTAAACCTACTACTTCACTGGATTTCGGTTAGATCTATAAACCAAAAATCTTCCAAAATTCGATTAGTTCTATAATACCGAATTTCACCCGAAATCGACTATTTCTCTAAACCAAAACTTCGCCTAATTTCGGTTAGTACTATCAACCATCAACGACTCCCGAATTCAATGAATTCCAAACACCATTAATGACTCCCGAATTCGGTGAGTTCTAAAAACCAACAATGTCTACGGAATTCGGTGCTTTCTAAAACCCAACAATATCTACCGAGTTCGTTGAGTATGATTCACCATCAATGACTCCTGAGTTCGGTGAGTTTTACAAACCAATAATGTATCCCGAGTTCGGAGAGTTATACAAACCAACAACGTCTCTCGACTTCGGAGAGTTCTACGAACCGAAGATATGTCCCGAATTCGGTAAGTTCTTCAAACCAAGAACGTCTCCCGAAATCGTCAAGTTCTACAAAACCATCAATGTCTTCCGAAATCGACTACTTTTGATAATTTGAATCGACATCGCCTATTACTCTAAACCAGAAACCGAACCCGACATCTTCTTTTACTATAAAACTAACACCACGACCCGAAATCGACTAGTTCTGAAAACCATCAAAGTCATCCGAGATCGGTTTTTTCTGTAATTTGAACCGACGCTGACTGTTCAAAATGTACAAATATCGTTGCCACCCAATATCGATTATTTTCAATTAATTACCGCAGTTCTAGGATTTCGAACCGAATTCATATTTTGTCAACAACTTCGCTTACATGAGTGCAATAACTACATTGTGTATAATCAAACGAATCCATAAAGAAAATTATAAATTTTATGAAACATCATAGAATATCATAGTTTACATCAAACACATTGAAAGAAACATAACCATTCGATGCAAATCGAGCTCTACCATAAGCTCTTAAAGTCTCCAAAATGTGGTTCCAACATTATTGTCTTTCACAAGTAGAAATTTTTGAATTTTGCGCAGTAAAAAATAGAATGATGAGCACAAGGGAAATGTCTCTAGTTCAAACTAGTTTGGTTGAGTGACGTGCTGAATTTGCTCCAATACCATATACCTTGACCAAATATCACGAATTTCATCCAACTCTTTCATTGTAAATCGAGATTTGTCCACTTGAAAATACTGCAAATCAAATTAACAAATAACATCAACACAAATCACAACAATATAGGATGCTATTAGAAAATGTTTAATTAGTGCAATAACCATATATTTAATTGAAATTTAATCATGGACGGTGATTTACTTTCCACTTTCATCTTGTTTTTTTACCCAGTTCATGAAATTTGATCTCTAAAAATACCAGCCATGTACCTAATATGTGGTATCTATTTTATTACAATCCTAAAGCTGTTGTGTTAAACATAGCAGGGTACTAAGTGAGAGAGAATGTAAAAATACAGTATATCAACGGATTATCTTTCAAAAATAATAAATTATCTTTATAAGTATTTATACACATAAGTATATATCAACGAATTCGTAAGTATATACACACATAAACACACAAACACACACACACACATATATATGTGTATATATATAGCAATGTAGATACAACATATATGAATTAAATCTTAATACATATATTTCAAAACTGTAAACAAAATCAACATCTATGGAGAAGGCTGAAAAATTGAAACGTTATTAACCCGTTTTACAACTAGTATATGAGAAAAAATATGAATCTTTATAAGCTCATATGAAATAAAAAATCACAAATCACCTTATCTAGCTAATCTTTGAAGATTGATCAAATTCGCGAGTAAAAAGTATGGAAAAAAAGAAAATTTGAATCAGAAATTTGTCTGTGGCTAAGCAATGATACTGCATTTAGGATGAGGTAGGGTTTGGAGAGTGCGAAATACATATGGAGGGCAGGTTTAGAGGCTCTCTTGAAGGCGATAATTTTGGTCATGTTTTACTTTCTGAGGGTGGAATTGAAGGTACCAAAAGTATGTCTTTGTCTTCTCATCATTCTTGGTTTTCATATACACCACATGGATAAATATGGCAAATATTTTAGACATGATTAAGATTGTTAATGATAATCATTAATTGATGCAAAAATCTAAAATTTAATGTGCTAAATCAATTTGTTTAGCATAATACTTCAAATTATATTTGTAAACTATACACTTCCATCTAGTATAGAATTTCTAGTGTCATGTTTTTTGGTATATATATATATATATATATATATATATAATTTTTTAGTGTTGAGTTTTATGATGAATTAAACTATTAGTTTGTTTAACTACCACATATTCTGCAGTAAAGTACATCATCCATATTCGTTCACGGTTCCTATTAATTTTATCTAAATATATATTTAGTTGAATTATTATAGCAAGTTTTTTGTAGAATATAAAAATGTGAACTAATCTGTAAAAGGACTACCAAGTATTATTTATTGTATTTATTTTGTTAAAGCACTACCATGACTTATAATTAAGTTTATTCGAATTAAGAAAAAATTCGGTTCAATTTAATTCAGTTAAGAAAAAATATATTTTGAGAATTTCACGTAATTTAGATATACATTACTATTTTCAATACATTAATTTTCAGTTCACTTCATTTTAGTTCAATTTAGTTCAATTCAGATCAGTAAGAAATTAGCTCAGACAAACAGACCCTAAATGTATAGTTTCAATTCCATATCGCTTTATAGATGTTGGAATTTTAATATACTCCTTAGTGATTAGGGTGTTTATCAAATTTAATTACCTAAATTTTATATTCAATTCAATTTGATCTAAATGTGCTGAAAGCTGCTAAATCTATGAGACAATAAACTGCTGAACTAAAACTGCTAAAATGAACTGAACTGAAATGTGTTAAAAATATATTGAAGTGGACGTGACTGGCCTTAATTACAAGCCAAGTGGACCCAATATCGCACATCAATTAGTAGCTGAACAATGTTATATATGATTCGATAAAATTAAGATTAATTCATATTATTATTTGAAGGGAAGATTGTGGTAATAATTCATCTAGTCGATAAAGTTTAGTTTAGTTTGGTTCAAATGAGTGTAATTGAGTTTATTTTATCCATTTTGAACTCATTTCATCAGTTGAACAACACATATTAATCAACACTATTTAACTAATCAGCACAATATAAAACCACAAACCACTTATCAGCACCATATGACGTTATTCATAATTTCAACAAAGATTTTGGTAAAATATGATCTAGTCGATCTTCTTAAATTTAGTTTAGTTCAAATTATTGCAATTGAGATTATTTCGTTACTATTTTCTCATTTTATCAGTTTTTTGACCTACATATTGGTGGGTGTATCAAGTTGAAGCCTGCCTCCACTCTAAGCGCACGGTAAAACCCTAGACATATTCAGCTTAGTTGGACCTATCATGAAATGATATATATATATATATATATATATATATATAAATATATATATAAAAGCATAAAACATGCATATACATATTATATTAGTTGAATACTTAAATAAAATATAATCAAATTTATCTAAGTTCTAGCACTTGTTTGCTTGAGCTTATCTTTTTCGCTGAAGTAAGTTGAAATGAAGTAAAAATTAATGTATTGGATAGAATTAGTCTGTCTAAATTTACCTAAATTCGATCAAATTAATTTTTTAACCAACTGAACGGAATTGAAATAAACCAAATTAAACTATTCTACAGATAATTTCAGAAAAACAAGGCATTTATCCCTTACTCACACCCTAAGAAGGATACAAGTTTTCGTAGTGTATATAATTAGGATTTACTTAGTAGGTAATTTTGTAATTTTAGTTTTAGTTGTTTTTATTTGAAATTTTTCTCCCAATCATATCATAATTTTATTCTTTTACTATTTTTAGTTATGTTAATTTACTATTTTTTAATTCTATATGTATCATTCAGATTCAATTACACCCGTTTTCGTCATTATTTCCTGATTTTAAATTGATTTCAAATTGAATTGGTTAATTATGTAATTTTGGTACATTCAATTAAATTAAATTTGGTATATTTACTATGCAGCAAATTAATGGCAATTTATAAATGGTATTGAATGACTGTTATACATGGTTTATATATAGAGAAGATAATTATATTAAACTTTACTTCAGTTTATTTTAATACATTGATGGAATATAGTTGCATTCATTCATAATACCTTAAACCTTTTTTCATTAAATTTCTATTCATCTCAGTTCGTACTGTAAACTTTCAATCATGATTTTTTTAAATTTAAATTCAGTTCAGATAAATATATATATATATATATATTGTTTTTCAGTTTAGTTCAGTGTATATATATATATATATATATATATATATATATTTGCAATTTAAATCAATTAAATAATATTTTTTTAGTTTTAGTTCAGTATATTTTTTATTTTTTTCAGTTTAATTCCGTTCAGGAAGAATTAAGTTCAGGAAAACAGGGCCTAAGTATTCTTTAATATATATTTGGTTATTCGACTGATTAAATTTTTGAGCATTACCTTAACTAAAACGTAAGATCTTTAATATATGATTGCCTAAGACACAATTACTCGTACAAATTAAATTAAGATCTTTAATTATAAATATTACCTAATTAAGTATTCTTTAATATATATTTGCATGAAAAACCTTAACGTGTTGAATCATCACATAAATTCGAGTGTATGGGAATATATGTTTTAAATGTGTTTGGAATTGTATAATCATAGAGATTTGAATACCATATTTAAGAAACATGTACCAAAATTTAAGTTTACATAGTGTATTTAATTAGAATTTAATTAGTGGTTAATTTTTAATTTTAGTTTTAGTTGAGTTTATTTGGAATTTTTCTCTCAATCATACCATTATTATATTCTTATACTATTTTTGTTATGTTATTTTACTATTTTGTTTGATTCTATATGTATCATTCAGATTCAATTAGACCTGTTTTCGTAATTATTTCCGGATTTTCAATTGATTTGGTTAATTATGTAATTTTGGTCCATTCAATTAAATTGAATTTGGTATATTTACTATTCAACATATTCATGAAAAATTATAAATGGTATTGAACAGTTGTTATACATGGTTAAAATATATTGAAGAAAATTGAGCCGCCATCATAGGGTTGTTTTAGTTCACATAATTATTTTTATTTCACAAATGAAAATTTTAAAATTTCACGAAAAATATAAAATTCAATTTACACAAAATTAAATTTTGAGTCAATTTAAAGTAAAATTTACTTGCTGCAAATTCAAAAATTAATATGAGGGTTGCATACATTGCTGTACGAAAATATTTTGTTGTACGATTTATATACAATAAATTATTTAATATACAATTTAGTTCACAAATCATATAATTCTACCTCATAATATTCGAATATGAAGCTATATGTCAGTAACTTGATTGTTCTACCATAATGCCCTACACATTTTAACAATTAACTTATAATGCATATGAAAATTGCTTTAGGCCGCATCAAGGAGAAAAGAGAGGCAAACTATGCGCAGTTTGCCGCTGAAGACACACTTTGAAGAGTGTATGCAGATCAAAAGAATGATAATTACTTTCCAGTGGAGTCCATCATTGCTCCTCTTGAAGCTGACATTAAGATGTATAAAAATGAGGTATATATCAACACTCAAATTTCCTTTCCTTTAAGCAATCTGGCCCAAGTTATTAACTTTGAATCATATATGGGCGTTTTCTGCAGATTGCATCTCTGCAAGAGGATAAAAGGGCCGTGAAAAGACTTAACAAGTCAAAAGAAGCAGCTTTGCTTGAAGCAGCGCTCTGGAAAGGGCATTATTAGTCGAAGAGGTCCATAATTGTTACTTTTCTTAAGATTTGTTCTCCGAATCGACCCTACCTGCTTTGCAGGCAGAGATTGTCTGACAAGAGGCTAGATTGAAGATGGAAATGGAAAGGGAAAACCTTGAGAAAGAGAAAAACGTGCTGATGGGCACTGCATCAAACCAAGATAATGAAGACGGTGCCTCGAGCATGCAGAGGTTTTAGCAATATTTTAACACAATATATCAATATATGAAAAAAATAATTGAAATGCAAAATATACCAATTACTAATCAACCTAAAACTATCCTCAAATATTAACCTTGTTTCAGACCTTTTATCGAACATTAGATCTTCCTACTTATATTCATCAAAACTTTTCCTACTTAGAACTAGATATATTCATAAATGTGTCATATCGTGAAAGAAATGCTAGTTTTAAGTAAATATAGGAATTCATATTAGGGGATATTGAATCGAATTCGGAAACTTTATCTCTAAACATGACTTCGGGTTTCGAGTCCTATTTGATATGCACTTGGTTGAATTATATAAAAAAACCGAATTCAATTGATGGTCTCTTAAAAAAAATTTGGGGTTCGGGTGTATATTTAGATTGTAAAATATAATGCACCGATTTCGGTTAAGGCTCTCCTTGCAACACGTATGATTTGAAACACTTATGTAATTCGCTATCGGTTGTTGAAGATAACGAACTGAATTCCGTATTATCCTATTTTAAGAAAATTTCAATTTCGAATCCTATGTAATTTGCTTATCGATTGTAACCGATAACGATTCGAAATCTGAAACTAGGGTCTATTTAGTACAACTTATCTGAATATTTTTCAGTTCAGTTCAATTCAGTTCAGTATTTTTCAGTTTAGTGCACTGTACTTTTTAAAAAATAATTAAACAAATTAAATGTTAATGATTCAACACAATTCAATCTAGTTTAGAGAAAATATAACTTATTTCAATTCAGTTCAACGAAAATATAATTTAATGATTTTAAGTCCATATTGAAAATCCAGTTCATTTAAGTTATGTGTAGTTCAATTCAATTCATTTTAGTTAAGTGTGGTTCAACTCAGTTCATTTCAGTTAAGTGTAGTCAAATTCAGTTCAGTCGGTTCAATTTAGTTCAATTTAGTTCAACTCAGTTTAGCGTAGTTCAATTCAGTTCTATTTTCTATTCTTGATAAAATACAACCTCATTTAGTTATATCAATGCATTGATCGTTTTTTTTTCAATTCAGTTCAATGAAGATATAATTTAATGGTTTTAAGTTCATATTGAAAATCGAGTTCATTTCAGTTAAGTGTAGTTCAATTCAGTTCATTTTAGTTAAGTGTGGTTCAACTCGGTTCATTTTAGTTAAGTGTAGTCAAATTCAGTTCACTCAGTTCAATTCAATTCAATTCTGTTTTATATTCTTGATAAAATACAACTTCATTTAGTTATATCAATGCATTGATCGTGTTCTTCAATTCAGTTCAATGAAAATATAATTTAATGATTTTAAGTTCATATTGAAAATCCAGTTCATTTTAGTTAAGTGTAGTTCAATTCAGTTCATTTTAATTAAGTGTGGTTCAACTCATTTCATTTCAGTTAAGTGTAGTCAAATTCAGTTTACTCAGTTCAGTTCAGTTCTGTTTTATATTCTTGATAAAATACAACCTTATTTAGTTATATCAATGCATTAATCGTTTTTTTCAATTCATTTCAATTAAGTTTAGTTCAGTATGATTCAGTTCAATTAAGTTTAATTGGATTGGTCCAATTAAGTTTAGTTCAGTATGATTCAGTTCAAATATGTTTAATTGGTTTGGTACATTTAAGTTTAATTCAGTATGATTCAGTTCAATTAGGTTCAAGTCAGTTTAGAATTGATGAAATATGATTTGATAAACATTTTCTAATAAAATTGTATCAATGCATACTTTTGTAAGTTCAAATTAATTAAGTTTGGTGCTAATAAAATTTGACTTGATAAAATATAGCACAATTTGGCTATATCAATTCAGTTCAATAAAGTTCAGTTCAGTATACTTCAGTTCAATAAAGTTCAGTTCAGTATACTTCAGTTCAATAAAGTTCAGTTCAGTATATTTCAGTTCAATTATGTTTAACTTCTAGGATAATGATGAAATATAAATTTGATGAAATTTAGCTAATGTCGATGTAGTGATTTGTTTCTTCAATTCAGTTTTATTCAATTAAGTTCAATTCAATATACTTCAAAGGTTTAATTTTTTTTGAATATACATATATGTTATATAAAAGAATCAAATGTATTTCTCAGTTCAGTTCAGTTCAGTATTTTTCAGTTCAGTTCAGTTCAGGCGTATTAAACAGGCCCTAGGTCGTTGGACTTCGGGTGCTTATTCAATTTAGATAATATGAATGAATTCAGAAACTTCATCTCTAAACAGAACTTTGAATTTCGAGTCCTATATGATGTGCAGTCGATTGTATTATATAGCAAATCGAATTCAATTGATAGCTTCCAAGAAAAACTTTGGACTTCGGGTGTATATTCAAATTGAAAATATACTGCACCGATTTCGGTTAAGTGTCTCCTTGCAAAACGTCTGATTTCAGGCGCTTATGTAATTCACTATTAGTTGTTGAAGATAACAAACTGAATTCGGTATATCTCCTTTAAAGAAAATTTTCGTTTTCAGATCATATTTAATTTTCTTATCGATTGTAACTGATAACGAATCGAAATCGGGTACTAGTCTCCGAGCAAGTCGTCGGACTTCTGGTGTATATTTAAATTGTAAAATATATTGCACCGATTTCGGTTAAGTGTCTCCTAGCAAGACGTCTGATTTCAGGCGCTTATGTAATTCACTCTTGGTTGTTGAAGATAACGAACTGAATTCGGTATTATCTTCTTTAAAGAAATTTACGTTTTCGTATCCTATTTAATTTCTTATCGATTGTAACTGATAACGAATCGAAATCAGGTACTAGTCTCCGAGCAAGTCGTCGGACTTCGGGTGCTTATTCCATTTAGATAATAGTGGATTGAATTCGGCACCTTCATATCAAAACACAACTTTGGATTTCGAGTCATGTATGATGTGCAGTCGGTTGTACTCCCTCCAGTTTTAATAGAATGGCCTAGTTACCAATTTAGGAAGGTTTTTAGTTAATGGCTTAGTTTCCACTTTTAGCAATATTCCTTCATTCACAACCACACACTTTACTTTCCCAATAATCTATACAATCCCCACCATTCATTTTGCTCTCTTTTGTAATTGTGCCAATAAAACTAGGCCATTGTATGAAAGCCGGAGGGAGTATTATATAGGAAACCGAATTCAATTAATGACCTCCAAGAAAAAATTTGGAATTCGAGTGCATATCTAAGTTACAAAATATACTGAACCGATTTCGGTTATGGAGCTTCATTCACGACTTCCGACTTCGGGTGCTTATTTAATTTTCAACCGGTTAAATAGAAGATTGAACCGACTTCGCTTGTACTTTTAACTACAGACATTTTACTACGATTTTGAAAAACCGCAGTTACAAGTTACAATCAACTACGGATTTTGAAAAACCGTAGTTGTAGCTTTTTTTACAGCGGTTTTTCATCACCGTAGTAATTAAGGTGTAGTGAAACATCATTTTTGTAGTAGTGAATTGAGCTTTCTTGATTACAAGCATGTGTTGATACGCTTCAAGGAACAAGAAGATTACCAAAAATGCTGGCTGAGGCTATTCAGGATCGTCGCTGGAGCTCCGATGAAGATCCTCAAGTAGGCCCCGGATTTCTCACCAGAGCACGAATCCCCAATCATCCCAATTTGGTCTCAGTTAGGGATATACCCCTCTACTACTACAACAATACATTAATTGAGGATATAGGTAACCGGATCGGCAAGTTCATCAAAATGGATGCTGCCACGAATTTCATGACAAGACCCTCAACCATCAAGATGTGTGTGGAGGTCGACATCACTAGTGAACTGCTGTCGTCGATTTAGTTGGGATCTCCGGAGGATCACAGAGACTGTGAAATAGTCTATGAAAGTTTGCCATTGTACTGCCGACACTGCAAGAAGCTGGGACACGAAGATGCAAATTGTAGAATTCAGCATCCGGAATTAAGGAGACCATGGAAGCCAGTCCCACTCAAAAAAGATGTGCCAGGATCCTCAGGGTTTAAAAAAGATTTACAAACTCAGACCCCCAAGTCTGATATGCCAGGATCCTCAGGACTCTCTCCACATGACAATGAGAGAGATCAAACGATGCAAAAATGGGTGAAGGTGTCAACTGCAACAAAGAAATCAGACACGGCAGTAGAGATGATTGGAAGATGGTCGCTTACTCCCCCGGAAAGGCCATTGTTGAGATGCATCGGTTCCAAGGGGTGAAAAAATTACCCATATCCTTTTCATTTGATGATTTAGATGTGTCTCATCTAAAGAAATCAATTAAACTTCATAATCTCTTAAGCACAACCACTAGTGACACCTCACACTATGCACCAAATATTCTTGCTATTGTACCTTATCAGAAAATGGAACTATCAAACTCCTTTTCATTATTGCAGGAAGATATAACAGATGCAAGCTCAGAGGACTCATGTGATGATGCACACAGTGAACCTGAGTGAGCTGAAAAAACCATCCCAGAGCCAATCATCATCTCAGCCACATGAAGACAACAATAAGGAACCAGACAAACTGAATAACCAAACACAAAAAAACGAGTAGGCTTATAAGCAAAGCACCCAAAAAAGCCCTGCCAAACAAGGCTAATGATTCCTTGCTTTTCAATGCTCAAATGATGGAGAATGCTCAGGAATAAGCCGCATGTGACTAATTAAAGACAAGGCTTTAGAGCTGTCTGAGCGCATCGAGGAGGCGAATCAGCTGAGTAGGAGAAGTCTGGTGGTAGTAACTAGCTAGTAAGCCTAGATATATAGGTATGATTTTGTCCCGTGATTTTGAATGTATACACCTCTGAGAAAAAAGCCAAAATGGTACCCACTTTTGCACTAAATGTATAGTAGATACCCAAAGTTTTAAAATGAACCAAAAAGGTACCCAACTTTTCAATAAATGTTCTAAAATTGTACCTGCGGGCTGACACATGCAATAGTAGATTTTCCGGTGAGTTAGACTCTAGTCAACGGCTGCTGGGTTATTTTCATAATACGATAAAATTTTATTGTAAATTATCTTTAAAAATTTTTGAAAACCAAAAATCATACTTGCTTTAAAATTTAATTTAATGGTATCAATTTTAGAAATTATTTCGGGTCAAAACCAATATTCGTACTTGCACTTAAATTAAATTTAACAGTTTCAAATAAAAAGTTAACAATTAATATTTGAGAAAGTACCTGAGGAGACCGTCTATAATATAGATAGGGACTACATGACAAATACAAAAACTAGGGGACTATTAGGTGAATATTGTAACTCGGGTCAACCCGCGTTATATCCGCCCGGCATATATAAAGGAATTAAACCCAAAACGTGAAATGGATTTCTTTCCCAACGTGAAACTTATACCTTCTTACCCCTAAAATTTTCAGATCAGAGATCTAACTTTGTTGGAATCGTCTTCAAAAACATATTTCGATCGATTAGAAGCTTCAATTCCATTAATTCAAAGCGTCGATTCAATCGAGATTTGATTGAATCGATAATATACAACAATTTTGAGTCGAAAACATATAATTCTAATCGAAATCGTCATCAATGGTGATTAAACCCTTGGTAAGTGCTTCGTATTGCTCAATATGATTATATATCCAATTTCGATTGGGCAATTCACGTTGCTTCGTATTCGATTGACAGAATTAAAAATTGTTGCAGAAAGAAGCTGAATGAAGCTTGGTAACAACTATATCAAGTATGAAGGTTTTGCTTGTCTAGAGCTTTTTTAGTTAAAAATTGAAGTTTGGAGTCAAACTGCCTAGATTTCCTTGCTTAGAGCTAGAACTTTCCTTGTTTAAGTTTTTGTTTATAATGTGGACCTTTTGTGTTTAAGACCTGTTTGTTTCGGATTATGTGAAACTTTTATTGCTAAACAGTAAGATATGGGGGTCAAAATGCCTAGGTTTCCTTTCTTAGAGCTATTGGTTTTCTTGTTTAGATTTTTGTTTGTAGTATGGACCTTTTGTGCTATACGATAATTTGTTTTGGACTGTGTGAAGTTGTAGTGATGAAACGGTGAGGTGTGGAGTAAAAAAGGCCTAGATTTCCTTACTTAAAGCTATATGCTTAGTTTTTTTATAATATGGATCATTTGCATTATATCCTCTTTCTTTGGACTGTGAGAAGCTTTTTTAGTTAAACGGCGAGGTTTGGTGTCAAAATGCCTAGGTTTGCATGATGATTTAGGTTTTTTTTTATAATAGACATTTAGCATTATATCCAATTTGTTTTGACTGCGTGAAGCTTTTTTGATTAAACAGTCATATATGGAGTCAAAATGCCTAGGTTTGCAAGCTTATAGCTTTATGCCTAGATTTATATGTCTAGGTTCTCACACACAATCCCTTGATTGTTTGTTCTTTCACTGTGAAGCTTTTGTGGTTATATTGTTAGGTTTAGCTTGAAAATGTCTAGGTTTGTCTGCATGAAAATAATTATTTTCCTTGTTTGAAATGGGAAAAAAGAAAGATGGTGTTGATGATAGGGATGATCACGGGTCTCGGACCCGCTCCAGATTGTGCGGATTTAGATCCTGTGGGTCGGGATTTTTTAGACCCATCGGATATGGATCGGGTCTGGATCTAAATTTTAATAAACGGGTATGGATACGGATATTTGGTAGTAAGATCCAGACCCAGATCCATATCCATAACCAGACTCATTAACCTATTATAATATATAATTAATAATATATTATTACTATGTGATAAATGTAATGTTTAATTTTTAATCCTAATTCATCTTCTCTTCTCTCTAATAATAATTATTATTATTCCAAATTTCGGATACCGATACAATATGAAAAAAGGCAAAAACTTTTTATTAATTCTCAAACCCTATTCTGAAAGACCTTAACACACAAACTCTAGTTCCATACTTCCGTACGCTCTACTCTTCTGCGTTTTGGCCGGTTAACTTCTTAGACCATAGAAGATATCGTTTTTTGTTGCACCTACTAAGTTCTTGTACTAAATTGCAATTTCGATGTTAATGAATTGATACATTTTGATGTGTATTGTGGATTCATAATTCATATACATGCTAACATTTCTGCTTATGGTAATAAAAATAAACAAATTTGGGCATATTTGTATACACTATGAAAATCTCAAACATCTATTTAAAGAATTTGTCGATTTCTTAGTAGACCCATTTGTAAACCGTTTAAAACCCTTAGACCCTTAGACCCTGCAGATATGGATACAGATTTTGGAATTTTAGACCCTATGGATATGAGTCGGATTTGGATCCGACATTTATTTTACGGATCGGGGCCGGGTAATAGATCCAGACCTGCCCCATGATCATCCCTAGTTGATGATGATGAAAATGATCATGATAGTAGTAAAAAGAACCATGTTAATTAATTTCGAAATAGGCAAAATGATTGGTGCAATTGCACGACACCATATTTACCTAAATTTGCATGGTAGTATATATTAGTGCATAGTACGTGCAAATGAAATGCAGATTATGAATATTCTGTTCTTGATATCATCTGTAGATTCTGACAGGTATACAACCCCATAATATTGCATCCGAAAATGTGGGTTATTATGAATTGCAGTCGTGCGTATTGTATTTAGATTACGTGCAAATTAAATGCAGATATTATGCATATTATTGCACCTGAAATGTTGGTTCTTATGAGGATAGAACATGATATTTTTCCATACGGATGAAATACAACTATTATAAGTATATGAACATTGAGAAAATACAATACGGATGATTGAATCGGCATCGAATCCGATACAAAACCATCAGAATATCAAGACTTAAAGATCACGATCAACATTACAAAATCATACATTCACTTCACGGTAGATTAAAACCCCCAAATTTACCGTTGATGTATAATTGTGAGAGTTAAGGGCTAAATTTGGATTCAAGTAATCTCTTTAGAAAATCTAGACACTACTATTTTCAAATTGAAGATTAGCAATCTCCTTGGTTCATACAAATACTTCTTTTATTACAAAATATCTAATTTCATCTAATGTTTCATTTCTTTTCATTCTATTTTCCAAATTTAATCATTTCTTTTTCATATTATCTAACTCTTTGTTTGAATTTAATTTATGCTTTCATTGGTTTGCAATAATTTATTTCCTTTATAATCAGAGGAAAGAACTTAAACCATATAAACTGCACGAAGTTGAAAACAAACCGCACGCACGCTTAGAGAGATGAAATCTTGGAAGAGAGTTGCGAAAGCTCCGTATAATTGCTTCAATGAAGGACTGTTCAAACCTCTGAAGTGTACCTGAATGGCTTCTTGCATTGGGTGGCTTGTGATAAGAACACGAAGTATGTCTTAGTTGCTTTTAATTTCGCTTGGGAGGTATTCGAGGAAATCCTGCTCGGGAGGTGTTTGACATCTGAAATTTGGAGGGATTTTATGGTTGAGGACATCCCGAATCCTTATGAATATTGGAAATCGATCTTCACAGAGTGTCTCTTGTCTCCAGAGGATGCAGCAGATCAGACTGCTTGAGGGATCGTATTGCTACTGATGGATGTGTGATTTGTTTTGAAGAAGTTTTACGAGGCTTTTGGACTATGACATGCGAGATTGAAGAAGCCAAAAAGGAATATGGCTATTATGAGGGATTGTTTGGAAGCATTGTTCTTCGATGTTTAGTTTGTTGAGGTCTTAAATCTTACCGTTTGAGCTTTTGATCATGTTATGTTGAAGCTTCCTTGATCATGTTATGTTAAAACTTCCTGAATCATTTTATGTTGAATCTACCTTATAAACCTTAAAAAAAAAACCGCACGCACGCTATTCAGTCACGTTTTAAATGGTGCACGCTAAATGTTTCCTTGAAAACACATTTTGTAAGCCTCATAACTAGGTATTTATCCATTACCCGTGAGTTACAAATGCTCACAATAAAATTAGGCCAACAAGACATACTGTAAATTATCCAAATCCACAATTTTTACTAAGAGAAACTAGAGACAAACATTATACCTTTGCCTGCTAAAAGTGTGACGGCATCTCCGATTTAACCTGTATTACTTCATTTTGAGGAAGTAGGAAATTATACCGGCCAGTTTTTAGTCGGAAAACATGTCTTTTTGTAGGTACAAAGAACTTCACTTTTGTGTTTATAAAAATCTGACAAAATCTCTTAATTGTAAACCAATATTCAAATGTTTTCATACATCGTAATCCTTCCACGATGCAAATTCAAGTAATGTTCACTGATAACCAAAACATGTACATCTCCGGTCCAACATCATTTGGTCCTTTTCCTTTTTACCAAGAAAGTATCCATGGCAATAGAAAAAAGAATTCTACATAAAGTGTTTGAAGACAAATTTATGAATTACTTATAGGATTAAAGTGGCGTAAACATATTACATTGGTGTTGGTGGTGAACACTTCTTTGATGAAACATATATAAGAGATAAATTAGGTTAAATTTTATTACAATCAAGTGATATCTCCGCACATAAGAGCATACAAAAACAGTCAGACAACTAGTTAAATTTTCAGCAGTTTAAAACCAACACCAGATCAATTCAGGACAAGACAATCAAAACCAGGTAATTATTAATATATAATCCGAGATATTGTGTGCCTTTAAACAACTACTATATATTTTTCTAGTAAATATGTAGAATAAATAATAAATGAAATACGATAAATAATATCCATGAGTAAGGGATGAGTCAGCATTCTGCTACACGATTATATATGCTCCTTACGTCATTATGCTATACAATAGACTGCACAAAACCCATATTACAGCGAATCTAAGACATGTATAGGCTTGATAAAGCATGACACCTTACTCAACAGTATGCTAAGTTGGTCATTCTTCTGATGGATCAGGTTCTTCCGTGGAATTGAACCGTGTCTACCTGTGAGGTATTGAATCACAACGATAAAATTCTCATTCACATGACTAGGGAGAGCTGAAGTGAACAAAATTTGAAGAACAAAATTTTAAGGGCTCTCAGCCACACAAATAGTTCAACGTGTTCATCAACGGCTAGCCCTGAGATGTTTCTGATGATGATTCTATATACCAGCCGATCAAATTATTGGGGGGAATTAATAGCATATCTTATATAGTTATGATTCAATTCATGATTTAGCCCCAACCCTTCCTCTCAACATGACTTTCATTCTCGAGTAAGCTATAGAATTTTATCAAAGATATTCGAGTAAATTCGTATGTATCTTTATTCATCAGAAAGTTTACAATATATAGGGATGCTATATGTACCTAGGCTATGGATCTAGCGATGTGGGATTAATGTACAATTACATAATTACATAAGGAAAAGGATAACCTAACCCTAATTTCCTAAAATAAAAAATATCTCCTTAACCCTCCTCCTCAAGATGGAGCATGTGGATCTCGAATGCCCATCTTGTCAATCAAGTTCTGAAATTTACTTCGTCCAAGAGCCTTGGTAAAAAGATCAACAAGTTGCTCGGTTGTACGAATATGATGAGCAACTATCTCATGAGACTGAATGAAATCACGAACAAAATGACAGTCAACCTCAATATGCTTCGTTCGCTCATGAAAGACCGGATTAGCAGCAATATGGAGAGCTGTTTGACTGTCACAAAACAACTTCATTGGTTGTGAATGGTATACGCCTAAATACTTGAGAAGAGACTTCATCCAAATAAGCTCACAAAAAACGTAGGCCATAGCACGATACTCAGCCTCGGTGGAAGAACGAGAGACAGTTGGTTGCTTCTTCGTTTTCCATGAAACTGAAGATTCACCTAGTGTCACAAAGTAGCCAGTCAAAGTGAGCCGAGTAATCGGACAAGCAGCCCAGTCTGAGTCACAAAAACCAACGAGCAAAGGATTACGAGCTGAAAGAAACAATCCTTGACCAGGATGACCCTTAAGATAATGCAAAACCCGCAGTGCAGTGTGCCAGTGCGCAACACGAGGTTTCTCCATGAACTGAGCTAAAGTATGAACTGCATAACTCAATTCCGGACGAGTGATAGTCAAATAGATGAGTTTTCCAATGAGACGTCGATACTGCGCAGGATCATCATGCATAGGACTTTCATCTTTCGCAAGATTATGATGTGTTTCTATTGGAAAAGTAGTAGGTTTTGCTCCCTATAAGCCTGTATCAACCACTATATCCGAAGTATATTTCCGTTGAGAGAAAAACATACCATCAGGCTCCCAATAAGCCTGTATCAGCCACAATGTCCAAAGTATATTTCTTTTGAGACAGAAACATACCATCAGAGCGACGTGCAATCTCAATGCCCAAAAAATAATTCAATACTCCAAGATCCTTCATGTAAAAGCAAGAACTCAAGTACTTCTTGAATGAAGACAAAACATCTCTAGACGAACCAACAATTACAAGATCATCCACGTAAACCAAAACATGGAGAGTAACACCATTGCTGATATACGAGAACAAGGAATAATCAGCTTTACTTTGAACAAAGCCATATCCGTGCAATGCTTCAGCTAACTTTGCAAACCAATTACGCGGAGCTTGGCGAAGACCATAGAGATTTCTGAAGTTTGCAGAAAAGCCCAGGACGAGGTAACACATATCCTGGAGAGGGTTTCATATAAACCTTCTCCTCAAGATCACCATGCAAAAACGCATTATGCACATCCATCTGATGAAGCTCCCATCCCTTAATGATAGCAACACCCAAAAACAAGCGAACAGAAGACATCTTAGCCACAGGTGCAAATGTCTCAGTAAAGTCAGTCCCCTCTATCTGGCAATTCCCAAGCACAACCAACCGAGCTTTGTAGCGTTCAACAGAACCATCCGAATTATACTTCGTACGAAACACCAATTTGCTACCAATAGCTCGCTTGCCAGAAGGAAGAACAATTAAAGTCCACATCTTATTGCGTTCAAGAGCATCAATCTTAGCCACCATAGCGAGACGCCATTGAACAGAGCGAGAAGTCTCAGAAAACATTGTAGGGTCTGAGCCAGCTGTAACTGCAGCCAAAAATGTAGTGCGAAACTGAAAAATTATTACAGGAAACATAATCAGCAACAGGGTAGCGAATGGCTGAGGAAGATGCGGACGAGGAAGCAGCTGGAGGGGGTTTATTGAAGGGGCAGTAGCGGCGCAGAAATAATCACGAAGTCGAACAAAAGGCAGGCGAATCCTTGTGCTCGGTAGTCTCGGCGGCAGAGCAGTAACATTCAATTCAACATCCGCGTCCGAAGGAGAAGACGATGATGAAGAATCAGTGTCAGAGTTAAACGCTAAGACAACCGGGTCCATCACCGGAGACCAAGTGGAAGTAGGCTCTGGCAAAGTTTGCAGCGCTGGCGTACTAAGTGACAAAGAGGTAGGTCGGATGCCAGTCAAAGGAACATTGGAAGAATGATTCGGATTGGTGGTCAAAGGCACGCCGTGAGTCGGGAGAGAAACAGTGGCCGGCATCTGGATAGACGACGTCGCTGAAACTGGAGGTGACGAAGAAGTATCAGGCGCACGAGGAGCACCCGAACGCGGCCCATCTCCAGAGTTGTACACGTCAGAGCTGTAATCCTCTGGGATGTCTCTCGCGTACATTATGCTCTAGTAGTTGTACTCAATCTCAATCTTGTGAGGGTCACATTTGGTGAAGTCCCTGATAATCCTATCAGGTATATTTAGAAGTATCATATTCCTACGTAGTAACACCTTTTACATGATATTTATATCGAATTCGAGGTTTTTCCTCTAATGTACCACTTGGGATTTTTTAGAAGTATCATATTCTGATGTAATGACACCTTTGATATAACCTTTTGGGTTCGAGGTTTTTCATATGTGTATCCACTTGGGATTTTTAGAAGTATCATATTCTGATGTAATAACACCTTTCATATGAATTTTAACTTCTGTTTGAGGTTTTTCCTCGTTGTATTTCGAGATGATTGATATTCAAGCAAGTCTGCCTGTTTAGTCTGTAGACTTCAATCAAATACTTTTTAAAGTATTTTTCTCGAGCCTATCTTCTTTACTCAAAACGACTGGGGATTGAATTTTGGATTCAAACAACTTATTTTAGATAAGCTGGCCAATCATATACTTGTTAAAGCATACTGTTTCGAGTAGCAATCAGAGTCATACTTAGGATAACATTCCCCTTATTAGAAAAGGAATTTGTGATTGCTAAAATAAAGATAGATGTATTTGTAAATAAAATATGTTCAATTTAATCTTGTGGCTTTAAGAAAAAAATAAATGAAGTAATGGTTCGAGTTTTGTACCCGTTTATGCTTAGAGCATAGTTGTCTCGGACCCTCGTGAGGTTCTTTTTCGAGCTTTATCTTCCGTGATACTTTCGTAAGTTAACCACGTTCCATCTTCGTGGTATGGGCTCGCCCTTCATGGTTTTCAAGTGGTAGCTTCCCTCTGGATGGGATTCTAGGACTCGATACGGACCTTCCCAGTTCGGGGCTAGGTTCCCTTCCACCTCTTTCTTACTCTTTTCGTTTAACCTCATGACAAGGTCTCCTTAATGAAGGTAGCCAAGCGAACCTTTCTGTCATGATAACGCTTGACTCTTTCTTTTACCTTGGCCTCGTGGATGGTAGCATTGGCTCTTTTTTCCTTTAGGAGGTCAAGGTCGAGACGAAGATTTTCTTCATTGGTAGTGCCATCTTCATCTTCTGGCTGAGAGGTACGGGTAGACGGGACTCCAATTTCCATTGGGATGACCGCCTGGGACCCATAGACTAAGATGTAAGGAGTTTCTCCGGTTTCCGTAGCTGGTGTTGTTCAATGGGTCCAGATCACACTCGGAAGTTCTCGGATCCAGTTCCCTTTACCTCCTTCTAGGCGCTTTTTGATGCCGTTTACTAAGGTTCGATTTGTAACTTCTACTTGGCCGTTGGCTTCTGGATGATACACCGAGGTGAGATTTTAATGTATGTCGTATTCCTCACACCATTTCTTGAAGGGGTTGTTAGAAAATTGTGAGCCGTTGTCGGTCACTATGTATCTCGGGATGTCGTAGCGACACACAATATTTCTCCAGTAGAAATTTTAATCGTTTTGCCTATTATGTTTGTAAAGGTTTCAGCTTCAACCCACTTCGAGAAATAATCAATGGCCACAATGAGGTACTTGAAGTTTTCAGGGGCCGTGGGAAAGGGTCCGACAAGGTCAATACCCCATCGGACGAATGGCCAAGATTCTTGGATGGTAATCGTGTTTTCTTGGGGTACGTGAATCATCTTGGCAAATCTTTGACATTGGTGGCAGGAGTCAATATACTTTTTGGAGTCTTCCAGCATGGTAGGCCAGTAACAATTTGTAGGAGTTTGCGGGTAACAGTGCGTGGCCCTTGATGACTACCACAAAGGCTTTCGTGTGCTTTCTGTACCAAGTGCTCTGCATCGGAGGGCCCGACACATTTAGGTAAGGATTGAAGGTATCCTTTCTTGTATAAGCTGTCTTGGTGTATGACATACTTAGGGGCTTTAACTCAGACCTTGCGCGCCAAATGTTTTTCCTCCGGAAGGGTTCCCGTTTGTAGATAATTGGTATAGGGGCTCATCCAGGTGTCCAAGATGTCTATAGCCATGATATACTGCTTTCCTCATAACTCCTCTTAGCTAGGGTTTCCATCAGCAATTCCTGAGTGGAACGTATGTTGAGGTACGAAGAGGCAAGTTTGCTTAGTGCATCAGCTTTTTGGTTGCCTTCTCCAGGGATGTGGTTCAATTCGTAGTGTCGGAACTGATTTAGAAGAGGCCTAACTATCTCGAGGTACTTCTGTAGGCTATATTCTCGGGTCTCGTATTCACCTTTGACTTGTTGTACCACAATCTATGAGTCACTGAAGATCTCAAGGTCTTTAACTTCGAGGTCTTTTGCCAATTTTAGCCCTGTTATGAGGGCTTCATTTTCAGCTTCATTGTTGGTGGCTCGGAAGTCAAGATGGAGAACATAGGGATGGTCCTTTTCCTCGGAGCTGGTGAGTAAGATTCCAACACCACTTCCCCCTGAGTTAAAGGATCCATCCACATATAGACGCCACTTTCCAATGTTAGGAACTGGATCTTGCTGGTTGATCTCTACCGGTTCAACTGACTCCATTATGAAATCAAATAAAGCTTGGCCTTTGATGGCTGTCCGAGGTTTATGGTGTATGTCATACTCTCCCAACTCGATGACCCACTTCATCATCCGTCCTGCGGCATCAGGTTTCTGAAAGATTTGTCTGATCGGATAGTTGGTTAGAAGCACTATTGTATGTGCTTCAAAGTACGGCCGCAGCCGTCGAGAGGCATGCACAAGAGCCAATATCAGGCGTTTGAGAGGAGTATATCTGGTCTCGGGCCCTTGTAGGGCTCTGCTAACATAGTATATGGGGTGTTGTGACCCTTCCTTCTCCTTAACCAATACAGCGCTGATGGCTAGCTGGGAGGTAAATATGTATTAGTAGAGAGTCTCCCCCCTGTCTGGTTTTGAAAGCGTTAGCAGGTGTTGGAGGTGATCTTTGAGTGCTTGGAAGGCTTCCTCACACTCATGTGACCACTCAAGCTCCTTTGGAGAGAAATCGGCTAAGAGTCGCGGGGGATCTTGTTAGCTTCTGTACGTCTTTGACGGTTTTTAGAGGTTGCATATTATTGCAGAGCTTCTATCTTCTCGGAGTTAACCTCAATTCCCCGATTGGATACCATGTATCCTATGAATTTGCCTACTCCAACACCAATGGTACATTTAGCGGGGTTCAGCTTTAGGTTGGATGCCCGCAACGTATCAAAGGTTTCCTTTAAGTCTTCGAAGAAGGTGTCGTAATTGCGGCTCTTCACCACCATGTCATCGACGTAGATCTCTAGGTTGCGTCCTATTTGAGACTTGAACAACTTGTCCACCAGTCACTGGTAAGTGGCTCAAGCGTTCTTTAATCCAAAGGACATCATCTTGTAGCAAAAGGTCCATCTGTCAGTTATGAAGGAGGTCTTATCCTTATCTTTCTCTGCCATGGGAATCTGGTGATATCCCTTGAACGCGTCGAAGAAGGCTAGCACCTAATATCCAGTGATCGCTTCAACTAAACGATCGATCGAGGGTAAAGGGTAGCTATCTTTAAGGCAACAATTGTTCAGGTTGGTGAAGTCGATGCACATTCTCCACTTCCCGTTCGGCTTTTTGACCATTACTGGGTTAGCTATCCACTCGGGGTACTGCACTTCTTCGATTATATGGGATTTGAGTAGCTTATCTACTTCCTCTCTGATGGCTTCAACTCGGTCCAATGCAAAGATGTGTCGCTTCTGCTTTATAGGCTTCTACGCTGGGTTGATGTTTAGATAATGTTCCGCCAAGCAAGCGGATACTCCTACCAAGTCATTGGTATCTCACGAGAAGACATTTGTATATTGGTTGAGGAGATCTCAAAGTTTGGTCTTTATCTCGGGAGGTAGGAGAGTTCCAACTTCGACGATTCCTGATTCTCTGAGTTACATCGGCTCGGAGTACTTGGCTGGTTCAAGATCCTCCCTTTCCGGTTCTATGATAGCTTGAATGGTGCAAACTCGGACCGTGGATATCCCTTGATTTGTGGGGAATTTCATTGTCAGGTGGTATGGGGACCAGATGGCTTTTGCTTGGCACATCCACGGCCGTCCGAGGATGATTTTGTACGGCGCCATTGTAATTATGGTATGAATATAACTCTTATGGAGATAACAATCCGTAGATCACCAAGATATATAATTATGGTATGAATATAACTCTTATGGAGATAACAGTTGTATTACCATGTATAGAAGAAGTGTATTTAGGTCATGGTTGTATTACCATGTTTAGGAAGAAGTGTATTCCTTATAGAACATTAAGAATGTACGCATTCCTTATAAAGATTTTACATTCTTCGCGTAACTCGAGCCCATGACACTTCTCGGGCCCTGGTCCGAGACTGAATGATGTCCAGAATGCGAACCGTGGACTTATCAAACCCTAGACACATTTGTGTAATCCCTTACTCACACCCTAATAAGGATACAAGTTTTTGTCAATGTTAGATAATTTTACATATGGTGGAGCAGAGTTTCTCTCTATATATTTTGCTCCTCCTTCTCTCTACATTGAATAAGTAAACTACCAACTTTCCGACATATGCTACCCCCTTTCTTGCTTTTTGTGCACTATTTTTGGCTGATAACGGTCGAATAACGGCCATTTCCACGGCTGCTCCGCCGCAGCAACGCGGCGGCAATCCCCCAAATCGTAGTTTTCTACAAGCCTTAACATCCAAATCACCTCCTCTATCATCTGCCCTCCCCACAAAGCCAGAAATCATCCCAATCGGTGAGCATAAAGGAAAGATAGCATGTATAGTCTCACCGGAGCAAGCCAATCAACTAGCGGCTCACTAGCAAAATGCCTTGATTGGCAAGTTCGAGCAGGAGAAACCCTCGATGTAAACACTGAATGAGGCCTTCAAATCATTGGGTTCGCATCAAGCTTCCAGATCGACTATATCGACTATCTCCACACTCTGATTCGATTTCAAAATCATGAAGATTATCAAAGATGCTGGTTGAAGGGCTTGTGGAATCTGAAAGGCTTCCCAATGAAGATCCTTAAATGGAGTACTGAATTTACTCCTGCTACTGAATCCTCAATTGTCCCCATTTGGATTGAGGATGTGCTTATTTGTTTCTACAATATTGCTATGCTGGAGTTCATAGGGAATAGAGCGGGTAATTTTATAAAGATGAATTATGCAACTGCTGCTCTAACTAGGCCTTCAGCAGTCAAACTCCGTGTGGAGATTGATTTGCAAAAAATTATTCATTCTGAGATTATTGTTGGTGTAGCTTGTTTTACAACAGATTTGGAAATAGAATATTAGCAGCTCATATTATACTTTCCTCAATGCAGAAAGTTAGGACATAATGTTGATGAGTGCAGGCTGGCTATGCCAAAGGAAACAGATGGATGGAGTCAATATCCAAAGAAAAAGTCTTTTCAACATCCCTCCTCTCAGCCTACTAAGAAGCATGTCCTCTCCAATAAACCTATCCTACCCTCAAAAACCTCCACCTTACCTCCCAAATCAAATATTCCTAGCTCCCAAAAGAAGAATCCATCTGCTGAATCTTCTGGTATTACTGCTAAGGAAAAAATCTAGAGTGATAGCTACCTAGGAGATCAGACAGCAGAAAGCTCCTGTCACTTTGCTAGTTAGAAACTCAGATTCCTCTACTATCTACATACCTACCCCCATCCAGGAGATTCCCCCCACCGAAAGGCTAAGGATGGAAACTACACATAGCCATACATACCCATGGTCTTCCAGTGGAGGGTTGTGTCCCTAAGGCGGAAATAAAAATCATAAACATTGTGAGTGATCCGGTGGATGCTGAAATCGAAACGAGGCCAACACCGAATGTGAATTCTTTCGGGCGCAGTGTGGCTCGACCCTCAGAACGTCCCACTGATAAACGGGCTTTATGTTGAAATGCCAAATGAAGAACTGATCTGGTTGGATGTGAGGTTTAACGACTCTTCATCCTTTGCAGAAGATGTGGTGTCATAGGGCATAACATGACTAATCCAATATATTGGATGATAATTATTAGAATGTGAATGCATTATAACATTTTTTGTAAATTTTTAATTTTTCTTTCATATGTTATGTATAATTGTATTTTGAATATGTGATATTTATATAATATAATAAAATAATACAAAACTATCTAGAGCGATTAATCGTCTGGGCACAAGTGACTAGCAGAGTGCCTACCTAGAGACTTTTAGAAAACTGCTTATGAAACATTAATTTTATGATAACAAACGTCACTGTTTTAAGTAAAAATGTAATTCTGAAAATAATTAAGTTCAATTAAAGTCATCAGTGGTTTAAAAACTTGAGTGGGAGAAAAGAGAGTATAACCTGAGAAATGAAAGTAGCATATTTGAAATTTTTTTTAAAAAAAAACCTCAAAGTGGTAGCTCATTCAATCTCAATTCCCACATCACAGTTAATTATCCAGTTGTTATCTAGTGATGCTATTCATGGTTTACTTAAACGTGGTCTTCTAGTTCAACAGGATCCAAACTGTCGAGAGTTGCAAATTTGAGCAATTTTTTGCTCTGATATCTCTTCAAGTAACTCCCATGCGCCACCATTAATGACATAAAATTTCCCATTTTGTAAACGTTGACATAGCATCCTACTGATAACGGCCATACAATGTCTCTTTTATGGCGGGGCCTCCGTTCCAACCCGGCGGCACCACCACCGGCAAATCCTTTTCCCAAGCTCTCACTGAAAAAATCCCTCCCCTCTGCCCATCTCTCCCATCTAACCCAGAAATCCGGCCCATCACTAGATTCAACGGCAAGGCTGCTTGTATGTATGACAGTGATTCGGTGAAGGTCCTCGCTGATCATTACCAGAATGCTTTAATCGGCAAATTCCAAAGGGCAAAACCATCTATGGTGAACATCCAGGCTGCGTTTCAAAAGCTCGGATTCAAAGTTCGCTTCCAATTGGGCTCGCTTGATTACAAGCATGTGTTGATACGCTTTCAGGTACAAGAATATTATCAAAAATGCTGGTTGAGGCTATTCTGGACCGTCGTCGGAGCTCCGATGAAGATCCTTAAGTGGGCCCCGGAGTTCTTACCGGAGCGCGAATCCCCAATCGTCCCAATTTGGGTCTCAGTTAGGGATATACCCCTCTACTACTACAACAATACATTAATTAAGGATATCAGCAACCAGATCGGCAAGTTCATCTAATGAAGAATAGTCACAACTATTTTACAAAACTATTCATGAAAAGTGAATTTTATTTTGGAAAAGATTATATTTGCTTTCCTTTTAGTTTTAGAATTCCTTTTAATTTTAGAATAGAATTAGGACATATGTTATTTTCCTGTTTTGTTTTATTTTCATATCTATATATATTGTAATCTTTATAGAGGAAAGGAGAAGAGATTTCGAGATTTATAAAAATTCAGAGTATGAGTTTTAACATAGTTTTCCCGGAGGTGTGATCGCCAAAGGATATTTATATATGTTTTTCTAGGTGTGATTGCCAAGATTAATTATATATTTTGTTACGAGTTCTTTTTCCCGACTACGATTCATCAACGCACGAGTCCTGCATCATTTTTGGTATCAGAGAAAGGTTTCGAGAATGACGTTGAAAGATTTGGAAGAGGTCATTAGCATACATGATACTATCTAAGTACGGTTCGGACATTGTTGAAATCAAGGAATGCTTAAAACAGTTGATTGCTCGCCTTGACGCATTGGATGCGAATAATCTGTTTCCAGCATCACCATTGCCACCCGAAACAACACCGATTTCTCGCGTCGAAACTATTGTGCGAAATGTGACGCCGATATTGAAGCCGCAGCAGTCTTCGCCACCATCATCTGTGAAGCTACAACCGCATAATCACTCACTTCAAATGGATGATATCAACCATAGCAACGATGGGAAGATCAAGTTCAAGGGCACCATCAATTTCAAGATATGGAGGTGTTAAATCGAAGATCCATCGAGCAGATTCGACAAAGAATGGAAGATATACATCAGCGTTTCAAGAAAAGAGAATTCGAAGTCCATAAATTTGCTGTTAAACCTTTTGATAGGCTTGGGATTCAAGCATGTCTTTTACGTTGGAAGTATCTTATTCATTGGAAAGTACATCCAGGCAAGGAGTCAAGCATTGATTCAGATTTACAGAATTATATCGAGAAAATTAATTGTTATAACTCGTCGGAGTCGAGTTTTTTCAAGAGGGGGGGAATAATGAAGAAGGGACACGGCTATTTTCAAAAACTATTCATGAAAAGTGAATTTTAGTTTGAAAATTATTATATTTGTTTTCCTTTTAGTTTTAGAATTCCTTTTAGTTTTGGAATAGAATTAGGACACATGTTATTTTCCTATTTTGTTTTATTTTCATGGCTATATATATTGTACTCCTTATAGAGGAAAGGAGAAGAGATTTTGAGATTTATAAAAATTCAGAGTATGAGTTTTAACCTAGTTTTCCCGGAGGTGTGATCGCCAAGGATATTTATATATATTTTTCTAGGTGTGATTGCCAAGATTAATTATATATTTTGTTACGAGTTCTTTTTCCCGACTACGATTCATCAACGCACGAGTCCAGCATCATCATCAAAATGGATGCTGCCACGAATTTCATGACAAGGCCCTCTACCATCAAGATGTGTGTGGAGGTCGACATCACTTGTGTTGTCGATTTAGTTGGGATCTCTGGAGGATCACAGAGACTGTGAAATAGTCTATGAAAGTTTGCCACTATACTGCCGACACTGCAAGAAGCTGGGACACGAAGATGCAAATTGTAGAATTCAGCATCCGGAATTAAGGAGACCATGGAAGCCAGTCCCACTCAAAAAAGATGTGTTAGGATCCTCAGGGTTCAAAAAAGATGTACAAACTCAGGCCCCCAAGTCTGATATGCCAGGATCCTCAGGACTCTCTCCACATGACAAGGAGAGAGATCAAACGAAGCAAAAATGGGTGAAGGTGTCAACTACAACAAAGAAATCAGACACAGTCAGTAGAGATGATTGGAAGATGGTCTCTTACTCCCCAGAAAGGCCATTGTTGAGATGCATCAGTTCCAGGGGCTGAAACAATTACCCATATCCTTTTCATTTGATGATTTAGATGTGTCTCATCTAAAGAAATCAATTAAACTTCACAATCACTCAAGCACAGTCCCTAGTAACACCTCACACTATGCACCAAATTCTCTTGCTATTGTACCTTATAAGAAAATGGAGGTATCAAACTCCTTTTCATTATTGCAGAAAGATATAACAGATGCAAGCTCAGAGGACTCATATGATGATGCACACAGTGAACCTGAGTGGGCTGAAAAAACCATCCCAGAGCCAATATCATCATCTCAGCCACATGAAGACAGTAATAAGCAACCAGACATTGATGTCACTTCTCCCCTCCTGCTCCAAAATCAAAAAGCAAAAAGAATGCTAATAGGATCCTTAGACCAAAACCAAAAATTTCCTATATTTTTTTATGGTTAGTCACAATATTATTTCAAATATGTTAGTATGGAATGTGAGAGGTTACGGTACCTCCTTAGAAAGACTTAGATCACTCATTACTATTCATCAAGTCACCATACTATGTGTAATTGAACCTATGCATAATAATTCACTAATCAAAAACCTAGAATATGATATTGGTTTTCATCACTGCATGGAAGCAAGTTCTACAAAAATCTGGATTTTTTATAAGGACCATTTCAAAATTGACTTTCTTTCTGAGTCAAACTAGTTTATACAGGTTTCAGTCACAGAAATATTGTCACTTTTGAAGTGGAACTGTGTGTTTGTATATGCTCATATTACTAGGGTGCTAGGAAACAATTGTGGTTGGACCTAGCCAGTTTAAATCCTGAAACAAGCTTATTAGTGGGAGACTTCAACACTGTTGAATCAGTCACTGAGAGAGAGACACTCACACACCCCCACTTGGTAGTATGAGAGATTTTAAGAGCTTTAAAGAACAGTTGCAGCTACAGGATATACCCACAGTAGGAAATTTATTCACATGGTCCAATAACAGACTGAGATAGGAGAAGTTATTGCAGAAACTTGACGGAGGAATGTGCTCCTTAGATTGGATAGAGAAATTCCCAAATAGCTCTATTCATGTTCTAAATAGGACAAGTTCAGACCACAGCCCACTTCTAGTATCTATTTAGGACTCAACTGAACAACTACCCAGACCATTCAGATTTCAAAATATGTGGTTACACGGGCCTGAGTTTATGGAGCTAGTCAGAGTAAATTGGGAGGAACCCTCATGCTTCAAAGGCATGCAGAATATGGTATTTAAATGAAAAGGTTGAAGTCGTGCTAAAACAATGGAACAGATCCAACTTTGGCAATGTACATCAGAACCTGCTTGATGTTGAAAGTAAGGTTGCAGAATTAGAGGAGTTATACCAGACAAAAGGAGATGATGAGGACCTGATAAATCTAAACAGAGAAAGGGCAATATTGATCAGGGCTGAGAAGGAGAACAACTCTTTTTGCAGGCAGAAATCCAATTTGAAATGGCTGAAGGAGGGAGATGCCAACTCAAAATACTTCCACAATTCTGTCAAAGAAAAAAGGTGTAGATCAAAAATTTAAAAATTAGGTCAAGGCAAGGAAATTGGCTTACAAATCCAGTGGAGATTAAGGAGGAAGGGGTAGCTTTTTTTGAGGAATTGCATACATATTTCAGGACAGTATCACAGGAAGTTCATGGAGGTAATACCCAAACTGGTAACTGAAGATGACAACAGGGAGCTTCTACAACCACTCAGTATGGAAGAACTTCACAGGGCTACTTTTGGACTAAATAAAGAGAGTGCTCCAGGTTCAGATGGTTTTTCAGGTATGTTCTACACAAGTTGTTGGGACATTATTAAGCAGGATCTATTAGTATCAGCCATTGAATTTATGGAAGGTCATAAGCTCCCAAGAGCCATAGCAAGCACCTGGCTGGCCCTTATTCCCAAAAAACCATGCCCTAACACATTTGGGGACTTCAGACCAATTAGCCTTTATAATTTCCTGAATAAGGTTTATTCTAAGATTCTGATGGAGAGAATTAAGCCAATTATCAATAAGCTAATATCAAAAGAGCAATCAGTTTTTTTAGAGGGCAAAGACAATATTTTACAGATGAAAGAAATGGCAAGGTTGTTGAAAAAGAACAAAAGATACCAGAATTTGATTGTCAAATTGGATATGCAAAAAACCTTTGACAGAGTCTCTTGGTGCTTTCTGAACTCTGTAATGCAAAAAATTGGATTTCATGGCACTTTTGTGAAGTTGATCTTACAGAACATAGAGGCTGCATGGTTTTCCGTGTTAATAAATGGAACTGCAACTGGATTCTTTAGCTCTACTAGAGGACTCAAGAAGGGGGACCCAATATCTTCATTCTTATATAATCTGGTCAATGAGGCCTTTTCAAGAGGAATTAAGGCATTGATGAGTTGCCAATACATTGAAATTTTCATCATGCCAAGTGGGGTACAATTCATTTCTCATTTGATGTCTGCAGATGACACTGCAATTTTCATCAATGGGAAGAGGAAGAATCTGAGAAGACTAAGGGCCTTTCTACAGGCTTATGAGAGTGAATCTGGACAGAAGATCAATTACACAAAATCAGAGTTCTATGTTCATCCTTCATCCCAACACTGGTGCAGCTACTCTCAGAAGAATGAGGAGATTCTGAATATAAAGATTTGGTCAATGCCATTCACCTATCTAGGTGTGCCAATGTTCTCTGGTAGGAACCTAGTCCAGTACTACCAGCCTTTACTTGAAAGGATGGAAAGACCAACATTAAATTGGAAGAATCACTAGCTGTCTAGTGCAGGAAGATTGGTGCTGATCAACCATGTTCTAATGGCCATTCCAACTCATAGCTTCATTGTATTAAAACCTCCAAAAACAGTTATAAAAAAGATGGAAATGATTGCAGTAAGGTTCTTTTGGGGTCAGTCTGATTATGGCCAGCGAAAGAGTTGGAGGAGATGGTCACAGCTCACAATTCCAACAGAAGAAAATGATTCGGGAATCAGAGATATCAGGGCTGTCATTAGAGATTTTTCATGCAAATTATGGTGGAACCTCCAGAAAAATGAATGCATTTGGACAAGGTTTTTATGGTCACTCCCACAATCCTACAAAAACTCCCACACCTGGTCCAGAATCTGTGATATAACAGAACATGCAAACCTAAACTCTCAGATATTGATAGGTACAGGTGAAAGCCCATTTTGGGATGCAAACTGGCTAGGAATATGTGCTTTATTTTATATATGGCCTGACCATTTAGATATTCCATTTCATAATATTTCAGTTGCTGAATTTATAAATGGAAAGCGATATTATATCCAACAATTGGAGCCACACTTGGCCACCGGTACCATCTCTCTCTTGCAGGAAGCAACAATCAATCATGAGCACTCTGACAGACTCATATGGACTCCTGCTAAGGATGGAAACTTCTCAATAAAATCTGCCTACTCAAGCTTGAGAGCACACAATGATTCCATCCCATTTGGTAGCGAGTATGGAGTAGCCCCATCCCAAAAAAGGTGTCCATTTTTGTGTGGAGAATGAAGAACAGATTACTACCATTCCCAGAAATTCTTGTGAGGTATGGTTTCCACTCACCTTCTAAATGTGTACACTGTAATCACAATGACACACTTGAACACTACTTCAATGCATGCCCCTCCAATAATCAGATATGGTCAGCCCTGAACTCTTTACTCATCCTACAGCCCCCTCTCTTCCATACACTTAGCTCTAGGATGACTGACTCTTTGATGTCAGAACAATTTTCACAAAGACAGTCAACGTATCACCCTAGAATGATGGTCTTTTGCTGCTACAATATAGTTGGGAGTCGGTCCATATTTTTTGTACTTATAGCTTAACTGCATATGCTAACCAACAAAACCTTCGGGTGGCTAAAGTGTGCTTCGGTCTTTGTTGACTCGATCACTAAATTGCTCCTCGATCGAGTTTTGTTGGTAGAATATTCCTTTTTGCCCACTTGATTAAGCAATTAGATAGGTTTTAATCTATATTTTTGGAAGCTCAGGCTTCTTGTGTAAATAAACTTCTAAGGTTCACAGGATCTATTAAGTGGTTTGGGGTGCCAAATAAATTACCCCACCAATGGTGGTTTAATTTAAAAAAAGAAAAGAAAAGAAAGATTAGCCCATTGCTGCACTCTTGCAACAATAAACAAAGTTCTTAAGGAAACATATGACTATTTCAAGGCATTCTCCATAGATGACAATGTGTGAGCCCTTCCAAGTTCCAACTCTCTCCTCTTTAGAAAAATATATTAGAAAAAGCCCTCTTCCAACTATTCCTATATGGCTCCAAAACTCAAGCAGAAAAGCCAGTCATCCTCAAGACAAGAAGCCGAGTCTGAGGCCATTCCATGGATGGATTTTCCAGAGCAGCTAACCATGTTACTCGGAAAGCAACAACTGGTCAGCAACATAAGCTGGGGAGGCGTCAGCAAATCATGGAGAGCGGCACCAATGCATTGCAACTCTCCTGCAAAGTCAACCTGGCTTGAACTTTCTTAACCCAATGACAACGTTATCCAAAAGTGGCAGCCTGGTCGGGACAAGCCTCGGCCTCATGCCCTGGCCATCAAGGAATATCCGGGTTACCACCGTTGGTGTAACAGAAGGGTGTCGCCCATACCTTGGAGACGTTTTGCAGGCTGTTCCCATGGCTTCCTGGTAGTACTACCCATCGATCTGCTGGACATCCATCTCTTGGAACCACTTCGTAATCACGGCTGGAGGCACTTTCGCATGCATTGGGATGATAGTACTATTCCATTCTACTTGGCAACTTCAAGTTCACATCATCCGTGCAATCCACATATATCAACATCAGCTATCATGGTTATAACAGGCATACCTACTCCAGCCTATGTGGTTAACAGGCTCGAAGTCAGTGAAATAAAACAAACAGGTTGGATCAAGTATGATTGCACAATACAGGATCCTTATGATACTTCAGAAGTATCTCAGAAGCCCATGGCTTTTACCAATGCCTTTGGGTTTAGAGGAAAATTTTACGCACTAAGTTTTCAAGGAGCTCTAGCAGTTATAGAAGACATTGATTCCCAGTTCAAGATAACACGCATCGGAAAAAACAGGGCAGTTCCTTCGTTACCTTGTAAATGTTTCACAGAGTACTTGATGGATTCAGATGGCAAGATTTTGCTGGTGCTTCTCCTAACCAGAAAATCCACGAGCACAATTGATGATGTCGAAGTGTTTCAGCTCGATCTTCATCAGCTACTTTGGATACAGATGCAAAACCTAGGAGAAGATAGATCATTGTTTCTGGGGTCCAACTGCTGTATGTCAATATCTGCCAGCCAATTAGGGCGCAGGAACAACCATGTGTACTTCACTCATTCTGCACTAGATTGCTGGAAGGAATATGATATGGCAAACGGCATCATTTCATCCACTTACGACACTAATGGTACTTGCACAAAATCTCCAGAGTGGGATCAAAACTGATATGTGCATTGATCATTGTCTACTAAATCATAGGTACCTTGTTTCAGATATCAATTAAATTTCACGGTTAAGTAGATATCCTTTTGTTATATTATGTCGAATCAAAATCTTCTACTGAACCATATTGTACCTTGTCATGAGCAAACAGCCTAAATGATGCACACACGCCTTCAATAAAAAGTCACAGTTTTGTCGGTTTTATTATGATTTGCGAAGACATGTTATTCTGGATACCATTTCAAACCCTTTCCAGTCAAGCAATTGTCCAATCTCCCTATTGTAATCACAAGATAGGTACTTTCAAAAGAGAAATTCAAAATAGTAGAAAACCTCCAGCTCAACACAAATTTTCTTCCATTACAATATATTTTTGTGTGACACTTCCAGTTTACAAAGTAGCTCCTAATTTCCTCACCCCAACCAAACCAAAATTATGGATTAGATAAAAGATATGTAAGATAAAATTAAGCGTGTACCTATCAAGCTCCAAAAACCAGATTCTCAGCACCGGAAATCCTAACGCCAGCTTCTTTAACTGACCGGAAAAGCGGAGCCACCATTTTCTGGTTATGAATTGGTCTGCTAAGTTCCTCGGAATCAATTTCAACATCGAGGACACCAATTTCTCGAAGCCGCGTACCCAGTATCTCTCCGATTCTGGACGACATTCTGGGGTCGATGAGATTGCGATGCCTCGGGACGTGGCTTTGCCTCACTTTGATAACCGGGATGAATTCGGGTTCCGTCGTTGAAGCTAGGGCTACGATGGATTTCGTCTCCGGGTTCGTCACCTGGGCGGTGATTTTCCGGCATGAGAGGATTACTCGCAGCTGGTGGAGCTTCAGGGCGGCGCCGCTCATGTTTTTACTGTTATACGGTGAGGGGTTTTCAATAAAGCCCGTAACTTTATTTGTGGGTTATCTTTGTGCACAAACAATTTCTTTAGTAACCCAAAAATTTAATTTTACCGCCTAAAATATTGATGCGGTAAACAAAGCTGTGATCAATTACATATGTGCTAAAGTTTTTCCTACAAAAAATATTTATGGTGAATTAGTTAGAAGTCAAAAGATTTAATCAAATGAAGTGGTTCATTTGAAATATTTTGGTGAAAAAAATTATATTGAGGTGTGATTGGACTATGATTATACCGGTGTTCAGATATTTGATGCATGTAATATCTATTTTTTTTGATGTAATAATATTTGATGTAAGTAGAAATCACAATAAAAAAGATACGTATATTACAAAAATATATTTTTGAACTACGAATAAAAATACATACACAAAATGTAATAAACACGTAATTTAAATAATAAAGAATAACTCATCAAACACATAAGGGACAAGCTTTTGACGTGTAATTGATAAGTTTAGTTTTTATTAAGAAAATAATTATTAAAACAATAATGAAAATTAGGTCTTCAGTTTTGGGATATGTAAATTATACATGATGAGCTTGTAATGTATTTTCCTTCAATAATATATCAACACTTGAGCAATTCACATAATTGTTTTAGTTATATTGACATATATAATGACAAATATGTTTTGAAAGTAAGAATTTAGGTGTGTTTTGTTAGATTTAAAATGACGTTTGAATAGAAAGTCACCAAATAGACCGGTCATGTTCAGTTTAATCATATAAACTCGCTGATCTTATTTTATAAATGTTATTTTTACAATTTACATGAATAAAATATATTGCTATATTAAAAGGCTAATATTCCCCCTATCGGTTGAAGTTGCACATTTTTTTGTGTGTTTTAATCCAAATTACACTCTTTTCTTTTATGGTAATGCTACTTCATTTTCTCCACTCATTTCAAACATATTTTTTAATTCAATCTCCACCATACAATTCATAACCCAAAATTCAACTTATATTTTCTCTAAAGTTTCAATTGGGATGAATGAAATATATAATTTATACTAGACACAAAATAAATTAAAAAATTATTTTTAAAAAGTCAACTGTTGATGAAAATGAGTAGTATTTCGTGGAGCTAGCTGGCAGCTCAATAAGGTGCATTATCTCAATGACAGAATTCAATAATATTAATATTAATACATGTTGTGCGTGTCTGGTTTAAGCTATAATTAATTTGTTTAGAACACAACTTTTGACAAACCTGTGTTAATAAATTCATAATATTGCTTATCTTCAGGGATAATTGATCCATATCAGTTATCAGAATAGCTCCTCTCATCAATGGCTAACTTGAAGATTTCAGCACTGATTTTGTGCTCAATCTTGATCTGTTCCAGGGCTGTTCTGAGTAGTGCATCTAGTTATGTGGTTGGCGATTCATCTGGCTGGGCTTTAGGCGTTGATTATAGTTCATGGGGTCATGACAAGACATTCAAGGTGGGAGACAACCTATGTAAGTAAAATTATCCCTGATTAAACCTGCTTCATCTATTTTACTTTTAAAATTTAAAATATGATGTAAATTATAAAAATAACATTGTACTTTTTATTTTTGAAAAGTTAAACAATTTACATGGAAATTATATAATTTTATTGATTTATTTTTAAACTATACGGAATAAAATATTAGATTTTATATAGTAGCATTATGCCTCCAAACTTTACTATATTGTACTCCTGGACAGCTATATCAGTTCTCAGGCGAGGAGGGGTAGGATTTAATTTATTGAGGTTCATTTATTTATTGTCCAATTATTTTTTAAAAATAATTGTTACTAATTTACTGGGGTTTTAACTTCAATTTTAATTAATATAAGAAATTTGATTTGATGTTATTAAACTTATTTTTCTTTCGGTTGTTTAGTTTCAGTTCAGTTCATGCTACTTTAATAATTTCATATAAGGGAAAATAAAATATTTAGGTTGTGTCCTTGACAAAAAATTTCACCGGTAATTACTAATATGCATTAATTTTACTAAATGATAAACTGTAAAAAAAAGTTTACTGAAGAAAAAATTATTTTAGCAGCCACTACGAGAAATTTTTCGTACCAACTTTCAGAATAAGTACATCAAACACCTCTATTCCAAACACCTCTATTCAATAGAGCGCTTTCTACTAAAATATTTAGGAAGATGTATTTTTCCTCCACTAATTATATTTGAAACTAATAATCAAGAACAAAGTTGTCTCGAATAAATATATTAAATTAATTTTAAAATGATTTTTCAGCGTTCGTATATGAAAAGAATAGGCACACGGTGGAGGAAGTAAGTTCAGTTGATTTCACCGCATGTCGCTCTAGCAATCCCATCAGTTCGGATGACAGCGGGATCACCACCGTCGCTCTCAAAATCTCCGGTAATCATTACTTTATATCTGGCGTCGCCGGAGATTGCAGTAATGGCATGAAGTTAGTTGTTAGGGTGGAAACATCCACCAGCACCGCATACTGATGATCATTTCCCCATATCTGATCTCATATCTATAACCATTTTTCTTCCTTTCATTTTCTTTCTTATGCTCATGTACTCTTCTTAATAATATTATAATTGTTCTTTTGAAATGGATGTTTTAAAAAAGTTTTATAATAAATAAATGACCTAGCGGAAGTAAACTTTTTTAACCATCAATGGTGGAGGAAATTTATAGGCTCCCTGAAACTTTAAATTTAGCCTTAACAGGTTAAGTTCGATACAAAAATAGCATCAAAGAAGATGGCATATGAGGTGCTCTATAACTAAAACTCATAATGAGTAGTATGAGCCAATAATGAGTAGTATGAGCCATGAAGCAGATATATTTGCTTCCAAAAGAATATGTATGAGACTAGGTCCCCAAATCACTTGCCTAGGCTACTAGAAACATAACGGAAAGCTGATTAGGAATCGTCAAGGTGAAACACAACTTAACCGCCCGTAGATCTAGCATAACTAAGGCATCGTCATGGGGTGTTGCTCAGACCAGCATCATGTCTGGTTCGGTCCTTCATGACGGGTCATCAGCTTCATTGCATAGAGACAGCAACTCCGCCAAACACCTGAGAATATACAGAGGCAAAACATCAGTAGAATAACACCCTAACAGTGAGAAATTTTCACTGTTGGGAGTTGCAATTTGTCTAAATGTAGTAGAGCCTTTGTCTTGGGAGACAAATTCTCCCAAGCATAGAAATGATTTGATCCATTTTGATTCGTATGCCTGGCTAGACTATCTGCTCCCAGATTACCTTCCTCGAAGGTGTGAAGAAGTAAATTATCCCCCAGAAGTCTATGTATATATCAATAGGGTTCAATAACTTCCAATGACAATTTTTTGAATTGAGAATCATTTGGATTGCCATTTTACAGTCAAATTCCAGTATAAATTGTGGTCCCTGCACAAGACCAAGCTCCAGGCCCGCTTCAATAGCGTAAATTGCAGCTTCTAAAGCCGATTCAGAGTGTATGATGTAGCTACTGGCCTCCAGAAATTCTCCTAGATAGTTTTCGAAAATAACAACAATTCCTGCAACTTTTGAGGAGTCACAGGATGCATCTACATTTATCTTTGTGTCAGATGTAGGAGTTGTCCATAAAACTGGATGAATGGAAGGCTTTGGAGGCTTGGTTAGTAGTGGGAGGACTCTATCTGAGGTAAGCTCAAAATCGATCTCTCTAGAAGCATACAGAGGTTTGGCAGAGAAAGCATAGAAAATTGAGTCTCTAATCTCCACTTTTGGCATTTCTCAGAGTGATATTCATACCGTTTTTTGTTTTCCTATTTCGAGCTTTCCATAGGGACCAACATATGAAGATAGGGGCAGTATGAAACAAGGTTGTATGCAGTTTAGATAGTACAGTGTAAGCCCAATTGGTAACTAGTCTATCCCATAGATTCTGACAAGTGAAATAAGATGTACCCCCACATATTCTATGCATTTATTGCCATAGTGAAACAAACAAAGTGCTTTCATTAAAAAAAACTAGATGATACCCGTGCCGATGCACGGTGTTTATTTAAAACTTCTTTTAAATATCAATTCATGTGTATGTACAAATTTTATAGAACATATAAAAATAATTAAAGTTGCAACGATTTAATAATATCATTCATCAATAATATATGCATTCACTGCATTATATCCATATAAGTTCATCTATTTCTAAGAGAAGATACGTGAAACTTTACTTCTATAATGCTTCCATTGGCATAAATGATGACAATATGTAACAACACTCATGCCTCTAAGGGTACAATTAGTTTTTCCCCAACAGCAACATCACATGCAGCCTGATGCGGTATGCAACAATTGAGCATCATATCTGGCCCAAAAGAGCAAACATGCAGATATAAGCTTATGTGTCACCATTAATTGATTTTAGCCTGAAAAAAAAATGATTATATATATATATAAACAATTGACATGAGTCAAGAGTAAAATACATGTGGCTGGTCCATACAGATGTTTTACAATTGCCAAATAACTGATCTCTCATAATGACTCAACAACACTAAAATTAAGATCTTCAACTGAGAGGTAGGTTTAAAGAGCTCAGTACGAAAGAAAGCACTGAAAAAATAGACAGCAAAAGTGAAAGAAATGCTGATAAAAATGAAAAACCTTACTATCAATTCTGAGGCAGTCGAGACTCAAGTTCTGTATCTGTCGCAAACTTCGATCAGCCTAAAAAAAGTAATAGAGGTAAGGGATAAGCAATTAAGATGTGACAGAGATGGTGAGATGAATTAGAAGAAAGATGTAATGGTAACCTTAAGCTTGTAAGACTTGGGTGAGATATCCTCTCCCGGCTCCAAATTCCACAACAGTGGGCGGCTGCAAATGTTCACTGGCATCTTGCAAGATGCCAAAGTGTTTTTATCTTCAGGTAAGCTTTTGGAAGAAGAGAAGTGAAAGAGTCGGAAAAGTTTTACACGGGAGATCGGAAAAGAGTCAGTAAGCTTCCGATAATTTGTGTATAACACCATCTTCTACCTGATCTATAGGAGGCTATATGTATGCTATTTCAATCAAAATCTGAAAGCAGATAATCCGAATGATTCTTTAATATCAAGCAGCAAATTCTCCCAAATCTCAGTAACATGGACGAACTTTCAACTCTTGATAAGCGAAAGGCTGCCACACAAGTGTATCGAAGAAGCGAAAGAATTTCAGCTTTGGTTTTCACCACAAAATTGATCGCTAGACAAAAACAACGAAACCTATGAAATAGCCACCTTTAATCTCTGTGGGGCTGCAAAACTTCATATTGTAACTACAAAGAGCTGATTTTCATCGAAAACCTCAAAACACTAACAATTTCAAATTTTGAACATAAAAAATTCAAAAAGAAATGCTTGATATATTCAAAAATTAAATAGAGAACAAACCAAGGCAAATAAATTGGTCCAAGATGCATGCACTTAAACGGTCCACATAACCTATAAACATGGAAACATCGAACTTTAAAATATCATCATTATAAAAGAAATCATTGAAAGAAGAGTATTTCTTACACTAAGCCAAATAGAAAAGACAAATTTCAAATCTTTATTGTTCATGGTATGAACTCTGAAGGTCGAGATCATGAATGATAATCCTTAATCAACCTAACTTAAGGATTGTTTTTACTGTCCTCCTTTAAGATGACCTGTTTATAAATAGTATTTTTTAAAAAAATATAAAATGGACCAGCATACAATAAAATAGGCAAAAAAGCATACCTTAAGATTTATATCTAACTGAGAAGGAAGCTTCAAACAAAGCTTCAAAGAATTAAGCACGCTGTCCCTTCTTCAAAGAGTATGGCAAATTTACTGTACAAAGTTCTGAATACCGTCATCATTAAACCATATACCTGTAAAAAAACCATAGAGAATAAGCAGAGTACACTGCAATGAAACAACCATTTTCTGTTCCGGCCTCAAATTATCCTCGGATTCTGAAGAACATAAAGAGTTTGGTTAGAAGATTTGATCCATGAGAGAGGATGAGAAAGGGAGCAATATCAGATATAAAAATTAAAATTTTTTAAAAAATCTAATAACAGATGAGATAAAACCATAAAATCTCCACCATAAGGTCATAAATTGGATCCAGTCCATTCTGCCCAGCTTCCAATCCATTCTACACACCGAATCTGAGTGATGGCCAGCTATTTGAGTGATGACCTGATAGCAAAAACATATAAAGAGACTTCCTTTATATAAAAACCAAACTAAAATTATCAAGAGACTATAGTTCTGCTCAAAATAATGGCTGCTCAAAATATTTTACCTCAGAAATAGAATTGTTTAATCTCCCAGTCAGCTCAGTTACTCAGTTTGCAATACATGGCATCATCGCATCCATTTCCACCTTTAAAATGTCAACCAAAACATCCATCAATTTAGATTAAATTTAATATTTAGGAAGTCCTTATAATTCTCACTACATAAAAATCTCACAAACCAGCAGAGGCATCAAAAAAGCAATCTTTACAAAGACATTAAGCACAATTGTTGTAAGTAATACTGATGCATCTAAAATTATAAACAAAAGGACTATTGGAAACATCACCTGATGTAGACTGGGATTATATTCTTCATACAGCGAACCACGATGACAGGAACCTTGAAACCCTGCGCACCTCCTCTTTCGTCGCCGGCGCTGCTTCGAGATAGTATTGCTAAAGCCTTTGTCCTAGCCTCCTCTTGTGGCTCAATCGCTGATGCTCAGAAGGTTTTTTGGCAACAACTTTTCCGGCGCTGTGTTTAGGTTTCGGAGACAGAGCCTTGATGTGGTGGTTAACGGGAGGGGGCGGCGGTGGCGATAGCGGTGCAGATGAATCGGGAGCTTTCCCCTTCCGGCACCCTCGGCAGCAGAAGCATTAATGTTGGGTCCGCCGGGAGGCTTTCCGATGGGAGCCACGGGGAGGGATGACTCTAAACCTTGCCTCTAAAACTCGCCCTTGTCCTCGGCCGATGGCGGCTGGGCTACTGCCGATCCAATCACCGAATCTAGAACCGGAGAAGGAGGATTGATATTCTCGACGGTGCTAAAAAGGCCGGATTTTGAAGGTACCCTTTGATCTTCTTGCAGCGAAGTATCAAGTGTACTGTGGAAGCATCTTCTGGAGAATGAGAAAAGTCGCCTTTTTTTAAATTAAAATTCACTTTTTAGTTATTCCACGGCAGCCATATTAATGAAGTAGTAAAATTAGGATAGGTAAAAGAAGAATAGCAAAAGACTGCAGTAAATAATGAAAAAAAAAACCTGTCCTTTTTAGGAAGCTCTAAAAGATGACGTGGCGCAAGGATAAGGAAGGCTTTGAAAGCTGATGTGGCGCAAGGATAGGGGCTTGACTTTTCAAGAAGTTGTTGTTTTAATAGTATAGATAGATGGTGCAGGTTGTCTACACCGTTGCGGAAACAACATTTTGAAGAAGATTAAACCCAAAGTGCATCAGTATATTGTCAAAAGGCAGAAGGGCATTTAGTAATCTCCACATAAACACTGAAATCTTCTTCTGAACGTAAGAAGGCCATATCATTTGAAGGACATGAAACGTACTTGTTGGACTTCTGAGCCTTTGGTAGCCGATTTGAAAGTGAATTTCCCAAAACTGTCAGGTTTCCAAATAAAAATTTCTTCGTGATGGGGTGATAGTTGTGCTTGCTTCAAAACAGTGATGACATGCAGAGGAAGGACATTTTGTAGCAAAGGGAGTAATGAATTTTATTATTTATGAAATCAGCTACAGAGTATTGCAAAAACTCATCTTGAGGTTGAAAAAGTTACATGCATGACAAGCGATTTCCCACGTCATTAAATGGGACTCCGCGAGATCAAAATACTATTTATAAATCACCTACAACTTCTAACTACTAGAAAGTAGATAGTGGGAAGTAGGGGTCGAACCACAAGGAGAAGGGTCTTGTAAGAGTGTTTTAAAGTAGAAAATAAGCATACTTATATATTATATAGAAAGAAATGTAAACAAGGGGGGGTTTTGAGATTGATTTGGATTACACTATGAAAGCAAATTAAACTATCATTAGCTAAGCTAAAGGGATGATACTAGGCTTATGAGGCCTTAGGAGGCAAATGACTTCAATCTCCAACTATTAACTTATCACCGAGCAAATGCAATTACAAGGAAGATAAGATCATTTATCAAGGATGAAAGCATCATATTCTCTCGAATGTGGCTATAGAGGATGATAACACAACTCAAAAGCTCTCATTGTTGATTCACCTAGATGATAGCATCATAGATAACTCAACAATGGTATTAGGATTAGAGAGTGACAAACTTACTCACACACCCGCGATAGAGAGAGCATACAAATAAGACATTTGATAACTAGCAAGAACCAAGACGATGATACATATATGTCTCGACTCCTACTTTGCTACTTAATGATATTGGAGTAAACGATAACGTTCTACCCACAAATCTAGCTATTCGTTGATAACAATCATACGTTAAAAAGGAATATTCAACTCAAGTATACAATCGCATATTAAGGGGACCAATGATAACATTCAATCCTTACCTAAACACATAATTGATTAATCATGCAAGTTCATAAGATTTCCACTTCTAACAACTTATATTTAATATCATGGCATTCCTTAACTACAATCACACAACAAGGGGAATAACTTGTCATCACTCAACCCCTTCCATAGTCATTAATCTAACAACTAGAGATTACAAAATCATTATGCTAAGTCACCATCATCATCACACTAAATTACTCTAACCAAACTAACCTAATTAATTACTATGGAGCATGCAATTGATATAAAACACAAAGCTCATAACAAATTAAGCAAGATTGAACAACATTCTTGCACAAGAATTCAAGTTCATCAAATGATAATCCAAATCCAAATTTTAAGCATACAAGGCCCTCAAAGTTTCAAGGGAAGTGAATTCAAATGCTCCCAAAGATCAAACTAAGCTATACTACAATACATGGAATCAAACTACTAATCTAATGGAAAGGAATGGAAGAAAAGGGAAAGAAAGATGAAGAACTAGGGGTTCTACATGGTGTGTAGACGTTTTTACTCTTGGAGGAGATAAGGGGTATTTATAGAATGTAGTGCACCGGCCGCGCAGCACTTGGCGCACTTTTGTGAAGGGCCATGCACTTTAACCGTTGATCCGATTTGCATCTTCTAGTAGTCCATTTCGAAACTCTTGACGAGAGGAATCCAATGGTATGATCCATGTGCTCTAATTCCTTTGCAAACATTTCCAAAATCAAGTTTCAAAACATTAGTGCATCAGTTGTTCTTCAAAATGTTACTTTGACAAGTTTAGCCTTAAAACTCCTTACTTTGCACCAAATGCTGCCCAAATTGGATCTCAAATGTCATAAAAGAAGAGTATATATAGGTCTCATCAATGCACCTTGTGAGCGTCGTTTAACTCACACAAATAATTCCTGCAATACGCTAAGAATATATAATAAACTAGCACAATGGTAAGCATGGTCGAATCCCACAGAGAACGGAGTAATAAAAAGATCAATTCCTAAGATCAAAACTGGTGTAGTCACCACACTTTATATTTTTTTGAAGATTGATTTTCTAACAACTAAGAAATAAAAAAAACTATACTAACTACTAAGATAGAATGAAATAAAATACTAAATTAAGTACTAAAATAAAATAGCAAATAACCACACGAAAGATATTTGGTTTCGAATAATTCCTCACTAGTTATCATGATCGATCATTTATATATTGTACACTCTCGTATCAATGAAATCATTCTGAATTTCACATTCACATCTATTGTATAGACAGGAATTTCGCTACTTTAATTAGCTTTAACCTAATAATATTCAAGTTGATCAGACTCAAAACATCAGGTATAAATTCATACAAGAACAATCAAGAATTCATGGATATCATTATAAACACATTTAAATCTCACAAATTATAAAACAGCAATTCATTATTATACGCCGAACAAACAATTAGCTAAGTATACTAATAAAATAAAACAGAAAAGAAAGCAAACCGGATAGAATTGGCCGATCAAAATCTTCTAATTATTTCTTGGCCCACTAGTGGAATTTGGTGGATGCGCAGCACAGAAGCACGGCGGGAAAAAAGAAACTTGTTTTTCCCGCCGTGCTTCTGCTTTACGAAATTGGAAATTGTCCGGTATCGGAGGTCAAAATTAGGCTAGCCGATGTCTTACGTGTAGGACAGCGGGAAATGGAAAACCCGTCGTGCTGTTTGAAAAACGTCGTTGAAAATGCACGGCGGGAACGATTTCCCGCCGTGCTGTCCAAAGTTTCTGATGTCGGAAATGGGCCTGTACTTTGGCCGTGGCACTTGCAAAGCACGTGCTAGTATTTATGGATTTAAATATATGATACCAGCTAGTTTCCGATTCCGTAAATAAGCCACATATTGTACTCAGAAGTAGTGGCATTTCTTACGACATCGTAAACCACTCGAAAAGGTATTTTGGTAGGTATCCGAAATCGTAAATAATCCGAATTCGGCAGGGAGGTATTTGGGTAGGTTACGAAATCTGAAATTGACCGGTTTGATGGCGTTTAAAAGTCTGTTCTCTGCATTTTTATTTTGGGAGAAAGTTTTGAAAGTTTAGAAAAAGGGGAAAGTCTTGCCTAAATTCTTGATCTAAGTTTGAATCGTTAAGGTATGTCATCTCATCTTTAAATCTTGCATTGTTAAATTGTGGAATCGATGTTCTCTCCATGTTATGATTTGTATGTAATTTTTTGTTTACAATGACATGCTTGTTTTTGATGTATGAGAACTTGAAAATGTTGTAATTCTATGGTGGGCTTTGATAATTTGTGATTCTAAAGGTTGATTAAGTTTGAATTTTGTCAATGTAGGAGTTTGTTTGTAGAATTTGCACGTTGCAATGGAACGGTCTAGAATTATAGAAGAGAATATTAGGACATCGCGTGAATACTTGAATCTCGTGACAGAGTTTTTGAATGCTGCCACTGAGTATGCAAGAGTACAGAATGAGTCGCTAATTATGCCCTTGTAGAGATTGTAAGAATGATGTGCGTTTGAGTGTGAGTGATTTAAAGTCACACTTGATTGTGAGAGGATTTTCTAGAGCTTATACTAGGTGGACATTGCATGGCGAGGCTCGTACTGTCGTCGGAGAAAATCAAGTTTTGATTGAAGAGGAGAGTGTTAATGGTGATATGGATCGTGATTTTGAATATGATGATTTGGCGGAAGATGCATGTGGTCATGCATTTCAAAGGTAGACCTGAGGTGCTGGAGGCGATGTATGAAGATAAAAAGACTCTGCTGTATGAGGGAGCTAGGCACACTGTTCTCAGTTCTGCGCTGATGATGATGAATTTGAAAGCGAAACATGGTTTGACGGAGAAAGGAATGACGGAATTGTTGGAATTGTTCAAGGAGTTGCTTCCTAAAGATAATTTGTTGCCAAAAAGTTCCTATGCCGCGAAGAAAATTATTTGTCCAATGGGATTGGAATTGGAAAAAATTCACGCATGCCCTAATGATTGTATGTTATACAGGGGCGAAGATGCTGAAAGGGATACATGTCGCGTTTGCAACGAGTCTAGGTATACGAAACGGTCCAGGTCAATAGGTGTTTGTGCAGAGACGGCGCCTAGAACAAAGAAAAGGAGTCCTGCTAAAGTTGTGTGGTACATCCCCATCATACCTAGGTTGAGGCGTTTATTCGCTAATAAGAAAGATGCGAAAAATTTAACTTGGCATGCAGATAGGAATCGGCCCGATGACGATGTGATTCGCCATACCTCTGATGGTGATCAGTGGAAGCATATTGATGAGTTGTACCCTGAATTTGGTAATGAGCCGCGTAACTTGCGGTTAGGTTTGTCGACAGATGGTATGAATCCCTTTGCAGATCTGAGCAGCACCCATAGTTCGTGGCCCGTGATGGTTGTGATTTACAATTTACCACCTTGGTTAACTATGAAGCGGAAGTACGTTCTGCTATCACTTATGATCTCAGGTCCAAAACAACCAGGTAACGACATTGACGTTTATCTTGCGCCCCTAATTGAAGATCTTAAGAAGTTGTGGTATTTTGAGAACTGGACTTATGATGGATACCGGGAAGAGTGGTTTGACATGAGAGATATGCTATTTTGTACCATTAATGATTACCCTGCATTAGGTAATTTGGCAGGTTACTCTGTTAAAGGGCATTTTGCTTGCCCAGTTTGTGAGATGGACACTAGTCACGTACAACTTAAGCACGGGAGGAAAAAAGTTTATTTAGGATACAGGAGATTTCTAAATCATGAGCATGCCTTCCGTAAGTGCAAGAAGTGGTTTGATGGAGCGGTTGATGAGAGGGATGCACCGACGCCTGTGACTGGTGAGAGTGTGTATGAATCTGTGAAGGACATTCCCAATGATTTTGGAAAGAATAGGAAGAAGCCAGTAGTGAATGGTGTATGGAAAAAATCTTCAATCTTTTTCGAGTTGCCTTACTGGAAAGACTTGGAGGTTAGACATTGTTTGGATGTTATGCATATAGAAAAGAATTTTTGCGAGATTCTGATTGGAACATTACTAGACATCCCGGGGAAGAGTAAGAATGGCTTGAAAGCCAGGATGGATTTGGAGGAAATGGGTGTTAGACCGGGCTTGGTCCCCGTGAAGGAAAATGGCAAGACATATTTGCCGCCGGCCTCTTACACCATGTCTGATTCTGAGAAGAAGAAATTTTGTCAAAGTCTGAAGGACATTAAAGTACCTAGTACCTACTCGTCCAGCATTAGTCGGTGTGTGAATATTGATGAGGCGAAACTCGCGGGACTCAAATCGCACGACTGCCACGTTTTGATGCAAGAATTGAATGCCATTGCTCTGCGCACGTCCCTACCTCCACATGTTAGACGCTGCATAAGCCGCTTGTGCATGTTCTTCAAGTCCATCTGTAGAAAGAATATTAGCCGAGCGAGACTAGATAAACTACAAGAAATGGTTGTCGAAGTTTTGTGTCGGATGGAGATGTTCTTCCCGCCCTCATTTTTCGATATAATGGTGCATCTAATAGTTCATCTTTGTGCGTGAGATCAAGTGTTGTGGTACATGAAGATTTTCAAGCATTTTGTGAAGAACAGATACAGGCCCGATGCCAGTATAGTTCAGCGTTATGTAACTGAAGAGTCAATAGAATTCTGCACTGCGTACCTCGATGATGTTGAGACTGTTGGTGTCCCGAAGAACAGGCATGCAGACAGGATTGAAGGCCATGCTTTTGGTAGTGGAAAATATGTCACGCCCACTACTGCTGAGTTGAAGGTTGCACATCTATATGTGCTTCGTAACCATAAGGCCGTGGTTCCCTATGTTGGTCTTCACATGGATGAAATAAGGAGATTGATGCCGCTTCTAGAACCTGAATATGTCCATGAAGAGCACACGAGGACATTTGCTGAGTGGCTTAGGAAGACGGTGGAAGTCGGAGATCATTCTGAGGAAGTTAAGTGGTTGTCCAGATTACCGATGGGTGCGGTTTTGTCATACAGGGGCTACGATGTGAATGGCTACACATTTAGTACGAAGATAGTTGATGGGAAGCGCATATCGCAGAACAGTGGTGTTTCTTTGATTGCTGATGAGTTAAGGCAGGGCGTGTATGAAGACAACCGGTTTTGTGGAACAATCACAGACATATGAGAGCTAAACTATGTGAGACTGAAGGTGGTTGTATTCAAGTGTGACTGGATTGATCCAGGCACGGGATTTGTTCCTGATCCATTAGGCCTAACCATTGTTGACCGGAGGAAAGTTGGTTATAAGTCGGATCCCTTCATTCTATCGACACAGGCCGACCAAGTGTTCTACGTGAAAGACCCTGCTTCTGTTCACCAGGAGATTGTACTAAACGGTAAGAGAGCATTTATTGGTGGAGAGAGTCAAGAAGAATGCTTGAACGATGTGGATACCTTTAAGATAGCCTTTGATGGTGAAGACAATATAAACTTACATGAAACTGCAGCAAATCTCCGCCGTTACCAGTGCAGGTTGGATCATGAAGAAGGGCAGTGGTTTGATGAGCGGGGGATACCAAAGAAAAAACAACCACCTAAGGCAAAGGGGTCGAAGAGCAAAAAGATGCGCGTTTCGTAAATGTAAGAAAGATCGCTCTAGTGCATTTAATGTATATTACGTCTAATATTGTAATCGAATTTGTGTTCTTATGTTATTTAGCCTTGTAGGGGTACTCCTTGTGTAATTAGAACTGTGAAAACCCAATAAATTGGCGAGTTCCCATTTAAGTGACACATTTTCCTCGACAAGTTTCCGAAATCGTAAATCACAGTATCGGCCAATTTACGCTATCGGACATGGTTTCGTAATCTAATAAATAAATCATGTTTCCTGAAATATTACGTAGCTAGCTCCAGTGGAATACCCGGATGCCCTTCCGGCTCGTAAACTTTTATTCTTCCGGCCCATTTCCAATATCGTAAACGGGTTTTATTTTGTCTGGAAAAATTCTATTCTTCCCCGGCTTATTTCCGAACTCGGAATAAACTAAACCAGAATTTTTGTGCCTTTTTTAAATCCAGTGGATTACCCAGAAAGGCTTCCGGCTCGTAAAGTTATTAAAGTCGTGTTATTTCCGATTTCGGAAATGTATCCTAAAAAGTGTTTTGTATTATTTACGGTTTCGGAAACCACTTATTTACTCTTAAAAAAGTTGAAAATCAGGAACTTGTATGAGATACATTTAAAATTGAAATAAGAAAGAGTGATCAAATTAAAAACCATAACATAACAAAGAGTGATCTTAATTGATTGGAATATCATTGTATCATCGAATTTCAAATGAAAAGATGTTTCAAGACTAACAACAATTGAACTACTTAGAAGACAATATGCTTCATCACATCATTGTCATCTTTGTCTTCATCAAGTTTGTCTTCATCAGCCGGAAGTTGGTCTGCATGTGCCTCATCTGCCTCGGCACCCGTAACCGGCCTCGATTGTGAGCCGCCCACTTCACCACCACCCATTCCCCGCATCATCGCCTCGCGCTCGGCTCTATGAATAGCGCGCTGCCGCTTTTCAGCCAACCGCGCTTCCTTGCTCACGTACAAGAAATCAGGGATTTTTTACTTCATTTTCTTGTACAATAGTTTCCACCCCACATTCTCGTCGATTTCTGCCATAAAAATATTAAAGAATATTAATAACACATGGTAAAAACTAACAAGAAATTCTGAAAAAAAACAAATGTTAAAGAATATTACCTTGCTTCTCAACATTTTGCATCGTCTTGTTCTTTGTTTTGGGTGGCTTGTTCATCCAAGCTCCATCAAACACCACCATCCCTCTACTGCCAAAATACTCTAGGTCTAACTTCTCCGACCTAATACCCGACGTAGAACTAAATGGGAAAGGTTTCTGGTACGACAACATAAAGCTTCCGGTGAGAAAAAGAGTAATAAAACTACCATAGGGTATATTATCCCGGGGATTTTTTGCCTTCACCACCATTTTCATATGCTCCAAGATGGTGTACCCAGGGTTTGTCAATTTGTTCTCTGCAAGATAGAAGAACTCCATGGCAGTTGTGGTGTTTGGCTCTGTGGAATAACCTGCACTTGGCACTATAGACTTGTGCACGATCTCATACAAAACACGGTCCTCTAAAGTCATGAACTTTGTGTTGAACTTGTTGGCTGCAGCTCCAGGGTTGGAGTTGTGTCGCCCAAAGTACTTCTCAGCCAAAGATACTTTGTTCAGGCCGTGCATCTCATCGGGCTTATCTGGAATACGCCCCTTGTAATGGACATTGTAAGGGCCATCTTGTTTCTGAGGGTGGCATTCCTCCAGTTTCCGGTAAGGACAGCCTAAAACCCGGTTTATCATACTCCAACTAACCTCTATGCTCATACCATTCACCCCAGTCGTGCAAGTACCGTCCTTCATCTCATGCAAATTTCCATAAAACTGACATACCTCCTCAGTATAAGTCTCACTACTATTAAACACTAAATCAGTCAAGTAGTGTTTACCTAGGGTTTCTACGACATTACCAAGCAAAAAATCCTCCACATCATCACGATCAACATAAAAACTTTTAAGAATATTGCAGTGATCACGAATGTACTCATACCTCTCTTCGTGAGCTTTGGAGAAAAATATCGAATCATCATAGTCGACCTCCTCTTCATCCTGGATTCGTAGAGCCTTGGATTTTGACTTCTTGGGTGCCATGGGTTTGCGATGTCGGAACTGGTAATGTGTTAAAAAGCCGAGCTTGATGGATTTGGACGGCTGATTGGTGACTCTAGATAGGCGTTGAAGGTGGAGATTGAGTTTTGATTTTATCTGATTTGGGACATAAGACTGCACATAAGTTGTTTTCTGTTTTACATTGTCTCCCGTTTCCAATGTCGTAAACCAGCCTCTTATCATATTCAACGCTTTACGGTTTCGTAAAATACACGACAAGACGTTCTTTTACCCCCATTCCTATTTCCGGTTTCGTAAATAACTAGCAATTGGACCAATTTTTCTCCAATACTATTTACGAAATCGGAAATATAAAATTACACTTCATCCGGCTAATTTCCGAAGCCGTAAATTGGTCTTTATTTATCAACATTAATCTTGTCTAAAATTAAATAATTTAGCACATGCTCTTTTTTTTCAACAATTATTATTTAGTACATGCTCTTTTTTTATTATTATTTAGCACATGCTCTTTTATTTCAACAATTTTAAAAAAAAACAAATTCAATATTTTCAATTTAGTTTAGTTTGATTTGATGAAATAACATTAACAAATAATCAAAATTCAAAAAATCTGAAATAACATTAAAAAAAATTCAGTATAACCTTTCAAATTCCATAAGGAATTACTCTTTTTTTGGGGTTTGCATGAGGTTATCTTGAAAAGGTAACAATGCCTTTACTTTTTTACTAGGAACTCTAAAATCTTTTTGATAAATGGAGCACCTCAACCCTAAAAATATCAACCCCTTCTCCCTTTAGAACCCCACTAGATCTTTCATTCCCACATTCCCTTCTCCCTTCTCTTATTGTTTGCCTTTTGCTTCCCATGGATTTGTCTATATTCAACGCCCTCCCAAATGACATGATAAATCTAATCATGATTCGTGTTTACTTCGACTCGGTTCTTCGTCGGTACGCGACCGGAAGAGCGACAGAATGGCATCGACAGTGGCTCACCGACGCTTCTGCACTAGGTCACACAGACTCGACCTATGTCTTGGCCATATTTGCAATATGCTGTGAGGGTGATATTCAGAGAGGCATGAATGTGATCACCACCCTGAAGAGAACCGATAAGAAAGGCCTCCGGGAAGCTCGAGTACGCGTCAGAGCCGGTTTGGGTAATGCCTGGGGTTGGGCGCACTACTACAGGTTCCTCAGAGATGAGGTAGTCACGCAAAGGCCGATCTGCTGCGTGGAACATGCTGCTCTCAATCGCAAAGTGAGGTACGATCGCTGGGTGAGGCTTGATCCAGCGGACATCTCATGTGATGCATGTACCTGCGATCGGGAATTGCTTCACGTCCTCGGTCCTCGTTTAGGCTAAATGTTCTAGTTTTTTTGTTGTTTGATTATGTTCTTTCTTTTTTTGCCCAAATTTGTTATGAGTGCAATAACCTTTTGTTTGCCATTTTGGCACATTTAATTAACTAATAGGTTTTATTTTTGATACCTTGTCCTTTACATTTTATATAAGTTTATTCATTGTTATTAATTAGATTTTATAAACATCGCATACTTGTAGCATAATTACTTTATTAATTCAAAATTTATTCATGTCTTGACTTTGATATGTACAACTAAAATGTACGCACAGGCGGTTTACGAAATCGGAAATGACCCTCATTTTGTGTGCATCGGGTTGTTTACGAGATCGGACATGACCCTCATTAGTTTTTAATCTAGTAAATAAATCATATTTCCTGAAATATTATTTAACTATGAACAGTGGATTACCCGGACGCCTCTCCGGCTCGTAAACTTTTAATCTTCCGGATTGTTTCCGATACCGTAAAAGCATTTTATTTGTTATGGAAAAATTCCTTATTTACCTGCGTTTGTCCGAGATGTTTACGATATCGTAAACCAAAAGATATGATCTCCGGGCAGTTTCCGAAGCCGTAAATTCGTCACATTTATCAACATTAGTTTAGTAGAAATTTAAATAATTTTAAATTGTAGACATGAAATTTATTAACTCAAGATTAGTATTTACCACATGCTATTTTTTTCAAGATGTTAAAAAAAAACATCATTTTCAATACTTTCAATTTAGTATAGTTTGATTTGATGAAATAACATTAAAAAATAATCAAAAATCAAAAAATCTGAAATAACATTAAAAAAAATTCAGTATAACCTTTCAAATTCCATAAGGAATTAATTTTTTTGGGGGGTTTGCATGAGGTTATCTTGAAAAGGTAACAATGCCTTTACTTTTTTACTAGGAACTCTAATATCATTTTGATAAATGGAGCACCTCAACCCTATAAATATCAACCCCTTCTCCCTTTAGAACCTCATTAGAGCCTTCATTTCCACAATCCCTTCTCCAATCTCATATTGTTTGCCTTCTGCTTCACATTGATGTGTCTATATTCAACGCCCTCCCAAATGACATGATCAATATAATCATGATTCGTGCTATGTTCAACTGGGTTCTTCGTCGCTACGTGAGCGGAAGAGCGACCGAGTGGGCTCGACAGTGGCTCACCGAAGCTTCTGCAATAGGTCACACACCGTCGACCTATGTGTTGGCTGTTTTTGCAATCTGCGAAGGTGACATTCAAAGAGGCATGAATGTGATCACCACCATGAAGAGAACCGACAAGCAGGGCCTCCGGGAAGCTCGTGTACGCGTCAGAGCCGGTTTGAATTACGCTTGGGGTTGGACGCACTACTTCAGGTTCCTTAGACATGGAATAGTCGCGCCTAGGCCGATCTGCTGCGAGGAACATGCAGCCCTCAATCGGTTCGTGAGGTACGATGGCTGGGAGAGGGTTGATCCAGCGGACATCTCCTGTGATGCATGCACCTGCGATCAAGAAGTGCTTCACGCCATCACACCTTATTTAGGCTAAATGTTCTAGTTTTTTTTTATATTTGATTTTGTTCTTTCCTTTTTAGCCCAAATTTGTTAGGATTGTAATAACCTTTTGTTTGCCATTTTGGCACATTTCATTACTGAAATTATATATATATATATATATATATATATATATACCTTGTCCCTTTTTTACATTTTATACAAGTTTATTAATTTTTATTAATTAGCTTTTATAAACATCGCATCCTAGTAGCATAATCACATTATGAATACCAAATTTATTCATGTCTTGACTTTCATATGTACAACTAAAATGTACGGACAGGCTATTTACGAAATCGAAAATGACCCTCAGTTTGTGTGCATCAGGCTGTTTACGAAATCGGAAATGACTTTCATTAGTTTTTAATCTAGTAAATATATCATATTTCCTTAAATATTATTTCTCTACGAACAGTGGATTACCCGGATGCCTTTCCGGCTCGTAAACTTTTAATCTTCCGGATTGTTTCCGAAACCGTAAAAGCCTCTTATTTTGTTTTGGAAAAATTCCATCTTTTCCCCGAGAGATTTACGAACTCATAAACCAAAAGAAATGCTCTCCCGGCCAGTTCCCGATATCGGAAACTAGTTGGCTAATCCAAAAAAAAACAAGATCAACTAGATTTGATAAAGATGAACAAGACAATTGAATCTCAAATATTGAAGGGGAAAATTTATTTAAAAAGATTTCGATTCATACATACAATTTGTAACACATGGTCAAATAGGAATAATCATCAAAGGACACCATGTCTAAACTGAAATTTAAAACAGTATTTCAACAACTTCTAAACATAGCCATCAATTCCTGGAAAAAAACCATGCTGGGTGAAGTCGTGGTCTTGTGAAGTTGAGGGGCCAGGGGGAGGTGAGGGGCCTTGTGAAGTTGAGGGGGCTTGTGAGCTCGACGCGGCATTAGAAGTAGAGGCGTTATGCGTGGCCTCTTCATCCTCACTCACTTGCGCAAGGTCGCCGTAGTACACTTCTTCCTCATCCTCACTTAGCACGATCTGGAGACCCTTGTCTTGGATGTACGCTTCTTGATCAGCTTTGATCGCATCCAGTCTCTTCTTCGTCGTTTCTAGTTGGCTAGAAAAACAACAGAACAAGTTCGAGATCTTTGTAAAAAGCCCCTTCCTTCACCTACAACGCAGCCACTTAATTGGTTAGGAAAAAAAATGAAAATCAAGCTCATAAACAACTATATATAGTTACTGAATTTAGTGGAACTCACCCGCGGCAGTTTTTAGGGCGGCAGCCTCCTCGCGAGCTTGTTTTCTCCTCGCCACCTTTGCCTGTGCACCAGGTTTCATAGGCTTTTCCTTGAATCTGCCTGCATCAGTGTCAAACACCCAATTCTTCAGGTCGATCCACCTGTCATCATAGTAGGTCTGCATAACAGGCCGATCCAAGAGAGGCACATTGGCTTTCCTACACAGCGCGGTGATAAGTCCACCGTACGGAAACCTCTTCTCCAGCAAGGGAGCACACTTCCTTATGTACTCGTAGATGGTATATCCAGGATTGATTGGGATGCCCTCCATCAGGTAGTAGAATACAAACAGGCGACCAGTGGTGGGCTCGGTGGCATGCCCTCCCGTAAGCAGAACATTATAACAAACCCATTCAAAGACCAACCTCTGCTCTAGGGTCAACACATCTATCTTATAGTCAATCTCTGCAGTCCCTTTGCCCAACGACTCATCTAGCTTGAAGTACTTACGGCCCATTTCAGCCATGTCTAAAGGCTTTTTATTGCACTTCGTCGCCCACTTATTGAATGTGAAAACATTATAGGGCCCCTGTTTATTTTGAGGCCTCAGATGAGTAGAATCAACCCACGGGAAGTCTAGCACCTCATTAATCGCAAACTCATCGACGGGCACTAAAACACCATTCACCAAAGTCGACATCCTAGTGGTTGTGCATCTACCTAGATTAGCATAAAATTGTCTAACCTCATCTTTGTAGGTAGGCTCGTCTAGCATGATTTGGTTATGCAAATAACTAGGACGGAAATAATTAATCGACTCATTAAAACCTAAATCATCAATAGAGTTGGATTTTAGCACCTTTGAGACACACATGCCACGCCTTATCCACTTCACGTAGTTCTCCTCGGCCACTGAATCGTAAAAGCGCTGGCTGTGACCTTGCCTTTGGTGCTCATCCCCACCTCGCTCATGCCGCTGCGCACGCCGCCCGAGCTTTACCGGCACATTTAGCGGCTCCTCATCCACCTCATGTTGTTCCGCATATCTCCCGTCCTCTCCATGGGTACCCTCAGCCTCATCCTCGCTGGTAGTCTCCAACCCAGCCAACTCTTCGGAATCTGACTCGGTTTTCATATTCTTGTGGGCTGGGGGGCTTCTTCGATTTATGCTTTTTTGGTTTAGGGTTGGGTGGTGGGGATGGTGATTCAGGTGATGTTGGGGCGCCCCTCTTAGCTTTGTGCTTCGGCCTGGCTGGAGGCATGATTATGTCGCCGGAATTGATTCAATGGGGTGGTAGGGTTTGAGTTTTTGTGATTTGGGGCTTTTCTGAATCAAAAAATCGCAGTTCACTATATATACCATTCTAAGTTTCCGAAATCGTAAATCACCCGCAACCACATTCATACTATTTCCGAGTTCGGAAACGGGTCCGGAAATTAGTTGAATTGGGAAAATTGAATTTAACGGGCCACTTTCCGATTTCGTAACAGATAATCTAAATAAAATTAATTGCTGATAATTATATTCCAGTGAATTACCCAGATACCCTTCCGGCTCGTAAACATTATTAGTTCGGGTGATTTATGATATCGTAAATATAGAGCACCGTCCGAAAAACTAATTTTGGCCCATTTACGATTTCGGAATGGGTAAGCTGTCACAAATTAAATTGTGAGAATTAAATGCTAGTGCCAAACCCGGCTAGGCTTCCGGCTCGTAAAGTTTTCTATTTAGGCTGGTTTACGATATCGTAAATAGTAAGTGCCATCCGGAAAACATGAATACGACATGAATACGAGCTCGTAAATTACCCAATTCAGATGGTTCAACCTGCCTGATTAGAAAAGTCAACCCGGTCCAATTGCTCCATCGTAAATATTTTGGAAAAGTTGGTTTATGATTTCGGAAATCACTCTGTATTTAAAAAGAGTGACATTTCCGATATCGTAAACCAGTCGTTTCGGCATCAGACCATACTAAAACCCATCACGTGGGTTCATTCATTCATTATCTTTCCAACCCATTTGTCTCTTCCTCATTATTTCTCCTCCTACCACTCTTCCCACTAGTGGATGGACTTAGGTTTCTAGGCGGTTCATTCGTACCATTCACGGCATTTTGGAAATGCCGTAATGGGTTGTGCCGTAAAATGGCACTTCTTCTGGGCGGTTAACAAAACGCCTTAAACATGCATGCTGCGCACGGCGGTTCAAAACGCCGTGTGCAGCGTTTAAAAAACGCCCTGTATACCTGTTACGAATTCGCCACCTCAGGTCACCTGTGTCTGTAAATGTGAGTGTTACGATATCGCCGCCAGTGATCGCCTGTTAAGGCGAACTCGCTTGTGTTGGTCGCTTGTTTCTAATAATACACAAGCGAAATCGTAACTAGACTCGCTAGGGTGAAGCAGGCGAGACCGCTGGCGTATTCGCCGGAATATATGGGAATATTAAATTTGAAAAAAGACTCAATGGTCATGGTGTTACGGTGTCGTGTATGATCTCGCTTGTGGTCGAAAAAGAAAAGCGAGTTCGCCTTCTGGAGGTGGCGAAACTATAAAGCGAACTCGCCACCTGAAAATGTAGCCAGACCAGATGGGCACAAGTGGAGTGGGATACGACACCGCCAGAAGAGGCGAATATTAGGCGACGTCGTGCACATATTTGTTGTAGGGAATGTGGTTGGCGAATTCGCCTTTTGAATTCGTCTATGGAGGCGAATATTGGAGGCGAAATCGTTTGAGGCACGTCAGGGGCAACAGAGTCTAGCAAGCGATTAGCCAGGCGACATCGCTTTTGTGGGCGAATGTATAGGCGAAATCGTTTGAGGCACGCCAGGCGCAACAGAGTCTAGCAAGCGAGTAGCCAGGCGACGTCGCTTCTGTGGGCGAATGTATAGGCGAAGCCGTGTGGATGACCGCTTGTTATATTGTAGTAGAAGGCGTGCCAGGTAGCGATCTAGCTTCTGGATTCGACAAGAAGCGAATAAGGAAGCGAATTCGTTTGCGTGCAAGATAGAATTGTGTAATTATTTGTTAAAATTAACCCGTTTCTTTCGAAACATGAATCGCGATACCCGACTCAACATAAACCTGTCAAATTCAAATCCAACGCCCCTATACTAATGCTAAAGATGCATAACCTAAGCACTCAAGTGCGATACTAATGTCAAGCCCCTACCAAAAAGAGAGACAATACTTTTTCATGCCTTGGGGAGGTTAGGGACCTGTGGCCTTGCAATGGTAAACGCACGGTTGTGGACCAGATATTTAGCCATTTGGTCTCTTCCGTCGTTAAGTTCTTGCAAGGAGAAAGGAGTGATATCATCCTTGAATACCTATGATTGAAAATAACGCTTATTAGGAAATCTCGACGAATATAAATGAGATTAGACGCGTGTAGCGTACCTTCAGAAGATCTAGCATGTCTTTTTGAACACCATCCACCACCATCAAACCAAATATCATTGTGTAATAGCCACATTCATAGTTCGATGATTGCTTCCTAGACTACAAAAGTGTTTAAAACATAAAACATTACTATACTTATGGTACTTTAAACGCAAATGTTGATTTTTGAAAGGACGTGATAGCATGAGCACAACATCTTACCCGAATGTTTATAAGGTGGAAGTCGAGGAGTGTTTTGTCGTTCACTTGAAGAATTGCATTATCAAGGAGATCGGCGAATGTTCGTGATGGAGGGCGGTGGAGTGGGTCTATCCAATATACTTGCTTTAAAGCGGGTATTATTGCAACAAAGCTCCAATGATCACTACAAATCACATGAAAGCATAATGGTCATAAAAAAAGAATGCAGTAGAGAAAATACAATATATTTAGCATGAGTAATAGAGCAAATTGTAAGGTATACCTCTCGAGATATGGTCCGATCCATATTTTCTTTGATTTGTCGGAGAGAGTAGAATTCAAGTAATCAAGTCTTTGCCTATTGCTCTCCATACTAGCTTGCAAATGCATTGGATGAAAAAATCCAATGAAATGCTTGCTCCGGTGATAGGCATGGTGATGCAAGAACCTGTGAATGTAGTAGACAATCATGACGAGGATGTAATCATATATGGTTTGATAATTGAGTATTCTCATGAAACACATACAAATGGCTTACATTTGATTGAGGCAAAGAATGGTGGCGGGAAGTTCATTGAAATTCCAGAAATATTCAAAATCCTCCCATGGTACGTGGATGTCCTTTGTCATGGTAAAGCACCTTTCATTTCCGAGAAAGGCATAGCATGCATTCTTGTCGTGCGAGGATATCAAATCATAAAAGACTCGGACGAAGGGTGGAAGGGCTTTCATAAACTCCACGAGCATGGGGTCTAATGTTTGTCTAGCTATAGGCAAGGCATGCACGGGTATTTGTGGATTTTGTGGGGTTTGTGGTTTCCTACGGGGTATGGAGGTGGATTTTTCATCAAGCACCAACCATTTTGGCCATAGAACAAGGAAACCTTTAGCCTCCCCAACTCTCACCATCGGTGACTCCTTCACAGGTAGCATTTGTTGTTCTATCAAAACATCGGTAATGCGAACACTAAAAAATCCTGCGGGGATGTCAACACGATTGTGTTTCACCGCACTTGGGTCGCATGTGCCATTGGCGACATGGAGTGGTTTTGATTTGGTACCTTGCGAAACATATAGCTTGCAAGGGGGGTTCTATCATAAATGAAAGCACAAGAGAAATCATCATCCAACTATTTTTAGAAAGAGATTAGAAACCAATGATGTTCTAAATTAGCAAAATTTGTACTAACCTTATCAACTTGAATGGAATGCGCCGCATTCAACTTGATGGGTGATGAAGGTGGAGTAGGAGGCACTAGTTCCTCCTCCATTTCCACATTCTCACCTTCATCCTCCACAATTTGAGGTGATGCTTGAGAACCCTTTGATGATGGTGGAAGATGTGGTTGTGTACCTCCTAACCTCTCGATGTGGGGATAGTTGGTGTGTTGTGCTATGTCTTTCATCACCTCCCTCAAATCCTTCATTTCCGCCTTTGTCGCCGCCACCTCGCTCAAAGCTCGTTGTAGTTGTGATGGTTTAGGATTGCCCCAACCTTGCTTAATCCCAAAAACCTCTTCTTGTGTCGCGTAACCTCCAACACCTAATGCTCTTCCCGGGTGTTCCTTTTTCTTCCCAAGAGAAAAAACCTCATTCAAGACATCCTTCTTCCCACACGGGATAAAGGTACCCTCCTCCTTTTGGCGCTCAAGAAGTTCCTATTATCAAATGAAGTTGTACTAGGTGAAAGTGGTTGTGAAGAATATTTGAAAGCAACAACAAAAATAAATAAGACTACAATAGATAGTAAGATAATGTAAGATAGATAGACTAACCACCCTCTTTGCACATTTTTCGGCATCCTCCGAAGTGAACTTACCATCCGAGTCTCTAATTCGACCCAACACGAAGAGTTTTTGTCTAGTATAATCCTCGGCGTCCTTTTCCACTATGACATACCGAGCTTCCGCCTCGTCCATCCCCCCTAATACCAACTCCTTCACTAGTTCCTCCTTCTCCCTAAGCCCCTCCTTCTCACCTACACCCAAATACCCCGACCTACCACCGGTGTACGGCATTGTTATTGATTTCGCCGATGTGACCTTCTTGTCCCATTTCCCCTTTGCACAAGAAGATACCGTATCACATGTCATCATTAATGTAATAGATAAGAGGAGGTTATGTGACCGAAGTTATAGTTTGTGACTCACCAAAGTCTTATTTTCAAGCGATGCTTGCTTGAAGGCCTCCCACGCATCGGTTGTAATATGATTGTATCGGTCCCTTGGATCTTGACCTAGCCTCTTTCCCTTCTCATACAAGTAGTCTTTTCTTAGAGCATGCTTGTGCTCGCGAAAAGCTTTGGAGACGATGTTGAATGCCTTCTTTCTCACCACTTCCATGTCATCAGATTCTATTTCAAAAGGTCGCTACGCCAAAATATGTAGCATGTATTATGTCTATATATTATGAAGATGTATAATATTGAGTAGATAGATCATTGAAAGGTTAAATGTTACTTACTTGGCATTCTACCCAAACTTCCTCCTTCTTTTTTGATGGGACGGTTCTCCAATTATCCTCCGTTATCTCAATAAACGTTCTTCCAACTCGGCCACACCAACTTGACCATTTTGAACATTCTTTTTTTGGTCGGTTGCATACACCCTTAGCATTAAATCCTATGTGTGTTAGTTCTCCTCTTCTCATTCTTCTTTGTAGAACTCGACAATGTGAGCGGACTTGTAGGCCTTTCTTCGAGTTGCTACCTCGCTTCTTTGGTTGGGCACTTGAAGTGGTTGAAGTGGTTACCATTGCTATCTAAGGATGGATAGAAATAGAATCTTAACTAATTAGCACTATTATGACTAGGTAAAACAACAACAAAACCATGTTGAATGAGTTGTAGAAGTAAAATAACAGAAGCATGACTAGTTAAAACAAGGAAAAAACGGATTTGTTGAATTGTATAACCAAAGTGAACCTAAGGTAGGCTAACATGTTAGAATTCCACATGAAAGTAACAAATAAAGGGAGCTATGGCTTCTAAATTTGATTTTAACATAGTCATGAAACACATATGTTATGGATAGGGACTAAGCATGGATAATGTCTACTCAAGCATGCCATTCAACCAATATATCTCAAAAAGTAACTAAATAACATGTGCTTTGAATAATACTTCAAATTTGAGTCTCATACCTTAATTGTAGAAGAAGATATTAGTTGTTTGTTGCTCTTAGACACACAAAGTAGCGAGATTTGTAATATTCAACCAATGTTGAAGGAGATTTTGGGGTTTTTGGTGGGTTACAAGCTTTATAGGGTTTAGTTCTTCACACAAAATATATGTGCTAGATTTGAGGGTGAGTTTGTGGTTGGTTTTGATGAGATTTCACCAAGAAATGAGGCAAGAATGGATTTGGAATGCAAGGATTTGAGATGGAAGTTGAGGGGGGGATAAGGTGAGAGAGAAGGAGGGGTAGATGGGAATGAATGGTGAAAATGCTGAAGAGGTTAGCAAAATCCGGGATAAAAGATATATATAGTATGGTAAAGTTGGACAAAACATGCCTGAATAGTATATTTGGTCGGTTACTGTTTAGCCAGGTTACGATACCGCAACCTGTATCGGCTAGAGGCGAATACCCCTTGCGGTATCGCTAGCTAGCAAGTTGATGAACCCATAATAATTATTTTCTGAATATTTGCTACTTTGTTATGCAATTAATATTAACATTGTGTGTTTCATGAGATGATGTATATTAAAATTTAATGTGAAAACTTATAAATGAAATCAGATTTTATCTGCACATAATATTACTTGAGTTGGTTGCAACGATGACGTCTGTTATGAAAGAGAATTGTTGTGACATGTTGTATATAGTCCTATGAAGAGGTATCTGAAATTGTTAACTGTAATCCATATCCATGGTTATTGTAAAGCATTTGGCATAAACTGTTTAGATACGTATATGATGGGACTACGGGTTAATACCATTAGTTCGTTAACCAAATGTTACACTAGTGCAGACACGAGCAATAGGACTTTCTACATTAGCCACGTGTTGATCACCATCGAATATACATGTATTTGACAAGTTCAGACTGAAAGTGTAGACATTTAGTTCTTCTATAATGCATGTGGTATTACTCATAGTCTGGATGATGTTATACATACAGGCAACGTCGTTACCCCGTTAAAGAGCCGACTTCGCGATCACACATCTCGGGAGCTAATGAACGAAAAGTATCCAGTTTTAGATGAGAATAGGGGTGGTAATTGAGTCAACACGCGAGTAATTCGAGATCGACTCGGTCAAAACTCGGACTAAACACGACTCGATCTAGCTCGACTTGAAAAACTCGTGCGTAACTCGGTAAGTACAATCAGTTGCAAGTTTATAATATTATTAGGTTATACTATATTAGTTCAATCATCTAATCTAGCTAGTTTTCTGTTACTACTCAATATTGAATAAACTAATTAATTGCATTGGTATTTACATTAATAACTTCTAAGGATGCTAATAATTTCAATATTGAACAGGTATTTAAACGCACATATATATAATCAGAAATTTTCATAGTATAGAAGTAGTAAAATTTTTATTTAAAAAGAGAAAAAAACAATTCGAGTTCGAACTCGCAAGTAGTGTCGATACTCGATAAATAATAACGAGTTCGAGTTGAGTATGGTATTATTAACTCGCTAGTTGAGTATGAAGCCGACGAAACTCTTGAACTTGCCAAAAAAATTGTAAGTCAATTAGAAAATGTGTTTGTATGATATGTAGGAGAGAAATGTTTTTTTATCTATCTAATCAAATTATTGTCATGGTTTCAACCACTTTAAAATTAGGCATTGGCTAAACAAGAGGAAGCCAATGGAAAATTCACCCCTACGAAAAGGTGTGACATTTTGAACAAGGCGATGGGGGACGATCATCCCGGCGCCGTTAGGGGGTATGGTTCTCATGTCCGACCTAAGGATGTGTATGGTAAACATCCTTTAGCCTCGAATAATGCGCAAGATGCCAAGTACAAGAAGGTGCGGAAGGAAATCGATTCCATTAAAACAACCATGGAAAATGGTTTTAAGTGGTTTGCTCGCAAACATGGAATCATTTTACCCGCCAATTTCGAGGATTTAGGTGAAGATTGGGAACCCCACTCTTCGGGTCGCGCAACGAACCTCTACAAGATGACCTTGATGAGCCACTAAATGTGGCTAGTCCACCCTTTGTCACAACACCCTTGGACGCGGCAAGTGGGGGCGAGACTTCTACTCCCAAAAAGGTTAGTCTTCTTGTAATTATGTGCCAAGTATTTGCTATTCTTTTGCCAATTTTATATAATTAGATGATTTTAATCTCCGACATATAATCTAGTATAAAATTAATTGGTATTTCCTCTTACAATGTCAATATCTAGGTAGCTTGTCCATGCAATTTGTACATCGATGTGAGTACCACCCAACCCCCTAAATTAGTAGCCATTGGAAATTATGAGGAGGCCATTAAATTACACCATGGGGAGAAGATTCCAATAGGTTTGGTTAAGGTGTCTATAACAGAAGAGATATGTGGTGATGCCCACGTCCCGATTCAAAAAGGCCCACCTAAACTAGTTTCCAAATCAAGGGGAGAACTTCTCTTATGGCCTAGGAGATTAGTACAAATTCCTAGTAAAGGCGATAAGGAACCACAAAATCCTTGCCCACCAACTAGAAATGAGAAATCTAAGCTGCCAACCACAATTCAATCTCCTAAATCCAAGGTGCCAACCACAATTCCATCTCCTAAATCCAAGGTGCCAACCAAAATACCATCTCCTAAATCCAAGGTGCCAACCGTAACTCCATATACTAAATCCAAGGCGCCAACCACAATTCCATCTCCTTCACATCCATTTGAAGATGGCCAACCTTCATCGTCAATTCGCAAACTCTTTGACAAGTTGTCAAAACATCCATCTCTTAGTACATATAACTTTCCCGCACCAAAAGAGGTTTTTGGTGTTGAAAAATTAGTAGTACTATGCAAGCAAGACTTTGACGATATATGGTGACCTCAAAGGCTACTCTCCACGATAATGTGCCTCGTTCAACTGTAAGTCTTCATTTTCCAAATATAATTATTTTATATTCCAACTACAATCGAATAGGTAGTAACACTTTCTTTACAATTCATCATAGACAAATGCATCATTTGGCACAAAGTCGTGGAATGGCATTTATTGGCTTCATATGCCCCGACTCCGTACAAGTGGGGACCCACTCAACAGAGGAAAGGGTAGTTTATTTGAAGGTTGCCTTAGGAGATCGAACAAAATACTTCTTCATTTGTCCATACCTTGAAAAGTAAGTAAGTTATATATATTTCAATGATTTATTTTGTGTTTACCTAACATTATACTCTCATGTAGAAATTATCTTATGGATTAGCGAACATTGGCGTTTGGTGACGATAAACACAAACTTCAAAGAAGCATGTTGGATAGATCCACTTAACTGTCCTCCAATCCACTCATTTAACGATATTATCAAGGAAGCCTTGAATTTCGTAAATCTTAAACCATCCAAATTTAGGTTCCACCAAATTAAGGTAATCTATTCTTATTATTCTTCAAATTTGTACCTTATTAGGACCTAAATTGTGTATCTTTTGTCACTATTAGTACAAGGTCCAAGATAATGATTGGATATGCGGTTACTACACGATGATGTTTGCATGAAGGGTGGTTGCACGTGCACGGCTTTCACAGTTTAACATTCATAGTGTGAGCTTACTCTTCCATTCCTTATTTGATTTAATGTAAATCCTTGTAATGTGTTACCAACATGCTTTACTTTTTCAAATCGCAGGTTTTCGACGATGATTATACCCCATACACCTTGCAAGAGTTGAAGGTAGCAAGGAGTGCATTGGCAAGCTTCATTTTGGATGAGTATGCTTCATGCATAGAGCACCCGGCTACAACGACATCATTGTGATCCTCGTCGTAGCTGCGTAAGTTACAATTGTGCACTAGATAGTGTAATCAACTACTAGGTGTATTCATTTTGCTATGAAGCATTTTTTGGCTCGTTAAAGCCAATATTGAAGGATTAGGTTCTTTATTATGGCTATTATATCTAATTTCGATTAGACGCTCATCGATCGCGTAAAGCAAATTCAAAATTGAAATTTTTTTGGCACGCCCAAGATCAAAATAGAAAAAAAAATTGGCACGCCCAGGCTCATTTACGAGTTCGGAAACCATAAAAAAATTTCACATGATCTTTCGAGTGGTTTCCGACATCGTAAGCAGTGTGGTTTTCCTTATATAAAAAAAACAGTGGTAAACCCGGCACGTTGTCCGGCTCGTAAACAGACCACCATGTTGGTCTCCAGTAACTACATTTACGAATTCGGAAATTAGCCACTTCATGTTTTTACGATATCGGACGTGTGTCCGGAAATGTATTTCCAGGCAAATTTCCGTGATCGTAAACAAGAAAACAACATCAACACAGGCATCCATTTACGGTATCGGAAACTCATTTTCAAAACATTTTTAACTAAACTTTACGATCCCGGAAAGATTACTGGAAACTAATCTTCGGCCCCTATTTACGATATCGGATAATTGTCCATTCAAAAAGTCATTTCCGACACCGTAAACAATTTTATCAAGAAAAGTTTCCGATATCGTATCTCTTAGCTCACGGCCAATGATTCATCATTACGATTTCGGAAAGGACATCACAAATCAAAACCTTTCTGGATGAGGCTAGACATTTCCGAAATCGGAAATGTTTATTTCCGGATGAGGCTAGACATTTACGAAATTGGAAAAGAGTAGCACAGCGGGGTTTACCCGCCGTGCTTCGCCGAGGCGCACCACGGCGGCTCAAGTAACGGCGGGACAACCCCTCCGTACTTCCCCCTATTCCCCGCCCTGCTTCCCATTTGTGTCCACTAGTGGCCGTCGCCGTCGGTTCCAAAAATCCAGAAGGAAAAAAACCCTAACTAATTAATTATTGTAATAATCCTAAAACATCACGGCTGGACAAGGTATATATATACCTCGGCCAAAAAGAAACCAAATCCAAATTCAACACCTACTAAACCTAATAAAAACACACGCACACATATTCACAATGCAGCCCAGGCCCATGGCCTTATTTAGTATTTATTAACTAATAATAATAATAATAATAATAACTAGTAATAATTCAGCCCAAATAAATTGAGCTGAAATTCTTCCTTGTTTTCACTTTAGTTCTTCAATATTTCTATCTTATTATTGCTCCTCTTTGAGTATATTGGATCGCTACCTCATTAAAAACCCGGTGGGAAAAAGAGTATAACAAATCCACTTCCTTTAAGCTCTAAATCCTCCTTCAGTTTCACTTCAGTCCGGGTCGACTTCACCGAGGAATTTAGTGATCGTTAAACGAAGCACAACTCTGCCAAATGAAGGATTCCGAAATAAGGCTCAACTGGATTAGCATCCTTCCAGCTTCTAAATTGCTCCAAAAATCGTCATAACCGCATCCTTTATGCATTTAGCTTCAATCTCCTCCATCAACCAAATCTGCATAGAATACACATCTAAAGTGCACATTAATCTCGTAAAAGCACAATATAAACCCTTGAATAAACAACACATAATCATCACATCAGCACCCTCCCCATGAATCACTCTAGTATTAGCCTCTGTAAAGTGGTTTAGTTTACGGATTCGTTTCCAATTTTAAGATTTCCTAGCAGATTCAGGCAAAGAAGATAGGAAATCAACCCAAGGAGATTTGCCCAATTGATACTTCCACCATAATTTGCATGAGAAAGCAATTATTATGGTGCCGAGTGATCTTAGTCCCAATCTATTTCAGTTGGAAAGCAAATTGAATCTCATTGTTTCCATGCCTTTTTAGGACCAGTTACTGATTCACCCCAGAAACAAATAGCAAACTTCCTTTCTATCTTCTTAATAATCTGTTTAGTAGGTTCCATAACCGCCCAAATATGAGGTGATTAATTCAAAGTCAACTTACCTCCAGCCGAAGCCATATATATTTCCAGTTTTGGATCCTTCTGTCAATCATTTCTAGGATAGGCTGAAAATATATGTTTAGGATTCGGCCACTAAATATCTGAACCCCTAAGTACGTAAAAGGTAATGTTCCTTGTTCATGCCAAGAAGATTTCGAATATATTTGAGTTTAGCATCTGTGGCATATCTACTTACAAAGATATCACCCTTTTCATAACTTATATTCTGCCTAGAGGTCTCTTCAAATTTAACAAGGAATGCTTTTATTTTGATCAGATTCACTTTCGAACCTTTTAAAAATATTACAGTGTCATCTGCATAGCTCAAATGTGAAATGAGAATTACATTCCTAGGCAAACTATAATATTGCATTTTACCTCTTTCAAAGACAAAAAAAGTTAAATTTCTTGTGAAAGATTCAGAGAACAGGTTGAGCAGAAGTAATCACTAACACATTATAATGAATGTCAAAGTTATCTCCAAATAGAGAGAATGGGTGATTGAGCTAGGGTTGATCATAGAAAGGGTTGATCATATTTTAACTCATTTTAGCAAATTTCAACCAATTTCAGTTAATTGCAGCATGTTTCAGCTGACTGCAGCTTGCTTCAGCTAAGTTCAGTTACCTAAAGCGTGCTTTAGCTACCTGCAGCGTACTTCAGCTAACTGCAGCTTGCTTCAGTTAATTTCAGCTAACTTTCGCGCAGTTACTGAACTTGATAGGGCCTAAAGGCAAAACTGTATGGGTGAAATAAATTTAAAATTTATGAAGAAATGAATATATTATAGATTTTTTCTTAAAAAAGGAATACGGGACATTAATACATAATGAATCAAAGATAGTATGTAAGAACTTATTTAAGGTTTCCCAAATTATTTTCTTTGACTAATAAGTAGGAAGTATGAAAGTGTGAACCTATGTAATCAGAAACTTAGGACGTACACGAGCATGTAAACTATTCAAACCTCAAATTTATTTAAAAAGAACTATTACACTATTATATAATACTAGTGTTACTAATAAATATATTGGAGTAATTAATATTGGTCCGGCCAGAGAAACATGGCGAATTTTCTATTGTCGTTAAGATCTCCAGTGATGTAAAACCAATACGAGTGTAATGTCCCGTGCTGATACACGAATATCTTCTATTTTAAAATTATTATTATATATTTATTAAAAATTATCTTATTTATTTTCATCAATAATGTATACATGTGAATGTCATCAATTGACAATGTATTTGACAATTTAACTACAAAAATATCCATATTATATAGATGCAAGTGATATTCTACTTATATAAGTATTTCTTTAACAATTAAAATAAAATTAATATTCATGCCATTCCTTAATTCATTATTTAATAGTTTCTATCAAGGATTGTTGGGTGGAGATAAGATTATCCAAGCAGTAGGGAAAAAATAAAGTAACTTATAATTGAGTAATTCATAAATTCTTTGACAGAATAATCTTACTCATAGGAAAACCAAGAAGACCAGTAGGGAGTTGATCATGGGTGGATCCAGAAATTTGTTTTAGTGGGAGCTGAAATTACATTTACTCAAAATAGAGAATGAATTTAGTGCTGATTTTAGTAAAATTATGATAAATTTAGGTAAAATATAACTATGTTTATATAAAAAAAATAATAATAAGCCCAAATTATTTGGTAACTGAGGCTTGAACACCATTTGAATGTTGGGACGGAAAAAGGAGAGATTTTATTGGGGCTCAATTGAATTATTACCCAATTAAAAAAAGAAAAAATCAAAAAGAATAGTACACTTTTTTAACCTATAGTAGAAGAAATCATGTGTGATACATTAACTAAAATGACTATTAATACTCCACTAATTAGAGTATATATGCTTCGATCATATGGTTAAGTATGAATTTAACTTTAATTAGTTCTAGTGCTGCTAATTTCAAATTTTATATATTTGGCCAGTAAGAAATAATTTGGGAAAGCATAATTTTAATGATTGTGAATAAAATATGATTAAAACATAGTTTCTTTAAAATTATGATTATCAAATACATATTAGAAAATTAATAATTTATTCATTAACACACATGTATGTATATATTACGTATAATACAAATTTCAAAGGATTGAAAAATGATTTAATTATATTGAGGATCTAATGATAAAACCCATGTTCTTACACGGTTTAATAGCATTATACAAAAATATTAAAATAAATTTAAAATTGATTAAAACCACCACTGTTATATTTCAGCATAGTAAACATAACATGGTTAATACTTTAACAACATAACTGACAAAACAACTGTCCACTTTCAATATAAAACTTGCACGTTAATTAATTATAAATCAAAACCGGTGAAAGTCCAACTTGCATTAGATAAATGCAACTTACTTATTTCAAAAAAAAATTACAATTTTTTACTTTCAAAATAAATATTAAAAAGAAAAGAAAGATGTGAATGAAATGGTCTATGCATATACTTGTTAAGCTGTCATAATCTCTTAAAATTAGATAATTTTTTTACATATGAGATAATTGTTCGGATGTTTATGAACTTAATTTTTTATTCCTTTAATGTCTTTCAAATTTTATTTTAAGCATTGCTCCTCTCCCACCACTGTACCTATAAACGACAAATAAAAAAATTTGAATTTGACATACAAACAGACTTTCCAACAAAATAGAACAGAGATTTTAAAGAAACCCAACATAAACATGAGCATAGTGTTAAATAAGCAAAGAGAAGATAACATATTTTATAATACATAATTGAATTGGAATGCTAATAAACGTAAAATTAACAATAATAACCCAAAAACTTAAAAATTAATGTAAGATTTAGAATACAAACAATCATATAGATGGCTGTTAAATTCTAATGTAGACGCAAAGAAGAAGAGAGTATAGATAAAGTGTATTGATTGATACATGAATTTTTATTATACAGTTTATGCGCACAAATTAGAAAGAATGGTTGTGCTTATTCCACAAAACAAAACATTGTTGGACCAGATTGACACCTCACAATCGACCAAGAACGAATCATCCTGCAATGACCACACCATAATGTGTTCCCTTACCCTACAATTCCAACATCAAAATTTAGCTGAAAAAAAAATGCATGGATACGTTCAGTTCAACATCAATATAAAACAAAATATAAAACATCGAAGTAGTTAGGTTTACCTGTGTATCATAGTAAACGTGGTAAACGTGTGTGTGTCTATATATATATATATATATTGAAATGGTAAACCCTACACCACAGTACCAAAAACACGGTAGACATTATTGAAAATTTTAAAACAATGATGGTGTAATGGGATGAAACTGAAGATGAGGAGGAGGAGGGGGAGATTAATTCAGTAATAATTTTAAGAGGAGTGAGAGGAGGAGGAGTTGCATTGGTTTAGAAAGCTGATAGGAATGGTTTAATGAAAAATTGATTGTAATTTATTGTGAGACACCAGTTTATTGCGTTTAGAAAATAGATAGGAATGATTAATGGAATATTAAAATAAGGGAGAAGGGTTTAACTATTAGCATCTGTTTTAATCTGAATTAATTTATTAATCAAACTAAAAGAAAAACTTTGAGAAAAGAAAAATAATATTTGACGCGTCAATTCCTTATTAATCATAAAAATTCATTTAAAATTCAATAAAATGGCACTTCGGCATGTAACATTTCATTTTGAAGCGAGTTATTATATAGATATAGATGAGAATAAAAACAGATGTGTCAATTTCTTAGTAATTGTAGAAAATAATTTAAAGAGTTGTAAAAAGACACCTCATCAAGTTTGAATATATGTTTATATGGTGAATTAAGTCACTTTTAATTCCTTCAACCATCTCTTCTTTGTAAATTTTTTTTAAAAAAATTAATACATGATCATTTAGTGAAAGTTAAAGATATGATTATTAGTTTAACTAAAAATAAATAATAAAAATTTGTAAAAGGGAAAATGAGTTGCTTATGTGTCAATATCTCATGAATTGTAAAACATCTGAAGAAGAGATTAATGAATCAAGCAAACAATAAGAAATGCAATAAATTGCTCAAAGTAACAGAAACATACGAACTCGTTTTGTACAGTCTCTCCCATTTCTTGCTATCTTGTTTTTACTTGTCAACTTGAAAAGAAAAGCGTGGCAATGCAATATTATAGTTAAGTGAAATCTAAATTTCACATGAAGCTAAGTGAAATGAAGACGGTCCCAAACTGAGAATATTATAGTTGAAGGATGGCAACCCAAGCAGCATTCACAGGTCTCATAGCAACAGTTTTTTGGCCAGATGTTTCCTTATAGCCAGGATCCTCAACTGTAAGCATGTGGCTCTGGCACTCCATACGGGCTTTGTAGATCAAAACACGCGCATCAACCTTCAGTCCAGCCTTCAATATGATTGTCCAGATAACGACTACTACATGCTTAACATATTCTTTACCAGAAGCAAACAATAGAAGTTTCAAGGTGAGATGACAATTAGAACTAAATTCGGGGAACGTTGTCACCTCATTATACAGAGATTAAGGGTGTGTTTGGTTCGCAAGGTTTTTGAGAGTCTGGATTTTGTTTTGAGTTTTTGAGAGTTTGGGTTTTTGTTTGGGATTTTGAAAGTCTGGTTTTGCAAAATCCTTGTTTGGTTGGGTTGAGTTTGTGAGTATAGAACAAAATCTTTGATTGGTTTTTAGGATTTTGCAAGTCTGGATTTTGAAAAACTTAGTGAACCAAACAAGTTTTTACAAAATTGGACTTGGATAGTCCAAATTTTGCAAAAACTTGTCCAACCAAACACACCCTAAAAAACTGGACCCAATTTTTCATAAACTGATCACCAATAACTAAATTCTAACATTCAAAATGCAGTCTTTCACCAGCTCAAAAATGCAATTTTTTTCCAGTGCATTCACTTTAGGACTTTCCAGGCCCGTAAATGTTGTCTATGCTGGGGAGTAGAGACTACATAGCTAGAATATTATCCTAAACTTCATTAAACTATTTAGTAAAATTATGATCCCATTTCATCCTTATATAACTTTTAAACTCTTGATCACCAAACAACCTTACATTTACCTTCAAAATCAAGTCTTTCTAGTTTCAACAGCTCAAAAAACACAATTTTTTCCATCCTTAAATATACATTCCAGCACTTCACAACAAAAACATGTACAAAACTACACAATCATGGAAACAAAAACCAAAAAGAACTCAAAATTTAACCTTTTTATGATGTCCATGAATTCCAGAAACCTCCATAGCTTCAACATTGAAAGATTCCACTCTCTTCGGCCTCTTCAAGCCTCCTCCAGTTATGTCACACCATCTTCAGTTATGTCAGCCATATGCAGTAACAATACCTAAACATAATCACAATAAGTCCATGAAAAATAGTTTATTTATACAACCTGGGAACCAAGTGATTTAAGAAGTGGGCACAACAACAAAAAAAGAAAAGAAAGAAAGGGTACCATTTGAAAACCACCAGAGTCAGTAAGTAATTCCCTAGGCCAGTTCATGAACTTATGGAGCCCACCTAATTCATCGATGAGCTCAGAAGCAGGACGCGGGGCAAGATGGTAGGTATTTCCAAGAATAATTTGACAATCAATATCCTCAAGCTGGTTCTTGGTCAAACCTTTGATAGTTCCTACAGCCACATCAATTAGAAACTTTCTATCATACATTCAAGCCTAAAAATCGATTGCCTCGGTTAACCTATGTAGACATTAAAAAGACCTCAGAATACTGCAATTAACACATTATCTAACCTAGTGTGTTTCTACAGGCATGAACAAAGGGTCTGACAAAGGAAGTGAGGCAGAGTGAGAGTCGCAGCACGATAAATGTTATGGGCAGGAGCGTAGGCCATTATCACTGCCTGCGCGCAGAACTTCGTGTGCCGGATCCTCACGTCATCCGCCATGCTCTTGTGACCGACATCCCTTTCTGATCTGGAGCCATATTAACTGTGAACAAAACCCAACAATAAGGAATTAAATTGGGGATTGGAGATTACTGATACCCAGAAAATTACGATGAGGAGGGGATGAATTGTTTTTTACCGGGATGAATTACTGCGTCGGAGCTGCGTCGTCTGAACCTGCCGTTGAGCGAAAGGCCCAGACTCAACTCGACGCCGCCGTCCTCCGCCTCGTCGGAAATCCCTGCGTTGTTTCTCAGCGAATCCATTCGTGATTTTCAGAACCCGGAAAGAGCTACAGCATCAGGCGATCGATTGCAAGAGAGGGCACGGCGGATCGGAGCACGGCGGATTGAAGATTTATACTGCATTACCATGAAAACGCTTAATTGGAGACCCGATTAAGATTCAATTACTCCGATTCAATTCCTGAGCGTCCGGTCAGGGAACTGGAAAGGTGAAGAGGCGGGATGGGGGAGAATCAATTATGATTCAGTTATTGAGCGTAGTATAAAGAAACGTATTGTTTATCCAATTCGATCATTATTTTCTTCATTACAGCCTTCATTATGTATTGTTGACTTAAGAATAACTGTTCTTTCATCTTTTCAGTAGAGAAATAAACCAACACATCCAGAGATTTAGTTGGGGAAATTTTGAAGAGTTTCGAGTGAAAAAAAAGCCCAGCATTGTTGAAGTAACCTCGCATACTTATAACGTATCAGTACAGGTCCATTTTTTTCTTTCTTATTAAGGAGTGCATTGTCCTCAATAACAAAGTTCAGATTTTGGAACCTAAAAGTGGAAGTCTTTCAATTCCAACTGTCCTCTTACTGGCTAAATAGATTCTAATATATTCTTTTCATGTTTCAGAAATATTTTCCTGTCTGTTTATTCCACAGCATCCTACTGCTCTCGCGCTTTCCTATATGTGCATTTTTTGACATATTTTGATGATTCAGCTGTTTTTAGTCTAAGATTCGTTAAAAAATGTGCGCATGTATGTTTAAATTCAATCTAATTAACATGCTTCAAGATGCTTCCTTTTAGAAAATAAGCACAGAGTCCATCAAGAGGGCTTGGCCGTGAATTCTTTGGGAGTTTCGCTTCCTTTCAGAAGAGAGTTATTATCAAAGATGTTGACGTTTTTCTGTGATGTGGCCTGATATTCACTTCATAGGTCTGGATTTGTTAGTAGTTTTTTATGCTCTAATGGGTACTCAAGGTCGAAATCTTTGGGAGTTTAATGGCTAAAATGTTTAAGTTAGCTCTTAATGATTCCAAAATTATGGTTGAACTGTTTTGAATTGGTGAAGACTACATGACTGAAGTGGGCTCGGAGTACATAATTACAATGCTAGGCAAGAAGCGTTGCAGAAGAATAAAGATGATTGAAATAAGAAGCTGGAGTATGACATCTTATTTGGACTCTAACATCAAGGATTGTTTAGTTTAGACTCTCCAGTAATCTTTATTTATATTTTGGCATGATTTTTACCCATCAGTTTTGTTTGGTTATAAGAATAAGAAATTTCAATAAGGTCATTTGTTTTGATGGTAGCTGATTGCACCATTAACCGTACAAAATTTATAAGATCAATAGTTTTTTCTTGTACATTTATTTTGTCTTCTCTGTAACTATTTTTAATATTTTTAATTATTCAATTTTATTGTAATTTTATACATGTAATTTTGTTTCATTTTATTTATTGGCATATATATATGTAACATGAATCTTACAAATAATCCGACTTTAATATTTTTTATAATTTAAGAAATTCTCATGTCTATATTATTAATATAAGCTAATCGTTTTTTGTTAAATCATTAGAAGGCATCCGTGCATGAGCACGGGTATCATCTAGTTCTCTTTAAGCAGAAACACGCCTACAAAAATAAATAAAAGAAAAAGAGAAGAAGCTGACGTGTCAATTTATGGTTAACCCAACAAATAAATCAAAATTCTAAAAACATTTCTCTTTTAAAGTATAATATAGATTGTTGAAGCAAACAATCTAGTTGGGATTCCGACATTCGCTCATAATCTGTCTTTTTGAATTTCGGGCAGTGAAGAGGCATTGAAAGCCGTATATTGAAGTCATCATGTTTTCGGCCACCGCATTCGATGCATCGGCAGCTGCTGTTGTTTGGAACTTTTTCATGGTGGGAGTTGAACGTTTAGCTTATTTCCCGATGACAATCATGGTTCTTAGGTAGCAATTAAAAAAACTTATAATTTTTGACCAGATGTCATACTTTCATCATTATTAATTATGGTAGCGAATACTATACAACAGGAATGGAAAATAAATCCTAATTTAAATTGTCATCAGAACTACATAAACTTTTCCTAAACTAAAACAAACTTTCCATTAAAATTGTAGAACCATATATTTTTTAATGAATGAAGAACCATTGATTAACTTGTAATTTTTTTAACCTTAATGTTTCTAAGTTAGGATCCAATTTTTTTTTAAAAAAAACAATGATGTGATTAAATTCGATTTTTTTTAAAAAATTCATTGCCGTTATTAAATACAATTTCGATTGACTCATTTGTTTTATGTGTGTCAAAACCAAGTATGATCTGTGACCCGGCCGGTAATTCAAGTTCAAACTCGAACCAAATTCATCATCACTAAGCTACATCACCAGTAGATTTTATTCGTCTAAATGAGACAGACTAATCCCAAAACATGCACACAACAATACAGAATCTATCCTTCAAAGAAAAATACAGAATCTAGTACAACCAAAAAAATAGATATAAAAATTCACCAACACTAAGCTATAGCATTTTTCCAGCTTGTTCAAGAAACGCACTGAGGTTCTTCTCCGATGATCCACCATCTTTCATAGCTTCTTTCGCCAATTCCTTCCATTTCTGCACATTGTTTCTCAGCTGACCATTATGCATCACCTCATCAACACACCTCACAATCTCATCACTCTCAATCATACCTTCCTCATTTGGTTTAACTCTAACTCCGGTTTTCCACACATCTTCAATGAGCTTTGCATTTGTCCCCTGATCAGTCCAATGAGGAAATGCGATAACCGGCACGCCACAGACTATGCTCTCCAGCGTCGAATTCCACCCGCAATGAGTCACGAAACATCCCACAGAAGAATGTTCCAGAACCTCAAGCTGTGAGCACCATGGAACTATCATCCCTTTCTTCTTCAACTCCTCCATGCAGCTCAGTTTATCTTCTTCTTTCCCGTCCTCCTTTCGAATCACCCACAGAAAAGGCTTCCCTGTCTTTAACAGACCGCTCGCAATCTCCTCAATCTGCTGTTTTTGCAGTGTCAATATGCTACCAAATGACACATAAATAACCGAACTTGCATCTTTTGAATCCAGCCATTGTTTGTAATCCTTCGATTTTTGAAACAAATCGCCACCAACGGAAGCATGATCAGCTGGAGTCAAAGGTCCAATGGGTATCATATTGTAATTCTGAATGGCTTTCAGTGACTCAGCCTCCAATGCATCAAATGTGTTGACAAGAATGTTTGGTTTTTCTTCACCATGATCATCTAGAGTCTCCATTTGCCTTTTGAAACTTGTAAGCGCGAAATTAAATTTCGCATCACTCGCAGGAAGCAAAAACGAAGGAAGATCTCTTGTTTTCAGCAATGGGAGACCTGGAAACTGAATAGACCATTCGGGATCATTCATATCCACCTTCTTGACCTCATCTTCACAGCCATGGAAATAGTAGTAGTAAACATCCATCACCGTGGCTGGCTGAATCCAGAGAAGCGCCGACGGGACGTGACATGTACGCGCCACCGTGGAGGCCCACGGAAGCAAGAGAGTGTAAACCAAGCACGTAACTGGGCAGCCATTTTCAGCGCTGGAATTTATCACCTTTTTCAGAGTGTCTGAACCAGCTCTTTCGATCCCAGACATGTAATCCGTAGCGTCGATTCCGCTATCGTGCTTGAATCCGTCATCGTAGCCGTCGGAAAATGGAGCGAAGTTTAGGCCTTTTGGAACACCGGAGGCTTTTTCCATACGTTTGAAGGCGGAGAGACTGGTGGCGAAAGTGACTTGTATTCCAAGCTGGAGAAGCTTTCTGGAAAACTGCAAGGCCGGGTTTATGTGGCCTTGAGCTGGATAAGTTACAATGAGAACATGGCGGTTTTCCATTTTATTGAACTGTTGATGATAAAAGAATCGCAAAAGTTTATTATCTGACTAATCTGAGGAGAAGGTTTGTATGGTTTGTATTGATTGAATTTTGGAGGGATAATGTTGGGGTTATATGAAGAGATGTGGGAGATAGTGAAATGAGTCGAGTGACGTATGAGCTGACGATTTGGAGTATGATGTGCATGTATGGTGCTGGCTAAGTTGGTTTTGCATTTTGCATCTGAGATTGATTGCTTGCATGCATCAATTATTATAGTACTACAAGTTATTGCTGTAATTTTGGATGCTTCCTTCAGTTTGGCTTTTTGAGGCGATATGGAGGTAGTTGTTTTGCTCTTGGCCAATCTCTAGCGATGCAAAATGCCAAAATTTGAAGAACTCTTCTGATGCATTTTGTTGGATATGTTTTAAATTGTGATGTTGATATTATAACCTATGCCAAGTGGATTCGCAACATCAAAAGAAAAGTCTAAAATGTCATCTTAGTTGAACTAAACACACATGGGCCCTGTCAAGTTCAACTGCTTGGATTGATAGCTGCTAAAACTGTTTGGACCTGCTTGGAGCTGCTTGGTGCTGCTTGGAGCTGCTTGAGCTGCTTGGATTAATTTATTATTTATAGATGAATATTCGTATGTGGTTTAAATGTAATTAGACAAGTTCAAATGAACAATATTTCATTAACAACAATTAAAATAATCTTTTTAGTACCTAAATTTCAAAACATTTTATTTCTTTTCGAAAAAAATCAAGTCGGATGAAGTAAGCTGCTTGAACTGTTTGGAGCTGCTTGAGACTGCTTGAGGCTGCTTGAGGCTGCTTAGAGCTGCTTGGGGCTGCTTAGAGCTGCTTGGGGCTGTTTGGAGCTGCTTGCAAGAAGCTGAACTTGACAGTGCCATGGTTGTCCGGGATAGACTCCATCAGACTCTATATTGTCACACTTTTTCAGTCAAACACTTTCATGTTATATTTGACCATTATTAATTTTATATTATACTTAATAATGATATATGAAAAATTTATATTTTATACATCATTTAAAAAATCTAACAATATATTATATGATGATATGTAATTTATATATCATAACTTATTTGTAGTAAAATATGAGATGAAAACAATTCACCATTCAAGGTGTGCAATATAAAAGGGACGGAGAGATTATTAAAGATGTCATGCAAAAATAAATGAAGTAGTATGATATTTTTGTGAATCAGGAAAATTGGGAGTTTCAGAAAATTTGATGAAAACTTTCATGAAAAGTCTTTATAAGTTAAAACGTATAAACACTTTCATTAAAAGTCGTGAAAGTGGGGAGTCACTAGTGGAGAGAGGTAGCCCCAACGTCGGTAATTCATTTACGATTCGTGTTTACGAAAAATCGTAACTGGATTCATTTACGAAAAATCTAGGCTTCATGTTTACGATTCGTAAGGGGTTTTATGTGCAAGATTGGTCCCTAAAACGACCCAAAACTTACGAGTAGAAAACCTGATAGTTTAGAAATCGAAAGTAGTGGACACCCAACATTTTCGACATCTGAGGCGGTGGTTGGAATGCAGATATTTACGATTCGTAATGTTTAATCATTTACTTTCGACGTCTGAAACATCGGGTTTCATGTCGGGTGATTGTGGTTGATTTTAGGTAGTGATTTACGAAAGCGAAATACTGCATTGAATTACCGTAATGCATGCCTTTTAAGATTCGTAACATTTATGTTTGCAAATACTTTAGAACTCAAAAACCTAGAGAGATGAAACGTTTACGACTCGTAATATAGATGGATTAAAGTTTGAAATTACTGTGAATAGGGTGAAATGTAGGGGATGCCAACTCTCTAGGGTTTACTATGCAGGTCCATTTTTGAGTTCAAAATTCCACCAGTAATTTCTTGATAGGGCGTTACATAGGGTAACGTTGTATACATTCTTACGACATCGAATCTAGGATTCTTTGTAGCTATGTTTACTAACAGAATGGTGTTTTGTGATTTAGTATTTCACGTGATCGGATGCGCAGTAGGGGATGGCTCTGTAAAGTGTGGTTGCATGATCAAAAACTTTCGAAGACGTAAGTTGTGACGATGTCAGATCTTCGAGATCTTAAACGTAAAGGAAATTAGTTTTGGAAATGATTCTGTTTTAGGGTACATATTCTAGTGGCCTATGAAAGGCAAATTTAGTGAATTTCTAAAACGAGAAACTTGAATCTGTAAAATATGGTCACAAATTTACGTGCATATCGTTTCACATGCGTCAAAAGCCTATACGCGGCGATATCCAAACTCCAAAATCTGAGTTAACATTCTTAGAATGATGAAAAATTAAACAAATTTGTAGCAATATATGTAACATGTGTAGGGCATCATACCCGCCTATAGGCATTGTTGATAAGATCTTGCTTTGACACATAGGAGCCGTAAGTCCTAATCCTCCCGGGATGCTCACCACGACCCGAACTCTCACTTAGGATGTCATATCCCGCCTTGGATGGTTTAAATACGCCCTTCTCGGCGTTCTCCAAGTTTGAACACTAGTCATTATAATGAAAATAACATAGAGGTCATTGATAACTTGCTACAAAAGAGGTAAATGTATTTTCCATACAACCGCCAATTGAAACCAGATAAACTTACAAGATCCCTTAAGAAGGTTGTCATTTCCTCCTTGTCTCCATATCCACCATCCTTCTTCTCCCGTGCCTTGAGATAGAGTTCAAAATTCTTAATATCGTCCACATGAATGGGTAGGGTAGAATTCCTTGCCTCGGCCTCGGGCATTCCATCTGTAATTTTCTGTTGGATTTTTCGTTCTCTATTGTCCCTCACGAATCTCTCCACCGCTAAAGGTATTCCGCCGCGACTCATTTGATGTGGAAATGTGTTGGCTTGGGCATTCCTGCTTTTATTCGCATGTGTACCCTAACATGAAATGTCGTGCACACTAGTTAATAAGTATAGCATTATCATCACATTTTAAAACATGCATTACAGTTTGTGTAGATAAGGTAGTTGTAGAGTTGACTTACATCTTCAAAATAACCTTTGGCATACTTCCTGAAGAACTCCCAACTTTGCTCGGGAATGGTGGTATGTATGAGTCTAGGGTTTAAGTGTTTCTTCACTCCAAAGACATAGTCTCGCGCTAGCATAGCACGTAAATCTCTTGCAATCTTCCCTAATCTTTGCATAGTCTTTTATTGGAGAAGTTCCATATTGGGTGCATCGATGAGAAATGGTCGCTTCGACATACAAAAACATAAATGTGGTTAGGTTAATTAATCAATGACGTACTGATTAACTTGTGTGTGCATAATCATACAAAGTACAAGTCATAGAGGCACATAATATTGTGTGAGTATTGAAAGTCACTTACCATGCATTCCTCTACAAGCCTTTCTTTCATAGGACGAGGAACTAGACGCCAATCGTTGTACTTGATATCAATTTGAGTTCGGGCCGTCTTTCCTACCCAACTTCCCCACTTGCTTCTTTCTTTTGAGATTGGCTCGCCAACCTGGTTGAATTCCATGGGTGTTAGAATACCTTTCTTCATGCGTACTGCAAACTCGTGACGATAAATCTGTGGTTGCAAGTTGCCGTCACCTTGGTCTTCAACAAGAGGCGTCCTTCTTCTTTTCACGGGCTTTTTTGTTAGCTTCTTCTTTTGGGGAGCCATGTTATACCTTGGACATGAGATAGACGTTAGACTTAATGTAAGGCAATGTCATACCAAGTAAATATATATATATAGTCATATCGATACTCTTCCCTAACATAGGTTTATACATGGGTAGATAAAACATAGGGTTAAAACTTAATCAAGTGAATCAAAGGCACCATAAATGCTTTATCATAATCATGCATAGGGTTTAGAAAGATGTGTGTTTGTATTTAATGTTTGGTTTGGGTTTTAAGGTTTCAACTTATAGTTTCTCAAAGTAAGCTAAATTTCTATTGATATAACATTCAAAATAACTACTTGATATGGGCATTTGATATGGGCATTTGATATAGTATAACTACTTTCAAAATAACATTCAAAATTGCTATGGGCATTTGATATAGAATGACTACTTTCAAAATCAGATTCATTCCATGAAGAATCACCAAATGCAAGAGAGATATACTAAGTGTTTATGTGAAACCCTCATTGAAATTTATACATAAACAAATCAAGACATCGTTCATGCAAACACAACAATAATTAAAACCTTACCCAATGACTTGATACGGTAGATGATCAAGAAAAGCGGTAGAGATTCTGATAATGAGGATGATTGAGCAGTAGATCTAGAAATTTGGAAGAGAAAAATGAGGGTAGAGTAGTGGTGTGGTAGAGTGGTGAAAAAATAAGAGGAAAATAAGTATCGTGTATTCCCACTTCAATATAAATAGAGTGCTGAAATTTGATGGGCAATTCTTTTTCGAGATCGAAATAATATGGAAACATGACAAAATATGAGGGTTTACGAAATCGACCTTATACGTGAAGATTGTTACTTAATAAAGTATGATTTAATTTCCTCTATCATATTTTCGTAAGATAAAATAATGCCAGAACAACGTCCTATTTCTCTAGGGGTTTTAGATATCGAAAATGCAACATGGTGGATATTATAACTTTCTTTCTTTGACACCTCTTCAGATAAATTTGACATGAATCAGGGTACATGTTAGAGTATTGCACTGGTTCGAAAAAAAATGTACTAAGAGTTTTCGACATCGAAAATAGTAATGATTCAACATAGTTCGATTCGAAAACGTTATACTAAACCTATTACGTCCCTGAGTAGGTAGTCGAGAATCCCTCTTTTTGATTTGTGAATGAAGGTAAAAATCAGATAATAATCCTTATAGAAAACATATGTGAAGACCCGTTTCAGAACTCGAAAACAGTATAAACTTAGTATGATGAAAGTTTGTGAATTCTTTTTTTTATACTTTATACAATTACAATTTCGAGACTGATGATGACTTATTCATGTTTATACGAATTCGCAAACCACACACATTACAGATTTATCATAGAGACTCCAATCATTTTTTGATTAATGCCAGACTACTGGCTTTTATTAAATTAAAAAGGCCAAAAATGGTTAAAATTGTCAAATGGCACCCCCCTGATGTTGGTTTTAAATTAAATGTTGATGCAGCTTTTAAAAATGGGAGAAGTGGAATAGGAGTAATTATAAGGGATTACAAGGGTTCAGTTGTTCTTTTAAAAATGATATATACTATTTCCGAATCTCCCTTGCATGCAGAATTGATTGCTATCAAAAGTGGCATTTTGTCTGGTCAGGAACTTCACCTACAAAATTTTGAACTTGAATCTGATTGTAGGCAGGCAGTCACTGGATCTATACTCCCTCATAGGTGTAACTGGAGGTTATATTCACTGTGCACACAAATTAGGGATCATGCTCCTAGCCAGCTTAAAATATCTCACATATTTAGAGAGGCTAATAGTGCAGCTGATTTTTTAGCCAAGTTCTGCTTGCAACAGCAGAGAACTGCAACCCTAGATATAGGACAGGCACCTATGGAACTCAGGGGGATAATTTCCCTGGATAGAATTGGTATGGCTAATCTCAGAATCTCTCAATGTTGAACAGTCTCACTTGGTTTGTTTTTATTTTTCCGATCATGAGGAGTCCAAATCTTCCCAGTACTGACAATTTCCCACTTCCCTATGGAGCTGCTCAGGCCAGGAGCTTCACTGCTCAAGCCAGGAGGTTTTTTATTGTACTCTGGACAGAATTTTTGTTCACTGATCAGGAGTCAGCTGCTCTTGTCACTGCTTATCATCATCTCTGTCCTGCTAAGTCCATTCAGAGCCATTTTTTGAACCGTTCTTATGGTTTTTTTTGGGCCTTATGTAAATATGCTAGCTTGTGAAAATCTGGGATCCAAAATCAAAGGGTGGCTAAATAGTGCTTCTGTATTTGTTTACTAGATCACTGACTTGCTCCCCTTTTTAGATTTTGGATCTACAGATTCCCATAGTCACATAGAGCTAGGTATTTTTTCTACCATTTTTTGAGAAGCTTGATTCTTCTTGGGTCAATCCCTAATTTGTAACAAACTTTGGGCTATGCCTAATTTGGTTATGGGGTGCCAAATAAATCCCCCCACCAATGGTGGTTTGTCTTTAAAAAAAACATTACAGATTCACCTTTAAACCCTAAACCCTAAACCCACCCCTTGGGTTGCAATATTTAAAACACTCGTATAAATATCGAGAGAATTTTAATTACTCGAATTCATTTTGGTATCCATTAAAAGCATGTGTAGCACGAGAAATCGGCTTAGAAGCCGTTTACAAGTTCAATAACTAAAACTGTTGGGTAAATTTGGTTTAGGGCTACGATAAATGGTTTTTATATTAAACGAAAATAATCGACGTTATATCTTACAGTCAACCATTAATTAACTTTTGTTATAATTCGCTCTATATACTCAGGTAGGTTAATGTACCAAATTTTGAACTTGCAACTTCTTGGTCATACTTATGTTCTCTAGTATACATATGTACTAACTGCTCCTGTGTATATGCATATTGGTCGCCTTAACGAGTGATCTGATATGATTTCGGTTCTGCCGATCTACATGATTGATTGTTCATTAATATTTTTGGTACCTAGCTATGTCATTTGTAATGACATCACCCGTTTTCTAGTCTTCCTTTACTACAAAGAGAATTACGACTGAACTGAATGAACTCGATCCAATCGATAAATAAACTTCATCATTTATTGAAATTACTATATGTATATCTTGTAACGCTATAGTACAAACATGTATATTAATTCATTTCATTATATTTAATTTCATTCATATTCTATTTTATTTAAGAACGATGCACCACTAAGCATAAAAAGCTCAATAACAAATTAATATAAATTAATTAGCCATGTTTTCGAAATCTAAAACTAAGATGAATACGTGACATTTCGACTTCTGAACTTTTAAATTTGACGCAACATTTTTTCGATATCATATATATTTTTACTTTATACAATTTACGATTTCGAGACTGGTGATGACTCATTCATTTTTATTCGAATTCGAAAACCACACACATTACATATTCACCTCAAAACCCTAAACCCTAAACCCACCCCCGTTGGTCACAATATTTAAAACACTCGTATAAATTTTGAGAGAATTTTAATTACTCGAATTCATTTTGATATCCATGAAAAGCATGTGTAGCACCAGAAATTGGCTTAGAAGCCGTTTACAAGTTCGATATCTAAAACGGTTGGGTAAATTTGGTTTAGCGCTACGATAAATGGTTTTTATATTAAACGGAATTATTCGACGTTATATTGTACAGTCAACCATTAATTAGCTTTTGTTATAATTCGCTCTATATACTCAGGTAGGTTAATGTATCAATTTTTGAACTTGCGACTTATTGGTCGTACTTATGTTATCTAGTATATATATGTATATGTTGTTCCTGTGCATATGCATATTGGTTGCCTTAACGTGTGATCTGACATGATTCCGGTTCTGCCGACCTACATGATTGTTCATCAATATTTTTGGTACCTAGCTATTCATTTGTAATGAATTTCACCCGTTTTCTAGTCTCCCTAAGAGAATTGTGACTGAACTGCATGAACTCGATCCAATCGATAAATAAACTTCATCGTTCATTGAAATTACTATAATTCTCTCTATATACACATGTAGGTTAATGTGTCAAAATTTATACTTCCGACTTCTTGGTCGTACTTATGTTCTCTAGCATATATATGTACTACCGATTCCTGTGTATATGCATATTGGTGGCCTTAATATTGATGCCTTAATATATGTAGCATATGTAGCATATTATTGGTACCTATGTCATTTGTAATGAATTTCACCTTTTTTCTAGTCAACCTTTACGACAAAGAGAAATGCGAATGCACTGCATGAACTCGATCCAATCGATAAACAAATTTCATCGTTTATTGAAATTACTATATGTATATGTTTTATTAATATAGTACAACCATGTATATTATCATTTGATTATATTTAATTTCATTCTTATTCTATTTTATTCAAGAACGATGCACCACTAAGCATGAAAAGCGCAATAAAAATCAATATAAATTAATTAGCAAAATTTTCGACATCTAAAGGTGAGAGGAATACGTGACATTCCGACTTCTCAACTTTTAAATTTGACGTCTCATTTTTCGACCTCTTAAACTTCTAGACCGTAGAAAGTTTTTTGATTTTGAAGACTGATGCTACCTTATTGATGTTTATTCGAAATCGCAAACCATAAACATTACAAATTCATCTCAAAACCCTAAACCCTAAACCCACCCCCTTGGGTCGCAATATTTGAAGGACACGTGTAAATATCGAGAGGATTTTAATTACTCTAATTCATTTTGGTATCCACGAAAAGCATGTGTAGCACGAAATCAGTATAGAAGTCATTGACAAGTTCGATATCTAAAACTGTAGGGTAATTTTGGTTTAGACCTATGCTAAATGATTTTTATATTAAACGGAAATATTTTACATTATATTATACATATTCCATTAATTAGATTTTTTTATATTTGGCTTTATATACCAAGGTAGGTTAATGTGTCAAATTTTCTACTTGTTACTTCTTGGTCGTACTTATGTTCTCTGTCATATGTATGTACTAACGAATCATGTGTATATGCATATTGGTGGCCTGAATATTATGCCTTAATATATGTAGCATATTATTGGTACCTCTGTCATTTGTAATGAATTTCACCTGTTTTTTAGTCTCCCTTTACGATAAAGAGAAATGCGACTGCACTGCATGAACTCGATCCAATCGATAAATAAATTTCATCGTTTATTGAAATTACTATACTTATATGTTGTATTACTATTAAAGTACAACCATGTATATTTTCATCATTATATTTAATTTCATTCATATTCTATTTTATTTAAGAACGATGCACCACTAAGCATGAAAAGCGCAATAAAAAATAATATAAATTAATTAGTGAAATATTCGACATCTAAAGGTGAGAGGAATACGTGACATTCCGACTTCTCAACTTTTAAATTTGACCTCACATTTTTCGACTTCTTATACTTCTAGATTGTAGACAATTTACGATTTCTCAAACTCCACATCAAACAACAATTTTTGACATCTATTTCAAGCCTTTTATAATATATTTTCCAGCAAACCATACATTGGAATCAAAAAGCTCCTATTATTTATAAATTTCACAATTATGACGCCGGACATGTGTTTTAAGTATACATACATACATTTTCGACTTCGAATACATACTTTCAAAATCCCTCTATTACAATTTCACCTTCTAAACGTATTTCTTTACGAAGTTTTTGATTTCTTGATTATACATGCTACAGTACCTTCCTCACATGGATTGGTTTACTTTTAGTAAAACCCATACACATACCATCTTCGACTTCGAAAATTATATTATCACAAACTTACTAATTCGAAAACAAGGCTGAACTTACTATTTCACACACGTCACCAACTTCTGTTCCTCTTCTTTTTAATAACCAACTTTATTCACACAACTTTCGAAATCGTAATTCATTGAACCGATCAAAATGAATAGTTTGCTATCATTTGACACTGAAGTTTCTATTCTTAGGTATGATCATCCTACCCTCAAGAACTCGATTACTCCGTGGTGTTCATCTTTTCTAATCTTAAACAGATGTCTGCACCCAGCCACATCAAATTCTTCATTTGCTCACTACTTATCACAATATTCAAATTCGTAAACTTATTTCCACAGCGTACATTGAATTTACGTCGTTTAAATTTTCCAGAGCATTACTCGACTGGTTTTCGAGTTCGAAAAGTTTTGCAAGTGGCGAAAGAGCCCGACCGCCGTGCACCGGCAACGTCTCCGACGAGATTCCCAGTAGTGAGTTTCAGAGAATTTCTCATCATTATAAACATCAGATTATTAAACTTAGAAATGTTACATTTACATATCATTATATGTTAAATTGTCAAACCAAAAACACTTGAGAATTATAATTAAACTGTGTACCTTTATATTAATAACTGAGTATCGAGTATTTAGGAGTATCGAGTCCTAGAAACAATGCTGCAGTTATAGGGGGTGTTTGCTGATTAGCTGTTAGCTGATTGAATTATCTTTTTTGACTAACTGATTGAATTAGCTGATTTGACTATCTGGTTGTATTTAAGGTGTTTGGTAAAATTAGCTGATCACTAATAACTGTTTCTATAATAAAAATTGTAAAATGACATAAAAGGACATAACACATTTTATATTGCTAATAACTTTATAAATAGTATTTCTCAATTATAAAAATGTAATTTAAACTTTTATAGATTATAAATAATAAATTGATTTTTATAATAATAAAATCTACACATTCATGAGATTTTAAATAATTTTAAATTTTTTGATTGATTTTTATTAAATATAACAATTTTATTAAATATACAGTTTCAACATGTTTTTAGGGAAGGGAATGGGGTAGCAGATTTCTTGGCAAAATTTTCTCTGCAAACCTCCACTTTTGGTACTATAAATCTCCAACATGCACCACGTACTCTTAGGGGCTTGCTAGCTCTAGACAGAATAGGCCTGCCAAATATTAGAACTAGATGATGCTGCTGTTTTCATTCATGACAGATGCAGAAGGCCCACTGGAAGGTGAATCCAGTGGGTGACAATGACTCATCTCAGAAGAATTTATGCACTACAAATGGAGAGGACATATCAAGGACATGGAACATCTACATTCTGGCCTCTAGCCTGTAACAAAATCCTTTTTCAAAAGCTTTTTTGGGGTGTTTAGGACTTATTTCCCTATCAAGTAAACCCACTCTTGGCTAATATGTGTTTGTGTATTTGTTTACTCATTCACAATCTTGCTCGGAGTTCAAAGGTTTATTTTGATCTAGGGTAATAACACCTAGATACAACTCAAACAAGCTATTTTATTTTAATTTCATTCATATGACTGTAAGTCAATCACTATGGAACAGACTTTGGTTTTTTAATAAAAGGCTAGGGAGGCCTAATAAACTTCCCCCACCCAAGGGTGGTTTAAATAAAAAAAATGTGAGATAGGCATTCCTTTCTTAAAATCCCAATTACAATTGATAAGTCCAGGGTTCGTATTCGGACCTCATTCATACTCGGACCAGGGCCCGAGAAGGGTCATGGGCCCAAGGTACGCGGAGGATGGATCCACAGCCATCAATCCTAATCCTTATAAGGAATGCGTATATTATGAATGTTCTACAAGGAATATACATCTTCTCGTAGATGGTAATACAGTCATCTTAAACATGGTAATACAACCATGTCCGAAATGTACTTCTTCTATACATGATAATACAACTACTATTCCCATAAGAGTTGTATTACTACCATAAATACATATCTTGGTGATCTACAGATTGTAGCCATATAAATACCTTGAAGGTTTGGTAGACCTCTCTATCTCATATTACATACATTACGCCTTAAGCAATATACTGACTTGAGCGTCGGAGTGTCTACCCTCGGGACACCCGGGGCTTTGTTTTAATATGAAAAAGTTGGGACTATTTTCACAAGAATATCTACATCAAAAATTCAATGTACACGATTACGTTAATATTACAAGTGGTTAAAATTGTTTAAATAGAAGACCTTGGATGAAAAGGATTTAGGGACGATTCTGCACTTGAGTCATTTTAGTAGTCACACATGAGAGACACACACCAAACACGTTAAGTATAAGTAGCGTGTCAAAATAGGCTCACATAAATAATTGAGGACAACATTGGCACATGTGTAACACAACCAACAACTTCAATTTGATTTGGGGCTAAAATTTGGGCTAGTGGACGGCGATAGACACTCCACCTCACTTGCCCGCGTGTCTCGACCTCATTGGTGGACTTGAAACATTTTGTAAAGAAAATCAAGAATTAGAAAAGGGAACATACACATAAAAAGATATTTGGTGATTTTTTAGAAAACAGTAAATTTAAACTATTCCCCCTTTGTCTCTCTAATTTTCTCTCCCTAACCCTCACAAATGTTCCTAATTTTGACGGGGAGGAGTCATCCGGCTTCTCCTCCCCCACCCACACCTTCAGTTGATTCTACCCACCCTTCCCGTCACTTCTCACCAGAGCCGTAAACCACCTCCGACCAATAACGGAGTTCTTCTCTCATTGATCTTTATCCGACGCCTTGGATTCCTTCAAGTAGCATCTGCTCATATGTTCTAATCTGGATCAGGGTCGCACATTACCACCATCAGAGACTTCAGATCTACGCTATTCTAAGTATGTTCGGCCGACAGATCGAGAAGGATGTATCTTGCCGCAAAATATATGCGGTTTTGTTAGAGGCCCTCCAATATGGATTCGCAAATATACCATATGTTACATGTGCCACCACTCTTGATGCGCGTTATCGGAATTCTCACACATGCAACGCGCCACCTCGCCGCATCATGAACCACCATCATACGGCGCCTTCTGGTGATGAGGGGTCAGTTTCTCTATCCTTTAGTTTGCAGGATCTTTTTCTTTAGTAGTTGTAGAAGTTTTCCTTTGTTTTTAGATTGTTCATATAATGGTGTAGGTACTATGATTTGGATATTTGATAAAAATGCTTGACTGCTGTTGTTTTTTCTCTCTACACATTTCTCATACTAACCTAAAGGGGTTTTCTACTTTTTACACTAGTTATTAGGTAGATAACCTCTAATTCTCTCCTTAATTGTACATGGAATGTTTTTCCTGTATATGTTTTTCACGACTTGATTTACATATTCAGAGCTATTTACAAGGCGTAAATTGCAAAACGCCTGTGACACTTTATTCTTTTTATTTATTCCATTACTTTATCAAATTTGATGAATTCAGATGAGTTTGTGTCACTCATTATATTCATAAGAGATTTTGAGATGTGTAGATTTGTTTTAAGAAGTGATTGCTGATAAGTCCATGGTTTGTATTCTGCGATCTCATTCAGTCTCGGACCAGGACCCGAGAAGGGTCATGGGCTCGAGCTACGTGGGGATGGATCCACGGGTCTATCGACCCAAATCCTTATAAGGAATGCGTATGTTCTGAATGCCCTACAAGTAATAAACATCCTTTAAACATGGTAATACAACTGTTATCTCTATATGAGTTGTATTTATACAATTAACTCACTTTAAACATGGTAATACAACTGTTATCTCCATAATAGTTGTATTCCTACCATAGTTACATATCTTGGCGATCTATAGATTGTAGACTTATAAATACCAAATATTTGGTAGACCTCTCTATCTCATAGTACATACATAATATGCATTACGCACATAAGCTTCCCTAAACTGTTTGCTAACTTGAGCGTTAGAGTGTCTACCCCTGGGCCATCTCAGGGCTCTGTCTTGCAGGTCAGTTCGTGAGCCAAGTTCGTGATCAAGTGCGGGTTCCAGACATCCATCAAGTGGTACGCCCAATGGGACCGCATGTTAATCTTGATCAGCGAACTTTCGTCTCTGATCTGATCGACAATCTTCCCAGCAAACCAACGACGCCATGTCAGAATCCGACAAGCCAAGGAGAAGTGCATGCAATCAAGGAAGGAATCCGGAGCCAGAAAGAAATCCTAACGCCGGTCAAGCCCCTCGGAGACGAGGACACGGACGCAGACGAGGGCGAGTAAGAGGCAGATCCCAGATGCGCTCTGCATCTGAACCGCTGCCAAGCTCTACTGTAGGTGCTTGAAACTCCGACGTACGATGCACCTCCGGTCCAAACCCAACCGCGTCCGGAATACCTATCTAGGGCCCAGGCCCTTCCAACGACCAATCAATTCCACGAACTCTTCAGACGGATTCAACTACAGTGATTTTATGCAGCAAGATGGGCAATTCACTGAAGGAGAATTCGGATACGACGGTGATGAGTAGATCCTTACCGAAGAAGAAAGGAGGATGAGGGATGAACGAATCCTCGAGCAGAGACGCGAGGAAGAATTGGCATGGAGAAGCCGCGCCGCGGGTCCCTCTAACTCACGGCCGCTGGTCTCAAACCCCACCTCGGGCCCTTCGGCGTATCAACCTCCGAGATCGGGCCCCTTGGCGTCTCAACCTCTGTGATCGGGCCCGACTTCGAGCCATCCTCGCACAGATCCCATCTCGACCCCTCCATCAGACGAGATCCCTGAGGACGTCCGGCTTATGATGAGAGATCTCCAAGTCCGCTATCCTGTAAGTTAACCCTAACCAACGCGTCCATGCCCAAACGCATGACGCCCCAAATCGAATGTCCATCCCCGAGACACCACTATACTGGGCCAGAAGCGTGCCATTTCCAAACCCTTCCCAGGAGCAACGATTTCTGGATGATCTATCCAGGATTCTTCCGCCATTCGTCATTCAACAGCAGTTGGCGCCACTCTCGAACCTGGGTGGCAACTAAAATGGTGGAGGTATGGGCATGAAAGAGCGACAAAGGCTGCACATCCAAAGAAACTAAGAATTTATGAGGCAACAAAAAAGGGAATGGCTCCAAAACAATTGGCAACAAAATCCTGATGCCTACCAACCCCCTGGCCAGGAAGGGACATATCAAACTAGGGGGAAGTACAAGATCGACCGGGAGCTAGATCGCCTTCTCGGACCAAGTGGGCAATCAGCCCATTCTCCTTTCTCGCGTCATATCGCAAACTTCCCCTATAATAGCACAAAGAAGGTTCCTGAACACCTTCCTACGTATGACGAGACCAGCGATCCTCGAAAATTCCTGTCTGATTTCTTCAAAACTATGGAAATTAGGAATTTCCATGAATTGGAGATCTGCAAGATAATCCCCAGTTACCTATGTGGAAAAGCTTGGACATGGTTTAATCAAATGGCACCTGAGAGCCTGTTTGATTACAGGGACTTCGCTGAATTCCTCCTCCTAGCATTTTTTCAGAAGAAAAAGTTCACCAAATCCATGGGTGACCTTGGCTGTGTCCCTCGTATGGAAGGAGAATCTGTGGAAAAACATTACCATAGATATATGGATCTAGCAACTGAATGCTACGATCGAAACGACATCCTCATGATCAACATGTATCGTATGAATGATGACGACGACGGGTTAAGGATGAAGTTGGCAACTAAAAATCCTACAACTGTCCAGCACCTCCGAGCCACATGAATAAATATGCCAGCCAGGTGAATGCAGTGACGGGTAAGCATAAACGTGATCCGCACGCGGATAACAAGACCAAGGATCCCTGACTGAAAGTGCCTAAAACGGAGAAGTCTGAGAGCCCTTCCAAACCAAGCTTCGAGACTTACACTCCTCTGACTCGAACTAGGGTGGTAATTCTATCCATTCACCGACACCTTCTTAAGGACCCTCCTGCCATGAAAGAGTCGGCAGAGCGACAAAGATCCCCCAAGTACTGCTAGTACCATAGGTATCGAGGCCACAACAAAGAGGAGTGCTTTTAATTATAAAATGAGATAGAGAAGTTGATCCGTGAAGGAATTTTCCAACAAACTGCTCCATCACTATCCGGGGACAACCAAGGCACCCAGCAGAGATATGGGGGAAGACCTTGGCAGAAAGGAAGGATGGGCTAAAGAACAACAACAACAACAACCAGGGGAATGGGTGGAAATAACCCCCAAAATCCTCCTCCGCCGTCGCTGAACGGTGCTAATCGAGTCATCAATGGCATCAACGGCTATATAGGCGAAGAAGCCTCTCGAACCAAGCCGAAAGCCAATGTTAAGGCAATTCCCCACACCGAACCAGTCAACAAGAGACTTCGGCCGGAGGAGACGATCACATTTTCGGACGAGGATGCTGTACCCAACCAGGTACCTCACTCCGACCCCCTCATTATCTCGGCTACCATTCACAATTCTCTGGTGAAAAGAGTCTTCGTAGACGATGACAATGGAGTAGAACTTATGTTCTACGACTGCTTTGAGAATTACGCTTTACCAAGGACGACCTTAGGCCTACGAGCCGATATCAGGCTTCACTGGAAATTCAGTTATACCTCTTGGGGAGATCACCCTCCCGGTCCAAGTGGAAGACGGACCTCGAAGCCTTACCCTATACTGCACGTTTGTGGTGGTGAACACAATCACACCATTCAACGTTATACTAGTAAGACCTTGGATGTACCAGGCTAAGACCGTACGGTCTCCCTACCACCTCGTGCTAAAGTTCCCTACGAGTCAAGGGGTGGCACCCATAAGGGGAGATCAAGGAATAGCGCATTCCTGAATAATTACACCCATCCGAGATGCCAGAAGAGGAAGCAATGTCTCCACCATCAACGCGAGCTTGGGAATTCTTTGGCAAGATCCGCAGATCGAACAACCTCTAGTATTTCACTTTGAATCTGATGTATATGAGGAGATGACAGAGCTTTGGCACAAATTCTGCCATCAATCCTTCAAGGAGGGAGATCTAGTAATGCTAGTAGGCCCGTGGTGCACGAGCAAGTTGGAAGGAGAGCTGGAGTCAAAGCCTAAGGGGCCATACATGGTCTTCAAAGGGGGATTCTACCTCCTCCAGACTCGCAAAGGAGAACCTCTACACACGGTCATGATGGCACCCTATCTCCGCAGGTACCACAGAGCTTGAAACCAATTAGACCTTCTCCAAATTAGGAGAAACTACTTCAATAAGGCCTAAGAACCAAGTTTCTTTCTTTATTTCTTTCTTTTGTACCTGAGCCCGAAACTCAAGGATGTTTTTACATTTTCAAATTTTACCGAGCCACGAGCTCAAAGAATCAAGTTATTATTTTTTAAATAATCTTATTTTATTTCCAAGCAGTCGTCATTACTTTAGAGTCGTGAAAATTTTACTCTAGCTACGATTGCTACCTAAGTTAATACGCTTCTAGTAAGCGTGTGATTGATGCTTATCCAATATAGGCTGCTCGAACTACATGTACGAGCCACAATCACTTTAGGTAAAAATAAAATAAACTCAAGATAATATGTTTCCAACAAGCATATGATTGACGCCTATCTAATATAGGTCATCAAGACTCTAAAAGTTTGATGGTCAATCTTCTTGAACTTGTCCCGATATAATGTACTTAAAAGGTGCATGGCTGATACTTATCAAATATAAGTTAAATTAGGCTCTAATAGCCTAAAAATCAATCTTCTCGAGGATACGAGTCTTCATAAAAGGCTAAATGGATGTCAATACATCACTTCATATCCATCAAATAGGTCCCTAAAAGTTGAGGTACGTCCTCGGCCATGGGAGGAAGAAGAGGTAAGACTCGACCACCTCGAAGACCACGACCCTGATTCTTATATTCTCCAGATAACTGCCTCAGATTAGAGGATATGAGGGATTCTCCTCTCTTTCCTCTAGATAAGGTTTGAGAAATAGGGCCTTGTGTACCTCGATTCCCTCGAGTTCTTCGTACTATTACCTGCCTCGAGCCTGGAATATAGGAAGACTCTACTCTTCCCCTTCCACGCAACATCCCCGCAGAAGGGTTTGATACTCCTTGATGCCCACCACCTCTGGCGCTATACCTCCCCATTTGACTAGAGCTCGAAGCTGAGGAAGATTTACCTATCTCCCCTCTTGGCTGTGGCGTTAACCCACTGGAGTCATGGAAAATACACCTTGAGCTTCCAATTCCTCAAATTGGACCTTGCAATCAGCTAGCTATATCTTACATTGCCTTAGTTCATCAGTTACAATTGTTAACTTATGATTAACATCATTAGCCTTGTTCTGAAGCGCAAGTATGCGGGTGTCCTTATTATGGCCCTCAGCCCTGGCCTTTTTCAAGCTACTCATTGTTTTCTTTAATTCTCGATCGAGATCTCCATTGGCTTTCTGTATCTCATCCTTAATGATCTGGAGATGGGCATACTTCTTTTGAAGTTCATCTAGCTGTCCTCTTAGCTCAGTCCTCCGATCTAAGTACTCCTTCTGCTGTCGACGGAGCAAATCCCTCTCCTCCCGGACCTTACTGATATATCCTTCCAGGTCATCTTTCTCAACAAGCAGATCCTCGTATCTTTGAGAAAGAGCCTTATATATATACACTGCCAACAGAGGCAAGATGTAGGAAAACACTGGAAATAAATGAAAATGAGGACAGTCAACACATGGGAAAATATTGTGTTCAAATTACAAGAATGCCAAACTGAGGCAATAGAATAACTTAAATCTCCTAAACAGAGTTAAGGCTCTAGGGGGGTTACATTTTTCAGCTGCAGCTCCTGAACCTGGTTTGCTATTGGCTCGTTCTCAGCTTTCATCTCCACCAGAAAAGACAAGCCGGGATACAGAGCCTGAATCCTCTCTCTAAGATCTTCCAGGGTCACTTCCTTATCCATCTTCTCCAAGCTCCTCATCAAACTCGTCTAGAAGCCTCCAGCTCGACGCAGCCCCTCTTTTAGCTCCTTCAGCTCCCGAGCAGCATCAGACCAGTTGTAGAAACGAAACGGTGCCTCCTGATCCTTCTCTCCAAGAAACATCTGAAGAGACCCCCACATATCTTGGAGCTGGGATCCATGGTCGAGTTTGTTGCAATTCTCCCTGAGTTCCTTCATCTCGGGGCAGTTAGCAAAACTCCATTACCATTTGGAGTAACTGTCTCTGTTTAACAGGATCACCAAATCGCTCCCTCTCACTTCTCAAACCAGTAACCTCTTTGCCCATATCCAGGAAAAGGGGTGCCCGGGCCCCCAAAATTTTGTTCTCTTTGGCATGATTTTCCTTCTCGTATCTCTTCTTGGCAGCCTCACTACGAAGCTGCTCGATTAGCCCAGGTGATTCACTAGCTGGACCTCTCACCAACTTGAGCTTTCAACCGCTCCACCCACTATCAGAAAAACACGGGCTTGTTTCAACAAACTGTAAACTTTTCGTTGATATGTAGCGCATTTCAACGGTTATCACTGTTTATCACTCGAATTTTCATGGGTCAACAAAAATCTTTAAACTGACCAAAGGAGACTTGCTGACATGGCAGAGTTGACTGAAAGGAGAGTTGAATTATTTGAGGGTCCCAAACTAATTTCAACGAATCTGATATCAATCGTTGATATCCATAAGTCTAACCAAGGCAATCATTCAATATTTGACTGGGCTCAAAATATTTTGTGGGGTTTGATAGGTTTTGAATAGTGGGATTTTGTAATGGGCATGACCCAACATATATTTCAACGTTCTTTACCGTTGAAATGAGAATTGGCAAAATAGCAACAGTTAGCAACTACAATGGTCAATTAAAATTTTTCAATTTGTTTGACCCGTGGGTTCCACAGACCCCACCTAAATATTATTTCAACGTTTCAGGTTATAATTTGTTGAAATAGTAATTAGGTTTTTGAGTATGTTGATCGACCTCATTTTGAGACCAGTAATTTTGGATTCTTAAGTGGGTTGGTAACAAATTTTTCAAAACTTTTGTGCGAAAAAAGCCCGATTTCAAATTTAAACACCTGTCAAGTTGAGGAAGAGCCAAGTCGCTCTCGTTTCAACAATATAGTTAGCTTTGAAATGTATAATATATTGAAAATGGCATAAAACATCAATATTTTACTTTTAAAACTGATTTTTTTATTATTATACTATTTTATCATGTAAAAGACACTATTTAAGTAAATTTACTTTGGTATTAGTTCAATGAAAGGTACGTGTAGTGAATATTATAGTATCAAGAATCTGAGAAGCACTACTAAGACTATACCCTGTTACCTAAGTATATATACTTTAGAGTCATATTTTCACCATAGTTGTGATCAATGTACTTTCATTACTAAATATGTTTAAGTATATTTGAGTGTTTTGGAGACATTCTAATATAAGAGTACATGAAACAACATTAATATGAATGTTCAATTCTATATTAAATTGAATAATGGCATAAAACATCAAATTTTAGTTTTTAAAACTGTTTTTTATGATTATGTTAATTTTATTATGTACAAGACAATTTTAAGTAAATTTACTTTGGTATTAGTTCAATGAAAGGTACGTGTAGTGAAAATTATAGTATCAAGAATCTGAGAAGCACTACTAAAACTATACCTTGTTACCTAAGTATATATACTTTAGAGTCCCCATAGTTGTGCTCAAGTTACTTTCATTACTAAATATGTTTGAGTATATTTGAGTGTTTTGGAGACATTCTAACATAAGAGTACATGAAATAGCATTAATATGAATGTTCAATTCTATATTAAATTGAAAAATGGCATAAAACATCAAATTTTTACTTTTAAAACTGATTTTTTTAGGATTATGTTAATTTTATTATGTATAAGACACTTTTTAAGTAAATTTAATTTGGTATTAGTTCATGAAAGGTATGTATAGTGAACATTATAGTATCAAGAATCTAAGAAGTACTACTAAGACTATACCTTGTTACCTAAGTATATATACTTTAGAGTCATATTTCCACCATTGTTGTGATCAATTTATTTTATTAATAAATGCATTTAGATGTATTTGAGTGTTTCTGAGACATTTTAACATAAGTGCCCATGAACTAGCATTGATATCAATGTCCAATTCAATAAAAAATTGAAATATTGTCATAAAACATCAAATTTTGACTTTTAAAACTGAATATTTTGATATTTATGTTACTTTCATTATGTATCAGACTGTTTTTATGTAAAATTACTTTGATATTGGTTCAATGAAATGTACTTGTAGTGTAAACTTTTGTATCAATAACTTGAGAAGCACTACTTAACTCTCACATCAACTTGAGATCACTCAAACAGTTTCTCTCTCTACATTTTTTCCTCTGCCTTCTCTCTAAAACTAAACCTCACGCGCCCCCAATAAAATGCTCTTTCTCCCTTTTATCTGCCAATAACGTATACAATATGACTGACAACGGTCATTAACGACTCTTTCATGGCGGCACTACTGCCGGAAAATCATTCCTTCAAGCTCTTTCAAATAGAAATCAACCCCTATTCTCTGATCTCCCTACAAACCCAGAAATCAAACCAGCCATCACCTGCCTGAATGGAAGACCGGCGTGCCTGTATGACCCGGAATCGGTCAATATCCTAGCTGCTCACTACGAGAAAGCGTTGATTGGCAAGTTCAGCCGCGGCAAGCCCCCAATGGAACAAATCCATGCTGCTTTCAGCAAGATCGACTTCAAAACACAATATCAGGTGGGATTGCTCGATTACTGTCATATCCTCATCAGGTTCAAGGACCCAGAGGATTATCAGAGATTTTGGCTGCAGTCATACTCGACCATCGCCGGAGCAACGATGAAGGTTTTGAAGTGGACCCAGGACTTTAGCCCGGATCTGGAATCTTCGATTGTACCGGTATGGATTTCTGTTTGTGATGTGCCTATTTACTATTACAACAACACCTTGATCCAAGATATAGCATCACAGATTGGAAAGTTCATAAAAATGGACTCGGCCACCATTGTGTGTTGTTGTACTCAAATGTGTGTTGAACTGGACCTCAAGGATGAGAGAATCACATCAATCCCCATTGGCCGAACAAATAATTATAAAGAGTGTCCCATTGAGTACCACCAACTGCCCAGCTACTGCAAGCATTGTAAAAAGATAGGACATGAAGAGGCTTGATATATCCACCTGCACTGAGTTAAAGAGGACTTGGAAGAGAAAGGAGTTCAATGCCACCCCACCACAGGCAGGGTCATCTGGTCTCACTGCAGCAGAGAAAGATAAGGGATCTAAACAGCAACAACAGGAAGTCAATAGTGGCAAGGACATGGTTATTTTCAACACTGAGAAAAGCCATCAAATACCAAGCAAGACCCCTACTTTTGTCCTTGTATCCAACCACTCAGAAAGGCAAAGGAGCTCATCCACTGTATCTTTTATTTCATTAGATGATTTACATGTATCCAGCCTTAAAAATAACCTCAAAAAATCAAAAGGTCAATCTCAGTTACAGATGGTTCCTTACCAATCTCCAATGGAGATTTCCAATTCTTTTTCAATACTGCAGGACACAGATGATCTCAGCTCAGAAGAGGAGGAGGAATCTGATAGCAGACCAGGCAATCAAAACCCTATCCCAGTGGGAAAGAAGAAAAATAATTACAGAAAAAGTGACACACAAGGTCACTCAGGTAAAATAGGTAACCTAATGAATGTAACAGATGTGAATGAAACTGCTTCTAAACTCATACAGTCAGAACTTGATATGCATGTGAATATAGTAGTTGACACTGATTTACACATTTCAAATAACATGTTGTCAAAAGATTTGGCAAGTCATGAACACAGGAGGAAGGCAAAAAAACCTAATACTTCTGATAGTGTTAGTAGGTCATTTAGACCAAAGCAAAAAGTCAAGTACCCTGTTTAAATGATAAGTCACAAAATAATTGGTAATATGTTAGTATGGAACTTGAGAGGTTTAGGTACATCCATTGATAGACTTCAGACCTTAATTGTTATTCATAATATATCAATTCTATGTGTTATTGAGCCCATGCATGACAATGATATGTTACATACATTACAACATATTCTACATTTCAACAATGCATATGCGGCTGCCATGCTAAAATATGGATATCGTGGAAAAATAATTTCAGTATAGATATCATCTCTCAATCTGATAAATATGATTTAACTGCAATAAATGACTCTTCCACCTCCAATAAATGGAATTTTGTCTTTGTTTATGATAAAGTCCTAGCTAGACTTAGGAAACAACTTTGGAGTGACTTAATTGCTCTACCTCAGGCCCCCACAATATATATAGGTGACTTTAACACTGTTAGATCCATTTCTGAGAGAAAAGGCAGGACCAAACCCCCTGTAAATAGCATCTCTGATTTTAATAGTATGATAGATAGTCTAGCCTTAAGTGAGATTAGTACTGTGGGCAATCAGTACACATGGTCAAATAGGAGGGCTGGCAGAGATTCATTGCTACAGAAATTAGATAGAGGGTTGAGTAATCTTGCATGGAATTCCCTATTTCCTCACAGCTCCATCCATATACTAAATAGAACATCCTCAGATCATAACCCTATGCTACTGGCCATCCAACATGCTAGTGAACAGACTCCAAAGCCATTTAGGTTTCAACAGATGTGGATGAATATGGAAGATTACAAGTCTTTGGTACAGCTAAACTGGAATCTTGAGTCCCATTTTAATGGAATGCAGAATATGGTATTTAAGATGAAAAGACTGAAAGCTGCATTGAAAGAGTGGAATAGAGAACACTTTGGTAATGTTCACAGAAACTTACAAGAAACAGAAAAGAAGGTTAATAGATTGGAAGAACAGTATCAGAGTAGTGGTTCACAGGAGCATCTGGCTGAGCTAAATATAGGACATGCAACATTAACCAGAGCAATAAAGGAGGAAACAACCTTTTGGAAGCAAAAATCTAACATCAAGTGGCTACAGGAGGGGGATGCTAGTACCAGTTTTTTTCACAATTTAGTGAAAGAATAACATGGGAAAGCAAGAATTTATAAAATCAAGGATAGAAATAGCCAATGGGTGACAGATCCAGCTATGATCAAGGAAGAAGGGATCCACTTCTTCCAGACCCCATTAAATGAGCCTCAGAAAGGAGACAATGGTACTTTTCTCAAGGATTTCACCTCTCAAATACCAAGATTGGTTACTGAGGAGGAGAATGTAACACTTTTGAAGGAAGTATCCATGGAAGAACTGCAGAAGGTGGTTTTTGAGCTAAGTAAAGATAGTGCCCCTAGGTCAGATGGGTTTTTAGGAGTTTTTTTCAGAGGCTCATGGAAAATTATCAAAGAGGATCTCCTAAATCCAGTTAAGGAATTTATGGGAGGTACAATGATCCCTAAAGCCATTTCAAGTACATGGCTAGCACTTATCCCTAAAAAACCAAACCCAGTCTCCTTTTCTGAGTTTAGGCCTATAAGCTTATCTAACTTCATCAACAAGGTGTATTCCAAAATACTGGCAGAAAGAATCAAGCCTTTACAGCCAAAATTGATATCAGAAGAACAATCAGCCTTTAAGGGCAGGGATATCACTGATAATATAATTCAGATGAAGGAAATGGCTAGATTGCTGTGTAACAATGGAAATAGCAAAAATATGATAATAAAATTGGATATGCAGAAAGCATTTGACAGGGTATCCTGGAGCTTTCTAAATTCAATTTTGCTTCGTTTTGGATTCCATGGATCATTTGTAAAAATTCTAATGCAGAACCTGGCAGCAACTAGCTTTTCTGTGTTAATAAATGGTGTGGCCTCAGGGTTCATTCCCTCCACAAGAGGAATAAAGCAAGGGGACCCTGTCTCCCCATTCCTCTATATTTTGGTGACTGGAGTTTTTTCCAGATCCCTCAAAAAATTAGTCAACATCAACCACATAGAGGGATTTCTCATGCCAAGAGGAGTTGATCAGATCACTCACTTGATGTTTGCAGATGATACTGCATTTTTTGCCAATTCTAAGCTCAGGAACATGAAAAGAATAAAAGCCTTTTTGGAAGCTTATGAGTGCTCCTCTGGCCAAAAAGTTAACTTTTCCAAGTCTGAGTTCTATACTCACACAGAAACTACTAGGACCAAAATTAGAGCCATTAAGAGGACACTAGGGATGAAAGGAGGCAGCATGCCTTTTCAGTACCTAGGCATACCAATTTTTGGAGGAAGAAATCTGGTTAGGTACTATCAACCAATACTGGAAAGAATGGAAAGAGCTACTGGAAACTGGAAGAATGTGTGGTTGACTGGGGCTGGTAGAATGATTTTAATAAATCATGTGCTATTGGCCATTCCAGTCCACTATTTTTCTGTGTTGCAGCCCCCAAAAATAGTCATTCATAAAATGGAGAAAATAGCCAGCAGATTTTACTGGGGTGAATCCAACTATGGTCAGAGGAAAATATGGAGAAAATGGCAGGGTTTGGCTCTACCTAAACTGAAAAATGGGATTGGATGCAGGGATCTTGCAACATTTGTAAAGGCCTTCTCCTGTAAGATGTGGTGGAAGTTACAAAAAAATGACAATATTTGGACTAAGCATATTTGGTCACTTCCAGTAACACACAAGAAATCCCATACTTGGCAAAGAATTTGTGAGGTCACAGATAATTACAATAGTCAATCTATGGTCTGCTATGGCATTGGATCCTGCTCATTCTGGAACTCAAACTGGATAGCTCAAGGGCTTTGTTCTACATATGGACAGCCAACAGGGAGATCCCACTCCCTAATATATCTGTGGCTGAATTTGTTCAGGACAAGAACACAATTCTGCCAAAACTTTTACACTCCTTACCCACTGATATAATTGCTATTTTGCAGGAGGCACATATCCAATATTCACATGCTGACAAACTGCTCTGGAAGCCAGCCAGAAATGGAGTCTTTTTAGTAAAATCAGCTTACCAAAGCCTCAGAAAAAGGGAAGATGAAGTCAACATTTTAAAGCAGGTATGGAAAACTCCAACTCCCCCAAAAATGTATCATCTGTTGTGGAGAATTAGGAATAGATTACTCCCTTTTGATGATATTCTCACCAAATTTGGCTTTAATATTCCATCCAAATGCCCAATGTGTTTTAACTGTGATAATATTGATCATTATTTCAATGCATGCTCAGCCAATCTGGAAATATGGAATTTTTTCCATAACATGCTAGGAATAAGACACAGGGAGTTTATATCTTTCAATCAGAGAATTAATTATTATTTGACATATGTGGGGCTATCAAAAGTTCACACCACAGTAATTAGGACCACAACAATGGTGGTGGTCTGGCACTTGTGGAAAAGAAGAAACCAGCTCAAATATGATAATAACAATATAAATTCTCAAATACTTTGCCAGTAAATTATCAGAAATGTCTCCCTTATCTTTAATGCTTCTCCATTAATTGGTAATCCAATTAGGAATCATTTTATCATAGAAATTGGTTTGGCCCCTTATATTAATAGGAAAAGGCAAAAACCAGTTAAAATAATAAAGTGGAAACCACCTGACAATGGATTTAAAATTAATGTTGATGCATGTTTTAGAAGTGATGGAGGTACATGCATAGGTATTGTAGTCAGAAATACAGATGGTGATGCGGTGTTGATGCAGATGATTCATACTATTTGTTCATCTGCTACTCATGCTGAATTAATAGCCATTAAACATGCATACCAGGTTGGACTTAATAGGAATCTAGGAGACTTTCAAGTAGAATCTGACTGCTTAGTGGCTGTCAAAGGAATTCACTCTCTAAACTCCATAGACTGGAGATACTTTTCACTGTGCTATGAGCTAAATAAGTTGTGTGAACTGCATGCACTATCTCACATTTTGAGAGAAGGCAATTCTGTTGCTGACTACATTTCTGAAATGGGGGCTGATCTTAAATTATCATATACAATAACCCCTCCTCTAGTACCAAATAAGCTAAGGACAATTTTACAGCTTGATAAGAGGGGAATTCCTAATATCAGATTTGATCTTAAAACTTGAGAAAGGATGTGGTACTGCTGATGGATTTTTGATTGCAGGAAAGCCAAGGTAGGTGGAGGTACATGCTTCACAGGAAAGAAGGCTACAAACTGGACAGTCTAACCAAGTCCATCTGCAAATTCTTTTGTATATAAATTTTGTAAACCTAGATTAGCAATTCTTTTGGTAATCTAGTCTAGTTCAATGGATATCCATTCTTGCCTTCATAACTAGGGTGGCGAAATTGTGCTTTGACCTTTGCTGGATCAATCACTAACATGCTCCTCTCAGCTTTGTGAAACAAGAATGGCCTCTATAACTCCATAGGATTAGAATGCATAAATAGCCAGTGTAGGCTATTCTTTGTGTAAAGGCTAGTTTAAAAATGTCATCAAATATCAAATTTTGACTTTTAAGCCCACATTTATTATCACTGTGTTAATTTTATTATGTATAAGATACTTTTCATGTAAATTTTCTTTGGTATTAGTTCAAAACAAACACGTGTAGTGAAAAATTTAATCACAGTAGTATCAAGAATTTGAGAATCACTACTAATGATATAACTTGTTACTTAAGTATATACATTGGAGTCATATTTTCATCATATTTGTGATCAGTTTATTTCCATTACCAAATGAAATTAAGTAAATTTGAGTGTTTCTGAGACATTCTAACATAAAATCCATGAAATTGCATTGATATGATTGTTCGAACATTCATTATCAAGCGTATAAGTTACATTTTATATTGAAGTCACGATATTTTCAATGCTAATATCTCATTTACGATGTACTAAAATCAAATATTTGCACTAATAATCCTCATTATGTGTTTAATGTTCACATTATCATTTCTAAATGACTTTAAAAAATTATTAAAGTCATTTTTTTAAGAAATATTTTTTTACTAAAATACCCTCGAACTAACTGAATTAACGGAGGAAATTAACCAAGGTCTAGAAATTGGGTGTTTTTAAAATGTAGGGTACTAGAAATTAAGCACTATGAATGTTGGGTCTATAAATTGAGTATTTTGACCAATGTTTGGTCTAGTTTTTGCACTTTAGTTTTAAAATATTGTAGGGGTAAATTTACAATTTTAACAAAATTTCAGTTAAGAGCTTTCCGTATCAATGTTTCCATTATATTATGCATGAATCATGTTATTTGAAGTATACAACCGATATCAATGTCGGAAACCAATCATTTGTGTTTAAATTAATTTTTTTATAAAATATATAGTCAATTATTAAAGTATATAAACATTGTTGGGTTAATACGCAATTTTTAAAATTTGTATGTTGCCATAAAAGCAGCATGTAGCAACTGCGGATTTTTCATAATTTTTATAAAATGTAACATTAATTCAATTTTTTTAATAACATAATTTATTTTGTATTGATCTGATCCGTTAATTACTTCAATCATGTCAATCTGAACCGTTGATTCTTTACCTATATAATTTTAGGGTCTGAACCTTATATCCTTCCTTATCCTTTTTGGATCTGCAATCCCTCTTCCTAAATCTTGCAAATACCTCTTCCGATCTATGTCCCGCCACCTCTTCAATCCTCCGTCGCCATCTCCGAATCCACATCGCCGAAGATCGGAAAGTCTCTCCAGCCCTCTCCCGATCCGTCATGAAATCTCTTGAGCTGATGCGTGCTTGCGACGGTGTCCGAGTTCTGGCGTTAGAGATTTTTGGCGGCATTGATTATTGGAGCCGTCGATATGTATCGGTGAGGCAACGGTGCTTCTCTAACCGAGCTGACGAAGGCACAAATCCCCCTTAAACATGTACGAGATTGTTTTTCTGCTTCATCAAAGTTACCAAGTTTTGCTTTCTTTCTGAGTGAATCTGCTCTTTTAATGGTTTTTTTCTTTGTTTTTTTCATTCCTGTATTTTTTTATTTGATTTGTATTTTTTATTTGATTTTTTCATTCCTTTTAATGGTTTTATTCACCTGTGTATTTTGTGTCCTTTTTTTGGACTAAACCATGTTTTGGCACTATGGTTCATAACCTCTTGTTTTCTTGTAGTGGAAGAACATTCAGTGGATTTTTGTTCTCTATTTTCTGGTGCATATGTTGACCCATTTGGGATTGGTGATGTGCTGCTTCTTACAAAATCGTATTGATCTGCTCAAGATTCATAATTTCATTCTCTACATTCAGGTATCAGCAAATTACTTTGTTTTGTTTATTTGTCTTGTTTTTTTGCAACGATAACTGTTATTTCGAGTATGAAGTCTTGATCTTTGAATACATTTGGTTTAGAATTATAAAGTTGAAGATGGCCTAAGTTTAAGTGGTGTTCCCTGTAGTGGCGGTATGAGCTTGCAGATGGTTGATGTATCAGCGCTATACCCGAGGCGACAGTTTCAGTGGAGTCGACGTGGGTCGATTGTGGGAAGGCTCGGTGGTAGGAGCATTGGTTTTGAGCTTCAGGAATTAGGTAAAGTTCTATTCTTTCTTAGCGAGTACGAGTCAAGTTTGTAAGGCGTTGTGCAAGACAATTTTTTTGCATGTTTGATTTTGGATGGAATAGGGCAGAGAGACTGCAGATATGGACTTCTGTTACCATTGATGGACTCATGAAAGTCCTAACAATGATATTCTTGATATTCTGCAGCAGAGGCTACATAATGTGGGAAGTAGCTCACTTTATTAAATAATATGACTGAATTTTGAAAAGGGTTTGTAGTATTGGCCTTTGAGTGGATCTGTGTACGAAACTTGATGGTTATGTGATTTTTTGGCTCAAACTTGTTAAGTAGCTCATTTTATCTTCATATGTTACCGAATTATATTGTACTTCATTGATATTAAAGTCAGTCAGTCAGATTTGCACTTTTGCATGAATTTTGATGGTATCTATGTCTTAAAACAGGACTGGCTCCGGTGTACTTCTTGCTCTGGTCTGTTCTTTGTTCTTTGTAGGTTACGTTTTCTGGTCTTTCTAGCATGGTTAGATTAGGATTATAATAGAATTAGTATATAATGATTGTGAAGTGTAATGAGTTATGTGAGATTTGATTTTTAATATAATTTATAAATTTTATTTTTTTTTAGATTTTATTTTCAGAATTTCTATTTTATATTAATTTTTTGCAGCAAATTTGGGAAAATAAAATTCCTTTTTATTTTTTATATTTTATTCTTTTGTTTCATTAATATATACGTTTCAACGAATCACAGTTTGTTGATATACTCTATGAGTGGAATATCTAGTCAGATGCAAATATGGAATGCGTGGTCCACTTAAAAACGTTTCAACGCAAATTTCAAAAAAAGTGCGATATCACCGAAACGTTTCTGGAAATAGACGTTGATACACCCAAAAAAAATCGTTGAAACAGACGCGTTTTTTCTGATAGTGACCTCCGCCGACTTCTCTATAGCCATATTCTCTAGGGCTTGACAGCGTGCATGAAGTGCATTGATTGAGCCATACATGTGTTTCAACTGGCCCTCTGTAGTCAAAACACCTTTGCGAGTGATAGACAAGGCCTAACAACATACGAGATGTTAGTTGAAACTATATCTACAATAAAGACATACTCAACAAAAATTGGGAGGTATACTTGGCTAATCTCAGGGAACTCCTGGAATTTCTCGAGCTCAGACTCCGAGATGGTGCTCACAGGATGAGTTACATGTTGGGCGAACCCTTTCAACGGCTCGAGATCAAGCTTCTGCTTCTTAGAGGTCCTTCCTGTTGGTATAAACAATGGGGGCAATAGGGTGATTGGGATAATAGCTGGACAACGATAGAGTCACGTAACACTCTCGCTTTCCATTGAGAATATTTCGACCCTATCAGCCTGGGTTAAACGAAATTTCTCGCGGTATAAAACTATCGCTTCATTCTTGATTCTAGGCTAGAATCAAGAACATGCCTTTGAGTATTAGTGTTTCTGGATTGTATATCAGAAAATCTGTGTTTCTCGTTGTCGTTTATATATTTCAGTGTTACCTGCATCAGGCATCACGTATCATCGTTCTGTGTAAAACCTCATCATTCATAGATGATTGAATAGTTCATTGTAAAACCACATCATGCATCAAAAACAAAACCACATGTATTTATAGGTATAATCATTATACCGTACCACACCGGTTCAGACAACCGTGTGGTAACTCCATACGTATCAAGTAACCGCATGCATTTATACCAACCGTGTGGCAACTGTGCATTCATGCCAATCGGTAACTTCAGGGCAATGCATACGTACCAAATCAGGTAACCGTATAAAACCAACTGAGTGTACGTACCAATCCATAACAAAACAGTTTGGTAACCACATACACACAACTGCACCCAATATTATTAATTGATACACGTGTATTATTCTCAGAATTAATTCTGAATCGATGCAACACTTCAATTTAATATAAACCACATAGATAAATAAATAAATATTTATCTTAGAACCGTAGACTCGTAGATAGTTTTTACAAGTGTGCACTCCGCACCACCAACCTTGTTATAACATCTCGAGTTCACTATCTCGAATCCAACTGTACTTAAATTAAACTGGTATTTAAACAAAATACCAACAATCCTCCCCCATTTAAGTATAATCCCTGACTCGGAAAATCCAACAATCCATCAAAACCAAACAAGTGCATAAATAAAAATGTCTTATAGATTGAATTTTCATCTTAGTGAATCACACATTCCAAATGCTCGAGAATCGGGGTGTCTAAAAGATTGAACCCTTCAACCCATTTGAACACTTGAAGATAAAACACACACAAGTTCAAAATAGCTCAAAAGCTAAATCGACACTATACAAGCCATGTGTCCATATCCGTTCATGAGTGCATACAAAGCCAAGCCCGAGCTTCTTGAAGCGGCTACACTTCGCACTACATATAGGTGAATCTTTTTAATCGTACACATGCATACGTACTTTGTCAAAAGATTCATTAAGAAGTTAAACTTCAACCTCTGGTCTCTCATGCATGTCCAAACATATATCTTTCGGGATATAATATTATATGTTTCAATCTTAAACAATGGGCCTTCCACATTGAATTTAACTCAAGCCTCGTACTAGAGCGAAATTGGGTATACCACCATCAAAGATTTAAGTAGGCTTAAACATCCCGATAACCAACTTTAGAAAGTCCCTAGCTAAACCACTTCGTCAAGTGGTCTGCTAAACTGTATCAAACTTTTATTACAATCCAAGTCTCTTAACTTAACCTTAGACTTGTCATTTTGCACCTTTAGATATTTACCTCTATGTGCAAAATCACAAATGACTTCCGTATTACCTTTAGACTTACCATTTGCTATGCGCAAATCACAAATGGTTTCCGTCTTCTACAAGAGACATAGTTTCTTTTATTTTCAAGATGAACTTGAAATCCTTCCATAAAATGGAACCTTGTCGAACAAAATCAGCGACAAAGAAATCTATCCATTCCCAAATTGTCTCGAACCACAAAACAATTCACAAGTTCAAAGGCTATTCAAACCTTTTACATCTCAACAAAAAATTAGATTTTCCCTCCAAATCATAATTTTGTTCCCAAGAATTTTCATATATTCTTAAAATCATGATTCTTTTCCGAATCAACTATTTCTTATTTTCCAGGATATACATTAATGATCACAAGTATTTTAGTTGCACAAACTATTATGGTCAAATAACATGTCATCCCTTAATGAGAAATTTCCACATAATTTATCATCACATAATCATGGCACTAGCATCAACACATTTACCATGTACATGATGAACTCAAACCAAAATATCATGGAATCAATTTACCAATTCAAAACATTGCCCTTTTCATAAATCACTATTTATGAATAAAATTGCTCCAAGTATAACTGGCAAACGAATTAGTTCATTTTACCCACCACAATTTCTTGTTTGCTTTAATCCGGTAAAATTTCATGCATGCACAAATTATAAATGATATGTAAACATTTTCATAATTTTTGTGCACATGTATTCCATACATAATAAATCATGATGTACTGTCACTTATAAAAACTAGTACAAATAAACACCATAAACCATGCACTTGACAAATTAATTTAATTACTCATCCTCCATGGAAAATATACAAATGCCAGTCAATATAAGTTGACAAAATCATTTCTTTTTCCCTTAATTTTGATTAATTTCACACATGCAATTTTAGTGAAATTCACTTAACTTATATTAAGCATGCATCACCATATAATCGAATTATATTACTCGTGCATTCTGATCACATTGCATGCAATTTCAATACCAAGAATTAATTCATATCGAGCACCAGCAATATACTAAATTATTTAATTTATATATCATGCAATGCTACCTTAAGTCATCCTTTATTAATAACAAAGTTACTTAATTGATTAGCCTGCCAACCAAAAAAACACAATTTGGTTTACAAAATGCAACATACATATCATACTTGTAAACATATTAATTTTCACATGTATTCAGGTTACAATATGTTATAACCAAAACATGTGACCAACACATTTGTGCTTGATCTTGCAATCCAAGATTGCCAATAACACATATCTCATGCTCTATGTTTGTTTAAACATATTTCGAAAATTAATATCCATTCAAGATATCATCAAATATATTCAATTTGATCAAGAAAATTTCATTTTCTTTCATGCATAAATATCATGCATTATTACATGAAATAAAAAGATTCGACAAGCAGTTTCACAGACCAATTTACTTATAATATTAACTTAATTATAAGTGATCAAGTCTGACAGTTTCCCGGATCAACCCAACCAATTCATTTAATAAAAATGAATTCTCGGCATTTTAATTATGCCTAAATCAATAACCATGATCCGGACTTTTACTAGAGTTTGATCACATCAGTTCAAACACAACTGCTCAAAAAACAACTTTTTCACAAAATCATGCAATTTACAATATGTAAATATCATAATTACTGACCACAAAATGAACCAAGACCATCATTTTCTTTCCTGTGAATTCATAACTCACAAATCATACAATCAATATTGTAATCACTCATCGCAAACATGTATAAGTACATTTGAAATCATATGGGCCAATCACATATCATCAAATTTAATCAATCAATCCACATGCAACTTTGCCATTGAAAATAATTATTTAGTACAAATAATAATCTTCATGCATGTCTATTCATTCAATGCAAGATAAGTAATTCACATATCATTTCAATGAAACTCAATATCTAACCTTTAAACAAATAAACTGCCCAAAAATCAAGTAATTCCTGATTTATTTTATGTTATATTTATTTTGCATGGACAAAGCAATGTACATAAACCACTAATTAATTCAGCAATGTACAAAGCAATGTACATAAACCACCAATTAATTCTGCAATTTAATCAAGCCAACATATATAAAGATTCACATAATTTCAAACTATACACCATGCATTATTTAATTATAATAATATTACTCCATCATGTGAATCATGCATAGATATTTTATCCAATCCTTTTATGTGGAAGATCATCGAATACACTCAACACCGTACTAAATTCATGAATTTCTCATTTAGTCTGTGTCATACAAATTGCTCTAATAAATTCACAAAGAGCAATTCAATTCTTTGATAATTTGTACAAGTATAACATCCTGTAATATAAAATTACATATTAACAAGACATTTTCCTTTCGAAACATTCTTGTTCATGTTATCTTCTCCTACAGAAATTCCGTAAGATTACACATACTATGTATGCATATTTAACATTTTAACATCAAACAGTGTCATACATCGATGGTATGCAGCGATGCATTAACAGTCACATACTCCCATCCCTATTCGACACGAGTATATATTACGACTGTTTTTCACATTAAGTCATGAAAACATAATTTCCTTAAAAACACATTCACATCAAATAAGTAATCATACTTAATCAGCGTAAATCTTTTTTCATGAATAATATATTTATATTTTCATCTTAATTGAATGCTGACATATAAAGCATTTTAATTACCATATCTGATAGCAAACAGATATGCATGCATCAACTATCACAACAACGTGGTAGCAGTGAATTAGATATAACATATACAGATATGTAACTAACCATATGCATGCCATATCTAAGATATAAATGTATGCAATACAGTTAATCAAACCTACCATCCAAGATAACACATTCTAGTGACTCAGATATACCATCCAAGACATAATTCCATATGCAAGGCAAACAATAAAAATTGATACTCCAACCATGACTTATTTATTAAATCACGCACAAGAGATTTAAAACTCTTCCATAAATAAAAATAAAGAACATTCACTTGAACTTATCTTTTCCATCCTTCATCTGATCCGATGGAGTAACCAACTTTCATCGTCAAAATGTATTCTTCTACCAGATACATACCACATACAACCATATATTATTATTACAAAACAATACTCTTGGAATCACTCTACCTCGTATCAATCCAACCCAAATTCATCATACTACAAACATCAATATTAGCTTGTTACAAGTACGATTCCATTATCACAATCAACGAAATATTCTCAAAGATTGTTGGATATAAACAATGGGGACAATAGGGTGATTGAGATAATAGCTGGATAACGATAGAGTCACGTAACACTCTCGCTTTCCTTTGAGAATATTTCAACCCTATCAGTCTGGGTTACACGAAATTTCTCGCAGTATAAAACTATCGCTTCATTCTTGATTCTAGGCTGGAATCAAGAACATGCCTTTGAGTATTAGTGTTTCTGGATTGTATATCAGAAAATCTGTGTTTCTCGTTGTCGTTTATATATTTCAGTGTTACCTGCATCAGGCATCACGTATCATCGTTCTGTGTAAAACCTCATCATTTATAGATGATTGAATAGTTCATTGTAAAACCACATCATGCATCGAAAACAAAACCACATGTATTTATAGGTATAATCATTATACCGTACCACACCGGTTCAGACAACCGTGTGGTAACTCCATACGTATCAAGTAACCGCATGCATTTATACCAACCGTGTGGCAACTGTGCATTCATGCCAATCGGTAACTTCAGGGCAATGCATACGTACCAAATCAGGTAACCGTATAAAACCAACTGAGTGTACGTACCAATCCATAACAAAACAGTTTGGTAACAACATACACACAACTGCACCCAATATTATTAATTGATACACGTGTATTATTCTCAGAATTAATTCTGAATCGATGCAACACTTCAATTTAATATAAACCACATAGATAAATAAATAAATATTTATCTTAGAACCGTAGACTCGTAGATAGTTTTTACAAGTGTGCACTCCGCACCACCAACCTTGTTATAACATCTCGAGTTCACTATTTCGAACAACTATACTTTAATTAAACCGGTATTTAAACAAAATACCAACACTCCCCTCGTTCCAGCAGCCTCTCGTCGGTCTCCCCATGTCCTTTCTTTTCTTATCCTCAGCCAAAGCCTTGGCCCGTTGATGAGCCATCTGTGCTAGCCCGCTAGCTACGTTGCCAATATCTGGAGAAACCACTGCCCAGAAGAAGGCAACACATTATATTGAAGAGAAAGAAAACGTTATGAAGAAAATAAAGTAATTAAATATTATAATATAAATTTAAGTTTAACTCAATATATTTAATATTAAATAATAGTTATTTTGACATTTTATATTATTATTCTCAATATTTATAATTGGTATTTAACGTATTAAAAGCTGATCTAGTATTTTAAAACACGAATTAAAAAACTAAGTACCTCATCTGATTAATTTGATGAAGTGTACACGTTTTTTTCTCCTTTGATACAAATGGTATAATGTGTGCAAACAATGTTACATAATTTTATTAGTATCGTTACATTTCATCATTATGCCAATGAGTGTGTTGATTATAGTCGAATCAAATCTATATAATTGATGAAGGAAAAAATGTTGAAGTAATATTAATTTACATCTTAATTAAAGTGGTAAAATTATATTTTGACACTCCACGTCCTCTCTATTCCCTTCTTTTTTTCTTTTTCTTTTTTTTGAAATGCCTCTCTATTAACCATTCTGAACAATATGGATCTTGGGGTCATTTTGTTTCACCAAATCTCCATTCGAATTCCATATAGAAACTTTTCAAAGCTTAAATATAGCAAAACGGCAATATTTTACGGAAATCTGTATTCTAAAATATTTGTTGAACCTGCTCCTTCAGTAATCTGGAGTACTGATGGAAAACATTTATATATCCAACCTAGCTGTTAAACAAAATGAAAAAAATGACATTTATAATTTAAAGAAACATACGTTGATATTAATTAATATAAATCCTAATTAAATCTGTTTCTTTGCAACCACATCAAGGAAGGCATCAAGATTCATATCTGCAGATCCACCTTCTTCGATGGCATCCTTGACCAAATCCTTCCATTTCCTCACACTTTCCCTCAGCTCTGATCCTTTCTCACCATCATCCATCACCATAGCTACACATCTCACAATCTCATCTCTCATAACTATGCCATCTTCAACAGGTGAAACCCTAACCCCAGTCCTCCAAACATCTTCAATAAGCTTCCCGTTTGTCGTTTGATCAACCCAATGAGGAAAAGCAATAACAGGCACCCCATAAACAATGCTCTCAAATGTCGAGTTCCATCCGCAATGAGACACAAAGCATCCCAGAGAAGGATGAGTTAGAACTTCAAGCTGTGAACACCATGGCACTATCAAACCATTCTGATTCATTTCATCACCAAGACAAATTTTACCTTCTTCCTCAGCTCTAACCACCCACAAAAATGGTCTCCCTGTGTTTAACAACCCGTTCATGATCTCCTCCATTTGCTTCTTTGGCAGAGCCAATAAGCTACCAAATGATGCATAAATAACTGAACCAAGATCCTTTGAATCCAGCCATTCTTTATAATCTATCGTCTTTTCGAATAAATCCCCACCTGAATATCCATCATCAGATGGAATAATCAGGGGTCCTATGGGAATCATGTTGTATGTTTCAATGGCTTTGAGAGCTTCAGGCTCCAGAGCATCAAGTGAGTTCACAAGTACTATTGGCTTCTCATCAAAATCTAGGGTGTCAAATTGTGTTTTGAAAGAAGCAACAATATGGCTGTATAAGTTATCCGATGGAGTTATGATAGAAGGAAGTTCTTTTCTTTTAAACAATATTGGAAGGCCTGGGAATTGAATTGACCAGTTGGGATCATTCATATCCATGTTCTTAACATCACTTTCATATTCATGGAAAAAACAGTAGCAAATGACTAATACCGTGGCTGGTTGAATCCAAAGCATGGCTGACAGAATGTGATGCTCACGCGCCACCGCTGCAGCCCAAGGAACCGCCATGGTGTACACAAAGCACGACACCGGGAAGCCGTCTTCTTTGCTCGATGTTATCACATTTGTAAGAGTAATTGTTGCTTCTCTGATAAACGTTAATAAATAGTCATTTGTTGCTAATTCTTTTACCTTGTATTCATCGCCATAGCCATCTGAAATGGATGCAAAGCTTATGCCTTTTGGAGCATTGATGATTCGGCCAATGGCATATGCAGTAGTGGCGAAAGTGACTTTGATGCCTTTTCTTGCGAGTCTCCGGGCAAACTGTAAGCCTGGATTTATGTGCCCTTGAGCTGGAAAAGCTAGTAAGAGAATATGATTATTCATTGTTTTTTCTCAGTTTGTTTGTAGCTAGCTAGGTTGTGAGAGATATGGTAGATATCTATACTGGGTGATGAATTGATGATCTGATGAAGATAATAAAACTAGTTGTAACATATGGAGTTGACTTATGATCGATCGACAAGCTTATGCCTTTTGGATCTAGTTGATATTTTTTATCTGGCTTTTTGAGTTGACAAACTGAACAACAAATATATAAAAAACAAACTTTGTTTCCTTTTCATGTGATATACTCCATATATTAATTAACAGTGAGAATTTTTTAACTCTACGGGGTGTCCATATAGGCTGAACCATTTGAAATATATAAATATATGTACCCTTAGTTTACAGTTAAAAATTTTAAAATCAAATTCAGTATATTTTCATTGTAAATTTAGGGTGGTTCTATATGCAGGTTCAATTTACTTCTGGAAATTAAATTTAAAGTGACAATAATGTCCCTCTTATATATGTATTATGATTCACAAAAAAATAATTTATGATATGGACAATTATTCAATCATTACATAGACGTGTTTATGCATTCAAGGTTAAGATTTTGGAAATACATTTGTAAAAACTAATGAACGAGTGAATAGTAATTATGTTATTTTCCCACATCCATTGGACCTGCAGAAGTAAACATGAGGACCTGCATATAACAAACACCTTGATAATTCCATGGTTCGTATTTCGGACCTCATTCAGCCTCAGACCAAGACCCGAGAAGGGTCAGGGGGTCGAGTTACGCGGGAGATGGATCAACGGGTCCATCAATCCTAATTCTTATAAGGAATGCGTATATTATAAATGTTCTACAATGAATATACATCCTCCTAAACATGGTAAATATATACATCCATTACCGAAATACACTTCTTCTGTACATGGTAATACAACCGTTATCTCCATAAAAGTTGTATTCCAACCATAATTATATATCTTGGTGATTTACGGATTGTAGACATATAAATACCCAATGGTTTGATACACCTTTGCTATCTCATAACTCATACAATACGCCTTACGCATCATACTAACGTGAGGGTCGGAGTGCTTGCCCTCGGGACACCCGAGGCCTTGTTTTGCAGATCTATTCATGGAGCCGGGTTCATCGTCAAGCGTGGTGTGGCCATACATCAAATTGGCACGCCCAGTGGGATATCACGTGTTATTTGTTGACTTCGTCGAAGTTTGCTTCCGATCCGATCGTAATTCCCCAGTCAACACATCTTCAACATCATGTCTGAAGCCGAAAACCTCAGAAGGAGCGCCCGGACACAGGGCAGAGGTCCGGAAGAAAACCCCGAAGGAGAGCAAGCTCCCCGAGGACGCGGACGCGGCCGACCAAGAGGATTCCGATCACGTTCTACATCAGATCATCCACCAAACTCTACTGTAGGTGCCGGAAACTCCAACGTTCCGAACTCCTCCGGTCCAAATCCTGTCGCGTCCGAAGCACCAATCTTCGGTCAAAATATTTTCACGTCCAGAGCACCAGTTTCCGGCCCAAATCCTGTCGCATCCGGAGCACCAATCTCTGGCCCCAACCCTGCTGCATCTAGAGTACCACCCTCTAGATCAAACCCCGCCATGTATGGAGTACCGAACTCGGGCCCTGGACCATCTAACGCTCGGTCGAATCCGAGAACTTCACTTCATACCAACATGAATTACGGCACGTTCATAAACAATGTAGAAGGTCTCGACCCTGGAAACGGGTTAGGATATAGCAGAGCAGATTCAGTTTTCAACGAAGAAGAGAGGGCACAAAGAGACCGCCAAATCCTTGTAGAAAGGCAAGAGTAAGAGGCAAGAGGGAGACGCCTGAGGGCGTCCTTGAATCAACTTTGAGACATACAGTTCCTTACCCTCCGAGATCTGATCAACCTTGTTCAAACCCTATCTCGGACCCTCCCTCGAGGGAAATTCCTGAAGATGTCCGAGCACTAATGAGGGACTTGCATTCTCAATATCCTGATTTTGTAGCATCCCTACTGAATCCAAACAAGCAGCTTCGCGCCCCGACACATGATGCCCCAAATCGAGTGTCAATTCCAGGAGCTCGGACAACACCGCCCTCCGATCTTGCTCAGCAACAGAGATTCCTGGATGACCTATCTCGGACCCTACCTCCATACAACACTCAAAGGTACCTGTCGCCGCCTCAAGACCCAGCCAACTACCGCAACGACGGCTCATGCTTAAGCACAGATGAGGTGCAGAGAGTGCCCAGCGAAAATATCCAGGAGAAGCTAAGGCGGGAAAAAAGGGAACGGACTCAGAGCAAATGGCAGTCTAGTGCTGATCGACCTTTACTCAAGAGGGAACTTATCCTACCCGAGGGAAATACGAGATCGACCAAGAAATCAGACGCATCCTCGGCCCCCGAGGACAGTCCGCTCGCTCTCTATTCTCACGACACATTGTAAACCTCCCCTTTGATAGTACCAAGAGGGTTCTTGAACACTTGCCTACCTATGACGGTACTAGCGACCCTCAAGAATTCCTATCGGTCTTCATCAAGACCTTCGAGACCCGGAATTTTCATGAGCTGCAGATATGCAAAATTGTCCTCAGTTATCTCCGAGGAAAAGCCCAGACATGGTTTACTCAAACAAAACCCTAGAGCTTGTTTGAATACTGGGACTTTGCCGAATTTCTCCTCATTGCCTTCTTCCACCTCGAAGACTTAGGGTATGTACCTCGCCTTGAAGGAGAAACTGTTGTAGAGCATTACCACAAGTCTATGGATCTAGCTACAGAATGCTACGATCGGTACGAGGTCCTTTTGATCGACATGTACCACATGAATGTAGATGATGACACCCTAAGAATGAAGTTGGCTACGAAGAACCCCACTACAATCCAGCATCTCCAGGCCATAATGGAAAAATACGCCAGCAAGGCAGACACGGTAACTGGCAAGAGGGGGCAAGAGCCCTATCGGAGAATAAAATCAAGGAACCAAAAATGAAGATACCCAAGGTCGAGAAAACAGAAAGCCCCGCCAAACCTACCTTCGAGTCTTACACTCCTCTAGCTAGATCTCGGGCTGAGATTTTATCCATTCACAGGCACCTTCTGAAAGATCCCCCTACCATGAAGGAATCAGCCGAGCGACAGCAGTCCCCGAAATTTTGACAAAATCACCGAGATCGGGGTCATGACACCGAGGAGTGCTATCAGCTTAAGAATGAGATTGAGAACCTGATTCGACGGGGAATCGTACAGCAGATTGCACCTTCGATAGCTGGTGATAACCAGGGTACCCAGAAGAAATATGGGGGGAAACCCTGGAAGAAGAGGAAGGACGGCCCCGAGAACAACGACAACAACAACAACCAAGGGGGCGGAGGCAACAATCCCCAAGAACCTCCCCCGCCACCGCTAAACGGAGCCAACCGAGTCATCAATGGCATTAACGTCTACACCAGAGAAGAAATTTCCCTCACAAAGCTAAAGGACAGTGTGCGGGCCACACCCCACACCGAACCAATCAACCAGAGGCTCCGCCCCGAGGAGACTATCACTTCTCGGACGCGGAAGCCGTGCCGAACCTGGTGCCCCACTCTGACCCTCTCATTATCTCAGCAACAATACAAGATTCCCTGGTAAAGAGAGTCTTTGTGGATGACGGTAGTGGAGTCGAAGTGATGTTCCAAGACTGCTTCCAAAAGCTAGGTTTACCAAGAACGACCTCAAGCCCACGGGCCCGATCTCGCGGTTCACCGGAAACCCTGTCATACCTCTATGGAGCAAAGAATCTAACCGGCCCTCTACTGCACATTCGTGGTGGTTGACACGGTCACACCTATTAACATCATCCTCGACAGACCTTGGATTTGCCAGGTCAAGGCCGTATGGTCCCCTACCACCTGATGCTGAAATTTTTAACACCGCAAGGAGTGGCCTCTATCAGGGGATACCAAGGAGTGGCACGTTCCTGCATGATCACGGCCACCGGTGATGCTAGAAAACTGAGCAACATCTCGACCGTCAATGCCATCCTAGGGGACCTAATACCCGATCCTGCTCTCGAACAACCCCTAGTGTTCCACTTCGAGGATGAGGCATATGCCGAGATGACTGCATTATGGCACAAGCGACGCCATCAAACCTTCCAAGTGGAGGAGCTGGTAATGCCAGTAGGCCCGTGGTGCACCGACAAGCTAGAAGGAGTGCTGGAGTCAAGGACAAAAGGACCATACAAAGTCTCCACAGCCCAATCCGGTGGGTTTTATCTTTTGCAAACTCGTGGAAATTACAAAGGTGCATGTTGATACTTATTAATATCATAAGTCTCATGCTGAAGAATACTTATACGGGCATCTTTCTTATGGATCTCACCCCTCGAGATTCCCTAAGCTCATCTCGGACTCCATTCAAGACTGTCATAGTTTTCTTTAATTCTTGATCAGAATCTTTATTGGCAGCCAGAACCTTGACGTGGGTATCTTCCAAGCCCTTATACTTCTCCCTAAGGACCTCTAGTTGCCTGTTCAAATCAGCTCTCCTGGCCAGACACTCTGCCTGGTGAGAACGAAGGCTATCTCTTTCTTCTTGAATAAGGCCGCAACGGGCCTTGGAATTGTCCAAATCCTCCTCCAGATCCTCACCCCTCTGAAGGGCAGCTTCATATTTAACCTGCAATTCAGCACAGGCGACAACGCAACACTGGTAATACAAGAGGACGAAGGCCAATCAATTTCATGAAAAGATATGGTATTCGAAGTACATAAATGCCAGAATCTGGGGAAAGAGAAGTATCCTAAACGAAGAGTGAAAGCTCTAGGGAGTTACAATTTTGGTTGCCCATCTTGATTCTTCTCCTGATCAGCTACAGGTTTCTCCACCAAGAATGACAACTCAAGATACAGGCCAAGGAATCTCTCCTGAAACTCCTCCAGAGTTAAAGCCTTCTCCAAAGACTCCATACTAGCTATGAAACTGGGATTTAACCCCCCTGCTTGGCAATACCTCATTCGGAACTTCTCTAAGTCCTTTGTAACCTCAGGCCAATTATAGCTGGAAGCCAACAACTCCTTGTCACTGTCATTAAGGACCTCCTGAAGAGACAACCACATACCCGGAAGCTCGGACCTATGGTAGAGTTTGCCGTGCTCTTGCTGCAGAACCTCCATCTCGGGGCAGTTGATGTAGAAGTCCGCTATCAATTGAGAAAACTACTTCTGAAGAGCAGGATCAGCATACCGATCTCTCTCTGCCTCCACAACAGTCATTTTCCTGCTTAGATCTTGGAAGGAATTATCACTTAACCTCTTCTCCTCCTTTAAGGCCCTAACCTCTTCAACCAAGGCCTCGCTCTTAATTCTCTTCTGCGCAGCTTCATCTCGGAGGTGTTTTACCAGCTCAGACGGCTCGCTAACTTTCTTAATCATTTGCGCCCTCAGTTGTTTCACCTCGGCCGACTGCTCCCCTGTCACTTGCTCCACGGCTTGACATCGCCGTACAACTTCTTAACTGAACCATACAGATGCTTCATATGGTTATTCACACAACTCAGAGACTGCAAAGAAAAACAGAGTAGTTAGAGAACTAAACCTTCACTCAAGTTGAAATCTAAGTTGAAAACATACTTGTCTTATCTCAGGACATTCTGGAGCTATCTCGGACCCCGTCTCGGAGACCTCGGAAGAAGAGAGCGCAACGTATTTCTCCAAATGCTCCAAGGGTTCGAGATCAAGCTTAGCCCTCTTAGGAGACCTGCCGGAGACATCGGACGATCCCCCACAGGCTTCCAGCTTCCTCTTCTTTTCTTCTTTGTCCTTCATCTTCCTTCGCTGGATCATTTGAGCCAACATATTTGATGCCTTCTCGAACTTGGAAGTACTCACTACATACAAGACAGATGGCATCAGTAGCAGAAAAAATGATGTAACAAAAACAGAAAGGTTACACATGACAAGAATGGATACCCTCATATAACACAACAGGGGTTACTACAGAAGTTACAGAATCATCATCCTCGGGCCTACCAAACATAGTACACCAATACTCATTAATACTGCTAGTTTGTGGAGAAGAAGAAGCCCGAGCTACCTCCTTTCTCGGATCTCGGACCCGAGTTAGTCTCATCTTCCTCCTCATCTGATGGATCTCGGGCGATAGGCACCATCTCACCCTCTGCTTCAAAGAAAGTCTCAGCCCCTGATCAGGTCTTCCTTAGTCCTCGAACCAACCTCCTAAGATGACGCCGAGCATCAGACATTAATCCAAAAACCTCCTTATTCAGAGGACCCCGAGTTTTAGACATATCTTCTCGGGCAGCCCTCTCTTTGGCAGCCCTACAGGCCCGAAGCGCTTTTGTTGCACCAACGGGATCTTGCTCCTAACACCAAGTGGTCTCATACCATTCGATCTCTACTCTTTTTGGCTAATCAAAGTGAGACAACTTGAGAAAACTGCCATTCTGAAGAGTTCTATCGGGAACCTTGTACATCCACTTATATGTTTCAAGGGGCCATAGCCAACCCATCTGATGGTCTCCCGGCACAAATTTGCCACTACCAAATCTAATCTTCTCTCTCACCAACTCCTCAGCTATATCCAACAATTTGTGCGAAGACTCAACACTATACTTAGCTTCATTCTTGAACTTCTTGATCCAATGGGGCACTTCATACTTTATTCTATCAAAGGTTAACTTTACTCTATCCCACCCCTCACTCTTTGAAGGCAGTGCAAAAGCTCGGCTTATATCGGAATCCCGGACAGCTAAATTTACTGCCTGCTTCACAATGGAAACCTTATATAAGGTCTGTAACAGGTCAAGGCTTGAGTCATAACCTTTGCTAGAACAACAAGTCATCAAGGCCATTATGATAACAATCACATTGACATGCAGCTGTCCCGGATGAACTTTATAGCACTCAAGGAAGTCACTCAACAAGGGGGGAAAGGGAAAAGTCAGCCCATGCTGAAGGACCCTCCTGTAAACGACACCTCGGGTCGGAGTAACCAATTCAAAGGCAGACTTATCTTCCCCAAAATACACAAGATCACTATCGCTGGGGATAGAATACCGACAGCCTTCAACAAATATAGCAGTGTCAGCACGTGCTTTATTCTCCTTCACCGACCTCTTACTGCTACCCTCACCAGACGCAGATGGTATACTTCCCGGCCCATGCGCCACCATGGGGCCCATCCCTTCCATATGATCCCTTCTCGCCACGGCCATTAATCTCTTCTCTTCATCGGAGGCTTTCTTCTTCAACACCACCAGCCTCTTCCCACTCGCTACCTCAGCTCTACGGCGGTCACAGGAGCTATTCTCCTCGGCCTGAGCGCATGTTTACTCTCTCTCATCATGATGGAGGACGAAAATCGTTTCGCTACTACTACTCATGATCACAGAGAGTATGGGGGGAAACACACAAGGCAAAAGGAGAAGCAGACACAGAAAAGTAACGAAGAAAGAAGATAATGCTTACTGATGACTATGGAAGCAGGAATTTGCGGCTTCGGAAAGGAATGAAGTACTGACGCGTTTTCTGAACTCTGAAAGAAGAAATTTTGAATAAGGAAGACAATGGGAATGATTTGGGAGATTTAACCCAAACCCATAAACAATTAATGTGAGTAATTACCTCGATTCTTGTTCCGATGCAAGCAATTGGAGAGACGGGGGACAGACCGCCTCTACCTTCCAATGAATATCGCCATGTATATCTCCCATCTGGATTTTAAAAAGAGATGATCTCAGCCGTCCACATGTTCTGATGGAATACGAAAGAACTTGAAGCTAGATATTCAGAAGGGTCAGCTCGAGGGGATGGTCCTAGAAGGACACCCCGGACTTAGTGCCCCAAGCTGTTCTCCCTCGAGTTATTGGCCTTCCCTTGAGAAGCAAGTCTCTCCTTCAGCATTCGAGATGGAGCCTACCACATTCTGAAGATCTACCTTGGGGCTACTGAGAAGTCCATGGTTCGTATTCTAGACCTCATTCAGCCTCGGACCAAGGCCCGAGAAGGGTCAGGGGCTCGAGTTACGCGAGGGATGGATCCACGGGTCCATCAATCCTAATCATCTATAATCATCTATTAAGCAAGGATATTGCTTTAAGTTTAGGGAGCAGTGAATCTCATATAGACCTGTTCTTGTTTGTTGCTTAGTGCCATCTTAGCTAGTGAGTCAGCCAGCTAATTGGCTTGTCCGAGTGCATGCTTTATAGGTACCTGTATTAGAACCTTGGCAGCATCACATAATTGGAATAGTTTCCAATGTGTTGTAACTGTATTTAGCACCATTGAAATGCCATTGAGATAGTCTGATTCTATATAGAAGCTTTGTTGTCCATAGAATGCTCCAAAGTGGTGACCTTGTATGATAGCTTTCACTTCAGCTTCTAGGGGAGAGGCTGCAGTTGAGAAAAGTGTGGCAGCAGAAATGAGATCACCATGAGAATCCCTGAGTGCTAAACCAATACCACGGTGGGGGTAATAAAAAGAATCATCTACATTGAGTTTCAGCCCCTCTTCGGGTTTGGACAAAGTTACAAGCTTTGCCTGGGTTTAGGTGGAGTTTTTCTGAATGAGATGTGAGCTTGAGTAGCCAGTTGGATGTCTAGTTGCTGATGTATGTTGATAGGATTTGCCATTAGCACCAGGTGTAAAGTACTCTTAACCTCTCTGATGATGTAGGATCTGCATGGTTTGGTATCATAAAAAAGATACCTGTTTTTGGCTTTCCACAGACACCATACTATTATACAACATAAAAGCCTAATGAGTTTCGCTTGAAAGCAAGATAAGGCAGTATATATCATATAATAGGACAATCTGTCATAAATAGACTGGAAATGGATGTCTCTAACTCCAATCACCACCGCTATGGTTTTCCAAATAAATGAGGCCAGAGAGCACTAGTTGAAATAGTGATCAATACTATCTGAGCTATTGTAGAAAGGGAATTTGGATGCAAGTTTAAAACCATAGTGTATAATCACTTCATCAAAAGGTAGCAGAGAGTTAAATAATCTCCAAACAAAGAAGGTGATTTTCTTTGGTACCTTTATCTGTCATAATTTGGTGAGGGTGGAGGAGACATGTCTGTGTTCATGGGGGATCCTATAGGCAGTCTTAAAGGTAAAGGGGCCAGTGGTTGAGGGTTTCCAGATCAGCATGTCTTCTCTATGTTCATGGATGGTGGTTGCTTGTAGGTGGATAGGATTGTAGGGTTTAGAGCACCAGCTAAGGATGGCATGAAGCTGTCCCTGTGGAGAATGAATTCAGCTACAGTTGTTTTCAAGGGTATTGTAGTGAGCTCTGGTAGGAAATGGTCCATTCCCAGAACAATTAACAGTCCAAAAATTGCTAGTACCTCTCCCATGTATAACAACTGTGTTCTGTTCACCAAAAGAAGTTACCTGACATATCCTTTTCCAGGTTTGTGATGTTCTGGATGAGGGAGGTAGTGAGCGTAGGAAAGTGGTCCAAAGTGCAGAGCTTGTTTGATACTTCCATCATAGTTTAAAAGAGCAGGCTTGGACTATGTGGGGAATCGATCTGAAACCATGGCCATTTTGCTGGACAGTGTAGCAAAGTTTTGACCATTTTCTCCACTTCCTATTTTCTTTGATTGGTGTGGATCCCTATATGGCCTGAAGCAAAAGAATTTTCTAGGGTTTCAATCACATGAACAGTGAGGGCCATCACTGTAAAGGTATATTGAGGTTTAGTATATAGCACTGATTGTATAAGCACAATTCCCCCTGTTTATAGCCAATTTTGTTTCTAGAAGCTAAGCTTCTTGCTAATCTGTTCTGTGAGAGGATTAAAATGAGAGTTTCGTAATTTGCCTTCAAAAATTAGAACTCCCAAATATTTGAAGGGAAAACGGCCCTCTTTCATAGCCAGATGTTGTATGATCAGGTTTCTATTAGCAAGGGTAGCATTTTTAATAAAAAAAATCACTCTTGTCATAATTAATTCTTTGACCAGTGACATTTTCAAAAGTAGCTAAGAATGCTTTAAGATTGATCACAGTGCTCTTGTTTACTGATATAAACACAATGGTGTCATCAGCATAAGAGAGGTGAGATACTGGAGCTGTGTTTCTAGGCAGATTAAAATATGACAGCTTTCGAGTACAGAAAATGTAGGCAATACTTCTTGAATAAGACTCAGTAAAGATATTAAACAAAAGGGGTGACAGGGGGTCTCCCTGTTTAATACCTCTACTGGCCTTAAAGAAACCAACTGGCTTCCCATTTATTAGCACTGAGAACCAGGCCTGAGCTAGGTTATTCATAATGCATGTAATTTGTTGATCATGGAAGCCAAATTTATTCAGTATTTTTTTCAAGAATTGCCAGCTAACCCTATCACAAGCCTTCTTTAATTCTAATTTTACAATGAAATTAGGCTCTCTGGCTTTCCTATTTAAATGTCTAACCAATTCCTTGAGATAGAGAATATTATCAGCAATATCTCTACCCTGGCAAGAAGGTTGTCTGGTTATTTAAGATGATATCTGTCATAAGAGGATTAAGTCTGTGCATAATAAATTTTGAACATATCTTATTGATGACATTTGATAAGTTTATAGGCCTACAGTCATCAAAAGATAAGGTGTATCCTTTTTAGGGATAAGAGTTATCGAGGTGGCTGAAAAGCCTCTTGGAATGTTAGCACCACTCAGAAATTCATTGACAGCCTCCATCAAATCAGAAGAAATGATATCACAGGATTTTATGTAGAAAAAAGCTGAGAAACCATCAGGTCCTGGTGGACTATTTTTGTTAAAAGATAGCACCATAGTTCTAAGTTCATGCAGATCAACATTTCTGATTAGAGACTTGTTTTGATGGTATCTGTGAGAGAAAGTGTATCAAAAAGGTGATCAATTTCAGTTTGCTCATTGGTTAGTAAGGATGTATAATACTGTACAGCCTCAGTTTCTATTTCAGAAATATCCTCTAACCATATCCCTGCAGAACTCCTAATTTTGGAAATATGCAGTTTGGATCTTTTCTGTTTTAGTGAGTTGTGAAATAACTTAGAGTTCATGTCACCCTCTTTAATCCATTTTAACTGTGTTTTGGATTTCCAAAAGTGTTTTTGTTCTTTAAGTGCCTTGGTCAAAAGTCCTTTTTTAAGATTCAGTAATATTAGTTCAGAATCACATTGATTATGATCATAACTAATATCTTGTAATCTTAAGGCCTCTTCGGCCATTTCAACATTCCTGTGTACATTACCAAAAACATCCTTATTCAAGATTTTTAGAGATCTTTATAATCGGTGAAGCTTTAGATTTAATCATTCGAGTTTTAGCAATAGGCTTATTCCAATTCGATTGGATAAAATGCTGGAATTGTGTTCTTTCGTACCAGGTATTAATAAATCTGAATGATTTAGGCACTGTTTGAACTTGTGTATCTATTGAATGCAGTAAAGGTTAGTGGTCAGAGTTTAACCTATTTAGAACTAAGACTGAGGAGTTAGGGTAGAGTGAGTTCCAAGAGTGGTTACACAATCCCCTATCAAGTCTCTCCATGGTAGGTCTCAGTCTCCTATTGGTCTAGGTAAACTCATTACCAACTGTGTGAATATGGATCAATGCAATTTTATCAATACATTTCTGAAAATCCCTTCATACTTCCCATTTTGGGAGTAGAGGGACCTTTATAATTAGATATTGTAAGGATTGCATTGAAATCTCCAATATAAAATGTATCAAAAAAGGGCAAGGTTGAGAGATCATTCCACAAAGCCTTTATGTCCTTTCTATTTCTTGCACCATACACAAATACCCCAGTCATATTAATGTTAAGGCTATGGTTTTGTATCTGTGCATACATGAACTGTTCATTGTCTTGTAAAACCTTAACAGTTAAGTTGGGTTTCCAAAAAAAACAGATTTTACCATTTGTAGAAAAAGAGTAATCACTAACATTTAAGATGTTCATATAATGATTTATTTGTGAGTTATCATGCCAGGGTTCAATCAAACTTAATAATTCAATGTGAACATCTGAAATGAGGGTAATAAGTCTATCCAATGCTGTTTCCAGCCCTTGAATGTTCCATACCAAAACTTGTATATTTTTATTTTGTATAATCATTAAAAAACTGATTTTTTAAAGATTTTTGGATGATCTGCTAGAAAAGCCCATTTTGTTGAATTGAGTGAAAAAGGTTTTTAGTTTTACCTTTTGAGCAGAAGCCAATTTTGGGAGCTTTGATCCACTCATTGGTTTGGATGATTGTCCTTCTTCATCAGAATCAGATTCTGATATGTATGTATCCTGATCTTCCTTCTCCTTTTCGAGTGGTGAAAACCTGTTTCTATTTCTATCTTGTTACAATAATAGCAAACTATTAGCTTTAAAAAGAGGGGGAGGGATATCTTTCAAACCTGAAGGTATGAGTGTGTAATCCTTAGCAAAGGATTTTCTTAGATTAGGCTTGTGGGATACTAATGTGTATATGTCCTCGCTGTGAGTATCTGGTTTTGATTTCCTGTAGTTTGGAGGTAGAGTGGTCTTTCTCATGGTAGTCTGGGAATTTGAGGAGGAGGAAGGTTTATCAAATGTTGAGGATGAGGTGCTCATTGTCAAACGCTGAAACAAATGCTCTCTTCTCTCTCCCATTTTCTGCCTAGTTTTCATCAATATTTACACTATTACTGACAGTTATCAGCACATCCTCGGCGTTTTGCACAAGCTCTCACCTCCAGATCCTCTCCCCTATACTCCTCTCTCCCCTCCTACCCCGCAATTCAGCCTAAATCCGATTATAAAGGTAAAATAGCCTGCATCATATCACCGGAGGAGGTCGCCGCCCTCTCAGCTCACTACGGCAATGCGCTGATTGGAAAGTTCGCAAGGATGAAACCATCAATGGAGTTCCTGCAAGAAGAATTCAAATCCATCGGCTTCACCGGCAAGTATCAACTGGGCTCGATCGATCATAGGCACATCTTGATCCGATTTGAAGAACAGGAGGATTACAGAAGATGTTGGATGAAATCGATATGGGCTTTCAAAGGAGCAGTGATGAAAGTCTTCAAGTGGACTCCAAGCTTCTCGCCAGAAACCGAGACCTCAATCATCCCGGTTTGGGTAACAATTCATAAACTTCCTATCTTCTGGTACAACATAGCAATGTTAGAATCAATAGGAAACCAGATTGGCAAGTTTATAAAAATGGATGCTGCCACTGCTACTTTGTCTAGGCCTTCTGCAGTCAAGCTATGCATAGAGATTGATCTCTTAGCCAAATTACACAACTCAGTAACCCTCACCATCAATCTTGAAGGGGAGGTTGCTGATTTCCCCATAGAGTATGAGTATCTCCCACTGTACTGCTGCCATTGTAAAAGACTGGGGCATGAGGTTCAAGAATGTAGAATTTTGCATCCAGAATTAAGGCCCCTTCCCAATAGACAAGAGCCAGTTAGACCCCCCCCCCCATTCAGAATCCAAATTCCTTTCCACACAAGTCCACACCAAAACAAACTGGATCTTCAGGCACCTCCCTCAGGAATAAGGAACACACTCTAAAGAACCAGTCACACTCTACCTATGTTAAAAAGCCTGCCTCCAACCCTGATGCTCCACAGAAGACAACTCTGACAGCAGCTGACAAAGGGAAAAACAAGATGCATGAATCTCCCAAACAGTCTCAGCCACAAAATGCTTTGATCACAGTTCCTGTGGTAGTCATCATCAACATAGAAGATGTTAACTTACAACCTGATTCACTGGATGCCCCATCACCCCTGCAACAATCTGAGATAAAGACACCAATCACTCCTCTAGCTCTGCCAATGATCCAACACCTAATGACCTAGAGATAATCCAGCAATTGGAGTGGTCCTCCCCAAAGAAACACACCACTTTTGCTACAGATGACATTTTGATCCATCCAGGTAAGGATGCTCTCCCTCCAGATCACTGTCTGAATATTGACAAGTTTGCCTTCTATTCTCAACCTAGGCAGGTCTCAAACAGATTCCTTCCCCTACTTAGAGAAGGTGAAGAGCTAAACCTAACCTCCTCAGATGAGGAAGACACAAATGCTGAGACAGAAGAACTGGTTGCATCACAGACTCCAGCAGCTACCTCAACTACAGGCACAACTTCCCATATTTCAAATGTTGAGGATGACATAAATGCTGAGACAGAAGAATTGGATGCAACTCAGGCTCCAGCTACTATCTCAACTGTAGTCCCACCCTCAGATATCCCTACTACAAATACTGAGAATGACAAAGGTAATATCCCAACTTTCTTTACTCAGGTAAACAAAGTCCTTACTAGGACTGCCACCAAGAGTCTTAAACCCCGTAAATAATGATTAATAAGACCTTAAATATTCATTTTATGGTCTGGAATGTCAGAGGAATGGAGACTTCAATTGAGCGAATACAAAAACTTATTAGAGTCCATAAGCTGGAACTAATTTGTTTTATAGAACCTCAACATAAAAATGAAGAATACATTGATTACTGTCATAAATTTCATTTTTCTCACTGCATGTACTCATCATTATGTAAAATCTGGATTATGTGGAATGACATGATAGAAGTAAATCTCAGGCTAGATCATAATCAATTCTTGCTAGTACAGATCAAGAGTCTTAAACTAAACCAGTCAATGGAGACTGCTTTTGTTCATGGCCTGAGATCAAGGAAAGGAAGGAAAGAATTATGGACTGACCTAAAAAAATTAAATCTATCTGATGCTTTATATATAGGGGATTTTAATGCTATGTCTTCAATTTATGAATATAAGGGTCCTTCTTCACCTAAGCTGGGTAGTATACATGATTTCTGTGAATTTATGGATACCATGGCACTGCACACACTAAACACTGTGGGGAATTTCTACACATGGACTAATGGCAGAACTACAGAAAATGGAAAGCATCTCATTACTGAGAGACTGGACAGGGCTCTTTCCTCCCTCCAGTGGAAAGTTAAATTTCCACAATCTACTATCTTAGTCCTAAATAGATTATCTTCTGACAATTGTCCTCTACTCCTTAGCATAGGAAGTGATATCCCCTCAGTCCCAAGACCATTTAGATTTTTAAACACATGGTTTAAAAGAGACAGTTTCATGGATTTTATTAAATCTCATTGAAGCTCTAGAGGGTAGAGGCATGCTTAAACTCTTTATCAAGCTAAATTCTCTCAAGGCTCACTTGAAAAGGTGGAATAGAGAGAATTTTGGCAACATAAGTGATAATGTGTTAAAGGCAGAAGAACAGCTAAGACTCCAGGAAATAAATTTTGATTTAAATAGTTCAACTGATGAGCTAGTTAAATTAAATAAAGCAAAAGCCCTTTTAGTCAGATCACTAAAAGAGGAAAACCATTTCTGGAAAAATAAAGCTAAGGTAAAATGGCTTACTGAAGGTGATGAAAATACAAATTTTTTCCATCAATCAGTGAAGGAAAGAAGATGTAAACTTCAAATCACCAAAATAAAAAGTTCCTCGGGGATTTGGCTTGATGACATATCTGATATAAAATCTGAAGCAATTCAATTTTTTCAGAATCTGTTATCTGATGAGCCCCATCCAGAGCATGAACTCTTTGCATCACATTTTCTTTCAAAAATCCCTAATTTGGTGACAGAGGAAGATAATGAAATGCTAACTAAGCCAGTTACCTTAGAGGAATTAAAGCAAATTGTTAAAGGCCTTAACAAACTGAGCAGTCCAGGACCAGATGGTTACACTGCCCAGTTCTATATTAAGGCCTGGGATATTATTTGCTTAGACTTACTTGAGGCATCAAATGATTTTATGTCTAAATCACTTATACACAGAGGCATTTCCAGTACTTGGATCACTTTGATTCCAAAGAAAGAAACTCCTACAACCTTTAGTGATTATAGGCCTATCAGTCTTTCCAATGTATCAAACAAAATTTTCTCTAAAATTTTAATGGAAAGACTGAAAATTCTGATGCCAAAATTGATTTCCCCACAGCAATCTGCATTCCTTCAAAATAGAGACATAGCTGATAATGTCATCTATTTAAAGGAAATGTTCAGATTTCTGGACAAAAAAATCAGAGACCCTAATTGCATTCTGAAATTAGATTTGATAAGGCTTTTGATAGGGTTAGCTGGTCTTTTTTGAACAAAATCCTCCAAAAATTTGGTTTTAATGGCAAATTTATTGAATGCATACTTAAAAACCTCTCTGATGCCTGGTTCTCTGTACTTGTAAATGGTGCCCCTGTAGGATTTTTCAAAGCCACTAGAGGTATAAAACAGGGAGACCCCCTATCCCCATTCCTTTTTAATTTATTTTCAGAAGCATTCACCAGAAGCCTTGTTTTTGTTTTTGAATATGGAAACCTAGCCTACTACAGCCTACCTCCCCAAGCCATAAACATTTCACACCTCTCCTATGCTGATGACACAATGATTTTTCTGAAAGCATCTAGACTCAACCTAGTCAAGATCAAAGCTTTTCTAGTCAAATTTGAAGAAACCACTGGCCAAAAAATTAACTTTGAAAAGAGTGAGGTCTTTCTGGGGAAACATGCTACAGAGAACAAACAGAGACAGGTTTTGAGTATTTTAGGCATTAAAAAAGGTAGTTTGCCATTTAAATATTTGGGGGTACAAATCTTTTCTGGTAGAACTCTGAACATCCATTTTCAGAATATTCTTGAAATAATAGATAGAAGAGTTATGAACTGGAAAAACATTTGGTTGTCTGCTGGTGGTAAAATTGACTCTAATCAAATCATGTTTACAGTCTTTACCTCAGCACATTTGAGCAGTCATGGAGCCAACTAAGCAAATAATAAAAAAGATTGAGAGGAAATTCTCAATATTTTTTTGGGGCTCCACTGATAAAGGTCCAAAAAAAACATGGAAGAAATGGGATGCCTTGTGTTATCCCATTTTACAAAAAGTACTAGGATTCATGTTTCTTTCATCCACTCTTACAACATACTCATGTAAATTGTGGTGGAAGTATCAAATGGGAAGTGCTCCTTGGACACAGTTCCTTGCTTCTCTGCCTGATACACATAAAAAATCCCAAAACTGGAAAGGGATCTGCAAGGTCAATTTATTTGCAGAATCAAATTCAAGGGTTATAATTGGTACTGGTAGCTTTAACTTTTGGAAATCAAACTGGACTGATTTTGGTCCATTAATTGATTACTATCAACCAGTTTCTGATCTGATACTAAAGGCAACTGTTGCAGATTTTATTCAAAATAAATCCTCTCTGCTACCTCTTCTGCAACACCACCTTCCCCCTGATATTCTCCAGTTTCTCCAGTCCTGCTCCACATCCCCACATAGAGAGGACCTCCTCATCTGGAAGCCTCACATTTTGGGCTCCTTTTCCATTAAATCAGCATATCTGAAATTGAGACCCTCTCTCCCTATTAGGCCTGCTCTGAATGCCATGCTACCCTTTGATGATGTTCTGACACACTTTGGTTTTCAAACTGCTTCAAAGTGCTATTTTTGTAACAACCAAGATTCTTTGCATCATTTCTACTCCCAGTGCTCTATTTCTCTAGATTTGTGGGAATATATGCACAATCTATGCTTTTCAAAATTCTTTTGCACTAACAATCTTTGGGACAGACTTGCTACATGTTGGGCTTTTTCAGGATTATCAGCCATTCATACAAGAATCAACTGTATTGCTCCTTCCCTGGTTTGCTGGCTGCTATGGAAAGCAAGAAACAAGAAACTCTTTGAAGAATGCCCTCCCTCTTTGGTTCAGCTAAAAAAGGAACTTAAACAGGAACTTTACTGGGCTCTACTCAGGCATCCTATGCCTCTTAGAACTCAAGTGGACTCTGAGCTGACCTCTGCTGGTAACATTCCAACTCCCTATATTCCTCCAAAGCCAAATTTCACAGTGGTAGTTTGGAACAGAAACTTTCTTGGAGTGAAGGTAAATGTTGATGCATCCTGGCAAAATGGTCTAGCTGGCATTGGCATTATAATTAGAACCAATTCTGGAAAACTCATCACAGCAAGGTCTCACTTCACTGAAGCCTCTGACCCTCTACTAGCTGAAATGATGGCCATCCAGGCTGGTGCTGAAGCTACTTATGGTCTTTACTCAGAAATTACTGTGGAATCTGACTACCTTCAAGTAGTTCAGATGATCCTTATTCCATCAAAGAGGCAATGGAGACTCATACCTCTGATAGACTCCATCTCCACTCAGTCACCTTCTCTCAAATTTTGCCATACTCTCAGAGAAGGGAACCAGCCTGCTGACTCTCTGGCAAAATAGGCTCTGCTGCACAGACTGAGCTGCTCTTTCAATGGATCTGATATTCCCTCAGTTACAAAGGGTCTACTGCTGCTGGATGCCTCAGTCTGTCCTATAATTAGAACAACAATTATGGCTGCTCCAGACTGAGCCTTATCCATCCAGTGCTGCTGATTCTATGTCTTTCTAGGTTAGCTAATGTATACTACACTTGACTCTTGGGGAGTTGGGGACTGCCTAGTGTTTTGCTTAGCAATTCACTTATAAGTAACCAATTTTTCATGAGGTTTTGGCAAGTGTACTGAGGTATCTGTCCTCTCCTAGAACTTAGCTTTAGGATTAGTAGTTTATAGATAGCTAGCACTCTTCATTTTGACCTTGATTTTTGCACCACTTCTGTGGTTTTTTGGCTTAGGGAGCCTAATATAATCCCCTCCATCTTTGATGGTTTAACACAAAAAAAAAAGAAAAGATGAGGTGCTAGAGACTTGGATTATAGGTACAGGGGAGGGTAAGGAGGTGGGAGTCATATATGTGGAAAGTGAGACTATTTGTGTGTGAGGTTTGGTGGGGTGATTTTTTGGTGATTTTGGCTGTAAGGTAGGTGTTGTAGTGTTATTGAGAGTAGCAAGGTTGTTTATTGCATTGGGTAGCAGTGATGATGTTAGCCATATGCCTGTGTCTGATGGTAGTTTTGACTTCTAAAATGTTCTTCTTTTTCTTTGTTATGCTTTTCTTTACTCTGTAAAGCTTCTTGTTTCCAAATGAAAGGGTTTCATTTGGCAGTGACTGGGGTGTAGTGGCCTGGGTTGGTAAGACTGTAAATCTAACTCCACAAACAACTTGATAGCTGATGGTCTGGTTATCAATTGTGTAGCAGCATCTACTTTTATAAAAGTACCAATTGTATTTCCTAACTGCTCCAAGACTGAGACATTGTAGTAGTAAACAGGAGGGTTGTAGAGGGTTGCCTAAACCGGTACTATGGATGATTCAGTGTGTACTGAGAACTCAGGTGTCCATCTTAGCACTCTCATCGGGTATCCTTCAATTTCCCAGTTGGATTTCATCCAACACCGCTGGAAATCTTCCTTTAGTGCGAATCTGATGAGAACATGGAGGTGGTCGATGGCCCCCAATTGATAACTTCGGGCGAAGTCGGCTGCCTTGAAAGCGGATTCAATTGCAAGCACAGAAGGCCTCCCTTTGCTGAATTTCCCGATTAGTGTGTTGCGATAGGGGTGACTGGGGATCTCGATTTGCTCCGGTGTGAAAATGCAGGACAATTCCCCTTTATATTCTGTAATAGCTTTGATCTCCGGATTTGAGGGGATTACGACTGAAAGGGGGTGGATTTTTGATTTTAGGGCTGAGAGGAAGGATTTCTCTGGCCACTGACGGACGGAGGCTCCGCCATAGCGGCGGAACGGTCAGATCAGAGTTATCTAATAGTGTCAGATGTTGTGATAACGGCTATAAAAAGGTCGGAAAAATTTGGGGATCGCAATTATGTTAGAGAGAAGGAGGAGGAATGTTTTAGAGAGAGAAAGTCGCGTGATGATGGTATTATTTCATATGCACTTGCCATCTTAACTATGAAATTAGCCACTGCATTTAGTTTCTCTAAAAATGTGTGAAAATGTTAGGTCTAACTCATTTTGATGAGATCAAATAACTCTGATTATTATCCTTTCACAATATCTTGAATTCTTTCATTAGTGTGGAGCCTGAAATTTTGTTTAAGGGGTCCAAAACTGTAGGTATAAACTACTTAAATCATAATATTTAAAATATTTTATTCTTGAAAATTCAATTTTTTATAATAAAAAGTTTTGAGTTAATTATAATAACTAAAATAGTGATCTTAAATAAAATGAAGAATTTAAATATTTAAATATTACATATACATATATTACATCTAATATATAACATATAAATTATAGTTAAAGTTTTAATTATTGAAAATGTAATTATGAAAAAACCACCTTGATTTCGATCAACTAACAAAAGTTTCTCTCTCTAACTCCTATGTTATTACTTTTCTCTAGATTTCAGAGCACACTATTCCCGTAAAAGTCCACAACCCCCTCTTTTATTACCGTTCTGACCGACTACCACTGTAAACGGCTACAATAATGGCCATATGACGGTGGCGCCCATGGCGGCACCACCGCCGAACCGCGGCGGATCCACCCAATATAAATCCTTCGCCCAAGCCGTTTCTAATCGCCCTTATCCCCTTTCCCCAACTCTTCCGTCCGGTGCAGAGATCTCCCACGTCACTCAATTTAGAGGTGAGATAGTGTGCATTGTCACCAGATCTGAGGCCGAAACCCTCGCCAATCACTACAACAACGCTCTTATTGGCGGGTTTGCTCGAGGAAAACCAACCATGGAGAAGCTACACGAATCTTTCAAATCAGCTGTATTCAAAAATTTCCAGATTGGGTCGATTGATTTTCGCCACATCCACATCAGATTTGAAGAGCTAGATGATTACCAAAGATGCTGGATCAAGGGATACTAGAATTTTTATGGCTCTCAGATGTATGTTTTGAAGTGGATTGTTGATTTCTCTCCTGATGCTGAATCATCAATAGTGCCAATGTGGATTACTATTCCAAAGGTACCTTTTTTCTTCCTCAATTGTGCAATGCTTAAAACAATAGGTAACCAAATAGGCACCTACATAAAGATGGACGCTGCTACTTCAGCACTGACCAGGCCTTCTGCCATTAAGATCTGTGTGGAGATAGACCTTAGGAAGAAACTGCAAACCTTCATTAGACTAGGTATATATAAGGATGACATTGCTAGATATCCTATTGAATATGAGGAGGTCCCAAGATACTTCTCCCATTCCAGCATGTTAGGACATGATGATCCTAATTGTATGTCACTCCACCCTGAACTGAGGCAGTTGGTTAAACCTAGAAGATTAGAAGCTGGCAAGGAAAAGGTCACTGTTACTAATGAGCTACCAATTGATCATGATGCTGCCCCTGCTCCTAATTATATAGTGCACATTGACTCTGCAGAAGTCTCACAATCTGATATGGATAAGGACAACCAACCAGGCCCCTCTAGTCTAACCCCTTCAACCAAAGATAGAGAGGTTGTTGTGCCATGGATCACTCAGAAGAGGCCTCACAAATCTAAACAGAAGACCCCCACCACCACTGTTCCCTCCCACTCAGCTCCTTCAAATACCCCTGTACTATCCCCCCCCCCCCCCGTACTATAGCCATCACAATTCCCTCTCCCCATACTCTAACCACCCCTTCACCTCCAAGGATTGATAAAAAAAACCAATCCACTAAATCAATGATGTTGATCTCCTCAACATAGTCACAGAGTGTCATGATAACAACATAGCTCAAGCCAAAGATGATATCAGTATTGGCACAGGTAAGCACACTATCTCTGATGAATTTAATTTTTCTCCTAATCAAGTTTCTTTCTCTCATGGCAGCAACAAGAACAGGTTCCTCCCTCTTACACTTGAGAATGAGGAGCGTGACTCAGAAAATAAAATGGTTTCAGAATCCTCACAAGATGATAATCTCATAGAGGACACCCCCATACTTACTGCCCTACTCAGACCACAACTAAACATAACCATCCCCAACCCCCCCTCGACTCAGATGACCCTTGATTCTACACAACCTGATTCTTCTCCATCCCTCCCAGATAAATAAAAACTATCCAACTTCTTCACTCAAATGAACAAAAAATTCACCCCAAAAAACAGCCTAAAATTCCCTCACCCAATGTTGTTTTTACTAGATCAAAAAGTTCCAAATCCACCCCCAAATGATTAACATAACCAAAAAGATTAGGTCACTTATCTGGAATGTGAGAGGTATGAGAACCTCTATGATCAGATTAGCTGATTTTGTTAGAACCCACAAAATTGAACTCTTGTGCCTTTTTGAACCATGGCACAAGAACAATAAATGTGAGAAATTTATGAAAAAAATTCATTTGAAAACCATATCACTGCATTGAGTGGAAAGATATGGCTCATGTGGTGTTAACCTATCCTAGTAACTCTTATTCAAGACCACCTTCAGTTTCTTGCAGTATATATTTTTAGCAAGACTCTAAACTCCTCAATGGAGGGTATTTTTATTTATGCACTTAGATCAGTACCAGGTAAAGCTGAACTATGGGCAGCATTGGCCAGTAGGAACTTGGATGACTCCTTCCTGATTGGAGATTTTAACACAATAAAATCTCCATCAGAAGTCAAAGGACCAGCTCATCCAAAACCTAAAACAATGGCTGATTTCAACTGATAAGTCCATGGTTCGCATCCTAGGATCTCGTTCAGTCTCGGACCAGGGCCCAGAAGGGTCATGGGCTCGAATTATGCAGGAGATGGATCCACGGGTCCATCGGCCCAAATCCTTATAAGGAATGCGTATATTCTCAATATTCTATGAGGAATACACCTCCTTTAAACATGGTAACACAACTGTTATCTCCATAAGAGTTGTATTTATACCATAATTACATACCTTACCAATCTACGAATCGTAGATCTATAAATACTAAAGGTTTAGTAGACCTCTCTATCTATTATCTTACATACACTACGCCTTACGCTTATAAGCTTCCCTAACCTGTCACAGACTTAAGCATCAGAGTGTCTACCCCTGGGCCACCCGGGGATTTGTCTTATAGATCAGTTCGTGAGCTTAGTTAGTGATCAAGTGCGGGGTCCAGACATCCATGAATTTGGCACGCCCGGTGGGAGCCGCGTGTTAATCTTGATCTGAAACAGTATGTTTCAAAAAGTTTTCTATTTCGTGAATACAGCTTCAATCAGAGCCTCGCTGGATATTTTCTCAAAGGTGAATCACATCCCAAAACATTTTCACTGACTCTGGAGTTTGGTACTGTGCTGAGACCACCGCCACAAGGATCAATGATACTGTTCGATGCAGGCATGGAGCAAGGACGCGCTGGCACTTGGGTGATAGCTACGTCCGAAGAAGGAGCATTCTTACTAGCCGAAGCAAGGAACATTGCTGGTGTGCATTGATAAGTCAGTGGTTCGTATTCGGGCCTCATTCATACTCGGATCAGGGCCCGAGAAGGGTCGTGGGCTTGAGATTACACGGAGGGTGGATCCACTGGTACATCAATCCTAATCCTTATAAGGAATGCGTATATTATGAATGTTCTACAAGGAATATACATCCTCCTACACATGGTAATACAACCATGACCGAAATACACTTCCTCTATACATGGTAATACAACTACTATTCCCATAAGAGTTGTATTCCTACCATAAACACATATCTTGGTGATCTACGGATTGTAGCCGTATAAATACTGAAGGTTTGGTAAACCTCTCTATCTATTATCTTACATACAATACGCCTTACGCCTCATACTAACTTGAGAGTCGGAGTGTCTACCCTCGGGACACCCGAGGCTTTGTTTTGCAGATCAGTTCATGAGCTGGGTTCGTGATCAAGTGCGGGTCGTAGACATCCATCAATTTGGCACGCCCAGTGGGACTCGCTTGTCATTCTTAATCTATACGACCTTCAAACTCATGACTGATCCGGCTAAAAACCTTCGTGGGAGTACACAAATCCGTATAATCGAAGAATGTGCAGTACTCAGAATGGATAGCTAACCCAGTAATGGTCAAGAAGCCAGATGGGAAGTGGAGAATGTGCATTGACTTCACCAACCTGAACGATTGTTGTCCTAAAGATAGCTATCCTTTACCCTCGATCGACCGATTAGTTGAAGCGATCGTTGGATACCAAGTAATAGCCTTTTTTGATGCCTTTAAGGGATATCATCAGATCCTTATGGCAGAGAATGATAAGGAGAAATCTCTTTTATAACGGACAGAGGACCTTTCTACTACAAGATGATGCCTTTCGGATTGAAGAATGCCGGAGCCACTTACCAGCGACTGATAGAAAAATTATTCAAATTCCTTATAGGACGCAAACTCGAGATTTATGTAGATGACATGGTAGTGAAGAGCCGCAGCTATAACGCCTTCTTTGAAGATTTAAAGGAAACCTTCGACACATTACGGGCATCCAACCTAAAGTTGAACCCTGCTAAATGTACTATTGGTGTTGGAGTAGGCAAATTCCTAGGATATATGGTGTCCAATCGGGGAATTGAGGTAAACTCCGAGAAGATAAAGGCTTTGCAAAATATGCAACCTCCGAAGACCGCAAAGATGTACAGAAGCTGACAGGATCCCTTGCAGCCCTTAGCCGATTCCTCTCCAAAGGAGCGGAAAAGCACCCGCCCTTCTTCAACATCCTTAAGAAGGAAAACCAATTTGAGTGGTCACATGAATGCGGGGAAGCCTTCCAAGCAATTAAAGATCACCTCCGACAGCTTCCGACACTGTCGAAACCTGACAAAGGGGAGACTCTCTACTTATATATATATATATATATATGTATATATATATATGTAGGGGAGGGATCAAGACACTCCCTTATTTACACTCCATTTCCACTCCAAATCCCAGCCTTTGATTCCATCTAATCTGGGCCATTGATTTACTATTTTCTTCATTACTTAAAATAGAAAATCCTTCTAATTAACTTTTGGTCCCTTGTAATCAAAATAAAATCCCTTTAAATGCTATTTTGACCATCTCCACCCGTGGTTTATTCAATCACAGAGACGAGGAAGTTGCTAAGATAACCTCCTATACCGAATATATGCCAAGGTTAAGAGCAATGCATGTACTTTTCAAATCATTAGGCACCTGATCATAGAAAAACTCTTGCAAACCAACCATGGCAAACGATTCAGATATTCCAATCACCACATACTGTGGGATTAACCATACAAAACTCAAAGGGACTGTTACTTTTGGTTTATCAATGAGACTGTATTCTGGAGAAGTTGCAAGGCGTTTCATTTCAACCAAAGCTGAAATGACCATGGCAAGAACTAATAAAAACATTCGTTTTCCAACTCGCTGAAGCTTTGTTATACCAGAATGTTTTCTAGTTAACGCTCTAGCGATAATGAGAAAGACAACAACTAAGATTGGAATTATAGCTTAGAGTGAAGCAGCGTATTTGGAATTATAGTTTGTTTCATGTGTAAATTAATTAAAGAGAATATGATCTTACTCTATCTACAACAAACTTGTATTGAAACAATTGAATATCGAACCAAGAATTAAAGTTCCAAATCAAAAACAAAAACTATAAACTATCATTTTTGTTTTCCTTTGTATATATACGCATTATATACATACAAACCTGTCTAATACCGTGCCAATGAACGGCGACGCCCTTCTTCAGCAAGCTATTCCTGAGATCAACGATAACCGTATCACCCTGCTACGCAAAGATGATGGGCCCGGGATTCTGGCCGTTAACGGTGATAACCAGCTTTTTGTAGCAGTCCGCTGACCGGAACTCGTACTTGACATCCCATTTATGATGCCATACGGTGTTTTCCGCAGTTCCACGCCCACGGGAACTATGAGACAAACCAAACAGGCAAAGCCGACCAAGATTTTAGAAGCAGAGAGCATCATTTATTTTGCTTAATTTTTAACTTGAAATCTTTATAGCTAGTACTGGAAGTTTTGGTATGAGAGATTCTTGAGATGAATATATATATATGGAATTTAGAGTACATGTATGTATATGTATAAATAGGAAGGGTTGAGAGTTGACTGGTCGATGAGGTCAAGAATAAAAAAGCTTACAGGGATTTAATTTTTATTACAAGGGACCAAAAGCTAATTAGAAGGATTTTCTATTTTAAGTAATGAAAAAATAGTAAATCAATGGCCCAGATTAGATGGAATTAAAGGCTGAGATTTGGAGTGAAAATAGAGTGTAAATAAGGGAGTGTCTTGATCCCTCCCCATATATATAAATATGTATATATATATATCTGCATCTAAGCTAGCCATTAGTGCTGTGTTGGTCAAGGAAAAGGAAGGATCACAACACCCAATATATTATGTAAGCCGAGCTCTACAGGGGCCCGAGACCAGATATACATCTCTCGAGCGCTTAATATTGGCCCTTGTGCATGCCTTTCGACGGTTGCGGCCATACTTCCAAGCACATACAATAGTCCTCTTAACCAACTACCCAGTTAGGCAAATCCTCCAGTAACCGGATGCCTCAGGACGAATGATGAACTGGGCCATCGAGTTAGGGGAACATGACATACAGTATAAGCCTCGGACAGCCATCAAGGGCCAAGCCTTATCTGATTTCATAATGGAATCTGTTGAACCAGTGGAGATAAACCGACAAGAAAAAGTTCCCGACAGAGGAAAATGGCGATTATATGTAGATAGATCCTCCAACTCGGGAGGAATTGGTGTTGGAGTCTTACTCACCAGCCCCGAAGGAAAAGACCATCCTTACGTACTCCATTTTGATTTTTGAGTTACTAATAATGAAGCGGAATATGAAGCCCTCATCACAGGGTTAAAGTTGGCAAAGGACCTCGATGTTAGGGACCTCGAGATCTTTAGTGACTCACAGATCATGGTGCAGCAGGTCAAAAGCGAATACGAGACCCGAGAGTATAGTCTCAAAAATACCTCGAGATAGTTAAGCCTCTCCTAAATCAGTTCTGACATTATGAGCTGAATGATCATATTCCCCGAGAAGGTAACCATAAAGCTGATGCACTGAGCAAACTTGCCTCCTCGGACTTAAACATTAGATCTTCTCAAAACTTGCTAATGGAAACCCTGGCGAAAAGAAGTTATGAAGAAAGCAGCATCATGGCTGTTGACATCTCAGACACATGGATGAACCCCTATATTGAATACCTTCAAACAGGAACCCTCCCCGAGGACAAGCATTTGGCGCGGAAGGTTCGAGTTAAAGCTCCTAAATATGTTATTCATGATGGTACCCTATATAAGAAGGGATATCTCCAGCCTCTACTCATATGTGTTGGGCCTTCCGACGCTGAACACCTAGTACAAGAAGCACATGAAGGAGTTTGTGGTAGTCACCAAGGTCCACGCACTGTTACCCGAAAACTCCTACAAATGGGTTATTTCTGGCCTACGATGTTAGAAGACTCCAAGAGATATATTGATTCTTGTCACCAGTGTCAGAGATTTGCCAAGATGATCCATGTGCCTCAAGAAAATATGATCACCATCCAAGAATCCTGGCCATTCGTCCGATGGGGTATAGATCTTGTCGGACCTTTTCCTACAGCCCCTGGTAATTTCAAATACCTTATTGTGGCCATTGACTACTTCTCGAAGTGGGTGGAAGCTGAAGCCTTAACCAACATAACTGGCAAAACAGTTATCAACTTTTGTTGGAAGAACATTGTGTGTCGCTATGGCATCCCGAGATACATAGTGACCGATAATGGAGCGTAATTTTCCAACAACCCCTTCAAGAAATGGTGTGAGGATTACGGCATACATCAGAAGCTCACTTCAGTATATCATCCAGAAGCTAATGGCCAAGTAGAGGTTACGAATCGAACCCTGGTAAATGGCATCAAGAAGCGCCTAGAATGAGCTAAAGGAAACTGGATCAAAGAACTACCGAGCGTGATCTGGACCTATAGGACTACACCAGCTACTGCAACCGGAGAAACTCCATACATCTTAGTCTACGGGTCCCAGGCGGTCATCCCCATGGAAATTGGAGTCCCCTCTGCCCGTACCTCTCAACCAGATGCTGATGATGGCACTGCCAATGAAAAAAACATCTGTCTCGACCTTGACCTTCTGGAAGAGAAACGAGCCAATGCTATTATCCATGAGGCCAAGGTGAAGGAAAGAGTTAAGCGCTACCATGACACAAGGGTTCGCTTAGCTACATTCGTCAAAGGAGACCTTGTAATGAGGTTAAATGAGAAAATTAAGAAAGAAGTGGACGGGAAGCTAGCCCCGAACTGGGAAGGTCCATATCGAGTCCTGGAATCCAATCCAGGGGGAAGTTACCTCTTGGAAACCATGAAGGGCGAACCCATACCACAAAGATGGAATGTGATTAACTTATGAAAGTATCACAGAAGATAAAACTCGAGGAAGAGCCTCACAAAGGTTCGAGAATATCAAACTTGTCCGAGAGTCTCACAAAGGTCCGAGACAATTCTACTCTAGCACAAACGGGTACTCAAACTTAAACCCACTATTTATTTTACTTATATTCCTAAAGTTATAAACTTAGATCGAAGTCGTGTTATTTTTACACCTATCTTTTAAAGAGCAATCTTAAATTCCTTTTATAAAAAAAGGGATTGTTATCATAAAATATGACGTTGATTGCTATTCTTTACAATATGCTTTACAAAGTGTATGATTGGTCAACTTATATAAAATAAGTTATTTGAATCTAAAATTCAAAATACCAATCGTTTTGAATAAAATAGATAGGTTCGAGATAAAAAGTACTTCATAAAAAGTGCTTGATTGAGGTCTATAGACAAAAAGGGCAGACATGCTCGAAAATCAATCATCTCAAAATGAAGAGGAAAAACCTCAAAAACAGAAGTTAAAATTCATATCAAAGGTGTTATTACATCAGAATATGATACTTCTAATTATCAAAGGGATACACAGAGGAAGAAACCTTGAAATTTGATACAAAGGTCATGAAGAAGATGTTATTACATCAGAATATGATACTTCTAAATATGCCCAATAGGGTCTTCTAGAACTTCACCAGAAGTGGCACTTGAGAGATGGGCTATTATCACCTTTTCTGCATGCTGTAACATAAAAGGCCTTGTCAGAAAAGGACCGAGGAGGAAATCAGCAAGAATTTCAACATCAATATGTCCGTAGAGTGTTCATCATGGACAACTGCGAATACCTTATCCCCGAGTACCTCAGCTTTGTCAATAGGGCAGGAGCTCCTTTCTAGTAAATCATGAGACCGAGGTTCATGTGCAAAGGAGTAAATACAAGTCCTAAAGCATACGAGGAGATGCCAATGAGCCAGCTGAAGCTAACTTGCCTTACAACCTAAAGGAATGGAGAATCTCTCACCGAGAAAGGACAAGTCAGGATATCTCGCTACAATGAGCTTTAATAAGTCTCCTGATGTCGTTATCTTCTCGGAGGGACCCAATGCATCTAAGAACTTAGCCCCAGGAACCCAGTCACTAGCAGTCAAGGTAGAAAGCTCATTAGCAGCATCCAGATGAGAGAAGATAGACGTCATAACCTCTATCTCCTCGTCAGATTGACACAACCCTACGATTTTATCCAAAGTCTTGTGCTGCTCGGAGTCGTGGACTAAGTCTCCATACTTCTCCCGGTGATCCTTAAACTCGGGACTACAATCAATAAAGGCGCCCCAAAGCTTAAGAAGCCATTTCAGCTCTTCTGATTTTTCATCCGAAGCCAAGGTCTGCGTCAGCTCATCCACGGTGTCCTGATACACCTTCAGCTTCTTTTTCTCAGACTCTCTTGCCAGCAGTAAGGCCTTATTCTCAGCCTCGAGTTGCTTCACCCTATTCTCCAAGTGACTCAAATCCAATGGAGCAGGGACTGATGGAGGAGGCATCACTGACTCAGTCGTTAAAGAGTTGATAATAGTTTTCATCTCCTCCTTATCAGCCTTGAGAACCCGGCACCTGGAATGTAATTCCTCCACAGATTTATACAGGTGCTTGATCTCACCTTTGGTCTGACGTCCCAGCTTGGATATATTTACCATCAGCTGTAAAATAGAAGATATATAAAGACCTGATAGGTGATACCTAAAAGTTCACATAATATGACAAGGAGAATCACTACCTTAGAGGCAAACAGATACTTCTTGAAAGACTTCTGAGAAGCCTGACCATCCTCTTCCTCAGGGCAAATCAGATAGTACTTCAACTTCTTCAGAGGACCATCCTCAGGAATCACCAGCTCAAGGTCAGATTCATTGTCATCTGAGGACTCCCCAACCTCCGGTTCCACCTCCTTGGAATTCTCTGCCTCCTCCTCCACGACCTCGAGGACTGCTTTGCCCTTCTTGATTTTTTTCTTTGGAGGAGATGCTACATATAGAAGAAGAAATATTAAGATACAATATGGAAGATAGTATTACTACGGTATGTAAATCAAAACACTACCTGAAGAGGATCGACTTGCGGAAGATTCACCCTTGTTCCGGGGTGACTGCCTCGACACTCGCCTCCTAGCCTTCTTCTTCCCTTCCTGGATTTTATCAGGGAGGGCCCAATTCCGGTAAGGTTTCAGGAAGCTGGAAGTGGACTTCGACCGAGGAACGTCTAGCTGGTACGAGTAAGTAATGAAGGGCCACTACCAGACAGAGCCATGCGCGCCCAACACAAAATCCCCTCTTTGAAGGGTAATACCCTCATTCAAGAGCTCCACTATGACACCCTTTAAGTGTTCGGGAATGGTGAAGACCCTATCGCAAACTATAATATCCTTCGGCTTAGGATGTAAATCAGGGACTTCATACTTGCTTCGGTCAAAAGTTAAGCGGTCAGCCTCCCACTCGCCACTATTGTCAGGAAACACGATGGGTTTCCTCTTCCTTGGAGTGAGAGTAATGTACTCGTATTTATCGAAAGAGAATAACTTGTACAAGCTCCTGAATAACTCCGAGCACACCAGGATATCACAGCCATAATCAGCACCACCACGTTGGAGTGAACTTGGCTCAGATGTAGCTGATGATGCTGCAGGAACTCATGAAACAAATGGGGAAAAGGAAAGCTTATCCCCTGCTGCAAAAACCTCCCATAAATTACCCCCCGAGTGGGGCTCACCAGGTTTTCAATTGGGATCTCCCCATCCTCGAGCTTCAAGCCAGCATCGAGGGGATACGACAGCCTGCATGACCGTAAATAACGCAGCGTCTTTTCATCAACCACCTTGGTGACGCTATCTCACTACTACAATTTTGCAGCATTTAAGGCGGTTGGTCCTTCACGTTTCAAGGCAGAAAACAAATGCCTTCTCTGGTATTGCCTTAAAACCTGAAAAAGCTTTAAGGAGGTTCCTCTTCCGCCTTAAAAGTTTCATGATTTAAGGCGTTTCTTCTGCCTTAGATGCCTGGGCTTTCCACCTTTAACGAGTGTTGCGACATCGCAACAGCAAATAATATGAAACCCTAACTCACTTAGTTGCGAAATCGCCGACTTCAACGCAGAGTTGAAATTATGTGTCAGTCTGACTGGTTACGACAGTTCTTGGCGAATCGCTAAACAAAAACTAGCGAGCTCGCTAGATTTTAGACAGGGTTTATGGTCTACGGTTTAGGGCGTAGCTTGAGTAGTTGCGAGTGCAACAAGCAATCGCAAGGAAATGACTAGCGACACCGCTAGTTATCCTAAAACCCTAAATCGCTACTAAATATTGCATGAATTTAGAATTTAAACGATGGAACTGGTGGCCTCGGTTGAGCCTCGCTTGAATCTGTCCTAGCGAGTTCGCTACACAATCTCTTATTATTTAGTAGCGAGTTCGTCAGTTCTCTCTCATGCATGATTGGACGACGTCGTATTATCTGAGATTATGCGATTGTAGTAGTTCATTGGCGAGGTCGCTAACTTTCTCGGCAGGTCTGACGAGCAGACCTGCGAGAATGCTGGGTCGGAGACTAGAGAGGTAGTGGCTAAGGAGCGACAGAGTTGCGATAACGCTAGTATACTGTGACTGAGCTTGGTTTATGTAGATTGGTGGCGATTTCGCATCTAAATTTCGCCAAGTCTGACAACTGATGTTGCGATAACGTGAGGCACAATATTGGTGAGACAGTGGTTAACCTAGCGAGCCAGTTGGCGAAAGAGCCATATAAGCTTGACTGCTGTCGATGGCGCATGTAACTCGCAACAATGTTTTGGTGCTTAACGAGAAAGGTAACGAGCTCGCAAGGAAAAAAGCCTAATACATTAATTTTTGATTGTTTGTAAATTTCCCACACAAATAGTATAAATGGCATATCTGAACCTTTCAATTGCATGATATATGTAGTCCACTAAATGGCAAACACAAAGAACTCATAAATTATAATCCTTTGTATGTATAACAAATGTAGTAATACGAGTTAAGTTTTACATGCATCCTTACGTGGTACATGTGGTCTAGATATGAATCGAACTCTAACGATGACCAAGTGCTTTGCAAATCTATCTCTCCCCAACTCTAGCTCTTTTTTAGTGTATGCCGATTGATTTTCCTCGAGTATCTACGAATGAGATACGTTTATTAATACAAACTAAGGTAATTTGTAGGTAATAAATAGAAACTTTCATATTGTAAGAGTACTCACGCGATGTAGTTCCAAATTGTCACTTGTAAGGGTCTCAATGCACTCGTAGGCATACAACATCATGTAGTATCCACACTCCCAGTTGGACAATTTCTTGCGGTGCTGAAATAGAAGTAGTTTTAAATATGGTATATAAATCTATGTAGGTGCAAATACGTAACAAAGGAGTCGACATTTTAACCTGAATTTGAATAAGTTCAGAGTTAAGGAGTGTGTCGTCATTGACGGCATGCATAGCAACCTCTAATAGATCGGCGAATTTTGTAGATGGAGCGAAATGTAGTGGATCAATCCAATAGACACGCTTAAATGATGGAATCATTGCAACAAAACTCCAATGACCACTATATATTAAACAACATGCACCTCAGACTATAAGATAGATTATGTGCAATTGAAACTAATATCTACTAATCAAACAATTAGTAAATACATACCCCTCTAGGTATGGCCAAATGAAAATGGTTTTGCTCTTGTCGCTTAGAAACTTTGTAAGGTAAGCAAGCCTCACATGATTACCTTGTTGGGCTTGTTGCAAGCAAGTCGGGTGCAAAAAACCGATGAATGTCTTGGTCACGCTCAAAGAGACGTATTGCATGAACCTACAACAATCTTAGAGCATAAAGTATCGGAAGAAGTATATAAATACAAACACAATCATGTAACACATAAATACCACTAGGTTAAACAATAACACTTACATTTGATGTAGGATTAGTATAGTATCGGGAAGGGTTTGTTTGTGCCAAAATAGGGCAAAATCTTCCCAAGGAACAACCACTTCCTTTGCCTCGCCAAAAACCTTGGAATTGGCTACAAAATAGTACACAGATTCACGGCTATGATGACCTAGCATGTCAAATAGTGTGCGAACAAAACCCGGGAGAGCTTTCATGAAACCCAAACACTCATTAGAGAGAGGAATTTTAGGGATTGGGAAATTAAGCTCCGCAGTCTCTGTTGGTTGCTTTGTGTTGTTAAGGATGCATGTTGAATTAGCATCTACAACCAACCACGCGGGCCATACGAAAAAAAATCCCAAACCTTGACCAACTGTTGTGCATTCATCATCCTCAGTCACCGGCAACAAGGCATCTTCTACAAACACCTCAACTATGGATACCCTTACGAACCCCTTAGGGACTTTTGATTTGTGATGCAAAGTCATATGATGATAGGAATTCCCATTAGCAACGTGTATTGGTTGAGAATTATTGCCTCTAACAACGTACAACTTGCAAGAATGAGAAATCTACATTGAAGGGAAAAAATTAGTTTGTTATAATAGTATTTTCAAAAAGAAGTAGATGATTAAGTGTAATTAATTTCAATCTAAGGCTTAAACAAGGGTAATAACCTAACCTTTGTGGTTGGTTTGGGAAGTTGTATATCAACTTGCGGAAGTTGTATATCAACTTGAGGTTTGATAGGAGCCAATATTGGTGTGCATATGTCGATGTGGTCTAATGGAGGATTTGGTTGGTCAACCTCAGTTTGGGGCGGGGATGGATGGGAGCCTCTAGATGATGGTCCATTAACTTGATTTGTTAGACACAAATCATCGGGAATAGGATAATTCACAAAAGCACAAACATTAGCTAAGATGGCTTTCAAATTCTTGACCTCTTGCTCGGATTTTTTAGCTTGGGTTAAGGCTACTTGGAGTTTAGAGGGTTTTGGATTTTTGCTACTACGTTTGATCCCAAAAACTTTAATTTGGGTCGCATATCCACCTATCCCCTTTGCTCTTCCAGGATGTTCTTCCTTGCCTAATGCTCTACGCAAGACATCATGTTTTCCCACCGGGATGAATAAACCCTGTTCCACTTCAAGCCCTACCTCATCCTACTCACAATAATAATGAAACAAATTGGTTGTCGTATTTTAAATACATTGTGACGTTCTATTTTAATTTTAGTAACATTAATGATTTTGACAAGTATGTAAACTTATATAACACATACCACTCGACCGGAAATTCTCTTTGCCTCGTCGCTTGAGAATTTTCCGTCGGCCTTAATTCTACCAAGCACGAATAACTGTTCTCGAGTATTTTGTGTTGGGTCTTCGGCCACGACTTGGTTTTTTGCCTCTTCTAGGGGGGTGCCACCATCTACTAGTTCCTTAACCTCTTTATCGTATTTGTTTTTTGATGTCTTCTTCCCCACACCCAAATATCCACACCGTCCACCGGTGTAAGGCATATTATTATTAGCAGCTGCTTTACGCTTATCATCACCCACACCCTTTAAGAATTTTATTGGTTATTATGGAGACACTAATTTAGGGAACAATTAAAGGTGTATAGGAAAAAATTTAAATTAAGCAAATTGAATGTTAGTACTAACCTTTAAATCATTTTCTAGCAATCGTGCCTTGAATTTCTCCCAAGTGAGTGGCACAATGTGATTGTAACGATCCTTAGGATGTTGACCAAACCTTATGCCCTTTGGGTTTATGTACTCCTTGGCAAGAGTATATTTATGCTCGCGATGCGACTTTGAGGCAATTTGTAATGCCTTCTTCTTCACTTGATCATAGGATTTGGCTTCGATCACAAAAGGTCGCTAACATCGATATACTATAAATGGTAAGTCCTATTGATAAGGTATTACTAAATGGAAGAAAAATTAAAAAGTGAACTTCACCTTGCATTCCTTCCACACACCACCCCTTTTGATAGCGGGGTCTAGAAGCCTCCAATCCGTAGTGTCTAGCGGCACATGTGTCCTACCTATTTTTCCACACCAACTAGACCATCTCTGGGCATCATCGTAGGGCGCAATACCTACACCGATGTCATTAAATTTTACATGTGTTATAATTTTATTGTCGATTCTTGTCTCTATCTCGCGACAATGGGTCCTCATTTATTCTTCTTTTGAAGCGCGACTAAGCTTCCTTGTTTTACGTTGTCGCGAATCGCAAACAACATTTTCTCCACCACTAGATGAGTTCGAAGAAGTCGACTTTGTTGGTTCACTCATTGTCCTTTCCCGTATAGAGACCAATTTGTTAGTGGAAATGACAAAACATATATATAGTCCACATTCCCCAATTAATGAATGCCTACAAACATGCCTAAGCATATGCATTAACATAAAAGTAAGTATAATTTAGGTTTCCTAGACACAAGTACCTAAAACCAATAAAATGTAACAATTTTAATGGACATAGTGGTGATTAATTAATAAAGAATCATACCTTTAACACTCCAATGAATACATTAACCCTAATGACCCTTACAAGTCACAAAATAAATGTCAACCACAAAATACTCATACCTTAGCAATTCACAAATTGGTAGATGTAGAATTGATTGTAGTCTTGATTAGGGGTCTACCTTGTTTGTCCTTCTCCTACCCATACAAACGGTACTACTAAATTCCAAAAAAACAACTACAAAATCATAATGGCTAGCATATGGGTATAGAAACAAATAGTTGCTAAGTAATTGCCAATCTTACCAAATTCCTCTTGTAATGTGTGTGTACTTACACTATGGATTGACCCACTTGAGATGTAGTTGAATTCATGGAAAGGTTTGTGTAGATTTGATGGAAGATTGATGTGAAAAGAGTAGAGAATATGTGAAAAGTTAGAGATTTGCAAGAAAAGATTTGAGCATAGCTAAGTGATAAGATGCCAAAATTGTGGCCCTCGGCCTGAGAAAAAGGCTGGTGTCGACCTGAGAGAGCATTCTTGCGAACTCGCTAGTCGTTCGCAACGGGTTACGGGCTACATGCGATCCCGCCAGTCATTAAGCTAATGCCTTGATTACACTAACGATGGTACCTAGCGAGCTCGCAATTAAATCTATTAACTTACGAATTCGCAAGTTTGTAAGTATGATGTAATTTATCTTAAATTACTTCTAATTTGAATGTTAACGCACTTGTTCGTTACCAAGAATTTGATAACCATTTTGACTTTGTAGTAATATTGAACTTGAAGTTATGAAATTAATTAGTTTCATTAATTAGAATTACATGCGGTAAGGTGTTTACCTATGACCAATGCATGCAGTAATCAGTGTTGTATTAGCAAGTGCGTGTATGACAGTCGTAATATGCATATCATACTCTATAGTCATGTTGATCGTATATACAAATGAAGTTAATAAAATGTTTGCCGAGTACGAGCTGGTTGAGACAACATTAAATGATACATAATGAATTGAGACACTGATGTGTAATTAGGTTGATGCAGTTGATAATCAATGTGAATAGATTATGGTATTGAATCAGATATTTTAACAATGATATCGTTCAACCTCAAGAACGTTGGTGTTGGTAAATACTGCGTGAACTACATGTGGCGTCACGTATATGTAATGTAAAAGAAGATAATACAACTATTGATCTAATCAATGTGTATATATAGTAACGAATGGTTATTACAAGTGAATTAACAAATGCTTCAAATACGTGTGAACTTCGACCACTGTCATATTAACTTGGCTATTAAACAACATGTGTGACGCAGCATGAAATAATTTATCAATCAAACATGTTGTTCCATATGGGGCATCGATATACATGGCCGACCTTTTACTTCATTAAAAGAAATAATGAAGTAACTGATAAATGTTCATGTTCCTCAATTTTATATCCTAGCTTGAAATAACTAAATATATATGATTAGATAAAGACATTTAAAGTTGAGATTGATTGCTTGCGAGTTCGTAACCCGTCACGCTAGATAGTAAAACCCTAAACCCATGATACCCACAACCCACAAAAAATGAATCTCATCTGGCGAGTCCGTTGCGATATCGCCAGTATATGTAAAACACAAAAAAAAATTGGGTTTGGGGCTAAGGAACCAGGGGTCTGACAGTGGTAGTATAGTAGTATGTATAGTATAGATTGTATAGCAGATCAAATGTAGTGTTTCATGCTCAGTTTGCGCGGGTCAGCGACTTATCGATCCATTGAGAATTGTTGGCAGTTATATACTGAACAATAAGTCTATGAGTGGCCGATGTGGGAAAAATGTTGGCGAGTCACTAGCGATGTCGCTTGTGTGTAACTTGTTTTTGTTTGGCAACTGACGAACTCGCAAGATGTAAATAGTGTTAGCGAGTTAGGTGGCGAATTCGCTAGTGGTCAAAGTATATAAAAAAAATTAGGGATCAGAAAATTAATTTTCCCCCAAATTACAATCCAAACGACGCGGCTGCGATTTCGTACCCATACATCTCCGACAACATGCCTCCCAAAACCAGAGGTTTAAGCCGTGGAGGTGCCGGAACGAGCAGTGGCCGAGGAGGTGCCGGAACGAGCAGTGGCCGAGGAGGTGCCGGAACGAGCAGTGGCCGAGGAGGTGCCGGAACGAGCAGTGGCCGAGGAGGTGCCGGAACGAGCAGTGGCCGAGGAGGTGCCGGAACGAGCAGTGGCCGAGGAGGTGGCGGTGCTGGAACCAAAAGGCGTCGAGTTGAGTCTGAGGCGGAGGCGGTACAGGCTCCACCGACAGCAAGACCTGAAGGAGAGGTCGGAAAACAGCCCGGAGGAGAGTCTGCCGGCGGTGATGCTTCTCGGGTTGAAGATGAAACCCATGAATTCTTCAACCACCATGCAAGGGCTAGGTATGAACGCTTGAAGTCTAGGCTTGTGATTAATAATAATGTTTTTGATATTACAAAAGTGCCTGAGCTTCAACTTGATTATGTCCTAGACCACTTTAGGGCCCAACATTTAGATGAACTGTTACAGCTTCCCGATCCCATTTACTATGAAGAATTTTTGCAATTTTATGCAAATCTAGGATTAGAGGATGGAGTTGATGATATAACAACCATTGTTAGATGGGTTAAGTTTAAGGTTGACAAGTTTATGATAAATAGTGTTCTGAAATGCCCTTATAAGAGCCGTACTGACTTGAGACCAACCAAACCCGATGGTCCCTACGAGGTTTATTATGAGCAGCGATTCCCATCGGTCAGCCCTAAGCAGCCCTTGAATATGGTCGATATGGGGAACAAGTGGTTTAAGAGGGCCTCAAAGAGTGCAGGTCAAGCGAGGTTTTATCCCATCCATAGGCTCACCGAGGAGCAACTGTTAGTTTTTGAACTAATCTGTGGGAATGTGCTACCGAGTCTTGGGCACGCATGTGAGCCATCGGTTGCTTCTCTGACAGTCTTTTATTTCATCCTAGAACAGATTAAGATAAATCCGGGCTTCACAATCCTCAGCCACATGCTAAAGATGGCGAGGCACAAGAGAGCAGCTATTCCATATGGAGGTTTAGTGACTGCGCTTATTAGGAAAGCTGGTATCTTCCCTAGAGGCCGATTACCAATGCAAATCGTGCACTACGACAAGGATTGGCTGAGGAACAAGCGGCTGGAGTTGAAGGCTGATGGGAAGTATGCGTTGAAAAAGGAAGCAGAAGCAGCGGCTAGGCGAGCAAGGGGTAAATCTGCTATTTCTGGTACAATGAATCTAACAATATTTCTAAATTTTTACGTATGTTGTAGATTTACAGTAATGTGTATGTTGATATTTCCCTTCAAACTCTATATTTGGAAGATGCTGTTTTTGATGCTCGTGGCCAATTAGTCTTAAGCTTGGACAGTTGGTGAATGAGATCCAACTGGCGCAGAAGCAGTCAAAGGAAAACAACGACAAACTAAATGCTTTACTTGAAAGTGGAGATTGAGAGTGCGACCTCAGTGAAACTGAGGAAATGCCAGACTTCAGACCCAAATCCAAGAATTCTACAAGCGCGCCAGGGCCAAGCATGGAGAAGCGTCATCCAAATGACGCGGAGAAGTTGGATGCTAAGATTGCTGATGGAGTAGTTGAAGATGATGATGAAGACACTGGTGGGGAATAGTCTGAGGGCGAGGATGAACATGAGAAAGCTGTGATGGAGAGAAAAGAGAAACTCATGGCAGAGCAGCCGTTGTTGGATGTGGAAACGACACATGCAGTCGAATCAGGCACTAGCCATGTGAATGAAGATGAAGGCGACAAGTGCGCTGACCCGGCACAACCACAGAACGATGCAACAGACATGATGAGTAGCGATGAACTTCATGATGTGTTAGTGAATGGTTTGTGAAGTACTAGTTATTAAGTAGTCTTTGAACAATGTTGTCTTCTTGTTTGTTGGATTTGGCACTTGGTGTAATTTTTCTGGTTTGTTGAATTAGGCACATGCTGTTTGTTCTTTGTTGAATTTGACTCTTGTGTGGAATTTTTATTGATTAAGAAGCTAGACATTTCATTTCAGTGTGAATTATCAGTACATAACAATCCAAACTAATTTTTTTTGTATGCAGTATAGATACTTGCGAGTTCGCTTGCTATCCTCTTCACTGCTTGCGAGCTCGTCAGGTGTCGTACTAGTTCAACAGAACCTATCACGCATATACCTAGCGAGATCGCTAGCCACCAAGCGAAAATGCTTGCTAAGTCGCTTGTAATTTTCATAAAAAGCGATGGTGTGGCGAATTCGTAAGTTTTCGTACAACTTCAACAGAAGCTATTTAGCGTATTTGTAGCATTGTCGCCACCTACTAAGAGACATGGCTTGCTCTATCGCTAGTATATTTGCTTAATAAGCGACGATGTGGCGAGCTAGTTACCAGTGGGTTTGTGAATAGCGATTTCGCCAGTTGAAATTATCAGTCAACAGAGTTTCATAAGGTTAATGGCTTGCGTATTCGCTAGGTCCTAGCTAAGTATGTGGCGAGTTCGTAACATATTCCCACAAAAGCACACAAAAATGAACATCAAAACGACATCGTGTGAGACTTAGCCTTATGGCCTGGCGATGTCGCAAATAGCAAGTCAACAATCTAGCGACGTCGCCACTTTCATTGCTATATATAAAAAAATTGTCGGATCAAATTAATTTCATATGCGATCCCCAAATTCAAACTGCTAAAACCCTCGACTGAACTTGTTCAACCAACCTAGATGAAACCCATGGCCAGATCAAAGCAACCAGCGCCCAATCCGAGTGGGGTCAGCCGGAGAGAGGTGGCATCATCATCTGCCGGCCAAGCCACGGCTTCTTCTTCCACTGCCTACGACAAGTCGAAATTTGTAAGTTTACTGGCTTCAGATGCTTATTTTGATCTTATGAAACATGCTCAATTGCTAGAGTGCTATGTGTTGGATTTTGATCAAATTAAGGACCTAGGTTTAACTAGGGTGCTAGAAACTTTTAAAGAACATGAGTTGCATGAACTTCTTGGTGTGAACTATCCCGCTCATAAGGATGAAACTTGTCAGTTCTATACCAATTTTCATCAACTTATTGAGGAGTGGAAGGAAACAGGGTGGTGGTTTACTAGGGTAAATAATAAGGATATGGAAATAGGTGAGGAGTTTTTAACAAGGCTTTAGGTGTGTCTTATGCTGTCGAGGAGGATTACAGTAACCCTCCCCTAGATGGATTTTATATACGAGAGAAGTGGCCCGAAACTGATGGATTTGATGAAGCCTACTTAAAAATGTTAGGGGTGAAATATTTTGGTAAGGCGGAGGGAGATGAATTAGGTAAGCCTCGAGGATACAAGCTTGATAAGTTGACTTGCCACCAACGGATATTATATGAGATGATAGCCAGGTCAATTGTGCCGAAAGGCGGCTGGATAACGGAGCTTAACTATACCACTATTAGTATATTCTACTGTGTCATGGAGGAGTTTAGGTTGAACCCGGGCTATGTGATGTTTGAGCATATGCGACAAAGTATTGTAGAGAATAACCGTCCAGTGACAAAGCTGCCTTATGGTAACTTCATAACAATGTATATCACATCCAACTTCCCCAAGATGAAATTGCCTGCGAAGGTGGAAGATTGTGTGTTTTACACTCTTTCCTACTTTGAGAGGAAAGGCAAATGGGAGTTGGTGGATGGTGAGTGGAATGAGGTGCATGAAAGAGGCAAAGGTACGTACCGCTTGGACCTAGACAGTCGCAAGGTCCAAAAACAAGTAGAAGGTATACTCTATTACCTCACAATCTTCATAGTTTATTTTGTTAGTGCTATATTGTCTAATATCATATTATGTGTGAACTACTGAAACAGAAGTACCAGCCGAGGCATATTATAAAGGCCTACAGGACACAGTCGACTTGATGAGGCAGCAAATGGAGAGCATTAATCAAGAAAACTGGTTAACTGCAAAGGTTATCCGTGGAATTGAAAGGGCTCAGGCGAGGAAGAAGGCCAAGGAGAATCCAAAACCACCGCAATCTCCACCAACTGAGGAGTAGATTATTTTCTAAAACTCTTGTTGTTTCATGTTAAGTACCATGTTTTGTTGTTGCGAATGAATTGTAAACATGTGACTTTATCATTTAAAATTCTAATTTCAGCACAGTTGATGTCATTTTAGCACATCTGATGGAATTTTTTGAGCATTTTAATTTGTCATTTTCAAACAAAAATCGAGTAATCATGTGTGTTGTATAGCAAAATTTACTGACAAATTAGTGCTACACACTTGTGAACTCGCTAGCTTTCAAATTATGTATTAGCAAATTCGCTACAAGCTAGATCAGGGAGGCAGAGCCTTACAAACAAAAAATGAACCTGTTTTTGCGAGTTCGCTAGACCGACGCTAACTCTGACGAGTTCGTTAGTGATTTTGCTAAAAAATTACTAACTAGCGATGAAAGTAGCGATATCGTTAGCTATCAATGTTGTTACCTAAACCCGTTTTAGTTCATAAATTCTTATGGACATGTAACGAGTTCAAAAAATGTAAAAAATCGAGACAGTCACAACATAAAAAATTGTTGTAAAGTTTTTTACACAAATAACGTGCATGAAGACTTAATCTTCTTCTTTTTCTTCTTCTTCTTCTTCTTCTTCTTCTTCTTCTTCTTCTTCTTCGTAACTTAACTTGTTCTTCTTCTTCTTCTTCTTATTCTTTTGCTTCCTCTTTTTTTTTGTCTTACTATTCTTCTTTGGTTGCTTTCTCTTCCTACCTGTAGTCTTTCCTGCAGGGTTAATCCACATTCCCTCCTCGTGATCCATTCGACAAATAATCCGAGCAACTATGTCATCATCTTCTTCCAATGTCTCGTAAATCGGTGATAGGATGGTTTGACTAGAAATGGTGCAATCATCGTCAAACAAACCATCACCATAAACAAAGGTTTTCTTTCCATCTACCACGACCTCCCATCGCATGTCTACCGGATCTTTAACATAAAACACTTGATGGGCTTGTGCTGCCATTATGAAAGGATCTTCACTTGAGCCTAGGATTTTTCTATTCACTAGGATCATCCCTAACTCCTCCAGACGCTTACCTTCTGCTTGATCAACCCACTGGCATTTGAACAGTGCAATTCTGACATGAACAAAATCCATTTCCCAGATATCAGTGATTGTACCAAAAAAAGCCTTATTCCCATGCAAACCACCCTCTCCAGGTACTGATACACCACTATTTTGAGTTGCTGATCAATCATCGCTCCACTTTGTACCAAATGTGTAACCATTTATGTCATACCCACTAAACGATGTAACTGTGCCGAGTGGTCTCTTAGCCAACCATTTGACGACCTTTGAATGGTCATCCCCATTCTGCACATGAATTTTCAACCAGCTAGTGAAATCTTGACAGTGTAATTCAAAAACCTGGGGCCCTGACAAACTAGAATGCGCTGCCCTAATCTCTGCTAGGTGAACATCAACATAAGGACTCACAGCAGAATGGTTGCGTAGGATATAAAGATGGGCTTTAGATATCTCATCTGAGGAAGGGCTGAACTTTGACCTATGTCGTAGTCCAACGCCATCAACTCTCCCATCATGTCTAGCAATTGGAATCCCTATTGTTGGAACATCCTATAAGAAGTTGGTGCAGAATTCGATCACCTCTTCAGCCACGTATCTCTGTATAATACTTGCATCTTGACGATATCGATTCTTAACAAAATGCTTGAAAATACTCATGTACCTCTCAAATGGATACATCCATCTTAGATAGACGGGACCACAAGATGGACTATCACATTAATCATTATGTCAAAAAATGAGGGGGGAAATACATCTCAAGCCTACACAACACTTCTACCACCATAGTTTGCAGTTCATCCAACTTACGCCGACTTACCTTCTTTCGACATATCTGTTTAAAAAAAAAATTAGCGACCAACTGCCTTCCGAACGTGGGTAGGCAAGCATCCACGGAGCGCGATGACATTCAAATCCTACATCAGATTGTGACAGTCGTGCGATTTCATTCCAACCAATTTCAAGTCAACAGTTGATACACAACTACTAATGTTTGAACCATAATTAGAAGGAACTTTCACTGACTTTAGAGTTGCACAAAAACTTTCCTTCTCTTCAGATGATAATGAATAAAAAGCAGGTGGTAGGTAAGTTTTACCAACTTCTTCTTGCACCGGTGCAAGGGCTGTCCTTATGCCAAGATTCACTAAATCCTTTCTTGTTTTCAATCCATCTTTACTTTTCCCAGGAGTATTCAACAACGTCCCAACCAAAGCCTCACATACATTTTTCTCTATATGCATCACATCCAGACAATGTCGTACATCCAAATGCTCCCAGTAACGAAGTTTGAAGAATATAGAACATTTTTTCCAAATGGAAGGTTGTTTGCTTTTCTTATGGCCCTTGCCTAAAACATATTCCATTCCAGACACCTTGCCAAAAATTTCTGAACCGGACAGTGGGATGGGGGCTACACGGTTTTCTTCCTCACCATTAAACCACTTCTTAGCACGCCTCCACGGATGACTAGCAGGCAAAAAACGTCGATGACCCAAATAAACAGGTTTCCCTCCATACTTTAATTGACAATGGCTTGCATTACTCTCACATAACGGGCATGCAAAATGACCTTTCACTGTTCACCCTCCGAGATTTCCTAGCGCGGGAAAATCATTAATGCTCCACATCAACATCGCTTTAAGTTTGAACTCAGCATCCCCACGACTACCATCGGGAATCACCATACCTAACTCAAATAAGGATGAAAACTCTTCAACAAGAGGTGCTAGATAAACATCAATGTCGTTTCCAGGTTGCTTAGGCCCTGAGATCATAGTGTTTAAAAACACATATTTTCGCTTCATCATCAACCAAGAAGGGAGATTATAAATAACAAGCATAACATGACATGAACTGTGGGTACTAGACATGTTACCAAAAGGATTCATGCCATCTGTGGATAGTCCGAGTCTCACATGTCTAGGTCCATTAGCAAATTCAGGGTACCTAGCATCCATCTTCTTCCACTGATCACCATCTGAAGCGTGAGAAATAATATCATCTCCCTCTCGTACTCGATCGGCATGCCATGTTAATAGTTTCGCATCACTTGCATTTGCAAACAGGCGCGCCAATCGTGGTCTAAGGGGCATGTACCACATTACCTTGGCGGGACTTTGCTTTGTCGATGTTGTCACTGTTTCCCCACATACCTCAACTCTATCTTCCTTTTTTTTCCACCTCGACTCACCGCACACCTTGCAATTATCCCTCATAGATCATCTCTCTCTCTATACAACATACAATCATTCGGGCAAGCATGAATCTTTGTAAACTCCATTCCCATGGGGCATAAGATTTTCCTAGCAGCATAAACCCGATCAGGACACAAGTTGTCCTGAGGAAGCAACTCTCTAACTAACTCCAACAACTCAGTCATTCCTTTATCTGAAATCTCATGCCTAGCCTTAAGGTTCATCAACAACAATGTTGCTCCCAACCTTGAATGGCTTGAGCCAACATATAACTTTGTCGCTTTATCGGCATACATAGCCTCTAACATACTTTTCTTCCCCGCAAATTCCATAACAACATCGTCGCACATATCAGACAACTGTTCATTATACTTCAGCCTTTCCTCCTCGTTTCCCTCATCCACCTCGATGTTCTCACTCCCATAATTGCCCTCACCATGCCATACCCATTCTGTGTACGATTTGTCAAATCCTCTACATATTAAATGTTCACGCACAACAAGAATATCTTCGTATATAGCGTTATTCCTACAATCCCTAAATGGACATCTAACCCCACCTACACTCCTCAGCTTAGAATGTCGCAACCCAACTCCTAAGAATTCTTCAACCAAATCCAGATATTCCTTCGACAACCGAGCATTCTTATTAATAATGGTTTCACGATCCATAATGCACGACACGGTACAAACTCTAATCAACTTAGAAATAGTTGAACAAAACAAGTTACCCACAGCGTTATAACACTCCCAACCTACAATTAACATCCAAATATCACAACATCATCGCCACAAAAGAAAACATGCACAATTGTTTAGGAACACAACATTAACAAACAAACAACCACATGGTAAGGCGGAAAATAGCTTACCCACCACCTTGCATACGATCGGAATACCAAACAAAGATTACCTAATCAAGCTTATTGTATTCAAACGAAAAAATGAACCTTCAAGCTCTCAAATGTATAATTTTGCAGTCAACACATCCGCTAGGAAAGCTTCTGTTTTATTCTACTGTCTTGACTCTTGCGAAATCGCAAGCATGCACGTACATCTACCCATTTTATTAGCGAATTCGCTACTCATATCTCTACTACTTGCGAACTCGTTCCATGTTCACATTGATTCATGTTCAAAATGGCGAGTTCGCAACTACTACAGCCTGAATTTTTTTTTTGTAAGCGATCTAGAATGCGACAGCGAAACTTACATGAATTACTTACTTCCACTACTACCGATATCGCTAGCTACAATAACAACAACCGTCCATTACATGTGACATCGTAACTACTTCGCCTGACTAAGATTACTGGTTGCGATATCGCAAGCAGTAAGGGTTTTAAAAGGCGGAAATGAAATTACCGCCTTAAATATTCAATTTTCACGTCAGATACGACTTCCGCCTATAAAACGGTCGTTTCTTCCTTTAAAAGTTTTTAAATAAGCTGGCGAGTGTCACTTGCGAATTCACAAGTTAGTAGTAAGGCGGAAGATTTTGATTCCGCCACAAACGCCTTAAACTTGTGCCTTAAATGAAGGTAATTGTAGTAGTGTCTGCATCATCAGCACCCGGAACCCGTTTAGCAACTTGGGGCACCATCCGGGTCCATATTTGACCCAGAGGCACCATCATCCGTCACCGCCGTTACAGCCTACAACGGTGTAGTTATGGTCACCTCCATCAACTCCCCAGGCTCAACCTCAAAGAACAAAATACTAAAATCACGAGCAGCTGGGGCTCTTTCTTCAACAACATTCTCTACATTGCCAGGGGGAACGCTGGAGTTTGGTGAAGACATGGCAATACAGAGAATGGGGGGAAGAGAATATGTGAAGAAAAGAAGACAAATTTGAATAACTTTTTCTGAGATTGGAAACGCAGAATATTTGGATGATTGATGATAAACACAAGGAAAATTACTTGGTTTTATAGCAAGTAATTAACACGCATTTACGTGAATTAATTACCTCGACTCGCGAAACGATACTGATGGAATTTGATTGGTATTCTCCACCGCCAGAAGGTACAATGAATCAAGACCACGCTGGAGTTTGGTTGGTCTTCTCCACCACCAGAAGGCACAATGAATAAAGACCACGCGTTAGTCCCCTAAGAATTCAAAAAGACAGATTCATATCCAACTGTCCACGTGTCGTGATGGAATACGAAAGAACTTTAAGCTAGATATTCAAAAGGTTTAGTCCGAGAGGTCAGTATCAAGCAAGATTTCCCCCTAGCTTAAAACCATGAGTCATCCTTCCTCGAGTTATTGGTTTTCCCTAGAGAAGCAAGCTTCTCCTTCAACCTTCGGACGGAGCACTCTAAATTCTGAAGATCTACCTTGGGGCTACTGATAAGTCCATGGTTCGTATTCAGGCCTCATTCATACTCGGATCAGGATCCGAGAAGGGTCGTGGGCTCGAGATTACGCGGAGGGTGGATCCACTGGTCCATCAATCATAATCCTTATAAGGAATGCGTATATTATGAATGTTCTACAAGGAATATACATCCTCCTAAACATGGTAATACAACCATGGCCGAAATACACTTCCTCTATACATGGTAATACAACTACTATTCCCATAAGAGTTGTATTCCTACCATAAACACATATCTTGGTGATCTACGGATTGTAGCCATATAAATACCGAAGGTTCTGTAAACCTCTCTATCTATTATCTTACAAACAATACGCCTTACGCCTCATACTAACTTGAGCGTCGGAGTGTCTACCCTTGGGACACCCGAGGCTTTGTTTTGCAGATCAGTTCGTGAGGTGGGTTCGTGATCAAGTGCGGGTCGTAGACATCCATCATGCATGAGGTTCTGTTTGGTGAAGCGCTGGCTCACCTAGAGGCAGTCAAATTAGTACGAAAACTAGCTTGGAAAGTGGTGGCAGTTGTAGGTGATGCTCTGAACTTAATAATGATGTTTCACGGAGACATGGATAGTCCGGCTAGCTGCAATGCTCTGGTGAAGGAAATAAGATCGGAATTTTTGCAATTAGAGATACCGTGACCGTATTGGATACCGAGACTAGAAAATACGGACGCGTATTTAGTTGCTAGATTTGCTAAAAATTGTGATTTCGACCATGTAGACTGAGATTTAGCACTAAGATTCCTTTTGTCAAATGTTTCTGTACGTTTTCTAACACCTTGATATGAAGTACTTTTTAATTATTTTAAAATACTTCAAATTAATTAGTAGCGACAATTAATGAGGTGCTTCTTCACACTACTGCCAAATATATGATGTTGCCACAGCAATACAGCGTAGAGATGAAGTGTTGCATTCATCCACATTGATTAATACCCATTCATTGATCAAGCTGGTCTTAGAGAAACAATTGGCATGATACCAACTTGACGTAGCAAATGTTTACAAATATATAGGAATCCCAACAAATTAGAAGAACCCCTATAAAGAATAATGATTAGAACAATTAACTCATCCATTTACTGGGAAAAATGCATTCAAATTTACAATGATATTGTGTTAATATTTATAGGGTATTTAATATTATATTCATAAATTATTATTAAAAATCAAGTTGCAGAACATTTTTGTTTAAAATAAATTAAGTAGCAAAAATGATATCCCTTTGTCTTATTAAAAATTTTAAATCACACAATTGTTTTTTTACTGTGTTCAAGAACTAAATAGTTATTATCAATACCTTAAATTATATTTCCTCCCTCTTACCTTAATCTCCACTCTAATTTTTTGACACTATTCATTATTCAACGTTGACCATATATACACATAGATATATAATCATTAATATTGTTATGTTTGAAATTGTTAGATAAATCGCAACATGTTTCAAATATCAAATTTTTATTTTTTGATGATACAAGTAAATAAAGATATAATTGGTCAAAGATGTATGTTGTATAGTGTTAAAAGTCAACTGTGCTGATTAAATTGAGACACATATTACACGCACACATATATATGGTTACGGATGTAAGATATCAAACCCACCCCCAGATCCATATCCATATTCAGATCCTATTCACATATTAATATATTATAAGTATTATATTTCTATGTACGTATAATATTTATGACGTACGCTCTTGAACTAAATTATCTTCAGTTTCATTAAATTGTTGAGTATTGAAATGTGTACTAATTATGTATTGATAATTCAATATGTATGTTAATATTTACGCCTATTGTACAAAAACAAAGATAAATTTGAGTTTATACATATTTATTTTGAAATTTCTAACATCAAAGTAACAAATTTAGAGATAAAAAGTTAATTAGATTCTTTTAAAACCCTCAAACCATGCAAATATGGATCGCATTTTAAACTTTTAGATCTTGCAAATATAGATTGTATGTAAATTAAACGTAATTTTTGCAGGTCGTGTTCAGATTTACGTAAATTAAACCCACACCAGTCCCATGTTCATCACTCACGTACATTGCGTCTAGACTCATCCTATTTTTTGTTACTTTTTTTTTTTGGCAAACCACTATAAAGTGGGGATATTATATTGGGCATCCCAAACCGCAAAAAATTGACAATTACAAATTATGATACACCTTATGCCTCGAGAACAAGCATAGGTGCATGGAGAAAACTCCCAAAGCATTGGTGATGCTTTGCAAAATTAGGCCTATGAGCCCTACACAAAATGTAGATATGAGAAAAAATTCTAGAATCTATTAGAGAATTGCTAAGCAAAACTCAAAGCGACCCCAAAAAAATCTCAAACTACTATGAATGTATCTGAGTTGATCCCTAAATATTTGTAATCTCAGTGCAGGGGATCAAAATCTCCATTAGTTGTAAGATAATGGCATGGAGTGCCTAGAACCAGAATGCAGGTAGGATGAAGGTCCTATCTTTTTTGTCAGCTCCTGTGTAAAGTAAGTGTCCAGTTTGTCCAAGTCTCTTCTCTGTATGTGAGCTTCTACATTTGAAAGAAAAAACCAGAGAAGAATGAGAGTAGTATCATGCTCAGGGTGGATGATATCTCAAAGATGGTGTCTCATCTTTGTCCAGTATATAAAGGTCTAAAGCTGGGTGAGGTAGTGACCCAGAGGCACCATCACCGCATCCGGGTCCATATTTGACCCAGAGGCACCATCATCCGTCACCGCCGTTACAGCCTACAACGGTGTAGTTATGGTCACCTCCATCAACTCCCCAGGCTCAACCTCAAAGAACAAAATACTAAAATCACGAGCAGCTGGGGCTCTTTCTTCAACAACATTCTCTACATTGCCAGGGGGAACGCTGGAGTTTGGTGAAGACATGGCAATACAGAGAATGGGGGGAAGAGAATATGTGAAGAAAAGAAGACAAATTTGAAGAACTTTTTCTGAGATTGGAAACGCAGAATACTTGGATGATTGATGATAAACACAAGGAAAATTACTTGGTTTTATAGCAAGTAATTAACACGCATTTACGTGAATTAATTACCTCGACTCGCGAAACGATACTGATGGAATTTGATTGGTATTCTCCACCGCCAGAAGGTACAATGAATCAAGACCACGCTGGAGTTTGGTTGGTCTTCTCCACCACCAGAAGGCACAATGAATAAAGACCACGCGTTAGTCCCCTAAGAATTCAAAAAGACAGATTCATATCCAACTGTCCACGTGTCGTGATGGAATACGAAAGAACTTTAAGCTAGATATTCAAAAGGTTTAGTCCGAGAGGTCAGTATCAAGCAAGATTTCCCCCTAGCTTAAAACCATGAGTCATCCTTCCTCGAGGTATTGGTTTTCCCTAGAGAAGCAAGCTTCTCCTTCAACCTTCGGACGGAGCACTCTAAATTCTGAAGATCTACCTTGGGGCTACTGATAAGTCCATGGTTCGTATTCAGGCCTCATTCATACTCGGATCAGGATCCGAGAAGGGTCGTGGGCTCGAGATTACGCGGAGGGTGGATCCACTGGTCCATCAATCATAATCCTTATAAGGAATGCGTATATTATGAATGTTCTACAAGGAATATACATCCTCCTAAACATGGTAATACAACCATGGCCGAAATACACTTCCTCTATACATGGTAATACAACTACTATTCCCATAAGAGTTGTATTCCTACCATAAACACATATCTTGGTGATCTACGGATTGTAGCCATATAAATACCGAAGGTTTTGTAAACCTCTCTATCTATTATCTTACAAACAATACGCCTTACGCCTCATACTAACTTGAGCGTCGGAGTGTCTACCCTTGGGACACCCGAGGCTTTGTTTTGCAGATCAGTTCGTGAGGTGGGTTCGTGATCAAGTGCGGGTCGTAGACATCCATCATGCATGAGGTTCTGTTTGGTGAAGCGCTGGCTCACCTAGAGGCAGTCAAATTAGTACGAAAACTAGCTTGGAAAGTGGTGGCAGTTGTAGGTGATGCTCTGAACTTAATAATGATGTTTCACGGAGACATGGATAGTCCGGCTAGCTGCAATGCTCTTGTGAAGGAAATAAGATCGGAATTTTTGCAATTAGAGATACCGTGACCGTATTGGATACCGAGACTAGAAAATACGGACGCGTATTTAGTTACTAGATTTGCTAAAAATTGTGATTTCGACCATGTAGACTGAGATTTAGCACTAAGATTCCTTTTGTCAAATGTTTCTGTACGTTTTCTAACACCTTGATATGAAGTACTTTTTAATTATTTTAAAATACTTCAAATTAATTAGTAGCGACAATTAATGAGGTGCTTCTTCACACTACTGCCAAATATATGATGTTGCCACAGCAATACAGCGTAGAGATGAAGTGTTGCATTCATCCACATTGATTAATACCCATTCATTGATCAAGCTGGTCTTAGAGAAACAATTGGCATGATACCAACTTGACGTAGCAAATGTTTACAAATATATAGGAATCCCAACAAATTAGAAGAACCCCTATAAAGAATAATGATTAGAACAATTAACTCATCCATTTACTGGGAAAAATGCATTCAAATTTACAATGATATTGTGTTAATATTTATAGGGTATTTAATATTATATTCATAAATTATTATTAAAAATCAAGTTGCAGAACATTTTTGTTTAAAATAAATTAAGTAGCAAAAATGATATCCCTTTGTCTTATTAAAAATTTTAAATCACACAATTGTTTTTTTACTGTGTTCAAGAACTAAATAGTTATTATCAATACCTTAAATTATATTTCCTCCCTCTTACCTTAATCTCCACTCTAATTTTTTGACACTATTCATTATTCAACGTTGACCATATATACACATAGATATATAATCATTAATATTGTTATGTTTGAAATTGTTAGATAAATCGCAACATGTTTCAAATATCAAATTTTTATTTTTTGATGATACAAGTAAATAAAGATATAATTGGTCAAAGATGTATGTTGTATAGTGTTAAAAGTCAACTGTGCTGATTAAATTGAGACACATATTACACGCACACATATATATGGTTACGGATGTAAGATATCAAACCCACCCCCAGATCCATATCCATATTCAGATCCTATTCACATATTAATATATTATAAGTATTATATTTCTATGTACGTATAATATTTATGACGTACGCTCTTGAACTAAATTATCTTCAGTTTCATTAAATTGTTGAGTATTGAAATGTGTACTAATTATGTATTGATAATTCAATATGTATGTTAATATTTACGCCTATTGTACAAAAACAAAGATAAATTTGAGTTTATACATATTTATTTTGAAATTTCTAACATCAAAGTAACAAATTTAGAGATAAAAAGTTAATTAGATTCTTTTAAAACCCTCAAACCATGCAAATATGGATCGCATTTTAAACTTTTAGATCTTGCAAATATAGATTGTATGTAAATTAAACGTAATTTTTGCAGGTCGTGTTCAGATTTACGTAAATTAAACCCACACCAGTCCCATGTTCATCACTCACGTACATTGCGTCTAGACTCATCCTATTTTTTGTTACTTTTTTTTTTTGGCAAACCACTATAAAGTGGGGATATTATATTGGGCATCCCAAACCGCAAAAAATTGACAATTACAAATTATGATACACCTTATGCCTCGAGAACAAGCATAGGTGCATGGAGAAAACTCCCAAAGCATTGGTGATGGTTTGCAAAATTAGGCCTATGAGCCCTACACAAAATGTAGATATGAGAAAAAATTTCTAGAATCTATTAGAGAATTGCTAAGCAAAACTCAAAGCGACCCCAAAAAAATCTCAAACTACTATGAATGTATCTGAGTTGATCCCTAAATATTTGTAATCTCAGTGCAGGGGATCAAAATCTCCATTAGTTGTAAGATAATGGCATGGAGTGCCTAGAACCAGAATGCAGGTAGGATGAAGGTCCTATCTTTTTTGTCAGCTCCTGTGTAAAGTAAGTGTCCAGTTTGTCCAAGTCTCTTCTCTGTATGTGAGCTTCTACATTTGAAAGAAAAAACCAGAGAAGAATGAGAGTAGTATCATGCTCAGGGTGGATGATATCTCAAAGATGGTGTCTCATCTTTGTTCAGTATATAAAGGCCTAAAGCTGGGTGAGGTAGTGACTGGACAGAAGTAAAAATATTAGACTGTTTGACTGTAATTGCATGCTTAGCTAGTGCATCTGCCACAGTGTTACCTTCTCTAAAAATGTGTTGAATTTCAGAGCTTGAGCATGCATGTGCAATATCATATACCAGAGAGAAAATTTTCCATGGAGAAAGGTCTGGTTTTTTTATCATATTGATAGCCAATTTACAGTCAGATTCATAAGAGCATGCAAGATTCATTTCTGTCCCAGTCTTAATTCCTAAACCAATTGCTAGAATTTTTGCATGCAAAGGTGACATAGCCTGAGTATAGACTGTTTTAGCTATGACTAGTTTCCCATCCCAGTCTCTAATAATTACTGCCAATCCTGTAAAATTAGCATGCCAAGATGCATCAGTATTAACTTTAAAATTTACAGGAGGCTTAGACCATAGGATTTTTGAAATTCTGGGCTTTGGAGGTTTTCTGAACTTAGGAAAATAGCCATTATTTGCAAGCTCAATATCATGATCAGATTCAGTGTAGCATGGCTTTGCTATGAAGGAATCATAAATCATTCCTTTAATCTCATGTAGAATTCCTGGTACAGAAGGAACAATATTTTCAAAAAGAAATCTGTTTCTAACTTTCCAGAAAATCCAGCATTTGAAAAGAACAATATTATGTATCATTTTAGTCTGAATAGCAGAGAGGCCTGGTCTAGATAGGTAATATGAAATCCTGTTTCAAATGGTGGTAAAAATTGGGGTCCTAATTCCTATAAATAGATTAACCCCTTCCCAGACCTGAACAGCCAATTGACAACTATTAAAGTAATGGTCCAAAGTGAGCACTAGCTTACTACGTACATTGTTTTGGAATTAATTCCCTAATTATCAACTTCTATCAAGAAATGGTCCAAAATGCTATTTTTTGTTACTTTTATCAAAATGAGCACGTAATGGTTTGAGAGAATCTCTGGAGTCTGGAGAGTGGAGACATAATGTTAAGAAAAATGCTAAATTGCTAATCACATTAGCATCTACGTACATTGTTTTGGAATTAATTCCCTAATTATCAACCTCTATCATTTTCAATTTCAGTGTCTAGGGTGTGAAATATGAGAATACATGGAGGTTAGAACACCAGGACATTTTCAATTACTTTTGAGAAAATTGCTATATATGTGACTTTGAAATGAGCATTTTTGACATTTCTTGTAACTTTAATGCAACCCTTCAACACAAGTTTACGATAACTTATTTTTAGTTTTAAGAATTGAATTAGCATTTGAACAATCAAAACTTAAATTTAAATTTTACAATAAAATTGTTGTTACAATCATTTTCATTTATCATAATCATTTATCACAACACCATAATTTCAATACATTTTTCTTAGTGTATTTAATTGTTTATTAAATTAGTGGATTATTTTTGTAATTTTAGTTATAATTTTATTTATTTGAAATGTTTTTCTACAATCATACCATAAATTAGTTAGTTTTGGTTATGATACTTTACGAATTGTTTGGTTCTGCGCGTTTCATTCTTGTATTTTAGACCTATTTTCGTAATTTTCTGATTTTCTACGATTTTCAATTGATTTGGTTAATTTTGTAATTTTGGTCCATTCAATTTTGTTACTCTTTATTAAATATGGTCTTCCAATCTCTATTACTATATGATGATGATGATGATATATGATCATAGAATTTCCTAAACATCAATTTTCTAATACTTTATAGAATTATATATATATTAGATAGACCACTCGTTGTTAATTAATACTACAAAAATTAATACAATTTCATGTACGCTAGTTAAAGATTAAATAAAGTTTTATAATTTACTGGTTAAATGGTAGGTGTAAATAAACTAAATGGATCAATATTTTTATTTAAAATTATATTACAATCTATTTTAATTCGATATCATTCATATTAAATAACATCTATTATGACACAACAATTATATAATAATGCTAAACAATTATAATTATTATATTTTTATTCAACAATCAAGTATGAAAAGATTTAATTGATATTATATGAACAATAAATTTAATGATACCTACAATTTTATAATATTTTGACTACTTTAAAATTTAATTAATTTTTGAATTTAAATTTTGTATTTCAAAGAGTATTCATTATAATATTTAGTAAAATCAACATCAAAATCCTGAGGGTATGTGTGGATTGGAGGATTTTGAGAATTTGGATTTGGTTTTAGGATTTTGAGAATCCTGGACTTGGAATTTGGATTTTGAGAATCTGAGATTTGAAATCCTTGTTTGGTATAGATTTGGGTTTTGAATTGAATTATTTAAATAGAAAGGAAAATCAATATTTAATGAATTAATATAGTTGACTTTTTATTTTTTTATATACAATCAATATTGGATAAATTAATTTAGTTGATTTTTATAATATGATAAATATTAATATTTAATGTATTAATGTAGTTGACTTTTTATATTTTGTTATGTATCAATATTGAAAGTATTAATTTAGTTGAATTTTTATATTTTGACTTATTTGTTTTTGTAAATGCATGACATACGTTACCTTTTTTTTTTTACGTGTTAAAAAACATTAACGTTGTTTTTTAATTATGACAGTACTTTTTCTTAAAGGGAACTAGAAGAGTTATTGCTCCGGTCAATAAATAAATGAATAAAAAGAATTAAAAAGGATGAAACTACGTAGTTTTAACTAAATCCGCCACACAACCACCGCAAGTTCACCATATTCCGGTGCCTACCATTATTATATATTTCTTTTTTTGTTTCTTTTAATTTTATTGTTTCATTCTTCATCGATTTTTAATTTTAATTTTTGTTTCCTTCTATTTTTTCAAATACAACTCATTCCACCTATAAAATTCTAATTTGCATGGTAATTTAAGTCCATCATGCTAATTAACACGTCTGCGAAAGGAAAACATGAATGTGTGATTTATGGAATATGCATGAAATATTCTGTGTTACTACAAGATCACCATAGATTATATAAATATATTAGACTACAAATATAGATTATAGTGTTTCTATGTTAATTATGCATGGATCGCTAGCATTGTTTTCCTTAAAATGTGTACTTATAAAAATATTTATCTATTAACTTAATATTAAATAAATTTCTTACATTTTGATCTTAATATATATTAGTTTATTATAATTACCTTTGATGAATAACCTGGCAATTACGATATATATTGACAATTTCATAATCTTTTGAAATTTGCCACTATAATTTTGTTAATTATGAGTTTTTATTTAAACACACTTCATCCTCTTCTTCATAAGTTTGTTCATAATATTTACATAAAATAATTATATATATCGTGCAACGCACGATGACGTTTGACTAGTTAGCTTAGGAGTAATATTTATTTTTCCTTTATTCTATATTTAAAAAGGATTTGGGAAATCTGGGTTGAAATCTGGAACTGAAATCCGGATTTCAAATCCGCCATGCCACACAAGGATTTGGATTTCAATTCCCAAAATCCAAATCCTAAATCCAAATCTCGCTTCTCTCTCTTGAATAATTGCTCTCACTTCTCTCTACCTTTCTTTCCCCAAAACTCACTATTCCCGACAGAATCTTCCCATTTTCCAACTATTCACCGCCTAAAACGGCAATATAACGGTTTTTTCCATGGCGGAGTCACCGCAGTTCCGCGGTGGCAACCCCCTTTTTAAATCCTTTGCTCAGGCACTCACCACCAAAACTCCTCCTTTATCACCTAATCTCCCATCCAATCCAGAAATTCAACCTATCGGAGAATATAAGGGCAAAATCGCCTGTATCATCACGTCGGAGCAAGCAACTCATCTGGCCTCTCACTATCACAATGCTCTGATCGGAAAATTTGAGAGGGGCAAACCGTCGATGGAGGTGCTGAACGAAGCTTTCAAATCCATTGGTTTCTCATCTAAATTTCAACTGGGCTCCATTGATTTCAAGCACATCCTCATAAGGTTCCTAGATCCAGAGGACTATCATAGATGTTGGCTGAAAGGAGTCTGGAGCTTTAAAGGTGTTCCTATGAAGGTCCTGAAATGGACAACAGACTTCATCCCTGGTACTGAATCATCCATCGTGCCAATTTGGGTAACTATCCCTAATGTGCCTGTCTATGTTTACAACAATGCAATGCTATAATTTATTGGCAATAGGATAGGTAATTTTATTAAAACGGATGCTGCTACTGCTCAACTTACCAGACCATCAGCTGTTAAGCTCTGTATTGAGGTAGACTTACAAAAAAAACTTCACACTGAGATTGCAATAGGCATTTCTGGTCATGGATGTCTACGACCCGCACTTGATCACGAACCCTCCTCACGAACTGATCTGCAAGACAAAGGCCCCGGGTGTCCCGGGGATAGATACTCCTACGCTCAAGTCAGTATATTTGCTTAAAGCGTATAGTATAAAGTATGAGATTAGATAGAGAGGTCTACCAAACCTTAAGGGTATTTATATGGCTACAATCCATAGATCACCAAGATATGTATTTATGGTATGAATACAACTCTTATGGAATAGTAGTTGTATTACCATGTATAATAGAAGTATATTTCGGACATGGTTGTGTTACCATGTTTAGGATGGCTGTATTACCATGTTTGAGAGGATGTATATTCCTTGTAGAACATTCATAATATACACATTCCTTATAAGGATTAGGATTGATAGACCTGTGGACCCATCCTCCGTGTAACCCGAGCCCATGACCCTTCTCGGACCCTGGCCGAGTATGAACGAGGTCCGAATACAAACCATGGACTTATCAGTAGCCCCAAGGTAGATCTTCAGAATATAGAGTGCTCCATCTTGAAGGTTGAAGGAGAGGCTTGCTTCTCGAGGGAAGACCAATAACTCGAGGGAGAATAACTCGGGGTGTCCTTTTAGGATTTTCCTTTCTGAATATCTAGCTTCAAATTCTTTCGTATTCCATCAGGACACGTGGACGGTTGGATCTAAATCTGCCTTCTTCAATTCTGAGGAGACTGACACTTGGTCTTGATTCATTGTATCTTCTGGCGGTGAGGATGACCAACCTTCCAATTGTCTGTATCGTTTCGCGAGTCGAGGTAATTACTCCACTTAAATGCTTGCTAATTACTGGTTATATAACCAAGTAATTTTCCTTGTGTTTATCATCAATCTTTATCCAAATAATTTGCGTTTTCATCTCCGCAACCAAACTCTTGTCTTCTTCATCGTCTTCTTTTCATAACCTTTTCCCCCCCATTCTCTGTATTGCCATGTCGTCAACAAATTCTAGTGTCCCTTCTGGCAATGGAGAGAATGTCCCCGCGGCTCGTGACTTACGCACATTATTCCTGGAGGTTGAGTCTGGAGAATTGATGGAGGTAACTGTGGCGATACCTCTGCAGGCGGTAGCTGGAGTGGCAGATGACGGTCCCCCGGGTAAGAGATAGACCCCAGTGCAGAGCCCCAAGTTGATAAACAGGCTCCGGCTTCCGAGGGTGTGAATGATATCACCAAGGTGGTCGACGAAAATACCCTGCAATTTTTGAAGTCATGCAGGTTGTCGTACCCCATCGAGGCTGGATTGAGGCTCGAGGACAAGACCACTCCGGTCAAGGATCTTGTGAGCCCCACTCGAAGGGTTATATATGGCCGGTTCTTGCAGCAGGGCTTGAGTTTTCCCTTCCCCCCTGTGTTTTCACAGTTCCTTCAGCATCATCAGCTTCACCCTTGTCAGATTCATTCCAATGTGGTGGTGACAATGGTGGCTTTCATCTCCTGGTGCTCCTGGAAGGATTATGAGCCAAGCTTGGATCTGTTTAGGAGTTTTTTCAAGCTGTTCTGCTTCAAGGATCGCGAGCATGTTACTCTTACTCCCCGTATGGGCATGGTCTTCACTTTTCCCGACAATAGCGGCAAGTGGGAGGACATTCGGCTAACCTTTGATCGGACGAAATATGAGATTCCTGATTGGAATCCGAAGCCGAGGACGCTATGCCTCTTGATGTCATTGAGATGCATGTTCACCTGAATGGCATCGTGGAGGAGCTTTTGAAGGAGAGGGTTGTCTTCCAGGAAGGAGGTTTTGTGTGGGGAGCTCATGGTTCGGTGTGGCAGTGGCCTGCTATCACCTATTCTTATCTGCTAGACGTTCCACGGTCCAAGTCCACTTCTAGTTTCCTGAAAAAGGATCGAGATTGGACCCTCCCTGATAAAATCCAGGGGGAAGAGAAGAAGGGCAAGAAACGAGCTTTTAGGAAATCAACCCGAGGTCAGGGTGAATCTTCTTCCAATCAATCTTCATCGGGTAATTTCTGTTTCAAATCACCGTAGTTGTTTGATATTCTTCTTTTACCTAGCGTATTTACGCTCTTCCTTATGTATATAGCCTATCCTCCAAAGAAAAAGATCAAGAAAGGGAATGCCAATCTCCAGGTTATAGATGAAGAGGCAAAGGAGGTTGAATCTGAGGCTAGGGAGTCTTCAGATATGAATCTGACCTTGAGCTGATAGTGTCTGAAGATACTCCTCTGAAGAAACTGAAGTACTATCTGAACTGCCCCGAGGAAGAGGATGGTCAGGCTTCTCGGAGGTCTTCCAAGAAGTATCCCTTCGTCGCTAAGGTAATCATCTCTTCCCTTCTGCCATATGAGTTTCTCAGCTATCGAGTTTTCATACGTCTTCTACTTTTACAGTTGATGGCAAACCTGTCTACAGTGGGCCCTAGAGCTAATGATGTGATCCGGCATTTGTCTGATTCTGTAATGGAATTGCATGTCAAGTGCCGGGCCTTCAGGGCAAAGAAGTAGGAGATGGAAGTCGCCCTTTCAACTCTGACGACCGAGTCTGCAACACCTACTCTTCCTGTTCAGGCTCCCTCAGCGCTGAGTCAACTGGAAGCCAGGGTAAAACAGCTGGAGGCCGAGAAGAAGGACCTGATTTCAGCAAAAAAAATTCAGGGTAAAGAGCTGGAGACTTATCGGGATATGGCAGAAGAGCTAGCGCGAAGTCAAGCCGTGGAGAAGGACTCGGAGGAGACCAGACGACTCCTAAGACTTTGGAGTGCATTCATTGCTTGTAGCCCCGAGTTTCAGAGCCATAGGGAGGAGTATGGGGATTTATTCCACTCCTCTGAACTGCACGAGATTTTGGGCAGCGTCTTGAAACTATGCCAATCATAGGAGGAGATGAAGCTAATGGAGGAAATATTTTCTCATCCAAATGCTTCTGATAAGCTCTCTGCTTTGACTGCCAAGGGCTGGATTCCTGGGGCCGAGTTCTTGGATGTATTGGGTTCCTCCGAGAAGGTAGTAACATCAGGAGATTTATTGAGGTTTATTAGAGCCAAATATCCTGACTTACCTTCTCTTAAAGAGGTGCTTAATCCTCTAACCGAGTAGCTCCCGCAGGTTTCCTACTTTTCTTGCTGGCATCTTTCAGTCATCCTCGGTCTTCATGATTTACTGGAAAGAAGCACCAGCCTTAGTTGTTAAGTTCTCACAGTTATCCATGATGAATACTCAACGAGCTTAATGTTATTAGGCTTCTTCCTTGGGTGTCCTTTGACAAGGTCTTTAATGTCACAGCGTGCAGAAAAGTTGACAATAGCCCATCTCTCTAGTGTCACTTCTGGTGTAATAACACCTTTGATATGTCCTTTTTAGGTTTTAGCCTCTTATGTGCCCTTTTGAGGGTCTTAATTAGAGGTATCATATTCTGATGTAATAACACCTTTGATATGAACTATTTGTGTTCGAGGTTTTTCCTCTATGTATGCCCTTTTGAGGGTCTTTTTTAGATTCGAGGTTTTTCCACTATGTATGCCCTTTTAAGGGTCTTTTTAGAAGTATCATATTCTGATGTAATAACACCTTTGATATGAGCTTAATCTTTTGTTTGTGAGGTTTCTCCAGTTTATGTCGAGATGATTGATTCCCGAGCACGTCTGCTATTTTGGTCTATAGACCTCAATCAAGAACTTTTTTGAAGTACTTTATCTCGAACCTATCTCTTTTATTCAAAACGATTGGTATTTGAATATTGGATCCAAACAAATTATACGTTGACCAATCATATACTTTATAAAGCATATTGTTTTGAACAGCAATCAATGTTATACTTAAGACAACAATCCTCTTTTTATAAAAGGAATTTAAAGATTTCTTATTATAAGGATAGGTATAAAAGTATCATGACTTCAATCTAAGTTTTTAACTATAAGGATAGAAGTAAAGTAAATAGTGGGTTTTGAGTTTGTGTACCCGTTTGTGCTTAGAGCATATTTGTCTTGGACCTTGAGGAGGCTGGACGTCTCGAACCTTTGTGAGGCTCTTCATTGAGTTTTTATCTTCCGTGATATTTTCGTAAGTTGATCACATTCCATCTACGTGGTATGGGTTCTCCCTTCATGGTCTCCAAGAGGTAGCTTCCCCCTGGATGGGATTCTAGGACTCGATATGGACCTTCCCAGTTCGGGGCTAGCTTCCCTTCCACTTTTTTCTTGCTTTTTTCATTCAACCTCTTTATAAGGTCTCCTTTAACGAAAGTGGCCAAGCGGACTCTTCTATCATAATAGCGTTTGACTCTTTCCTTTACCTTGGCCTCGTGGATTGTGGCATTTGCTCTCTTCTCCTCTAAGAGGTCAAGGTCTAGACGAAGGTTTTCTTCATTGGCCGTGCCATCTTCGTTAGTTGGTTGAGAAGTACGGGCCGAGGGGACCCCAATCTCAATGGGGATGACCGCTTCAGACCCATAGACTAAGCTATAAGGAGTCTCTCCGCCGTGGCTGGCGTGTTCTATGGGACCAGATCATGCTTGGTAGTTCTTTGATCCAGTTTCCTTTAGCTCCATCAAGGCGCTTCTTGATACCGCTTACCAAGGTACGGTTTATAACCTGTACTTGGTCATTAGCTTCTGGATGATATACCGAGGTGAGCTTCTGGTGTATGCCATACTTCGTACACCATGTCTTGAAGGGATCATTAGCAAATTGTGCTCCATTGTCGGTCACTATGTATCTCGGGATGCCATAGCGACACACAATATTCTTCCAGCAAAAGTTGATGACTGTCTTGCCAGTTATGTTGGTTAGGGCTTCAACCTCTACCCATTTTGAAAAATAATCGATGGCCACAATGAGGTACTTGAAGTTACCAGGGGCCGTAGGAAAAGGTCCGTCAAGATCTATGCCCCATCGAACAAATGGCCAGGATTCTTGGATGGTAATCATATTCTCCTGTGGCACGTGGATCATCTTGGCAAATCTCTGGCACTGATGGCAAGAACTGATATATTTTTTGGCATCTTGTAGCATCGTAGGCCAGAAATAACCCATATGTAGGAGTTTTCGGGTGATGGTACGTGGGCCTTGATGGCTACCACAAACTCCTTCATGTGTTTCTTGTATTAAGTGTTCTGCGTCAGAAGGCCCGGCACACTTAAGCAAGGGTTGGAGGTATCCTCTCTTGTATAGTATATTGTTGTGGATGACATATTTCGGAGCTTTAACTCGGACCTTCCGTGCTAAGTGCTTGTCCTCGGGAAGGGTACATGTTTGAAGGTATTCAATGTAGGGGTTCATCCATGTGTCTGAGATGTCATTAGCCATGATGCTACTCTCTTCATAACTTCTTTTCGCCAGTGTTTCTATTAGCAATTCTTGAGAAGACCTTATGTTGAGGTCCGAGCAAGCAAGTTTGCTAAGTGCATCAGCCTTGTGGCTGCCTTCTCGGGGAATGTGATTCAGCTCATAATGTCGGAATTGATTTAGGAGAGGCCTTACTATTTCAAGGTATTTCTGAACACTATACACTCGAGTTTCGTATTCACCTTTAACCTGTTGAACCACGATTTGTGAGTCACTGAAGATTTCAAGATCCTCGACCTCGAGGTCCTTTGCTAGCTTTAGCCCCGTGATAAGGGCTTCATATTCTGCTTCATTATTGGTGACTCGAAAATTAAAATGGAGAACGTAAGGATGATCTTTTCCCTCGGGGCTGGTGAGTAGTACTCCAGCACCGCTTCCCCCCGAGTTGGAGGATCCATCCACATATAGTTGCCATTTTCCGGAGTCCGGAGTTGGGTTTGGTTTGTCGATCTCCACAGGTTCAACAGACTCCATTATAAAATCGGATAAATCTTAGCCGTTGATGGTTGTCCGAGGTTTATATTATATGTCATGCTCTCCCAACTCGATGGCCCACTTCATCATCCGCCCCGAAGTGTTTGGAGGGTTTTCCTGATCGGATAGTTGGTTAGGAGAATTATTGTATGTTCTTGGAAGTATGGTCTCAACCGCCGAGAAGCATGGACGAGGGCTAATATCAAGTGTTCGAGAGGAGTATATCTGGTCTCGGGTCCTTGTAAGGCCCTACTTACATACTATATGGGATGTTGTGATCCCTCCTTTTCTTTGACCAATACAGCGCTAATGGCTAGCTGGGATGCAGATATATATAAGTAAAGAATCTCTCCTTTATCTGGTTTTGACAATGTCGGAAGTTGCCGAAGATGGTTTTTAAGTTCTTGGAAAGCTTCTCCGCATTCATGAGACAACTCAAATTGGTTTGCCTTCTTAAGAATATTAAAGAAGGGTAGATGTTTTTCTGCTCCTTTGGATAGGAAACGGTTAAGGGCTGCAAGGGACCCTGTTAGCTTCTGCACATCCTTGACGGTCTTTGGGGGTTGCATGTTCTGCAAAGCCTCTATCTTCTCGGGGTTTACTTTGATTCCTCGATTGGATACCATATACCCCAGGAATTTTCCCGCTCCCACGCCTATGGTACATTTAGCGGGATTCAGCTTCAAGTTGGAGGCCCTTAATGTGTCGAAAGTTTCTTTTAAATCTTCAAAGAAGGCATCGTAGCTGCGGCTCTTTACTACCATGTCGTCCACATAAATCTCGAGGTTGCGCCCTATCTGAGATTTGAATAATTTGTCTACCAGTCGCTGGTAAGTAGCCCCTGCATTTTTCAATCCGAAAGGCATCATCTTGTAGCAGAAAGTCCCTCTGTCGGTTATAAAGGAGGTTTTTTCTTTATCTTGCTCTGCCATAGGGATCTGATGATATCCTTTAAAGGCATCAAAGAAGGATAGTACTTGGTATCCCGCAATTTCTTCCACTAATCGATCGATCGAGGGTAAGGGATAACTATCTTTAGGGAAACAATCGTTCAAGTTAGTGAAGTCGATGCACATTCTCCACTTTCCATCTGGCTTCTTGACCATCACTGGGTTAGCCATCCATTCCGGGTACTGCACTTCTTCGATTATACGGGCTTAAAGAAGCTTGTCTATCTCCTCCCCAATGGCTTCAACTCGATCTAGTGCAAAGATACGTCGTTTTTGCTTAATGGGTTTTTGTGAGGGATTGATATTCAATTAATGTTTCGCCAAGCTAGGGATTGATATTCAAGTTTTTGCATCGGCTCGGACTCGGAGTACTTGGCTGGTTCAAGATTCTCCTTTTCTGGTTCTCGGATAGCTTGAATTGTGCATATTCCAGCTAATTGTTGATCACCTCGGACTGTGGCAATTCCTTTATTGGTGGGGAACTTCATCACCAAATGGTAGGGGGACCAGATCGCCTGTGCTTGGTACATCCAGGGTCTTCCAAGGATTATGTTGTATGGTGACTTGGAATCGATGATGGTAAAGGTGCAATGTAGGGTTATACTCCGAGAACCATCTCTTACTTGCACCGGTAGGATGATTTTTCCCAAAGTATCGACAGGAATGCTAGTAAATCCCGAGATAGGGCTTGTAGGCGTGAGGTTATTTCTGTTCAATCTCAGCTGTTCATACCAACTGAGAAACATAACTTCTATTTCGCTTCCTCCATCCACGAGGACCCTTCTGATCATGTTGTGGTTTATGTCAACTGTAATCACCAGAGGATCTGAATGGGGAATTTGATTATGAACTGCATCTTCGGATGAAAAAGTAACAGTTCCGCCCGAGCGAGATCTTTTGCTCTCCCACTCCAAGGGAGAGGCTTCTTGTGCCGATCGATGCACTCCATTGATGCTCTTTCTTACTCCCTGGTTGATGGGGTTGCTTGTCTCGTTGTTGTTGATGCTTCTTACTCATGTCGCCTGTCAGGACCGAGAAACAGATTCGTGTACTCCCACGAAGGTTTTCAGCCGGATCAGTCATGAGTTAGAAGGTCATATAGATCAAGATCATCCTGAGGGTCCCACTGGGCGTGCCAAATTGATGGATGTCTACGACCCGTACTTGAGCACGAACCCTCCTCACGAACTGATCTACAAGACAAAGGGCCCGGGTGTCCCCGGGATAGACACTCCAAGTCTCAAGTCAGTATATTTGCTAAGGCGTATAGTATAAAGTATGAGATTAGATGAGAGGTCTACCAAACCTCTTAGGGTATTTATATGGCTACAATCCGTACATCACCAAGATATGTATTTATAGTATGAATACAACTCTTATGGGAATAGAGGTTGTATTACCATGTATAATAGAAGTGTATTTCGGACATGGTTGTGTTACCATGTTTAGGATAGCTGAATTACCATCTTTGAGAAGATGTATATTCCTTGTAGAACATTCATAATATACGCATTCTTTAAAAGGATTAGGATTGATGGACATCTGGACCCATACTCCGCGTATCCCGAGCCCATTACCCTTCTCGGGCCCTGGTCCGAGTATGAACGAGGTCCGAATATGCACCATGGACTTATCATCTGGCAATGTTGAGGACTTAGATATCATCTATGACCAAATCCCCCTATTCTGCAGCTATTGCAAGTAATTAGGACACCATCTAGATAGCTGTCTCTCTGTTAACCCCAGCCCTTGGATCCCATACAATAACAGGCAGCTCCCAGATACCAATACTCTATCCAGAAACAAACCAACTCTACAAAATGCCCCCCGCCAAAGATAAATTTGGAGGATCAGGAGTTACAGCTAAGGAAAAGGCTCAGATTCTGAAATCTCAAATGATCTATGTTAAGAAATCCACTCAGCCAGAATCTGCTGCTGTTAACATAGGGAAAGAGGTTATAGTCATTCCAGCATCACCAACTCCCCTTCCTCTTAGCCCTACCCTTTCTGTGGAATGCTCTCACAATAGCTCTCCTATCTCAAAAACACCACAGACCAAAGCCTCACTTGAAACTCATACAACCAGCCAACCACAAATTCTAGATACTACAATAGATGTTCCTCAGCCCTCATCAGTGGAGCCATTACAGCTACAAAATGCCATAAAATCCAAAAGCCCCATCCTACAATCTCATTAGCATGCATGGCTGGAGAAAAATCACAGGCCAAAACATATGATAAAGATGATACTGAGTGTACCAGAGCCCACTCCTCAGCCCTGGAAAACTGTGTTTTAAATACGGACAAAGTTCCCTATTTTTCTCAGGAAAAGCATAGACACAATAGATTCCTTCCTTTGCAGGATGAGCTCCAGATGCAAGCAGAATCAGATCCAGAGGAGATAGAATCAGAACCTGCTGAGTTGACCGATGGAGAGCCTACAACTAAGATCAAGAACAAAAAAATCCAGAAAGAGATAGAGCAGGTAAGTACTCAGGTGAGAAAGTCCTCCAGACTTATTGCTAAACAGACTCCTCCTATCAAATTGCAAACATATTTTACTCAGTTTAACCAGATCATTGTTGGTTCTGTGACCATTAGCCCAAAAAAACCTATTTAATGATTAGTACAAACCTCAGACTTAAATTCCTTGTCTGGAATACTAGAGGAATGGAAACTTCTTTAGATAGACTGCATGAACTTATCACAACTCATTGCTTTGACCTTATGTGTTTGATAGAACCAATGCATGCTAACACTAAAATTGATTACTACAAAACTGTCCTCAAGTACCAAAACTGTCTGGCTTCTCAGAATGAAAGAATTTGGTTATTTTGGAAAAATGATATCCAGGTCACTCAGATCTAAGATCACCCTCAGTTTCTCCATCTTTTAGTCCACAGTCAAAATTGAACTCCAGTATGGAGGCAGTATTTGTCTATGGCCTAAGAACTAAAAAGGGTAGAGAGAACCTATGGATGGATTTACAAAATATAAAATGCCCAGAAACTATTTTCATTGGTGATTTCAATGCTATTGCATCACTATCTGAGTACAAAGGCAACTCTACTCCTAATATTAAAAGCCTCTATGATTTTTCTAAGTTTATAGATGATATGGAGTTAGAGCATATTAACACTGTGGGCAAATCTTTTCACTTGGTCTAATGGAAGACACAAAAACCCTCTTGATCTCAGTGTTAGTGGGAGAAATAAAATCTCCACTATACAGATACTGGATAGAGGTCTCTGTACAACTAAGTGGAAGACCAAATTCCCTTACTCTTCTATACTAGTGCTAAGTAAGCTTCACAGTGATCACTGTCCTCTTTTCCTAACTACATGCAGCACTATTAAATCATCTCCTAGACCTTTTATATTCCTAAATACTTGGTTCAAAAGAGAATGATTTAAGGGAGTCATTAAGGCTAACTGGGAACAGCATATTGACAACTCTGGAATGATTGGCTTTTACCTTAAACTTCTCAGATTAAAAAAGTGTCTTAAGGTATGGAATAGAGAAGTTTTTGGTAATGTCCATGACAATGTTGTTAAGGCTGAAGAAGAGCTGAGACAAAAAGAACTTGCTTATGACTGTGATCAGAGTGAAATAAATCTGATCACTCTCCAAAATGCAAAATCTATCCTCTCTAAAGCAATTAAAGAACATCAACACTTTTGGAAATACAAATCCAAAATTAAGTGGCTTAGAGAAGGAGATGATAATACTAAGTTCTTCCATAACTCAGTAAGGGAAAGGAAGAGTAGGATGAGTATAACAAAGATACAAGACTCTAGTGGCAACTGGATTGATGAATTTGCAGATATTGAGAATGAAGCTATATCTTACTATTCTCAGCTTCTCACTGCAGAGGATAATCCATCACAGAGTCAATTTTATGCTCACTTCCTTACTCAGATCCCATGTATTATTACTAGAGAAGACAATGAACAGCTTATTAGACCTGTATCTATTGAAGAACTTAAAGCTGTAGTCTCCTCTCATAATAAGAAAGGCACCTCAGGCCCAGATGATTTTAGTGCTCAATTTTTTATTAAAAGCTGGGAGATTATATACATGGATCTTGTGAGGGCAGAAAATGATTTTCTTTCAAGTACCGAAATTCCAAAAGGGATTGCTAGTACTTGGATAGCCATTATTCCTAAGATAGATACTCCATCATCTTTCAGTGATTTTAGGCCAATTAGCCTCTCCAATGTTATAAACTAGATCTTTTCAAAAATACTAATGGAGGGACTGAAACCTTTGATGCATAAACTGATTTCACCTCACCAAACTGCATTTTTGAAAATAGGGACATCTTAGATAATGTTCTGTACTTAAGAGAGATGGTTAGATTCATTGATAAAAAAAGCAAAAACTCTAATTGCATTCTAAAACTGGACCTAAGGAAAGCTTTTGACAGAGTTTGCTGGAAATTCTTAACCAATATTTTTATCAAATTTGGTTTCCATGGCAAATTCATTTACTGTGTAATAATTTTTTTTTCAAATGCATGGTTTTCTGTATTACTAAATGGTAGTCTAGTAGACTTCTTCAAGGCTACTAGAGGCATCAAACAAGGTGATCCTCTCTCTCCCTTCCTCTTTAATATCTTCTCAGAAGCTTTCACCAGAAGCTTGGCGTATATTTTTGATATTGGGAGCTTACAGTATTACAATTTGCCCAGATCAGTTTCAGTTATTTCTTATTTATCCTATGCTGATGACACTGTAATTTTTATGCAAGCTAGCAAGTCTAATTTATTAAAAATGAAGGCTTTTCAAGCTGTTTTTGAGAGTGCGTCTGGACAAAAAATTAATTATGATAAAAGTGATTACTATGTGAGTAAGCATGCATTTGTAAATAAAATCAGAGAAATTAATTCTATCCTATGCATGAAAAAAGGTACCTTCCCTTTCAGATACTTTAGGGGTTCCCATTTTCTCTGGTAAAACAAAAGATATATTTTTCCAACCAGTATTAGAAATGATAGACAGAAAAGTCAACAGTTGGAAAAATAGATGGTTGTCAACTGGTGCAAAAATAACTCTGATCAATTCTTGTCTTTACTCTCTGCCCCAGCATATATGGTCTGTAATGAAACCCACTGTGCATATCATCAAACAGATCAGAAAAAAAAATGTCGGTATTTTTTTGGGGCTCAGTAGAAGATAGACCAAAAAAGGTTTGGAAGAACTGGAACTCCTTATGTTTCCTCATTTCTGAAAATGGACTTGGCTTTAGGAATTTACATACTATTGTTAGAGCTTTCTTAGTTAAGCTATGGTGGAATTCCAAATTTGTCAAACCCCCTGGACCACTTTTTTATCATCTCTACCTAAATCTGCCCAGACATCACAGACTTGGAAAAGAATCTGTGATGTCACCACTTTTTGTGAGCAGAACTTTAGGGTAATACATGGGCAAGGTTTGTGTAATTTTTGGACCTCTAATTGGACTGGAAATGGCATACTTATTGACATACTGAGCCAAGAAAACTCTGACATTCCACTTGACTGCACAGTGGCAGATTTCATTCAGAATAGGAACTCATACCTTCCATTTTTAAATTGTATTACTGACACTACTCTCCTATCTATTCTATAGGTGGCTACTATTTCTCCTCAGAGATTGGACAGGCTTATTTGGAAACTTGAAAAGGCTGGAAATTTTACTTTCAAATATGCTTACAACCAGCTCAGACTTAAAAAAGGTAACTCTGTATCTCTTTTAAAGTTGTGGAATGCAAGGATTCCCAAAAAAATCTCAGTCTTTATGTGAAAAGTCTTAAACTCTCTCCTTCCTTTTGACAATATCCTAACCTACTATGGTTTCAATATTATTTCAAAATGCTGTTTTTGTAGTCACTCAGATGATCTAGATCATTTTTTTTAATAACTGTGTAGTGGCAGCAGGCATATGGTCTGAAGTAAACAATTTTATTGGCATTCAGACCACAGTCTTTAATTCTATATGGTCAAGGGTCTCATACTATTTATCTAGGCCTGGCTTATCAGCAATTCATACTTTGATGATCAAAAACATAATGTTTTTTTCATGCTGGTCTCTCTGGAAAGCTAGGAAGAAATATATCCATGAGAATATTTTACCTAACCACAACAGAATTCTACATGACATAAAAAATATGATTTTTGACTCTTTTGCTGCAAAGCCTCTCTACACTTATAGACCATGTGATATTGAGCTGGCATCTAATAGTTATTTCCATATCTGTTTTAAGCCACCAAAACCAATTTTAGAGGCTGTTGCATGGTCATGTCCCCCTTTAGGTCTAAAGGTAAACAAAGATGCTTCCTGGAAGCTTGGGGAATCTCAAACTGGCATAGGAATGATTATAAGAGATAGTTCTGGTTCTCTTGTTATAGCAAAGTGCCTTCACACACATGCAATTTCTCCTTTGCATGCAAAACTATTAGCTATTGGCTTTGGTATTATGCATGCCAGAAATTTTAATACTCATTTTACAGTGTAGTCAGGCTGTAGACAGGCTATACATGGTATTCATCACCCCAATCTGGCTCCTTGGAAATTATATGCTTTAGCTGATGAATTGCATACTGACTGCTCTAATCATTCTATATCACACATATTCAGAGAATCCAATTCAGTGGCTGACTCACTGGTCAAATATGCTATGTTTACTAAATCTTCCCATGAATTCCAGTCTGTTGCACTTCTGCCTTCTAAAACTAAAGGATTGTACTTGATAAATGTGGCACTCCCACAATTAGACAACACCCTCCTTAGACAGATATTACTCTTACTTGATTCTGCTTTCCTCTCAGGTCCACAGATTCAAGAGAATCAGACTCAGTCTGCAATGTCTAGTACTACATGCCCCCTCAGAATCTACACAGCCCTCTATATGGACTCAATGACAGATCCTCACAGAACTCAATGTGAAGTTTTAAGCACATCCCTTGCTGATCCAACTTAGCAAGATTTTTACTTAAGGCCGTTTTGAGTTTTTCCTAGAAATTCTCTAATAGGCACTTAGGTTTTTAATCATAGCTAAAACTTTTGCCTACTGTATAGGCCCATGATATCTAGATTAGCAATAGTCTTGATTATCTATTTTGAAAAACATTACTATGCTTTGGGACAATGTCCCCTACAAACTTGGCTTGGTTATTATGACCTAGTTTTGTCTTTGCTCGAATTTTATAGGTTTGGGAAGCCGAATAAAAATTCCCCCACTTCCGAGTGGTTTAACTTTTTTAAAAAAAATTAATAAAAGCTTATAATCATCAAATAGCAACGCTCTCTCTCCTCCTCAATTTCCTCTCCCCTCTCTCCTCCATTATTTCTGTGCACAATCATTAATTCCGACCGTTTCTACCCGTTCAACGGCTACTGACAACGTCAGACCGCCCTAAACGGTAATATCGCCACCCCCGCTCCGCCGCTATGGCGGAGCCTCCTCCACCCAATGGCCTAAAAACCTTCTTACACGCTCTCCAATCAAAAGATCCACCACTTTCCCCATCACTTCCAAACAACCTTAAAATCAAAGCAATCTCTAAGTACAAGGAAGAACTCGCCTCTATTTTCACTCCAGAACAGATTGAGGTACTTTTCCGATCATACCGCAACGCCCTGATTGGCAAATTCAGCAAAGGCAGACCTGCAATGCCGGCGATCGAAGCAGCTTTCATTGCGGTAGCTTTCAACGGTGGCTACCAACTGGGGGCTATTGACCATTGTCATATACTCATTTGGTTTGCCAGGAAGGAGGATTTTTAAAAATGCTGGATGAAGGCCAATTGGACACTTGACGGTTTTCCAATGAGAGTACTCCGATGGACGCCGGATTTCTCCACAGAAACAGAATCCCCAATTGTCCCGGTCAGGGTAACCCTCTTTAAAGCTCCTGTGTACTATTATAATCAATCTGTGTTAGAACAGTTAGGGAATCACATAGGAACTTTCATAAGAGTTGATTCTGCAACAAAATTGATTACTAGACCTTCTACTATCAAACTTTGTGTTGAGATGGACTTACAGCAACCCATTCCCCTAGAAATCAGGCTTGGTTCAACTGAGAATTTCTCCAAGGTTAAGTTAGAGTATGAGAACTTACCTAGGTACTGCAACCATTGCAGAAAGGTTGGCCATGACAGTGCTATATGCAGGAACCTTCATCCTGAGTTGAAATCTCACCGGAAAGGACACTCTAAAGAATAGGCTATGCCAAACCAGTCCACACTGAACCAAAACACTTCCTTTGATGTTACTGATCATCCCAAGCTTCCCACTACTGAAGGAATCCTTTCACTCCTCTCAAACCACACTAAGAAAGCTCCCAAGCCTACCAAAGCCCCACCCCATACACCAAACCTCATCACAGCTCATCACTCCAATAAATCAAGACCAACCTCTACCTCTACCTCCAATAAAACCATTATCTTTGCCAGCAAGAAATTACATAGAGTAACAAAGAAAAGAGTTAAGTCAAAGAAGAAGGCACATCCACACAAGCGCCAAGATACATTGATACAAGATATCATCCCTCATGTCCAAGCCACTACAAGTCTTGCAACTGATCCATCATTGTATCAGAAACAAGACTCACTAAGTGAACCTCTCTTCTCAGCCACTGGCTCTCTTTTGGCATCTGAGAACAATATTTTAGCCAACAATATAGTCCCCAACATTACCCCCATCATCACTATTCCATCTTCTTCCATGAACACACAGAAATCGAATTCCACCCCTGCTACTTCATCATCCTCTTTTTCATCAAGCCATCCATATAAGCAACTCAGAAAATCCTCCTTCTCCAGCAAATAGGCCCATCTCCCTAAAGATGATGCTTTCATTATGGTGACAGCAAAGCCTAGACTCAGAAATACCTGCTCCAAGAATGATAGTGCAATCAAGTCAGGTTTACAAAATATCTCTCCCCCATCCTTTATTGCTAACAATCTTATTTTCTTATCTCAGGAAGTTAATAGAAATAGGTTTGCACCTCTTCAGAAAACTGAACTGGAAAACAAGGGAGAGTATATTTCTGATACTGAATTCAGTCATGCAAGTCAACCACCTCAATCCCCTCAGAAAGTAAGCAATCTTCCCAAACTTGCTTCCAGCCAAAAAACAAAACTGAAGAATTTTTTCACTCAGTTCAATAAGACTATGACATTTTCAAAGTCTGCATCAAAAGCATCTAAACAACATTTTTATGATTAGTCACAACCATAAAATTAATTGTTTGGTTTGGAATATTCAAGGCATGGAAACAGCTCTAACCAGGCTTTCTAACCTGATTTCAGACAATAAAATTGAAATTATTTGCATAATGGAACCTTGGCATGATAATGTAAAATGTGAATACTATATGAACATTCTGCATTTTTCAAACCACATGTTTTCCTCAAATGGTCAAATATGGCTCTTCTAGAAAGATTCAGTTTCTGTCTCTCTCTCAGTAGACCATGAACAATTTCTCTATGTCCAAATCACTAAACCTATTCTTAACATATCAATGGCTGGTGTTTTGTTTATGGACTAAGATCCAGAAAAGGGAGAAATGCACTTTAGGCCAATCTTCTTTCGATCCCCTTCTGAAACATTTTTCATTGGTGATTTCAATTCCGTGTTATCTATTTCTGACTACAGAGGTCCTGCTACTCCAAAAATGGGTAGTATGTCTTATTTTCAGAAATTTATAGATAAAATGGCTTTGTTACACATCAATACTGTAGGTAATGAATTTACTTGGACAAATAAAAGATTGAGGCCAACTATTGAAAGGTTGGACAGGGGTTTGTGCAACCATTTATGGAATGACAAATATCCCAACTCCTTTATCTTAGTTTTGAACAGAGAAAATTCAAACCACAGTCCATTATTGTTTAAGATTGATACTCAGGTTCAATCTTATCCAAGGTCATTTAGGTTCATTAACACATGGTATAAGAGAGAAAATTTCCAAAATTTGATCCAAACTAATTGGATGCTTCCTATTTCAGAAACTGGCATGCTAGTTTTTTTTCTTAAATTGCAAAGACTGAAAAAAGAACTCAAAATTTGGAATAGGGAAATTTTTGGCAACATTTATAAGAATGTTGAAAAATCAGAAGAAGCATTAAGGTTACAGGAAATTTACTATGATTATAACCAATGTGATCAAGAGTTAATATGCCTTAAACTCAAAAAAGCTCAACTGAAAAAGGCCTTAAAAGAACAATCTCATTTTTGGAAATACAAATCTAGGTTAAAATAGGTGAATGATGGTGATATGAATTCTAAATTCTTTCATCGTTCACTCAGACAACAAAGAACCAAGCTAAGTATCACAAAAATAAGAAATGATGCTGGGATTCGGATATAAGATATGGCTGAAATTGAAACAGCAACAGTGCAATATTACACTGATCTTCTGTCCAATGAGCAATCTGTAGAAGATCTCCACTTCTGCTCTCACTTTCTTTCTCAAATTCCCACTCTCATTACCACAACTCAAAATGAAGCCCTTATAAGGCCAATTTAGCTAGAAGAGCTGAAACTGGTGGTGATGTCCCTCAACAAAGATATCACCCCAGGTCCAGATGGCTTTTCTGCTTACTTTTTTATCAAATACTGGGATACCATTTCTTTGGATCTGGTTGAGACAGTCAATGATTTTATTAATAGAGTCAATTTACCAAGAGGTATAGGTGCTACCTGGATCACATTGATACCAAAAAAAAGATACTCCCACATCCTTTGATGACTTTAGGCCAATCAGCCTCTCAAATGTCATCAACAAGATATGCTCAAAAGTGATCATGCACAAACTCAAACCAATCATGACTGACATTATTTCTCCTCATCCAACTGCTTTCCTTCAAAGCAGGGACATTTCTGATAATGTCTTTACTTGAAAGAAATGGTGAGACATATTAATAAGAAAGCCAGAGAGCCAAATTGCATTGTCAAATTGGACTTAAGGAAGGCTTTTGATAGAGTCAATTGGGCATTCCTTAAAAAGATTCTAACCAGGTTTGGTTTTCATTGCAAACTGGTTGACTGCATTATGAAAAATTTGTCCCATGCTTGGTTTTCCATACTGATAAATGGTAAACCTGTGGGATTTTTCAATGCATCCAAAAGTATTAAACAAGGAGATCCACTCTCCCCTTTTTTGTTTAATATCTTCTCAGAATCTTTCTCAAGGAGTCTGGCTTATATTTTCAGCACAGGGAAGATTTCAAAATTTAATCTCCCAAGATAGAGTGAACCAGTTTCACATTTATCATATGCTGATGATACAGTTCTCTTCTTTGCAGTGAATAAGAGAACCTTGATCAATCTTAAAGCTTTTTTGCATACTTTTGAAAAAGTCACAGGTCAGATGATTAACTATGACAAGAGTGATTTTTACATTAGTAAACATGCAACCTTAGCCAAATCAAGTAAAACAAATACTGAGTATGAAAGAAGGGGTTTTCCCCTTTAAATATTTGGGCTGTCCAATTTATGAGGGTAGAATACTTAACTGCTATTTTAATCCCCTCATAGAACAGATCCAAAAGAAACTCAGTTTATGGAGACATAAATGGCTCTCAACTTGTGGAAAAATTACATTGATCCAATCAATTTTATATGCCATTCCACAACTTGTGTTTACTGTTATGGCTCTTACAGTTCACATCATAGAAACACTAGAGAAATTATTTGCTTCTTTTCTCTAGGGATCTACTACTGTGAAACAAAAGAAAAGGTGGAAAAAATGGTCTAAACTATGCTATCCAGTGGCTCAAAATGGTTTAGGCTTCAGATCCATTCCTTATATTGTTCAGACCTGTTCTGTAAAGTTGTGGTGGAAATTTCAACAGGGAGAGGCTCTCTGGACACATTATCTTCACTCATTACCCATCAAATCTAGATCCTCTCAGACTTGGCAAAGAATTTTCCTAGTTAACTGCATTGCAGAACACCATTCTCTGGTTATTCATGGGAAGGGTGACTGTAATTTCTGGTCAGCTAATTGGACTGGTCATGGTCCATTGGTTGATTTTATTCCTCCACACCTTACTCCCATACCACCCTCATGCACTTTGGCAGAATTTCTGAACCGAAAACACTCTCTATTGTCTCATTTACAGGGGTTTCTCAACACAGCTATCCTTCAGTTTATCCAATCCTCACAGATTCACCAGAACAGGCCAAACAGACTTATATGGAAGCCTTCATTAAACGGCTCCTTTTCTTTTAAATCTGCATATCAAATCTTACATGATCATAGAAGGCCTTCACCTACTTTAGCTAAATTATGAAAGATAAAATCCCAAAAAAGATCATTTTCTTTCTTTGGAGACTTTTTAATTCTATATTACCCTTTGAGGAGGTTCTGTCACACTATGGGTTCCAATTTTCCTCTAAATGCCCTATGTGCCAACATTCTGACACCATTGACCATTTTTTTAATGAGTGCAATTTCTCCATTGGTATCTGGAAAACATCTCTTGCCATAATTGGAGTTCTTGACACACGTTTTGCTTCCATTTGGGATAGACTTTCATATTATCTTTCACATACAGGCATCTCTGGCTTCCAGTCTAGATTGATTGCCATGTTGTGTTGTATAATATGTTGGTCCTTAATTATGGAAAGAAAGAAACAAACTGCTTTTTGAAAATGTCAGGCCAGTCTCCTGTGTAATACTCAATGATATCAAGCACATTCTGCATTTCTCTCTTACTGCTAATCCAATTCCAATCTCACAAGAATTTGATAAATCTTTGGCCAAGGCTGCATTTATCCCTTTCAGTGTGAAGAAACATAAGCTAGGATTGAAAGTAGTGGTCTGGAACAAGCCTTTGCAAGGGTTTAAAGTCAGTGTAGATGCAACCTGGTCTTTGGAAGGTTGTGGCATTGGTCTTATTATCAGAGACTCTAATGGACATGTATTGGCTGCAAGATCTATTGTATCATCAGCCTCTTCACCATTAGAGGGAGAAATAAGAGCCATACTTGCTTGCTTTTACTTTGGCTCCTTTTATGGTTTACATAACTTTATCATAGAGTCTGATTCTCTAAATGGTATTTCTATGGTTCTGAATCCAATAACTGCTCACTGGAAGCTGTTCATACTTTGTGATGATGCTCAACAGGTTGTTATAGTCCCAATCTCTCATGCTTTTAGGCAAGCAAACACTGCAGCAGACTCACTGGCAAAATTAGCATTGTCACAGCAGACTAGTGCTGTTTTCAGCTGGGATCTTCTTCCTCCTCAAGTAAAGGCACTCTGCCTCCTGGATCAGAATCAAGTTCCTTCTGTAAGAGTATGAAAGTTTGCTCTTCATCAGATCCTTTCAAGGGCTCAATTTATAGTTTAACTCATTCTTTTGTCACCTCTATTATAAATGTCAAGATATATTTGGTGCCACTTTGAGTTTTACATAGTAATTCTCTAATAGGCTTATAGATTGCCATTCTTTTAGAGGTGTTCCTGTATAGAGTAATTTTTGGCTCTATTCTTTTGTATCTATTTTTCCACTACTATTGTTGTAATAGGAAGGTTCTATTGACAAACAATGGCCATTTAAGGCAAGAGGTTTTGGGATGCCTAATATAATCCCCCCACCTTTGTTGGTTTATCTTTAAAAAAAAAAAAAAAAAAAAAAAAAAAACTTAGAAATTCACTCCAAGTACTTAAAATGAAGCCCGAGATAGTCGTCGATCTGCATTTTGTTAGTGTGCTTTGTATCAATTTTAATTTGGATATTATCTAATGGCTCATTAATTAGTTTTAAAATTTCAATGTTATCAAAATGTTATTTTGAGCGTTTTGAAAAAAATATAGGGAGAGAGTATCTTAATCAAATACGTACGGACAAATTGTATCCTTATATATAGTTAGCTTGTTGAACGGATGAATGACACATCCATATTTTCTGAAATAATGAACACCTCTTTCCAGTTCATGATACTCGTCACATTTTTCATTCTCATCCTTCTCAAAATACTCAAACCATGGCTGATCGATAGCAATAAAAACAACCAAATCCCACCTTCCCCACCGAAACTCCCGATCATCGGAAACCTCCATCAACTAGGCTCTTTGCCTCGCCGGAATCTTAAATCTCTGGCCGATAAATACGGCCCCTTGATGCTGCTTCAACTGGGCAGCAAACCAACAATCGTAGTTTCTTCTGCTGAGGCGGCTCAAGAAATTCTAAAGCAAAAGGACATGATTTTCATGGACAGGCCTGGTTCGAGCTTTTCCAGAAGACTTCTATACAATTTCAAGGATGTAGTTTTCACCCCAAGCATAGAACATTGGCGCTGGATAAGAGGCATCTGCGTTTCTCAGTTGCTGAGCACAAAGATGGTTCGATCATTCAGAAATGTCCGCGAAGATGAGATCGCGAGGACGTTGGAATGTTTAAGGGAGTCTGTCTCGTCGCCTATATGCATAAGTGACCATTTATCAACACTTTCTAACAACATAATTTCTAGGGTGGCCTTAGGGAAAAGGATCTCTGACGAAGAAGATGGTGGTGAATTTAAGGCTTTATTTGTGGCCACCAATATCATAACTGGGTCTGTAAACATAGGTGATTTTATCCCTTGGCTTGGGTTCATTAACTACATCAATGGTATGGAGGCAAAGGTGAGTAGGGTTCAAAAAGAGGTTGATTGTTTTCTTGAAAGAAATATAGAAGAAGCCATCAGAAGGCTAGCCGAAAAATTTGATGATCAGAATTTTGTGGATGTGCTGGTTCAGTTCCACCGGTATAATGAAGATTCCGGTGACACTGGCTCCAGTCTTGATCGTGATTCAGTAAAAGCTAATATAATGGTACCTTACTTCTTTTCCGATTCTGTAGTTATATACTTATTTGATTTATGCTCCGATTGCCATGAATGTTTTATGTTAACTATGATTTGTACCAACATCTCTTATGAATAATTTTCTTGAATTATCCCAAGTTAATAAAGTTGACAGGTTAAAATAAAGTTAATTACACCTCTGTCCCAACTTCTAGCTGAATATGCAATTGAATATTTAATTAGTCAAACTTACTCAACTTTTAACTTTAAATTAAACTGATATGTAATATTCAATATTGTCATATATAGTTTTGTTAGATTCATACTATTGTACATTTATAAAATACAAAATTTTAATATAACTTATATCTAAACCTAAATAGACATGGTTAGACTAGAGATATTGATGTTTAAACATTTTCAGAGTCAACTGATAAAAGTCAAAGTATATAAATTCAGCTAAGATTCTATTTCAGATGACTTTATACAAAATCTTTGCATGGTCTTCTTAACATGTATTTGATTGTTAGTATTTTGAACTACAAATAATAACAATACGAAATAATATAGTGTATGTGACAAATCAAATATTCACCGAATATTAGATACATTAAAACAATACGAAATAATATAGTGTATGTGACAAATTAAATATTCACTAAATGTTAGATACATTAATATTTTTATTTACCTATTTAGTCAAAATTTAATGCTTTTGACTAGAAAATGATATTGTGCAATTTTAAGTCGGGCAAATTGTGTAAATCAAATCATATAGAAGTACAATTTTACTAAACCAAGCATAACTATTTGAAATGCTTGCTTGCATGTAGATTATGATTCTCGCGGGCACCATTGCCATTGCCTCACTGTTAGAATGGACTCTTTCAGAACTACTGAGAAGCCCAGATATAATGAGTAAACTGCAGAAGGAGGTAAGGAGTGTTGACACTGTCACGATGATCACCGAGGAGATGCTACAGAAACTCCCTTATCTAAAAGCAGTAATCCGAGAGTCTCTTCGATTGTATCCTCCTTCAGGCCTGCTCCCACGACAGTCGAAAGAGGATGCACAAATTCTAGGATTTCACATTCCTGCTAAAACTCAGTTACTCATAAATGTCTGGGCTATTGCGAGAGATCCTCGATCTTGGGAAGAAGCTGATAAGTTTCAGCCGGAGAGGTTTTTGTCTAACAGCTCTTGTGATTACAAGGGTCAGCACTTTCAGTTCCTGCCATTTGGCTCGGGAAAAAGAATGTGTCCAGGCTCAGAATTTGGTCTGGTGATTATTGAGCTTGCGCTTGCCAATTTGATTCGTGAATTCAATTATGAATTACCTGATGGAGCTAGACCAGAGAACTTGGATATGAGGGAAGCTCATGGCTCAGTGACTACAAGGAAAATCCCACTTCTCCTCGTTCCCACTCTACCTAAGTGTTGAAGCTGTTGTGGTTATTTTTCCATTAATTATTTCACAACTTTAATTTGAATAATCTGAATCTTGTATGGAAAGTAAATTTCGTCATGTTATGTACTGGACTATCAAATTTAATTTTACATTTCTCTCCCTGTCTTTTTAGGGTGTGGTTTAATTATATTATTTATAGAATTTCAAATCATATTATACTTGTGGCATGTGCATCACATCTTTATTAACTTATAACTAGGGAATCTAACAGAACATATGATTTGTTTACTTTTTAATCATTTGATTATTAGAAAATCCACATGATTTGATATTTGACGCGCGCACGTGCCTTGTTCAGGCATACTCATATTAGAATTAATGTTACTTTTATAGGATATATTCAAAAATATGTTATACACTTTATAAAGATAATTAATAATAAAACAAAATGCAAGTGGAACATTCACAATTAATAAAGAGTGCGTAAGTTTTGCATTATTTTGAAAATTTTAAAAGTGTATTTAATCCAACTTCAACAATACTTTCACCCTCACTAGATCTAATTAGTCAAATCAACAATTAGTCAAAGCTTCACCACTTTCATGGCTATATAATGAAAAGAGTTACTAAATTGGATGATAAAGAGCGTAAGATGGAGGGGATCAACATGATGAAGAGACTTTGTCAATCCATACTAATTACTAAAGTAATAAACAGCTGACGTCAGTTTTACCCTAATCTGGAGTACGTGTCACTTTCTTATGCATTTTTCTCCCGCCTTACAGTACTGCTGACGACATTTACCTTTTACTTTATTATAAAAACGTTGATATACATGAAACTTTATCAATATTCTCGCGAATTTGAAATCAAATTTTATTCTGTTTACTGTTATTAGATTGTGTACGTAACTTCTCTAACAATATTTGCGACATTTGCCTTTTCCTTCATTGTAAAACGTTGATATAGGTGAAACTTTTATCGATATTCTCGCGAATTCAAATTTGAATTTTATTCTGTTTACCTTTTCCTTCATTGTAAAATGCTGATATATGTGAAACTTTTATAAATTTTATTCAGTTTACTTTTATTGGATGGTGTACGTAACATCTCTAACAATATTTGAGCGATTTGAAATTACAGATTACTTCTTTTTAAAAAAATTAAACCACCTCATTGGTGGGGGGATTTTATTGGCACCCCAAACCTTAAAAGGGACTTAATTGTTTTACACATTGCTCAAAAGCTCAAATACATGAGCATCAGCTCAGCCATAATGAAATGGCTCAAAAGAATGAAGTGAATATGCTATGTGGTAAGGCTCAAAACCTCATATCTCCCCCTAAACTCCGAGCATGTTAGCGAATTGTCTAGCAAAACACTAGTCTGCCAAAAGCTGAGGGTGATGGAGGTGAGTTGTCCCAAAATAACTGCTACAAAATAGATTCCCTTTGTGAAGTTGCTGTTGACATGGAACTCCCATTGGACACCTTCCAATGGGTCTTCTGTTTTCTGCATTGCAACGGAATCAGTAGCATCTGCACATAGTTACATGTTTCTAAGAAATTCTAATGTTACTAACACCTAATTTGTCAAGTAGTATCATGCTTTGAATGGATGCAGGAGCATTGTGCATTTGCATAGAAGTTGTGATACCCTGGTGACCACTAAGCTTAGCCAAGCTGTCTGCAACAGAGTTGCCCTCTCTGAAAATATGAGTGGTTTGTAGCCCTGTAGAGAGCATCTGTAGACTATGGCATATACTAAATAGCCTCCAGCTAGCATGATAAGGATTAGCAATACAGTTAAGGGCCTGAAGGCAGTCTGTTTCTATTGTAACTGGACTAGTGTATTGGTTACCAATAAGGAGACCAAATTCTATGGCTAAGAGTTCTGCTGCCAGTGGGGAGAAAGTAGATACTGATTTCATTTCCATCCTTAAGACATGTCCATCACAATCCCTAACAACTAGGCCAATACCAGCTCTATCAGGGCTATTAAAAGAAGCATCAAATTTATTTTAACTCCTGAATCAGGAGGAATCCATTTGATTGATCTTGCAACTTTTAGTCTCTTTTGCTTCAGGAATGGAAGTAGGCCTGTTTTTAATAACTCAGTATATTTAACAAAGTTTCCTTGCAATGGAAAAGTTGTATAAATATTGGAGACCTTTTTTGCAAGCTGTAATAGTAATGCATGAGATGATATACCTAGACCCTCAAATAATAATTTGTTTCTCCTATACCACAAAAACCAAAAGGTAGTGAACGGTGTAGTTATAGTAACTTGTGTATGCACTTTTGAGGTTCCTCTATAAGTTAGGTGATACATCAAACAATGTCTGAAGGATTGGAAAATAGGAATAGGCATCTGAATCACAGCATGAACAAAATTAAAGATCTCAATGTTCTGTGGGCACTCATTAAAGAAATGGTTAATGGTATCAACATGATTGCATAATGGGCATCTAGATGGTATGTTAAATCCCATCCTGATCAACACAACATCAAAAGGTATGATGCCATTAACCAGTCTCTATATTAGCACATAAAATTGTAAGGGGATGTATTTATTCCAAACCTTATTGATGCAGTGAAGATCATTTCCTTGTGCTCTTAGAAGATTGTAAGCAGATTTAATTGTGAACCTCCCAGCTGTGTCAGGCCTCCATATGAGTCTGTCCTGGTGATTAAATTTGATCTCAGCTACCTGCAATAGAGAAGTTAAACCGGTAGCCAAATGAGGCTCCACTGCTGTTAGAACTTGCAATTTATGTGCACAGAAATTGGCCACAGTTAATTTAGGGAAAGGCAGAGGCAACCCCTCAGGCCAGCTGTAGACAAGAGCTCCACTCCCCAACCAATTAGAGTCCCGAAATGGTGCTGATCCATTGCCTATGATGACCTGAGAATGGAGGTTTGCAAATTCAGTTACAGAACAAATCCTTTTCCATGTATGGGATTTCCTATATATGACTGGCAATGACCATAAAAAGCTGGCCCACTGAGTTTTATTTTCCTGCATCTTCCACCATAACTTGCAAGAAAATGACTGAATGATGGTTGTTATGTCCCTGAAACCTAGACCATTTTCTTCTTTTGGTAGAGCCATCCTGCCCCATCTCCTCCATATTTTCCTTTGACCTAGCTCACTTTCTCCCCAGAAAAATCTTGCACATATGGTTTCCATTTTCTTGATTACTGTCTGTGGTGGGTGTAGCACAACAAAGATATGTGTTGGTATGGATAAGAAAACATGGTTCGGTAGGATCATTCTTCCTGCATATGTAAGCCACCTGTTCTTCCAACTAGCAACTGCATGCTCCATTCTATCCAGTACTGTCTGGTAATATCAGACCTTGTTCCTACCCTTGAATATGGGAACTCCAATATAAGTAATAAATGGCAGCTTTCCGTGCTTCATTCCAGTTTTCCTTTCAATTACTCTGAGTCTTGTCCCTGATGTGCCACTGTGTACATAATACTCTGATTTCTCAAAATTCACTTTCTATCCTGAGCTAATCTCATAGGCATTCAAGAATCTCTTCAGTCTTTTCAAATTCTTTTTGGTGGCAGTGGAGAAGATAGCAGTATCATCTGCATACATGAGATGGGAGATTATTTGAACCCCCCTAGGCATTTTAAAACTCTGAATGTACTTGCTATCAATCAATCTTCTGAGACCTCTAGAAAGTGCTTCAGTGACAATGTTATAGAGAAAGGGTGACAATGGATCCCCCTGTTTGATTCCTCTATTACATGGAAAAAATCATGTAGCCACTCCATTTATCAGTATTGAGAACCATGAGGCCTTTATATTCTGCATGATGGTTTTAACTGTCTTTCCATAAAATCCAAAGGAGAGCATTACTGAGTTTAAAAAATTCCAGGATACCCTGTCAAAAGCTTTTTGCATATCAAGATTCAGGATGATATTTTATCAGCGGGGTTGGTGCTCAACAGCCTAATCATTTCCTGCATCTGCAAGATATTATCTGTGATATTTCTCTATTTGAGAAATGAAGATTATTCAATAGAGGTGATCCTACTCATCATTGGTTTGATCCTCTCCATCAATATCTTTGTAAAACCTTGTTTACAAAATTTGATAGGATAATTGGTCTAAACTGGGAAAAGGAAGAAGGGTTTTGAACTTTGGGTATTAAGGTAAGCCAGGTAGATACCATTGCTCTTGGAATTTCATTTCCTTCAATAAAGTCATTTGCTGCATCCAGTAGATCATTTTTTACCAACTCCCAGCTCTTAGTGTAAATATGTCCACTATGGTGCCCCATTCTGATTTAGGTCAAAAACTGCATTCTTGAGCTCCTCCATCTGAACTGGCCTGAGCAGTAGTGTATTATTTTCATCTGTTATGATCCTTGGGATGACCTCCATGAAGTACTTGAAATATCTGCCTTCCCTGCTAGGGGTGTCCTCATTAAGTAGTTTTTCAAAACAAAGCTACACCTTCTTCATTTATCTGGCTTGGCTCAGTGATCCATTTGCCATTCATACCCTTGATCTTTGTAATTTTCCTTTTGGATCTTTTCTCCTTGACCACCTGATGGAAATATTTAGTGTTTGCATCCCCCTCTCTAATCCATTTGACATTTTCCTTCTGCTTCCAGTAGCTTGCCATTTCATTCTGGGATCTTCTTAACACTGCCATCCTTCTGTTGAGCTCCATCTTAATAGAATCTTCTCCTGTTGTCTGATATTTCTCCTTAGCTTCTGAAACCTCCTTTTCAGCCCTTTTTAAGTTCTGATTCACATCTCCAAATTGCTCCATGTTCCAGATTATTAGTGCCACCTTTAGTCTTTTCTGTTTGGAAACCATCATCCTCATTCCTTGCTCTAAGCAGTCCTGGTTCCAATTGTCTGTTACCAAATCTATGAAGCCGGGTCTAAGTGTCCACATCTCCTGAAATCTGAAGGGCCTTGGCAATTGAATTTTTGTTGTCTGAATTGATAAAATCAGGGGGTTATGGTCAGAAGTGGTTCTACTCCTGACCTGGATTGAGCTATGGGCATTCACTGTTGCACAAGCCCCTATCAAATCTCTGTAACAAGAGATCTTCCTTGGATCTGTTATTGGTCTAGGTGTATGGGTTCCCAATTGTCTTGACCTCCATCAATGCAAATTCTGCAATTAGTGAGTTGAACTACCTTATACTTCTAGCTGGAGGGGGGTGCCTCCTTTTCCTCTCATTAGCTGCAGCAACAGTATTAAAGTCACCAATGAATAAAGTGGGGGCTTTGGGTAGGGTTTTTAAGTCCTCCCATAGTGCCTCCCTCAATATTCTAGTTACCTTAGCATATACAAAACAACAGTTCCACACTATATCACTAGACAAAATATGTACAGAGACTAGTAAAAACTGATCTGATTGTAACAATACATTAATATTGACATTGTTTTTCCAAAATATCCAGATTTTAGCATTATCTGATGGCATGGCATTATGAAATTGTAAATCAAATTGTAGTTGAGATATATTAGAGCGAATATGCATAGGCTCTATGATACATGCAATATCTATTTTGTGTGATTTTATTAGGGACTAAAGTCTTGTTACAGACGTTTTATACCCTCTAATGTTCCATATTAATGCATTTCCAATTATGTTGTGTTAATCATTGACCGGGTTTTTTGGATTTAAGTGAGAATCTAAGCCACTGTTCTACTGTTTTCCCCCCATCAAGCATGCCTCTTCTACCGCTTTTTTTTGGCTCTGCATGCATCTGAGTGATATTAGTGAGATTACCTGTAGATATACCTGTTTCATCTTTGTTGTTGGTGTTAGTGCTTTGTTTAGCTTCCAGTTCACTCTTTGCCTCTTCAAATGCATCAGAACTGCTGTCCTCCTCATAATCCTGTAGTACCTGAAAAGCATTAGACATTGAAACCTCCCTGGGAGGGTTATATGGAACAAGTGCAAGATCATTGGTTCTAGGATCCTTTCTGTTGGGCTTGGTGAGGTGGAGGTCATCATAAGAGTAAAAGGAGGGTTTGGTTGGTTTGTTGATAAGCTTTAGGATTTCTAAGGGTGGTGTTGAAGGAATGTTGGATATGGGAGGGCTAGTAATGCTGAGTGGGTGATGTGGTAGCTGTATAGTTTCTGATGAGAAGTTGACAATTGCTAAGGACTCAGTAGATGACTCCTTTTGCGTGTCTTCCTCAGCTGTGGTGATGTAGGCCGGACACCAACACTTCGATGATGAATCAGGCTCTCGAACTGATCTGCAAAACAAAGCCCCGGGTGTCGCGGGGGTAGACATTCCGACGCTCAAGTCAGTATATTACTTAAGGCGTAAAGTATGAAGTATGAGATTAGATAGAGAGGTCTACCAAACCTTAAGGTATTTATATGGCTACAATCCGTAGATCACCAAGATATGTATTTATGGTATGAATACAACTCTTATAGTAGTTGTATTACCATGTATAATAGAAGTATATTTCGGACATGGTTGTGTTACCATGTTTAGGATGGCTGTATTACCATCTTTGAGAGGATGTATATTCCTTGTAGAACATTCATAATATACGCATTCCTTATAAGGATTAGGATTGATGGACCTGTGGACCCACCCTCCGCGTATCTCGAGCCCACGACTCTTCTCGGGCCCTGGTCCGAGTATGAATGAGGTGTGAATACGAACCATGGACTTATCGGTAGCCCCAAGGTAGATCTTCAGAATATAGAGTGCTCCGTCTCGAAGGTTGAAGGAGAGACCTGCTTCTCGAGGGAAGACCAATAACTCGAGGGAGAATAACTCTGGGTATTAAGCTCGGGGTTTCCTTCTAGGACTGTCCTCTTCGGGCTTACGCTTCTGAATATCTAGCTTAAAGTTCTTTCGTATTCCATCAAATATATGGACGACTGAGATTAACTTCCCTTGAAATCCAGATGGTAAATACATGTGCCGTGCCTTCACTGGAAAATAGAGGCGGTCTGTCCTCCGTCTCTCTAACTACTTGCATCGGAAACAGAATCGAGGTAGTTGCTCGTCTTTAATGTTGTCTGGGTTTGGATTAAATCTCCCAAATCATTCCCATTGTCTTCTCTTATTCTAAGATTTCTTCTTTCCAAGTTCAGAAGACGCACCAGTATTTCACCAATTTCTGAAGCCCCAAATTTCTGCTTTCTGCTTCCATCATCAGTAAGTGTTATCTTCTTTCTCTGTATATTGTGTCTATTTTTTCCTTTTATCTGTTTGTGTGTATTTCCCCCCATACTCTCTGTAATCATGAGTGATGATAGTAAAACACATTCCATCCCCCATCATGATGAGGGAGAGTATGCACAAGCTCAGGCCGGGGAGAGTAGCTCCCGTGACCGCCATAGAGCCGAGGTAGCGAGTGGGAAAAAACCCGTAATTCTAAAGAAGAAAGCCTCTGAGGAAGAGAAGAGGTTGAGGGCGATGGCCAGGAGGGCTCAGATGGGGGGAATAGCCCCATGGTAGTTCATGCATCCGGGGTAGAATATCCATGGATGGTTAAGGTAGTAGTAAAAGGTCTGTGAAGGAGGATAAAGCACGCGCTGACGCTGTTATCTTTGTTGAAAGTTGTCCCTTTTTGATTCCCCAAGATGCTGATCTCATGTACTGTTGGGAAGATAAGTCTGCATTTGTGTTAGTAACTTCGACCCGGGGGGTCATATATGGGAGATTTCTGCAGCATGGGTTAGCCTTCTCTTTTCCCCCATTGTTGAATGAATTTCTCCAGTGTTATAAGGTGCATCCAGGGCAGCTACATGCCAATGTGATAGTAATCATTATGGCCTTGATAACTTCGTGTGACCGTAAAGGTTATAGTCTCAGTCTTGCTTTGTTGCGGACCATGTATAAGGTTTCCGTTGTTATACAAATTGTGACTTTGACTTCTCGGGATACTTCCTTAGGTAAGCTTTTTGTGCTACCTATGAAATGCGGGAAATGGGATAAGGTAAAACTAACCTTTGATCGGACAAAGTATGAAGTTCCTTCTTGGAACAAGGAGATCCAGAGTGAGATCTGGCATGAAGTTGAGTCTTCACGTAAACTGCTAAATAAAGCTGGAGAGTTGGTGAGAGATAGTATTAAACTCAGAGAGGGTAAGTTTGTATCAGGAGATCACCAAATGGGTTGGCAGTGGCCTATTGCGGCGTATAGCTGGTTGAATCAACTTCCTGGCCGAACTCTACAAAATTGCAGCTTCTTGAGGTTGACACATTTTGATCAGCCAAAAGGGGTTGAGATGGATTGGTATGAAACCCTTCTGTCTATGGAGCAGGATTTAGTTGGTGTAGCCAAGGCATTGCAGGCCTCTAGGGCACTAGAAGAGAGAACTGCTCGAGATGAGATATCCGAGAGAGAAGTAGATAGGGAAATCTCGGGTCTGATGAAGGATGCTCGACGTGAGCGTCGGTTCAAAAGGCTGGTTCAAGGACCTATGAAAACTCAATCACGGCTCAAGGTGATTGAGGAGGTAACTTGCCTATTTGTTCCGGTAGCTTAATATTCATCAGATGAGGAAGAGGAAGAGGGTTCTGTCCTAGTTCGATGTCCGAGAAAGGAGATGCCTCGGTCTTCTGATTCTCCGCAGCCTTATGTGGTAGGACCAAGGATGAATAGTCTTTTACTTCTGTAGTAGTGTCTGATATGGTTAATCATTCTCGCATGTATTATTTTATTTTGTCCGATGCTAACTCCATTCCCTTTGTGCTGCAGTGGGTGCTCCCAAGGACAAAAGAGCAGCGAACTTGTTGGCTCAATTGTTACAGTCGAGAGGACAGTCGAGTGATGGTGATAAAAAGAAGGATTTTGAGACCTTAGGGGGCTCTGCTGACATGTCTTCAAAAAATCCAAGGCTCGAACTCGGACCACTAGAAGAGTTCGAGAAGTATGTGTCGCCTCCTCCTCCTGAGGTCCAGATTGAGATGGTTCCAGGATGTCCTGAGATTAACCAGGTATGATCAGCTTAGCTCTTAACAGAACTGGAGGTGTAATTATCTAACTGCCTTTTTTCATATTTCACAGTCTCTAAATCATGTGAAACATATGTACGACTCCATTCGGACACTGTATAGCCGCTCTCAACAACAGGCATCTGAGTTGGAACTGTTGAAGGAAGAGATGTCCATGAGATCCAAGGAGCCTTCGGACGTAGTAAAACGCCTCCAGGATGAAGTGGCGCAAGAGAGGACCAAGAGAGAGGCCTTGGAGAAGGAGAACCATGCTTTGAAGAATGAGAAGAGATTGACTGATGGTTCCTTCCAAGAGCTGAAGAGGAATTTGGACTTGGTGGAAGCGGAGAGAGACCGATATGCTGATCCTACTTGTCAGAAGCGGCTAGTCCGGCTGATAATAGACTTCTGCCTTAATTGTCCAGAGATGGAGGCCCATCGCCAAAAGTATGGCAAATTCTATCATAAGTCTGAGCTTTCGGAGATGTGGGCTCTTCTTCAGGTAGTTGTCAGGAGATTCAGGGATGGTTAGCTCCTGCTTATACCTGGCCGGAAGTACCGGAGGAGCTGAAGAAGTTCCGAGCAGAGTTTAGCCAGATTGGGGGGTTTGAGACTAGTCTATTGACTAGTCTGGAATCCTTGAAGAAGGCATTAACTCTTGAGGAATTTCAGGACAAGCTATACAGTTTGTACCCTGAGTTGGCATACTTGGTGTAGAATCCAGTTGCAGAAATTTCAACTGAGAACCCCGAGACTCCAAATGGGGGACCAAAGATTGTAACTCCTTAGAACCTTCTCTCATTATTTAGGAACTTTTTTTTCTTGTCTTCAAAAAGGAACTTTTTTTTTCTTTATTCCTTCTGTTGATATCCATGTACTCCAAATAATATATTTCTTTCATGAATTTGATAATTCCATGTCTTCCTTTATGTCCAGTGTTGCGTAGCTGCTTGTGCTGAATTGCAGGTCCAGTATGAAGCTGTCCTTCAAAAGAGCAGGAAACTGAATGAAGATTTGGCTGAATCCAAGGGCTGTTTTAGCATCGTGCGAGAAGAATGTGAGAGTATTCGAGGTGGGCTCAAGATAGCTCTGGAGCGGAGAGCGGAGCTGAACCAGCAGCTGAGTGATCTTCAGACGCGGTATAAGGATCTAGAAGATGAACACACCAAATTCTTGGCCGCCAATAAGGACTACGACCGAGAATGGAGGAAAGCCAAGAGTGACTTAATTAAGATCAAGGGTGAGAGTCACGAGAAGGACCTTCGTATCTCTACCCTTCGAGATGAGAATATCACCGTGAATCATAAGATTGCCTCCATCTTAGATGACTCGAGGATGTGTCAGGCCGAGCTGAATGCTTGTAGGTTCCAAATAAAGGAACTAGAAGCTCAAGGTGTGTTTGTCACGCCTTCAGTATCTTCAAGGAGGGAGATAGGTGGGCCTTCTTCTGTCCCATATTCAGGACCATTGATAAGTTCTCATGTCTGAGGTGGGCCTTCTCGCGGTCGGGGTCGTACCCCTGTATTTAAAGACCTTCACGAGGTGTAAGAAGTTTTTAGTGTAATAACAATTTTTAATTTTGCCTTTATAATGGTCTTCATATTGCAATCCTTGAGAAGATTGACTCACAGGCTTATGAATAGCCGGAATAAATAATGATGTATACCTTTAATAGGTGTATCACGAAAAGAGTCGAGTTCCAAACTTTGTGAGTTTGTGTGACTCATATTGTGTTGGTGTTAACTATATACTTTTTGTAAGTATATTATTTTATTTTGGCCTAAGGTGATTGTGGTTCGGACACGTAGTGCAAACAGCTCATATTAGATAAGCATCAATCACACGCTTATAAGCGTATAAATCTTAGGCAGCAGTCTTTACTTATGTTTTATAAGGAATAGTGTCTCTTTGTATTAGACAATGTTGACTGCTTTCAAAATAAAATAAAAGATTTATATTGAAAAGAAATTGTATTCTTCGAACTTGAGAATTCGGTAAAATGATAAAAGATAACCCCGAGTTTGGGAGCTCGGGTATGAATAAATAAAAGATGAAAATAAAAGAAGCTTGGCCCGTAGGCCTTATTGAAATAGTTTCTCCTTATTTGGAAAAGATATACTTGGTTTTAGCTCCGAGGTACCTGCGTAGGAAGGGCGCCATGATGACAGGATCCAAGTGTTCTCCTTCGCGTGTTTGCATGAGGTAGAATCCACCGGGTTGTGCTGTGTAGACTCTATATGGTCCTTTCGTCCTTGGCTCCAGGGCTCCTCCTAGCTTGTTAGTGCACCATGGGCCAACTGGCATTACCAGTTCCCCCACTTGGAAGGTTTGGTGGCGTCGTTTGTGTCATAGTGCAGTCATCTCGTTGTAGGCCTCTTCTTCGAAGTGAAACACCATAGGTTGTTCAAGATCGGGGTCGGGGACCAGATCTCCTAGGATAGTGTTGACGGCCGAGATGTTACTCATTTTTCTGGCGTCACGTATAGCCGTGATCATGCAAGGCGTCGGAAATTGAAGCTCCTTGATCTCCTTTGATTGAAGCTACTCCTTGCGGTGTCGAAAATTTCAGCATTAGATGTTAGGGAGACCATACGGCTTTAGCTTGGCACATCCAAGGTCTGCCAAGGATAATGTTGAAGGGTGTGACGGTGTCAACTACCACAAATGTGCAGTAGATGGTCAGGCTCTTTATCCCATCATCTACCGTGACTGGGAGTGTGATTTCCCCGAGAGGTATTACGTGATTTTTAGTGAACCCCGAGATCGGACCCGTAGGTTTGAGGTCGTCCTTGGTAAATCCTAGTTTCTGGAAGCAATCTTGAAACATTACTTCTACTCCACTCCCGTCGTCTATGAATACTCTTTTTACCAGAGAATCTTGTACGGTTGCTGAGATGATGAGAGGATCAGAGTGAGGCATCTGATTTGGTACGGCATCCGCATCCGAGAAAGTAATGGTTTCCTCGGGGCGAAGCCTCTTATTGACTGGCTCGATATGTGGTATGGCCAACACACTATCTTTTAGCTTAGTCAAGAAAATTGCTTCTTCGGTGTAGCCATTGATGCTGTTGATGACCCGGTTGGCTCTATTTGGCGGTGGTGGAGGAGGATCTTGAGGATTGTTGCCTCCGCCGCCCTGGTTGTTATTGTTATTGTTGCGGGAGCTATCCTTCTTCTTCTGCCAGGGTTTTCCCCCATATCTCTTCTAGGTACCCTGGTTATCGCTGGTTATCGCCAACAATCGAAGGTGCGATTTGTTGCACGATTCCTTAACGAATTAGCTTCTCGATCTCATTCTTGAGCTGATAACACTCCTCAGTGTCATGCCCCCGATCTCGGTGGTATTGGCAGAATTTCGGGGACCTTTGGCGCTCGGCTGACTCCTTCATGGCAGGTGGGTCCCTTAAAAGGTGCCTGTGAATGGATAAAATCTCAGTCCGAGATCTAGCCAGAGGATTGTATGACTCGAAGGTAGGCTTGGAGGCGCTTTCCGTTTTCCCGACCTTAGGTATCTTCATTCTTGGCTCTTTTTTGTCCAGATGGGAGTCTGGAGGCCTCTTGCCTCTTATGGCGTTTATTTCACACCTAATTGTTTTTCATTACCAACTATCACTATTATCTTCAATACTAAATTATAATACGTATAGTAACAAACAGTAAAGCACGTGTCACATTCTGTTCATCTTATTTTCGTGCCTGAATTTTTTACTAATTATAAAATTTATTTCATTTTCATAAGAACATTGTATACACATAACTAAAAATACTTTTCACTAATTGTTTGCCTAATTCTGTTACTAATTTCGTAAAATTCACTTTTCCTTACACGCTTTCCACTTAATTGTTGTACTACTATTATAATCTCATATGTTTTCAAATTGTGAGATAAACACTATTAATTAGATTCTAATCATAATGTCTTTTGATTGACGATGTTTATCTACTTTAAATATGCTATTCAACGCATAAAAGTTTCCATCACCAACTATTGCTATTATTGATTTCCAATTTTTTATCCAATAGAACTAAAATATTAAAGACGAGTTGTACAATAAAATAATGATAACTAGAACAACAATTAGAGTGATTTGAATATCTCACATTAAATATTTTCATAATTAGTATAAGTGTATCACAAAATCTCTTTAAAATGACACATCATGGTAAAGAATTGTTTCAACATGTGAAAGTGTAATATTAAAGATAATTTATTTTCTAATTTGTTTTTTAATAAAAACCACCCTTAGGTGGGGGAGATTTTATTAGGCATCCCAATCCCTCAAAATGCCATATAAATGGCTAGTGTTTACATCAACAAGGATGACAAAATGGGGACCAGAGGTCCTATAGCAAAGAAATGATATCAAAAATGGGCTACAACTATGTCTAACCCTATAACTACTGTCAAGAATAAACAATTAATCTTTTGAAACCTATTAGGGAATTGCAAAGCAAAAACCAATGGCCGTACTAAGAGAAAATTGATAGTGAATTAGTAAATGGCTAAAAAATGATTCCAGCTCTTCCAGCTTCAAGAGTATCATCAGAATTTGAGATGTTCCATAGCAGTGACTGCACCATCATTTGCACCAAAGACTGCACATATAGCAAACAATTAATGTCATATGTTGACCAATCTCAGTGATGGAGTGCATATCTTATCCAGGAGCAAGGCACCAGAAATATGACTGGGCAGTTGTGAAAGTGAGAAATCAGAGGATAATTTGGATGAAAATGCAAATTTGGAGAGACAGTCAGCAGAAGTATTTGCTTCTCTGTAAGTGTGAGTAATGTGACTGGCAGAAAGATGAATTTGTGATGCTAAGTGGAATAATTTCCAAGGGGCACAGAGTGGATCATTGGATGATCTAACAGCACTGAGGCAGTCAGATTTTATGGAAAAATTCTGCTGCAGTTCCTGTCCCAGAAAATAGGCCATTTGGATAGCCATCATTTCAGAGTGTAGTGGGGAATCTGCTGTAGTAAAAACAGTTCTAGCCCTAACTACATGACCAGTGCCATTTCTAGCTATAAGTCCTATTCCAGCCAGATTTGGTTGATGCCAAGAGGCATCAACATTTATCTTGAGGCCAAAAACTGGAGGGGACCATTTTAAGCAAAGTATTAAAGGTTGGGGTGGTCTGGCGTGTAGGGGAAGAAAACCAAGTGTGGATAATTCAATGTCAAAGGGACTGGCAGAGAAAATAGGCCTAGCACAGAAAATATGATAAACCTCATATGTAAGTTGTTTTCTCAGAGAATGATCAGTACAAGAGATATTATCAAATAGTTTTTAGTTTCTGGCCTTCCACAGTAACCAACAAATGATACTGGGGACAGTTTGGAAAAGGGAATTATGCATTTTTGTTTTGCCATGGAAAGACCGATAAAACGAAAGTCTGTCCCACAGGTTCAAGAACTGGTAATCTTATGTTCCCACCATATAATGAAAAAATGACCATAGAGACTTAGCTAAGTGACATTCATTGAAAGCATGCTCCAGAAAATCATTATTTTGACAAAATAAGCACTTTGATGGGACACATAAACCCATTCTCATAAGAACATCAGGAAATGGCAAAAAAGAGTTAACCAATTTCCATACAAATATACTAACTTTCTTTTGCACTCTAACATTCCATATCTTTTTGAGTGAAGGGAAAGTACCTCTAGTTACCTGTAACACCTCATATCCAGAATTGAAAGAAAAACATCCATTAGTGCTGGGCATCCAGATTAGTCTGTCAGGCTTGTCATGGAGAGATGCTGCATTTAAAAAATCCACAGCTTCAGCTGAAAAAAGAGAGGTTACAGATGGGAGCATCTGATCTCTGTCAGTGATAAATTGCTCAACTGAGGTATTCAAGGGAATGTTGGTCAAGTCTGGGTTGTATAGATTGGAGAAGGAACCTAATCCTGACCAATTAGAACTCCAGAAATTACACTGACCATTCCCATGGATAACTCTAGTCAAGGATTCAGCCTTAGGAGAGATTGCTATAATTCTCTTCCAATTAGGTGAAGTTCTATAAGAGGCTGGTAACAACCATAAAAATTGAGACCATAGGGTTTCCCCTTGCTGGAACTTCCACCAAAGTTTCAGTGAACAAGTTCTGACTATTGTATGGATGGATCTCAGTCCAATTCCATTCTGATCATATGGAAAACACAAATCATGCCATTTCTTCCATACTTTCTTAGGTTTAAGAGCAGTTTCTCCCCAGAAGAATAGTGACAGTAATTTCTCAATTTTTCTGATAACACTGATGGGGGGTTTCATAACACTCCATATATGTTGAGGAATAGAGTAGATACAGGACTTAATAAGAGTGATTTCCCCCCTGAAGATAGCCACTTGTTTTTCCAATTAGTAAGCCTATTTTCGATTTTTTGAACAAGTGGCTGGAAGTATGCAACTAGGGTTCTACCAGTATATATGGGAACTCCTAAATAGGTGAAGGGGAAAGAGCCCTTTCTCATGCCAAGTATGTCAGAGATCTGATTGATTTTTTAAGCAGTGGCATGTTTACTAACATAATATTCACTTTTTTCAAAACTGATTTTCTGGCCTGTTGTTTGTTCAAAAATGACCAGAAATGCTTTAAGCACAGAAAGAGAATTTTTTCTAGCATTTAGGAAAATTGTTGTATCATCAGCATAGCTAAGATGGGAAATGGAAGCTGGGCCAGTGAGGAAATGAAAATGATCTATTCTACCTATATCATATACATATGAGAGGCTCCTAGAGAAAGATTCAGAAAAAAGGTTGAAGAGAAATGGGGAGAGTGGATCTCCCTGTTTGATACCTCTTGTGGATTTGAAGAATCCACAAGGTTTACCATTCACTAAAATAGAAAAATATGCTTGACTAAGGTTCTTCATAATCCAGTGAACTACTTTACCATGCATACCAAACTGGAGCAAAATGCTGTTTAAAAAAGCATGATTGACTCTATCAAAAGCTTTCTTAAGGTCTAATTTAATCATGCAGTTAGGATTTCTATTTTTTCTATCTAAAAATCTGGTCATTTCTTTAAGGAAAATAACATTATCAGAAATGTCTTTGCCTTTAAGAAAAGCTGATTGTTGTGGAGAAATAAGTTTAGGCATAAGAGGCCTAATTCTTTCCATTAGAATCTTGGAAAAAATCTTATTGATAAAATTAGAGAGGCTTATAGGTCTAAAATCATCAAAAGAATTTACCACAGTTTTTTAGGGATTAATGTGATCCAAGTCGAAGTGATACCCACTGGAATCTGAGATTCACTCATAAAATCTTGAACAGCTTTTAGGAGGTCATCTTTTATTATTTCCCATGCCTTAGTGAAAAATTTAGAGGAGTAGCCATCAGGCCCAGGACTATTGTTTTTATTTAAATTAAAAACAGTGACATGCAGTTCCTTCATAGTTACAGTTCTGAGCAGAAGCTCATTATCTTAAACTGTAATTAGTTTAGGGATTTGATTTTAAAAATGGTGATAAAAATCACCATTTAAATTATTAGGTGGTTCAGATAGCAGATCAGAATAATAAGAGATAGCTTCACTTTCAATCTGTTCAGCATCTTCCAACCAAATCCCATCAGAGCTTTTTATCTTAGTGATGTTGAGAAAACTCCTTTTTTCCCTCACTGATTGATGGAAAAAATTGGTGTTTTCATCACCATCTTTAAGCCATTTAATTCTAGATTTTTTCTTCCATAATTTATTTTTCTCTTTTAAAGCTCTGAGATGTAAAGCCCTACATTTTTTGAGTTCAATAAGTTCATTCTGAGAACCATTGTTATCAAAAACAATTTCTTGGAGTCTGAGGGCTTCAGCAGCTGTGACTACATTAGAATCAATATCACCAAAGCATAGTTTATTCCAACTCTTGATGGCAAATATGAGTCTGCGTAGTTTTAAATAAAAACCTAACATCCCTGTACTATATAGGTCGATTCCAGTCTTCAACAACTATTGCTAAGAAGTCCTCTCTATTAAACCAGGCATTAATAAATCTAAATGGCCTGGGGGATGATGCTATGTTACTGTCTATTGAAAACAATAAAGGGGAGTGATCTGATGTGTCTCTATTTAACACCTGGATTGAGGAAGATGGAAACTTCCTTAACCAGTGTTGAGAGCAAAGGCTTCTATATAGTTTCTTAGTTGTGGGATTATGCAACCAATTATTTGACCATGTGAACAGGTTCCCAATAGTGTTGATTTCTGTCATGGCTTTAGTTGAAATAAAATGGTTGAAATCTGCCATAGTTTTAGGCCTTGGATGTGAAGGCCCTTTGTATTCCACTGGAGATTTTATTGTGTTAAAGTCTCCAATAAGAAATGAGTCATCCAAGTTCCTATTTTCTAAGGCAGTCCACAATTCAGTTCTGCATGGCACTGTTCTGAGTGCATATATAAATATACCCTCCATAACAGTGTTCAGACAGGGGCTAAAAATTGTTACAGCTAAAAATTGCAAGTGATCTTGCAATAGAGTTACTTGGATTGGCTCATTCCACAAGAGCCAAATCTTTCCACTCTGAGCTGTTAAATGGTTGGAGAAGTGTAGCTTTCTCCTAAATTTTTCACATTTATGAATCTTATGCCATGGTTCAATTAGGCATAAGATTTCAATTTTGTGGTAGGTAACCAGGTCAATTAGTCTGTCCATTGAGGTTTTCATGCCTCTAATGTTCCAGACAAGGGTTCTAATTTTTTTGTTGTACTAATCATTTGGAGTTGGGTTTAGAGCCTTTTGATATGGTAAAAACTATGTTGGGAGAGGGAATTTTTTTTGTTTTAAGTGGAGTGAATTTTTTGTTGAGTTGGGTAAAGAAGGTGGGAGTTATAGAGGAATCAGGGGGAGCACTGGTGGCAGGAATTTGTGAGTGTGGTTCATCAGGAGGTGGTAAGGTTGAGGAGGGAGGATCTGGTAAAAGGTTATATCATCTTGAGATGACTCAGATACCAATTAATCATCTGAGTCAACAAGGTCATCATGAAGTGAAGCATCCATCAGTGGTAAAAACCTGTTGTTATTATTACCACAAGAAAGAGAGTTTTTGTTAGGAGAAATCATAACTTCAACTAGGGAGGGAGATTTACCTGCACCTATAGAAAGGTCATCCACAACATGGTTCAGGCTGGAGATAGGAGCATCAGATATAGCATTGATCAGGTCTTCATCTGAGAGAGGAGGAAGGTTTGATTTCTCTGTTGTGTCAGTGTCTGATGTGGCGAGTGTGGATTTATGGTTAGGTAGGAGAGGGGTTGGGTGGAAGGAGAGGGATTGGGGGACAAGGCCTTTACAATGTGAGAGGGAGCGTGAGGGGCGGCAGCTTCTCTATCTTGTGTGGATGGTGTGAGTCCTGAGTGACCTCCTTCATCAGAGTCAGGTACAGTGATCACTTCAGTAGGGGTAGAAAAGGGCATAGGAGCTTTTTGTTTCTAGTAATGAGTTTGAGATTTCTTGGAAGCAAGTTTGGTCTCTTTGGATTGGTTCTGAGAGGGGGGGTTAACAGGAGGAGGGTTGGACCTAATCTTCTGTCTTAATTCAGGGTGGAGGGAGTGACAGTTGATGTTATCATGGCCTAACATACTACAGTGACTGCAATATTTAGGCACCTCTTCATATTCAATATTGTACTTGGCAATGTTTCCATCATCAATCCCCAACCTAATTGAAGTCTGAAGCTCTTTCCTCAAATCTATTTCCACACAGAGTTTTATGGCTGATGGCCTAGTGAGGGTGGATGTTGCAGCATCCATCTTGATAAAAGAGCCTATTTGGTTGCCTATAGCCTCTATCATTGTGGAGTTGTGGAAAAAGAAGGGTACTTGAGGGATTGTAAGTCAGACTGGAACCACAGATGATTCAGCTTCAGGAGAAAAGTCGACAGTCCACTTCAGCACCTTCATTTGAGAGCCAGCCAGAATCCAGTAACCCTTGATCCAGCATCTTCTATAATCTTCTGGATCATCGAAGCGGATAAGTATATGCCTGAAATCCACCGATCCGATTTGGTACTTTCCGGAAAAACCAATTGATTTGAATGCGTCGTGGAGTCGTTCCATCGAAGGCATACCCCTCGCAAATTTCCCTATGAGGGCATTGCTATAGTGTGAGGCAAGAGTGTCGGCCTGAGCTCTAGTGACAATACAGGCGATTTCACCGCAGTATTGGGTCGTCAGAGTTATTTTTGGGTTTGATGGAAATGAGTATGTCAGTGGAGGGGCATGGTCTGATAGGATTTGGGCGAAAGATTTGTGTTGGGGGTCGCCACCGCGGATCGGCGGTGGTGTCACCATAGGCGCCACCATCAGAATGACCGTTATCTATCCGTTTGCGGTGGGGTAGGAGTCAGAACGGTAATAAATGCAACTGTTTGGGTTGTGGAAATAGTTGTAATGTGTCAGAAATCTAGAGATTGGAGAGAGCATAAATTGTAGAGAGAGAAAGCTTTTGAAATCCCTTTCAAAAAGCATTGATCACTTAATAATTTATTTTCTAAATTTTGTCTTATAATTAAAAGATGATAAATATAGCCACTACTAAAATATTTATAATTGATAGTATATATAATTAATCCCTAAAACATATATATGTCGTTATTTACTCGCCTTATGGTATTTGATTTTCATGCAATTAGTTTGCCATTTTACAGAATCCAAAATTATATCCTAATTTGTTTTATAACAATTATATTTTTATTTTTACATGATTTTATAATTATTTTACAGTTATTCTTTTCTATTACTCTAAATACATTAAAATATAATTACTGCTTATTTATTATATATATAATTTAAAATTTCTTGTGTAACACGGGTTTACACTAGTTTTAAAAAATATAGAACTAACAATCTAGATTTGATACATAAATCAATCTTATAAAGAGATCCATATGGAGAGGATCAACCTTGTGTTTTGATGAATAACAACAAAAATATCAGCTCGTTTTTAGATTATTATTCTTTTTCAAAATAAGCATGGTTTTTATTTTACATACCTCGTTTTTTTATTATTAAACCACCATTGGTGGGGGAAATTTATTTGGCACCCCAAACTAAAAAATGGCTTTAGCCAAAAAGTTGAAAGTTGAGAGTTACATTACATGGGTTTTCACCCTTAGAAGTTTGAATAAACTTCTCAAAAAATTACTAATTATCAAGGTGACTTCATGAATTAATTCCTTTGGTTAAATCATAAAAAGGGGAGCAGATTAGTGATTGAGTAAACAAATACCGAAACACAATTTTGCCACCCTTTGATTTAACTACACAGTACTGTTCATGAGTCTTACTACTTACATGTAGCCCAAAAAAACCATAAAAATGGTTCAAAAAAATGGCTAGTGCTGGACATTGATAGTGTCAGCTATCAAGAGAGTAGAAGGATAGCCCTTGAACTGAAATTCTCTGACTTGAGGCTCATATATGACCATTCTTTTCTCCTGTTGACTATGATGATGGATTTCCCCAACCTTCACCCATTTTTCTTTTTGTTGTGAAGTGTATCCAGATGATTCTGCCTTGTCCCTTGCTGTCTGTGGAGGCTTTTGTTTTTGCTGAGGATTATGTGGCTTTGTTGTGTTGTTCTGACTCCTTTCTTGCCATTTTTTGTTGAGCTCTGGGTGTAGAAAACGACAATTGGCATTGTGGTGACCAAGCTTCCTGCAATGTTGGCAGTACAGTGGCAAGCTGTGATACTCAATGTCGCAGCCTTTGTGATCATCTGGAAAGCCGATTTCTATGAATGGCATTAACTCCTTTGTGAGGTCCAGCTCCACACAAATCTTCAAGGATGAAGGTCTTGAGACATTGGATGTTGCAGTGTCCATCTTGATGTATTTGCCGATTTGATTACCCACATCCTATATCAATGAGTTGTTGTAGTAACATAGTGGTATATCTCTTACCGTAACCCAGACCGGGACGATCAGAGACTCGAATTCCGGCGTGAAAATCTGGAGACCACTTGAGTATCTTCATGGAAGAGCCAGCCACCGGCCAGTATGCTTTCAACCAACATTTTTGATAGTCTTCCTCGGTTGAGAAACGGATGAGGACGTGTTTGTAGTCCTGAGATCCGATCTTGAATCGGCCGGTGAAATCCATCTCTCGGAATGCCGCCTGAATTGTAAGCATAGATGGTTTCACCCTCTGGAACTTTCCGATGAGGGCATTTTGGTAGTGTTTGGATAGGATTTGAACTGATTCTCTGGTATACATACATGCCGGCTTGCCATTGAAAGTGGTGATTGGCCGGATTTCTGGGTTGTAGGGGAGATGAGAGAAAACGGGAGGGGAATTTGGACCGGAAAGAATCTGAGCATATGATTTTCCGGCGGGAGGATCGACGGCTTGGGGCGAAGCCACCCCCATTTGTGGCCGTTGTATGGCCGCTATCAGTGATTGGTTGTGAGTAACGGTTATGTCGGGGGAGGGGATGGTTTATAAACTCTTGGGAGCATTCGATACACTTTCTTATTTTACATACCTCATCATAGATTGCGAATAAGGTGTTGATTACTCGCAGACGAGGGATGTGAGCTTCAATCTGCCAAAAAGATCTTTATGACGCCTTAGGGCGTGGAAGGCTTTGTTTTAGGTTTTGGATTAATCCTAGGGTTCGAAAAAATTAGGAATTTTCTGTTGCCGTCGTCACTCCCTCTCCCTCTTTTTGAGTGACAACATATATTCCCAATGATAGTGAAGTGCAACTAAGTTGGTAAGTGAATGATCATCTTTTTGTCACAGATCCGACCTAGGTTAGATTTATACATCAATCTTTTAAAGAATGCGAGATGGAAGGTATCAACCTCGTGAAGACATATATTATATTATATGTAACAATTTAGTAAGCGAATGATAATATAATTTTGTCGATTTAAAAGTATAATCTAGTTTATTAATATACATCCATTTTATACATACATATAATTAATTTTCTTTTTGGTATGCCTCTTTTGATTTGATGTTTGAAACATGCACGCGCCTGATAAGTCCATGGTTCGTATTCGGGGCTCATTCATACTTGGACCAGGGCCCGAGAAGGGTCGTGGGCTCGAAATACGCGGGGGGTGGATCCACAGGTCCATCAATCCTAATTCTTAGAAGGAATGCGTATATTATGAATGTTCTACAAGGAATATACATCTTCTCAGAGATGGTAATACAGCCATCCTAAACATGGTAACACAACCATGTCGGAAATATACTTCTATTATACATGGTAATACAACTTCTATTCCCATAAGAGTTGTATTCATACCATAAATACATATCTTGGTGATCTACTGAATGTAGCCATATAAATACCCTAAAGGTTTGGTAGACCTCATCATCTAATCTCATACTACATACTTTACGCCTTAAGCAAATATACTGACTTGAGCGTCGGAGGGTCTACCCCCGGGACACCCGGGGCCTTTGTTTTGCAGATCAGTTCGTGAGCAGGGTTCGTGATCAAGTGCGGGTCGTAGACATCCATCAATTTGGCACGCCCGGTGGGACCCGCATGCTAATCTTAATCTATACGACCTTCAAACTCATGGCAGATCCGGCTGAAAACCTTTGTGGGAGTACACAAATCCATTTTTTGGTCCCGACAGGAGTAAGAAGCATCAACCACGATGATACGAGCCATGCCAACAACCAGGGAGCAGGAAGGAGCATCAATGGTGTACATCGATCGGCACAAGAAGCCTCTCTATGGGAGTGGGAGAGCAAAAGATCTCGCTTAGACGGAACTGTTACTTTTTCATCTGAAGATGCAGTTCCTAATCAAATTCCTCATTCAGATCCCTTGGTGATTACGGTTGACATAAACCATAACATGATCGAAAGAGTTCTGGTGGATGGAGGAAGCGAATTAGAATTCATGTTTCTCAGTTGTTATGAACAGTTGGGATTGGACAAAAGTAATCTCACGCCTACAAGCCCTATCTCAGGATTTAGTAGTAATCATGTCACTCCTTTGGGAAAAACTATTTTACCGGTGCAAGTGAGAGACGGTTCTCGGAGTATAACCCTGCATTGCACCTTCACGATCATCGATTCCAGAGCGCCATACAACATAATCCTTGGAAGACCCTGGATGTACCAGGCAAAGGCAATCTGGTCCCCTTAACATTTGGTGATGAAGTTCCCCACCAACAAAGGGATTGCCACAGTTTGAAGAGATCAACAATTAGCTCGAATCTGCACAATTCAAGCTATCCGAGAACCAGAAAAGGAGAATCTTGAACCAGCCAAGTACTCCGAGTCCGAGCCGATGCAGCTCGGAGAATCAGGAACCGTTGAGGTTGGAACTCTCCTACCTCCCGAGATAAAGGACAAACTACGAGATCTTCTCAACCAGTACATAGATGTCTTTTCCTGGGACACTAACGACTTGGTGGGAGTATCCCCTCGCCTGGCGGAACATTACTTGAATATCAATCCCTCGCAAAAACCCATTAAGCAGAAACGACGTATCTTCGCACTAGATCGAGTTGAAACCATTGGTGATGAGGTAGACAAGCTACTTAAAGCCCGTATGATCGAAGAATTGCAGTACCCAGAATGGATAGCTAACCCAGTAACGGTCAAGAAGCCAGATGGGAAGTGGAGAATGTGCATCGACTTCACTAACTTGAACGATTGTTGTCCTAAAGATAGTTATCCCTTACCCTCGATCGACCGATTAGTTGAAGAGATTGTGGGATACCAAGTACTAGCCTTCTTTAATGCCTTTAAGGGATATCATCAGATCCCTATGGCAGAGCAAGATAAAGAAAAAACCTCATTTATAACCGACAGAGGAACTTTCTGCTACAAGATGATGCCTTTCAGATTGAAAAATGCCGGAGCTACTTACGAGCGACTAGTAGAAAAATTATTCGAATCTCAGATAGGGCGCAACTTCAAGATTTATGTGAACAACATGGAAGTAAAGAGCCGAAGCTATGATGCCTTCTTTGAAGATCTAAGGGAAACCTTCGACACATTACGGGCCTCTAACCTAAAGTTGAACCCCGCTAAATGTACCATAGGCGTTGGGGCAGGAAAATTCCTGGGATATATGGTATCCAATCGGAGAATAGAAGTAAACCCCGAGAAGATAGAGGCTTTGCAAAATATGCAACCTCCAAAAACCGTCAAGGATGTGCAGAAGCTTACAGGGTCCCTTGCAGCCCTTAGCCGTTTCCTATCAAAAGGAGCCGAAAAACATCTACCCTTCTTTAATATCCTTAAGAAGGAAAATCAGTTTGAGTGGTTGCATGAATGCAGAGAAGCTTTCCAAGAACTTAAAAACCATTTTCGACAGCTTCCGACACTATCAAAACTAGATAAAGGGGAGACTCTTTACTTATATATATATATATACATATATATATATATATATATATATATGCATCCCAGCTAGCCATCAGCGCTGTATTGGTCCAGGAAAAGGAGGGATCGCAACATCCCATATACTATGTAAGCAGGGCCTTGCAAGGGCCCGAGACCAGATATACTCCTCTCGAGCGTTTGATATTAGTCCTCGTGCATGCTTCTCGACGTTTGAGACCATACTTCCAAGCACATAAATAGTCCTTCTAACCAACTACCCGATCAGGCAAATCCTCCAGAAGTCTGGCGCTTCAGGACAAATGATAAAGTAGGCCATCGAGTTGGGAGAACATGACATACACTACAAATCTCGGACAGCCATCAAGGGCCAGGCCTTATCTGATTTCATAATGGAGTCTGTTGAACCAGTGGAGATCAACAAACCAAACCCAGCTCCGGACTTCGGAAAATGGTAACTATTCGTGGATGGATCCTCCAACTCCGAGGGAAGCGGTGCTGGAGTGTTACTCACCAGCCCCGAGGGAAAGGACCATCCTTACGTTCTCCATTATGATTTTCGAGCCACTAATAATGAAGCAGAATATTAAGCCCTCATTACAGGGCTAAAGCTAGCAAAGGACCTTGAGGTCGAGGACCTCAAAATCTTCAGTGACTCACAGATCGTGGTTCAACAGGTTAAAGGCGAATATGAAACTCGAGAGAATAGTCTCCAGAAATACCTCGAGATAGTTAAGCCTCTCCAAAATCAATTCCGACATTATGAGCGGAATCATATCCCCCGAGAAGGTAACCATAAGACTGATGCACTTAGCAAACTTGCCTCCTCAGACCTCAACATAAGATCTTCTCAAGAATTGCTCATGGAAACTCTGGCGAAGAGAAGTTATGAAGAGAGTAGCATCATGGCTGTTGACATCTCAGACACATGGATGAACCCCTACATTGAATACCTCCAAACGGGAACCCTTCCCGAGGACAAGCACTTGGCACGGAAGGTCCGAGTTAAAGCTCCCAAATATGTCATCCGCGAAGGCATTTTATACAAGAAAGGGTACCTCCAACCTTTACTCAAGTGTGTTGGGCCTTCCGACACTGAACACTTAGTACAAGAAGCACATGAAGGAGTTTGGGGTAGCCACCAAGGTCCACGCACCATTACCCGAAAGCTCCTAAAGATGGGTTATTTTTGGCCTACGATGCTACAAGACGCCAAAAGATATATCGATTCTTGTCACCAGTGTCAGAGATTTGCTAAGATGGTCCATGTGCCACAAGAGAATATGATTACCATCCAAGAATCCTGGCCATTTGTCTGATGGGGTATAGATCTCGTCGGACCCTTTCCCACAGCCCTTGGTAACTTCAGTTACCTCATTGTGGCCATCGATTACTTCTCGAAGTGGGTGGAAGCTGAAGCCTTGACCAACATAACTGGCAAGACAGTTATCAACTTCTGCTGGAAGAATATTGTGTGTCGCTATGGCATCCCGAGATACATAGCGACCGATAATGGAGTACAATTTTCTAATGACCTCTACAAGAAATGGTGTAAGGAGTACGGCATACATCAGAATCTCACCTCAGTATATCATCCAGAAGCTAATGGCCAAGTAGAGGTTACAAACCGAACCTTGGTAACCGGCATCAAGAAGCGCCTCGAAAGAGTTAAAGGAAACTGGATCAAAGAACTACCAAATGTGATCTGGACCCATAGAACCACACCAGCTACAGCAACAGGAGAGGCTCCTTACAGCTTAGTACATGGGTCCGAGGCGGTCATCCCCATGGAGATTGGAGTCCCCTCTGCCCGTACTTCTCAACCAGACGACGAAGATGGCACCGTCAACGAGGAAAAACTTCATCTCGATCTTGACCTCGTAGAGGAGAAGAGAGCAAATGCCACAATCCACGAGGCCAAGGTGAAAGAAAGAGTCAAGCGCTACCATAATAGAAGAGTCCGCTTGGCTACCTTCGTTAAAGGAGACCTTGTAATGAAGTTAAATGAAAAAAGAAAGAAAGAAGTGGAAGGGAAGCTAGCCCCGATATGGGAAGATCCATATCGAGTCCTAGAATCCCATCCAGGGGGAAGCTACCTCTTGGAAACCATGAAGGGGGAACCTATACCACAAGATGGAACGTGATTAACTTACGAAAGTATAATGGAAGACAAAAACTCAATGGAGAGCCTCACAAAGGTTCGAGATTATCAAGAATGTCCAAGAGCCTCATCACGGTCCGAGACAAGTATGCTCTAGCACAAACGGATACTCAAACTCAAACCCACTATTTACTTTACATCTATTCTTAAAGTTATAAACTTAGATTGAAGTCATGATATTTTTATACCTATCCTTATAAAAAGAAATCTTAAATTCCTTTTTTAAAAAGAGGATTGTTGTCTTAAGTATAACATTGATTGCTATTCAAAACAATATACTTTATAAAGTATATGATTGGTCAACTTATAAGTTGTTTGGATCCAATATTCAAATACCAATCGTTTTGAATAAAAGATATATGTTCGAGATAAAGTATTTCAAAAAAGTGCTTGATTGAGGTCTATAGACCGAAAGGGCAGACGTGCTCGAAAATCAATCATCTCAACATAAAGAGGAGAAACCTCAAAAACAGAAGTTAAAGTTTATATCAAAGGTGTTATTACATCAGAATATGATACTTCTAAAAAGTCCCTCAAAAGGGCACATAGAGGAAAAACCTCGAACACAAATAGTTCATATCAAAGGTGTTATTACATCAGAATATGATACTTCTAAAAAAGACCCTCAAAAGGGCACACAAGAGGCTAAACCTCGAACCTAAAAAGGTCATATCAAAGGTGTTATTATATCAGAATATGGTACTTTTGAATATACCCAATAAGGTATCCTAGGACTTCACCATAAGTGGCACTTGAGAGATGGGCTATTGTCAACTTTTCTGCACGCTGTGACATTAAAGGCCTTGTCAAAGGACACCCAAGAAAGATACCAAACAACATTAAGCTCGCAGAGTGTTCATCATGGATAATTGCGAGAACTTAACAACCAAGGCTGAGGCTCCTTTCCAGTAAATCTTGAGACCGAGGCTGACGAGAAGATGCCAGCAAGTAAGGTAGCAAACTTGCTGGGATTACTCAACCTTGCCAGTGGAAGGATTAAGCACCTCTTCAAGAGAAGGTAATTCAGGATACTTGGCTCTAATAAGCCTCAATAAATCTCCTGATGTTACTATCTTCTCGGAGGGATACAATGCATCCAAAAACTCGGTCCCAGGGATCCAGCGTTTAGCAGTCAAAGAAGAAAGCTTATCAGCAGCATCTGGATGAGAGAAGATTTCCTCCATCACCTTCACCTCTTTCTCGGATTGGCATAGTTGCAGGACGCCACCCAAGATCTCATGCAGCTCAGATGAGTGGAATAAATCCCCATACTTCTCCTTATGGCTCTGAAACTCGGGGCTACAAGCAACGAAGGCAATCCAAAGCTTCAGGAGTCGTTTGGGCTCCTCTGGGTCCTTCTCCGCGGCTTGATTTTGCGCCAGCTCCTCTGCAATATCCCGATAAGTCTCCAGCTATTTATCCTGGAATTTCATTGCCAACAGCATGTCTTCTTTCTCGGCCTCCAGCTGTTTTATCCTGGCTTCCAGTTGAGTCACCTCCAATGGAGCCTGAATAGGAGGAGTAGCCGCAGCAGACTGGGTTGTCATAGTCAAAAGGGCGGCCTCCATCTCCCTTATCTTCGCGCTGAAGGCCCGGCACTTGACATGTAACTCCATTACAGAATCAGACAAGTACCGGATCACATCATTAGCTCGACACCCCAACATGGACAGATCCGCCATCAACTGTAAAGTGGAAGACGTATAGAAACCTGATATTTGGGAAACCCGTATAGCATGAAGGGAAAGATAATTACTTCAGCGACGAAGGGATACTTCTTAGAAGACCTCCGAGAAGCCTGACTATCCTCTTCCTTTGGGCAGTTCAGATAATACTTCATTTTCTTTAGAGAAGTATCTTCTGATACCACCAGCTCAAGGTTAGATTCATCATCATTTGAAGACTCCCCAATCTCCGGTTCCATCTCCTCTACCTCCTCATCTCTGGCCTGGAGACTGGCCTTCCCTTTCTTGATCTTTTTCTTTGGATGAGAGGTTGTATACATAAAAAAGAGCGTAAATACGCTAAGTAGAAAAAATATATCAGACAACTACGTTGTTTTGAAACAGAAATTACCTGAAGAAGATTGACTGGAAGAAGATCCACCCTGATTTCGGGGTGACTTCCTAGAAGCCCGTTTCCTGGCCTTCTTCTTATCTCCCTGGATTTTATCAGGGAGAGTCCAATCTCGATCCTTCTTCAGGAAGCTAGATGTGGATTTGGACCGTAGAACATCTAGCAGATAAGAATAGGTGATAGAAGGCCACTACCACACCGAGCCATGAGCCCCCCGCACAAATCCTCCCTCTTGGAAGACGATCTTCTCCTTCACGAGGTTCTCAACGATGCCCTCCAAGTGAGCGGGAGTCTCAAAGACATCAAGAGGCACAACATCCTTCGGCTTCGGATTCCAGTCAGGAACCTCATATTTGGTCCGATCAAAGGTTAGCCGAATGTCCTTCTACCCGCCGCTATTGTCAGGAAACGTGAAGACCATACCATGCCGAGGAGTGAGGGTAATATGCTCATGCTCCTTAAAACAGAACAGCTTGAACAAGCTCCTAAACAGATTCAGGCTTGGCTCATAGTCCTTCCGGGAGCACCAGGAGATGAAAGCCACCATTGTCACCACCACATTGGAGTGAATCTGACAAGGGTGAAGCCGATGATGCTGAAGAAACTGTGAAAACAGAGGGGGAAAGGGAAAGCTCAGTCCTTGTTGCAAGAACCTGCCATATATTACCCCTCGAGTGGGGCTCACGAGATCTTTGACCGGAGTGGTCTTGTTCTCAAGCCTCAAGTCAGCCTCGATGGGGTACGACAACCTGCATGACTTCAAAAATTGCAGGGTATTTTGGTCGACCACCTTGGTGACATCATACATACCACCGGCGACCGGAACCCGTTTATCAACTTGGGGCTCCGCACTTGGGTCCATACCCGACCCAGAGGCACCATCATCTGCTACTACAGCTACCGCCTGCAGCGGTGTAGCAATGGTAACCTCCATCAACTCCCTAGATTCGACCTCCAAAAACAAGGTATTCAAATAACGAGCAGCTGAGGCTCTATTTCCGGCAACATTCTCTACATTGCCAGAAGGAATACTGGAATTTGCAAAAGAAATGGCAATATAGATAATGGGGGAAGTGAATATATATGAAGAAAAAGAAGACAAATTTTGAGAAATCTTTCTGAAAATTTTGAGACAAATATTGAGACAAATTTTGACAAATTATCGAGACAAATTCACTCTTCCGGAACCACACTAGTGTAGTTGGGTTTGATGAGGAAAATGGGTTTAATTTGTAATAGCATTTACTAAAATGTCCCTAAAACTTACGGAACTAATGGAGGAAATTAATCAAATTCTAGAAATTGAACATTTTTAGAATGTAGGGTACTAGAAATTGGGCACTTTAAATGTTGGGTCGAGAAATTAGGTATTTTAATAAATGTTAGGTCTATTTTTTGCATTTTAGTCTTAATTTTAAAAGACAATATGAAATGATGCATTGGCCAAATTCATTGGATGGGAGGAAAATGTCTGCCCAAAATAATTGGTGGGATGGAGGAAAGTTTCTAGGCGAGAAATTTCCCTCCGTTTTTGCCATAATTATTGGCGGGATGATGTAATGCTCTATTTTTAGCTAGGGTTTATCATATTATTAATACTTTTTTTCTTCATTCTCTTTTTTTTGTTGTGTCAAAATATCTGAGTAAGAGGCACTTGCTAATTGGTTTCTTTTCTCTTCTTTTATTTATATTTTTTATTCTTTAAAAAAATAACCATCACAAGGATGGGGAAATATATTTGGCTCCCCAAACCGAATAAATAAAACCAAAATTGGATTTTGGTTGTAGTTTTCTCACTCCCACTACATGAAGTGGAGAGGTAAAAGAATAAAGACCTAACGGCTCTACACATAGCCATGAAGTTAGGGAGCTTCCAAAAATGTGGAACCTATACAAGTAAAAACTAGGAAGAGTAATAACTTGACTTCTAGAACCAAAAATTCTTAGAGCCTATTAGTGAATTGAATATTCAAAACACAAGGCGGCACCAAGAAAATGTTCTTTGAGTCATAAAATGCTGGTGTAGAGATAGGCCAGTGAGGCCAAGCAAGGATAGTTTCTGGTAGCATGGTGATAAGGCAGCTTACTGGTTATCTGATCTGAGTCTTGTAGGCACTGTATGGTATCTGCAAAGAGTCAAGATAACAAAGAGTGAGCGTAGTAGCTGTATCTAGGGAGGATGAATCCTGACAGAAGGTAGTTCCATCTTGTCTAAGTTTAATAAGCCTCTTGTTTCAACAGGTAACTGAGATAGATTTCTGAAAATTGCACTAGTTTTTGTATTACATGCATGTTTGGCAAGTGAGTGAGAAACTTGATTAGTTTCTCTAGGAGAGAATGATAGAACAGAATCATGCAAAGATTGGTGTGCCTCATCAATAAGATTGAAAAATTTCCAGTGAGCCAGGTGAGGATCCAAAATCATTTTCACTGCCTCTGCACAGTCTGATACCATAAATGCTTTTTGAATATTATATTGTGAAGAAACTGAGAGGCCTAGGACAATAGCCAAAATTTCTGCATGCAATGGTGATTGTGATAATGTATATATGCATTGAGCAAATACTAAATTACCAACTTCATTCCTAACCACCACACTCAGACCAGTATTACCCATAGGGGATTTCCATGAAGCATCAACATTATATTTAAATCCCCCGACAGGCTTTGACCATTTAAGCACAGAAATTGTAGGTTTAGGAGGCCTAAGATGCTTAGGGAAGTATCCATTTGAAACCAGTTCAATGTCAAAGGGGGATGAAATAAGGAAAGGCCTGGCAGCAAAGGAGAGAAAAACAAGAGACTTAATCTCTAGTATAATGTGACTAGTATTTGGTGGGATTTCTTCAAAAGTAAGTCTATTTCTGGCCTTCCAAATGTACCAACATGTGAAAAGTACAACATTGTGTATTAATATAGAATGTATATTTGTAAAACCAAGTCTGCTGAGGTAATAACTAATTCTGCTCCAAAGTGTGTTAAAAGATGGAGTGACAATATTTACAAATGCATTTACACCAGACCAAACCTCAGAGGCAATATAACACTCATTGAAACAGTGATCCAATGTGTCAGAATGATCACAGAAACAACATTTGGACACTATATTGAAACCATAGTAGCAAAGGACATTATCAAAAGGCAGAATGGAGTTCATTACCTTCCACATGAAGACTGAGATTTTTTTTGGTACTCTCTTGTTCCAAATTTTTTCCAAAGACATAGAGGTGCCTCTTTTGGGTCTGAGCAAATTATAAGTAGTTTTAAAGGAAAAGCATCTCATATTGTCAGGCATCCATATGATTTTATCCTCTCTGTGAGTTTTTAGAGAGGATTCCTGTAAATAAGATAAGAGAGTAATATCAGTATAGTGTGAGATTTGATTCAAATACTCTTGCTTATTTTGAATAAAAGAGGCTACAGTGCAGTCTGATGGAATTTCTGTATTCTGGGGATCAATGATATCACATAGAGGACCAGAACCTGTCCAGTTAGCATTCCAAAAGTTACATGCTCCATTTCCATGTATTACTCTAGTGTGACTCTCAGCAAAGGAATTAATTTTGCAAATACGCTTCCAACAGTGTGAATTTTTGAAAGTGACAGGAAGAGAAGCCAAGAAAGTGGTCCAGGGAGCAGCTGCAATCTGAAATTTCCACCATAATTTGACTGAAAAGGTCTTCACTATGGTGGATATATTTCTGAAATTAAGGCCATTTTCTGAGATAGGAAAGCATAAATCATTCCATTTTTTCCATGTTTTTTTTGGCCAATTTTCTATTGAACCCCAAAAAAAGACAGAAATTCTTCTTCTGATTAATTTAATGATGTGCACTGTAGGTTACATAACAGCCCATATATGCTGAGGTAAAGAATATAAACCAGATTGTATCAGTATCATTTTACCCCCCTGTGACAGCCACCTATTTTTCCAATTATTTAATCTCTTATCAATCATTTCTACCACAGGCTGGAATAAACATTTTTTATTCTGCCTTTAAAAATAGGCACACCAAGATATTTGAATGGAAACTGCCCTTTTCTCATGCCTAAAATATCCTTTATTTCTGTGATTTTTGACTGAGTTGCATGCTTACTAATATAAAACTCACTTTTATCGTAATTTATCTTCTGTCCAGAGACAGATTCAAAGACAGATAAAAATGCTTTCATCTTTATTAGATTAGATTTACTAGCAAGCATAAAAATAATTGTGTCATCAGCATATGTAAGATGGGATATTTTCTCAGCTGCAATTGGCAAATTATAGTACTGGAGATTTCCATTCTCATAAATAAAAGCCAGACTTCTAGTAAAGGCTTCAGAGAAAATATTGAAGAGAAAGGGAGAGAGGGGATCACCTTGTTTGATACCTCTGGATGCATTAAAAAATCCTACAGGTGCAATATTTAAAAAAACAGAAAGCCATGCTTGAGACAAGTTTTTTATAACACAATAAATAAATTTACCATGAAATCCAAATTTAATAAGCACACTGGATAAGAATATCCAGCAAACCCTATCAAAAGTTTTTCTTAAATCAAGTTTCAAGATGCAGTTAGGGTGCCTGCCCTTCCTATCTATGAATCTAAGCATTTCCTTAACATATAGCACATTGTCAGCTATGTCTCTATTTTTAAGGAAAGCAGTTTGATGAGGGGAAATTATTTTTTGCATAAAAGGCTTAAGTCTCTCCATCAAGATTTTTGAGAAAATTTTGTTAACAACATTGGAGAGACTTATTGGCCTGAAATCACTAATAGATGAAGGAGTATCAATTTTAGGAATTAAGGCAATCCATGTACTGCCAATGCCCTTAGGAATATTAGAGCTGGAAAGAAAATCATTTGCAGCATGCAGTAAGTCTAGGTGAATTATGTCCCATGCCTTCATATAAAAATTGGTAGTAAAGCCATCTGAACCATGGCTGCTTTGTTTATTCAGAGAAAAACAATCTGTTTAAACTCAATTAATGACACTGGTTTAATTAGCTCTAAATTATGTTCATATGAAATTAATTTAGGGATTTGAGACAGAAAATGAGAGTAGAAATCTGGATCTGGATCCTTGTCAGATGAGAGGAGGTTGGAGAAAAAGGACACAGCCTCTAATTCCATTTCAGACTCCTCATCAATCCACTCACCAGCAGAGTTCAAAATTTTGGTAATAGACATTCTGCTCTTTTTTTTTCCCTCACAGAGTTATGAAAATATTTAGAGTTATCGTCACCATCTTTAAGCCATTTAATTTTTTCTTTGTATTTGAAAAAATTCTTTTATTCCTTAATAACCCTAGAGAGATCAGATTTAGCCTGTCTAAATCTAATCAGTTCTATTTCACTCTAATCAGAATCATAGGCAATTTCTTGAAGTCTAAGATTTTCTTCTGCCTTAATAACATTTTGATGAACATTACCAAAAGCATCTCTGTTCCATTTTTTCAAAACCTTTTTAAGTCTGAGCAATTTTAAATAAAATTTAAGCATGCCAGACTCTTGAATGTTTGCAGACCAACTATATTTAATAACCTGGAGGAAAGTGTCCCTTTTAAACCAGGTGTTGATAAATCTAAAGGGTCTTGGTGATGACTTTAATTTGCTACCTATACATAAAAGCATGGGACAGTGATCACTGGTTTCCTTATTCATGATTAAAATAGAAGAGTCGGGGAATTTTAATTTCCATAGTGGAGAGCATAAACCTCTATCTAACCTTTGAATAGTTGGTGTTTTAGTCCTACCATTCTGGCTAAGGTCAAAATGATTTTTATACCTCCCATTAGTCCAGGTAAAAAGATTCCCAACAGTGTTTATATGTTCAAGTGGCATGCTATCAATAAAATATGAAAACTCTCTAATACTCCTCAGATTGGGAGTGGATCTCCCTTTATATTCTGAAATTGAGGCTATAACATTAAAATCACCAATAAAAATTGTCTCAGGGTAGTTAATTTTTGCTAGATCAGTCCATAGTGTTTCTCTTTCTTTTCTGGTCCTAAGGCCATAAACAAACACAAACTCCATCTTATCATTTAGTTTGGTGCTGAAAATAGATACATGTAGAAATTGAACATTGTCCTGGACAAGATTGACCTTAAGACTATCATTCCACATCAACCATATTCTCTCATTTGTAGCAGCTAAGCAAGTAGTGAATTTAAGAGTGGCAGCAAAGTCAACACATTTATGAGTCTCATGCATTGGCTCTATTAGACAGATCAGATCAAATTTATGAATTTTTTGTAGTTCTTCAAGTCTTTCTATTGATGTATTCATGCCCCTAATATTCCAAACTAGGAATTTAATTTTAAGGGTTTTAACAATCATTAGAAACATTTGGAGAGCCTTTTGTAGCTGAGCCTGACATGATCTGATTTACCTGTGTAAAATAGGTTCTGAGTTTAATTGCAGAGGATTGCTTGGCAAGGAGCCTTGAAGATTGTCTCACCTGTGTTGTGCTCACCTGAGGCTTTGTAGGCTGAGCTTTTAGCATATGAGTGTCGGTGGTTGCTGAAGCTATCTATGAGGATTCTGATTCTAGATTCACTTCTTCCAAGAATTTTTCGGCATTTTCCATGTCTCCAAGGTCTGCATTTTCTGCATTTTCCTCTGCATTTTCTGCATTTTGGGCCTGGAGGGGAAGGAATCTGTTTGACCTGTTCTTCTCCTGAGAAAAAAAGATCAACTTATCAGTAGAAAAATGAGAAGGGCTAGGGTTGTTGCTGCTGTTGATGCTAAGGTCATCTTTAGCATAGCTGGTCCTTTTGGTTTTAGGCCTCCACTCTAATCTGGTGTCAGATGTATCATTGACTAGGGAGTGAGGTTCAGTCTCAGTGGTTTCATCTTCTGAGATAGCAATGACTGGATGGGAGTTATTCATGTTTGGTAGTTCTTTTGGCAACAGGGAAGACTGTTTGTTTTGGATTTCCTGAGCAACAATGAGTTTTGCTTTTTCCTTTGCTGAGGTGCCAGAAGTTTCTCCATTGAGGGGACCATGTGTAGTAGCAGCTATAGGACTTGGCAGAGAGTGTTTAGGGACTGGTATAGGTCTGTACTGAAGGATTGGTTTGGGGGCAGGGGCTGGGATTTTGGAGGCTTGAGAGGTGGTTGGATTAGGGTGCTGCTTCTTCCATTCACCATTTTCTTTTGGGTGAGCTATTCTGCAATCTTCAAATAAATGGCCTATCTTTCTACAATGATAGCAGTAGGCAGGAATTGGCTCATATTCAATTTCTAGATCAATGGTTGATCCAGCCACTCCTACTGTAATCTCAGTGTGCAGCTTTTTTAACAGATCAATCTCAACACACATCTTCACAGCTGAGGGCCTTGTGAGTGCAGCAGTGGCAGAATCCATCTTGATAAAATTACCAACTCGATTCCCAATGAATTCTATCATAGCAGTATTATAGAAAAACATAGGAACATGCTGTATAGTGATCCAGATAGGGACTATGGAAGATTTTGTACCAGGGGTGAAATCCGTTGTCCATTTGAGTACCTTCATAGGGAAGCCCTTCAGATTCCGCTGCCCCTTGAGCCAACATCGTTGGTAATCCTCCTGGTCCTGAAACCGGATGAGGATGTGCCGGTAATCGATAGATCCAACCTGAAAACTCGATGAAAAACCGATCGACTTGAAAGCTTCATTCAGGGTCTCCATAGCTGGTTTACCTCGCTCAAATTTTCCTATCAAGGCATTCTGGTAGTGGGCTGCAAGTTGGTTTGCCTGTTCCGGCGAAACAATGCATGCTATTTTACCTTTATGTTCTCCGATTGGGATAATTTCAGGGTTGGATGGGAGTACATCTGAGAGAGGGGAAGGTCTGGATGTCAAAGCTTGCAAAAAGGAGCGGTTTGGGGGGTTGCCGCCGCGGAGCTGCGGCGGCGCCGCCATGGGAGTTACCGTTTATAACAATTGAAGAGACGTTATCGATGAGATTTGGCCGGAAAAAGAGGAAAAGTGCATAGAAGTTTGTGGTAATGAATAGTATTAGTGCTAAATTCTAGAGAGTATTTAGAAAAGAGAGAAAAGGTCTACTCAAGATTGCGACAGTTCAGGAGGTTGCGCTTGAGGTCATCAACTCCATTATGTTTTTTTCCTTCACTTCTAACGTGCTAGGATTCTTTTATTTATAGATCAAAGGTTGAAAATTTTAAAAATGAAATTGGGATCTAGTTTGGCGATATGGATATTTTTTCACTGGGCGTTGTGACTTGTTCTATTTGGCGTTTCCTTTGTAGAGGAAGAGAGTTTGAAGGTCTCGGTACTTTTCTATGCAATTGTAAGGTGTCTTCTTATGATGTTGTTCTTTGTTGAGTTATGTTCCTATTTAACCTCAGTGGAAGCATACTGAAAGGCCATTGATTATGTTTTGGTACACTCATTTTTAATTTCAAGTAAGTATGATTTCTATGGTAATTGATAATACTCCATTTCCATACAGGTATATTCATGTCTTCATTCTTTAGTTTTAGGACCATTTTTAATAATTTAAAGATTACCCTTTCTCGATATTTGAGTATATATTCATGCTTCTCTGATTATACCCATCGGCTCTTAGTCAATCCCTTGGATGGATTTTACGAAATCTATTTCACCCACCCACTGCCCTTGTTAGGTGGTTGCAGGATCGAGTAACTAAAAGTTAGTTTAGTTTAATACGTAGCTGTTAGGTTCGATTTCTATATATTTGTTAATTTTTTAAAAAAAATTTCATTTCATGTTGTATTATATTCTGGTACATATCCTATTGAGTTATTGTTTTTTTTTCTTTCACCGAGAAGATGTGATAGAGCTCTCTTTTCCATAGGATGTTGTCTAATGAGTTATGATCCCTTGTGTTAGATGATTCCGGGAGGAATTTGTTTTGGAAAAGGAAGGAAGAGAGTTGCTGATAAAACATGTACTCAAGCATTATCCTCGTTACAGCTTTGAGATGAAAATGAAAAAGACGAGGAGGTTTCACTTGAATGCACACCTAGAATCATTAGCTGTCAAAATAAGTGAAAAGAAAAATGTTGGGTGCGTCAGATGATGATAGTTACAAGGAGAATGAAGAGAATTCACAGAGAGAAGATCCACCTCCTACAAACGTAATAAATTTTTAACTTTGTTTTACTGAGTTTCAATTTTATTATCTTATACTCTACCGATTTGCTTTGAAGCTCATAATTTTCATGACTAGATAGTACACATTTGTACACTTTAATTTGATTGTTGATATGCAGGGAAATTTCCGAAGAGAGGTAAAACTAGGAATGTTCACTTGGCATATCAAAGACAAGGGGCATTCCTTTGCTTATCTCATTCAATGAAGAAGTTTAGCGCATTGGGGGGAAAGTTCACAGTTGTTCATCAATGAGCTTGGTTGTGTGGTGTGCAAGATGGCCAGGTTCAACAAACCCAACTTTTACTTACAAGATGAAACATTGAAAAATGAAATTATCGCAAATGGCTCGATATGTTTTGCGCTTTTCCTCATTTAATTTTTGTTATCCTTTTCTTATTGAGAAGAAGCCTTTCAGCAACTAGACATCCTTTCAGTGGACCAAAATATTAAACATTGAGTTCATCAGGGTTGGCGAAAACTCACGCTTATGTGTTTAACAGCTGTGATGAATTAAAAGATTATATACGGTAAGTCATCTATTGTACTGTGACTTTTAGTTACATAAATAGGTACTAGTATAATGTCCCGTGCCGATGTACGGATTTTCACACAAAACATGATTACTTGAAACTGATAGCCTATGGAGAGGAGCTATCATACAGATGATATGTCGTATGAAGTAACTGTTTACTACCTCTATTTCAGCCAAATCAGTATAGTTGACTTTTCACACTATCCAACGCACATTTTTGACTAACCGTATCTTTATTTACTTATATTATTGAAAAATAAAAATTTGATATATGAATACTCTATGTTGTGATTAATCTAACGATACCAAATATGATAATATTCATGATTAAATAAGCCGCTAAAATTTAAAAGCAAATAGTGTCAAAAAATTAGAGTGCACATTAAGTTGAGACGGAGGAAGTATTTGAAAGTTGTGATATTGAAACTGTAGTTATGTAGTAAATAGCCATTCAGGTTTCCAAGTTCTTATGTGAATGCAATAGCCATTGAAAACTAAAAATGTTATTCCACGGTGAAATTAAAGCCTAAAATTTATAGGGATTGCAAGATGAATGCATAACATTTCTGACTGTTAAACTAAAAATGTCTCTTATTAGTACAACCTTTAGCAGAAAGCAGAAAAATGATGAAAATAGTCATGATCAAACAGCTACATGTATATCTAAGAAATACAACTTTTGAATATTCTGAAGTAAAACTTGTATGAGATTGTGTCTTGTGCATGCATTGCAGCATATAGCTTGTGCGAGTACTGCAGTATTATGATGAATGAAGATCCTTTCTAGCTAATTCTAAAACTTCCGCAAGTTATCTAGGAATAGTGTCCTAATAGGGAAGAATTCGTCACTGATAAGGTATCTAGGAATTTATAGGGCGAAGTCAGGAAAATGAAGACACGGCCTTCTCTCCCAAAAATTGAAATCACATATTATGCATTAACAGCGATGAGAACACTTTCCCGTACCTGTGCTTAAATGATAAGTACAACGGAACAACTATCACGATGAACAAAAACCTGGATAGCTAAAAAAGTACTAATTTCCAAACATTTATAATGTTATAGTATACAAACAACATGCAATTTGAAGACCCAAGATACTGTGAGTCTTTATTCATTGTCCTTGAAACTGGAATAATAAGTAAACAAATGGAACAACACTGATCACCTGCAATTTTGCTACCCTCTACTGCATATATTTCATCAGCGTGATCTCACTTGTTGATTGTAAGTATTTATATCAAAGCAACCTTATATCCAACAAATCAATTAACATAAATACGATTTTCATAGCAATGATTTATAAGACCAAATCTAACCTCCATTAAGGTATATGTACATAGCTGAAACATCTTCTCCAAGTTTAGTTTAATTTCCCTCGGTCAAAAATCAAAGGCATCTAAAGATCTGGAATCAGAATCAGCGCATCAATCATCATCATCCTAGTCATAGACCTCATTTTCAACAATCGGAAACATATATTCAAGGTTGATGTCATAGATACATATATAATGTGGCACCAATTTTCACATTTTCTCATTATTGAGGTTTTACTTGATCAACCTATTTTCCTTCTACTTGTTCAATATAAAAGAAAATGCATATCTAAACCACTTACTTAAAAAGGATGTGACCAACACCATGAATATGAATAAGTAATTCTTTTTTACCTTGACATGGAATTTGTAATGGATTCAGAAACAGTCAACTGGCTGAAAACAATGCTATTAAATCCTGTTGATTGAAAATTTTTGATTTCTTGGTAAAAAAAGGTTGAGACCTTGGACAATCCACCTGATTTGTTGTATATCACAATCCAGAAAAAACTCCGAGTTCTGTACAGTGAAGTTCCTCCAACTCCAAGTGGGCTGTAAAAGCAACAGTTAATGTTTGGATGGAAAAGTAATTATAATCACAACTCAAACATAAACTAATCAATAGATCCTTCATCAGGCAGAATTAGGTTTGGAATCCCTTATGGTTAAACACATGTCAACATATCCATAGTCGCAATCTTAGGGCACCCTTTACTGATGCTTTCTACAAATAGGAAATAAAGTGCTATTATATTAATATATACATCACCAAGTTGTAATTTTTACCATCCATTTCTAGAAAAACCACACTCATTGAAAGAAAATAACCACCCTAGCCAAATCCTAAACAGTTCATGTAAATAAATTAAGTATGAAGATCTAAAGACCAATACTTATATTCCACCATGTAACCTTGGCTACATGGACCGTGTAGCTAAATGGATCTAATCTAATGCACGAAAAGAATCCCGAAAGTTAGAACAGCCATCTAAAGACATAAATATCTGAAGCATGTTAGAACAACCAAGCAGGCATATAAATATCAACTGGAAAGAAAAAAAAACACATTCATGATCCACGGCTTTTACCTGAAGCATGTTTGCATTCGGGTTCAGCCCTTCAGCTGATCCAACGCCTCTAACACCTGCACCTTCACCTTAAACCCTCCATAATTCGTTCAACTAAAATGGATAATCTTCTAAATGGTACAATGTGCTCCCCCAGAAGTACTTCAACTCCATTCATTGCTCCTTCATAGCACCTTGAATATCATTCTTCCTTCACCTCATCGTGCGCTGCAACCGCCTCACCTACAACATCTTCCTCAAATGAGCAAACAATTACAGCAGAAACGTAGCTCGGTACGGCCCGGTTTTACCGAACCCGGATGAGGATTTCCCGTAGTCTCTCGGGTCGAAGCAGTAAACCGGCAAAACAGACAGCACCTAAATATAAAATTCTGATGATGGGGATGAATATAAGAGAGAAGAAAAATGATAATCGTTACCTTGACGCTTTCTTTATGTGTCTGGAATCATCGAAACCAAAATATCCCACTTTCTTAAACGAAAATTAAACAAATCCCCTTAATTCAGAATTACAGGCAGTGTTAGGGCGATTGTGCAAGAAAACTCCCATTCATTATAAAGGAGAAGAAAATGCAGAGGATGACGGGAAGCTCCTCAAAACCGATTCACTTGATGAGCAGGTTCAAAGAAAATTAATTTAAAACTGATTCTATTAAGGAGCACCTTGTGAAGGAAATAATCGATTGATTAATGAGCAGGTTTTAGAGAAGGTTTCGGAAGAAGAAAGGAGTAGTCAAAGGAAAGATAAAAGACTATAATTGCAAAGGAGGATGCGAAATAAATGTGGAAATAAATATGGAAAGAGGGGATTCCGGCAGAAGTGAATAATAAAATAATTGACACGTGGAAATTCCTAGTTCATTGTAAAAATAATTCTAAAATTTAAGAAAATTCTAATTCATTGTCTTTTAATGTATAGTATAGATATGTTATATTTAGAATAAAATGATACCATAATTAGTATAATATCATGTAATTACAATCAAACACAATTAGAATATGATTCTTTTAAATCTTCTTAAATGTAGGAATAATAGTTAAATAGTATATTGTTTTCTTTAAATATTGATTGATTACAATTTCTTATAAATAGTATTTTCTTAAATATAATAGTAATCATACATTAATCCCATATAGGAATGGATTTATTTACTTTACTTTTTTTGAACAAATAAGGTAGTTTAATTTCATTATATTTAATAATGCAATATTATATAAAAACATTGATTCACAATATTATAATTTGAATCAAATTATGAGTAACCTTTTAACAATACTAAAAATATATATAGATGTTATGAACTATATTTTCAAAATTTTAAAAAAAACTTCTATTTAAAAGCAAGAAAATCAACAAAAGATGCTTGATTGACTATCTCGTTTTCTCCATCTTGCATTTTATAATTCAGTTAGTTTGAATTCATTAATAGGATCTCAAGTTTGAATTCATTAATAGGCTTTCGGAGAGGAATGTGCGACTTGAAAAATATAGTGGTCCATATAACGACGCTAAATTTGTCAATTTTATATATTTATCTACCAATATTTGTCTTTAATTTCTATTTTTTTGACATTTCAATGATTTGTCGTATTTCATGTTATTTTAATAGTTAATTCAAAATTTTAATTTCCGGCCCCCCTCACGTACAATTCCTAGCTCCGCCCCTGTCTGGCTCTACTTTATATCCTGAACTTCGATCATTAGGTTTGGGACTTGGTAACAGAATTAATCGTTATCAAGACCGCTTGAATAATGCAATCAGATTCCAAACCCAAGCTTGTTAAAAAGATCGAAAATGCAGAATAGTGGTGTTTTGTTTGTGATGAGCCCTAAATATACTCTTGTTTTATGACATTTGAGATCTAATTTGGGTAGCATTTGGTGCAAAGTAAGGAGCTTTAAAGCTAAACTTGTCAAAGTTACATTTTGAAGAACAAGTGATGCACTAATGTTTTGAAGCTTGATTTTGGAAATGTTTGCAAAGGAATTAGAGCATATGTATCATACCATTGGATTCCTCTCGTCAAGAGTTTCGAAATGGACTACTAGAAGATGCAAATCGGATGAACGGTTAAAGTGTATGACCCTTCACAAAAGTGTGCCAAGTGCTGCATGGCCCCTACACTGCATTCTATAAATACCTCTTATCCCCTCCAAGAGCAAAAACGGCCAAGACCATGTAGATCTCCATTTTTCTTCATCTTTCTTTCCCTTTTCTTCCATTCCTTTCCATTAGATTAGTAGTTTGATTCTATGTATTTTAGTATAGCTTAGTTTGATCCTCGAGAGTATTTGAATTCACTTCCCTTGAAACTTTGAGGGCCTTGTATGCTTAAACTTGTGATTTGGATTATCATTTGATGAACTTGAATTCTTGTGCATGAATGTTGTTCATTCTTGCTTAATTTGTTATGGGCTTTGTGTTTTATATCAATTGCATGCTCCATAGTCATTAATTAGGTTAGCTTGGTTAGAGTAATTTAGTGTGATGATGATGGTGACTTAGCATAATGGTAGTGTAATCTCTAGTTGTTAGATTAATGACTATGGAAGGGGTTGAGTGATGACAAGTTCTTCCCCTTGTTGTGTGATTGTAGTTAAGGAATGCCATGATAAATATAATTTGTTAGAAGTAGAAATCTTATGAACTTGCATGATTAATCAATTATGTGTTTAGGTAAGAATTGAATGTTATCATTGGACCCCCCTAATATGTGATTGTATACTTGAGTTGAAGATTCCTTTTTAACGTATGATTGTTATCAACGAATAGCTAGATTTGTGGTAGAACGTTATCGTTTACTCCAATATCATTAAGTAGCAAAGTAGGAGTTGAGACATATATTTATTATCGTCTTGGTTCTTGCTAGTTATCAAATGTCTTATTTGTATGCTCTCGCTATCGCGGGTGTGTGAGTAATTTTGTCACTCTCTAATCCTAATACCATTGTTGAGTTATCTACGATGCTATCATCTAGGTGAATCAACAATGAGAGCTTTTGAGTGGTGTTATCATCCTCTCTAGCTACATTGGAGAGAATATGATGCTTTCCCCTTGACAAATGGTCTAAACTTCCTTTTAATTGTATTTGCTCGGTGATAAGTCGATAGTTGGAAATTGAAGTCATTTGCCTCCCAAGGCCTCATAATCCTAGTATATTCCCCTTAACTTAGCTAATGATAGTTTAGTTTACTTTCATAGTGTAATCAAAACCAATCTCAAAACCCCCCATATTTACATTGCTTTCTATATAATATATAAGTATGCTTATTTTCTACTTTAAAACACTCTTACAAGTCCCTTCTCCTTGTGGTTCGACCCCTACTTCCCACTATCTACTCTCTAGTAGTTAGAAGTTGTAGGTGATTTATAAATAGTATTTTGATCTCGCGGAGTCCCATTTAATGACGTGGGAAATCGCTTGTCAGTTTGTGTGCTGTAGGACATTATGGAGGTTGAGTACTTGATGGGAAAGAAAATAATATTGATATTTAAGTGTGACTGATGGGACACTAGGGATTATTCTGATATGAAAATTGATCCGGATAGTGGATTAAAAAGTGCGAACTTCAGTAAAATATGGTGTGAAGATCAGCCATATATTCTTCCAAGCCAAGCCCATCAAGTGTTCTTTGTAACGGATCTTGAACTCGGCAATAATTGGCATATTGTTCAAAGTTGTAGTGCTCAGAGTACATATGATGTTCCCTCACATGCAGAAGATGTTCTACCTCACGAAATTTATTAAGAAGACGAACAAGAGATGATGCTCTTTGTAGACTTACACATTGATGTGCCACCACAATCTACGGAAACTGAGCCATTAAAAGTTATACATTCTTCATTGGTTAATGGTAGCAATGGCCTTCAAGATGATGGATCTTTCTTTAATAATGACTCCGGTGATTGTCACGAACAAGGTGAGATGATGAGTGGAACATGGATTTTAGCGAAAGTGATTAGAGTACCATTCATCTTTAAAAAGAAGTATACTCTCCCAAAATTGTAACTTCATACAATTCCATTTTCATATCTTGTGTTGGTTGATTTAGGCCTGCCTTCTCAGAGTATTAGTCTATAGTTTTTTTAATGGTATATGATGTTTGAGAGCAAATTTATTTACACATGGTATGGGCATATTAGATGATTTTACTATATTTTTATTGTATATGAATTTAGATTGTCTATATCACCCAGAGAAGTAATTGCTAAGCAACTTAGATTTGGATTTGAAAACTCTGAAACTAAAAACGATATCGAGCAACTCTGGAGTGAATGAGATGCTATTTGATTGACTATTTATTGAGAACATTATTTTTCCACCAACTTCTTGGAATTTGTTTGTTTCTAACATGCTAAATTTCTCATATACTTATGATGTTATTGTATGATTTTGAATTCTAATGCAGTTACTTCCGCATTACATGATCTTGAGGCTTCTAGTGCATTGAAGTTGGAAAGCATTTTAAGCTCACCTCACTGAGTGAAGTTTTAGTTATTTTGAAGTGTTGTAGCGCATTTCTCTACTTTTTTTTATACTCCATAATGTATTAGTCAACCATATTGGTTGCTCCAATCTTTTAGTTTCAATTATATAAAATTTAATTTGAATAAATTATTGGTTTACTTGGTGACATATTCTCTGGTCACAAGAGATCGACATTGTATATATTGTGCTTATCCCCGAAGTACGGTCACAAATGTCAAAAGGTGGTCAGAAGCTGTTCAGGTGGAACAAAACTGTCTCCTTGCATACTGGATGGACGACAGACCTTATACAGCGGCGGATCTAGACGAATACTTCAACCAGTACTGGTCTATCCCAGCAGAGGTAATTCATCATCACGGTCAGTTCTTTGTGGTGAAATTTGAATCCAGAGAGGAAACACTTATGGTCTTGCATAGAAGTCCATATGCGTAGCAGGAGGTATGTTGGCTTTTAGGAGATGGGGCGCCGGTATGGAGCTAAGAAATATTGTAGTGGAAAAGGTTAAGGTCCGTGTGCAGCTGCATGGATTTCCGGCGGAAGCTTTCGCCCCCATGGCAGCGATCAAGGTGGAAAATATGGCAGGAGAAGTTATCTTGGTGGATATTGAACCACCACCGGCACAGAACATCACTTATCTGGGTGCTACTATGTGGGTGGTCCTGGGAGAACCTCTGGTCACAGGCTTTTATGTGGATTCGGAATATATAAGTCTGCTGGAGAATAGAAGAATATGGGTGGATGACAAATATGAGCGTATGTATAGATATTGCAGAAGATGTGGCGTCATTAGACACCCAATGCACAGATGCCCTATTATTAGTGACATAGTGCTGGATGAGCTAATTGAGCATAAGGTGAGGCAACATTTCAATGACCGGGGAGTTAACATAGTTTATGAGCCAAATAGAGAGATGCATGCAGGATATGTCAGAGTATACAACCACCGTCACCGTCACAGGTTCACAAACATCCCCACTGATTACGGGGAAACCAGGAGACTCGGATACTTGTACATACGAGATGAACAAATTAAGGAGGGATTCCTCATCTCCATACGTCTGGAACCGGGAAATAACCGACGGGTGATGGTTGGACATAAACCCTGGGAGAACTTATTTCAACTCGGACGACCAATATTTGACCACTACTTTGGAATTGCGCGGGAAATCCCGGTGGAGAACATAGCTGGCTCATCGCACCAATTTCCTTTTCAAACAATCCCAACGGACATGCAAATTGATCAAGCCTCATCCCCACCTCAGCCACAGCCTCCGAGCCAAAACAATATGGGTGAATGGGTAAGGCAACAGGAGAACTTGGAGTCGGCAATGTTGGAGGAATTGAGAGCAGTAACAATAGATCTGAGAGATACTGTGGCCGCAGAATACATACTCACCTCGGTCTTGGATGCGGCGCTCAGAGCTGACAGGGAGAGGATTACTTTAGGGATCAGAGTTCAAGGTGCTTCAGCCATACCAGGATGGGGAGGAGCAGTCCTAGAAAGTCCCCCACAAGTTTCGGAACCGGAGCCTGATTCCTGGACAAGAGCAGTTGTGCAGCCAAGGATGGAGGAACTGATTGTGCTCTCATCAGATGATTCAGACTCTGATTCATCCGAAAGCTAGGAGACCACAAGCGAAGATGAGGTGCCTCGTGGACCGGCCATTGTCATTGGGAGGCAAAGAAGAAACAAGAGACTCAGAAGATATGTGGAGGTAGATGAGGGAAGACAGAAAAAGAAAGTGAAAATGCAATACAAGCCAAGAAGAAGATCCAAACAGAGAAGGAGCACAATCTTTACACTCAGAAGGACGAGGCCACAGTTTGAGATCTGCCAGTCATCAAGGCCGGTGAGAGAAGAAGCGACTTGAGGTGAGGAGCCTCAAAATGCAAAAACTGAAGAGAAAAGAGTGGAGGATGGGGTGCAGCAGGAGAGCCAGATCATGGTCAATCTATCTGAACGTCAACTGGTGGAAGAAACTGAGGAAGTGGTGGACATGGCATACACTTGGAACGTGAGGGGAATTCATCGAGCCACTTCTGAACCAATTACTCAGACATCCATGCGCCAAGGTGGAAAGAGAACAAGATCAGGCATTATCAGGACCACAAAGAAACTGTTCACACCGACCTGGTCCCCGCAAAAGCGTGCTAAGATTATACACAATCATGTCATAAGATTGCAAACTGAATCGCACACTCAGGATGACAAACAGGAGAGTGGTGTGAATGGAGTAACACGGGCTCTGGCAGAAGTGGTGGTGGTTTCAGATTCAAAGACAGAAAAGGACCAGGAGAAGAGTCAAGTGGAAGAGGAATCCAGTGAGAGGGAAGCGGAGGTGTCCTCCAGAAGGCCTTCTACACTGCAAGGGGAGGGAGTCCCTATCCAGATCGGTTCTCCGGTGGTTGAACCAAATCAACCACCCGAGCAGCCATGACGACAATAGTGTGGAACTGTAGGCGTTGTAACAACGCCCCTACAATCAAGGCGATCAACCAGTTGATTTCAAGACATAAACCTGACATGTTGTGCTTAATAGAGAGTAAGGCCATGGAGGATCATTTTGCTCGGTGGCAGGAAAGCACTTACTTCAGGAATTCAAAGGTTGTTGAAGCAACTGGGAGATCAGGTGGCTTAGCTCTTTTTTGGTCTACTAATTTAATTAGTAGTTAATGTAGAATTAGTAACTAGAAATTGCATTGTTAGCATAGTTACTAATGCCTCATGGAGGAAATGGTGCCAAATAGCTATCTATGGCCCTCCTCTTGTTCAACAGAGGCCTGCATTTTGGAATAATATAAGTAGTTTGCACTATTTTAGAACTCTTCCATGCATCATGATAGGACACTATAATCAAATCATCTCTCAAGATGATAAAAGGGGGGGGAGGTCATGTATATATATCCCCCCAGAATGCTCTTGTAAACCTCATAAATCAGCATAGTCTGAAGGAGCTGAAATCAAGAGGCCTCTGATTCACATGGACCTAGTCTCAAAAGCAGCCTCACACCATTGTGGAAAGATTGGACAGAGCCTTTGCAAATGATAGTTGGAGCAAATCAACCACCCGAGCAGCCATGACGATAATAGTGTGGAACTGTAGGGGTTGTAACAACGCCCCTACAATCAAGGCGATCAACCAGTTGATTTCAAGACATAAACCTGGCATGCTGTGCTTAATAGAGAGTAAGGCCATGGAGGATCATTTTGCTCGGTGGCAGGAAAGCACTTACTTCAGGAATTCAAAGGTTGTTGAAGCAACTGGGGGATTAGGTGGCTTAGCTCTTTTCTGGTCTACTAATTTAATTAGTAGTTGATGTAGAATTAGTAACTAGAAATTGCATTGTTAGCATAGTTACTAATGCCTCATGGAGGAAATGGTGCCAAATAGCTATCTATGGCCCTCCTCTTGTTCAACAGAGACCTGCATTTTGGAATAATATAAGTAGTTTGCACTATTTTAGAACTCTTCCATGCATCATGATAGGATACTATAATCAAATCATCTCTCAAGATGATAAAAGGGGGGGAGGTCATGTATATATATCCCCCCAGAATGCTCTTGTAAACCTCATAAATCAGCATAGTCTGAAGGAGCTGAAATCAAGAGGCCTCTGGTTCACATGGACCTAGTCTCAGAAGCAGCCTCACACTATTGTGGAAAGATTGGACAGAGCCTTTGCAAATGATAGTTGGAGCACCATGTGGCCAGATGCAAAGGTAACGAATCTGCCCTTTTCTCACTCAAATCATAGTCCAATTCTATTGCAACTACAATCAAAGGAGCAAAGACCTAGACAGGTCATGAGATTTGAGTCTATTTGGGTGAGTATGGATCTACCTCTACAGATTCTTAAAATGGTATGGTCAATAGTACATTGCTCATCCACACAGCTAAATGGTGAAGATGTCTTATCAGCAAAGCTACAAATCTTACTAGTCCATCTCACCAACTGGCACAAGAAAACTTTTGGGAAGACGGAGAAGGAAATTAACAGCGAGGAAACCTTAAAGAAATTGCAGCAAGGAAATGGTATGTTTGTACATGCTAATAGGATAAAAACCATAATAGCTCATAAAGATATTTTGGAGTAAAAATTATCTGAATATTGGCAACAAAGGGCAAAAGTCAGTTGGATGAGACAGGGAGAGAGGAACACTAAATTCTTCCATAAGTGGGAAACTAGAAGGAAGGAATCAAACACCATACAGGGACTTCTATTGCATGATTGAAGCTGGATTTCAGATCAGAATGTAACGTTATTGGAGATGACAACACACTTGAAGTGTATACTCACAGAATATCATGGAGTCTGGTGGTGAGAGATGAGGATCGTGGTTGGCAGTTAATGGCACAAGCCAATCAAAAGGTATTATCAGTAGATCAAGTAAGACAACTTGAACAACCTTTCTCCACAAATGAGGTATGGGAGGCATTAAAACAAATGAAGTCAAGGAGAGCTCCAGGTGAAGATGGTTTTCCTGCTGGATTCTACAAACATTATTGGAGAGAGATGGGACAAGAACTATCTGAGATGATTGTAAATGTGGTAAATGGAGGAAGTTTTCCACTGCACTGGAACAGAACACAAATCATTTTGATCCCAAAGAAGAAACTACCTAATACAGTGGGAGATTTCAGGCCAATCTGATTGTGTAATGTAAAATACAAGATTCTGGCGAAGATGATTGCTATCAGGCTCAAGAATCACATGGAATCCTTGATTGCATCTTCACAAAATGGTTTTGTGCCGGGCAGAAACATATCTGAAAGTGTACTTTTGGCCCATGAAGTGATGGAGCACATCAGAAAATATAAGACTGCAAAGAAAGGCTTGGCTGCTATAAAGTTAGACATGAGCAAGGCCTATGACAGAATCTCCTGGGGCTTCTTAGAAAGAGTTTTATTGCACATCAAAGTCCCAAATGCTCTGGTGAACACCATCATGATATGTGTACAAACTGTCACATATCAAGTAGTGGTAAATGGAGTGCCCAACTCAACCTTTTCTCCATATAGAGGTCTAAGACAGGGATGTCTTTTATCCCCATATTTGTTTATTCTGTATCAGCAATTCCTGTCAGCTGGCTTAGACAAGATGGTGCTGCAAAATAAATCACTTGGTATACAAGTATCAAGAGGGGGGCCTCAAATTTCTCATATCATGTATGCAGATGACTGCATACTGTTCACAAAGTGCACACAACAGGCTGTACATGATTTGAGGCAAATGCTCCTCTCTTAGACCTCACTTGCAGTTCAAAAGCTGAATAATGACAAATGCTCCATCTATTTCAGCTCTAATACCTCCACAAAAGATCAAGTATATATGAGGAATCAGCTTCAAATCCAAAATCAGGGAATAAGAGGCACCTATTTGGGGAATCCATCCTCTTTGATTAAAGCAAATCAGAAATCTTCAGGTATCTGATAAGCAAGTTCAAGCAGAAGTATGATTCTCTGAAGACAAAGCTACTTAACCTCCCAGGAAGAGTCACAATGGCAAAACATGTACTACAGTCTTTTGGCCATTTATCCCCTAGGAATATTCAGAATTCCAGTTGGAGTGCTAAAGAAACTAGATGTCGTGACAGCTACTTTCATATGGGAAGGTAAGTTAGTTTGTAGGTCACTACACTGGAGATCTTGGTCATATATGAACAAGGCCAAGACAGAAGGTGGTCTGGGACTAAGATCTGCATTAGGAATGAATAAAGCACTTCTGGCTAAACATAGTTGGAGCATCCTTTCAGAAAAACAATCTCTCCTCAATTAGGTACTAACAGCAAACTATCTAAAGCATGAGTCAATTCTCAAGGTGACAGCTAAGCCTGGAGACTCTTGGGGATGGAGATCAATTGTTTGGGCAACAGAACTCATTAGGAAGAATTTATGCTGGAGGGTAGCTAATAGTCAGAACATCAATATACATGACCAGTGGATCCCTAACTTCCAAAATCCATTTCAAGTTTCCAATGTGGTTTCAACTCATACTAACCTAAAGGTTTCTCATCTCATTGATCATCAAAATTTAGTCTGGAGGACCCCTCTCATCAGATCCATGTTCCCACCACAGTTTGTGCCACATATACAGGCAATTCATCTGGATATTGGAGGTAAGGATGAACCATTCTGGAATGGAGCAAGGATGGAGCATACACTGCTAAGACAGGTTATCATATAGCAATGGAAGAAATTAGACAGTCATCACCACAAAGACTCAGCTCTGTGGCAAGGAAATTCTGGTCTAAGATATGGAATCTGAAAATTCCACAAAAGCACTTGATTTTTGTTTGGAGAATACTCTCAGACTGTTTGGCAACAGGAATCAACAGGCAAAAGAGAATATTGGAGGATGATGGAGTTTGCAAAAGATGTCAACAGGCATCAGAAGATGAGACATATCTCTTTCTTCAAGTGCAGAGTTTCTAGACTAATATGGACAGCTACAGAGATCTCTTCAAACGTTCCTGGCAACCCCCCTTTCAATACTTGGTTTTTCCAAATGGTAATGGGAACATCAGACTCAGATCAAATGATTAAAATCACCATGATATTATGGGGGATATGGAAGAACAGAAATAACACAATCTTCAGACAGCAGGATCTACAACCTGTGCAATGTGTGCAACAGATTCAAGCAGAAACTGAGTTGATCCTTAAAATTTCTAGGAGAGATGGAGCCTTGGAGGACAGAGAATCAGAAATCACAGTACAAACTGACCCGTTGTGTTCAAAGGAAATAAAAGTGCAGTCTATCAGAAGCAATGAGGTGACAGCAGGCATACCACAAGCATGTGTTATAAGCTTTGATGGTTCTTTCAGAGAAAGACTAAAGTTGGGAGCTGTGGGCTGGAGAATCTGGAAACCATGTTGGAATTTGGAAACAGATATTTCAGGCTCTGACTTCTTTACAACTTCATCACCATTACAGGCTGAGGCAGAAGCATGTTGGCGCGCACTCAAGGCGGGAAGAAGAAATGGAGTACAAAGGGTCAATCTGGTGACGGACTCAGTGCAACTCAAACAATCAATCATGAATCCTTTGGCGGCACCGATTGCGATCAAAGGAATTATAAGAAGCATTAGGCACCTCACAGATTCCTTCATGGAATATGCGGTGATAAATGTTAACCGTTCCTTTTTACATAAGGAACATAACATAGCCTTTAGCCTTAGTAGAAACATCTGTAATAGTCTTAGTTTTTCTACTCTTTCTTGTTAATAAATTTAAATGGTTTTATCAAAATAAAAAAAAATACTGACCACTACTTTCTTGTCATTCTTAAATAAAACTGACCCACTAATTCTGGTCCCAAAATACTTGTCACTAAATTATACGGACACTAACACTATGTTTTGTCACTAATCTATATTTAGTGACCAAAAATATGGTCGCCAACTTTCGTCACTAGATCATTTGGACCGTTAAGTGTAACTTTGATCGTTATTAAATAGTAATGAAATGTTCGCCACTAGAAGTCGTCACAATTTCCCCTTCAACTTTTTTGAAAATGTTGACAAACAATCTGGTCACTACGAAATTCATTCCTAATTCACCTCCTTACTGACGTGACGGACCCATTTACCGCCGACACTTTTGTGATTAAACTCACCGTCATTATTTATTGTTACGACACATTTTTTGTCACTAATTACGCCTATTCAGTGACTAAGCTACACTAAAATGTATCGAACCTCTTTCGACCACCATCTGATGACCCATTTCGATAAATGAACACTAGTGCAAACACCCTCATCCACGACACATGTTTACGGAGTTTGGCGCCGTTTTCCGCGAAACCGCCGTAAATATGTGTTTGCGATATCGTAAACTGGTCAAGTTCGTCTGGTAAAACTGGCACGGCGCAAGTATGGCGGGAACACGGCGTTTCAAATAACCGTCGTGTTTTGGTGAGTTTATTTATGATATCATAAATATATACTTAAGAAGTCACGATATCTGAAATACAGGTTGAGTCAATAGTGAACTGAACGTGAAGACAGGGGGTATCGTAAAGGTGCATGGCTTATTTGGGCACAAGTGCGATATTCTAAACTCTGATAGTGTACGATATCGTAAATGTGACAGCTAGTTTGACGGTACCGGAAATGGAATAAGGAAAATAGTGCGGGAATAAAAAATATATGTGATACAAAAAGAGCTTATTAAGAAGAGATACCGTATACGTAGTGATAATGTGAAACAATTTCGGAACACGGACACGTATTAGTTTATGATATCATAAGTGGTGGACACGTTCATAGTTTACGATATCCTTATCACTCAAAGTTTATAAACTAAATCTAATTCAGATATCGAAATTAGTGTTTTACATGGAAAAATCCCTAATACTTAAGTGTTCTCAAATTCCTCCGGAGAGAAATATAGCAAACCAACGTTATTGGCAATTGTAAAATAGTTTCAATTTCGATAGTGTAACCTATACAAAGTTGATGAACATGGTTCTTTAAATGACTAAATAATCACCGGTTTAAGGTAGATCGATGAATCTTACTTGCCACACATGATAGTAACTCCCTTTTTAGATGATAGTCGTATTCTAACAGTCATCTCTAAGCCAAGATGATAGTCGTGTTTCAACAGTTAATATTTTATTCTAAATTAGTCATATAAGTGACCTTCATCCAAGCCATTAATACTAATTATTTTACTACCCTTTTAAAATCGCTTAATTAAAATGTTAAAATAATTTATTCTTTAGACTCGACATTCATATCTTATAACCATATTAAATGAATGCTAATACAGCCATAAAATATACAAAAAGTAAATTACAAAAGTGATGACGTAATTAAGCACGTTTTTAGTATTATTATTCTAATTATATATAGCTCAAACTCGACTCGATTTTTTTTTACTAAGACTCGACTCGTTAACCATTCGAGTCGTGTCGATCTCAAGATACATCGAGCCGAGCTTATACCTAGTTTAGACCGAGTCGATCACGAATTACTCGCGAATTGTCGCGACCGATTAGCACCACTAGGCAGGATATATAAGATGGAACTAAGTCGGATGTAAATCACATTTCTATCAATTGTGCAATGCTGGCACATTAACACATTTACAACAATATATTGGTCAAACTACTTACTAAATGGTGTAATGGTAATGCTAATTGCTGCTACACGTCGAACATGAACGATGTACGTACGGTAATTCTGACATCGTTGGATGCAAGCCTTGGAAGAGTCCGTAAATTTCCATACATGTTATACATGTTTGGAATCAACAGTATACGAATTATAATTTTCATACGATGGAGTGCCTAACTAAGAAACTAATTCCTATAATGTGGCTTAAATAATTACTAACAGTGATGTTTTACAATTTACGAATTCGTAAACCGAACTAAGTAGACGTCTACTACTTACGATATCGTAACATGTACAGATAAGTAGATGAAAACAATATTCTTCCATCTTGGTTGATGGAATCTTAGCCACCCAAACCCCCTTTTTTGCGGGTTTTATCATTCCAAACCCCTACCCTCAACCCACAATTGTTCTTCATCTTCTACACACTCTATCTCCTAAGCTCTCTCTTCTCCATTTTTGCTCATCTTCTCCCCAAATTTTTAAGCCTCAAAACCACGAAATCCATAGCCATTTCTTCAAAACCACGAAATCCATTCCATAATTGGTTGTATGTGAGGCAAGTTTGGGTCCTTGGCTAGTTTAGCAACCTTTGGAGATCCATATCCATTTTGCAAAAGGACACCCATCAAGTTCATATCTTATGTGCCACTAACAAGGTTTTTTGTTTGTTTATATGTTGTTTTCCATTTTCTCCATTCATGTTTTCGATATTTGTACATTTTGTTGTGCTTGTGTAATGATTTGAGGAAAACATGTTGTTAAAATTATTGTTATTGTGTTATGATTGCTAGTTTCCGGATTTTTATGACAAAACTTTCAATGTTATGATTTAGGGGATAAAACCTAGGTGGGTATTGGGCATTGGGTATAGGTATTGGGCATTGGGCATTGGGTATTGGGCGTTGCATCGTGGGTGCCTATTCATAGGCGCCTTGCCGTGAACTGGACCCCGCCGGAGGGAGAAAAGCGGCGAGGGAGCCCCTTTACCCGGTCAGTGATGGAGTTTGTGGCCGATTCGAAGATCCGCATCCCCCCGAACTTGGGGTCATATGATGGTTCGACGGATCCGGCCGATCACATCCATACCTTCACGACGTCCATGTTGATGAACAGCATCCCGGAGTCGATCTGGTGCCGGGCGTTCGCCACCACCCTCAAGGAGGCGGCGAGGTTGTGGTTCACCAACCTGGAGAACGACAGCATCTCCACCTTCGCGAAGTTGGAGGACCTTTTCTTGACGCGGTTCATGCAAAAGAAAAAGTTCGCACTCACCACACAAGACGTGCTGCGGATCAGGCAACGATCGGGTGAATCGCTCATGGACTATTACGAGCGCTTCATCACCGAGTGCAACAAGATGGAGGATAGGTTGGACGAAAAGTTGCTTGTCGAGATCTTCGTGCAAGGATTGACCCATACGCTCTTGAGGGTCCGGTAATCGAAGAAGCCTGTCTTCTCGTTGTACGAGCTCCACATCAAGGTCGAGGAGTATCACAGAGGCGACAAGGCCACAAAGGATATCACCTCTGGAGGGGAGCTAAGGAAGGACAAGTCAAGAGGGTCAGTGAAAGATCGGCTGGGTAGCAGAGAAGAACCGGTGAAGGACAGGTCCTTCACAGCCCTGACCAAGACACCTAAGCAGATATTCATGGCCGTGGCGGATCAAGGAGTCCTTCCGGTCCCTCGCAAGATGAATTTACCGCCCTCCAAGAGGGACATGAGCCTTTATTGCGACTACCACGAGGATCACGGCCACGACACCAACGAATGCATACACCTCAAAAGAGCCATTGAGGCTTGCCTCAAGCAAGTACACCTCAAGAAGTATGCCAATGAGGCGCGAGAATACAACAGGGAAGAGTATTCGTCCCGATCAGGTGAACGTCGGCCCGATCGAGGAGGCGAACGAGAAAGTGAGCGAGGAAGCGAGCGGTCAGGAGACCGCTCGACGGGACACAGATCTAAGGAAGTTGCTCGGGCCGAGAAAAAGGAAGAGTTGGGAAAGAGGCGGAGGTACGAGGACACCACCTCGCCGGACGAAGAGCCCACCGCCCCCACCGGTGCGATACTCATGATTATTAGAGGGAACGCAGGGGGGCGACGGAGTCCCAGAGGAAGGCGCTATGCCGCAAGACGCCCGAGCCGACACCGATGTCAAGAAGACTGACGGCGGAAGAAGTGATCACATTCAGCTCTGAGGACCCTATCCCGGACCGGCCCGCAGGAGGCGACGCTGTTGTCATCACGGTGCAGATCATGGACAAACTGGTGCACCGCGCCTATGTTGACGGTGGCAGCTCGGCGGAGATCATGTATTGGCACTGTTTTGAAATATTGGACGAGAACACGCGCAAGGGTTTGGTCCCGACGGCCACGCCGTTGGTGGACTTTGCGGACCGGACAGTCTGGCCAGAAGGAGTCATCACCCTGCCGGTGGCGGTCGGGACGGCCCCCCGCAGGAAGGTCGTGGACCTCGAGTTCATCGTGATCAAGGCGCACAGCCCCTACAACTTGATACTCGGTAGGCCAGCGCTGGCGGCCTTGTAGGGGATCGTGTCTACCCTCCACCTCCTACTGAAGTTCCCGACGAGGGAAGGAATAGCGACAATGCGAGGTGACCAGCAGAAGGTACGGGAATGTCATCGAGTAGCTCTCCGAAAGAGGAAATATCCTGAGGAGTCGTCAGAACCGCCGTCGGGCGAGACGTCCACCGGGCCGTCGACTCGAAGGGTGCAAATGATCAACCCGTAGAAGAGAACCACCGTCAAAGAGCTAGGGAGCGAGGTACAAACTATATACCTACATGGGGACCACGCGATGCCCATACAGGTCGGAGCGAACGTTCCCGATGAGGTGAGATAGTCGATGGTCAGGATATTGGAGAAACACGGGGACGTGTTTGCGAGGAAGCCGTCGGACATGACTGGGATCTCCCCAGACCTTGGGATGCACTCCTTGAATATCAACCCTTCCCACAAGCCGGTCATCCAGAAGAGAAGACCCTTATGCCGCGAAAGGAACGAGGCGGTCAATCGGGAGGTCAACGAACTTTTCAACGCGGGGATTCTTGTCGAGGTACCATATCCGGTCTGGCTGGCCAACCCTGTTTTGGTCAAGAAACAGGATGGCAGTTGGAGGATGTGCGTCGATTACAAGACCCTCAACAAGGCATGCCCGAAGGACTGCTACCCGACTCCGGCTATTGACCAGAAGATCGATGCGCTCGGAGGGTTCCCGATCAAGTGTTTTCTGGACGCGTACAAAGGTTATCATCAGATCCCGATGAAGCCAGAAGACGTGAACAACACTGCTTTCATCACCGAAAGAGGGGCTTTTGCCTATAAAATGATGCCATTCGGACTCCAAAATGCGGGGGCCACTTATCAAAGGATGGTTGATCGCGTGTTCTGAGACCAAGTGGGCCGTAATGTGGAAATCTACGTGGACAACATGGTCATCAAGAGAAAAAGTTTTGGCGATTTGATCGGGGACATGGGCGAGACGCTGGGTAGGTTGAAAGAGATAGGGATGAAATTGAACCCGGCCAAGTGTCAGTTCGCCGTCGAGTCGGGGAAATTCCTGGGCCACATGGTATCGAACTGCGGTTTGAACGTGAACCTGAAGAAGGTGCAAGCGGTCGTGGACATGCCTGCTCCCAGAGCAGTGAAGGACATCCAGAGTCTCAACGGGAAGTTGGCCGCGATGAACCGATTCTTGTCCCGGGCGGCAAAGAGGTCACTGCCGTTCCTGAAGGTACTCAAGGGGTGCGTTGGCGCGGCCGGAACCGTACAATGGGGGTCCGTAGAGGACGAAGCATTTCGAGAACTGAAAGAACACCTCAAGGTGCTACCGCGCTGTCGCCACCGGAAAGCGGGAAAACCCTATTTCTTTATTTGGCTGCCGGTGCGGAAGTGGTCAGCGGAGCGTTGGTTCGAGAAGAAGGCAAGGTGTAGCGCCCAGTGTATTACGTGAGCAGGACGCTGCAAGGAGCGGAAACCAGATATACCGATCAGGAGAAGCTGGCTCTCGCTCTTATCCACTCGGCGCGGAGGTTGAGGTCATACTTCCAAGCCCATCCTGTGGTCGTTCTGCCGAACGAGCCCCTGAAAGCAATCCTGGTGAAGCCTGAATCGTCGGGCCGACTGGCAAAGTGGGCCGTTGAACTAGGAGAACACGCCATCCAGTACGCCCCCAGGATGGCGATCAAGGGACAAGTGATGACGGACTTCTTAGCAGAAACCCCTTCAACAACGGAGATTGAAGGCCCGATGACGGAGACGATGGATGTTCCACGTCGGCCCCGACGTCGGGAGGACAGAACCGACTGGTGGAAACTCCACGTGGATGGGGAGTCAAGCGTCGAGAGCGCGGGGGCCGGTTTGATTGTCACCGATCCCGACGGACGGGAGACCACTTACGCTCTGTGTTTCGAGTTCCCGGCGACGAATAATGAGGCCGAATACGAAACGTTGATGGTTGGGATGGAAATCACCAAGAAGTTAGGGGCGAGCAAGCTGGATGCATATGGCGACTCAGCTCTGGTGGCCAACCAGTTCAGAAGAGCCTACCAGGCGAAGGAGCCGTCGATGCAGAAGTATTTGGCGAAAGTGAGAGCGCTGGCCACGACTTTCAAAGGTTTCGACGTCACCCGGGTCCCCCGCTCGTAAAACACCCGGGCGGACGCGCTCAGCAAGTTGGCGTCAACCGCCAGCAGTCATCTTTCAAAGGGAGTATTGGTTGAAACGTTGACAGCGAGGTCGACGAAAAGTCAGGAACTGCTGCCATCTCGATTGAACCCCCTAGCTGGATGACCCCGATCAGGGAATACCTGTTCAGTGGACAGACCCCCGAGGACGTCAGCCAGGCAAGACGGCTCGAGAGGAGAGCTCTGGAATTCGCCCTAAAGGACGGCGTACTCTACAAAAACGGACACCTGCAACCCTGGTTGAGATTCATAACTCCCAGACAGGCGGACCGACTGTTGGCTGAATTGCATGAAGGGACTTGCGGGAGCCACCAAGGGGCGAGGACGCTGGCCCTGAGAGCTTCGCGAGCGGGTTTCTACTGGCCGAACATGAGGACCGATGCTGACGAGTTGGTGAAGAAGTGTGTCAAATGCCAAGCCCACGACAAGGTGTTGCATTCTCCAGGAGCGCCGATGAGAAGCATATCGGGCCTATGGCCCTTCGCCAAGTGGGGAATCGACATAGTTGGCCCGTTCCCGATGGCGACGGGGAAGAGGCGTTTCCTTGTCGTAGCTGTGGATTACTTCACGAAATGAGCAGAAGCTCAGGCCGTGGCAAGCATCACCGGCAAGCGGATGACGAACTTCGTGTGGAGGAACATCGTTTGCCGTTTCGGGCTACCCAGGACCATTGTAAGCGAAAACGGAAAGAAGTTCGAGGGAGAACCGTTCAAGTTGTGGTGCATCTAGCTGGGGATCGAGCAGAGATTCACATCGGTGGCGCATCCCCAAGTGAACGGTTTGACGGAGCGCACCAACGGGATAATGGTGCAGGGTTGAAGTGCCGATTGGATCAGGCCGAAGGGAGCTGGGTGGAAGAGCTTCCGTCGGTCTTGTGGGCATACAGGACCACGCCCCGGACGGCCACGGGAGAATCGCCATACCGCTTGTGTTATGGGAGCGAGGCGATCATTCCCCCAGAGGTGATTATACCGTCGCCAAGACTCGTTGAACCATTGGCCGATCTAGAGAATGAAGAGGAGATCCGAGTCGGCCTGGATGAGCTCTAAGACCGAAGGGAGAAGGCGGCGTTGACGGAGGCGGCATACAAGTGCTACGTCGAGCAGAGGTACAATAGCCGCGTCAGAGACCGTTCATTGAAGGTAGGCGAGCTCGCCCTTCGGAAGAACGAAGCTAGCCGAGCCGAAGGGACGAAGAAGCTGGACGTGACGTGGGAGGGCCCATACCAGGTGGCGGAAGTACTGGGCAATGGAGCTTACAGGCTCCACACCATGGCGGGCGAGCCCGTTCCCCGCACCTGGAACATGAGCAATCTCCGGAAGTTCTACGGATGATCAGGTATCAGCCTGGATATTTATGTACATTTAACTAGTAAGCCTTAACCTGTGGGCGAAAAACACTTTTGGCCGGATTCCCGACGCGATCGTCTTGCCCCGCCGCTCGGCGAGGGAATGATCACTAGGGGATCCGTTGTTTCCTCTTTTGTGGAAAGTAGTATGAAGCAGGTTTAGCAATGTGTATGTTACCTGTACGTAACCGAGCTCGTTGCCCTCGAATCTTATGAGGGCACAGTTGCAACGACGTCCACGTTGACGGGTGAACCCGACGATGAACCCGACGGCGAGGCCCGCGGGTTGTCGAGGCGGAACTCAACCAACTTCGCTTGCGGGCCGACATAATAGAGCTCGTTGCCCTCGAACCACCCGAGGGCACAGCCACATCAGTCGCCTCAACGAGACGGACAGGTGAGCCCGACGGTAAGCCCGACGGCAAGTTCCGTGGGGCGTCGAGGCGACACCTAACTAATTTCGTCCGCTGTTCGGCATAATTGAGCTCGCTTCCCTCAAACCACCTGGGGGATCAGCCGCATCAGCCGATCCGACGATGACATGGACAAGTGAGCCCGATGGTAAGCCCGACGGCAAGTTCCGTGGGGCGTCGAGGCGACACTTAACTAAGTTCATTCGCTGTTCGGCACAATTGGGCTCGTTGCCCTCAAACCACCTGGGGGCTCAGCCGCATCAGCAGATACGACGATGACATGGACAGGTGAGCCCGACGGTAAGCCCGACGGGAAGTTCCGTGGGCCGACGAAGCGACACTTAACTAAGTTGGCAGTACCACTAGCCTCGCCGACCGAGCTCGTTTCCCTCAGGACGACGGAGGGCACAACCACGTCAGTAGCCCCGACGGTAAACTCGACGTCCGAGTGAACGACCCGGTTCAGTTGGCCATTGTCGCAAAGTCGCATCGACGCGGAGCGACGATGGACAATTGGGGAAAGACGGGAAAGAACAAAGGACACAACGCCAAGAAAGTATAAAGAAAAGGTTTGGTCACCAGACGTCGAAGACACAGCCAAAAGATATTATCCGAACAAAGCAAAAGCAAGAGAAATTGTCATGTGCAAAAGAAAAGAGTCTAAGCCACAGACGGCATAAACGACGCCACGCGGGGCGGATTACTTAGAAGCTTCAGTTCCCGCCAGTCTTCTCGCCGTCGTGCTCCATAGTTGACTCATGCGCCGGCTCGACATCCACTAGCCCCGCCTCCTGGAGGTCGTCCAGCAGATCATCAGGCACGTCCTTCTCAGCAGCCAAGGCAACCCCCTCAACCGGACCCTTCCCGGACGGGTGAGTTGTCGACGCGGCAGAAGGCGGCTGGGGCTCAGAGCGCTGGGGAGGGATCCACCCCACGATCGCCTCAGGCGACATCTCCGCGGACAACTCAGAGAAGTATTCTGTAAATGGGTACTTACCAAACACAGAGAACACCTCATCCAGAGAACGGCTGAACCGAGCGGCGTCGCCCTCGTACATCTCGTCCAAGTCAAAGGAGCGGTAGACCGCCCAGCGGAAACGACGGCGCGCGTTGTCGCTTGAAGCTACCTTGAGGAAGACGTCGGGAAGACCGACTTCAATGGCCCACTTGTACTTGGCAACGGCAGCGGCAATCCGACAGTCGTAGCCGGCGATGGCTTCCTCGGCACTTTGTAGCTTGGCACGCATCAGCTCGAGCGTTTCCAGCTGAGCCTTGGCCTCCTTCAGCTTCCCGTTAGCCAGGTCACATTAAGCGACGGCAGCCTCCTTCTCGACCTTGAGAGCAGCGACAGACGTTGTCAGCTCATCCACTTGGGCTTGGAGGTCGACCGGAGCGACGACGGCGTGAGCATTTAACTCTCCGATCATCTGTTCTTGCTTCAGATTGAGGTCACGGGCGGCCTCAAGAGCTGTCTGACAGGAAGCAAGCTAGCCGCGAGAACGGGACGCCTCGCAATGCAGACGGCCCAACTCACCCCTAAGGGAAGCGGACAAGCAAGCCATCTGGGAGTTCAAACAGAATAACCATGAGACAAAATGTGGTACTAAATAACGCGTGAAGAGAAGCAGAAGGAGAAAGATCATACCTCCAGGCTGACTGAGTCGAATCGATCCATGAGACTGGCAAAGTGATGGAAGTTGACCAGGGGGTACGCACGCCAAGCCTCGATGTGACCTCTGGGGAAGGCTGAAGCCAAAAAGTCGGCGCGTCCCTTCGGGGTAGTCACCACCGGTCCAGCCGGAGGGGGCAAAGAAGCCGCCCTGAGAAGCTTGTCGCGGTGCAGCTCGTCGAGAGGAGGCAGAGACGTTCCCTCGGCAGTGCTCTCAGCCCTCATCTCATCAATAGGCCTCTTGCGGGGGTTCCTGTGGTCGCCCGAGTCATCGTTCTCCAAGTTGATGAAGTCAGGACGGATGAGGTTAGGCTCGGAGAAGTTCAGTTGAGACTCTGAGTGTTGAGCATGACTATCAACAAGATGAGATGCGGACGAGCGGGCTTGGCGACGTTCGGAGCGGTAGCGGTAGTTGTCCATGTCGGAGTTGGCGAGCTGAGCGTCCGATTGGACGTCGGGATGACTGTCGGTCTCACCGTCAATGGTCCTGGAAGCTGTACACCATTACAGACGGGAGAAAATAAGGATCAGTAGAACGATACGATTAAACAAAACAGAGAAGACAAGAAAAAAGAGAAAAGCACGGTTAAACGCTGGTCGACCTTCCCCCGGATCCTCGGCAGACGGGACTGAGTGCATTGGCGACTGCATCGGCACGTCGAGCCTACAATGAGGAAGACCGCACTGGCTCAGAAGCTCGTCGGAGTTCACGGCCGTTCACAACATGGCGCCTTGCTTTAGCTTGCGAACCTCCGGGTCCAACACAGCTTGCGAACACCCTTAGTAGGGGAAGCGTGGGAACGTCTTGTTGACGGGAACACACGATTTGGAAGCCGATCAACGCCTTGACGGAGTTAGGCTGGAGGTAACGCAAATCGAGCCCGAAGTAGGCCAGGGCTTGTTTAAAAAAGCCGGTGAACGGGAGGCGCAGACCGCAGGCAAAGAGGTAATCACAGTAAACGGCAGTGAAACCCTCAGGAGCTTCTGCCACCAGCTGCCCAACCTCCGGAAGGCGGATCTGCGCCTCCAAGTCCGTAAACTGCAGGCCGACGGTGTTACGGCATCGCTCTCGGAAACCAACAACATCGCCGGCCATCGTGGTGCTGCCAAGCCCGGGTCCCATACGTCGGTAGGCCATCGGGAACAAGCCGAGGAATTAGGGAAGGTCGCCGTAATTAAAGAAATTACAGAGAAGGAAGAATACCTGAAGGAAAGCAGGAGGGCGCAACGATAGAATGATTCGGAGATAAGACAGAATGAGAAGATGAAAGGGGGAATTATTTTCAAACAAAAGGAAGCGGAGGAGGATTTAAGACTGCGTGGGGAATCGTGATCGAGGTGGGCCCACGCACCATCGAGAAGCAGAGTCGAGGGACACGCGTTTAACATGCATTAAAGGTGAAGGTTAAAGCCGCGCGCGTGAGATAACAACGGCCAGATCCTCGCCTCTTCAGTTTTTCGCCCGCGTTTGGCAACACGGCCTCGCACTGTGGGGGACTTGTGAGGATCGTGGGCCAAGTCAACGGACCGAATGGCTCAGTCAAGGTCAGGCCCAAGAGGCCCAATGGCACTAAGGAAATGGAGGGCAGGCATGGGCAAAGGTCATAGTCATCAGAGGCCCATCAACATGCCTAAAACCCTAGCTCTAAAACCTTGGCATGAGATATAAAAGGAAGGAGGAGAGGAGAAAGGAAGGTAAGCTCACAAAAACTAATATAGAGAGAGATCACAAATACTGTCAAACGACTGACTTTGGCATCGGAGCGGGAACGGCTATCGCCTTCCCCGCGCTGACCTAGCCATTTCTTGTTCCCGTGCAGGTAGTCCATCGACAGCTCCGTTCAAGGAGACGTTCATATTTGTGGCCGTAACAGGGATCACAACCTTCTCCTAAGAATGTAGAGGCGGTGGAAGAGAATGTAGAGGTCTTATTTTTCATACTAATTTTCTGATTTCTTGTTTAAACTTTAACTTGTGCCTAGAACCCCTATGCAAGTTACATGTTGATGTTGGTATTGTAATTGAGGTATTGTAATTGCATTTCCTCGATATATGCCTGTTTTTTATGTTTTTCGTTCAAATAAACAACTCTGACTTAGTACATATGAATCAAGTTCAAAAGGCAATGATCGCATTGGGAGTGTGGCTACTATAACATGCTTTTTGCTCACAAGTGCATTGAAGGTATTGAAACCGATAATTTGAATCTAGAGAAGGTACGTGCACAAAATCATGTCATACATCCGTCTTTTACAATGTCGGGTTGATAGTGACAATATTTTACATGCGTAGGTGTTTGGTTGCGATGTCACCCCGTACACAATCGTGGAGCTAAATGAGGGAAGGAATAAGATCGCGAGACACTTGGTCCATCCCCGCTCAGTACACATTGCACAGCCCACCATAAAGGTTAACACTTAGTCCATCACTATTATGTAGTTCATCTTGTTTTGTGGTGTAAGGTCTAGAGTATTATGAACACATAGTATTGAAATTTTTTGGATGATCGACTTTGAACTAGTGTTCAAATTTCATCAGAAAGAGATGATTAATGTCATTTGTGCATTAGAATTAGTGTATCCTAATTGGCTGACATGTACATCGTATTGAAGCGGCATCCGATTGGAATTTCAAACGAAACTGCCCACGGATTCCTATTTTTATAACAAGCGTTTGAAAAATGCTATATCGTAACTCCAAATGTTGAAATACATGAGGTATCGTAAGTTAACACATGCCAGAATCACGATATAGTAAACAAACAAAATATTTTTACCTCTTACTCTAACCTGAAAGTATACAACTTACGATATCGCTACCCGTAATGTTTTACACCTCTGTATTATTTACGATATTATTTACGATACCGTATACATATACACATTTTTAATTTACGACATCGTAACTTAGAGTTATTTTTTATTCAATCACATTTTTGTACGATACCGTAATATTCACTACGGTCTCATAGAAGCGATATCGCTATAACTCCAACTTACCATGTTTTTCCGATATCGCCTGACTTAGATATGTCGTTCTTGCTCTATCGTAAACGCGGATGAATCAGTGTTTGGATGACACATTTACGATATCGTAAATAGGTTTTTAAAGCGTTTTTTTCAACAGGCACGGAATTCCGCCGTGCCTCAACGCGGAATTACGGCGTTTCGGCCATACGCCGTGCATGTGTTTCAGTTGTTTACGGCACACCCAGGCAAGGCATTCCCAAACACCGTGAATATGGGGGAGGGACCGCCATGAATGGTGTCTGTTTCCACTAGTGGAAGAGTTTTAGTGACGAAATATGAACTTATAGTGACGAATATCGGTTGTCATCGGAGGCCATTTTTGGTATAGTGTTCCCCTCTCTCAAAGTTGAATCCAAAACCTCTAGGTAAATTTACCAGTGTTATAACACTAGAATCATTCTCAACTTCCATGTAATTGCCTTGAATAAGTTTTGGTCAACCATTTCATAAGGTATCCAGGTCCGTTAGGTAATTGAGTTCATATCTTAACAAATATTATTATTTTTATAATTTAAAACTACATGACAGTTGAGTAAAATTTATTAGACTCGCTACACCTTTTCATCACCCCAAAAAGGTTTACGTTCAGAATATGACGATGTATCAATTTTGCAAAATATATGAATACATGTTGCAAAAATAGTTTGAATTTACACCCATGTGAACTCCCACAATCACTTAAGGGATCATTAAGCGAGACACAATTCTACCAATGGGAATCTTAACATATCTTAATATTATGAAATAAATGATAATTCTATTAAAACTAATTTTAATTAGGGAAAATATATTATATACAATTGTTATGTAATTTGTATGTAATGAATATTTATTTGTCTAGCTATACATATTAACAGTTTTTTGTTATTCAATTTGTTTTCGTAAATCAAGGTGTTATATAAATATATTTCAAAAACTATTGATGTTTTGATAAATGCAAACCACTTGACCAGAGGTCAAACCTCGCCCAGCGGAGGTCAGAATCTCGAATTTCCTCCAGCGCATCATTTCTAAATCATTTCTCCTCTGACCCACTGGATCAAGTTTTCCGAAGTGCTCAATCAAGAGACGGGAGCTGCATCGACGGTGTACAGAGTAGGGGAACACCAAAAGCCGGTGTAAGTGGGATCTCCACTCCACTATAATCAAGTATCAGGGTGAGTACCTCGGCCACTCTATGTACGAGATCAGTAGAGTAGAGTAGAATAGAGTTAGAATAGATGTAGGATTCATGTACTGGAGTAGTTCGTTGTAATATAAAAAAAAATGCAAACCAAAATCCTACACAAATCCTAGTTTTTATTCGTGACCATACGTAGTATATTCGTTTTTTTTAATTGTTTAGAGTATACAGAAAATACCTCTATTATGGCTAAATTAGTTATTGATCACCATGTATAGATAATTATTTTCCTAAAAAAGAATTATACAAACAAAATTATACAAAATTATTTGAATTTATATATCACTAGCATGTGTAACTTGATGAATCTCACATTCCCAACCACTAAATTATTAACATGAGTGGATTAAAACCACTAAACTGATGCCCTCGTCCATATTTTCACTGAAGAAAATCAAAATTTCACCATATTCCGCCATATTTGTGTTTGATGGAGGTCGAGATCAAAGAAATAAAATATTAAATTTACCCCCGAAAATAAATAATAATAAAAATCTATGAAGTCCCATGATTTCTCATAAATTATTAATTTATGCTCATATCTAGCTATTATGACCTTTAGAAGAAAGCAACTCATAATCGAAATACAAAAGCAACGAAGTATATATGAAACCAAATTATAATTGAAATACAAAATGTGAGAAACCAAATTGAACCAAAAATGGGCGTTGGGGAACAAATAAAAAAGATAAAAATGTAAAATACTGAACAAAACATTGAAAAAAAAACTATTTAATATAATTAACATAGAAAAGTACTTTTATACAAATGATGTTTACCTTCCTTTAAAAAATAAAAACCACACATATCTTATTGATTGTGTACACTTTTTAATGAATATTGCTTTTTTTTTATTTTGAGTGGATTGCATAAAGGACATTTAAATTAGGGGTGTAAATGAGTTGAGTCGTTCGTGAGAAAATCTCGAGAAACTCGATCAAAACTCGATCTCGAGCTCGAACTCGCTCGAATATGTAACGAGTCGAATCTGAGCTTTTAAATTTTATTTCGATAAGGTCGATGAGGTTATTGAGCAAATATATGTATGTAATTAGATATATAGTTAATATATGGGTTTCTTTGGAAATAATTAAAAATATAAAATCTAAATTAAGTGTTAGGGTATGTGTGACTGTAATACAGCTTGTGTATAATCTGTATACACGCTAACCATTAAATAAATGAATACATTTCATGTGTTTATGGATTTTTTAATGTTGTATTTTATTTTATTAAAATTTATTTAGCTATATTATTTAAATTGGTTTGAAATTGAGATTTTTGAGTTAAACGAGCTCACTTGGCTCGAATTAGAACTCGAATTTTGTTAAACTCGCGAGTCGGACTCGGATTAATGAGTCGAGTCATGAGCACAATTTTTTATGTTCGAAAGAGCTCGATATCGAGTTCGAGCTCAAAAAATATTTAACGAGTCGAGTTTGAGCATACCCCTGTTCGATCTCGACTCGACTCATTTACACCCCTAATTTAAACTATCCAAAACTCTTGTAACCTCTTACTGACAAACGGGCCCTAAATAATCCAATGATTACACGAAGACAAGAAATTTATGTCTTTAAGTATATTATAGTTATAGATGTTCAACTTGTCAAATTCAAACATAATTTAACAACCCAAATTAGATCCCATGAGATCTTAGTTTGATTCTATCTCAGCCCATAATTAATAAATACCCCCAAACGGAAAGTAATCCAGATTCATCTGCCATCTCCATATTTCTCTCAATACCAAAGAAACTGAGAAAATACAATAATGGAAAGAGGGCATGTTCTCTTACTACCTTTTGCAGTTCAAGGCCACATCAACCCAGCCTTACAGTTCGCCACAAAGCTTGCAAGAAAAGGCGCCAAAGTCACTTTCACCACCACTGTTTTTGCCGCCAGCCGTATCAGAAATTTCCCTGACGGCATAAGCTTCGCAACGTTTTCCGATGGCTCAGACGACGGTTACAGCGCTAAGGAGCTAGCCAAAAAGGATTACATGTCACGTTTTCTATGTGAAGCAACAAAAGCTCTCAGAAATGTGATCATTTCCAGCAAAGAAGACGGGTTTCCGGTGACCTGTGTGGTCTACACCATCGCGCTTCCGTGTGCTGCAGCGGTGGCACGTGAGCATCACATCCAATCAGCCATGCTTTGGATTCAAGCAGCCACAGTCTTAGTCATCTTCTACTCTTACTTCCATGAATACGAGGATGACGTCAGAAATCTTGATGTGAATGATCCTGAATGGTCAATTCAATTTCCTGGCCTTCCATTGCTGAAAAGCAAAGACCTTCCTTCTTTCATACTCCCTTCATCTGGTAACTTACACGGTCACGTTATTAAGTCCATCAAGACACAATTTGAAGGGCTAGATTTTGATGAAAGGCCAATTGTTCTTGTCAATTCTGTTGATGGTTTGGAGCCTGAAGCATTCAAAGCCATTAGCAACTATAAAATGATTCCCATCGGCCCTTTAATTCCCTCCGATGGATCCAACCGTGGGGATTTATTCGAAAAACCGGAAGAGTACAAGGAATGGCTGGATTCTAAGGATATTAGTTCGGTTATCTATGTGTCATTTGGTAGCATATTGGCACTGCCGAAGAAACAAATGGAGGAGATCGCGACGGGGTTGTTGAACACAGGGAGGCCATTTTTGTGGGTGATAAGAGCTGAGGAAGAAGATAATCTGAGTTATCTGGTTAAACAGGAACACAATGGTTTGATAGTGCCATGGTGTTCACAGATTGAAGTTCTAACTCATCCTTCTCTGGGATGCTTTGTGTCTCATTGCGGATGGAACTCGACATTTGAGAGCATTGTTTGTGGGGTGCCAGTTATTGCTTTTCCTCATTGGATTGATCAGACGACGAACGCGAAGCTAATTGAAGATGTTTGGAGGACTGGGGTTAGGGTTTCACCTGATGAAGATGGCATTGTTATGAGAGATGAGATTGTGAGATGTGTGGCTATGGTGATGGATGATGGGGAGAAAGGACCAGAGCTTAGAGAAAGTGTGAAGAAATGGAAGGAAATGGCTAGGGAAGCCATGGAAGAAGGCGGATCTTCAGACATTAATCTCGATGTCTTCCTTGACTTGGTTGGAGAGAAGTAGAATTAGAACTGTTACCTTGCAATTTGGTGAATTATATATGGGCGAGTATGTGTAAGGGATCTTGATCTTCCATTACACTTTCTTTGTAATACTTACTGTTACATCATAAACTGTGTCGTTTGACTTAAATAACTTTGAAGTTAATTAGATTGGATTTAAGAGAATGGGGAGAAAAAATATGGAATCAAAGTTCCATATAAATGTTCAAATTAAAACACATAAATACTTCTCTAAAACAATTCAAATCTGGGATATTTAGAAGATCAAATTTATGAAAGACCCATCGAGAGGGTCGTTCTAAAGCGTTGGAAATCCTATTCGTGTGGAATTTTGCTACGTAAGTAAGTCTAGTTGGGGCTTGTCCAGATAAATTTGTTTGGTGTTGTGCTAAGTTGGGCTATATATACTGATCAGTGTTGTGTTGTGTTGATGAGTGCTGTTCTGTGTTAATCAGTGTTATGATGTGCTGATCTTCTATTGAATAGTGCTGAAAGTGTTGAATAACTAGTTTATTCGATCGGAAGAAAAAACATAATACTTATTACTCATCAAAAAATAATAATTTTAATTAATTAATATTATTTTTACAAAATATAAAAATAGAATTCATTAGAGGTTAAATGTGTTGAGTTGAACAATGTTATACTGATTAGTGTTCTACTGTGCTGATGAATGTTGTATTGTGCTGATCAGTGATGTGCTATGCTGACCAGTGCTGACCAGTGATGTGCAATGCTGACTTGTATTGTGTTGTGCTGAAATGTGATGTAATAAGTTGAACTGGATAGAATCTTGATACATATGAAGCCAATTTTGCTTCAACAAGAGATTGATCAAAGTGTTGAATGGGGTTTCTCAACAAAAGAAAGTTGAATGGGACTATCACTAACCGGTTTAAAATAATCTAGCACTACACCTATATGATGTGGAAACTTATCTATTGTGGAGAAACACCTCACTTTAGTGACTTTTAGTGAAATCATATACGATGGCTTTTGAATTGTTGTGTCTGTGCGATCATCATTGATTGAGATATGATACACGAAGAAAACATGACAAGCCTAATAAAAATTGATTCTGAAGTTTAAAATTACGGTTGAAGTGGAAGGTTAAATTTTACAATTTTATTTATGAGATATCACTTTAATTTTGTAGACATTAATTTTGTAATAAAATAATATCGATACTAAACAATGTTAAATAAATTGTTCAAAAATTTTAGTAATAACTATGGGTGACCAAGTATTACAATTAAGTCAATAAGTGATTTCTCATCTTTTACTAGGTATATATTAAAAAGCAGAAAGTGACGGTATAAAATATATCTAATTATACTAAACTACATCGTTTGGGTTTTGTGTTACGGCGGCCGGTGGAAGGATTTGTTGCTCTGCCCTTTAAATATGGCATGCAGACCGTCACTGTCACCGTACAGGCTTGCAACGTTGCTTTAACAAAAAAAAAACTTCTTCCATTACCATACATATAAATAATACTTACCCAAAACTGAATAGCTACAGTTGTAGGAATTACTATAGTAAATAATACTATGGAATATATACATGGCATGTTTCTCAAAAAAGTTAATTACAAGATACATTATAATTATTACATGTATTTCCAATATGTTTAGGTTATATTTAAGGTAGCGGAAATTGAATATGGTAATTGAATATAAACACTTGTATCTTTATTTAAATATGGAAACTGAATATTTTTCTGTTATAGATGTTGTCATACACTTTCACACAAAATCAGAAAATTTTGTCCTAATAATATCTACAGTTCCCTAATAAATTGCTAACTTCTGTAAATATTATTGGCATCATCACCGTTCTCTTCTTTCTTTTAAAAGACATACTATATTTAATTACGCGTTAGTGTATATATATATATATATATATATATATATATATTTGTTTTCCTTCATAGAGGTTCTATACACCAAAACCTAATTATTGACTTGATATAAACATATAAAACCGGTCAATGAATGAATCTCACTTAACGCTAGGGGTGTTCATAATTGGGTACCCGCACTTTCGGGTACCCGCACTTCTGGGTTCCCGCACGTTCAGGTAGTAAAATATGTGACCCGTACCCTGACCCGGTATTGCAGGTACCCGCACTTTCAAGTACCCGAAAAGTTCGGGCCGGGTACCGGGTACCTATAACCCTTTTACTAAATTATTATGTTCATATTTTGCACATATGTAACCACAAACAAAATCTAAAAATTCAACAGTTACATTAAATTAAGTAATAAAGTTTTTATAACTACAAGAAATAGTGTATTTTTCGTTAAAAATGCTCAAATTATGTAAATATAAGCCAAAATTATTCATTACATCTCCTTTTCTATGTAATATAAACATGAAAAAAAATGTGTTATCGAAAATATGTAAAGTGCTAAATAAGAGAATATACATTAGCATTTTTTTACGAGTACTCAACATAACAAACATATTTGTTATCATCTTATTATTAGTAATAATAATATTTAATCGGGTATATTTCGGGTACCCGAAAACTCAATTTTTGTGACCCGTACCCGAACCCTATTATAAATATAATTATCGGACCGGGTACCCGGCCCGCTTATACTTATAATTACCCGGACATTAGCATTCGGGTATGTCGGGTATCGGACCGGGTAGCTCGGGTCGGGTAATTTTGAACACCCCTACTTAACGCTGCCACGCGGAACCTCCATATCAATTAAACAACCTCCGTATGAATTATGACCACATAGATGGATTTTCTCTATAGTTTTCCGATGCAGAGTGATTGCGATGAATTTACTGTGTATATCTTCCCTGTCTCTTAGGGTTAATAAAGGTGACATTTTGGGGTGTTTTTGGAATTTTCACCGGACGGTCATTGACGAGAAAGGCGGTGGAATTCCTGCAGGAACCAGCAGTGAGAGGAGGAGGAGGAGGTGATTGGTATAGATGGAGGAGAAAGCGGTGATTATATGAAGGTGATGGTGTCTCGGATTCGGATGCCGGTCGGATTGGATGCACCACTCCGTTCTTTTTTCTTACATCATTCTCCAAGACAAGGTTCTTTTTGAGGAGTTTTTTATAATATTCTTCATATTTGAATATTGAGAAAAACATTCATCCGGATGATCCTGATGCAGGCCTTATCAGGCACCAATAAGATAATGACACGTGTACAATTGTAATGTTTTAATTGGTTAAGATATTTTTAATAAAGTTCTAAAACCCTAATTTAGAATGCCTAAACCCGTCTGGGTAATGATTGAACACGTGGCTCAATCATAAATTAGATAAAGATGATGTGTTGTTATTTAATTGGTGCCTGATATTGTCAATATCAGGATGATCCTGATATATATTAAACTGTTGAATATTATGTTAATTTGATTTAAGTTTATTATTTTATGCAGATTAATTTATAGAATTGACCTCATTATATCTTAATTGTATATTAATGTTGATTGTTGAATGTGTGAGGTTTATGTGTGCAAGAATCGGCTCAACTACGAGAGCCGTCCTGCATTCTCATCCTCTCAAAGTGCATTAGATCATGTGTTTCATCTTCGCGATTTTCAGTGTTCAGATAACTCTCAAGTTGTAGGGTTTACTTATATTTTTAATAAACATCTTTACATTATATTATATTGTTCAGAACTTCAGATGATAAGGAGCCAATATTGTCAAATTCCAAGGAGAAATTTAATTTTGTTTCTTTTCTTTTTTTTTTTTTAGCAAAAACCACTATGAAGTGGGGGATATTTTATTGGGCATTCCAAACCTAAAAAAAGAAACATACAAGTATGATACAACAAAGTCTCGAGAACAGACATTTGTTGTACAGAGTTAAACTCCCAAAGCATTAGTAATGCTTTGCAAAAAAAGGCTCAGAGGCACTATACAATAATAGAAGATATATGGATCTTAGGACCTATTAGAGAATTGCTAAGCAAAAGTCAAGGCAATCCCAAAAAACCATATACTCTATCAAGCTATTCGTGTGCTAGAATTTTTCAACCCCTAAATATTACAAACTGATGCTGTGCAAGGGTGAAAAATAATGTAGCAGCTTCAGGCAACTGAAAAGCAGCAAGTTCACAAGAGTATGCTAGACGTAGGATGAGGTCTGACTAGCATTTTGTTTCAGCAAAATCTGAAGGTGGAAAGTGAGATCTGCTGCTTCCTTAAAGATCAAATTGTACCTGAGAGAGCAGCAAAGTAAAAGTGAGCGTAGCAGCCATTCTATGGTGGATGTAGTCTTAGTGAAGGAACCCCATTTTTATCTAACAAATATAAGCCTCTAGAGTGAGGGGGCAGAAGTGAGAGGGTGTAAAAATTTGAGGATAATTTAGTTTGGACACAGTGCTTTGCTAAGGAGTCTACCACTGTGTTTCCCTCTCTAGAAATGTACTGGATATTGAAGTTAGATGCAGCTTCATGAATATCAGAGACAAGATTATATAATGTCCAGGGTGCAAGCTCAGGATTTCTAATAATCTTGATAGCCTGAAGACAATCAGATTCTATAACTGGAGAACTATGTAGAGATGGGGCAATTGACAAGGCAAGGCCTATAGCCAGTAACTCAGAGTGCAATGGAGATTGTGAGAGTTGGTAAAGACAGTACTAGCACCTACAAAGTTGTCAGAGTGATCTCTAGATATAATACCAAGACCTGTTTCATGACCTGTGCTTTTCTAAGAAGCATCAACATTTATCTTGATACCAGTTATAGGTTTAGACCAAGTGATCTTTTCTATGTGTGGTTTAGGAGGTTTTAACCACAAGGGAAAATATCCATTAGACCAAGTAATTTTGTTTCTGATTTGTTTGTGCTATTTTTTATCTGAAATTATTATGTTTCTCTTATTAGTTATTAAGAAATAGTTTAGAGCTCCTGATCCTATCCATAGTACTCTCGAATTTAAGATCATGTTTTAGCCGTGCTAAGATATAGCAGGTTTTCATAATAGTAAGAGATCATCGTCTTTTTGTTGCTTTAACCACGATATGCATGACCTTTAAACTCTCGGAGCCGCGATGTGTGTGTTCATGTAGGTTCAAATCTTCCCTTTTTATCTGTCTTGGATATACAATAATACACTGAAGTCATCTTTGAAGTAAACAAGAGGTCAAAAATAGAGAATTAAAATCAAGACTTTACCTTAATAATTGTAATATTATAGTTATTTTCAATTATTTTACTTTTACCATTTCTATATACAAACAATATTCATTTTATATAATAATATATTATTTACAATGCAATTTGTATCAAATATTTACTTTGTATTGACATTCTCATTTTAATTGTTAAACAATTACATCATCAAAACCGTCCAACGCACGGTCCGGTTAGCCTAATATATTCCTAAAGGGAACTAGAAGAGTTATTACTCCGGTCAATAAATAAATTAATAAAAAGTATTAAAAAGGATAAAACTACGTAGTTTTGACTAAAGCCACCACAAAACCACCGCAAGTTCACTATATTCCGGCGCCTACCATTTTTATATATTCTTTTTTTGTTTCTTTCAATTGTTTTGTTTCTTTTTTTTAACGTAGTTGAATTTTGATACATTTTCCTTTAAAGCATATATTTTTTTATATGTATAGATACATTTTCCTCTAAAGCATATATTTTTTTTATATTTATAGTATTAATGTATTTTACTTTTCCTTTGAAGCATATACTTTTTATATATTTATGATGTTAATATATTTTACTTTTCCTTTGAAAAATATATTTTTTTATATATTTATGATATTAATATATTTTACTTGGACGTGAAAACAACTTTGTATACATTCAATAACGATTATATAATCTCAACTTTCTGTTTCATTCTTTGCAACCTTATTTCAGTTCGCACTATAACGGTATGAATTTTCTTTTAATTGTACGTTTGATATGATATATTGTTTCCCTTAATATAATATAATTATAGTAATAATGTATTATAATTTGATACCAAAACGATATCGTATGATTATATATAAAATCTCATTCTCCGCAATGTACAAACCTCTCCCTTCTTCACAAGTCACGACCTACGCCTCAAAGTATACATTCAGTTGCTATAGTCAAATTTTTTGAACCCCGAGGATAGCACATCCCATGATGCACGATCCAGCACAGTGAAATTAATTTTGTTCGGTTTGAGATTTTGAAATTTTGGACTACGCGAATTGAAGTTAGTGGTGATGACATAAAGGTGTGCTATCAATTCGCCTAAGTGTGAAGCACCACTACATTAAGGGGGGTTTATTTTTTCGACTCCAAGAGGACTAACGATTTCCAGATCATACGATTGTTCAGAGATTTCTCTGATGTTGAAGATCACGGCAGATCTCTGACGTACACAGAAGATCTATCAATGCCAATTAAATATGTTGTTTCATGTCTCACTACATACTGTGTTGATTTTTCGATCTCAATGTCGATCAGCCTTTTACCCCTTTGCTTCTAACGATGGACTCACCACTTCACTTTTACTTGCTGAATAAGTTCTTGATTTAATTTTCTCATCAAGATTTTTTGTTTTTCTGTTTTGTCAATTAGGTGTATTTTTAAGGGTTTCTACTTGGAGAGGTAAGTGCTGAGTTTTCAGTGTCTTGTCCGGACAGCACGGGTTGATGGTGCAGAGTTCAGGGAGCCATCTATTCGGCTCAACAAGAAGAGTATCTTACGTTCATGAGTTAATTATAGTTTGCTCATCTTTTATACACAATATATAAGATGTTGGTAAATATAAGAAATTTATTTCTTTTTTATTTCGTTCAAGATGTTGGAATAACAATTACTATCTAAATTTTAATTGATCATGATAATGGATTTTAATAATGATAATAATAAATTGAGATGATCTATCAATAGAAAAATAAACATGATCTTAATTGATCATATTAATGATAAGAAGAAACATTTCTCGGAATAGTATCAACATGCTAACCTAACCCATTCTGAAAAGTCAAAACCATGTTGTTGAAATGTCCCTCATTAACTGAACTCCCATTTTTTTATTTTAGTTAAAGTAAATATAATTTAATTTATTTTAATCAGTTTAGTATATTTTATTTTATACTTATATTTATTTTTACCACATATGATAATATATTTAGTTCATTTTATTTATATTTTTTAAAGTTCATTTGACATTTCTTCTTTCAATTTAGCTCAATATATTTATATTTATTCAATTTAATTCAAGTTTAGTTCTAAACAGTAAGAAATAAACTTTGTTGAACATGACGTACGTAATTACTTCATTTTCTTATTCTTTTATTCTAGCAATTGTATTAGTGTTGTATAAAATATTCTTTGTAATATTGCATTCAATCGATTTCTTTATTATTATTATGTTTTAAACTATTTGAATTAATCATTTGCTTACTTAAACTTTATATTTATTAACCTAATACCTACGATTCAATATTTTCAACCAACTATTTTTTATTAATCGCCTTTCCAATTTTAAAGTATGATACTATTATGTTATTATAAATATTATATAGAAATTATACTACGTACTACTTCATACCTATGCGATATTTCATTTAAATTGACATATATGTATTTTACATTCTTTTGATTGCCAAGTCTTAATTTAATGAGAAACACTTGTGGTAATATGTCCTTATATTAAGATAATGGCCTAATTCTCCATATTTTGGATTCAAATTACGTTCATTTATAATACACAACAAGTGAAAAGCCGCCTTATTTAATTATTTTTCTAACTTATAAATTAAGGCAGCTAGCCCCATTTTCATGTGAACTATAAAATATTTTGGTACTTTCAAAAGTTGTAAAACAAACATTGTAAATTAATGAAAGTCCATATAACTTTCAGAAATAGGAGATGTTAATTTAAATTTAAATATTTACATTTGATGTAATATTTTTTCCATTTGGTAATTTTTTTAGATTTTATGTTACATATTGCACAACCTATCAAAGCATACGTTAAGATCATATTATTTTAAATTCACACTTCATAAAAATATTAGGTCATAAACTGTATTAAAACATTGCCTTCAAATACATTCAGGTATTAAAACTATTTTCCATATAAATTTTTTGATTTGTAACAATAACTAGGCATATTTTGAATAAAAATGTACAGAAGAATTTATTGTAACGTTGAAGATATTAATCTTTTTCATTGCAATTTTTCTCTGCGTGCTAACAAATTCATTATTTAAGTATGGTTTGTGTTTGATACTGCATTTTTACATAATTTACTGACTATTCAAAAGTAGTTAAAAATATCGCGCAACGCGCGATTGATTCATGCTAGTTATTAGAATAGTTTTTGTGTTTGTGTCATTTATTTGTCAATCTAATTCATTTACCTCATTTATCTCTATATTAATACTAAATCTTTATTCTCTTTTTCTTTTTTTCAAACTCGGGTTCAATGTTTCGTCTAATATTCTACCTTTTTACCCTTTTATTTGTTTCTATTCACCTTTTTTGGGATTCATTCGGTTTCAATTATGATTCTAATTTTTCACTTTTGTATTTCGATTGTGATTTTTTTAATTATGTCTCTCCTTTTGTATTTCGATTATGATTTAGTTTCTTTTGAAAGTTATAATCGAACTGAACTCAAATAAGAGCATAAATTAATAATTGCTGAGAATTTGGGGGATTGCACGGATTCACATTATTATTTAGTTTTTAAATATTTTGGGGGCAAATTTAATATTCTGCTGGTTTGACCACGACCTCACACAAATATTGCGGAATACGACTAAATTTTAAATTTCTATAGTGAGATACATTCGAATAATCAGTTTGAGTGTTTTATAATTCTCTCACGCTAATAATTTAGCAGTTGAATTTCATCGAGTCTCAAAAAATTGCGTGCGGTTTACCCATGCTAGTACAATTTTACATAAATAAATAAAATTAATTAGTAAACGAATGACACAAACATTTACAACATTTAAATAATTTAGCTATAAGAGTAGTTAAATTACATATCAACAAGACTAATAATGTTTTTACCATCACATATTTAGAGATTTAATTCAATAAAACTTTAATACTGCCTTAAAAAATATTCAATAGTTGCCGCGAAAACCACTAAATCCGTTTGACAGAAGAAAACTTCTTGTGCATCAATCACTACCCTAACTATAGATCTACTACAACTGCAACACTAGATTCCGAACAAGAGATCTATATTCTCTAAACTAGTATCACCATAAAACACACAAATCACAAACACACACACACGGTATCGAGAACAAAAACACAACCTTCAAATTAGATCAAGAGCAAAACATCGACTTGAAAAATAAGATCAAACATTGTGAGCACAAGATCTAAGCCATCAGATCGAAGAACAATATATATGTGAAAAATTCACACTTTCAATAGCGAAAGTAACTCATATGAACCACTAAGATTTATCCAACAACAAAACAAATTTAATTGATGATTGTTTCAACGTCATGATCACACCCATCCACCTCTTTTTATTTATTAATTACTTTATTTGTTTAAACGTTCTAATTCCTAATTCAAACAACCTTATTCATTTTTTATCAAATTTGACTAGCATGATTGACCGCGCATTGCACGGTATGTAAAAAAGTTTGAATATTTTTAAGTGTACTATTATGTCTAAACTAAAGTTTCATGATTTTTTCAGATAGATCAAAATTATTTATTTTTTCTAAAAAATAAATACCAATTAAATAATCAAAGGCGGTAAATATGGAAAGAATTTAATTAAAATCCTAAAACCTTGTATGTATATTGTGTGGCTGGCGATCAAAATAATTTCGCAACTTGATCTTGATAATCAATTGTCAAAGATGAAAGAAGGAATTTCATAACATTTTTAAAGAAATTAATAGCATTAAAACTAATAAGTGATGTAATAGCTTCTCAATTTTGTTATTATATTAATAGAAAGTGATTTTATTTGTCACAAATATGATAAAATAATGGATATCAAATATTTATGAAATAATGTAAAATGGAACAGATACATTGTGACTTAAAATGAACAGTAATTAGATAATAATGAAATGATAAGTAGGAAAGAATGTGTGCGTACGTATGTTGCCTAAATAAAAACAAACATAATAGAATTATAATATATTAAATTAAACAGAATATTAATATATCAATTTTAATTTAAATAGTAATTAATAATACATCATCATCATTTACTCTCATTGCAATAAGATATTACAAATTTAAGTTATATTCGGTGGCTACATTTCATTTACGACCTCTGGTGTCGCTGGTATATATATAATTGATGGTGTGGCCGGCAATAAAAAAATGATGGAAAACTGTCATGAAATATCTCGCATATTATATTAGAAAAATGGGAAAAAAACACTGAAAAAATATGATAAAATACTTATCAATAATGTCTAACTATTAGCGGTGATAAAATATATTTTTATCAAAATAATTTGACTAGGGCTGGCAAACGGATATACGGGTAAAATATGGGTTGAGTAAAATGGGTAATATGAAAATATGGGTATGACCCGTTTTGTACCCGTTTTAAAAACGGGTAAAACGGGTTGGATAAAATACGGGTCAGGTAAAATATGGGTTGGGTAAAAACCCGCGGGTAAAACGGGTAAAGGTTATATCAAAACGGGTAAACTCGCGGGTTAGACCCATATTTTACCCAACCCGTTTGGACCCGTATTTTAAATTACCCATTTTATGATACCCGTATTTTATACCCATATTTTACCCGTACCCACATGGGTAAAAAAATAAATTATCCGTTTACCAGAGGGTAACGGGTAAAGATTGTCAGGCCTAAATTTGACACATAATTGATTATTATTGATAAATATAATTTAAATCTTTGAATTTTATGGTAATTTCTAACAATTTGTTTCGCATATATATGCCAACAATATAAGATCTAATTCATCTATTTTAAACTGTAGTATAATTGTTTTAATCAAGTCTTTGTGATCTTAATAATGAAAAAAACAGTTAAATATAATAATGTTCAAACTCCCAACACTATGTTATCATAAGCGAACCTTTATTTTATTTTATTTAAAAAAATTAAAAGAAAACATTAGAGAAACTTTGTTATAAAAAACAGTGTAATTTATAAAGACAAAACATATTTTTACTATACATGACATGTTTGTTGCAAAAGAAAATAATTCAGAATTTTAAACACTTATTGATGCATTATATAATCTTTTTATTATTTTAAATAATTAACATGCTACAAATTAATTCTATTTGAGTTAAATGAATAACAAAAAATAGCTTAATTTATTATTATAATAAATGTTAATCATGGTTAAGTTTTTTGATGAAATATATATTTACTGATATCAACTATTGATATTATAGTCTTATTTATGTAGCTTAAAAGGTAAGGAATTATATTATTTAAAGTTTATTCATCTCTTTGTGCTATTAATTCATAAAATAAATGAATCACCTAAATTTTAAGTGTGATAAATATAGAGTAAAAAAATAGACAACTATATGAACTGCTACTCTTCTAGTACATATTCGAAGATATCACAATGAACTACTATCTTTTGGTATCATTTTTTTTAATGTCTTATACAATAAGAATATGAACTCAAAGAGAAATCGATCTACGTTGAAAAATAGTACAAATTTCAGTACTTCATGTTGTTTTCCTTCAGGAATTCCAATAGGATTGTCTGTCAATTTCCAAACAGTTCCAAACAGTTAACACTTGAATTAGAGTAAGAAAATTACAGTTTCAAACAGTTTCAAACGGTTAACAACTGAATTAGATTAAGAAAATTTTCAAACAGTTAATAACAACTGAATTAGAGTAAGAAAAAAAATTAAGATGCAAAAGAAATTAATGAATTAGAGTTTGATAATACCATATTCAAATGGGACTCTTCAATACATGTTGTGACCTGTTATTAAAACATTCTTAATCAAATCAATTCATTCATCAGTCATTTCGATCTACTTAAAGATTACTGCAAAAATAGAAATTACCTTGATTATGATCCCATCCTCAAATAAGCATCTTGATTTTCGATATGCATGATGGACATCTTGATATCTATGAAATAAATAATATATTTACTACAAAAGCATGATCCTTAAAATCATTTTTATCAAAGCAGACCGAGGCAAATATATGGATTAAGATTGAAAACGTAATCTTTTAACCTCACTATCCTGCATCCAGAACAAGGAAAATGTTATCCCCCATGCATAAGTTTTCCATTTATGTAATATATGAATAGGTTCACCAGAAACTTGCCAGTTCAAAGTTGATCAATCGCTTGCCTGACAGGTGAAATCTAGGGTTTACACCTTCGCCACTGGATTGAAACTGAGTCTTCTAAGAAAGATAAAACTCCTCTAAACCCTTAACCTGATCAATTTCATCGATAAACAAACAAACTTTAAATATAGTACCAAACATTAAAAAAACTAAGAAACATTGCGCCAACAATATTGATTTGGTTTCTTCTTACTTAAGAGTCTTGAGTTGGAAAGCGTGTGGAAATCTGTTGATGAGGAATTCTTGGTGGCTTCAACTTCCACGATGAGCTCGGTAGTAACATGGCAAGGAAAAGTTAAAATGAGGCCGATCGAGCTCCTACAAAATACTTCAACCCCGGAACATCGTTTCCCCGGAACATCGTTGCCTGAAAAAGCTAGTGATTTACAATAAAAATAAAAGTAATCACAAGCTAAAATTTACAATTATTTATCACCGTCGCATTGTCTTTTTGTCACCGTTAAGCATCTCTCACCTTTGTAAATCATCCAATTACAGCCAAGCATCTCTCGCCTTTGTATATCGTCCAATTATAAAGAGTCATCAGGGTTTCTGCATATATGTGATTCATTAAAAATGTTACAAAGCAATAAAACATTAATAGTGCATGAAAACCAAAACATAAATCTAGCCTCTATTCAAACTCGTTCTTTGAATCCATCATATATACACATATTTGCGGATGATGAGAAATAAAAATTATATAATCAATCTTTACCTCGTTATTTGGAATCAAACTACAATAAAAAAGGAAAACATGTGTGATTATGATCAGCTAGAAACATAATGAAATTAAATAAAGCAAAACTACGGTGAAGAAAAAAAAGAGAAATATACTGTATGTATACAAAGTAAAAACGAGCATTATATAAATGTAGTATTTGTTTCTGTCCATGTATAGTTTTCAGATCTCTTAAAAAATTTGATGTAGAGAGAATTAATAATTATGGATAGTCTGGAAAATATCGAACTCATCGAGCGTTAATTAACTCGTCAGGGAAATCATATAATAATTATGATGTATTATCTCATGAAAGTCAGGAAATCTTTGGAATGTATCTTTGATTTTAAAAAATTCCACATAGTTTCATTTCCATAATATAAAAGTTTCCATATATTTTATTTCCATAATATAATAAAGGAATATATAGATATTGTGGGCGAAAAGAAAGGAAAATCACTAAATTATGGTGATGTTGTGGTGGTGTTTAATCAAAATCGCGTAGAAAGGAAAAATATATATGCTAATACTTTTCTTAAATCAGTGACGAAGAATGAAACAATCAAATTTAAAGAAACAAAAAAATGAAGGCGCAGGAATATGGTGAACTTAAGGTGGTCATGTGGTGGTTATAGTCAAAACTACGTAGTTTAATGCTTTTGAATGTTTTAATTAATTTATTTATTGATCGGAGCAATAACTCTTTTAGTTGTCTTTAGAAAAAGGCTAACTTCTGCTTTTTGGTTATTATAATTTTTTTTTATGTAGAACCTAGGTGTTAAATGGTTTATGTTACTTTTTTTTATAACAAAAATTATATTAATTAAGAAGAAAAGTTATTATAATTTATGACTTTTGCACGATCGTGCTCAACCTGAACTTCTAACTTAGAAACTTTATAAAGTTGAAATAAGAAAAGGTATTTAAAAGTGTTCTTGTGTATCTGATGAGACTCCCAATCTTCCAAGATGGCGGCATATCTTCATTCTACAATAGCTGGACTAAAAACTGTGAATCCGTCTAAACCAAGATCAGCTGACTTTGGTACAATGGTTGCATTTCCTTGAGATGTGTGAGGGCCTTCCAGCATTCCTGGAGCTCTGCATGGAGCAGAGAAAAAGCTCTGAATTTGTGTTCCCCAACTTGAGGAGTTTGGAACTCTGAATGCGGACTGATAGTTGTCCATGCCGCTGCTGCTCCAACCAGTTTTCGCTTTATAGGCTCCATCAAACCTAATTATCCATGCAGATTGTTCTAGCCATGGCTCAGGCTGTGTAGAAGTTTCTGCTGAATGAGGTGGTGGCTGGACCTCCTCAATATCAAGTAATGAATTGTTCTGCAGTTGGTCTAGCTCCGCCATAGCTGGTAACAAGCATTGGTTCATGTATTCTCCCTTCAAAAATCTCTCTGTTTCTATCCTTCCATATGTTCTATAGAATACAAAGTTTATGGAGTATATCATGTTGCTGGGGAGCTGTGTCAAACCAATGCCAAAATCATGTTCTAAAACATGATACCTGCACCAAAGTCAAAACCAAACCTGGAAGCTTTCCAAACTCTCCTTGCCTTGTCAGAGCAAATAAAGAGATGGGTTGTGTCTTTTTTAAGTTACTTTCGAAGCATAAAGGCTAGCTCTCAGGGCCTTCGCTCCGCTCCAGCCACTCCAAGTCTATAATGAGGTAAAGCATGTATGGCGATCAAGAGCTATAACTACTTTATTACTTAATTAAGTGATTAAGTTATTTTTGGATTCATATAAACGAAGTCTATGTTTTTCATATCATAAGGTACAAGATCTTATATATCACAATCTTACATCACTTCTGTTAGCTTACAAAATAAATTCTGACAAGCATCCTCTCTGTAGTTAAGTAATCATGATCAATTAGAACAATAGAAAACACAAGTATATATTCCAATCTGATAAATTGTTGAAGAGCGAATAATACATGGATTATGGCTTTAGATAATAAATCAAAGAAGGTCTAAATGTCTCCAACTATCTTAGCACAAAGCAAAAATTAAAAGAATAGGGTAGAAAAACAACGCTTGAATCATCCCATGTAAAGCAAGACATCACAGATCAATTACACGAGAGAGCTTATGAATACGATTCAACAAGAAATCTCCTTGCTTAATAGAAGCATTGTAGAGAGCGTTCTTCGCATCGGGGCGATTAGTTTCCACCACCCCTGCAACTTTATCAATCTTGCAATGTAGTTTTCCTGCAGCAATGAATGTAGAGAGCTCCTCGTCCAAAAAATCCACAGAGACCCCAAATGCTCTCGCCATGGCTTCAATCTTGACACTCTTGTACGAGTCAAGAAACTGTGAATAAACAACAGTTCTAACCTCCCTCGTATAATACCGAAAGTGAGGATGCAGATACCGATCCAATTTGATATCCGCTGTCAGGCTGGAAAATGCAGAGAAGAAGGATTTGTATTGAAAATTGTAGATCGAGTTCAGAAACTCTGATAGATGAGGAATTTTCCCAATCACTGCTAAAATCTCCGGTGCATCGATCACTTTCTGTTTCAGAGATACTCTATCCAGTGATACGATGCTGATCAGAACAGTGTAGAACACGAATGTTTCGTACGAAAAAAGCTCGTTGGTCGTGAAAGTTGAAACTGAATCAAGAAAAAGATCCGCTGCTTTCTTGAATTTACGCGTTGACATGCAGAACAAACCCTCGTAAACCTTCAACTTGTTTTTTCTTTCCCAGTCACCTCCTTGTTCAAACAAGCTCTTTGCTTCATCAATGCTCTTCGATATAAGATCAAAGTCCATGTAGAAGAAACCAATCTGAAGAGTGTAAAAAACGAGATCCAATTTTTGGCCAATCGCAACTGTTTTAGCTTCTGTCAGTTTTAGCTGTTCGACTGCTTTTTCCTTGTCACTTATACGGATGAAAAACAGTGATTTGGCTAGATGAGCTTCTCTAACTTCATTCTCTCCCAGATTCTCCTCAGCATCAGCGATCTTCTCGTCGAGGTTTTTGAGATCTTCCTCTATCTTGGCGCGCATAGAATCGAGCACTTTTTTATCCAACGTTAGTACTCCGTTGGCAGTTAGGGTTTTGTACAGAGGTGCCATCTTGTTTGAGATTACGGCATTGTAAACATCGTCATGAAGGCGGACCTTCTCAATATCCTCCACATCAGGGAGTTTGAGCAGATGCAGCTTATGAGACAATGTCAATTGGAACTCTTGATTCTCCATTCTTTTGCTTCTTTTCGTCGACTCGATCGGGTTTAATTTGAATGACGAAAAAGAATGCAGTGCCAGAAAATACACGTCAATTGTTTATAGAAACAATCTATACATATAGTTAACACGTAAAACCTAATCCTACATTGTAATCATAATTTTACTTTTCCCTGACCAAACTGGAATAGAAGTTCCTAATTTATTATATAAAAAACTAAATTTAATTAATTACTCTTACTGTTTATCAAAAATCAATTAATTATTGTGGACATGTTTACCAGAGCTTTTCTTAAAACGGTTCGATTCAATTCAGTATTAAAAAAGTCCAGTTCAGTATTTTTTTAATTTTTTCCATATCAGTTCAATATTTTTATATCTTTTTTAGTTCAGATAAATATTTATATTTTCAGTTTAGTTCAGTTCAGATAAATATTTGTTACAGCTCTTTATCTTTTCTTAAAATGTAGAAAGTGACGGTATAAAAATAAATATTAAAAAAAGTGACGCTCGGGAAAATTAATAATAACACATGAAACGGCAATCCCATTTGCGTTTAATTAACTGCACCGCTTCGTCGCTACCGTTGGAATTAATAGTCAGTCCTTATATGAACTCATCCCTTATATAATCATTCCTTATATAAACTCTTCCCTTATATAATCACCGCATTTATATAGTACTCTTCCCTTATATAATTAACTCATTCCTTATATATGTAAACTCTATGCATAATCACCATATGTTTCTTAAATTTTAAAAATGAAATAATGACCGGCGGAAATTAGAAAACAAATACCAAAATAAATATTTATATCCTTAACGTAAAACAATCATATAATTAATTAATTCCTTAACACTAAAAACACATCCATATTATAAAATGGATAGGTGCCAAATTTACAAATACATGTTATTTCGTTAAAAAATTATTTCGTTAACTTATTTATATACACCATAACTTATCTTTTACTATGTATATAATAGTTCTCGCCATTCATAGTCACCAGCCGTCAATCTTTTTTATATGGTTTATATGTATTTACGGTATGTTTAATATATCTATAGTTAGTCGGAAATTACTACTTGCGGCTTGATTTAAATGTGACAATTTTATACTTTTCTTACAGAACTTACCATACACTTTCAATCTTTTATAACATACGGATCTTCCGTTCTAACCTTCTTTGTTCCAATTTCTTCTCGGTCTGATGTAATTTGGCTTTAGTATCAAATGAATTAATTTTAATTTTTTTTCTTAAATACCTTCAATGGCTCTTGATTTGATTGACAGTGGGCGGAGCGCAGAACCAGATGATGGGGGTCTTATTCGATTTTGAGCGTTCGACGGGCGAGGATTGTTTTAGAAGAGAACGTCAATTTCGATTATATTACAAATAATAAAATTTTGAAAATGACGTACCACATGGATCGTTGGAGAAAATATGGGTAACTTGGTTCTATTTTTAGTAGCAGTTCAAGACAGGAGGGAAAAAAAGAAGCTTTCTTTTGGATCTTTTGAATAAGTATCAAGAGTTTGTATTTTCGTGATGTATATTTAGAGATTTTGAGTTCATGATCTTTTTTGTTGTTGTGTTGTCACTTGTGCATAGTATCGCTTTCCGAGTTTTCAGTGTTCCAGTTGCAAGTGTAAGTGTTTCTGTTCTGAGTGGCGGTTCAATTTCAGCTGTTAATGATCAAGGTTAAGTAATTATATCTTAAACATCAATTTCAATCCGTGCATTTCACGAACAACCAATTTTACCCAAACTCTGAGGTATGATATCGTCTATTTATAAGCCTGGGATTTATACGACCTAATGTATATTATATATTTTTTAGTGCAGATATTATATAGGGAAAATATGGAATAAGGGCGGTAGTACTTTCAATATTTAGAAATGGGGTGTAATTTTCTCATAATCTCTAAAAAGGGCGGTGATTTATTCTTAAAATTCTGAGAAATATACTTAATTAAAGAGGACAATAGTACCCTTAACAATAAATACCTTTTCCAGTACATAGTGCCACCACCATGGTACATCTCCGCCGCCGCTCTTGACGTCGCCATAATCAATCGGGTGTTTCTGCTTCTCCGGTCTCAATTCTTTGGGACCCAACGCCAATTAACCTCGTCACTCCTTCAAATCAAATTCTCCAAACGGTTACTAATATACTAGCGAGTTTCTTATGTACTGAGAATATTTAGAGTTCTATCTCATGTAGTCATGTTGGGTACGACCGTTTGAGCACTTGATGTACAGAAACAATTGGCTAGTTCCAGTTCTCCACTAAACTAGTTCTTACCTGAAAATTTGTGAGTTCTTTACTCGTTTTCACGTAATTGTCTTGCCTCTCCGGAGAAACTTGTCGAGTTCTGGTTTCAGGGAGAGTTTTGGCTTGTTTAGTTGCTAGTGTCATACATAGAAAGATATAAAAACTGTCTAAGTATTATGTAGTGGCTTGTTTCATCTGGGCATGTGCCTTTATCGGTTAAGGATAGACAGTGTGGTCACCTCTGCATATTTCCTCAAATACTAATCCATATAATCTAGTTCCTCCAGCAAATCCAGTAAAATTTTCTGGAAATGCAAGAAAGAGTCATATTTCTTCCGGCATCGAGTTTATGATTTCTTCAAAGTTTTAGATAGATAAAAGAGGGGAACAGGGATCTAGAGAAGAATTTCAAAGGAAAATTAATTGAAAGGCTATTGAGAGTCTAGTTATGGACGAGCCGACGGCGTCAGCATGGACCGTTGGTGCCGGCGAAGATGAAGCAGGGGAGCGGGAGCTTAACTACGAGGTCGTTGCCGACGGAGGAGGGTGATGGGGTTGATGAAAAAGCTAAAAAACTGAGGTTGCAGCCTGCAGAGATGGATTCCATCTTGAAATACAAAGAGATGTTGAACAAAGGGGCCAATAGGTAGTTAAGCAAGTATAACTTGGTATAATGAATCAATCAAAGGTAAGAGTAGAGAAATTTCATAGTTTAGGATTTGTCCATGTTGTTTTTGAGTTTTTCAGTGTGCTGCCAGCGAATGGTGAACCGGAAATCAGAAGAGACATGATGATACAGTACTTATTGTTAAGGGTACTATTGTCCTCTTTAATTAAGTATACTTCTCAGAATTTTAAAAATAAATCACCGCCTTTTTAGAAAATTATGAGAAAATTACACCCCATTTCTAAATATTGAAAGTATTGCCGCCCTTATTCCATATTTTCCCTAAGTTAAGGGTATTCATATAATTTCTATCTTATTTTATAGCAACATTATAATTTAATGCAACTCTCAGGCGGTGACTGGCATGGATGTCCAGTCCTACCAAGCGCAATGAGTATCATAAGCTGGAACTGTCGGGGTGGGTTGAAAGACGTTCCTACAGTTCAGTATTTGCGCACGCTTGTGCGCCTCAAGTCACCACAGGTTATCTTTATTTGCGAAACAAAGTGTTCAGTTTCTGTTATTGAAAGTTAGAAGTGTAGGTTAAAATTAGGAGGTGTGGGTGTTGAGTCACAAGGCTTGTCAGGTGGCTTAGCTATGTTTTGGAATAAGGATGTAGTAGTAGAATCCACTGTTATTCTCATTCTTACATTGATATTTCTCTTATTATTCTTGGCAAAAAAATACGTATTACGGGTGTGTATGGTGAGCCAGTTGTCTCACGGCGGCGTTAGGCTTGGGAGACGTTCAAAAGTCTTGCTCGGGAGGATGGAATTCCTTGGCTTTGCCTGGGGGATTTCAACTAGGTTCTATCGCAGGAGGAATTTGAAGGATGTGCACCGCGGGCGGAATGGCAAATTGAGTGCTTCAGGGATGCGCTCAGATATTGTGGCCTCATGGACTTGCAATGTGAAGGCTTTGGGAGATCTCAATTTACCTGGTACAGGACGAGGAGAAGGGCGGCAACTCAGCGCGGGAAGCTTGATAGAGCAACGGGCAACCGGGAGTTGATGGAGATGTTTCCGTGGTCGACAAGTTCAACGGTACCGATGCCATCTTCAGACCATATGGCAGTCCATGTATCGCTACGGGTAAGAGACCCGAAGGCACACAGAAACCGGAAGAAGAAGCGCTTTCACTTCGAGGCTTGCTGGGTGAAATCAGAGGAATGCGAGCGAGCAATCAAAGAGTCTTGGGAGGTGGAGGATATCTCGCTACCGGACAAGATTGACAAGTGTGCAATTCGGCTTGTAGATTGGAGTAGGAGATAGTTCCCACTAAGTGTGAAGCGCATGGAGCAGCTCGGGAAAGAAATCCATTTCTTGGAGAATGGGATATCCCCCGAAGGCAATCTCGAGGAGATTACAAGGCTGAAAAAGGAGTACCATCTTCTTCAAGAGGCGGAGAGCATAAAATGGCGGCAGAGAGCTAAGCAGCATTGGTACAAGGAGGGGGATCGGAACACGAGATTCTTCCACCGTTTTGTGACTAATAGGAGGAGTAGAAACAACATATCCGGCCTGAAAGATGCATCTCAGAATATGAGCTCAGACGTGGAGGGCATGGAAAGCATCATAGTTGACGACTTCGACGGTCTCTTTTCCTCCACACAGCCGAGTGAGGATCGAATCAATCAAGTCCTGGAGCGCATGTCATGCAAGGTTACACCCGAGATGGCATCCAGAATCTCAAGGCCATACACGGAACTGGAGATAGCAAAAGCTGTAAAGCAAATGCATCCGTTGAAGGCGCCAAGACCAGATGGCATGAGCCCAATTTTCTACCAAAAATTCTGGCACGTGATAAAGAAAGATGTGGTGGAGTTTGTCCTCAGCTTCCTGAACAAAGGAGAGATGAGTCCAAGGGCAAATTATACTCACATAGTACTGCTCCCGAAGGTTGCGCAACCAGAGCTTATTACACAGTTCAGACCAATTAGCCTGTGCAATGTCGCCTATCGACTGGCCTCGAAGGTGGTGGCAAACAGAATCAGACCGATCATTGATAAAATTATCTCTCCATCACAGTCGGCGTTCATCCCAGGAAGATTGATCACTGAAAATGTTCGTGTTGCACATGAGATACACCACACGATGAAGGCTAAGAGGAACCAGAAGCAAGGGGAGATGAGCATCAAGCTGGACATGAGCAAAGCATTCGACCGGATTGAGTGGATATTTGTGACGAGAACACTAGAGCGCATGGGATTCCTGTCATCCTTTGTTGCTACAATCCATCAATGCCTATCATCAGTGCAGTTCTCATTCATTATGAATGGAGGGAGTTTGGCTAGTTAACTTCGAACCGCGGAATCAGACAGGGGGATCCTCTCTCTCCCTACCAATTTATTATTTGCTCAGAGGTTCTTTCCATAATGTTGACTGACCTTTCCAGCGTGGGGCGCATACATGGTGTTGGCGCCTCCCCTCGAGACCCAAAAATTTCTCACTTGTTCTTCGCAGACGACACTCTTCTGTTTGCGGAAGCATCGGAGGAGGACGCAAGGAGCATGCGTTGGGCACTGTCTCTCTACGAGGGGGTCTCGAGCCAGAAAATCAATGTCGACAAGTAAGGGGTACTGTTCAGTCCCAACACGGCCACAGCTCTCAGACCTCGCATTTGTGAAATTTTGATGATCCCTGAGGTAGAGTCAGATGGGAAGTATCTGGGATTGCCAACTATGGTGGGACGCGAGAAAGGGGAGGTTTTCCAATCGATAAAAGATCGGATCAGACAAAGGATCGATGGTTGGAGTGAGCAGAACCTGTCTAAAGCTGGGAAGGAAATCCTTATTAAATCTGTATTGCAGGCGATACCTAGTTACACAATGAGCTGCTTCAAGCTGCCTGAATACAAGATCGAGGAGATACATGGGTTATTCAGCAAGTTTTGGTGAGGAGCTGCCTTTACAGAGAGAAACATACACTTGGCATCGTGGAAAAAGATGGCTCGCGCAAAGAAGGATGGCGGCATCGGCTTCAGGGACCTTGGAGCTTTCAACCAGGCATTGTTTCGGAAACAGGCTTGAAGGCTAGTCACACGGCCGAACTCGTTGTTGGCGCAGGTACTTCGAGGTAAGTACTATAGGTAAGGCGATATCCTCGCGGCTTCATTGGGAAACAGACCCTCCTGGTCATGGAGGAGCATCCACGGAGCGCTCAAGTTGCTACATTTAGGCGGCCGAAGATAAATCGGGAATGGTCAAAATACGAGTGTCGTGCACGATCCATGGCTACCCAGAGTCGAGGAATTCAGAGTGCGCAATGCAGAGTCGATTCCGAGTCACTTGGGGAAGGTAGCGGACCTGATAGACCAAGACACGTCCTGGTGGAATGTGGATTTGCTACACCAGCACTTTGAAGCAGATGATGTTGCTAGAATACTGGAGATCCCCTTGCAGAACTTGAACTCCACGGACAAATGGATATGGCATCACACGAAGTCAGGCACCTACACCGAGAGGACGGCGTACTATGTGGCGCTTGAAAATGCTCAGAACGAACTGCACCATGTCTTGCAGGCTCCGGAGTACGATGAGAATGCAGCATTCTGGAACCGTTTTTGGAAGATGCGTGTTCCAAAGAGGGCGATCCACTTCGCTTGGAGGCTATGGACAAATTCCCTTCCGACGGTGGCGAACCTTAGGCGGAGAAACATCGAGATTGAGCCTACCTGCCCATTATGTCTGGAGAATGGGGACACGGCTGAATATCTGTTCTTTGAATGCCCGTTTGCTAGAGATGCATGGACCTCAGTGGGGCTTCTTGGGAGAGTGCTGGATTGTCGCAGAGCTAGAGGGGATTTTTGGTTCAGAGAGGTTCTTAAGAGTGATGACGAGGAGTTTTCCAAATTAGCTCTAATGATTTGTGATGGTTTGTGGTTACAGCGGAACAAACAGATCTTTGAGCAAGTGCATATGAACCCGAGACTGATGGGAGCTGCGGTGGTGGCAAATTTAAGAACTTTCACAGACGCGAACGGATGGAAGGAACCCGTCTCCGGCTCACTTTTACCTGCATCATTACTCAGACCTCCTAACGGAAAATGCAAGATCTTCTTCGATGCCGGCATTCTTAATGCTGCAGCCGGAGTGGAGGCAGTGGCTTTTGATGAGATGGGGAAGTTCCTGAGAGCGGTTTCAAGAAGATGGCCGAATGTCCAAGACCCTTACCTAGCTGAGAGCTTAGCATTGGAGGAGGCGCTATTATAGGCGGCAGATTTGAGGCAGCAGGAGGTTTGTTTTGTCGGCGATGCGCTTGCGGTTATCAACATGTTGCATGGAGACATGGAGTGCTATGTGAGCTGTGAATTCGTCATTCCCAGGCTACAAGGTTTACTAGAGAATAGCATTTATTTAGGGCCTTTTTGGGTTCCGCGTGATAGAAATTTTATAGCGCATTCTCTAGCGACATATGCAAAAACGAGCCCCCTACTGTATGACTCTTGGGATTCTCCCCCGAGTTTCTTATCTTCGATTCTGGACGATTTCCAGAAATTTGAAGTGAATGAAGTTAATATTTCCTCAAAAACAATTGTGGCCACCCTCTCTACCGCCACTTAAACATGAATATAAATGATTCATGTTTAAAAGGAAAATTCATAAATGATAAGATTTCATCGGCTTCAAACTAGCTGGACAATGTTTTCAAAATCTTTATTTGAAATTTTAAATTTGTTTCTCTGATTTCCGGTGTAAACGAACTCTGCTAATAGTATTGCAGGCTTTTGCAATGATTCAGAATCACTTATATTTTTTTAAAAAAAATTATTACATGTTTGACACATTGATTGATGAATTTTCTTTGCGTGAAGGCACTGTGTACATGTCCTCGGTGTTGGATTCGGCGCCACAAAGGGCTGAACTAGGCCAACGTTTTCTTCGAGAAAACTATTTAATTATGTTCTTAATCATTCAATGTTATATTTTAGATTTGATGTCAAAGGTTATTATACATGTAATTTTATGCAGAATGATTTGGAGTGTATTTTGAGACTGGAGCTAAATCTATGTGTATATGCATCGATCCATCGTTGAGGAACCGAATTGTTTGAACATAAGCATTGCACATTACTTTAGTTTTGATTTTAAGCATTGCGCATTAGATGTGCGCATAAATTTTACTTTGATTTATTGATGGTCAGTTAAACTTCTAATGTCACGAATGCTGAAAAGTCTTGAAAAGCTTATATAACCTTTAAGGATTTACTAGGTGCAGATACCGCAATGCTTCTGACAGTAAGTAACCTTTCCCTTGAACTTTTTTTTGGTACCAATTTTCTTCTAGAGAAAGCAAAATGGCAAATATAATCCCAATCGAATATTTGGCAGCTTAATTTCTTAAAGGTTAGCTTAGATTAGCTTACCTTGATTGCATGTATTCATGATATTTTTATGAAGATGATTTGATTGTTAACAACGGAAAAGTGATACATCTAATTAGCTAAAATGTTTTGATCTTGAAATGTCTCTATGCTAAAGGCATTCTTATGAAGATCATCTATTGTGTTTGCTTTATAGAAAGAAACCTAAACTTTGCCCCATTCTCATTATTTGGAGGTTGAAAATTGAATTTGGTTTTTTAGTTGACTTCATGTTTATATGGTCAGGGAGCTATCATAGCAGAACTTACCGTGTCTATAGCGCTAGCCGAGAATTATTAACTTCCTCTCAATGATGTGTTGCTAAACATGGTAAACCTTTTTGTTTGTGAATAAATACATGGTTTCTGATTACATTCCTAACCGCAACCTTGACATGCATGTTGATCTTAAAAGTGAAAAATCGGGATTTCTTAAGATTTGAGAAAGTTTCTGCTTTGTACTACCTTCATGAACAGCTCAAAATGTAGTGAACTGCTTTCTTCTCTCCAGGAAAAGGTATCAAAGTTGATTTTGTATAATTGGTGGTTTTGGTTTCAAATTCTTTTAGCATAAGGCTAAAGATGCAAAAAGGGGAGATTGAATGTGGTTAAATCAGTGGTGAGGTCGGTTGTTGCTTATATACAATTGATCAAATGTATATGTTAGGGCTATAAATTGTGTGTTTTAAATGTTGGGGCTAAAAGTTGATATTTTGAAATATGTTGAGGCCATAAAAATCAATTTAGTCTATTTCTTACATAATTTATAATATAGAATACTATTTGTAACAAATATCTACTTTATATTGACATACTCATTATTATTATTTTAAACATCATAAAAACCGTGCAACGCGCGGTCTGGTTAGCCTAGTTTCAGTAAAGAGCTATAATTTTTCAGTAAACTTCCTCTTTATTTTTCTATTATAGCTCTCTACAATTTTTCAGGTCAGTTCAGTTTATATTCAGTTAAATTCAAATCAGATCAGTAAATTAATTTTTTCTAAATGTGATTTGATGCATCCAAAATCATTTAGTCATACTATTTTCAGCATATTTACCTTTTGTTCAATTCATATCAGTTCAAATCAGTTTTTTTAAAGATCGTTGATGTTATTCAATAAACCTTATTCAATCAAAATAATTCAGTCCAGTTCAAATCGGATCAATTAAGTTTTGATTACATTTGATTCTATCATATCCAGGTTAATTTAGAAGTAATATTATTCTTTTTCATATATTTAATTTTAATTCAACTCAACTCAGTTTTAAACCATATAATCAATTCAGAATTAGTTCATAATGGGGATAATGTTCAAAATCATTTATAATTATTACAAAATTATGATTGAGAGAATGATAAATTCAAATTGTAAAATATTTTTCAAACCAAATAATGACATTTAGTTCAATTTAGTATTTTCATCATGAGGGCGTATATAAACTGTAAAAATCTTGTTGCTATATTCAGTCGAACTTGATTCATTTCTTCCTTCCTTTGAGAGCTGATCAATTCTTTATCTGCTACTTCTTGAACATATCGTCATGCTCTTTTTTTTCCCGAAAACAACAAATCGTCATTGCTATATATTAGGTATCCCAAATTTTTCCATTCGCATATAGTTATTAAGCGTGATTGTTGCTACTATTATGGAAATTTGTCATTCCTCTTTCATTTGAGGCATCGCCTTAAGCATATGCGCCATCTATTCTTTAAATTTCCGATTGACCTTTCCATAGTGTTTCATAGTGAAGAACGTCGATAGTTAAATTGCACCAAAATTCCTCACAGGTTTCTATTTCTTTGAAAATCCGATAAATGGTACATTTGGATCCATAAAAGGTGCCAAATATCCTTTTGTATTTGGATATCCCGAATCATCCAATTAATGTTTTTCTTCTATTTAAATATCACTCTAGTTGAAAATTTTATTATAATTCAGCTTAGTCTAGTATAAATCATTTCAGTCGGGTCAATTCAGTTCACTTTAATTTGATCCAATTCAATTCAGTTCATTTAATTTGGTTATGAATAAATGTGATTTGATGAATTTCAGTTTCATTCAGTCATATGATTACTATGTTCAATGCCTTCATTTATAATTCGGTTCAATTAGTGTTTAGTATATATATTAATACAAGTTTATTGTTTGTGAATACGATGAAATGGAGCAATTTTCATACGCTAGGGTGCTTTGGGACTTATGTCTCCTTATACTTGGCAATTTGTCATACTGCTTTCATATTTTAAGCCATTTAAGGCAACAGGTTTGGGATGCCTAATAAAATTTCCCCCACCAATTGGTGGTTAATTATTTTTTAAAAGGTAATGGCAAGTGTTCTTTTTTAAGAATCCAACAAAAACAAATTAGCTTTAATTTTATCTTTGATCAAATTAGTTTTTTATCGCAATATTTTTGTATAGTTTGATGAATCCCAACTGCTAAAAGCGTGAGAAGATTATAAACCTCTCAAATTTTTGCCTTCGGCCGTATTTTCATTGCAAAAATTCAAAATTAGGCTGTACACTGCACATTGTGTCTGAAAGAGGTCGAGCTCAAAGTAGCGAAACATTAAATTTACCTCCAAAAATATCAATGAAATTTGATAGTAATATTAATTTATGAAATTCTCCGGTTTCTCAACAATTCTTAATTTATACTCCTATTTGTTTTCAGTTTAGTTATTACCTTCAGAGAAACCAAATCATGATCAAAATACAAAAGGGGAAGTAAGAAAATAAATCATAATCGGAATACAAAAGAGGAGAAATATAATCACAATCGAAACCAAATTAATCCAAAAATGGGCGAAGGGAACAAACAGAAGGTAAAAATGTAAAATATTGGAGTAAATATTGAACCAAAAAATTAAACTAAAAATTGAACCAAAAATATTGAACTGTAATTTAGACATAATGAGTCAAAATATGTATTTCCTTCGTTCTAGTGGAAGGTGCAAAGATATAAAGTTGAAGTTGAATTTTAAATTGTGATATGAATGATGGAAATTAAATTTTAGAGGAAAGTGGGTGAAGTAAGTAGAGGAAATTGAAAAAGTATTACCATAAAAGAAATGTATGCAATTTTGATTGATACATTCAAAAAGGAAAGTTGTATAAGTTCAACCGGCACGGAGAGAGTGTATAAATTTATATTTTCCATATGAAATTAATACTGTGCAAAAGTACATCGGTTATCTAGCAGCTAATGATAATTTGAGGTTTCATCAACAAGAAAATGATATGCTAACTAATTTTCGCTCCGGAGTGTCACGGTTGGTCGGTTACCCAAGTCCATGAAAGGATATGACATATCACACAGTTTTGTTTATTTTTAAAATTCAAGTACTTTTAAGCAGGCGATCCATCTTTACCAAATATTAAGGGTGTGTTTGGTTGGGCAAGTTTTTGCAAAACTTGAACTATTCAAGTCTAATTTTGTAAAATTTTGTTTGGTTCGCCAAATTTCCCAAAATCCAGACTTGCAAAATCTTAAAAACCAATCAAAAATTTTATTTCATACTCACAAAATCCAACCCAACCAAACAAGAATTTTGCAAAACCAGACTCTCAAAATCCCAAACAAAAACCCAAACTATCAAAATCTCAAAACAAAATTCAAACTCTCAAAAATCTTGCGAACCAAACACACCCTAACAGTCAAACACGCCGGCTTGACGATTTAGTACCGATGTTGACTAATGAAGTGGCTTGGCAAAAAAGAATAAATAATAAAGAGGTACATTTAGCCTTTTCTTGAATTGTTTGGTAAAATGTCTTTTGGGTTGAAAAGTGTTTGATTTGACCAAAAAATACTGATTTGACCATCAAACAGCACTTTTAAGTGTTTGGTAAATGAGTTTGGAAAAATATTTTTTGTACTCAATAGGCTAATTTTCAAAAGGCTAAAAAAAGTAGCTTTTTCTACTCAAATGCTCAATTAAATACTTTTTTGCATTTTCTCCTTTATACTAATTATGCAAAAAGATAAAATACATATTGTTGAATTTAGTTTTTTGTAGGAAAATTCAAGTGTTCAAAATAATTATGCATCATTCTAATTGTTCAATTAGTATTTTGAGTTGCATTATTATGATTATATTATGGATGGTTATATTCATTAGATTTTATTATAATGTCATTCGTTGGTTTTTCTCATTTTCACTGTAATATCAATAGCATTTCATCAAAATTACTCGGAAATATATTTTTTTCCTTACATCCATCAACATGAAACAAGAAAAATGTTTGAAAAAAATCTCTAAAACAAATTTATAATGTATAGTTTTAAAAGAATTTCATGAAAATGTGGATTATATAATAATTTATTTTAATTTATTATAATTCTTATGTTTCATTTGTAATAAAAAATAGCAATTGATAAATTATATACATTTAATAAGTTAATAAGTAGTAAAATATATTAATGTCCATAAATGTCATTTTGTCCATAAATAGATAAATCTATCAGCTAATTTTACCAAACACATTTATACAAGCAGCTAGTCAAATCAGCTAATACAATCAGCTAGTCAAACCAGCTAATGCAATCAGCTAACAGCTAACAGTTAATTCCCAAACACCTATCTCCTTTAAGAATCGAACGGTACGAATCATTTTTTATACAAACAGTTATGTGTGAATTTGGTTCGTCAAATTTTTAAGAGTCTGGTTTATGTTTTGTGTTTTTAAGTGTTTGAGTTTTTGTTTTTTATTTTGAAAGTCTGATTTTGTAAAAAATTTATTTGATTGGGTTGGAATTTTGTAAGTGTGAAACAAAATATTTAATTGATTTTTAAAATTTTGTAATGGGACCAAAAATAAAATTTTATAAATTTTTTGAACCAAATAAATTTTTGAAAAACTTAACTTTCAAACTCCAGTTTTTCAAAAAATAATCCAATCAAATGCACCCTCATATACTTTATTAAATGGATCGAAACGTTAGTGTTGATATATACTATTAAATATATATTATAGATTAGTAATAAAGGTCCCTAGTAGAATATACATGTGAATAATGTTTAATTTTGCTAATATGTATTCAAATGTATACAAGAAATTAAACTCTAGAATATTATATGACAAAGGTAGAATATTGATGCATCGTAATACTGATCATATTAATTATACCTTTATTTTTTTAAATCATATTAATTATGATCTGTTAGATGACTTGATTTTGAGAATTCCGTATTTTATTTTTATTTTTCAATTGGTAATACTTGAATAATTGGGATTTAGTTCCAAATGAAACCAGTTCACCAAAATCAAGACTTGTCCCGATTCAAGTAAGATTAGGAAATTCATTCCTATGGTTCATTGATGCTTAAGATTTCCATAAACATAAATGTATGATTTTGTAGTTGTCAGTTTCTATGGGCTTATTTCTCGTTGAACTTAAATGTATTGAATTAATATAAAGGGTAAAGTAATTAATGTATAAAATTAGTAAGTCTAAAAATTTATAAAAATTTATCAAATTATATTTTATTGAATTGAATTAAATTTAATTGTATTGAACTTGACTGAATTCAAATAATCTACTTAATATTAATTTCAGTTTTATTTAACAATGGATCTCGATCAAGATACTTTTTCTAAAATTATAACCTCCATTTTATTAATTCTTTCAACCATGAATGTATGTACGTAGCAACGTAAGTATCATTTATTAGATTCCCTTAAGATATTTTTCAAATTTTAGATTCGCTTATAACGAATTCCGCTTATTATGGTTTAGAACTTCTATTGAATTTTAGATTCCGGCATTTATGTTATTATAATTAATTTTTGAATTTTATAATATGATATTGATTTATTAAGTTATTTTAGTTTAGTTTACATTTTACTTAGTGATTTTGTTTTTGTACTTATTCCAGCTTGTGTGATAGGTTAGTTTTTTTGGGAAATTTTTTACTAAAGGCGTTGATGGATTTGAAATTATTGAAAAAAGACATATTTATTTAGTATTTACTTGTTTTAAAAAAAATTAATTAAGAAAAAGACATGTTTAACCTTACTTTTCTAATCTAGAATTTTATACACTTTCCTATGCTTAGGATTTTTTCTCTGTTCTTCACGTCGATCCCTTCCCCTTCATTTTGTCTACAGATGTTTTTTTTTTTTTTGCAGAAAAGAATCATTGAATCGGCCCTCCCCATCATTACCTCAGAAAATTATCCCACAAATTTGGTTAGTAATCTGAGAGCCCTACAAAGCCAATCTATCTACAGTGTTTCTCATACATGTGTCTTCTCATTGAGCCCTCGGGCTGGGCATCCTTGGTTTTCAATTCTCACCAGAAGATGCGTTTTTTCAGGAATGGAGAAAATCATGCAGAATATCCAGATGATATGGTAAGTCTGCTGATACATTTGAAGTAATATCCTAAACATGATTGTTAGTATATAATAATCTCATTAGAAGCTACCAACAGAATAATGAAATCACTACTATCTGGTCTCGGATTGATAACTACCATTGGGATGATCTCATATAAACATCATGTACATGTTGTATATCAGACTATAAAGTGTTGTACAAATGTAAAATTGTAAACTACTACCGGCAATTCCCTAAGGATATTGATATCATAATTATCAATCGCATCCTGTTTTCACCAACTCCATCGCTTTCTTCCATGGTTATTTACAGGCACGAGATGATAAGCTATGTGAAGAGCTTTATTCTTGCAGGAATGGGGTGTAGCGAAGGGCTATATCAGTCGATTTAGCCCGTAGTTTACTACAAGAACATCTCAACTCAATCGCTGCCATTATTACCACAGAGATAATGTCCCCAAACTATTACGAGGGCACATAAAGATCAATGCTTCTCCCCAATTGCTTGTTTAGAATGAGAGGAGCCGTGGTTTTACTCACAAACCGCAGTTTTAATAATTCTTCTTATCCTTAATTTATACATGTACTGGATAGAGTTGAAGATGCATTTGATGGTTTTAATAAGTCTTTGGTGTTTTAAGGCTGCCGCTGATGGATATCTCTGGGCACGGAATGCATTGACCAGTTAGAAAAGAAGATCTTTTTGGAGTAATCGAAGTATATAAAACCCGATATTAACAAATTAAGGTTAAATGTGTTTTTTTCTTAATCTTAATTAAACATTATTCAAACAAGTAAGACACACTTAACAATAAATTTTAAATAATTATACCCTTCTTAATAATTTCAAATCTATCTACGCCCTTAATAGAAATTTTCCCTAATTTTTTAACCGTGAATTACTTAAAAACAATTTAATTAATTCATTAGTTAAAAACTTTCAACGTGTGGGGATGCGAGGAGTTCAAGTCGGAATTTGGATTTATGTAAATTAAATGAATAAATTAAGTTAATAATTAATCATATTTGGTCAAAAGAATACAATTAAATAAGTCCTTTTTTTTTAATTAAACTGCCTCGTAGGTAGAGGGAAATTTATTAGGCTCCCCACACCCGATAAAAAGATCAGATATGCAATTACATTGATCCTATTCTATTACAATACACGGGTAAACAACACTTTCAGAAAGAGACTAAACTATTACAAGTTCTAAGTGAGAAAACCTATATAGCGATACAGATTAATTCTCTAATGAAATGCCTCTCTGAGTGAGAAACCCCATATGGAGATACAGGTATTTCTCCGTTGTAAACCGGCCTGTAATATGTGCAAGCTAGTACCATATGCAAGCCTGTTGGGGAAGTAATAACCTAAGCATCTAGACTTGGAATTAAACACTACCCCTATTACGAGAATTCGCATAGAGATGCAGATTAACTCTCTAGTTGATTAACAAATTCTACCAAGACCGATCACACTGAAGTAATCTCATCAAGTCTGACCCCTCCAAAATAAATCGATATAGGCAAATAAGAAACCAACTAAGGTGCCATGTGAGTAGAAACTAATCATCATTGGGAAAGCCACAATCTAGAGTCTTCCTATCCAAACCCTCCCTAGTATTGTTCTAGACCGCCGCCTCCGACACAGTATTGGCCAAATTTGGCCGGAGTTGCTAGAATTACACAACAAAGCTTGATTTTGAGGGGATTAAAATCGAAACACTTATTGCTAGAGTATGCAGCAAGGATTTCTCCCCATCCAAATCGGATCAGAATCAGCCCACGTCAAAATATAACTGGACAAAAATATAAACTAAAAATTAGAAAATAGCAAAAAGAAGTAAAACCTCATTCTCATTCTAATTTTGCCAGCTCCAGTAGAACCTATCCGAACCTGCCTGAGCCGACCCGACCCGACCCGACCCGAGTCGCCCGAGCCGCCCAACGCGTTGACTTGCACGGATCCGGGGCGGATCCGATATCCCGGATCATTGGGCGATGAGACGGAGGTCACGACAAATTCCGCGCCGCTTGTAGATCGGCGCCGCCTAGCCGTCGACTTCTGCCTGGGGTTCAAACGCCGTGGAGGATGGGGGAGACGCAGTGGATCCGCCTCCCGCCGGGCTCCATAGCTTGGTTTCTAGAGCTGTAGGTTTCCGAACGAAAAGGGGATTTCGGGTATGGGGTAGGAGATTGGGTGGTGTAGAGTTTTAGCTAGGGCGAGGGGTGGGTGGGGTGGCCTGCTTGGCAACGAGGCGCCGGCGGCCACCCCGCCAGGAGTAGATATGAGGAAGTTGCTATTTAAGAGGGGGCGGAGAGAGAAGAGAGGAAAAAAGTCTATTTTTTCACCCTGTTCTAGATTTTCGTGTCTTATGTAGTTCTGATGGATGACAATTAAATAAGTCACGCATCGCGCGGCACAACAAATCTAGTAGCGCAAAGAATTTTTTAAAAATAAATTAGATATTAACCAATTAATTTGATAATGTGTGAATAATAATCATCTGACATGATTGCATTTTCAATAACATTTATATGCTAGATATCAAATTTTAGAGTTTTTATCATGTTTAATAATTAAACTCATCGTTACAATAAAAAATACAATAAGGTACTTAATTATGCTGAAGGAATACGTATATGAAATCACCAAAGAAAATATTGAATAAAACGTTATTCTTTTACATGTTTCAATATTTCTCGATCAGATAGAGAAACGTCAAATTGTTGTTAAGTCGAGGAAGTACAAACATACAAATTGAAGATAAAAGTTGGTGTCGAATTTGTCCCATATCCAAACTCTCCACAGCCATGGCAGAAAAGCATCACCATTTTCTCATCATTTCACTCGCAGCTCAAAGCCATCTGAACCCTGCTCTACAGCTAGCCAAGCGCCTCGCCGGCGCCGGCGCTCAGGTCACCTTCGCCACCACGGTTTACGGCTTCACTCGGATCAAACAACCGCCAGTCATCGACGGCCTCTCCTTTGCCTCCTTCTCCGATGGATTCGACGACGAGGAATCGCAGAAGAAGCGCAATTTCGATACGTTCTACCACGACGTAGCTGAAATCGGATACCCGAATGTTTCTGAGCTGATCAAAACTTTATCCCACCCGGTGAGTTTCATGATATATTCCATTTTGCTGCCGTGGGTGGCGCGTTTGGGGCGAGATCTGGGAATCCCCACCGCGTTTTTGTCGATACAGTGTGCTGCTGCGTTTTCTATCTATTTCAATTTCTTCAATAGCCTCGATGGTGTTCAATACCGTGGTAAGGAGATTGGTCCTTCAATTTCAGTTGAATTGCCAGAGCTTCCATTGTTTTGCAGCAGAGATCTGCCTTCTCTGCTTTTTCCTAGTGATCCTTTCTTTTCTTTCGCCGTCCCTGCGCTTGAAGAGCACGTGAAGCAGTTGGAGAAGGAATCGAATCCGTGTGTACTTGTCAACAGCTTCAGGGAGCTGGAAGAGTCCTGTTTTAGAGCTGCTGAGGGGATGAGTATTAATGTGATCCCAATTGGCCCTTTGGTTCCTATTTCTGTTAGCGATTCTGGTGAGAAAGGTGGTAAACCAGTTGGGTTTGATATATTCTCTAGCCCGGAAAAGGATCTTTATCTTCAATGGCTGGATTCAAAGCTTGAAAAATCTGTGGTGTATGCGTCGTTTGGAAGTATGGTGAAATTGAAGAGAGAAGAGAAGATTGAGATAATGGAGGGGCTAAAAGAAAGTGGGAGGAGTTATTTATTGGTGATTCGAAATTCAGATGAAGATGAAGATGAAGATGAAGGTTTGTTACCAGGAAATGAAGAGGGAATGATGGTGCCATGGTGTGCACAAATGGAGGTTCTGTGTCATAAGTCTATAGGGTGCTTTGTCACGCACTGTGGGTGGAATTCAACTTTGGAAAGCATTGTTGCTGGTGTGCCGATTGTGGGGTGTCCTCACATTTCTGAACAGAATACTAATGCGAAGCTGATCGAAGAAGTTTGGGGCAATGGAGTTAGGGCAAATGGCAATGAGGAAGGATTAGTGGATAGAAAGGAGTTGAAGAGGTGTATAGAGGCTGTCATGGGAAGAGAAGAAATCAGAAGGAATGCATCAAAGTGGAGTGTCTTGGCTTTGGATGCTGTCAAGGAAAATGGATCTTCACAACAAAATTTGAAACACTTTTTACGAAATAATGCATTATAATTTTTTGGTTATTTTTCTCGTAATTTTATAGTTATATTGTTACCATTTTATGTAATTGTAACTCACTATACATATTTGGGAACTGTTAATGTTAGAGTTACAATTAATTTCCATAACAAAAATATTATCTCTTTCTTAAGCTACCTTCCTTAGTTAGACATAGAATATTTACGAGATTTTTCTAACTAACCTTATTTTTTATGCAAAATCTCTTGAAAACCAACTTTCCTAAATTTAATGGAACTACCATTATTTAATGGTGGTGGTTGAAACCAGAAGAGACCTCAGTTTCCCAATCAATACAGCATCAATGAATTTTAGGGAACCCTCGTCCCCTGCAAGGCGGAGGATGGTCAAAGGAATCATCTCTGTGAATTATGTGGGGTTGTGCGGACTAGTGGAGACCAAGCTGAATGAAAAGATTCTCCAGATTTTCCTTATATCTATGAGAGGTTGGAGTTCTGTCAACAACTTCGACCTTAGTGCAAACTCCAAGATACTAGTCATCTGAGATCCAACGAAGTATGATGTTGATGTATTGGATAGATTTGAGAAGTGCATTCACTTGAAGACACGAAATTTGTCTACGGGAATGGATTTCTATAGTACAATAATCTATGGTCACAAAACTAGTGTATTGGCACGGAGGCCGCTTTGGGCCGAACTTCAACAGTTTGGGAGTGCTCTCGAAGCACCCTGGATGGTGTTGGGTGATTTTAACGCCATCCTTAGTGTGCATGACTATTCAAGGCCCTCAGTGCCTAGCCAGAATCAGATTCGGAATTTAATGATGCATGCACTAGTTGTGACTTGATGGATGCTCCTTCTGACGGGGCTCACTTTACCTGATCTGAGGAGCTGAGGGCGGATAGTACTATGACTCTAAAGATACTTGATAGGGTGTTGCTTAATCATGGTTGGGACAGTATGGCGTGCGCATGACCACCTTCTTGCCACCACTATGTAGCTAGATCACACTCCGATGATTGTTTTCATGGCATATTCCAATGATCGAAAGCAAATGCAGACCTTTTAGGTTCCAAAACATGTGGTTACTACACCCTGACTGCAACGAGGTCGTCCGGCAGCATTAGGGCGTAGACTATTATGGGTGAAAGCAGTACACGGTGACCCGCAAGCTCTCTAACTTGTAGGCTCCACTCAAGGAGTTGGGGAAGCGGGATTATAACCACATATCTGAGAAGGCAAAGAGGGATAGTAAGGAGTACAATGATACTTTCCCTAAAGGGAAGGATTAATTATATCACCCTAGCAGATAAGGGCTCGTCCTACTTCCATTAGCGGATAGGGAATCGCAAGAGAGGTGGTATCCCGGCCATACTTGATACAGATGACACAGAGTAGTAACCTAAAATGTGAGGAAAGGAGAGATCTTTGCGGCTTTTATAAGGAGCTCTTTGGTGGTGCGAGAGATAGAGTTCCAATAGTACAGGAGATGATTTATTTTGGGTCTTTGTTGGACAGCGTGATAGAGGAGTATTGGGACAAGCGGTGTCGTGGAATGAGGTCAAGTTGGCTCTCATTTCGATGGACGACAATAAATCACCAAGACCGGACGGGTACTCGGCAAACTTCTTTAAGAAGCAGTGGAATACGGTCGACGGAGAGGTTACATATGCAATCTTGAAATTCTTTGAGGAGGGTAGCCTGCTTAAGAGGCTTAATCACGGCACAGTGGCTCTAATCCACAAAAAAGAAGGATAACCTGAAAGTAAGGGATTTCAGACCCATCTCGTGCTGTAATGTTCTTTACAAGATTGTTATTAAGATCATAGCCAATAGAGTGGAGCGCTATCTCCCTAGGCTTATTGATCCTTGCCAGGGGGCCTTTGTTAAAGACATGAATCTGAAGGACAATGTGATGCTTGCACAGGAGTTTGTCAAAAAAATGGCTAGGCACGTACTTCTCACAAGTGTATGATCATGGTTGACCTTGTAATGGCCTTTGACATAGTCTCTTGGGAGTTTTTGCAGGAAATTATTCTTGGACTTGGCTTTCCAGACACTGTGGTTAGCAGGATCATGGCTTGTGTTTCTACTTCCGCGTTCTCCGTAGCAGTTAATGGAAGACTATGCAACCACTTCGATGGAAAGCGGGGTATTCTCCAGGGGGATCCTCATTCTCCCCTAATCTTTGTTATCTGCATTTAGTACTTCTCTAGACTTCTAAAAATCCGAGCATCCTCACGCCACTTCACTTATCCCCCACGATGTGATGTGTTGAAGATCACCCACTTGGCATTCGCGGATGATCTCATGCTCTTTTCTAAGGCGATTACGGATTCTATACATATACTCATGCTTGGCCCTGAATGACTTTGCGAGGACATCTGGCCTCAGTGTTAATGCTGCAAAGTCAAAGTTGTTTGGAGTTGGCATCAAGGAGGACCTCAGCTTTACATGCATTCCCTGGGCATCTTTCCTGGTTCAATATCTTGGTGTACCTCTTGACTCCAGCAAGCTGAAAGTGGCACAATTCATTGCGCTACTAGATAAAGCAAGTGCATTTCATTCCGGGGCAACAGAGAAGAGTAAGGTAGCCTGGAAAAATTGTGCTCGCCGAGAGCAAACGGAGGACTAGGGATTAGAGAGTTCCACACTTGGAACCAGGCAACTATGGTACATAAGTTGTGGGACCTCCACTCAAAGATGGACAATCTTTGGGTGAAGTGGATGCATGTATTCTACCTCCGAAAGGTTGGAGTCATGTGGATACACCAGAGGACAAGTATCAACAGGTTGCACGATAAATGCTCCACTCACATTAGGGACAACAGCGAGCTGCGGAACACGCTGAAAAGCATGTCTGGAGGGGATACAGGGCAGATGATTGACACCCTCCGGAGCTGGGCAGCCTCGAGGAAGTTTACATCTAGTGCTTATGATTTCATACACAGGAAGACCTACCCACGGGTCTACCATGAGCCGGACCAGAGATATGGTGGTGTTGTTGGCATGCAGAGGATTTTGATGAATAACCAAGGCTAAGTCTCGTGGTGTTGAGCTGATGTAATACGGTGCTTAGGGCTCAATCTGGTGTCCAAGAGATGCAACCTTCCAAAGGATGAATGCGATCGGGCGCTCTTGTAGCGTGCATCGAGCGTGGGGGTTCTATAACTGCCCTCTCCATTATAGGAAACTGGACAAGCTTCTACCCTTAAGCACCATAGTGTGAACACTAATGTGCAGCACGGGAAGAAGACACAAGTAGTAACTGGCATAGTATACAAGTCAGTGCTGGCAGTAGGGTGTTAACCCTTTAACCATGCAAACGGCCAGCAAGCTAGTCGAATTGCATATGTCATCATTTACTAGGTTGTCACTGATTAAGTAAACACTCCGTATTGCTCCGCTTAGAGATAAATTTCAAATCCAGAACATATCTGTCAAGTCTTTGGTCACATTAGCTTGCAACCCGCCCAACAAGTCAGACAAGTTACAAAAGGCATCATGTACCAACATGTAGTACTTGGTTAAAAGAGGAGTCTAATGTCCCAAGCATGTCGCGAGACCAACATGTGTTGTTCAGCCAAGAGGTAAACACTAGGCCAAAGCAAATCCGTCAAATCCTCTATCACATTAGCTTGCAACAGCCCAGCGAGTCATACAAGTTACAAAAGACATCATGTACCAACATGTAGAGTTTGGCTAAGAGACAAGTCTTAAATCCCAAACATGTCCTGAGACCAACATGTGTTGCTTGGTTAAGAGATAAATCAATAGTCCAGAGCATAACCATCAATTCTTTGGTCACATTAACTTGCAGCAACCCAGCAAGCCAAGCAGTTTCAGAAGACATCCTATACCAAAACAAATACTCCTCCACTAAGCATAAAGCCCTAAGTCAAGGAGCTGATCTGCCGTCAAAACCAAATAACAACTCATGTGAAACAATCACTAGGGTGCAAGTCCTAGTTTCCATCTCAAGTTGGGGTGAAGAAAATCAGAGAACAACCTCCAAAACTCCATGGTATAGTATTTTCTAAGGCCCATGGATGCTTTAGGCCAGTAATACTTAGTAGAGGTTCTCCTTCGGGAACAAGCGATTGAGCACCATGTAGCAATTCTGGATAATTAGCGTATAAACCCGGGCCAAATTAGGAGAAACTTTACCAAGCTACGCCTTGTTTCTCTCGTTCTAAAAATAGTACACCGTCGTGAACAAAGCTAGAGGACCATGTTTCTTCCTCAGCTTGGAACCAGTAACCTTTTTCCTGATTAACTTCTAAGCACAAGCGATAGACAAAGGACGTCTCCTCAAGCCAATCCAACTCCTGACCCGATCCTAGAAAAGCTGTGAGAACTCACACTCGAAAAAAAAAGTGCATTAGTCTCCACTCAAGGTCACAAAGGTGGCACATCCGATTTGTGGGATCCTCATCATCATCTTCCATGTGCTTATCCTTGCCATGCAGTTAACCAAACGTAACTAGCCATGATTTGAAGGAAAATCGGGCTGGTACAAAACCCTTCCAGAGACCCCTAAACAGTCTCTTCCGTGGCTGGTCTGACTCATGGTAGACCTGTGGGTAGGTCTTCTGGTGTATGAAATCATAAGCATTGGATGTAAACTTCATCGAGACTGCCCATCTCCGGAGGGTGGAAATCAGATGCCCTGTATCCCCTCCGGACATGCTTTTCAACATGTTCTGCAGCTCGCAGATGTCCCCAGTGTGAGTGGAGCATTTGTCCTGCAATCTGTTGATAGCTATCCTCGGGTGCATCCACATGACTCCATCATTTTTGAAGTAGAACGTATGCATCCACTTCACCCAAAGAGTGTCCTTTGAGTGGAGGTCCCACATCTTCTGTGTCATCGTTGCCTGGTTCCAAGTGTGGAAATCCCTGATCCCTAGTCCTCCGTTTTCTCTCGGTGAGCACAACTTTTCTAAGGCTACCTTGCTCTTCTCTGATGACCCCAGAGGAATGAAATGCACTTTCTCTTAAACCGCTCCATCACTGTCACCGAGATGATAAAGTTTTGGATCTAGAATCCTGCAATGCCTCATTCAATGGATTTCACCAGTTCCAGCTTGCCTCCATGTGATAGAGTGTGTCTCTTCCATTTCGCAACTTCAAAGTCCACTCTGTCTAGTAGCACCTCGATTTGTGCCACTTTTGGCTTGCTGGAGTCAAGAGGTACACCAAGATATCGAACCGGGAATGATGCCCATGAAAGTACGTTTCTTGCCATATCCTTTGACAAACTCATGTGCAAGCATCACATTGTCCGTCATATTCCCGCGAAACCCCCATGGCAAGGATCAATAAGCCTTGGGAGATAGTGCTCTACTCTATTGGCTATGATCTTAGTAACGATCTTGTTGAGAACATTACAACACGAGATAGCTCTGAAATCCCCTACCTTAAGGTTATTCTTCTTGTTTGGGATTAGAGCCATTGTGCTATGATTAAGCCTCTTAAGCAGGTTACCCTCTTCAAATAATTTAAAGACTGCATCTGTAACCTCTCCGTCAACCATAATCCACCACTTCTTGAAGAAGGTTGCCCAATACCCGTCTGGTCCTGGTGATTTATTGTCGCCCGTAAAAAAGAGAGCCACTTGACCTCATTCCACGACACCGCTTGTCCCAATACTCCTCCATCATGCTGTCCAACAAAGACCCAAAGAAATCATCTCCTGGTCTATTGGAACTCTATCTCTCGCAGCACCAAAGAACTCCTTATAAAAGTCCGCAGAGAGCTCCCCCTTTCCTCTCATTTTAGGTCACTACTCAATCATCTGCATCAAGTATGGTTGGGATACCACCTCACTTGCAATTCCCTACCCTTTGATGGAAGTAGGACGAGACTTTATCTGCTAGGGTGATATAATTAATCCTTCCCTTTAGGGAAAGTATCATTGTACTCCTTACTATCCCTTTTTTCCTTCTCAGATATGTGGTTATACTGTTGTTTCTCAAACTCCTTGAGTGGAGCCTATAAGTTAAAGAGCTTGCAGGTCACCGTGTACTGCTTGCACCCATAATAGTCTGCGCCTCAATGCTACCGGACGACCTCGTTGCAGTCAGGGTGTAGTAACCACATGTTCTGGAATCTAAAAGGTATGAATTTGCTTTTGATCTCCTGTGCCATGGAAACAATCATCAGAGTGTGATCTAGCTACATAGTGATCGACAAGAAGGCGGTCATGCACGTCACATACTTTCCCAACTATGATTAAGCAACACCCTATCAAGTATCTTCTGAGTCGTAGTACCATCCGCCATCGGCTCCTCATACCAGGTAAAGTGAGCCCCGTCAGAAGGAGCATCCACCAAGCCACAATTAGTGCATGCATCACTGCATTCCTGAATCTGATACTGGCTAGGCACGGAGGGCCCTGAATGGGCACGCACACTTATAATGACATTAAAATAACCCAACACCATATAGGGTGCATTCAGAGCCGAGTAAATTCCAACAAGTAAATTCCAAATATGTTAGGAGTGATACGAGTGACCTTGAAAGATCAAAGATCTACTCACACGTCATCCAAAGATTAGATATGGAGCCCAATTCACGATTCAACCAATTTCCAAAGAAATCAAATTGTGGGTCCAAAAATTTGAAATTTTTTATAAAATCAACACTCCAACAATGCATAAACACACCGCGGCTTGATGAGCGACAAATTGCTTCAAAGATTCAAATTGAGGCTTAAACCCTAGTACATCTCCGCAAATTAAAACATTCAAAAATCGATGAAATTCCGTGAAATGAAGGTCTATTCCTAGCAATTAGATGATGCCAAACACATTCCAATCAAGCTCAATCAATTTCAAAGAGCCAAATTGAATATATGGCAAAACCTATTTCGGCAGAATATTTCAAAACCCTCGATTTGATTGAAGTGATGTCGGATTCGTGTGATTTTTATATGGTCGCGTGTGGAATTCAGGATGAATCCAATGCACCATCGTCGGATCATAGATTTTCAACAAGGAGTGAGATTCCCCATGTTGAACATTGAGCAAAAAACTTTGTTTTTGCTCTTTCTGCAGAATTTTTCACAACCCTCTATCTGATTGATATGCTATCGGATTCTTGTGATTTTTATATGGTTGGGTGCAAATTCATGGACAAATCCAATGCACAATCATGGGATCACATATTCTCAATAAGGAATGAAATCGCCTCTATTGAAGATTGAGGAAAAATTTCTGTTTTTGCTCATCGCTTTTTTCACCCAAAGAGGAGTTTATACTGTATATGATGTGCGTGTGTGTGTATGTGGTGGTTCTTAAAGGCAATGGTAACTGAGATGGTCAATTGATTCAACATTTTTTGAGATCTTGTGAATTTTGCATTACCGCTACTCATTTTGTGATTCCATGGATTATTTGGCTTTTCATTGTAGGCGTTTGTTTTTGATAGCCAATTGCCGTAATTGGCAATATTAACCTTGTTCGCACCTTAAATGTTTTTCATGTGAAGTGGTTATATGCTCATCGTTTATTTAACCTTTGCTTTGAACGTTTGTTGGTAGTGGGATAAGGAAACTCATGTTGTCGAACTAAACTGTGGTATATTACCTATGAAAGGCATGGTGAGTTCTCTAATTTTTTGTTGGCATTCTTATGCATCAGGCTGTCTGCAACAGGACTTCACCCATGGTATTCATTATTTTCAAGCTATGGATTTTTAATGGTTAACTGAAATATACGGGTGAAGATATTTACTAATGCGATCTTATAGAGTTTATACTGATAAGAAACATGGGATCTGAAATTTTAAGAAAACCAAGTCTCTCTGGAAGACTTGTTTTTACGCCTTAATTATAGTTCAACTAGAATTACTGAATACGCTAGATGGAAACTCTGAATATTTGAAAAAGGTGTAACTGGTGGAGGTAGGCTGATTTTTAAAACAAGTTCTTATCTACTTAGTATATTAAATGGTTAATTAACTCGTCCTTACAATGCTTTTCATTCTAATAACATGATTGAGATGAAAACTTTTGATCTCCCCATATTCCACCTATCTCTCAAATAATTTTTTTTACTGGTTCTCACGCACATTTAATCGTATCCCAATCATCTTGCTTGGATATTTTTTGGGTTTTTTCGATCATTCGTTTCTTTGGTTTTGTTGTGCTAGAAGCATAAGGCATAAAAGGCCTTATCAAAGGCAGCCCGAGGAAGAAGTCAAACCATATCAGGCTATATGCTCGCAGAGTGTTCATCATGGACAACTGCGAGAACCTGATCCCTGAGTATCTCAGCTTCGAGACAGAAGCTCTTTTCCAGTAAACCATGAGACCGAGGTTCATGTGCAAAGGATTTCAAGCCTCAAAGCTGATGAGGAGATGCCAACAAGCAAGGTAACAAACCTACCGAGGCTAATCTGCCTTATCAATGGAGGAATCAGAAAGCACCTTGCCAAGGGAGGATAACTCAGGATACTTAACTTTAATAAGCTTTAATAGATCTCCTGATGTCGTTATCTTCTCGGAGGGACCCAGTGCATCCAAATGCATCTCGGAGGGACCCAGTGCATCCAAAGGTTCTCAGAGCAGAGAGCTTATCAGCAGCATCCGGATTAGAGAAGATAGACATCATCACATCTACCTCCTTATCAGATTGACACAATTTCAAGATTTCATCTAAAATCTTGTGCTGCTCGGAGTCATGGAATAGATCCCCATACTCCTCCTTGTGGCTCTTAAACTCGGGGCTACAAGCGATAAAGTCACCCCAAAGTTTAAGAAGCCGTTTCAGCTCCTCCGAGTCCTTCTCTGAAGCCAGTGTCTGCGCCAGCTCGGTCACGGTATCCCGGTAAACCCCCAGCTCATTCTCCTGAGACTTCTCACCAGCAATAACTCCTCATTCTCGACCTCAAACTGCTTCACCCTATCCTCTATTTGAGTCAAATCCAATGGAGCTGGGACAGATGAGGGAGGCACCGCCGACTCAGTCGTTAAAGATGAGATAATAGCCCTCATCTCTTTCTTCTCGACCTTAAAAGTCCGGCACCTGGCATGTAACTCCTTCACAGAGTTATACAAATTCTTGATCTCACCCTTAGCCCGGCCTCCCAGCGTAGATAGATCTATCATCAGCTGTAAAACAGAAGATATATAAGGACCTGCTACTTGACACTTGAGAATCTATATAGTGTGGCAAGGAAATTCACTACCTCGGAGACAAAGGGATACTTCTTGAAAGACCTCCGAGAAGTCTGACCATCATCTTCCTTCGATTGACTCAGATAATACTTCAATTTCTTCAGAGGAGCATCTTCAGGGATTACCAGCTCAATGTCAGATTCATCATCATCTGAGGACTCCCTAACCTCCAGTTCCACCTCCTCGGACTCCTCCGCCTCCTCCTCTACGATCTCGAGGGCTGCCTTCCCCTTCTTGATCTTCTTCTTTGGGGGAGATGCTATACACAGAAAAACAAAGGAACATTAATATATTATGGATACAACCCATAACTACGGTATGTCAAGTCTAGTAAATTACCTGATGAAGACCGACTTGAGGAAGATTCACCATGGTTCCTGGGAGACTTCCTCGAACCCCGCTTCTCGACCTCCTTCTTGTCTCCTAGAATTTAATCAGGGAGGGCCCAATCCCGACCCGTCTTCATGAAGCTAGACGTGGACTTCGACTGAGGAAAATCTAGGAGGTACGAGTAAGTGATAGAGGGCCACCGCCACACTGAACCATGAGACCCCTGTACAAATCTTCCCTCCTGGAAGACGATTTTCTCCTTCAAGAGCTCCTCAACAATACCCTTTAGATGAGCAAGAGTATCAAAAACCCCGTCAAGGGGTACGGCATCCTTCGGCTTTGAGTTCCAGTTAGGGACCTCATAATTAGTCCGATCAAAGGTCAGCCGAATATCCTTCCACTTGTCAGGAAAAGTATACATTTTTCCCTTTCGAGGCGTGAGAGTGATTTGTTCGCGCCTCTCGAACGAAAACAGCTTGAACAAGCTCCTGAATAAATCCAGGCTTGGTTCATATTCCTTCCTAGCACACCAAGATATCAACGCCATCATGGATACCACCACATTGGAGTGGATTTGGCAGGATGCAGTTGATGATGTCGTAGAAACTCCGAGAACAAATGAGGAAAGGGGAAACTTAATCCCTGTTGCAGAAATCTCCCATATATCACCCCTCGAGTGGGGCTCACCAGATCCTTGACCGGAGTGGTCTTATCCTCGAGTCTCAAGTCAGCCTCGATGGGGTATGACAACCTGCATGATTTCAGAAATTGCAGGGTCTTTTCGTCAACCACCTTGGTGACATCATTTGCATCACCGGCAACCAAAACCCGTTTATTAACTTGGGGCTCCATATTCGGGTCCACACATGACCCAGATGCACCATCATCTACCACCGCAGTCACAACTTGCAGCGGCGTAGCGATGGTCACCTCCATCAACTCACCAGACTCAACCTCCAAGAACAGAGTATTTAAGTCACGAGTAGCTGGGGCTCATCTTTCAGCAGCATTCTCTACATTGCCAAGGGGAACGCTGGAGTTTTTTGATGACATGGAAATACAGAGAATGGGGGGAAAATAATATAAGAAGAAGAAGAGTTTTTGAAGAGAAATTTTTTCTGAGATTGGAAAAGCAAAATTACTTGGATGAAGATTGATGATAAACACAAGGGAAAATTACTTGGTTATATAGCCAGTAATTAACACGCATTTAAGTGAAGTAATTACCTCGACTCGCGAAACGATGCAGGCAATAGGAAGGTTGGTCTCTCACCGCCAGAGGATACAATGAACGAATGCCACGTGTCAGTTCCCTCAGAATTCTAGAAGGCAGATCCAGATCTGTCTGTCCACGTGTCTTGATGGAATACGAAAGAACTTTAAGTTAGATATTCAGAAGGTTTAGTCCGAGAGGTTAGTCTCACAAAGTCATCCTCGAGTTTAACACCCCGAGATATTCTCCCTCGAGAAGCAAGACTCTCTTTTCAACCTTTGAGGTGGAGCCCTGCGAATTCTGAAGATCTACCTTGGGGCTACTGATAAGTCCATGGTTCGTATTCTGGAACTCATTCAGTCTCGGACCAGGGCCCGAGAAGGGTCATAGGCTCGAGTTGCGCTGAGGATGGATCCACGGATCCATCAATCCTAATCCTTATAAGGAAAGCGTATATTATGAATGTTTTACAAGGAATATACATCCTCCTATACATGGTAATACAGCCATGACCGAAATACATTTCTTCTACACATGGTAATACAACTATTATCTACCATAATTACATATCTTGGTGATATACGGATTGTAACCATATAAATACCGAAGGTTTGGAAAACCTCTCTATCTATTATCTTACATACAATACGCCTTACGCATCATACTAACTTTAGCGTCGGAGTGTCTATCATCGGGACACCCGAGGCTTTGTTTCGCAGATCAGTTCGTGAGCTTGGTTCGTGATCAAGTGCAGGTTGTAGACATACATCAATGTGTTCAAAAGAGATAGAGGAGGGAGAAAAATCACTTACAAGTTGCCAAATATTTCTGATCATTGATTCAACCGCCCATGGTATCCTGTACTGCTTGGTGGTGATCTTTTAAAGCACCAAGCATCCACTTCCACTTGTAACTCTTCCATTACTTCACGATAAGCTACTTGTAGTCCCTCCATAAGTGCTAGGGTTTCAGTCTCCAAACTGGTCCTCCTGATCAAGAAGATTGATTTTGCAAGTACCACTTCTCACAAAGCATTTCTAATGACTACTACAGCACCTGCAAAACCTGGGTTCCCTAGGGATGAGCCATCAGTATTAAGTTTGAAACTTCTGGGGTGCTTCTATTTACCTATTTAATCAATGCCACTCTAGGTTCAGGTAAACATACATGAGTTATGTTTATCAGAATGTATGATTTTGATCTCAGACTGTTTCCGACTTAGCTTGTTAGCTTTCAAAACATTTTGAATACTCATCAAAGTATTTTTGCTCATGATATGCCGTCTTGGATTGATTTGATCACATAAAACTCATTTCTAGTGCACCAGATTGACCATGTCACAAAAAGCGGCATTATTCTGACTAGTAGAAGAACCTATCCTAAAAATTTTCAAAGGACTCCGGAGTGTTGTCAAAGAGATTGTGAAAATATGTCCATAGTTCTCTAGTTACAACACAATCATTAAAGACATGTTGTAACTCATCACTATAATTTCCACAATAGCAAAGCAACAAACTGATGTAATGTAAATCATTATTTGCTGTAAAACACCTTCCATTGAAATCAGCCTGTTTAAGAGTTTCCAATTAAACGTTGACAATTTTTTTGGGACATACTTCATCCATAATAATTTATAGGAAGGAACTATCACTTTTTTATTCCTCAAAAACTCATTAGCTGAGGAAATTGAGAAAAGCCCAGTTGGGTTAGATTTCCATGTAAACTTATCATTGTACCCCTTGATCCAATGTTTTATTATTACCCATTCAGCCTCTATATGGTCTAAAACCAAATGTAATTTTAAGTTGTATTAATTTTTAACTGCAATTGATAAATGTGAGCGGACTCATATAGATGGTGGTCATTGTTTAATCAAATATGTGAACTGGAGTAGGCCACAAATGGGAGAAGAAACTTTTTCCCCTTCTAATACATCTTTTCAATGCATTAATTTTTAAACGGTCACTTTGTTGAGAATGTAAAATGTTATGTGTTGTTATCTTATTATTTTCTTTGAAAGTAATTTATCGAGCTTCTGAAATAAATTTCATAATGTAAAACCAAGCAAAATTACCCAATATATTGTTGATTGTATGTGTTTAAATTTCAACCATAATTTATTTACATTGCATGTATTTGTCATGATTGTTGATTCAGCTCAGTAAACACTTTAATGTTGTATATATTTCAAAAGATATGTTTTCCTTGGCTCTTAGTTTATTTTATTACATACGTGATTAATTTATTAAACCAACAAATATCGTCATGAGATGTGGTAAAATTCTTTTGGTCTTGTTCTCTGCAGACTGAATGATTTCAAACTTACAAAAATTAATTAGTGGATGGGGTTCACTATTTGAACTGCGATAAGAATATGATTCTTTACTTTTTGTTAATCTAAATAAAAAAGCATCTTTGAAGCAAAATAGAACCCAAACTAGATTTGATGTTGCTTTTTTTTAAAACCCACCTATTGGTGGGGTATTTATAAGATCCCCAATCCTTGAAAATGACTAGATAGCCAGTTTGTACAAGAGCTCAGCATTTAGCTGACAAAAATAACAGAATAGGGTTAAATCTACCTATTCATTTACAAAGTTGGAGGTCTGCTGGTCAGAAATGGAACATTGGGTCCAAAATACTTTGGCGAGCAGGTTAGTGATCGTTAAACGAAGCACAGATTTGTCAACCAAAACTTTGGAGAACCAATGTTTATACCATAGAGCCTTCCTGTCTACAAAATTCCAGCACTCAAGAGTGAGTGAGGCAAAAAAGGTTGCATCCTTCTTGTTTTTCCTGAGGGGAGTCCATCTTCCTTTACTAGGATCAATATTGCTGCCATGCTGCCTTCAGTTCCAGCTTGCTACAGACTAGCTCCAAGTTGCTTCAGTTCCAGCTTTTGATTTCTATACAGCCTGATGTGTATAGACATAGTGCCTGTAAAGATGAGTGACAAAAAACAGTAGTATCTGTCTAGAAATGTCTGAGATTAGGGATTTGCTGGCAATCCATTGCAATGATTCCTCTCAGAAGGGGTGGAGAGTCCTGTAACAACAAATTTCCAGAGAGGTTCAAGTTGGAGCTATGTCTTGCCAAGAAATCAGCAGCCCCATTAGCCTCTCTAAAAATATGTTTATGACAATTCCCCACTCCCAGACTGAAAAGATTGTGGCATATAGCATATAAATTCCAATTGACAGTGAATGGGGACAGAATTCCTGACACAGCAGCAAGACAATCAGACTCAAGAATGAATTGCCTTTCCTGAGTCCTACCAATTGAAAATCCTAATTGTATTGCCTGGATTTCTGCATGCAGAGGTGATGATGCAGTGACTGTCTTCATAAGCATCTGTATGACAGAGCCACTGCTATTTCTAACAATGACACCTAGACCTACCTTATCTGGGCCTAAGAAAGATGCATCCACATTAATTTTAAGGCCATTAACAGGAATGACCGTTTAACCAGTCTAATATGTTTTGGCCTTTTTTTCCTCAGATAGGGAATCAGCCCAATATTCACCAGGTGATGGTGTTTTAAAGGGTTTCCAGACAACGGTGAGGCTCTAAAGATCATATTAACCTGCTTAATCACACCTTGGAAAATTTTATAAGGCTCAGGTTTGACATTGTTATACGGATAATTATTTCTACTAACCAGATGCACCACAAAGTCATCACAAAAGTATTAACTGCCACTCTAGTTATAATTTTTGAGGCACCTATAAAGTTGAGGTAAAAAGATAATCTGTGTGTAAGTGATTGAAAATGAGGAACAGCAATGTCAAAGAGTTGATGCATGTGAGATAAAATCACAGTGTGCACTTTACATTCATTAAAGCAGTGAGCCAGAGAATCCAGACTGGGACAATTAGGGCATTCAGAAGGGAGATTAAAGCCAAATTTGGTGAGGACATCAGGGAATGGGAGTAATTTATTAAAAATTCTCCACATAAAAATACTCAGTTTGGTAGGCACTTTGTTTAACCATACTTGCTGGATGATGTGATTATTCCCAGTGGCTCTAATCTTTTTGTAAGTTGACTTAACTGTGAAACCACCATCATGAGAGGGGCACCAAATGAGTCTATCAGGATGTCCACTGGTGATCTGAATTTCCTGCAAAGCAATTTTAAAATTGGTAGCCAGTAGAGGCTCCATAGTAGATAAGTACAGATGCTTATTTTCACAAAATTCAGAAATGGTCAAATCAGGGAAGGGTAAACTATCAGTAACATGATATTCTAAAATGCCTAGACCAGACCAATTAGATGACCATATAGGAGAATCCCCCGTTCCAACAAGCAGCCTAGAATTATTATTTGCAAACTCAGTAATGGAGCAAATCCTTTTCCAAGTGTGGGAGGATTTATATGAAGCAGGAAGAGCCCATAAATAGGCTATCCAGATTGTCTTGTTCATTTGAAGCTTCCACCAAAGCTTAACAGAGAAAGCTTGTATTGTGGCCCTAATGTCTCTACAACCAATCTCATTTTCAGAAGTTGGCAATGCCATTCTGCCCCACCTTCTCCAAATCATTTTCTGATGCTTCTCAGTTTCTCCCCAGAAATATTTAGAAGCCATAGTTTCCATCTTCCTAACAACAGCCATAGGAGGCTGTAACACTGCAAATACATGGTTTGGAATAGCCAGAAATACATGGTTCAGAAGGACAAGCTTGCCAGCTGGAGTTAGCCATCTATTTTTCCAGTTGTTGATAGAGTTTTGCATTCTCTCTAATAGAGGATGGTAATAGATGATTTTATTTCTCCCATTAAAAATTGGTACCCCTAGATATTTAAATGGCAGTTTTCCAAGTTTCATGCCAGATGTACTTTTAATCTGCCTCACCAACCTATTATTAGCCCTCAGGTTCACATAGAACTCTGATTTAGAGTAGTTGACTCTCTGTCATGAACATTTTTCATAGGAGCTGAGAACTCTAAGGAATCTTTTCAGATTTTTACCATTTGCTGTAAGAAAGATGGCAGTGTCATCTGCGTACATAAGGTGTGATACCTGTGGTACCCCTCTAGGCATCTTGAAACCAGACAGAAAATTAGTAGAGAGCAAATGCTTCAGTCCCCTTGATAGTGTTTCTGACACTAAATTGTATAGGAATGGGGACAGTGGGTCCCCCTACTTAATTCCTCTATTGGCTGAGAAGTATCCAGTAGTTATCCCATTTATTAGAACAGAGAAAGAGGCTGAGAAGATGTTTTGGACTATGACCCTGACCAAATGCCCATGAAAACCATAATGTAACAGTACTGAGTTCAGAAAGGATCTAGAGACCATGTCAAAAGCCTTATGCATGTCAAGCTTTACTATTACATTTTTATGGTTAGGGTTTTTATTTAGCAGTCTGACCATTTCTTGCATCTGAATTCTATTGTCAGATATATCTCTTCCTTTGAAGAAAGCAGATTGTTCATCGGAAATCAACTTTGGCATAAGGGGTTTCAGTCTCTCCATAATTATTTTGGAATAGGTCTTATTCACAAAATTTGAGAGGCTGATTGGCCTAAATTGGGAGAAGGAGCTAGGGTTTGGAATTTTTGGGATTAAGGCTAGCCATGTGCTTGACATGGCACTGGGCAATTGAGAACCTTTTAGAAAATCATTAGCTGATTCCAATAAGTCCTCTGGGACTATTTCCCAGCAATGTGTGAAAAAGGAGCCTGAGAATCCATCAGGGCCAGAAGCTCCCTCTTTATTAAGATCAAAGACTGAGAATCTTAGCTCAGCCTGCTCTATAGGTCTCAATAGAGATATGTTGTCTTCCTGAGTCACCAACTTAGGAATCATCCCCATGTTGTATTTCAGGAACTGTCCTGATTTGTCACCCTCAGTTTCATTGAGTAACTGCTCAAAGAAATGGACTCCCTCTCTCTGTATTTGAATAGGGTCTGTAATCCACTCTCCTCTCTCATTCTTAATCTTAGTAAGCTGGTTATCTCCTCTCCTTAACAGAATTATGGAAGAAAGCTGTATTAGCATCACCATCTTTCAGCCACCTCAAATTTGCTTTCTGTTTCCAGAAAGTGGTGATCTCACTTTGAGACCTAGTGAGGATGGCAGTGAGCCTGTTTAACTCTATCAGATCAGAGTCACTCCCAGAGGATTCAAATAGTATTTCAGCCTGTGCTACCCTCTCTTCAGCCTCTTTAAGATTTTTATGGACATCCCCAAAAGAGGCTTTGTTCCAGTTTCTCAGTACAGTCTTTAATCTCTTTAGCTTGGCTACAACCTTCCTCATTCCTTGTTCAGGTGTAGGTGTATCCCATGATTGCTGAACCAGATCATAAAAATCATCCATGTTGGTCCACATTAGTTGGAAACTAAAAGGTTTAGGTGTCTGGATGTCAGAGTTCTGGATGGAGAATAGTAAGGGGTTGTGGTCAGAAGAGGTTCTACTAAGTACTTGGACTAAGCTGTGGGGGAATAAGGTTAACCAATCAGGTTAACCAATCTAGGTTTCCCATAGCTCTATCCAGTCTCTGAAGCAGCAGATCATCCTTGGATCTTTTGTTGGACCATGTAAACTGATTGCCTACTGTAGGTAACTCTATGAGACCTAGATTACTGATGAGGGTGTTGAATTCACCTATACTGACTAGTGGTGGTCTTTTATTGCCTCTTCTCTCAGATAAGGAAGTTACAGTATTAAAATCCCCAACATATAATTTTGGGGCTAGAGGCATACCTAATAGATCCTTCCACAGATATCTTCTAAGTTGCAAGGTTACCTTAGCATATACAAATACACAATTCCAAACCACAGAATTAGAATTATCAGAGATTTGACACAGAATATATTGATCAGATTGAGAAACAATAGAAATGTTAAATTTGTGATTCCAGAAAAGCCAAATTTTAGCCCTATCAGCTGGAAAACAGTTTGGAAAATTTAACTTGAACTTTAATGAAGTTATATCTGAGTTAGGATGCCATGGTTCACTTAAGCAAAGGATATCTATGCTATGTTTGACAGTGAGGGTTTTAAGTCTTTTTAGGGACTTATTATATCCCCTAATGTTTCATATTAGCATATTACCAATTACTTTGTGTAAAATCATGACAAAATTAATTTTTTGATTTTTGAGAGGATCTCAACCATTTTTCAACAGTGGAGCCCCCTAAAACCTGTGATTGTTCTAATAAGTTTTTTGCCTCCCTGTGTAGTCTCAGGGAGGGAGTACATGAATCCTTTGCTGGTGTGTAGAAATCCTCCTTGCTCCAGTCAGGCTCACTAGAAGCCTCTTCATAGTCTGAGCTTTCATCATCTTCATGGTCTTGTAGAACCTGAAAGGAGTTAGTGGTGTGTACTGGTTTGTAAGGAACCAGGGCTAGAGATTCTGGAGAAAAAGACCTATTCCTAACATGTAAATCATCAAGTGCATAAAAGGTGGGTGTTATTGATGACACTAGTGAAGTAAATAGAGTAGATACATTTTGAGCAGAATTTTGGATCAAAGTAGGATCCTTTCCTTCTGTCAAAGTTTTGTGGATACTTCGGGATTACCAATTGTGATGGTGCTATGACGTTCCTGCATGAGATCAACTTCAACCAGGACTTTAACCGCCGACGGTCTTGTCAACGCTGCAGTAGCCGCATCCATCTTGAGGTATACACCAATGGAGTTACCAAAATCTTGGATCGCAGAGCGGTTGTAGAACTGGATCAGAACTTTATGAATCGTCGCCCACACAGGCACCACCGACGACTCCATAGTCGGAGAGAAATCTGGGCTCCATTTAATAATCTTCATCGTGTTCCCCATAATTGAGCAGTACAGTCGGTTCCAGAAGAAATGGTAGTCTTCCTTGGCTCAAATCGTATCAGGATGTGCTTGAAATCGATCGATCCAATTTGAAAATTTCCCCCAAATTTTTGACCTAAGAAGAACTTGTTGATATCAGCCATGTGAGGCTTACCTCTAGTGAAATTTCCCACCAGAGCATTGTTATAGTGAGAAGCAAACGTCTGGACTGCTTCGTCGGAGTAGATACAAGCAATTTTCCATTGACTTTCCGTGAGATGGGCTTAATTTCCGGATTGTAGGGGAGTTCGGAGAAGAGTGGTTGAGGTTTGGTAACTAGCGCCTCGGCGAAGGACCTTCCGGTGGTGGCACCGCGCCTAATTGGCGGTGGATCCACCATCGAAAAGAGCCGTTTCTAACCATTGTGGCCAGAATAGTAATTTGAAACGGGCAGAAAATAGAGAGATGTCAGAGAGAGTTTTCAAACTAATTAAGTTAAAATGTACTATGAGCATATATGAGAGAATCTCAGATTTGATGTTGCATTGCATGCATAATTGTTTCTACTTTTCGCTGAATATTTAAAGAAGAAGCTGATGAAACTGAAACATATTAGACTTATATTATAAAAGAGAGGTTTAAAGAACATATTAACATATTAGTAGAGAGAATTAAGGGTTAAAGATCAACTATAGTAATTTTAAATATCTCTAATTATCTGGTGACTTTTGTTAGTGGTAATTTCTATAGTTGAACTTTCTTGTGATAATTGGGAGGAATTGCAACATTCCACCAATTCTTGATTCAAGAAAATTATATGCATTCACCCCCTTATCAAGTGTCCCTAGAGTTGAAAAAAGCTGACAGCCAGATTTGGGCCAAGGTTGTCTACGGAGCTATTTGTTAATTATTAATATTATTTTTTTAACTTATATATTGTGGTTGGAACTTTCTGAAATGAGTAAATTAAGAACAATATTAACTGGCTGAAATATTGAAATGATCAGCAAATGAGATTAGATTAGATCAATGATTTAATTATTTGCATATGATGATTTATAAGTTCATCCCCTTTTTCTCTCCCAAACAAAAACTCCAGATCCAGTTTTCCTGTAGAGGCCGCCGGTTCTTCCACCTACCGGCGGCCTCCCCTACACCCTTTTCTTTCCGTCTCCAACCTCCCCCCCCCCCTCTATCCTACACGCGAAAGCACTATTCTCGCTCGACAAACTACAGTCCAGTAGCACGCCGCCGCCACCGCTCCCAGCGCAGTCGCCACCCATGGGACGGAAGCCTAACCGTCGACGACCACAGCAGGGTGCCCGATTGATCAATGGCCATTCCACTCTAATCCGAGACGCCTGCTCCTGAGGTGTCCGTTTTTGCTCGGTCAACGGCCGGAGAGGCGAAGACGACGAGCCCACAAGGCGCAGACGACGAGCCCACAAGGCGCGGAGACGAGATCGCCAAACCCGACTTGGGGGCGCTCGGATCCGCTTGGGATCCTTTCTTTGGGGGTTCCCAGGACACCGTGCTGGTATGCTGGATCGGCTCGGACGGCTCGGGTCAGCTTGGGCATGGTTGCAAGTTTCTAGTGGAATTGGCACAATTAGGGCGAGAAGTTGATTTTACTTCTTTTTTCTTTCTTAAAATTTATTTTCAGTCTTTTTTGGGTATATGTATATGTTTATTGATGTTTGTACTAAAATATTGTATTAAAAGTGATCTGCTAATATTAGTTTTTTGACGGGTCCTTTGCTCAGTTAAACTTTGATTAGCTTCCGAACTAGTAAGTACAGTTAGGAAAAATCAGAGTCACAGTAGTAGTTGAATACTATTGTTGGCGATACTACTGCTAGATTTATAGACCGGTTAGACTTTAAGCTTATATCGTGTTAGATTGCATTCGCTTTATCCAGTATTTGGCCACCAGCCAATCAGACGCGAATTGGGATTGCTCTAGTACCGATATTAATTTACATATATCTATTTTTAGACTTTTGTGATTTTCTTCTTAATGTTGCGGTGTAGAATATCACTATATAAGAGAAATATTTATAGCAATCTCTAGTTAGGATCTTGATGAAACTTTCCTATTAGTGTTATGGCTAGATAGTATAACTCGGTATACTTTACATACTACTCTGTTGTCCAACCTTGTGAAGACTTGATATCTTCCGGTGGTCAAGAGGCCGCCGGACTCAGTGGGTTGCCAGTTGAGGTTCAGGTAAAGAGTATTTATTATAATAGAACCGAGTTTTCTGTTTAGACTGTAAGAAAGTGGGATGGTGAATTGTTACGATCTCTAGAATGCTATATTTGGTGATGTTTATATGCATGAGATGGAAGGAAGTCAGTTTTTAGCTATACTGCTACCGGCATCGATACATAGATGACTCAGTTATTGTAATATTTTTAGGCACTTCTCTGATATCTCACTTTGCTTCCGATATTAGATCGGAATATAACTTTTGGGCAACAAATTGCCACAGTAACCCCAAAAAGGTTTCATGTGTATCATTGGGTTTATCCAAACCCAATCATGTATTTGTATTGTTTTTATGTAGGGTTGAGGAGACATGAATAATCCTCCCGTCACTTAAATGATTTTAACTTTTAAAAAAAAAATTTAGAAGTTCAAATATTTGTCGATAGATTAGATTAGATGAATGCTCCAAATATTTGCCGATAATGATCTCTAGAAACATGACCGGAGCTGCGAATTTTACAGATCCCTTGTAGGGAGGCTCCCTCCCATGGGACCCATGTATTGTGGGGTTGTAGTTTGACAGGCGAGAGACCTATATTCATGAGTCTCTTCCCCACGAGCCTCCTAATTTTTATTTATTCACATTAAATTATTTGTTTGACTTATGGTTAATTTAATTTGAATACATTTAATCAGATAAAAATAATGCTCTTCTACAATTGCTTAGTAATTAGTATGACTGATTATGATGAATTTTATCAGATCTTATATATTTCAAATAATTTTAAAACAATGAATTTAATTGATCACAACTAAACTGAACTGAACGGAAATGTACTAAATCAAAGTAAATATTAGAAGCATTGACCAAATTAAAATGAATTTTGTCAGTTCATATTCCATCAAAATTATACTGAATTGATTTGAAATAAATTAAATAAAATTAAACTGATAAAATTTCACATAAGTCGAAAAAAATGGGCCATTAATTTAAAATTTTGAATTTAGTTAAAATCAAGTACTATCAATTCTTTGATTATTCAAGATTTAATTAGTTTTTGTCAACAAAAAAGTTGTAAATTGGCTCACCCACAGTTCCGATTGTTTTCACAGAAAATCTAACTTTAATTAGTATTTAATTTAGATAATGTATTGACTAAGTAAAATAGTTTATTATTTATAGAGAATTAAGTTAGGTTTGAAATTTAATATAATATGATCAATGTCCATATAAAGTTTAGTAGAAATTGGCATAGGGTCAACTCAATTCAACTCAACTCAGTTTAATATACATATAAAGTTAAGTATTTAGTTAAATTTGTAAATTTAATTAAGTACCTGAGCAGATAATAATTAACTGAAACTTAAATTTAAAAAGTTATTGTCAAATAACATAATTTGGTTGATATTTATGTTTAAAATTTTTTAGATAGGAGCAACAAAAACGTAGGGATCTTTCAGCGGCCACAAATGGGGAGGCTCCGCCTCAACCCGGTGGCTCCTCCGACGGAAAATCGTATGCCCATATTCTCTCTGCTACAAATCCCCCCCTTTCATTCTCCCCACTCCCCTCCAACCCCGAAATTCGACCTATCACCACCTTCAATGGCAAACCTGCCTGTATGTATACCAGGGAATCAGTTCAGATTCTTTCCAAGCACTATCAAAATGCACTCATCGGCAAGTTCCAGCGGGCTAAACCTTCAATGATCAACATTCAAACGGCATTCCGAGAGATGGGCTTCACCGGCCGGTTTCAAATTGGATCGCTAGATTATAAACATGTTCTTATTCGATTCACATCGGAGGAGGATTACCAGAAATGCTGGCTGAAAGCTTATTGGCCGGTGGCAGGATCCTCAATGAAGGTTCTTAAATGGTCAACGGACTTCTCGCCGGACTTCGAGTCTCCAGTTGTCCCGGTTTGGGTCTCGGTAAGAGATATCCCTCTTTACTATTATAATAACACTCTGATTCAGGATGTAGGGAACCAGATCGGGAAATACATCAAGATGGATGCAGCTACCTCTCACGTTTCTAGGCCTTCAACCTTGAAGATATGTGTTGAGTTAGACATCACCAAAGAACTGATGTCTTCAATCCAAGTAGGCTTCCCTGATGATCACAAAGAGTGTGGAATTGAGTACCATAGTCTGCCCCTATACTGTCAGCACTGACGAAAGCTGGGATACCAGAACTCAAATTGTAGAATTTTGCACCCAGAACTCAACAAAACATGGCAGGAAAGGAGGGCTTACCACTCACAAAAACACTACAAGAAAAAACAGCTATAGCAACCGCGAATTTGGTTGCAATAGGTCCATTTTCCGTCGTAAATGATCATTTACGACCGTCCATGTGGGGTTGGTATAGTTTCCCTCGTAAAAGAGTTTCCCGTCATAATTGATGCTTTGCAACCGTGAAAAATGGTGTTGCTAATACTCTACGACGGGACACGTGGACGGCTGTAATCTACTATTTGCAACGGAATTTTTCGTCGTAAGTTTTACAATTTTATAATAAAATTTAATTTTACTAATTTTAATTTTGATTTATTAAATATTGTAGTTTAATTAAATAAATAATAAAACTGAAACTATTAAAAAGTATATCAATAAAAATAATATCATTAATTAATTAAAATATGTAATTACATACAGTATATAATTTGAAATAAATAAAATATCATAGTATTTAATTCATTGATGTAGCAGCTCAAAAGAATCAACAAATCTGCAGCACCTTCTTCAACAGTCCAACTCCACATAATCACAGGTAGCATGCTCAAATGAATCAACAAATCTGCAGCAGTCCTTTAACAATCCAGCTCCACATAATCACAGGCAGCCTGCTCAAATGAATAAATAAATCTGCATCAATTGTTCTTCAACAATCCACTTAAGCCTGATATCACCCGATCGAAGACACAAGACAGATCCAAGTGCACTGGAGATCCAGCTATCACTCCCAATGCCTTCACAGCAGTAAACCTAGTCACATCGTTCCCCATACGATCCATAATCAGAGGCAGTCCTGCTCAAATGAATCAACATTATAACCTGATGCATACTACTACATCTATATTTTCACAAATCGCACACCTGCCTCTCTTTGATATGTCAATGGCGTGGCAAGGACCCGAAGTAACTCAAAATCATCAGCACCTTTGTAGACGCATATATTCGGTTCCCTTCTTCTCCACAAATTTCAGCAGGTTATTTTGATCTTCTTCTGAAACATCAGCATCAGCCAACTTCTTTTCCAGCAATACTTGTCTGCTCAGAAAAAGAGAAAAATCCTAAATCACTTGCCAGGAAAAAAAACAGTGCAGCATAAATTTCAAAGTATCAGAAAAAATCTTCATAACTTTGTGCCTATGAAACATTTGAGAAAACAACCTAGCGCCTGCACTCTACAAATGTAATGCAAAATGTGAAATGCATACCGGTCTCTTCTCTCCGGTAAGTTTTTCATCTGTGACTTGTAATGATTCTCTATGTACTTCTTTGCAGCAGCAACTCTTTGTTTTGTTACATTTGAGGCTTCTTCGCTCGATACCACTCGTATCCTCCTTCGAACTGCTCCCCATCGATTCCCTCTTTCTTCTTGTTGACTGACTTCAATCGACTGTGGAAACAACTTATTGCAGAGACCATTTGGTCTTCCCTCAGCTCAACAATATGCCAAATTTACAACCCCACGTCAACTTCCTCATCTTAAACCATCCATAAAAATCAGAAAAACCTCCAGGATTAACCAATCTGCAACAGAAACAATACATCACTCAATCTCCACCAAAGAAAAAAAAACTCATGCCACCTTTCAAACCAATCAACGATTTTTATCCCAAAAAGCTACCATCTTTGAAGTCCCATTCCACACGGCAATCAAGATTGATCTAAACAAACAGAAAGACTCAAACTTTACAGTAGAACAAGAAAGATTTAGTGAAGAGGCACCTAAACAAAAATCCATAAATCAATTGAAAGAAGCAATACTTGATATTCATTCGACAGTTCACACTTTAAATCATACGTACAAATAATCATAGTCTGTCTTATCTTATAATAAGAGATTAAGATGTAAAAAACAAAAAATATTCTGAAACTCTAAGCTCAAATAAAAATAAAAAGGAACTATTTTCCGGCTATGCGACTCGGAATAACAAGACATACATCCAGGTTAAAACATTACCCTTCTTTATATATAATACTAGCAAGGGAAAAGGTTTATCAACTACAAACATGTATATCATTGTGGCACTTTCCCGACCAACAAACTCGGGTTCCATTTACAGCAACAACATGGAATATATCACTGAAGGATACATCAAGTCAATTGATCAGCAAATTTCTCAGATGTAACCAGACTACAGAGAGAAAAAAGCTATTCAAAAACTTGTAATTTCTACACAGGTGTCAACTGAATCTTTGCATAAAGCATAATGACAGGGTTATCAATCCAATCCAGCATCATCCAACTAATCATAATAATAATACAGCACCCAGAAAAGCATTGAATACACTGTGGTGGTTGAGATTTAACAAAGAGATCAAACGGTTGAGAGTATAAACACTTTACACACACTGTGAGTAATCGGGTATCACCTGCTACCGTAGGAATAAGGTGATCGGCTCCTATCTCTCCGGCTCCTGCGGCTGTGACGGCGACCGACTCAGATTTTAAAAAAAACCCGACTCAGAATTACCTCTGAAGGCTCTATGCGAGGTCTCGTCGCCGTACCCGGCCGACCGCCATGGTTGCTCCATCGTACACGTCCATCGGTGACCTACTCTGCAAAAGCTGGACAGCCCGCGCCTCCAACCCCCTCAAATCCAAACCCTATAATCGCGGGCGCAATTGTCAAAGGAGGACGACACGGGATGACAAAGGAGAACGACGTGAGACGCCGCGAAGGAGTCGGACTGCAGCGGCGGAGTAGTGGAACTCCTCCTTGTGTGCAGCGTGTGTGGATGAGGAAAGATGAGGGTTTAAGAAAGGATAAGACTCTTATAAATATAAATTTACAATGGTTGAGATTGAGTTGATAGAAGGCATGTACGGTTCAGATCAAACGTTAATATATTTCTATTATGTTTTGATTTTTTTAGACTATTTTAATGTATTTATTTATTTTTTTAAAAAACAAAATCAGTACGACTCATAAATATTATTATTATGTCCTTTATATACATAGTTAAACACAATTTAGAATTTATGTTTGAAAATCAAAGTATCTAAAAATTTCTAAAAACGAGAATTAAGTCCAGCAAAATTATAGTACAAAACGATTAGTTACTAATTGTTAAATTAATATTATTAATTATTAGTGTATAAAAATTTATGTTTATCAATGATTGCATACTATTAAAATTGAATTGTATTAATTTTGATAGATTAAACTTAAATTAGTTAGTATGTTTATAAAACATCAAGTCTTAAACTCATTTGTATTATTGAAAGTTTATAAAAAAAAAATATAAGTTAGGCTGACTAGTGAAGTATAATTATCAAAATGAATTGATTTAGTATCTATATAAAGTTTGAAGTATTAACTTAAACTATAATTAGTTAAACTCAAACTGGTTGATAGTTATATAAAACAACTAAGAGTTGAACTTCTATTAGTCTAATTAAAACATCTCAATTATAAGCGTTTATAGAAAATTAGATCAGTTTAATATATATCAGGATCATCCTGATATTGGCAATATCAGACACCAATTAAATAACGACACACCATCTTTAACTAATTTATGATTGGGCCACGTGTTCAATCATTACCCAGACGGGTTAAACATTTTAAATTAGGGTTTTAAATTTTACTAAAAATATCTTTACCAATTAAAACATTACAATTGTACACGTGTCATTATCTTATTGGTGCCTGATAAGACCTATATCAGGATCATCCGGATGAATTATAGTCATCTTTAAAAAAAAAAAATATTAAAATGTTGGTAATCATCTAATAACGATTACAATAAGCGAAATCAAAATCCAATCTAAAAGTTAAATCAAAAGGGTAATCAAACTAATTGTCCAATTAAAAATAAAAGATTCATGTGATTGTAATACTGCCATCTGTTTCTTAGAAAGTTGATCATCTAATTTAATTTTAATTTTAAAGTCAATTAAGGTAAACTAAATGTAGTTATTAGTGTTTATACTGTTTATAAACTACTATATAAAGAATTTTTTTATTAAAACTCAACACTTTCCGCATTCCAATTCAACATTGTTCAATTTAACATCTTGTTCTTTCACAATTGAACACTCTTTCAACAGTTTATAGTCCAACACCTTTCGGTTCATATTTACTAGATAGGTTCGCTAATCAGCTTCATAAGTGAGACTCTTGTTAAAGTTATTGCAGGTATAGTATTGATACTATGTAAAAAAGTAAGTATTGACATTTGTAACTATAGAGTTGAACTACTACTATAGTTAGTAATTATAGAAAGTGAAAAAAAGTTTGATTAATAAAACTTAACATATGTTAAACTTAACTATAAAAAGTCAAATAAAAGTGATTAGTTAAAATCAAATTAGTATCATCAATTAAATTTTGCTATATTTGACTGGTTAAATTCAATTAAATATTCCTTATAAAAGCCATCTAAGGATTGACATTCGATTTCAATTTAGCTAGTTTATAAAAGGCACGGTGAGAATTTATAGATAGTCAAATAAAAATTGATTTTTTTAACGTATTTAACTCAATTTATATAAACTATTAGAGTCCACAAAAAGTAAATAAGGCTTGAAATTGATATACATGTTCTATGGTCCCTAGAAATATTTTTCAATTCATTATTCATTATAGTTCAATTTATTTTTGTTAAATTTAGTTCAGTTTAGTAGTTTTCAATTAAGTCAAGTTAAGTTTTGATGAGATTTAATTACACTATTATTATTTTCATTACACTCTTTTTTTATTTCAAATTCAGTTCTTTATATTTCAATTCAATTTAATTAAGTTTAGATAAGTAAAAATAGTCGCAGAGCGATACTTAAACTCAATTTAATCGCCATACATTTTTTGATAAAAAAATGAAATAAAATCCCATAGATATAGAACCCTTACAAATATATAGACAACTAAAAGTAAATAATGTATCGAATGGTCCTGGATGATGAGTTGGTAAAAGGCTATGGCAAATTTTAAGTTTGATACAAGTTCGAATCTTTCTTGCGGCATCTTTATTTTAATCATGCTATTTGTTAGGAAAACAGTGGTGGGCCCGTTACATTATTTATTATTAAGAAGGTGGGAGAGCTGAGAGTGGTGGGCCCGTTTCATTACTAATTATTAGGAAAATGCGCACGTGGCCCAACGATTTTGTTTTACAGCCATCCTTTTGCAACAAATTAAATAATTCCGGTTGTAATGGTAGTATTAGCAACCGTAATTAATCTCATTGTTTTTATTTGGTTGCTATAGCTCGTTTTTCTTGTAGTGAAAGCTCAGCAAAATCAGATGCCTCACCAGCAAGATAAGCCCAAAAGTGATAATGCTGAGTCCTCAGGATACACTCCACAACAGAAAGAAAAGTGGGTGAAAGTAGGTGCTATCCACAAGCAAAGTTCCCAAGAAAAGAGGATGGTCATATATGAGCCCCTCAACCAAGCTCATTTCAAAGGCTTGAAAAAGCCCCCTGTATCCTTTCACTCATTAGATGACTTGGATATAGTCAAAAAGAAAAAGATTTTGAAGTTGCACTCTAACACCAACACATATAACACACAGGCACTGAGGCAATTTTCCACAATCACACAAATCCCACAGTTTCATCATAACCTCTCAATTGTTCCTTATAAGCCAATTGAAATTTCTAACTCTTTTGAAGTGTTGGAAGACAGTTGCAGTGATGGTAGCTCAGAGGACACTTTTGATGATGCTCGGGAACAGACAGGCTGGATCTCTGACAATCAGATAGCTACCATAGAAAGAAATTCACACAAAGATCAAAAGGAATTCTCCAGTGAGGATGCCTCCCCACCAGGTAATCTCAGATCAAAGCTATCACCTAAGATCTTTACTGACAGTGTTAGTAGAATTCTTAGACCAAAACCCAAAATTAGTTATTTTAAATGAATAGCTACAAGACTGGCATGTTAGTCTGGAACATTAGAGGTTATGGCACCTCAATGGAAAGACTTAGAACTCTACTTTTACTGCATCATGTATCTATTTTATGTATAATAGAACCAATGCATGATAAAGCAGAAATTAGAAACCTACAGCATGATATAGGTTTTCAACACAGTCTAGCAGCATCCATCAGCAAAGATCTGGATTTTCTATAGAGATAATTTCAACATGGATGTCATATCTGAAACTGACCACTTTATACAAGTTAGGATTACTGATAAGAATTCTATGTTATCATGGTACTCTATATTTTTTTATGCTCATGTAACTAGAACCCCTAGATTACAACTGTGGACAGATCTAGCCAGTATACCCAATCAGCCTACAATGTATGTAGGTGATTTCAACACAGTGGCTTCTGTGCTGGAAAGAAAGGGTAAGCATAGGCCCTCTTTAGGTAGTATTAGAGAATTTAGTAGTTTTATTGATGCTAATCAGCTTCATGAGATACCAACTGTGGGCAACCATTTCACATGGACAAACAATAGGATTAAAGATGACAGATTGCTTCAGAAACTAGATAGAGGATTGTGTAGCTTAGAATGGTCAGCTAATTTCCCTCATTCATCCATCCATGTACTGAACAGGACCACTTCTGACCATAACCCTCTTCTGATAACTATCCAAAACTCCATACAGCACACCCCTAAACCCTTTAGATTCCAGGATATGTGGCTACATAGACCAGAGTTTCTGCAACTGGTGAGAAGCAACTGGGAACTTCACAGTCCTTATGAAGGAATGGTCAACATGGTTTTTAAGCTTAAGAGATTGAAATCAGTTTTATCTTCCTGGAATAGAGTCACCTTTGGAAATTTTCATCAAAATCTCCTCCAAGCAGAAGAAAGAGTCTCAGAACTGGAAGATAGATATCAAGAGTCTGGAACTGAAATCGATCTACAGAATCTCAATGAGGTTAGGGCAGCTCTCATCAAGGCAGAAAAAGAAAGCACTACTTTTTGGAGGCAGAAAGCAAATATTAAATGGTTGCAAGATGGTGATGCAAACTCCAAGTATTTTCACAATACTGTCAGAGAGAAAAGGTGCAAGGCAAAGATCACAATGATTAAAAATAGTGAAGGGAACTGGCTATCTGATATTGCTGAAATTCAGAAAGAAGCAGCCTCATACTATGAAGGTTTACTAAATGAAAGGGAGGAGGAAGCAAATCTTACTGGACAGTATTTAGCCAATTTTATGGGAGAGATTCCTAAAATCATCACTGAAGAAGACAACAACAGCCTACTACTGGACATAGAAATGGAGGAGTTAAAATTGGCTACTTTTGACCTCAATAAAAATAGTGTGGCTGGCTCTGATGGCCATTCAGGTGGTTTCTACACAAGTTGCTGGGATATTATTAAGCTGGACTTACTACAGACAGCTAAAGAATTTATGGAGGGCAAAAGACTGCCTTGGGCCATAGCCAGTACATGGCTGGCCTTGATTCCTAAAAAACCAAACCCCAGTTGTTTTGGAGATTACAGGCCCATTAGTCTGTCAAATTCCTTAACAAAATTTTCTCCAAGATCCTTATGGAGAGATTGAAGCTGTGCATGCCTAAGCTCATTTCAGAAGAACAGACTGGATTTATGAAAGGCAAGGACATAGCTGACAACATACTACAGATGATGGAGATGGCCAGGTTACTACCTAAAAATCAGAAGTATGGGAACTTAATAGTCAAACTTGATATGCAGAAAGCATTTGATAGGGTCTCTTGGTACTTTCTGAACTCAGTACTGATACAATTTGGATTTCATGGCTCTTTTGTGAAGCTGATAATGCAGAATATACAGGCAGCTTGGTTTTCAGTAATAATAAATGGTGTGGCCTCAGGCTTCTTCTCTTCCAGCAGAGGGATAAAGCAGGGAGATCCAATATCACCATTTCTGTACAACATTGTCACAGAAGCTTTCTCAAGGGGCATCAAGAAACTCTTCTCCATTAACTATCTGTCCCCATTTATCATGCCCAGAAATGTCAACACAGTATCTCATCTGATGTATGCAGATGATACTGCTATCTTCATCAACAGCAGCAACGGAAACATGAGGAGATTGATTCTTTTTGCATATGAAGCTGTCTCAGGTCAGAAAATTAGCTACCTGAAGTCAGAATTTTATGTTCATCCAAAGACTGCCCTTAACAGAAAGAAAAGGATTAAGAGGATTCTGGGAATGAAAAATGGATCTCTACCTTTCACTTATCTGGGAGCCCCAATTTTTTATGGAAGGAATCTGGTGAAGTACTATCAGGACTTACTGGAAAGAATGGAGAGGCCTATTGCTAACTGGAAAAACAAATGGCTTTCCCCTGCTGGCAGATTAGTTTTAATTAACCATGTTCTAATGGCTATACCCACTCACATATTCTCAGTACTGCAACCTCCAAAACTGATCATGAAAAGAATGGAAAGGCTGGCCTCTAGTTTCTTTTGGGGGACCTCAGAGTTTGGACAGAACAAGAGCTGGTGCAGATGGGATAAAATGGCACTTCCAACAGTTGAAAATGGAGTTGGTTTAAGGGATATCAGAGCTGTGGTTAAAGCCTTTGCTTGTAAACTCTGGTGGAAGCTCCAGAAAAATGATACACATGGACAAGACACCTGTGGTCACTCCCAGACGGCTATAAAACCTCACACACATGGTCAAGAATTTGTGGAGTCACTGCTCATGCCAATAACCTATCACAGGTCATTTGTGGCATTGGAAAAAATTCTTTTTGAAATGCAAATTGGTTGGGCATTGGAGCTCTCTTCTACCATTGGACTGATCCTTCACTACCTTTCCCCAACCTAACTGTCTCACAATTCCTTACCAGTAAAAATTTCTATATTAACCAGATGGAGCACTTTGCTACCAATATTATTATTCTTTTGCAGGAAGCTGAATAGGCCTCCTTCCATGAGGACAGATTAATATGGAAACCAGGATGGGATGGTCATTTTTCAATAAAATCTGCTTACCAATCTCTCAGAGGCTCTGGTACATCAAATGCAATTTTCCAACAGGTTTGGAAATCTAAGTTACCCACAAAGATTGCCATTTTCCTATGGAAAATGAAAAATGATTTTCTTCCATTTGATGACATACTCACAAAAATTGGTTTCACAATATCTTCCAAATGTATGTTTTGATGTCATTCTGATACACTAAATCATTTCTTTCATGAGTGTCCTAGCAGTTTACAGGTTCTGGAAGCCATGCATTCTGCTTGTTTGATGCAGGTCCCACTACTCAAAAACTCTAAGAGTAGATTGAGTTTCTACCTATCATACAAGGGCTTTTCCAAGATCCATACAGAGGTGATCAGAATAACCATGAAGAAACAAGCTCTTTTATGATGAGCAGAAATTCTCTACCTCAGAAATATGTGGGAAAATAAAACAGCAGACCTCACTCATATTTACAGCCACACCTCTCTCAGGGAATAGAGACTCCAATCATTTTTTGTTTAATGCCAGACTACTGCCTTTTATTAAATTAAAAAGGCCAAAAATGGTTAAAATTGTCAAATGGCACCCCCCTGATGTTGGTTTTAAAATAAATGTGGATGCAGCTTTTAAAAATGGGAGAAGTGGAATAGGAGTAATTATAAGGGATTACAAGGGTTCAGTTGTTCTTTTAAAAATGATATATACTATTTCTGAATCTCCCTTGCATGCAGAATTGATTGCTATCAAAAGTGGCATTTTGTTTGGTCAGGAACTCCACCTACAAAATTTTGAACTTGAATCTGATTGTAGGCAGGCAGTCACTGGATCTATACTCCCTCATAGGTGTGACTGGAGGTTATATTCACTGTGCACACAAATTAGGGATCATGCTCCTAGTCATCTTAAAATATCTCACATCTTTAGAGAGTCCAATAGTGCAGCTGATTTTTTAGCCAAGTTTTGCTTGCAACAACAAAGAAGTGCAACCCTAGATATAGGACAGGCACCTATGGAACTCAGGGGGATAATTTCCCTGGATAGAATTGGTATGGCTAATCTCAGAATCTCTCAATCTTGAACAGTCTCACTTGGTTTGTTTTATTTTTCAGATCATGAGGAGTCCAAATCTTCCCAGTACTGACAATTTCCCACTTCCCTATGGAGCTGCTCAGGCCAGGAGCTTCACTGCTCAAGCCAGGGGGTTTTTTATTGTGCTCTGGACAGAATTTTTGTTCACTGATCAGGAGTCAGCTGCTCAAAGTCACTGCTTATCATCATCTCTTTCCTGCTAAGTACATTCAGGGCCATTTTTTGAACCATTCTAATGATTTTTTTGGGCCTTCTGTAGATATGCTAGCTTGTGAAAATCTGGGATCCAAAATCAAAGGGTGGCTAAATAGTGCTTCTGTATTTGTTTACTAGATCACTGACTTGCTCCCCTTTTTAGATTTTGGATCTACAGATTCCCATAGTCTCATAGAGCTAGGTAATTTTTCTACCATTTTTGAGAAGCTTGGATGCTTCTTGGGTCAATCCCTAATTTGTAACAAACTTTGGGTTATGCCTAATTTGGTTATGGGGTGCCAAATAAATCCCTCCATCAATGGTGGTTTGTTTTAAAAAAAAAAGTAGGGATCTTTCAGCTGGATGAATGGCTCATTGGCCCTACAATAATATTAAAATGAAAAATAAAAATTATAGCAACCATGTGCCACGCGAATGGAGGGGAGACGCCCTCCGAAGGTAACCTATCAGCCTCCGACCGGAGCTTTATGTTTTTATCCTGCACGGTTCTTCTTTTGGCATGCCACGCTTCAAACGAAACAGTCCAGATGTATCAAAAGCCCCGCGGCCCTGCAATTTTGGTTTTGAGTACTCATCTTGCTGTATTTATCTGTTAATGGTTTTCATTACAGAGAACAATATCACGCACTGAGACTGGACGTAATTATATAATTTTTATTCAATTCAGACTCAAGATCTGGAAGTTTTATATCAAAAACAAAAGTTAACATAAAAGGCAACACCCGAACCATAATCTCAAATAATACAGCAGAAACTCAAATTTATAACAACATCAAGTTAATCTAATTTGTGGAAGGTGAGAAGAAAAGAAAAGGTACCAGATCAAATCCACCCCAATTAAACAAAAGACCTAAGATCAAATCTAAAATAGTAAACAATACTGAAATCGAATTTTCAAGAAAATCACCCCTTAAGAGCATCAGCAACAATCTTCAAATGCTTGCAACATAGATCAAATCTCATTTTGGAAACCCTTTTTTCTTCCTCCTGCAGCTCCTTCTCCACCTTCTTTAACTCCCTAGCAGTTTTATCATCAAACAACTGAAACCCCACCTTATCCACCCAATCTTCCGTCATCTTCCCACCAAAAGCATAATGGATAGTGTTCACCTCCATTACATTGTCCTTCTCCTTCTTTTTCTTCTTCTTCTCACCTTCCAGAGAAGAACTCGCCCGGCGCTTCAAAACTTTGCTTGCCGGAGCAGGGATCTTTACAGATTTAGCAGAGGCATGGTCCTTCTCCTTCCTCTTCTTCTCAGCTTCAAGAGAAGAGCTTGCATGGCGCAGTGGAACATCCCTGGCCTGAGCAGGGATCTTTGCAGAGTTAGCAGAAACAGGGCCCTTGTCCTTTTTCTTCTTCTTCTCAGCTTCAAGAGAAGATCTCGTCTGGCGCATCGGAACATCCACTGCTGAAGCAGGCACCTTTGCAGATTTGGCTGAATAACCATAATATTCAGCAATGACATTCACATTCAAATTGGTATTGGGTGTCAAACTAAGGACTTACCAACTTTGGTCGAGGCAGAGGCAGATGGAAGTTTCTTCTGAGACTTTTGGAGCAGTTTTGCCACCACTGGAGCCTTTTCCGCCGGTTGGGATCCGGAGGATTTGTCAGATGAATCATCAGAGGAATCATCGGAGGAATCTGATAGCAAAAAGTAGAAGTAAGCCTTGAACAATAGTTCTATATCTATGTAAACTGCCACAAAAGTAAGAAAAAAGGTACAAAACTCATAGAGCAAAACATATCAGAAGTCTATGAGTCATTGCAATTACTAGAATGATATTCATTACAACAACAAATGGCCCAAGAAGACTAATTTTTGCAACTAATTATGATCCAGGTTCAATTATTTCCACATGATAAATATTGATAAATATAAAACCAAATAATATCCTCGGTCAAAAACGAAAAAGAAACCACCTTTGTGCAATAACCATAATATTCAACAAGGACATTCACACTCAAATGGGTGCAATAACCATAATATTCAGCAACGACATTCAAATTCAAATGGGTATTAGGTATCAAAAAATGGACTTACCAACTTTGGCCGAGGCAGAGGCAGATGGAAGTTTCTTCTGTTTTGCAACCACTGGAGCCTTTTCCGCCTGTTGGGATTTGGAGGAATCGTCGGAGGAATCATCGGAGGAATCTGATAGCAAAAAGTATAAGTAAGCCTTGAACAATAGTGATCTATATCTATGTAAAGTTGTAAACTATCACAAAAATGGGAAAAATGTACAAAATTCATAGAAGAAAACCTATCAGAAGTCTGCGAGTCGTTGCAATTACTAGAATGATATTCGTTGCAACAACAACTGGCCTAAGAAGACAAATTATTGCAACTAATTATGATCCAGGTTCAATCATTTCCTTAGGATAAATATTGATAAATATCAAACCAAAAATCCTCGGTCAAAAACGAAAAAGAAGCCACCTTTGTGCAATAACCATAATATTCAACAAGGACCTTCACATTCAAACGGATGCAATAACCACAATATTCAGCAATGACATTAACATTCAAATGGGTATTAGGTATCAAAATAAGGACTTACCAACTTTGGCAGAGGCAGAGGCAGATGGAAGTTTCTTCACTGGAGCCTTTTCCGCAGGTTGGGATTCGGAGGATTCGTCATCGGAGGAATCTGATAGCAAAAAGTAGAAGTAAGCCTTGAACAATAGTTTTATATCTGTGTAAACTGCCAAAAGTGAGAAAAAAGGTACAAAACTCATAGAACGTAACATATCAGAAGTCTGAGTCATTGCAATTACTAGAATGATATTCATTACTACAGCAATTCGACCAAGAAGATTAATTATTGCAACTAATTATGATCCAGGTCTAAAACATTCAATCTTTTCCTCAGGATAAATATTGATATATATCAAACCAAAAATCCTCGGTCAAAAACGATTGAAGAAACCATCTTTGTGCACTAGGCATAATATCCAACTTGAATGGGTTCAATAACCATAATATTTAGCGACGACATTCACATTCAAATGGGTATTAGGTATCAAAAAATGGACTTACCAACTTTGGCCGAAGCAGAGGCAGATGGAAGTTTCTTCTGAGACTTTTGGATCGGTTTTGCCACAACTGGAGCCTTTTCCACCGGTTGGGATTCGGAGGATTCGTCAGAGGAATCATCGGAGGAATCATCAGAGGAATCTGATGGCAAAAAGTAGAAGCAAGCCTTGACCAATAGTTCTATATATATGTAAACTACCACAAAAATGGGAAAAAATGTACAAAATTAATAGAAGAAAAAACACATCAGAAGTCTACGAGTCATTGCAATTACTACAATGATATTCATTACAAAAACAAATGGCCCAAGAAGACTAATTATTGCAACTAATTATGATCCAGGTTCAATCATTTGCTCAGGATAAATATCAAACCAAAAATCCTCGGTCAAAAACTAAACAGAATCCACCTTTGTGCAATAACCATAATATTCAACAAGGAACTTCACATTCAAATGGATGCAATAACCACAAAATTCAGCAATGACATTCACATTCAAATGGGTATTAGGTATCAAAATAAGGACTTACCAACTTTGACCGAGGCAGAGGCAGATGGAAGTTTCTTCTGAGACTTTTGGAGCGGTTTTGCCACCACTGGAGCCTTTTCCACCGATTGAGGTTCGGAGGATTCGCCAGAGGAATCACCGGAGGAATCATCGGTGGAATCTGATAGCAAAAAGTAGAAGTAAGCCTTGAACAATAGTTCTATATCTATGTAAACTGCAACAAAAGTGAGTAAAAAGGTACAAACTCATAGAACAAACATATCAGAAGTCTGAGTCATTGCGAACTAGAATGATATTCGTCACTACAGCTATTCGCCCAAGAAGATTAATTATTGCAACTAACTATGATCCAGGTCTAAAAAATTCAATCTTTTCATCAAGATAATTATTGACAAATATCAGACCAAAAATCATCGGTCAAAAACTAAAAAAGAAACCACCTTTGCGCAATAACCATAATATTCAACAAGTACATTCACGTTCGAATGGGTTCAATAACCATAATATTCAGCGACGACATTCACATTCAAATGGGTACTAGGTATCAGAAAAGGACTTACCAACTTTGGCCGAGGCAGAGGCAGATGGAGCCTTTTCCACTGGAGCCTTTTCCGCCGGTTGGGATTCAGAAGAAGAAGAATCGTCGGAGGAATCATCGGCGGAATCTGAGTGCTCCGACGATTGGGGTTCAGGTTCGGAGTATGGAATAGGGGTTTCAGCGAGGTTCTTCATTGATTTAAGTATGGATGTGTATGGAGAAAACGGGAGGAAGTGTAAGAGTCGATAAAAGTGGGGGCTTGTGTTGAAGAAGAAGGGAGAAGAATGGTGGGGATTTTATAGATAGGAGGGAAAAAAAGGCAAAATCGTCCATTTCAGATGAATATGGGGAAACTACAGAGACGCGCATGCGTGTCACTCTTTGGGAATTTAGGGGTATGCTAAATTTAATTCACTGGCCTTTCTGTTCATTTTGGGGAAATTATGTAATAGTTTCGATGCACAGATATCTTATTCAAAAAAGATATTTTTTATAATTTTTTATAATTATAATAGATAATACCCGTGTTTTTTGCACGGAATGAATTACTACTATTATATAATAAATTTGCTAAATATATTTCAAGTCCTACTTATTTTTTATTTTTTTTAGATAAAACCACTTATTGAGTGGGGGAAATTGTATTCGCCCTAAGTCTTAAATGGCCAATAATAGTGTGTTACAACTGAGAGACAAAAGTCCCAAAAAAGCACTCTAGTGCTTTCAAAAGATAGGGCTCTATACAAAAGGGGGACTACTCCAAACAAAAGTATATTAGTGAATTGCTAGGCAAGATACAATGCGACCTCAAGATGAAACAGTGCAACAGAGCCAATTTGTACATATATATATTTGACATAAAATGAGATAAGTTGAGGAGATAGCAACAGTCGAGAGCAATGTGCAACAGGGTGCAGGTAGAATAGCTGGTCAGCATCTGATTGAAGGCATGTCTACTAGGTCCATGAGAACAAGAGCCCTAATATCAGATGACAACATTTCCTATGTAAACATTTGATCTTCCTTCTTGGTGATGGCCAATTTAGTCAGTGAATCAGCAACCAAATTTGCTTGTCTGAGAGAGTGTTGCAATGGAGCTTGTATTAACAGTTGGGCCTGGTCACACAGATGAAACAGCTTCCAATGAACTGTGACAGGATTCTTGATCATTGAGATACCTATCAATGACTCAGATTCAATGCAAAATTCATGCTGGCCATAGAAGCAACCAAATCTGTAGCCAGCAATAATAGCTTTAATCTTAGCCTCCAGTGGTGAGGCTGCTGATGAGTAGGAGATGCGAGCTGCAATGAAATTGGCAGAAGAGTCTCTGAGAACATAGCCTAAGCCACACTCAGAACCCAGATAAGAAGCATTAACATTGAGTTTAAACCAAACTCAGGCCTAATCCATCTGACTATCCTTAGTATATGTTTTGGAGGATTCTGAGTGTATGGAATGAATGCAGCAGTAGCAAGCTCCCTGTAAGACTCCTGGGATATGATCACATTAGTAGATGCAAGAGAGAGATGGAGAGTGTGTTTTATCTCCCTAATTATCATAGACCTGTTGGGATGTATCTCTCAAAAAGAAATTTGCACCTGGCCTTCCACAGGCACCAAACTATTATACAACATAAAAGTCTCATCAGCCTCACATGAAAGCTAGATAATCCAGTATATGTTAGATAATAGGATATTCTATCCCAAATGGCTCTGAACTGCATATCAATAATGCCAATATGAGCCAACATTTCCTTCCATATGGAAAATGCCAAGGCACGGTGATTAAAAAAATGATTAATTGAATCTGAATTATGGCAGAAAGGGCACTTAGAAGCTATCTAGGAGCCAAAGTGAACTAGTACCTCATCAAATGGTAGCATGGAATTAAAGAGCCTCCAGACAAAAAAGGTGATTTTTTTGGGGACTCTTATATTCCATAATTTCATTAGAGAAGGGGATATAGGCCTATGATCATGGATGAGTTTGTATGCAAATTTAAAAGAGAATTTTCCAGTGGTGGTTGGTTTCCAGATTAGTCTGTCAGTTCTGTGGGGATAAAGGCTTCCCAGTTCCAGCTTGCTAACTAGGGGGAGGAAGAGCCTCAGACGGCTGGGGTAAGAATTGCACTTTATTTTCAATAAATTGGGCCACAGTGCATGTGTGTGGTATATCTGTCAAGTCAGGTGGGTACAGATCAGTAATAGGACCAAACCTAGTCCAGTTTGTTGTCCATAAATTACAGTAACCATTCCCATGGATGACCACAAAATACTTTTCCTCTATATGGTTTACTTGACATATTCTCAACCAGGTCTGTGAGCACCTTGATAAGGGTGGAAGGGACTGTAAGAAATGAGTCCATAGTGCTTTACCATGTTGAAACTTCCACCATAATTTAATAGAGCAAGCTTGAACCATATAGGGGATGGACCTGAATCCCAGGCCATATTGTTCAACATGGAAACACAGTTTGGACCACTTTCTCCGGGTTTTCTTTGCCTTGTCAGCATTAGAACCCCAGAGAAATACTGAGAGCATTTTCTCAATGGTTTCAATAATGTATACTGTTGGAGACATAACTGTAATGATATGCTGGGGAATAACATATAATACTGATTGAATCAAGGTTATCTTACCACCAGTAAATAACCATTTATGTCTCCAATAACTTAGTTGTTTGCTAAATTGTTCTAGCAATGGGTTAAAATAGCAGTTGAGTAGTTTCCCCTAAAAAATCTGGCATCCCAGATATTTAAAAGGAAAAGACCCTTGCTTCATACCCAAAATGTCTATGATCTGGTTCCTTTTAGCAATAGAAGCATGCTTATTTAAGAAGAAAATCACTCTTTTCATAATTAATTCTCTGTCCAGTGACTTCTTCAAAAGTAGCTAGGAATGCTTTAAGGTTGATCGATGTTCTCTTATTTACTGAGATAAACACGACAGTATCATCAGCATATGAGAGATGGGAAACAGGCTCAACATATCTTGAAAGGTTATATTGAGATAGTTTCCCATTTCCAAAAATGAAAGGCAGACTCCTACAAAATGATTTTGTGAAGATATTAAACAAAAAAGGGGAAAGAGGATCCCCTTGTTTAATGCCTCTAAATGATTTGAAAAATCCCACAGGTTTGCCATTGATTATAACTGAAAACCAAACCTGTGAAAGATTGTTCATGATACAAGGAAACTAGTTTCTGGTGGAAACCAAACTTGATTAGTATCATTTTCAGGAAGTGCCAACTAACCTTATCAAAAGATTTCCTCAAGTCTAATTTTATGATGCAATTAGGCTCTCTGACTTTTCTATTTAGGTGTCTAACCAGCTCCTTTAGATACAAAACATTGTCAGTAATGTCCCTTCCTTTCATGAAGGCAGTCTGGTGTGGTGAGATGATTTCTTGCATGAGGGGGCTCACTCTGAACATTATCAACTTAGAACAAATTTTATTGATGACATTTGAGAGGCTTATGGGCCTGTAATCATCAAATGAAATGAAAGTGTCTTTTTAGGCATGATAGTGATCCATGTTGCAGCAATACCCCTTGGTATGCTGGCCCCATTCATGAAGTCATTTACAGCCTCCATCAAATCCTCAGAGATGATATCCCAGGACTTAATATAAAAATAAGCAGTGTAACCATCTGGTCCTGGAGTGCTATTTTTATTTAATGAAAAGATAACTCTCTTAAGCTCCTCAATATTTACAGGTTCTAAGAGTGCACTGTTGTGTTGATCAGTGATCAATTTTGGCACCTGTGACAGGAAATGTGGTGCAAAATGTTCATCAGATACAATTTGCTCACTAGTGAGGAGATTAAAGTAGTATTGGATAACTTCCATCTCAATATCTACTAAATCCTTAAGCCAGATCCCAGCATTGTTTCTGATTTTGGAAATACTCAGTTTGGATCTTTTCTCCTTCAATGAGTTGTGAAAATTTTTGGAATTTATATCACCCTCTTTGAACCACTTCAGCTGAGCTTTTTTGAGCAAGGCTTTTTTGAGTTTAAGATTAATTAGCTCCTGATCACATTAGTTGTGATCATAGATAATTTCTTGAACTCTTAAATCCTCCTATGCAAATTCCATATTTTTGTGTACATTCCCAAAGACATCCCTATTCCAAACCTTAAGTTCCTTTTTGAGTCTCTGAAACTTAAGAAAGAACTTCATCATACTAGACTCATGCATAGGAAGATTCCAGTTAGATTGGATTAAGGCTTGGAATTCAGTCCTCTGCAGGAATAAATCTAAAAGATTTTGGTACTGTCTAAACCTGTGTATCTATAGTGAGCAAAAGAGGAAATTGGTCAGAGTTTTCTCTATTAAGGACTAAAACTGAGAAATTAGTGAACTGAGTATTCCAAGCTTGGTTACACAGTCCTCCATCAAGCCTCTCAAGAGTAGGCCCCGGTCTTTTGTTTGTCCAAGTGTACTCATTTCTCACTGTGTGTATGTGAATTAATGACATTTTATCAATAAACTTCTGAAAGTCCCTCATACTTCAAAGGCTTGGAGATGATGGACCATTGTAACCAGAAAGTTATAACATGGCATTAAAGTCACCTGCATAAAATGTTGCAAGGTTTGGAAAGACACTGAGATCAGCCCAAAGTGCCTTCCTGCCCAACCTTGACCTTAGTCCATATACAAATGCACCAAACATAGAGACACTGATCATTTCAAAAAAAAAAAAAACATAGAGACACTGATGCTAGGTTTTTGTTTGCGTACATAAATGAATTGAAGGTTATCAATTGACAGTGAGATATTGAGACTATATTTTCAGAAGATCCAGATATGACCACTGTTTGAAAACATGCAGTTTGAAATATTTAAATGCTTCACATTTTGAATTTGGATGCTTAAGTTCAAATAAACAAAGCAACTCAATTTGATGGTCTTTAACAAGTATAGTTAATCTATCAATGGTTGTTTCCATTCCTTGAAGATTCCATAGCAAACATTTTATCTTATGGTTGTTTATAATCATAAAAAATATGCTAGTTAGAGATTTTTCTAATCTGGCTTTGAAAAAGATGGAATTTTATTAAACTGAGTGAAAAAGGTCTTCAATTTAACTTTTTGAGAAGATGCAATTTTCGGTAACTTTGATTGGCTAACCTTACTACCTTCTGAGTTGTTTCCAGAGTCTGTGTCAGAGATATAAGCTTCATCTTCCTCAGGGCCTGGTTCCAACAATGGAACAAACCTATTTCGGTTCATCTATTGAGACAGGAAGATCAAGTTACTAGCTTTAAATTGAGGGGGATGGATGTTGTGCAAACCTGAGGCTATAGCATTGTCATCTTTGGCATAGGTACTTTTGAGCTTTGGCCCAGCAAAAATCATTGTGAAAGCATCCTCCTATATGATTGGAGGTTGCTTAATAGTTAGGATGGTTTTTCTCATGGGGTGTGCTGGTGTAAAGTTGAGTGGCATGGATAAGAAAGATGATGAGGAACTGCTGGATATGGGAATTTGGGTGTTAGCATGAGAGTTGGGGTTGGAGGTTGAGGAGGAGTTTTTGAGTAGGGAAATCTTGTTAGGTATGGGTTGGGGAGCTGGTATGGAGGCTTTACTGAGTAGGGGTTTTGGTTTGTATACATGTACATCAGTGACAGATAGGGCTTCATCCTCCACAGCAGTATACAAAGAGGGGTTTTTAGCAGCACTTGTTGTTGCCTTGATGGATAGGATCTGTTCAGAGAGTTGTAGAGCAGGAGAGGAGATCATTTTAGTCTTCCTCTTCCTTACTGTCTTCTTTTTTGTGGCTCTATGCAATTTAATCATTCCAAAGGAAATGCGGTGAGGCTCTGAAGTAGTTCTAGGTTGATCATTTTGCAGTATGGGAGGAGGTATAGTGGAACTTGTGACAGGCTTGGTGAGGGGCTCTTTACTAGCTGATGCCAAATTCTGAGGCTTATGACTGCAGGATTGGGCACATTTTGGTGTTTTTGGTAATACTGAGAGGATGTGATTCTATATGCTAACTCAGGGTGCAACTCCCTGCAAATAGGTGCATTGTGACCCACTTTTCTACAATGAGAGCATTACGTGCGGAGATTATCATATTCTACCTTCACCTTCATGCTATTCTCAGTAGACCTAGCCTAATATTCACAGGGATTGGTTGCTGCAAGTCTATTTCAACACATAATTTATAGCAGAAGGTCTTGTGATCAAGTGAGTGGCTGCATCAATTTTAATGAAACTTCCTATGGTATTTCCAAGTTGTTCTAGGACAGTTTCATTATAGTAATAAACTGGGGGGTTTAAAAAGGGTTACCATACTGGCACAATGGATGATTCTGAGTCGGTTGAGAAGTTCGGCGTCCACCGCGACACTCTCTTCGGAAAACCATCAATAGCCCAATTTGACTTCATCCAGCATCGCTGGAAGTCCTGCTTGTTGGAAAATCTGATCAGCACATGCCTATGGTCAATAGCCCCCAATTGGTAGTTGCCTGAGAAGTCAGCTGCTTTGAAAGCCCCTTCAATCGCCGGCATAACGGGGCGGCCCTTGCTGAACTTGCCAATTAGAGCATTCCTGTACGGTCGACTAAGGATTTCTATTTGATCTGGAGTGAAGATACACGCTAGCTCACCCTTGAACTCCGACATCGCCCTGATTTATGGGTTTGACGGGAGAGCTGTCGAGAGGGGTGGAGATTTGGATTTTAGGGCTGAGAGGAAGGATTTCTGGCCACTAGAGGACGGAGGGTCCGCCATTACAGCGGAGCTATGGTGGCAAAATAGCCTTTCACGGTGGACTGACTATGTCAGTTACCGTTCAACGGTTATAAACGGTCGGAAAATTATGAACAGAAGTAGTTGTTTTAGAGAAAGTAGAGAGAAAATTTTAGAGAGAGAAGTCGCGTGAAACTTAACATGACATGAAGTCCTACTTATTATGTTTCATACAATACACAAGTTTAACTATAAATATATTTAGTTATGATCAATAAAAATTTAATATATGTATATTATATGAGCTAACTTGAATGTAATGATATCAACTATGTAATCAAACATATTGTGAATAATATAAGCTAACTTGAATATAATAATATTAAATATATAATAAAAATATATGCGGTTAAATTTTGATAATGAACCATGTCAAAAGTAAAGTTTAAATATAGATTGATTATATTAAAGTTTGTGTAGTTTGATTAGTTCATAATCCGGAAATAGTTGAACCAAAGTTTGTGTAAACTATTACTGTCAAATAATTACTACCATACTTGTGTAAATTATTACTATCAAATATTTATTACCAAAGTTTGTGTAAATTATTACTATCAAATATTTACTACCAAAGTTCGTGTATAAAGAACTTTCCTTAACAAATCATTTTCATAAAAAAATTGACCAAATAAAATATTTGTTTTTTTAAAATATGTTAGTCATGGATGACATTTGATAATCTTTTGAAGTTAACATTGAACCAACACCATATAAAATTAGAAGCTATGTTCATTTCTACTAATCATATATAAAATAAAATATATTAATAGCTCATAATAAATATACAAATATAAAAGTTCCATTTGATATGCCGCGGGGATAATGATTGATCATATCGTTTTTGGCATCACATAACACTCGAAGCAATGAGCAGAAACAGCGTCAAAGCACAAGGAGATCATTAATCTTTCTTTTTTTCATCCAATCTCATGCTAAATGTGTCATACCACCATTCAGGAACCAGCCCAGCTCACCACACCACACCAGCGTCAGCACCATCATCCTATATTTAATTGGAGATAAAAGCATTCCAATTAGCAATTGAATAAAATTTGACGAAGAACTCAGATATAATTTTTATGTTCAACAATTTAAACTCACTGGACTGTGTGTTATTACAGAACGGAATCTCCAACTTCCATTGAAATCTGCAAAAAAATCAAAATATTGTAATCTCCAAAAACATTTTCCATCTCCAAGAACCGTGACTAACCTAAATATGTATATAATTCAAGCTAATTATTATATTTTCTTTAACATAAATTATTTAAATATTTTCATATTGACTGAAAATATAAACTATACACAAAAATAATGAAAAATCAATTTATCTATGCACTGTATAAGTTTTTTACAGAATAGATCTTAAGAATGAATATTTTAAATCAGCATAAGCAAATGATTCATAGACAATGTTGAGTCAAATCACAGTTTTGCAGATATAACATAACTACTTGCTAATTACGCAAAGAAATTTTACAATACTCTACAATGAAGCATGTACCACATATAATACATTAAAGACTACACTAAAACAAAGTATATTAGCTCATCACCTGGATAAAGCAAAGTATAGTCAAGTATTGATGTGTAAAAAATACTTAATAGTAGCTCATCACCTGGAAATAGGACTCCCCTCTTATGCCAGCACAAACATGCCGCAATACACAGTTCAATAATAACAACAAGAGGACCAATCGATACCTTAAAGACTTAAACAAAACAATATACTTTTACAATCCTATAAGATCAGCCATTATCATCCACAACAATGCCGAAAAATAAAATCTATCCGTACTAAATCAAAATTAGCTAACTGCGTTGAAAATACTCAAGAGTTTAACATAATCAAATTCAAGACCATTAGTAAGTACAGGTAAGCTAATGCAAAATCACAATTCCATTTCGATGATTAAATAGTAATCATGAGAAATGATACCATCTTGTTTATTGCATGTTGACTATGTTAACTATCCTACCATTAAAAGGAGAAATTATTGTAAAAAAAACACCAAAAAGCATAAACGTCTATTCTATACTCCAGTGGCTAGAATTTAGGTCTAGAAAGCCTATGATTGAGAAACAACCCAGTAAAGACATGATCACTCGATCAATCTTAACAGTATGACTTCTAAGTAGGTCATAACCTCTTTTGATTCGGAAATTACCTTTATTTGTCTTCCGAGCCCCATCAAATGTCCCCGCAGGAGAAATGTGACCTTCAAATGTTCCAACAATCCAATATCACTCACTTCCACAGATGCTTTAGGGTTTAGGCAATGAGAAAAGACACATGCTTCATTGGTTTCTGCATTAGATCAAGCCACTTCATTGCCAATGAGAAAAGCCTTCACAACTAATAAACAAGTATCCTCAACTCCAAGCTACATTTTCCTGCAATTTCTTAAAGCAAAGACTAAAATTTGAAAGTATATAAATCAAAATCTCAAACGACCAAAATTATCATACCTTATCCCACTTCTCATTCTTCTGCGGTAACTAGGCCTTACCTAGCCTATTATCTCGGACAGCTAAGGTCACCGCCTTCTTCACAATAGCAACCTTATACAAGGTTCGCAACAGTTTGAGGTTAGGGCTATAGCCCTTGCGAGCATACCAAGTCATCAGGGCCATTATTAACACTATCACATTGGCATGAAATTGCCCCGGATGCACTTGGTAGTAGTTCAGAAATTCACTCAACAGTGGGGGAAAAGGAAAAGCCAGCCCGTGCTGTATAAACCTCCCATAGATAACCCCTCAGGTTGAAGTAACCAGCTCCGACAGGTGCGTTATCCCCAGCATACATGAGATCACAGTCACTGTGGAAGGAATACCTACAGCCAGCAACAAAAATAACGGCATCTGCACGCGTCTTCCATCCTTCACCGACCTCTTACTGCTACCTTCACTGCACGTAGGTGGCTTTCTCCCTGGTGCACACGCCACCGCGGGACCACTCCCCTCCATCAAGGCCCGCCGCACTGCCACCACCAAGCTCTTCTCTTTACCAGATACTTTCTTCTTTAACACTACATGTTTCTTCCCACTCGTTATGTCTGCTCTACGGCGGTCACATGAGCTAATCTCCTCGGCCAGAGCATGGGCATCCTCTCTCTCATCATGTCGGGGGATGGAATTCATTTCAAGACTACTTGACATGATTACAGAGAGAATGGGGGAAAATACAAGAAGGAATAAGTGAAGCAAACACAAAGATAAAAAAATAGAAGTACTTACTGATTGAAGTAGAGCAAGAGTTTGGGGCTTCATGAAGATAGAAAGTATGAAAACGTCCTCTGCACTCTGATGAAGATTTTGGAAAGTGGAGAAGACAAAAAGAATTATTTGGGAGATATAACCCGAACCAGACGATATTAATGCGAGTAATTATTTTGATCCGTGTTCCGATGCATACAATTGGAGAGACGGGGGGACAAACCGCCACTACTGTCCAATGGATATGCGACACGTGTATTTTGCTTCTACATTTCAAAACGAATTAAATTTAGTCGTCCACGTGTCTTGATGGAATACGAAACAACTTGAAGATAAATATTCAGAAGGGTCAGCCCGAGAGGTTAGTCCTAGAAGGACACCCCGAGCTTAATCCCCCGAGTTATTTCTCCTTCGAGTTATTGGCCTTCCCTCAAGAAGCAAGCCTCTCATCATGCCTTCGAGAGGAGTTCTCGAGATTCTGAAGATTTACCTTGGGGCTGCTGATGAGTCCATGGTTCGTATTCTAGGATCTCATTCAGTCTCGGACTAGAGCCCGAGAAGGGTCGTGGGCTCGAGTTACACGGAAGATGGATCCACGGGTATATCGGTCCAAATCCTAAGAAATGCGTATATTATGAATGTTCTACAAGGAATACACTTCCTTTAAACATGGTATTATAACCATACCCGAAACATACTTCTTCTATACATGGTAATACAACTGTTATCTCTATAAGAGTTGTATTCATACCATAATTACATATCTTGGCGATCTACAGATTGTAACCTTATAAATACCAAAGGTTTGGTATACCTCTCTATCTCATATATAAGACATACAATACGCCTTACGCACTTAAAGCTTCCGAAACTGTTTGCTAACTTGAACGTCGGAGTGTCTACTCTGGGCCATCCCGAGGCTCTGTCTTGCAGGTCAGTTCGTGAGCCAAGTTCGTGATCAAGTGCAGGTTCCAGACATCCATCAGTACGTTTAATCCATAACTCTTTCTTAGTCATTGTGTTCAGGATTCTGGATATTGTACGTTTTTGGTGGAAGTTTGCATGTAAGCAGGGCCGTTCATTGACATGTGCAGTACGTGCAGTTGCACTAGGCCCCAAAATTTTGGGGGCCCCCAATTTATTTTTACTATGTATATATATTTTTGGATTTTTTTTCCTTTTCAAATATGGTAAATGAATAATTAGTTCATAAAAATAATAAATAAATTTTATAAAAATTTCAAATAAATTTCAAATTTGTGAGACTTCATAAAAATCATTCGTGTACCATAGCATAGCCGACAAGTACCGACGGTGATTTTTTTTGAATTCTTATTTACCTTCGTTTGTGGTTGGTGTGGTGGTATCATGGTGAGACCTCTCAACTTTACTAATTCGAATTTCATCAAAGAAAACGATTCTAAAGTTTCACCTCTTCGCTCTGCAAGTCTCTGTTCATCTAAAAAATTTGCAATCCTCTGAATATGCTCAAGTTTGATGAAACTAAAACAAGGTATTTAATTATTATTGTTTCTACAAATTTTGTTATTGTCATATTTTAGCAATTCAGAATACATACGTTTTAATTTTCTGTGTGTGGAGCTTGAATTTTGAAGATAAATACGATGATGTATATGGAGGCTATGGGCATGACACAATATAAAATTATTTCGCTTACATTCTTAACACATCTGTTGGGTGGAGAGTTATTGTAACATAAAGATGCATTATGTTTGAAATTTTTTGAGAATATGAGTGAAATTTTAAATATTTTGTTACTCATTAAATAATCACATTTATAATAAATTTTTATAAATTTTATCGAATGAGTGTATTTGAGTGCCCCAAATTATTTTTTGCACTAGACCCCAAATTTACAGGAACGGTCCTGCATGTAAACTTTACTTATTTTGTGCATCTTTAAACTAAATATGCTCAGTAATGAGTCTATGTTTTTTTAATGCAAATTTTGTGGTGGGAGCTGAATTTTTTTGACTGGTAGTTATTGTACGGGGCTTGTGGTAAATTAAGAAGTAATATATCTTGTCATATACATTGAGCAAAGTTATGAATATTTTATGTTGTTGGTGGAATTTTGCATGCAAACTTTACTTGTATGCTGTTCTTTGCACTTTTAAGCTAGTTTGTGTGGTAGTTATTGTATTACTTGTGTGGTAAATTCAGACGTATTTTTTATTGTCATGTAGATGAGCTATGTATGCGTTTATAAGATTTCTGTTATTGTATATTTCTGGTAGAACTTTTTTTTTTTTGAAAGAGTATATTTCTGGTAGAACTTTGAATATAAGCTTTGCATTCCTCCTACTAGCAGGTTCAACTGCGCTTCGCGCGGCTTGTGATTAAGTAAGGTTTTAATTATGAAAATTGCAAAAAGTGATGTTGTTCTCCCAAATGTTTAAGTAAGTGCTAATGTACCCCTATGTTTTTCAAAAGTGGCACTATACCCTCAAATGTATAATTTCGGCAGAAATTTCTTTTGCCAAGAGTAAAATGTCAAGAATACCCTCACTTTTATTTAATGGTAAAAAAGAAAAATTTTAGGACGAAAATGCCCCAACCAAATCAATGAGTAATCCTCCCCTACCTAATTATTCATCTAATTCCTGCTTCCCTTTTATGTTCACACCTAGTTATAATCAAGGCAATCCAAATCCATACTACCAGTCACCGTTACTTTATCGGATGAACGCGTTTGAAGCCGAGGGGACCAAAATCCCCGTGCCCAAAAATTAGTGTGAGCCGGGGGACCGACATCGCCACACCCAGTAATAATTAGCGTGACTAGCTCAAATTACCAGAAGAGAGAATAGAGTTGGCGAGATTATGTTAAATTCACCAACGTTTTCAATTTGTTGAGTTTTTGGATATAAAGGTTAACTTTTTTCAATACTGTACTGCTAGATTCAGTCCTTATTTTGCTTATTTGCAATATTTATTTTTGTTACATAATCATATATACAATAATTATGATATATAACTGATTTGCAAGTGTATGCAATAGAAGTAATATATATATATATATATATATGATGCATATGTCTGATATACATAATTATTGATCATATCATATATATCGAAGACGTATTTTTATTTTGGACTACAAAATAAGTACAATACGGACTGCATCTAGCATGCCCCTTTCAATAATATTGTGCATTTATTTTGTAATTCAGTGATATTGATCTCTTGAATTTTATTTTTGTGCCCGTGAGCATTTGGGTCAAGGGAAAAAAAACCCCCAACAAGTGAGGGTAAATTTGCCTTTTAGTTCAAAATGCTATTGAAAAATTGGCTTTAGGGTGCACTTCTTTATTCAATGTAATTATAGGAGTACATCAGCACTTTTAAATTACTTGGGGGTACATTGACACTTTTTTTTATAAACTTTATCTCAACTTTTAACCCATGAAAATTTATTATGATGACGGATAACGTTTTGTTCTAATAGAGAATAACATATATTTTATTGTTAACTTATACACTTTTGGTTATGTTGTGCACATAAAAGTAATGGTCAATTTTCAAAGTGTAATAGTCAAATTTTGAGAATAAAATTTGAAAGTGTAATAGTCATATAAGGTCTTGTTTGGGAAATAACGGTTAAATGTTAGTTGTTAGCGGATTGTACAAGTTATTAGCTGTTAACATATTGTATTAACTGTTTTGACTAGCTACTTTATTAGCTGTTTGTATTTTTTTTTTAATTTAAACCACTTTTTTGGAAGTGGAGGGAAGTTTATTTGGCTCCCTAGACCATGAAAAAGGCCAAAAAATGGCTAAAGTATTACTCACTCCAGAGAGTGGTTACAAAAAGAAAGAGCTTAATAGCTCTTTACTAGCTGTTTGTAGATGAGTGTTTGGTAAAAAAATAGCGGATAACTGTTTGTTATACTAAATGACAAAAATGGACACCAATAAATAAAATTTATCATTAGTTTTGAAGTATGTAAAATATTTTTAATACTTATATTTTACATTTATTTTAGGTGATAATAAAAATTTATTGTTCTAGAAAATAAAGATAATTAAAACTTATTATAAGTTCTTTTAGTTTAGTTAGTGTGTGATCTATTATTTCAATGTATGGAAAAATATTTCTAATAATTGTTGTCTTTTTATTTATTTTGAGGTATTTTTCATTAACATATATGTAATTTTTAAATGTTTTTAATATGCTTTAAAAGATAAAATAAAAACTTGCATATTTAAAAAGAATAATAAGGAATTAAAAAGTGTTTGAAAAGATTCGTGCGCATGAAAGTTGAGAGTAAAGAATAAAAAGGAAAATTATAATATTAATTGTTGAGTGAAGTTGGTAACGCATTCAGTCACCGAGAGATACGCTCTCTCCCCTCCCCCAAACAGTACCTTTTTTCTTCCAGATCCAAATCCGGCGGGGTGGTCGCCAGCGACTCGCCGCCGAGCTTGACCACCCCTCCCACCCGCCGAGCTTGATCACCCCTCCCACCCCTTAGTATATGTATCTTCATCCCAACCTCCAACCCCCAATTCAAAACCCCACCTCAATCGACCAACTACACCTCCTTTTTGAAATTACCGACCAGTTTCCACCGGCGGAGTAGCCACTGCTCGCACCGACGAGATCTACTCCGTCGCCCCGTCGCCCAACGCTGCGAGACCACCGGCGAATGCAAAGAGGCCCGCTGCTCAGTCGACGCTGCGAATCCGGTCAGGGACTCGACGCTGTGAGCGGATCTGGACAGGGGGTCGACGCTGCGCGCGGATCCGGCCAGGGGTCGACGCTGCGCGCGGATCCGGCGAGAATGAAGATGCTGAGCGGCTCAACGCGGACCCGTTCGAAGATTCGGCCAGAGACTCGACGCTGCGTGCGGATCCGGCGAGAACGAAGATGATGAGCGGCTCAAGAGGCGCCAGGCCGGTCTGGGAGATCCGAGTAGGTCACCGACCAGACGCGAAATCGCTGCGGTTTCAGAAGGATCCGAGCTGAACAGATTGCCGGCTCGGGTCGGGTTGGGTCGGGCAGAACAGGTTATGATGGTTTTCAACTGGGGATGGCCCAATTAGGTTGAGATGACAGGTTTTGGTCTGATTAGGTGTCAGTGATTTCATCCAGTCTTTCAAGCGCCGCCGCCGGTACTCCACGCGCCGCGGCCAGGCATACCAGTGTGTCCGTCACCGGTTGCCCCACACGGATGCTAGCGCGCTACGCAGGGGTTTCATGTGCCACGCAGGTTTATTCTGGTGATATCTCTTTATTGATCCTTTTATTGGACAAGATTTTGGGTTGATTCTTTTTGCTGCTTTCTTAGAGTTTTTAGATTTTATGAGATGGACGAATGAAACTCTGACTTTTTGCAAAACTGCGTTGACAAATTTATTGAGTATCTCTGCCCATCTGTTTGTCGCCTCCCTCTTACTTTGGGAAGACCCCTTGGGATTCGGTGTGTGCAGTTACAGTAGAGGAGAAATCCAAGCCGTGGTACTTACTAAGTTACTATCGGCATCTCTGTGCATACACTTGTAGATTTGAGCATTTAGTGCAGACTTGATGCTTCAAATTAGGGATATTACGCCTGTCAAAGCAGTTTGACGCTTTTGTGTCGGTTTTTTAGGAATCATTCTGTCCATCACTTTTTTAGGTAGCACTATCAAAGTAGTGAATTAGTATGGCTGTATCTATCTACTAAGGCTTTAGTTCCTGCTCTAGATACAGAGAAGGTATAGAATAGTTATATCTTTAGAAACCTCTCTGTAATCTTACAAATTGCCTCCCATAGAGGAGATCACTGTATTTATTTTATGTCAATTAACTTGTTTGGGGATGCCAAATATAATATCCCTCCACCAATGGTGGTTTAATCCAAAAAAAAAAAAGTTGGTAACGCAGTTTTTTCAAGCGTTTTCAAATTGAGAATTTTGGATCAAACAGCTAGATGATACTTTTTTTCTCACTAAACACCATATATTTTTAGTAGCTGTTTGACCAGTTAAAAATATATTTTTAGCAAATAAATTAAAACTCTCCTTCGAAACTCTTGTAAACTCTACCTACAAAACGGGACTTAAGTGTTTACCGAAGCAATATTTCAAAAAACATTAATAATTATAATGCAATTTCAGGTAGTTGTCAAAATTTTTTGAACCTAGGGGCTCCATTTTACTTCTTTAAGAAACAAAAAAAATCAAATGCAAATCCACAATCGAAGTTATATCTATACTATACTTTAAAAGAGGATGGATTAGAATTTTCTTAAAATTTTGAATTATTTTTAGGATTAATGAGGAATTGCCACATCCTCATCTTATTTTTCCTCTTACAAATATTATTATTTACTTTTAGTTAGACTAATTATCCTACCTTTAACTTCCACTTAATGATCATGCATTGATTTTAAAAAAAAACATTTTTATAAAGAAGAAATGGTTGAAAGAATTAAAAGTGGCTTAATTCACCATATTAAACATCTATACTTACTTCACTTTAAAGAGGATGGATTAGAATTTTCTTAGAATTTTGAATTATTTTTAGGATTAATGAGGAATTGACACATCAGCATCTTATTTTACCTCTTACAAATATTATTATTTACTTTTAGTTAGACTAATAATCCTACCTTTAACTTCCACTTAATGATCATGCATTGATTTTTAAAAAATCATTTTTTTATGAAGAAGAAATGGTTGAAAGAATTAAAAGTGGTTTTTTTTTTGAGGAAAAAAAGTGGCTTAATTCACCATATTAAATATCTATACTATACTTTAAAAGAGGATGGATTAGAATTTTCTTAGAATTTTGAATTATTTTTAGAACTAATGAGAAATTGACACATCAGCATCTTATTTTTCCTCTTACAAATATTGTTATTTACTTTTAGTTAGACTAATAATCATACCTTTAACTTCCACTTAATGATCATGCATTGATTTTTTTAAAAATATTTATTTATAAAGAAGAAATGGTTGAAAGAATTAAAAGTGGCTTAATTCACCATATTCAACATCTATACTATACTTTAAAAGAGGATGGATTAGAATTTTCTTAGAAATTTTGAATTATTTTTAGGATTAATGAGGAATTGACACATCAGCATCTTATTTTACCTCTTACAAATATTATTATTTACTTTTAGTTAGACTAATAATCCTACCTTTAACTTCCACTTAATGATCATGCATTGATTTTTAAAACAACGTTATTTTATAAAGAAGAAATGGCTATACTATACTTTAAAAGAGGATGGATTAGAATTTTGAATTATTTTTAAGATTAATGAGGAATTGACACATCAGCATCTTATTTTACCTCTTACAAATATTATTATTTACTTTTAGTTAGACTAATAATCTTACCTTTAACTTCCACTTAATGATCATGCATTGATTTTTAAAAAAACGTTTTTTTATAAAGAAGAAATGGTTGAAAGAATTAAAAGTGGATTAATTCACCATATTAAACATCTATACTATACTTTAAAAGAGGATGGATTAGAATTTTCTTAGAATTTTGAATTATTTTTAGAATTAATGAGGAATTGACACATCAGCATCTTATTTTTCCTCTTACAAATATTATTATTTACTTTTTATTAGACTAATAATCCTACCTTTAACTTCCACTTAATGATCATGCATTTATTTTTTTAAAAACATTTTTTTATAAAGAATAAATGGTTGAAAGAATTAAAAGTGGCTTAATTCACCATATTAAACATCTATATCTATACTATACTTTAAAAGAGGATGGATTAGAATTTTCTAAGAATTTTGAATTATTTTTAGGATTAATGAGGAATTGACACATCATCTCCTGTATTAATTATTCAATTTGTTTGATTGATTGATTTAACTAATAATCCATTCCTGATTATTTGAACTTTAATTGACACATCATCTCCTTTATTAATTATTCAATTTGTTTGATTGATTGATTTAACTAATAATTCATTCCTGATTATTTGAACTTTACCCCTAATAAATAAAAAAATAAATCAGTCTCTACAAACTTTACTCCAAAATCAGTTGTCCGCACCTCATTTTTCCGTTTCAAACGTTAGATATAATTTTCCTCCAACGCACAATAATTATAATTATCAGTCTTTACATCAACCTTTACTTCTAATAGAGTTTAATTGTATTCCGTTACTATCCGGATCCCTTCAATTTCCAAACTGTTTTCCCCCTTCAACTTCCCTTCTCATTTATGGACTTCTATGTTTAAAAGGGTGTCAAATTCGTCTTCATCAGCACACTTGAAACATGCAGTCACAATATTCATTGATCGGTAGACCCTCTGGCACAGAGATCAATTACAAATAACCGTTAAATCTTCTTTCAATATTAATATCATTAGATGTCATATTGAGTTTACGATATCTGAAAATTTTTGTTCATGCTTGAATTGTCCAAGTATATCTTGATGGTCGTCTTTTTGTTTTCTATTCAGGTAGAACGTTATATGTTTTCAAGTAAAGTTGTCCTTTTGATGGCTAATATTTGAACTAATTAATTAGAAGTTAATATGTTTTAATCTATTGTCATTTGAGTGCAATGTTTAATTGTGGTTGGTATGTTTCTAAGTATTTCAACTGCTCTCTCTCTCTCTCTCTCTCTATGTAGGGTTTTGTGTGATATATGATCATTTTTTTGACCGACTTTATTTCTTCCTGCTTGTTAGTTGCTCCAAAGTCGGCCATGTTAAATTTTTTGTACAAGTTGTAGGCAAACTTCAAGTAGTATCTAGAAAGTGTTCAACCATTGCTTCAAGATTTCATTTGATGCGTATGTCCAGCAGACCATGACTAGATTTGTGTTGAAGCATGAGATACTTAGCGCAGTTGAAGTGTGTAATATTTATGCTCTAAGAAACTGCAAACCAATGACACCCTGACTCTAGAGATGTAAAAGGAACCAGAGTAATTGCATTTAACCTACTAATGAAATTTACCATATATTATTTGTAATTAGTTTTTAATTCTAAAATTAAATTTGGAACAGTACTTTTCATCTCCAACTTCAACCTTCAAAAAAATAAGAAATCTGAAGATTTACTAAATGTTGATGAATACACCGAATGAACATGTGGTACATTAAATTTATATTCTATGTTTAAAAATAAGTTTCACTAAAATTAACGATAAAATCTTATTGTAAAAAAGATAAAATAATAATACATATAATTGTTTACTTCCGTGCTGAGTTGCAAAATATAAATACAAATAATTAATTAAATATTAAAAGATGAATTATTTTCAATAATTGCAAATTTTATAAAGAAACTATTGTTGAACTTATAACCAAGAAAAACTATAAAGAAACTATTTCAAATGTTGAATACACCAATCGAAAATGCACCATTTCTTCTTTATAGCCTTTTGTCACTAAAAACGATTTAAAACATAATTTTTAAACCATCATGACGTTCCCTTAAATGAAAACTGCATTTAATGATCGTCACAATTTTTTTGCTATTTTTGTAACGGTAAAAATTAATTTTAAAAACTGCATCGTAAAGTTCATTGAAATAAAAACTACACTTAATCATCCGTACATATTCTTTATTATTTATGTAACGGTAAATCATGCACCATTTCTTCTTCACAGCATGCAATTATTTCATTAAAAGTTATTAAAACTTAACCTGCATAATAACGTTTCTTGAATTAAAAATTGCACTTAATGATTCTCGCAAATTCTTTGTTATTCTTTAATCCCTAAAGTTTAATATTAAAACCGCATCGTAACATTTCCTTTAAATAAAAACTGCACTTAATCATTCTCAAAAATTCTTTGTTATTTTCATAAAAATAATTCATGCACCCTTTCTGCAGCAATTATTTCAAAAAAAAAAAAAATTTAATTTTGAAAATGCTCATAACGTTCCCTGAAGTAAAATTGCACTTAATCATCCTCAAAGATTCTTTATTATTTTTGTAACGGTAATTCATGCAACGTTTCTCCTTTATAGGCTGCAATTATTTCATTAAAAATTATTAAACTTTAACATGCATCATAACATCCGATGAAATAAAAATTGCATGTAATGATCGTCACAATTTTTTTATTCTTTTTGTAACGCTAAAACTTAATATTAAAACCTGCATCGTAACGTTCCTTGAAATAATACTCTTTATTATTGTTGTAACGGTAATTCATGCATCTTTTCTTCTTTAGAGTCTGCATTTATTTCATTAAAATTTATTAAAACGTAACCTGCATTATAATATCCCATGACATAAAAAATGCACATATTGATAGTCGTAAATTCTTTATTATTTTTGTAACGATAAAATTAATTTTAAAACTTGCATCATAACGTTTCCTGCAATAAAAATTGCACTGAAAATATGCGCACAAATTCTTTATTACTTTTTTTAACGGTAATTCATTCACTCTTTATTCTTTATAGCATGAATTATTTCATTAAAAATTATCAAAACTTAACATGCATAATAACATTTCCTAAATTAAAAATGTACTTAATCATCCTCATGAATTCTTTGTTATTTTTCGTAAAGATAATTCATACAACATTTCTTCTTATAGCCTGCGATTATTTTATTTAAAATTATTAAAGCTTAATTTTAAAATCTGCATCGTTACATTTTCTGAAATAAAAACTGCACTTAATTATCGTCGCAGAATCTTTCTTAATTTTGTAACCGTAATTCATGCACCCTTTATATTCTTTATAGGATGCAATGATTTCATTAAAAATTATTAAAACTTAACCTGCATCGTAACGTTTTCTAAAATAAAAACTGCACTTCATCATCATCGCAAATTCTTTGTTATTTTTGTAACGGTAATGCATGTACCCTTTCTTCTTTATAGCCTGCAATTATTTCATTAAAAATGACCAAAACTTAATTTTGAAATCATCATAACGTTCCCTGAAATAAAAATTACACTTAATGATCGTCACAAACTTCATTGTTATTTTAGAAATGGTAAAAATTAATTTTAAAACCTGCATCGTAACGTTTCATGAAATAAAAAAATACACTTAATCATCCTCACAAATTCTTTATTATTTTTGTAACGGTAATTCATGCACCCTTTCTTCTTTATAGCCTGCAATTATTTTATTAAAAATTATTAAAACTTAATCTGCATCATAACGATCCTTAAATAAAAACTCTACTTAATCATCATCACAAATTCTTTTTATTTTTGTAACGCTAGAACTTAATTTTAAAAATTTCATCATATCGGTCCCTGAAATAAAAATTGCACTTAATCATTCTCACGGATTCTTTATTATTTTTGTAACGGTAACTCATGTACTCTTTCTTCTTTATAGCCTGCAATTTTTCATTAAAAATTATTAAAACTTAACTTGCATCATAACGTTCCTGAAATGAAAACGGCACATAATCATCTTCATAAATTCTTTGTTATTTTTTTAACGGTAAAACTTAATTTTAAAACCTGCATCATAACGTTCCCTGAAATAAAAATCACACTTAATCATTTTCACAGATTCTATAACAGTTTAATATATATCAGAATCATCCTGATATTGGCAATATCAGGCACCAATTAAATAACGACACATCATCTTTAACTAATTTATGATTGGGCCACGTGTTCAATCATTACCCAGACGGGTTTAGGCATTCTAAATTAGAGTTTTAGAACTTTACTAAATATATCTTAAACAATTAAAACATTACAATTGTACACGTGTCATTATCTTATTGGTGCCTGATAAGGCCGATATCAGGATCATCCGGATGAATGTTATTCTCATCCTTTATTAGTTTTGTAGCGGTAAGTCATGCACCGTTTATTCTTTATAGCCTACAATGAATGTATGAAATTATGAAGCGTCTAGGAAACTATTATATATTTATATATACTTTCACCCAAAAGCAAACAACCACCGTCACAATCATCCCCTTTAAACATCTACCAACTTTGATCCATATTTCTTCTTGACCAACCTATCAAGGTTTGTCTTTTCACCACTTATATGTCTGATTTATATGATTGATTTTTGATTTATACCTAATTTTTAAGAATCATGCAGCATGTCTCAAAGATACTCCTACGTCGGACAACTATCAATGAAAAACACTACATCTCAAAACCCGTTTTCACTCATGGACAACCATAAGTTGCTGTCTCTAGGGTAAAAAATCAAAATGGTTGAAAATTTTGATTTTTGACAAGAATGATAAATCGATCCATAATACCATTAATGTAGTTTATAATGAAGTGTTTTAAGAGTTGGGAAAATAAAATTATGTAATTATTTAATTTCTTAAATTCTTGAAAACGTAACAATGTTTTAGCAACCAATTCTTTTGCCAAAATGCTATTACATTGTATTACTTAACTGTCACAAAATAATACGTGGTCAAGATTAATTAACTGTAATTATTTTATTAAACTAAATTATAATATTTTAATATTAAATTCCCGTGCATCGGCACGGATTATTGTACTAGTTACACTAATACTTTTATTAGAATCTGTTGCTGCCATAATTATTACACTAATCTATGAGAAAGAAAAACCGGACAAAATTGGGCAGGGGTTGGACAGGAGAAACTTGGGGTGTGTTTTGTTCGTAAGATTTTTGAGAGTCTGGATTTTGTTTTGGGTTTTTGAGAGTTTGGGATTTTGTTTGGGTTTTTGTGAGTCTGGTTTTCCAAAAATCTTGTTTGGTTCGTCAGGATTTTGCAAGTCCAAAACAAAAATCTTGTTTGGTTCGTTAGGATTTTGCAAATCCAAAACAAAAACCTTGTTTGGTTCGCCAGGATTATGCAAGTCCAAAACAAAAACCGTGTTTGGTTCGTCAGGATTATGCAAGTCCAAAACAAAAATCATATTTGGTTTGATTTTCACTTTATAATTATAAAATTCAAAACTTGTTTGGTTTGTTTGGATTTTGAGTTTGTTTCGTAATGTAATTTTTAAATTATTCATGGTAACAACAATTTGAATAATACAAGGTATTTTTTTTTGCGTTAATTTAGGATGACTTTGACATTCATTATCAACCTTCAAATACGCGTTGCATATTCATTACGTATCATTCAAATACATGCAAAAATAGCACCATGAAATCAACAATTTTTGAAGTATAATGTAGACATCTTCACCAGGAGTGACACCTTCTGACTTCTGCTGATCTTTAATCCACCTGAACAGCACGTAAAGCAAAAGATAACTGGGATCGATATCATTAGATCGTGTAGGAGCAACTGAAGCAATAGAAAACAAAGATAGAAGAAATAACCTTTCGCACTCCATAGGTGATACCACCACAGCCTTGAAACGTATCTCGGCCCTCAGTTTTGATTTGGCAACGACGGATTGTGCTCTGTTCTCAAACTCTTCCTATTATATTTCAACACAAAGCATATCATAAGATGGAAACTAAAGGTTTTGTTCATAACATTCAAATAGGAACGTTGAACATTGGAGCCTTATTTAGAAATAATCTCGCAAGATTACCCCGAGATGGCAGAGAAGGGGCTTCTTTCCGAGGAAGACCAAATCTTTTCTTCTCCACTTTCTTCTCACCACTTTGACCCCAAACAACTGGAATTAGAAGAATTCCTCTTCTAAGGAGCTCAGACCGGAACCTTTCAGCCTTCTTGAGGGCTAAAGTAACTGTCTCCTTATTCCCTGCCAGAATAACCTACAACCAAGACAAACATCGATGGGAAGCCCATAGATTTTTCATCAGATTATTATGCTAAGTTGAATCAGAAGATCTTATCTCACAACTTACTGGCCTTGCATTGTCTCGTAACTGTACGAGCTCAACAACTCTGTTAGTTGAAAAACGCAAAGGAAGCCTTGAGAGGGTTTCGTTGCGAGATATTTGTGCAAGTTCTTCCTCCTCTTTTTTACTCTCCCAAATAAATAGAGCCACAAAAACAACAATTCCTGTAGAATACTAATCAAAACCTTAGTATATTGAGGAAGTAACTTCTTTTCTCTGGCTACATTACTGCAAAGTGAAACCAAATTCTCCTTACCACCAAGATTGATTCCAGCATTTCCTGCAATGTTCAACAGATCTGGAGCTCCATCACCGCCACTAATTGCTTGGATTAGTCTAGGTAATGTAAAAAATAACGATATCCCTGCTGCTGCACTAAATGCCACATAAAAGAATTTCCGAACCCCCCGAAATGGTGCTTGAACCTGACTGATGAGTTTAAGGTCTCCACGAAAACCATAGACTATGTCTTCTCCACCTAGCCTAGCCTGCAAGATTTACAATAAACTCCTACTTTTAGTATCACAGAAATGACAACGCCATAATACCAGCATGAAATGACCTTCGCAGTCACAGAAAGAAAAAAGAAACGCATTACTTGGACTCAAAGGCATACCTCTTCTTGTAATTCCTTAAATTTAGGTGAAGCTCTTAAAGCGGCCAAGTGTGGATCATTCAAAATTGTGCCAAATTGAAGGCCGTATTCTTTCAATGCAGTACGCAGGCAGTCAGCTACTTTCTTTACTTCCCCTCTTCCTCAAACATGAAAATAGTTCACCCCAAATTAGTTCATTATCTCCACGTTTTAAGTATAAATAAAGTATTTTCTGTTTAAACTTTGTACCTGTAGGCATGACAACACGCTTTGTTGTAGAGAGCAGCTTGCGACTCCTCCGGGTTAACGTCAAGAGTAAGAGCAGTTTCAAACTGCACAAGTGCATCTTTAACCTGACATTCCATCCCAAAGTAAAACAATCAAATAAACACACCATATCAATGTTGCAACAAGATTTTTTTTTGTTTATCGGCACGACCTTAAACTCTAGCACTCAAGCTCTCAGTTCAACGGAGACTTTGTACAGTATTTCAACTTCACTATAACACAATCCTATTACTCACACGACAAAAAAAACTCAGTATAAAAATCTCTGATTACAGTTCATACATAATATCTAAGCAGCATTATCACATAATCACGGAACAATGACTTCAAATGATCACTGAAACTTACCTAAATCCAATGTAATTCAGAAAGTGGGATTTCGGCAAGATCTCGAGGGCTACGGCGGCCAGGGATCTCCGGCGGCGGGAATATGTCGAGGGAAACATTGGGACCAGGTGTCGTCTGCGTGCAGGGGGGCGTCGACGGGGGAGGCGTCGCCGGCCAGGGAGGCGTGGACTCTGAGGAATGCGTCATCGGCCAGAAATAATTGACGCCGGGCAGTGAGGGAGTCGCCAGCCAAGGACCCGTTGCCGGGGACAGAGGATTCGCCGGACTGAAGGCGTGCAGGGAGGCTTCATTGGAATGAGACCGTGCACGGAGGTGGCGTCGCCGGGATCTTGGACCGGACTGCGGCGGTTGGGAAAACGCGGAGGCAGTGAATTTTGGTGTGGGAGAGTCGAAACCAGATCTGGTTTTGTCACAAATTCTCGACTTCTACAGTCAGAGAAAATCAGTTTTTATTCGGGAAAAACTGGACTTTGAATAAAATAAAAATATTCCAAAAACCAATCGCGAACCAAACGCGTTTTGGTAAAATCAGATTTAGATAGTCCCGTGTTTTTCAAAAAACTGCGAACCAAACGCAGCCTTGGTGACATTAATTGATTTGAATTTTAATTTGGTGCCAATAATATTTTTAAAAAAGTCAAAATGTGGGTAGGATAGAGAAAAAGAAAATTGAAAGTTGAATTATTTACCAAAAAACCTGTGGTCAACAAAGATTGAAATGTCCTCTATTATAGTGTAATTGTAGTTTATATGTACTTTTAGGCCGGTAGATTTACACTTTTTAGCAAATTTCATGTTTGTGAGGCTGAGTTGTCTGTGCGTGCTTGTGGTAGATTCAGAAGTAATTCTTATGATGGTCATATGTGAATTTGATAAGGTTTAGAGGGAAACAATTATGTCCCTTTTATGATGGTCATTTTATTGGATACTTCTCATTAGCTGATTTGCAAATTTGATATTGCATTTTATGTCTAATGTTCTTTATTTTGTGATTTTTTCAGGTTATAAAGGAGTTCAAAGTTTAAGGAGAAGTTCATTAATTGCAAAGATTGAAGAAATGTAATTTAAATATTTAGTTGAAACTTCTGTTATTTTGTAGTCCATTTAGATTCCATGACTTCAAATTGGCATATATGTTATATTATATATTCAAAAAATTGATAAACTATTATTGATATTTATTTTATGAATATTCTTGTATTTAAATTATTTTATTTTATTTTACAGTTACATTTACAACCTCTTGTAAATTGTTACAATTACAACAACTTGGATAGTTGTAAATAAAATTAATGTGCGATTTGAAGAAGTCATAGACAACAAAAAATGTTTTTGTAATAGAAGTTTTCTACAACACATTTATATGTTCTTGTAATTAAAATATTACAATGACTCACTAAAATTGGATGTAATATCAATTACAAGAGAGCGTACAACATCCATCATACCCATTCTTCTAAAATATCAACTACAACCATATGTAAACTTTTTACAACTTGTACTTTTGTTATAAATGATTTTTCTTGTAGTGAGAAGATTACGACTACAAGGTTACTCAAGTCTCCGGCAGCAAAAATGGAGTTAATGGCCATCAATCAAGTTTTGATGCAAGCTATCAAAGTAGGTTTCAGGAATGTTCTGATTAAGACGTATTCAAGTGTTTTGGCACACACTACTGTTGGCTTGTGTAAGCCAAACGCTGGTCTTCTTGAGAAATTTAGATGTTTAAAATTGTTTTTTTCACTGTTGTAGTCTTTTTTTAAAAGATAAAATCACCATTTAGGTGGGGGGAGTTCTTATTAGGATCCCAAAAATCCGTAAAAGACCATTTAAGGTCAAGTTTTTTACATCAGTAGATGGCAAAAAGAAAGCGTATCAATGTACATACTAGCAAAACACTTGTCCTTGTATGAGGAAATCTAGAAGCGAATTGTATAATACAAAACACTAAGCGGCACTCAAACACACAAGTACTAAGGTAAAAAAGTTGTCATAGTATGATTTGTAATCTCAAACCAATGAGCTGCAGCACATTATTAAGGATTCCATTTGAATTGGTGAAGAAGAGTAGAGCTCCATACCAATTGCAGCATCTGAAAAGATAAACAAACATGTTACATATCATCTGCAATATGAGTCAGAAAAGTTTATAGGCAGCCAGTTGAGGTAGCTCATTACCAAAGTTGTAATGAACTCGGGGCCTGTTTGCTGGAAATTTTTTGTGAAGTAGTTCAATTCAGTTCAGTAATTTTTTTTTTCTTCAGTTCAGTTCAGTATATTTATATTTTTCAGTTCAGTTCAATATATTTATTTTTGCAGTTCAGTTCACTATTTGTATTTTTTTCAGTTCAAATATATATTTTTAAAAATTATAAGTTCAGTTCAATTCAGATAAATATTCTAATTTTTTCAGTTCAGAAGAATTTCCTAAAATTTTTAATTATAGCTCTCTACAGTTTTTCAGTTCAGTTCAGTTTATATCCAATTCAATTCAGATCAGATTAGTCAATTAATTTTCTCAAAATGTGATTTGATGCAATCCAAAATAATTCATGCTATTTTTAGTATATTTACTTTTTGTTCAATTCATAGCCGTTCAAATCAGTTTTTTAAAATCGTCCATGCTATTCATTGTTCGATCAAATTAATTCATCTCAATTCAAATCAGATCAATTAAATTTTGATTACATTTGATTCTATCTTATCAAGTTTAATTTATAAATAATATTACTCTTTTTCACACGTTTACTTTAATCAGTTCAGTATATTTAGAACATTATAAATTCATTGTACAATATTGCATCATTATTCATTATGTATACTGATAACACAAAATCACTCAAATATAGTGAATCGTAACACTATTGATATTCAAATTTACAATTCACCTTGTTTGATTGAGTCGATAAAATCAAATATAATGGTATAATTAATGTGTAACTTCTACTGAACCTAGATGGTTCTGAATATAGAGTATTATCATTCAAATTTTGGTTATGCACGAAATGTCAACTAAATATTTACACCACGAGATTATAATTGCTTTAAATAAATTTTGAATAAATATGAATGAAAAGAAATTCTCTGGTACTCCCAACTTTACTAATTTTCCATGAAAATCTTTATATGTTTTAATTTATAAAGTGCATCTTTTAATTTGAACTGTATATTTTGTTATTTTAAATTTTTTAATTTTTACATAAAGTTTTTAAAATTTTTGCATTAAAACATGTTTTACTATATGTTTATTTTAAAATGATTAATATTTTAATATAAAATTGTATCATTTGAGTCTAAATATATAATGGTAGTTTCATAACATTTAGGAAAGTTGGACTTTTTATAGAGTTTGCAAATGAAAAACGTCTTCCTTTTTTACGCAAATAAAGTGAAGTTTCTTTTTTCTTTTTTTAAGCAAGCTAAAGTCAAACCAAACAATCCACACCGGTATCATTTCCCTCCTCGATCTTTCCATTTAAAATATAAATACATCAAACCCTCTCGTCTCTTCATCATCAGCACAATCCCAATTCCCATATCCAAACTCTCCACAGCCATGGTGGAAAAGCATCACCACTTCCTCATCATTTCACTTCCAGTTCAAAGCCATCTGAACCCTTCCTTGCAGCTAGCCAAGTGCCTCGTTGGCGCCGGCGCTCAGGTCACCTTCGCCACCACCGTTTACGGCTTCTCTGCTATCAAACAACCGCCGGTCATGTTGGTATTTTGTTTAAATACCGGTTTAATTTAAGTATAATTGGATTCGAGATAGTGAACTCGAGATGTTATAACAAGGTTGGTGGTGCGAAGTGCACACTTGTAAAAACAATCTACGAGGCTACGGTTCTAAGATAAATATTTATATATTTATCTATGTGGTTTATATTAAATTGAAGTGTTGCATCGATTCACAATTAATTCTGAGAATAATATACGTGTATCAACTAACACAGTAATATTAGGTACAGTTGTGTGTATGTAGTTACCAGACTGTTTTGTTATGGATTGGTACGTACACGCAGTTGGTTTTATGCGGTTACCTGATTTGGTACGTATGTATTGCCCTGGAGTTACCGATTGGTATGAATGCATAGTTGCATGTGGTTACCCGATACGTATGGAGTTACCACACGGTTGTCTGAACCGGTGTGGTACAGTATATTGTTTATACCTATAAATACATGTGACACACTACTGGAATGGGGGAATGTATGATGCATGTTTACACTGAACTATTCAATCATCTATGAATGGTGGATGTATCAAAGAACGATACGTGATGCCTGATGCAGGTTACACTGAAATATATAAACGACAACGAGAAATACAGATTTTCTGATATACAATCCAAAAACACTAATACTCAAATGTATGTTCTTGATTCCAGCCTGAATCAAGAATGCAGCGATAGTTTTATCCTGCGAGGAATTTCGTGTAACCCAGACTGATAGGGTCGAAATATTCTCAAAGGAAAGCGAGAGTGTTACGTGAATCTATCGTTATCCAACTATTATCCCAATCACCCTATTGTCCCCATTGTTTATACCCAACAGGTCATCGAAGGCCTCTCCTTCGCCTCCTTCTCCGATGGATACGATGATGAGGAATCACAGAAGAAGCGCAATATGGAAACTTTCTATCACGACATAGCTGAAATCGGATACCCGAATGTTTCTGAGATGATCCGGAATCTATCCCGCCCGGTGAATTTCATGATCTATACCATTTTTCTGCCGTGGGTGGCGCAATTGGGGCGAGATCTGGGAATCCCCACGGCGTTTTTGTCGATACAGTGTGCTGCTGCGTTTTCTATCTATTTCAAGTTTTTCAATAGCCTCGATGGTGTTCAACACCGTGGTAAGGAGATCGATCATTCGTTTTCGATGGAATTGCCGGATCTTCCATTATTTTCTAGCAGGGATCTTCCTTCTCTGTTATTTCCGAGTGATCCCATGCATTCTTTCTCTGTCCCTGCGTTCGGAGATCATGTGAAGCAGTTGGAGAAGGATCCGAATCCGTGTGTGCGTGTCAATAGCTTCAGGGAGCTGGAAGAGTCCTGTTTCAGAGCTGCTGAGGGGATGGGTATTAATATGATCCCTATTGGCCCTTTGGTTCCTTCAATTGTAACTGATTCTGGTGAGAAAGGTGATAAATCCACCGGGTTTGATATATTCGCTAGCCCGAAAAAGGATGTTTATCTTCTGAAATGTGAGTCTACCTAGATCTGATCGATTAGTTTACTTAGATCGGTTTATCTGTTACTGTGTACGGGACATTATAATGTCAAATATGCGGAATTTAAATAACACAGCAATTGATAACGCAGTTCGGTTTACAACCTACTCTGCGAGGCAGCTTCTGCCCAATTTGAAGAATTTCACTAGAAAGCCCAGTTACAGTACAAAATCCTTTTGCTACTTAACTCTATATCTAGCGCGAGTCAAGGCTGCACTTCTTCAAACTGTCCCAAACACAAGCTCCTTCTATGTCGATCTCCCGATCTCTTGTTGTCGTTGTCGTTTGTCGATCATTATGAGTGAACCTCATACACGGCTCTAACTTCTACTCGATTCTTCTGTAGCAAAAACCTCAAACTCTCAGTTTATGCTTTATGTGTTGAAACTCCTGAATCGATGCTGAATATAGCCATGGGGCTCTGTATTTATAGAGCATTGAATCTAATGATCAATCGGATTCATCACTCTTCTTTTCCCTGTATGAATGTGTTTTTCCATATCTGCTATTCTATTACATAAGGGAAAAGAATGTTCTAATCTAGGTCTAATTAGGAATAAACCATATTAATTCGGTTTTATTCCAAATATGTTTTAATCTTACCAAATAAAACACAAAATAGAATCTAGATTGGATTCGGCTGAATATCATCTTTCCATGTTTGCTCGATCAGCCATAATTAATCTTGGACTTCCTTGTTTGTTGTTTTTCTGAATCTGCGTCTGCTTGACATTACTTCATGTCGAAGTTCCTGAAGAACTTGGCGCCTGACATGAATTCATGTCAAAGTCTTCACCGTTCATAAAAATTGCCAACTCAATAATTCTTGACTTTACAATCTCCCCCTTTGGCATTTTTGTGAACCCAACACTTCTTGACTTTTAAACATCTGCATAGCACATCAGTGTTGTTGTAACTCCCCCTGAATTCTTGAACAGCTTGTTGATCATCAAAAGTTACAGGTCACGCAGAGGACAGTCGAATGTCCAGAACATCAGAAAAACATATTACATGGAAATAAACTAAAAAGTTTAAGAAGTCCAAGAATATCAAACTACTCTCCCCCTGGGGTCATTAAAATGCCAAAGCCACCTTGCTTGTTTTCATGTAGCTGGTGCAGTACTCAGCAGGTGCTTGCAATTCCCCAAAATTCACTTCTTGAGAGTAGTAATCACAACATCAGTACCAGTATCAACATCCTTACTGGACTGTGAATGCTCACTATATAGTGAAGCTCCCAGGCCTTCAGTAGTAGTAGCATCAGCAGTAGCATCATCTTCAGTAAGAGCAGCTGCTCAGTTGCCTCCTTCTCCATCCTAGATACTGTAGACAGTCGAATGTCTCACCAGTCTCCAGCCACTCTTCTTGGTCGTAAAGACAGTCGAATGTCTGAACTACCACCTTCTTCTCAGCTCGCCGTGAACATAAAGTACAGTATGGAAAAACTACTGCTAATATTTTTTCTTTTTCTCTTTTTCTCCTTTTTTTAATTTTTTTTTACAAAACTATAAAATTACCTCACATCCTGCAAACACCTAAGTGTTGCCTGAGATCTTCAAAATTTTCACCATCTAGAGGCTTGGTGAAAATATCAGCATATTGTTGTTCGGTGGGGACATGAATTAATGTGATCTCCTTCTTCTCCACAAGATCTCTAATGAAGTGATGTCTAATGTCAATATGCTTGGTCCTGTTGTGTTGAACTGGATTCTTTGCAATGTCAATAGCACTTTGATTGTCACACAACACAGTGAGTGTTACATCCTTGAATCCATGGTCCTTCATCATCTGTCTCATCCAGAGCATTTGAGCACAACAGCTTCCAGCAGCAAGATATTCAGCTTCAGCAGTGGACAGGGAAATAGAGTTTTGTTTCTTACTGTACCAAGAAACCAAATTATCACCAACATAAAAACAAACTCCTGTTGTACTTTTCCTGTCATTAGCATTGCCAGCCCAGTCTGAGTCACTGAATCCAATCAACTGCGAACCTTGATCTCTAGAGTACCACACACCAAAATCTGAAGTTCCACTAACATACTTGATTATTCTTTTCACAGCAGCAAGGTAAGACTTCTTTGGATTTGCTTGAAATGGAGCACAAATGCCAACACTTAAGCAGATATCTGGTTTACTGGCAGTTAAGTAAAGTAGACATCCAATCATGCTTCTGTATAGTTTATGATCAACTGCTTCTCCAAACTTATCTTCTGTGAGTTTTGCAGTTGCTGACATAGGTGTTCTGGAAGTACTGGCACTAGTTAACCCAAACCTTTTTACTAGATTTTGAGCATACTTCTGTTGGTTAATGAATATCCCATCTTTTTCTTGCTTAACTTGTAATCCCAGAAAATAAGTAAGCTCTACAACCATACTCATCTCAAATTCAGATTTCATCAACTTCACAAATCCTTCTACCAGTGTTGGTGATGTAGATCCAAATACAATATCATCAACATAGATTTGAACAATAAGTTTATGTCCATCTTGTTGATATACAAACAAGGTTTTGTCCACTCCCCCTCGGTTGTAGCCCTTTTTAATCAGAAACTGTGTCAATCTTTCATACCATGCTCTTGGAGCCTGCTTCAATCCTTACAGTGCCTTCTTTAGTTTGTATACATGGTCTGGTAGGAATGGATCTTCAAATCCTTTGGGTTGTTCTACATAAACTTCCTCCTTAACAATCCCATTTAAAAAGGTTGTCTTCACATCCATCTAGTATACTTTGAAATTCATAACACAAGCAACGGCAAGTAGCAATCTGATAGCCTCAAGTCTTGCCACTGGTGCAAAAGTTTCATCATAATCAACACCTTCTACTTGTGTATATCCTTGAGCAACTAATCTGGCCTTGTTTCGAACAACTAGTCCATCAGCATCTGATTTATTCTTAAAAATCCACTTGGTGCCAATGACATTCGAATGTGTTGGTCTTGGGGTCAGAACCCATACATCATTCCTTGTAAACTGTTCTAACTCTTCCTGCATAGCTGCTATCCAGTACTCATCCTCTAGTGCTTCTTTCACGTTCTTGGGCTCGATCATAGAGATGAAACAAGAATATCCTGCCAAGGTGGATATAAAGCAAGAATAACCAGCTAACTGTCTGTAGTTAATAGGCTCAGTTTGTCGAAGTTGCATTCTATGTCTTCTGATTGGCTCCAATTCAGTTACTACAGTTTCAGGAATATTATCATCATCAGCTGCTATGGGTTCAGGAACAGAAGTATCAGCATTGTCAGAGATTGGTAGTATAATATCTGATGTATCATTTTGATTGCTGGACATTAAAATGTCTGGAGCAGGCTGTTCATTCTTATCAGTAGAAGCTAAAATCTCTTCTTCTGTCTGATCAGACTCCTCAGTATCATCCACTACAACATTGTGTGATTCCATAACAATATTATCCTTTAAGTGTAGAACTATGTAAGCTTTGCTAGTGGTAGATAACCAAGAAACATCCCTTCTGAACTTTTCTCTTCAAACTTTCCAAGTAGTGTTTTTTCTTGAAGAATATAAAACTTGCTTCCAAACACATGAAAGTATGAAACATCAGGCTTTCTTCCTTTCCAGATCTCATAGGGTGTCTTTTCAGTCAAAGGTCTCAAGTACACTTTGTTAATGACATAGCATGCAGTGTCAACTGCTTCTGCCCACCACTTTAGACCAACATTCTTTGCATCAATCATAGTTCTAGCCATTTCTGTTAGAGTCCTGTTCTTCCTCTCAGCAATTCCATTCATTTGGGGAGTATAAGGAGCTGAATACTCATGATGAATTCCCAGTGATTCACATAATTGGAAAATTGTATATTCTCAAATTCTCTTCCATGATCACTTCTGAGTCTAACAATCCTTGCTCCTGAAGCAGCTTTCTCTGTATGTAATCTGTTGACCAGTTTTGTAAATACATGAATAGCATCAGATTTTTCTTTGAGAAAACTCACCCAGGTATATCTTGAATAGTCATCAACACAAACAAAGATATATCTCTTTCCTCCAACACTTGAATTCCTCATAGGCCCCATCAAATCCATGTGTAATAGCTCTAGAACTTGAGATGTAGTAATCTCATGGACTGCCTTGTGTTTCTTCTTTGTCTGTTTTCCCAGTTGACAAGATCCACAAACTTCTCCAGATATCTCTTTTAGCTTGGGCAATCCTCTTACAGCTCCACTCTTTGATGTTTTAATCAGAGATATGTAGTTCATATGTCCCAACTTTCTGTGCCATAACTTCTCATTATTCAGACTTGCACTATTGCATTGTAGTTTCTCATCCAGAAGATAGCAGTTATCAGATGACCTTGAGCCAGTAAACATTCCTCCATCATACTTGACTGTGCATTTTTGTTTGTCAAAATTTACAGACATGTCACTATCACACAGTTGACAGATGCTCAATAGATTTGCTTTTAGATCTTGAACTAAGAATACGTTTGTGAACACTGGAAATCCTTCAATCACCAGATCCCCTTTTCCAATAATCTTGCTTCTTTTTCCATCTCCAAACTTCACAGATCCAGCAAAACATGGTTTTAGATGTTGTAGTAAATCTGGTGATCCAGTCATGTGTCTTGAACATGCACTATCAAAATACCACGCATCTTGTGATTCAGCATGATGACACACATAACTTGAGTAGCATACAATGGTGGATTTTGGTCGCCATACTTTCTTGCATACTGGTAGTGGAATACTATGGACATTATACTGTCTGCTTCGTTGTACTGACACTGTATGCTTCTTCTGGACAGTTAAATGTCTTGCATCCTGCTTTAAGTTGTCCATGTCTCGAAAAAGAACAAAACACCTGTTCTTAGAGTGTCCAGTCATTTTGCAATAGCTACATTTTCGAGCTCTTTTCTTTTTCTGTATATTTGGCAGCTCATCTTTTTCAACTATTACTTTAGCCTCCTTGTACTTGCTCAGAAATTGTGACGGCCTGTTTTCATATCCAATACCATGTCTAGTATGTTGCCCCATTGTCAATAACTCATCAAGTTTGGCTCTTCCAGTATTGAGTCTATGAATTGCACTTTCTGCATTTTCTGCTCGTTCATTTACACTAGTCAGCTCCTCTAGTAGTTCATCATTCTTCATCTCCAATTCTGCCTTATCTTTTGCAAGCTCGTCATTCTTCATCTTCAATTCTGCCTTATCTTTTGTAAGCTCATCATTATTCATCTTCAATTCTGCCTTATCTTTTGTAAGTTTTTGGTTGATCTTACAAATTTTCTCCCAAGATTTGTGCAGGTCAATGTAAGCACTGTGAACATCTTTATCAGAATCAGTATTATCAATTTGGACATTCGAATGTCTTATTCCTGCATCTGTTATTTCAGTAACCTTAGCTCCAAAAGCAACACAATTGCTTGTTAAGCCTTCAGTATCTTCATCTTCGTCACTCCAACTTGAAATCATAGCTTGATCACTTATTTTGGCACTAGGACAAACATTTTGAAAATGCCCCAAACCTCCACAATTTCTGCATCTTTCATCTTTGTTTCCGTTTAAGTTTATTCTGGAATTTTGATGCTGCTGTTTTGAAGACCTGAAGTTTCTTGCATCTTAAGTTCTGGGTTTCCAATTACTTGGTCTATCTTGAGAGTTCAGGTTTGAGACTTTATTCAGAATTTTGGAGAAATTTCTGGTCAATAAGGCTATCTCTTCATTGCGTTCATCGTCGCTTGGACATTCAACTTCCCTATTTTCAGTGGTTCTGAAAGCTAAGTTCTTCTTGGTCTTCTTTTCAGAGTCACGGTGATATTCTATCTCATAGGCTTGTAATGTCCCAACCAGCTCATTTAGTGTCATCTTGGTTAGATCTCTGGCTTCTTTTATGGCTTCCACTTTATTTCCAAATTTGTCCTTTGGTAAACATCTAAGGAACTTCATGATCAGCTTCGGTTGTTTGTGTTTCTTGCCAAGAGCAACCATTTTATTCATTAGATCTCTGAATCTGCTGTTAAACTGGGCGATGGTTTCATTATCATTCATCATCAAAAGTTCATATTGTCCAGTTAGCACACTCAGTTTGCTCTCTCTAGCCTTTGCATCTCCTTCATGAACTGATTCTAGTATATCCCATGCTTCCTTGGCTGTAGTGCAGTTAGAGATAAATTTAAACTGCTCTGAATCAACCGCAGTGAAGATAGCATTCAAAGCTTTGGAGTTTGCTTGACATGCTTTTATTTCTGCAGGAGTATATGAAAGTTTAGGCTTTAGTACTTCTATAGCTCCTTCTTCTTCACTCTCAGGTACAACTGGTGGAGACCAACTTGTCATTACAGCATCCCATGCATAATCATCAGTAGCGTTAATGAAGACTCTCATCCTTGTCTTCCAGAATGCATAATTTGCCTCTCCTTCAAGCAAAGGTGGCTTAGTGGTAGATCCTCCTTCTCTGCTTGCCATAGGTAGAACTCTGTCCGGATCTGCTCTCCTTGCAATCAAGGGCTGTTTAAACACCAGCTCTGATACCAATTGAAGTGTGAGTCTACCTAGATCTGATCGATTAGTTTACTTAGATCGGTTTATCTGTTACTGTGTACGGGACATTATAATGTCAAATATGCGGAATTTAAATAACACAACAATTGATAATGCAGTTCGGTTTACAACCTACTCTGCGAGACAGCTTCTACCCAACTTGAAGAATTTCACTAGAAAGCCCAGTTACAGTACAAAATTCCTTTGCTACTTAACTTTATATCTAGCGCGAGTCAAGGCTGCACTTCTTCAAACTGTCCCAAACACAAGCTCCTTCTATGTCGATCTCCCGATCTCTTGTTGTCGTTCTCGTTTGTCGATCATTATGAGTGAACCTCATACACGGCTCTAACTTCTGCTCGATTCTTCTGTAGCAAAAACCTCAAACTCCCAGTTTATGCTTTATGTGTTGAAGCTCCTGAATCGATGCTGAATATAGCCATGGGGCTCTGTATTTATAGAGCATTGAATCCAATGATCAATCGGATTCATCACTCTTCTTTTCCCTGTATGAATGTGTTTTTCCATATCTGCTATTCTATTACATAAGGGAAAAGAATGTTCTAATCTAGGTCTAATTAGGAATAAACCATATTAATTCGGTTTTATTCCAAATATGTTTTAATCTTACCAAATAAAACACAAAATAGAATCTAGATTGGATTCGGCTGAATATCATCTTTCCATGTTTGCTCGATCAGCCATAATTAATCTTGGACTTCCTTGTTTGTTGTTTTTATGAATCTGCGTCTTCTTGACATTATTTCATGTCGAAGTTCCTGAAGAACTTGGCGCCTGACATGAATTCATGTCAAAGTCTTCACCGTTCATAAAAATTGTCAACTCAATAATTTTTGACTTTACATCTTCAATGGCTGGATTCAAAGCCAGAAAAATCTGTGGTGTATGCATCGTTTGGAAGCATGGTTATATTGAAGAGAGAAGAGAAGATTGAAATAATTGAGGGGCTGAAGGAAAGTGGGAGGAGTTATTTACTGGTGATTCGAAAATCGGGTGAAGATGAAGATGAAGGCTTGTTTTCGGGCAACGAAGATGGAATGATAGTGCCGTGGTGTGCACAAATGGAGGTTTTGTGCCATAAGTCTATAGGGTGCTTTGTCACGCACTGTGGGTGGAACTCGACCTTGGAAAGCATTGTTGCTGGCGTGCCTATTGTGGGGTGTCCTCACATTGCTGAACAGAATACAAATGCGAAGCTGGTCGATGAAGTCTGGGGCAATGGAGTTAGGGCGAATCGGAATGAGGAAGAGTTAGTGGAGAGGAAGGAGTTGAAGAGGTGTGTAGAGGCTGTCATGGGAGGAGAAGAAATCAGAAGGAATGCATCAAAGTGGAGTGTCTTGGCTTTGGATGCTGTCAAGAAAAATGGATCTTCACAACAAAATTTGAATCACTTTTTAGAAAATCTTGAATCATAAATGTTTTGATCATCTTGATGAAGGGGCAAAGAGCGAATTCAGTATGGCTATCTTGTTACCATTTGATTTAATCACAGCCGACTGTTGTGCTCTTTCGTCATCAGTTTTCATTTTCATTTTCATTTTGTGGTCTGCACTTAGTTCAAGGATCATGTAACTTCAAGTGATTTCCAATCTTATATATGGAGGCTTCGGTGGAACTACAATTCATTATATATATATATAGTATAGCTTCTCATTCACAATAACACTGAAGAAATTTGATTGGAGTATTATGAACATGAAATTATCAGGACATAGGTTGATGTCTTAATATTACAACAGTGAAGAAATGTTTGATGCTCACACTAAACCATGGTTGCTGTGAACTGTGATTTTCGCACTCGCTTTCGCCTCAGCTAAACATAGGATGTTGGTGTCTGGTTTGTTTGTTCAGTAATTGTTAGTTGAATCTATCTCTGAAGAAAGGAGATAGATTATAAATACGCAAGTTTGATTATAAATATCTTTAGTTACATATATAAATGGTCAAATAAAAAGTTGATATATATGACTTTGTTCAAAAACATCACATTCACTTTCTCTCTCTATTTTTTCTCTCTCCTTTCTCTCTAAGTTTTACTCACACGCGCCACTTACTTCCGTCACCAACGTTACAAAATAATAACATTATCAGCAGAAACTGAAACATAACAGATCTTTCCTGGTAGAGCCATGCCGGCACCGCCGCCCCGGCACGGTGGAGACACTGCCGGAAAAACCTTTCTTCAAGCTTTAGCCCAAAAAAGTCAACCTCTATTCGAATCCCTACCTTCCAATCCCGAAATTAAACCGATTTCTTTCCGAATGAATGGCAAGGTGGCATGTATCTACTCTAAGCAAGACGTTCATACATTTGCTTCTCACTACAGCAATGCACTTGTCGGAAAATTCCTCAATGGTAAGCCCAGTATGGAAGAAATCCATAGCGCCTTTCAAGCTATGGGATTTACGGGCAAGTTCCAGATCGGTTCCATGGATTACCGACACATCTGGATTAGGCTTAAGGACAAGGAGGATTATCAAAGGTTCTGGATGAGGTCTTACTGTTCGATCCAAGGGCATACAATGAAGATTCTGAATTGGTCTCCAGATTTCTCAACTGAAATTGAGTCCTCCATAGTGCCAGTATGGGCAACTATCCATAAGCCCCCAATTTCATATTATAACACCTCAGCAATTCAGGATTTTGGGAATCAGATTGGGGTGTTTCTCAAGATGGATGCAGCTACCAATTCTCTCACAAGGCCATCTGCCATTAAGGTTTGTATTGAAGTTGATTTGATGAACACTTTGCAGCCTTCTATAATTATTGGGGATCCAGGCACTTATGTAGAATGCCAAGTTGAGTATGAAAATGTGCCCTTTTATTGTACTCACTGTAAGAGGATAGGGCATGAATATGCTAGATGTGTGCACCTCCACCCTGAGTTGAAAAGAAAGCCAGCACAAATGAATGGGAACACTTACCACATGAGAAACTAGCCACAATACCAAGTCATTAGGCCACAAAGATTACAGGAACCTACAGTCTGGAAACCTATTAAGGATCAAGCTGCTGAGCAATCTCAGGGAGGCTCAGGGCTCACTAGGTCTGAAAAGAATACAATTCTGGAGGTCCAAGCACAGGAGCTAATAGAACAAGATCAGTCCATTATCATCCATCAAAAGGAGCCACTTATTGTAGTTGAATCCCCCCCCCCTCAATAGTATCAAGTTTACCTGAGAGTTATAAACCAGCAATAGAGCCAAAAACTCACCTTACTGTCCAGCCTCTCAACACATTTAGAAACATTAAGAAAACCTCCAAAGTGGCTTTCTACTCCTATGATGATCTTGAAACCATTAATATTAGGGATTGGGAAACAGATGCAAAGACAAGCTCTAGCAGTCATCCCATACAAACCTCAGGAAATCCAACCTCAGCCTCAACTAATAGAAATTTCTAATGTTTTTCAAGTGTTGCAGGACAATGATGGTGAACACAGCTTTGGAACCTATGAAGAAGCAACAAGTGAGCTGGATTGGAGATCAACTGACACAACAGAAAAGGAAGAGGAATCAGGTATACCTCTAGCCTCAGTTAGTGTTAATGATAAATTTGAGCCAAAGAAAAAAACAAAAAGAGGCATGCCAATTGGTGGAAAAACAGTTGAGCAGTGGCTCAGATCCTCCCCAAAATCCAAGTTAGTTTCTAAATGATTACACACCAAATATTTGGTAACATGTTGGTATGGAGTATAAGGGGTTACAAAACTTCAATAGACAGACTTAAATTCCTAATTTCTGCACACAAAATAGACATATGCTGCATCATAGAACCTCTGCATCTCAATGATAATGTAAACAATTTGAAGTTTGACCTTCACTTTGAAAATGCATTACATGCCTCACATGCAAAATTATGGCTTTTCTGGAACTCAAAATATAAAGTGAATGTGATATTTGAATCTGATCAGCATGTTTTAACTAATATATCTGATATGCATGATAATTTTTTGTATAACTCTTGCTTTGTGTATGCTAAAGTAGCTAGAGATTCAAGACATGATTTATGGCTGTCATTAGCTGTTGTCCCTAGTTTACCTACTGTGTTCATAGGAGATTTTAACACTGTTGCTAATGTTAGTGAAAGGAGAGGTAGGACTTCACCTCCAATGGGTAATATTAGAGATTTTAATGCCTTAATTGACACCCTAGAACTGGTCCACATTCAGACTGTAGGGAACCTTTTTACTTGGACTAATAATAGGTCTAAGGAGGATCTCTTGCTACAAAGACTAGATAGAGGTTTGTGCAATGTTGACTGGGCAGAAAAATAATCTCATAGCTCTATCCATGTCCCATCTAGAACTACCTCAGATCATAACCCTCTAATCCTCTTCATCCAGAGCTCTGAAATATCCCAAGCCAAGCCCTTCAGATTCCAAAATATGTGGACTAATAGGCCTGAATTTATCCCTCTAGTTAGTACCAATTGGAACCAGCCAGTTTCTGAGTATGGAATGAAATGTGTGGTGAGTAAACTTAAAAGGCTGAAGGCTGCCTTGAAGATCTGGAACTGGGAGGTGTTTGGAGATGTGGACAAAAATATTTTGCAGGCTGAAACTCTAGTCAGTCAATAGGAAATTCAGTATGAAACAACAAGACAAGATTCAGACCTTTTAGAACTGAATAAGCAAAGAGCCATACTTATTAGATCTCAGCATGAAATGGTTGCTTTTTGGAGGCAGAGAGCAAATGTCAAAAGGACCAAGGAAGGGGATGCTAATAATAAATACTATCACAATGTTGTGAAGGAGAAAAGGATCAGATCCAAGATATCAAAAATCAAAGGGGTGGATGGACAGTGGACCACAGACCCTGTTGCAATCAGTCAGGAAGGGGTAAAAATTTTTGAGGACTTGTTAAAAGATACTGAGGCTGACAGGACTGAGAGATATTTGCAAAGTTTTTTAGATGAAATCCCAAAACTCCTCAGTGATGATGATTATCAGAAACTATTGGAGGAAGTATGTATGGATGAACTCCAGTATGCAGTCTTTGACCTTAATAAATCTAGTGCTCCTGGTGCAGATGGTTTCTCAGGGCTTTTTTTCACTCACTGTTGGGACATCATAAAAGAGGATCTTTTGTCAGCAGCTAAGGAGTTTATGGAAGGGAGACAAATTCCAAGAGCAATTAGTAGTACCTGGCTTACTTTGATTCCAAAGGTTCAGAATCCTAGTAAATTTTCAGAGTTCAGGCCAATCAGCTTGTCCAACTTTGTCAATAAAGTATTCTCTAAAATACTTATGGAAAGGATCAAACAACTTATGCCCATATTAATATCATCAGAACAGTCAGCTTTTTTGCATGGCAGGGACATTGCAGATAATATAATACAGATGCAAGAAATGGTCAGATTAGTTTCCAAAAACCCTAGGCACAACAACATTATTGTCAAACTGGATATGCAGAAGGCCTTTGACAGAGTGTCATGGTCCTTCTTAAATTCAGTGCTGCTATATTTTGGGTTCCATGGATCTGTGGTTAAGGTCATCATGAAGAATATCCAATCAGCTTGGTTCTCAGTGTTAATCAATGGGATAGCTACTGGATTTTTCAAGTCAGAGAGGGGGATAAAGCAAGGAGACCCTTTGTCACCATATCTGTACAATATCATCACTGAAGCATTCTCTAGAGGGCTGAAAAAAGCAATGGAAGCTGGATACTTGAAGTATTTTATAGTACCTAGGGGAGTGGATCCAGTAAGTCATTTCATGTATGCTGATGATACATCTATTTTTACCATTGCAACCAAACAGAATCTAGTGAGACTAAAAATATTTCTGAGTGCATATGAGAGCTGCTCTGGCCAGAAGATAAATTATTCAAAATCTGAGTACTTCACACACCATACCTTACCTGATGCAAGATCAAGGATGATTAAGAGAAAAACAAAGATGAAGAAAGGGGCTTTACCTTTTAAGTATTTGGGAGTTCCTGTATTCACTGGCAGAAACAAGGTTACCATTACTTGCCACTCATTGACAAAATGGAAAAAACTCTTACTAACTGGAAGAATAAGTGGTTGAGTGCTGCTGGAAAAATGGTCTTGCTAAACAGTGTCTACATGGCTATCCCTACTCACACACTGGCTGTACTGCATCCCCCTGCTCAGGTACTAAAGAAGATGGAGACAATGGCTGCAAGGTTCTTATGGGGTGAGTTAGAACATGGTCAGAAAAGGGTCTGGAGAAGTTGGGTGAAAATGGCAGTTCCAAAAAATGAAAATGGAATGGGAATGAGAGATCTGAGAGCAGCTGCAAAAGCATTTTCTTGTAAGCTATGGTGGAAGATGCAACTGAACCAGACTATATAGTCTAACTTTCTTTGGACTCTGCCTAAGACATACCAGAAATCTCACACTTGGAGGAGGATCTGTCAGATAACTGAGCATGCTAACCTTCACTCTAGGGTCATCTTAGGTGTAGGAACATCATCCTTTTGGGACTCTAATCGGTTGGGCACAGGGGCAATTTTTTTATCTTTGGCCAGATTCTGAGGTCCTACCTTTTCCTGATTAACAGTTGCAAAATTTTGTGCTGACAAACACTTGTATATCCCTACTTTGGAGCCTTTCTTGGCTACCACAATTTTACAATTATTGCAGGGTGCAGAGATAGCTCATTCCCATGATGATAAGCTTGTATGGAAGCCAGATCAGACAGGAAAATTCTCCATCAGAACAGCATAATGGTCTCTCAGAAAGGTGGGCTTTGACAAATACTCAATCCAAAAGGTATGCAAATTTAAAATTCCCCCTAAAATGTCATTACTGATATGGAGAATAGTAAATAAACTGTTGCCATTTGATGACATACTTACTAGATTTGGTTTTAATTTGACCTCAAAGTGCCTTTTCTGTCAAGCTCAGGACTCAATAGATCACTTTTTTAATAAATATCCCCACACTGTAGAAATCTTTGAGCATATGCATACTACTCTTGTCATCCCTACTCCCACCTTTAGATCTGCTAGACACAGGATCACATACTATCTTCAATTTGCTGCAAAATCCAAAGCTCAGTCTAGAATACTTATCACAACTATGGCAGTGATTTTTTGGCACTTATGGTGTAAGAGGAACAATTTATTATTTGATGAAAAGGCTGTTAGCAGAGATACTGTGTTACAACAGGTGTCAAATAAATTTTTACAGCCTTTCCAATTCTTGATTCTACTCAGAAACTTTCTCACCTACTTGCTACTAGATTGGTTCCATTCATTAGAAAGAAAAAAGCTAAACTTGTTAGGGCTATAAAATGGAACCCCCCAGACATAGGTATTAAGATAAATGTTGATGCCTCATATTTTAATACAAATAGAACAGGTCTTGGACTGGTAATGAGGGATGACAAGGGTTTGGTAATATGCATGAAATGTAAGGTGGTGTCTGCTACTTCTCCATTACATGCAGAATTACTAGCTCTACAACTAGGAGTTCAGACAGCACTTGCACAATATGCACCTTACATAATTGAGTCATATAGTATGCTTGCAGTCAGGGGTGTCATAAACCCTCAGAATATTGATTGGAATCTATATAGCATATGTCATGACATTTATGCAGTTGATGTAAGTGATAAAATCAAACATGTTTTTAGGGAAGCTAATATGATTGCTAACCATCTTGCTAAAATGAGTGCAACCCTATAACTAACACAGGAAATTTCAAATTCTACTGCTTATCCTTATTTGCAAGGTTTGATTAATACTGAAAGGATAGGAGTTCCAAATTTAAGATTCACATAAGATGCAACACTACTCCTATTTATGTCTCCTCTCAGATACAAGAAGGCCCCATTGGAAGGAGTCCAATGGGGTAGAGCTTCCTGGAACAGAAGGAACAAGGAACAAGACATAAACACATGCATCTTCATCTAAAATAAAACTCACTGGATTTTTCCATTGTAATCTTTTTGAAAGGGTGTGAAAATTTTCTTCCTCTATCACTCACTTGGCAGAATTTTGTTTCGTGGATCGATCAATAACATGCTCGGTGAGATTGATAGAGGAATGAGATTTTCTTAACATCCTATAGATAGCTGATCCTAGACAGACATTTCTATATTTGTTTTTTACTTCTGTAACACTCTTTAAACACAACTTTGATCCTATTTATAGATTTGGGTTGCCAAATAAATACCCCACCTTTTGGTGGTTTTAAATTTTTTTTAAAAAAGTTGATATATATATACTATATGTTGAGATGCTAATGAGTTGATAATATTAATATTCATACATTTATTTAAAATTTGATAATACACATTATCAAAAGTAAAAGTGTGCAGAAAATTATGGGACGAAGAGGAGTACTTAATTTCATTATTTTGCAATCAATATTGACCAACATCAAGTTTATATTCAAGTGTTCGAAATGTGTATCAAATATTTAAAAATGCTCACTTTGTATTTCAGTTTATTTTATATCTGTTGGCCAGTTTATCCTAAATTTTCAAGTGTTTTATAAGGAATATTTTGATTATTTACATCAACTTTCTAACTTTTGTTTATCAAAATTTTCCATAAGTAAAACTATCAAAATATCATTGATAATAAAATAGTAAATATTTAAGGACAACCAATGACAATTACGAAAATTGATCACTTTTAGAATGTTAACTATATTGTTTGGATACTTTCACATGTTAAAAAATTAACGTATTGATCAACATATGATAAAAATGTGAAATTTACTCTAAACTAAACTAAATTCGAATCAAACTAGACACTTTATTTTAAAGAAAGTTAGCTTTCCAAAAATTTGCGTAACTATCGCTCTATATTTCAATATTCAATATTTAAAATTTCAATCTTGTACGTTGTATGAACAAAACATGTTCAATGTGAAAATTGAAAAGAATGTGGGAGGCTTTTACATTTTGCAAATAATAAAATTAAAATGTGAAAATTATTTTATTTATGAGGTAGTCTTGTGAGAGACTGTCTAAATTATAAACCGGGGACTAAGTAATAAAAGTATGATTGAATAAAAACAAGGAGGCCCTTACTTGCAATTTTTGAAAATTACTATTCACGTGCACTATTCATAGCTCAGTACTATTCACACACGCACTATTCATGTCAGGTTTTGTTCATGCACGCACTATTCAAAGCCCAGAACTGTTTACAAACCAGAACATTGGGTTTTAAGCACATAAAGTCTATATTATAGTTCCAAACATGAACACGGACATCTAAACATACTACCCTAACCAATTTTCACACACCAAACCTCACATCTGGCCATTCATGCCTCAAACAGCCCAAAACATTGGGATTTTAACACATAAGGTCCACATCATAGGCAGAATCATGAACACGAACATCTAAAAATGCTACCCTAACCAATTTTCACACACCAAAACTCACATTTGGCCATTCATACCTCAAACAGCCCAGAACATGGGGTTTTAAGCACATAAGGTCCACATTATAGTCCCAAACATGAATACGAACATCCAAACACACTACCCTAGCCAATTTTCGCACACCAAACCTCACATATGGCCATTCATGCCTCAAACAGACCATAACATTGAGATTTTATCACATAAGGTCCACATTATAGGCATAAACATGAACATGAACATCTTAACATGCTACTCTAGCCAATTTTCACAAACCAAACCTCATATCTGGTCATTCATGTCTCAAACAGACCAGAACATTGGGTTTTAAGCACATAAGGTCCACATTTAGTCCCAAACATGAACACGAACATCTAAACATACTACCTAGCCAATTTTCACACACCAAACCTCACATATGGCCATTCATGCCTCAAACAACCCAGAACATTGGGATTTTAACACATAAGATCCACATTATAGGCATAAACATTAACACGAACATCTAAAAATGCTACACTAGCCAATGTTCACACACAAAACCTCACATCTGGCCATTCATATCTCAAACAGCCCAGAACATGGGGTTTTAAGCACATAAGGTCCACATTATAGGCAGAAACATGAACACGAACATGACCACAAATAAATAAAATCAAACCTTCAACAGTAAAATCAAACCAAACCAGACTATGACCAATCGGATGCAAAACACATGCAAAACAATGCCCAACCACAGGAGCACAGAGCCGGCAATCAAAATCACATTATGAATCAATAAAAGCAAAAAATCAAGACAATCATACGAGTTTATCGATTTTTACCATCAGTATAACCTAGAACGCTTTGATTTGCTCTTGAACTCTATGAAAACAAAGAAATCGGGGAGCTTACTTGCTATTGCGCATGGTGGAATTGCCTTTGCTATGCGATCGATGCATGAATCAGAAAACCGACGATTGGGAATGACGATTAGGTTTTGGATTTTGGGGGAGGAATTGGGAGAGACGATTTGGGAGGTTCTGGAAAAGATAGAAAAGGGGGTGGTTATGAATGGAAATTTCACATTTATATTAATTGTAGTTTAGGCTAATTGCAAACAGACCCTCGTGTATTAGCTTTATTTTCAATATAGCCCGGGCACATTTTTAACCTTTTTTTCAGTTCCGTCTATAATTTGGACGGTCTCTTTCGAGACTTTCTATTTATTTATTTGATTATGTATTTTAAAAAAAGAAAAAAAAGGAAAAAGGTTTTGACTTAGCTGACATCTATATTTACTGTATAGGGATAAGAATTGGAAAGACATAACGGGAATTTATCTGATTATTTTTTAATTTCATTTAATTTTTTTAACGAAACCATCTTGATAGATGAGGCATTTTATTTGGCACCCCATACCGTAATAAGAAAATCAAAATATGATTCTGGTGGTAGTTTTCTTACTCCCACTACATACAGTGGGAGAGTCAAAAGAATAAAGATATAATGGCTCACACTTGGCCATGAAGCAAAAAAGAGCTTCAAAAAAATGGTGGAACCTATACATTATAATACATCATAAATTTTATAATGTTTTGACTTAATCGGAGGCATAAAATCTAGAGCCTATTAGCGAATTGATTTCTCAAAACACAAGGCGGCACCAGATTAAGTCCGATGAGATATCCAGTTGAGAAGAGAAAGGATAGTAGGTCCTCCTGAGCGGCTTATACTTGTAAAATGATAACTTGAAACTGCAGAGTCTGTTGATGAGCTTCCAGTGGTATGGTCCTTGTTGTTCTTGTTCCCTAGCTTTCTGTTGTACCTGCAAACTTCAAAATCAAACTAGTGAGCGTAGCAGCTGATCTATGGAGGGTGAAATCTGAGGGAGGGGGTCTCCAGCTGATCCAAATTAAGCAACCCTCTTGCATGAGTAGGAAGTTGAGATACAGACAGAAATAGTGCACTAGTCTTAAGCTCACAAGCATGTTTAGCAAGAAAATCAGAAACTTGATTGGTCTCCCTAGGAGTGTAAGACAGAAATATCATGCATGGAATGGTGTATTTCATCAACCAAATTAAAAAGTTTCCATTGTGCATAGTTGGGATTAGTGATCATTTCAATAGCCTCCGCACAGTCAGAATCAATCTATATTTTCTGGTTATATGATGAAGCAACAGACAAGGCTAAACCAATTGCAAGTATTTCAGCATGGAGAGAAGATAAAGCATGAGTATAAATGCATTTAGCAAAAATAAAATGACCCTGAACATCCCTAATTATCATGCTCAAACCTGTGTCCCCATTAGGAGCTTCCCAAGAAGCATCTACGTTAAATTTTAGTCCCTCCTCTGGCTTGTCCCATTTGACAATCAAGATTTTAGGTTTTGGGGGTTTGAGCAACTTTGGGAAGTATCTATTAGCTACAAGGTCTATGTCAAAAGAGGAGCTAATGTAGAATGGTCTAGTAGTAAAGGAGTGGTACACTAGACTCTTGACCTTTTGAATAATATGCTGACTGACTGGGGCTATACCATCAAAAGTATATCTATTCCTAACTTTCCAAATGCACCAGCAAGCAAACATAACCACATTATGTATCAGAATGGTATGGATGTTAGATTGACCGGGTCTAGAGAGGTAATAACTGATTCTATTCCAAATGGTGTTAAAATTTGGAGTAACTATGTTAATGAATTGATTAATTCCAGTCCAGACACTAGATGCAATGCAACAATTATTGAAAAAGTGATCCAGAGTATATGTTGGCAGAAATATCATTGGAGGCAATGTTAAATTCATAGTAGAGGAGGACATTATCAAAAGGTAAGATTGAGTTTAGTACCTTCCACATGAAGATATATATCTTTTTTGGGACCCTTTTGTTCCAAATCTTTTCCAGTGACATAGCAGTACCTCTTTTAGGTCTGATAAGGTTATATGTGGATTTGAAGGTGAAGTATCCTTTACTGTCAGGCATCCAGATTAGTATGTCCTTTCTGTGCATCTTCAAGGCTGAATCATGTAAGCAAGTTAAAAGAGATTGATCAACAAATTGAGTAATTTGACTTATAAAATCTTGCTTGTTTTCTATAAAGAATGGTACTATGCAATCATCTGAAATTTGGGTTAGTTGGGGAGAAACAATGTCACAAATAGCACCTGAGTCAGTCCAATTGGCTCTCAAGAAACTACATGATCCATTACCATGTAAAACCGTGGTATTGTTTTCAGCCAAAATGTTAACTTTACAGATGCATTTCCAGCAATGTGAGGTCTTAAATGACACAAGCGGTGAGGCCAGAAAATGTGTCTATGGGGCTATGCCTAATTGGTATTTCCACCATATTTTGACAGAAAAGGTCTTAACTATAGTGTAAAATTTAGGCCATTTTCTGAGGAAGGGTAGCAAACATCATTCCATTTTTTTCATGTGTTTTTTGGTCTATTGTCTACTGATCCCCAGAAAAATAGAAATTATCATCCTAATCAATTCGATAATATGCACAGTAGGTTCCATTACAAGCCAGATATTCTGTGGGAGAGAAAACAAGCAAGCATTTATAAGTATCATCTTACCTCCCTGAGATAACCATCTATTTTTCCAGTTGTTCAACCTTTTGTCAATCATTTCTACCAAAGGCTGGAAAAATACATTTTTTATCCTACCAGTGAAAATAGGTACACCTAAATATTTAAAAGGAAACATTTTTTTTTCATGGATGGGGTGTCCCTAACCTCTCTAATTTTTGCCCGAGTAGCATGCTTACTAGTTTAAAAATCACTTTTGGCATAATTTATTTTCTGTCCTGAGACAGTTTCAAAAACCGAGAGAAAAGTTTTCATTTCAGCAAGTTGGACATACTAGCAAGCATAAAAATAATGGTATCATCAGCATAAGTGAGATGAGAGATTTTTTCAGCTATAGATGGTAAATTGTAGTACTGTAAACTCCCATTCTCATATTTAAATGATAAACTTCTACTGAAAGCTTCAGAAAAAATATTAATAGAAAGGGAGAGAGGGGATCACCTTGTAATATACCTCTGGTAGCCTTAAAGAACCCTACTAGTGCCCCATTTATAAGTACTGAAAACCAGGTTTGCGACAATTTTTTTATAACACATTATATAAACTTATCATGGAAGCCAAATTTAAGGAGGACATTGAATAAAAATTTTCAACAAACCCTTTCAAAGCCATGCTTAAATCCAGATTCAAAATGCAGTTTGGATTTCTCCCTTTTCTATCAATAAACCTGAGCATTTCTTTAACATATATCACATTGTCAGTAATATCTCTATTCCTAAGAAAGGCAGTTTGATGAGGTAAAATTATTTTATGCATGATAGGCTTAAGTCTCTCTATCAAAATTTTTGAAAAAATATTATTTGCCACATTGGAGAGATTCATTGGCCTGAAGTCATTGAATGATAGAGTATCTAATTTAGGAATGATAGCAATTCAGGTACTAGCTATGCCCTTTGAAAATTTTGAACTAGATAGGAAATCATTGGCAGCATGCAATAGATGTGTATGAATAATGTCCCATGCTTTAATGTAAAAATTAGGTGTAAAGTCATGGGCTGCTCTGTTTATTTAATGAAGAAACTATCTGTTTTAGCTCAACTAAATACACACTAGTATAATGCTCGTGCCGATGCACGAATATTTATTTTAAAATTATGCATATATTAATTAATAATAATAATTTAATTCATGAAAAATTACATACGAATGTGCATGACATTTTAATTCCTCACTAATGATATATCTCCAATATACCAAATATATTACCTACCATGTCATTAATAAAATTGATTGAATTCTTCCGATATAGGTCTAAATGTTCAAAATGTTCACAATGTGAGAATGTTAATACAAACAAAATTGATAATTAATACATTTTACTGGATGAAAGACAATTATAGCTATTTATGGTGATGAATATGATTAATTATTTGATTTGTCGTAATAAATATAATAAAGAGACAATTATGGTGATTTATGGTGATAATGAAAGAAAAATCAGCTAACCGTTTTTAATTGAAAAATAAATTGAGGTAAGCTTAATCAACTTGAATTGAAATGACTTGTTAAAATATCTGTAATAATTGATACTTAGTAACAAAATGTTGATTAACCTGGCAGCAAAGCTGTGTCGTAGAACATAAATTGGAAACATATGAAAACTGAGAAGCAAAAAGGTAAAAGAATTTCAGAAAAATGTAACATACCTTTTAAGTTGTTAACTAATTTTAAACATAACAAAATTTCGTTCGTAGTTTTAAAAAACCACAACTATTGTAAACGGAAAAACCAAGAGCTGATATGAAACAAATCATTACAATGAAAAAGAGAAGAAAGAACAACTAAACATGCAAAGTAAATGATAAAAACTCGTAAAAGAAATAATAAGGAGACTCTGTCCTCATTTTGAAGATATTTTTTTATCAATAATATTGATACACCTTCGTCTTCATGCAGAAACATCTGGATCACATTTTGAAGAAAAAAATCTTTTCAACATTTTGAGATATTTTGTAAATCATTCACATACTAAACAACAAACACACTAATTTAAACAAGACATACGTACATGAGGGATGTTTTACCGGAATTTAGAGAACATAATTTATAGAGAGAGGGCTAATGAAAAAGGTGTAGAAAATTTGGAAAGATTTGTTGTGAAAACATATGAGTCCATAAATGTAGCAGCTTTATTAAGAAGTAATTGGAGTATATGGAATTTAATATATAGATGTTTCACTTTATTCTGGAGAAATTTTGGGAAAGAGGAGCAGAAAACGATTTAGAGCAGATTTATTAAGGATTAATTGGAGTAATTAGAGCATATTTGTTATAGAGCAGTTTATTTTAAAAAAAATGTATCAGTTTTTCACGGTATCAGTGGAGAAATTTTAAGGAGTGGAATAAAAAGTTTAAAAAAATTCAAAAAGAGTTGACACATGTCAAATTGTAGTTGATTGTAAAAAATACTCAAAATGTTTAGAAAATGACACGTCAGCTTTTACCATCTTACTATAAAGAGTACTATAGATTCAAATTTTCAAAAAAAAAAGTACTATAGATTCAAAAAATTGTAAAAAGACACATCATCAAATTTTCTTTTGTTTTGAAGAGTACTATACTATACTACATAGATAATAACTATTTAAATAGACGTTTAATATGGTGAATTAAGCCACCTTTAATTCTTTCAACCATTTCTTCTTTATAAATAAAAGTTTTTAAAATATTAATGCATAATCATTAAGTGGAAGTTAAAGGTAGGGTTATTAGTCTAACTAAAAGTAAATAATAATATTTGTAAAAGGGAAAATAAGATGCTGATGTGTCAATTCCTCATTAATCCTAAAAATAATTCAAAATTCTTAGAAAATTCTAATTCATCCTCTTTTAAAGTATAGTATAGATGTTTAATCAATTCAATGTTATCATCAAAGGAGATAATTTTAAGGATCTGAGCACGGAAGTGAGAGTAAAATTCCCTTTGACTTAAATCCTTGTCTGCTGAGAGGAGGTTAGAGAAAAAGGACACTGCCTCTCCGTCTATTTCAAACCCCTCTTTGAGCCACTCTTTAGAAGAATTTTTTATTTTTGTAATGGACATCCAGCTTTCCCTTTCCCTCAGTGAATTATGAAAATATTTGGAGTTGTCATCTCTACCTTTTATTTCCATTTAATACATTTCATTAGTTTAATTTAGTTTTTAAATATAATTGGATGAAATTCTGCTTAATTTAAATATAATTGGATGAAATTCTGCTTCATTTAAATATACAGTGAGTATTGATACATTAATTTTTTTTATTTTAACTCATTATTTTTCATCACAGTTCAGCAAAAATAAGTTACGGTGAACATGTCCAAAGCTCTCACTTCTTGAGGGATTTTTGTGATGTGCTTGGAAAAGATGGTGGTGGAATCCAGAGAGAGATGAAACTTAAGGAACTTAATTGCAATTAAAGGTGTTAAAACTCTCACCCAACAAAATCCCAGAAAGAAAAAGGAAAACAAAACAACAGCCCCGCCACCATCAAATTTACTTCTGGTCATCTTTCTAGCCGCCTCATCATCTTCTCCGACAATCGCTGCGGTTTGAACTTTCGACCAATCGGAGATGGGACGTCCGCTTAAATACGGCCAAGCTCCGCCGCCGGCGCCGCCGCCAATGCTCAACAACCAGCAAACAATGGTCCCTGCTGCTATTGGTTCCTCAAACCCTCATTTTGTCCCCAACCAGTTTTTTCCACCGCACCAGAACAACATGAACAACTACCCAGTTTCTATGAACAACATGAACAATTGCCCTCCAATGGCCCAGAGTATGTCCTTCAATATGTTCAACCAGAACCCTCAAATGCAGAATATGAACCAGCTTTTCCAACTCCAGATGATGATGGCTGGGAATCTCTTTGCGCCACAGAATGTTCCCTTTAATGCAAATGCTCCGAACATGGGGTTTCTTATGAACGGTGGGCAGAGTGCGCCCTTTGTTGGGAATGCTCAAATGGGGTTCCCAAATCCTAATGGGGTTATGCAGAACTTTGCGAACCCGAATGGGGCGCCAATGGGTGCTCAGCAATTGCAGGGTAGCTCGGCGCAGGGGACTGGAACTGTGCCACCTCTGCAGAATCAAACAGGCTTTCAGGCTCAGCCTCCACAGTTTCAGGTGAAGATATTGATTGCGCTATTCAATCACTTATGTGCAATATACTTGATAGTTGCAGCATTTGAATTTTGGTGAATTTTGGTGAATTTTGTTGTTTGTTTCACTATATTGATTTGGAGTTTAATTCTTTTGCAGGGGAATCAGAGAAACTCAAATGTGATGAATAATGGAAAACCTGCTCAGTATAATAACTATAAACAGAAGCCAAGGCATGAAGCACCAGGGAACCAGTATGTTTCTAGTTGTGTATCTTCTCTATTTTTTTTTTTATGATACTAGTTGGACTTGGACAGCAGGAAACATATTCATCCTTTGGTTTTATTTCTCAGAAATACGAAGCCTCGATTTCAGAAAATGCAAAATCCTAAGGGAAACAATAATTCTCCTAATGCAATGATGAAACAAGGTTAGATTTTGTTTTTAGGTTCTTTGAATAGCTGAAGGTTTTCTCTTAAATTTATACAAGAAAATGTTTCTACAACTGATGATTGTTTTCTGACTACTTTCATAAAGCAGATTGTTCTATGAATATATATGTGCGTGTGTGTATCGAGAATAAAGTTTTGGAACCTATTTCAATTTGTTGTGTACTCTTTATGATAAAAGCTTCATTGGAGTCATTTAACTATGGCTACATGTAAATATGGGATTTGTCCCTCTCATTTGTTTCTCTGTGAGAACACAATGACAACTTGTTGCGTGTGGAAGAAATCTGTCAAGAATAGCTAGAGAAGATTAACACCATTTTTTTGGATAATAGATTGATAACAGCACATACTAAAAACATTAGTATAACTTCAAATTCTCAATAGCTTCAATTTTCAGTTTGGAATTTTGGAAGAGTGAGATAAAAATAACCTGTAGTACAGCTGGTCAAGAGTTGAACTTGCAAAGCTCATGGAAATGAAGATTAACCAATAATTACTTTATGATAAACAATTTTCTTTTAGCATTTTTAGTTGTATTTGAGCTAACGAGGCTGAAGACCCTCCCAATCAACAGAAATTTGCAGAAAAGTTTTTGCTTCCTTTGATTATAGTGGTGGTGTTATATGGTCAATTTGAAGAATAGTAATGTGAGAAAAATCATCAGTTTGAATACTGTGCAACACTTAGTGATTCCATTTACAACTTGTTACTCCTTGGGTGAATATATTTCTTATCACCCCCCCGCCATCCACACACCACCACAGAAAACCAGCTTTATCTTCCCCACAGAAACCAACTTTACTATTATTTCTATCTCATTATTCTTTATTATAGATGAACTCCAACAATCTAGTCTTTCACTTGTTAAAACTGCTATTTATGTTGTTAATTCCTTCCATTTACGCAACATGTCCTTTTCTAATGTAGGTTATTGGATACTCTTTTGTATTCATCTAAAGTGTCATATTTATTTATTTCAATGTGGAGTGAGTGATTTTGTAATACTTCCAAATTGCTGGTTAATTTTCCCTGCATCCAAATACAATAGGAAAGAACAATGTTGGAGCACAGAAAACCTCAGTTGATAATGCTGCACAAGATCAAGTTCAGCAGAAGAGGTGATTGTGCTACCTTTCAAACATCTACTGTTATTGTTTATGATTCCTTTTTTTTTTTGGTTTGAAATGTATCAAAGCTAGTAACTCTGTGGTTTCATTAGTGTAGCTATATTCTCTGCTAGAATGTTTGTGTTTCCTTACAGTGTTTGATTTATGTGATGTTTTAGGGTCACCAATGTGCGTTGAATGTAATTTTCCCTTTCCCAGTGTATGGTTTCCTCATTGTGTGTGGTGTCCAGTTATTGATTTCTATTTGGTGAACTGAATCCAGGGTTCTCATTTCATTTTGATTGTCCTAGCCTCATCAAACAGCACAATAATTCTTACAAATTGATGCTTTCATTATCTAATCAACTGAATTCCATTTACGAAAGTTAAACCTATTTTTCTGGTTTGGAAAATTTGGCTAATTTTGGTTAAGTTTTTACATCATGTTGTTTTCTTTTTTGCTCATTTAATAAAGTTCATTTTGTACTATTTTAAGTTATATTAGTTGAACATAGTTTCTAAAGGGTAGGCTTCTTTACTAAGAATTACTTGGATAATTTCTCTTTTGTACTCCCTTTCTCTTCCAAATTTGATTTAAAATTTTAGCATTTTACTGTTTGTCTGGTTCCTTCAGTGACTAATGCATCTTTCTTTACAAAAATGAAGATCTATCACAGTGTTATACTCTGATGAAGAAATTCAACAGTGGCGTGAAGAAAGAAAGAAAAACTTCCCATCAAAAGCTAACACGGAGAAGGTCAATATCTTTGCACCTCTCAACTATGTTCATCAGATGCATTTACATTTCCTAATTTTTGCAGTCACATTTCTTAATTTTTGCAGAAGCTGATGGCAAAGACGACAAAGCTAGAGAATATCGATGAAGAAGCCCACTTGCGGCGCCAGGTTAGTCCACGAAATATCTTGTTTGGAAGTCACTTCATCTAGAAAAATATTCATTTTAAATAGGAAATGGTTTAAAAGTTAGTTATTTGGAGCAAACTCTTGCTGATTGCTGCGAACGCTGAAAGGTTACCTTCTGCACTGGTATTAATTTTTGTTCTGCATTAGTTTTTCAGTTCCTAGTCTTGTTATATTCCCCTTTTCCTCATTCATACAAGAACCCTTTTCTAGCTATAGCTTATTTGTAAACATTGACGGTCCTCTGTGTGATATGCTTGCTGTGTCCCAGTTTAAGCTACATTATTCACATACGGAGTAGTCAAAATTACTAAAATGGATATAAAGTAGTATATTATCACATGTAATTTTGTCACATTTTCTGTAGCATATATTTCAACTTTCAAGAATATGAACTTTTCATATATACAAGTGTTATGTGTAAGAGTAATAGTAAAACATCCTTTTGGTTATTATGTAGTGTCAGAGTGTTTAGTTCGAGATTTGAGGTGAGAGGAGAGGGTCGGGTTTGTAATTTGTGAAAATAATAATATTTTAGCACTTCAGTTGCTTTAATTTTGTCAATCTACATGGTTGCACCTCTGTAAAATCAATTGCTAGGAAGTCGCATGGCAATGTTTTCTTGTTACTATCTATCTCAGTTATATCAAAAGATTCAGGATCTTATGCATTCTGTCATCTTTTTATTTTTACAGAGGCTGAAGGAAATTTTAGCAAAGCAGGCTGAATTAGGGTGTGAAGTAGCAGAAATACCATCACATTATTTGTCGGATCCTGAGCAGCAGGTGCATGACACAAGCAGAGGTGGAAAGCAACCAAGAAAGAGAGAAAATTTCAAGAACAGGTTCAGTAAGAGAGGAAGATTCGATAAGGATGACCGCAACTATAACAAAGATTTCGCAAAAGTTAATGCACACCATGAAGACGTTGGAAATGATTTTGCACCCAACGAGAAGAGACTTGCAAACAATGTCGCCATATCCCATCGTGCAGTGAAGAAAAGAGAGCCTACCCTATTGCAGAAGCTTCTGAAGGCAGACATACAAAGGGATAAGCATCACCTAATGCAAGCTTTGAGGTTCATGGTCTCAAACACTTTCTTCGAGAATTGGCCGAAAAGCGAACTGAAATTCCCCCCAGTCGTCGTCAAGGAGGCTGAAGGTGCCGATAGTCTGAGTGTGCAGGAATCTGGTAGTAGTCTTGCTCAGGGGCTAGGAGCTGATGACGCTGAATTCGAGGAAGGAGAAATATTAGACTAGCTTCTCCCTAATGGTTGGATATGCACAAACTTTTATGATGTGCATTTTTTTTCCGGCTTGTAATAGGCAATGATCAACATACTGCTATACCATCATGGTGGCTGCAAATCGTAGTATTTAATTTCCTCTTTTGTAAATATATAGTGTGGCTTGATTTTTAAAAACCATGGCTAATTAGCTAGAAACCTCTTTTGTAATTTGCAGCCATCGCAGTTTTGGCAATTCATTGGAGATGTTGGTTTTCGAGTACAAAGAAGGTTTCTGATTTCTAATTTCATTGAAATCGCATATAGTGATGAAATAATGCGAAGTGCATTTGTCTCAATTGGGGGAAATTTTTTATTTGACTTCCCTAACCAACCAAAAAAAATCACAAAAGTGACCAAAATTATTACAATACAGTTTTTATCTTTTACTAGGTATTCCTAAAGGGAACTAGAAGAGTTATTACTCCGGTCAATAAATAAATTAATAAAAATATTAAAAATAATGAAACTACGTAGTTTTGACTAAAACCACCACATAACCGCCACACGTTCACCATATTCCGGCGCTTACCATTTTTATTTTGTTTTTTTGTATAAATGGCATATTCTATTCTGCGTATAAATATTTCTGCGTGTATGCCATATATAAAAACGGTATTTTTTGTTTCTTTGTATAAATATTCTAGGGTATATTTTCTTTACTACATATAATAAACATAGCACCGGATGTTGCTCTTTTCATTTCTCTGTGTGGTATTTATATATAACACAGCTCGCATATGTCGTTTCGTTTATATATTTTATTATATATATATGTATGGTATTAATATACTTTTGTATCCTAAACGTGTATTATTTATATAACCCTTTCTATATTCCACACTCCATCCAGAATATTAAAGAACCTGCATATGCACCTAGAACACATTATTTTTTCACGTGATATCATATTTTGATGTTGTGCTCTGCAACATATTTTCCCTTAATGTTTCTTGGACCTGTTTGTTTCTCAAAGGGTGTATTGCATTTTTTCTGTCGCAACGTTGCTGCTGGTGACGGCGTCGGGGTTGGAGAAGGGGGTGATCGAGGAGGCGATTGCTTCGTTGGCGAAGGTTAAGGGGGTGGTACCCACGGCGGAGGATGTGTGGAGGCGGCGCTGTGTTTATCCAGTGACGGTGTCAGGCTGGTGAGGGGAATGAACCTTGTGGTGGACGGTGGATCCAGCACCACAAATCAAGAACAACGATATAGAAGATACGCCCTCCCGGTTGATGTTTACCGGACAGCTCCCCATTGCGGTGATAAAAAGATGATTTGGAATTGACGATCAGAGCTCTTCAAGAAGGCGTACGAGCTCCACACGCTATGCGGTGCGGAGATCAGAATCATCGTTTTCTCGCAGGGAGATAAGGTGTTTTCCTACGGACACCCCCTGCATCTACACCTTGATCGACCGGTACCTCAACGGAAAGGCGGCGGTGCCGAGCTCCGGTACCCAGCAGCTGGTGGAGGCTCACCGGAGCACGAGCATTCGGGAGCTGAATTTGCAGCCGACGGAGATTGTGAACACACTGGAGATTGAGTGGAAGAGTGGGGAGGAGATGACGAGGATGAAGAAGGCGAGCCAGGGGCGGTGCTGGTGGGAGGCGCCGCCGAGCCAGATGGGGGTGGCGGAGCTGGAGCAGCTCAAGGCCGCCATGGAAGAGCCGCAGAAGAGCCTTGGAAAGCAGGCGGAGAAGCTGATAGTTGCAGGGACGTCGTCGTCGTTTCTGACGGCGGCGCCGTCGAGTTCGAAAGATGCCAGTGGAGGAAACAATAATATGGGAATTGACGCTAAGGTTCTGACTGCTCTTGGTTTTACTATGCTCCTCATGGGTTCTCTCATTGATATGGATCGGTTGAAGCATTTTTATTAATTCCAAACATTTCACCATTTAAATGTACGGTACAGTAATATTTACACATACTATTTTATTTGTTTTGTCTTTTTAATAATTTAATGGATTTTTAATAAATTATAAATTAATTGTTAAGAAGATTGATCAATTATAATATTTTGTGAATATTGAATATGGTAATTTAATATTGATCAATGAAAATTGTAACAATAGAAGATATATCTTACCAAACGTTAAGATTTACAATTTATTTGGTGGTAGTATATTTAAGATCATGTTTAGCTAATATATATTATTTAATAATAATTACCATAACATATATAATAAATCAATTACTATATCTAAAGATCCCGTGTTTATCAGAAATCAATTAATAACATATCAAATACTTTTAATCAAATAAAATATTTTATCGCCACTATCTGTAAATTATTTTTTATTCAAATGATCAATTACTCTAAAAGAAAAATATTTTAACAAGAGAACAATATTGTTTCTCATTATTTGATAAGTAATTCTTTCATGTCAAATATAATGTTGTTTTGTTTCTCATTATTTGATAAGTAATTCTTTAATGTCAAATATAATGTTGTCCAATTTTTATAAGACTAGAATATAGATTATAAATATTTAAAACCAAGAATACGGAGTTATTTAATTAGTAAAATAGGAGTTTTTAATTGAAATTTTAATTAATATGTGTGCACGTGGTTATCAAGTTATAAATATAATGAAGTTATAGTGTTTGATAATAATACCAAAAGATCTAAACATTTGCCTTTTTTTTTTTAACTCACCTATCTATTACATAGATATATAACTATATTAGGAGACACCACAATTAAATTTCTAAAACTTTGTCTTTATACACCAATACAGATAATTTTAAACAAACCGCGCATCGCGCGGTGCACTCACGCTAGTCCTAAAGGGAACTAGAAGAGTTATTGATCCGGTCAATAAATAAATTAATAAAAAACATTAAAAAGGATGAAACTACGTAATTTTGACTAAAACCGCCACATAACCACCGCAAGTTCACCATATTCCGACGCCTACCATTTTTATATATTCCTTTTTTGTTTCTTTTAATTTTATTGTTTCATTATTCCGCATTCTATTTTACAAATACAACTCATTCCACTTATAAAATCCTAATTTACACACTAATTTACAAGGTAAATGCATCAAATTACGTAGTATTAACCTTTTTTAGCATTTCTCCGGCGCTTACTATATACCTTATGTGTATATATGTATATATATTTCTTTTATCCTTCATTCTATAATCTCCACTTTTTGTTCTTTCTACGTGTCAATGTTTTTTATTTGCGATTTAACATTCCGTTTTATTTCGCCCGTAGGAAACCTTAGTAATAAATCTTGAAAATATTTCTTCGTATATATTGACACAATATTTTTTTTCCATGAGCTAATGTTTTGCTGGTTTCTACCATTATTATTATTATTATTTTGATATTAATATATTTTAGTTTTCGTATAATTTTTGGTTTTATATAAACTCTAGACCTCGCCACTGCAAAAAAAAACACCTCCCTTCTTCACTGTCACACCACATTTCTCAAATCATTCTAAATTTTAATCTGCCGATGATTTTGTTGGAGACGTATGCCATCGATATTGAGTAACATGTGATATATCTCAGAGTTTCTTCATTGACGATCAAGATTTCTTTATTGACCATTGAAAATGTGATATATCAACTCTTGAAATCACAGGGTTTATTCATCGACGATTTAAAATAAGATTTCGAGTTGCTTAGCAGGATCTTATTCAGGTACCTAAGTACACACCGAACATTATTCAAGCCAGGCCTCTGAGTTGCCGTGAGTCCACCGATCATTGTTCAACGTAAACATAGTAAACGGAGGAATGTACAACAAAATTGAACTAATTACCGAAACAGTTGAACTAACTGCATAGACAAATTTACAACATTTAAATGATTTTTTGTTAAAATAATTAATTAAAAATATTATATTAAGAGTCTAATAAAACACACATAAATTTAACTTATAAAAATGTGAAATAAAAAGTGGTTTTATCATAAGTTTATGGCTAGACTTTCTCAATAAAATATTTTGTATAAGATTTTCTTTAAGTAGGAGTTTAGATATTTGGAAGTTAAATATCTTTTTATTTGATGTAATATTTGATGGGGATTTCGGTATATTTTAACATATATAAATTTTGAAAAATAATACTTCAAACTTAATTTGGAATATATTTGATGGATTTGGAATATTTGGACATATGTAAATTTTTAACAAACTTATAATATAACAAAAAAATATAATCAATTTCATCATGTCTACCTTTTTGTGACAAATAAATCTTCTTTTTTGAAGAATGTGATCATTTATATCTAATTGTGTAAAGAGTAATATTTAAAAATATTAAAAGAATAAATATCTAGAAAAAAATGAGTTTGATGCGGTCAAATGATAAGATAATGACCTTATTTTTCATACTTTGGAGGTTTCAGTTTTCTAATTAAAAATAGAAATTTTATATCAAATCATTTATTATTAGTAAAGTACAAATTTTAATTTACTTTAAATTACATTATCAGGTGTTAATCATATAAAATCAAAATTATATGACATATTTTTATTAAATTGTCATAATAAAATCATAAATTTTAATTTAATTTTTGTTAATTATCATAAAGATTTTACCTTAAACTTAGCTCATTCACATCTTCATAAAATTATTTAATTAGTGATCAAATATAACGTGCAACACACGGTAACATCACGCTAGTTATATATAAAAGCAGAAAGTGGCGGTGTAAATAAAATTAAAAACACCGCCGCCGGCCGCCTCCGAATATTATAATTAATACATGAAACTACATCAAAATTTGTGTTTTGATATCTCCGGTAAGCCAAGTGTTTATGGAATAGACAAGCCGCCCATATATTTATGGCATAAACACATCCGTATGGAATTGATTGTTTCCCTTTTCAGGTATCAGATTTATGGAAAGAATTAAGAGAATTCGTTTTCTTTAACCACACACATATTTATGGAATCAAAAACCTCATTTGGAAAAGATTATGATTTCTTTTAACAATATACAAAAATTCTAATATACGTATTTTTGAATTAATGGAAACCAATATTTCAAACGAAAACTTACTATATAATAGCAATAATTATTTGATTAACTGAATGAAAACTTTTTATTAGAATATTTTAAAATGCTTTGACATATTCCAAGAAAATTAATAATTATTATCATAATCTTTGGGGTTGAATTATTTTACTTTCATTTACCATATTAACGTACTTATCATGTAGTTATCGTCGGTTGAATTAATTTTAAAATTAAAAATCAAATCAAATTAAATTAAATTAAATCTAATCAAATTAAGTATATAAATTTACCAAATCCCTTATACTAACCGTAGAAATACATAGTTTAATTTCGGTTAAATTAATTTATCAAATCAAATCAAATATATTAATTTCTAATTTCTAAATCCATACTTTTTATAAAAACCTGCTCAAAACATCCCAATATACATGTAAATAGGTTAGGGTTTCCACCGATCAAACCATCGCCTACGTGAGAATAGTAAGAATCAAATCGCCGAGAATAGAAGAAATCATGTCGAAAGTTTTGACATCGACCAATCGAATTTACAGGGATCGGGATCGGATTTCTGATGATCGTAAGCCTTTGAGTACCGAGATTTAAAGTAATTTCCAGGATCGAGATTCTATTTTTCATAATAGATTTCACACAAGCTGTTGTGTTAAGCCCCTTTTGATATATATTGATTATGTGACCGAATTTCTTGAAATAGTTTTCTCGCCGTTTTTTCCTCATTCACCTTGCATGGCAATTTCGACCTGAATGGATTTTGAATAGTTAAGATATTTGAAAACATCGCATGTATTAATACTACTTGATATGCTTTGTGTCAAATTAATTAATTGGGAGTTTTTGGAGGGTTATAAGAAGTTTTTGATACGTGGGTGTACAATAAATTGCTGATATTCGGATTGTACTGCTTAATCTCTATTGGTTCCAATAACGTTCTTTTCTTGTTGTTCGTTTATCTTTTTGGATTCGACTTTTTTATTATCGGTTTTCTATTATCTCTGACTTTTTTTAATGTTGCAGTTTGGTTTATCATTTGGATCTTATGTTTATATTTCTTGGCTGGTAAGAGGGGCGACGAATGAAAATACTGATGAGAAACTTTAAAAGTCGATATTTAGAGGTAAAATAATGGATGAATATATAATGATTGAATGTGATACAGATTCTTTTAGAGTATGTTGTTCTAGGGAGGATGCGTTAATAAAACCTACCCGTTCTGCAAATTCAACATATGCAATAAGGGTCTGTTTAATATGCCTGAACTGAACTGAACTGATCTGATCTGAACTGAACTGAACTGAAAAATACTGAATTGAACTGAACTGAACTGAAAAATACTGAACTGAACTGAAAAATACTGAACTGAACTGAACTGAACTGAGCTGAAAAATACATTTGATTCTTTTATATAACATATATATATATACATATATATATATATTCAAAATTCTTATTAAAAAAAAAGTCATTGAAGTATATTGAATTGAACTTAATTGAACAAAACTGAATTGAAGAAACAAATCACTACATCGACATCAGCTAAATTTCATCAAATTTATATTTCATCATTATCCTAGAAGTTAAACATAATTAAACTGAAATATATTGAACTGAACTTTATTGAACTGAAGTATACTGAACTGAACTTTATTCAACTGAATTGATATAGCCAAATTGTGCTATATTTTATCAAGTCAAATTTTATTAGCACCAAACTTAATTAAGTTGAATTTACAAAAGTATGCATTGATACAATTTAATTAGAAAATGTTTATCAAATCATATTTCATCAATTCTAAACTGACTTGAACTGAATCATACTAAACTAAACTTAATTGAACTGAATTGAAGAAAACGATCAATGTATTGATATAACTAAATGAGGTTGTATTTTATCAAGAATATAAAACAGAACTGAATTGAACTATACTGAACTGAATTGAACTGAGTGAACTGAATTGGACTACACTTAGCTGAAATGAACCGAGTTGAACCACACTTAACTAAAATGAACTGAATTGAACTACACTTAACTGAACTAAACTGGATTTTCCATATGAACTTAAAATATATAAATTATATTTTCATTGAACTGAATTGAAGAAAACGATCAATGAATTTATATAACCAAATGAGGTTGTATTTTATCAATAATATAAATAGAACTTAATTGAACTACACTGAACTGAGTTGAACTGAATTGAACCGACTGAACTGAATTGGACTACACTTAACTGAAATGAACCAAATTGAACCATACTTAACTAAAAAACAACTAAATTGAACTGCATATAACTGAAATGAACTGGATTTTAAATATGAACTTAAAATCATTATATTATATTTTCATTGAACTGAATTGAAATAAAATATATTTTCTCTAAACTGGATTGAATTGTGTTGAATTATTAACATTTAATTTGTTTAATTTTTTTAAAAAGTACAATGCACTGAACTGAAAATACTGAACTGAACTGAAAAATACTGAACTGAACTGAAAAGTACTGAACTGAACTGAACTGAAAAATACTGAACTGAACTGAAAAATACTGAATTGAACTGAACTGAACTGAAAAATACTGAACTAAACTGAAAAATATTCAGATAAGTTGTACTAAACAGGCCCTAAAGAAGTGGGAGGTGAAATAGTGTAACCAATATTAAATTTGTTCAACATATATGGATTGGTCCAGATGAGTTGAATTTTGATAAAGTGTAATTTAATGATATTCAACCTATAACATCATAAATTTGCAAATCTGAAATTAAGAAGATAGGAAGAAAGGAGAAGAAGGATTGAGGACAAAATATTCTGTATATTATTAGCTTAATTAGCTTACAAAATCACACGATTAAACCCATACACCGGCCACCAATCGTTGTAATTCCATAATTACATTTGCTAAATTATAGAAATTTGTGGCAGGTACAAGGACTTGATTTCATAATTATAGCTAGCTACCATATAATTCAGTGGTGCCATTTTAATGTGTTCCCATATTTACATGTTTAATATTTGGTAATAATATCATCCCAATCGTACGTCATGATCACCGCAATCTAATCTAAGTACTTTGTGATTTATTTTAGTAATAATATGATAATTGATAAGAGTATAGAAAGTTAAATTATACATAAATCATTTTGATTAATACCTTACTATATATATGAGTAATTCTTTTATGGAATTATTATATTATTTAGCTTTTTTAACTTTGCATAATCAGATACATATAAAATCTTTTCACTGAAGTCATATGAAATTAGTTGAAATTAGTTGAATTTAGCTAAAATCAACTTAACTTAGCTAAAATATACAAAAATTAAGTTGAACTTGATAAGGCCGTAGTCATCCCAACCTCATACACCATGTGGCTAACTGGCATGTACTCTACAACAGTCAATACTATTATATAATAGTCATCATTAAATTCATATTTCGTCCGAATTCATCATCGTTATATTAACAATGGTGTTATAGAAATTGTGTACTGAGAAAATATTAGCTATATTCATCGAGCGTCTTTTTAATAAGCATGAATTAAACTGAACTAAACTGAACTGAAAATATTGAATTAAAGTGAATTGAAAATACTTCAAACTGAACTGAACTGAACTGAACCAGGGGCTCACTTGAGGTATTATCCAATTTTCTTAGAAAAAGTACTAATTTGAACTGGAAAATACTGAACTGAAATTCATTTGAATTTTTTTGATAGATATATTTATTTTTAAAATGTGTAACTTAATTTTAACTAAACTTAATTGAATGAAGTTACAGTTGATATATTGATGTAATTAACTAACATAGCTAAAACTGATAACTAAATTATTAATGTAATTGATATATTGATATATTGATATATTGATTGTATTGATAGTATTGATGTAATTTCAAAATCATATGTCATCATAGGCAAACTTAATAACGTGAGCCGTACTTAATTAGTAAACTTAAATAAAGTGTGTTGAACATAATTAAACTGATAACTAAATTAAATTGAATTGAAATAAAGTAACAAATAATTACATTGAATAGCTATAAAATAATTATCAAATTATATTTCATCCCAACAACTTTCAAATAACAACATGCCACATAATTTTTAACATTTTTTTTAAATACGTAAAATAACCTAGATTAATATTACAAAATCTATTAAAAACCCTAATGTACTATCATCTGCAAAAGAGTGTGTTTTTATAATCATCTGCTTAATACTATCGGCCATTGATGTTGTGAATGCAATTATTGTAAATTTAAAGGCACGTGTCTCTGGTTACCCTTAATTTTAGGGTGGTTTTATATGTAGGTCCAATTACTTCTACAGGTCCAAATTAAATTTAAAGTGACAACAATGTCTCTCTTAAATATGTATTATAATTCACGAAAAAGTAATTTATGATTTGGACATATATTCAATCATTACATAGACGAGTTTATGCATTCAAGGTTAGGGTTTTAGAAATATATTTGTAAAAACTAATAAACGAATGTAGAGTAATTATGATATTTTCCCACATTTATTAGATAGCAGAAGTAAACTGGATCTGCATGTAGCAAATACCTAATTTTAACACTATATTCTTATTTTAAATTTGCAAATACTATGATTAGGGAAATTGAACGATTTTGATCCTACCCAAATGCGTATGCTTGAACCGTCTAGAACATGATTTAGCCTTTTAGCGTACAACTAATCAGTTTGATTGATTTTATATGCATGGCTGATCAAGTCATGAAATGAAATCTAAGTTGATCTCTGCAAAAATATAACTTAATCTCTCATATTCCCAAAATCTTTGGAGAATCAATGTATTCACTACATTTGATTTAATATGCTCATTTCTTTTACTTCCTTTATATGGCATAAAATAATGATAATTACGGCATAAATAATGGTAATCACTCCCTTTATATTGAAATACTCATTATTATTATTATTTTAAAATTACATCACAAAAACCGCGCAACGCGCGGTACGGTTAACCTAGTTTTTTTAATATACATGATCGAATCCCAACTGCGAAATTCTTTTTTAACTGGGGCTTACACATGTGAGTACAAGATTAATAGATGTATATTGTGTAGAAATACGATATCAAATTAATCTTATTTTCAGAAAAAATGAAGATAAAAATAAATTAATTAATGCATGTAATTCACATAAAATCTCACAAGGACATGTAGATCCAGCTATGAAGTTCCCTTTTTTGCAAAGAATATTTTGCTTTTGTATGATATATAATTATTTAACGTATATAAAACTGTCACAAATGATCTGCAGCAGCAGTGGCTAATCATCAGATTCAGATCAGATGATCAGATCAGATCAGATGTACACAAATGATCAGATTTGAATCTTTTGATTCAGTTTCGTTCCACAGCTGCGGAATTTTTTTATTCTTAATTATGTTTATATTAAATATATCCCAAAAGTAATCGCAAACTAATTCGCAGTAGCACTGGCTAATCATACTTCAAAGGTATATTGTTGTTTTGTTCCGGGTACGAACGCGGCTGCGGAATCCCTTTTTACCAATTAAATTATGTTTAATATATATATATATAATATTATTTTCATGTACACGTTTGTCACATGCAATCCGCAGTAGCACTGGCTAAATCAACTCAAATGTCTTTGATCCGGGTTCGAACCCCGGCTGCGGAAATTTGTTTTTTTACTTTTGTTTTAAACTTATTACTAGTATAATGTATCGGGATTTCGAGATTCGAATTGAGTGAGTGCAGTGGTTCCTCCATAATAGATAGCTATGAAAAAGGAAGGTGGAATTTAACCACGAAAAGGTAAGGAAGAACTGTGGTTCAACTCCATTTTTTTACTTTTGTTTTAATTTTTTTTTTAATTAAACCGTCGAGACGGGATTTTAAGAGTGTTCTCCCTTTTCCATTAAGATCAATATCAGTTGTCAAAATAGGCTTACAATTTGTTGAGATTAGGAGAAGTTTCTAAGAATATAACTATCTAATTCTTCTCCGTACTCATGGCGGTAACACCACAGGGCAGCATATTACAAACTAACAGATTTTCTTCCTCCTCCTGAATCTAGACACTTCACCAATGTACAGCATTCTAGGGCTCCAAAGAATTCACCCTCTCAGTTAACAGTGCCAAGACAGCCGGTTCTATTAAAATAAAGACCCTCTACCTGTACCCCTCAATCACGTTGCGGTAGTCCCAGGGTAAAAGGGAGTTCCTGATTGTGTTTAGGACTTACAGTAGAGTAATCTATAAGCATACCGGACTTACATCTAGCCATGAAAAACTAAGAAAGATTCATCTAGAACTATAACTAGAGATTGCCATATGGATTTCTCCTTTAGAGGTGATATAGTCCATCATCAAGAAAAGAAATAAATCACAAAAACCCTGTATCTAAGATCAGAAACAAAAACTAAAGGAAATAAAGGAAAATGAAAAAAAGAAGTAAAACCACATTCTCAGTCTAATTGAGCCAAATCCAGTAGAAACCTGTCCAACTCTGACCGGCCCGACCCGACCCGGCCGAGCCGACCCGACCCGGATGACCCGAGCCGACCGACCCGAGCCAAAACCGGACCGAGCCGTTGACCTGCAAACCAAACCTGTCGTATCCTCGGTCTCGGCCTGGAGCTCCGGCGACTGGACTGCCTGCTTTGCTTGGTGCTGTGCCTCGCGGATCTCCACGGCTCGCTCGCTTCCGACGCGGCGAACAGAGTCGCCGTCAGTCTGAATCCGGCGGCTTCCTGGACATGGCAGCTTCCTTTGGTCCGATCTGATTTCCGGCGGCGGTTGGTGGCGGCTTGGGAGCGGTGGCGACCCGCTCCCTCCGACGCATCTTACCGGCCCGGATCTGTTGTCCGGCAGCCTGTGGTGACTCCGGCCGGCATGGCCGTTGACTAGATCTAAAACTGGAAAAGTAGATTGTCGATTGAGAGAGATGGTTTCGGGTAGAGGGGTAGAGAAGAGTGGTTTGAGTTTTATTGGTTAGGGGGGAGGTCACCTCCGGCCCGGCGAGAGGCGCCGGCCGGAGCCTCCCCGGGGACGATTCTGGGCAAGATGGGAGAAAGTGGGTTGGGGCTTTTACCAGAAGCCTTGTTTTTAGGTGAGTGTATGTTGTTCTTGGTCTTGTTGTTGTTTTAAACTTATTACTAGCATAATGTCCCGTGTCGATGCACGGGAATTTAATTTGAAAATATTATAAATTATTCAAAAATAATGTTATGTTAGTTAAGTAATTTTGACCAAGTATTATTTTATGAAAATTAAGTAATATAATGTAATATCCTTTTGGTGAAAAAAACAAATTGGTCGATAAAACATTGTTCAGTTTTCAAAAATTTAAGAAATTAAGAAAATACATAACCTTATTATCCAATCTTCTGAAACACTTCCTTATAAACTATACTAACGGTACTATGGATTGGTTGATCATTCTTGTCACAAATCAAAATATTCAATCCCTTTCTACTTTTAACTCCAAAGACAACAATGTATAATTGTTCATGAATGAAAACGGGTTTTGAGATGCAATACTTTTCATTGATAGTTGTCCGACGTAGGAGTAGCTTTATAACATGCTACTCCTAAGAAAATTTATGATATTTGTATGCATATATTAAAAAGAAAATATTATTTAAGTAAAACTTATATTTGAGTAATATAATAAAATTAAAATTTTAATGAATAGATATCCGTGCATCGGCGTGGGTGTCTTTTAACCCGAACATGGCGAAAAATAGCTGATATTGATGAGTGAATAATTTATAAGTAATCTTAAATGGACCGAAATTTTTATTTAATCAAATACGAAAACTGTTAAAACTAATAAAGGAAAGAAACGTATGATAAAAAAATAAAACAAAAAGAAGGCATAATGCAGAACAAATTAATATGACCAAAGAAATAAACGACTCATTAATTCTCAATTTTTATCACTTTGGTTGCATGACTTAAATGTGGATTAATACACCAAATTAAATATCCATTGAAACCGACCTGGTGTAATACCAACCCAATAAAACGTTTTATTTTAATTCAATCATCAATTAATTTACATTGATACGACCATGATGTATAGGAGACCAATTAAAACGTTTTATATTAATTCACTCATCAACTATTTTTCATATGAATTCTAAATGTTTCTTTGACCACAAACTAACTACACTGGCTGGACCATGAAAGACATCACAACAAAATGACATTAGTTTTGAGTGAATGTAATGAGTTTTCTTAGAATATTTGTTTCACCCGAGAATCATTAGTTTCAATTGGTTAAATACTAATAAAATATGGTTTTATTTTTTTATGAAACTTTTATGAAACTTTTATCAGTTAAATAATTTTGTCAAAAATTTAATCATTTTTTAAATCATATGAAATTCGTATGCATATAGTATGCATATATTATCGGTGAATGAAAATAGTAATAATTTTAACGCACAATTTGTGAGAACGGATCAAGCCATAATAAAGAATGGTGTTTGCTATATGCAAGTCTTATTTGCTTCTGCAAGTCTAATGAAAGTGGAAAAATACCATAGTTACCATTCATTCGTTTATTAATTTTTACAAATATATTTCTAAAACTCTAAACTTGAATCCATAAACACGTCTATGTAATGATTGAACACGTGTCCAAATTATAAATTTTTTTTTTGTGAATTATAATAAATATTTAAGAGGGACATTATTGTTATTTCAAATTTAATTTGGACCTACAGAAGTAAAGTGGACCTGCATATAGAACCACTCTAAAGAATTTGTGATAATGAATAAGTACCGTTTTTATTTAAGGGAACGTTACAATTCAGATTTTAAAATTAAGTTTTACCGTTACAAAATAAAAAACATTTGTGACGATCATTAAGTGCAGTTTTTATTTTAGGAAACGTTACGATGGAGGTTTTTAAATTAAGTTTTGATTATATTTTCTGAAATAATTGCAGGTTATAAAGAAGAAATAGTGCATGAATTACTGGCACAAAAATAATAAAGAATCGGAGAGTATGATTTAGTACTGCTTTTATTTCAAGGAACGTTACGAAGCAGGGTTTAAAATTTATCTTTAACGTTACACAAATAATGAAGAATTGGTGAGGATGATTAAGTCCGGTATTTATTTCAAAAATCGTTATGGTGCAGGGTAAGTTTTAACAAATATTTAATGAAATAATTGCACGGTATAAAAAAGAAAGGGTGACTAAATGCACATATCAAATACTAATAATCAGTAGCACTATAACTATGCTTTCAAATTTTGAAAATCTAAACTTGTAAATTAAAATAATTCAACTACAAAATGAAGTGAAACAAACCAAATTACACAAATAATATAGATTTGGTGCATAAAACTAAACTATCAATCAATGAATACCATGGCATTCATTTCTCTGCTAATTGAAAACCATGGCATTTTCCCTTTCCATCCTTTTATCAAGAAATTGAAACCATTACACAACAAACAAATTGCAACTCGGTAGCATCATGCACAACAATCCCGTTAAAACAAATTAAATTACACAGAGTGCTGCCTTCATAAGATTTGAGAGCACCACTACAAACATTAAGTGTAGTTGCATCGGTTGCACTTGTAATGCATTTTTTGTTTCATATGGATTCATAAATATTTACTTGTAATGCATTTTTTTGTTTCATATGGATTCATTCATGAATAATATTACCCATGACATGGGAGCAGATAAAAGATCATTTCCATTTCTTTTTATAAATATATAAGGGAAGATCTGTCAATTACTTCAATTCAAATTGAAGACTTTTATAACACTCATTTGATGATCAATTGCTCTAAAACAACGATTGTATGTTTTACCCTCCAATTCAAATACCAAAAATGTGTCAAATACACCCAACATGATTGATATTTTGCTCAAGACATCATTATTATCTGTTGGACTAAAATGATCTTATTATCTCCTGCTTGAGGGTAAAAACACAGCAGAAAAGAGGTATACATGTATAATTCAATATATGAGCTTCCAAAGAGCAAGCCTTTGCCTATCATCCAGTACCGACTCTTTTGTACTGAGACCGCCAACAGGTTTTGATAACTAAGCAGTCGTAAGAGCAACAAGAGATTCATCTTTTGCTTTCTGAAAGGTATAAAACCAAGGTTAGGACTTTCGGTCATGTGTATACATGCACCATATATAGAGGGTGTGGACTCATCGACTTCTGTCTAGCATGGGAAAGGAAGGACTGATGACCAGGGCTGGTCATGGTCATCGAAACTGATGGGTTAACCCTAGATTCAAAAGGCTTTGCAGAGTAAGGGATAAACCATAGTGATTTCCTCCTCAGTAAACTCTCTCTAGCATGCCTGCAAACATCATATTTGAAATCAAAAGGCCTAGCCTGCAAGCATCACATTCGAAACCAAAAACTTCAAAGTGATTTTCTATCATTAAGTGTAAATAAACGTCATATTTTTCTTACTAACAGGGGCCTTCTTAAGCTTGTTCGAGTCCTTGGCAGCCTTTCCCTTGCTAACAGGGGCCTTCTTTGGCGCGTTATTCTTTACGGAGAGCCTGAATTCAAAACAAAGCAAAATCAATAACCGGATCATCACGAATCTGCATAAACAAATTGAATAACAGCAGAACTCACTTGGTCTCATCGATTTGGATTTGGCTGCCCGGAGTCTTCTCATCGAAGATTCCGATGCGTAATGGATACCTGCTCAATAATTGCTTAATTGTGAGAACTTACGAACACATCAGTGTCCTCACCGTCCTCTTTTTCTGCTATTATTCAGAAACTAATAGTCATGAATATGCCATTTTCAACTCAAGTTCTTTAAGATGCTATTTAGCGAAAGCTGTTCACTTCATCCCAACAAACAAAAATAAATCTTCCAACAAAAAATACCTTCTCAATCCCAACACGAATCGTCACCTCCGCGAAAGGATGGTGTTGATTCAGATGCTTCCCACCGCGCTGATCGGCCACAAGAGGGACATCCTCTTCGGACTTGTCGCGATGGTGAAGAGCTCGGATTCGTGCTCGAGGAGCATCAAGGATGGATTACAGAGGGACATCAATGAAATATGCATAATATCCTCTCCGCCTCGCCGTCTGACTCATCGGAATACAGAGGTCCGTCGGCGGTGGACCAGTCCTCCTCCTGACCTTCGTCGCCGTAGCCCAGCCCTTCGTCATCGACGAGGAAATCCTTGCCCTCTTCCCGCCGCTTCGCCACCAGCGCCTCATACTCGTCTTCATCAACGGTGTCGTAGATCCGATCCGATCCGATCCTCTAACTTGAACTGCACTCCGCCGTCTTGAGATGGATTCCAGCCCCGCCCTAGCCGCCTCTCCGTGCTGCAGTTCCAATGGTCGTGTTTGGGACCGGGATAGTCCTGCTTGGACTCAAGAGCAAGGGTTTCCCGATCGTGGTTGCCGGTTTCGTCGGTAGAAACCCAGAATAAAAAGGCCTTTGTTTCTAAAACCCAGAAATTGAAACCTGTAAATTGCATAAAACCACCACCAGTTTAGTATTACAAATCACATCTTTATAGATGCTAAATTCAAAAATCAAACACAAATCTGACCTCTTTTACAGCAAACTCACCGCAGCCAATCAACTCCCCTTTCCGTCACCGAATCGGCGGCTTATCATTTTATCCGCTGCCATACCCGGACTCATTCGCCTGACCTGGAAGCGGCTGGTGGAGACGCTGGCATCGTGCACTGGGGATGATTTAATCGAAATCAATGAACAAGTTCTGAAACGGAAATAATCTCCATGAAGAAAATAAGTTCTCATAAATGCTGATTGGTAACGTGAGAGGGAGAGGGGAAAAACGGCAATTCAGAAAAGAAGAAAACAAAAACAATTGTGATGAGTTGCTAACGTGTCAATTTGTGATAATTTTAAAATTAATTCAAAATTCTAATAAAATTCTAAATCATGTTCTTTTAAAGTATAGTATAACTATAATAATATAATAAATATAATAAAGAGACAATTATGGTGATTTATGGTGATAATGAAAGAAAAATCAACTAACCTTTTTTAATTGAAAAATAAATTGAGGTAAGCTTAATTAACTTGAATTGAAATGACTTGTTAAAATATCTGTAACAATTGATACTTAGTAACAAAATGTTGATTAACCTGGCAGCAAACCTGTGTCGTAGAACATAAATCGGAAACATATGAAAACTGAGAAGCAAAAAGGTAAAAGAATTCCAAAAAAATGTAACATACCTTTTAAGCTGTTAACTAATTTTAAACATAACAAAATTTCGTTCGTAGTTTTAAAAAATCACAACTACTGTAAACGGAAAAATCAAGAGCTAATATGGAACAAATCATTACAATGAAAAAGAGAAGAAGGAACAACTAAACATGAAAAGTAAATGATAAAAACTCGTAAAAGAAATAATAAGGAGACTCTGTACTCATTAAATAAGATGTTGATGTGTCAATTCCTCTTTAATCCTAAAAATAATTCAAATTTTTTAGAAAATTCTAATTCATCCTCTTTTAAAGTATAATATTCTTAATATGGTGAATTAATCCAATTTTCATTCTTTCAACCATTTATTCTTTATAAAAAAAGGGAATTTTCTTGATTGAATCCAATTTGAATTAGAATGGATTAGATTGAATTCCCGTTAAATTGAATAAGAATTTTCTTATAATTTTGAATTAAATTTAAAATAACTACAAATTTACACATCAGCATTGCTAATCAAATTATTTTTAAATTTTTTTTCTTTCTGAATCTACTCTACAATTTTATTCCACCTCTTCCTCTCCCCTCATAATCACCTCTACAATTACCATTTATGAGCAATATTTCCCATATAATCATCACCTCCTTCAACTCCTAATTGATTCCATCAATTTCTTCACTATCGTCTGCAATTTTGATTTGATCACCCCCCTGAAGAGCTTTCTCTTCTCAAAATTTTTCGAATCTCACCAGATTTCCCCCCCACCAGATTCACGCCTGCAACTATCTCTGGTGGTTATGAGCGGAGCTCCGACGTACGTGATCGCTCAACTATCTTCGCCACACCAGTAGGAGCAAAAGGCCTAACACCGCGGCCCTCAACTCACGGCCGGGAGTTGGAGAGCATCTTGATTGCATCCCCACCCTCCTCCTCCTCCGCTCCATCTCCTCCTTGACCCGCCGCCCAACGCCGCTGCACCACCACCGCCGTCATAACGACGAACCGGACCCGCATTCCCTCATCAAGGAGGACTTAATCCAGATCCTCTCCCCACTATGGGTGAAAACCTTCTCTCAGACAAAGCCCTTCCCCAATCTCTCCGGCTTCCTCTCCAAGTTCGACCTGTGGGCACTTGATATCTCGACCATTTCACGGCGGTTTCTTCGTCTCCATGTAAGCATCTCAATATCTCGATCAATGAATTTCCTGCTGGGTTTTGGTTTGATTTTGAGTGAATTGACTATCTGATTATGTGTGAATTGAATTGAATCGAATATATCAGGGATGACTTCAGGCAGACCTACAAGGCTAAACACCCTAACAAGTCAGTAATTTTATATACCTTATATTATCATCATAAATCACCATAATTGAAATCAAATACCTCATTCCTCTCATTGAATCCCAGCCCCATTAAAACACAACAGAAATGCCTATTGAATTACATCCTGCTAGTGATGTGAATGTTCTTGACTTTTGTTGGTTTGGGAGCTGTATCCTTAGGAACAACCACGTGCCAAACGACGCCGTCTTTCTCATCCTTGCCGTACCCTTGTCACAACAGAAACAGAGGAGTAATTAAAACTAAACCTCCAATTCAAGAACAAATAAATAATGTTTAAATTATGTATACCTGGAACGTTGATTTTGAAGACGTGGGCGTTTGGGGACTCAAGCCAATCGAGATGGCCGGTGGATGATAAGCCAATTGGGATTAAAGCATGCTTCCCAGAAATTTCCTTAATCTTCAGCACGAAATTTCTCAAATAAAACGGAAGAGAAGAAGATTAGCAGGAAAAGCATTAATCTTGTTCAATATGAAACAGTAGAGATTTTGATTAGGGTGAATTGGGAAGAGGAAGAGGAAGAATTGGAATAAATATCTACAGGTGATAATAAAAACGGTTATGGCAATTAGTGATGCTACCAGCTTCCAGTCACCGTCCGGATACGAGGGTGGTCTCCGGTCCGGATGAAGCTTTGTCCGTGCTCCGCGCGCTCTCACCTAATAGGCCTGCAAAACAACGCCCCGGAGTATCCCGAGCATAGCTACTTCGGCGTGATGATGAAAGAGGGGCCTTTGAATAGGAGAGAGAATAAGGATATATTGAGAGAGTTTTATCTGATAGAACATACCTTTCTCCATAAGTCCAAAGCTGTATTTATAGGTGTGAGTGGTCAGCCTCCAACCCAAAGGCAGTGGTCCCGCCCTTTTGTCCTTACCCGGGGACAGGTCATATTCATGTCCTCTCTGTCCCCGGATGGCGCCATTCTAGCTGACGTCATATGGACCATACTACTCTCTGGGCCGGAGCCTAGATATGGGCCAAAGCCCATATCACCACTAGCCCCCCGAGACATGGGATCCGTCCGGAGGTAACCAATCCGGAGGAGGGATCCCGTATCTCATCACGTTTAAGTTCGTCATTAGGATCCGCCCGGAGGCATACAATCCGACCTAGAGCCTTGTTCCTGGGTTGTGCGGTTTGAGTGCGTGTGAGCACGCGCTTGGCGCTTGGGTTTCCTGTGCGCGTGTTTGCAGGCGCATTTATGAAGCGTGTTGCGTCGTCATAAATGAGCTGTCTATTCGAGAAATTCTGTTTATTTTTTTCAAAATGCCAATCATGTCGCCTTGGGACTCGGCCCCCTTTTTCTTCTAACTTCGCTTCTATAAATAGCGAGTCATTCCAATCACTTTCACTTTTCATTCCTTCATTTTCTTCTCTCGTTTTCCAGTGCTTTCACCTTCATACTCTCTTTCCTCGTCATTTTTATCTCCATATCTCCTTCATTCACCATATGGCCAACGAGAATGAAGGTTTAACCGGCGGGGAAGTGCAGGTGGGCATAAATCTGGAGCCGGAGGATGACGACCCAGTCGAGGGTGATGACGTGCATATCACTCCGACCGTAAGAGAGCTAGTTCAGGCGATGGTGGTTCCGCTCGCAATTGATTCCGGCCTGAGTTTATTCGGGGGGATCATACCACAGTGGCAGCTATCCCCCGAAGCTACTTCCTTTATGGGATCACTTTCCCCCTTTTTCCTCTCCTTATTTCCATCTTTAATCACTTCACCATTTCTCCGGCCCAGTTGCAGCCTAACAGAGTGTCCGTGGTCCGGGCGTTCCTTCTTAACTGTTATCGATGCGGGGTGACGCCGTCTTTAGATCTGTTCCGGGTCTTCTATCACTTGGATGGCACTAAGGATGAAGAGATCTTTACCTTTCAGAGACGAAAGGGAGTAAAGGACTGCTGCAGGGGTCGGCGCGACAACTACTCCAACTGGCAGAAGTGCTACTTCACCTTTGACACCAATAAGTATCTGTGCCCCAACTGGAATCATGATGCCGTGAAAGAGGACAAGACGATGTTCAGTCCGGAGGGACAAGAGGAAAACATCGCGAAGCTGAGCTTCAATCAGCTTGACTTAGATAGCTTCTGGAAGGGGAAGTATGTCTTCCCTCTGAGAGCATACGAGCCGGAAGTGTTCACTAAGTGTCGCTTCTATGTCAGCAGGGATCCGTCTCGTAAGTCCTTCTGTGCTTCTATTCCTTCTTTTCCTTCCCTTTTACTCTTTTCCTGGCTTGCATATGTGTCTTATCCGTTTCGGATGACTGTAGTGTATCCTGTGGTAGAAAATGGCGCCGATCCTCCGGCCGGACAGACCAAGACGAACAAGGTGTATAAGCCGCCAACCGGTTCGGTGATCGGCTTGAAAACACCACAAGAAAAACTAGCCGAAACGGAGAAGAAGAGGAAGCGTGTGCATGAGGAGAAGGCCAAAACAGAGAAGGAGGCCAAAAAGGAGAAGGAGGCCAAAAAAGAGAAGGAGGCCGCGATCAAGAAAGCGAAGGAAGCCGCCGCCAAGAAGGCGGAGGAGGCCGCACTCAAGGCTAGTACTGCTGCGGGCAATGAGAAAGCGGATCCGACCTCGGATTTGGCCGGAAACAGGGCAGCCGCCCTTATTGTTCAGGGTCCCTCGTCCTCCGAGGAAGAAGGGGAATCTACTCGTCCCCACAAGCGCATAAAGCTCAAGATTCCTCACACGCCTCGGAAGTCGGATAACAGTGAGCATTCTCGTGCGGGTGATTCTCACGGAGCGGGGAAGAATGCTATGGACAGGCAGGTGGTCGACCCAACCAGTGAAGCGGGCAAGGATGCTACTCATAGCAGCAGTCGGAGCCAAACTGGTAGGGTAAGTTGAACTTCTCTTTTTGGTACGGATTTGGTAGTTTCACATTTTGTTTAAAATTTTCCTTTTCTTGCTTAGGATTTTGCTGCTTATTTAATCGCCTCTCCTGGAATTTCCGAATCCATCAACAAGGCCTACCACATCCAGAATACGAGGCTCGCTTGAGAGGAGTAATGGGAACCTCACCCGCGAACTTGCGGCGGCGAAGATCCGAGCCACCGAGGCGGATGCCCGGATCAAGGAGCTGGAGAATCTGGTTTCTCCGTCCGCTCAGCGGGAACTTTGTGTTGCCTTTGCCGACAAAGTACTTCGAAGCAAGGCTTTTGAGGATAACCTGACTGAACTTCTGCGCTCCTCAAACCAGATCTCCGCCCACCAAGTGTATTAGAAGATAAGGTGTTGGGTCCCGGAGAGTAAAAGGGGTCCGTTCACCAAATGCTACTATAAGCTGAAAGCCGCTGATCAATATAATTATGATGTGGACCAGTTCTACCGAGGCGGCGTTGAGATGATGAAGCCCTCCGTGCTTGGGGTGTTCGAGGAGGATCCTGAGGAGAGTCCGAAGCTGGTGTCGGCCGAAACTATCTGTGCTTTCAACGATGGATTGGTGAACTTGAGTGTTGAAGTGCCCCAACCAAAGGAGAATACTGCCCCTGAATCACCCGTCAAGGCTAAGTATTTGGATGTGCTCAGGATGTTTCCCTCTCCGGACACCGCTGAAGATCACCAAGATGGAACGGATGAGGACAACGGAGGCGGGGATGGGAATGCTCAGGATGCCGGCACGGATAGCGAGGAGACAGATGTAGAATAACTCCTTAGCTTTTATTTGCAGTTCTTTTTTGTAGTTGCTTCCGTCCCGCTAGATCTGATCCTGTTTTGTTTAGTGTAGGAAGGACGGTAGCGACGACTCGGATGGGGATGATAACCCTCCAGACAATGTAACCTTCTTCCTTCCTTATAAAATGAACCCTTTTCTGTTTCTATCTTGCGCGTTTCTTTTTTATTCATCTGTTTTTATGTCCGCAGCCCAAAGGTCAGGGTCATGTGCTCCGAACCGGAGGTGCGGGTGAGTGCCCCTCACCTGGTAGTTCTCATTCGATGAGCCCTCCGTGCCCTAGATGTGTGGAGCTGGAGAATGAGCTGTCCGGATGGACAATGGAAGGGGAACGAACTCGTGAGCTTTTCGTCCGTTCCGGAATGAAGCTTCTTATGGAAGATTTCCCTGACATTCCGTCCTTGGCTGCCTGTCTTAGGGAGATATCCGAAGAGTTTGGTACCTTGTCTCAGTGTCAAGAGTTCGCTCGTGAACAGATCAACGCGACCCTTGATGCGGATGAGACGATCTCCATGTTGCAGGCTGAACATGAAGATTATAAGGCTAAGCTAAAAACCGAGCTGGATCTGGTATGGTCCGTGCTGCCTTTTTATAGCGATAAGTTGAAGTGGTCGGCTAGCCGGACGGACTTCCAGCGGGACTACCTGAGGTTGGAGGAGGAGAATCGAGAGCTGGTTGGCCGGGTAATGGTTCTAAGGGATAATCTGATGACATTGCAGCTGTAATACCATTTAACCGAAATACGTCTCGGACTCGTTGCTCCGACCATATACCGCAACTTTCCTCGTGATTTGAGGGCGTTGATCGTCCGGATGTTCAAGTTGGTATGGAACGACCGGGAATCTCAATACCGTCCAGCGATCGAGGAAGCTGTCGAATGGTGGAAACGGATGCACGCCGACAGTCCTCTCCCTCCCTCACTTGTGCTCATTCCGAGTCAAGTGGCACTGGACTTCACTTTTGAAAGATATGCTGGTGTACAAGTATCTGTTGATCCGGAGGAGTCTGCTCGTCGCGTAGAGCGGCTTCGGCAAGATGCTTCTATCATCCGCCCCTTTATCATTAGGGAGTTAGCCGAATTGGCGAGGCGGCGGCAGGCTCATGTCCGGGGTCGGGGTCTTGGCAGGGGGAGGAGGGGTATCCACAGGGATCTTCAAGATGCCCGTCGCGGTAATAGTCGGAACCTCAACTGTTTACTCAACAGGATGGCGAGAGGAAGATGTACTCAACAAGCACGCCGTCCCTAGGTCCCCGTCCGGATTCACTCTCCATCACGATATCCGACCCAGAACCCATTCCACCAATCGAGGGCCGGGCCCTCGGTTAGAGGCAAAGGAAAAGCTAAAGTCACAAAGGAAATGGTGCAATCCTCCGATTCTGACTCAGATGGTATATTTGGATCCGATCCGGATGCAGCAGGCCCATCCAAACTTTCGCCAATCCCACCATTTCAGTACCGGGGCCTGGTGGGTCAGATCAGTAGTGCCATGGTCCAAAATGTTGATCATGCCACTCCGGAGCGGACTCCAATCACAGACACTCGGGATTGAGTCCAAGATTCGAAACCTCATTCTCCGGAGAATGGTGCCATGATTCCTTCTCCAGAGCCTCCTACTCCTGAGCCCACGTCTCCTCCTATCAATTGGGACATAGATTGGCCCAAGTATTGATAGGTTTTCCTATTTGTTTGTATTTTAGTCCATCCGGACTTAATAGATTGTACCATTGTATTTGTTCTGTATACTGGTCCGTTCGGGCCTAGTTTGTACACTTAGTCCATCCGGACCGTTGCGTATTTCATTTATTCAAATGTATTCCTTTTTCCTTTTAAGATTTAGCTTGTTTAAGCGCTTCGTCTTGTTGTTTGATCAAAATGTTTAGTTTTTCCTTTTTTCATCTCCGTCAGTTTATTCAAACGATACGGAGGAATATAACCGTGCGGAAATTGAAAATAAACAAGTATAAAATATGCAAGCTCTTCATTCATTGAACCAAGTGGACTTCGGCCAGACATACCTTTGCCGATGGGGGCCGAAGTCAAATACATGGCAAATAAAACAAAACGAGGACCTAGGCTCAACCCTAGCCAGAGGACCCGGAGCTACATACTCTATCGAAAAGCAAGCTAATAGAAACTCTATCGGAAAGCATACCTACTCAGGATGCTCCGTAAGACCTCCGAAGGTTGGTGATGTTACCTTCTGGGGATAGCCCGTCCGGACTGGTCTGCCAGCTCGTAGCTTCCGCCCGGAAATGAAGCTGTGACTTGGTATGGCCATTCCCAGTTTGGTGCAAGCTTGCCTATGGCCTCCTGCAAACGTTTATCGTTCCTCCGCATCACCCAAACTCCGGGGACGAATGACTCCTTCCTGACGCGTTTGTCGTGATAACTCTTCACTCGTTACTTCACCTTGGTCTTGTGCAGCGCTGCTTGCTCTCGTTTTTCTTCCAACAGATCCAAGTCCAGCAACCTGCTCGATCCGAGTGGAGAGCTCCGACCGGTTTGATCCTCATCCCAAGTGAGGGTTCGGAGACTAGGAACTCCCACTTTAGCTGGTATTACTGCCTCCGCTCCGTATACCAGGCTGTAGGGTGACACGCCCGTGGCGGATCCTTCAGTTGTCCTGTATACCCAAAGGACACTTGGTAGTTCATTCACCCAATTCCCCCGCGCCCCCTGCAGACGGGTCTTCAATCCATTCACCACTATCCGGTTTGTAACTTCAACTTGACCGTTGGCCTGCGGATGGTAGACGGAGGTGATTCGCTGTGTAATTCCATATTCCTTGCACCAGGACCGGAACGGGTCGTTTTCAAACTGAGCTCCGTTGTCCGTGACAATATACTTGGAAATTCCATAACGGAAGATGATGTTCTTCCAACAAAACTTGACGCAAGTATTGCCACAGAGTTTGGTGAGGGGTTCCGCCTCCACCCATTGCTGAAGTAATCGATCGCCACTATCAAGTACTTAAATCCCCCCGGAGCGGAGGGGAACGGTCCCACCAGATCAATGCCCTATCGGTCAAAAGGCCATCAACCGGTGATCCCGACCCTTTCCTCTTGAGGAACATGGATGAGCAAAGAAAACCTCTGGCACTGCACACATGAGCGGACATATATTTGCGCATCTTCAAACAGGGCCGGCCAATAATAACCCGTGTACATTATCTTTCTTGCGATGGTCCGAGCGCCCTGGTGACTGCCATTTGGTCCCTCGTGCATCTCCTTCACAATCCGATCCGCCTCGTCCGAGTCCACACACCTTAACCATGGTTAGAGATATCCCTGTCTGAGCAAGGTTCCGTCCACAATGGTGTATCATGGTGCCTTCTGTCGGATTCTCCGTTCCAATGCCTTATCCTCTGGGAGCTTTCCGTGCTACAAGTACTCAAACAAAGGCATCATCCATGATTCTTTCGACACTTCCAATGCTGCCACCTGAGGGATGTCGTAACTCCGTGCGGACAAGGTCTCCATCATCAAGTTGTTCTCCGGATCTGGCTTGATTTTCGAGGAAGCAAGTTTGCTCAGGGCGTCCGCCTTGCCGTTATCTTCACGCGGGATCTGCGTCACGGTAATGCTACGGAACTTGGCCAATAGTGGCTTGACCGCCTCAAGGTATTTCTGCAAGCTCCGCTCCTTCGCCTCGTATTCTCCGTTCACTTGCTGGACAACTATCTGAGAATCGCTGTATACTTCAACGTCCGTGACCCCTACCTCCAACGCCAGTCGGAGTCCGGCTAGGAGTGCTTCATACTCCGCCTCGTTGTTTGTCGCATGGAAGCTGAACTGAATGGCATATCTGTGTTCTGTTCCTTGTGGGCAGGTGAGCAGCACCCCTGCCCCACCTCCACTTGCATGAGATGATCCGTCTACGTGCAACTTCCATCTGTTGGAGGGTGGCTCTGATCCGGACGGGTCTCCTGAGGGCTCAGTCATCTCTACCAATAAGTCTGCTAGGGCTTGTCCTTTGATGGCCTTCCGGGGCTGATACTTAATCTCGTGCTCTCTAAGCTCCACTGCCCATTTCATCATCCTACCCAAGGCTTCTGGCTTCAACATGATCTGCCTCAATGGGTGATTTGTCAAAACCTTTATCGGATGTCCTTGGAAATACGGCCGTAGGCGCCTGGAGGCATGAACCAATGCCAATATCAATCTTTCCAGGGCGGTGTACCACGTTTCCGGACCTTGGAGGGCCCTGGTTACAAAGTATACCGGTCGTTGAACCTTACCATCCTTTCGGACCAAGGCAGAGCTGATAGCATGTTCCATTGCCGCTATGTATAAAAAGAGCTCCTCTCCGGGCAGTGGTTTGGATAGGGTAGGGAGGCTTGCTAAGTGGGCCTTCAGATCCGTGAACGCCTGAACGCACGCCTCTGTCCACTCAAATGGTTTGGCCCTATGGAGTATGTTAAAAAAGGGAAGCTGCTTCTCCGCCCCCCGAGCGAGGAATCGGCTCAGAGCTGCCAGCGATCCGGTTAGCTTCTGCACGTCCTTCACCCCCCTCGGAGGTGGCATCTCCATGAGCGCCGATATCTTTTCCGGATTGACATCGATTCCGCGAGCTGACACCATGAAACCGAGGAACTTCCCTGCTCCGACTCCAATGGTGCTCTTTCCGGGACTGAGCTTGAGGTTCACCGTCCGGAGCACGTCGAACATCTCCTGGAGGTCCGACAAGAAAGACTCGTAAGTCCGGCTCTTAACCACCATGTCGTCCACGTAAACCTCCAGGTTCCGTCCCATCTGGTTCCGGAAAAGCTTGTCCGCCATCCTTTGGTATGTTGCACCCGCATTTTTCAGTCCGAAAGGCATTTTCCTGTAACAAAAAGTACCAAAGTCAGTGATAAAAGATGTTTTGGGACGGTTATCCTTGGCCATTGTGATCTGGTGATACCCTCGGTGCGCATCAAAGAATGCCAACACTTGGTAACCAGTAATGGCCTCGACCAGCTGATCAATGGAGGGGAGCGGATAGCTATCTTTCGGGCAGCACTTGTTCAGATCTGTGAAGTCAATACACATTCTCCATGAGCCATCGTGCTTCTTCACCAGAACTGGGTTCGCTATCCACTCCGGGTAGGATATCTCCTCCACGATTTCGGCACTCAGCAATCTTCCCACCTCCGCTCGGACTTCCTCCACGCGTTCCGGAGCGAGAGGTCTCTTCTTCTGCCGTATAGAATGGCTCCTACCAAGTTTGCACTGGCTTTCCCCTTGTCCGGAGCGGATAGCTTGGACTAGCCCTCACCGGACCGGGCATCCTTGATGGCAGTCAACATGCAACTCCGGGCGGTTTGCTGATGGCCCCAGACCGATGCGATACCATTCTCGGTAGGGAACTTCATAATCAAATGGAAAGGCGAGCAGATAGCCCGCGCCTGTGACAGCCATGGTCTTCCAATGATCATGTTGTAAGGGGACGCCGCATCAATAACGGCGAAATTGCATTCTACCGTTGCCCGCTTCGTCGGATCTTGGAAATTTGTCAAAGTGACTTTCAAAGGGATGACACCAAGCGGATGTACCGTCCGTCCGGTGAACCCTGATAGGGGGGAGTGACACGGCTTTAAATTTTGTCGCCCGATTATGAGATGATCAAAGCATTCTGCAAACATGATCTCCATGCTACTTCCATCATCTACAAACACTCGTTTAATCAGCACTCCTTCCACATCGGCAATTACCACCATTGGATCGTAGTGAGGAACCTTGGGAGGTACTGGATCCTCGTCCGAGAAGGTGATAGTCTCACTTGGCTGGAACCTCTTCTCTTGTATCTCACCCGGGGGCACATATCTGCTTTTAGCCTTGATTGCTGTCATGGAGTTGAGCCCATCTCCAACTATGCCATTAATCAAATTGATCATCCGAGGCTGAGCCGGGGCTTGTGCTGGCGGAGCTTGTCTCGGAGCCGGATTGGCCGGGTTGGCTCGCTTTCCCCCTCGGGGGCAATTGTTCTTCCAATTCCTCTTCCTCCCCTGCCCGGCCGCGGCGGCCGAAGCTGCTTGTCGTGCTTCACCTGCTACACAGTCCCTCAACTGGCCTGCTCCAATCAACCTCTCAATGTCCGAACGGAGTGCCCTACATCCCTCCGTGGTATGGCCATGTGACTTGTGGAACTCGCACCACTTGTCCGCATTTGCTGGCGCCGGTACGCCAACAATAGGTTGCGGATCCGTAAACAGACCTCGGTGGACAGCGAGGATCTCCCTACGTGTTTTGGAGAGAGGGGTATAGGTCGGCCGAGCAACTGCTGCCGAAGCTGGGACCACTGCTGCCGGAGCTGGGACCGCTGCTGCTGGAGCGGGTAAGCGTCTGGCCTGATCGGGCCGGGCCGGAGCCCGTGCAGCAGTGGTCTGGGTTCCCGTCATTGTGAGAGACCTCTGCTCGAAGAAGGCCACAGTGGTCATCCGAACCTGATTGGCATCGTACACCGTACAATGCATCTCCACCACCAACTGAAGGTGATAGTACGACGTCGACATGTTTTTCATGAGCTCGATGTAGAAAGTGTTGTCTCTCAGTCCGTTGATAAAGTTGTGGATGATAGCCTTCTCCTGCAAGTGTCGGTCCACCACCTTCATCGATGCCGCTATGTACCAGGTGTAGAACTCCCAAGTGGTTTCCGTCTCTAGCTGCTTCATTGCTAAAACCGTGGCCAGGTTCACAAACGTGTGCTTCATAGCGGAATAGCACCGAAATAGAGCGATGACGAAATCTCAAAAATGCCGAAGTGTACCGTTTGGCAGACCCTTGAACCATGCTAGGCAGTTACCTCTTAGATAAGAAGGCAACATCTTACACTGCAGCGCCTCTGGAATGTCCTTAGCGTACATGATGCTTGCATAAGTATGGACAAACTCCTCCGGATCTCCTTCCCCATTGTAGGTTGGGAGTCTGTCCGGAGCCTTGGTTCCGGATGACCATTTTAAGCTCAACACTTCCGGAATCCAAGGCGACTGAGGTTCGATCCCATTCCGTCTGATGAGGCGATTTAGACGATCCTCGATGGAATCCGGACAAAAAGGCGTCTGAAACCCAAAACCTCCAGGAAACCCTCCTCCGACAGGCTGCATTCCGACCATCATCTGTTGTTGTCCTCCGGGAGCACCCATCCTATAAGCCTGTTGAGCTTGCACTCCCCAGTTTGTTTGTGCATTTGGATTCATGCCGGCGGTCGGCTGTTGGTTCCCGCCCGGAAATAGGTTTGGATTCGGCATTCTCTGTTGCTCCGGAGAAAGCTTATCAGCCTCAACCTGCTGAGCCACTTTCCATGCTTGGAACTGCTAGTACTCCGCCACGTTTGTTCTCAGGATATTGCCTCCCAGTCTAGAATCGTGACGCCTCCGTTCCTCCGTTCCGGCCTTCCGCCCTAATCGATTCCTACTCGACCGACTCTGAGCGTCATCTTCCTCCGTGCTGTAATCCTCCGGGTCTTAATCCTCCACATCATCCGAGTCGTACTCTTCTGGATTACCCAGATCCGCCGTTCCTTCCACATGATCAGTGTCCTCTTCCGACTCCTCACGGTCCCCAAACTGCCTCTGCCTCTGCGCCTCCCGCTCGGCCCGCAGTCGCTCCCTGTTTTCACGCTGTATCTCAGCCAGCGTCCGTTCTAGAGTCGGTTTCTTTCCTTTGGCCTTCTCCGCTGCCAAGCGCTGTCGTCGACGTTCCTCAGCCGCGGCCTTTGCCTCTGCTGCTGCCTCCTTGGCTCGGAGGGCTCGTTCCTTCTAAGCCGCCAACTTTTGGGCCCTGACGGTTGCGGCTGCCCTTCTGGTCTTCGGCCCTCCACTCGCTTCTTCCTCCGGCGGAGGAGGGTTCTTCCTTGGCCGTCCGCGCGACATGGACGCAACTTGACTGGGAATGTGAGGTCCCACTGGGCGTGCCAACTGATGCTACCAGCTTCCAGTCACCGTCCGGATACGAGGGTGGTCTCCGGTCCGGATGAAGCTTTGTCCGTGCTCCGCGCGCTCTCACCTAATAGGCCTGCAAAACAACGCCCCGGAGTATCCCGAGAATAGCTACTCCGGCGTGATGATGAAAGAGGGGCCTTTGAATAGGAGAGAGAATAAGGATATATTGAGAGAGTTTTATCTGATAGAACATACCTTTCTCCATAAGTCCAAAGCTGTATTTATAGGTGTGAGTGGTCAGCCTCCAGCCCAAAGGCAGTGGTCCTTCCCTTTTGTCCTTACCCGGGGACATGTCATATTCATGTCCTCTCTGTCCCCGGATGGCGCCATTCTAGCTGACGTCATATGGACCGAACTACTCTCTGGGCCGGAGCCTAGATATGGGCCAAAGCCCATATCACCACTTAGTATGATTAATTTCAATTAATTAAGTAGAAGAGAAAAGAAATTAGGAAAAATCTTATAGAAATAATTGCCACGTATCAATTCTTTCTATAAGATTTTTCCTAATTTCTTTTCTCTTCTACTTAGTTAATTGAAATTAATCATTCTAATTACCATAACCGTTTTTATTATCACCTGTAAATGTTTATTGCAATATTTCCTCTTCCTCTTCCTCTTCCTCTTCCCAATTCACCCTAATCAAAATCTCTACCGTTTCATATTGAACAAGATTAATGCTTTTCCTGCTAATCCTCTTATCCTCCAATTCAAATTGATTCAATCTCCGCTTTATTTGAGAAATTTTGTGCTGAAGATTGAGGACATGTCTGGGAAGAATAATTTAATCCCAATTGGCTTATCATCCGCCGGCCATCTCGATTGGCTTGAATCCCCAAATACCTCATTCCCTTTTAAAAGAGGATGGATTCAATCTGACAAATTAGTTGAATTTTGATTCTAATCCATCCAATTCCCGTTAAATTTCTTGATGTTAATACAAATTTATAGTTTCATCTGACAAATTGAATTTAATTATTTTTAAAATAATATAAAATTTAAAAAATTACAGAGAAGTCATTTTATTTTAGCGCATACCTCAATAAGGTGATATAAACTCAATTAATTACACTAGCTGCTAATAGTTTGAAGCAATTTAAATAAATAAACATAAAACACTTTAAATCCCTTTACTTATTCAAACTAATTCCAAATACTATACTTTAAAAGAGGATGAATTAGAATTTTCTAAACATTTTGAATTATTTTTAGGATTAATGAGGAATTGACACATCAGCATCTTATTTTCCCTTTTACAAATATTATTATTTACTTTTAGTTAGACTAATTATCCTACATTTATCATCCACTTAATGATCATGCATTGAATTTTTAAAAATGATTTTTTATAAAGAAGAAATGGTTGAAAGAATTAAAAGTGGCTTAATTCACCATATTAAACATCTACACTACACTTTAAAAGAGGATGAATTAGAATTTTCTAAAAATTTTGAATTAGTTTTAGGATTAATGAGGAATTGACACATCAGCATCTTATTTTCCCTTTTACAAATATTATTATGTACTTTTAGTTAGACTAATAATCCTACCTTTAACTTCTACTTAATGATCATGCATTGATTTTTTAAAAACGTTTTTTTATAAAGAAGAAATGGTTGAAAGAATTAAAAGTGGCTTAATTCACCATATTAAACATCTATACTATACTTTAAAAGAGGATGAATTAGAATTTTCTAAAAATTTTGAATTAGTTTTAGGATTAATGAGGAATTGACACACCAGCATCTTATTTTCCCTTTTACAAATATTATTATTTAGTTTTAGTTAGACTAATAATCCCACCTTTAATTTCCACTTAATGATCAAGCATTGATTTTTAAAAAAACGTTTTTTATAAAGAAGAAATGGTTGAAAGAATTAAAAGTGGCTTAATTCACCATATTAAACATCTATATACTATACTTTAAAAGAGGATGAATTAGAATTTTCTAAGAATTTTGAATTATTTTTAGGATTAATGAGGAATTGACACATACACATCTTATTTCTCTTTTACAAATATTATTATTTACTTTTAATTAGATTAATAATCCTATGAAAGAAAATAAATATAATTTCGGTAGAAACCCAGAATAAGAAGGCCTTTGTTCAAAATGTGATCAATGAAATATGCATAATATCTTCTCCGCCTCGCAGTCTGACTCATCGGAATGCAGAGGTCCGTCGGCGGTGGACCAGTCCTCCTGACCTTCGTCGCTGTAGCCCAGCCCTTCGTCATCGACGATGAAATCCTTGCCCTCTTCCCGCCGCTTCGCCACCAGCGCCTCATACTCGTCTTCATCAACGGTGTCGTAGATTCGATCCGATCCTCTAACTTGAACTGCACTCCACCGTCTTGGGATGGATTCCAGCCCCGCCCTAGCCGCCTCTTCGTGCTGCAGTTCCAATGGTCGTGTTTGGGACCAGGATAGTCCTGCTTGGACTCAAGAGCAAGGGTTTCCAGATCGTGGTTGCCGGTTTCGTCGGTAGAAACCCAGAATAAAAAAGGCCTTTGTTTCTAAAACCCAGAAATTGAAACCTGTAAATTGCATAAAACCACCACCATTTTAGTATTACAGATCACATCTTTATAGATGCTAAATTCAAAAATCAAACACAAATCTGACCTCTTTTACAGTAAACTCACCGCAGCCAATCAACTCCCCTTTCCGTCACCGAATCGGCAGCTTATCATCTTATCCGCTGCCATACCCGGACTCATTCGCCTGACCTGGAAGCGGCTGGTGGAGACGCTGACATCGTGCACTGGGGATGATTTAATCGAAATCAATGAATAAGTTCTGAAACAGAAAGAATCAATCATTGAGAGGATGAAGAAAATTGATTCTCATAAATGCTGATTGGTAACGTGAGAGGGAGAGGAGAAAAAACGGCAATTCAGAAAGGAAGAAAACAAAAATAATTGTGGTGAGTTGGTGACGTGTCATTTTGTGGTAATTTTAAAATTAATTCAAAATTCTAATAAAATTCTAAATCATGTTCTTTTAAAGTATAGTATAGATATGCTACACTTCCCTTTTTAAATATAACTGCATAACATTTTAATTTTGACACTTGCGTTTAATTTAATTTTGACACTTGGTTACGTACTTTTTTTAATCACAAAAGACAATTTTGATTTAAAAAATAGAAAGTCTCTGGAGAGACCGTCTATATTATAAACCAAGGACTCACTAGTGGACGGACTTAGGTTTCTAGGCGGTTCATTCGTACCATTCACGGCATTTTGGAAATGCCGTAATGGGTTGTGCCGTAAAATGGCACTTCTTCTGGGCGGTTAACAAAACGCCTTAAACATGCATGCTGCGCACGGCAGTTCAAAACGCCGTGTGCAGCGTTTAAAAAACGCCTTGTATACCTGTTACGAATTCGCCACCTCAGGTCGCCTGTGTCTGTAAATGTGAGTGATACGATATCGCCGCCAGTGATCGCCTGTTAAGGCGAACTCGCTTGTGTCGGTCGCTTGTTTCTAATAATACACAAGCGAGATCGTAACCAGACTCGCTAGGGTGAAGCAGGCGAGACCACTGGCGTATTCGCCGGAATATATGGGAATATTAAATTTGAAAAAAGACTCAATGGTCATGGTGTTACGGTATCGTGTATCATCTCGCTTGTGGTCGAAAAAGAAAAGCGAGTTCGCCTTCTGGAGGTGGCGAAACTAAAAAGCGAACTCGCCACCTGAAAATGTAGCCAGACCAGATGGACACAAGCGGAGTGGGATACGACACCGCCAGAAGAGGTGAATATTAGGCGAGCTCGTTTCTCATATTTTTTGTGGGGAATTCACTGGCGAGTTCGTCGTTTAAATTCGACTGTTAAGGCGAATGTTGAGGCGATATCATTTTCAGGAACGCCAGGGGCAACAGAGTCTGGCAAGCGAGTAGCCAGGCGATGTCGCTTTTATGGGCGAATGAATAGGCTAAACCGCTTGTGTGGCCGCTTGTAATTATGTAGTGGGAGGCGTGCCAGGTAGCGAAATAGCTTTTGGGTTCGACTAGAAGCGGACCAGCTAGCGAGTTCGTTTATGTGCAATATTGAATGGTGTAATTATTGTAAAATTTGACCCGTTTCTTTCGAAACATGAATCGGGATACCGACTCAACATAAACCTGTCAAATTCAAATCCAACGCCCCTATACTAGTACTAAAGAGGCATAACCTAAGCACACAAGTGCGTTACCAATGTCAAGTCCTACCAAAAAAAAAGAGACAAACGCAAATGGACAACTAAGTACTTTTTCATGCCTTGGGGAGGTTAGGGACCTGTGGCCTTGCAATGGTAAACGCACGGTTGTGGACCAGATATTTAGCCATTTGGTCTCTTCCGTCGTTATGTTCTTGCAAGGAGAAAGGAGTGATATCATCCACGAATACCTATGATTGAAAATAGCTTATTAGGAAATCTCGACGAATATAAATGAGATTAGACGCGTGTAGCGTACCTTTAGAAGATCTAGCATGTCTTTTTGAACACCATCCACCACCATCAAACCAAAGATCATTGTGTAATAGCCACATTCATAGTTCGATGATTGCTTCCTAGACTACAAAAGTGTTTAAAACATAAAACAGTACTATACTTATGGTACTTTAAACGCAAATGTTGATTTTTGAAAGGACGTGATAGCATGAGCACAACATCTTACCCGAATGTTTATAAGGTGGAAGTCGAGGAGTGTTTTGTCGTTCACTTGAAGAATTGCATTATCAAGGAGATCGGCGAATGTTCGTGATGGAGGGTGGTGGAGTGGGTCTATCCAATATACTTGCTTTAAAGCGGGTATTATTGCAACAAAGCTCCAATGATCACTACAAATCACATGAAAACATAATGGTCATAAAAAAAGAATGCAGTAGAGCAAAAACAATATATTTAGCATGAGTAATAGAGCAAATTGTAAGGTATACCTCTCGAGATATGGTCCGATCCATATTTTCTTTGATTTGTCGGAGAGAGTAGAATTCAAGTAATCAAGTCTTTGCCTATTGCTCTCCATACTAGCTTGCAAATGCATTGGATGCAAAAATCCAATGAAATGCTTGCTCCGGTGATAGGCATGGTGATGCAAGAACCTGTGAATGTAGTAGACAATCATGACGAGGATGTAATCATATATGGTTTGATAATTGAGTATTCTCATGAAACACATACAAATGGCTTACATTTGATTGAGGCAAAGAATGGTGGCGGGAAGTTCATTGAAATTCCAGAAATATTCAAAATCCCCCCATGGTACGTGGATGTCCTTTGTCATAGTAAAGCACCTTTCATTTCCGAGAAAGGTATAGCATGCATTCTTGTCGTGCGAGGATATCAAATCATAAAAGACTCGGATGAAGGGTGGAAGGGCTTTCATAAACTCCACGAGCATGGGGTCTAATGTTTGTCTAACTATAGGCAAGGCATGCACGGGTATTTGTGGATTTTGTGGAGTTTGTGGTTTCTTACGGGGTATGGAGGTGGATTTTTCATCAAGCACCAACCATTTTGGCCATAGAACAAGGAAACTTTTAGCCTCCCCAACTCTCACCATCGGTGACTCCTTCACAGGTAGCATTTGTTGTTCTATCAAAACATCGGTAATGCGAACACTAAAAAATCCTGCGGGGATGTCAACACGATTGTGTTTCACCGCACTTGGGTCGCATGTGCCATTGGCGACATGGAGTGGTTTTGATTTGGTACCTTGCGAAACATATAGCTTGCAAGGGGGGTTCTATCATAAATGAAAGCACAAGACAAATCATCATCCAACTATTTTTAGAAAGAGATTAGAAACCAACGATGTTCTAAATTAGCAAAATTTGTACTAACCTTATCAACTTGAATGGAATGCGCCGCATTGAACTTGATGGGTGATGAAGGTGGAGTAGGAGGCACTAGTTCCTCGTCCATTTCCACATTCTCACCTTCATTCTCCACAATTTGAGGTAATGCTTGAGAACCCTTTGATGATGGTGGAAGATGTGGTTGTGTACCTCCTAACCTCTCGATGTGGGGATAGTTGGTGTGCTGTGCTATGTCTTTCATCACCTCCCTCAAATCCTTCATTTCCGCCTTTGTCGCCGCCACCTCGCTCAAAGCTCGTTGTAGTTGTGATGGTTTAGGATTGCCCCAACCTTGCTTAATCCCAAAAACCTCTTCTTGTGTCGCGTAACCTCCAACACCTAATGCTCTTCCCGGGTGTTCTTTTTTCTTCCCAAGAGCAAAAGCCTCATTCAAGACATCCTTCTTCCCACACGGGATAAAGGTACCCTCCTCCTTTTGGCGCTCAAGAAGTTCCTATTATCAAATATGTTTTACTAGGTGAAAGTGGTTGTGAAGAATATTTGAAAGCAACAACAAAAATAAATAAGGAGAATAACATTCATCCGGATGATCCTGATATAGCTCTTATCAGGCACCAATAAGATGATGACACGTGTACAATTGTAATGTTTTAATTGGTTAGGATATTTTTAGTAAATTTCTAAAACCCTAACATAGAAAGCATAAACCCGTCTGGATAATGATTGAATACGTGGCCCAATCATAAATTAGTTAAAGGTGATGTGTCGCTATTTAATTGGTGCCTGATATTGCCTATATCAGGATGATCCTGATATATATTAAACTGATAAATAAGACTACAATAGATAGTAAGATAATGTAAGATAGATAGACTAACAACCCTCTTTGCACATTTTTCGGCATCCTCCGAAGTGAACTTACCATCCGAGTCTCTAATTCGACCCAACACGAAGAGTTTTTGTCTAGTATAATCCTCGGCGTCCTTTTCCACTACGACATACCGAGCTTCCGCCTCGTCCATCCCCCCTAATACCAACTCCTTCACTAGTTCCTCCTTCTCCTTAAACCCCTCCTTCTCACCTACACCCAAATACCCCGACCTACCACCGGTGTATGGCATTGTTATTGATTTCACCGATGTGACCTTCTTGTCCCATTTCCCCTTTGCACAAGAAGATACCGTATCACATGTCATCATTAATGTAATTAGATAAGAGGAGTTTATGTCACCGAAGTTATAGTTTGTGACTCACCGAAGTCTTATTTTCAAGCGATGCTTGCTTGAAGGCCTCCCACGCATCAGTTGTAATATGATTGTATCGGTCCCTTGGATCTTGACCTAGCCTCTTTCCCTTCTCATACAAGTAGTCTTTTCTTAGAGCATGCTTGTGCTCGCAAAAAGCTTTGGAGACGATGTTGAATGCCTTCTTTCTCACCACTTCCATGTCATTAGATTCTATTTCAAAAGGTCGCTACACCAAAATATGTAGGATGTATTATGTCTACATATTATGAAGAGGTATAATATTGAGTAGATAGATCATTGAAAGGTTAAATGTTACTTACTTGGCATTCTACCCAAACTTCCTCCTTCTTTTTTGATGGGACGGTTCTCCAATTATCCTCCGTTATCTCAATAAACGTTCTTCCAACTCGGCCACACCAACTTGACCATTTTGAACGTTCTTTTTTTGGTCGGTTGCATACACCCTTAGCATTAAATCCTATGTGTGTTAGTTCTCCTCTTCTCATTCTTCTTTGTAGAACTCGACAATGTGAGTGGACTTGTAGGCCTTTCTTCGAGTTGCTACCTCGCTTCTTTGGTTGGGCACTTGAAGTGGTTGAAGTGGTCACCATTGCTATCTAAGGATGGATAGAAATTGTAACTTAACTAATTAGCACTATTATGACTAGGTAAAACAACAACAAAACCATGTTGAATGAGTTGTAGAAGTAAAATAACACAAGCATGACTAGTTAAAACAAGGAAAAAACGGATTTGTTGATTTGTATAACCAAAGTGAACCTAAGGTAGGCTAACATGTTAGAATGCCACATGAAAGTAACAAATAAAGGGAGCTATGGCTTCTAAATTTGATTTTAACATAGTCATGAAACATAAATGTTATGGATAGGGACTAAGCATGGATAATGTCTACTCAAGCATGCCATTCAACCAATATATCTCAAAAAGTAACTAAATAAGATGTGCTTTGAATAATACTTCAAATTTGAGTCTCATACCTTAATTGTAGAAGAAGATATTAGTTGTTTGTTGCTCTTAGACACACAAAGTAGCGAGATTTGTAATATTCAACCAAAGTTGAAGGAGATTTTTGGGTTTTTGGTCGGTTACAAGCTTTATAGGGTTTAGTTCTTCACACAAAATATATGTGCTAGATTTGAGGGTGAGTTTGTGGTTGGTTTTGATGAGATTTCACCAAGAAATGAGGCAAGAATGGATTTGGAATGCAAGGATTTGAGATGGAAGTTGAGGGGGGGATAAGGTGAGAGAGAAGGAGGGGTAGATGGGAATGAATGGTGAAAATGGTGAAGAGGTTAGCAAAATTCGGGATAAAAGATATATATAGTATGGTAAAGTTGGACAAAACATGCCTGAATAGTATATTTGGTCGGTTACTGTTTAACCAGGTTACGATACCGCAACCTGCATCGGCTAGAGGCGAATACCCCTTGCGGTATCGCTAGCTAGCAAGTTGATGAACCCATAATAATTATTTTCTGAATATTTGCTACTTTGTTATGCAATGAATATTAACATTGTGTGTTTAATGAGTTGATGTATATTAAAATTTAATATGAAAACTTATAAATGAAATCAAATTTTATCTGCACATAATATTACTTGAGTTGGTTGCAACGATGACGTCTGTTATGAAAGAGAATTGTTGTGACATGTTATATATAGTCCTATGAAGAGGTAACTGAAATTGTTAACTCTAATCCATATCCATGTTTATTGTAAAGCATTTGGCATAAACTGTTTAGATACGTATATGATGGGACTACGGGTTAATACCATTAGTTCGTTAACCAAATGTTACACTAGTGCAGACACGAGCAATAGGACTTTCTACATTAGCCACGTGTTGATCACCATCGAATATACATGTATTTGACAACTTCTGACTGAAAGTGTAGACATTTAGTTCTTCTGTAATGCATGTGGTATTACTCATAGTCTGGATGATGTTATACATACAGGCAACGTCGTTACCCCGTTACCCCGACTTCGCGATCACACATCTCGGGAGCTAATGAACGAAAAGTATCCAGTTTTAGATGAGAATAGGGGTGGTAATTGAGTCAACACGCGAGTAATTCGAGATCGACTCGGTCAAAACTCGGACTAAACACGACTCGATCTAGCTCGACTCGAAAAACTCGTGCGTAACTCGTTAAGTATAATCAGTTGCAAGTTTACAATATTATTAGGTTATACTATATTAGTTCAATCATCTAATCTAGCTAGTTTTCTGTTACTACTCAATATTGAATAAACTAATTAATTGCATTGGTATTTAAATTAATAATTTCTAAGGATGCTAATAATTTCAATATTGAACAGGTATTTAAACGCACATATATATAATTAGAAATTTTCATAGTATAGAAGTAGTAAAATATTTTGTATTAATGGATTGGATGAAGATTAATTTTAGGAATAATTTACCCTAAACTATTAATTTTTGATATAATTAGTTAAATTTTTATTTAAAAAGAGAAAAAAACAATTCGAGTTCGAACTCGCAAGTAGTGTCGATACTCGATAAATAATAACGAGTTCGAGTTGAGTATGGTATTATTAACTCGCTAGTTCTCGAGTCGACTCGAACATGGTTAATATAGTTCTCGAGTCTAGACGAGTTACGCACTACTCGCTTGATTGAAGGTTGTCATTCCCAATCTCGATGATAAATGGGTTTGGTTTTTATCGTGTGGGTTGCCAGGCATGGGTTCAGGGTTTAGGGTTAAGGGTTTGATGATTGTACAGAAGCGAAATCGCTACAACCTTCGCCTACAAACAAAATTGAGGCGAGTTCGCCAGTTGGTTGAAATTATAGGCGAACGAACAGGCGAGTTCGTTTCATAGGGAAATCCACGCGCGACGTTCCTGACACGATATCGTAACCAATTTCGCCCACAGGCGAATGGAAGGGGCGAGTTCGCCAGCGTATTTTAATTTAAAAAAAAAATACAAAAACAAGTTTTGCGGGTGGCGATTTCAGAACCCCCCAACTTCCACCCGCAAAACCCTAAATCCCCAATCGGAAAATCCCTGCAACACCATGGGCTGGAGCAAATCAGCCGGTAAAACCCTCAACCCACCAGCCCCCAAGCGCCAGAAGACAACCCCCACTGCTCAACCCGATGCGGAGTCGGCCGGAATGCGTGAAGAGACACTCGCCGACCTTCAACCTCGCCGGAGACGCGATCGCCCGGCCGGTGGATCTACAGGCGGCGGCGGCGGCCATACTTCTGGAACCTCCCATCAACGCCAACCCGCCACCAGTCCGTCGCCGCACCGCCACACCGCCACCAGGAACCCGCCTGAAACTGGTGGGCCAGCCGAGAATCCGGCGGGTAACCCTGCGACTGAGGAAGATGAGGAGACGTCTCTGTTCGTCAGCACAAAGGCCGAGACTAGGTACGAACAATTTTCTCGTCGCTTCTTGTTGAATGCTAGGGTTTTTGATGAAGATCGGATAGAGTCGTTAGGGTTTGGTAAAATTGTAGACTATTTTAAGGCGACGCATCTAGAAGGGATGTTGATGTCGAGAGAGCCGGTGCATAAGGATGAGTGTTTACAGTTTTATGCAAATATGACTTTTGCAAAGGACGCCGAAGAGGGGGAGACAATGGTTAGGGGAGTAAGGTTTAAGGTTGATAAGTATTTGATTAATGAGGTGATAGGTTGCCCGTATGTGTCGGTTGACCACTTAAGGCCGTTAGATCCAAACGGTCCTTACGAGTGTTACCACACCCAAAACTTCCCATCTTTGTCTAGTTTGAACCCCCTAGAACCCGTTGCTATGCGTAGAAAATACTTTAAGTCGCGTAGCAAGTTGGAAGGTACTCCGAAGAAGTACAATATTGGCGTTCTCACTCAGGAGCAGAGGTTGGTGTTCGAGTTGATATGCTCGAATGTCATGCCATCGGGTGGTCACCCTTGCGAGCCTACTATTGCCAATTTGATGTTGTTCTATTACATCATGGAGGGATTGAAGATCAATCCAGGGTACGCGATTGTGAAGTACATGCTGAAGCGTGCCAAGGACAAATCTGATGAAACGATCCCATATGGCCAGCTTATCACGGCGATGATAAAGAAGAAGGGTATTGGACCGGTTAGTCGGCTAGAGCCAGTTATGCACTACACCGAGAAATGGCTGCGTAGCAAGGGATTGGCACTTGGCGCCGATGGGGTCATAAAGAAGAAGAAGGATGGTGCTTCGAGTTCAAGTGCGCGTGGTGTTTTGAGTCCGGGTAAGTCGATTCTACCCAAACTTGGTATTTTATTAGATTTATTTGTTTGCGCCTATACAATATTCTAATGGATTTGATGTGTTTTGGCAGGACGGGAACTTCAGTGGCGTGAGCGAATGGTCGTGATGATGGGACAGCTTTCAGCGGAAATAGAACAGGTGAAGTTGGAACAAGTCAAGGAAACGGAGATGATATTAGAGTTTGGCAGAATGCTAGACTTGGAACCTGAGCTTAGCGACGAGGAAAGGATGCCAGACTTTTCCGTACAGCCTTTGCCACCAATGGACGCGGAGGCGGATGACCCTGAAAGTGAAGCGGAACCAGAAGAGGAGGATCTAGAAGAGGAGGAAGCACAACAGCTTGACGAGCCCGAAGGTGCTAAGGATGGAGAAGATCCCGTTGGTTCAGATGGTGGCCCGTTTTCTCCGGACGAAGATAATGACGAAATGTTCAAGGTTGTCTTCAGAAACGAACAAAGCCATAATGAGGATGCGCAAGAGTCGTCGGAAGAGGAAGTACAACAGTCGTCCGAAGAGGAAGTACAAGAGTCGTCGGAAGAAGAAGATGACGAAGACAGGGGCAAAGAGGAGGGTGGTCAGGATGACTGTGATAGTGACGAGGACGACAGTGATGACGCTTAGCTTATTTCTGCGTTTGTTATTATATACTACGGTTTTGTTGATTTTGAACTTAAACTCGCAACATCGTTTAGTTGCATTCTTTTGAGACTACTATTATTGTTAGCCAATCAAATATATTTCAAGTTAATTAACTTCAATCTTGACAAATACTACAACTAACCTTGATAAAACATGAAAATTCGTATGAAAACAATATTGCATAATATTACCAAACGAACCTAGAAGCGAATTCGCTTCACATATTTCCACAAGGCGATAGAAGGCAGCGAAATCGCCTACTCTTCCGCCTATAAACATTTAGGCCTCACGAACTCCCCACCAAGTCCGCCGTGTGGAACAGAAGCTAACAAGCGTGCCAAGAGGCGAACTCGTAAGGTGAGGCGAACGCGGCAGAGATACCGCCTACCCTAACGCCTACAACCGTTTATGTCTTGCGAACTCGCCACCAAGTCCGCCGTGTGGAACAGAACCTAGCAAGCGTGACAATAGGCGAAATCGTAAGCATTGAGGCGAATAAAGAAGCGAGTTCGCCTCTGGAAAGAAGGATTTTAAAAAAACACAAGTACAGAACATGTATATACGACGCCGTTTGACACACAGGCGTTGAACAGAGGCGAGTTCGCTACCACGTCACATCAATTTTCCCACATCGGTGGAGTAGCGTCCAATTGATCAGCTTAAATATGTGACCAAAACTAAATGGTTCGATAAGTCGCCGACCCGCACAAACTGCCCATGAAACACCATGCATGATATACAATTATACTATACATATACTATACATACACTATACATATACTGGTCCAGACCGAGGTCGTGTTATTGTGATGAGTGAGTTCCAAGTGTGATCGGCCAAAGGCCAAATTTTTTTTATAACTACCCGAAAACGAAGGCAAAGTTTGACTCATCACGTGTGAATGAGTCGAGTCGAGACCGAACACGGGTATCCTCAAACTCGACTCGTTATATATTTTGAGAGCTCGAACTCCATATCGTCCTGTTTCAAAAAAAAATTTGTAATTATTATCAAATAAATTGATATATTAACCATATACCGAATTATATATACCTAATTATATATATATATATATATATATATTTATTTATTTGAATAATAAGCACGTTGAGCCGAACGAAATCAAATGTAAAAGCTTAGAGTCGACTGCGCCACATATTCGAACGAGTTCGAGCTCGAGATCTAGCTTGGTCAAACCGTGCTCGAGGTCGAATGGTCGGTTGGTGTTCGTGCTTCACTCATTATAGCGATGTTCATTGATCGTGAGCGATTAAAAGAAATTGGGCATGAAAGGGTATACTACATCCAGAATTCGACCTACCAAGTTCATAGTTGATCGCATATGTGTACAAAAAAACAATTTGAAATTACATAAAGATTCATATATACTCCTATTTCAATATTAGTTAAAGAATTTATTTTGTTTTAATACTGGCGAACTCGCCTGTCCAATTCGCTTGGAGGCGAGTGGCCAAGCGAACTCGCCTCCACGTCACATCAATTTTCCCACATCGGTGGAGTAGCGTCCAGTTGATCAGTTTAAATATGTGACCAAAACTAAATGGTTCGATAAGTCGTCGACCCGCGCAAACTGCCCATGAAACACCATGCATGATATACACATATACTATACAAATACTATACATATACTATACAGTGATGAGCGATCAGAGTGTTGAGTGCATCTATCAGATCCCTGGCCCAAAGGCCTATATTTTTTAACAATGAAGCGAACTCGCCTGCCAGCTCGCCTGTAGGCGAGTTACAAGCGAATTCGTAACAAGATTGAATTGATATAATAACAAACAAGCGAACTCGCCTCTTAAATCGCCTGTAGGCGAGTTACAAGCGAATTCGTAACGGTCACAAACATAAATAGTCAACTGCTGGGCCCTGTCGATCAAAAAGCAGATCCCCAATATTTCAAAAAAACTCACGCAAAATCGCTGCATCCTCAGCTCGCCCACCGCCGACCAGCCACCGTCAAGCCGGAAATTTGCTCCCCCACCGCCATATTCCATACATCTGGTAAGTTCCTGACCCGTTTCATCTTACCCATTGTTAATCTGGATGCCATGTTTTCAAAATTTTAAGTTGATGCCAAAATCAGTATTTTAGCTTTCTGTTGATTTGCTTTGTTGAAACTGGGTTCAATCATAGGAATAGGATTGATGTTAGGTATTCTTGATAGGTACTTTGGATAATTAGAAACATGGCTCCGAGGGGAAAGAAGAAGGTTGAACAATCGAGCGAGGTTATAGTTTTTGATAAAACTAAGTTTGTCAGTGAATCTGCTTACCTCAAGTATAAGAGTTTTGAGGATGCTAAGTCGCAGTTGAACACCTTACTTGTGGTGGATGAGAGTAAGGTTGAAGAGATAGGCTTGAAAGGGGTGTGGGGCTTGCTACATTATTCGGGTGCGGACACATTGATGAAGGTGAAGGACCCGGGTTATCTAGAGGAGACAATGCAATTCTATGCTAATTTCCGACAGGTGGTTGATAAGTGAAAGACCAAGGTCAACAAGAAGGAGTTCGATATAAGTCATGAACTATTCAATGCAGCCCTCAAGAACACGTACGAGGACGATGATGAACCAGTGGACCTTTACATAAGGGGTGACTAGCCAAGTGAGTCGATCTTTCCAGCCGCGAATTTGCAGAAATTGGGGTTGGAGCACTTCGGCCGCCAGTTAGGTCCGCTTGGAAGGCCAAAGGAGTACAAGCTGGGACAGCTTACACCCGAGCGAAGGATCTTGTATGAGATGGTGGCTACCAATATTGTGCCCAAAGGGGGTTACCTCCAAGAGCCAAACTTCACCACTTTGGTCACTTACTACTTGTTGGCCTCGGAAGTGATGATAAACCTCGGGTATACCATGTTTCAACACATGAAGGACAGCGTGGTTGAGAACAATACGGTGGCTAAGAAGTTTCCCTACGCAAACTTCATAACAATGTTCCTCCGGTCCAAGCATCCGAAGTTGAAATTCTCCAACACCGCCAAGCCGTGTGAGTACTACACCAAGGAATACTTTGAGAAGAAAAAGTGGTCATTGGTTGGGGGGACTTGGCAGCCAAACGGAGAGAAGGCCGTGGAGCCGGAACCTGAGCAAATCGGAGGTAAGGGGATACAAATTATATTTAAATTCCATTATATTGTGTTCAATATCTAAATTTAACATTTTCAATGTTCTCCATTTACTAGTGAGTGCGGAAGCATATTATAAGGGGCTTGAGGAGTCGAACTTCGCGATGAGGACAGAGCTTGCTAATCTCCGCAAGACGGGGTGGAAGAACAGCCACTTGCTTCGTGGTTTTCTAAGAGCATATGCCCGAAAAAATCCTTCGGCGGCCACTCCTGACAATGAAGACCAGACAGGCGGAGACAACTCTTCCTAGACATGTGGATGTAGTCTAGGGACGTTTTTTCAAATTGTATTGCTACAATTTAACGATTTTTTCGTTTTGATTGCATTATTCAATAAAATTTAGTGCTTACAGTTCATATGCGCTTATTGTTTAAATTTGATATAAATTACATATAATTGTTCATGTGTTAAACCGGTGTCGATATAGTCTTTTATAGTGTTGCTAGTGCTAAAATACTATTTATGTAAAGTCAGAAACGAACTCGCAACCAAATTCGCTTGTGGTGTTATAACTGAAGCGAGTTCGCTTCTAATCTCGCCTGTTTCAACAGAGTCTAACAGACGACTCAAGAAGCGAACTCGCCAGTAACAGGCGAGAAGGCTTACGGAACCGCCACCACCTAAATGCCAAGGCATAAAGTAAAACTACAAAAACGACGTAGTTTCAATGTTGGCGAATAGAGATACGATTTCGCCTCTAGTAAAGCTTACGGGCGATTTGTACAAGAGAAGTCGTCTTTATTTACGCCTATGCTATGAGTGAAACACGTTTCAAGCATACATGAATACTAATTCAGTCCATACCAAATGTATATGCTGAAAACTTAAGGTTTTTCCAATTACATACTAATGTTTACATATTCTTTGGTTGATTCCTCTTTCGCTTCGTTGGTTTTCCAGCATTGGTGATCCAAATGCCCTCCGTGTGATCGTTCCGCGCAAAATACCTTTTCAAACTCGCCTCGTCTTCAGTTAAGGTTTCGTTAGGCTCTAAACCCAGAAGGTCCCCGATATCTGTTCCAAAGCTGCGATCCTCGTCATTGCCATTGTGAAGAAGCGCCTGCTTACCATTCACCACAATCTCCCACCGGTTATCCTGTGGATCCGTCACATAAAACACTTGGTGCGCCTGAGATGCCATGATAAACGAATCACCTTCAGAGCCAAGAACACTGCGATTCACCAGGGTTGTGCCGTAATCCTCTTTCCGCACCCCGCCACATTCTTTCACCCACTCACACTTGAACACTAGAATTGTGGCACTGATAAAGTCAATCTCCCAGATGTCGGTGATCGTCCCGTAGTATGCTTCGCATCTATGAACTGCCTCACCTGGTACTACCACACCACTGTTTTGGTTAGTTGACCACTCATCCGACCATTTGGTTCCAAAAGTATAACCGTTTATGTCGTACCCACCAAAAGAGGAAACAGTGCCGAGGGGTCTTCTACATAACAGCTTGACATTATCAGGATGGTCCCCTTGCTGAATGTGAGCTTGCAGCCACCGAACGAAATTGGCACAATGCTTTTCCAGGATCCTCACATCACCGACAGTCCATGCATTTGATCCATGTGTATGTCAACATAAGGGGTCACCGCCTCGTGGTTTCTGAGGATATATAAATGGACAGCATCCATGTCGGCGGCGGTAGGACTAAACAAACTATGATGCTTGAGCCCGTGCCCGTCCACTCTACCATCGTGCCTAGCATTTGGGATCCCCACTGTGGCAACATCTTTCATATAGTTGGTACAAAACTCAATAACCTCTTCTGCGACATAACGTTGAACTATACTAGCATCAGGCCTATATCTGTTCTTCACGAAATGCTTAAAAACCGACATGTACCGCTCAAATGGATACATCCATCTCAAGTAAACTGGGCCACATAATTTTACCTCCCTCACCAAATGGACAATCACGTGGATCATTATGTCAAAAAAGGCCGGGGGAAAGTACATCTCCATCCTACACAAAACTTCCACCACCATTTCCTGCAACTCATCCAGCTTCTGCCTGCTCACTCGCTTACGACATATGCACTTAAAAAAGTAACATAGCTTCGATATCGCCTTCCTCACGTGACGAGGCAATGATCCTCGTAGAGCGATAACATTCAGCTCCTGCATAAGATTATGACAGTCGTGTGACTTCAATCCCGCCAGCTTTAGTTCTTTGGTATTAACACAATTACGGATGTTCGAAGAGTAACCTGTTGGAACCTAAACAGACTTCAAAGCATTACAGTATCGCTTCTTCTTCTCGGTCGACATAGTGTAACAAGCTGGAGGTAAATAAGATTTACCTTCTTCTTCTACAGGGGCTAGAGACGATTAGATACCAAGCTGTACAAGATCTTTCCACGCTTTTAAGCCATCCTTTGTCTTTCCAGGGGTATTCATCAGCGTACCTACAAGTGCTTCACATACGTTCTTCTCAATATGCATCACATCGAGACAGTGACGTACGTCCAAATGCTTCCAGTAATCTAGTTTGAAGAAGATCGAACACTTCTTCCAACTGCTATTCGACGCCTTCTTCTTCTTTCCCTTACCAAATTCATGATCCATCCCAGTAACCTTTTCTAGAACCTCCTCTCCAGTTAAAGGGATTGGGGAGGGATCATGCTCTTCTCTCCCGTTGAACCAATTCTTTGCTCGCCTCCAAGGATGTCCCGTCGGATGAAATCTTCTGTGCCCGAGATACACCGGCTTACCACCGTGTTTCAATTGACAATAACTAGTCTTGCTCTCACATATGGGACATGCAAAGTGACCTTTCACTGAATAACCCCCCAAGTTACCTAATGCAGGAAAGTCATTTATACTCCACAACAACATTCCTTGCAGTTTAAACTCCTCATCACCTCGACTGCCATCAGGTATCCGGACACCCACATCGAATAACTTCTGCAAATCTTCGATCAAAGGCGCTAGGTACACATCAATATCGTTACCCGGTTGCTTAGGACAAGATATCATCATGGACAATAACACATACTTACGTTTCATCATCAACCACGATGGAAGATTGTAAATCACAACCATAACTGGCCAAGAACTATGGGTGCTAGACATGTTACCAAAGGGGTTCATGCCATCAGTGGATAAGCCTAACCTCACATTCCTGGGCTCAGCAGCAAATTCAGGGTACCGCTCATCCATTTTCTTCACTGATCTCCATCCGAGGCATGTGAAATAATGTCATCGTCCTCCCTAGCCCTATCCGCATGCCATGTTAGCAACTTTGCATCCTCAGGATTTGCAAACAACCTCTTCAGTCGAGGAACCAGCGGAAGGTAATACACTACTTTAGCCGGGGTTTTACATCTAGACGGCGTCACACTCTCACCGCATACCTCTGCGGTCCCCACCTTTGACTTGTACCGAGGTTCATTGCAGACTCGGCATGTATCTCTATCCTTGTCATCTCCCCTGTACAACAAACAATCGTTAGGGCATGCATGAATCTTCTGCATCTCCATTCCCATAGGACATAATATCTTCTTAGCTGCATATACTCGATCAGGACACAAGTTGTCAGTGGGTAGCAACTCTTTCACCAACTCTAACAATTCAGTCATCCCCTTGTCAGATATTCCATGGCGCGCCTTTAAATTCATCAACAACAACGTAGAACCAAGAACGGAATGTTTGCAACCCTTGTACAATGATGTCTCTTTATCATTATACATCGCCGCTAACATGCTCGGCTTTCCTACCCAATCCATTGCCACGTCTTCCGCCATTTCATCAAGACAACCATCATAACGCAATCCATCTGCCCCAAGCTTAACATCAAACTCTGCATCATTATGACTTGCACCTTCTCCATGCCAAACCCATGTTGTATATGTAGGATCAAAACCTCTACAAACCAAATGTTCGCGCACAACGTCTACATCCTCATAAATCGCGTTGTTAAGGCAATCTATGCAAGGACATCTTAGCCCACCCATTCTCTTTTCTACACAATCCTTCCAACCAACATCAATAAACTCTTGAATCAAATCCGTATAACCTTGTGAGAGACGCTGATTCTCCAACATGATTTCACTACGACCCATGCTTAACAAGATACTATCAACAACGGTTTTGCTACAATCACTCAAACATTCCACAAATTTAGCACCCTAACAACTCTGCAAATCCATATAAACAAGCACACACACTAATCAAAAACAGTTTGCCCATTCCACAACCAATCCACAAAAAAATCAAAACCTCATACCTTTGTGTTCTTGGGCAAAATCAAGGCCTGAAAATGTGAGCAAAACTTGAGACAAAACAAAAGGAGAGTTCTTTTATCTACTTCTTTTATTTTCATTCCCGCAAAAAATCAGCTTTTATACACGCAGCTACGACACTGTTACGAATTCGCCCCCAAATTCGCCCACTACATTTTAATACAAGCGAATTCGTAAACTGAAACGCCTCTGGTCATAACTATAGGCGAACTCGCTTCTTCAGTAACGCCTGCTGGCGTCAATAGAAGGCGATTTCGCAACTACAACGCGTCTTAGCATGTATGGGCGAACAACTTTTCTTATTTCAGGCGGGTAATGCTGGCGAATTCGTCACTCCACTCGCCTATCAGCGAACACGGTTCAGAGTTCGCCTAGTATTGACATTTTTAATACACTTTGGAAAACGCCTTTTTTTAATTGCGAAACACCGTGTTTTTTATTTTTGCCCTAGGCGAACGGCAGGTTACGAGTTCGTAACCCAGTTACTCGGCGATTCCGCCAAAATCTGGCCAAAACGCCGTGAAATGTGTGCCGAGAAACCTATGCTTGTGCACTAGTGACTATATAGTAATGGTGTTGTAAAATAAAACAAGGAGGTCTTTAATTGCAATTTACTTAAAATAGTTTCTATTCACGTGCACTATTCACTGATCCGTCACTATTCAATGGGCTGTACTATTCACTGATTTGTCACTATTCACTGGGCTGCACTATATACTGGGCGACCCGCGTCATGATCTCTGCATTTGTTTCCAAAAGAAAATGAGTATTTTAGCACATAAGGTCCACATTATAGTCCCAAACATGAACACGAACATCTAAACATGCTACCCTAGCCAATTTTCACAAACCAAACCTCACATCTGGCCATTCATGCCTCAAATAGACCAGAACATGGGGATTTTAACACATAAGGTCCAAATTATAGGCAGAAACATGAACATGAACATCTAAACATGATACCCTACCCAATTTTTCACACACCAAACCTTACATCTGGCCATTCATGGCTCAAACAGATCAGAACATGGGGTTTTAAGCACATAAGGTCCAAATTATAGTCCCAAACATGAACATGAACATCTAAACATGCTACCCTAACCAATTTTTCACACACCAAACCTCACATCTAGCCATTCATGCCTCAAACAGATTAGAACATGGGGTTTTAAGCACATAAGGTCCACAATATAGTACCAAACATGAACATGAACATCTAAACATGCTAACCTAACCAATTTTCACACACCATACCTCAAATCTGGCCATTGACACCTCAAAAACATCAGAAAATGGGGTTTTAAGCACGTAAGGTCGACATTATAGTACCAAACATGAACACGGACATCTAAACATGCTACTCTAGTCAATTTTCATACATCAAACCTCACATCTGGCCATTCATGCCTCAAACAGACCAGAACATGTGGTTTAAAGTACATAAGGTCCACATTATAGTCCCAAACATGAACACGAACATCTAAATATGCTACCCTAGCCAATTTTCACACACCAAACCTTACATCTGGCCATTCATGCCTCAAACAGACCAGAAAATAGGGATTTAAGCACATAAGGTCCACATTATAGGCACAAACATGAACTCGAATATTTACACATGCTACCCTAGCCAATTTTCACACACAAAACCTCACATCTGGCCATTCATGCCTCAAACAGACCAGAACATGGAGTTTTAAGAACATAAGGTCCACATGATAGTCCCAAACATGAACACAAACATCTAAACATGCTACTCTAGCCAATTTTCACACACCAAACCATACATCTGGTCATTCATGCCTCAAACAGACCAGAAAATAGGGATTTAAGCACGTAAGGTCTATATTATAGGCACAAACATGAACACGAACATCTACACATGCTACCCTAGCCTATTTTCACACACCAAACCTCAGTTCTGGTCATTCATGCCTCAAATAGACCTAAACATGAGGTTTTAAGAACATGAGGTTTTAAGAACATAAGGTCCACATTATAGTCCCAAACATGAACACAAATATCTAAATAAATCAAATCATCTAAACATGAACATGAACACCATGACGCTCAGATCTACACCACAGAATACTAACAAATCAAAAACAAAAAACAAAATCCGCAAACAAATCGACAAAGAAGACCAAATTAAAGAGATCAGGAACCTTACTTGCTATTCTGCACGATTGAATTAACATATGAATCGGAAAACCGCCATAGATGGAACAGATTAGGTTTGGATTTGGGGGAGTGGAATGAGGAGATGCGGTTATGGAGAAATCAAAAAGTGGGGAGAGAGAATGAAAATTTCTTATTTATATCAATCATATTTCACAAAATTGCAAAAAGACCCCCATGTATTAAGTTTCTTTTCAACCAAGCCCTCGTACATTTTTTTCCTTTTTCTTCAGTCCCGTCTATAATCTGGACGGTCTCTTTTGAGAATTTCTATAAAAACTATCACAAAAGATACTTAAAAATACATAAATATATTATTATTTTTTAAAAAAAAACTAGTCTTAGGTGGAGTGAAATTAATAAGACTCAATCCACCTTAGAATAAATATCAAAATGAGAATAAATTATACGTTTACTTCTACATTGTTGAAAATAATAAAGTCTAAATTTATTCCACATTTACCAAATCCTTATCAACTTCCAGAAGCAACTTAGTAATCGCAAAATCGAACACACGGAAGGGATTTTAATAGAGATGTGCTTAGTGTGAAGAATACAATAAGTTAAGGCCAACTTGTAATTCCATTGAGTAGTGAATACACTAGCTCCAGGACTGAATGCACCAGTTGAGCCTTCCAGTACGGTGTTGATCCGAGTATGTCTGAGTAGTAAGATCCCTAAGAGCTGCTCTCTTCCTTGCTTCAGTCCTTGTGCTCATCAAAGCCTTGTGGCCTGAAAAGCATGGGAGAAAAAAACAGAATTTATAAAAGAAATAATGATAAAAGGAGTCAATTAGCTGAAACATAAGAAAATTCTCTACTATCTTACATGACCAGTCCTTTCACAGTTCAATGATTAAGAGTGAAGTTCCTTCTATTTTTGCCTATAAGAATCTGCCACATTTACTTATCTATACATGTGTGCAAAAGAGATAGAATACTCACTCTATAATTCCCAGGTCTGCAATCTCCATGGTATTTTGAATTCCCTTTTGACTAGTTTCACGAGCACTAGAGATCTGTCTTCACCTCTAACTCTTCAATTCCAACGTAGTAAGCAGCTTGTAATCCTTGTAGCAAAGCCAGAGCTTCTACATCCAGACTTGTAAGACTGATTTTTCAAGTACAACCATCCCACTGTTGTCTCCTATCACTACACCAGCTCTTGCAAAACCAGGGTTACCAAGTGAAGAACTATATGTGTTCAACTTATCCAGTTGGAAGACTCCACTGAATGTGTTGTGCATGATGCCTTCCGTTTAAACATCTGACTGGAGCCAGTTCCAATGAACTTGGGTATAAACAAGTTGTCTCTGATGGCTTCCAGTATAATACTTTGGAGACACTTTGTAAAAGAATAATAAGCTTTCTTCATGTTAGGTAGTCTTGGCCTTATATTATCATGTAAAAAAGCGTTTCTTCTGCACCATATAGTCCAAGTCATAAATAAAGGCACGATTCTCACCACAATTATACGTAGTTCCGATTTCAATGATATGTTCTAGTAATAAAACATTTTTTCCCCATAAATCAGAAAAAATCGATGGAGTTAGGTAAAAATGATCATGATACATTGACCAAAGATTTTTTTTATAAAAGTACAGTTATAATAACATGTTGTAGATCATCATGAACACTGCCACAGAAACAGAAAATAAAGGCAACACATCAGCCATAGGAATTAACCTGTTTTAAAGTTTTCAATTAAATACTGATAATTTGCTTGGAGCATACTTCATCCAAAGGTATTTGAAAAAAGTAACCTCTAATCTCTTAGGCCTGATAAGTTCGCATATAGAAAAAATCCCTCGTGGTTCAGGTTATGCAGAAGTTATTATTTACTACATTATAGGTGTTAGTTAAATTTCAAATTTGTTTTGTTAGAGCAAGTCCAACAGTTTTGCTATAATAGCAAATTTGCTCAAATATGGAGAATTTGACCCTTTTTTGAAGTCCAACAGATTCTCCATCCCATTCTCTATAATGGGGAAATTGAAAAGAGCGAAGATTTGATTCCCCAAATTTGGAGAATGAGGGCAAGTCCAAGAGTTGCTTTATTATAGGGATTTTGGTGTATTATAGGGATTATGTGGGTATTTTGTGCTCTAAGAGTTTCCCCAAACCAATGCTTCAACTTGTAGAGAGAGAAGTGATTCCCTAGATTTGTAGAAAGAGAAGGGAAATTTTAGGGAATGTGTTTGGATTAAAATATTAATAAATCTCTCATCATCCTCTTGAATCACCTTCTCTCTAAATTGATGACCTAATATTCTGACATATGCTACGCCTCAACAATGATGCCATGGTCACCATTGACAACGGCGAGTGAAAGAATGTGATACAGAGCAACGCCGTGGGGCTTGCCCGGAGCAATCCATGAAAGAATCCATGGCGGTGGGGCTTGCCTGGAGCAACGCCGTTTTCAAACAAATCAGCTTAGGAAGGGATTTGGTAGATTCAGAGATCTGGGTTCTCTTCTTTTTTCTTATTTTACGTCAGATGAAATATGTGCTTCACTGAATCTTTTTGCGTAATTATCTGGACTAGTTTATCGAGTACTCTATGCCTGTCTGCTGTTTTCCTTGTAAATGGATTAGTCGCGCTATGGAAAATCCCCTCGGCTTCTAGTCTCTTTTCTATGCTCAGTGTAGGAGAAATCTAAGTCAGAGTAGCTTTGACAGCTTACTCCTGGCGATTCTGTGAATGAATTTAGACTGGTAGACTTGGTTGATTCTGACTTTTGTTGGGGTTGGTGCAAGTTATGGATGCTTTACCTGCCAGATAGTTTAGATGCTTTTGGGCATTAGATTTTAGGATGTTCAGATGTATTTCATCGCACTTTTTAGTTTTAGGAACAACGTGTATCCGCGCTCTAGATATAGTTTAGGTTCCCAACTTATTCTGTAATCTCACAAATTGGCTTCGTTTGAGGAGATTATAAAGGTTTGAGGAGCCTAATAAATATCCTCCTACCTATGGTGGTTTAAAAAAAAAAAAAATCGAATTAGTAACCAATAGGATTACCATACAAGCATCTGTACAAATTTTCGAGGTATTTATTTATTCTTTGTATTCTTTATTTTTCCTGTTTAAAAAGAATTTTATACTTTGCATCATTAATCCTTGACGTCACCTCCATGACGCTCTGCTGTCTGCAAAACTGATATTTATAGGCGGCTAATCATTAACCATATTATTTGGCGATAATAATACACTGTCACAAATATATTTAATGGAAATATGAGTAGACATGAAAATTACATTTCAGATTTATCAAAGTATATTGGTAATTTGATGACTTTTGCGTTGACCCATTTTGTGCAAGTTTTTATTAACGCACAAAATTACAGGAAACTCCTCGTCGCTAAGCTAATCAATGGTATAATTAGTCAATTCTGGTATAGTTTGTTTAATTATGAAGAACATATAATTAATTACTTTAATGATTAAAAATAGTTTCGTTTTGTTCTAGCTTTGCCTCAATGAAGTATTCTTGTGCATTTCCGTAAAGTTCTATCACATTTTCGGGACACGATTTAACATTGACGGATCAGACGAAAATCTATGGAATTGCTGAATAATTATATCTTCCATTACAAATTCACCGTACTATCGTCTGAACTACAATAATTAACTGTTCCATCCTTAAATTTGAGGGTTGCCATCGCCTCCATCCCGGTTCCGTCTTGCATTTTAATAAGCTGCTAGCTTAAAATTTCGATAACATATACGTAAAATAGAGAAAGCATTTTTATGTGAAACATAGGAAGGGAAAAAAACAAATTCTTTCAACAAAAAAACCCCTATTTTATCTGAAAACAGTTAAAAATTTCTTCATCAACTTAATTAAAAAAATTAAATAAATTTCCCTCTTAATTTTTGATCTTTCAAAAGAATAAAAATTTCATTCGTAACAAAGTTTAATGTACGGAACGTCTCACGTTACTTCTAAAATAGGCTGACGCGTTAACACGAGGCTCAACTTGTACTGACTTTTGCTCTTTGTCGTATCCGTACGAGTTCGTGTCTATATACGGTTACCATTTTATTGGAGAAACTTCAGTCATAAACATGGTGAAACATTACTCCATTTTATCTTATTCACAAATAATGAACTTGTATTAATCTAGTATATACTAATTGAAGCGAATTATAATTGAATGTATTGTAAATAATAATTCACTAGTGCACATGTATAGGTTACTAGGCGGTTCCATCGTACCATTTAAGGCATTTTCAAAGTGCCTTATTAAGACATGCCGTAAATCAAAGTGGCTTTTTTACACGGCGGTTCTTAAAACGCCGTAAACCAGTTGCGATATCGCAACTGGTTTCGCCTCCTGGAGAAACTGGTTGAGAACTCGTAAGTGATTTCGCCTCCAGGAGAAATTGGTTGAGAACTCGTGAGTTGTTTTTGCTCCAAGGTGAAACTGGTTGAGAACTCGTAAGTGTGCTTCGCTCGTGTAAAAAAGCTCTCCAGTCCATTTTGGATAGGAGAGCTCTATAAACAATAAAATATCACTCTACTAAGCTTATAAAGCAAATTTATTTGAAAATTATGTTAATAATACTCTTCAGCGATCATATATTAAGAAACAAGAATACAAGAACTTTGAAAGTTATCATGCATGGAGAACAAATTATATTCCAAATTTGTTCACCATATCAAGTGCTCCAGTTGTAATATCAACAATATACCTAGCAATCCTTATTTCTTCGGGTCAAACGTCATTACCATCATATTCCTTGTTATACTTGCTGCTTCACTAGAGGCCATACTTTTCACTTTGACAGGGTGATCAGCTGAAACTTCCTTCATCTTTTTTGTGCTCCCCCTTGCCAGAATCCTCTTTCTTGCTGCCTCTCTCTCTTTCAAACACACACTACACACAACAAGAAAGCACAATTTCTACACATATTAAGCATAATTTCTGCACAGGTAATGCAATACTGCTGCACAGATAAAGCACAAATCCTGCACATATATTGCATAAGTTATAAAAGCAACAGCAGTATAGCAATCATCCAATTACCCAACATTTGAATATCAATAAAAAGAAGAAGATGTCATGAAACAGAGTTCAAACAAGATACTCAGAGCAATATCAACAATTAACTAACATACACAAATAGTTTCAGCATATACAAGTAGTATTAATATCGCAAAATAACACAATCAAAGCTATACAAGGCAGCATCATCATTGATTAACTAGCCATCAATTAAACAGAGTTATTCTCAATTCCATCATAAACAACTCTATCCCATCATATAAAGTTGTTACCAAGCTACATAATCTCAACAGAGTTCAAACAAGATAAACTCAGAGAAGCATCTCTACAGTCTCAGCAACTACAAACCAACCTCATCCAATAGAGTTTAAACAGTCTCACCATACACGAGATTTTTTTAACATATCAACACATTAAGAGAATCCTACAAACAAAGCAAAGCAAAACATGCAGCATAGCATTTACTAAGTCAGTTCCAGTAATGAAACAACATCAACTAAACAAAATCCCACGGACAAAGCCTACCAAGACAAAACCTCCGCCCAATCCAACAACAACTGGAGCCGGCTACTGGATCGGTCCAACCCAGCATCGATTGGAGCCGACTAAACTATCAAAATCCAAACTTTGTCCATTGACAATACTAAAAAAACCACGAGAAGAGGAAACAGCTTACAATTCAATACCTGTGATTAAAGGCAGAAACACCGCGGCCCGGCAAAGGCCGACGTGGTCGGAGCCCAGGGTTTTTCTTATCCCCAATCGCCGTGAGGGTGCCGAGAAGGCGGGGCGCGATGACGGCGGATGAGAGAGAGAGGAAGGACCGATGAAGGACCTTCGGCGGGTTGTTCTGTTCTGCCCGAGAGAGAGGGGTTTAGATTTCAAAGCCTCATTTTCAAGTTTCTTCATTTCCTAAAAACCTGAAAAGTTCAATGTTATTAGTTCAGAAAGACAAACCTAGTACATCTCAAAACATAGGAGTAATTTCGCAAATAAATTCGCAATATTCAAGTAATTCAGAATATTCTTCAGAATCTGAAGAAGAAGAGATAGGAGATCAAATAGAAGCAATAGAACAACAGTTTGAAGATTATCCAGAAGAAAAACCACAATTACAAATTAATAGAATAAAAAATCCTAGATTTAATAGATCAAATAGAAATTGGGTAAATAGTAGAACAAAAAATTACTACCCTAGACCTACTCCTCCAGATATCCAATATGAAGAACAAAATAGTAAATTAAATAGTTATGATAGATTATCTTTATATCAATGGAACATAGATGGAAAGTCTGAATATCAAATATTAAATATATTACAAGAAATGGGTATGGCTAGAATAGCATACAAAGCCAAACTTACACACTCAAGAACCAACTATTGTTGCATTCCTAGTAACAGGTTTTACGGGTCAATTAAAAGGTTGGTGGGATAATCACTTAACACTAGAAGATAAACAAGCCATTATTAATCATGAAATAGAAGAAGTAAAAGAAGAAGATAATGAAATACAATATGTAATGGTTCAAGATGGTTCGGCTTATTTAATATATGTAATATCTATGTACTTTATTGGAAATCCAGAAGAAGAATTAACTAGTTCAAAAATATGTTTAACTAATTTAAGATATCCGTCTCTTACAGATTTCAAATGGTATAAGGATTTATTTTTAACACAAGTATTAAGAAGAACAAATTTAAATGCAGCATTTTGGAAAGAAAATTTTATTACAGGATTACCAAATTTATTTTCGCAAAGAATAATCATTAATTTACAAAAAATATTAGGAACAGACAAAATAAATTATGATGCATTAACATTTGGTCAGATATTTGCATTTATTAAGAAAGAAGCATTGACATTATGCCAAGATTTAAAAATCCAACAGAAGTACGGATCTGAAAGAAAAGAAATGGGTACTTTTTGCCAACAGTTTGGAATAATGGGAATTAAACCACCTTCATCTGAAAAGAAAAGAATATTTAGAAAAAGTAGAAAATACAACTGTAATAGTAGAGATAATTATAAAAATTATAACAAAAATCAAAATACACAGAAGTATAAAGGAAAAAATAAATACAAAAATATTCAGTGTTATAAATGTAAGAAATTTGGTCACACTGCTTCACACTGTAGAACAGAAAAAAAGATTAATTCACTGTTTTCAGAAGATAAAGAACTAAAAAATAAATTATTATCACTATTAGTAGAAAACTCAGATATAGAACAGACAGATTATGAGTCAACCTCAGATAGTTCAGATAATTCAGATGTGTGTCAATGTAAGATTCAAACAATTAATATGTTAAATAATACAAAAAATAATAAAAAAACTTTATTAGATATTATTGATAAAATAGCAGATTCAGAAAATAAGAATGATTATATAGAAAAACTAAGAGAATTGGTTGTAGAAGAAGAAAAACAAAAATTACCACAAATAGAAGAAGTATTTAGCTTAAGTAAAATAATCAAAAAATACTTTGAAATAGAAAAAAGAAAGCCAATAAAAGCAGATGATTTAAGAACAGAGATTAATAAACTAAAAACAGAGGTTAGTTCAATAAAAAAGGAATTAAGTAGGTCAAAAGATAAGGATTTAGATTTAGAGTTAAAGCTAAGTAACATAAACCAAAATCAGAACAATATGCCTAGTACAAGTATGGAGATAGCTGAAGAATCTCCAACAGATAATCAATTTTCTAGTGCTATTAATAAAATTAATATGAAAAAATGGTACTCATTAGTAACTATAGTTCGGATCCTCTACGCATTATTCTCTACGCAATTCGTAAGCAACACCATTTACGACGTAGTTTTGGCTATCTTAAAAGTAAGATAATATACACCACGTTTGATAATATTTTTACGGTGAAAGTAAAAAAAATAACGTGTTAACCATGTTATTTACCTATTTTTTATAGGCTAAATTACATTATTAGTTTAAAATTATTTTTTGAAAAGAAGAAATCATTTATTAATAATATCTTAAACACATATATTTAGATTCATATAATTTAAAATATATTATTCATAGTTTTGTAAATAAATAAAATTAAAATGTATATATTAGTTAAAAACAATTTTATTTTCATAAAAATTATAATGCAATAGATATATTAAATCCGGCTATAAAATTAATCCATATACATGTTGTAAATGATAAACATTTTTTCTCATATGAAATAATTAAATCATGCTCGAGATTTATTCTACAGATTTGTTTATAAAACATCTTGTTTGAACTAAAATTCAATAACAATCATATGTTGCACATACTTTATTTCTGTTTTTTTAAAAATAATAATCATAACAAAATCAATTTAATGATGTAATTTATGTGGAAAATATAAAAATACTAGGTAACATAGGAATGAAATTGTTACAAAAGTTACATTTAACCAGTAAAACATTAAGTCGTAGTATATGAATAACAACCTATGTTAAACACATAGTCAAAACTACGTCGTAAATGGTTTTTGCGTACATGGTGCGTAGGGAGTTTTGCGTAGAGGATCCGGACTCGTAACTATAGGAGTTGAAGACTTTAGTTTCACAGTTATAGCATTGCTAGATAGTGGTGCTGACCAATCATGTATTAGAGATGGAATAATTCCTACTAAATATCTTGTTAAAACTGAAGAAAAATTATCAGCAGCAAATGGTACTCCAATGACAGTAAATAAAAAATGACCTAATGGTTTTATATGTAATAATAATTATTGTATTAAACATTCATTTCTCATATTAGAGAATGTGTCTTATGATGCCGTATTAGGAAATCCATTTTTATATCAGATTACCCCTTTCAAGAAAACTCAACAAGGAATTAGTACTAAAATATTAGGAACAAAATTACTATTCCCATTTATTGATCCTCCTACTCAGATAGAATTGAATTTATTACAGTCTAACTCCATATATCGAAAGATTTGTTTGTTAAATACTAAACAAAAGAATATTTTATATTTAAAAGAAGAATTAAGTTATTCAAAAATAGAAGAACTTATTAATAACAATTTAGTACAACAAAAAATTTCAAAATTAGAAGAAGAATTTAGAAATCAAGTTTGTTCAAAACACACCCTAATGATTTTTGGAATAGGAAAAAACATATAGTATCATTACCATATGAGAAGGAATTCAATGAATAAAGCATTCCAACTAAAGCTAGGCCGATTCAAATGAATGCGGAATTAGTCGAATTATGTAAGCAAGAAATTCAAAGTCATTTAGATAAAAAACTAATTAGAGAAAGTAAATCTCCATGGAGTTGCTCGGCTTTTTATGTAAACAAACAGGCAGAAAAAGCGAGAGGAGTTCCTAGATTAGTTATAAATTAGGAGTGTAAATGAGTTGAATCGTTCATGAGAAAATCTCGAGAAGCTCGGTCAAACCTCGACCTCGAGCTCGGGTTGACCAAGCTCGATCTCGAGCTCAAACTCGTTCGAATATGTAACGAGTCGAGTCTGAGCTTTTAGATTTTATTTCGATAAGCTCGACGAGCTTATTGAGCAAATATATATATATATATAATTAAATATATAGTTAATATAGGGGTTTCTTTGGTTATAATTAAAAATATAAAATCTAAATTAAGTATTAGGGTATGTATGGCTGTAATACATCTTGTGTATCATCTTTATACACTCTAACCATAAAATAAATGAATACATTTCATGTGTTTGTGGATTTTTCAATGGTTGTATTTTATTTTATTAAATTTTATTTAGCTATATTACTTAAATTGGTTTGAAATCGAGCTTTTTGAGTTAAACGAGCTCTCTTGGCTCGAATTCGAACTCGAATTTTGTTAAGCTCGCGAGTCAAACTCGAGCTCACAAAACGTTAATGAGTCGAGTCACGAGCATAATTATTTTTGTTCGAAAGAGCTCTATCTCGAGCTCGAACTCGAAAAATATTTAACGAGTCGAGTTTGAGCATACCCCTGTTCGGTCTCGACTCGACTCATTTATACCCCTATTATAATTACAAGCCATTAAATAAAGTATTACAATGGATAAGATATCCTATTCCAAACAAAAGAGATTTATTAAATATATTATATAATGTAAGAGTATTTTCAAAGTTTGATTTAAAATCTGGATATTGGCAAATTCAAATAGATGACAAAGATAAATATAAGATAGCATTTGTAGTCGAGAAATAATTAGATAAGGCAACCTTATGGTAAAGCAAATGGAACTAATATGGTTCATACAAAAGTTTTGGGGTCAAATTATAATTATTATATTTTAGTTATTTTCAAATCAATTAATTATATGAACTAAAAATCATCTCCTTCATCATCAAATCATCATCGCTCATCATCAAATCATAGACATTCATTACCAAATCATCAACGTTCATCATCAAATCATCGGTGTTCATAAAATTATCACTGTTAATCATCAAATCATCATCGTTCCTCATCAAATCATCGTCGTTCATCATCAAATCTTCATTGTTCATCATCAAATGATCAAATAATCAGTCATTTATCATCAAATCATCGTCCTCATCATCACTAATTATAAAATCATCATCAATAAAAAATCATCAATCATCAAAACAATGTAACTGACATGAATCATCAATCAAAACTCACCAATCATCAAAAATCAATAATCAATCATCAATATCAAATCATTAATCGATCATCAGATCCACGGTCATCATGAATCAGTCATAAACATCATCAAACATAAATATCAAATCATCAACTAAATTGTACACATAATCAAATCGTCAAACCGTGAAACTGAATTCTCGTTGGTGAATATATATGAGGATGACGAAAATGAGGTCTATTTGATGATCTGAGCCACGATTCTACGAAAATCTAGTTTCCCGATTTGACGGTTTGATTATGCGTACATTATAGTTGATGATTTGATGTTTACGATTGATGAATTTTTATTGATCATTGAACGGATTGATGACGAGGATGAGTAATGTTGCTGACCGAGCTATATTTCTACAAGAATCTAGTTTCCCGATTTGACAATTTTCGATCATTTGTGTATTTTAGTTGATGATTGATGATTATTTTTCGATGATAGAAAGGAGTTGACGATCGGATTGATGACGAGGAAGAGTAATGTCGGTGACCGAGTATATATATATATATATATATATATATATATATATACACGAGGATGACGAAAACGAAGTCTATTTTATGATCCGAGCATGATTCTACGAGAATCTAGTTTCCCAATTCGACGGTTTGATTATGTGTATATTTTAGTTGATAATTTGATGTTTATGATTGATGTTTTTTATTGATGATTCTACGAGAATCTAGTTTCCCGATTTTACAATTTTAGATCATTTGTGTATTTTAGTTGATGATTGATGATTATTTTTTGATGATAGAAATGAGTTGACGATCGGATTGATGATTGATAATGAACAACGATGTTTTGACGATAAACGACGAAGATTTGACGATGAACGACAAACATTTGATGATTTGATGATGAACAACGATGATTTGATGATGAACAATAATAATTTAATGATGAACAATAATAATTTGATGATTGATGATTTAATATTGATGATTGATGATGACAATGGTTAAAAGGGAGATTAAATGTGGAATATATTCTTATTTCAAAATGGTCCCTGAGTTTTATTAATATTTGCTGTAGGGGCACCAAAAAATTAATATTTATATTCCAGCCCCAAAAGTATTTTGCCCCTTAACCTTATACCCCTTGCCTTACCATAAGGCTGCCTTACCATAAGGCTGCCTTACCATAAGGCTGCCTTACCATAAGGCTGCCTTACCAGAGAGTATCTCTTTGTAGTCCCATTTGGCCAATATGAATGGAATGTTATGCCATTTGGATTAAAACATGCACCATCAGAATTCCAAAAGATTATGAATGATGTATTTAATCCCTACTCAAAATTTGTAATAGTATACATAGATGATATACTAGTCTATTCTGATTCAATAGATAGTCACTTTAAACACTTAAATTTACTACTAAATATTATAAAGAAAAATGGTCTAGTAATATCGGAACCTAAAATGAAATTATTTCAAACAAAAATTATATTTTTAGGGCATGATATTCATTTAGGAAAAATTAAACCAATACAAAGAGCAATCGAATTTGCAGATAAGTTTCCAGATGAAATAAAGGATAAAAATAAATTACAAAGATTTTTAGGTTGTTTAAATTACATATCAGATTTTTTCCCTAAGCTAAGGATAATTTGTAAGCATTTATATGACAGATTAAAAATTAATCCATCACATTGAACAGATAAACATACACAAATAGTCAAAGAAGTAAAATTAAAATAAAAATCAAAATCATTACCATGTCTAGGAATTCCACACCCATCAGCATTTATGATAATAGCACAGATGCATTAAAACTTAGGATATGGAGGTATATTAAAACAATTGCATTTAGAAAAGGAAACAATAGTTAGGTATCATTCAGGATTATGGACTGGGGCACAGATGAACTATTCAACAGTCAAAAAAGAAGTTTTATCAATTGTTTTATGTATTTCAAAATTTCAAGATGATTTGTATAATAAAAAGTTTTTATTAAAAATTGATTGCAAATCAGCAAAAGAAATTTTACAAAAGATGTTAAAATTTTAGTTTCAAAACAGATTTTCGCACGATGGCAAGCAATATTATCAGGTTTTGATTTTGAAATTGAATTCATTAAAGGAAATGATAATTCTCTTCCAGATTTTTTGACTCGAAAATTCCTTACAGGAAATCATGAGTAAATATTCAAGTATAGCTGGATCCTCAAATTCAAAAACAGCCAAAGATTATGAAATTCCAAGACCATTAGCTCCTAAAACACCTACTCCAGATTTTCCACCTCTCACCTATTCCACAGTTGCCCAGACTCCTTATTCAAGGTGGATTCAAACATCTGTTTTAACACCAGATTACACCATAATCCCTAAACCTAGCACACAATCCTCTACCCAACAACCAAAAACCCCTTCCTATTTTGATAAACCAAACCCATAATATATTTTCCTCACCCATTTCCAAACAGAACTAGAAGTCCATCAGTTAAAGAATTTTGTCTCCAAACATTTTGTACCTACAAGTTAATGGATGGCAGATGATATTCAAAAAACTCAGCAATTTTATGAATTAATTCTAATAGATACCCAGTCAGTTTATATTCGGCATATGAAAAATAAATCAGACCCCAACAGAATAGACTTTTCAAAAATCCAAATTAAAAATATTCTTCAACCTACCTAGTTCAAGGACATACATTCCCCAGTTTCATTCACAGTTCGTCATATTCCTCAAACATTCAACTATGTAGATTATATGCAAGCCTGGTATAGAATATTTTATATTAGGTCATTTGATCATTCATGGTTCATCAATTTTCATTCATCCTTCGACATAGAAATTCCAATGTGGTTCATAGATTGGTGGCTCAAATTGGGACCATCAGCAGAAATTCTACCCCAGCCAGTATTGGAGGCACTGGAAACATTCTACAGACTCAGCAAAGCAAAAACATTCGAGAAGCATATATTATTCCATGCAATATTCCGAGTACCATGGATATTTGTGTGGAGTTTTCAGATACGACAGATTCATGAAGGTTTGCCTTGCTCACTGATAAGGCAATTCAAGATAAAATGGTGGAGCAACTACAAAGTCCAGTTTTGTTCAACAGAAGCGGTGACCCATTATCTTAAAACAGGAGAAAATTTAAGAATTCAACTCAGTCCAGAAGACAGCCCAATCAAAGGAGGCCCAATTCAACAAGCCCTAAGTATTCAGACCAACAGCAAAAGCCCAGTTCAGCAAACAATGAGCATTCAGCCATCCTCTACTCAACATCAGCGATCAACTCAACAGCTAAGGATTTTACCTGCAACACTAAGAACAAGTCAAGAAGAAGAAGATTTCAAGAAATTTTACCAGATGTTTGATAAGTCCATGGTTCGTATTCGGGCCTCATTCATACTCGGACCAGGGCCCGAGAAGGGTCGTGGGCTCGAGATACACGGAGAGTGGGTTCATAGGTCAATCAATCCTAATCCTTATAAGGAATGCGTATATTATGAATGTTCTACAAGGAATATACATCTTCTCAAAGATGGTAATACAGTCATCCTAAACATGGTAACACAACCACGTCCGAAATATACTTTTATCATACATGGTAATACAACCTCTACTCCCATAAGAGTTGTACTTGTACCATAAATACATATCTTGGTGATCTACGGATTGTAGCCATATAAATACCCTAAAGTTTTGGTAGACCTCTCCATCTAATCTCATACTACATACTTTACGCCTTAAGCAAATATACTGACTTGAGCGTCGGAGTGTCTACCCCCGGGACACTCGGGGCCTTTGTTTTGCAGATCAATTCGTGAGCAGGGTTCATGATCAAGTGCGGGTTGTAGACATCCATCAATGTTCAAGCAAATGAAGGAAACAGAAGTAAAACAAGAATACAGTCAAGATGAAGATTCGTTTGGAGGCCCATTAGCCCAAGATCCATACGAGCTATAATTCAGCAAGCAACCAGTGTGTACGTGGAGGACCAGCAACCCAATTCAGGATTTAATTAATGGAGAGCAGATTCCAAAGTGATAAAATTCAACAGACCGGAGCAAATGGAGGGACCAGACACCCACTTCAAGTTCAACAATTAATGGAGTGCAGATTCCAAAAGAGCTACTATTCAACAGACCGGAGCAAATGGAGGGACCAGACGCCCACTTCAGAAGACCGTTTTAGATTCAACATAATTGAAAGATACGATTATTGGAACAACAAGCCAACGTGGAGGGACCATTTCAACACTACAGATTCAAGGAGTGCTATTATTGAAGAAACAAGCCAAAGTGGGGGGGGGGGGGGGGCATTAATCACTACGGATTCATCATTACACCTCAATAGTATTAGCAAGAATTTCCTATAAATAGACTAGCTTTCATTCAGAAGGAGGCACGCTGATTTTAGCCACTTCTTACTCTCTACAATCCCAGACTTGAGTTCATAGAACTTCCCAAGCCTTGAAAACCCAAACCCAAGCCTTGTAAACAACCATTCCCATGTATTCTCCTTTCTTCCATTAAGCCTTTATTCAAGGTACTGATTCTCTCATGTTTTTTATTTTTACCTTTTTATAATGTCATTAATTACGTTAAATTTTATTTGATTTACACAAGTTATGTTTATTTATTGTTCATTAAGTTTTATTTATTTTTTCAAATTCAATAAGCTTGCATTTTTAATCATGATGAAGCTGATTAATCACTAATTAAGCATAATTAGTAAAACTTAATTACATTTAACTATTGTGTTTTATGGTATTATATATATATATATATGTATATATATATATATATATATATATATATATATACCATTGAGATTAGAACAAATCAAAATAAATAGTGCCAAAATGAAAATAGGATTAGGATTCTTATTTTTTAAAAATTATGTAAAAATAATATGTTTTTTTCTTGCATGCATACCAACTTTAATAATTGCACACAAACTAGAATTTTAATAACGAACTAATTATTTTAAAATAAATTTCAATTTAAACACAATTTTAATAGATCATGCAAAAAAATAATGTAAACAATGGCACAAAAAGATCTTAATAGATATTTATATCAATTCTAAATTCACTCTTACAAAATTTATACTCATATAATAAGTCATGTTATCTTCTTTGACCATTATAATTGTGTATATAGATAATAAATTAATGTTATCTTCTTTGATAATTTATACTTTATGTAACTAGTATGTATAGAAAGTCAAATAAGTCTTGAATTTGAATTGGTATACCAGTTAGTTAGTGCTTACCGAAGTAATCAATATGTGACATTTTATTACCTATACTCGATCAGTGTAGTTATAGTTTACACGAAGTCACACAAGCCTATACTCGATCAGTGTAGTTATAGTTTACATGAAGTCACACATGCCTATACTGAATCAGTTTAGTTATAGATTACATGAAGACAAATAATCAAGATGTGACATGTGATTAATTATACTCATTTATAAAGTCGGATAATTGAGGTACGCCATTTGATTTTATTTTACACCAAATCAAGTAATCAAGGTATGCCATTTGATTGGTTATACTTAGTTATAGTTTACACAAAGCAAAGTCGAGTAATCAAGACATTTGATTGGCTATACTCAGTTACAGAGTCATCAAGGTGTGACATTTGATTAGTTATACTTAGTTAGTGCACACGCATACCTTTCTCGGCACCACATACAAGGCGTTTTGGCCAAATTTGCGCGAAACCGCCGAGTAGTGGGGTTACGAGTTCGCGTCCGTCCGCTCGCCTAGGGCAGAAAAATAAAAAAAGGTGTTTTACAGTTGAATAGAAGGCGTTTTTTAAAATTCCTTAAAATGTTAAGGGCAGGCGATATCGTTTCCAAATTCCATAATAAGCGACCAAGGAAGCGATATCGCCTATAGGACCCGATAGAGGTTTGAAAATTTGTTTGCCAGTAGTTGTTGGCAGTTTGTCTGCTAGCGAGTTCGCTTGTTAGGAAAACCTGCAGGCGAAATATTCCTAGAGATATCGCCTTTAAGTAAGTCTACAGGCGGCTCTTGTTACGAGATCGTATTAGGTTCGTCTGTACAGGCAAATTGTGTAGCGAATTTGTAAGTGATGAGCCCTAAATATACTCTTGTTTTATGACATTTGAGATCTATTTTGGGTAGCATTTGGTGCAAAGTAAGGAGCTTTAAAGCTAAACTTGTCAAAGAAGTTACATTTTGAAGAACAAGTGATGCACTAATGTTTTGAAGCTTGATTTCAGAAATGTTTGCAAAGGAATTAGAGCACATGGATCATATATTGGATTTCTCTCATCAAGAGCTTCAAAAAGGACTACTAGAAGATGCAAATCGGATCAACGGTTAAAGTGCATGGCCCTTCACAAAAGTGCACTGAGTGTCGCACAGCCCGTGCACTGCATTCTATAAATACCTCTTTTCTTCTCCAAGATGAAAAACGGCCACAACCATGTAGAGCTCCATTTTGTTCATCTTTCTGTCCCCTTTCTTCCATTTCTTTCCATTAGATTAGTAGTTTGATTCCATGTATTGTAGTATAGCTTAGTTTGATCCTTGAGAGCATTTAAATTCACTTCCCTTGAAACTTTGAGGGCCTAGTATGCTTAAACTTGTGATTTTGATTATCATTTGATGAACTTGAATTTCTATGCATGAGTGTTGTTCAGTCTTGCTTAATTTGTTATGGTCTTTGTATTTTATATCAATTACATGCCTCATTGTGACTATTTAGAGTAGATTAGTTCTATGGTCAAGGTAATCTAGTCTTAGAGTAATTCTAGTGTAATTGGAATGGTGATGGATTGTAGTATAATGTAATCTCTAGTTTGTAGATTAGTGACTATTGAAGGGTTAGAGTGATGACAACTTCTTCCCCTTGTTGTGTGATTGTAGTTAAGGAATGCCATGATAAATGAAAGTTGCTAGACTTGAGACTCTTATGAATATGAATGATGAACCAATCATGTGTGTAAGTTGTGATTCAACGCTTTCGTTGATTTACCTTATGTGTGATTGTCCAATAGGGTCAAGAGTTCTCTCTGGCGTATGATTGTTCATAAAAACTAGTTATATTTGTGGGTGGAACGCGATCGTTCACCCCAATATCTTAAAGTAGCAAAGTAGGAGTCGAGACTTATATGCTATCATCGTCTTGGTTCTTGCTAGTTATCAAATGTCTTATTTGTATGCTCTCGCTATCGCGGGTGTGGGAGTAAGTTTGTCACTCTCTAATCATAATACCATTGTTGAGTTATCTATGATACTATCATCTAGGTGAATCAACAGTGAGAGATTTTGATGGGTGTTATCAATCTCTCTAGCTACATTCAAGAAAATATGATGCTTTCGTCCTTGAAAAATGGTCTAAACTTCCTTGTAATTGCATTTGCTCGGTGATAAGTCGATAGTTGGAAATTGAAGTCATTTGCCTCCCAAGGCCTCATAATCCTAGTATCATCCCCTTAGCTTAGCTAATGATAGTTTAGTTTACTTTCATAGTGTAATCAAAACCAACCTCAAAATCCCCCTTGTTTACATTTCTTTCTATATAATATATAAGTATGCTTATTATCTACTTTAAAACACTCTTACAAGTCCCTTCTCCTTGTGGTTCGACCCCTACTTCCCACTATCTAATTTCTAGTAGTTAGAAGTTGTAGGTGATTTATAAATATTATTTTGATCTCGCGGAGTCCCATTTAATGACGTGAGAAATCGCTTGTCAGTAAGCATGTTTTTACTGGGTATATAAAAGCATTTTTTTTTGCGGGAAGAAAAATAAAAGAACAAGATAAGATGACTCTCCTTGTGGTTTTTCTCCAAGATAGCTCATATTTTCATGCCGGGATTTTGCCCATCATTGCAAAGGTATGTGGTTGTGAATTCTTATTGATTGTTTTTGGAATGGGAAACTTGTTTGTGACATGTGTGTGTGCTTGTTTGTATGGTTTTGTAGAGTTTGTTAGGGTGCTAAGTTTGGGGATTGCTTGAGTGATATTAGCAAAACGGTTGTTGATAGTATCATGTTAAGCATGGGTCGTAGTGAAATCATGTTGGAGAATAAGCGTCTTTCAAAAGTTTATATAGAGTTGATCAAAGATTTTATTGATTTTGGTTGGAGGGATTGTGTAGAAAAATAAATGGGCGGGTTAAGATGTCCTTGCAAAGATTGCCTTAACAACGCGATCTATGAGGATGTAGCGGTAGTGCGAGAACACTTGATTTGTAGAGGTTTAGATCCTACATATACAAAATGGGTTTGGCATGGAGAGGGTGCAAGTCATAATGAAGCGGAGTTTGATGTCAGGCTTAACTCGGAAGAATTATGTTATGATGGTTATCTTGATGAAATGGTGGAAAACGTGGCTATGGATTGGGTAGGAAAGCCGAGCATGTTCGCGGTGTTGTTTAATGATAAAGAGACACCATTATATAAGGGTTGTAAACATTCAGTTCTTGGTTCTACGTTGTTGTTGATGAATTCAAAAGGCTCAACATGGAATATCTGACAAGGGGATGACTGAATTGTTAGAGTTGGTGACAACTTATGCCCTGATCGAGTATATGCTGCAAAGAAGATATTATGTCCTATGGGAATGGAGATGCAAAAGATTCATGCATGCCCTAATGATTGTATGTTGTACGAGGGAGGTGACAAGGACAGGGATACGTGCCGAGTATGCAATGAGCCTCGGTACAAGTCAAAGATGGGGACCGTAGAGGTATGTGGCGAGAGTGTGACACGGTATAGATGCAAAACGCCGGCTAAAGTAGTGTATTACCTTCCACTGATTCCTCGACTGAAGAGGTTGTTTGTAAATCCTGATGATGCAAAGTTGCTAACATTGCATGCGGATAGGGTTAGGGAGGACAATGATATTATTTCACATGCCTCAGATGGAGATCAGTGGAAGAAAATGGATGAGCGGTATCCTGAATTTGCTAAAGATCCTAGGAATGTGAGGTTAGGCTTATCCACTGATGGCATGAACCCTTTTGGTAACATGTCTAGCACCCACAGTTCTTGGCTAGTTATTGTTGTGATATACAATCTGCCATCGTGGTTGATGATGAAACGCAAGTATGTGTTATTGTCCATGATGATATCTGGTCCTAAGCAACCGGGTAACGATATTGATGTGTACCTAGCTCCTTTGATCAAAGATTTGCAGAAGTTATTCGATGTCAGTGTCCGGATACCTGATAGCAGTCGAGGTGATGAGAAGTTTGAACGGAAAGGAATGTTGTTGTGGAGTATAGATGACTTTCCAGCATTAGGTAACTTGGGCGGTTATTCAGTGAAAGGTCACTTTGCATGTCCCATATGTGAGAGCAAGACTAGTTATTGTCAATTGAAACACGGTGGTAAGCCAGTGTATCTCGAGCACAGAAGATTTCTTCCGACGGGATATCCTTGGAGGCGAGCGAAGAATTGGTTTAACGGGAGAGAAGAGCATGATCCCGCCCCAATCCCTTTAACTGGGTCGGAGGTTCTAGAAAAGGTTACTGGGATGGATCATGAATTTGGTAAGGGAAAGAAGAAGAAGGCATCGAATAGCAGTTGGAAGAAGTGTTCGATCTTCTTCAAACTATCTTACTGGAAGCATTTGGATGTACGTCACTGTCACGATGTGATGCATATTGAGAAAAACGTATGTGAAGCACTTGTAGGTACGCTGATGAATACACCTGGAAAGACAAAGAATGGCCTGGAAGCGTGGAAATATCTTGTACAGCTCGGAATTCGTTCATCTCTTGCCCCCATAAAGGAAGAAGGTAAATCCTATTTACCTCCTGCTTGTTACACCATGTCAACGGATGAGAAGAAGCATTACTGTAATGCTCTGAAGTCTGTTAAGGTTCCAACAGGTTACTTTTTGAACATTCGTAGCTGTGTGAATACTAAAGAATTGAAACTGGCGGGAATGAAGTCGCACGACTGTCATAATCTTATGCATGATCTTAATGTAATTGATTTACGAGGATCATTGCCTCGGCACGTGAGGAAGGCAATATCGAAGCTATGTTACTTTTTTTAAGTGCATATGTCGTAAGAAAGTGAGCAGGCGGAAGCTGGATGAGTTGCAGGAAATGGTGGTGGAAGTTCTGTGTAGGATGGAGATGTACTTCCCCCCTTCATTTTTCGATATCATGATCCACGTGATAGTCCATTTGGTGAGGGAGGTAAAATTTTGTTGCCCCGTTTACTTGAGATGGATGTATCCATTTGAGCGGTACATGGCGATATTTAAGCATTTTGTGAAGAACAGATATAGGTCTGATGCTAGTATTGTTCAAAGGTATGTTGTAGAAGAGGTTATTGAGTTCTGTACTAACTATATGAAAGATGTTGCCATAGTGGGGATACCAAATGCTAGGCACGATGGGAGATTGGAAAGGCACGGTCTTAAGCATCATAGTTTGTTCAGTCCTACTGCGACAGACATAGATGCAGTCCATTTGTATATCCTCAGGAACCACGCGTCGGTGACCCCTTATGTTGACGTACACATGGAGGAGATTAGATTCTCAAATGCATGGCCTATCGGTGACTATAGGATCCTAGAGAAGCATTGTGCCAATTTCGTTAGGTGGCTGCAAGCTCATGTTCTGGCAGGGGACCATCCTGATATTGTCAAGTTGTTATGAAGAAGGCTGCAAGGAACTGTTTCCTTGTTTGGCGTGTACGACTTGAATGGTTACACTTTTGGTACTAAATGGTCGGATGAGAAGTCGACTAACCAGAACAGCGGTGTGGTAGTACCGGGCGAGGCCAACGTTCATGAATGCGATGAATACTACGAGACCATCACCGACATATGGGAGATTAACTTCATTAGTGCCACAATTCCAGTGTTCAAGTGTGAACGGGTGAAGGAAAGTGGCGGGGTGCGGAAAGAGGATTACGGCACAACACTGGTGAATCGCAGTATTCTTGGCTCTGAAAGTGATTCGTTTATCATGGCGTCACAAGCGCGCCAAGTGTTTTATGTGAAGGATCCACAGGATAATATGTGGGAGGTTGTGGTGAATGGTAAGCAGGCGCTTGTTCACAACGGCAACGACGAGGATTACAGCTTTGGTACAAATATCGGGGACCTTCCGGGTTTAGAGCCAAACGAAACTTTAACTGAAGATGAGGCGAGTTTGAAAAGGTTTTTTGCGCGGAACGATCACACGGAGGGCATTTGGATCACCGATGCTGGGAAGCCAATGAAGCGGAAGAGGAATCAACCAAAGAATTTATGACAACTTTGTATACAACAATCAATTTATAACTATCTAACCTCTAGAGTAGTCTGTCACCCCTAGATCTATTGTTTGTCCAGGTAAATCTATTCCCAACTGTCTTTATTTCCAATAAGTTATGCCTAGAAATGAAGCCATTGAAATCTCTTATACTTCTGGCAGAAGGGGGTTTCCTCCCTTTTCTTTCAGTTGAAGCTGCAATTGCATTAAAATCACCAATAAAAACAGTGGGAACAATAGTTATGATTTTTAAATCTTCCCATAGTGCTTCCCTTAGACTTCTAGTTACATTGGCATATACTATACAACAGTTCCATACAATAATGCACAAATATTTTTGAACAGATATAAGTATAAATTGATCAGATTGTTTTATAGGCTGTATATTTAGGTGACTGTTCCAAAATAACCATATTTTAGTATGTTGAGCAGGCATATCATGTTGAAACTGTAAGTCAAATTGTAGTTGTAATATGTCAGCACTAAGATGCATGGGTTCAATTATGCATACTAGGTCTATTTTGTGTGATCTAATGATTGATTATATTCTAATGAGTGATGTTGTATAGTCTCTAATATTCCAAACTAACACATTTCCATATATGTTGTAACTAATCATTGACTAGATTTTTTTGATTTTTGGGACCTAAGCCATTTTTCAACAGTTTTCCCACCTTCCAACCCCCTTCTAGTTTTCCTCTTTTCTACTGGGGGTTTTGTGGTTGAGATTGTACCTTTTAGGTTGGTCAGTTCCTTGTCAGTTGGTGTTTGCTCCATGCTGTTTTTGAAATCCAGTTCACTTGTTGCCTCTTCATAATTCCCTGAGCTGCTGTCATCATCATAGTCCTGTAGAATATGAAAAGTGTTAGTAGTAACCACCTCTTTTGGTGGATGGTAGGGAACCATGGTAAGGTTGTTGTTCAAGCCCCTATCAAGGTTTTTGGATATATCTTTGTGTATATGCATATCATCAAATGAGTAGAATGGGAGTGTAGATGATGTTTTGACTGGGTTTAGGAGGTCCATTGGCTGGGCTTTACTACTGATTTCTGGTGTGAGAGGCTTAGGATTGATGGCTGGCTTGGCATGTATGGTCATACTGAGAGAGTCATCATTCCCCTGCTCTGAATTGGGGGCCAAAATTATTTGTTGGTCTGGTGAAGTGCTTCCATGGTTCTCCTGATTGTGTGGACCTTGACTGTGTATCTGTGCCTCCAAAACTTTATTCTTCTGAGGTCTTGTAAGGCCAGAACTATTGGCAGGAGTTTCTTTCTTCCAGTGTTGGTTATCAACAACCTCTTTATTAATAGGCCTTCTTCTATGGGTCTTCTTCAGTTTAGGATGCAAGAAGCCACATCTTTGGTCATCATGTCCAATCCGCTTACAGTATGTGCAATAATATGGCACATTTTCATATTCAATATCACATTCAACATACTTATTTGGCGCACCTATGATGATGGAGGGTTGGAGTGGGAGCAGCAGATCAACCTCCACACATATCTTTATTGCTGAAGGTCGGGAAAGTGATACCGTTGCCGCATCCATCTTGATGAAAACTCCAATTTGGTTGCCGAAATCTTCAATAGCAGAGCTATTGTAGTATAGGATTGGTGGCTTGTGGATGGTGGCCCAAACTGGCACGACGGAGGACTCAGTGTCAGTGGAGAATTCCGGCGACCACTTCAGGATCTTCATCGTTTTTCCGTTGATACTGCATACGACTCACATCCAAAACTTGTGGTAATCTTCCTTCTCTTCCATCCTTATTAGAATATGCCTGTAGTCAAGGGACTCGATCTGGTATTTTCCGGCAATACCCATGCCTTGAAAAGTTTTGTGAACCTGCTCCATTGCCGGCTTTCTGCTTGTGAATTTACCTATCAGAGTGTTGCTTTAATGAGCAGCAAAGATTTCAATGGCTTCAGTGGCATATATGCAGGCAATGTTGCCGTTAACTCTATGGGAAATAGGTTTGATTTTTGGGTTAGAGGGGAGGGTAGTTGATAGGGGCTGGCTTTTTGGGGTTAGAACATCGCAGAAATATTTTCCGACGAAGTTTCCGCCTTCCCCAGGCGGGTGGAACCGCCATGGGAGAGACGTTAGAGTACCGTTTTCTCTGTCAGAGTACTGATAACGGTTTAATTTGTGGAATTTTGGGCGTAATAAGTGCGGCGCGTGGGATTCAGTTTAGGAGAGAGGGCAGAGCATATTTTTAGGAGAGAGAAATAGTCCCTCCAATCTCTTCTTAGTGATTATAATAAATTGGATCTTATTTGTTTTATTGAACCTCAACACAAAAATCATGAAATTTTTGACTACTATAAAAAATTTCATTTCTCTCACTGCATGCACTCATTTTTATGTAGTATTTTGATTATGTGGAATGATCAGCTAGAGATTAATTTAAGGCTTGACCATAATCAATTCTTACTAGTACAGATTAAAAGCCTTGCACTTAAACAGTCAATGGATGCTGTGTTTGTGCATGGTTTAATTTCAAGGAAAGAAAGGAAAGAATTATGGTTAGACCTAAAAAATTTAAATCTACCTGAGTCTTTATATATAGGTGATTTTAAGTCCATGACTACCATTTCTGAGTATAAATGTCCTACTTCTCCCAAATTAGGTAGTATACAGGATTTTAATGATTTCTTTAACACTATGGCACTGCACACACTGAACACAACATGGACAAATGGAAGGAAAAAAGATGGTAGATAAAATTTAATTATTGAGAGATTGGATAGAGAACTATGCTCTCTCCAATGGTTAGAAAAATTTCCACAATCCTCTGTCTTAGTCCTAAACAAACTTTCTTCTGATCACTGTCCTCTTCTACTGAGAATTGGAAATGATATTTCTTTTGTCCCAAGACCATTTAGATTTATAAACACTTGGTTTAAAAGGGATCATTTCATGAATTGGATTAAATTACATTGGAATCATACTATTGAGGGCAGATGAATGTTCAAACTATTTATCAAGCTAAATAATCTCAAAGTACATCTGAAAAAATGGAACAGAGACACTTTTGGTAACATAAATGATAATGTAGTTAAAGCAGAGAACAACTGAGACTCTTGGAAGTGGATTTTGATATTAATAGTTCAACTGATGAGCTAATTAAATTAAACAAAGCCAGAGCCCTTTTAGTTAGATCCCTAAAAGAAGAGAAACATTTCTGGAAAAGTAAGGCTAAAGTAAACTGGCTTAAAGATGGTGATGAGAATACAAAATTTTCCATCAATCAGTGAAGGAAAAAAAGATGTGGACTCCAAATCACAAAAATAAAAAGTGGCTCTGGGAGGTGGCTTGATGACAATACTGAAATATAAAATGAAGCAATTCATTTCTTCCAGGAACTGTTATCTAATAAGTCTCATCCTGAGCACGAACTTTTTGCCTCACATTTTCTTTCAAAAATCCCTAAATTAGTGACTATAGAAGAAAATGCTGAACTAACTAAGCCAGTTACTATAGAGGAATTAAGGGATATTGTTTCCAGTCTTAATAAATCAAGCAGTCCAGGACCTGATGGTTATACTGCTCCATTTTATATTAAAGCCTGGGACATAATTTGGCAAGTTCTACTTGAGGCATCAAATGATTTTCTGTCTAAATCACACATACATAAGGGCATCTCCAGTACTTGGATCACTCTCATAACAAAAAAAAAAAGACCCTCATTTCTTTCAGCGACTACAGACCAATAAGTCTTTCCAGTGTTTCTAACAAGATTTTTTCAAAATTTTTAATTGAAAGACTTAAAATTTTGATGCCAAAAATAATTTCCCCACAACAATCTGTTTTCCTTCAGAATAGAGACATAGCAGATAATGTAATTTATCTGAAGGAATTGTTCAGGTTTCTGGATAAAAAAGTCAGGGACCCAAACTGCATTCTTAAACTTGATTTAATGAAAGCTTTTGATAGGGTCAGTTGGACTTTTTTAAAGAAAATACTCCAAAAATTTGGTTTCAATGACAAGTTCATTCACTGTATACTCAAGAACCTATCTGATGCATGGTTTTCTATTCTGATAAATGGTAGGCCTGTAGGGTTTTTCAAAGCCACTAGGGGCATCAAACAGGGTGATCTCCTATCCCATTTTCTATTTAACATTTTTTCTGAGGCCTTTACCAGAAGTTTAGCATTTGTTTTTTAAACTGGTAAACTATCCTACTACAGCCTTCCACCACATGCCATAAACACCTCACATCTTTCCTATGTTGATGATACTGTGATTTTTCTAAAAGCATCAAGGCTTAACCTAATTAGGATTAAAGCTTTTATGGTCAAATTTGAGGACATCACAGGTCAAAAAATAAATTTTGAAAAGAGTGAGATTTTTTTGGGAAAACATGCTACAGAAAATAAATAGAGAAAGGTTCTGAGTATACTTGGAATGAAAAAAGGTAGCTTTCCATTCAAATATTTAGGAGTACAAATATTTTCTGGTAGAACACTTAATATCCATTTCCAGACTGTTCTGGAAAGTATTGATAAAAGAGTGAAAAACTGGAAAATATTTGGTTGACTGCTAGAGGTAAAATGACTCTAATCAAGTCAAAATTACAGTCTTTACCACAACACATATGGTCAGTATTGGAGCCAACTAAGAAAATCATAAAATAGATTGAGAGGAAATTCTCAATATTTTTTTGGGGCTCTACTGAAAAAGGACCAATGAAAACCTGGAGAAAGTGGGATGATATATGTACTTCTCAGAAAGGTTTAGGCTTCAGGTCACTCTCCACCATAATTACAACCTTCTCATGTAAATTGTGGTGGAAATACATATTAGGGAGTGCCAGATGGACACATTTTTTGGCCTCCCTGCCTGATACACACAGGAAGTCACAGAACAGGAAAAGAATTTGCAAAGTTAATAACTTTGCTGAGGCTAATTCAAGAGTCATTGTTGGCTCTGGATCCTGTAATTTTTGGAAATCTAATTGGACTGATTTAGGTCCAATTATTGACTACTATGAACCACCTTCTGAAGAATTTCTTTAAGCTACTGCTGCAGACATTATACAAAACAAAAAAGCCCTCTTACCTTCACTACAACAGTATCTCCCCCCACATATTTTTCAATTTCTTCAGAATAGCTCAGTCACACCTCATAGAGAAGACCAACTTATTTGGAAACCTGACTTGATAGGTTCTTTCTCTGTAAAATCTGCATATCTGAAACTAAAGCCTCCTTTACCTAACAGGCTTGTGCGGTCGGCCGAATAGTGAGGCCAGTGTGGCCCTTGCCTCAGGCCCGAAAATATTAGACATTTTATAGGCCCAAATTTTATAAAAACTATAACTAATTATTTATTAAAAATTCAGTTTTTTGGGCTTATTTAACTTAAAGTCCAAACTTTTTGGGCCCATTATAAAACTAAAAATGGCCTTTCAACACCCTTTTTGTATAAAAACGAATTTAATGTTTAAAAAATGTTAAAAGAAAATAAAAGAAAATGGGTTTCAATCCATCCTCACGCATCATCCCTTTATTCGACTGTCTGCCCCTCCATTTGTCGTACTTATTTATTCGTTTATTGACAATTTTGTTTGATAGAAAATGGTTCCGCCAAGTGGTAAATATAAGTGTTTTTTTTATTTGTCGGATTTAGTTATATTTTTAAATATTAGAGATTTTTTTAAAAAAAAATTCACCTCAGACCCTTAAATAGTTAGGGTCGGCACTGATCAACAATGGAATGGTTTTTAAGTACCATACATCATTAATTCTACGAACAATAAAATAATAGTAAGAAGCATTCAAATATTTGTTGATGAATAATTTAAATTTCATATAAATTGAAAATATAGTGAAATAATAACATAATTATTCTTCAACTAGTATAAAATATTAATATAAATAAATATAGTCGTTTTGAATACATACATATAAAAAACTATGCTTATTCTTTCATTTAATTGAAAACAAAAAGCTTTCTCTCTCTACACAATTTGCTCTCCCTTCTCTCTACCATTAAAAAATAAACTACCTAATTTCCGACTGATGCCCACCAATTATTTGACCGTTGCCACTATTTCTCACCAATAACGTTCGGATAACGATCTTTCCCATGGCGGCGCCGCCGCTGCAACGCGGCGGCAATCCACCAAACCGTAGCTTTCTTCAAGCTTTGACATCCAAACCCCCTCCTCTCTCTGATATGCTTCCTTCTAACCCCGAAATCGTCCCAATCGGCGAGCATAAAGGCAAAATTGCCTGCATTGTTTCGCCGGAACAGGCGACTCAACTTGCATCCCACTACCAAAATGCACTGATAGGTAAATTTGAGAGAGGTAAGCCTTCTGTGGAGACTCTTAATGAGGCTTTTAAGTCAATCGGGTTCTCCTCCGGCTTCCAGCTTGGCTCTGTCGACTATCGCCATATCCTCATCCGGTTTCATGACCAAGAGGATTACCAAAGATGCTGGCTCAAAGGGATCTGGATTTGAAAGGATTCCCGATGAAGGTTCTGAAATGGACAACTGACTTTGTGCCTGGTAATGAATCCTCAATTGTGCCTATTTGGATTACAATTCAGCATGTCCCGGTTTTTTTCTATAATTCAACCATGATTGTGTTCATAGGAAATAGGGTTGGGAAATTTGTTAAGATGGATTCAGCAACTGCCTCTCTTACTCGTCCCTCAACAGTTAAGATCTGTGTAGAAATAGACTTGCAGAAGAAAATTCATTCTGAGATTACTGTGGGGGTTGCAGGTCTTACTGTTGATCTAGAAATTGAATATGAGCAACTCCCAGCCTATTGCCCTCACTGTAAGAAATCAGGTCACTATGCTGATAACTGCAGGGTTGCTAATCCAATAGATGCTGAAAATTGGATCCCTCATGCTAAAAAACACAACCCTTCCCCATCAGCCACCACCCACACTGCTAGAAATCCACCTTCTTTCACCAAACCACATCCTCACACAAAAACAATCACCCCCTCCAATCACCACTCCTACCCCTCTTAAGCCCTCCTTTCCATCTGGAGAATCTTCAGGAATGACTGCAAAAGATAAGGCTAAGGTTCTGGCAGCACAAGAAATAATGAAAAAGGCTAGCCAGTCTCATTCTGAGACTTATGTTGCTAAGGTTGCACCACCAACAAATGGAAAAAAGCTGCCCCCTGCTATCACAAAACAAGCTGAGATGTTAAGACTAGAATGGAGACCTAAACTCAGATCACAGCCTGCCATATATGCCAAGGATGATCTTAGCATCAGCACCAAAGGGCTCTCCATAGTGGACAACTCTCCTTTTTTACTGACAACTCTACCTATTTTTCTCAGGAAAAAAGCAGGTCCAATAGATTCCTACCACTTCTCCAGGAGAATGAAATGGAAGAAACTGAAAACTCAGAAATGGTGGATATTGATGATCCTGAGAAGGATGACCCAGAAAAGGAGGATGCTGTGATGGATACTGAAACTACAGACTCAGATCCAATGGATAGCTCTCAACAGTCTCCCATTATTCAGCCCAAAAATAAGAAAGGGCAGGTAAGCACAACACAGGTGAGACATTCTACTAGACTTATGGCTAAACATGCTCCTGCTATTAAACTAAAAACTTACTTTACACAGCTGAACCAGATTATCACTGGTTATGCTACAAAAGGCTCCCCTTCAACTTCTAATGATTGTTAAAACCCTTAAAATTAAATTCCTAGTCTGGAATATTAGGGGCATGAATACATCAATAGCTAGGCTTGAAGAGCTAAATAATATTCACAATTTTGATCTTATCTGTCTTATAGAACCAATGCATGAAACATAAAAATGTGTTGACTTTGCTTCTGCCTTGAAATTTAGTTCATGCATAGCTGCTAATAATGAGAGGATTTGGCTTATGTGGAATGATAGTATCCAAATTAATTTAATTCAGGATAATCCACAATTCCTACATGTTAATATTCACAGCACTAAAATTAATGCTAAGATGGAGTCTGTGTTTGTTTATGGCCTGAGAACTAGAAAGGAAAGGGAAACCCTATGGAGTGATTTATCTAAAATTACTTATCCTGAAACTATATTCATAGGGGACTTTAATGCCATAGCTTCAATCACAGAATATAAAGGGAGGTCCACTCCTAATTTGAGGAGCATTAGAGAATTTTCCCAGTTTATTGATAGTATGCCTTTAGAACATATAAATACTGTAGGAAACTCATTTACATGGACTAATGGAAGGTATAAGAACTTGTTAGATCTCAGTCAGGATGGCAGGAAAAAAACTCCAACCATTCAGAGACTTGACAGAGGCCTATGCACTCCACAATGGAAAATGAAATTCCCTGATTCTTCCATTCTTGTGATGAGTAAAGAAACCAGTGATCACTGTCCCTTGCTTTTATGTGTAGGTAGTCAAATCAAATCTGTCCCTAGACCTTTTAGATTTATAAACACTTGGTTTAAAAGAGAGTCTTTTCTGCAAGTTATTTTAGATAGTTGGTATGTCAGTGTTCCAGAATCAGGCATGCTAAAACTTTATCTGAAAATGCTTAGGCTGAAAAAATGTCTGAAAAAATGGAACAGGGATGTATTTGGTAACATTCATCAAAATGTAGTAGATGCTGAAGAACAACTTAGGGTTCAGGAAATGGCTTATGACAATGATCAGAGTGAAATAGAACTGATCAAACTCAGACAAGCTAAAGCTAATCTGACTAGAGTTATTAAAGAGCACGGACATTTTTTTAAGTATAAGGAAAAAATTAAATGGCTAAAAGATGGAGATGACAACTCCAAATACTTTCATAACTCTGTGAGGGAAAGGAAGAGTAGGATGTCTATTACAAAAATTAAAAATTCATCTAGAGAGTGGATTGATGAGGTGTCTGAAATAGAGAAAGAGGCTGAAACTTTTTTCTCTAACCTCCTCACAGCCGACAAGGATCCAGAACCTGAATTCTATACTCACTTCCTGTCTCAGATCCCTAAGCTAATTTCATATGAGGATAACATAGAGTTAATCAAGCCTGTCTCTTTGCTGGAACTTAAGCAGACTGTGTTTTCATTAAATAAGCAAAGTAGCCCTGGTCCAGATGGTTTTACACCTAACTTTTTCATTAAAGCATGGGATATTATTCACACAGACCTTTTGCATGCTGCAAATGATTTTCTTTCTAGTGCAGAAATTCCTAAGGGCATAGCTAGTACCTGGATTGCTATTATTCCTAAATTAGACACTCCCTCTTCTTTTAACGATTTTAGGCCCATTAGTCTTCCAATGTGACTAACAAAATATTTTCTAAGATTTTAATGGAAAGACTTAAACCCCTCATGCACAAAATCATTTCTCCTCACCAAACTGCATTTCTTAAAAATAGAGATATAGCTTATAATGTATTGTATGTTAAGGAAATGCTTAGGTTCATTGACAGAAAAGGTATTAATCCTAACTGCATTCTTAAGTTGGATCTGAGAAAGGCCTTTGATAGGGTTTGCTGGAAATTCCTTTCCAGTATTCTTCTAAAATTTGGTTTCCACGGGAAATTCATTTACTGTGTGATAAAAAACCTATCTCAGACTTGGTTCTCTGTTCTTTTAAATGGGGTACCAGTAGGATTTTTTAATGCTACTAGAGGTATCAAACAAGGTGATCCCCTCTCTCCCCTCCTATTTAATATTTTTTCTGAAGCATTCACTAGAAGCTTAGCGTTTATTTTTGAGAATGGGAGTCTGCAATACTATAATTTGCCTTCTGCTGCTGAAAAAATCTCCCATTTGACATATGCTGATGACACCAATATATTCATGCTTGCTAGTAAATCAAACCTGATAAAAATGAAAGCCTTTCTTGCTACTTTTGAATCTGTCTCTGGACAGAAAATAAATTACGAGAAGAGCGAATTCTACACCAGTAAGCATGCCACTCTTACAAAAATCAAACAAATTAGGGACACTCTCTGTATGAAAAAGGGGCATTTTCCTTTTAAATATTTAGGTGTGCCTATCTACACAGGTAGGATAAAAAACATATTTTTCCAGCCCTTATTAGAAATGATAGACAAAAGGTTAAATAATTGGAAAAATAAATGGTTGTCTCAAGGTGGAAAATTAATTCTTATTAACTCTTGCTTATACTCTCTTCCTCAGCATATTTGGGCAGTCATGGAACCAACTGTGCATGTAATAAAACTAATTCAAAGAAAAATTTCAGTGTTTTTCTGGGGTTCTATTGATAACAGACCAAAAAAGACTTGGAAAAAGTGGAATAACCTGTGTTATCCCACAGCCGAAAATGGTCTGAATTTTAGAAATATCTCCACCATAATTAAGACTTTTTCAGTCAAACTATGGTGGAAATACCAATTAGGACAAGCTCCTTGGACCTCTTTTTTATCCTCACTACCAACCTCTTTCAAAAATTCTCACTGTTGGAAGAGAATATGCAAGGTCAACTCTTTTGCTGAAAATAATTCCAGAGTCATCCATGGTAATGCTGCATGTAGCTTCTGGAATGCCAATTGGACTGGCTCAGGAGCTATGTGTGATATTATCAATCCCCAGGACACTTTAATTCCTCCTGACTGCACAGTTGCCTCTTTTATCAATAATAAGCAAGAGTTTCTAAGCTTTATTAGCAATTATATTGATAACTCTCTTCTGTCTTTTTTACAGGATTCAACATTAAAGATTCATAGAGAAGACAGGCTGATATGGATCCCAGACAGTAAAGGCTGCTTCTCCTTTAAAGCAACATATAATATGCTTAGGCCTAAAAGGGGCTCAGCCAGATCACTTGATCTAATATGGAACAAAAGGGTCCCTAAGAAGATCTCCATCTTTATGTGGAAGGTAATGAATTCTATCTTACCCTTTGACAATATTCTGATATACTATGGATTTAACATGGCTTCTAAATGTTGCTTCTGTGATCATGCTGATACTCTAGATCATTTTTTTAACAAATGCCACATAGCCTCTCAGGTCTGGACTGGTATAAATCTTTTCATTCACATTGCAACCCCTAATTTCAGCACAATTTGGAATAGAATAAGTTACTACCTCTCCAGACCAGGTCTTACAAAGATTCACTCCATTTTAATCCATACTGTGGTATTGTTCACTTGTTGGTGTATTTGGAAATCCAGAAATAGATTCTTGTTTGAGGATATCAGCCCTAACCCCCAACTCATCATTCAAGAGGTCAAAAGTCTGATATATCATTCCTTTGCTGCTAGACCACTGTATATTTCTTCCCCCTTTGATATAGATCTAGCTTCAAATGTTTATTTTCCCAAACATAGGAGACCTCCTAAGCCTAGAATAGTGCCAGTTAAATGGATCACACCTAGTGAAGGGCTGAAATGTAATGTTGATGCTTCCTGGAAAAGGGGAGAAACAGGTCTGAGTCTGATAATGAGAGATGATACTGAGAAATTTGTATTTGCTAAATGTGTATATACTCAGTCCATCTCCCCTCTCCATGCTGAAATCCTGGCAATTGGATTAGCCCTCTCTGCATCTGTATCCTTCAGCCAGAAAATTTTGATTGAGTCAGACTGCTTAGAAGCAATTAAAATGATTAATGATCCCAGTTTGGCTCACTGGAATGTTTTTAATCTAGCTGATGAGATACACCAATCCATGCATGATACTTCACTTAATTATACTCCTAGAGAGGCAAATAAAGTGGCTGATGCTCTGGCTAAGCATGCATCCTCCCTGAAATCCAGTTTTCAATTTGAAAATTTTATACAGATTCCACTGGAAATCAGAGGTCTTATTCAATTAGATAGATTACAAATGCCATCTCTTCGCTTTCATCCTCCTTAGTTCAGCTGCTACGCTCATGAATTGTTATGGTTAATCTTTTGCAGGATAACACAAACCTGGAAAGGCACATTTGAAGTTTTTTCACTCTACAAAGCTCTCAGCTTTCCCAGACAGCTCATCTCTCTCTGGAAATGTAACAGATTAGCCTAGAAACTATATGATATGTATATATGCTTTTTAGAGCAATTCTAGTGCCGCATTGTGTTTTGAGAAATCAATTCGCTAATAGGCTCTAGAAATTTTTGGCTCTAAAATGCTATAAACTTCTAGATCATTAGTCGTAGCATTAGATTATAGGTTCCCCCATCTTTTGGAAGCTCTTCTGATGCTTCATGGCGGTTGAGCCTCTATGTTTTTATTTTTTTGTCACTTCACTAAATGTGGTGATAGTGAAAAAACCTACAACCAAAATCTCATTTTGGTTTTTTTTAGGTTTGGGGAGCCTAATGTATTCCCTCCATCCAAATGGATGGTTAACTTTAAAAAAAAATTAATTGAAAACATATTAATAATACTATCATAATCAAAAACTTTTAAGTAAAACTTACATTTGATCTTTGTTTCTAAAACGTTCAAAAATATATTCAATTATGTCTGCTCTAAGTTGGTGATGAATGTCGCGATCTCGAATCTCAGAACGTCGATGGATTGAATCTCGAATTTCTTGAACTGACCCTTCCATAACCTGCATAGTTGGACTTTGATCTTCTGCATTCCAATTTGGTATTGATGCCCCCTCGTCTTCTTGCATTATCAAAGCCAAGTATAATATAAATTAGATCATGGAATTTTATGATTGTTATTTTTAAGTGTGCATATTTATTATTATTCTATTATATTTTTATTTTATGAATTTAATACTTTAATCAAGTGATTTATTTTGTGAAATTAAATTCGAGTACGGTGGATTAGATTTTTAATATATTTATTTATATTTAATTTGGTTTGGATGAGATGATTGGTAGATATTTATTTATATGAACAATACATGTTTTGATTATTTATTTGTGTATGTGATAATTTTTTTAAAAAAAATTAAGACCACTCAAGGAGTGGAGGGATATTTATTAGCTTCCCTAAACCTTAAAAAAGACCATGTAGTCCAAGAGTTTTCCACTACCATTGAGAGACAGTTACAACATGAGAGAGCCAAAAGCTCTTGAAGCATAGTAATGCTTCCAAAAGGGGATAAAAGAATAAGGGGGCTACGCCTCACCCTGTAGTGTCTATTAAACCACCAAAACAATGTTTGAAGCCTGTTGGAGAATTGCACAGCAAAACTCAGAGCGGCAGCAAAGTTGTGATGGGGAAAAATAGATACACCTATCAAAAGATCAGAAACAAGCTTCCTATACAAAACTATAGCTTTCTGAAAGCAGTAGCAGTATCTGACAACAGATGGATTCCTTAGCAGCAGCAGCAACAAGCAATCCAGATTTCTATGTGGAGGTTGACTCCAAACTGATGATGTATCTATATCTGCATTAATACACATATCAGTAGCATCCATTCTGAGTAATTCTAAGAGATGGTGTTTCCCATTTATCAAGATGCAAAAAACCTTGTATCTGTGAAGGGAGATCAGAGAAAAGCAGTCTAGAGTTGAGTTGCTGTGTGTAACCATATTTTGCAAGTGCATCTGCAACCGCATTCTCTTGTCTTTTTGTGTGTACTATATTAGTTATCATTCTCATAGAGAAAGCTAACTGATATAGTTTCTATGGAGTTGATAAAGGCTTACTGATAGCTTTAATAGCCAATTTACAATCAGATTCTAGAGTATAAGCAGAAGAGAGTTGCCTCCCTAATGAATCTCCTTTCTCTATGGCCATCGTATCAGCCTTAAGGGGTGATGAAGCAGATATGTATCCACAATATGCTGAGATGAAATTGCCATCACAGTTTCTGATAACAATGCCTATCCCTGCATGGTTAATGTGATGCCATGAAGCATCTACATTAATTTTCAAACCAGAAAGTGGCTTTCAACCACTTGATAGCAGTAATGGATGGCTGAGGGGGTCTTGTATGTAAAGGTAAGAAACCAAGACTACAGAGGTCCCTGTCAGGAAAACAAAATCTCTGATTTGTTTTTTCATTTGAACTGGATTGGGAGAAATGTTTTCGTAAAGATAAGAATTTCCGACCTTCCAAAGGGTCCAACAAATTATACTAGGGATAGTGGAAAATAGGTTAGAGTGTAGTCTAGTTGATCCCTGGTATGACCAATAGAATGAAAGTCTATCCCAAAGAGTGGAGAAGCCAGTATCAGAAATTCCAACCATAGAATGGAACAAAGACCACATATTTATTGCCAGACTGCACTCACTGAAATAATGTTCCATTGAGTCACAGTTCAGGCAAAAAGGACACTTGGAAGGCAAGTGAAAACCCATTCTTACCAGTACATCTGGAAAATGAAGGAATCCATTAATCAATTTCCAAAGAAAAATGCTAATCTTTTTCTGGATCCTTGTATTCCATAACTGTGTCAATGACTGAGCCACAGGTCTTGAGTGAGCCACAGCATTATATGTAGATTTGAATGTAAATTCACCTGTGATACTGGGAATCCATATCAATCTATCTTCCCTGTCAGAAAGGCATTCTGTGTTCTGCACATGAGTAAAGATGTCAGTAGGCAGAGCAGATAGATCATTAATGTAAAGTGATTTATTTTCATAGAACAAGTGGACAGTGCAGTCCATAGGTATTAGTGAATTCTCAGGGTCTAGATAGTCACTTAAAGGACCAAAAGAGGACCAACTAGATGACCAAAAGCTACATTTACCATCCCCAGCTATTACAGTGGAAATACATTTTGATATGGCATTAATAGAGCTAATCCTTTTCCAGGTGGGGGAAGATTTATAAGATGAAGGGAGAGCCCAGAGAAAATGTGACCACAGACTGAAATTTCCACCAATGTTTGATAGAACATGTCTTAATAATAGTGTGGATGGATCTTATACCAAAACCATTATGGCTTTTAGGATAGCACAAATCAGACCATTTTTTCCATACATTTTTGGGTTTCAGTTCAGTTTCTCCCCAAAAAAATAATGACAATGCTTTTTCCAATCTTTTTATTACAGCCACAGGAGGTTTAAGCACACTCCATATATGTTGAGGGATTGAGTAAATGCAAGAATTTAAATTGAGTAAATGCAAGAATTGTGTATGTGATAATGATTTCCAATTGAATTGATTTTAAATACATACCTTTTACAATAATTTCAAATTTGAAAATAATCGGATGATTCTTACAATATGCTAATTTGAATATACACCATCCAAAAAAATCAAAAACATAAAAGGAAAATAAGAAATTACAGTTATTAATTGGTGGGTCATTTTACATTAAATTAGGTAGTGCTCCTTAATTAAGGAGTAGTTATTTAATAAATAGTGCTCCTTAAAAATCAACAACGGTAAAAAATGAATAAGGAGCAATCCTTATTAAGGAAAAGTTGGGTTAAGGAGCTCCATAGTATTAGTATGTGTTCACATCTCTCTCTATAATCAAGGATCATTTATATTTTCATCGGATAATTAAGGAAATATACTAGTATGTGTGAATGAGTCGTAATCATCGGATTTGATGCTTTCCTGAATCGAATCAAATATCTCAATAAATGTGATAAATGATGCTTTCCTGAATCGAATCAAATCTCTCAATAAATGTGATGAATGATGCTTTCCTGAATCGAATCAAATCTCTCAATAAATATGATAACTTAGTTTCCCATATATGTATTATATTCTCATATTATATACTAATAATAGTAATAATCTAAAAAGGGAAGTAAAATAGAAAAAGACAGTATTAATTAAAAATATTACTATGGATCCAAAAAAACAAAAGAGTGATACTCGCATGAGAAAATAATAATACCCGTACGTGATCAATAATAAAACGTCGGACTATATTTTCCGGCAACAACTCGGGCCCTCACATTTGTTAGTATGCGAGAGAATAAGAAGACAAGAGAGGAGGTCACGTGTGATGTAGGACGAATTCACGATCATTGTCATTGTTCGTCTAACGCCAAATCCCTTTCCTCGAAGGAATCGATTATCATGGCTTTCAAAATTAGTTTATTATTTTCCCTTTCAGTTTTAGAAATAAGTTTATAATATTCCGTTCAAGATTTAGGTTAGGATTTCTTTGAGAATTCTTCTTAGTATTTATAGGGATTTTGTATTCATTAATTAATAGCTTTCAATTATCAATAATATATACTTTCAAGAGTGTTATCTCTTATTTGGTGGATTCCAATAACAATAACTGGACAAGGAGGCAGCGTCGGCAACTTCTTACTAATCAGATTCATGCTAGCGGATCTTTACTGATATCTCAGCTGCGTCAAGTGGTATTCAGAGCGTGGTTTTCTCCCGTTCTTATTATTTTATTCATGAGGGGAGATCATCGTGTTAACAAATCAAACTTTAACAAGTGGGATGTGGAATTAGCCTCAACCCTTGAAAAAGTTAGTTTCAAGAAAAATGTATCCAATGATGATTATCATAATCATAAGGAAAGAGTAATTCCATTTTTCTATGGAGGAGAAGAGGAATTCACGGATTGGGAGATTGATGTTGATAACTTCTTTGATACGTATGATTTGCTTGAAGAAAAACAAGCAAAGAAGGTAGCATTAAAGCTGAAAGGTAAAGCTAATGTATGGTGGGAACGTCTTTCTTTCTCTAGGCAAGCATTAAACAAGGCACCAATTAGAACCTGGAAAAAGATGAAGCGTTATATGCGAGATGAATTCCTACATTATAACTATGAAGAAATCCTTTGCTACAGAAACAATGAGGCTAAAAACAGGGACAAGTTTCTTTCAAATAAAAATGAATATGTGTCAACTGAGAAGGTGGAATTTGAATTGCGGAAAATTCTATTATCACCCAAGGAAGAAGTGCAATATGTGAATATTTTCAGAAGTTATTGTACGATCAACAAGAAAGTTTTCAACTTGATTGTGGATAATGGTAGCTCCGAAAATATCATATCCCAGAAAGTGGTTGATTATTTGAATTTGACCTCCGAACCGCATTCAAAACCCTACACCCTAGGTTGGGATAATCAGGGTAATAAGGTAAAGGTTTCACGAACTTGCAATGTACCTATCTCTATTGGGAAACATTATAGAGAGAGTGTGATATGTGACGTTCTTGATATGGATGCTTGTCATATTTTATTGGGAAAAAGTTGGCAGTATAACCATGAGAGTAAGTATAGGAATGGTGGTGAGGTAATGGTTTTTACATGGGATACACATAAGATTAAAATGGCATCTATTCCAAACTTTGATCCTCCTTCCGCAAGTAAGAAGTTAATTATGGAGAAAGAGGTGGAGACAGTGATCCCAGGAGAGCCACAACATATTTTGATGAATTCTAATTCATTAATTGGTGATGAATTATCAAACGAACTACCTCCAGCCACTCCACATCACAATGACTTGATTAAAAAATCTATCTTACTAAACCTTCCACAATATCCTATGAGCATGATGGAGAATGAGTTTATAGAATTTCAACCAATGAAAAATTCTTCAGAGGTGGACTTTATATCATCCTAGAATTGTGAAAGTTTTGTTGAGGAATCTCAAGTATGTTCTATAGAAGTTTTGTCTGTTGCTCATACTGATAACAATGGTTTAAATTATGGTGAAGATCTTGAAAGAGGGTTTGAAATATGTGATAAAGAAAATGCAAAGATAGAGTTTGAGGTTTAAGATGATAATCAAATTAAAGTTGGTCTTACCCTTGATACTGATATAAAACATTCGTATCTTGAACAAGATTTACACGTTCCTTTGAAAGATCCTATTGAAGTTTATGAAGATTTTAAGGTTGATTTTCAGACTGGTGAGGAATATACTGATGAGATTGTTCCTTTGAGAGACAAGGACGAAAATATGAAGATGAAGTATGGAGTTGGATTTGGAGATGGTGTTATTGATTTTCCCATATTTAATAAACTTGCAGTCAAAACTCTGGATGGTGAAGCGGGGAACTCGGGTCGAGTTCTTTTTAAAGTGGAGGAATGATGAAGGAAAATATTATATAAAAAATAAAGATAATTCCTTAGTCATAAATGTTCTAACTTCTATAAAACCACCAAAGCAAGTACTTGTTCACAAATATAATATGCGTTGGAAGTATCTTGTTCATTGGAAAGGACATCCTCGTGCAACATGTATCCATTTAGCTGATTCTGGATTTGAGTCAATGAGCTTTAGCATGATAAATGTTATTGAGAAGAGCATGATAAATGTTATGGAGGAGAGACTCCCAACTATTGCGTTTCTTTATCCAGAGTAGGGGTGTAAATGAGTTGAGTCGTTCGTGAGAAAATCTCGAGAAGCTCGGTCAAAGCTCGATCTCGAGCTCGGGTTGACCAAGCTCGATCTCGAGCTCGATCTCGTTCGAATATGTAACGAGTCGAGTCCGAGCATTTAAATTTTTGTTCGAGAAGTTCGACGAGCTTATTGAGCAAATATATATATAATTAAATATGTAGTTAATTTAGGGGTTTCTTTGGAAATAATTAAAAATATAAAATCTAAATTAATTATTAAGGATATATGACTGTAATACACGCTAAGCTTTCAATTTTACCTCAAATCCAAGTCCAACTCTAACTCTTCTTCTTCTTCCATTTGATGTTTTATCAAATAAATGAATATATTTCATGTGTTTGTGGATTTTTTAATGGTTGTATTTTATGTTATTAAAATTTATTTAGCTATATTACTTAAATTGGTTTGAAATCGAGCTTTTTGAGTTAAACGAGCTCACTTGGCTCGAATTCGAACTCGAATTTCGTTAAGCTCGCGAGTCGGTCTCGAGCACACAAAAAGTTAATGAGTCGAGTCATGAGCATAATTTTTTATGTTCGAAAGAGCTCGATCTCGAGCTCGAGCTCGAAGAATATGTAACGAGTCGAGTTTGAGCATACCCATGTTCGGTCTCGACTCGACGCATTTACACCCCTAATCCAGAGGATAACTCGAGGGCTAGTTCTTTTAAAGTAGAGGAGAATGATGCAGGAGAATTTTATACAATAAATGGAGCGACAACAATCGACATAAAGGTTCAGCTGTTACATGTCGCTTTTACATCAACTGAATTCTCAATGCAGATTGAGGCTCTTGATGGTGGAGGGATTGAACTCGGGACGAGTTCTTTTGAAGTGGAAGTGACTGATGTAGGACGAATTCACGATCATTGTCATTGTTCGTCTAACGCCAAATCCCTTTCCTCGAAGGAATCGATTATCATGGCTTTCAAAATTAGTTTACACTACAAACGAAGGTAGTTTTAATCACACGTCTTAATCACACCAAAATTTTAATGATGAGATTAAAAAACATTAGTCACACTTATTTAGATTTAAATGTGATTAATTAAATTATTAATCACATGTTATGTGACTAATGTAAATTTACTCACATAAATTATAATATTAAATTTTGACCGTGAGTAATTAGTATTGGTCATATTGATTTTTAAACTATAAAAAATTGTAATGTGGTGTGACCAATAGATTCAATCATTTAATGAAACTTAGCTACTAATTAAAAATTAACAGTGGATATGAAATTAGGGACGAAACTGAACTAAATGAGGACTAAAGTGAATTGCGCGGGGTCTTTGTTATAAACTTTGAAATATACTGAGGACTAAACCGCAAAATGAAACTTAAAAACTGATTAATCATGATCTTCTTCCCCGATATTCAACCCGAACCGCCATGCACTTCCTAGTCCTCCATTTCTCGAGGTCACCAGTTAATCTCAACCCAATTCGTCGCCACCGGCGGTCGAATCACCACCAACACCACGATCAACTCCTTGCTCCGGCGGCTTCCGCGTGGTCCTAACATGCTTCCACAGTGATGGTAGTCTGCTCGTCAGTTCGTCAACTTAGGTCGGAGCTCGGTGACGCTGTTCGTCAGTTCGATCCTCTGCTGATCGCTCAATGACGAAGCTGTGATTGAATTTTGACAAGTTCTAGGGAGAATTCCAGCAAGGATCGTCGGTTTTTTGGTTGAGGCATTTTGACAAACAGTTTGTGTGCATGTTCTTCAGCTCTTTTTTCCCCTTTTCAAGTTGTGACTTTTCATTGCTTTTTGTTCTTGTAATTATCATCGTCACCAGTAATAGAAGAAGAGAATGACGGGTGAGGAGGCAGGAGCACAAGCTTATAGAGGCTAATCAGATGGAGCACAAGGTTGGGGAATCAGATAAGATGGAGTGCAAGCTTGAGGAGGCGGATAAGGTGGAGTACAAACACGAGGTAATATTGAAGAGGAGGAAGAATAAAGCGGATTATCATGGTTGGCTTTTCCTTTTTTTTTGTGTGTGTGTGCTGATTGTCTAATATTTTATTTTATGTTCATATATTGGCAGGAGGTTGACCTTGTCCAGATGAAAAACAGGAAGAAGCTACATAGAGCAGGTACTGCAGATAGATTGAATATGCATGCCCTATATCTATGTCTGTTGTACATTTAACGTTGAATGAATTCAATGATTGACGTTATTCAAATACCATCTGGAAATGATTTTCGTTTTGAATTGTGTTGATTTTGATTTTGATTGTGTGTGTTTTGATGATGACGTAACTATGAAAGTTTGTTTGCTTTTCTCTCATATAAGTTGCCACAAAAGTATAAAAGACTATTTTTAAGGCTGGATCTGGTGCTATTACATGGTTTCTGAACACTGATTGTATAACTTTGCCGCTTGACAGATATTCAGATCCTTGGCTTATTATATTCATGGAATTGGAGTCTGTCACAGGGATATCAAGCCTCAAAAATTACTGGTGCGTATTTGATGCCGGAGGCTGTTTGCTTAGTTTTCTGCTGAGTATCATTTACATACATATACAGATATACTATATGCTAGTTTGATGAAAATTATTTTTGCATGCATTTTTCTAATCTGAAAACCTAATTTTGCTTGTGTAGAATATTAAAAATTTTGATCTTGAGTTTATCGAAGAACTGGGATCAGGAAATATTGGGATAGTGTATCATGGGAAATGGAAGGGCTCTGATGTTGCAATCAAGCAAATCAAATCCAGCTGCTTCACCGATAACACTAAAGACTTGGACAGACCGGTAACAATCCATCAACATGTGCATGTAGTTGTCTTTAATTTCATAAATGTTGTATAATGTTATTTATTTTGATGCTATGATTGATGAACATGTTGCGGATTTCTGAAAAGAGGCTCGTACTTTAGGGCAGCTTCGGCACCCAAACATTGTAGCCATATATGGGGTGTCTTCAGATGGTCCTCCCAACAGTTTGGCTGCAGTGACAGAGACATGGTTAACGGTTCGCTAAAGAAAATTCTTCGCAGAAAAGATAAGACAATTGATCGTCGGAAGAGGTTGATTTTGGCCATGGATGCAACTTTTGGGATGGAATATTTGCATGAGAAGAACGTTATTCATTTTGATTTGAAATCAGAAAACTTTCTGGTGAACATGAAGGATCTGTTGAGACCTGTTTGCAAGGTAAGTTAAGCATATATAATTTTTTCTGGTTAATCTCCATCATTCAATATTAATTTGTGTTTGGTTGCAGATTGGTGATATTGGATTGTCAAAGGTTAAGATGCACCAACATCATCCAATAAAGATTCATCGATGTGCGTAATAGGTCAAAGGAGAGCCAAACATATCTTACATTTGTTCTCGCTATTATCGTGCTCCTGAGCTGATCTTCGGGGCTACTGAGTATACTACTGCAATCGACATTTGGTCTGTGGGCTGTGTCCTAGCTGAACTGCTTCTTAGACAGGTAATTGAATAGTTAAGTTTTACTGTAGTTTTTTTGGAGAGCAAGCAAATGTTGTCCCCAAAACTGACTCTATCGACTGTCATGACCTGGCAGCCTCTTTTCCCTGGTGAGAGTGGAGTTGATCAGCTGGTGGAAATAATCAAGGTAATGCTAATGTTGTAGCAAGACAGTCGAGATGAACTCAAATATGATCTTTCATCTTGTTGCATAGGTTCTTGGAACACCTACTCGAGAGGAAATCAAGTGTATGAATCCAAACTACACCGAGTTCAAGTTCCCTCAGATCAAGGCTCACCCATGGCATAAAGTAAGGCATTTGTTACTCTCGATGTCTTATTTCCTTAACAAACACTTTGTTTTCTCTGGCCGTTGATCTTTCTACGTGTTTCCCACTCAGATATTTCACAAACGTATGCCTCCAGAAGCTGTAGACCTGGTTTCAAGACTGCTTCAGTACTCTCCAAACTTAAGATGCACTCCTGTGAGTACACTTAACATTCACTTTTCCCGTTCATAATGCCATTAAAGAATGATTCTGGATAAGTTATTTCTTTTTCTTCTCGTGAACGATTGAAATCTTTTGGCAGTTGTTGTGATGATGACGTAAATATAAACGAACAAGGTGGCAGTCCAGCCCCTTCCTCCTTCCCAGGCCGCCGCCCAGCTGAGTGCAGAGCTCGTGCAGGCCGAGAAACAGATGGATCTGAGCAAGGGGAGCTCGGGCTGGCAGAGCTTTTGCAGATGAGGATGGCCATTGAGAGGTGATGAAGGAGAACAAGATGATGCGGAGGGGAAAGTGCACACAAGGTTTTTGCAAGTTTGGTTAGAGAAGCAGCTTGGATGCAAGATCATTGAAATGCAGAATCTGCCGAAGAAGTGAAGAGCAGCAGTGCAGAAAATAGTTCTAGCCAAAATTGTAAAATATAGATAAATTTGGGCCAAATGCGTAAATACAGATAATGATGGGTAAATGTTTAAATACAGATAGTTTTGTGGCAATTTATAATAAATTGAAAGTATTGGGTCAATTTTTAAATATACAAAAGTTTTGGATATATTTGTAAATACTATAATTATAGAGGTTAATTTGAAAATATAAAACTTTGAGACTAAAATTGCAATTTATAGAACTATAATTAGTCACATTAGTTGAGGGTGAGTAAGCATTAACCACACTGGCAGTAATGACACTTTGTTTATGGGTGTGACCAATAATTTTAGTCACACTTTTTTGACATTTAGTCACAAAAAATAGGTGTGACTAAAAACTTCTTGATTTGTAGTGTTATTATTTTCCCTTTCAGGTTTAGAAATAAGTTTATAATATTCCGTTCTAGATTTAGGTTAGGATTTCTTTGAGAATTCTTCTTAGTATTTATAGGGATTTTGTATTCATTAATTAATAGCTTTCAATTATCAATAATATATACTTTCAAGAGTGTTATCTCTTATTTGGTGGATTCCAATAACAATAACTGGACAAGGAGGCAGCGTCGGCGATTTCTTACTAATCAGATTCGTGCTGGCGGATTTTTACTGATATCTCAGCTGCGTTAACGTGACAGTATCTAGTTCAGAAATTTGTATTATATTCATTGATAAACTCCACAACAAAAAATGGTTTCTTTCTTTTTGGTACTGGCTTAAAAAAACATTGGCTTAAACAGCATTGCCTGCAAACATCATCATTAACATGACTAAATTATAATTTTTAAACAACCATGGTAGCCATTGGGGGAGAATTCGAAATCAGGGATAATAATATAAACCTAAAGTGAGGCAGCATGATTGCCGTCCAGGAAACATAAAACAAAAACAAAAGCAAATGTTGTGACTTGAGGCTCCATAATTATTATTCAATGATTGCTGTCGAAACCAAACTACTCCAGATCATCCTTGTCAACTTCAACGGCAATGTCAGCTTCCATCTCTTCCTTGTTATCTTCAACAGTGATGTCATCTTTAACAGTGATGTCAGCATCCTGCTCCAACTTGCTTCCTTCAACAGTAATATCAGCATCCATCTCTTCCTTGCTATCTTCGGAGGTGATGTCAGCATCGATCTGATCATCCTTTCCATGTTTCTTCTCCTCCTTGAAAACAAATGATTTGAGGTTATTAACAGATGATCCATCTTCCTTGGTAGCATCCATAGCCAGTTCTTTGAATTTCATCACATTTTTCCTCAGCTCCATACCAACACCTTTATCATCCATCACCATTTCAACAGCTCTCTTGATCTCATCTTTCTCCAAAATCCCATCTTTGTTGCGCTCCACACGAACCGCAGTCTTCCAAACATCCTGCATCAGCTTTGCATTCGTTCCCTGATCGGTCCACTGAGGAAACGCAATCACAGGAACTCCAAAAATCAGGCTCTCTAGAGTCGAACTCCATCCACAGTGACTCAGAAAACATCCCACGGAAGGATGCTTCAGAACATCAATCTGAGAGCTCCATGATATTATCTTCCCCTTCTTCTCCAGCTCTGCAATGCAGCTCAGCTTGCTTTTCTCGCTAGCTCTGATAACCCATAAAAACGGCCTGTTGATTTCGAGAAGCGCGGCTGCCATTTCCTCCATTTGCTCAACTGATGGCGTCATCAAGCTCCCGAAAGCTATATAGATAACTGATTGATTCTCCTTGGAGTTCAGCCACTCGATATAATCGGTCTGGCCCGGAATCAACGGCCCAACACCGATCATCTTGTAGTTTTCGACGCACTTGAGAGCCACAGGCTCGAGCGCGTCGAAAGTGTTGACTAGCACAACCGAATCCTTCACTTCATCGAGGGTTTTGAACTGTTCCTTGAACATCTCAAGAGCTATATTAGTTACCTCATTAGGTGAAGGAAGGAGAAAAGAAGGAAGATCAGCCCGAGTGAGTATCGGCAATCCAGGCCACTGAATCGACCAATCAGCCTCGTGGCTTTTGTTTCTAATCTCCTCTTCGTAGCCATGGAAGTAGTGATAGTATATTCCGAGCACCATCGCCGGCTGGATCCACAGCAGCGCCGGCTGGACGTGGTGCTCATGCGCCACCCTCGCCGCCCAGGTGAGCAGCATGGTGTACACAACGCAGGAGACCGGAGAATTTTCCTGATCACCTTTTCCGATCACTTGTTTCAGAGTTCCGGTGCCGGTTTCCTGGAGAGCTTCGAGATGTGTTGCATCGAAGCCCTGCGGTTTGAAGTCGTCTGGATAGCCATCAGAAATGGGCGCAAAGGTGAAGCTTTCTGATGAATAGCATGAGCTTCTGGCGATGACGGGCTCTGCATATTTGCTGGTGGCGATGGTTACTTTTGCGCCCGTCCTGATGAGTCGCTCGGCGAACTGGAGCGACGGGTTCAGGTGGCCTGAAGCTGGGTAGCACACGATGACAACGTGCGGTTGAGCCATGGTGATGACGGTTTGTTGCAAAAATGTACGCAGATAGGGATTGGATGTTGTTTTGAGAACGAGGAAGTGATGAGAAAGAGAGAACGCACGGTGTACTATTTATACTGCGGCTTGAGTAAAGCGGTTGCTCCTGGATTTAGTTAGTTTTCTCCTGAAATGGAACAAAAGGAAGGGTTGACTACTGAAATGGAAAAAGAGGAAGGGGTGACTACTGAAATGGTTAACTGCCCTCTCGTTTAACCGACAAACGTAATTAGCTACCGTACCATCTAAATGTTTTTCATTCACCGACCTTCTTTTTTACACGCATGTATAAATTACCTATAAAAACTGTTTAACCGTTACAATCAAAATGGGCTTTTAAATCAATCCCTTAAATCAATCTGTACATCCAATGCAATTCAGAGTGAGCCGATCGATCATTTAACATAAAGTGTATCATATAGTAATTTATTAATTTTAATTGATTTACAGACCATTTGACATACGTAAATATATTAGTGCACGTGTGTAATTTAGAAGGCAGTTGGTTCGTACCATTCACGTCACTTTAATTTTACTAGCAATCATGAACCGACCATTTGACATAAGTAAAATATATTAGTGCACGTTGGCGGTTGGTTTGTACCATTTACATTTTCGTCATTTTAATGTTACTAGTAATCAAAATAATTTTAATTGATCCACATAATAGCGGGTCATCCAAATATTACTAATCCATTCGAGTTAATTGATCCATATAATAGCGGGTCATCCAAATATTACTAATCCAATATTCGAGTAACTGAGAGTCGATATAAAGACTAATTTCCAACGTAATCTGTATTGACATGCTGAACATGTATTTATACTTACAGAGAGGGTCCTTATGGTTACAAATTAAACCCTACGGGTATACAAACAATATACACGAATTACATTAATTATCTTCTAAGCACTAGTGGACGGACTTAGGTTTCTAGGCGGTTCATTCGTACCATTCACGACATTTTGGAAATGCCGTAATGGGTTGTGCCGTAAAATGGCACTTCTTCTGGGCGGTTAACAAAACGCCTTAAACATGCATGCTGCGCACGGCGGTTCAAAACGCCGTGTGCAGCGTTTAAAAAACGCCATGTATACCTGTAACGAATTCGCCACCTCAGGTCGCCTGTGTCTGTAAATGTGAGTGATACGATATCGCCGCCAGTGATCGCCTGTTAAGGCGAACTCGCTTGTGTTGGTCGCTTGTTTCTAATAATACACAAGCGAAATCGTAACCAGACTCGCTAGGGTGAAGCAGGCGAGACCGCTGGCGTATTCGCCGGAATATATGGGATTATTAAATTTGAAAAAAGACTCAATGGTCATGGTGTTACGGTATCGTGTATCATCTCGCTTGTGGTCGAAAAAGAAAAGCGAGTTCGCCTTCTGGAGGTGGCGAAACTATAAAGCGAACTCGCCACCTGAAAATGTAGCCAGACCAGATGGGCACAAGCGGAGTGGGATACGACACCGCCAGAAGAGGCGAATAGTAGGCGACGTCGTGCACATATTTGTTGTAGGGAATGTGGTTGGCGAATTCGCCTTTTGAATTCGTCTATGGAGGCGAATATTGGAGGCGAAATCGTTTGAGGCACGCCAGGGGCAACAGAGTCTAGCAAGCGATTAGCCAGGCGACGTCGCTTTTGTGGGCGAATGTATAGGCGAAATCGTTTGAGGCACGCCAGGGGCAACAGAGTCTAGCAAGCGAGTAGCCAGGCGACGTCGCTTCTGTGGGCGAATGTATAGGCGAGGCCGTGTGTATGACCGCTTGTTATATTGTAGTAGAAGGCGTGCCAGGTAGCGATCTAGCTTCTGGATTCGACAAGAAGCGAATAAGGAAGCGAATTCGTTTGCGTGCAAGACAGAATTGTGTAATTATTTGTTAAAATTGACCCGTTTCTTTCGAAACATGAATCGGGATACCCGACTCAACATAAACCTGTCAAATTCAAATCCAACGCCCCTATACTAATACTAAAGATGCATAACCTAAGCACTCAAGTGCGATACCAATGTCAAACCCCTACCAAAAAGAGAGACAATACGTTTTCATGCCTTGGGGAGGTTAGGGACCTGTGGCCTTGCAATGGTAAACGCACGGTTGTGGACCAGATATTTAGCCATTTGGTCTCTTCCGTCGTTAAGTTCTTGCAAGGAGAAAGGAGTGATATCATCCTTGAATACCTATGATTGAAAATAACGCTTATTAGGAAATCTCGACGAATATAAATGAGATTAGACGCGTGTAGCGTACCTTTAGAAGATCTAGCATGTCTTTTTGAACACCATACACCACCATCAAACCAAAGATCATTGTGTAATAGCCACATTCATAGTTCGATGATTGCTTCCTAGACTACAAAAGTGTTTAAAACATAAAACATAACTATACTTATGGTACTTTAAACGCAAATGTTGATTTTTGAAAGGACGTGATAGCATGAGCACAACATCTTACCCGAATGTTTATAAGGTGGAAGTCGAGGAGTGTTTTGTCATTCACTTGAAGAATTGCATTATCAAGGAGATCGGCGAATGTTCGTGATGGAGGGCGGTGGAGTGGGTCTATCCAATATACTTGCTTTAAAGCGGGTATTATTGCAACAAAGCTCCAATGATCACTACAAATCACATGAAAGCATAATGGTCATAAAAAAAGAATGCAGTAGAGCAAATACAATATATTTAGCATGAGTAATAGAGCAAATTGTAAGGTATACCTCTCGAGATATGGTCCGATCCATATTTTCTTTGATTTGTCGGAGAGAGTAGAATTCAAGTAATCAAGTCTTTGCCTATTGCTCTCCATACTAGCTTGCAAATGCATTGGATGCAAAAATCCAATGAAATGCTTGCTCCGGTGATAGGCATGGTGATGCAAGAACCTGTGAATGTAGTAGACAATCATGACGAGGATGTAATCATATATGGTTTGATAATTGAGTATTCTCATGAAACACATACAAATGGCTTACATTTGATTGAGGCAAAGAATGGTGGCGGGAAGTTCATTGAAATTCCAGAAATATTCAAAATCCTCCCATGGTACGTGGATGTCCTTTGTCATGGTAAAGCACCTTTCATTTCCGAGAAAGGCATAGCATGCATTCTTGTCGTGCGAGGATATCAAATCATAAAAGACTCGGACGAAGGGTGGAATGGCTTTCATAAACTCCACGAGCATGGGGTCTAATGTTTGTCTAGCTATAGGCAAGGCATGCACGGGTATTTGTGGATTTTGTGGAGTTTGTGGTTTCCTACGGGGTATGGAGGTGGATTTTTCATCAAGCACCAACCATTTTGGCCATAGAACAAGGAAACCTTTAGCCTCCTCAACTCTCACCATCGGTGACTCCTTCACAGGTAGCATTTGTTGTTCTATCAAAACATCGGTAATGCGAACACTAAAAAATCCTGCGGGGATGTCAACACGATTGTGTTTCACCGCACTTGGGTCGCATGTGCCATTGGCGACATGGAGTGATTTTGATTTGGTACCTTGCGAAACATATAGCTTGCAAGGGGGGATCTATCATAAATGAAAGCACAAGAGAAATCATCATCCAACTATTTTTAGAAAGAGATTAGAAACCAACGATGTTCTAAATTAGCAAAATTTGTACTAACCTTATCAACTTGAATGGAATGCGCCGCATTCAACTTGATGGGTGATGAAGGTGGAGTAGGAGGCACTAGTTCCTCCTCCATTTCCACATTCTCACCTTCATCCTCCACAATTTGAGGTGATGCTTGAGAACCCTTTGATGATGGTGGAAGATGTGGTTGTGTACCTCCTAACCTCTCGATGTGGGGATAGTTGGTGTGTTGTGCTATGTCTTTCATCACCTCCCTCAAATCCTTCATTTCCGCCTTTGTCGCCGCCACCTCGCTCAAAACTCGTTGTAGTTGTGATGGTTTAGGATTGCCCCAACCTTGCTTAAACCCAAAAATCTCTTCTTGTGTCGCGTAACCTCCAACACCTAATGCTCTTCCCGGGTGTTCCTTTTTCTTCCCAAGAGCAAAAGCCTCATTCAAGACATCCTTCTTCCCACACGGGATAAAGGTACCCTCCTCCTTTTGGTGCTCAAGAAGTTCCTATTATCAAATATGTTGTACTAGGTGAAAGTGGTTGTGAAGAATATTTGAAAGCAACAACAAAAATAAATAAGACTACAATAGATAGTAAGATAATGTAAGATAGATAGACTAACCACCCTCTTTGCACATTTTTCGGCATCCTCCGAAGTGAACTTACCATCCGAGTCTCTAATTCGACCCAACACGAAGAGTTTTTGTCTAGTATAATCCTCGGCGTCCTTTTCCACTATGACATACCGAGCTTCCGCCTCGTCTATCCCCCCTAATACCAACTCCTTCACTAGTTCCTCCTTCTCCCTAAGCCCCTCCTTCTCACCTACACCCAAATACCCCGACCTACCACCGGTGTATGGCATTGTTATTGATTTCACCGATGTGACCTTCTTGTCCCATTTCCCCTTTGCACAAGAAGATACCGTATCACATGTCATCATTAATGTAATAGATAAGAGGAGGTTATGTCACCGAAATTATAGTTTGTGACTCACCGAAGTCTTATTTTCAAGCGATGCTTGCTTGAAGGCCTCCCACGCATCGGTTGTAATATGATTGTATCGGTCCCTTGGATCTTGACCTAGCCTCTTTCCCTTCTCATACAAGTAGTCTTTTCTTAGAGCATGCTTGTGCTCGCGAAAAGCTTTGGAGACGATGTTGAATGCCTTCTTTCTCACCACTTCCATGTCATTAGATTCTATTTCAAAAGGTCGCTACGCCAAAATATGTAGCATGTATTATGTCTATATATTATGAAGATGTATAATATTGAGTAGATAGATCATTGAAAGGTTAAAGGTTACTTACTTGGCATTCTACCCAAACTTCCTCCTTCTTTTTTGATGGGACGGTTCTCCAATTATCCTCCGTTATCTCAATAAACGTTCTTCCAACTCGGCCACACCAACTTGACCATTTTGAACGTTCTTTTTTTGGTCGGTTGCATACACCTTTAGCATTAAATCCTATGTGTGTTAGTTCTCCTCTTCTCATTCTTCTTTGTAGAACTCGACAATGTGAGCGGACTTGTAGGCCTTTCTTCGAGTTGCTACCTCGCTTCTTTGGTTGGGCACTTGAAGTGGTTGAAGTGGTCACCATTGCTATCTAAGGATGGATAGAAATAGAATCTTAACTAATTAGCACTATTATGACTAGGTAAAACAACAACAAAACCATGTTGAATGAGTTGTAGAAGTAAAATAACACAAGCATGACTAGTTAAAACAAGGAAAAAACGGATTTGTTGAATTGTATAACCAAAGTGAACCTAAGGTAGGCTAACATGTTAGAATGCCACATGAAAGTAACAAATAAAGGGAGCTATGGCTTCTAAATTTGATTTTAACATAGTCATGAAACACATATGTTATGGATAGGGACTAAGCATGGATAATGTCTACTCAAGCATGCCATTCAACCAATATATCTCAAAAAGTAACTAAATAAGATGTGCTTTGAATAATACTTCAAATTTGAGTCTCATACCTTAATTGTAGAAGAAGATATTAGTTGTTTGTTGCTCTTAGACACACAAAGTAGCGAGATTTGTAATATTCAACCAAAGTTGAAGGAGATTTTGGGGTTTTTGGTGGGTTACAAGCTTTATAGGGTTTAGTTCTTCACACAAAATATATGTGCTAGATTTGAGGGTGAGTTTGTGGTTGGTTTTGATGAGATTTCATCAAGAAATGAGGCAAGAATGGATTTGGAATGCAAGGATTTGAGATGGAAGTTGAGGGGGGGATAAGGTGAGAGAGAAGGAGGGGTAGATGGGAATGAATGGTGAAAATGGTGAAGAGGTTAGCAAAATCCGGGATAAAAGATATATATAGTATGGTAAAGTTGGACAAAACATGCCTGAATAGTATATTTGGTCGGTTACTGTTTCACCAGGTTACGATACCGCAACCTGCATCGGCTAGAAGCGAATACCCCTTGCGGTATCGCTAGCTAGCAAGTTGATGAACCCATAATAATTATTTTCTGAATATTTGCTACTTTGTTATGCAATTAATATTAACATTGTGTGTTTCATGAGATGATGTATATTAAAATTTAATATGAAAACTTATAAATGAAATCAGATTTTATCTGCACATAATATTACTTGAGTTGGTTGCAACGATGACGTCTGTTATGAAAGAGAATTGTTGTGACATGTTATATATAGTCCTATGAAGAGGTATCTGAAATTGTTAACTCTAATCCATATCCATGTTTATTGTAAAGCATTTGGCATAAACTGTTTAGATACGTATATGATGGGACTACGGGTTAATACCATTAGTTCGTTAACCAAATGTTACACTAGTGCAGACACGAGCAATAGGACTTTCTACATTAGCCACGTGTTGATCACCATCGAATATACATGTATTTGACAACTTCAGACTGAAAGTGTGGACATTTAGTTCTTCTGTAATGCATGTGGTATTACTCATAGTCTGGATGATGTTATACATACAGGCAACGTCGTTACCCCGTTAAAGAGCCGACTTCGCGATCACACATCTCGGGAGCTAATGAACGAAAAGTATCCAGTTTTAGATGAGAATAGGGGTGGTAATTGAGTCAACACGCGAGTAATTCGAGATCGACTCGGTCAAAACTCGGACTAAACACGACTCGATCTAGCTCGACTTGAAAAACTCGTGCGTAACTCGGTAAGTATAATCAGTTGCAAGTTTATAATATTATTAGGTTATACTATATTAGTTCAATCATCTAATCTAGCTAGTTTTCTGTTACTACTCAATATTGAATAAACTAATTAATTGCATTGGTATTTACATTAATAATTTCTAAGGATGCTAATAATTTCAATATTGAATAGGTATTTAAACGCACATATATATAATTAGAAATTTTCATAGTATAGAAGTAGTAAAATTTTTATTTAAAAAGAGAAAAAAACAATTCGAGTTCGAACTCGCAAGTAGTGTCGATACTCGATAAATAATAACGAGTTCGAGTTGAGTATTATTAACTCGCTAGTTCTCGAGTCGACTCGAACATGGTTAATATAGTTCTCGAGTCTAGACGAGTTACGCACTACTCGCTTGATTGAAGGTTGTCATTCCAAATCTCGATGATAAATGGGTTTGGTTTTTATCGTGTGGGTTGCCGGGCATGTGTTCAGGGTTTAGGGTTAAGGGTTTGATGATTGAACCGCCGTGTGGAACAGAACCTAGCGAGCGTGACAATAGGCGAAATCGTAAGCATTGAGGCGAATAAAGAAGCGAGTTCGCCTCTGGAAAGAAGAATTTTAAAAAAACACAAGTACAGAACATGTATATACGACGCCGTTTGACACACAGGCGTTGAATAGAGGCGAGTTCGCTACCGCGGCACATCAATTTTCCCACATCGGTGGAGTAGCGTCCAATTGATCAGTTTCAATATGTGACCAAAACTAAATGGTTCAATAATTAGAGGTTACTCTAACCGCAACTAGAGTACTGAAATTGTAATTACAACTAGTGTACTGAAATTGTAATTAATTACAGTAACTTCTAATTATTTTTTTAAACAAATGTGTAATTTCTATCACAGATATGTTTTTTAATAGATAAAATTAACAAAAGATCATATTAAATAAAATATAAAATATTACTATTAAATAATAGTTTGACTATTTATGTGCAGAAGTTTTGCGTTCGGGACTCCGGAACAATAGAACCAAAAGGCCAAATTACACTAGTGGTCGTGTTATTGTGATGAGTGAGTTCCAAGTTTGATCGGCCAAAGGCCAAATTATATACCGAATTGATATATTAACCATATACCGAATTATATATACCTAATTATATATATATATATATAATGTAAAAGCTCAAGTCGACTGCGCCACATATTCGAACGATTCGAGCTCGAGATCTAGCTTGGTCAAACCGTGAGCGATTAAAAGAAATTGGACATGAAAGTGTATACTACATCCAGAATTCGACCTACCAAGTTCATAGTTGATCGCAAATGTGTACAAAAAAACAATTTGAAATTACATAAAGATTCATATATACTCCTATTTCAATATTAGTTAAAGAATTTATTTTGTTTTAATACTGGCGAACTCGCCTATTCAATTCGCTTGGAGGCGAGTGGCCAAGCGAACTCGCCTCCACGTCACATCAATTTTCCCACATCGGTGGAGTAGCATCCAACTGATCAGTTTCAATATATGACCAAAACTAAATGGTTCAATAATTAGAGGTTACTGTAATTAATTACAATTTCAGTATTCTAGTTGCGGTTAGAGTACTGAAATTGTAATTACAACTAGAGTACTGAAATTGTAATTAATTACAGTAACCTCTGATTATTTTTTTTTAAAATGTGTAATTTCTATCACAGATATTTTTTTTAATATATAAAATTAACAAAAGATCATATTAAATAAAATATAACATATTACTATTAAATAATAGTTTGACTATTTATGTGCAGAAGTTTTGCGTTCGGGACTCCGGAACAATAGAACCAAAAGGCCAAATTACACTAGTGGTCGTGTTATTGTGATGAGTGAGTTCCAAGTGTGATCGGCCAATATTCATATATACTCCTATTTACATATTAGTTAAAGAATTTATTTTGTTTTAATACTGGCGAACTTGCCTATTCAATTCGCTTGGAGGCGAGTGGCCAAGCGAACTCGCCTCCACGTTACATCCATTTTCCCACATCGGTGGAGTAGTGTCCAACTGATCAGTTTAAATATGTGACCAAAACTAAATGGTTCGATAAGTCGCCGACCCACGCAAACTGCCATTAAACACCATGCATGATATACACATATACTATACATACACTATACATATACTATACAGTGATGAGCGATCAGAGTGTTGAGTGAGTCTATCAGATCCCTGGCCCAAAGGCCTATAGTTTTTAACAATGAAGCGAACTCGCCTGCCAGCTCGCCTTTGGGCGAGTTACAAGCGAATTCGCCTCTTAAATCGCCTGCAGGCGAGTTACAGGCGAATTCGCCTCCACGTCACATCAATCTTCCCACATCGGTGAAGCAGGGTCCAATTGATCAGTTTAAATATGTGACCAAAACTAAATGGTTCGATAAGTCGCCGACCCGCGCAAACTGCCCATGAAACACCATGCATGATATACACATATACTATACATACACTATACATACACTATACAGTGATGAGCGATCAGATTGTTGAGTGCATCTATCAGATCCCTGGCCCAAAGGCCTATATTTTTTAACAATGAAGCGAACTCGCCTGCCAGCTCGCCTGTGGGCGAGTTACAAGCGAATTCGAAACAAGATTGAATTGATATAATAACAAACAAGCGAACTCGCCTCGTTAATCGCCTGTAGGCGAGTTACCAGCGAACTCGTAACCTTGACAAACATAAATAGTCAACTGCTGGGCCCTGTCGATCAAAACTCAGATCCCCAATTTTTCCCCCAAACTCACGCAAAATCGCTGCTTCCTCTGCTCACCCACCGCCGACCAGCCACCGTCAAGCCGGAAATTTGCTCCCCCACTGCCATATTCCATACATCTGGTAAGTTCCTGACCCGTTTCATCTTACTCATTGTTAATCTGGATGCCATGTTTTCAAATTTTTAAGTTCATCAGTATTTTAGCTTTCTGTTGATTTTGTTTGTTGAAACTGGGGTTCAATCATAGGAATAGGATTGATGTTAGGTATTCTTGATAGGTACTTTGGTTAATTAGAAACATGGCTCCGAGGGGAAAGAAGAAGGTTGAACAATCGAGCGAGGTTATAGTTTTTGATAAAACTAAGTTTGTCAGTGAATCTGCTTACCTCAAGTATAGGAGTTTTGAGGATGCTAAGTCGCAGTTGAACACCTTACTTGTGGTGGATGAGAGTAAGGTTGAAGAGCTAGGCTTGAAAGGGATGTGGGGCTTGCTACATTATTCGGGTTCGGACACATTGATGAAGGTGAAGGACCCGGGTTATCTAGAGGAGACAATGCAATTCTACGCTAATTTCCGACAGGTGGCTGATAAGTGGAAGACCAAGGTCAACAAGAAGGAGTTTGAAATCAGTCCTGAACTGTTCAATGCAGCCCTCAAGAACACGTACGAGGACGAAGATGAACCAGTGGACCTTTACATAAGGGGTGACTGGCCAAGTGAGTCGATCTTTCCAGCCGCGAATTTGCAGAAATTGGGATTGGAGCACTTCGGCCGCCAGTTAGGTCCGCTTGGAAGGCCAAAGGAGTACAAGCTGGGACAGCTTACACCCGAGCGAAGGATCTTGTATGAGATGGTGGCTACCAATATTGTGCCCAAAGGGGGTTACCTCCAAGAGCCAAACTTCACCACTTTGGTCACTTACTACTTATTGGCCTGGGAAGTGATGATAAACCTCGGGTACACCATGTTTCAACACATGAAGGACAGCGTGGTTGAGAACAGTACGGTGGCTAAGAAGTTGCCCTACGCAAACTTCATAACAATATTCCTCCGGTCCAAGCATCTGAAGTTGAAATTCTCCAACACCGCCAAGCCGTGTGAGTACTACACCAAGGAATACTTTGAGAAGAAAAAGTGGTCATTGGTTGGGGGGACTTGGCAGCCAAACGGAGAGAAGGCCGTGGAGCCGGAACCTGAGCAAATCGGAGGTAAGGGGATACAATTTATATTTAAGTTCCATTATATTGTGTTCAATATCTAAATTTAACATTTTCAATGTTCTCCATTTACTAGTGAGTGCGGAAGCATATTATAAGGGGCTTGAGGAGTCGAACTTCGCGATGAGGACAGAGCTTGCTAATCTCCGCAAGACGGGGTGGAAGAACAGCCACTTGCTTCGTGGTTTTCTAAGAGCATATGCCCGAAAAAATCCTTCGGCGGCCACTCCTGACAATGAAGACCAGGAAGGCGGAGACAACTCTTCCTAGACATGTGGATGTAGTCTAGGGACGTTTTTTCAAATTGTATTGCTACAATTTAACGATTTTTTCGTTTTGATTGCATTATTCAATAAAATTTGGTGCTTACAGTTCATATGCGCTTATTGTTTAAATTACATATAATTGTTCATGTGTTAAACCGGTGTCGATATAGTCTTTTATAGTGTTGCTAGTACTAAAATACTATTTATGTAAAGTCAGAAACGAACTCGCAACCAAATTCGCTTGTGGTGTTATAACTGAAGCGAGTTCGCTTCTAATCTCGCCTGTTTCAACAGAGTCTAACAGACGCTCAAGAAGCGAACTCGCCAGTAACAGGCGAGACGGCTTACGGAACCGCCACCACCTAAATGCCAAGGCATAAAGTAAAACTACAAAAACGACGTAGTTTCAAGGATGGCGAATAGAGATACGATATCGCCTCTAGTAACGCTTACAGGCGATTTGTACAAGAGAAGTCGTCTTTATTTACGCCTATGCTATGAGTAAAACACGTTTCAAGCATACATGAATACTAATTCAGTCCATACCAAATGTATATGCTGAAAACTTAAGGTTTTTCCAATTACATACTAATGTTTACATATTCTTTGGTTGATTCCTCTTCCGCTTCGTTGGTTTTCCAGCATTGGTGATCCAAATGCCCTCCGTGTGATCGTTCCGCGCAAAATACCTTTTCAAACTCGCCTCGTCTTCAGTTAAGGTTTCGTTAGGCTCTAAACCCAGAAGGTCCCCGATATCAGTTCCAAAGCTGCGATCCTCGTCATTGCCATTGTGAAGAAGCGCCTGCTTACCATTCACCGCAATCTCCCACCGGTTATCCTGTGGATCCGTCACATAAAACACTTGGTGCGCCTGAGACGCCATGATAAACGAATCACCTTCTGAGCCAAGAACACTGCGATTCACCAGGGTTGTGCCGTAATCCTCTTTCCGCACCCCGCCACATTCTTTCACCCACTCACACTTGAACACTGGAATTGTGGCACTGATAAAGTCAATCTCCCAGATGTCGGTGATCGTCCCGTAGTATGCTTCGCATCCATGAACTGCCTCACCTGGTACTACCACACCACTGTTTTGGTTAGTTGACCTCTCATCCGACCATTTGGTTCCAAAAGTATAACCGTTTATGTCGTACCCACCAAAAGAGGAAACAGTGCCGAGGGGTCTTCTACATAACAGCTTGACAATATCAGGATGGTCCCCTTGCTGAATGTGAGCTTGCAGCCACCGAACGAAATTGGCACAATGCTTTTCAAGGATCCTCACATCACCGACAGTCCATGCATTTGACACTCTAATCTGATCCATGTGTATGTCAACATAAGGGGTCACCGCCTCGTGATTTCTGAGGATATATAAATGGACAGCATCCATGTCGGCGGCGGTAGGACTAAACAAACTATGATGCTTGAGCCCGTGCCCGTCCACTCTACCATCGTGCCTAGCATTTGGGATCCCCACTGTGGCAACATCTTTCATATAGTTGGTACAAAACTCAATAACCTCTTCTGCGACATAACGTTGAACTATACTAGCATCAGGCCTATATCTGTTCTTCACGAAATGCTTAAAAATCGACATGTACCGCTCAAATGGATACATCCATCTCAAGTAAACTGGGCCACATAATTTTACCTCCCTCACCAAATGGACAATCACGTGGATCATTATGTCAAAAAAGGCCGGGGGAAAGTACATCTCCATCCTACACAAAACTTCCACCACCATTTCCTGCAACTCATCCAGCTTCTGCCTGCTCACTCGCTTACGACATATGCACTTAAAAAAGTAACATAGCTTCGATATCGCCTTCCTCACGTGACGAGGCAATGATCCTCGTAGAGCGATAACATTCAGCTCCTGCATAAGATTATGACAGTCGTGTGACTTCAATCCCGCCAGCTTCAGTTCTTTGGTATTAACACAATTACGGATGTTCGAAGAGTAACCTGTTGGAACCTTAACAGACTTCAAAGCATTACAGTAACGCTTCTTCTCCTCGGTCGACATAGTGTAACAAGCTGGAGGTAAATAAGATTTACCTTCTTCCTCTACAGGGGCTAGAGACGATCGGATACCAAGCTGTACAAGATCTTTCCGCGCTTTTAAGCCATCCTTTGTCTTTCCAGGGGTATTCATCAGCGTACCTACAAGTGCTTCACATACATTCTTCTTAATATGCATCACATCGAGACAGTGACGTACGTCCAAATGCTTCCAGTAATCTAGTTTGAAGAAGATCGAACACTTCTTCCAACTGCTATTCGACGCCTTCTTCTTCTTTCCCTTACCAAATTCATGATCCATCCCAGTAACCTTTTCTAGAACCTCCTCTCCAGTTAAAGGGATTGGGGAGGGATCATGCTCTTCTCTCCCGTTGAACCAATTCTTTGCTCGCCTCCAAGGATGTCCCGTCGGAAGAAATCTTCTGTGCCCGAGATACACCGGCTTACCACCGTGTTTCAATTGACAATAACTAGTCTTTCTCTCACATATGGGACATGCAAAGTGACCTTTCACTGAATAACCCCCCAAGTTACCTAATGCAGGAAAGTCATTTATACTCCACAACAACATTCCTTGCAGTTGAAACTCCTCATCACCTCGACTGCCATCAGGTATCCGAACACCCACATCGAATAATTTCTGCAAATTTTCGATCAAAGGCGCTAGGTACACGTCAATATCGTTACCCGGTTGCTTAGGACCAGATATCATCATGGACAATAACACATACTTACGTTTCATCATCAACCACGATGGCGGATTGTAAATCACAACCATAACTGGCCAAGAACTATGGGTGCTAGACATGTTACCAAAGGGGTTCATGCCATCAGTGGATAAGCCTAGCCTCACATTCCTGGGCTCAGCAGCAAATTCAGGGTACCGCTCATCCATTTTCTTCCACTGATCTCCATCTGAGGCATGTGAAATAATGTCATCGTCCTCCCTAGCCCTATCTGCATGCCATGTTAGCAACTTTGCATCCTCAGGATTTGCAAACAACCTCTTCAGTTGAGGAATCAGCGGAAGGTAATACACTACTTTAGCCGGCGTTTTACATCTAGACGGCGTCACACTCTCGCCGCATACCTCTACGGTCCCCACCTTTGACTTGTACCGAGGTTCATTGCAGACTCGGCATGTATCTCTATCCTTGTCATCTTCCCTGTACAACAAACAATCGTTAGGGCATGCATGAATCTTCTGCATCTCCATTCCCATAGGACATAATATCTTCTTAGCAGCATATACTCGATCAGGACACAAGTTGTCAGTGGGTAGCAACTCTTTCACCAACTCTAACAATTCAGTCATCCCCTTGTCAGATATTCCATGGCGCGCCTTTAAATTCATCAACAACAACGTAGAACCAAGAACGGAATGTTTGCAACCCTTGTACAATGGTGTCTCTTTATCATTATACATCGCCGCTAACATGCTCGGCTTTCCTACCCAATCCATTGCCACGTCTTCCGCCATTTCATCAAGACAACCATCATAACGCAATCCATCTGCCCCAAGCTTAACATCAAACTCTGCATCATTATGACTTGCACCTTCTCCATGCCAAAACCCATGTTGTATATGTAGGATCAAAACCTCTACAAACCAAATGTTCGCGCACAACGTCTACATCCTCATAAATCGCGTTGTTAAGGCAATCTATGCAAGGACATCTTAGCCCACCCATTCTCTTTTCTACACAATCCTTCCAACCAACATCAATAAACTCTTGAATCAAATCCGTATAACCTTGTGAGAGACGCTGATTCTCCAACATGATTTCACTACGACCCATGCTTAACAAGATACTATCAACAACGGTTTTGCTACAATCACTCAAACATTCCACAAATTTAGCACCCTAAGAACTCTACAAATCCATATAAACAAGCACATACACTAATCAAAAACAGTTTGCCCATTCCACAACCAATCAACAAAAAAATCAAAACCTCATACCTTTGTGTTCTTGGGCAAAATCAAGGCCTGAAAATGTGATCAAAACTTGAGACAAAACAAAATGAGAGTTCTTTTATCTACTTCTTTTATTTTCATTCCCGCAAAAAATAAGCTTTTATACACCCAGCTACGACACTGTTACGAATTCGCCACCTAATTCGCCCGCTACATTTTAATACAAGTGAAATCGTAAACCGAAACGCCTCTGGTCATAACTATAGGCGAGCTCGCTTCTTCAGTAACGCCTGCTGGCGTCAATACAAGGCGATTTCGCAACTACAACGCGTCTTAGCATGTATGGGCGAACAACTATTCTTATTTCAGGCGGGTAATGCTGGCGAATTCGTCACTCTACTCGCCTATCAGCGAACACGGTTCAGAGTTCGCCTAGTATTGACATTTTTAATACACTTTGGAAAACGCCTTGTTTTAATTGTGAAACGCCGTGTTTATTTTTTTTGCCCTAGGCGAACGGCAGGTTACGAGTTCGTAACCCAGTTACTCGGCGGTTCCGCCAAAATCTGGCCAAAACGCCGTGAAATGTGTGCCGAGAAACCTATGCTTGTGCACTAGTGAAGTCCTCCAAGTCTTCTATTGTCACACCCCCCTTCAAGCGAAGCGTCAGATTGATCGAAACGCGAAGCTTGGACTGGGAGAAGTTAATCAAACAACGCACGATTGAGTCCTTTAGTGAAAATATCTTCTACTTGTAACGATGTAGGAATATGACCTACTCGAAACTTGCCAGCTGCAACCAACTCTCGAACAAAGTGATAATCAATATCAATGTGTTTCGCCCTCTTGTGAGCAACAGAATTCTCAGCAAGAAAGATAGCACTGTTATTGTCACAAAGAAGGACAGGTGACCCCAGAACTGGATAACGAAGGTCCCGAAAAATGTAAGTCAACAAGATAACCTCCGAAGCAATATTAGCAAGAGCCCTGTACTCGGATTCCGAACTCGAGCGAGAGACAGTCGGCTGTTTCTTCGCACTCCATGACACTAAGTTTCCACCAAGAAAAACAGTATAGCCATAAGTGGAACGACGTGTCTCCAAACAGCGTGCCCAATCTGCATCAGAATATGCTAAAACCTCTGAAACACCATCAGTAGTGAAAGTTAGACCACAATTTTGTGTGCCACGAACATATCTGAGTATCCGAGTAACGACAGCAAAATGATCATCCTGTGGGTCCTGAAGATACTGGCTCACTGAATTGACTGCAATGGACAAATCAGGTCGAGTGATGGTCAGATACTGGAGAGCACCCACAAGAGAACGATACAACTTTGGATTGTGAAATGGACCACTGGTGCTACTATGAAGCTGGGATAACGGAAGAAATGGTGTAGAGACAGGTGTGGCATCCAGCATTCCTACCCGCTGAAAAATGTCCCTAGCATACTTAGCCTGACCCAAGAACAATCCAGTAGTAGTATAAGTCACCTCCAAGCCAAGAAAGTAGCTGAGGCGTCCAAGATCCTTGACAGCGAACTCTTGATCCGCACGAGCGATGAAACGACGAATGGCAACACCATCATTGCCGGTGAGAATAATGTCATAAACGTAAATGAAAAGGTAGAGAATGACCGAATCTCGTGTGAACACAAATAGGGAAGGATCTGAAAGAATGCCAACAAAACCAAGTCCACGAACAAAAGCACTGAACCAATCAAACCATACCCTTGGAGCTTGCTTGAGACCATAGATCGCCTTGTTCAGCTGACAAACATAACTCGGGCGAGCAGGATCCTGATAGCCAGCCGGTTGGGCCATTTAAATCGGACTATCAAGAACGCCATTCAGAAAAGCATTATTGTCATCCAACTGATGAAGAGGCCACTTTCGCATAGTGGCAATAGCAAGCACAGTACGGACAGTTGCAGCTTTGATCACCGGACTGAAGGTGTGATCAAAATCAAGACCCTGAACCTGAGAGAAGCCGTGAGCCACCAATCGAGCCTTATATCTCTCAATGGAACCATCCTGATTGTACTTCAGACGATAGACCCACTTAGAACCCACCACATTAACATGGGAAGGACGAGGAACCAACTGCCACGTCCGCTGCCTCTGAAGTGCATCAATCTCCTCATCCATAGCAGCAATCCAGCGAGGATCCTTAACTGCAGCCTTGTACGTGCGGGGCTCCTTCTGGACCAAGAGTTCAGCAAGAAGACCTATAGCCACGAAATCAGGGCCAAGATTTCGAGCAACTCTAGTTCAATCCTGATGACGAGTGACCATTTGATGGGCGCGAGGAGCAGGTGGAACATGAGGAGCATGTGAAGCATGAGACATAGGAGGAGTCTGAGAGGCTTGTCCGGAAGATCCACCAGAGGACGGACTCGAGGGTACTGGCGAAGGTACAGGAGTTGCCGGAACGGACTCATCATGTTCAGTAGGCGGTGCTGGTGAAGAAGACTCATCACACAAAGTGCAAGGCTGTAGAGGTGGTATAATCTCAACTGAGGCAGTCTCAAAATCAGGATCAGTAGGATCAATAAATGAGCAAACATCAAGCGAGGAGAACTGAGCTTCTGACAATGTCATAGAGAATGGAAAGAGGTTCTCGTCAAACCGAGCATGGCGAGTCATGTATATACGCCCTGAAGCCGGATCCACACATCAAAAACCTTTGTAGTGCGCACTGTAGCCCAAAAAGACACAAGGCATACTACGAGGAGCCAGTTTGTGGTCTGCTGTAGGACGGACATATGGAAAGACTCTACAACCAAAAGGGTGAAAATTGGAGTAGTCAGGAGAACGTCCGAAAAGTACCTCAAAAGGAGACTTGTTGTCAATAACCGGGGTTGGCAGCCTGTTGATGGTGAAGACAGCAGTACTAAATGCATCATCCCAATGAGAAAGTGGCATGTGTGAGTGAAACAACATGGAGAGGCCCATCTCCGTGATGTGTCTGTGCTTCCGTTCCGCTCGTCCATTCTGCTCAGGTGTATATGGACACGAAACTTGATGATGAATTCCACGAGTTCCAAAGTGTGACTGCAACCTGTTGTTGATGAATTCAGTTCCACCATCACTTTGAAACACTTTGATACGAGATGAGAATTGATTCTCTACGAGTACCTCAAATTGGAAGTAGACGTCAACAAAATCAGACTTATGGCACAAAGGGTAAAACCAATAAAACCACGAGTAATCATCCACGAATAAAGCATAATAAGCATAACCATTCCCAGATACAACCGGAGAAGGTCCCCACAAATCACAATGTATCAAATCAAGAACGTGATCAGCACGTCTAGAGTTCTCAATAAAAGAAAGCTTCTGTCCCTTAGCCATTGCACACGGTTCACACAACCAAGGTTTAGGAAGTACAGAAGTAAGAGATAGACAACCAGTTCTGTTTAATAAAGAAATAGTACTAGAGGACACATGTCCTAAACGAGCGTGTCAAGTCTCAAAAGAAGCTCGATTTTTATTTGTCTTCACACTTGCAATAAAAGTTGCCACACCACTGTCCAACACATACAACCCATCCTTACTGTGCCCCCTGTCCAGGATTGCCTCGCTGAGCTTGTGCTGAATAACAAAAGACTGATCATCAAACACAATAACAGCACAAAGATCCTTAGTCAACTTGTTGATCGATAAGAGATTTTTCGTGATAGCAGGCACAAGTAAAACATCAGAAAAGTGTAAAGTATGGCTAATCTTAGCATCACCAATACCAGCTATAGGAATAGAAGCCCCATTCCCAACAGAGACGAGAGTATTACCATTATAAGGAGTCACACTTGACAAATTGGATGTTGTAGAGCTCATGTGATTAGTGCTGCCTGAATCAACATACCAAGGACGTGGATCCGAAGGAGCCTGTAGTGCTGGGTAGGTCGGTGGAGCCTGTTGGTACTGCGAAGCCTGCTGGTACTGCGGAGCATAATGCTGGTATTGCGGAGCCTGCTGGTACTGCGGAGTCTGCTGGTACTGCGGAGCCTGCTGGTACTGCTGGTACTGAGGAGGAGCATACTACTGAGACGGGTGGGAAGCATACGGCTGATATAGTTGAGCCACATTGGCCTGAGGAGAGTGCGGAAATTGGCTTGGATGAGCAGCAAGGGATGCTTGACCATAGGGCTGATTTGGAGCAGCTACAGAACGCAGAGCAGCTGAAGGATACTGTCGCGAAACATGCCCAAAACCCTCACATGTATAGCACTGGACATTAGGACCGGATCTGGACACACCACCACCACCACCGGAAGACTGCCAGGAGGGCCTACCGCCGCCGGAGCGACCGTTTCTCCTCCTGCCAGGCTCCCTCTGGGCTGCTGGGCGGTGCCTCTTGATTGTTGGGTGTTGCCCACGAATGCCACCGGTCCAGATCCGGTCTATCCCTGCAACGATTAATTCACCACAAAAGACTCGAAACGCCTAGTCTCATCAACAACAGATAAATACGAAGGTAAAGGGTCCCTAACAGATACAAGACCACTAAACTGTTGAAACTGAGGATCTAGAGCGTTGAGAAACCACATTAACTTATCCCGTTCACTAGGGGATCACTCAAAACAGCTAATTGATCAAAAATCTTTAAAAAACTAAGATGCAAATCCTGAACAGTACCAGTCTGACAAAGCATACCAGCCTGCTGACGGAGGTTGAAGGCGGCTGTAACTGTGTTGTGCTGGTACGTGCTGCTGAAGGTATCCCACATGTCCTTCGTAGTCAAACACTGGGAGATGACATTCCTGGCATCCGGCGAGAGGGAGGCCAGAAGAATAGCAAAGAGTCTCTGATCCAGAGTCAGCCAGGCAAGGCAAGCAGCCTGAGCTTTCTCGTAACCATCTAGTTCAGCCTTGGCAGCGGCGTCGGGCGGGGAAGAGGAAGAAGACGCGTCCACAGGCGGCGGCGGAACAACGGGGCAAGGAGTGGAACCATCAAGATGGCCAAATAAACCCTGAGCTTTGAGCACATACGTCACCTGCTGCTTCCATTGCAGGCACGTCGAAGCATCCAACTTGGTCGGAAGCAAGTGGATCATGGTGGTGATGTTGAACTTGTCATCACTCAACGCCATTGCAAATCAAAAAACAAAAAAATAATAAAATTAAAAAAAAATCGATGAAGAAGGGTTTGCGTTCGTTAGGCGGTGGAAGAGTAGAGAGAGAGAGGCGGGAGAATTATGGGAGAAGAGAGGATTTAGGAACCTAGGCAACTGATACCATGTAAAAACTAATTTCCAACATAATCTGTATTGACATACTGAACATGTATTTATACTTACAGAGAGGGCCCTAATTGTTACAAATTAAACCCTACGGGCATACAAACAATATACAAGAATTACATTAATTATCTTCTCCCATAGAGAATCAGGGAATAGAGACTCCAATCATTTTTTTATTAATGCCAGACTACTGCCTTTTATTAAATTAAAAAGGCCAAAAATGGTTAAAATTGTCAAATGGCACCCCCCTGATGTTGGTTTTAAAATAAATGTGGATGCAGCTTTTAAAAATGGGAGGAGTGGAATAGGAGTAATTATAAGGGATTACAAAGGTTCAGTTGCTCTTTTAAAAATGATATATACTATTTCTGAATCTCCCTTGCATGCAGAATTGATTGCTATCAAAAGTGGCATTTTGTCTGGTCAGGAACTCCACCTACAAAATTTTGAACTTGAATCTGATTGTAGGCAGGCAGTCACTGGATCTATACTCCCTCATAGGTGTGACTGGAGGTTATATTCACTGTGCACACATTAGAGATCATGCTCCTAGTCATCTTAAAATATCTCACATCTTTAGAGAGGCTAATAGTGCAGCTGATTTTTTAGCCAAGTTTTGCTTGCAACAGCAGAGAAGTGCAACCCTAGATATAGGACAGGCACCTATGGAACTCAGGGGGGATAATTTCCCTAGATAGAATTGGTATGGCTAATCTCAGAATCCCTCAATCTTGAACAGTCTCACTTGGTTTGTTTTATTTTTCAGATCATGAGGAGTCCAAATCTTCCCAGTACTGACAATTCCCACTTCCCTATGGAGCTGCTCAGGCCAGGAGCTTCATTGCTCAAGCCAGGAGATTTTTTATTGTGCTCAGGACAGAATTTTTGTTCACTGATCAGGAGTCAGCTGCTCATGTCAATGCTTATCATCACCTCTGTCCTGCTAAGTACATTCAGGGCCATTTTTTGAACCATTCTTATGATTTTTTTGGGCCTTCTGTAAATATGCTAGCTTGTGAAAATCTGGGATCCAAATCAAAGGGTGACTAAATAGTGCTTCTGTATTTGTTTACTAGATCACTGACTTGCTCCCCTTTTTTAGATTTTGGATCTACAGATTCCCATAGTCACATAGAGCTATGTATTTTTTCTACCATTTTTGAGAAGTTTGGATGCTTCTTGGGTCATTCCCTAATTTGTAACAAACTTTGGGCTATGCCTAATTTGGTTATGGGGTGCCAAATAAATCCCCCCACCAATGGTGGTTTGTCTTAAAAAAAAAAATTAATTATCTTCTAAATTCTCCAAATCTTCTATTGTCACGGTTGATCATTTGATACGTGTTAAAATTGATAATTTAAAAATATTATAAATAAATTTTATTAATGCATAAATAACTTATGTAATCATCATCACATACCTCCATTAAGGAAAAATCACACCAAGACAGTTACTTGGGTTTGTTTGATATCAATATACTGTGCAACAATCTCGTACAAGCTGGAACCAACTTCTTCAAACTTATTTCAGAATACTACAAACTCACAACTCAAGAAATGTTTGAACATACACAGGAAAGATGAGATCGAGTACAAAGAACTTATTAAGCTCGAGATTATTCGGTGCCTAACAACTGATGACTGAAGCTTCTATTTATAGCAATTACGGGCTTCAAATGTTGACTTTATTTGTTGACTTTTGAGGGAGATTTCAACGACAGATTTAACGAACACCAATATTATGATATAAATATTGTGAATTTTAGAGGCAAATTTCAACAACAAATAGGGACGGAGTCAGAAATTTTACACAGAAAGGACCTGAATTAATATACAAAATTATGTATTGTTATAATTAAAAAGTATTGTAAAAATCTAAATTCTAATTGATCGGTCTTTTAATTATAATTTACGCATCAAAGCTTTAAAAATTAAATTAACATTAATTATAAATTTATACTTCGTAGATTATAAATAAATAAATGATAATTAGAAAGTACAAGATATTATTAAATTATATAAAATATCATTCATAAAAAACAAGATTTTAAAACAATTGGGCCTATTCTTTCTGTGTAAACGTGGCATGTACATAAAGTGAAAGAAACAGTAAGTGGGCTTTTATTTGGGAAAATAAATAAAAAATTTCTCCCACTTTTGAACGCAAACTAGAGAGATAAAAAAACACACACAAAATTGATGAATAGAAAATTTTGAATGCCGACTAATTGATATCTCATCGAATATTTTTGGGTGGACCGGGTCCCTTCCGACCCCACTTTAGATTCGCCTCGAACATAAGATTCCCCATGGTACATTCATGGTCTATTATACTTCCATCAAATTGTTTATATTGTGCAACGTCTCCTCATCTAACTGATCCCAACAAGCTTGATCATTTTCCCAATCTTTTTTATCATTTCCATTTTGTTGAAGAAAATTTAGGTGGAAATATTCTGATAAGTCCATGGCTCGCCCCCGTGGGATTCGTTCGGATCATATTTATGGGCCGAAAATTTTAGCTTCGGAAGGTGGGATTAAGGGTCCACTGACATAGCCTAAATATGGCTTATGTATATTCCGAGTTGAATATATGGAATATAATTTTTTTTAATTATGGGAATACAACTATTATTACCAAAGATATTATAATCATACTCGATTACAAACCATGTTAATCTAAGGATTATGGTGCTATAAATAAAGGTTTGGTAAGCCTCTTTATCTATCTTACATACAATGTACTCTTATGCTTATTGCTTCCTAAAACTGCAACTGATTTAAGCATTGGAGTGTCTACCTCCGGCCACCCCGGGATCTGATTCGCTGGTCAGTTCGTGAGCTCGATCGAGATCAACTGCAAATTCAAGACATCCATCAATTTGGCACGCGCAGTGAGACTTGCGTGTCCTTTTTTATCAATCGAGTTCATGTCTGACTCGAGTGAAAACATTCGCAGGAGCCAGCGAATTTGTTTTCAAGTCTTGGCAGGAGGTGGGAATGCAGACAATCCCTGCGTTAGGCCTCATGCGCGTAATTACAGAGCATGTCGTGCTACATCCGAGCCCACTCGGACCATCAGCAAAAACCCCTCATGATATATACCCCGAGAACCGATCCATCTCGGGCTCACCAACCTTTTCAGATAGTACGTATAGCAGCACCTCGAGCTATCATCCAGCCAGTTGTTTTCATAAACAGGGGGAATAAAGGTAATCGCCGAGATCCCCCATCTCCACCACCGTACTAATCACATAAAGTCGTGAATGACGTACACGGAATAGCCGGAGAATATTTCTCGCTTACTAAGCTAAAAGCCAGTGCAGAAGTTATCCCTCCCATGGAGTCAAAGAATAAGAGGATGTTGCAGTTCCTAATCAAGTCTTTCATTCAGATCCTTTGGTTATTTCCGCTACCATCAACCGCACGTTGGTCAAACGTGTTTTCGTCGACGATGGAAGTGGTTTTAAAATCATGTTTTTTGACTGTTTCGAAAAGTTGGGTCTAAAAAGTATGACCTCCAACCTACGAGCTCAATTTTGGGATTCACTGGGAATCCTGTAGCAGCGTTAGGGGAAATCACATTGCATGTACAATTTAGGGATGACCATCGCAGGCTAACCCTCAACTACACCTCTGTGGTGGTCGATTCTCTCACACTGTTCAACATCATACTTGGTCAACCTTGGATGTGCCGAGTTAGGGTAGTCTGGACCCTTTACCACCTCATTAAGAAATTCTGTACAAGCCAAGGAGTGGCTACAGTGAGAGGAGATCAGGGGATAGCAAGGACCTGCATAATTTTGCCCATTATGAGTGCAAAGCGAGGCGACGATGAATCTTCTATGCACGAAAAAATAGACTACTCAGAGTCCGAGCCTATGCAACTAAATGAATAAGGAATTGTGGAAGTAGGCACTTTGTTACCCCCCCAAAATAAAACCACAACTCTATGTTTTACTCAATCAATACATTGAATTTTTCTCTGGGACACCAAAGACTTATTTGGGGTGTCGTCCCATCTAGCCGAACACCACTTGAACATAGACCCGATGCAGAAGCTCATCAAGCAGAAGCATCGCATCTTAGCCTTGGACGGGGTCCAGGCTATCATAAAAGAGGTGGATAAACTACTCGGAGCAGATGTGATCGAAGAAGTTATCTATCCTGAATGGATAACTAGTCCAGTATTGGTCCGGAAAGCTAATGGGAAGTGGCAAATATGCATTGAATTCACCAATCTAAATGATTGTCGCTCAAAGGATAGCTACCATTTACTTTCTATCAATCATTTGGTCAAAGCTATTGTAGGCTATCAAGTGTTGGCTTTCTTCGATGGTCATTGAGGATACCATCAAATTCCGATGGCGGGGAATGAAAGAGAGAACCTCCTTTATCATAGACGAGGAGACATATTACTACAAGAAGATGCATTTTGGCATAAAGAATGCAAGAGTTACATACCCGCGATTGATAGAAAAATTATTCAAGTCCCAGATTGGACGAAACATGCAAATATATATCGATGATATGGTGGTGAAGAGCCGGATTATGACATTTTCCTCATAGATTTGACACACTTAGATTAGCCAATTTGAAATTGAACCCTGCCAAGTGCACCATAGGTGTTGGAGCGAGCAAGTTTCTAGGATACATGGTGTCTAATCGGGGAATCGAGGTGAGCCCCGAAAAGATAGAAGCCCTGCAGAACATGCAATCCCTGAAAACGGTGAAAGATAAGCAAAAACTAACGAGATCTCTTGTTGCCCTGAGTCGTTTTATTTCGAAGCGGGCTGAAAAATATTTACCTTTCTTTAACATATTGAAGAAAACCAACAAATTTGAATGGTCACATGAATGCGAATGGGCTTTTCATGAATTGAAGGGGCAGTTGAAGCGCCTGCCTATGTTGCTGAAGTCAGAAAAGGGGGAAGTTCTATACATACATATATATATATATATATGCCTCATAACTAGCCATCAGCGTTGTATTAGTAAAAGAGAAAGAGGGTTCTCAGAGCACCTGATATACTATGTTAGTAAGGCCTTGTAGGGACCCGAAACAAGATATGCCCCTTTGGAGAGACTAATCTTAGCTCTAATGCATGCCTCGAGGCGCTTGCGACCTTATTTCTAGGCGCATACTATAGTGCTTCTAACCGACAACCCGATAAGGCATATATTGAAAAAACCCGATGCCTCAGGAAGGATGATGAAGTGGGCAATCGATTTAGGAGATCATGATATCCAATATAGACCTCGGACAGCAATTAAGGGCCAGGCCCTTGCGTACTTCATAATGGAGTTAGTTGAACCTTTGGAACTTGACTAACCTATGCCCTCGTTGACCACGGGAAAATGGTGCATATACGTGGATGGATCTTCCAATTCGGGAGGCAGTGATGTCGGAGTTCTACTCACTAGTCCCGAGGGAAAGGATCATCCGTATGTTCTTCACTTTAATTTTCGAATGACCAACAATGACCCTAGCAGATACCTTGGAACATCTACTCTCTTTGCCATGAATTGAATAAATTGTGTGTTGCTCACCCAATTACACGTACTATGAGAGAAGGTAATTTTGTTGCTGATTATCTTGCAAACATGAGTGATGAGCATCACATTTCACAAGATCTAACTCTTTCTTTGGCACCTATAGAGCTTAATGGTATCGTTGAATTTGACAGGATATATAGGTTTTCAAAATACAAGCTTTTCTTTGGAATAGGCTTCTCTGGATAGTGATATTGCTCCTATTTCATTTATGTTTTAGATATGAGAGGTCAAATGCACACAGATATAAGGCAGATGAAGCTTGAAGTTTATGAGTTCAGATGCAATTATCCTTAGCAATATGAGGATGGTAAAGTCACTGCAGCAAAAACACTACAACTGAAGCTACTGAGGTCCAGAAACCTACTGAATAGATGTCAAAGAAGCACTCTCTTGGAAGGAACTAAAATATATTCCAGGCACTCTGAGAAGCAGAACTTTATCTCCACTATTGGAGACTGGTGCCAACCTTTGGTTTTCGTATGTATATGCTAATATATGAATATTATTCTTATTTTCAAATATTTGGGTGATTAATTTGTGTTTCGATGTTTGTTAACTCGATCACTAAACTTGCTCCTCGTTCGCACCCTGTTCTTGCACTCTAAGCGCGAACGAGGAGCAAATAAGACTTATGCCATTTAAGTGGTATGGGGTGCAAAATAACCCCAACAAATAGTTGTTTGAATTTAAAAAACCCAAAGGGACTAGATGAGTAAATATAACAAAAGTTTGGGATCAAATAGAAGAGAAGAATACGTAAGATCAAATAATATAGAAATGAAAAAGGAATATATGGGTAATCAATTCAAATCAGACGCATTCACTCTCTCTCGCAAGTCGCAGCCTTCATTTTCTCCCTCGCCGGCGAACTACGGTGGCGCCTTTGGACGGCCTTCCTAAATCCTAATGGCAGCGACGATCTATTGGCCGAACTTGGTGTATAAACTAAAACGGTGGAGGATGATTATGCTGCCATGGAGCTGAAGCTGAAAGTGGGGAACTGATGCTCTAGAAATCAATCAAATTCAGAACTGCTCCAATCGGAGACAGTCCAAGATCAAAGCAAAATAAAAATGGAGAGAAATATTATCAAATATCTTTCACAAATGTTAAAGGTTGAATGACCACAAATATATACAGTACTAGTGGTCCACTAGGATAGGCTGTAAAATTGAAATAACAGACTAGCAGTAAATCTGTAACAGAAAGAAGAAAGGAAAAACAGTAAATCATCATGATGAGCTCAGCATGACCTCAGCTTCACCACTTAGCTCAAATCCCACACTTAGCTCCCAGCCAGCTAGCTTCCACTCTCATCAGCAACATCAACAGTTATATTCTTCACACCCCCCTCAAGGTGGGAATTCGGGGTGAAATAGAATCCCATCTTGACCAAAAGAATACGAACAATGCTGGGTGGAAGAAGCTTTGTGAAACCATCAGCAAGATTGTACACAGAAGCTACATACAGTGGATCAACAAAGCCATCAAGAAATGCATCCCTAACATAATGACAGTCAATCTCAATATGCTTGGTATGCTCATGAAATTTAGGATTCATAGTAATCTCAAGAGCAGAAGTGTTATCACACTGTAAAGGTATAGGAAGATTAAGGGGAATGTGAAAATCAGTAAGCAAGTATGTGATCCATTTCAGCTCTGAAGTAGTGATAGACATGGCCCTATATTCAGACTCAGCAGAGGATTTAGAAACCACATTCTGCTTTTTAGACTTCCAAGAAATCAAGCATTTTCCCAGAAAGATGCAATAGCCAGTAGTAGACCTCCTAGATAGCTTGCAATTATCCCAGTCAGCATCAGAAAATGCCAGCAAACTGAGAGAGGAGTCAGCAGCAAAGAACAAACCATGTGAGGGACAACCTGTCAAATATTTGGCAATATGGAGAGCAGCACTCCAATGATGCTCAGTGGGAGTCTGAACAAATCTAGACAACTGATGCACTGCAAAGGTGATATCAGGTCTAGTAAAAGATAAGTACAAAAGCCTACCCAAAAGCCTTCTGTAAGGACCTGGATCAACTAACAAAGGAGAGGACTCATCTTCTTGACACCAAGAAACTGGAAGAGGACTAGAGGTTGCTTTACAATGTAGTAAGTTCAGATCAGAAACAATGTCCATAATATATTTGTGTTGACTGATAAACAAACCTTGATCTGATCTAGCAATCTCTATTCCCAGAAAGTATCTTGCACATCCCAAATCCTTGATAGTAAATAGCTTGTGAAGATAAGCTTTAAAATCTGCAATGGCCAAATCAGAATTCCCTGCTATAAGCACATCATCAACATAGATGAGCACTGCAAGACACTCAGTTGAAGTATATTTCAGAAACAGACAATAATCATTCTTTAATTGTGTAAAACCAAAAAGAATGAGATGCTTAGTGAATTCAGCATTCCACTCCCTTGAAGCCTGCTTTAAACCATACAAGGATTTTCTCAGCTTGCAAACCTGACCAGGCAGAGCCTTAGAATAACCTGGAGGAGGGAGCATGTATAATTCTTCATAAACATATCCATGTAAGAAGGCATTATTGACATCTATCTGATGAAGATTCCATTGCTGAGCTGCAGAGATAGCCAAGAATAGTCTTACTGTAACATGTTTTGCTACAGGGGAGAAGGAATCAAAGTAATCCACACCCTCCATTTGACTGAAGCCTTTAGCCACAAGCCTGGCTTTATACCTTTCAACAGAGCCATCTGCATTGAATTTTACCTTATACACCCACTTACAACCAATAGCTTTCTTTCCTGCAGGTAAAGATACTAAATCCCATGTGTGATTAGTCTCAAGAGCATTAATTTCATTAGCCATGGCTGTCTCCCATTGCTCATGTCCACATGCTTGTTTATAAGAGTAAGGTTCAACAATTTTTGATAATTGTGCAACAAATGCAATGTGAGCAGAAGAAAAAATGGGAACATTTAGCTCAGAATGAGTGACAGCATTGACCACAAAGTCATGCATCCAATTAGGAACTGACTTATTTCTGTGACTTTTTCTGATGGGAGTCTTAGAGTGTGTGCTGTGATCTATAGGAAGATATGGAGGTAGTGATGAATCATCATTGTCTGTAACATATACATCATGATCAGATTCAGAACAATGATTAGGGATGGGTGAGAATATCTGTGACTGAAGCAATGTGGTAGGTGAAGTTGGAGACACTGTGGGAGACTGTATATGAGATGATGGTGAGGATATGTGTGACTGAGGTTGAGGGACTGGTGGAGATGAGGACATGTGTGACTGAGGTTGAGTGACTGGTGGAGGTGGTTGTACAGAGACAATATGATCTCCAGTTACCATAGGCCTAGGTAAAGAAGATGCATTGTAAGTTGGTGAGGAGACATGGACATAAGGCTGTGATGCAAGATAAGGAAAAACCAACTCATGGAAAACTACATCTCTGGAAATGAGAGTCTTTCTATGAGTTAAATCAAACACCTTATATCCCTTCTGTAATGAGGAGTAACCAAGAAAAACACAGGAAGTAGCCCTAGGACTAAACTTATGCTTATCTGGACTCAGGTTGGAGGCATAACAAAGGCAACCAAAAACTCTTAAATAAGAAAGATCAGGTTGTTTGCTATATAATACTTCATATGGAGATTTCCACTGAAGAACCAGAGTTGGAAGTCTATTGATAATATAAGTAGCTGCTAAGATGGAATCTCCCCAGAAATGAAGTGGAAGACTTGACTGAAACATTAAGGACCTAGCTTGCAACAAATGTCTGTGCTTCCTTTCCACCACACCATTTTGTTGTGGTGTATAAGGACAAGACTTTTGATGCAAAATACCAAGTTTCTGAAACATCTGTGTACAGATATTGTTTACAAACTCAGTTCCATTATCTGTCCTTACAACTTTAACCAAGGAATGAAACTGAGTTTTTATCATACACAGAAAATGCTCAATTAATTCTGGTACTTTAGTTTTGGATGTGACAAGAAAGGTTCATGTAGTTCTAGTAAAATCATCCACAATTGTTAGAAACATTTGTGCACCAGAAGAAGTTTTAACTTTAAATGACCCCCACAAATCTAGATGCAACATTTCAAAAGCACAAGTAGTAGGGATACTAGAAACAGGAAACACAGTTCTACACTGTTTAGCCATGGGACAGATAGTACACAAATTCTCAGGAACTGAAAACTGTAAATGTTTAAGAACAGCATTTGATGGATGACCTTTCTATTTGTAATACTTGACTATCTACAATAGATACTCTATTACAAAAGATCTTTGATGATTGTATGAGTGAAAACTTGGTGTGTGACTGAGACAGAAGTTTCTGCATGGCTTCAGGACAAAATGAATCTTGACTGAGTATGTATAGACCATTGGTTTCAGGTGCAACTGCCAAGACCTTGTTAGTCTTGAGGTCTTGCACCATGCAAAAAGAAGGATAGAAGTCAAAATGACATTCTGACTCCTTTGAAAACTTACTGACTGATAGCAGATTAAATTTAAAACTGCTGACATGAAGACACTCAGGAAGATTAAAATTCTCATGTATCTCAACTGAACCAATGGCATCTACATAAACTGTAGATTTATCTGGTAAGTATATAGGAGTCTTATGTGAGGTGAGTTCAAGGGTTTTAAAGACTGAGGCAGCACTACACATATGAGATGATGCACCACTATCAAGAATCCATTCATTACTTTTAAAAACAAGTGCAGAATTAGCAATATGGGATAGTAGGCTACCTGAAAAATCTCCAAAGTGTGCAAAATTGATATATTCTGCTGCCTCCATGTTCTCCTTGCCTTTGTTCTTCATCATCTTTCCAAGTTCTTGTTGAATCATAGACTGCATCATGGACTGAACCATTGACTGTACACCTTTCATGCCTTTTCCTTCTTCAATATCAAGAGGACTGGATTGACTCATATGTTCATCATCATCTGTACCATATCCAGAGTGAGCAGCATGAGCAAATCTTGGCTTGGAACCAGTTGCACCACCAGAGCTAGGCCACCATTCTGGATAGCCTATGAGCTTGAAACAAGTATCCTTTGTGTGTCCCATTTTGTGACGGAAATCACACTTGAGTCCTTTCTGAGCTTCCATATCTTTCTGTCTCTGTGCTGCCCTAGCTGCATTGAAAGGTCCATAGGATTGCCTAGCAAGCATAGCAGCATTATCTCCAGGAAAACTATTGATAGTTTGATTATCTTTGTTGTGCTCTTATTTACAGAACAATGACACAGCCTTAATAATACTTGGCAAGGGATCCATCACCAAAATTTGATTTCTAAGAGGATCATAATCATCATTCACTCCTTTCATAAACTGCTGCAACTTATCCTCATTCAATCTCTTATCTAGCAACTCATCAAAACCACAAGTACATGCACAAGCACAACATGTACACTTCATTCTAGGCCTAATGATTTTCAGTTCATCCCATATACACTTCATTTCAGAGTAGTATTGATTCAGAGATTTTGTACCTTGTTTCAGATCTGTAAGATTTCCCATCAATTCATAGAATAGAGGGCTTTGATTGACCCCAAATCTGTCTTGAATTTCTTCCCAGAGAGCCTTAGCATCCTTAGCAAAGGCAAAGCCCTTCAGTAAATCCTCGCTGATCGAATTCTGGATCCAGGCGATGAGAGTAGAATTCACCTTCACCCACTGCTCGTAGACAGGTGAATTGACCGCCGGCTTCTTATACTGGCCATTTAGCAAGCTCATTTTCCCCCTTGCCTGAAGTGCGATGATCATCGCTTCTCTCCAGGTAAGATAATTCTTCTTTGTCAGCTTCTTGGTCACGATCGTCAAACTAGCATGATCGGAGCTCGCAAGGAGCAACAGATCACTCTCCCGAATTCGCACGAATCCATCTGCATCGGCGGTGTAGTTGGTAGCCTGAGCCGGTCACTGATTCTGACCGGATCTGACATTTTCAACGCCAGTCAAAACCATTTCTAGCACCAGATCAAATCGTCGGTCTGTCGAATTAGGATCGCAGAGCCAAAAGCTCTGATACCATCTAGAAATCAATCAAATTCAGAACTGCTCCAATCGGAGATAGTCCAAGATCAAAGCAAAATAAAAATGGAGATAAATATTATCAAATTTCTTTCACAAATGTTAAAGGTTGAATGACCACAAATATAGTACTAGTGGTCCACTAGAATAGGCTGTAAAATTGAAATAACAGACTAGCAGTAAATCTGTAACAGAAAGAAGAAAGGAAAAACAATAAATCATCATGATGAGCTCAGCATGACCTCAGCTTCACCACTTAGCTCAAATCCCACAGTTATATTCCCAGCCAGCTAGCTTCCACTCTCATCGCACGAATTCAGATTCATAATAAGGAGGATAGTGTTCCGACATGATCGATCGATCTCTCTCTGGATAAAGAATTCGCAGAGAGTGACGATCAGAACGGAGGTAGTTCATTTTGCATAAAGTTGAATTATTGTCTATAATTTCTGTTTGTCCTTTGCTTTACTTTATGTTTACTGCCAATTGGAAGAATTTACTTGAGGTGGACATTTAGGTAGATTTAAGAAGGAGAGTAGTATGCCTGGAGAAATGATCATGCATTAGAAATTTGACAGAGTGAAATGCTGATGAAAAAACTGTTAGGAAGATCGGTTTGACACTTAATTTTTATTTTAAAAAAGTTGTCTCTTTCTTCCCAATTTCAACCCAATCAAATGTATATTTTTTGAAAACTGGGTAGTTATCAATGAATTTTGTCATCTCTGTCTAATGTCTTGTGTTTTATAGTATATAAGTTTATTAATGGTTTCTCTCTGACTGATTCTCACTATGCATTTATCAAAAGTCTTACAATATCGCATTGGTGCAGGACCTGTCATCCTGAGGCAACATCCAAAAATAATAATAGTTGTTAAAAAGATGACATGCCTTGAAGGAGCACACCCTTGTTGACTCAACACTAACTAGTGGTTTCAGTGGAAGATCTCTTAGAGTTGCAGTTGATAGTTTTTGAATCCTAGAAATGTCTCTGATGTCTGATCGATCCCACTGGATTCGTATTTCCTTGTCTAGTGTGCGCCATGAACTGCAGATGTATGTCCAGAAGAAGCAGGTGGAGCTGGATGAGAAGTCAGGAAGCCCATTGCAATGGGCGGTACAGTTGTTGAAGGATAAAGTGGATGATGGGGTGCTGAATTGGGCGGAGCTACTACTCCAGCTCAAACTGGATGATGAGTTGTTGCATTCTGTGTTTGAGGGCATCCAACGGCTCGATACTGACTGGCTTTTCTTGAACTTGTTTATGGAGTCCATATGCACCAGGACTGATGCATATGATGCTAGTCATTATTCGGTTCTAAATTCCATTGTCCCCAGGATTGATGCTGTCGGTTGTGAGATTGGTAAACACCTTCACAGTAAAGTTTATGGGAATAAGTATTATGCAGAGAGGCCTCTTGATTTGCTCAAATTAATTGTGGAATGCCAAAGAAAGACTGATGAACTTCTGACAGTAGAAGCAGCAGAAGCCCTGGAGTATCTGTCAAACTCCATGTTTCAGGTGAATTCCCCCGATGATAGCTTCTGGACCAGGTTTGTTGATTCGGTAAAGGAGGGCGTGGAGTCCATCGAGGATGGTTTGATTGAGAAACGTTTATCTTCCCTCTGCCTTGAGTTGGAGTTCATCCAGTGGTACCTTGATGGAGCACAACCAAAGATCAGGTCTAATTCCAACTTTCGTGGTAATTCTGTAATTGATGGTTTTCTTAAACATGTTGCATCTGTGGTGGTGAGGATTGCAATTCGGTCATGCCATATTAAGTTCAGCAGGGAACACATGGACCTGGATTTCATGGATCTGCATCATGAGGTTGATTCAGCGAATCTTGAGTTCCTTAAGCTAAACCTCGGGTTTCAAGAGGCTCTATTCAAAATTGGCTCGAGAACGACTGTGCTTGATGATTATGATTTTGTTGGCAGCTTTTGCTGCTACCTGCTCACTTGGAATGATAGGGATGATCTTAATAAGGAAGTGAAGTCTCTGGTTACTCTTTCCATCACAGATGACTTGTGTTACTGCGGGGAGGGTTTCTTTGAAGAAGTTGTTGCCGTGCTAGGTGAAGCAGCCTTTCTTCATCGATCTCTGCTTCAAGGAAAGAGAACATTCCATTATCCTTCAGCTTGCAAACGTTATGTAAGAAGAGCTGCTCCTCCTTGTTTTGAGTTACTTGCAAAAATTTGCCTTCTTAAGGTGGAGCTTTATCTCAAGGAGCAACTTGCAAGAAAATCCTTCAAAGATGATTTGATTCTGAAAACATTTAGAGGGTTTGTTAAGGATGTAAAAGCACGAGAGCACACGGGAGATTATGTGAAGAAGAGTTTGCAAATTGCTGAGGAACTGTGTGATGAGGTAGAATCTCTTTTCGAGTCACATCATTCTAAGATGATAACGACATCTATGCTGGAGCACTCGCTTCTCCAATTACTTTTTAGGATTGTGTTTTTCAAAGTGGAGTCATTTTTAACTGATTTGTCGGATAGTAAGTACACTTGGGTTTTTAGTCATGTTGTGAAGGATCAAATTAAGTCAGTTGTTGAGGATACTGAATATTTCAAGAGAATTGTGATGAATAAGCTGGTGAGGAGCTCAGTGGATGAAGAAGTAATCATCAATCAAGTTGAAGCAGTTGCTCGACAAATAACAATTTTCTCGTATGCGTTTCTCCCTGATCATGATAAATTCGAGAAATTGGTGCTTTCTTTGCCCCAGATCTTAGATGTGGTGAAATTAATCAAGGCAAAACTTGAAGAAATAAATCAACATTTTCTAAAGTTGATTTTCCCTAAGATCTATCAGTTGGGATTCACTGATTTTCTATGCAGAGGGCTAAGGAAGTTGGTGTTGCGCAATCCTGAGTCAATAGCACCAGTCAAGCATCACTTGTTAGAGGTTCAGTTGCATCTTGAGTCTTTCCAATCTTTCCTCATAAGAGCAAAAGGTTCAGATGCTGAGCACTTAAGTCTTCATGATCACATCCGAGATTTAGCATACAAACTGGAATATGTAGTTGAGTCAATTGAGGTTCATGGTCATTTGCAGCATTCATTATGGTTATATGATTTGCTTGAGGATATTAGGTTGGCTAATCAGCAGGTTTCCCGAATCGAGGACGTATCCTCGTCGAGCAAAGCATGCAATCTCACTCAAGTTTCAAGCAAGATGGTGTCACAGAATACTAAGGCAGTGGTTAATGAAATGATTCTGGATCTAGCAGATGAACAGGAAGCTCTACTCAACAGGCTCACACGAGGATCTTTACAGTGTGATGTGGTTTCTATCGTTGGCATGGCCGGTAGTGGGAAGACAACTCTGGCAAAGCGATTATATGAGAACAACAATGTCATTTGTCGTTTCCATTGTCGTGCGTGGTGCACTGTGTCACAAGTGTACTCGAAAAGAGAATTGCTTCTTGAAATCTTAAGTCACATTATCTGTCTTACTGATGAGGTTCAACAAATGCCTGAAAATGACCTGCAAGCAAAATTGCGCCGGTGCTTATTGAGAAATAGGTACATAATTGTTCTGGATGATGTGTGGGACATTGCAGCCTGGAATGACTTGGAGAATTCATTTCCAGATAACCACAACGGGAGTAGGATTTTGATTACCAGTCGCCTGCAGGGTGTGGTGTCGGAAATGAAACCTGGCAGCGTTCCGCATTGTATCCGCCTACTCTCAGGTAGTGAAAGCTGGATGCTGTTAAAGAAGAAGGTATTCAAAGATGTGGTTTGTCCTGATGAATTGTTGCAGGTAGGGGAGGAGATTGCTGGTAAATGTCAAGGGCTGCCTCTGGTAGTTGTTGCAATAGCTGGTATCCTACAAAGAACAGAAAAGATGCAGTATTTGTGGAAGAAAATCTCAAACAGCTTAAACTTAGCGATAAGCAGTAACCCTGAGAATCGGTGCATGGAAATTCTAGAACAGAGCTACAAGCACTTGCCTGAATATCTGAAAGCATGCTTTCTTTACTTGGGAATTTTTGTGGATCATAAAAATATTCCTGTGACCAAATTGATGCGGTATTGGGTGGCTGAAGGATTGATACGGGAAATTGATGGTAAGAGCTTGGAAGATGTCGCGGAGAACTACTTGATGGAGCTGGTTCAGAGAAATTTAGTCATTGTCTCCGAAATAAGAGCAGATGGAAGGGTCAAATCATGTAGACTTCATGACTTATTGCATGATTTGAGCCTTTCAAAAGCCAAAGAGGAGAATTTCTTTCAGCTGGTGACCATCAAGGACGAACCATATTCCTCTTTTCTCGATTCAGATTATGATTTGGAGTTGGAAGACGATAATCAATTAGCTCCCGTGGCATTTGAAAGCTACCGGCTGGCCTTTTATTTGAAGCGAAATCATTTCATTGATTCCAGACCAGCAGGCCTGGGAACTCGGACGCTGGTATTCTTTGCTTCTACTGATTCGGAGCCTAAATGTCCTTACGACATTTCATTTATTTCTCACAACTTCAAGTTACTTAGGGTGCTGGATTTGGAATGGCTCAACATAGAAAGTAGCTTTCCTGTTGAAATTGGAGAAATGATTCAACTGAGATATATGTCTGTGAGTGGTTATATCAAAGCTATTCCACCTTCAATAGCCAATTTGTGGAAACTGCAAACCCTGGTAGTGAAGGGTTTGAGGGGTAAGGTCATCTTGCCGGGGACTATTTGGAGCATGGCAGCATTAAGGCATCTTCATGTGAATAATCATGTTGCTTTTAACCTAATAGGTGTTGATGAACAGATTGATGTTGATTTTCTGTTGGAAAATTTGGTCAGCTTTTCTACACCGTCACTTGGCTGTGGAGAGGATTCAAAAAGCATATTCGGGTGGATGCCTAATCTTCGCAAGTTAAGATGCATATTCTTCCAATCCCGATCATCTCCTGACAAGTTCAGTGGCTTCCCAGTATTGAAGCATCTAACTCGGTTGGAATCGTTAAAGATGATATACTATGGCGGAGCTCTTAGGCTTAGGGAGCTCGTCTTTCCTTTAACTCTCAAAAAATTGTCTCTCTCAAATATCCAGCTAGGGAGGAGCCATATCAACCAGATTGGGGAACTACCAAATCTCAGGGTTCTGAAATTGGTGATTAGCAGTTTTGAGGAGCAAATGTGGGAAATGAGGGAAGATGATTTCAAGGAACTCACATTCTTGGAGCTCAACTCAACCAACATTGTGGAGTGGAATGCTTCTTATGAGCACCTTCCAAACCTTGAACGGCTGGTGCTACGAAACTGCAAGTACTTGGACAAAATTCCGGCTGATTTTGCATACATTACTACATTGCAAGAGGTTGAAGTGCAATGGTGCAACCACTCTGTGGAAGTCTCAGCTAAAGAAATCGGGGATATGACCAAAGAGATCAAAGTCCTAATCAGTCACTCAGAATTACATTCCTGATTTTACAGTAAGTATTTTGTTCCTTCCTTTTTCAGCTACTTGTACTCCATTTGTGAATGGCCTATCAGAAAATAAACGTTTGTTATTATTCTCAACTTTAGGCGCTTAATAAATTTGAACTGTGCATCTTCGTCTGTACTCGTAGGTTTTCAAGCATGGTTATTGATCCTCCACATCCCAGTCTAGTTTACAGTTGCTGCTGGATCATGAAATAAAGCCTCCTCTAGATCAGTACAAAAGGCCACTTGACTATAATTTGTATGTTATACGTATGAATAAGCATTCCAAAGCTAATGGTAACTTCCATCTCTTTTTTGTATTTTTTTGGATGAAAAGTATTTTTTTGTCTTAAACATCTTCCCCATGGTTCTTCAAGTTCATTTTTTTTTCAAATCCTATCAATTTTTAAGCCTGCTAGAATTTACGAGTACATATATTCATCAAAATTATAGCATATGATGTGATGAAATTTCAACAATCTAGTTTACTAATTCATATATGCTTCCATCAGGTTTGTTCCCAAAAAGTACAGGATTTTGAAATATTATCAAACTGTAAATCAGGACCAGGCGAACATCATTGCCTTAATTATTGTTGCCGGTACAGCCCAGTTCCGTCTGTTTAAGGTTAGTTTGGTCTGTCTATGTGTGAGTGTTCGTCTTGTCTCATTGAGTTCATGCAGTTCATGACTTTAATACATCCTTAAGAATTAATTGTGTTTGATTCAAGATAGAATTCTAGATGAATTTTATGTGGGCTTCTTTTAAATTATGCTTTCTGGATTAGTTTTGGATGTGAAGTTTATTGATTTGTTTGGACAAAAGTTCTAGGAATATGGAAGCCATATATAATTCATGGTATTAGAAATTGCATAACTTGCTTGCACAGCCTTATTTTATTTGAGCTGAAGTTTGGTGTTGGCTCTTTTTATTTACTGAATTTCTAATGCTTTTAAGTTTTAACTGGATGCTTAAGTTATTAGTAGTTAAGGAGTACTCCTGGACTGTTTGGTGGGATAATTGCAGTCAAAGTGCCTGCAAAATTATGCTTTCATACATTAACAATTCAACTTACAAAAGTCTAAAATAAGAATCTTTGATTCATGAGGCTTTTGCACTACATATCTACCATTTGGCTTTATATATCCACTCATTGGAGGGGTTTATTCCTTAATTGTCAAGATTTCATACTAACTCCATAAGTCAACGAGAAACTAAGATCAATCTGGCATGTTTTAGATTTGAACTAAATGGAGAGTCACCTGAATGCATACCTTTAAATTTTTTAGTTTATTTTTTGTGTTTGATCGTCAATTTCTTTTGTATATAACAATGGTTTTATTTTTTTTGGCTGGCCTTATACATAACAGAGAGAGAATGGCTATTTTATTTTGTGTGCGTTATATGATGCGACTATAAACCAGCTTTTATGTTCGAGTTCATCTCATTTTCACTTGTTTATACACTCTTCATCTGTATGTATCCAGCTATTGATGCAGAGAATTTTTCATGTGCAACAGTACATCCCGCAACAGACACCTCTATAATTGAAGTCTTGAAGCTAGCCCCACTGAGCAATATGCAGAGGAGGAGAAGAACTTCTTGGCCACGTTTCTTCTGGTGAAATGTATCAAGGGACTATCTACACACAGGCCCCACAGATTTGATAATTTCTGATTAACAATTGTTTACAAGTATGTATATAATCTTGTGTTTTGTTTGTAGATTTTACCTTTGATTGCACCTTTTTTTAAAAGTTATCCTTTGAATGGTCTAACTTTTTCCTTCGTCTAACTTTAAAGAAAGTATAGTGTTATTAGTGTGTGACAGTTTAGGTTGAATACTTCCATTTGTTTCACTAAATTTGTCACACTTTCTATTAAAAGTGTACACACTTACTAATTATCTTGACACTTTTTTATGGAGAGCTTTGAGTAATTAAAAGCCGATTTGGAGACTACAAATTTACACCGTCTTACTAAATGTGCACAATAATAACCTATCAATTAGTGAAATGGGTTCATTTACTTAGTTAATGTGTTTTTGATGATTTAGTTTGCATTTTTAAATTTTGTAAGAGTTTATAAATAATGAAGTTTTCATGAAAATTACAAATAAAAGTATCAGTAACATAGAATGTATAATTGAACTAACAATACAAACTCATCGAATAAAAAGAACACTTATCGCTTATTACAATTTATTAAGTTGTAGTATGATACTTTCTCCATCATATCATGTCAGACTAGTTTCATCGAAATCCAAATTAACCTAGTCCAAAAGTTAAGAATTAGGCTGAACCTCCTTGACAAAATCACTGAGATTAAGATGGGAGGACCCTCCAACTTTAGCAGACTCTACAGCCAAATCCCTCCATTTTTTAGCATTCATTTTCATATCTGCACCATTCATAACCACATCCAAATATTTCCGAATCTCCTGTGCCTCCACAACCCCATCTTCTGGATTGGGCAAAGCCCTGATCCCAGTCTTCCAAACATCCTGAATCAGCTTTGCATTTGTGGCCTGATCTGCCCACTGGGGTACCCCAACGACGGGTACCCCACAAACCAAGCTCTCTATGGTTGAGTTCCATCCACAATGGCTCAGAAAGCACCCCACAGATCTGTGTGAAAGAACCTCAACCTGTGGTCAAAACATGTTTAGTTTTACTTACTATTTTAAGAGAAAATTTTATATGTGGGTGTTTCTTCTATGTGGGGATGTGGGCCAAATAATAAATTGACACTTGGCAAAGTGGGACCAATACTTAATGTAGTAAATTCTTTTCCTTTGTTTTAGGTTTAGATCCTTCTTTCTATTCTTTTTCCCTCTTTATCTTAATTTTTTCCATTCTTTATGAATTTTTCCCTTGCTGATCCTCTTCTATCTCCATAACTAATAGTGTTCTTTTCCAAACAAATCACTTGTAAAATACAAATCATTTGTTTGAACGAAATAGTTCAAACAAATCACTTTATTTTTCATTTTATTTTTCAATAAATTTACTAATTCATTAATATTAAAAATAATAATGGTAATTAAAATTAAGTTAAATTTAAACTGAATTCAACTGTAAAATACTGAACTGAGTTAAACTTAATTAAAGTGAAATTTTTTAGCGATCATTAAGTTCTGTGTAAGTACTAAATAAATTTGACTAATATTAGACTGGTTGTGAATATTTCAATGATAGTTATTTAACTAATTTTTACCATGTGTGTGAAAGAATAGATTGTTATTTTATTAATTCCTCTAAGATTTTGAATACAAAATTTAATAATTTATGCATCTTATAGGCTTTTAACCTGTTCCTTTGGCATTGTTCTATGGAATTTATAAGTAGAACAATTTAATTTAATTCAATTCAATTCAATTTAATTTAATTCAACTCAATTCGATTTTGTGAAAATATATTTTGATCAAATTCAATAAATTTTAGACATATTGATTCTATTTATTGATATGTTAATTTTCACTTAATTTCAATTCAGTAGTTCAGTAAAAAATAAGCTCAGGCAATTAGGCCCTTAGAATCAAAGTAGAAGTTAGAAAAATGAGTAGAGAGGTTTGGCGAGCCGTATATATAACTTGACAATATATGTAATCAAGCTCCATTTACGCACACTTCAAAAAAAAAAAGCTCCATTTACGCACGTTTTCTACACTTTATGTTCGTATATTTTTTTGTTTCAATTTAATTAAATTCAATTTAGTTCAGTATTTTACATTTTAATGTTCAATTTTAATTGAATATGATCTGATCAAATTTAACTTAATTTAAATATACAATTATTATTATTTATAATATAAATGAATTAATACATTTATTGACAAAAATAAAATGAAAAAGCAAGTGATTTGTTTGAAGTACTTAGTTCCAATTGAAACAAACAATTGTTTTTGGAAAAAAATACTCGATGAGTGGTGGAGACAGAAGAGGATACAGAAGGGGGGAAATGTAGAGAGAAATGAAAGAATTATGATTGAGAGGAAAAAAAGTATGAAAAGAAGGACCTAAAACTAAAACAAAGGGAAAGAATTTACTCCATTAAATATTGGTCCCACATTACCAAGTGTCAATCTATTATTTGGCCCACATCCCCACATAGAAGAAACACCCACATATAAAATTTTCTCCTATTTTAATAAGCTAAATTTGATAGGATGAAAAGGTTGTAATTTGATGTTATTAGAACTAAGGTCGGCTAATATAATTTGATAAAATTTAGTTAAACTTGATCATATTGGTTCTATTTTAGTCTTTAGACTATATTTAGTCTTTCAGCTTACTTATGTATATCAGTTTGATATGCTTACTTATATATTATTATGTACTACACTTATTTACTTTTAGTTGAATTCAGTTCTGATATGTTAAATGAGATTAAAAGATTTGGGTGTTTGAGGTCCATATATACCTGTGAGCACCACTCCACAATCATCCCCTTTTTCTCCAGCTCCTCTCTGCAGCTCAGCTTGTCCACTAATCTCTCCCCATTTGGACTTTTTCTTATCACCCATAGAAATGGCCTCTTGCTCTTCAAAAGCCCCTCAGCTATCTCCTCCAGCTGTTTCACCGGTATATCCGAGTAGCTCCCGAACGCAATATAAACCACAGATTCAGCCTCATTTGAGTTCAGCCACTCCCCATAACCGCCATCACTTTGAATCAAATCACCCCCGAAAGAAGCATCCTGAGAATCCCTCCTGTCTAGATAAGCTGAAGGGACCAAAGGGCCAACAGGGACGAACCTGATTTTCTCGACAGCGTGCAAAGCCTCAGGCTCCAGTGCATCGAAGCTGTTAACAAGAATAACAGGCCGATGAACGTGATCTTGATCTTGATCTTTATCTAGGATCTCAAAATGCCTTTCCAGGGCGGGTAAAGCGAAGCTGTACATATCAGGGCAGGATTTGAGCACGAACGAAGGAAGATCAAGATTAGTCATTGCAGGTAGTCCCGGTAGTTCAATGATCGAACCTGATTCTTCGCACTCTTTTATGATTTTATCATAGCCATGGAAGTAATGGTAGTAGATGTCAAACAAGGCAGCTGGCTGAATCCATATCAGAGTTGAAGGGATCGAAAGGCTGTGAATCAGCTCGCCTACCCAGGACATCATGGTGCTGTAAATGACACGAGTGATGGGGATTTCTTGTTCCCTGATGATGTTTTGCAGGCTTTCTGAGCCGAAGGTAATTAGTGAAGTGTAGTATTTATTGAAGTCATCTGCGGTGGTCCAGCCATTGTCGTAGCCGTCTGAGAAGGGGGTGACAGTGAGGTTCTCCGGTAGGGAGGATTCGAGGTTTTTCATGCGCTTAATGGCGGCGAGGCTCGTGGAGAAGGTGACTTTAACGCCTGTTTTGGCTAGGTTTTTGGAGAACTGGAGAGTTGGGTTGATGTGGCCTTGGGCTGGGAATGTAACAATCAGGAAATGGCTTTCGGCCATGGATAATTTTGAAGATGAAGATAGAAAGCTGGCTCTGTATTTGTTTTTGTGGTTATTTGATGATTGAATTAAATGCAGTGAGCTGAGTATGGTAGTTTCTGGATTATATAGAGCTTTGCACTGTTGTTGTGACGTTTGTAATGACGCATTGAGGCTCTGTTTGTATACTCACAGTCACTACATCAGTCGCTGTTGGTCTACTACTAATGTTGCCTTGTGCTGTGGTGCATGTCACCAGAAAGCTCCCATACCATGTAGTCCATTGCAGTCTTATCTTGTGCAATAGCATGCTATTTTGCTCTTACCCTCTAAAATATAGGGGTGTGTGGATTGGAGGATTTTGAGAATTTGGATTTGGATTTAGCATTTTGAGAATCCTGGACTTGAAATCTGGATTTTGAGAATCTGAGATTTGAAATCCTTGTTTGGTATAGATTTGGATTTTGAATTGAATTATTTAAATAGAAAGAAAAATCAATATTAAATGAATTAATATAGTTGACTTTTTATTTTTTGATATATAATCAATATTGGATAAATTAATTTAGTTGATTTTTTATAATTTGATAAATATTAATATTTAATGTATTAATGTAGTTGACTTTTTATATTTTTCTATATATCAATATTGAAAGCATTAATTTAGTTGAATTTTTATATTTTGACTTATTTGTTTTTGTAATATGCATGACATGCGTTACTCTTTTTTTTTTACATGTTATAAAACATGAGCGTTGTTTTTTAATTATGACAGTACTTTTTCTTAAATGAAACTAGAAAAGTTATTGCTCCGGTCAATAAATAAATTAATAAAAAGCACTAAAAAGGATGAAACTACGTAGTTTTGACTAAATCCGTCACACAACCACCGCAAGTTCACCATATTCCGGTGCCTACCATTATTATATATTTCTTTTTTATTTCTTTTAATTTTATTGTTTCATTCTTCATCGATTTTTAATTTTAATTTTTGTTTCCTTCTATTTTTTCAAATACAACTCATTCCACCTATAAAATTCTAATTTACACGGTAATTTCAGTCCATCATGCTAATTAACACGTCTGCGAAAGGAAAACATGAATGTGCGATTTATGGAATATGTGCATGAAATATATAGTATTACTACAAGATCACCATAGATTATATAAATATATTAGACTACAAACATAGATTATAGTGTTTCTATGTTAATTATGCATGGATCGCTAGCATTGTTTCCCTTAAAATGTGTACTTATAAAAATATTTATCTATTAACTTAATATTAAATAAATTTCTTACATTTTGATCTTAATATATATTATTTTATTATAATTATCTTTGATGAATAACCTGGCAATTACGATATATATTGACAATTTCATAATCTTTTGAAATTTGCCACTATAATTTTGTTAATTATCTTAAAGAGTTTTTCTTTAAACACACTTCATCCTCTTCTTCGTAAGTTTGTTCATAATATTTACATAAAAAAAATTAAATACATCGTGCAACGCACGATGACATTTAACTAGTTAGCTTAGGAGTAATATTTATTTTCCCTTTATTCTATATTTAAAAAGGATTTGGGAAATCTGGGTTGAAATCTGGAACTGAAATCCGGATTTCAAATCCGCCATGCCACACAAAGATTTGGATTTCAAATCCCAAAATCCAAATCCTAAATCCAACCACACAGAGCCTAGATGTTCAAAACACCGCAACTTTTTTTTGTTCGTGTGAGAGTTTGACAATATAGGGAGTTCCTTTTAAAAATATCTTGGAAATTGGATACATTAGTTTAAAACTTTTATTTTCAATTTTGTACACTCATTGTCTTGGATGAGTCCATGTGGGTGTTTGGTGAATAGTTTTTTGTGCTCAAATTAGCTTATTTGATCAAAAAGAAGTGATTTGACCTCAAAATTGTTGTTTTTAGTGTTTGATAAATGAGTTTTTAAAATAGTCTTTTGGACTCAATAGGCTAATTTTCAAAAGTTTACAAAAAGTAACTTTTTCTACCACATGTAAATAGTTTTAACAATTAAATACTTTTTTACCATTTCTCTCTCTATAAATCTTAGCCGATTGACATTCTAGTATTCAAAATTATTATGCATCATTCTAATTGTTTAATTAGTATTTCGGGTTGCATCGTTATGATTATATTTTGGATGGTTATATTCATTATATTTCATTATAATATTATTGGTTGGTTCTTCTCATTTTTTTCCACTATAACATCAATAACATTCACAAAATCACCTGGAAAAAAATTGATTATTTATTTCATACAACCATCAATATGAAACAAGAGAAAGGTTTGAAGAAGTTTCTAAGAAAAACTAATAATATTGTTTGATTTAAAAATAATCTCATGAAAATGTGGATTATATAATAATTTAATTTAATATTATTATTCTTATGTTTCATTAAAATAAAAATTGATAAATTATATAAATATAATAAGTGAATTAGTAGTAAAATATATTCATGTTCATAAGTATCATTTTGCAAGATTGGTTACACAAACAGTTATTATTTACCAGCTAATTTTACACCGAACACATTTGTACAATAAGTTAGTCAAACCAGCTGATACAATCAGCTAATCAAATAAGTTAATTCAATTAGCTAACAGATAACAACTGATGTAAGTACTTTATTTGGCAGGAACTAAATTGTTGACTCCATAGCTAAAACATTCATTTCTTTAAATAGTGAAGGGAAGGAACATGAATATATTGATAAAACAAACTTTTGGTCTCGTAACAACAATGAAACCTGTAGAACCAAAATAAATCGTTAAATATCATAACAAAAAATAACAAAAGAAAATGTTATGGTATAATTAGGGAGAAGTATTCCAAATAAATACAACTAGAACTAAAATTACAAAAATAATTCACTAATTAATACATGATTTTTTTTAAAGTTAGTTAGTCAAGTGACAGACGGATGTTTATTAGGTTCCCTAGGCCTGCTAATTGATCTCCATGTAAAAGGAGCCGAGAGTACATTATCTCCATAGAGGAGTCTACGTGAAGAGTACAAGGAAATTACTCTAAGTACAATACCTTCCCTATATCTAATGCCGGAAACATCATATCGATCAACTACATCTACAAGGGATATAAGTAATGGTAGTAGCTAATAGTACTTCTGACTAGTCCATGTCTAACTAGCCAAACTACATACTAAACTACACTGTTGAGGACACGCAACAACTAGTAGTCTCACCCTACTATGTCTCTCTCAAGAACTGTAGGCCCTCATTGCCCATGGCCCCTCCTCAACATGTAAGATACATACCATGACCCTAACACTCTCAACTGAAACGGCCTCCAAAAGTCTGTACCATCCGGTGGTCTCCTGGGTCCGGAAGCTCCTGAGTCCGGTAGCCTCCGTATTCCGAGTCCTCCCTATGCCTCCATATCCGGTGCCTCCTGTGTCCGGTGCCTCCTGTGTCCGGTAGCCTCCAGTGAACAGTAACCTTCAGTGTGGCATCTGGCCCTCCCATGGCCCATAAGAATATCTAGGTCTCAGTCATAATCACTAAATGATTCGGCCTCGAATGGCCTATTGCCCTCTCAAAGACTTTCTAGAGATGATTCCACACGGTCAAAGTGTCGTTAAGCTATTAAACTAGTACCAGACCGATGAATCAAGTGAAAACACCCACCTGTACAGTCTACAAATCTAATTCAGACAACAACGCCAAAAGAGTAAGTATTAAAACTACCTCGACTCGGATTTCTCCTAACCGTCATATGAATCAGATCAGAAACCAAAAGGGTTTAGCCAAACGAACCCGGTCAGCTAAACTCCAAGTTGGTAAATAACAAAACCCCTCTAATACTCTATCAAAAACACTCATTCAAGCACCAATCCCTTTTATTTAAAGATAAAAACTATAAAAAGCAGTAAATTTATAAAATAAAAAAAAGAACCTCGACGAGCTTCGTTGGTTCTGGCACCACCGGCGGTGCGTGGGCGGCGTGTGGACCGGCGGCCACGCGTGTGGAGGAGCTCCTACGCGTGCCCGACGTGTGTGATGGAGCTCCTCTAGCCGACGATGGATCTAGCTGGACAGAGGCTCACTTTTCATCTAATTTGGCCGATTGGAAAGGTGATCTGAGATATAAAATAGGTTTTGGGGCTGAGGAGAGATTTCCGGCATCCCAAGGTCGGCAACTGTGGTGAGGCCTCACCAGGAGTAGGTGATCTCAGGAGGCGCATGCCGGAAAAATATCCATCGGAAAAACCAGATGTATAACTTACCAATCGTTACTTTGCGATGTTGAGAGGAGACCCGGGTTTTGGGGATGGGAAAGGGAAGGAAGGAGATTAAACTAGGTTTTTTTGGTGTGGGGGGGGGGGGGGGGGAAGGTTGGCTCACCTGCGAGCTCCTCCCCAGGCTCTGTTTTTGGGGTTTTTAGCGAGAGAGAAAAGAGGAATATTCTTTGTGAATGTAGCCTTGTTGATCAATTAATTAATAGACGATTAAAAAAAAATACTATGAAATATTTTATTCTTATTAGGGTATGAGTAAGGTTGAAAATTAATACTAACTAGTATTAATATCCGTGCTATGCACGGTTATCCTAAAGGGAACTAGAAGAGTTATTGCTCCGGTCAATATATAGATTAATAAAAAGAATTATAAACTATAAAACTACGTAGTTTTGATTAAAACCACCACACAACCACCACAAGATCACCATATTCCGGCGCCTACAATTTATATATATTCCTTCTTTGTTAAAAATGCATACATATATAGAACATAATTATTTTTGGTCAATAATAACACTCAAATATTTCACATCCTAATATTTCTCATCATATACTCCATTATCGAAAATTAACCGATATTTAGTATATGTAACAATTTTCAAAAATAATATCAACATATATTAATGCATGTAAATAACAACACATGCATTCTCATAGTATAAATATTAATAGTTTCATTAAAACTTTCACATAATAAATCACAATAAACCACAAATCCATTACTCCCACAGCACACATATTTTATACCTTTCTACAATGATGATGATCAATTCACCTTTCTGCATATTTTGTTTCTGCATTGAGAGGAAAATCCATGATTTATCCAATGCAGACAGACCCTGGGTTCGAACAATAACAATGAAGGAGAAATACACATGCACCTATTTCCAGCAAAATCAATCCATCTTCAAAAACACAGAAATACATCTTTGAAGACGAAGAGGTACATCATCAAACTATATTTAATATATATTGTCATGTTTTATTAATATTGCAAAATAATTACAATTTATTTATAACCCGACTTATTATTTAAATTTCAGGAAATCTCGATAAAAAGTTAATTTTCAGAAGAACCAGAGGGGTCTAAAACCGTCGAAATCTGGCATGGCGCTGCTATTGAGGATGAGATTGAGTTTCTAATTGTCCTCACCTAAATAATCCTGAGTGCATCTGCCAAAAATATTTAGAACAGTCAAGGTTGGTGTCGAGCTATTTCATTACAGTAAATTTTATAGTCTTATGTTACGGAAATCTAGATGCAATTAAATTAGCCCGTCACCTACCGAAATATTTAAAAATGACACTTTTGTCCGGACCACGGGTTGTGTGATTTTTATGATGTAATTTTAAAATAATAATAATGAGTATGTCAATACAAATTAAATATTGGATACAAATAATATTGTATATAATTATGATTCTTGAGGGTGGGGAATCACCTGAAGAGTTGTTTTTGTCGATTTTTCTGCTCCAAAATACCGATTTCTCTTGGTTATAACGTTAAACTCAAAACTGAATTAAAAAAGAAAAGGAAATATTTGAAAGAATATAAAAGTTGAAATCGGTGTTAACGTTTGGTTGGTAAACCTGAATGTAATCGCTAATATGTGAAGATGAGAATTCGACAGCGAGAACTAATTTAACTTCTAGATTGAATCAAATATATGGATTGTGAGTTACATTCGTACACATCTGACATCACCCAAGTACACTTAAATTCTTATTGTTAAAACCCCCGAATTCACATTATTGGAAGAAACAGATAGTTTCAGGAATCACGGTGATGTTAAAGTACTCATGCTCCCGATATACACCTTGCGTTTATGCCATGAACTTGACATCCGCCGATAAAAAACATTTACTTCCGAGAAGGCGGAGCAGTTTCTATTCGAGGTTTTGATCGTGGAGTAGAATACCCTAAATCCTAAACTTATTAAATCAAATCTTGATCCTCACCACCATAAGGAAGGGTGATATAGAATTATACCAAGTCACTATAAAGAAACTCTTTACTCTTTAGGAAAAAAATATACTATCCGTAAATAAATAGAAACAACAGGTAAATGTATATTTAACTTTCCTTACTGTTACGATATTTCCTTAAACAATGCGATAATTAGAGTTATAAATGGAGGTGCCTTTAAAAAAAAGTTATAAATGGAGGTTATTCTATAATATATACATAGAGATGGCCGCCGATAATTAATGTAGCATTAATCTTTGTAGTATACCATAAAAACACGCCAAACTTTAGCCATAATTAACAAAGATCCCAAAAACATAGATGTCAATGTTTATCTTTTACTAGGTATACATATAAAAGCAGAAAGTGGCGGCGTAAATATAAATAAAAAAGAAAAAACACCTCCGGACTTTCACAAATAATACATAAAACGACCATTTACCTTGCGTTTTAATCTCCGATCGCCGCCCTCATGTTATGGAATATGCCCGTCCCGTACCATACTTATAAAGTTATTTCTGTATGTAAGTAATTAGTCTTTTTTTAGGGAATATATAAGATAATTAGTTAATCAAAACGCTGCACACATATTTTATCATTGGCGGCCGTTAATATATAGAAACATTTATAGATTTAAAGACATATTAACTCTGTCTACGTAAATCGCTATATATTAATTCCATATTTGTGCTTAACTAGAATATAACTTAAAATCAATAAACTAATTTCGCGCATCGTTTATATATATAATGCCATAGTTACTATATAAATTAACATATATACCATATCCTTAAAGCTGCCATAAATATATATATATATATATATAACACTACTACAATTTTGCAGCATTTAAGGCGGTTGGTCCTTCACGTTTCAAGGCAGAAGACAAATGCCTTCTCTGGTATTGCCTTAAAACCTGAAAAAGCTTTAAGGCGGTTCCTCTTCCGCCTTAAAATATTTCTGTTTTAAGGCATATCTTCCGCCTTATAAGTATGTCACTTCCGCCTTTATGACGTGTTGTGAGCTCGCAACAACAACTAAAATCAAAACCTAACTGACCAAGTGGCGAGCTTGCCAGATTTAACGCAAGGCTGAAATTATGGTTGAGTCTGACTTGTTACGACGGCTGTTGGCGAATCGCTAAACAAAATGTAGCGAGTTCGCCACACTACATATTAGACAGGGTTTATGGTCTAGGGTTTAGGGCGTCACTTGATTAGTTGCGACCCCAACAAGCGATCGCAAGTAAAATTCTTGCGAGTCCGCTAGTTTGCCTGGACAAGATGTTAGATAGTGAACGAGGGTGCTAGCGGAGTCGTTTGAGGCTCGCCTAAAACTTTCCTAGCGAGCTCGCTACGCCATCTCTTATTATTTTGTAGCAAGTTCGTAAGTGTACTCTCAGGTATGATTAGACGACGTCGTATTATCTGAGATTAGGCGATTTTAGTAGTTTATTGGCGAGCTCGCTAACTTGCTCGGCAGGCTTGACGAGCAGACTAGCGAGCTCGCAGGGTTGGAGACTGGAGAGGCAGTGGCTAACGAGCGACAGAGTTGCGAATACGCTAGTAAACTGTGATTGGGCTTGATTTCTGATGATTTGTGGCGAGCTCGCTTGTATATTTCGCTAGGCTTGACGAGTCAAGTTGTGATGGCGTTAGACATAATATTGGTGAGACAGAGTTCAACCTAGCGAGCTATGTGGCGATACCGCCACCTGAGCTTGACTACTTGCGAGTACGCATGTAACTCGCAAAAGTGATTTGGTGCTTAACGAGAAAGGTAACGAGCTCGCCAGGAAAAAAGTCTAGTACATTAATTTTTGATTTTTGGTAAATTTCCCGCACAAATAGTATAATTGGCATATCTAAACCTGTCAATTGCAAGATATATGTAGTCCACTAAATGGCAAACACAAAGAACTCATAAATTATAATCCTTTGCATGTATAACAAATGTAGAAATACGACTTAGGTTTTACATGCATCCTTACGTGGTACGTGTGGTCTAGATATGAATCGAGCTCTAACGATGACCAAGTGCTTTGCAAATCTATCTATCCCCAACTCTAGCTCTTTTTTAGTGTATGCCGATTGATTTTCCTCGAGTATCTACGAATGAGATACATTTATTTATACAAACTAAGGTAATTTGTAGGTAATAAATAGAAACTTTCATATCGTAAGAGTACTCACGCGATGTAGTTCCAAATTGTCACTTGTAAGGGTCTCAATGCACTCGTAGGCATACAACATCATGTAGTATCCACACTCCCAGTTGGAAAATTGCTTGAGGTGCTGAAATTGAAGTAGTTTAACATATGGTATGTAAATGTATTTAGCTGCAAATACGTAATAAAGGAGTCGATATTTTAACCTGAATTTGAATAAGTTCAAAGTTGAAGGAGTGTGTCGTCATTCACAGCATGCATAGCAATCTCCAATAGATCGGCGAATTTTGTAGATGGAGTGAAATGTAGTGGATCAATCCAATAGACACGCTTCAATGATGAAATCATTGCAACAAAACTCCAATGACAACTATATATTAAACAACATGCACCTCAGACTATAACATAGATTATGTAGATTATGTGCAGTTGAAACTAATACCTACTAATCAAACAATTAGTAAATACATACCCCTCTAGGTATTGCCAAATGAAAATGGTTTTGCTCTTGTCGTTTAGCAACTTTGTAAGGTAAGCAAGCCTCACATTATTACCTTGTTGGGCTTGTTGAATTGCAAGCAAGTCGGGTGCAAAAAACCGATGAATGTCTTGGTCACGCTCAAAGAGACGTATTGCATGAACCTACAACAATCTTAGAGCATAAAGTATCGGAAGAGGTATATAAATACGGACACAATAAAGTAACACATAAATACCACTAGGTTAAACAATAACACTTACATTTGATGTAGGATTAGTATAGTATCGGGAAGGGTTTGTTTGTGCCAAAATAGGGCAAAATCTTCCCAAGGAACAACCACTTCATTTGCCTCGCCAAAAACCTTGGAATTGGATACAAAATAGTACACAGATTCATGGCTATGATGACCTAGCATGTCAAATAGTGTGCGAACGAAACCCGGGAGAGCTTTCATGAAACCCACACACTCATTAGAGAGAGGAATCTTAGGGATTGAGAAATTAAGGTTGGCAATCTCTGTTGGTTGCTTTGTGTTCTTGGGGATGCATGTTGAATTAGCATCTACAACCAACCACGCGGGCCATACGAAAAAAAATCCCAAACCTTGACCAACTGTTGTGCATTCATCATCCTCAATCACCGGCAACAAGGCATCTTCTACATACACCTCAACTATGGATACCCTTACGAAACCCTTAGGGACTTTTGATTTGTGATGCAAAGTCATATGAGGATAGGAATTCCCATTAGCAACGTGTATTGGTTGAGAATTATTACCTCTAACAACGTACAACTTGCAAGAATGGGAAATCTACATTCAAGAAAAAAAAAATAGTTTGTTATTATAGTATTTTCAAAAAGAAGTAGATGATTAAGCGTAATTAATTTGAATTTAAGGCTTAGACTAGGGTGATAACCTAACCTTTGTGGTTGGTTTGGGAAGTTGTATATCAACTTGCGGAAGTTGTATATCAACTTGAGGTTGGCTAGGAGCCAATGGCGTGCATATGTCGATGTGGTCGAACGGAGGATTTGGTTGGTCGACCTCAGCTTGGGGCGGGGATGGATGGGAGCCTCTAGATGATGGTCCATTACCTTGATTTGTTAGACACAAATCATCGGGAATAGGATAATTCACAAAAGCACAAACATTGGCTAAGATGGCTTTCAAATTCTTGACATCTTGCTTGGATTTTTTAGCTTGGCTTAAGGCTACTTGGAGTTTAGTGGGTTTAGGATTTTTGCTACTACGTTTGATCCCAAAAGCTTCAATTTGGGTCGCATATCCACCTATCCCCTTTGCTCTTCCAGGATGTTCATCCTTACCTAGTGCTCTATGCAAGACATCATGTTTTCCCACCGGGATGAATAAACCCTGTTCAACTTCAAGCCCTACCTCATCCTACTCACAATAATAATCAAACAAATTGGTTGTCGTATTTTAAATACACTATGACGTTCTATTTTAATTTTAGTAACATTAATAGTTTTGAGAAGTATGTAAACTTATATAACACGCACCACTCGTCCGGCAATTCTCTTTGCCTCGTCGCTTGAGAATTTTTCGTCGGCCTTAATTCTACCAAGCACGAATAACTGTTCTCGAGTATATTGTGTTGGGTCTTCGGCCGTGACTTGGTTTTTTGCCTCTTCTAGGGGGTGCCACCATCTACTAGTTCCTTAACCTCTTTATCGTATTTGTTTTTAGATGTCTTCTTCCCCACACCCAAATATCCACACCGTCCACCGGTGTAGGGCATATTATTAGCAGCAGCTGCTTTACGCTTATCATCACCCACACCCTTTATGAATTTTATTGGTTAGTAAGGATACACTAATTTTGGGAACAATTAAAGGTGTATAGGAAAAAATATATATTAAGCAAATTGAATGTTAGTACTAACCTTTAAATCATTTTCTAGCCATCGTGCCTTGAATATCTCCCAAGTGAGTGGGACAAGGTGATTGTAACGATCCTTAGGATGTTGACCAAACCTTATGCCCTTTGGGTTTATGTACTCCTTGGCAAGAGTATATTTATGCTCGCGATGCGACTTTGATGCAATTTGTAATGCCTTCTTCTTCACTTGATCGTACGATTTGGCTTCGATCACAAAGGGTCGCTAACATTGATATAGTATAGATGGTAAGTCCTATGAATAAGGTATTACTAAATGGAAAAAAAATAAAAAAGTGAACTTCACCTTGCATTCCTTCCACACACCCCTTTTAATAGCGGGGTCTAGAAGCCTCCAATCCGTAGTGTCTAGCGGCACATGAGTCCTACCTATTTTCCCACACCAACTAGACCATCTCTGGGCATCATCGTAGGGCGCAATAGCTACACCGATGTCATTAAATTTGACATGTGTTAGAATTTTATTGTCGATTCGTGTCTCTATCTCGCGACAATGGGTCCTCATTTGTTCTTCTTTTGAAGCGCGACTAAGCTTCCTTGTTTTACGTCGTCGCGAATCGCGAACAACATTTTCTCCACCACTAGATGAGTTGGAAGAAGTCGAGTTTGTTGGTTCACTCATTGTCCTTTCCTATGTTTAGAGACCAATTTGTTAGTGGAAATGACAAAACATTTATATACTCCACATTCCCCAATTAATGAATGCCTACAAACATGGTCATGAATATGCATTTACACACAAGTTAAGTATAATTTTGTTTACCTAGACACAAGTACCTAAAACAAATAAAATGTAACAATTTAAATGGACCTAGTGGTGATTAATTAATGATGAATCATAACTTTAACACTCCAACAAATATATAAACCCTAATGACCCTTAAAACTCACAAAATAAGTGTAATCAACTAAAAACCCATACCTTTGCAATTATCAAATAGGTAGATGTAGAATTGATTGTAGTGTTGAGGATGGGTCTACCTTGTTTGTCCTTCTCCTACCCACATAAGTTGTGCTACTAAATTCCAAAACAACAAGTACAAAATCATAATGGCAAGCATATGGGTAGAGAAACAAATAGTGGAGAAGTAATTGAAAAGTTTAGCAAATTGCTTACACTTTGGATTGACCCACTTGAGATGTAGTTGAATTTATGGAAGGGTTTGTGTAGATTTGATGGAAGATTGATGTGGAAAGAGTAGAGAATATGTGAAAAGAGAAGAGATTTGGAAGAAAGATTCGACCATGAAAAGTGATAAGATGCCAAGTTTGTGGTCTTCTTGGCTTGGAATTATGCTGTTGACGACCAGAGGCGGGCCGTGTTGCAAATTCGCTAGTTATATGCATTGGGTTTCGAGCACCATGCGATGACGCTAGTAATGAAACTCATGCATTCAATACCTTCACCATTGTGACTTGCGAAATCGCAAGAAGTCCAGTTCATAAATTTGGACCCTTGCGAACTCGCAACTGTGGATGCATGATGTAATTTTCTCAATCATCTGCCATTCAGTTTGATAGTATACTTGTTAATTACCACGTGTAAGAAGGTATGAAAGTGGTGACTTGAACGTAAAAATGACATTGAAGTTATTTAATTAGTTTCGTTATGGTAATTAACGCGGAATAAGGTGTATATCAAATATATTTCGGCGTTGCGAGTTTGTTTGATAATACACTAGTTAATTACCACGTGTAAGAAGGTATAAAGTTGGTGACTTTAGCGTAATATTGAAGTGGAGGTTAATAAATTAGTTTCATTATAAATAAGTGTGAAATAAGGTATTTAATTACTTGCGACTATGGCATGCAGTTATCAATCTATTATTTGCAGGTGTATATATGTATGACTATTGAAAAGCATATCGTACTCTGAAGTCCCAAATGTTCATCGTATATTCAAAAGTTGTTATGAAATAGCTTGCCAAGTACTAGCTGGTTGTGACAACATTAACGTGAATATAAGTGTGGAATAAGGTATTTACTTGCGACTATGTCATGTAGTAATCATTCTATTAATTGCAAGTGTATATATGTATGACTATTGAAAAGCATATCGTACTCTAAAGTCCCAAATGTTCATCGTATATTCAAATGGAGTTATGAAATAGCTTGCCAGGTACTAGCTGGTTGTGACAACATTAATGTAATTAGGTTGATGAACTTGATAATCAATGGGAATATATTATGGTAACCATCGAATCATGTAATGTAAAAAAGAATTAGATCATCCTCATTAACATTGTTGTTGGTAAATACTGCGTAAGTGTTCATAACCAGTAGTCGTCACGTACATGTAATTTAGAACAAAATACTATTAGTGTTGGATGTAATAAATGTACAGTAATGACTGATTAGTTCAAATGAAGTCAAAAATTAAAGTAAAAACATAACAAGTTCGACAACTTTTGAACGTAACTTTGGCTATTAAATCGCACCTGTGACATAAGATGAAATGATTTTACAAACATATATGTTGTTCACTTCCACAACTCAAGTTTCATGGGCAAAATTATATTAAATTAAAGTAAACAATAAACTATTTCATAAATGTTTATGTTACAAATATATATAAAATATGTACAATTAACAAAAATGATTTGAGATAGAAAATTTATACATGAACCTGAGTGCTTGCGATTTCGTTAGTGTCAAGGTTGGTAGTATAAACCCTAAACCCTAAGCCCACAAATGAACTGGCGAGTACCTTGCGAACTCGCTAGATTTAAACCCAAAAACCCTAAACCCAAATTACTGGCCCTCCATGTGCGAGCAAGTGGCGAACTCGCTAGTGTGTATAACCACCAAAAAAATTTGGGGGTTGGGCCTTAGTCATTGATGGGCTGTAGGTGGTAGTATAGTGCTGTATATAGTATAGATTGGGCCTACTTGGCCTGCATATCATTGTGTGTGTTTCATGTTCAGTTTGCGCGGGTCGGCGACTTATCGAACCATTCAGAAAACTTGAGCAATATATACTGAAGAACTGACTCTTGATTTGGTGATGTGGGAAAACTTCAAGCGAGCAGGGTTGCGAGTTCGCAAGTAGTGAAATTAATTTTAACAACCAAGCGAGTAAACTGGCGAATTCGCAAGCATGTGAAGTATATAAAAATAAGCAAGCAGGGTTGCGAGTTCGCTAGTACTGGAAATTAATTTTAACAACCAAGCGAGTAAACTGGCGAACTCGCAAGCATGTGAAGTATATAAAAAAAAATTAAAGGTCGGGCAAAATTATTTTTGCCCCAAATTAGAAACCCTAGACTAGCCCTCTGTGATTTCACCGGAGATCTAGCAATGCCGCCCAAAACCAGAGGATCAGGCCGTTCGCAGGGGAGTGGGAGAGGCCAGGCCGGTGCCGGATCCAAGAGGAAGTGAGTGGACGGTGAGGAACAGGTCGAGCCGCCATCCAGAGGTGAAAACCGAGGAGGAACAAGTGCCCGCCGACCAGAGGAAGAGGTGACCGCCGGAAATCCGCCGGGACAGGGCGGCGAGGAGGTGGATAATGCCAACGACGAGTCACAGTTCTTCAATGACAAAGCAAGAGCTAGGTATGCCCGCTTACAGTCTCGTTCTGTAATTCAGAATAAGGTGTTTGATAGTACCACTGTGCCTGCTCTGAAGCTTGATTATGTGCTAGATTATTTTAGGGAACAAAACCTAGATCACCTTTTACAGCTTCCCGACGCCATCTACTATGAGGAATTCTTGCAATTTTATGCTAATTTAGGGTTAGAGGAAGGGGTCGATGAAATAACTACCATAGTTAGAGGGGTTAAGTTTAAGGTTGATAAATTCATGATAAATAGTGTGTTGAAATGCCCCTACAAGAGCAGTGAAGATCTTAGACCAACCAAACCCGATGGCCCATACGAGGTTTACTATGAACAGCGCTTTCCAGCCACTAGCCCTAGACAGCCACTGAATGTAGTAGAGATGGCTCAAAAGTGGTTTAAAAGGACCTCGAATAGAGCGGGTAGAGCTAGGGCATACCCAGTGTATAGACTAAGCGAGGAGCATCGGTTAGTCTTTGAAATGATATGTGGGAATGTTCTGCCTACTCTAGGCCATGCCTGTGAGCCATCGATTGCTTCTTTGACGCTGTTTTACTATATCATGGAGAAGATGAAGATCAATCCCGGCTTCACGATCCTTAGCCACATGATGAAGATGGCAAGGCATAAGAAAGCCGCAATTCCGTATGGGGGTTTGGTGACTGAATTGATCAGAAAAGCCGGTATCTTCCCAAGGGGTAGGCCAATGCAGATTGTTTATTACGACAATGATTGGTTGCATAATAAAAGGCTGGAATTGAAGGCGGATGGGAAGTACGGGAAGAAGAAGGAAGCTGAAGCGGCAGCGAGAAGAGCTAGGGGTGGTGTATCAGGTAATAAAAATTTTTGGTCGTTTTAAAAACAGTTGCATAAGTCCATTCATAACTGATTTTATGTTTTATTAATTGCAGACGCAGTGTTTGAAGCTCGTGGTCGGTTGATAGTCAAAATTGGCAAGCTGGCCAATGAGATTGAAGTAGCGCAGCAACGTTCACGGGCGAACAACGACGCACTCAATCGACTTCTTGAAAGCGGAGCCATCGACTGCGAGTTGAGCGATTCTGAAGACATCCCAGATTTTTTACAGCAGCTGCGTGATGAGGTTAGTGCGCCAGGGGGTAGCGAGGATAAAGGGAAAAGCAAGGCCATAGATGGCTCTGATGGAAAGGTGGCGGGCCGAGAAAAGGATGATGAGGTTGATGATAGTGATGATGACGATGATGAACAGGATGACCTGTCAGATGGCGAAGATGCAGCGGAGAAGGCTGAGATGCAGAGGAAGGAGGCAAGAATAGCAGAGGAGGCGACGTTGGGGATGAAATCGACAGCTCAAGAAGATGCTGGCACAAGTGCCACCAATCAAGTCGAAGGGACTCAAGACATTGCCAAACCGCAACCTAACACCGATGCTTCTCAGAACATAACTAGTGAAGAACTACATGATCTTCTAGTTAAGGGGTTGTGATTTAGTTTACTTTCTTTTGTGATAAAACATTGGCCAAACTATGGCCTTTTTTTAAGTACAATTTGTGTAGTAACAGTTGTGGTAGTATTTGATGAAGAATTATGAATGAGATGATCCTAGTTAGGCATCTGTTTTGTTGAAATATGCCATCAAATTTTGCTCAAGTTTTTTTTTTGTAGCTAGATTACCGTGTTGCGAGCTCGCCAGAACTGGCGACAATTGCTGACGAGCTCGTTAGTGACTTGAAATCTTCAACAGAGCCTAAAATCAGTTAGACTTGCGAATTCGCTAGAATCTCGCCAACCCCTGACGATTTTGTAAGTAACTCGCAATATTCAAATTTGCAAAATATGAGTTACACTTGCGACATCGCTACTCTCTCGTCTAGAAACTGACGAGCTCTTAAGTAACTTGAAATCTTCAACAGAGCCTAACAAGAGTCTCACTTGCGAGCTCGCTAGTAAGCTGACGAAGATGCTGTAAATACTCACGAGCTCGCAAGGTTACAAGATAATATGGAATAAGCAGGCTTCTACCTGATGAGCTCGTTAGTGTGATGAGAAGTGTGGCGAAATCGCTACAGTTAATATTCATCCAACAGAGCTTAGGTTGACGTGTAACTAGCGAGCTCACTTGAAGTTTGAGATATAAGTGGCGAGATCGCTACATTTAATATTAAACCAACAGAGCTGAGTTGACGTGTAACTAGCGAGCTCGCTTAAAGTGTGAGATACAAGTGGCGAGCTCGCTACGTTTAATATTAAACCAATAGAGCTGAGTTGACGTGTAACTAGCGAGCTCGCTAGCTGTTGAGATTATAGTGGCAAATTCAGAAACATTTACCACAGAATTTAATTGAAAAATTAGATTAAAACGACAACGTTTTGACAGTAGACGAGCAGGGTGGCGAGCTCGCAAGCATGTTGTAGTATAAAAGTAAAAAACCTGTGCAGTTCTATTCCAAACGCGATCCCCAATTTCAAATCAAGGAAAAACCCCCAAATCTAACCAAGCCCAAATTTCCCAGTGATTCCTATCAGCCATGGCAAGAACAAAGCACCAAGCCCCAAATCCATTTGGTTCCAGTCGCAGAGAGGTAGCATCGTCTTCCACCAATCAAGCACTGGCTTCCTCAACTGCTTATGAAAAGCAAAAGTTTGTAAGTTTACTTGCTTCTGATGCGTATTCTGACCTAATGAAGCATGCAACGCTGCTAGATTGCTATGTGTTAGATTTCGATCAGATTAAGCAACTAGGGTTGACTAATGTGCTACAAACCTTTAGAGATCATGACTTGCATGATTTATTAGGACTGAACTACCCCTCTCATAAGGAAGAAACCTGTCAGTTTTATGCCAATTTCCATCAGCTTATTGAGGAGGAGAAGGAAACAGGGCGTTGGTTTACTAAGGTAAACAAGAAGGATTTTGAGATAGGAGAAGAGTTTTTTAACAAGGCTTTAGGCGTGTCGTATGCTGTAGAAGAGGATTACAGTAACCCTCCCCCGGAAGGTTTTTATTGTAGAGAAAAGTGGCCTGAAAATGGTGGATTTGACGAAGCTTACCTACAAAACTTAGGTTTCAATTACTTTGGCCGGCCTAAGGGTCCTCTCGGTAAGCCGAGGGAATACAAACTTGAGAAGTTTACTTGTCACCAAAGAATCTTGTACGAAATTATAGCTAGATCAGTTGTGCCGAAAGGCGGGTGGATAACCGAGCTTAACTACACAACAATTGTCATGTTTTATTGTGTGATGGAGGAGCTAAGGTTGAACCCGGGCTATGTCATATTTGAGCATATGAGACAAAGTGTAGTTGAGAATCGACGCCCTGTGACTAAGCTTCCATATGGTAACTTCATTACCATGTATCTCACAACCACTTTCCCTAAGATGAAATTGTCCGTAAAGGCTCAAGAGTGTATGTTTTACACTATGGAATACTTTCAGAGGAAAGGTAAATGTGAGCTGGTGGATGGTTCTTGGCAGGCGGCGTAAGATTCAACCAAAAAGCCTTTGGTGCTCGACGAGGGGAGGTCAGAAATCAAGTTGATGGTACACTAATTTAGTCATGATGCATTCTAATTATGTCTTATTAGCTTTTAAATATGCTATTGTATGTAAGATCTTGTTGTAAGTAACATTTGCTTCCAATGTTTGATCAGAGCTCCAACCGGAAGCATACTACAGAGGCCTAGAGGACACAGTCGACCTTATGAGAGAAAAAATCGCGCATATTAATCAGGAATGCTGGTGTACCGAAAAGGTGATACGTGGAATTGAAAGGGCACAAGCGAGTAAGAAGGCCAAGAAGACTGTTCCGTCTCCAACACCACCTACTGAAGGATAGATTAGTGATTTCTGATTTTTTGTATATCACATTGGATGCTAAGTTCACTTATACGTTGTGCGCTACAATTTGTTTCCTTCTTTTGAAGTTTTTGTTGGATTTAAATCGAATTTATTGTCTTCAAAAATTACTCTATACATCTCCCTCAATTATTCAACAGTATTTTAACATTTCTTTGTTGTCCACTGTAACCAATAATTATGAAATTTGAAGCTGAATATTGCAAAATGACACTAAGCGAGTAAGTTAACGAATTCGCAAGATCTAAGCGAGTCAGGTAACGAAATCGCAAGCTTCCAAAGTCATGTCAATACTATAATTTTGAAAATTCAATGATGGAAACTGGCGATATCTCAAGACCCTAGCTTGGTTCTGGCGAGCTCGCAGGTAGCTAGAACAGAGTGACAGAGCTTAGCAGGCGAAATTTGAATCTCTTCTCACGATATCGCTGCGTGTAATGCTACCTTGCGAGTTCGTAACCTTCCTCGTCTGCATCTGCGTGCAAATTTGCGATGTCGCAACACGCCTGCACAGTTACCTCAATTTATGGTAATCATGTGAATCCAAACAATTTATATTAGCCAAAACGTACCATATATCCAATCAATTTATTTTATTTTACACACCATACAAAATAGAAAAACTACAAATGTATTGTATACGCTTATTAGACCTCCTCATCTTCTTCATCTTCTTCTTCTTCGTCAGTTACTAACTTCTTATTCTTCTTCTTCTTATTCTTCTTCTTCATAGTCGCCTTCTTATGCTTCTTTGATTGCTTCCTCTTCCTTTTAGTAGTTTTTCTGGCGGGGTTAATCCACATTCCTTCATCGTGGTCCATCCGACATATAATTCGGGCAACTATGTCATCATCGTCTTCCAATGTCTCATAAATCGACAATGGAATGTTCTCACTAGAAATGTTGCAGTCATCGTCAAACAAACCATCACCATAAACAAACGTTTTCTTTCCATCTACCACGACCTCCCAGCAACAATCTACTGGATCTTTAACATAAAACACTTGATGAGCTTGTGCGGCCATTATGAAAGGATCTTCAGTTGAGCCTTGCATGTCTCTGTTCACTTGAATCATCCCCAACTCCTCCAGACGCGTACCTTCTGCTTGATCAACCCACTGGCATTTAAACAGTGCTATTTTTACGTGGACAAAATCCATTTCCCAGATGTCAGTGATTGTACCAAAAAAAGCATTTTCCCCATGCAAACCACCCTCTCCGGGTACTGATACACCACTATTTTGTGTCGCCGATCTATCATCGCTCCACTTTGTACCAAATGTGTAACCATTTATATCATACCCACTAAACGACGTAACTGTGCCCAGTGGTCTCTTAGCCAACCATTTGACGACTTTTGGATGCTCATCCCCATTTTGCACATGAATTTTCAACCAACTAGTGAAATCTTTACAATGTAATTCAAAAGCCCGGGGTCCTAACAAACCGGGATGCGCGACCATAATCTCTTCTAGGTGAACTTCGACATAAGGACTCACAGCAGAATGGTTGCGATATACAGATGGGTTTTAGATATCTCATCTGAGGAAGGGCTGAACTTTAACCTATGCCGTAGTCCAACACCATCAGCTCTCCCATCGTGCCTAGCAATTGGTAGCCCTATTGTTGGTACATCCTGTAAGTAGTTGGTGCAGAATTCGATCACCTCTTCGGCCACGTACCGCTGTACAATACTTGCATCTGGACGATATCGATTCTTGACAAAATGTTTGAAAATACTCATGTACCTCTCAAATGGATACATCCATCTTAGGTACACGGGACCACACAACTTGACCTCCCTTACAAGATGGACTATCACATGAATCATGATGTCGAAAAATGAGGGGGGGAAATACATCTCAAGCCTGCACAACACTTCTACCACCATGGTTTGCAACTCATCCAATTTACACCGACTAACCTTCTTGCGACATATCTGCTTAAAAAAAAGCATAGCCTTGCAACCGCCTTTCGAACGTGTGTAGGCAAGCATCCACGGAGAGCGATGACATTCAAATCCTGCATCAAATTATGACAATCGTGCGATTTCATTCCAACCAATTTCAATTCAGCAGTCGATACACAACTACTGATGTTTGAACCGTAATTAGAAGGAACTTTCACTGACTTCAGAGTTGCTCAAAAACTTTCCTTCTCTTCAGATTATAATGAATAACAAGCAGGTGGTAGGTACGTTTTACCTACTTCTTCTTGCACGGGGGCAAGGGATGTCCTAATGCCAAGATTCACTAAATCCTTCCTCGATTTCAATCCATCCTTACTTTTCCCGGGAGTATTCAACAACGTCCCCACCAAAGCCTCACATACATTCTTCTCTATATGCATCACATCCAGACAGTGCCGTACATCCAAATGCTCCCAGTAACGAAGTTTGAAGAATATAGAGCACTTTTTCCAAATGGAAGGTTGTTTACTTTTCTTATGACCCTTGCCTAAAACATATTCTATTCCAGACACCTTGCCAAAAATTTCTGAACCCGAGAGTGGGACAGGGGCTACACCATTTTCTTCCTCACCGTTAAACCACTTCTTAGCACGCCTCCATGGATGACTAGTAGGCAAAAAACGTCGATGACCCAAATAAACAGGCTTTCCTCCATGCTTTAACTGACAATGACTAGTATTACTCTCACATAGCGGGCATGCAAAATTTCCTTTTTCACCGAGCACCCTCCGAGATTTCCAAGCGCCGAAAAATCATTAATGCTCCACATAAGCATTGCTTTAAGTTTGAACTCAGCATCCCCACGACTACCATCGGGAATCACCATACCTATCTCAAATAAAGATGATAACTCTTCAACAAGAGGTGCTAGATAAACATCAATGTCGTTGCCAGGTTGCTTAGGGCCTGAGATCATAGTGTTTAAAAACACATATTTTCGCTTCATCATCAACCAAGAAGGGAGATTATAAATAACAAGTATAACAGGCCATGAACTATGGGTATTAGACATGTTACCAAAAGGGTTCATGTCATCCGTGGATAGTCCGAGTCTCACATGTCTAGGTTCATTAGCAAACTCAGGGTACCTAGCATCCATCTTCTTCCTTTGATCACCATCTGAAGCGTGAGAAATAATATCATCTCCCTCTCGAACTCGATCGGCATGCCATGTTAATAGTTTCGCATCACTTGCATTTGCAAACAAGCGCGCAAATCGTGGTCTAAGAGGCATGTACCACATTACCTTAGAAGGACTTTGCTTTGTCGATGTTGTCACTGTTTCCCCACATACCTCAACTCTACCTTCCTTTTTTTTCCACCTTGACTCACCGCACACCTTGCAATTATCCCTCAAAGAATCATCTTCCCCTCTATACAACATACAATCATTCGGGCAAGCATGGATCTTGGTAAATTTCATTCCCATGGGGCATAAGATTTTACTAGCAGTATAAACCCGATCTGGACACAAGTTGTCCTGAGGAAGCAACTCTCTAACTAACTCCAACAACTCAGTCATTCCTTTATCTGAAATCCCATGCCTAGCCTTAAGGTTCATCAACAACAATTTTGCACCCAACCTTGAATGGCTTGAGCCAACATATAACTTTGTCGCTTTATCAGCATACATAGCCTCTAGCATACTTTTTTTTCCCACAAATTCCATAACAACATCGTCGCACATATCCGACAATTGATCGTTATACTTTAGCATTTCCTCCTCGTTTCCCTCATTCACCTCCATGTTCTCACTCCCATAATTGCCCTCACCATGCCATACCCATTCAGTGTACGATTTGTCAAATCCTCTACAGATTAAATGTTCACGCACAACAAGAATATCTTCATATATAGCGTTATTCCTACAATCCCTACATGGACATCTAACACCACCTATGCTCCTCAGCTTACAATGTCGCAACCCAACTCTTAAGAATTTTTCAACCAAGTCTAGATATTCTTTCGACAACCGAGCATTCTTATTCATGATGGATTCACGATCCATAATGCACGACACGGCGCAAACTCTAATCAACTTAGAAATCGTTGAACAAAAAAGCTAGCTCACAGTGGTATATCACTCACAAACCTACAATCAACATGAAACTATCACAAAATCATCACAAAAACAACAAATTTTTAAGAACACAACAACAACAAACAAACAACCACATGGTAAGGCGGAAAATAGCTTACCCACCACCTAGCAAACGATCGGAATTCCAAAAAAAGGTTACCTAATCAATCTTATGGTAAGCCAAGGGAAAAATGATACATACAACCTTTCAAATGTCTAATTTGTTGTTAACAAATCCGCTAGGAGCTGCTGTTTTATTATATAGTCTTCACTCTTACGAACTCGCAAGTATTCACGCATACCTACTCATTTGACTAGCGAGTTCGCTACACATATGTCAACACTTAACTTATGGGTGGCGAACTCGTTTCATAAACAAATTTTTCCATGATATTAGTGGCGAGTTCGCAACAACCTCAGCGAGCATGCATGCGATCTCGTGACCAAAATGAGTTTATTTACTTTCTCATCTACGAGTTCGCTAGATCCTAGCTTGCTAAAATAACCCTAAGCGTTCATTACATGCGAGCTCGTAACTATTACGACTGACCTAACTTACTTGTTGCGAACTCGCAACAACTAACCGGTTTTTAAGGCGGAAATGACATTTCCGCCTTAACTCTTCATTTTTTACGTCACATACGACTACCGCCTTTTAAACGGTCATTTCCGCCTTTAACCGTGTTTTTAAAACCTAACGAGTGTGGCTTGCGAATTCGCAAGTAAGTAGTAAGGCGGAAGATTTTGAACCCGCCCCAAACGCCTTAAACTTGTGCCTTAAATGAAGGTGATTGTAGTAGTGTAAGGATAATAAATGATAATTTAGTCTTGATAATTAATATTTACAATATATATGACACATTGTTTATGGAAGCAAATATTTTGTTTATAATTTTTTACTAATTCTCCATATATATATATATACCCATATATATCACTGGTATCAATATCAAAACCTACATATATTTACATTATTTAGTGCTGAAGATCCTGATTTGCCAATTAGGGTTTCTGCGAAGTTGAGAGGGCCATAGTGATACAAGGTTCAGCTTAGGTTTTGTGGTGCGAATTAATAGAATATAATTTGAATCACATATGATGATCGAATTTGGAGACCTACACATCAGTATTCATGCCCGAGGGCAGAAGGTACACAGACAAATTCACCCTCATGAGTATCAGATATATAGTTCAGGGATGAACAATGCCCTCAGCATCAATTGGAAAATCGGGTTTTTGTTATCATATTTTATTCCTGCTTTTGACTAACATATTTTCTCTCAAATCGGAAGTATTATTGAATGACAAGGTTTATTGTCGATATTCTGTCTTCAAAGAAGCCAGTTCTATGAAACTTTTAGAACCATCAAAGGTTTGTTATTTGAAGCCATGTAATACATTATAATCATATTCATGGTATTATACTATTATTAAGTTGTGCATGGTTTATTTGGCACATACCTAGATCTCAGATTGCCACTAAAAAATGGTTTGTTTCTAATGAAGTATACGTGAATGTTTTATGAACTGCAATACTTGTGAAGAGCTTTTTTTCTCTATCTCTCTCTCTCCTCTTCTACGTACCTGGATCATAGCGAAACTTATAGCAATAACTTTTTAACCGCCGAAAGCATATCATGCAATTGGGCTATTAGATCGACGATCTTCTTGGTTCACATTAACCAATGGAATGCCATTGATGATAAGAACTTAGATCATCTTGTTTTTGATAATGTACGTAGTAATAAGTTCAGGTGGATATAGTTTTAGCAAGCAGGTAAATCATAAGCTAATTTAATTTATTATGTTTTGTAAAACGTTCCCCTATTGAATTGGATTTACTTGGTCAGTTGATTTTGTTTTAGTTTATTAGGGTGTTTACTACATTAATAGTGTCAAAAGTAGATGATATTAATAGTTTTGAATTAGTATTCTTCTTCAAAATATATAATTTTGTGCATTTCAACATTTAATATATTATGCAACATTAAATATACTCTTCTAATTAATAAGAAAACATAATAAACAAATTTTTACTTCATGTTATTCTACGATGACTTACGCTCATTTTCCAAATACAATATATAGCTATGTGACTGTATATATTATTGAAATTTTATATTTTCTCTCAAAAGTAAGGAACTAAAAAACACACCTAATATTCAATGTTTCACATATTTTGTTTCAAAGTAAAGGAACATATGATTTAGAAAACATGTCAAATGTTATATTTGATTTTAAATTTAAGAAATTTGAACTTTCTTGAACTGAAAAATACTTAAATGAACTGAAATAAAAAATTAGTGTATAGAAAATATGGCTAAACCAAAACTGAACTGAATTGAATTAATATATTTTTAAATAAGTTGGCGAGCAACATGGCCTAAATGTAAATATAAGATCGCAAATTTATAATATATATCTAATTTCAAAAAATAAAACCATCATTATACATAAATATCAGCTCTTATTTTTTCTTTATAATTTCAACCGAATAATTTATTATAAAGATATATATATATATATATATATAAATGTTATGAAATATATCATAACAAAACATTTTTTTATAGAAATAGTAGTGCCTTCAACACCGCCCATGAAATATGTCAAAACAAACATATTTTTTATAAAAATAGTAGCGCTTTTAAACCGCCCATGAAATAAATGAGTTGGTCTTGAGTGACGGTCACTATATAGTGACGGTCACTATATAGTGACGAAAGACTATATTGGAATATGGAAGGAAGAAAGTCCTTATTTGCAATTTTGACAAAAATGCACTATTCACTCACACGCACTGTTCACTCAGTCTAAATAACAAGCCTTTTAGTCTAAAAATGCACAATCTAAAAAACAAGCATTTTATTCTAAAAAATAACCCGTTAAACGTGAAATACAAGCATGTTCTAAAAAACAAGCATTTTAGTCTAAAAATAGACGTTAGCAAACATATCCACACAGTCTAAAAAACAAGCATTTTATTCTAAAAAATACCACGTTAAGCGTGAAATACAAGCATGTTCTAAAAAACAAGCATTTTAGTCTAAAAATAGACGTTAGCAAACATATCCACACAGTCTAAAAAACAAGCATTTTATTCTAAAAATCAACCCGTTAAGCGTGAAATACAAGCATGTTCTAAAAAACAAGCATTTTAGTCTAAAAATAGACGTTAGCAAACATATCCACACAGTCTAAAAAACAAGCATTTTATTCTAAAAAACAACCCGTTAAGCGTGAAATACAAGCATGTTCTAAAAAACTACCTGTTTGGTCTAGAAAACAAGAATTCAATGGTGAAATTCAAGCATGCTCTATAAAACAAACTGTTAAGTGTGAAATGCAAGCATGTTCTAAAAATTTACTCATAAAGTTTCTTAGTTTCTCATCACTATCAAAATCAAGCAGTATCATCAAATTACTCATTTCAATAAGCCCATGAAATCGTTCAATCTTCGAACCTTTTTTTTTTTTAATTTAAACCACCCATGGTGGGGGGAGATTTATAATTGGTTCCCCAAGCCAAAAAAGGTAGGCATAATAGCCAAGTTTTTACATTCCAAGCCAGAGGCCATGGACACAGCATCATAGCTGTCAAAAGAATGAAGGAATAGGCCTTAAGCTAAGCTACCTATTCATTTACCTTTAGGGATCAAGGGTTAAAAAAGAGCAGAATGGATACACAAAAAACTCGGCGAGCAATTTAGTGATCGTTATACGAAGCACGCCTTAGCCAACCAAATCTGTGTAATTCCATTCTGTGTACCCTAAATCCATCTATCAAAAAATTGTAGATTCCTGTAGAGCCATGAGGAGTAATGCTTGAGCTTGATCTCCCATTTCCATTGTAGTGCCATCTCATCCTTGTAATGCCCATGCAATGCACTTGCATGGGCATAAAACCTATTCAAAATGGAAGGAAAGAGCAGTAAAAGCTGTCTAGACAGTTCTCAGACTTGGGATTTGTAAATTATCAAGGGCAATAATGCCTCTAAGTAAAGGAGGGGCATCCTGCATATTCATTTCACCAGAGAAACTGTATTTGGAGCTGTGCTTAGCCAAGTAATCAGCAGCTCCATTACATTCTCTGTAGACATGAGATATGCAAAGCCCCGCCCCCTTCCTGTGTAGGTCATCACAAATACCATAGCAATTCCAACAAATAGATGATGGACTGAGGACAACCTGGACTGCTAAAGCACAATCAGATTCTATACTGAAACTGGAATTCATGCCCAGACCCACAAAATAACCTAACTGTATTGCAAGCAATTCACCATGTAAAGAAGAAGAAGCAGTAACCTTGTTCATAATCATTTTAATAACAGACCCATTGCAATCTCTGATAATCACTCCTAATCCTACATTAATATTTGATAAAAAGGAGGCATCTACATTAATTTTGCAACTAAGTACAGTATGCATCCATTTCAAACCCTCGATCAACATTCAGAATACTGAGGATCAACTTTTAAATTCTCAAACCCGTGGATCATATCATTGAGTTGAGATTCAAATAACGTTCACCCCTCATTCTCCTTGATCAGCACACCTTCATCCGGCCAAATCTTGCGATACCAATTACACAAACATCACCAGAAATCCGATTCTTGTAAATTAGATCTGTTGACGTCAAAACCTCCAATATGGTTTACATCACAAGAAATCCGATCCCACGTCAAAACTTTCAACATGATTTCTTCCTATTATCGGCGAGTTGATTTATACTATATTTATACTATTCTCACGTATGCAATGGTTTGATCAGTGGAATCCCTATCCTATTTATACGTATATAGGGAATTTTCGAACAGGTTTTTTATAAAAGGTTTGGATTTAGAAATAATAAATTAATATATTTGATTTGATTTGATTTGATTTTTGATTTGGTAAATTAATTAAACCGAAATTAAATTATGCATTTACATGGTAAGTAAAGAGTATTTGGTAAATTAATATATTTGATTTGATTTGGTTGAATTTTTTATTTAGAAATTAATTTTACAACGGTAGTATATGGTAAGTACATTAAATATTGTAATTAGGGCTGTACATGAACCGGGTCAACCCGGAAAAATGGCCCGACCCGGGACCGGAATTGGTGACCCGGACCCGGATTTTTTGCATTCCGGGCCGGGCCCCGGGTCACCATTTTTGTCCATTCCGGATTCCGGGCCGATCCGGGTCAAACCCGGATTTTTCCGGGTCAACCCGGAAGCCCGGTTATATATATTATATATATTATAGATATGCAGTTACTACACATAATTAATCTTGTTCTGATGGTAAGACTTGTCATTTTGTATTAAACAACCAGAGTTCAAATCTCACCAAAAGTATTACGTTAGTGTTAAAATAAATTTAATATCCGTATATATTTATTAATCACACAATTTATTAACAAAAAGAAATGTGGTCTAGTGGTAAGGAGATTGTGACATAATGGTCCATAGTTTGATTCCTAATGGTAACATTCTCTTTTTATAATAATAAAAAAAAGTGTAATAGAGGTTGTAATCGGGTCAACCGGGCCGATCCGGGTCAAACTCGGAAAAATTCCGGATCGGGTCCGGTTCAAGAAACAGTCCAATCGGGCCGGGCCCCGATCCAAGATTTTTAGATATTCCGGGTCCGGGCCGGGTTGACCCGGTTATACAGCCCTAATTGTAATAACATACATGCAGAAGATTTGTCATTTGATTTGGTTGAATTTTGTTTTAGAAATTAATTTTACGGCGGTAGTACAAGGGATGATGGTAAGTACATTAAATATTTTAACATACATGCAGAAGATTTGTGAAATATAGTATGCGGAAATTAAAAATATACAAAACTAAAACTATGGTAAGCGAAGTATTTGGTGGGTGGCGGAGATGAAAGTATTTTGGTTGGCGTAGGCGGCGCCGGGTAGGAAACGCAATTTTAGGAGTCGTTTTATGTATTGTGGAGTGATTCTGGCGGGCGGTATTTATTTTTATATTTATATTTATGTCGCCACTCTCTACATTTTAATATATACCTAGTAAAAAGATTAAGGGTTGTACTTACACTTTTAAGTAGGATTTTTATTTAATTACATTCAGAAATATCATATAACGTGCGGTCCAACCAAACTAGTATTACTAATTCTAAAAGGAACTAGAATAGTTATGTTTCCGGTCAATAAATAAATTAATAAAAAGCAATAAAAAGGATGAAATTACGTAGTTTTGACTAAAACCACCATATAACCACCGCAAGTTCACCATATTCCGGCGCCTACCATTTTTATATATTACCTTTTTTGTTTCTATTATTTTTATTGTTTCATTCTCCATCCCACATAATTTTTGGCAAGGTTACATTTATAATCTCTACGTATGACTTTTTATGGTTTTAATATATTTTTGTTTCTTTTTATTTTAGCCGTAATTTACCATAACTTTTTTCCGCCTTCCATATTACCACAAATTACGAACATAAATACAACTCATTCATATTCATTATACAATAACCATTTCCATATTAAGGTCTTTCTATTTTATATTGTTACACTAACCCAGTATATTGTTTACGTACAATATAGTATAACTATGGTATTAATATATTTTACTTTGATGTTAAAGCCCTGTTTGCTAAAGCTTATTTCTTACTAAACTGAACTGAACTAAACTGAAAAAAAATACTGAACTGAATTGAAAAATATTTAAAAATACTGAACTGAACTGAAAAAATAAAAGAATACTGAACTGAAAAAAAAACACTGAACTGAACTGAAAAAAGGCCATGAGTTCAGTATAAATAAACTAGGAACAAGTTGGTCCATGACCTGGAAAAAGGTTGTGGAACTCATTTCAATATATTTATATTTTTTCAGTTCATTTCAATGTTTTTTTATTTTTTCAGTTTAGTTCAATTCGAAAAAGTAATTTTTTATTTTTTAGTTCAATTCTATTCAGACACATTTTTTTTACTTCAGTAAATTTCTTCTATATTTTTTATTATAGATCTCTACAGTTTTTTCAGTTCAGTTCAGTTTATATTCAGTTTAATTTGATAATACGCTTTGCAAGAAACATCGGAAAATGGTGAAAATAAACGCAGCATTATATATGATCCAAAAACAATGCAGCAACATTATGTGTGTTCGTTTCACTATTGATGAATTAATTATAATTTAATACTTTTTGTGACCACTATCAATACATAACCTAGTTATGGTGTACTGCGAATCATTTCGAATATTTTAGTTCGTCTAAATTTATCATGAGAATATTTTTTAAGTATTTCTTTACATAAATAGATTTCCTAAATAACCTAATTATGTTGCATTGTTGAGCTAATATTTGTATAACTATTATTTAGTAGTATTTGCAGAAGATTCTATAAATTTTAGAAGCATAAATTTGTATTTGCTATGAAAATACTCAATTTGACATTTATAGAAATAGATTATCAAAATTTTCGTCCTGTTTCAGCAACGAAAGAATTGAGTTAGGGCTTAATAAAATATTTTGGCATGAGTCCGTATGATCAATTTTAAAATCACACATATCAGTAATGTTTTTCTTATATAGTGTACTTTTTAAATCTTTTAACTAAAAGAATTAAATAAATTTCTTATATTTTGATCCTAATATATTTTATCATAAAAAAGATAATTACCTTAAATCAATAACGTGTCAATTAGAATACATATTCACAATATTATAGTCTTTCGAAATTTGCCACTATGATATTCTTAATTGTCTTAAAGAGTTTTTCTTTTAAATTTGTTCATAATATTAACATAATATTAACATAAAAAAAATTAAATATATCGTACAACACACGATAATATTTAGCTAGTAAATATAATAGTAATTTGTATTACTAATACTAAATCATTGTTCCGATATTATAATAGGTTGTTAAATATAAGTCTTTGCATTGAAGATTTCCAGATAAATGAAAATATCCCACTAATATGTTTTGTATTAGCAAATTGTGTATGAGTTTATAGCATGGTGTTAATGAGCAAGCCCAACAGTTACTCTAGGGGTGTAAATGAGTTGAGTCGTTCGTGAGAAAATCTTGAGAAGCTCGGTCAAATCTCGATCTCGAGCTCAGGTTGACCAATCTCGATTTCGAACTCGTTCGAATATGTAACGAGTCGAGTCTGAACTTTTAAATTTTATTTCGATAAGCTCTACGAGGTTATGGAGCAAATATATATAATTAGATATATAGTTAATATAGAGGTTTGTTTGGAAATAATTAAAAATCTAAAATTTAAATTAAGTATTAGGGTACCTGTGACTGTAATACACACTAACCATTAAATAAATGAATATATTTCATGTGTTTATGAATTTTTTAATGGTTGTATTTTATTTTATTAAAATTTATTTAGCTATATTATTTAAATTGGTTTGAAATCGAGCTTTTTGAGTTAAATGAGCTCACTTGGCTGGAATTCAAACTCGAATTTTGTTCAGCTCGCGAGTCGGACTCGAACTCACAAAAAATTAATGAGTCGAGTCATGAGCACACCTTTTTTATGTTTGAAAGAGCTCGATCTCGAGCTCGAGCTCAAAAAATATTTAACGAGTCAAGTTTGAGCATACCCCTGTTCGGTCTCGACTCGACTCATTTACACCCCTAAGTTACTCTATAATAGAGTTTTTAGCTAGATTTGCCCTTTTTGACTATATTATTGCTTCCAACAGATGCTCTCTATCCCATATTCTAAAATAGAGATATGGTAAATTTGGAAGAATGAAAAGGCATATGAGCTACTCTTCTTTCATACTCCAAAATTTAATGATATCATTGATTATTACTTTTCTTTCCTTTTTTATCTTATACTTTCTTAATCATTCACATCTTCACACACTTAAAAATATTAAAATCATAAACTTGCAAATAAAATTAAGGCACTATTTCCTGGAGCTTATAAGTAAATCATTTCAGTCTAATTCAATTCAGTTCAATTCAATTCAGTAAAATTTAATTTGATCAAATTCAAGTAAATTTAGACATTCTGATTGTATTTTTCAAAAACATAAATTTCACTTTCGGTTCAATTTAGTTTTAGTTCAATTCAATTCAGGCCAGTAAAAAATAAACTCAGACAAACAAGCCCTAAAATAAAATAGTGAGTTACAAGTTTCAAAATAGAAAGAGGCGTTAGCCCTATAACTAGCCTAGGTACTGTAGACCAGTACCTAAAAATATATAGGTGCTCTAATTGTGTGCTCTTGGAAGTCTCAAATAGAATTAAATATACCTATTATTATTTATGGCCATAAATTCATGAAAAGGTAAATAGAGCAACTGTTGTATGGAGGCAAAATAATTATGAAATTTTTGGAATTTAATACTCTATTATAGAGATTGTTTTAGAGTAGTTGTGGGGGTTACTCTATTCAGGTTATAGGCCCCGTTTGGGAATCAGCGTTTAGCTGTTAGCTGTTAGCGGTATTCATTAACTGTTAGCTGTTAGCGGATTATATTAGCTGTTTTAACTAGATGTTTGTTGTATATGTGTTTGGTAGATGTCTAGGAGGTGATAGCTGTTTAACTATCAAATGACAGAAAAGGACACTAATATATATTTTCACACTAATATATATTATATTATTTAAAATTAATTAATAGTTTTTTTGTATATATACTTGAATCAAAAAACAATTACATAAAAAATTTTAAAATATTTCTGTGCTTATAACTTATGTTTATGCATATGCTTTTTATAAGTTGAATATATAATAACAATTAGAATTTTATTTGAACAGATTCTTTCAAAAAGAAAAATAGTTTGATAAGTTCAAATATAAGATAAGTATTAATAACACAGTAATAGGAAAAAAATCCAGTTTACACGTAGCTTAAACCATTGAAAATCATTCCAAACGACAATACACAAAAGTAACTATAGAATTTAAAAAGGATAAAGTTGAAAATTTACAGTAATAATATTTGAAACGCACCATTTAGTAGCGTTTAAGAGAAACAGCGTTTTACATCAAACGCTAGAAAAAAAACTCTATTAACCAAACACTATAATTAGAGGTTTGACTTGTCAGTTTATTATTTTTAGACAAAACAGCTAAACACTGCTTAAAACTCTGTTCGCCAAACGGGGTCATAACCTTGTTTTCCTAATTAGTAGAGAGCGGCATCCTTGTTTTCTGGTTAGATCATATCCTTAGTTTTTGTAGGCAATTTTATCACGAGAATTTCGTTTTAATATTAATGCAGAAAACGGTTGGACAAAAATCAAATACTCTGCACGGGAGCTGCACCGTGATTACGTACAATAACCACTGCACGGATAACATCACGCTGCCATCAGTCTTTTCATAAAATTCCGGTGATCATGGGTAAAAATTACAGAAGATGTGTAAAATATGAAAACAAAAAGCAAACACAATCTTCAGTAGCAAGAGTACACATATCTACAGTAAGTATACATGAACAATAACTACTGTACATAATCAATACTTCTCTGCAGCTACTTTTCAGAAAACCAGCTGGAAAAGCCACCCTTCCATCTGACAGCAGTAGCAGTTATTTCAGTTGTTCCATCGTCTACGATTGTAAAGCTCTTAGTCAGCTTTGTGTCTTCGATATAGATGTTTTGCTTAAATGTGAAACTAATCGAGAATCCATCTTCAAATTCCTCCACGTCAAGGGAACCCAAATTCTGGAGGATCTTGAAATCGCTCTCACTCAAAAGGTCACCAAGGTCAGGATGTTTCAAGAAAGCTTTCATCCAAAAGTCTGGGATCGCCTTCAGTTCTATTACAAACAGCCCTCCTTTTTTCATTCTACACCCGCGGTTACCTATTTAGGGCAACAAATGGCTTCTTTGTCACGGAATCCTCCTGAAGAAAAATCATAAGACAAGACAGATGAGAAAACTTCAAAAGTTCATCTCAAAATTATAAAGCAACAATAACAATCCACCAAATCAGAAGTTACTGTGTAATTATCCTAAAATTCCAAAAAGAAATGTATTAGTACTACAGCAAAAGTGTAGCAAGATTAAAATGACGCTACTAATTAAGATCGATTGAATATAATATTCTATTCAATAAAATTCTAGCTTACAAAATAAATGAGCTTATACGTGCATGTTTTTGTGTGTGCGTGCGAGCTATACATAATTACATATTTTACGTTCTGTTCGTGCAATCTACTCGCGGGTAAATGCAAGGTTTAAAATATGCGTTCTCCCAGTTTATATGTGCACATTTTTAAAATCCTTGCTGCTTTTGGAAATTATATCTGTGTTTCCATTTATACATTTTTTGTTATGTCATAACATCCATAACTCAACTCTCAATCAAATATGGCAAGTTGGAATTCTGTCCACATTAGGAAAGATTGGACACTCTGTTATATTATCTAAAGTCGGAAATCTGAAAATCTGAATATAATAAGTCGTACTGATCAATTTGATGTAATTCTGAAGTCTCAATTAGAAATTTTAATTTGTGAATAATATATGCTTTTGTAGGATTTAACCTCTCACAATATTTTATATCCTAAGAAACCCACAATATATATTTAACAATAACACAACACGCAGCGGAAACTATCTCAACAAACAACAACTCTTTATTAATCTCAACTATATTGGAGGAGGCGATCACACAACAACCACGACGTCGCAAACCCGACGTACGTTCAACAGGGTAAGTTCTACTAGATTTAAAACCCTAGACTAGACCTCAATGTCTATCTCTCTTTAACTCTATTTGTTTTCCTTAACTCTCAATCTTACCTCTGCCTCTCTCACCTAAAATCAATCTCTACGTCTCTTTATATAGAGACTACATCAATCCTAATCCATAATAGAATCCAACTTCCTAATCTTAAACGGATACAATAAAACATGCAATATCAAATTATCTAGAATCCTAATTAAGTTTGTTTTAATACCCAACATAGCCTCCCTTAAACCAAACTTGTCTTCAAAGCAGCTCCAGCACCATCACGAGTTTCAAACTCCATTGCAAACTCAGTAGCTGTATCAACATCATGTAACTCACTCACAGTCTTCTTGAACTCTCTGTTGATCACTGCATAGTCCATCAACATAGTTATAAACTTCTGCTTCACAAACATTTTATCTGAATGTTTCTTCTCAAAGAATTCATCCACATTCACCCACTCTTCTTTGAGATAATTCTTCTTCCTAGCATCATCAATTTCTTCAGAATCCTTAAATTTTGCATCATCATTCATTCCTTTTGTTTCTCCCTCTTGAAGTGATCTCCTTATATCACTTTGACACAACTCAAAAGTATATTCATCTTTGTCCCTAAAAGGAACAATCTCTCTCTCAACTTCTTCTGTAACTGGAAATTCAATCTTTGTATCTCCATACATCATCTCCTCCCAAGAACTAATATCTTCTATCAAACCCTCAACAAGATCAAAGTCCACCAACACTTCTTCATCTTCTTTCATCTCCTCATCCTCTTCAACAATCAACTCTTCACAGTTATTTTTCTTTATATTATCATCTCCTTCAGCTTCTTGCAATTCCTCATCCATGCAAACATTAACTATTTCTTGCTCATTTAACGCATAACTTTCATCTTCTTCAATTTTCTCATTTATACCTTTCTCTTCTTCTGCTACCTCTTCTTCTTCTTCTTCTTCTTCTTCTTCTTCTTCTCTTTCTTCTTCTGCTACCTCTTCTTCTTCTTCTTCTTCTTCAAGGTTCTCTTCTTCTACCTTGCATTCATCCATAACTTCCTCACTTGGAACTTCTTCTTCTTCATTTTTGACACAACTTTTATCTTCCAAATCATCTTCTGCACTTTGAACCCTCATATCCGTTTCAAGAATATAAGGAACACTAGAACTCACATCTGACATCTTTAACGATGGATCCTGAGCACGGAACAATTCTCGGAACTCCACCAACATCAACGTATCAAGATTCTGTGTTACGATCACTATAGCTGCAAAGCGATCAAATTCCTCAGGTATTGAGTAAATTAGTCTCAGCACAAACATTTTCTCCCCGGGATAATATCCATTTGATATCATCTCTGACTTTATGTTTTCAACTTCGTCAATATAATCATACACCAACTCATATTTTCCCAATCGACATGTTTCCAACTCTCTTTCTAGTCTCACAATTGTTCTTCTACGTTTTTCCTCCGATCCATCAGATGAACCGTACACCGCATACAAATAATCCCATGCTCTTTTAGCACTATAATCTTTCAAAAAAGTATGATCTTGTCCCATCGATCCTTCAATATGTTGAAGAATCTGTGATAAAACTTCTTTATCATGACAAAAATCATTTTCATCCACACTCTCTCCAAAATCTTCTTCAACATATTTAAACAATTTATCCATTTTTAGAAGAATTTCCATCCGAAATCTCCATTCTTTATAATTTTCACTTCCAATCAACTTTGGAATTTCCATCCTTTTGTTTTTTTTAACCACCGTATGAAATTTTTCCAACGGTCACCACGTCTTCTTTCTCAAAGATTTTCTTTCTTCAAATTTTCCCGAACTCTTCAATTCAACCTCGCTCTGATACCACTTGTAGGATTTAACCTCTCACAATATTTTATATCCTAAGAAACCCACAATATATATTTAACAATAACACAACACGCAGCGGAAACTATCTCAACAAACAACAACTCTTTATTAATCTCAACTATATTGGAGGAGGCGATCACACAACAACCACGACGTCGTAAACCCGACGTACGTTCAACAGGGTAAGTTCTACTAGACTTAAAACCCTAGACTAGACCTCAATGTCTATCTCTCTTTAACTCTATTTGTTTTCCTTAACTCTCAATCTTGCCTGTGCCTCTCTCACCTAAAATCAATCTCTACGTCTCTTTATATAGAGACTACATCAATCCTAATCCATAATAGGATCCAACTTCCTAATCCTAAACGGATACAATAAAACATGCAATATCAAATTATCTAGAATCCTAATTAAGTTTGGTTTAATACCCAACAGCTTTTAATAAAAGTAAACTAATAAATTTTTAACCTTTTGAAAATAAAATATTCAAAATTCTGTCAACAATCGTATTTGACGAAGTATGGTGATCAAATATGGAAACTTTCCCCAACTTTAATCGTATGGGAACATACGAGGGGCCATATTGGTATTTTGGTTAAATACCGGTGTAATTTAATTATAACTGGATTCGAGATAGTGAACTCGAGATGTTATAACAAGGTTGATGGTGCGGAGTGCACATTATTTTTTTTAAAATAAAAACCACCATTGATGGGGGGAGTTTCATTGGCACCCCATACCATAAAATGGGAACTAGCCCACAGTTTGTTACAAGAAAGGCCTTGCCTTTAGAAGCATCTAACCTTCTCAAAAATAATGAATAGGAGATAACCTATTGACTAGCTATATGTGACAGCTTGTGGCATATGAAAAAATCTTAAAAGAAGAGCAAGTTAGTGATCGAGTAAACAAATACCGAACCACAAATTAGCCACTCTTTTAGTTTATTCCATAGCCACATACATAAGCTAGTATATTTACATGTTGACCAAAATTAACCATATAAATGGTTCAAAAAATGGCAGCAGTGTTGCTGAAAAAAGTGGTCCAGTTTGAATCAATTCCTCCATGCCTGAGCAGAGTCTCCCAGCACAAAAATGGCAACAATGATCTGCTTCTTGCTTGATCAATGCTAGCTTGAGCAGTAGCCATCTTGTCTCCCCTTATCTAGATCATGATGATTAATGCAAGTAAAATCTTAAATTAGGAGTGCCAGTCCTATATAAGTGAAGTATGACCCTTAGTTTACTTGGAATCATATTAAGGCTCATGACTTGTTAATTTTAAGTTCTGCACACATATTTGCCACAAAGTCAGCTGCAGTATTTCTTTCTCTCAATATATGAGACAGTGAATATATTACACTCATTTTGTTTAAATTATAGCATTGAGAGAAAAAATTCCAATCAATAGAATTTATGTTGAGGATTCCATTAACAGCAATCTGATAGTCTGACTCTACCCTGTAACTGCCAAGATTCAGTTGATCTCTGATTTGATACCCCTTATGAATGGCAATAATTTCAGCATGTATTGGAGAGGAGCAATTGGTATAACACATTTCAATATGGACTGTCTGACCTCTGATATCCCTAATAACAATTCCAATTCATGTGGTTCCATCAGCCTTATAGCATGCATCAACATTAATTTTAAATCCATAATCAGGTGGAATCCATTTGATTATCTTCACTGGCTTAGGCCTCCTTCTAATAATAAAAGGAACCAGTCCAGTGTCAATAATAAATTGGTTCCTTTCTGGATTACCAGTTAATGGAGATGCTGGAAAAATATTTGCAACATATCTAATGATCTGATTACATATAGTCTGAGTATTACATTTTTGGTCATCATAAATGAGCTTATTTCTCCTTGTCCATAAAGTCCAGACCACCACCATCATGGTTGTCCTTATGACTGTTGTATGGATTTTGGTTAAGCCCTGATATGATAAATAAAAATGTATCCTCTGATTTAATGTGAAAAAATCATTGATCTTGATAGCCAACAGTCTATGAAAAAATGTCCAGATTTCAAGATTTGGTCCACAGTTATTAAAATAGTGTTCCATACTTTCTGAGCGGAGGCATTGTGTGCATTTTGATGCTATATTAAAACCATATTTGATTAAAATATCATCAAAAGGTAACAATTTATTCCTAATTCTCCAGACTAGAGTAGAGATTTTAGGGGGAATGGGCTTCTTCCATACCTGTTTTAAAATTGTAATTTCTTCATCTCTCCTTCTGAGGGATTGATATGCAGTTTTGACTGTGAACTTTCCATTTCTAGATGGTTTCCAGATGAGTTTGTCTGCATGTGTGTATTGGATCTGTGAGTCCTGCAATAAAAGAAAAATATCAGAAGGTAAGAAAGATGACAATTGAGCTATTAACTGTGATTTTTCCTGGATGAAATCTGCCAGTGTGATGTCAGGAAATGGAATATCTCTGTCCTCTGGCCATATATAGCACAGTGCTCCTTTCCCTATCCAATTAGCATTCCAAAATGAGCAACTTCCATTCCCATGGCATACCACAGAGTTAACATTAGAGTGTTCTGTCACTTCACATATTCTTCTCCAAGAGTGTGAATTCTTGTATGTTTCTGGGAGTGATCACATGAATTTTGCCCACACTATCTCATTCATTTGAAGTTTCCACCAGATCTTGCAAGAGAAAGGTTTGACAAAAGCATTTATGTCTCTAAAACCCATTCCATTTTCAGTCTTGGGTAAGGCCATTTTCTGCCATCTTCTTCACACTTTTCTGTGTACATACTTTGTTTCACCCCAGTAAAATCTGGTTACCAATTTCTCCATTTTTCTGATGACTGTTTTTGGTGGCTGTAGTACAGAAAAGAAGTGCACTGGGATTGCTAATAAAACATGATTTATTAGCACCATTCTCCCTGCACTTGTAAGCCATACATTTTTCCAGTTTAAAGTAGCCTGTTACATTATTTCAATTAGTGGATGGTAATACTTAACCATGTTTCCGCCACTAAAGATTGGAATGCCAAGATATTGGAATGGCATTTTTCCTCTGGTCATCCCAAGTGTATCCTTAATCATTCTGATTTTGTGTCTGGATGTGTCAGAGTGGGTGAAAAACTCAGATTCTGAGAAATTCACCTTTTGGCCAGAGGAGCTTTCATATGCCTCTAAGAAAGCTTTAACTCTTCTCATATTTTTCTGTTTGGAGTTGACAAATAATGCTGTGTCATCAGAATACATCAAATGTGTGATTGTCTGAACCCCCCTGGGCATAGAAAATCCTTCTATAAAATTGATACTAACTAGCTTCTTCAGTGCCCTTGAGAAAGCTTCAGTAACCAGAATATATAGGAATGGGGAGACTGGATCTCCCTGCTTCATGCCTCTTGTTGAAGAGAAGTAACCAGATGCTACTCCATTGATGAGGACAGAGAAGTGAGCTGCAGCAATATTTTGACAAATGATCCATGGAATCCAAAATGCAATAAAATGGAGTTGAGAAAGCTCCATGACACCCTGTCAAAAGCTTTCTGCATATCCAATTTTAATATCAAATTTTGGTTCTTTCCATTCTTACACAGTAGTCTGGCCATTTCTTGCATTTGTAGAATATTATATGTATTATCCCTGCCTTTTAGGAATGCTGACTTTTCTTGTGAAATCAATCTGTCCATCAGGGGCTTTATTCTTTCAGCAATCAATATGGAGTATACCTTATTGAGAAAATGGGAAAGGCTTATTGGTCTATACTCAGAAAAGGAGACTGGGTTTGGTTTTTTGGGTATTAGTGTCAACCATGTGCTTGAAATGACTTTTGGTATCAGTACAACAAGAAGAATCATGAAAAAGAAGGCTATGTTAAAGGGGACCCGGGAGGTGAACCAAAGCAGAGCTTTGCCCTCGTCCACGCTGTGTTAAGCACGGAGGAGCTAAGAAGTCCGGAGTGGGAGTGCTAAGTCTACTATGAATAAAAGTAAAAAGTAGCTAGAATCAACATTCCCTGTAGTAAGAATCCATTTTCCTTAAAAAGCAATGGTATCTATTTACAGTCTAGTTCTGAAAGATTGCAAGAAGGAAGAGAACTTTTCTCATTAGTTTTACAATTTGTTATTCGTAAATCTCATTTTGTTGATTTTTTTTTACCATTTGTATTCAATCTAGAATTTACTACAAATAATCATGAAAAGAATAAAATGGGATTAACGTAAGTGATGATAGAAACTTTAGTTGATTTCCTAGCTTCATCGTTTTCCGCGAAACAGGTTAGAGGAGGGTTCCCTGGGGAGCTTTCGGTGAAGTGAGGAAGTTTCATTAAGTATTGAAACTCGACTAAGACGAGACGGCTATGATTGGGAGGAGCGGTAGGAACTAAAACCCCTGCTGCGTGACCTCCCTGCTTGGGCGTACTCCCCGGGGTACGCTCCCTTGCGGTTATTAATGAACTCAAAGTCAAGGAAAGAAGCATGCATTGTGAAGAAGGTGGCTCCATACCGGGGAATGCCCCTTTAAAATAGCCTTTTTATGGTGGTTTTTCTTGTTTGTTGCATGAGTGGAATGAGTAGGATAAGTAGGATAAGTAGGATAAGTAGGGAATACGGGGATGGTCCTGCCCATGTCGAAGTCGAATAAGGCTTCCGAGAAGGCCTTATTCTTTTTCTTTGGCTGGGGGGGCTCTTTTCTTGCCCTGTCGGGCGCACCCGGGCGGGAGGGGGCATCCCCCTCTCCCCGGTCCCCTCTCCCCCTAAAGCAGACATCCCTAAACCGGATAAGCGAGACGGCTTATCCTCAGGGATGCGGGTTTACAATAGGCTGCGGCTGCATCTGGTCGGTCCTGATATCGGCTTCAAGTACTGATACCGGCTCCTCCTCTTTTGGATACGTCGCCTCTCGATCAGTACTGGCTGCCTCGCGATCAGTCCCTTGCCTCCGCCCCACCCTTATCGGTTCGCATCCCCTATTCCTAGGGTCTGCTCCCTGCTCTTCCTAAATTATCCCTTTAACTCACTCAACAGAAACCTAAAGAGTCTTTTAAGGTTCATCTGATAACTCTCGGATAGAGTATTAGAATGGAAAGATCCATTAGATAATGAACTATTTGTTCTAAGCCATCTCTGACGATTAATCAACAATCGTTTATATATAGATGTAGGAAGATCCGTTTGGAAAGTAAGAAGCCCCCTTTGCTGAGTTCTGTCCAGGCCCAGTCCCCTCACCCAACGCCTGGCCCCCACTCCGTCTCCATCTCTTCATCATCTTCTGTTTCCCCGTCCCGCTCGTCTGGTTCTGCTGGAGATCAGTCCTCCTCCGGCTTCCCTCCGTCATCCTCCGCTGATCGGCAGTCACCCACATCGTCGTCCGGCGGCTTCCTGACCATGTCTCCGCCCGCGTCGCCTGAACCCACCGGCTCTCCGACCGCATCTTCCCTGCCTTTGGCGTTTGTGCCCACCAGAGATTCATCCTCTTCTGGGTCGACTGGTGCTTCTTCTGCCGGAGCTTCGTCGCCGGTTGGTTACTCGTCTGCGTCTGGCCGATCGGAGTCCTCCCCTTCGGGCTCTCTGTCCTTGGCTGAGTCAACGGAGCCGTCTTCCTCTTCAAGGTTTGACCATTCAACTCTTTCTTCTTCCTCTCTTGCCATAGTTCCTTTCCCACGTGTCCCTTCTTACTTCAGACAATCAGACAATTCTCAACATCCCATGACCACTCGTGCAGCCACCAATTCTCTTAAATCTAAAGCTCTAATTGTCACCAAAAATCCTGTCAATCGTGACTCTTCTCGTCCTGAACCAAAAACTTTTAAACAAGCTGCCAAACATCCCCATTGGCAACAGGCAATGCAGTTAGAGTATGATGCTTTAATGACTAATGGGACTTGGGACTTAGTTCCAAAGCCCTATACTTCTAATGTTGTTGGTTGTAAGTGGATTTTCAGGGTTAAAACGAAGGCTGATGGCACTGTGGAACGTTACAAAGCACGGTTGGTGGCTAAGGGATTCAACCAAGAGGAAGGTGTAGACTACTTTGATACATTTAGTCCTGTTATCAAACCTACTACTATTCGTCTTGTACTCAGTATTGCTGTCACTCGGCGCTGGACTCTTCGTGAGGTTGACATCAGCAATGCTTTTCTGAATGGATCTTTCCGAGACTGTGTTCATGCAACAACCGCCAGGGTTTGTTTCTTCTTCACATCCGAACTATGTGTGCAGGTTGAAGAAGTCCCTATATGGTCTCAAACAAGCTCCTCGAGCTTGGTTTCAGAAGCTCAGTCATGCTCTGCTCCAATACGGCTTCAAGCAGTGTGTTTCAGATACTTCCCTCTACATCAAGTCTCATGGTAGTCATGTCATTTATGTGTTAGTTTATGTTGATGACCTGATTATCACTGGTTCTCATTCCAAGTTCATTTATGAGTTAGTTCTCTAACTGAACTCGGTTTTTTCTCTGAAGGATCTTGGTCGTCTTAATTTCTTTCTTGGCATTAAAGTGCACCATCTTTCCTCGGGCTTACTTCTATCTCAAAGGAAGTACATTTTGGATCTCTTGGATCATAGCAACATGGCTGGTGCTAAGCCAATTTCTTCTCCTGCTACTCCTGGCTCGCGGCTCCAAACTTCCGGTGATCCTTATCCAGATCAGCAGCTTTATCGCAGCATTGTTAGAGCTCTTTAGTATGCTACCATCACTCGCCCTGAAATCTCTTATGCTGTGAACCGTGTCCGTCAGTTCATGCACAAACCAACAGCTGAGCACTGGCTTGCTGTCAAATGCATTCTTCGCTATCTCAAAGGCACCATCAATGCTGGACTATATTTCCGCCGACTTCAGATTCTCGCCTTGTTTGCTACACAGAATCTAAGAGGTCCTCTTTGATAGTGTCCCAAGATCCCCTATAAAAAGCCCCTGAAAACCCATCAAAACCTGGTGAGCTGTCCTTGCTCAGTTCAAAAACAACCTTGTGTAGTTCATCCATGGTAACCTCTCTCATAAGTGTTATATTATCCTCATCATTAACCAATCTAGGTATTTGAGAGATAAAATCCTTAAGGAAGGTACCGTCTCCTGTCATTGGCTCTCCATCTTCCACTGGCACATTCAGCAAACTTGTGTAGAATTGAACTCCCTCTTCCTTTATTGCTACTGGGTCTACTAACCACTGGTTGTTTCTGTCTTTTATCTTGCATATCCTGGCTTTCCCATGCTTCTCTTTCACTGTATTGAGAAAAAAGCTGGTACTAGCATCACCTTCTTGCAACCATCTGATGCATGATTTTTGTTTCCAGAATGTTGTTTCCTCCTTAATAGCTCTAGCTAGCATTGCCTGCCCTCTGTTGAGCTGTAACAGGTCTTCCTCACTACCACTGTTTTGGTGCTTTTCTTCCAATAAGGACACCTCCCTTTCAGCTTCTACTAGGTTCCTGTGAACATTACCAAAGTGGTCTTTGTTCCACTCCTTCAGGACAGATTTTAATCTTTTGAGCTTGTACACCATATTCTCCATACCCAGGAAGGGGCTGTGTTGGTTCCAACTATCATCAACTATAGTTTTATACTCACTCCTATTCATCCACATTTGTTGAAATCTAAAAGGTTTAGGGGTGTGTTCACTGGAGTCTTGTATGGACAGTAGGAGTGGGTTGTGATCAGAAGTGGATCTGTTTAGGATTTGTATAGAGCTGTGTGGGAAGAGGGTGCTCCAGTCTTGGTTACTTAGTCCTCTATCTAATTTTTGTAACAACAAATGTCTGCCTGATCTCCTATTACTCCAGGTGTACTTGTTTCCCACTGCGGTGATCTCATGGAGTGCCAAGCTACTAATTAGACTGTTAAACTCACTAATACTTCCTAAAGGGGGGTTTGTCCTACCTCTTCTCTCTGTTGTAGCTGTAACTGTATTAAAATCCCCCACATAAATTGTGGGGGCTGCAGGTAATGTCAACAGATCAGCCCATAGAGACCTTCTAAGTCTTCTAAAAACTTTAGCATATATAAACACAGTGTTCCAAGTAATCTAAGTAGATATATCAGTAATGGCAGCAAGCACATATTGTTCAGACTGTGATATGAATTCTAGTTTTAAAATGATTTTTCCACAGAATCCAAATTTTGGCATTTTCAGCAGGTAAGCATTCTGGAAATTTAGAACATGTTGTAATGTAGTGATCATTTCATTGTCATGCATTGGTTCAATCACACAAAGTAATGATATGTTATGAATTATTACTAGAGATTGCAGTCTATCAATAGATGTACCTAAACCTCTAATATTCCAAATGAGCATGTTACCTATGATTTTGTGATAAATCATTTAAAAAGGGTATTTTACTTTTTGTTTAGGCCTTAACAGCCTACTGACACTGTCAGCTTGTTTTTTATTTTTTTTCCTGTTCTCATGAGTCACTAAATCTTTAGAGAGCATGTTATTTGAAATACGTAGATCCACATCAACAACATTGCTAACATGCATGTCCGGTTCAGTTATATCATGCTGAGGATAATCAATAGCACAGTTATCAGATAAAGGTTTTTTATAGAGACTATCATCTGTTGTAATTTTGTCTGATTTAGACTGTATTGACTCAAGGTTAGATTTAGGGGTTTTATACATGCAGGTCCAATTTACTAATGCAGGTCTGAAAAACACAATATTACCCTTCACCATTTCACAGTTTGGACCTGCACTAGCACAATTCAGGGGCAAAATATTGTCTTTTTCAGACCTGCATTAGTAAATTGGACTTACATGTATAATTTCCCTAGATTTACCTAACTTACCTGAGAGGTTTACAATCTCTTCTATTTTTGCTCTCCCTTCCACACTGAATTGTGATGAGTTGATAGGGTCTAATGTGTCATCCTCCTCATCCTCTGATGAATGAACTTCTTCCCCCTGTAAAACAGAAAAAACATTGGATATCTCCAATGGTGAGTGATAAGGGATCATATCTAGTGGATTTTTTTCTTTCATTTTTTTGAGATTATTTTTGAAGCTGGAAACATGTAAATCATCTAGGGTATATAAGGATATAGTTGATGATCTTCTCTGCCTTTCCTGGTGGTTGGATACAAGTACAAATGTGGAGGCTTGTGCTTGTTTCTCGTGTGAGCTCTCAGCCTGATACACCACCATATCATGTATCTCTTTGTTCTGTGTCACAGCCTGCCTTTTTGTTCCCTTATCTTTCTCAGCCACTGACAATCCAGATGAGCCAGCATCATTTGCATCATTAACAACACTTTTCTCCTTCCTCTTCCATGTTCTTTTCAACTCTGGATGAAGATGAATGCAGCTTATCTCATCATGACCAACCTTCTTGCACCTATTACAATATCTTGGTAGCTGGTGATATTCTATTGCACACTCCTTGTAGTTATCTGTTCTACCAATAGGAATAGATGTAATCCGTTCTTCTTTCAAATCTATCTCCACACACATTTTGATCACTGATGGCCTAGTCACACCATTAGTAGCTGAATCCATCTTAATGAATTTACCAATTTGTGAAGCAACATCTTGGATTAAAGATTGATTGTAATAGTAAATAGGGACATCTTTAACTGAGACCCATACCGGCAAAATTGAAGACTCGAGCTCAGGGTTAAAATCTTGGGTCCATTTCAGCACCTTCATGGTCGCTCCGGCGATGGTCCAGTAAGGCTGCAACCAGAAGCGCCGGTAATCCTCAGGGTCTTTAAACCAGATCAGGATATGGCGATAATTGAGCAACCCCACTTGATATTCTGCGTTGAATCCAATTGCTTTGAAAGCCGCGTGGATGTTGTCCATCGGAGGTTTTCCCCGGCTGAATTTTCCGATTAGGGCGTTCTCATAATGTGCAGCTAAGACATTGACAGCTTCAAGATCATACAGGCAAGCAGGTCTACCGTTTAGGCGTGTAATTGCCGGTTTAATTTCTGGGTTTGATGGTAATGTAGTGAAGAGAGGGGGATTTTTGTTGGATAGGGCTTGTAGAAAGGATTTTCCGGCGGTTGTTCCGCCGCGGAGCGGCGGCGTTGCCGCCATATAGGAGCCGTTTGTTGCCGTTGCCAGTGGTGATTTAGTCGTTATTGACAAGTTGAACGGGAAAAAACATGGTTTTCAGGGAAGCGTTGACTCAATCCTAGAGAGAAGGCAGAGGATAATGCTTATAGAGAGAAAATCAAGTTTCCCAACCAACGAAACTTGCCGTTGCTGGTGGTGCAGAGTGCACACTTGTAAAAACTACCTATGAGTTTACGGTTGTAATTAAGATAAATATCTATTTATTTATCTATGTGGTTTATATTAAACTGAAGTGTTGCATCAATTCAGAATCAATTAGTACAATAATATTGGGTGCAGTTGTGTGTATGTGTTTACCAAACTGTTTTGTTATGGATTGGTACATACATGCAGTTGGTTCTATGCGGTTACCTGATTTGGTACGTATGCATTGCTCTGGAGTTACCAATCGATACGAATGCACAGTTGCATGTGGTTACTTTGATACGTATGGAGTTACCACACGGTTGTGTGAACCTATAAATACATGTGTTTTCATTGATGCATAATGAGGTTTTACAATGAACTGCACAATGCAGGAAACACTGAAATATATAAACGACAATGAGAAACACTGATTTTCTCATGTTATACAATCCAAAAACACTAATACTCAAAGGCATGTTCTTGATTAAAGCCTAGAATCAAGAATGCAGCGATAGTTTTATCCTGCGAGGAATTTCGTGTAACTCAGGCTGATAGGGTCGAAACATTCTCAAAGGAAAGCGAGAGTGTTATGTGACTCTATCGTTATCCAGCTGTTATCCTAATCACCCTATTGTCCCCATGGTTTATAACCAACAATGTTTGAGAATATTTTCGTTGTTGATTGTGATAATGAAATCGTACTTGTAACAAACTAATGATGTTTGTAGCAAAATGTCTACGGCACCCTCCAAGGGTTGCGCCCTCCCTGGCGGTCCCACTATGTGATGGGCCCGATCGTGGGCTATTTTTTTCAAATGTAACCGTGTAGGGTAAAAGAGTTAAGTGCTATCAGGTAAATGTTTAGATGGGAAGAAAGTCATTAAGGCGACGGTGTCGTATTTTTCATTTTATGAAAGTGTCGGTCGTTAATTGACCCGTCGGAAAATCCTCCCGGTAGAATAGTTGAAGATTGAAGGCGACCATGGAGTTTATGTGGGACTCCGAAAGAGGCGGGGTTGAAGTACTCTACGCCGGTTAGTGTTGTCACTGAATGTAAAGTAGTTGTTGTTCATGGTTTTGATGGGTGTTTTTGATTGAGTGATGTTATTTGAAGCGCGGATTTGTTTTGTAGCTAGGCTTGTGATTGACCCTGTGACCATTGTAGCTAGCCATTGTCCGACTGTGTTTTGTTTTTGGGGACACCGCGGCCAATTCTGTGGTGGGCGCCTAGAATTTTAGCCAGGAGATGTATGCTGCTAATGATGCTGCTGGAAGGATTGGGAAGACCTTGATCTTTAAGGTATTAATGTTGTAAAATTTAAGTATTTCTTATGTTTCTGTCGATAAATCTGTTAAGCAGCTGTGATTTAGAAATGTTTGGTATGTCAATATAGTTAGGATCAATTGCATATAGCCTTTTCATGTAATGTGGATGGTGGCTTTTGTTTAAAGGTGAAGGACAATATGAAGTGGAATGGAGACCCTCCTGCTTGCAAAGAAGTAGGCTTGATCATGGATCAACTGGTGGAGCTGACCAGCAAAGGATGTGGCTGCCTACTTGTTGTGGACAGTTGTGACCACTTGCTTGGTACGTTCACAGATGGTGATCTAAGGTGTACTTTGAAAGCTAGTGTGGAAGGATTCTTCTAGCTAACCGTTGGTGAAATGTGTTACAGGTAATGAAATAGGTCGTGGAAAGGGATATCTGAATGTTTAATGAAAATAATTGCCACTATTATCTTCTGCGTTGTCTGTTACTAATCTTTTCATTATGCCTGTGCACCTGTGCATTGTCTGTTTCATCCTAGTTGCTATCATTAGCATGATATAAAATGGTTTCCTAAATTTAAATCTCCTTGTTTTTTTCCAGCCAGGGGTGCATATCATTTCTGTAACTGTTTTCCCTCAGTCACATGCAAATAATATTAAAACATATATGAATTTACCAGTAAAAGAAATCGCAAAAAATTACTTGAAAGAAAGGACAGTTCTACAATAGAGGGAGGAATTGTTTAATGATGTGAGTTCTTTCACAATCGTCTAGATTTCCAACTGAACATGATATTCGTAACATGTGGTTGTTTTTTTATGTGATGTGATTGCTAATTTTATTCTTTTGGCGAAAGAAGTGAAATGTATATCTCATTTTCTTGAAGCAAAATGTTGTTCATCAAATTGTTCTGAAAAATTACTTTTGAAATTTTAATTGTGTTTCCTGTGCAAAGATCAGAATGATTCTTTTCATCATGATACTACCTCAGGAGAAATAGGCATTCTTTTTACGAATGAATCCAGTTATATATATGATCGATGCATATTTTAAAATGATCAACGTTTCTGCACGCTGTAATTGTCGAGCTATAAAATTGACATTATATTTAACAATTGAGAATGGCTGGAATAGTATTTGCACTGAGTCTGCATTATATTTAACCAAGGCCTCCTCCTTTTTATTTATACTCCAAATGAGGTCCTGCAATTACACTCCAGGAATCCGAAATCATCTGACATACACAGAATTTGATGGTTGTATCTGACTGAGTGTTGTTTGTTGATTTGGGGATTTTTTGTTGTATTTAGGCTTTTGAATGAATTGACCCTGTGACCATTGTAGGTAGCCATTGGCCGATAGTGTTTAGATATGTGACGTTGATGCTCAGAAGGCTTTGAATGCCACTGATGGAAGGGTGCGTTTTCTTGGGTTACATTTTGATTTTGTTCTTGCTTGTATGGTGATAGTCAGATTAATCAATATTTGTAGCTACTTTGTTTGATAATTATTATTGAATGTTAATCCTGTGTGGTTGTTGTTGAATTTCTGCCGTTCTTCTGTGGGTATGAAGGCCAACGGATGGTCCCCTTCAAGTTTTTAAGACGCCAAATTAATGATTATTTTGAATACATGTTCAAAACGATGTTGTAAGAAAGTTGAAATGGTAAAAAATGTGTGTAGTTTAATTCTGATTTCACTATATGGCCGGGCAAAAATATCGTGCAGAACTCTTTGTGTGAGCTAATTGTTGAATGTATAACAGCATCGCGCCATGGAGCGTCAGGGAAATGGAAGTGATGTGCCAATATTTAAAGGGAAAGAAATCGGTTCTTGTTTATTGAAAAAGATGCTCTTCTTTATCAATTGCAGGATTTGATAGGAAATATGCAGAATGTCCCGGCAAATTATGCGGTTTTTGAGAGCCATTCTTCCAGTGCAAAGCTTGAACTGGAGGCAACTCTCTTCCAATGCCTTTGATTTTTCATTCTTGATTTTTCACTCAAGCTTGAACTGGAGGGCATGCGTGAAAAATCGAAGGCATTGGAATAGAGTTTCCTCCTACTCAAGAGAGAGAAGAAAATTTCTTCCAGAAGAAAGAAAAATGCCATTCTAAAAGATGAAGGTAATTCAAAAAGACGATGAAAAATGGCATTCCAGAAAATTGTTGGAGATCAGACAAAGCAATCGTCTTCAGCAGTTATATGTTGGTTTCGTTGTCGGACTGAAGAGCAGCCCGTTACTGTTGTTATAGTTGAATTGTCGAATGTCAAAACTGTTGTTATGGGTTGTTAATTTTTTGTTTGATAGAACAATCCCGATTTCTAGGATATGATTGTAAGGCGTGTAATTCCGTTAACTGGGAATATGTATTCTGTAAATAATGTTTTGCGAAATGAGCGCAAAGAATCATATATACTGAGTATGGTTATAGTAGATGCAATAGCGTTTGATGAACTAAATCGGATAGTATAAAAATGACATTCTTTGAGCAGTTATAGTGAAAAACAGTTTGTTCTCTGCTAATGCAGTAATGTAGCTGGGTAAATCAATGTAATAGTTGCATAATCTATGGAGATTCCAAAAGCAAAATGAAGTTTGATGACAACGGGTAAACTAATGTTTTAGTTTGCAGAAGGAAGTTAATAGGATAAAACTAATGTCTTCATGATAATGAAATTCCAATTTTCATTAACACCTTAGCTCAAAATGGACAGGTGATGTACCATGGAGCCGAGGTTGGAGATAACTCCTCATCATTCACAAGGTCAACTATGTATTCATCGACTTTGGCACTGCCTTCTTGATCTTGATGTGGCTCAGTCATTTTCTGTACAGAATCAATCTGAATCAAAGATAAACAATGACTGTAAGTTGTACCATCATTTCAAGTCTTTGCTTACGTATCCCTGACTTGTTCATGAATAGATGTAACAATGAAGTAATAAACAAGTAGTTTTCCCTAAACTGTAAGAACAAAGATTTGAGTCCCTTTTTAACATTCAATTCAAAGTTAAGTAGGATGAAATAGGCAAGTTAGGGTCACGTGGTAATTACTTTTCAGATAAAGTCCTAATGTAAGGGATAAATCTCAGAATTACAGAGGTAATGTATCTTTACATTTATCCAATCAAATTGAATCCCTAGAATGTGCATGTTTTAATGTTTTTGGATGCGGTGAACTAAATTACATATAAATAGTTTGGTATGAGAGAGCAGGGTGCTATCAGAACACCATCATAATAATATGGTGTTGAATGAGAGAGTAGAACATCTAATGCAAGTGTGTATCGAAAGATCCCGGATTCAGATGATGCGTAGAATGTCTTGGAAAAATGAATGGTGGTAATTGATAAAATGAAATTTACCTCCATATTTTGCTCCTCTGCAGCCAGCACAGCCTGACTAGTCATCACATCCAGTTCCATGCACTCCGGGGTCCTTGTATTGCGGGTTGGCTCAACCTCCTATTGATACACAACTGAGTTAGAGGTTTTAAAACCCAGGCAGTACCGAAAGAATAACTGTTGATTAATTTAGCAATGAAGATTACATGCATTATAATTAAGTAATGATAGTTTGCAAATTCATTTGTATGGAGGATGGATCGAACCTTGTTGTTTGCAGTTGTACGTTTGTCATTCACACCCATAGCCGATGCAGGATTAAACATTGAAGGGACCTGGAGATGGGAAATTAGTAAGAATTAATGGAACTGTTAAGTAAGAAGATCAGGAACTGATTGAAAAAAGTTAGGTTCAGGACTCAACCCCTACCCCCAATTGTACTGGAAAAAACAACATCACAGGAGTCAACCTCTCTTCAACTCCTGTGATGGGGACCACAATACATGCTCGTTCAATGGGAGCAGTTTCAACCTGCAGTAGGGTAATTGTTCAGTAGTAACCTTTTATGTGATGAAAATAATAAATGATTATATGAAAATGTCACTAAATAATTAGGGTGTACCTTGGTTGCTGGCACATTCTTCCCACGCGCGGCAAGATAAGCAGCTCTTCGTTGCGCCCTCTCTCTGACACGCTCCTCACAATCGGATTCATCAGACAAGACGGTAGCATCAATTTCAGCAAAAACAGATCTTAATTCGTCATCTGATTCCGATTCAACATGATTATCTTGGTAGGAAGAAGCAAGCTCAGCTTCAGCAGCAGGCTCAGGTTGAGGAACTTCTTGAGTCTCGCTGACTGGATCATACGGAAGCAAGGACTTCAAAATTTTCCTAATCTGAGCCAAGTATTAGAAGTGTTAGCCTAGTAGACTGATTTTTTGAACACAAAGGATGGTCTGAGTTACATACCTCATCCGAATTGATGGTAATCATGTCATGTTCCCGTGGCAAGGGCCCGACAAATGCCTGTGGTGGGGCCTTAAGCGCCGCGTAGAGCTGTTCATCGATAATATACCGAGGACCATCCACCTGAATACCATAATGTTGTACAGTCAACTGACAAAGTGTAATAGTAATACTGTGCGTAGTTATAAATTACTTTAAAACTCTACCTTGTCCGCGACGACTCCAGGCTGCTCTTCAATGCTGAGGAGTGGGTGATCATCAGTTTCTGACACCTGAAGCTCCGACTGATCTGTCTCCTCAACGGTTACATTCCCAGCATCAGCAGTATCCATGTCCCCGACGCTAGATTTAGATATATCATGTTCCTGAGTCGGGGTGATGGTTGAAGGCTTCTCTACTGATGACACCCCGATGCTAGATTTAGATTTAGCATGTGCATGAGTCGGGGTGTCGGTTGCAGTGTTCTGTGCTGATGGCGGCTCAATGTTTGTTCCAGAAAATGTGTCCTCGGAATCGGATGAGCTGGGGTGCTGGCTTTTATGCAGTTGGAGTTCTAGGAGTCCCACACATTTAGTCAGTAGCCGGATTGCGCGCTTACCCTTATCCATCACTGAAGGCATGAAGCCCTCAATGCATCTTGGGTAGCTCTCCGTCAAACTGATATCATCCATCCGTTCCAAGCTGGACAAAGCAGGACCGACGACAATGTTGACATTCCTAGCCAATGTCGCAACATTTCTTTGGAACTCCTTCAAGAACAAGGAACATACAAGTTAAATTCAGTAGACACATATTCAAATAAAATGTTACTGGCCTAGAGTGTAAAACTATTTCATTCAGGTTGGAGACAGTAAATGGTTTAGGTTAGAAAAAGTTGAAAAAATGTAGATTATGAAAAAGGTCACACAGGTGAGCATGGTAACTTCACAGCGTAACTAAGCACTGAAAAATTCATCACAATTCTATTAGGAGGAGTGACGATGTGCTTACGTTTGGTAGCAGATTAATGAGTTGCAGGTCAGTGTGATGATCAGCTGGGACAGTGAAGGAGATGCTGGATTGGGGTTCAGCCGCCGGCATGTCATGTGGTCTCGTGTGTATAGGATAGTTGATGTTGTCAGGTGTGCCGCTACCGTAGCCTCTTGCCAGTTCCTGTGACATCCTCCGCTGCAGACCCCACGTTCTCCAGTTCATTACAGGAGGGGCTGCGACAGCTGGAACTGACACTCCCTCCCCACCCATCCTGTGGAAGTATGTCACCACCAGCAGCAGCAAGCAGCCTGAGAATGTCTTCTGATCAGCACCTCCTTTGTACCTTGCAGCTGCCTCACAGAATCTATCCAGGACATAGCCGCACCAATCAAATGTCTTTATCATCTCAACATCCACCGCACACATCAACGGGCGGAAGTCGGCTCGGTTGCTGCAGACTGGATCCAGAAACACCGACATCGCATACACCAAGAACATGCGAATGAAGTCTGGTTCGCCTGCGTCTAGCTCCTTCATTATCTGCTCAAGCCTGTTTATTCCAGTGGTGAAGTTTTGTCGCGTCGCTTTGAAACCGTACTCAACCTCCCATCGCTTTCTCAGGGCATTGTATTCCGGAGTAATTGTGGTTGCGACTGGATCGGAAGGGCGCCAGGGTAGGAGGAAAGCGTCGCACACCTCTGCAGGGGTTAGAGTGAACAACACACTCCCATTGTGAGTTACCTCCCTTGTTTCTGGATTGAAAGCACTGATCAGCCAGTCAGTCATGTCAGATGGGACGTGCTGGACCTGGACCTCCAGAAGTCCTCCAAAACCGGCCTCTATGATGCTGAAGCGCTGTTCAGGCGACAGTTCACAGTATAGCGAAAACAGCTTGCCAGGTTTTGAAGCAATGAGCATGACATTGCGTGGAGGTTCAGCTTCCTGCTTCACTGCATGCGGCAAAGAATAATACAAATGAGCATTCAGCAAAGAAAAAGGTTGTCTACCGATAACAACTAGATTGGCTGCTCATACCAACGAGATTTATATGTCAGATTGGATTAAGGTGAAGTCATGCCATACTTTTTGTTATAAATTGTAACAAATTAGAAAGCATTTGTACCCTGTATGATACATTTTGATTGGAAAAGGGGGCATGGCATTATTGAAATCAGACTGTGTATCCCAAAACATGGTTTTATAGCGAGGCAAGAATGGCTAAATTTTACTACAATCAGGTTTTTTCACAGTTCAAATGAATGGGGGTTTCACAAGGGGACATGACTGTAAATTATTACCATTATATAAACATACAAATAAGGTGGTTGTGTATAAACATACTGGATTCCCAGTTTAATTATGGTTTAGCCTAATATTTATCATTTTTAATAGGTGGCAATAAGAACATGATAAATTATTATACATTGGCTTGTCTGTTTTTATAGACTAGATTGAAGTAATTATTTGCAGATCAACCAAATTGTTTAATGGGGCTGAATGTCCAAAGTATTTAATAAATTCCCCCTTTTAACATTATGTCCATCTTTTGATTTTAATTTTTCATTGTATTACCACTCTCATTCCCATACACAGGTTGTCTAATTTTGACATCAGAACTATATTCTTCACTAGCACATAGCGATGTAACTAAGATGTTTTAGAATTCGTAGCACTGTAAAATCAATTCATGGGGTTGTAAAATTAATTCATAGCTCTGTAGAAAAATCAACTCATACAGGTCCAGGGAAAAACAATTAATGGATTTGTTAAAACTATAAAATCCTAATTAGGCTTTTTTTTATTTGAAAAATAGAACAAGAAAAGAAATGTACCCTTTCCCTTATCTGCGGCGGATCTCCGGCCGCCTCCCGACGATGAACCCTTCCGTGCTCCTTTCGGAGCAACCTTTCCGTCTGGGTCAATGATTTGGCAGTCCTCTTCCGCCGAATCACCGTTTCCCTCGACAGATTTGCCGGCAGGCTCTTCTGCATGTACCTCCTCGTCAGATGATGACATCACCATCCGTCTGCGCTTCTGCTTTTTCGGCTCCACTGGTTGTGGTGCAGCCTCTGCTTTTCTTTTTGCCTGCGAACGGAGGTATGGTTTATCTCGGGGAGAAGATTCTCCGGTCATAGTTGGTGGTGGATGGTGGGCGACGGTGAAGTTGGTGGTGAATGGTGGATGGTGGGCGACGGTGAAGTTGGTGGTGGATGGTGGATGGTGGGCGACGGTGAAGTTGGTGGTGGATGGTGGATGAGTGAAGGATGAATGAGAAGTTGAAGGGGAAGGTTTGTGGGGATTGTAAATTGAAATGAATTCAGTATTAATTTAGTGTCTACAGTTTTGAAGATGGAACCGACAAACTTCTCCCTGCATGCAATCCTATTGGACTGTCATGGTCGGCAGCTCAATAAATGGTAGAAAAATTTGTAACTGAGTTTTGTAATATATCAAAAAGGGGTAACTGAAACGTTTCAGTTTGACATTGCAAACTCCGTATGGGCTTAGACAGAAAATTGAAACGGGCCGATTCAGAAAGGTAAGCCCACCCTCCAAAACCTCCTTTATTGAATGAAATAGTGATGCTACGGTTTGGATCGGATGGTTTGGGTTAGGGCCGTAAACGAGTCTCGGTGTTCTCTAACATGTCGTGAACTTCTTTGTCAAAACGTGAACTCGTGTTAGAGTTCATCGAGATCGAACTTGTTTGTATATATACGAGTTCGCACGCGACCACCTCAAAGGGTGCTCGATATTGTCCCCGACCTGCTTTAGTCCAAAAATGACAATACGTTTCATATCATGTTTTTCCTTATATTAACTAAAAATGAAATATTTATTAATTATGAGCTCATGCTCGACTTCGAACTTGATCGAGCTTACGAGCCGAGCTCGAACTAAATAATATGCGATCAAGTCGAGCTGTAGACGTAATTATCTAGTTCGTTCGAGTTCGAGCTCCATCAATAACACGAAAGAGTCGTTCGAGCTCCGTCTGTAACGACATTTTTGTGTTAGTGTTCGAGATCGAACATTCCTTGTTCGCGTTATGCTCGGCTCGTTTACAGCCATAGAACTTTAGTGAGTAGTTGACAGCCGATTGCTGTTAGGTGATCCCATTAGCTGTGTTGACTAGATGATTGCATTAGATGGATTGATTAGCTGATTGTATAAAATGTGTTTGGTATACATTAGTTGATTGGCAATAACGGCGGGTGAACTGAGCTGTGCTACCCTCTTCCGACTTCGGAAATGTCTAGCCTCATCCTCATAGGTTTTGATTTGTGATGTCCTTTCCGAAATCGTAAAGATGAATCACTGGCCGTGAGTTAAGAATGTGAAAGGATTTTCTGAATTTTTTTGTATGTTATTTCATCAAATTAAACGAACCTAAATTGAAACTAAATTGAAACTAGATCTCCAGATATTATTTCAAAGTAACACCATCCTGAGTTGACAAACTTTATCCCTAAATTTTAAAATTATTTAATTTTCGACTAGATTAATGTAGATAAAAAAAGACCGATTTACGGCTTCCGAAATTAGCCGGATGAAGTTTAATTTTATATTTCCGATTTCGTAAATAGTATTGGGGAAAAATTGGTACTAGTATGGTACTAGTGTAAACTGATATGGTACTAGTATGCGAGGTTCATAAAAGCTAATTAATAAAAATTAATAAACTTACAGAAAATGTAAGGGACAAGGTATAGAAAAAAAAAAGACCATAAAATAATAAATTGTTCCAAAATGGCTTACAAAAGCTTATTACACTATAACATTCAAACAAAGAAAGAACAACAAAAAAAACAAGATATTCAAACAACAAATAAACTATAAGATTTAGATTCAGCGAGGACCGAGTACGTGAAGCAATTCCTGATCGGAGGTGCATGCATCACAATCGATGTCCGCCGGATCAATGGGCAGCCAGGGATCGTACCTAACAAAGTCATTGAGGCCAGCATGCGGAATGCAGCAGATCGGCCTAGGCCTAACTGCTGCTTCTAAGAAGTACCTTTGGTAGTGTGTCCAACCCCAAGCGTAAATCAGACCTCTTCTGACGCGTTGCCTAGCTAGACGGAGGCCCTGTTTGTCGGTTCTCTTCATGGTTGTGATGACATTCATGCCTCTTTGAATGTCACTTTCGCAGATTGCAAAAACAGCCAACACATAGGTCGACGGTGTGTGAACTATTGCAGAAGCTTCGGTGAGCCACTGTCGAGCCCACTCGGTCGCTCTTCCGCTAACGTAGCGACGAAGAACCTAGTTGAACTCTGCTCGAATCATGATTAGATTAATCATGTCATCCGGGAGGGCGTTGAAGATAGAAACATCCATGGGAATCAGAAGGCAAACAATATGAGAATGGAGAAGGGAATGTCAGAATGATGTCTATAATGAGGTTCTATAGGAGGAGGGGTTGATATTTATAGGGTTGAGGTGCTCCATTTAGGTAAAAACTTTTAGAGTTCCTAGTCAAAACTTAAAGGCATTCTCACATTTTCAAGATCAGCTCATGCAATCCCCCAAAAAAATTAAATTACTTGTGGAATTTGAAAGGTTTACTGATGTTTATCAGATGCTGAATTCAGTCAAATGTTGATCAAACAAATCCAACTATAATAAAGTACTGAAAACAATTTTTTTTTTTAACATCTTGAAAAAAAGAGCATGTGGTAAATAACAATCTTGAGTTGATAAATTTCATATCTTTTATCTAAAATTAATTAAATTTCAACTGAACTAATGTTGATAGGTTTAACTTTTCAAGTTCCATAGTAAAAACTTAAAGGCATTCTCACCTTTCCTTAGTAAAAAGGCATTCTCACCTTTTTACTATGCTGAAAGGGTAAAAACTTTTAGAGTTCCTAGTCAAAACTTAAAGGCATTCTCACATTTTCAAGATCAGCTCATGCAATCCCCAAAAAAAATTAAATTACTTGTGGAATTTGAAAGGTTTACTGATGTTTATCAAATGCTGAATTCAGTCAAATGTTGATCAAACAAATCAAACCATAATAAAGTACTGAAACAATTTTTTTGTTTGAACATCTTGAAAAAAAGAGCATGTGGAAGATAAAAATCTTGAGTTGATAAATTTCATGTCTACAATTTAAAATTGACAATTAAATTTCAAATGAACTAATGTTGATAGGTTTAACTTTTGTAAAATTTCTGAGTTTGTAGGATTTATCTTACCAACTGAATTAAATTTCTCTTTTGTTTGTAGGATTTATCTTACCAACTGAATTAAATTTCTCTTCTGTTTGTAGGATTTATCTTACCAACCCGCACCTACGTAGTTTACAATTCCGTCGTTTTTTATTCGTGTAATTACCAACTTAGCCAATATATTAGGCCAATGTTTACTTTATTCCATCAAAATATTGGTGCAAAATATTGAGATACGTTATAGATTATTATTATTATTATTAAATATGACAATTTTGATTAAGAATGAAAAATTTATAAAGTATGTTTAGAAGGAAACGAAATTATTTTTCCATTATTTGTCGTTTGCGTTGGAGTATGAAAAATATAAATACTTATTAGTTATTTAATGAAAATGGAATCGAGGTTATTTTATTCGAGTTGTTTTATTTGTTTACAGGTTAAATTTTTGGTGCAGTATAGTTAAATCTTATATGACTTATATTCCAAATGTTATACTGTAAGTTATTTTTAACAATTAGTTATACAAAGAAATTCTCATAAGGAGACTCAAACATAGTAAAAACTTAAAGGCATTCTCACATTTTCAAGATCAGCTCATGCAATCCCCAAAAAAAATTAAATTACTTGTGGAATTTGAAAGGTTTACTGATGTTTATCAGATGTTGTGGATTCAAAATTCGGAATTTCGTCAAATGTTGATCAAACAAATTCAAACTATAACAACTTTAATGCATTCTCACCTTTTCAAGATCACCTCATCCCCAAAAAAAATTGTATTCCTTGTTGAATTTAATATTTTACTGAATATTTTTGAATTTTATTTCAACAAATCAAAATAAACTAAATTGAAAGTTTTGATGTTTTTTTATTTATTTTTTAAATTCTAGGGAAAAAAGAGCATGTGCTAAATAATAATCCGAGTTGATAAACTTTATCTCTAAATTTTAAAATTATTTAACTTTCGACTAGATTAATGTTGATAAAAAAAGCTATTTGGCGTCAATCACCTAATTTTGCCCAAATTAGCTGTCCACCGTACACCCACTCTTGCTATGAACACATTCACAAAAAATTGGAATGTTAATGAGAAGGTGTATGTAAATGATCTTTATGAAAATGGCGGAGTTTAATTGACGTTGAGCATGTTATAGGTTACATGAAAAATATGATTTGATTTTTTAATGTTGAACATGGATGTAATTATCTTTTTATTGTTTTCGTTACGTTGTAAGAGTGACAACAAAATGATTTTCTTAAATACCAGGCAAAAGCCAAAAAAATTTACCATTCTCTACGTGTTCTGTTTACAATATAATATGGGGATCAGTATAAATAAAATTAAACATATATACAAATACATATATTAAAAATAGGGGAGGGGATCCATTCACTCACCTTTTAACTCTCAAATTCTAACACTCAAAAGAAAGAACAAACAGCAGGTATTTTTTCTCAATTTAATAACTATAAATATCTCCTCCTGCTGCAGCACAGAAGCAGCAACATCAAATTCAAAAATCCAAAAAAATTAAAAATAAAAACAAATCATGAATTAATTACAAAACAAAATGTGTGCGTGCGTCCGATGTACTGCATCAAACATCTTCTAAGCATTGCCATGAGTGCTGTTAGTCTGGGAAGACTTTTTGTTCACTCCGGAAAAGATTGACTTGCTCGAAATCCGACCTAAATTGGAAGATCTTCTGAGAATTTCCATGAGTTCCAGTGTTCAAGGATCTGAGAACTCTTGAATCACGCACGTTGTAGAAGACGACCTTTTCGTGCGTGCTTAAGACAACAATGTCTCGATTATAGACCCCAACTGGTCTGGCCTCTTCTTGTCTGAGCGAGGGCTCCAGTTCGAACCACATCACTATTCTCCACGTGCCATGGATCCGAGCCCACACTTGCGTAGTGCCTTCATCCCTGTCGGAATACATCACTCCAACCTTCCCTTCAAACTCAACCAGAGTTCTCCAATCATCGTACAATCCAATTTCCGGTTGAGGAAACCGGTAACAGGTCTCATCTTCAACGTTGAAAGCTAGCACTTGGCCATCATTTGTTAGCCAGTGTACTAGGTTACCTATTGTCACCGGTTGACCTGCAGTAACATCCAAATTCACCTCTATGCTTGCGAGCGTCTTCCATTTCCAATTCTTCGAATCGAAAATCTCACAGTGAAACATATTTTCAACTCGATAAGCAATTCTCTTTTCCTTAGAAATACGGATAAGTTTGTACCTGATCGGATTAGATCTCAGCACAACCACGGCCGCCGTGACCGTTTCATATTTGCAAAAATCAGGGTTACTGCTCAAAGATATCCAATACCCAAGATTAGGTTTACCAACGTAAACCATCCGCTCCTGGTAGTTGATATTAACACCGACAGCAAACAGAATACCTTGTTTCGACGAAGCTAAGATCTTCAGATCGTAATCATATGATGAGAACATCCTCCCATTGTTCCTCAGCATGTACCTTCCAAGTTTCTCGATTTGATGATAAGTATCCTCAACTTAAACAAATTCCTGTCCGTTCCTCGAACTTCCCTCCAGAATGAATCCGTACAGATTCTTGGTGTTCTTGTAATAATCAGACATGAAAACTGGGCTATGTATGAGCTCGTTCCAATCTGCACAAATCAGGTTGCAAGCATCCAACGTGGCTAAAGAAGGGGTTCTGGTTAGTATCTCGAAGGCCATGTCTGAAGGGAAAAAGCTGGAAGAATCCATATGAAAAAAGCTGCTGAAATAATTTGAAGGATTTCTTTACTAACGTTGGTGAGACTGATGGTAATGATATGAGCAGGGGAAATGAGATGCCTATATATAATGTTTGGATTAATCTTTATTCATTGTTTCTGGATGATTCATTGTTTCTGGATAATGTTTGGATTAATGTTTATTCATTGTTTCTGGATGATTCATTGTCAACATTAGTGTTGTTGAAATTTAAATAATTATAAATTGTAGAGATGCAACTTATCAACTCGAGATTTTTATTTATCACATGCAATTTTTTTCGAAATGTTAAAAAAAAAAAAAAAACCTAATTTTTCAATAATCTAAATTTATTATAGTTTGATCTGATGAAATTACATTTGACGGAATTCAGATTAAAGCATCCCCAACATTCTTATTCCATCAGCAAACCTTTCAAGTTCCATAAGGAATTAATTTTTTTTGGGGTGTGCATGTGGTTATCTTGAAAATGTGAGAATGCCTTTAAGTTCTTACTAGGAACTCTAACAGTTTTTACTATCAACATTAGTGTTGTTGAAATTCAAATAATTATAAATTGTAGAGATGCAACTTATCAACTCGAGATTTTTATTTATCACATGCAATTTTTTTCGAAATGTTTAAAAATAAAATAAAAAAACCTAATTTTTCAATAATCTAAATTTATTATAGTTTGATCTGATGAAATTACATTTGACGGAATTCAGATTAAAGCATCCCCAACATTCTTATTCCATCAGCAAACCTTTCAAGTTCCACAAGGAATTAAAGAAAGATTGATGAGCTTCGTTCTCAGTTCATAGCCACAATTGATGAGCCCTAACATCACTTACTACTATAACCAATGAATCAACCTTTGAATATCAGGCTATAACCCATTACAATTGTGCATGTAATGGTTGAATCAAGTGGGTGTAACGTTTACGCTATTGGCTCTGTGGTCAAAATAAAATTGTTCTGTACTAAATAAACGCACACACATGCATTGTCGAATTAATTGGAGGACTCATCGACATGAATGTGGGTTGGATGCTACATTTAGCCTAGTGATATAATGACAGGGTGAGCGGATTAACATTGACATTATAAGATTAGTGGATTGAATATCAGTTTAGAAGTAACAGTGACATATTAAAATAGCGTTATAAGTCTCCTGAAAACGATAGTATCACATTATATTTTCAAATATGTAATTTTGAAATCGAGCAGGGCCAATTAATGTTAAAATCCACTCTACATTTTGATAAAGTAAGTCAGCGGTTCCAAATAACTTTACCTATTCAATTTTATAGATAATGACAAGCTTGCATAGATCAAAAATACAAAAGAGGTTTAGAGATGACAAAATAAAAACAAGCTGAATCATACTTATCCAAATTATATAATGACATAATGTTCACAAATCATAAGTCCAGAGACTCCAAAATATGTATCTCTACACCATGTAAGGGATTGTTACATATGTATTTTGCTAGATTCACTGTAAATCAATGTGGTTGAACAATGTGCATAATGAAAAGATCCAAATCACACATGTACCTCACAACACACAGTTCCAAGTATAATAAGGAGTAGTATACTAATATATAAATGGTTTGGTGTTTCATGTATGCAGTATACTAGTGCTTATTACACTAGCGCTTTTCAGGTATTATATTACATTATGTGCTAATATCTAATGCAATATATCCCGAAAAATGTTAATTTTTATTCCAAACACATTTAATAAACACGTCTCATATTTAATTATAGGTTGCGTTTTGTAAATAATAATCCAGAACCATACAAATGAAATATTGTAATCGAGAGCTTTCCATGATTGAGACGGGGGTTACTTATGTGTATGTTTGGACTAATTATTGTGGAAGGTTACTTATGTGTATGTTTCCGACCCTAAGCGCAAACAAATAAAATCAAGAACCCTAAAATGATAGCAACCCTGACCACTATTCAGACCCACACCAAAACCCCATAATAGCAATACCCACGCAAAAACCCATACTCCCTCCTAGTATAACCGATTAGATTAAATATACGGGGTTATAAATTCAACGGCCAGTTGGTAGGGATAAAATAGAAAATCGCCAGCCCAAAGTTGACAGTTTGTTGTCAGAAGGTTGTTCAGAAACAATAGCAAATACAGAAGTATGCGCTTCCCGGTGTAGATTACTATAAAAAATATGGGATTTTGGTGGTTTTGGAGTGATAGAAGCAAGTAGGGAAGTAGCACCAGCTGCTAGAAATGTTGTGTCAGAATGATGAGGCCGAACACATGTCCGTACACCAGTGACTGGAATTCATTGCAGCTGCCAATTCCGATAGTGGTAAATTTATTATTTTATCAGTCCTAAAATTAAAAAATCCAAGTCATTTATCCTTTATTTACATAAAATTTCAACACTCTTTCAGATGCATTAGTAATTCTAGTTCTCAGTTTGTTTACTTAGTGTAGGACACACCATCTAATCACCCAAGTATCTAGAAATATTAAATAGTGCGAGTGGAGTCACAAACAAATATCAGGAATATTATAATAATGATTGAATTCTTAAAACTCTAAATTTAATAATTTTGTGTGCATTTTGGATATTTAAATTACATGTAATAATTATAAAATATTTTAAGAATCGACAATTTAAAACGCTTTCGTATTATACGTTGAAGCACTTATAAGTACATTTCATAGCACCTACAATTCAAATTCATATCACTACAATTTAAATCACATTCACATTATAGTTGAAGCACATATAGAAACATTTCGTAGCACCTACACGTACATTTTGTAGCTCCTACAATTTAAACCACTTTCGCATTATAAAAGTAATCATTACAATATCGCATAAACATTGCACACACAATGTATATGTTGTTATTTATTCATCCATTTTATGAGATTTAAAACAACCAGGAATTGAGTACTTTTTATAAAACTAAAATGGTAGTATATAGGATGAAATGTTCTTATATAGAAGTTCTATCCGTTACCATGAAAACATATCTACCCGCTATTCTGCAAGAAACAAGGATGCTTGAACACGGTTTTAGAATTAAGAAAGATAGTAGGATGGAACTCTACGAATTTGATGTCAGAAATTTGATTCCCTAAACCCGTAGTTGCCAGCACGGGACCCAACTGAAAATCGGGGGAGGCCACGAATCTTTTGAGTGTGTAAGGCGTTTGGAAGGACTTGTCAACAGTGATGGTGTATTGTCTGCAAAGTAGTTGCTGATTAGACCTGAATTCATTTACTATAAGCAATGACGAAACATCTCACTTTCTAGATTGACAAATTGTACATTGTACATGTACTAGTTACCACTAGTTGGTGTCATGTATATACCAGCGGCTATTTGTGCATAATAAACTTCAAAACCCATATATTGTTACAAATAAAAAAACACATATGCAATGTACGAATTAGCCTGTAAGATTAGCTGATTGAAATATAAGGTTGAATCACTTCATTTGTAAAATATTGTGGCATAGAGGCTTCCCTTTGGGCTATATGAACACTGGATTAGTCAATTTTAATCTTACTTAGACAATGTTAAATCTCGGACTTTTTCGAATGTTAAAAAAGTCGAAAATCAAATTATAAAGTAGAAATCAGATTATTCCAAGGAAAGGGTAAAGTATTCAGTTCAGGTCAGGCAACTCATAGTACTGTCCTAGGTTGAGGCTGAGATCCATGACAATTTCATTTTCAGAACGGTCGTCGCCTTCCCCAAATCGATCTTCAAAAGTGTCGTGGCACCTACGAACATCCACCTCCAACGCATCCATAGCACCAAGTATTCCTGCCTTGATCTCATCAAGTTTTTCCTGCAAGCCAGATTAATTTTTTTGGAAAGAATATCCGAAAACGTTTCTAGTTCGCAACATGCATAAATAATGAGTTACCTTGATCGCCGTATACATGTTGTGGAATTGTTCCTTGGTAGTCAGGTCATTTTTATTCAGTGCCTCAAGAACCCGAAATGCTTCCATCCAATGATTTTGGTTGACATTCAGTTGATATTCAATGTCGGCCAGATCTGTGTTTCACATGGCACACAAACGTACAACGTCGCTCAGCTTCATGGAAATATGAATAGAATGATAAGCGTTACACAACAAACCTTTCTGGAGCTCCCCCCTCATGTTTCTGAGTTTCTCATCCAGTGTTCTCCTTCGATTCGCCTCTCGATCGACAGCTGTTTCCATGCCTGGTCGGTGCACATAAGAGTCTCCTGATTTCAGGGATGATTTTGCTCTGGGCAAAAGCGAAAATGTGTGGACCAGTGATGACCGTCAATGGCACATGGAGGGTGAATGAGTAATTATAGTGCCGTAACGCTAGGGTTATGGAGGAGGCATGAATATAGAATATGTAGAAAATTTCGTATATATCTTGTCATCATAATTGTTGGGGTTTTAGGATTTCCAATTTGTTGACTAAGCTCCAAGATCAACAATTTTGTGGAAATCTTTTGCGTTTTGTGTCCCTTAATCGACCCAACTTTTCACACCCTTTTTGTTAAGTTTAGACTATTATTATATCATTCATGTTCAAATTACTTTTTTTTAGAAATAGAGGAATATTAAATGTGATTATAACTACCATGCAAACATTAACACCCATCTGTATTCCACAATAATGCTTAACTGGTCTTCATCGAAAATGGAAGATGAAAACATAAAATCATTATTTATATTGTGTTAATTAATATATTAATATCTATAGTCAAAATAATGTTATTATGTATTTTGAAGAAATCATTAGTTCACCTACCAACACAATAACTATTACAAAAACCGAATTTGTCGAGATGTATTTGCATGTACAATTTTTTTAAATATTAACTACTGCAGAGCACCATAACATAATGTTCATACTATACAAGAGTATTCCAGATCTCGACATACTTTGGAAGATCAACTTTGCAAAATCTCGACATACTGTGATTACCTGGATCGCATTTGAATTCCGAGGTTTGTTTTATTTTATATGGGTAACTAGGGCCGTCAATGAAATATAGTATGCTCTGAATTGTTACATTATAGTCAGTTCACTGTGATTTGTTTCAGAAATAAAGTATGCTCTAAATCGTTTCACTACATCAATAAATACGGACTGCGTACGTAAGTACTGGACTGCATATAACAATGACCCTAATTATATTAAGATACGAGAAAAAACATAAACAAATAATATACCTTTTGTAATTTGGTATGGTGGTAACTAATATTAATCTTTCTAAACAATGAAACTGATGAGCGATTCTTCCATGGACTAGTTCACATTTCCCGGCCTGTTTATTTTGAATTCAATTGAAATTGGAAAAGAAAATGTACCTGATTGTTGTCAGGTGGGTGATAAGCATACACAACAATAAGTGAAGTACCCGTTGCCATTTTCCAAAAATAAATGATTACTGTTTGGTTTGTGAAGTAATGAAGGCAAGCAACAGGTTCAACAGGAACAGGTAGGTCAGACTCATCAGACAACAAATGTCAGGAGGTTGAAAATCATGGAGTATCAGCTCTCGTTTAAATGGGTTGTAGTTGAGTGAGAACAAGAGTGATGACAAAAGTCTGACAACCAAACACTTTAGTTATCATTTGATTTAAGTTTCAATCTGTTTAGATTTCTAGTGTTTTGTATGGAAGTGCAAGCTTTCCTCCCACCCCGCTCCGCTCCATTATTGAATTATTCCCGGGCGGTGCAAACCATCCGCCTGGAGGTACGGGACAAAGTTGTTGATCTAATTGAAGGATAATTGTTGGATCTATCCAATTTGTAAAAAAGGATAATTGGTAATTAAACTTTTTGAAAAAATTATTTAGGGTACCTCTGCATTGGTTACGAAGATTTGAGATTAGTGTAAGCCGGCTGTGTCTACAGTCTGATGACTAAACACTGGTGTCATCATTTTGTGTAAATATCCCTCTGTCCGTAGTACGAGTTTTTTGAACAAGGTCCCGTCACGTCTACTGGCAATTGTGTATTGAAAACTATACTGTGGACATCTTATTCTGCCTCCGGTTGTGTGACTTTGTTTTTCACTTATAGTGTAATTATCAAGGGGTTCTCTGTTTTTAGGACACATTTAACCCAAAAAGTGTACATTTGTGATAATACACTGAACTTGTTCAAATCTGGTGAAGTGAATGAAAACTCAAAAATGTTGGGTTATTGTCTGCATACTGGATTCAGATTAAGCCAACATAAACTGCACGTTATGGGAAATCAAACATTGTCATTTGATTAGGGAAGTGTGTAATAGTATTGATAGAGAAACGGAAAAATGGTAAACTATGTTCTTCTCTGAACAATTTTATTATCAAACAATTATATAATTATGATTATGAAAAGATTTATGAAATTAAAAATATCAATGTTTGAACTGTATACAAGTACATATCACAACGTTTATTCTACCAAGACTAGGGGAAAATGTTTATACTCACTGATAAATAATGCAAGATACATGGGAGACAAAAGTAGGAGATCTTATTGTTGTAGTAGTCGCAATAAAAACTAAAACCCAATATTTGTTGCATTTGAAGTTTTTGCTTAGACATTGAGGATCTCTTTGATATCTGCCCTAAGCAAGGTTTGACTATTTAAATTTGCTCTACGTTATAAGAGATACAAGATATACATACATTAAAAGTTGTTGTATTTATCGATCGTAAACTTTGTGAGTATCGAGTACTATTGGTACAACAAATGGGTGTACAATATGATGTTTACAATCAGATGTGAATTACTCCACACATCATTTTACATACGTATATTGTATAATTCATATAAATAGTAGGTCATCAATGTTATTATATAAAGTGTTGCGTTGAACACCATTGCGAAATTTTAAACAATGGCTACACAAACTTCACAAGTTTATTTTACCATCGGATCAAGCAATTGACAACTACAAAGGAAAGAAAAATGAGTATTTTAGAAGACGGACGTGGTCTTATACATGTAACCATAGTTTACGGAAAAAATATGTTCAATTCTCATCAAACTATCTTCATACATTAACTAAAAAGAGATGTTGAATGATTTTTTAGGTACTTTTGTTTGGAACCCAATAAATCGACTTTTTAAAAAAATATAGTGATGCAGGCAGGGTTTGAACTAGTGACGCATGAGATGGGGCCTCACAACCTTACCTCTAACACACTTCTGACTTATGTGAATGTTTATTTGAAATATGATAATATATACCAGCGGCGTGTGTGTGTTGACATCCGTAGTCCTTAACTATTGCTGCAGCGGGTCCCTGGTCTATATAATTTAGAGGTGTGTTTACTTTGTATCAAACTTTTCAGAGTTCATTCAGTGTCTTGCAATGCCTCCCCGTAAAAGCAGGAAAAAAATCGCCGATGAAGTCGAAGCACCCCCGCCCGTCGCACCAACTCCCCCCCTTCTAGGTTTATCGGACGTTGAGATGACTCCTGCTGGTATGAGCTACCTGTACTAAGGCATGACAAACACACACCAGAGGATGAAGATGGAATTAAGGGAGTGTTTCCGTCGACTTATTCGTCAAGGCGCATGGAACTTGTTGAAGCAAACCATTGTCGGAGATCCTCCACTCGGGCTCTTGGCCGATGAACTTGATGGAGTTATGCTGATATGGACGTTGGAGGAAAAAGCTGCAATGGCCACAGCATCGACGGTGGCTACAACTCTCCTTGAGGATGATCAGAACATTGTATCTCCCCCTACTTAGTTGTTTTGAAGTGTGTGTGCACCGTTGTTGTTGTTATTGTGTCTAGTAATGCTAATCGGTGACTTACTAGTGACCTACTGTGTTACATCACTCATAATGACCGGATCATTTATCTTTTTAAAGCTGTTTTATTTATCACCCAATCAATCTACCTTGGTTTTATTATATGCTTAGTGTTGCTGTCGAAGTTTTTTTTTTAAAAAAATAAGATAAAATGCTGGAATGTTTATTATTTATGCTTAATGTATTTATACAGAAATAGATACATTTACCTTATACGCTTAAATAATGTAAATTATTACTATACTTATTATTAATTTTTTTCACTTACACGATTAGATCGCGAGTAGTACTTAACTCTACTCGAAACCAGTCTAAACATGTTTGTACTTAATAAAATTGTAATTGTGTGTAAGTGACTTTATTATCCACATACATATTATTAAGTCATATATTTAGGTTCAACAGTAGAAATAGTTAGTTAAATATTGATTGTTAAATTAAACATTGAATATACATAATCGATTGAACAATTCAAGCTGCCTGGACGTTGTTGGAGTCGAGTTAAGCTTTGCTCAAACTCGAATCGTTAACCTCTACAGCCAAGACAATCGCGGTTTGAGCAAAATGGAATCGACTTTGGCAAGAGTTATGCTCTTGTTTTTCCCGAATTACTTGCGATTTGCCGACCATAATTAACACCTGTAACAACCACCCATATACAAAACTAGCTAATGACTTTTTCCGGTGGCACCTAATATCAATAATAAATTTGAAATACCACTTATATGCTACTAAAATTAATTTCTTCTGAAAAGTGTTGAGAAACCATAATAAATATAAACTATAATTATTGTTTTAGATTGTTAATTATGTATACACGTTTTTGCACAATCGACAACACTACCGAAAATATGTTCAATTATGCAAATTGCAAAACGAATAATGTAATTAAAATTAAGAAGCCATTATTGAGCAGACCAAATGGTGTGATTTAACAACAACCAAGAAAGCCATGCCCTCCTTTACGTTGGAGAAAGTAAGTAAGCCTGTTTAAATTACTCGATGACACTGTGCACGCCAGGGATTAGGTCACAGCCACATGTGTTGATTTGACAACATTGTGTTTACATTGTCCAACAAAATCTTCGGCTGTGTACAAACAATGTACAATGAAATTACTAACACAGTTAGTACTTTTTCCTCAATAAAAAGAAGGAGACAATGTTTAACAACTCCGGTGCCGGGAATCAAAACGCATACAACTTAGTAAAACACTCTCATGTAGGGTACGTGTTGGAATAATAACCAACATAGCATAGACAATTCACATGATAGCCAGTGCTTGTGAAATAATGAAACCAGATTCATTTCAAGAACCTGATTTTACAAATCTAGGTGAATGATTTTCCATCTTTAAAAATACATAGATAATAATCATAATTGCCATGAATACATCCCCGTTTGGTGTGGCAACTGATGTTGTATGGCATTGATCATACAAAAACCCAAACGGGGGTCAAAATGGAAACACAAACAGACCCCTACTCCTCGGTAAAGTCTTCAACCCGAAGCACATTCTCAAGGTTCGGGTAAGTAGGAACCCAAAGCATCTGGTTCAGCTCTTCTGTTCTGACAATGGAGTCGTCGACGAATCCGACGGCTCGGATGAAAGTACCATCTGCTCTAACCTCGAATTTACCAAACTCACCATCTGCAATCCATTTGCTGTGAAGTTCCTCCATGAAAACACGTTTAACCGTTGGGATTGGATATTTGACCGCTGCAACTAAGTCATTGACAACCGCCTCACCCAATTTTTCCACGGCCTGTCGGGCAAGCCATCTCATGTGAAAGAGATCACGCAGATGCTGCCCTGATGGAACAAAATTGAGAGGATGCAGGTGGATTTGGTGGTGGAGGGATAAAGTCCTCTTCAGCGGCAGCGGCGACACCGGGGACTTCTTCATATGCTGCTTCATGGATCGCCTCAGGGGCATCAACATCCACCAGAACATCTACAGGAGGTAGATCTGGTACTGCATTAGCGGCCGTGGCTGAAATCGGGGCTGATGCAGGGGGAGGGTGATTAGCATGAACATTCCTTGCAGGGAGGCGAGGCTTGGCTGGAGATGCAGCCGTGGACACACGCTTGACCGATCGGAAACTGGCTGGAATTGTGTTAAGTGATGGCTTGGGGTTTATTTTCTGTTTCTTAACCAGTGAGAAGAGTAGTTGTTTTTTTCGTGGGGAATCCAAGAGCTGGAACAAAGCTTGGCTCGAAGGCCTGGTGCAAACCAATTTCTGGATTTAAGTCTGTGCTGATATGATAATGTTGACCTAAACCACAATGAAGGGTTGGACTCTCACTTTATAGCTGAAAAACTCCCTCCAAAATTTCCCGCCATCTTTTTCCCTCCACAAAAGCGTATCAATTCTGAAATTTTATCAACCCAATATGAACTACAAGGGCACTCGATGAATCAATTTTATATTCATGTATGTAATTTTATTACTAGCATCTTATCAACTTCTTAAGTCGACTTCAATTACAAGTTAATTCCAACAATTGTCAATTTAGTATTAAATAACAACATTAACATTTAAATTAAATATATACTTTGATAATGTTACTATCATTGTTGAAGGGGCATTGTGAGGCGGCCCTTTTTTTTGGCTTCATTTATCATTGACATGGTAGTGTTATAAATAGGTAATAATAACAACATAAAGAAATGGAAGTAATAATTCTTCTCCGCGTACATTTTAATCATTATTACTACGCGTTGCAATCACAAACTATACTTATAGCTGTTAGAGGGTGGATGGTAAGTGAAACAAAACCAAAGTCATTGTGAGAGGCGGAGTTACGCCTCAGATTGGGTGTTAAATGCAACCCAACAAATAATTGATTAATTTTTTTAACCATGTACATAATAAACAGTAACAATGTTTCCACACTCTTTCTATGAAAATGGAACTGGCACCCATAACCGGAACTAAATTTTATCACACAATATTGAGTTCCAGGCTCATCTTCTGCACATAGTGCATTGGGAAGAGGAAATCAAACCTTGTTTTAATCTTACAAGGTTCCTGTGTATCTACAAAAATCCATACATATTTACCTTATCAATTGCCACCCTCTGTTAGTGTAAATGTATCGACTACAATTGGGTGTCGGGATGCAATTACTCGCAAGCATGTGTTGAATAAAACGTGAAGAGAATACTATAAAATATGAATCCATAACGGAGAAAAGTAGATTGTCTAATATCCATTTCTAAAATGTTGTAATTGAGACAAGATTAACTCTAATCTTGTCAACGAAACTATATTAACATAAAGAGCGGATTTCTGTACATGATTGTATAATTTCTAAACATTTTTGTGAATTGCGAACTCACGCCCTGTATTATTTCTACAAACGCCATGTATTTATATAAAAACAAATACATTTACCTTATAATGCTAATTATTATATTGTTAACATAATTATTCTTAATTTTGACCATATTTATTTATAATGAAGGTGGTTAGTTTTTTTTGAGTTCTCGTCATCCTTTCCCGTGAAGTTTGAAATGGTGTGTCGGACTTTTTGTTGAAAGGAAAGAATATCGGATCCGGCTTGCCAGTTGCCAGTAAAGTCTCCGGAAATGTCACCGGAACAATCTCGAATTCTGCGCTCCTGAAAAGCCACCGGAACGATCATATGTTGATTAATTGTATGATTAATTTTTTGGTTGACCATTTTCCGGTAACTTTCCCGGTGGCTTTACCGTGAACAATTCGGATCATAGTTCCTTTCACTTAAATTTTTTGTTGATTTAGTTTATTATAATCAGTTGTACATATTTCATTAGTTTTACCCTCAAGATAAACATGTTATGTATTTATACGTAATATGGCCCTTTAGTAAGAAAAGTACAGGGTGTGATTTGGAGACACCCATATGTTTTCGACGTTCTTTACAAAAAGGCCAGTACTTGTAAGTATCAACCAATAATTATATTACGCCTGTATTTCTAGTTGTAATATAGTGGTTATGCACCTTAATCAAAACTTTAAATAAGTATTATGTAGGATATAATTAATGTTGGTGTGTGTAGTTCTCTTGTTGCACCATCCACTTACCTCAATTCCAGTTACCTCATTTCCAGTTACGACAACTCAACTTCGTTCGGTTCCAACAATGAGATTCCCTGACTACGCATTGGTAACTTTGGCCCATGCCTCAACAATTCCCATGCAAACTTCTGACAATCTTGCAAACCTACTATTCTCTCATTAACGCCACAGCCTTGTTTCTGGTGGACAACGGCTACTCTGTGTCAGATCCCCAGATTTTAAGTGATACGCTACCACCCTCGAGACACAAAGGCTCTGACAGTTGTTGATGGCAGAATAGTAGCTTCTTTCATACCTATGACTAGTGGAAGTCAGTGAGTGGTCATTTGCTGCTCTCAGTTTGAACCAAACCCCGTCTGCACTGGCCTTTGTGTTTGCGAACTGGAAAAGTGGAAAAAACGGAGAAGATAGCCAGTACAAATTGCCCACTATTTGATACAATTTGTTACATAACCCCTTGCCCTTATAAATTCATAAAACAACCGACATTATGTGTAACTGGAGTATGCAATCCATAAAAAATGTGTGCCATATGAACAAATTCCCCATATGAATGTGCCATTTATTAAGATTACCCTAGAATTGTAATTATACGTTTGTCGGTTTGATGGATGAAGAGTATGATCACAATTATGGCCCTGTCAGTTTCAGATAATTCAGGTGTAATCTTGAATAGGATAATCTAGTGCAGAATGAATTAATATCCCATAAATTATATTATATATTCATCTAGTTTTTGGATTTTTTAATAAATGTATGTAACCCATAATGCAATGATTAAAATATGTTCGTTCAATAGAATTCGGAACATTACTACTAAATGTGATTGGGTTGCGAACAATTTCTTGTTTGTTTCCAACCTAGGGAGTATGTTATGTCATGCATAGGGATGCTAATCGAACGACTTGATCGTATGTAGTGCGTAACTCGACTCGACTAGAGTACTATATTTACTATGTTTGGCTCGACTCGAGAACTAGTGAGTTTAATAATACTATACTCAACTCGTACTTGGTATTATTTATCAAGAATCGACTCAACTCGCGAGTTCGAACCAAATCGTCTTTTCCCTTTTTAACAAAAAGTTGTCTAATTGTTTTACCTTAATTTTTCACAAAGTAGTAGTTTTCACTAAAATTTGGAAAACGTTTTTTTTTTCATTTTCCATTTTAAAAAGAAACTAAACTAATTATTCAACAAATTAATATTTTCATATAAATTAGTCAATAAAATTAATACATAAAATCTGTTTATATTATTTTAAATTCATGACATAGTTTATATTATTTTACATAATTTATTTACTGTGTTACATCTAACAATATTCTGTAGTAAACGTATTGAATAATTTTTAATACTACGATGTCCTATTTTAACCAGAATGGTCTGTGAAAATTTCTACTTCGGAAATTTGTGATTTTACATAAACTTGTTGAAATAATTATGTACATACTAATGCAAGTAATTACGTAGTTACAAATATTGAGTAGTAAATGAACATTGACTACATTAGATGATGGAGTTTTGATAGGTTAAACTTGTGATATTATGAAACTATAACTGCTTATACCCGACGAGTTAATCACGACTTTTTCAAGTCGTCTTTGACTTTACTCAAACTCGACTCGTTAACCACTTTCTATCTTAATTTCATGACACACATATATCGGATGTTAATAGAAATAATCACTTGCATTCCCTCATATGAAGGGTACCGGTTTCTTGCTTTGAAACCCTAAATCTTGATTTTCTTCTTAACATTTCGTTCAATTTAATCCCTATGAGCATATCTTTTGGTCAGAATAGTCTTAATATGGCGGCTCCCTGCACTTGAGATTTTCATGTGTTTCAAACATTGACCTAGGAAACCAAAATGATTTTTTATTGTTTATTTAGTTATTATATAGTCGAACAACTCAATATTTGTGAAATACACAACATAATATAATATGAGTAGCTTAAAATAAATTTTGTTGGAACTTGAGATAAAAATATCAATGTTGCATTTTTGGTTGTTTTATTAAGGATTGAAGTACTACACACATATTTATTAAATGTAACTACTTTTGGAGTTGGTATGTTTGTCACCCCAAATTTCAAGTTTATATAATCTTACACATTAAATTTCTACAAATGTATCTTTTCGGGATGGTGATGAGTAGATTTAGTGTATGTCAATTTCAAGTCAATACAACACATGATATTCAAATAATATAAATAAAACACACACCCCCACTTGGTGGGAATATGGGGTGTAAACTACAATATGGTTGATATTTTGGGCTATATTCTGCAATATGGCACCTAGTAGGAAGAGTTCGGATTAAAAATCTCATATCTACGGTTTGGATGAGTTTGGAATTTAACCAATCCTTTTCAACCTTTTAAACCATTTCTTCTTTCTGGGAAAAGTCAAAGTCCCTATTTCACCTGTTCAAGCCTTTGTCCTCCTAGTTACAGTTACTCCGGAGAAACCAGAAGCAAAACACGCCGAAGATGCCGAGCAGTGGAATGAGTGGATATCAGAGCTACTCCACCAGCGCTGGTCACGTCCACCGCTTCAGCTGTGAGAACAGCGACGAGGAAGGAGTACCCGATTGGCCTGACAGTCTTCTCGACTCTGCAACCAGTGAGGCTACAGAAGCTCCCACTGAAGTAATTGAAGATTCGGTCACAGGTGATGATTCCTCTGTTGTTGTTTCAGTGTATTTACTAACATAAATGTTGATTCGGTCATAGGTGATGATTCATCTATTGTTGTTTCAGTGTATGTACTAAAATTAATGTTGATTGTGTAACCTTGGAATTTTACAGTTTTTTTAACGTCATTAGATGGATAGGTATTTCTCTGTCTGTGTGGTTGCTGACTTTGGGTTGTTGGGGTAGTGTCGTGCTGTTTCAATTTTTGGTTGAATATAGATGTTTAATGTCACAGATTTAATTGAATCCCCGTACCCTATAATTGATGTCAGGTAGGGGAGGGAAAGAAACCCCAACAAGGACATCCAAAATGGTCCAGGACTCTAATAACGACGAAGATGATGTCATATGGTTTCCGTTGGAGCGACCATACCAGGGCGAGCGGGAATTGGAGAATATCTTCGATTGTGTAAGTTTTGCTTCAAATGTTCTGGTTGCTCTTCATCATTTTCATGGAATACAATTAAATTTACATTGAATTGTTGATAGTATAGTGTCACCCTAATTTATGCTCCAACGGTTTCTCTTGCAAAACTGTTGAAATTAAATTTTGAAGCTGCTGTTTAAGAAAACATTTATTTGAGTACATTAAGAACCAGTGTTCCTATACAGAAAAACACTTCAAGTGATACTCATACAGTTTATAAACGTAATCATTCAAACCATGTTCATTGATTTGTTTGTGGCTGCTCAACATTTGTTCCTTCTCTGATTTGGGTATAGGACGACGAGAGGGCAGTGATCCTCCTTGCCCGTGATCTGCAAGTGGTGTTGAGTTCTCATCTCCTACGCATGACCGGACAGAAGCTGAGGTCAATAAACACTCATGTGTCGTTTGATCGTCTAGGGCCGCCATTCTCCTTAACAAATGGATTAACTGAGGTGATAAATAAACTGATCTCCGTCAGGCAAGCTGTCACCTCTGTTTTAGATGGCGGTAACGAAATCGCATGCAACAGTAGCGTCAACGGACACAATGCAGCTCGTGAAACCCTCCTGAATCTGGTTGGCAAGAATTACAAGGGTCTATATCTAAGTAAATTATTGTGTAGGTACAACTGCAGCACTCAGTGTCTCCCTCGATCCTACGCTGACGTAGCTGATTACTGCATTTCGAAGAACGCTAACTTGGCTGACAGGTCAGTGCACATATTTTTCATTTGTGATTATTAAATTTTAAAACCATTCCAGGAACACTAAATGAGTATGAATTTGATCATCTGACTTTGTTGCATTTCAGTGAGTTCATATATGAGGATGTTCAAGGTTTATCTGTATTCAGAAAAGATATGCACACCCTAGATATCGGCCTTGCGATTACTCCGTCTGTGGTTAACGCATGGGCAAGGACCCTGATGGAGACATCGAGCACACTTGGGACTCCGGAAAAGCTGTATCTTGACGTTGTTGTTAAGGTTAGTCCTCACAGATTGCCATCTACAACTTGCTTCCTACAATAATAACAACTATTACATGTGGGGTATAAGTGTTGTATTTCAAATGATTCGTACATGTCGGTAGCTGCGATGCACCACCTTACTATGTTTGAACTGTGTCAAAAGTTTACATCTCCATTGTTGAATTTTTAAAATGTTAACCACTTAACCGTATTTGACTCTCTGAACAGGATAGCAATCAATCTGAGGATGATCAGATTGACCACTGGTTCTCATGGATTGTAGCGGGCAACAATAAACACCAAATTCGGAAGCCTGAAATGGTCAATCTTTGCAAATACAATCATTTCATCTGTCTACAATGTTATTGTGAGTTTCATAATGACTAATTTCAACGTTGTTGTTTGTTCCCTAGATTTTCATTCCAGTTTTGATAGGCACTCATTACACCGTCATGATCGTAGACTTCATCAATCAAAAAATAGTTTGCATCGACACGGTGTATAGGGCCTCCCGTTCTGCATGGGAAATCATGGAATCAAAGCTGGTAAGCATACGTATACATTATTTGCCGCGTTGATTTATTTCTTACAGTGAATATGATATGAATGTTTTGATTCAACAACTTCATTCGTAGTTGGTGTGCTTGTGGAAAGTTCTGGATGCACTTGGGGACGATAGAAAACATCAGCTCACCAGGTTTGGCATGCAGCTCAGTTACCCTCCCTGGAGCCGCTCAATTCACGATGAAGACAGTGGTGTAACGGTGATGCATATGATGGAGTGTTACAGTCCGGCTTCCCCATTCTCGTCTCCCGCACTCTGCCTGAGTGAGGTACCTCAATTGTGGTTTCAATCTTTCTACATCTAATGAATAACAATTCAGCATACACCTGCCTCAAAATGCTTATGTAACTTTAATAAAAAAAATCATCTGTTTCAGGAACACATTCGTGTGAGGAAGCGTGTTTACTTCTGCGCCTGCATTGCTTCTACGGCCATAAACTTGCAGCGGGTGCAAGTCATTGAATCAGCAAACAGATTGGTGGAACTGAAATGCAACAATCTGATCTTCCCAAGTGAGGAAGTGAAACGATACAGTAGCCAGCTCCAATGGACACCGATGATTTGATCTGAACAGATCTTTTGTCGATAAAGACCTGCAGCACTACTCCCATGAATTCCTGCTATGTTTTGTTTCATCTTCATCATTTCCAGTCTTTATCACATGATGATTTACTTCACCGTTTGATTGACAGTGTTTGGAAGCTGTCTATCTGTATAACATATTTTTATTCGCATTATTCGCCCGTTCATATTCCTGTTATATTCAATGGAGCTGAAATGTAATCAGTACTGTCAGCTCTAATTTCTCTGAGATAGCAAACTAGGAACACAGCAAAAGTAATGTTTAAGGCTTGCAAAAACTCAGATCAACCGATACCTGAAATTAACTGCTGAATTTGATCCAAAATAAATGGATACCAATGATTGGCACCGATAGCCGGATACTATATCTATTAAATTGGCCTAATGCTCGTAAATTAAGAAAGCTATGAATTTGGACATTGGTTTTTTATCATCATGAATAGCATAACACAAGCTAACAATTCAGCAAAAAAGCAAACATGCGGTGAATCTGCATCCCTTTAAGCCCCCCACACTACATCAATATTCAGCCCAATATAACTTTGGGCTGAAACAAAAACAAGATTGGGCTCAGTGTGAGACTTTCATAATTTAATTTAATCCACAATAAGCTAGATAAAATAAATCAGGCATCAAATACTAATCAGGGGATGGTCTTTGCCATGCATGGAAACACAAATTCAGAAACATTACGCCGCAGTCTATCAATCCATCAACAAATTTTATTACATGAGATACACTGGTGCAACAATTCAGGATTGGGTGAAGGGATTAGCTGCAACTGGAATTTTTCCGGTACCGGTAACTGTCACACCCGGCTTCCATCCGGCCACAGCTGCGCTAGGCTGCCACCGCCGGCAAAACACAGTCTGCAAAAAAAACAAATGATCAGATGAACAGAGTGCAATACCTAATCAACTAATGACATTTTCCATGTACATTACCTCCACTTGTTTCACAGGCGTGTTAGTAGTACTCCCGTTTGTTTCTTTACCGGCTCCCCTCTTCCGGTTGCGCCATTTTCCTTTATTCTTCTCTGCAAAAGACAATTTCCTCTTCGCAGCACCGCGGCCCATCCCTCGCTTGTCAACAGGATCCTTCACCGGCGGGAGTGAAGGTTCAAGATCCACCGGCAGCTCCTTATCGGGATCCTTAGCTTCCCTTGCTTTCGCTGCTGCCCTATACCTAGATCCAACACTACCTACCCCAAAGGATGCTTCGCCCTCTACATTAGCCATGCTTTGTTTCAATTCTGAATGAATGACATTTAGTTTCTCCAGCGTCTCGCGGTGTCTTACCTCATCATACATCACAATTGCAGAAATGCTCTCGGAAACCTTCTGAATTTCATTGTACCGTTTCACTTCAGCGCTAACAGGAGGTCTTATTGAATCCATAGGATAGGACATACTTTCATACTCTCGCACAACATCCTTCCTCCACCGCTCGCAAATGTAGGCCTCGGGAACAGTGCAGATGTCCTCTTCCCAAAACACACGCAGCATGTGACAACATATAATACCCGTGAACTCGAACAACTGGCACTCACACTTTAAACCAACGGTAATACGATCAAAAACCACCCTGAAATACTTGCGCTTTGTCCACCCCTCCCTGAAAGTTTTAACCACAACTTTATACTCAACAATGGTATCATCTGTCACTTTCTCAACGGTGGCTGCGTTGTGTCTCATATCTGTCATCTGCTCCTGCATTTTCAAGAACTGGTTCCGAGAATACATTTTCTCAAAGGCATCTTCAAATGGGTGATTGCTAGTCTTACGCGAAGACCGATCCTTTCCAATCTTCGAACACCGTACCTCCTCAAACACTCTTTTACTGACAGCCTTGCCATACTCTTCCACAAACTTTCCAAGACTTGTGTTAACATTAACGAACAATTTCAGATACCTGTTCATCCCTTCGCTCCTCTGCGTACTAGACATGCCAGCCCAAAATATGGATTTGAAGTAAACGGGCACCCACCTTTCCCTGTCGGCATACGCCCTCTGAATCCAGCCGTTGCCAGCAACTCCAAACTCGTTTACCCAGGCTTGCCATTCACACTCAAACTCCTCCACAGAAAATGAATCATGCAAAATCTCCTGCAGTTTATCAGACATTTCCCCCCACCGAGGCAGCATTCCGAGGTGCTTCCTAGCATTCTGCTTGATATGCCATAAACACCATCTGTGTCTACTTCCTGGAAATTCTGACTTTATCGCATTACCTACGATTAAGCAACAAGTAGACACAATATAACGGTAAATTGTGAGGATCAATACAAAACAAAGTGGTGACATCATGTCTACAATTACTTTGTTCTACATCGAATTCAGATTTCACTGTTTAACCTGCCAGACCATTCCCAATGAATGTCTACAGTGGTATTACCTCAGAGCTCAAAAGTACATTAAAAGAAACGCTTTCTCACTATTATTTATATTTTTATGCAAATAATCTGGATTAGAGTTAGAAATTCCACCAACGAAATTCTATTTCATACACCTAAAATATATTTTTTAAATAATATATATTTCATAACCCCTTCTATATTGATCTAGTCCTTTATGAACCAACTAAATATAATTTCTGGGAGATAAAGTAATCCATTCATTCGATAATTACATTCTGTTTAAAATACTAGTGTATCACAACTGCATGTGTTTTTCCACAAAATGTTTTCTGCATTGAGCAAGACTCTGTTGCAACACTATTCTAACATCCATCATTATTATTACATTAAATATATTCATGTGGCACATTCATAAGATCTAACATGAAATTATTTTACGATTACAAGCTGTTCTGTTTATCAACACCTGCATTACACTTAAAATTTAATGAGTCCCACCTGACTATGTAAATCAAAACTTATAGACAGAAGATTAAAAGATTGCTTCATGATGATTATTTGTTCTATAATTTTTATACATTTAGCAACCAATCCCATTTGTTTTCATATCCTTTTCTAAGGATCACTAATTAAATTAGGCATTCACATGTACATACAACCATGACAATTGCAACACACACTAGCTGTGACTCAAACATGCTTCACCAACATATAAATCAGTGATCACAAGCCGACATCAGGCACACAACGCACACAACTATGATATTGAATTTTGCTTCCTTCATAAATAGATATAAGATTATGTACTGTTCGTTTAGCTTCTCCCATCTTTTTTAAACCTGTCACTTCTCAACAATTCGGCTACAAAGCTAATAACGAACAGTACATAATCTTATATCCCATCGTTAGGTCTAACGATATTTTACCAGTCAATACTATTAACAGCAATCAGTTGATACGGGAAGAATTTAAAATCCTAACTCGAAAAATATGAGAAATAGATTGACTTACCAATTTTAATATCTTGGTCTGTGATAATGTTATCTGGTTGCTTCCCCATGCATTTTTTAAAGGTTCGGAATAGCCACGCAAAGCTGGTTTCATGCTCTGTCGACAGCAATGCACATCCTAACAAAATGGTGTTTCCATTATGATCCGCTCCAGAAAATGGTGCAAACGGGTACTTATACCGGTTACACAAAAATGTTGTGTCAAATGAAACGGTGTCGCCAACAACCTTGAAAGCTGCACGGCATCTAGCGTCTGCCCAAAACACACTCTTCAACTGGTTTTGATCGTCAGTCTCAAATTCGTAAAAAAAACCAGGAGACTCTAGGCTCATCTTCTTGAAGTATGTCTCCATTTTAACAAAATCACTTCCCTTCAATCTTTCACCAGCAGAAAAGTTGAGAAAATTCCTCAGGTCCCGCTCCAAGAACGGTACTTTGTCAATCCCATCATACCTACTGACAAATAGACCATAAATCTTACAAATCCCAATGCCGCCTCGGTGCAGTTCCAGTGCTTTGGTCTGATCTCCCACTGACATCCTTCGGTACTTACACAACAGCCTACTAAGTTTTGGGTCCAATGCGTGGTTGTGCACATCGTTCAACATCGTGATCTTCCAGCTATTTCCACTACTAGGCGACCTACAAGCGTTTACCTTCCACGGACACATGGTCTTTCGGGAAGTCGTACTTTTGTTTTGATCAGAACTCTTGGATTTGGGGGCACCTGCCTTGCCGCATTGTAGTCTTAGCTTGCGGTGATTCTTGTACTTTCTGACAAGGTCAAAAGTAAACAAGTCATCCACATCCTGAGCAGGCCCATTCAGGAGCTTATCTTTCTGGTCCTTTACTGGCTCCTTAATAGTAATTGTGAAGCCCGATGAGTAAGCGTAGATGTTCATTTGCTCTAAGAAATCCCCGCCGGAGCTGAACCTCTGAAAAATCACTGGTCTTACTAATGGTGGCGGTATCACTTCATTCCCTCCATTCTCTTCATTCTATTCCCCATCCTGGTCCGGGAGATACCTAAGTACCATTTCCCCTTCTTCGTTCACTTCCTCCACTACACAAACATTATTATCATCATCATTACCTGTGGCAGTCCTATTACAATGAAGCAAATCCACATCCTCCACCGGTGATTTATCAACAGTGTCGGGAGCGTCAGATTCATCATCACCAATATCTTCAATTTCAACGACTTCAACCCCATCAGCATTTATGTTTCTGACATATCGATGATGGATACCATTTATTATCTCTACAAAGCTCCCATCCCCATCAGTCTCTGCATACTGCACATTTGAATCCATCACCTGCATCCGATAAATTCGGAAACATATTTCAGTTCGGGAAAGGTAGAGTATGAGATGATCAGTAAGGGTACAAATACAACATCTGACCAATTTCCTGAGTACAAATGATTACGAACCAAGTAAGCATGCTCCTACACCAACACCTATATAGGCTACAAACAAGGCTCTAACTGTACTCATTCACTCAGAAACAACACTACCCAATGAGCACTGGAAAAGGAAATCCAGAACTGAAATTAAAAGGTTTACAAATGTTCATGTAGACGGAACAACCATTGTAAGCACTTGTTAACAACAAGACATTATACAAGCGTAAAAAACCGATGACAACACATTACTATTTAATAAGCATGTCATGAGATTAAATACACATATATTGACTCATATCCCGATAATTGATATTATTTACAACAAAAAGAAGACGGTGAAGAGGTATCTGATCTCAATGATGAACTGTTAGAAGCGGAATTTGTTTAGCCTGTTATCCCTCCAGAGACACACTGATAGAATACCTGAATAAGTAAATTTGGTTTTAGGCCAACTATAACAGTGACGCTAAAGTACTTAGAGCATGGAGAAAATGGTTTACAATGGTTCATTATAAAATGAAATTGACTAAAACACTTAATTAAATGCAAAATTTACACTGGACAGATTCATAAGAAAATGAAAATATTGATAAAAGATTTTGGTGTTGCTTTTCGTGTGATCAGATTTTGGTGTTGCTTGAACAATGTAGACAAACTTTCATTTGAATGCCGATTTGCATGCATTTCCACACCAACACATCTTCAAATCCCAGTAAAGTATTTAGACGAATGCTAACTTACAAATTTACCAACCATTGTCCATTTCTACACTAGTAATCTAAACTCAGACAATTTATTCTCCAATTGTTTTACAAATCTAACCTGAAAGAAAACCCACCCAAATCCTTCCTTACCATTGAATTAGTGGGTAAAGGACAATATTGGAGGATAAACACAGAACCACTCAAATTAGCACCAAAAATCAATTCAAGTACGACAGTTTAAAACTGTAACATAATTAAACGCTTCAGATTCAGGTAAGTCATGTAAACCCTTCAATTAAACACTACAATTAAACAGGTCATGTAAGTCATGAATCATGTCCCAGGTTGGGTACACCGACAATGTACTCACTGGATATTCAGATGAGTGTGGAATGATTGATTGACCTAAACAGGCAACTATCACTTAGTAAAATCCAGAGTTTATGACCACATTTTCAATAAACATTCAAGTTCATCTTGACAGATCAAACACATCATGGTAGAGGAATACAGCATTCTTAAACTGACTCCCAATTTTCGGATATCAAACCAAAACAAGCAAAAAACAAATTACCGGAAACGAATTGCCTTCTCTCAACTCCAAAATCAGCTTCACAATGAACCCATTCGCCAAACTTTGCTCTCCTGGCAAGCCGCAAGCCCCAAACTTGCAACAAGAAGATCTTCAAACTTTGATCGGTAAACTTCCCCAGCAGTGCGAGTTTCTTAGCCCCCCACCAACACCGACCACTTCACAACTTCACTGAACAATCAACATAATTATTAAACAGTAAAACACCATATCGCTTGCCGAATCTATAAACCCCCAAATCACGAATAATCATGATTTGATGGAGCAAATAATTTACTTTATTTGCGAGCTATGGTATTACAGCATGGGTTCGTCGAAAAAAAGCTTTAATTGTCTTACCTATACGCAGACCGCGCAGACATTGCCCGGAGAATAACCAGTGCTTAGCGAGCACCGAGCAACCACCGGGTGGGCGTCGACGGATCTTAAATTGCAGCTCAAGAATAATCCACGGCAAGAATCAAGTGTGTCCTGAACCTTCCTGGGGAAAATTTGACATGGATTTGGGATCTGTATTGTCGGTGGATCGCCGGTCGGGAAGTTAGATTCAAATAATATCGGTGAAATCTACGTCCTGTGTGTTATTAGTCGCGTTAGTTAATTTCAGATAAAACATAATTAGTAAAAGTTACGGCAGTCCAGTCAATGTGGTAAACATGAAACATAGAACCCCACATGGGTCCTGATTGGTGAAAAACTAAAATAAACATAAATTAAATTCAACAAAGCAACCAATTGTTGCTTGACACGTGGAGGGAGGGTGTCACCCTCCAGGGGTGATGTATCAGCCCTCTGTTTGTAGTATAATAAATTTGGGTTGGATTGATACGAGGTAGAGTGATTTCAAGAGTATTGTTTTGTAATAATAATATATGGTTGTATGTGGTGTGTATCCGGCAGAAGAATACATTTTGAGGATGAAATGTTGGTCACTGTCAACGATCAGCGAAGGATGCAAAGATAAATTTTTGCAAATTTTATTTAGTTATGTTTATCTGGAGTCGATGGTTAAATTTCATCTGCATGATTTATTAAAATTAAATAAATCATGGTTGAAGTAACGTTTTGATTTGTATGTATCAATTATAATTGATATCTAGTGTTTTGATTAAAAATCATTTATGAGAGGATTAAATATAGTCTATATCATACATATATAGATTGATTGATTCCATGAACACTAATGAGATGGTATATATTCGAGTGATAACTAAATTGCATTGTAAATTATTTGACTATGGTTGAATGGTTGAATGGTACATGTATGAATATTTTCCAATACTGTGCATATCTATGTAATTACTATCAGATATGGTAATCAAAATGCTTGCTTAATTTGTGACATTCAATTCAGATGTACGTATAAATATATTATTTTTATACTGATCAAATCTGATTACTTATTTGATGCGAAAATGTTTGGTTGAAATTATGTTTCATGACTTAATGTGAAAGACAGTTGTAATATATACTCGAATATACATGGGAGTATATGACTTTTAACGTGTTGCATTCATATATTTGCATATTGGATGGTACGTATAACTCACAGTTTGATATTGTAATGTTAAATATACCTAAAGATGGGAGTATGTGACAGTTAATTTGGCGCATACAGTTACATCTTGGATGGTATGTCTGTTTAATGCTGCAACGTTGTTTTAAATCTTCAATGATATGTATGACTCACTGTTTGGTTTGGTGTTAATATGTGGAATCTTACGAATTTTTTTTAGAAAACATAACATGAACAAGAATGTTTCGAAAGAAAAACGTCTTGTTAGTATGTAATTTAATATTACATGATTTTATACTTGTGCATATTATCAAAGAATTGAAATGCTCTGTGTATTTATTAGAGCAATTTGTATGACACTTACTAAATGAAAAATTCATGAATTTAGTTCGGTATTGAGTGTATTCGATAATCTTCTACATAGAAGGATTGGATGATTTATCTATGCATGATTCACATGATGGAGTAATAGTATTATAATAGCATATTGCATAGTTTGAAATTATGTGAATCTGTATATATGTTGGCTTGATTAAATTGCTGAATTAATTAGTGGTTTATGTACATTACTTTGTCCATGCAAAATAAAATAAATTAGGAATTACTTGATTTTTGGACAGCTTATTTATTTAAAGGTTAGACATTGAGTTTCATTGAAATGATATGAGAAATTACTCGTCTTGCTTTAAATGAATGGACATGCATTAAGATTATTGTTTGTACTAAATAATTATTTTCAATAGCAAAGTTGCATGTGGATTGATTTATTAAATTTGAGGATATGTGATTACTTCATGTAATTTCAAATGTACTTATACATGTTTGTGATTGAGTGATTACAATATTTATTGTATGACTTGTGAGTCATGAATTTACGGAAAAGAAAATGATGGTCTTGGTTCATTTTGTGGTCAGTAATTATGATGTTTACATATTGTAAATGACATGATTATGTGAAAAGATTGTTTTTTGAGCAGTTGTGTTTGAATTGATGTGATCAAACTCTAGTGAAAGTACGGATCATGGTTATTAATTTAGACATAATTAAAATGCCGAGAATTCATTTTTGTTAAATGAATTGGTTGGGTTGATCCGGGAAACTGTCAGACTTGACCACTTATAATTAAGTTAATATTATAAGTAACTAGGTCTGTGAAACTGATTGTCGAATTTTTTTATTTTATGTAATAATGCATGATATTTATGTATGAAAGAAAATGACATTTTCTTGATCAAATTGAATATATTTGATGATAGTTTGAATTGATATTAATTTTTGACATATGTTGAAACAAACATAAAGCACGAGATATGTGTTTTGACAATCTTGGATTGCAGGACAAAGCACAAATGTGTTGGTCACATTTTTTAGTTATAGCATATTGTAACCTGGATACATGTGAAAATTAATATGTTTCAAGCATGATATGTATGTTGCATTTTGTAAACCAAATTGTGTGTTTTTGGTTGGACGGCTAATCAAATTAAGTAACTTTGTTATTAATAAATGATGACTTAAGGCAGCATTATATGATAAATAAATTAAATAATTTAGAATTGCTGGTGCTCGATATGAATTATTTTTTAGTAATGAAATTACATGCAATGTGATAAGAATGCACGAGTGATATAACTCGATTATTGGTGATGCATGCTTAATATAAGTCAAGTGAATTTCACTAAAGTTGCATGTGTGAAATTAATCAAAATTAAGAGAAAAATAAATGATTTTGTCAACTTATATTGAGTGGCATGTGTATATTTTACATGGAGGATGACATATTAAATTAATTTGTCAAGTGCATGGTTTATGGTGTTAATTAGTACTAGTCTTTATAAGTGACAGTACATCATGATTTATTATGTATGGAATACATGTGCATGAAAATTATGAAAATATTTACATATCATTTATAATTTGTGCATGCATGAAATATTACCGGATTAAAGCAAACAATAAATTGTTGTGGGTAAAATGAACATTTCGTTTGCCAATTATACTTGGAGTTATTTTACATTCATGCCAGGATAAATGGTATTGTAGTTCAGCATGTGTATAGGGAAGGTAATTTAGTGGCTGACTATCTTGCAAAATATAGTGCACCTATTCTACTTTCTCTATCTATTCAAATGCATGAGGCTCCCCAGGATCTCAGAGGTTTAATACTCCTTGACAAAGCTGGAATGCAAAATTTAAGAAACTGATATAAAGCAATTGCAGAAGCTACTGAATTTTATACACTGCAGGTACAGAAGACCCACTGAAAGGTGATCAGTGGGATTACAAGGAGCATCTGGGACCTCCAACTATTTTTTGGAAAAACAGCTGAGATCAGAACATCAATTTTGTTAGCTCTAGCACCCTCACCTTTTGGCAGATTTGTGTTTCACTTGTTGATTCGCTAACATGCTCGAAGGTTAGAGATGATACATAGTTAGAGTAAGATGCTAATGCAGCAATTATTTCATTTTTTGAGCCAACTGGTGGGTTTTGATTTTAAAAAAAAGGAGCTATTTTATTTATAAATTATGACTTAATGAAAAGGGCAATGTTTGGAATTGGTAAATTGATTCCATGATAATTTGGCTTGAGTTCATCATGTACACGGTAAATGTGTTGATGTTAGTGCCATTATTATGCGATGATAAATTATGTGGAAATTTCTTATTAAGGGATGACACGCTATTTGACCATAATAGTTTGTGCAAGTAAAATACTTGTGATTATTAATGTATATCCTGGAAAAAAAGAAATAGTTGATTCGGAAAAGAATCATGATTTCAAGAATATATGAAATTCTTGGGAACAAAATTATGATTTGGAGGGAAAATCTGAATTTTTGTTGAGATGTAAAAGGTTTGAATAGCCTTTGATCTTGTGAATTGTTTTGTGGTTCAAGACAATTTGAAAATGGATAGATTTCTTTGTTGTTTATTTTTATTCGACAAGGTTCCATTTTTATGGAAGGATTTAAAGTTCATCTTGAAAATAAAAGAAACTATGTCTCTTGTAGAAGACGGAAACCATTTGTAATTTGCACATAGCAAATGGTGAGTCTAAAGATAAAACGGAAGTCATTTGTGATTTTGCACATAGAGGTAAATATCTAAAGGTGCGAGATGACAAGTTTAAGGTTGAGTTAAGAGACTCGAATTGTTATAAAAATTTGATACAATTTAGCAGACCACTTGACGAAGTGGTTTAGCTAGGGACTTTCTAAAGTCGGTTATCGGGATGTTTAAAGCCTATTTAAATCTTTGATGGTGGTATACCTAATTTCGCTCTAGTACGACGCTAGTGTTAAATTCAATCTGAAAGGCCCATTGTTTAAGATTGAAACATATAATGTTATATCCCGAAAGATGTATGTTTGGACATGCATGAGAGACCAGAGGTTGAAGTTTAACTTCTTAATGAATCTTTTGACGAAGTACATATGCATGTGTACAATTAAAAGGATTCACCTATATGTGGTGCGAAGTGTAGCCGCTTCAAGAAGCCTGGGCTTGGCTTTGTATGCACTCATGAATGGATATGGACACATGGCTTGTATAGTGTCGATTTAGCTTTTGAACTGTTTTGAACTTGTGTGTGTTTTATCTTCAAGTGTTCAAATGGGTTGAAGGGTTCAATCTTTTAGACACCCCGATTCTCGAGCATTTGGAATGTGTAATTCACTAAGATGAAAATTCAATCTATAAGACATTTTCATTTATGCACTTGTTTGGTTTTGATGGATTGTTGGATTTTCCGAGTCGGGGATTATACCTAAATGGGGGAGGATTGTAGGTATTTTGTTTAGATACCGGTGTAATTTAACTATAATTGGATTCGAGATAGTGAACTCGAGATGTTATAACAAGGTTGGTGGGGCGGAGTGCACACTTGTAAAAACTATCTACGAGTTTATGGTTCTAAGATAAGTATCTATTTATTTATCTATGTGGTTTATAATAAATTGAAGTGTTGCATTGATTCAGAATTAATTCTGAGAAGAATATACGTGTATCAATTAATACAATATTACTGGGTGCAGTTATGTGTATGTGGTTACCAAACTGTTTTGTTATGGATTGGTACGTACACGCAGTTGGTTCTATGCGGTTACCTGTATGCATTGCCCTGGAGTTACCAATCGATACGAATGCACAGTTGCATGTGGTTACTTTGATACTTATGGAGTTACCACACAGTTGTCTGAACCATTGTGATACGGTGTAACAATTATACAAATACATGTGTTTTCATTGATGCATAGTGAGATTTTACACTGAACTGCACAATGCAGCAAACACTTAAATATATAAACGACAATGAAAAACACTGATTTTCTCATGTCATACAATCCAGAAACACTAATACTCGAAGGCATATTCTTGATTCAAACCTAGAATCAAGAATGCAGCGATAATTTTATCATGTGAGGAATTTCGTGTAACCCAGGCTGATAGGGTCGAAATATTCTCAAAGGAAAGCGAGAGTGTTACGTGACTCTATCGTTATCCAGCTATTATCCCAATTACCCTATTTTCCTCACGGTTTATAACCAACACCATATCCCCTCAAATAAAGATAAAGGGAGTGATGCGAGAACTGAGGTGCCATTATTTGCACTTATCTCGACAATCGTGCATGGTGCTACCCGTGCGAGGGAAGATAGGAAGACGATCTCGTGATCTCACGCGCGCATCCTATAGAAGGGGCGCAACGTCAATTGAAGATCTGGGATCCTTTCCTCGGGAACGGACATCTTACCTCCAGAGGGATTTCAAGTCTCAGGGATTAGTGGTGTGATATGGTCCAAGGCCCATCGGGGAGTCTAGTCCAGGAACAGTGCGGATTAGAATGACACAATTCGGAGGTTATTTGAGCATTATTCATGATTTATTTCATTTTCTTTATATAAATTCTTTGTTTTCAATAATATTTTTTAGTTTACACTTTTTAATTTACCTAGTTATATTTTTCAAATTAGCAAGTCTATAACGAAATTTATCATATTTGTATAAGAACGACATACATTCATCGATAACGCACATTATAACATTAATTATGATTATGTAAAAATTTTAGTGATTAATTACTTAGTTTTGTAAAACTGATTTAATTTAGTACCAAGTGAAATGTCCCTATTAAAAAATATTTCTAAATCCGCCCCTAAATCCATCTAAATACAACAATATATATATACACATATATATATATATATATAATTTTAAAAAATCAAATTCACATTTTTTCTTTGGAGTGAAAGATAAATGTTGAAATCTCCGCCATTTGAATACAATTTACATTTCTTTGTTTGTTTGGAAAGGAAAGGTTTTTTTAAAAAAATTAAGTGTTAAGTATGTATCCCAAATTGTGGTATTTAGATAACTCATTTTTGCACAGGTAACTAAAGAATGAACTCGAATATTATTATCTCTAACCAGCTAAATATCATCGTGCGTTGCACGATATATTTAATCTTTTTTAATGTAAATATTATGAACAAATATATGAAAATCGAGCATGAAGTGTGTTTAAAGAAAAATTCAATCTGCAACTACCAATGTCGGGAGAATAAGAGGAAGAGAAGGCACCGTTCTTGGTGCCAAACAGAACTCCACCAATAAGAGAGTATCAACCCAACAATAAGAGGAGCCAACTGAGAAAACTTGGCAAACAGAATAATCCAGTGGTTGGCAAGATGAAGGTCACGTTCAATATCTCAATACTGGTGCACAGAACCTGCAGCTCATTCCAAGCACTCCAGTTCCACGGGTAGCTATTCACCGACTCCACAAGAACAGTTCGAGCAAGGCACTGAATTCTTGAGAAAATGCCTTGTACAATAATCACTCAAAGCCATCATCGTGTACATCGTGTATAATATGGATTGTGTGTGATGTAATATTTTCATACTTAATTAATTATGGATAATTGCGGCATTGATGTTAATTATGTGATGTAATATTCATGTTTTCCTTTCGTAGACGTGTTAATTATCATGATGAACTGAAATTACCGTGTAAATTAGCGTGTAAAATAGGATCTTATAGGTGGAATGAGTTGTATTTGTAAAAATAGAAGCCGGAAACTATTTAGTATGCTATTAAAATATGTTATAATATATGCATACCATATATTATATATATTGAAACAGCCAACTGCATATTATGGTCCCGTTCGGGAACTAGTTGTTAACTGTTAGCGGATTGTATTAGCTGTTTTGACTAGCTGTTTGTGGATGAGTGTTTGGTAATTAGTGAATAGCTGATAGCGTTTTATTAGTTTAAATGACGAAAATGAACATTAGTCTAATTTAATTTATTCTTTATAGTGTGATTAATTATTTTGAAGTATATATAAAATTATTCTTTTACTTACATTTTATTTATTTGTATTTAATATTAACACACATAAATACGATTTTAATTTTTTTTATAAAATCTTACAAGATATTTGTTACATTTCGTTTATACAAATTTAAGCTTGTATATTGTCTTTATAAAATTATGATTTATCCTTATCCTTAACCCTAAAGGGAACTAGAAGAGTTATTGCTCCGGTCAATAAATAAATTAATAAAAAATATTAAACTACGTAGTTTTGATGAAAACCACCACATAACCACCGCAAGATCACCATATTCCGGCGCCTACAATTTTCATACATTTTTTTTTGGTTTATTTATTAAACATGTGATGCTAATTTAATTATTATAAAATACCGTAAATAAATTCAATTAATTATCATAAATCTTATTAAGTATAGTAAATATATTAAATATATTTGTTTGTCGATTTTCCTACTTTTCTTTTATGCCCACCGCAATTTCCATTTTTAAAAGTTAGTTTCCCCTACGTATTATTTCTTCTTTTCTTTTGACAACGTATTATTTCTTTGGGTTGACCACACATATGCATGTTTTTGTTTGATTGTGTACATTTTTTGGTGTAATTGAGGTATTATTAAATTTCAATATTCTTTCACCATGATGTTATGGTTTGATTGCTTATATTTTATTATATAATTATGGTATTATTATATTTCAATATTCTTTCATTTGAATGTTATGGTTTGATTGTATATATTTTTATCTACAATTATGTTGATTGATTAATTATATAATGTTTCAATCTCTCATTCTGCAACCTCACTCTCATTCTGCCATCTTAATTTGTATTTCACGTCTATATACGTTTGTAGTTCAAAAATAATTTGCATGTTGATTTCACGGTTTGTTTCTTGATTTTTCAGGATTTGTAAGATTTAAATAATGATGGGTGACTATGTGTATCTTGATTTTCCAGGATTTGTAAGGTTTAAATAATGATGGTGATTATGTGTGTGATAGCATGCAGGAACATGAGTTTCTAACTTTTAAGAGAATTGTTCTGAGATGGCCGCAGATTTTATCGATCGTGGCATTTTAGAAACAAAAGGAGGAGGTATAACATATGTGGATTTTTAACGTCGGATATTGTCACTGTGATTTCTTCGAATCCAGGCTACTCGACGCATCCTCGGATATCTGATATTTTGGGATTTGAATCGACAAGTTTGAGTGGTTGCTGGTAAGCCTCTGCTAAGAACTTTCTCTTTATGAAAATGTGTTCCATTTTTAACCTGTTTTTTTGATATATATATATATATATATATATATGTGTGTGTGTGTTGGAGTATTTAATAACACAATTAACAACGTTGATTGATATGAATACAAGTTACATTTATAATAACTTGCTTTAAAATTTTAAGCCATGAAAACCAAGCTTGCATTTTAATTGTATGTTAGTAGCTGAGCATAGTTTTTATATACATTGATTAAGTTGATAACATCTCTGCTTAAAAATTTATACATCGAAGTGTGCATGATTATCTGTTTTTGTGGCAGGACTGTGACACTCAGTATATATCTTTCTTCAGGTTGAAAGAAGACAAAACAGCCTTGGGTGTTTTTACTTGTCTGAGAGCCTTGATGAAATGGATGGATACACATTCAGGACACAAAAGAATGGTGAGGATTATAATATTAAAATACCTCATGCATTGCCTGGTGCTATAAATAATACTTGTGGTAATCCAAGTGCAACTAGGAAAATTTGTTTGATGTTGTAGGATTAAAAGTAGACTACATGATGTCTCACGTTGATATTCACTGTCAAAGTTTATTTTTTGAAAACTTCTCTTTCTTATTTTACTGTGATTATTGTATACAAGTGAAGTAAATTTATTTTTTGAAAGTTTCTCTGTTTTATTTTACTGCGATTAATTTATACAAGTGAAGTGGTGTTTTGACTCTTTTTGCAAAATACGAATGTTTCTGCTGCTCCTACTTTTCAGTAGGACATCTGACTACGATAATAGATTTTTGGTGATTCAAAGTGAAATAAATTTTGATTGATTTGGAAAAATGCAGAATTTTTTCTAGTGCTTCTGCTTTTCAAGGAAAACGATTCACGACAATACAAGATCAGGTTGTTCGCAGTATTATCAAACATCCGGGCATCAATTAATTTATATAAATTTATTTTAATTAATTATAGAATTATCTGTAAATTATTTTTGTTTAATTGAAGTGTTAATGTTCACACATATTGCCCCAATGTATTTCATAATTTTATTCCTACTTTTTAGTACTCCCTCCGTCTCAGTCTAATGTGAGCTCTGACTTTTTGACACTATTTACTCTTAAACTTTGACCGCTTATTTAAATAGATATATATTTATGAATATTATCATATTTGGTATCGTTAGATTAATCGCAACATACAGTATTCAAATATCAAATTTGTATTTTTTGATAATATAAGTAAATAAAGATACGGTTGGTCAAAAATGTGTGTTGGATAGTGTGAAAAGTCATCTGTGCTGATTTGGGTGAGACAAAAATAGTATTAAATTTGCTAATGATATATGAATATTATGTTTATATATTCATAAACAAGAAATTGATTACACGATCAAATTACTTTTTTAAATTGGAATAAATTATTTTTTTGCCATTTAAATTGAACATTAGTTATTTATAATATTTCAATAATGAAAACATATATTTAATTGACAACAAAATATTTTTATTCATTCTTTAAAATAATATAATGCAATTACATTTTGCTATTTTAAGAAATTTGAAATATGTCAAAATAAATTTTTAGTATCATAAAATGTTTCAAATGGTATATCAGAACAATTAGGAGTAGTGTGTGTAGCAAATTTTCATAGCAGATATTCATGTGAATGGTAATAAATGTAGCAAATTTTCATAGCAGATATTCACGTGAATGGTAATAAATGATTTCCAGACAGTAGTTTTTGATATGATAATTATGGATTTGTGGTTTACTTACTTAGTCATGTTTAGTACATTTTATTTGATTTATTTTCAGTATTTATCGGTTCAGTTTTTAATGAAATTGATGAAATTTAGTTTAATTCAGATGTATTATTAGTAATTTTTTAGTTCATTTCAGTTCAGTTTAATATTTTAAATTTAGCAGAAGTTATTTGTGATGAACAGACCATTTCTTTTCCGACCATTTTTTGGATTTATTTCATAAAATTTTAGGCAAAGTCTCTTAAAAGTCCAACTTTCCTAAATGTTATGGAACTACCGCTATGTATTTAAATTTAAATGATACATTTTTTATGTTAAAATATCAATCATTTTAAAGTAAACATATAGTAAAACATGTTTTAATGCAAAAATTCAAGAAATTTCATATAAAAATTTAATATTTTCAAGTAGCAAAAAATACAGTTCAAATTAAAAGTTACACTATATAAGTTAAAATGTATAAACACTTTCATGGAAAGTCCGGAAAGTTGGGAGTTCAGGAGATCTTCTCAAATTTTTATTCTTTGTGCTATCTATATGCTTTTACATGCATGCATGCTTCACTTTCTAGCCCAATTAAAAACTTCACTCTTTTTCAATTTTTATGATTTATTGTTTATACTATGTTGGTATACTTTAATTTAAACTAAAATGAATCAAATAAATTCAACTAAATTAATGGCAGCCTAATATAAACTTATTTTATTAGACTTTCCCGTTTTATCCTATTCAATTTATTATTTAAGTATGGTTAGTGTTTGAGCAACATCACCAAAATCTCTACATTTTTTCTTTAGGGCATCTCCAATGAAAATTTTTATTACCACTTTTTTAATTAATTTTTTATATTCTAATTTTTAAGAAGCACTCCTTAAATTAAGAAATAATTTTTAAATTTAATATCACTAATTTTATTGAAATCTAAGTATGAAAAAATCATCAACAATTGTAGGATTCTTAATTTCTACACATGATAAATTTTATATAAGAAAAATAAATCTTCAAATATTCCACGTTAAATACCTAAATTTATCGCGCAACGCGCGATGATATTTAACTAGTAAAAATAGAAATAGTTGATAAGGAGGAATATGCATTAGATTAATCCGTAGAAAACTAATATGCATTAGAAACTACAATACTAATATATGTATAGCATTTTTGAATGGGTAAAAATGGCCGGTGGCCAAACTAGGATAAAAATGGAAATTTATGTGGTTTATCTGATTAATCATGGGCTTTGAAGCGTTTTAGAAATCAGAATTTTCATTAAAACAGCTCATTGAAAAAAGTTTCTTACCAAACACCTAAAGAGAGTTTTGACCGGTCAAAAAATTTATTTTTAGCAAAAATAGCAAAACGCTGTTGCCAAACGGGGCCTATAAATATGATAATGAACACCATGATCGACAATCATATTAGAAAAATTATATTAATACTAAAGCAATTACGTAGATTAAGTTCGGGTAAATAGTATTAATATGGTATACAATATTAAGTTCGGTAAAGTTCGTAGATTAAAAGAAACATAAAAAGAAATATATAAAAATTGTAGGCGCCGGAATGTGGTGAACTTGCGGTGGTTATATGGCGGTTTTAGTCAAAACTACGTAGTTTCATCCTTTTTAATTCTTTTTATTAATTTATTTATTGACCGGAGCAATAACTCTTCTAGTTCCCTTTAGGGTGAGTTGTTTTTGTAAAAATTGAAGGTGGAAGCTATTGTATGAAACAATAAAACTAAAAGAAACATAAAAAGAATATATAAAAATGGTAGGCACCGGAATATATGGTGAACTTGTGGTAGTTATGTGGCGGCTATAATTAAAACTACGTAGTTTCATATTTTTTAATACTTTTTATTAATTTATTTATTGGTCGGAGTAATAAATTTTCTTGTTTCCTTTAGGAATAGAAAAGGAGACATATATGATCAGGTAAAAGTATGGAAAATGAAGATATGATAATTCCATATCAAATTAAGTATACCAAAAGAAATTAGAAAGAAAATTTAAAGAAATAAAAGAGAAATATATAAAAATTGTAGTCGCCGGAATATGAATATCTTGTAGTGGGTATGTGATGGTTTTAATCAAAATTACGTAATTTAATATTTTTTATTAATTTATTTATTGACCGGATCAATAATTTTTCTACTTCCCGTTAGGACAAATGAATCTCAACACATCGATGCCTTGCATAATAATTTTGTCCAATAAAAGAAGGAAAGAAATACAAATTTTGCATAATAATTTCAAGAGAGAGGATGCTTGATCCTACTACTATAGAATCTAGTAATCTCCTAGACTAGCTCAGTCTCTCCGACTACTGGACGGATTATGGATAAGGGTCGATGCACCCGTCTCCAAATATCTATTTCCATAAGCAGTAGAGCCTGAGTATGACCAAAATGGTTATAAAGACGATAAGAATGACTAATGTCTCTAGCCTCAGGGTGATAACGAACCGATCCGATTACGATCATCATTATATTTATGATTGGATTGTTTTAATGATCGTGATCGACTCGTGATCGGCTCGTTATAGATAACCGATCAAATGATCAATGATCGATCACGATCGATCGTGATCAATTTTCAAATAAATCAAAATACATAATTATCAAATTAATAAAAATACACAACAAACTATAACATACATATTAAAATTAAAATATTTCTCCATTATTATTAATATAAAATTATTACCGATCGATCACGATCACATTATCGATCGATCATCTTATCGATTTGTTCGCGATCATGATCGAACTTTTATATTCACGATCGTTGATCGTTCATTTCATAAACGATCATAGAAATTTAATCATGATCGTTTCATTTATTAAATGAACGATCTTGATCCGATCTTTAACCAATCCGATCTCGATCTTTTTAACGAACGCTCATAATCATTCTCACCCTACCCTCAATATGAGTGTAATGACTCGTGAGAGACAGGCTCTATAAATATATAAATGAAATTATTAATTAAAAACATCACTATAAAATGAATAGAAAATAAAAAATCTTCATACCGGCATTTGTGTGTTGTGGTGTGTCAATGCATCTGCACTAAAAATATTAGTAACACAGTTAATTAAATTAGTAACGCAGTATATATTTAACTTATTCATTTTAATGTAATGCTTTATTTGTACCGAATTCGTCAACTTACATTATAAATAATAAATAATTTGCAGGCATACTATATGTTAATTAATATATATAATTTTATATGACAGTTTAGTAATTCAAAATAAATTCAAATAATATTATATTAATTTGACCGATCAAATGTGTATATAATATTCTAATCATCAAATGCGCTCTCTCTCAAAGTTTTAATTCTCTCGCTTCTATCTAGAAATATTCCTTTCCCAACATAAAATTCTAATTTACCGTTGCAACGGTCACTGAAACTGTCAGTCCCGCCACAAACGATAACAATCCCAACCTCTTTCCGCCCCACCACCATGGCGGGGCAACCGCCGACCAATGGCCAGAAGTCCTTTCTGTCTGCCCTTCAGTCAAAATCACCACCGCTCTCTTCTGCGGTACCAAGCAACCCGGAAATCAAGGCCACCTCGGAGTTCAAAGGAGAGCTAACATGTATATTCACCTTCGACCAAATCGAAATCCTTTTCCGCCTTTATAAAAACACCTTTGTCGGAAAGTTCAGTAAGGGCAAGCCATCAATGCTGGTAATCGAAACCGCGTTCAAATCTGTCGGCTTCTCTGGAAGTTTACCAATTCGGGACAATTGATCACCGCCATATCCTGGTCCGATTTGCCAACAAGGAGGATTTCCAGCGCTGTTGGATGAAAGCTAATTGGACGCTAGAGAGATTTCCGATGCGTGTGCTCATATGGACTCCAGACTTCTCGACTGAGACTGAATTCTCAATTGCCAGTATGGGTTACTCTTTTCAAGTCCTCGGTGTATTATTACAATGATGCAGTACTGAAACAACTAGGTAATACTATTTGATCATTTATCAAAGTTGATGCTGTAACACAGTTAATTACTAGGTCTTCTGCTATAAAGTTGTGTGTTGAGTTAGACCTACTTCAGCCCATCCCTTTTGATATAAGATTGGGCTCCACTGAAAATTGTGTTAAAGTAAAGCTGGAGTATGAGAATTTGACTAGGTACGGCAGTCATTGTAGGAAAATATTTAGACCATGATGCTAACATATGCAAAGAACTCCACCCTCAGTCAGCTACAAAAACTCCAAACCAAGCCCCAAAAAATAAGCCTACTGAACCTACTGTTTCTGGTGCTGTACTCACAACTCTTCCCATCTCCAAAAACCAGCAACAGACCATCCCCATAGTCCACACTCAAACCATTACCCCCTAGCCCCAATTATCCCTACTGCTAAAAAACTAGTCAACACTGCCCCAGGTAAAAAACAGTTCAACAATGCTCCATCTTCCTCTATTCCTGCCCAGAATGCTCATTTCAAGATATCAAAGAGTTTTATCAGAAGAAATTAAGAGGATCGCTGCACTCAGAGCTGCTGAAAAGACTCCAACCCTGCTGCAAAAGTGCACATTGCTGCTACCACAAATGCTTCAACAGACCCCCAGCTATATATATATCACCCTCAGTTGGAGCATCATCCCACATTTGCTAACTTGCACATGCAACACAAGTTGAGTTTCTGTCGAAGTCCCTAACGCTTCTTCACTCTCTCTTCATGCGCCGGTAGCTTTCGGAGTCGACACGTTGCAAGTCATCATGCCCTCACAGTTCCCATATAATCAATGGGGGTCATTAATCTATGAGTCATGCATGACTCATACCTTAAAAAGAGAACCACAAGTTAAAATGATAAAAAAATATATCAAATTATACGACAATTCCAAAAATATATCATAATCATAATTAGAAACCAAAATTTTGCTTCACATATATACACATGTTGCTTTTCTATTAAACAAGCGTGTTGTTATACGCAATCAAGTATTTTACTCTTATAATTCAAAATATGATATAAAAGTATGAAAATGTTCTCAACATATTTAATTTTTGAGAAACTAGTCAACTAATCGGAGGCGATAATGTAATTTCATTGATATTTTAAATTACGTCGAGTAAAATATTGGACTGCGTACAACACTTCGTTTATAGGAAGAGAGTCAGAAAATATTGCCTTCCCCACTGAGAAAATTATTTATCCATATGTTTTATCCAATTCACGAGCATTGCTGTTGTATATCGTGAGACATGGAACCTGATCATATCGATCAAAAGAAGAAGAAAAAACAAATGTCAATGAGTTCATCGCCTATACGAAACCCAATAATCAAACACCAAAGTAAAGAATTATAATAAGAATTTGTTTTTGCTTTTTTCTCGAACAAATTATCAAACACATTAGATATAGACAATTTATCATGAGAAGTTCATTTTAAAATTCATAAAGAAAACGGGTTGTACAAAAAACAACACTCTGCACGGGATCTGCCTTCACAATAAGACTGCCAATGTCACTGCATTCAGTCTTTTCATAAAAGTCGATCCTGCAATCATGGGTAAAAAATTACACAAGAAGTAACCGTACTGTAATGTAAAAAATGGAAAAAAGTAAAAGACACAATCTTCGGTAACAAAAGTACACATATCTCTAGTAAGTATACATGTTACCATAGCAAAAGTAACAAATCGAACCTGAGGAGCATGTATTTAAGTTACCTAATTGATTAGGGCATCAAATAGTTTCTTTGTCACGTCATCAGGAACTATAAGAGCACAGAATCCCATTAAAAAAAAATCAAAAGACAAGACAGATGAGAAAACTTCAAAAGTTCATCTCACAATTATAAAGCAACAATAACAATCCACTATATATTCAGAAGTTACTACGTAAATATCCTACCATTCCTAGATATGCATTAAACTACAGAAAAAAAGTTTAGCAAGATTAAATTGATGTTGCAAATTAATATTATTAGAGAATATTTAGATTGATCATTATTGGTTATTATTAATTGTATATGAGTTGTAGTATATTTTGTTTTAGTCATAGAATATTTGATTTCCCTGTATTATTGGAATTCCTTTTGTATTACTATTATGATATTCTTGTATATAAATAGGGGTCTTGAGTTAATGAAAAATCTACCTCTGCAGTAATCTTCTCTCTGCAATATTTATATGGTATCATCTTAGCACGCGGTCCTTACTGATGACCTCGTCTACTGACGCATCTGAGATATCAGTAAAGATCCGCCAGCACGAATCTGAATTAGTAAGAAGTCGCCAACGCTGCCTCCTTGTCTGTTTGTTATTGGAATCCACCAAATAAGAGATAACACTCTTAAAAGTATATATTATTGATAATTAAAAGTTGTAAATTATGATTACAAAATCCCTATAAATACTAAGACTAATTCTTTTGAGAAATCCTAATGTAAAACTAAAATGGAATATTAAAAACTATTCTAATTCTTAAAGGGAAAATAATAAAACTATTTAAGGAAGTCTTGTAAATCGAATCCTTCGAGTAAAGGGATTTGGTATCGGACGAATAATGGCATGGATCGTAAATTCGTCCTACATTAGTCACCTCCACTTCATAAGAACTCGTCCCGAGTTCTCTTCCTCCACCATCAAGAGTTTCGATCTCCATTGGAAACTCAGTTGACGTAGAAACAACATGTAACTGCTGAACCTAAGCTGAATGATTTTTCTCCAATTATTGTATAAAGTTTCCTTGCATCATTCTCCTCCACTTTAAATGAACTCGTCCCCGAGTTATCCTCTGGATCTAGAAACTCATATACGTTGAGCTTGTTGTAAGCAATAGCTGAAAGCCTCTCCTTCAAATCGTTCATAATTCTAAAGCTCATTGACTCCAATCCATAATCAGCTGACTTGATACAAGTTGCACGAGGATGTCCTTTCCAATGAACAAGATACTTCCAACGCATACTACATATGTGAGCTAGTACTTGTTTTGGTGGTTTGATAGAACATAGATTATTTATGACAAAGGAATCAACTTTAGTTCGTATATTATATATTCCTTCATCATTCTCCTCCACTTTAAAAAGAACGCGACCCGAGTTCCCCGCTTCACCATCCAGAGTTTTGACTGCAAGTTTATTAAATATGGGAACATCAATAATACCATCTCCAAATCCAACTCCATACTTTATCTGCATATCTTTGTCCTTATCTCTTAAGGGAACAATGTCTTTGTTGGAGCCTTCATGGATATAAATTTCGACCTTCATATCTTAATAATGTTTATCGAAAGAATTAATTTCTTCGTTGACCTTATTTTCTTGAATGTTGGTATCAAACTTCACATCTTTGATTTCTTTGTCACATATTTCAAACCGTCCATCAAGATCTTTACCAGAATTTAACCCATTGTTATCAGTATGAGCAACCGAAAAATCATCTATAGAACAGATCTGAGATTCCTTCACTAAACTTTCACAACATTGTAAGGATGTAAAGTCTACCTCTGAAGAATTACGAATTGATTGATTTTCGGTAAACTCATTCTCCATCATGCTTATATGGTATTGTGGAAGGTTCGGTAAGATAGATTTTTTAATCAAATCATTGTGATGTTGAGCAGCTGGAGGTAGTTTGTTTGATAATTCATCACCAATTAATGGATTAGAATTTATCAAAATATGTTATGGCTCTACTGGGATAATTGTCCCCACCTCTTTCTCCACCACAGGATAGAAGTTGTCAGATTTAGTGACACTGATCTTGTCTTCTATTTTCATTATATCCGACTTCTTATTTGCGGAAGGAGGTTCAAAGTTTGGAATAGAAGCCATTTTGATCTTATGCATATCCCATGTAAAAACCATTACCTCACCACCATTCCTATACTTACTCTCATGGTTATACTGCCAAATTTTCCCCAATAAAATATGACAAACATCCATATCAAGAACATCACAGATCACATCCTCTCTGTAATATTTTCCAATCGAGATAGGTATATTGCATGTTCGTGAAACCTTCACCTTATTACCCTTATTATCCCAACCTAGAGTGTAGGGGTTTGCATGCGGTTCGGTTGTCAAATTCAGATAATCAATCACTTTCTGAGATATGAGATTTTTGGAGCTACCGTTATCCACAATCAAGTTGAAAACTTTCTTGTTGATTGTACAGTAACTTCTAAAAAGATTCACATATTTCACTTCTTCCTTGGGCGACAGTAAAATATATTTTAACTCGCTATCTACTCTCCTGATCTTGTCATACACTTCATATTTGCCTTCATTTTTCAGAAAATCAATTGTGCTCATTGGACATACATTGGATATGTGACCCTTACCTCCACAACGATAACACTTCTGATTAGATAGTTCGCCATATAGATTAAATGAATTTAGGACTTGTGCTTGGTTCATTCTGTTTTGTTCCGAGAAATTCTCCTGTTCTCCTCATTATATAAAAATTTAACGTTCGAATTGACTTTTCCAAGGGTTGAGGCTAACTCCACACCCCGCTTGTTAAAGTCCACCTTAGTCACACGGTCTCCCATCGTGAGTCAAATAATAAGAACGGGAGAAAATCACGCTCAGATACCACTTGACGCAGCAGAGATATCAGTTAAGATCCGCCAGCACGAATCTGAATTAGTAAGAAGTCGCCAACGCTTCCTCCTTGTCCGTTTGTTATTGGAATCCACCAAATAAGAGATAACACTCTTGAAAGTATATATTATTGATAATTAAAAGCTGTTAAATTATGATTACAAAATCCATATAAATACTAAGACTAATTCTTATGAGAAATCCTAATGTAAAACTAAAATGGAATATTAAAAACTATTCTAATTTTTAAAGGGAAAATATTAAAACTATTTAAGGAAGCCTTGTAAATCGAATCCTTCGAGTAAAGGGATTTGGCATGGGACGAACAATGGCATGAATCGTAAATTCGTCCTACATCATCTACGTCTTCCGCTTCATCGCAATCATCTGCGTTTTCAGTTTCAGCGCAGAATCTCCTGATGGCTGCTGGCGGAACCACCACCACCCTCCAGCTTCCCACTCTTTCCATTCGCCTAGACCACAGTAATTACTCTCTGTGGAAAGGTACTGTGCGCTCGGCTCTTGAAGCTTTCGAGCTTGATGATCACCTTCTCTCCGACCAGACTCCGGTCAAAACCATTGCACCGACTGGAGACTCAGAGTCAACCACGCGGACCCCTAATCCGACGTACAAACCTTGGAAACGAAAAGACAATTTCGTTCTCCTTTGACTGCGTACCACTCTCACCATTCCGATACTTGGTCATGTTGCTCGTGCCACCTCTGCCGCTGATGTCTGGACCATGCTTTCCCAGATGTTTCAGTCTCAAACGTGAGCACGCCAGAACCACCTCAAACAGCAGCTGCAGTCTCTCCCCAAAGTCTCTCCCCAAAGGCTCTCCCCAAAGTCTCTCCCCAAAGGCTCCATGTCCATCATGGAGTATGTCGAGAAGAAACGGGGCATCTCCGATTCACTGGCGGAATGCCTCTTAGCCGTCTCTAATGATGACTTTGTATCATACGTCCTCTTCGGCCTGGGTGCTGAGTACGCCGCTTTCAAGACGGCGATCAGCATGCGTGATTCAGTCACCTCCAATGAACTCCTCGGCCTTCTTCTCCAAGAGGAACAACGAATTCTAGATTCGTGTGCTTCCGTGGCTCCCTCGGCGCTCGTTGCTCACCGCCGTGCTTCTACTGTCTCTGCTCAGCCGTCAGAAGGGGAAGCCGTCGGAAGTGATCCACCTCGCACTGTCTGTCAAATCTGTGACAAGCCCTATCACTCTGCTAAGAACTGCCACAACCGCTTCAACGATGTGGACTATCCACCTACAAATCGCCGATCAGCGGAACGTAAAAAGCAGCGTAATCCAGCTCGCAAGAAGGCTCATGTGGCGTACACCAGTCCATCGGCTCTCACTGATCCTTGGGTGATGGATTCTGGAGACTCTCACCATGTTACAGCGGACCTCGATGCTCTCAATCTTCAATCTCACTACACTAGCACTGACAACTTAGTTGTTGGCAATGGTAAGTCCCTTCCCATTACTCATATCGGTACTCGTAATCTTTCTTCGTTGCATGTTGCCAATAAACCTCTTTCTCTTAATGAAGTTTTAGTTGTACCCAAGGTTTCAAAAAATCTCATCAGTGTTTCAAAATTATGTAGAGATAATAATGTATCTGTTGAATTAACTGCGGATCATTGCTTTGTTAAGGATCCTCAGGGTCAAAAACTTCTCAAGGGAATCATTGAGAATGGTATGTATTGTCTGAATTCCCCATCATCACCCAGCCCTAGATTTTTTGTTGGTGAACGTGCTTCCGTTGCTTGTTGGCACCATCTGTTTGCTCATCCTCACGAGTCTGTTCTGCGTCGTCAGCTGTCTGCTTTTAATCTACCAGTTTTTGCGAATAAAACTTTACCTCTTTGTAGTGCTTGTCAATTAGGCAAGAGTCATAGATTGCATTTACATTCTTCTCACGTGTCATCAAGTGAACCTTTTGATTTAATATATTCAGATGTTTGGGGTCCTGCCTATGTTCCTTCATTAAATGGAAATCGTTACTTTGTTTTATTCATTGATGATTGCACTAAATTTGTGTGGATTTATTTTCTCCAAACTAAATCTCAGATTTTCTCTACCTTTCAACTTTTCAAAACTATGGTCAAAACTCAGTTTTTTGCGAAAATTAAGGCTTTTCAATCTGATTGGGGTGGTGAGTATCGTAATGTATCAACTATTCTTCAAACTCTAGGAATTTTACATCGAATTTCTTCCCCTCACACACCTGAACAAAATGGTGCTTCTGAAAAGGGTTTGGCACTGTTAGCTCATTCCCATCTTCATATAGAATTTTGGGAACAAACTTTTCACACTGCCATCTACTTGAATAACAGAACCATCACTCCTCCTATTCTAGATTATAAATCTCTCTACTCTTGCCTTTACAAACGGGAACCTGATTATCAATTCTTAAAATATTTTGGGTGCTTATGTTTTCCCTACTTGAGGCCATATAATAATAGCAAACATGAGTTTCGTTCCGTTGCTTGCATTTTTTTGGGCTATAGTGCTAAACACAAAGGTTATCTTTGTTTTCATTCTCCGTCTTCTAGGATCTATATAGCTCTCTATGTTGTGTTTGATGAATCCCAGTTCCCTTATACTGAGCACATTGCCCAATCCCCAAACTCATTTTCTCCAAATTATGACCTGCCTTTGCTGAGTTCTGTCCAGGCCCAGTCCCCTCACCCAGCGCCTGGCCCCCACTCCGTCTCCATCTCTTCATCATCTTCTGTTTCCCCGTCCCGCTCGTCTGGTTCTGCTGGAGATCAGTCCTCCTCCGGCTTCCCTCCGTCATCCTCCGCTGATCGGCAGTCACCCACATCGTCGTCCGGCGGCTTCCTGACCGTGTCTCCGCCCGCGTCGCCTGAACCCACCGGCTCTCCGACCGCATCTTCCCTGCCTTTGGCGTCTGTGCCCACCGGAGATTCATCCTCTTCTGGGTCGACTGGTGCTTCTTCTGCCGGAGCTTCGTCGCCGGTTGGTTACTCGTCTGCGTCTGGCCGATCGGAGTCCTCCCCTTCGGGCTCTCTGTCCTTGGCTGAGTCAACGGAGCCGTCTTCATCTTCAAGGTTTGACCATTCAACTCTTTCTTCTTCCTCTCTTGCCATAGTTCCTTTCCCACGTGTCCCTTCTTACTTCAGACAATCAGACAATTCTCAACATCCCATGACCACTCGTGCAGCCACCAATTCTCTTAAATCTAAAGCTCTAATTGTCACCAAATATCCTATCAATCGTGACTCTTCTCGTCCTGAACCAAAAACTTTTAAACAAGCTGCCAAACATCCCCATTGGCAACATGCAATGCAGTTAGAGTATGATGCTTTAATGACTAATGGGACTTGGGACTTAGTTCCAAAGCCCTATACTTCTAATGTTGTTGGTTGTAAGTGGATTTTCAGGGTTAAAACGAAGGCTGATGGCACTGTGGAACGTTACAAAGCACGGTTGGTGGCTAAGGGATTCAACCAAGAGGAAGGTGTAGACTACTTTGATACATTTAGTCCTGTTATCAAACCTACTACTATTCGTCTTGTACTCAGTATTGCTGTCACTCGGCGCTGGACTCTTCGTGAGGTTGACATCAACAATGCTTTTCTGAATGGATCTTTCCGAGACTGTGTTCATGCAACAACCGCCAGGGTTTGTTTCTTCTTCACATCCGAACTATGTGTGCAGGTTGAAGAAGTCCCTATATGGTCTCAAACAGGCTCCTCGAGCTTGGTTTCAGAAGCTCAGTCATGCTCTGCTCCAACACGACTTCAAGCAGTGTGTTTCAGATACTTCCCTCTACATCAAGTCTCATGGTAGTCATGTCATTTATGTGTTAGTTTATGTTGATGATCTGATTATCACTGGTTCTCATTCCAAGTTCATTGATGAGTTAGTTCTCTAACTGAACTCGGTTTTCTCTTAATCTAGAATGAATACTTTTAATTGGTGTTGAACTTGGCCATAATTATTATACATGTAATAGTTGTGGTATGCGTGTGCGGTGTGCGTGTGTGCTTTGATGTGAAAAATTTGTGCTTTAGTACTTTAATATATAAATTAACATTAGTATACACGATATCTTATTTTAAAGACTAAGGATAAATATATTAGGAGATATGTGCTATTAGAATAACAAATTAAACCTATATATTTTGACTAATTTTGAATACTTATGTTATATATCTTTGTCGTACTTATTTATTCTTTATAGTAAATTCTGTTTAATAGAAAATAGTACCATCAAGTGGTAAATATAAAATTCTACGGGAATTTCAAAAAAAACGGAAAAAAGTAATGATTATGTTTAGGAAAATTAGAACTTTTTTTTCATCGCCTCAATCCTTAAAATAATCAGGGCCGGGCTGGCACTGCATGCAATAGGCCCAATTAGATCTAGCATACGAGTCCAGTGAATTTTCATCATAATATCAATTGACAAAATATGGGATAGTTCACCAAATTTGTGTAATAACTTTATATGACTTTTTTTTCCTCTGAAAATCACACAGATGACGACATGGATTTTGAAGCCATCCACTGGGAACTGATTCTATGTTTGATTAAGAGGAAAACAGTCCACTTCCTCCCTACATCCATGTAAAATGGGGTCACAAAAGGGCAAGGTGAATTTGCGTAATCCCAATGCCGATTAAAGAGATTCACGTAGTCTTTTGTTTTTTTAACTCTTATTTTTGTTATGCTAATGAAATTAAGAGACTAATTAATATTAATGATCAATTGGTGTAAGAGAGTAGAGGAATTTGTGATTTCTGAGGGTCTGTTATCCATACTCATCTATCTGAATATTTTTAGTCACGAATATTTTCAGTCACTTGCATTAAGATCAGTTTCTGATAAATTTTATTAGACCAATTAGCTTAATTTATTTATAATATTATAAATTTGAATTATTAAGTATTTTTACTTTTACTAAACTTCATATATTTTAGTTCAGTTCAGTAAAATTAAGTAGAAAGCGCATACTAATCCTTCTATATCATTTTCAGTTCATAATTGTATAATTTATCGCATGAGCGGTTCTTTTAATCTAATACCATGTATGTTTGCAGCTGCTTCTACTGAAGGCACGGCGGTTCAGCGTATAATTCAAGTTTTAAATTGATGATGAAGGTAAATCATTTCAACTTACCTAAAAGTTTAAACAATATCATTTTAAAACAATCATGATACAGTTTATGGATTTATGTGTTATAGGTTAAGAAGAGGATCATGGTTGTCCAAACTGACATGAAAGCATTCAAGAAGAGACTGAGAATGGCTTAATATATATCACTCCAATATATCTATTTTGATGATGTCTACGACCCGCACTTGATCACGAACCCCGTTCACGAACTGATCTGCAAAGCAAAGGCTCCGGGTGTCCCGGGGATAGACACTCCGACGCTCAAATCAGTGTATTTTCTTAAGGTGTAAAGTATGAGATTAGATGGAGAGGTCTACCAAACCTTTAGGGTATTTATACAGCTACAATCCGTAGATCACCAAGATATGTATTTATGGTATGAATACAACTCTTATGGGAATAGTAGTTGTATTACCATATATAATAGAAGTATATTTCGGACATCATTGTGTTACCATGTTCAGAATAGCTGTATTACCATCTTTGAGAAGATATATATTCTTTGTAGAACATTCACAATATACGCATTCCTTATAAGGATTAGGATTGATGGACCTGTGGATCCAACCTCCGCGTACCTCGAGCCCACGACCCTTCTCGGGCTCTGGTCCGAGTATGAATGAGGCCCAAATATGAACCATGGACTTATCAGTAGCCCAAAGGTAGATCTTCAGAATATAGAGTGCTCCATCTCGAAGGTTGAAAGAGAGGCTTGCTTCTCGAGTGAAGACCAATAACTCGGGGGAGACTAACTCGGGGTATCCTTCTCTCGGGCTTACCCTTCTGAATATCTAGCTTCAAGTTCTTTCGTATTCCATCAGGACACGTGGACGGTTGGATCTGAATCTGCCTTCTTGAATTCTGAGGGGATTGACACGTGGTCTTGATTCATTGTATTTTCTGGCGGTGAGGAGGACCAACCTTCCAATTTCCTGTATCGTTTCGCGAGTCGAGGTAATTACTCCACTTAAATGCGTGTTACTGGCTGTATAACCAAGTAATTTTCCTTGTGTTTATCATCAATCTTCATCCAAGTATTTTGCATTTTAATCTCTGCAAAAATTCTCAACTAAATCCTTGTCTTTCTTCATTGTCTTCTTCTTCTCATAACCTTTTCCCCCCCATTCTCTGTATTGCTATGTTGTCAGCAAATTCTAGCGTTCCCTCTGGCAATGGAGAGAATGTTCCCGTGGCTCGTGACTTGCAGACTCTATTCCTGGAGGTTGAGTCTAGGGAACTGATGGAGGTTACCATTGCTACACAGCTGCAAGCGGTAACTGTAGTGGCAAATGACGTGCCTCCGGATCAGAGATAGACCCTAATGCGGAGCCCCAAGTTGATAAACGGGTTCCGGCCGGCGAAGGTGTGAATGATGTCACCAAGGTGGTCGACGAAAATACCCTGCAATTTTTGAAGTCATGCAGGTTGTCGTACCCCATCGAGGCTGATTTGAGGCTCGAGGACAAGACCATTCCGGTCAAAGATCTTGTGAGCCCCACTCGAGGGGTAGTATATGGAAGGTTCTTGCAACAGGGTTTGAGTTTTCCCTTTCCCCCTGTGTTTTCACAGTTTCTTCAGCATCATCGGCTTCACTCTTGTCAGATTCACTCCAATGTGGTGGTGACAATGATGGCTTTCATTTCTTGGTGCTCCCAGAAGGGCTATGAGCCAAGCCTGGATCTGTTTAGGAGCTTGTTCAACCTGTTCTGTTTCAAGGAGCGCGAGCACATTACCCTCATTCCTCGAAAGGGCAAGGTCTTCACTTTTTCTGACAATAGCGGCAAGTGGGAGGACATTTGGCTAACCTTTGATCGAACAAAATATGAGATTCCTGACTAGAATCCGAAACCGAAGGACGCTGTGCCTCTTGATGTCTTTGAGATGCCTGTTCATTTGAAGGGCATCGTCGAGAAGCTCGTGAAGGAGAAAATTGTCTTCCAAGAGGGAGGATTTGTGCGGGGGGCTCATGGCTCGGTGTGGCAGTGGCCCGGCAACACCTATTCTTATCTGTTAGATGTTCCACGGTCCAAATCCACGTCTAGTTTCCTGAAAAAGGATCGAGATTGGACCCTCCCTGATAAAATACAGGGAGATGAGAAGAAGGCCAGGAAACGGACTTCTAGGAAGTCACCCCGAAATCAGGGTGAATCTTCTTCCAGTCAATCTTCTTCAGGTAATTTTCTGTTTCAAAACAGCTTAGTTGTCTGATATATTTCTTTTACCTAGCGTATTTCCGATCTTCTTTATGTATACAACCTCTTCTCCAAAGAAAAAGATCAAGAAAGGGAAAGCCAATCTCCAGGCCATAGATGAGGAGGTAGAGGAGGTGGAAACGGAAGCTAGGTAATCCTCAGATGATGATGAATCTGACCCTGAGCTTGTGGTATCTGAAGATACTTCTCTGAAGAAACTGAAGTATTATCTGAACTGCCCAAAGGAAGAGGATGGTCAGACTTCTCGGAGGTCTTCTAAGAAGTACCCCTTCGTTGCTGAGGTAATTATCTCTCCCATTCTGCTATACGAGTTTCTCAGATATCAGGTTTTTATATGTCTTCCACTTTTACAGTTGATGGCGGATCTGTCCACGGTGGGATGTCAAGCTAATGATGTGATCATGTACTTGTCTGATTCTGTAATGGAGTTACATGCCAAGTGCCGGGCCTTCAAGGCAAAGAAGGAGGAGATGGAGGTTGCCCTTTTGACTTTGACAACCGAGTCTGCTGCACCTATTCCTCCTGTTCAAACTCCGTCTGAGGTGACTCAACTGGAAGTCAGGGTAAAACAGCTGGAGGCCGAGAAAGAGGACCTGCTGTTGGCGAGGAAATTCCAGGAAAAGGAGCTAGAGACTTATCGGGATATGGCAGAGGAGCTGGCACAAAATCAAGCTGCGGAGAAGGACCCAGAGAAGCCCAAACGACTCTTAAATCTTTGGAGTGCCTTCGTTGGTTGTAGCCCCGAGTTTCAGAGCCATAGGGAGGAGTATGGAGATTTATTCCATTCCTCTGAGCTGCATGAGATCTTGGGTGGCGTCCTGCAATTATACCAATCCGAGAAAGAGGTGAAGGTGATGAGGGAAATCTTTTCTCATCCCGATGCTGCTGATAAGCTTTCTGCTCTGACTGCTAAACGCTGGATCCCTGGGGCCGAGTTTTTGGATGCATTGGATCCCTCCGAGAAGATAGTAACATCAGGAGATTTACTGAGGCTTATTAGAGCTAAGTATCCTGAATTACCTTCTCTTGAAGAGGTGCTTAACCCTCCTACTGGCAAGGTTGAGTAATTCAAGTAGGTTTGCTACCTTATTTGCTGGCATATTTTAGTCAGCCTCGGTCTTCATGATTTACTGGAAAGGAGCGCCAGCCTCAATTGTTAAGTTCTCGCAATTATCCATGATGAACACTGTGCAAGTTTAATGTTGTTTGGATTCTTCCTTGGGTTTCCTTTGACAAGGCCTTTAATGTCACCGCGTGCGGAAAAGTTGACAATAGCCCATCTCTCCAGTGTCATTTCTGGTGAAGTCCCAGGAAACCCTATTGGGTATATTTAAAAGTACCATATTCTGATGTAATAACACCTTTGATATGTCTTTTTTTTAGGTTCGAGGTTTAGCCTTTTATGTGCCCTTTTGAGGGTCTTGTTTAGAAGTATCATATTTTGATGTAATAACACCTTTGATATGAACTATTTGTGTTCGAGGTTTTTCCTCTATGTGTCCCCTTTTGAGGGTCTTTTTTAGAAGTATCATATTCTGATGTAATAACACCTTCGATATGAACTTCAACTTTTGTTTTTGAGCTTTCTCCTCTTTATGTTGAGATGATTGATTCTCGAGCACGTCTGCCCTTTTGGTCTATAGACTTCAATCAAGCACTTTTTGAAGTATTTTATCCCGAACCTATCTCTTTTATTCAAAATGATTAGTATTTGAATATTGGATCTAAACAACTTATAAGTTGACCAATCATATACTTTATAAAGTATATTGTTTCGAATAGGAATCAATGTTATACTTAAGACAACAATCCTCTTTTTAGAAAAGGAATTTAAGATTGCTTGTTATAAGGATAGGTATAAAAATATCATGACTTCAATCTAAGTTTATAACTTTAAGGATATAAGTAAAGTAATAGTGGGTTTGAGTTTGAGTACCTGTTTGTGCTAGAGCCTTGTCTCGGACCTTGATGAGGCGGACGTTCTTGATAGTCTCGAACCTTTGTGAGGCTCTCCCTTGAGTTTTTATCTTCCGTGATACTTTCGTAAGTTAATCACATTCCATCTTCGTGGTATAGGTTCCCCCTTCATGGTTTCCAAGAGGTAGCTTCCCCCTGGATGGGATTCTAGGACTTGATATGGACCTTCCCAATTCGGGGCTAGCTTCCCTTCCACTTCTTTCTTGCTTTTTTTATTTAACTTCATGACAAGGTCTCCTTTAACAAAAGTGGCTAAACAGACTCTTCTATCATGGTAGCGCTTGACTCTTTCCTTTACCTTGGCCTCGCGGATCGTAGCATTTGCTCTCTTCTCCTCTAGGAGGTCAAGGTCGAGACGAAGGTTTTCTTCGTTGGTCGTGCCATCTTCATCATCTGGTTGAGAAGTACGGGCAGAGGGGACCCCAATCTCCATGGGGATGACTGCTTCAGACCTATAGACTAAACTATAAGGAGTCTCTCCTTTTGCTGTGGCTGGTGTGGTTCTATGGGTCCAGATCACACTTGGTAGTTCTTTGATCCAGTTTCCTTTAGCTCCTTCAAGGCGCTTCTTGATACCGCTTACCAAGGTACGGTTCGTAACCTCTACTTGGCCATTAGCTTCTGGATGGTATATTGAGGTGAGCTTCTGGTGTATGCCGTACTCCGTACACTATTTCTTGAAGGGGTCATTAGCAAATTGTGCTCCATTATCGGTCACTATGTATCTCGGGATGCCATAGCAACACACGATATTCTTCCAACAAAAGTTGATATATAACTGTCTTTCCAGTTATGTTGGTTAAGGCTTCGGCCTCTACCCATTTTGAGAAATAATCGATGGCCACTATGAGGTACTTGAAGTTACCAGGGGCCGTAGGAAAAGGTCCGACGAGATCTATGCCCCATCGGACAAATGGCCAGGATTCTTGGATGGTAATCATATTCTCCTGTGGCACGTGGATCATCTTAGCAAATTTCTGACACTGGTGACAAGAATTGATATATCTTTTGGCGTCTTGTAGCATCATAGGCCAGAAATATCTCATCTGTAAGAGCTTTCGGGTGACGGTACGTGGACCTTGGTGGATACCACAAACTCCTTCATGTGTTTCTTGTATTGAGTGTTCCGCGTCGGAAGGCCCAACACACTTGAGTAGGGGTTGGAGGTATCCTTTCTTGTATAGGATGTTGTTGTGGATGACATATTTTGAAGCTTTAACTCGGATCTTCCGTGCAAGGTGCTTGTCCTCGGGAAGGGTACCTGTTTGGAGGTATTCAATGTAGGGTTTCATCCATGTGTCTGAGATGTCAACAGTCATGATGCTACTCTCTTCGTAACTTCTCTTCGCCAAGGTTTCCATTAGTAATTTTTGAGAAGATCTTATGTTGAGGTCCGAGGAGGCAAGTTTGCTAAGTGCATCAGCCTTGTGGTTACCCTCTCGGGGAATATGATTCAGCTCATAATGTCGGAATAACTATCTCGAGCTATTTTTGGAGACAATATTCTCGAGTTTCGTATTCGCCTTTAACTAATTGAACCACGATCTGTGAGTCACTGAAGATTTTGAGGTCCTCGACCTCAAGGTCCTTTGCTATTTTTAGCCCCGTAATGAGGGCTTCATATTCTGCATCATTATTAGTGGCTCGAAAATCAAAATGGATAACGTAAGGATAGTCCTTTCCCTCAGGGCTGGTGAGTAAGACTCCAGCACCGCTTCCTCTCGAGTTGGAGGATCCATCCACATATAGTTGCCATTTTCCGGAGTCCGGAGTTGGGTTTGGTTTGTCGATCTCCACTGGTTCAATAGACTCCATTATGAAATCAGATAAGGCTTGGCCCTTGATGGCTGTCCGAGGTTTATATTGTATGTCATGTTCTCCCAACTCGATGGCCCACTTCATCATCCGTCCCGAAGCGTCAGGCTTCTGGAGGATTTACCTGATCGGGTAGTTGGTTATGAGGACTATTGTATGTGCTTGGAAGTATGGTCTCAACCGCCGAGAAGCATGGACAAGGGCTAATATCAAACGCTCGAGAGGAGTATATCTGGTCTCGGGTCCTAGTAAGGCCCTACTTACATAGTATATGGGATGTTGCGATCCCTCATTTTCCTGGACAAATACAGCGCTGATGGCTAGCTGGGATGCAGATATATATATAAGTATAGAGTATTTCCTTTATCTGGCTTTGACAATGTCGGAAGTTGCCGAAGATGGTTTTTAAGTTCTTGGAAAGCTTCTCCGCATTCATGCGACCACTCAAACTGGTTTGCCTTCTTAAGGATATTAAAGAAGGGTATATGTTTTTCTGCCTCTTTGGATAGGAAACGGCTAAGGGCTGCAAGGGACCCTGTCAGCTTCTGTACGTCCTTTACGGTTTTTGGAGGTTGCATATTTTGCAAAGCCTCTATCTTCTCGGGGTTTACTTCGATTCCTTGATTGGATACCATATACCCCAGGAATTTTCCCGCTCCCACGCCTATGGTACATTTAGCGGGGTTCAGCTTCAAGTTGGAGGCCCGTAACATGTCGAAGGTTTCCTTTAGATCTTCAAAGAAGGCGTCGTAGCTGCGGCTCTTTACTACCATGTCGTCCACATAAATCTCGAGGTTGCGCCCTATTTGAAATTTGAATAATTTGTCTACCAGTCGCTGGTAAGTAGCTCCGGCATTTTTCAATCCAAAAGGCATCATCTTGTAGCAGAAAGTTTCTCTGTCGGTTATAAAAGAGGTTTTTTCTTTATCTTGCTCTGCCATAGGGATATGATGATATCCTTTAAAAGCATCAAAGAAGGCTAGTACTTGGTTCCCCGCAATCGCTTCATCTAATCGGTCGATCGAGGGTAAGGGATAACTATCTTTAGGACAACAATCGTTCAAGTTGGTGAAGTCGATGCACATTCTCCACTTTCCATCTGGCTTCTTGACCATTACTGGGTTAGCTATCCATTCTGGGTACTGCACTTCTTCGATTATACGGGATTTAAGTAGCCTGTCTACCTCCTCCCTAATGGCTTCAACTCGATCTAGTGCGAAGATGCTTCGTTTATGCTTAATGGGTTTTTACGAGGGATTGATATTCAAGTAATGTTCCGCCAAGCGAGGGGATACTCCCACCAAGTCGTTGGTGTCCCAAGAAAAGACATCTATGTAATGGTTGAGAAGATCTCTTAGTTTAGTCTTTATCTCGGGGGGTATGAGAGTTCCAACCTCAATGGTTCCTGATTCTCTGAACTGCATCGGCTCGGACTCGGAGTACTTGGCTGGTTCAAGATTCTCCTTTTCTTGTTCTCGGATAGCTTGAATTGTGCATATTCGAGCTAATTATTGATCACCTCCGACCGTGGCAATTACTTTGTTGGTGGGGAACTTCATCACCAATTGGTAAGGGGACCAGATTGCCTTTGCCTGGTACATCCAGGGCCTTCTAAGGATTATGTTGTATGGCGCTCTGTAGTTGATGATCGTAAAGGTGCAATGTAAGGTTATACTCCGAGAACCGTCTCTTACTTGCACCGGTAAAATAGTTTTTCCCAAAGGAATGACAGGGTTGCCAGTAAATCCTGAGATAGGGCTTGTGGGCGTGAGATTTATTTTGTCCAATCCCAACTGTTCATAACAACTGAAGAACATGACTTCTACTTCGCTTCCTCCATCCACCAGAACTCTTCTGAACATGTTATAGTTTATGTCGACCGTAATCACTAGGGGATCTGAATGAGGAATTTGATTAGGAACCGCATCTTCATATGAAAAAGTAACAGTTCCGTCTAAGCGAGATCTTTTGTTCTCCCCCTCCCAGGGAGACACTTCTTGCGCCGATCGATGCACACCATTGATGCTTCTTTCCGCTCCCTGGTTGCTGGCGTGGCTTGTCTCGTCGTTGTTGATGCTTCTTACTCTTGTCGGGACCGAGAAACGGATTCGCGTACTCCCACAAAGGTTTTCAGCCGGATCAGCCATGAGTTAGAAGGTCGTATAGATCAAGATTAGCCTGCGGATCCCACTGGGCGTGCCAAATTGATGGATGTCTACGACCCGCATTTGATCACGAACCCCGCTCACGAACTGATCTGCAAAACAAAGGCCCCGGGTGTCCCGGGGATAGACACTCCGACGCTCAAGTCAGTATATTTTCTTAAGGCGTAAAGTATGAGATTAGATGGACAGGTCTACCAAACCTTTAGGGTATTTATATGGCTACAATCCGTAGATCACCAAGATATGTATTTATGGTATGAATACAACTCTTATGGGAATAGTAGTTGTATTACCATATATAATAGAAGAGTGGTGATACATGCAGGTCCATGTTTACTAATGCAGGTCCAAAATATAATATTTTGGATGCACTAGCACAATTCAGGGCCACATATTGTGTTTTCAGACCTGCATTTAGTAAACATGGACCTGCATGTATAATTTCTCATAATAGAAGTATATTTCAGACATGGTTGTGTTACCATGTTTAGGATAGCTGTATTACCATCTTTGAGAATTAGGATTACTATATTCCTTGTGGAATATTCACAATATACGCATTCCTTATAAGAATTAGGATTGATGGACCTGTGGATCCAACCTCCGCGTATCTCGAGCCCACGACCCTTCTCGAGTTTTGGTCCGAGTATGAATAAGGCTCGAATACGAACCATGGACTTATCATATCTCATATATATATATATATGTATATATATATATATACACATGCCTATTATTCCCAGCAACTTAATGTTGTGGGTTTTACATACTCTTTTTTGTAGTTGATACAGTTTGATCAAGCATTTTTTTAATTCAAATTTAATCATTAATAACATTAGATGCAGATTAATCAATTATAACAGTTTGTATGCTAGTTGGTGAATTTCACAAATTTTCAAAAAAAAACCCTAATATATGTGTGCACATTATATGCAGAATATATGTACACTAATTAAGCACGCTTACAATTTCTACGTCATAAAATTTATTAAAAATTAGATATAAAATCAACCCTCGAATACTTGATTTTTTGATAAAAATACTTATAACTTGTATTTTTATATTATAGGCCATACCTTCATGCACAATATGTGCACAATCTGCAATGAACACGCTCAAAATTAGCTCTAATACCAATTGCATGAGATATATGCCTTTTATGCATCATATGTAGGGTTGTGCAACCGGTCCAATCCGGTCCGGCCTGAATCCAAATTGACCTAGATTTGGAATATCTTAAAATCTTGGATCGGGATCCGGTCCATTTTGACTATTACTTGAACCGGACCCGGTCCGAAATTTTTCCAGATTTGACCCGCGGCCTGGACTGGTTGACCGGTTTCATTACACTTTTTTTTGAAAAAAAAGAAAGTAGCATCCGTCAAGATTCGAACTTGAAACCATAAAATGACACTTTCCTTACCGCTGGACCTCATTGCTTGTTTAACGATAAATGCATGCATGCTTATTTTCAATTTATTTTAAAAACAATACATAAAGTAATGCTAATGCTAAGATTCAAACTAGAAAGGTATTTCTTACCTATGGATCTAGATTAATTTATTAGCATCAATGACTCATGCGTCATATACACTATATTACCAGGCTTACCGGGTTGACCCGGAATAAAACGGGTTCCACCCGAATGGACCCGAAATGCAGAAAATTTAAAAAGTGCGGTCCGGGACCCGTCCCATAATACTAAAATTTGGATCCGAGTAACAAAATACGGGCTAGGCCGGGTCAATTTTCCGGCACAAGTGCAGGAGATAAGCATATATGACAGTTCGTTTGGCTTCTTTAGGGCGTTTAGATGTGCCATAAAAATGAAATATGATTTACGGTGGTTCCTCATTTCGTTGTGTTTGGTCTCGTTTACGACATTTGAAAATGACGCATTTCTTAGAAAAAAATGCCGTATCGTTTTCCCTTCACCTAAAATGTTTTTGCTCTTTCGAACTCGTAACATATTTTTCTAGTCAAATGTTTGCGGCTATCCAATTTCGGAACAACGATTGTTAGAAGTTGCAAATCTTAAAATGGAAAATGAATTTTAGAAACTTGAAACTTCCAAACCGGGATCATAAATATATAGAGGAAACAAGTATACTTGGATTACATGAATCAATAAGAACACGGTAAAAGTAGCAAGAACGCATCTCTTGGAGGTAGTTGTCTGACAAGCGATTTCCCACGTCGTTAAATGGGACTCCGCGAGATCAAAATATTATTTATAAATCACCTACAATTTCTAACTACTAGAAAGTAGATAGTGGGAAGTAGGGGTCGAACCACAAGGAGAAGGGACTTGTAAGCGTGTTTTAAAGTAGAAAATAAGTATACTAATATATTATATAGAAAGCAATGTAAATATTGGGGGGTTTTGAGATTGGTTTTTTGTTACACTACGAAAGGAAACTAAACTATCAATAGCTAAGCTAAGGGGGAGATTCTAAGATTATGAGGTCTTGGGAGGCAAATGACTTCAATTTCCAACTATCGACTTATCACCGAGCAAATGCAATTACAAGGAAGTTTAGACCATTTGTCAAGGATGAAAGCATCATATTCTCTCAAATGTAGCTAGAGAGGATGATAACACCACTCAAAAGCTCTCATTGTTGATTCACCTAGATGATAACATCATAGATAACTCAACAATGGTATTAGGATTAGAGAGAGACAAATTTACTCACACACCCACAATAGCGAGAGTATACAAATAAGACATTTTATAACTAGCAAGAACCAAGACGATGATAACATATATGTCTCGACTCCTACTTTGCTACTTAATGATATTGGAGTGAACGATAACGTTCTACCCACAAATCTAGCTATTTGTTGATAACAATCATACGTTAAAATGGAATGTTCAACTCAAGTATACAATCACATATTAGGGGGACCAATGATAACATTCAATCCTTACCTAAACACATAATTGATTAATCATGCAAGTTCATAAGATTTCCACTTCTAACAACTCATATTTATCATGGCATTCCTTAACTACAATCACACAACAAGGGGAAGAACTTGTCATCACTCAACCCCTTCCATAGTCATTAATCTAACAACTAGAGATTACACTACCATTATGCTAAGTCACCATCATCATCACACTAAATTACTCTAACCAAGCTAACCTAATTAATGACTATGGAGCATGCAATTGATATAAAACACAAAGCCCATAACAAATTAAGCAAGATTGAACAACATTCATGCACAAGAATTCAAATTCATCAAATGATAATCCAAATCTCAAGTTTAAGCATACAAGGCCCTCAAAGTTTCAAGGGAATGAATTCAAATGCTCCCAAGGATCAAACTAAGCTATACTACAATGCATGGAATCAAACTACTAATCTAATGGAAAGGAATGGAAGAAAAGGGAAAGAAAGATGAAGAACTAGGGTTTCTACATGGTGTGTGGCTGTTTTTGCTCTTGGAGGGGATAAGGAGTATTTATAGAATGCAGTGCACGGGCCGCGCAGCACTCCGCGCACTTCTGTGAAGGGCCGCGCACTTTAACCGTTGATCCGATTTACATCTTCTAATAGTCCATTTCGAAACTCTTGATGAGAGGAATCCAATGGCATGACCCATGTGATCTAATTACTTTGCGAACATTTCCAAAATAGTGTTTCAAAACATTAGTGCATCACTTGTTCTTCAAAATGTAACTTTCACAAGTTTAGCTTTAAAGCTCCTTACTTTGCACCAAATGCTACCCAAATTAGATCTCAAATGTCATAAAACAAGAGTATATTTAGGGCTCATCATTGTCGGACTCGCTTCCTTGATTTATTCTTGACTCTCTATCTCCTTTTCCCTTCCTTAAGTTCATTGGATTTCACTCGAATGTCAAAACACGCTATACATGGCTCTATTTTAAGGTTCTTTGCCTTTTTACAATGTAGTGTTTGGATGCAGTGTACATGGGCTGTGTGGATGTAAGGATGATTATGAATGTTTCCATAGTTTTTTGAAAATTAATCAAGCAAGGAAAAAAACTGCGCACACACACATACACCAGCTTGGTGTTCCTTAGTTCAATCTCTTACTAGACATAGCTACCTAAATTTAGCATTCATTCATTAAGTTTCAAATACACACACTTACCCCATATGGCAAGGGTGGTGAGACTTCACGAGTTGATAGAAGCGGAAGAACCGCATGCATGCCGTCGATGTCCCAAAATTTAATGTGATTCAGGCCACTCAGTACATAATCTACCCTCATCATGAGAAAATGATTCATAAGAATCTATATTAACTTTCATATATCCCTCAACATCCCTTAAAAATCTTGTTCTTTGTTTACAAGTCAAAAAAATATTAATTCATGGTTAATCGGTGAACCCCTTTTCCCACAGCAACAACAATGGACAATGCGATCCAATAACTGTTGGTGTTTTATGAAATACAATCATTTAAGCATAATTAGATTTGAGTATTAGTGAGCTCGGGACGTTATAACATGGTTGGTGGTCAGAGTGCACACTTGCATAAACCCATCCACGAGCTCACAATTCTGGAATAATCATTTTGGTATGACTAATTCAGAATAAAGTGTTACATTGATACTGATGCAGAAATTTATACGTATATCAATTAACACGTGTTTGGTTGGGTCATGTGATTGGATGATTTTTTTGGTACGTACGTATGCATGCAGTTATTCCTTTGGATTGGATTGAATGCATGCATGCAGTTAACTCACCGTTATGGATTGGATCGGAGTATGTTCTGTGATTACTGCAGTTGCCTCCCGGGGTTGTGTAGTTACTGTAGTTGCCTCTTGGTTGTTCTGTACTTACAGCAGTTGCCACTTGGTAGGTTCTGTACTTAACTACAGTTGCTCAACCCTCTCTGATATGGTGTGGTTCGGTATCGATGGTTTTTCCTATAAATACACATGGTTTGGTGCATGGAAAGACACATAAACACAGACCAGTAAATACAATCCAAAATAAAATGTTCAAAAGAATTTTCTTATTTCAGGCCTAGAGCAAGAAGGTTTGATAGTTTTATCCTGCGTGGAATTCTTGTAACCCAGACTATAAGGGTCGAATTATTCTCAGAGGAAAGTGAGACTGATTACGTGACTCTATCGAAATCCGGATACATCACAATTATCCTTTCCTTTACCCAACAATCTTTGAGAATAATTTATTGTCATTGTGATGATGGATTCTGTACGTAATAAGGGCAAAGCAGTATCACAACTCGAGTACTCACGAGTAATTGGATGTTTGATGTATGCCATGACAAGCACAAGGCCAGACATCGCTTTTGCGGTTGCCAAATTGAGTAGATACACGAGTAATCCTAGCACATTTCATTGGCAAGCTGTTAGGCGTGTGCTCAAATATTTAAAGAAAATCAAGGATTATAGTTTGTGCTATGTGGGATTTCCTCAGTGTTGGAAGGTTATTCGGATGCTAGTTGGAATAATAGCGGAGATGCTAATTCTTCTACTAGTGGTTGGGTATTTTTGCTTGGTGGAGGAGCCATTTCATGGTCTTCAAAGAAGCAAACTTGTCTTGCTGACTCGACCTTGGAGGCTGAATTTATTGCTTTAGCCGCAGCCTGTAAAGAGGCAGAATGGTTGCATAATCTGATCTATGAAATTCCATTGTGGCCTAAGCCAATTTCGCCTATCTCAATTCACTATGATAGTCTAAATACCCTCTCTAATGCTTATGGGGAAGTGTACAATGGAAAATCCAGACACTTGGGCATTAGGCATAGTCCGGTTCGTGAGTTATTAATTCTTGGTGTGATTTCAGTTGATTTTGTACGAACACAGAAAAATCTAGCAGACCACTTGACGAAGGGGTTATCTAGGGACTTGGTATTTAACACGGTGATCGGGATAGGTTTTAAAGCCTATTTAAATCTTTGATGGTGATATACCCAATTTTGCCCTAGTTCGACGCTAGAGTCAAATATCATGTGGAAGGCCCATTATTTAAGATTAAAACATATAATTTTATATCTCGAATGGTATATGTTTGGACATGCATGAAGACCAGAGGTTGAAGTTTAACTTCTTAATGGATCTTTTGACAAAGTACATATGCATGTGCATGATCAAAATGATTCACCTATATGAAGAGCGAAGTGTAGCCACTTCAAGAAGCTAAGTCTTGGCTTTATATGCACCTAATGAATGGATTGGGACACATGGTTTGAGTAGTGTCAGTTTAGTTTTTGAGTTGATTTGAACTCGTGTGTGTATTATCTTCAAGTGTTCAAATGGGTTGAAGGGTTCAATCTTTTAGACACCCCGAATCTCGAGCATTTGGAATGTGTAATTCACTAAGATGAAAATTCAATCTATAAGAAATTTTCATTTATACACTTGTTTGGTTTTGATGGATTGTTGTTTTTCCAAATCAAGGATTATACTTAAATGGGGAAGGATTGTTGGTGTTTTATGAAACACAATCATTTAAGCATAATTGGATTTGAGTATTAGTGAGCTCGATACGTTATAATAAGGTTGGTGGTGCGGAGTGCACACTTGTATAAACCCATCCACGATGTCACAATTCTGGAATAATCATTTCGGCATGACTAATTCGGAATAAAGTGTTACATTGATACTGATGCAGAAATGTATACATATATCAATTAACACGTGTTTGGTTGGGTCATGTGATTGGATGATTGTTTGGTACGTACGTATTCATGCAGTCATTCATTTGGATTGGATTGAATGCATGCATGCAGTTAACACACCGTTATGGATTGGATCGGGGTATGTTCTGTGGTTACTGCAGTTGCCTCCTGGGGTTGTGTAGTTACTGCAGTTGCCTCTTGGTTGTTCTGTACTTACAGCAGTTGCCACTTGGTAGGTTCTGTAGTTAACTACAATTGCTCAACCCTCTCTGATACGGTGTGGTTCGTTACCGATGGTTTTCCCTATAAATACACATGCTTCGGTGCATGGAAAGACACATAAACACAGACCAGTAAATACAATCCACAATAAAATGTTCAAAAGCATTTTCTTATTTCAGGCCTAGAAGCAAGAAGGTTCGATAGTTTTATCCTGCGAGGAATTCTTGTAACCCAGGCTATAATGGTCGAATTATTCTCAAAGGAAAGTGAGATTGATTACGTGACTCTATCGAAATCCGGATATATTACAATTATCCTTTCCTTTATCCAACAACAACAATCAATCTAAAAAATACTACCGCTGGCTTATGAGTGAAATTCAGAACGTCACAAGACAGAGTTTGTACTCATATGACAGGTTACTGCAGTTGCCTCCTGGGGTTGTGTAGTTACTGCAGTTGCCTCTTGGTTGTTCTGTACTTACAGCAGCTGCCACTTGGTAGGTTTTGTAGTTAACTACAGTTTCTCAACCCTCTCTGATACGGTGTGGTTCGGTACCGATGGTTTTCCCAATAAATACACATGCTCTGGTGCATGGAAAGACACATAAACACAGACCAGTAAATATAATCCAAAACAAAATGTTCAAAAGCATTTTCTTGTTTCAGGCCTAGAAGTAAGAAGTTTCGATAGTTTTATCCTGTGAGGGAATTCGTGTAACCCAGGGTATAAGGGTCGAATTATTCTCAAAGGAAAGCGAAACTAATTACGTGACTCTATCGAAATCCAGATACATCACAATTACCCTTTCCTTTACCCAACAACAACAATCAATCTAAACAATACTACCGCTGGCTTATGAGTGAAATTCAGAACGTTACAAGACAGAGTTTGTAATCATATGACAGGTTACTGCAGTTGCCTCCTAGGGTTGTGTAGTTACTGCAGTTGCCTCTTGGTTGTTCTGTACTTACAGTAGTTGCCACTTGATAGGTTTTGTAGATAACTACAGTTGCTCAACCCTCTCTGATACGGTGTGGTTCGGTACCGATGGTTTTCCCAATAAATACACATGCTTTGGTGCATGGAAAGACACATAAACACAGACCAGTAAATATAATCCAAAACAAAATGTTCAAAAGCATTTTCTTGTTTCAGGCCTAGAAGTAAGAAGTTTCGATAGTTTTATCCTGCGAGGGAATTCGTGTAACCCAGGGTATAAGGGTCGAATTATTCTCAAAGGAATGCGAAGCTAATTACGTGACTCTATCGAAATCCAGATACATCACAATTATCCTTTCCTTTACCCAACAACAACAATCAATCTAAACAATACTACTGCTGGCTTATGAGTTAAATTCAGAACGTCACAAGACAGAGTTTGTACTTATATAACCTTAGCATTCTTATCAAAAGCTAGCAATCAACAAAATTTATAAATTCCTTCTGTAAATTTTAAAAAGAAAGAAACACAATGTTTATTACTCTTTATCAAATAACTTAGTTTAAACTTGCAATACAAAGTCTGAATATAAAAATAGGCTTGTTCTTCCAATTCTACGCTATTACCAACAAACTAGGGAAAGTGTGAAAGTAATGAAAGCGGAAACAATCAATCAAAATTGGAAGAGAACAAATTTCAAGAATCACTTTTTTTGTTGTGGGTAATTAAACCAATACATAACACCCCAATAACAATGCATCAATTAACATAATGTCAAGTCACAAACATTTCATTGAGCAAGAACCATCATTGCAACTCAACTCAGGGGTTCAAAGCACCACAATCCATACTTAACACCAACCCAATTCACATCACACATCAGTTAGAACATGAAATATGTAAATACCAAACCGAAAATTTGTTAACACTGACAATAATATGTTGAAGTAAACATTTGATTTTCAGGCAAGTAGAAAGTTTAAAACACCCAAATTTGACATTGCAGAAACCGTTTGTCAAACGTTTATGATTTGGACAAGTTCTTATCCAAGTACTCAGACTACAAGGCAACATTAATGCAAGCCACGTTATCAAAAAATTGTTAATGATAACAACATTTCATTACAAGTTGTTTTTAAAAATGCAACAAATTAAGTAAAGATAGCATTACACTCAGACAGAAGTTCTAGGTTACTGGAATCATCTTCTTTGGGGTGCTTCGAAGACGGAGAATATTCATTCTCTATCAGAATCTAGAAAATCACAACTCGCTAGAAAAGAAGATGTTGAAGAGAAGCTTCGTCGGAAAACTAATTTCTGAAGAAGCCCATTAAAATCGCGCCACTATTATTGGCGTTGTCGGTTCGCTGTCAACGTCAATTACTAGAAGGGCTACCATCCAAGTCGTCAGAGCTATGTGGTATCGATCAAGCCCACCGACCTCCAACGCCGCCTTGAGCCAATCGTAACAGAAAACAATTGATTCCTCGGTTCCAATCTTCGAAGAATTTGGCTTTAGGGCTTGCATGTTTGGGAAATTCATAAATTAGAGGTGGGTTTGGGAATTGTGAGTGAGGGAGATACATTTTTTAAAGTTAAAGCATTTGATTGTAATAGTTGAAGATATCGCCTGAGAGTTTCGTTCCCAAGAAAAAGCCGTGAATGAGAAAACCATACACGGCGTTGGACCAAAACACCGTAGCATCCCAGGAATCCACCGCCTTCATGAGCAGATATGTATTTACGTTATCGTAACCGTCATTCCAAGATTTTCAGTCTAATACATTTCCATTATGTTACCTAGCCAAACCCGCCACCTCATGTGCCAAAGTCAAAGGTTGTTCTTCCAGCCCAGCGGATCCATTGTTTATGCGGCAGTGCAATGCAGCTGAAAAAGGAAAGCCCTCATTTTCATTTTTGTTTTAAATGGTGATTGGACGAGATTAGGATGAAAATGCCTTAAAATTGGTGCCATAATGAGGTCTCTCCACGAATGCAGGTTGAACCAATTCTTGCAAACCACTAACCATAAATACTCAGCATTCTTTATTATTTTTAATGCCCTCTCTGATTTATCTTCCATCAAAATGCCCTCTCTAATCATCATCCTTCTTTAAAAGAACTAGCACGTTAGATACCGCGCACGATTTTTTAGGTTGAAAATTGTAATGTCTTTGACTTTGTTTATTGTCAGTTTTGTGGACATTCACAACTGTGCTGGAAAGTTGTGAAATTGTACAGTATTTAAAGATCGGTTTATCTTAAACAATGAAATATTATCATGGGATTAATTTGGTCAGAATCCAAGATCAATTTAATAATACGAGAAAGGAATATTGGGATGAATTGATATATATCTGAATATGGAAAGCAAAGTGTGGTCTATTGGAAAGACAAGTCGTTGCTTTGTATGTGCTAAATAGGTGAGTTAAGCAACACCATATTTGATGTGGAATATCCAACGAAGATTGAATGCAATCGTGTAACATATCCAATCATCAATTATAAAAAGAGTGAATGATTTGGTGAATATGTAAGAAGCATATTCGGGTAATATTATGAGTAAACACCGAAGCATGTTTAAACATGATTCAGAAGGGTTTAGAATATTTGTGTGAATCGAAAACTGCAAAGCAATGGAAGATTGATTTACTTCGACGATTGAAGAATTCATACATAAGATTACCTCCATTATAACTCGTCCAATTCAGTGATTTATTTGAGGGTGGTGATATTGACAGAGCAGTTGTTAGCATCCAGAGCAAAATTAATTGCTTTTACCCAAATTGCCCTTCTTCAGTCAACCCCTATTTATTACTTTTTTTTTTCTCTTTATTTTACCGAACCTATTTACGGAAGAAATCGGCCAGTGACCTCTGTTACCACGCTGTCTGGAAGCACCGTCATTGACATTTCTTCGCTGGACACATGTTTACTCAACACTGAAACTCAGGATGATAGTTTTGTATCCTGTATTTATATGAACATAGTAAGCGCATAAATTTGTCAGACACAAACTAGTAGTTAGCTAGGAAGCCTTTTTCTTCTTGTCATCTGCACCGCCCTTACTCACAGTCACATACTTCTCAAAACTGGGCAGCATAATATCATCATCATCAACCTCAGTCTTCTCCAATCCCTTCTTCCCAAATGCCACATTGTCGTAACAATTATTGAACTGATCTCCAACTGGAACCGCGACATCTTGATACCAGAGTTGAGGTCTTCAACTGCTTCGACAATGTAATTAGCTCTTGCCGGAGAATGAGCTCGGGGAGACGCAGTAGCCCTAGTAGTGTTGTCACCGCCTCTTTCACGGAAGGGGTGAACTCTTCGAGAGACGGCCGGAGAGGGAAGTGGAAGAAATGGAAGCGGCGTACCATCGGTCCACCATCTGCATCCTCGCGGAAGATGTTCTCCCACCAGTAAATCACTATACCGCGCGGGGGCGTTCCCTATATGTCTCCATAAAAAGACTGCTACGGATGATTTTTCGCCATGGTCTGCACACAGATTTGCACCGCCCGATTTGCTTCCCAGGCAGGCGGCTCAGGATCTCTGTTATCACGCTGTCTGGAAGCACCGTCATTGACATTTCTTCGCTGGACACAACCTCAGTCTTCTACAATCCCTTCTCCCCAAATTCCACATTGTCGTAACACTTATAGCCATGGATGAAACAGTGGCTGGAACAGACACAATTTTACCAGGCCTTCCGGTACCGGTGGTGTTACTGTTGCCGGCTTTGTTAGAGCCGTCGCTGCATGTGGTGATTGGGGAATCAGATCTTTTTCCGTAGATAGGTTCAATAATAAAAAAGAAAAAAAGTAATAAATAGGGTTTGACTGAAGAAGGGCAATTTGGGTAAAAACAATTAATTTTGCTGTGGATGCTAAAAACTTCTTTGGCAATATCACCACCCTTTAATTGAAGAATATTGCCTATGCATTTAATTATGGAATGATTTAGATTAGGCATAGAATTAGAATTGGAAAAAGATTATTCCTCTCTATAGGATTTGATTCGAAATAGAATTCTGATAAATAAGGGAATATTGAGTTGTGTGTGATTGATAGAATCACGTCATAGAGCTATAAAGGGACATCTACGGCTGCGAAGAAGATGAGTGATTTACAGAGACAATAATCATGCATTCAGGATTTAGCTTTTAGAGGAAGCAAAGTCCAGCCACGATCAAAACCAATCATCAACTTGATGTGCCGTCCAGAAGGCATAGCCTTAAAACCTTGGGAGAGGTAGTCATCAGAAAGTTGGGTGAGGAGCTCGACCTAGTCAAGTGAGGAGTTTGACATTGACTAGCACGTGAGGGGAGCTCACAAGTTCACAAGACAGATAAGCCATAGATTGTTAAAAGTGAGGAGTTTTGTAATTATATTGATTATCTAGTGAATGGTTTCTGGACAGGGCAAGGCCCCGCGGATGTAAATGTTTTAGCACTTAACAGCGTAAACGAATCTCGTGTTCTGTTTCTTTTTAAGTTCTGCATACTCATGTTTAAAAATTACTACTGCGATGTTTAAATTTCGATTTAAATGTTAGACTAAGACATAATATTAGCATTGAAAGTTTGATAAACTAGGTTGGTAGAAATTTCAATTGGTATCAGAGCAGGTCACTGCGTGTATCCTATAACAAGAAGAATAAGATCCGATCTTACAAAGATGAATTTGCAACTCTGAGATTCAATCTTATCATCACTAGTTCTAGATGACACTAATTATGAGTATTGGAAGGCAATAATGGTTGCATTCATTTATTCATCGGATGATGATGATCTTTGGTATTATATAGAAAATGGTTGGACACCATCACATACCACACTTAAAGCAACATGGACTACAGAAGAAAAGAAGGACAAGAACTTGAATGACAAGGCATTAGATATAATCTTCAGTGTCGTAGATCAAGAACATCTCAAGCTCATATCTAGATGTACTCAAGCAAAGAAGGCATGGGATAATATGAAGACTTACCATCAGAAGGCAGAGGATGCTACGGAATAAGATTGAGTCAAGAGACAAAGTCAAGAGTCGATGTATGTGCACTTACGGTGTGAGCGGCAAGAGACGTCTTCCGTTGATTCCTGTAGTTATGATGAAGAGGATAAAGAATCAGAAAGACGCTTCAACGAGTAAGTTTCTGACGGTGCAAGTATGATTGAAGAATCTGATTCCCGATGTTTAAACATCAACACACCATGTTTTAACATCAGCGTCATCGCAAAATCTGATAATGAACCAGAAACTGAAGATGATGGAGACGTTTATGCCTTGTATGACAAAATGCATAGGTCGTGGATGAAGGCAGCCGAAGTCAACAAGGAGCTGAGGAATGGAAAAGAGACATTGTCAGAAGAATGTATAAAATTGAAATCTCATTCGGATCAGTTACAAGTGAGCCTGGAAGCACAAAGGCAAGAGCTCATCTCCATGAAAAAGCGAGCTGAAGAGGCAGAAGGAACAATCCAGAAATTGAACAAAGGTACAACTGTTCTAGATGACTTACTTATGATGGTGTTGCTGGAAACAAACAAGGAAAAAGACTACTTGGATATGGTGCTATTCTTGAAGTGAGATGCAGACAACCTCAAGCCATTAGAGTAAAACCTCAGTCCTCTTGGATGAAGAAGAATACAACAAAGAGGTGCAACTATTGCATGTTTCAAGGGCACTTAGAGTACCATTGTTTTAGATGGCAAAATGACACCAAAAAGTGTTTACTCCTGGGCCACCCCAGGGCTCTGTCTTGCAGGTCAGTTCGTGATCCAAATTCATCGTCACGCGCGAGTTCCAGACATCCATCAATTTGGCACGCCCGGTGGGACTTGCATGTTAATTGACGACGTCAACGAACTTTGTCTCAGATCGGATCGTACTGACCATCTGCTCAACAAAGTAGCAACATCATGTCAGAAACTCACGAAGGAGCGCTCGGATGCAGGGAATGGATCCAGAAGGAAATCCTGAAGGTGAACAAGCCCCCCAAGGACGCGGACATGGACATGGCCGAGGAAGAGGCAGATCTCAATCATGTTATGTATCCAAACCACCACCGGGCTCTACCATACGTGCTGGAAGCTCCGACGTTCCACACACCTCTAGTCCGAACCCCACCGTGTCTGGAGCACCGACCACTAGTCCGAACACCACCGTTATCCAAAGTACCGACCTCTGGTCCGAACACCACCGTATCCGGAGCACCGACCTCTGGTCCAAACACCACCGTATCCGGAGCACCGACCTCAGGTCCAAACCTTACTGTGTCTGGAGCACCAAACTCGGGCTCAGGACCATCCAATGGTCGACCAAACCCAAGAGTTTTGCTCAAGACGGATTAATTACAGTAACTACACGGATGAGAAAGATGGACAACTCGAAGAAGATGAGTTTGGATACCACGGAGAGGATTCAATCCTTACCGAGAAAGAGAGGAGGTTGAGAGATGAGCATATCCTCGAACAGAGACACGAGGAATAATTACGAAGAAGACGCCAAACCACGACCTCAAACCTACCTCGGGCCCCGTAGGTTCTCAACCTCCGATCTCGGGCCACCCTCGCACAAATCCTGTCTCGAACCCTCCTTCAGGCGAAATCCCGGAGGACGTCCGACTTCTGATGAGAAATTAACAGGCCCAATATCCCACTCTGGTAGCATCTCTGCCGAACCCTAACCAGCACCTCCATGCCCAGACGCATGATGCCCCGAACCGGATGTTAGTTCTTGAGGCTTCTCTCCAAGGGGCTAGAATCACACCATTCTCGAACCCTGCCCAGAAGCAGAGATTTTTGAATGACCTGTCCCGAAGTCTGCCTCTAGACGTCATTCAGCAGCAGTCGCCACCACCACCAAACCCGGAAGGCCACGACTACGGCGGTGGAGGAATGAATAGGGAGGAAAAACAAATACTCCACATCCATAACGTCCAAGAGGAATTGAGGCAGCAACGAAGAGAGCGAGATCAAAATGATTGGCGATCAAACCCCTGCCGACCCCTGAATCAGGAAGGGACATTTCAAAAACCGGGGAAGTACGAAATCGATTGGGAGCTAGATCGCCTCCTTGGACCTAGAGGGCAAGCAGCTCGTATGACGGAACCAGCGATCCCCGAGAGTTCTTGTCGGTCTTTATCAAAACCATGGAGACCAGAAACTTCCACGAACTGGAGATGTGTAAGATCATACCTAGCTATATTCGTGGAAAGGCCCAGACATGGATCAATCAGACGGCACCCGAGAGCATGTTTGATTATAGGGATTTAGCCGAGTTCCTCCTTCTGGCTTTCTTCCAAAAGAAAAAATTCACCAAATCCTGATCCCCTTGGATTCCTCGTCCAACCGTCTGCCTCGAGCCCGGATTGGGGGAATGAGCCCCTCTCCCCCTTCCTGATAAAGCCCCTACGCAACGGTTTGGTATTACTCAAGCCTCACCACCTCGAACCGCTTGTCTCGCTACTTGCCTCGAGATCGGGGCCAAGGAGGACTCGTCTATCTCTCCTCTTGAGGAGGACATCGGAGTTGGAGAAAATGCACCCTCAGCTTTCAGTTCACCAAGGTGGAACTTATAAGTAGCCAACTCCTACGGCACTGCTCTAAATCATTAGTATGGAGGGTTAAATTGTGATTAACATCATAAGTTTCGTTCTGAAGAGCAATTATGCGAGTATCCTTATTATGGCCTTCGCCTCGGGACTCCCTCAAGTCTTTCATGGCCTTCTTTAACTCTCCATAGAAGTGTCCATTGGCTTTCAAAATCGTCTTTAAGGGATTGGAGACGATCATATTCTCCTTGAAGTTTCTCCAGTTTCCCCCTCAACTCAGTCCTCCGATCAAAGCAAACTTTCTGCTGGCGGCGGAGCAAATCCCTCTCTTCTGAGCTTGACTAAGACGCTCTCATCCTGGAGATCCTCGTGTTCTTGAGAAAGAACCTCATATTTATCCTTCAAATAAGCACAAGAGGCGACACAACACTGTAAATAAAAAATAGGAAGAAAAATCAATTCCAAGAAAATACGGTTTTTGAAGTACAAGAATACGAAAAACTAAGGCAATAAAATGATCTCATAAATAATAGTTAAGGCTATATGGAGTTACATCATTGGGCTGCTTTCCCCGGCTCTTATTATGATCAGCAAATAGCTCATTCCCGACGGTTTTCTCCACCAGAAAAGACAGCTCAGGATACAATGCCTGAATACTCTCCCTGAGGTCCTCCAAGGTCGACGCCTTGTCCATAGTCCCTAGGCTTGTCATCAAACCAGTCTTGAAGCCTCCTGCTTGACGCAGCCTCTCTTTGAGCTCCTTCAAACCCTGAGCAGCATCAGGCCGGTTATAGCAGGGAGCCAACTTCTCCTTGTCCTCCTTGTTGAGGAATATCATAGAGATTCCCACATATCCGGGAGTTGGTACTCATGGAAGAATTTGTTGCTGCCACTACGGAGCTCCTCCATTTCAGGAAAGTTGGCACAGAAGTCTATTATCAGCTGGATGAACAGCTTCTGCTTAACAGGATCGGCATATTGACCCCTTTCCGTCCTCAAGACAGCCACCTCCTTGCTCAATTTTAGGAGAAGAGCCTACCGAGCTCTCTGATTCTCAGTTAAAGTCTTGAATTGCTGAGCCAAAGCCTCTTTCTCGGCTCTCTCCTTAGTAGTGTCACCACGAAGATGCTTGAACAACTAAGGTGATTCACTGGACTTTTCGGCAACTTGTACCTTTAGCTGCTCAGCTTCTACCATCTTCTCTTCTGCTACACACTCCAGAGCTTGGCACCAAGCATGTAGTGCCTTAAACGAACCATACGGGAATTTCACCTGGCGGTCCGACGTTACGGCACCTTTCCATTACATGGATAGAGACTATACAGAAAAATCAATATATGAGGAAACCACATAGGCTAAGTAGGAAGATAAGTCAAGTTAATGGTGTACCTGACTAATCTCCAGATATTCTTGAAACATCTCACACTCACTATTTGAGACCTCGGGAGGAGGAAGGATGACGTATTTCTCGAACTTTGTCAAAGGTTTGAAATCATGTTTCGCTCTCTTTGGAGACATGTCCTCATTCCCAGCAGATCTTTCGACGACCACCATAATCCTCTTCTTCTCTTCCCCCTCAGTTTACTTCCTTTGCCTAGCTATAAGGGACATCATTTCCGCTACGCTACTCAGCGCTGAAGAATCCACGGCACGTAAAAAAATAAGATATCAGAAATGAAAAGAATGACACTTTGCAAGCATCAAGAGGCAAGTATAAGGAAAGGTTACCCTCGACCAACGCTTCTGACACAACTACAGACGTCATAGAACCGTCATCCTCTACTTTACCAAATTTGGTACACCAATACTCATTCACACTGGTTGATTGTGGGAAAACAGACATCCTAGTTACCTCTGTCCTCGGGCCTCGAGCCAGAGCTAGACCTTCATCTTCCTCCTCATCGAAGGATCTCATGCAAATGGCACAAACAACGGTTCCACCTCACCCCAAGCCGCGATGCTTGGCCGAGTTTTTTTTGGTCCCCGGACCAACCTCTTCAAAGGACGCCGAGCATCCGACATAAATCTGAAGATTTCCTCATTCAAGGGAGTCCGAGACGAGGCCTGCTCTCTCTCTCTCGTAAGCCTCTCTTTCCTCAGCAATCCTTCGAGCTTGAGCTGCCTTTGCCGCACCGACAGGATCCTGCTCATTAATCACAGTGGAATCATACCACTCAACCTCAACACCTCGGGGATGTTCTAAGTAAGAACTCTTCGGATAGCTACTAGTCTTTAGAGTCCGCCCAGGTATCTCCTATAGCCATATGAAGGTCTCGGGGCCCGTCTGATTGTCCCCTGGCACAAACTTTCCATCCTCTAGTTTTATCTTCTCATCAACTAGCTCTTGTGCTAAATTCAGCATACGGCGAGAAGTCATAAGATCGTTCTTAGCTTCATTCCTAAGCTCAGTGTTCCAATGAGGTACTTGATACTTTGTTCGATCAAAATTCATCTTTACGTTATCCCATTTCTCACTCTTCTGCGGCAAAGTGAAAGCCTTACCTAGCTCATGATCTCGGAAAGCTAAGGTCACCACTTTCTTCACAATAGAAACCTTATACAGGGTCCGCAGTAGATTGAGGTTAGGATCATAGACCTTGCGAGCACACCAAGTCATTAAGGCCATTATTATCACTATCACATTGGCATGTATAGCTGCCCCAGATGCACTTGATAGTAATCCAGAAACTCACTCAATAGTGGGGGAAAGGGAAAGGCTAGCCCGTACTGTATGAACCTCCCATAGATAACTTCTCGAGTCAAAGTGAGTAGCTCCAACGCAGGCAGTTTATGCCCAACATATATGAGATCAAAGTCGCTGGGGAAGGAATATCAGCATCTGCGCGCGCCTTTTCATCCTTCATCGACCTCTTACTGCTACTTTCACCACGCGAGGACGGTATGCCCCCAGTGCACGTGCCACCACGGGACCACTCTCCTCCATCTGGGCCCGCCGCGCTGCAGCCATCAAGCTCTTCTCTTTATCGGATACTTTCCTCTTTAATACTACTGGTTTCTTCCCACTCGCTGCCTCGGCTCTACGGCGGTCACGGGAGCTAATCTCCTCGGCTTGAGCATGGGCATACTCTCCCTCATCATGTGGGGGATGGAATTCGTTTCACTACTACTAGACATTACCACAGAGAGTATGGGGGAAAATAATGGGGAATAAGAGAAGAAGAAACAGAGAAAGAGCAAGAAAAAAGATGAAACAATTACTGGTTGAGGAGAAAATATTTGGGGCTTCTTGAAGGAAGAAAGGGTAAAAACGTCCTCTGCACTTTGACGAAGAAATTGAAAGTGGAGAAGACAGGGAGATTTATTTGGGAGATATAACCTAAACCAGACAACATTAAAGCGAGTAATTACATTGATATGTGTTCCGATGTAAGCAATTGTAGAGACGGGGGCCAAACCGCCACTACCTCCCAATGGATATGCGACACGTGTATTTTGTTTCAAGATTTCAAAAAGAATTAATCTCTGCCGTCTACGTGTCCTGATGGAATACAAAACAACTTGAAGATAGATATTCAGAAGGGTCAGCCCGAGAGTTTAGTCCTTGAAGGACACCCCGAGCTTAATGCCCCGAGTTACTCTCCCTCGAGTTATTTTTCTATCCTCGAGAAGCAGGCTTCTCATCCAGCCTTCAGAATGGAGTGCTCAAAATTCCGAAGATCTACCTTGGGGCTACTGATAAGTCCATGGTTCGTATTCTAGGACCTCATTTAGTCTCGGAACAAGGCCCGAGAAGGGTCATGGGCTCGAGTTACGAAGAGGATGGATCCACGAGTCCTTCGGTCCAAATCCTTATAAGGAATGCATATATTATGAATGTCTTATAAGGAATACACATCCTCTAACCATGTCCGAAATGCACTTATTCTATATATGGTGATACAAATGTTATCTCAATTAGAGTTGTATTCATACCATAAATAAATATCTTGGTGATCTACGGATTGTGGCCATATAAATACCAAAGGTTTGGTAGACCTTCTCTATCTAACAACTCATACAATACGCCTTACGCACCCAAAGTTTCTATGTTGTTTTCTAACTTGAGCGTTAGAGTGTCTACCCCTGGGCAACCCCAGGGCTCCGTCTTGCAGGTCAGCTCGTGAGCTAAGTTCGTCATCACGCGCGAGTTCCAGACATCCATCAGTGTTCATCTGTGATAAGTCCATGGTTCATATTCGGACCTCATTCATACTCGGACCAGGGTCCGAGAAGGGTCATGGGCTCGAGATACGCGGAAGATGGGTCTACGGGTCCATCAATCCTAATCCTTATAAGGAATTCTCAAAGATGGTAATACAGCTATCCTAAACATGGTAATACAACCATGTCCTAAATACACTTCTATTATACATGGTAATACAACCTCTATTCCCATAACAGTTGTATTCATACCATAAATACATATCTTGGTGATCTACGGATTGTAGCCATATAAATACCCTAAAGGTTTGGTAGACCTCTCATCTAACGCCTTAAGCAAATATACTGACTTCAGCGTCGGAGTGTCTATCCCTGGGACACCCGGGGCCTTTGTCTTGCAGATCAGTTCGAGAGCCTGGTTCGTCGTCGAAGTGTTTGTAGCTTGCATACATTAATTTGGCACACCCAGTGGGAAATCTCACACTCATTGACGACGTCGCCGAACCTTGTTTCCGATCTGGTCTAACGCACCTGAAGAAGCAACTTCCCCAACAACATGTCTGACACCGAGCAACCCAGACGAAGTGCCCGAGTGCTAGGGCAAAATCCAGAAGAGAATCCAGAAGCAGAGATACCTCCCCAAGGACGAGGACGAGGACGAGGACGCGGTCGACCTGGAGGATCTCGCACACGCTCCACCTCTGAACCACCGCCAGGCTCTACCTTGGGGGCAGGAAACTCCAACGTTCCAAAATCCTTCGGTCGAAATCCTGTCATATCCGAAGTACCCCTCTCCGGTCCAAATCCTGTTGCGGTAGGAGTGCCACCTTCTGGATCAAATCCTGTTGCGTCAAGAGTACCATCCTCTGGATCGAATCCTGTTGTGTCAGGAGTGCCACCTTCTGGATCGAATCCTGTTGGATCTGAAGCACTGAACTCGGGACCAAGAATTTCAATCCAGACTGACATGAACTACAGCGAACACGTCAACAATCAAGACGGCCTCGATCCAGAGAATGGGTTTGGATATAACGGACATGATTTGATCTTTACCTCAGAAGAACAAGCATTAAGAGATCAACAAATCCTCATAGAAAAACAACAGGAGGAGGAAAGACAAAGACGTCTTAGGGAAACCTTGAGCCAGACTGTACGAAATAATCCTCCAGGTTCCGGGCCAACTTATATCAACCTTGACCCTCCGAGAACGATCCCTGAAGATGCCCGAACACTACTGAGGAACTTGCATGCCCAATATCCTTATTTCGTCTCATCTTTGATAAACTCAAGTCAACAACTCAGTGCACAGATGCATGAAGCTCCTAACCGAATATCTGTCTCAGGAGCCCAAACTACACCACCTGCTGATCCTACTCAACAGCGAAGACTCCTCCACGACTTATCTAAGGATCTACCGCCTTATAATGCTCAAAGCAGTCTGCCACCACCTCCTAAAACATCCAACTATCAGAGTGAAGGCACATGATTAAGTAGGGAGGAACTTCCATGAATTGGAAATATGCAAGATCGTCCCCAGTCACCTCCGAGGGAAAGCACAGAAATGGTTTACCCAGACGAAACCAGAAATTTTATTTGATTACTGGGATTTCGCCGAGTTCCTTCTCCACGCTTTCTTCTAGAAGAAGAAGTTTACCAAGTCCCTCGGAGATCTGGGGTATGTGGCCCGCCTCGAAGGAGAGACTGTGATAGAACACTATCATAGATACATGGATCTAGCTACCGAATGCTATGATCGAGATGAACGCCTCCTGATCAATATGTACCGGATGAGCGTGGATGATGACATTTTGAGGATGAAGCTGGCAACAAAAAATCCAACAACCATTCAACATCTCCAGGACATCATGGAAAAGTGCGCTAGCAAATCAAATGCCGTGACGGGCAAAACACCCCCAAAATTCCTTATGGACAGGAAAGAATCCAGGGTGAAGATACTGAAGGTCGAGAAGAATGATAACGCTCCAAAGCCTACCTTCGAGTCATACACTCCTCTGGCGAGATCTCGGGTTGGAATTCTATCCATTCACAGGCACCTTCTGAAGGACCCGCCCGCCATGAAGGAATCAGCCGAGTGCCAAAGGTCACCAAAGTTCTGCCAATATCACCGAGATCGGGGGCATGATACCGAGGAGTGCTATCAACTCAAGAACGAGATCGAGAAGTTGATTCGCTAGGGAATTGTGCAACAAATTGCACCATCAACAACCAGCGATAACCAGGGGAACCAGAGGAGGTATGGGGGATATCCCTGGCAGAAGAAGAAGGATGGCCCCCGTAACAACAATAACAATAATAACAACTACGGTGGCGGAGGCAACAATCCTCAAGATCCTCTTTTCCCACCACCTAATGGAGCCAACCGAGTCATCAACGGCATCATTGGCTATACAGGAGAAGCAATTTCCTTGACCAAGCTGAAGGATAGTGTGTGAGCTATACCCCACACTGACCCAGTCAACAAGAGGCTCCGCCCCGAGAAAAACATTACCTTCTCGGATGCGGACGCCGTGCCAAATCAGATGCCTCACTCAGATCCTCTCATCATCTCAGCAACCGTACAAGATACTCTAGTAAAATGAGTCTTCATAGATGATGGGAGTGGGGTAGAAGTAATGTTCCAATACTGCTTCCAGAAGTTAGGATTTACTAAATATGACCTTAAACCTACGGGTCCGATCTCGGGGTTCACAGGAAATCCAGTAATACCTCTCGGGGAAATCACACTCCCCGTCACAGTAGCAGAAGGAGTCATGAGCCTAACCTTGTACCGCACATTTGTGATAGTAGACATGGTCACACCCTTCAACATTATCCTTGGCAGACCTTGGATGTGCCAAGCTAAAGCTGTATGGTCTCCCTACCATCTGATGCTGAAGTTCCAACAACACAAGGAGTAGCTTAAATCAAAGGAGACCAATGAGTGGCACGTTCTTGCATGATCACGGCCATCCGTGATGCCAGAAAAGTGAGCAACATCTCGGCCGTTAACACTATTCTAGGAGATCTGGTCCCCGATCCTGATCTCGAACAACCCACGGTGTTCCATTTTGAATAAAAGGCCTACAACGAGATGACTACACTATGGTATAAACGCCGCCACCAAGCCTTTCAAGTGGGGAAACTGGTAATGCCAGTTGGCCAGTGGTGCACCAACAAGCTAGGAGGAGCGCCGGAGCCGAGGACCAAAGGACCATACAAAATCTCCGCAGCACAATCCGGTGGATTCTACCTCTTGCAAACACGTGAAGGAGAGCACTTGGACCCTGTCATTATGGCGCCCTTCCTACGCAGGTACCTCGGAGCTAAAACCAAGTAGACCTTCTCTATATAAGGAGAAACTACTTCAATAAGGCCTACGGGCCAAGCTCTTTTTCTTTTCATCTTTTTACATTTTTATACCCGAGCTCCCAAACTCGGGGTTGTCTTTTATAATTTTACCGAACTCTCAAGTTCGAAGAATGCAATTTCTTTTCGATATATATCTTCTATTTTATTTTGAAGCAGTCCATACTCTCTAAATACAAAGAGAAACTATGTCTCACAAAGCATAAGTAAAGACTGCTGCCTAAAGATCTATACGCTTATAAGTGTATGATTGATGCTTATCTAATATGAGCTGTTTAGACTACGTGTCTGAACTACAATCATCTTAGGCCAAAATAAAATAATATACTTATAAAAAGTATATGGTCAAAGACCAACATGATACGGGTCATGCAAACTAACAAATTTTGGAATACGACTCTCCATGTGATACTCCTATTAAAGTACACATCACTATTTATTAAGGCTATTCATAAGCCTAAAGAGTCAATCTTCTCAAGGATTGCAATATAAAGACCTTTATAAAGGCAAAATCAAAAAGTGTTATTACACTACGAAGCTTCTTACACCTCGTGAAGGTCTTTAAATACAGGGGTACGACCCTGACCGCGAGAAGAAGTAGAGGTAGGACCTCGAACACTCTGGAGGCCACGGCCCCAATTACTTTTTTCAGCTATCCTCTTTAACTGAGAGGACGTATGGGATCCACTTCTATTTTCTATAATCACAGGTCGAGCAGGAGAGTAAATAGAGCCACGAGCTCTAGGAGTAGGTGTCACCTCTCTGCCCCTTCCACATGGGATCCCTCGAGATACACCCCCTTGGACATGAGGCATTATCAAAGGTCCTGAATATGTGACACCAGAAGGTCCACCTATCTCCCTCCTTGAAGATCCTGAAGGTATGACAAACACACCTTGAGCCTCTAGTTCCTTTATTTGGAACCTGCAAGCGTTAAGCTCGGCCTGGCACATTCTCAACTCATATATCCTTGTGATTCACAATGATATTCACAATGATATCTTCAGCCCGCCATGAATACTCTCACATTTTTCCCGCATGATACTAAAACAGTCCTTGGATTCACCCAAATCTTCCTCCAGTTTCTCGTTCTTCTGAAGGATATCTTCATACTTGACCTGCAAATCAGCACATGCGGCAGAGCAACACTGGACATAAAGGAAGGGAAAGACCAATTAATTCCAAAGACAAAGCACATGTTCAGAATACATGAAACGCCAAAATCTGGCGAAAAGAGAAAAATCTTGAAGTAAAAGACAAGGCTCTAAGGAGTTACAGTCTTCTCCTGCCCATCAGAAGTCTTCGGGTCCTCAAGTGAAGTTTCCGTACCCGGCTTCTCCACCAGGAATGACAGCTCAGGATACAAACTAGACAGCTTGTCCTGGAACTCCTCCAGAGTTAGAGCCTTCTTCAAGGATTCCAGGCTAGTCAGTAAACTGGTCTCAAACCCCCCAATCTGGCTAAACTTCGCCCAAAACTCCTTTAAATTCTCCGGTACTTCCGGCCAAGTGTAGGAGGGGGCAAGACATCCTTGAATCTCTTCATTGAGAAACCCCTTCAGAGGAATCCACATTTTTTAGAGCTCAGATTTATGGTAGAATTCATCATACTCTTGGCGATGAGCCTCCATCTCTGGACAGTTGAGGTAGAAATCTATAATCAACCAAACTAGCCGCCTCTGGCTAATGGGATCAGCATACCGGTCTCTCTCCGCTTCCACTAGAGCCATGTTCCTTTTCAGATCTAGGAAGGAACCATCAGACAGCCTTTTCGCCTTCTTCAAGGCTTGATTCTCCTCTTCCAAGGCCTTTATATTGGCCTTATCCTGAGCCATCTCATTCTGGAGGTGCTTCAGCATATCTGAAGGTTCCTTAGACCTTTTGGACATCTCCTCCTTCATCAGCTCGAGCTCGGACGCCTTCCCTTGAGAACGGTTGTACAATGTCCGAATGGAGTTGTACATATACTTCACCTGACTCACAGACTGCAAAAAGAAGATAAATAGAGTTAGATTACTACACAGCTAATCCTATTGAGAGCTAAACCAAATCATACCTGTCTAATCTCGAGAAAGCCTGGTACCACCTCGACCAGAACCTCAGAAGAAGGAGGTGACACATACTTCTCGAACTCCTCCAATGGTCCGAGTTCGAGCCTTGGCTTCTTCGGAGACTTGTCCGCAGAGCTCCCTGAAGCCTCGAGATCCCTCTTCTTCTCATTACTATTCAACGGCCCTCCGGATTCATCTATCTTAGCCAACAAACTTGCTGCCTTGTTCACTCTAGAGCACCCACTGCATATAAATGGAAAGGAGTCAGCATAAAAAGCGATTGGCACATTGTGGACGAGAATAAAATAAACAAGAAGAAATACCCTCTTGCAACGCATCCGAATCTACCATAGGGGTTATCATCATGACCTCATCAAAATTATCAACCATGGTTGGGAGGACACTAGAAGTCCGAGACACCTCCTTTCTCGGACATCGAACCAGGGCTGAACCCTCATCCTCTTCCTCATCTGATGGATCTAAAGCCACAGGAACAAATAGGCAATCTGCCTCCTCAATCACCTTATGCTGGGATTGAGTCTTCTTAGGCCCTTGAACCAGTCTTTTGAACCGACGCCCACGTCGAGCATCTTTCATCAGACCCGAGATCTCCTTATCTACCTCTTTCTCGGATACCTCATCTTTAGCAGTTCTTTCTTCTAATGCCCGATAGGCCTGCAATGCCTTAACTGCACCAACTGAATCCTGCTCCATAGACAGAAGGGTTTCATACCAATCCATCTCAACACCTTCTGACTGATCAAAATGTGTCAACTTCAAGAAGCTGCAATTTTGAAGAGTACGGCCGGATAGTTGATTCAACCAGTCATACGTTTCTATAGGCCATTGCCAACCCATTTGATGATCTCCAGATACAAACTTACCCTCTCTAAGTTTGATCTTATCACTCACCAACTCCCCAGCTATATTTAGCAGTTTCCGGGACGACTCCACTTCATGCCAGATCTCATTTTGGACCTCTTCATTCCAATCAGAAACTTCATACTTGGTTCGATTGAAGGTTAGTTTTACCTTATCCCACTTCCTGCAGTTCACAGGAAGCACAAAAATATTACCTAAGGAGGTATCCCGAGAGGTCAAAGTCACATTTTGGTTTAAAAACGGAAACCTTATACATGGTCCGCAACAAGGAGAGACCGGGACGGTAACCTTTACGAGCACACCAAGTTATTAAGGCCATAATGATTACTATCACATTGGCATGTACCTGCCCTGGATGCACCCTATAATGCTGAAGAAAATCATCCAACAGTGGGGGAAAGGGGAAGGCTAACCCATGTTGCAGAAACCTCCCATATATGACCCCTCGTGTTGGAGTTACTAATTAAGCTGCAGACTTGTCTTTTCCAAAGTACATGAGGTCAGCATCAGAAGGAATTGAGAAGGGACAACCTTCTACGAAGATAGCAGCATCAACGCGTGCTTTATCCTCCTTCGGCGACTTTCTACTACTACCTTCGCCAGCCATGGATACTATACCTCCAGATGCATGCACTACCATGGGGCTATTCCTCTCTATCTGAGCACTCCTGGCCATAGCCCTCGACCTCTTTTCTTCCTCAGAGGCTTTCTTCTTCAAAACTATAGGTTTTTCCCCACTCGCTACCTCTACTCTGCAGCGGTCATGGGAGCTATTCTCCTCAGCCTGAGCTTCTACATACTCTCTCTCATCATGATGGGGGATGGAAATTGTTTTATTACTATTACTCATGATTACAGAGAGTATGGGGGGAAATACACACACAGAGATAAAAGGAAAAAACAGACACAAGAAAATGCGCAGAGAAAGAAGATAGCACTTAATGATGATGGAAGCAGAAATTTGGGGCTTCAGAAATTGATGAAGTACTGACGCGTCTTCTGAACTTTGAAAGAAGAAATTTTCGAATAAGAGAAGACAATGGGAATGATTTGGGAAATTTAATCCAAACCCAGACAGTATTGAAGACGAGCAATTACCTCGATTCTATTTCCAATGCAAGTAATTGGAAGAGACGGGGGACAGACCGTCTCTGGTTAGCAATGAAGACGCGCCACGTGTATCCACCATCGGGATTTCAAAGGAAGCTAATCTAAGCCTTTCATATATTTGATGGAATACGAAAGAACTTGAAGTTAGATATTCCGAAGGGTAAGCCCGAGAAGACAGTTCCCGAAGGACATCCCGAGTTATTCTCCCTCGAGTTATTGGTCTTCTCTCGAGAAGCAATCCTCTCCTTCAAACTTCGAGATTGAGCACTCTATATTCTGAAGATCTACCTTGGGGCTATTGGAGAGACTTAATATTCTGATAAGTCCATGGTTCGTATTCGGACCTCATTCATACTCGGATCAGGGCCCGAGAAGGGTCATGGGCTCGAGATACGCGGAGGTTGGGTCTACGGGTCCATCAATCCTAATCCTTATAAGGAATACGTATATTATGAATGTTCTACAAGGAATATACATCTTTTCAAATATGGTAATACAGATATCCTAAACATGGTAATACAACCATGTCCGAAATACACTTCTATTATACATGGTAATACAACCTCTATTCCCATAAGAGTTGTATTCATACCATAAATACATATCTTGGTGATCTACGGATTGTAGCCATAAAAATACCCTAAAGGTTTGGTAGACCTCTCATCTAATCTCATAATTTGTACTTTACGCCTTAAGCAAATATACTGACTTGAGCGTCGGAGTGTCTATCCCCGGGACACCCGGGGCCTTTGTCTTGCAGATCAAATCGAGAGCCTGATTCGTCGTCGAAGTGTTGGTGTCCTGCATACATCAATCTGATCTGTGGTTTCCAAGTTTCATGCTTTTTGATTGCGTCAATATCAAAATATGAAAATTATTGTCAATATCAGAACATGTACATTCCCTCAATCTCTCGGGAAACTTAGACAACCCCAACTTAAACAATTTATTTTCTTATCTTTGATTCGTGAAAGGAAAGGGTTTTCATAATAAGATATGTTCACGATAAACTAATTGCAACTGGCGAGATTTGAGCTTGCGTTATTCATTGGGATCTAGAGCTTATGCGATGCCTTTAAACAGATGGTTGGGTAATTGATTTATCATTGAGGGTTTTTGTGATAATGGTTTCCTTTATTCTGGTTGAATTGCTTGGGACAAGCTTTAAATTTCACTTTACTCTTTTATCCTGGTTGAATTCAATCTGGTTTAGTATTTTTGTTGTGAAAATAATGTAACTGATATGGTAAATTTGTAATACCACTTACCAATCTCATATACTATGTGTGTGTTTTTGGAAATGCCAAACTTAGAGAATTCAAGGACCTTTAGGAGCAACTGTTTATCAACATCATTTGATATCCAATTTACATGAAGTTTTCCTATAAATAGGTATGGATAGGAGGGTTAAAGAAATCGAGAAATTATGCATTTTTGTAGGAGCTTAATTATCAAAGAAATAGCTTGGTAAACACATTAATTAGCAGCACTTGGTATCCTATTCTTTTTGGCTATCTTGCAGGACATTCCGTTCCCCTCAGCTTACTCGAGAAAGAAAGTCATGTTCAGAGGAAGGGTTGGGACTAAATCATGAATTGAATCATAACTATATAAGATAAGCTATATTCCCACCAGGAATTTGATCGGCTGGTATGTAGTATCATCATTAGAACCATCTCAGGGCTAGCGGTTGATGAACACATTGAACTATCTGCGTGGCTGAGAGCCCTTCAAATTTAACTTGTTCGCTTTAGCTCTCCATGGCCTTGTGAATAAGAATATTATCGTTGTTTCCTATGGTTCTTCTTAATCTCTCTTTACCTCTATCTATCTCTATCTATCTCTCTATCTCTCTCTCTAATACGTACATATACTGTGTATGAACTTACTTTCCTTAGTTTTTGTGCAGTTTTTGTGTACACCAGATATTTTCTGGTTATAACACTTATTCTTGCAGTTTAGGTAAGTCAACTTTATTTTAATAGTACGTGGGTTAAGGAATATCAATATCCCAACTTTAATTTTATAATTATGTTTTACAGGTTACAACACCACCTTTCAATACCTCACAGGTAGACACGGTTCGATTCCATGGAAGAACCTGATCCATCAGAAATTACCAACTTAGCATACTGTTGAGTAAGGTGTCATGCTTGCCTACACATTTCTTAGTTTCACTGTATTATGGCTTTTGTGCAGTCTATTGTATCATCTGCGACTTGCATGATGACAGAAAGAGCATAATTGTCTAGCAGAATGCAGACTCCTCCCTTACTCATTAATGTTATTTATCAGATTGCATTTATTGTTTCCTGTATATATTTACTATAAAAATATATAGTAGTTGTTTAAAGGCGCGCAATATTTCGGATTGTACATTAATAATTACCTGATTTGATTATCTTGTCCTGAATGGATAGTCATGATTTGGTGCTGGTTTTAAACTGCTGAAAATTGAACTAATTATCTGACGTATGCTCTTATATATGTGTAGAGATCACTTGATTGTAATAAAAGTTAACCTAATTTATCTCTTGTACATGTTTTATCAAAGAATTGTTCACCACCAACACCAAGGTAATATGTTTACGCCACTTTAATCCAAAAAGTAATTCATGAATTTGTCTCCTAACACTTTATGTAGAATTCTCTTTTTCTATTACCATGGATACTTTCTTGGTAGAAAGCAAAGGGACCAAATGATGTTGGACCGGAGATGTACGTGTTTTGGTATTTTTTAGAAACCTTTAGCGTGCACCAGGGAAACATTTAGCGTGCACCATTTAAAGCACGACTTAATTAATAGCGTGCGTGCGGTATTTTTTTTAAAAAAGGTTTATAAGGTAGATTCAACATAACATGATTCAGGAAGTTTCAACATTAATGATCAAAAGCTCAAACGGTAAGATATAAGACCTAAACAAACTAAACATTGAAGAACAATGCTTTCAAATAATGCCTCATAGTAGCCAAATCCTTTTTGGCTTCTTCAATCTCATAGGTCATAGTCCAAAAGGCTCGTAAAACTTCTTCAAAACATATCACACATCCATCTGTAGCAATGACGATCCCTCAAGCAATCTGATGTGATGCACCCTCTGGAGACAAGAGACACTCTGTGAAGATCGATGGCCAATATTCATTAGGATTCAGGATATTCTCAACCACAAGATCCCTCCAAATTCCAGATGTCAAACTGTATGCAAATATTTTATACGATTCAGGATCTAGATGTTCCAGAAAAAAAAAATTCATCATTCCTCGAAAGAAAAAGGAAAACTGAGCGACTCCAATCGAAATCGATACGAGTATTTATCACTAGCCACCTAATGCAAGAAGCCATTCAGGTACACTTCAGAGGTTTGAACAGTTCCTTGGTTGAAACAATTATAAGGAGTTTTCGCAGTTCTCTTCCAAGGTTTCATCTTTAAGCGTGCGTGCGGATTGTTTTTAACTTCATGCAGTTTATGTGGTTTAAATTCTCTCCTCTAATTATAAAGGAAATAAATTATTGCAAATCAATGAAAGCATAAATTAAATTCAAACAAACATTTAGATAATATCAAAAACCAATGATTAAATTTGGAAAATAGAAGTAAAAGAAATGAAACATTAGATGAAATTAGATATTTTATAATAAATGAAGTATTTGTATGAACAAAGGAGATTGCTCATCTCAATTTGAAAATAGTAGTGTCTAGATTTTCTCAAGAGATTACCTTGAATCAAAATTAAGCCCTTAACTTTCACAATTATCACTACTAGGAAGTTCGACCGTAGCACCAATGAGTTCTACCGGTTTTTAGCAAAATCAAGTGTAATAAACGCAGATTGACCAAGTCAATGCAGTTTTAAACCGGTTTATTTACATAACACTGGAGTGAGAAGTTGTTGACTTTTTGACTTTTGTGCTAACACCGGAACGGCCGGTGCCAAAAAATGGGTACCCACCCCAGAATAGAATAAGAATAAGTTTACCAAAACCAATATTTTATAATAAAAAATGTTAACCGGACGGAAAAGAGGTGCAACCTTGTAGGACCCTAAAGGACTTATGGGCCCAGTATTGAATAAATAATGCCACGTGGCTAAAAAGAATTAAAAAATGCCACGTGTTATAGCACCGCTATTCGGGTCGATGAAAAACTTGTTTGGGCCACATTTCAGCCCAAGATCGGGTAGACCCCACCAATTGTATAGTTGAAATTCAAAACATATGTGCGAATAGTAACTGCATTAAATGTCTTGATGTGCGTCACTGTCTTGATGTCATGCACATAAAAAATGTGTGTGAGAGTATGATAGGCACTTTACTTAACATCCAAGGCAAAACAAAAGACCATTTGAATGCAAAAAATATATTGTTGAGATGGGAATTAGAACGGAGTTGGCTCCCGAGCAGAAGGGAAAAAAGGTGTACTTACCTCCAGGGCCGTGCAGCCTGTCCAAAGTTGAAAAGAAATATGTTTTCGACAGTTTGAAAGGTCTTAAGATGCCTATTGGATACTCCTCTAACATTAGTAGATGTGTGACTAACGATGAAAAAAAGTCTGGTTTTAAGTCACATGACTGTCATGTTTTGATACAACAACTCTTGCCAGTGGCTCTTCGTGGTGTGCTAGAAGAAAAGGTACGCAATTGTGTTACACATCTTTGTTTCTTTTTTCACTCGATTTGTCGTAAGAACATAGATCGTGGTGAATTGGAACAAATGGAGGTGGATGCATATGAAATATTGTCTAAATTGGAGTTGTATTTTCCCCCACATTGTTTGGGCACATTGTCAGGGAAATTAGGCTTTGTGGTCCTGTGAAGATGCATTGGATGTATCCATTTGAGCGACACATTGGAACTTTTAAGGGGTACTATAAGTGTAACAACAGGCCGGATGCTAGTATCATAGAAAGATATGTTACCAAGAAGTCTTGTTCTACTGCAATTGATAACCGTCTTTCCTTCGGTGTCCCTAAGAACAAGCATGTTGGCCAAAAAATGGGAGTACCGCGATCTAAGGGTGAGCTATACAAGCCATCCTTCTTTGAGTTGAAACGAGCGCACCACTATGTGTTGCGAAATTCCAGTGAGACTGTGGAGTACGTTGAAGAACATTTGGCCCTTTTGAGGAAACATGGTGTGAAGGGAAATGATATTCAAGACGAGCACAACGATGAGTTTGTCGATTGGTTTTATGAAAGATGCAATCAAGATGGGCATGATGCTAATTTGAGAGCATTCGTAAGGAAACCTGGTTGCTAAGTTAGAAGTTACGCCGGGTATGACGTGAATGGCTATTCCCTTTCAACTTCTCAGAAGGATGCCGTTAGTATGAAAAAACCCCATGATTTGTGAGACACTGTTGCTTAAGCCTGCGTGAATAGGACCGAATCCTCACTGCCAAGGTGAATAGTAAAAAATGGTATAAAAATTCCACCTGTATGTGACACGCATGTGCTTAAGGCTGCGTGAACATGGTTGATTGCTCACTGCAAATTTGCATTATTGCAAACCTGTTTCCCCCACTAAGCATCATATGCGACACGCAGTTGCTAGTGGTTGCGTCCACAGGAAAGATTGGCTACTGCCTGACCTTAGTAATGACTACAATCCTTATTTTGTACCTAAAGCAGAAACAATTGCAGGGCGATGCACACGCAGTATATACAGACAACATTTTTGAACACGAATTCAAGCTAAAAACAATTGAAGCTAAAACCAATTCAAGCTAATTCAAGCGAAAACCAATTCAAACTAAAACCCAATTCAAATATAGCCAGAAATGTATTATATGTAATAAATGTGAGGATTTAGTTTGTACAATTGAAAAATGAAAGTACAAGTCCGAAGTGGAGTAAAAGACCTCAAATAACGCCATCTCGGTTTAATGGCGAGGTGAACACTGGATTCAAAATACCATCATTGCACAACAGTTTCTCTTCACCATCATCGTTGACACTAGTTACTGGCATCCCTTAAAGAATGCCTTCATCGGTGGCATCCTTGGCATCATTCTCTGCTGAGACCATGTCCTCGTTGCGGGCATTGACTTCAACAGCCCCCACCACTTGTTCCAGATTAGAATGCCTTGCAGGTTCACCTACATCAGTGCTCCTCTCACACAGGCCCTCAGAAACAGGAGGAGTACTCCTAGCATTCTCCTCCTTAAGAAAATGAGAAGTCACTCTAGCATCATCATCAACATGGTCGATCACATGCGTGCCATCAGTTTGACTTGTGGTAGTGTATGACGCAGAGGGTTGAATTTGAGAGCCAACAAAACTTCCCTGCCATGCTACAAAAGTGGCAGTTTGTTGGCAATGCTGCATCAAACATTGCTCCATCCTTTCCATCCTCGACCAGAATCGAATGGTGCACTTCTATTTATCCCGCGTTCCCGAATCACGGTCCTTTTACTTAACCCTCGGTAATAACTCTTGGCTTCATTGCTGCAGAACGAGTCAGCACCTTCTGCATCATCTTCAATGTTGTTTTTCGACATTTCAACGTGTTTACATTTTTGATTTCCCATCTTATTTTCTACCTTACAAATACTAACATTCCAAGTTCAGTTGCACAGTAGTTCAACCAGATCATCAAACTGTTGAAACCATGCATCATATGACTTTAAGCTCAAATCCCAGACTATGAAACCCAACAATTTCTGAGGAACACTAATCAAATACTTATATCACAAATCATTAACCCTTATTTCAGTGGTGGCTACAATACCTAACACTAATCATGCATTCAATTGAAATCTACGTCACCATATTTTCTATATCAGGAAAATCTAAAATCATAACAGTTTGTGAAAGACATAAATTCACCAAACACATGCAAACCAGCAAAGTCAAGGTTTAACGAGACGTGATTTATGGAGCAGCTACAGAATAATAAGAGTTTTTAAGTTACCTGAACTGAGTTGAGGATCTAAAGACGGAGCTTTTGATATATTGCTTGTTGTGGATTTGGTTTAGCCGACGTTTTGGTTCTGTTGTTGCAGAATGTGGCTTTTATACAACGGCATGTTTCACCGGCTACGCGGCCTACACCGGTTGACAATCCTTTTCGGTCCATCCTTATTTTGCAGTTTTCGGCCCATATTAACCAGGCCCACATTTTTTACATTCAGTTGCTAACCTAACATTTCGGCATGTATGTACATGGATGGTCCAGATTAGGCCACATGTTTATTTTCTGAAAGTAGGTTTTCTCAACCCTATTATTTTTATAAAATAAGTATTACTCGACACATCTGTCATGACCACGAGTTATAAATTGAGATAAATGGTGTATTTATACATATTATGAATAAATATTGCAAGGAATTAATGAAATTAAAGTAGAGAGAAACATAAGAACAAGATCCGGGGATGAGAATGAAGAAGTCGAGACTGAAGAACATACTCAATAATATATACTTTGGTTGTGTCATGGAATGGTGCAATAAATCACATTCACTATCACGGTAATTATCATTTGAATCATATTAACTTTCGAATAATAACTTGAATGCAACGAGGAATGCTAATTGTAATTCGAGCTAGATGTCGTCCATAAGTCTGTGTTTACTTACCTATCTAGTGATCAGACTATAATATCATGTATGTTATAGTCTTTATGAAATATATTCCTACCTTCATATGATTACAAACGGTTTTTCATACCTTACTACACTGCTTGATTCCCTCTATTATTTTTTTAAAAGAAATTAGCCACCAACAGTGGGGGGAAATTATTTGCCACCCCAAACCATAAATTAGGCCATGCCTAAAGTTTGTTACAAGAAAGGGCTCAACCCTTAAAGCATCTAAGCTTCTCAAAAATGAATTGAATAATGTACTACCTAGCTCCATGTGAATATTAAAGAATCTAATGATAAAAAACTAAAAGGGGGAGCAAGTTAGTGATCGAGTAAACAAATGCCGAATCACAAATTAGCCACCCTTTGATTTGAAGCATAGACTACCATCACATGCTAGAATATTTACTGACCCAAAAAAACCATATAAATGGTTCAAAAACTGGCCATAAGGCGAAAACATAAACTGTGTACTACAGTTGCCTTATGGCCCGAGCAGATAAATCTCAAGGCCTGAGCAGTATTTCTGATAAATGGCCTAAGCAGATGGCCTGAGCAGAAGCTCAATGACTGCCTTCTGGCCTTAGGCGCTTGTTTAGTGCCCTACACCCCAATTTGCATTCAAAAACAAACTGTGAGAATGTTCTAACTATTAAGGGGAAGTCCTGGCTGTTGGCAGGCCTAATCTGTCTAGAGTGATCAATCCTCTAATTTCATGTGGGACTTGGCTGATATGGAGGGTAGCACTCATCTGTTCCTGTAAACAATATTTAGCTAGGAGGTCTGCTACTCTATTGGCTTCTCTGTAAACATGTTTAACTTTGACTGAAATGGCCAGTAAGTCATGAATGTGTGTACAAAGTATGAAATGCCTCCACTCATAAGAGTGTGGGGTTTCAGTACCTAAGACTGCTTGGCTGCAATCAGATTCAACCTCCACATGATGTGATTGGGATTCTTGTGCAGCAAGCAGTCATTGCTTGATTACAAGCAATTCTGAGTACAATGTGGAGATAGCAGGTGTATATATCATTCTCATAAGTCTTACTGAACCTGTTGAGTCTCTAATGATAACTCCTTTGGCACTTCTACCATCTATATAGGAAGCATCTACATTTACTTTTATACCATTATCAGGGGGGTGCCATTTAATGATTTTAACAGTTCTTAGCTTTTTATTCTTGATAAAAGGTATAAGCCCGGCACATATTTAAAATTGATTCCTCTCCCTATTACCTGATACTGGCTTGGCAGTGAAAATTAAAGCTGTCTACTTGATTATAATGCTGCAAATGTCAGTAGTAGAGAATTTCTTCTCATCACTAGTACATCAATATTGACATGTACTAAGGACGTAACGTTACGATAGCATGATTTGGTGTCATCATTATTGGAATGTGTGAAAACTGTTGTTTGTAATTAGTCAAAATCTCAACTTGTAACTGGTCTTACCATGTACTCAGATAGTTTAGTTCAATTATACGCTTTATAGTAAAGTATGACACTTTGTACCCACGCAGCATCAATCTTATCAAATTGAAATCAAATATTGCATGTCCACCGTGACATCTTACGTGTGAGGACAAGTATATAAACAAGTCTTCGTCATATACATTTAGCTCGTAATGCTCAATCCGGTAGAACCTCATGAAATGCACTGTCACCGGCATCCCATTGTAAGTTTCCTCTATTCACCCAATCAAATTATTTCGATTGTGAAAAATTCTACATTGCGGGTATAGTTTATTCAAAACGACGAATATAATTGGAAAATTCTATAATACAATTTTTTTATTAGATCAGGGGTACAAGTGATAGGAAAAGAAATACAAATGGGCAATCCTATAATAAGAGCAACACTTGATGGGCCAAAATAGATACAACAAAAATAGGGCCCAAGAAATGTTTCATTTGTGCGGGAGTTTTGAATTTTTGTTTTCAAAATTGCACTGATTCTGAAGGCCCGGTGCAATATACTTAAAGCGTTTTCGAGCTAACTTTCATGAACGCAACTATGGGCAACATCGCGTGGTAACTTTGATATGTAACTTTTATCTACTCAAAAGTCAAACTGACTGGTTGTTGTTGCGTCAATGATTATTAGACCGGCATCGTGTAGGTGTTATACAAAATAACCTTTTAATTTCTGTCACGCACTCAATCTTAACAACCTCACCGGAACATATATAAGGAAATTTTTCCCACCCCCCCCCCCACTCTCATCCATCACAACTCACAAATCTACACACTGTTTTTGCTGCCCTATTTCCTCTCTCTGCCGTATGCCCCCCCCTCCCAAATATCCCAAAACCCTAGCCGCAACCACACCACCACCATTCAGATCTATCTTCAGCATCACCACCAAACAGCGCCGGAGACGTCGACATTCCAACTCCGTTGACTGCTCCTCATATTGCAGGGCCGCCCTGTCCGAACAAGAACGAAAATACACAAACTTCAACTCATCTCCAATCACAAGTCATATCTGGTCTAGGCTACTCTTTCTCAATGCTGAAAATCCAGCCTTTAAATGATTAATGTAGTGCCTCTTCGGATTCATGAAACCCTATTTGATTGGTTAATTGTAAGCTTCCTTCTATGACATGCATGTACAAACCCTAAATTTTATGGCTGTTAAAGATCAGTTTTTGATTATTTATAATTACTGTTTAGTTCCTTCTTGATATATTATGCCGGTGCTTGTGTAAAAGATCCAATTTTGTGCCGCAAGATGAAAGAAAGCTCTGTTTTTCATACCTTATTTGCTGGTCTCAACATTCCTTTAGACACTGCAGTTTTCTAGTAATTAACTTGCAATGTAATATGTGTTCTGTCTTATTTTGCAGATGGCCCCTAAAAAAAGGTCAAAGCCTGTTAGTGAAGATTCCGAAGATGAACAAAAGGCGAAGAGGCAGTGCATTGATCCATATCAACTTCCCATCACACAGCGTCTGCTCTTAGCAAATCCAAGAACTCCACACCCTAGGGACATCGACTAGCCAACAGACAACGACTTCAATCTTGTCGACCTCGTAGCCAAGAGGGAAGGGGAGAACTTTGATACCTTTGATATCAATGCTCATATCCGCAGAAGAGGTGGTGTAGCTTGCAACTCCGTACTAGTTATGAAGCACAACAGGCCGCTGCCGATGTGGTTTTACTTTTATATGTGCCCCAGAGTGATGCTGGGAATGTGGTGTGGATATATAGCTTACGCGTTTAGAAGGGGCATCTTAATCGGAACTTGGAGAACCTGGCATGATGTCCCAGACGATGTGAAGGATGAGGCTTGGCTTGACATTTTGGTAAGCCACCAGGCCTATTATTTACAGTTCCTCTGCATTAAGCCTTTCTTCACTTATAATCGCTGGATTAAATTTTTACATGATGCTATATGTCAACTTATTCTTTCAGTCTTGTTGGGACTTCAGGACTGCCTTGACCGCTGAAGAGCACGCGGACCTGAAGCGAATATGGACCTCATATGCGAGTGATAGGATGTGCAACTGTAGGACGCAGGCTCTACCTTGGGGGCAGGAAACTCCAACGTTCCAAAATCCTTCGGTCGAAATCCTGTCGTATCCGAAGTACCCCTCTCCGGTCCAAATCCTGTTGCGGTAGGAGTGCCACCTTCTGGATCAAATCCTGTTGCGTCAAGAGTACCATCCTCTGGATCGAATCCTGTTGTGTCAGGAGTGCCACCTTCTGGATCGAATCCTGTTGGATCTGAAGCACTGAACTCGGGACCAAGAATTTCAATCCAGACTGACATGAACTACAGCGAACACGTCAACAATCAAGACGGCCTCGATCCAGAGAATGGGTTTGGATATAACGGACCTGATTTGATCTTTACCTCAGAAGAACAAGCATTAAGAGATCAACAAATCCTCATAGAAAAACAACAGGAGGAGGAAAGACAAAGACGTCTTAGGGAAACCTTGAGCCAGAATGTACGAAATAATCCTCCAGGTTCCGGGCAAACTTATATCAACCTTGACCCTCCGAGAACGATCCCTGAAGATGCCCGAACACTACTGAGGAACTTGCATGCCCAATATCCTTATTTCGTCTCATCTTTGATAAACTCAAGTCAACAACTCAGTGCACAGATGCATGAAGCTCCTAACCGAATATCTGTCTCAGGAGCCCAAACTACACCACCTGCTGATCCTACTCAACAGCGAAGACTCCTCCACGACTTATCTAAGGATCTACCGCCTTATAATGCTCAAAGCAGTCTGCCACCACCTCCTAAAACATCCAACTATCAGAGTGAAGGCACATGATTAAGTAGGGAGGAACTTCCATGAATTGGAAATATGCAAGATCGTCCCCAGTCACCTCCGAGGGAAAGCACAGAAATTGTTTACCCAGACGAAACCAGAAATTTTATTTGATTACTGGGATTTCGCCGAGTTCCTTCTCCACGCTTTCTTCTAGAAGAAGAAGTTTACCAAGTCCCTCGGAGATCTGGGGTATGTGGCCCGCCTCGAAGGAGAGACTGTGATAGAACACTATCATAGATACATGGATCTAGCTACCGAATGCTATGATCGAGATGAACGCCTCCTGATCAATATGTACCGGATGAGCGTGGATGATGACATTTTGAGGATGAAGCTGGCAACAAAAAATCCAACAACCATTCAACATCTCCAGGACATCATGGAAAAGTACGCTAGCAAATCAAATGCCGTGACGGGCAAAACACCCCCAAAATTCCTTATGGACAGGAAAGAATCCAGGGTGAAGATACTGAAGGTCGAGAAGAATGATAACGCTCCAAAGCCTACCTTCGAGTCATACACTCCTCTGGCGAGATCTCGGGTTGGAATTCTATCCATTCACAGGCACCTTCTGAAGGACCCGCCCGCCATGAAGGAATCAGCCGAGTGCCAAAGGTCACCAAAGTTCTGCCAATATCACCGAGATCGGGGGCATGATACCGAGGAGTGCTATCAACTCAAGAACGAGATCGAGAAGTTGATTCGCTAGGGAATTGTGCAACAAATTGCACCATCAACAACCAGCGATAACCAGGGGAACCAGAGGAGGTATGGGGGAAAGCCCTGGCAGAAGAAGAAGGATGGCCCCCGTAACAACAATAACAATAATAACAACTACGGTGGCGGAGGCAACAATCCTCAAGATCCTCTTTTCCCACCACCTAATGGAGCCAACCGAGTCATCAACGGCATCATTGGCTATACATGAGAAGCAATTTCCTTGACCAAGCTGAAGGATAGTGTGCGAGCTATACCCCACACTGAGCCAGTCAACAAGAGGCTCCGCCCCGAGAAAACCATTACCTTCTCGGATGCGGACGCCGTGCCAAATCAGATGCCTCACTCGGATCCTCTCATCACCTCAGCAACCGTACAAGATACTCTAGTAAAATGAGTCTTCATAGATGATGGGAGTGGGGTAGAAGTAATGTTCCAATACTGCTTCCAGAAGTTAGGATTTACTAAATATGACCTTAAACCTACGGGTCCGATCTCGGGGTTCACAGGAAATCCAGTAATACCTCTCGGGGAAATCACACTCCCCGTCACAGTAGCAGAAGGAGTCATGAGCCTAACCTTGTACCGCACATTTGTGATAGTAGACATGGTCACACCCTTCAACATTATCCTTGGCAGACCTTGGATGTGCCAAGCTAAAGTTGTATGGTCTCCCTACCATCTGATGCTGAAGTTCCAACAACACAAGGAGTAGCTTAAATCAAAGGAGACCAATGAGTGGCACGTTCTTGCATGATCACGGCCATCCGTGATGCCAGAAAAGTGAGCAACATCTCGGCCGTTAACACTATTCTAGGAGATCTGGTCCCCGATCCTGATCTCGAACAACCCACGGTGTTCCATTTTGAATAAAAGGCCTACAACGAGATGACTACACTATGGTATAAACGCCGCCACCAAGCCTTTCAAGTGGGGAAACTGGTAATGCCAGTTGGCCAGTGGTGCACCAACAAGCTAGGAGGAGCGCCGGAGCCGAGGACCAAAGGACCATACAAAATCTCCGCAGCACAATCCGGTGGATTCTACCTCTTGCAAACACGTGAAGGAGAGCACTTGGACCCTGTCATTATGGCGCCCTTCCTACGCAGGTACCTCGGAGCTAAAACCAAGTAGACCTTCTCTATATAAGGAGAAACTACTTCAATAAGGCCTACGGGCCAAGCTCTTTTTCTTTTCATCTTTTTACATTTTTATACCCGAGCTCCCAAACTCGGGGTTGTCTTTTATAATTTTACCGAACTCTCAAGTTCGAAGAATGCAATTTCTTTTCGATATATATCTTCTATTTTATTTTGAAGCAGTCCATACTCTCTAAATACAAAGAGAAACTATGTCTCACAAAGCATAAGTAAAGACTGCTGCCTAAAGATCTATACGCTTATAAGTGTATGATTGATGCTTATCTAATATGAGCTGTTTAGACTACGTGTCTGAACTACAATCATCTTAGGCCAAAATAAAATAATATACTTATAAAAAGTATATGGTCAAAGACCAACATGATACGGGTCATGCAAACTAACAAATTTTGGAATACGACTCTCCATGTGATACTCCTATTAAAGTACACATCACTATTTATTAAGGCTATTCATAAGCCTAAAGAGTCAATCTTCTCAAGGATTGCAATATAAAGACCTTTATAAAGGCAAAATCAAAAAGTGTTATTACACTACGAAGCTTCTTACACCTCGTGAAGGTCTTTAAATACAGGGGTACGACCCTGACCGCGAGAAGAAGTAGAGGTAGGACCTCGAACACTCTGGAGGCCACGGCCCCAATTACTTTTTTCAGCTATCCTCTTCAACTGAGAGGACGTATGGGATCCACTTCTATTTTCTATAATCACAGGTCGAGCAGGAGAGTAAATAGAGCCACGAGCTCTAGGAGTAGGTGTCACCTCTCTGCCCCTTCCACATGGGATCCCTCGAGATACACCCCCTTGGACATGAGGCATTATCAAAGGTCCTGAATATGTGACACCAGAAGGTCCACCTATCTCCCTCCTTGAAGATCCTGAAGGTATGACAAACACACCTTGAGCCTCTAGTTCCTTTATTTGGAACCTGCAAGCGTTAAGCTCGGCCTGGCACATTCTCAACTCATATATCCTTGTGATTCACAATGATATTCACAATGATATCTTCAGCCCGCCATGAATACTCTCACATTTTTCCCGCATGATACTAAAACAGTCCTTGGATTCACCCAAATCTTCCTCCAGTTTCTCGTTCTTCTGAAGGATATCTTCATACTTGACCTGCAAATCAGCACATGCGGCAGAGCAACACTGGACATAAAGGAAGGGAAAGACCAATTAATTCCAAAGACAAAGCACATGTTCAGAATACATGAAACGCCAAAATCTGGCGAAAAGAGAAAAATCTTGAAGTAAAAGACAAGGCTCTAAGGAGTTACAGTCTTCTCCTGCCCATCAGAAGTCTTCGGGTCCTCAAGTGAAGTTTCCGTACCCGGCTTCTCCACCAGGAATGACAGCTCAGGATACAAACTAGACAGCTTGTCCTGGAACTCCTCCAGAGTTAGAGCCTTCTTCAAGGATTCCAGGCTAGTCAGTAAACTGGTCTCAAACCCCCCAATCTGGCTAAACTTCGCCCAAAACTCCTTTAAATTCTCCGGTACTTCCGGCCAAGTGTAGGAGGGGGCAAGACATCCTTGAATCTCTTCATTGAGAAACCCCTTCAGAGGAATCCACATTTTTTAGAGCTCAGATTTATGGTAGAATTCATCATACTCTTGGCGATGAGCCTCCATCTCTGGACAGTTGAGGTAGAAATCTATAATCAACCAAACTAGCCGCCTCTGGCTAATGGGATCAGCATACCGGTCTCTCTCTGCTTCCACTAGAGCCATGTTCCTTTTCAGATCTAGGAAGGAACCATCAGACAGCCTTTTCGCCTTCTTCAAGGCTTGATTCTCCTCTTCCAAGGCCTTTATATTGGCCTTATCCTGAGCCATCTCATTCTGGAGGTGCTTCAGCATATCTGAAGGTTCCTTAGACCTTTTGGACATCTCCTCCTTCATCAGCTCGAGCTCGGACGCCTTCCCTTGAGAACGGTTGTACAATGTCCGAATGGAGTTGTACATATACTTCACCTGACTCACAGACTGCAAAAAGAAGATAAATAGAGTTAGATTACTACACAGCTAATCCTATTGAGAGCTAAACCAAATCATACCTGTCTAATCTCGAGAAAGCCTGGTACCACCTCGACCAGAACCTCAGAAGAAGGAGGTGACACATACTTCTCGAACTCCTCCAATGGTCCGAGTTCGAGCCTTGGCTTCTTCGGAGACTTGTCCGCAGAGCTCCCTGAAGCCTCGAGATCCCTCTTCTTCTCATTACTATTCAACGGCCCTCCGGATTCATCTATCTTAGCCAACAAACTTGCTGCCTTGTTCACTCTAGAGCACCCACTGCATATAAATGGAAAGGAGTCAGCATAAAAAGCGATTGGCACATTGTGGACGAGAATAAAATAAACAAGAAGAAATACCCTCTTGCAACGCATCCGAATCTACCATAGGGGTTATCATCATGACCTCATCAAAATTATCAACCATGGTTGGGAGGACACTAGAAGTCCGAGACACCTCCTTTCTCGGACATCGAACCAGGGCTGAACCCTCATCCTCTTCCTCATCTGATGGATCTAAAGCCACAGGAACAAATAGGCAATCTGCCTCCTCAATCACCTTATGCTGGGATTGAGTCTTCTTAGGCCCTTGAACCAGTCTTTTGAACCGACGCCCACGTCGAGCATCTTTCATCAGACCCGAGATCTCCTTATCTACCTCTTTCTCGGATACCTCATCTTTAGCAGTTCTTTCTTCTAATGCCCGATAGGCCTGCAATGCCTTAACTGCACCAACTGAATCCTGCTCCATAGACAGAAGGGTTTCATACCAATCCATCTCAACACCTTCTGACTGATCAAAATGTGTCAACTTCAAGAAGCTGCAATTTTGAAGAGTACGGCCGGATAGTTGATTCAACCAGTCATACGTTTCTATAGGCCATTGCCAACCCATTTGATGATCTCCAGATACAAACTTACCCTCTCTAAGTTTGATCTTATCACTCACCAACTCCCCAGCTATATTTAGCAGTTTCCGGGACGACTCCACTTCATGCCAGATCTCATTTTGGACCTCTTCATTCCAATCAGAAACTTCATACTTGGTTCGATTGAAGGTTAGTTTTACCTTATCCCACTTCCCGCAGTTCACAGGAAGCACAAAAATATTACCTAAGGAGGTATCCCGAGAGGTCAAAGTCACATTTTGGTTTAAAAACGGAAACCTTATACATGGTCCGCAACAAGGAGAGACCGGGACGGTAACCTTTACGAGCACACCAAGTTATTAAGGCCATAATGATTACTATCACATTGGCATGTACCTGCCCTGGATGCACCCTATAATGCTGAAGAAAATCATCCAACAGTGGGGGAAAGGGGAAGGCTAACCCATGTTGCAGAAACCTCCCATATATGACCCCTCGTGTTGGAGTTACTAATTAAGCTGCAGACTTGTCTTTTCCAAAGTACATGAGGTCAGCATCAGAAGGAATTGAGAAGGGACAACCTTCTACGAAGATAGCAGCATCAACGCGTGCTTTATCCTCCTTCGGCGACTTTCTACTACTACCTTCGCCAGCCATGGATACTATACCTCCAGATGCATGCACTACCATGGGGCTATTCCTCTCTATCTGAGCACTCCTGGCCATAGCCCTCGACCTCTTTTCTTCCTCAGAGGCTTTCTTCTTCAAAACTATAGGTTTTTCCCCACTCGCTACCTCTACTCTGCAGCGGTCATGGGAGCTATTCTCCTCAGCCTGAGCTTCTACATACTCTCTCTCATCATGATGGGGGATGGAAATTGTTTTATTACTATTACTCATGATTACAGAGAGTATGGGGGGAAATACACACACAGAGATAAAAGGAAAAAACAGACACAAGAAAATGCGCAGAGAAAGAAGATAGCACTTAATGATGATGGAAGCAGAAATTTGGGTCTTCAGAAATTGATGAAGTACTGACGCGTCTTCTGAACTTTGAAAGAAGAAATTTTCGAATAAGAGAAGACAATGGGAATGATTTGGGAAATTTAATCCACACCCAGACAGCATTGAAGACGAGCAATTACCTCGATTCTATTTCCAATGCAAGTAATTGGAAGAGACGGGGGACAGACCGTCTCTGGTTAGCAATGAAGACGCGCCACGTGTATCCACCATCGGGATTTCAAAGGAAGCTAATCTAAGCCTTTCATATATTTGATGGAATACGAAAGAACTTGAAGTTAGATATTCCGAAGGGTAAGCCCGAGAAGACAGTTCCCGAAGGACATCCCGAGTTATTGGTCATCTCTCGAGAAGCAATCCTCTCTTTCAAACTTCGAGATTGAGCACTCTATATTCTGAAGATCTACCTTGGGGCTATTGGAGAGACTTAATATTCTGATAAGTCCATGGTTCGTATTCGGACCTCATTCATACTCAGATCAGGGCCCGAGAAGGGTCATGGGCTCGAGATACGCGGAGGTTGGGTCTACGGGTCCATCAATCCTAATCCTTATAAGGAATACGTATATTATGAATGTTCTACAAGGAATATACATCTTTTCAAATATGGTAATACAGATATCCTAAACATGGTAATACAACCATGTCCGAAATACACTTCTATTATACATGGTAATACAACCTCTATTCCCATAAGAGTTGTATTCATACCATAAATACATATCTTGGTGATCTACGGATTGTAGCCATAAAAATACCCTAAAGGTTTGGTAGACCTCTCATCTAATCTCATAATTTGTACTTTACGCCTTAAGCAAATATACTGACTTGAGCGTCGGAGTGTCTATCCCCGGGACACCCGGGGCCTTTGTCTTGCAGATCAAATCGAGAGCCTGATTCGTCGTCGAAGTGTTGGTGTCCTGCATACATCAATCTGATCTGTGGTTTCCAAGTTTCATGCTTTTTGATTGCGTCAATATCAAAACATGAAAATTATTGTCAATGTCAGAACATGTACATTCCCTCAATCTCTCGGGAAACTTAGACAACCCCAACTTAAACAATTTATTTTTTTATCTTTGATTCGTGAAAGGAAAGGGTTTTCATAATAAGATATGTTCACGATAAACTAATTGCAACTGGCGAGATTTGAGCTTGCGTTATTCATTGGGATCTAGAGCTTATGCGATGCCTTTAAACAGATGGTTGGGTAATTGATTTATCATTGAGGGTTTTTGTGATAATGGTTTCCTTTATTCTGGTTGAATTGCTTGGGACAAGCTTTAAATTTCACTTTACTCTTTTATCCTGGTTGAATTCAATCTGGTTTAGTATTTTTGTTGTGAAAATAATGTAACTGATATGGTAAATTTGTAATACCACTTACCAATCTCATATACTATGTGTGTGTTTTTGGAAATGCCAAACTTAGAGAATTCAAGGACCTTTAGGAGCAACTGTTTATCAACATCATTTGATATCCAATTTACATGAAGTTTTCCTATAAATAGGTATGGATAGGAGGGTTAAAGAAATCAAGAAATTATGCATTTTTGTAGGAGCTTAATTATCAAAGAAATAGCTTGGTAAACACATTAATTAGCAGCACTTGGTATCCTATTCTTTTTGGCTATCTTGCAGGACATTCCGTTCCCCTCAGCTTACTCGAGAAAGAAAGTCATGTTCAGAGGAAGGGTTGGGACTAAATCATGAATTGAATCATAACTATATAAGATAAGCTATATTCCCACCAGGAATTTGATCGGCTGGTATGTAGTATCATCATTAGAACCATCTCAGGGCTAGCGGTTGATGAACACATTGAACTATCTGCGTGGCTGAGAGCCCTTCAAATGTAACTTGTTCGCTTTAGCTCTCCATGGCCTTGTGAATAAGAATATTATCGTTGTTTCCTATGGTTCTTCTTAATCTCTCTTTACCTCTATCTATCTCTATCTATCTCTCTATCTCTCTCTCTAATACGTACATATACTGTGTATGAACTTACTTTCCTTAGTTTTTGTGCAGTTTTTGTGTACACCAGATATTTTCTGGTTATAACACTTATTCTTGCAGTTTAGGTAAGTCAACTTCATTTTAATAGTACGTGGGTTAAGGAATATCAATATCCCAACTTTAATTTTATAATTATGTTTTACAGGTTACAACACCACCTTTCAATACCTCACAGGTAGACACGGTTCGATTCCATGGAAGAACCTGATCCATCAGAAATTACCAACTTAGCATACTGTTGAGTAAGGTGTCATGCTTGCCTACACATTTCTTAGTTTCACTGTATTATGGCTTTTGTGCAGTCTATTGTATCATCTGCGACTTGCATGATGACAGAAAGAGCATAATTGTCTAGCAGAATGCAGACTCCTCCCTTACTCATTAATGTTATTTATCAGATTGCATTATTGTTTCCTGTACATATTTACTATAAAAATATATAGTAGTTGTTTAAAGGCGCGCAATATTTCGGATTGTACATTAATAATTACCTGATTTGATTATCTTGTCCTGAATGGATAGTCATGATTTGGTGCTGGTTTTAAACTGCTGAAAATTGAACTAATTATCTGACGTATGCTCTTATATATGTGTAGAGATCACTTGATTGTAATAAAAGTTAACCTAATTTATCTCTTGTACATGTTTTATCAAAGAATTGTTCACCACCAACACCAAGGTAATATGTTTACGCCACTTTAATCCAAAAAGTAATTCATGAATTTGTCTCCTAACACTTTATGTAGAATTCTCTTTTTCTATTACCATGGATACTTTCTAGGTAGAAAGAAAAGGGACCAAATGATGTTGGACCGGAGATGTACGTGTTTTGGTATTTTTTAGAAACCTTTAGCGTGCACCAGGGAAACATTTAGCGTGCACCATTTAAAGCACGACTTAATTAATAGCGTGCGTGCGGTATTTTTTAAAAAAAAGGTTTATAAGGTAGATTCAACATAACATGATTCAGGAAGTTTCAACATTAATGATCAAAAGCTCAAACGGTAAGATATAAGACCTAAACAAACTAAACATTGAAGAACAATGCTTTCAAATAATGCCTCATAGTAGCCAAATCCTTTTTGGCTTCTTCAATCTCATAGGTCATAGTCCAAAAGGCTCGTAAAACTTCTTCAAAACATATCACACATCCATCTGTAGCAATGACGATCCCTCAAGCAATCTGATGTGATGCACCCTCTGGAGACAAGAGACACTCTGTGAAGATCGATGGCCAATATTCATTAGGATTCAGGATATTCTCAACCACAAGATCCCTCCAAATTCCAGATGTCAAACTGTATGCAAATATTTTATACGATTCAGGATCTAGATGTTCCAGAAAAAAAATTCATCATTCCTCAAAAGAAAAAGGACAACTGAGCGACTCCAATCGAAATCGATACGAGTATTTATCACTAGCCACCTAATGCAAGAAGCCATTCAGGTACACTTCAGAGGTTTGAACAGTTCCTTGGTTGAAACAATTATAAGGAGTTTTCGCAGTTCTCTTCCAAGGTTTCATCTTTAAGCGTGCGTGCGGATTGTTTTTAACTTCATGCAGTTTATGTGGTTTAAATTCTCTCCTCTGATTATAAAGGAAATAAATTATTGCAAATCAATGAAAGCATAAATTAAATTCAAACAAACATTTAGATAATATCAAAAACCAATGATTAAATTTGGAAAATAGAAGTAAAAGAAATGAAACATTAGATGAAATTAGATATTTTATAATAAATGAAGTATTTGTATGAACAAAGGAGATTGCTCATCTCAATTTGAAAATAGTAGTGTCTAGATTTTCTCAAGAGATTACCTTGAATCAAAATTAAGCCCTTAACTTTCACAATTATCACTACTAGGAAGTTCGACCGTAGCACCGATGAGTTCTACCGGTTTTTAGCAAAATCAAGTGTAATAAACGCAGATTGACCAAGTCAATGCAGTTTTAAACCGGTTTATTTACATAACACTGGAGTGAGAAGTTGTTGACTTTTTGACTTTTGTGCTAACACCGGAACGGCCGGTGCCAAAAAATGGGTACCCACCCCAGAATAGAATAAGAATAAGTTTACCAAAACCAATATTTTATAATAAAAAATGTTAACCGGACGGAAAAGAGGTGCAACCTTGTAGGACCCTAAAGGACTTATGGGCCCAGTATTGAATAAATAATGCCACGTGGCTAAAAAGAATTAAAAAATGCCACGTGTTATAGCACCGCTATTCGGGTCGATGAAAAACTTGTTTGGGCCACATTTCAGCCCAAGATCGGGTAGACCCCACCAATTGTATAGTTGAAATTCAAAACATATGTGCGAATAGTAACTGCATTAAATGTCTTGATGTGCGTCACTGTCTTGATGTCATGCACATAAAAAATGTGTGTGAGAGTATGATAGGCACTTTACTTAACATCCAAGGAAAAACAAAAGACCATTTGAATGCAAAAAATATATGGTTGAGATGGGAATTAGAACGGAGTTGGCTCCCGAGCAGAAGGGAAAAAAGGTGTACTTACCTCCAGGGCCCTGCAGCCTGTCCAAAGTTGAAAAGAAATATGTTTTCGACAGTTTGAAAGGTCTTAAGATGCCTATTGGATACTCCTCTAACATTAGTAGATGTGTGACTAACGATGAAAAAAAGTCTGGTTTTAAGTCACATGACTGTCATGTTTTGATACAACAACTCTTGCCAGTGGCTCTTCGTGGCGTGCTAGAAGAAAACGTACGCAATTGTGTTACACATCTTTGTTTCTTTTTTCACTCGATTTGTCGTAAGAACATAGATCGTGGTGAATTGGAACAAATGGAGGTGGATGCATATGAAATATTGTCTAAATTGGAGTTGTATTTTCCCCCACATTGTTTGGGCACATTGTCAGGGAAATTAGGCTTTGTGGTCCTGTGAAGATGCATTGGATGTATCCATTTGAGCGACACATTGGAACTTTTAAGGGGTACTATAAGTGTAACAACAGGCCGGATGCTAGTATCATAGAAAGATATGTTACCAAGAAGTCTTGTTCTACTGCAATTGATAACCGTCTTTCCTTCGGTGTCCCTAAGAACAAGCATGTTGGCCAAAAAATGGGAGTACCGCGATCTAAGGGTGAGCTATACAAGCCATCCTTCTTTGAGTTGAAACGAGCGCACCACTATGTGTTGCGAAATTCAAGTGAGACTGTGGAGTACGTTGAAGAACATTTGGCCCTTTTGAGGAAACATGGTGTGAAGGGAAATGATATTCAAGACGAGCACAACGATGAGTTTGTCGATTGGTTTTATGAAAGATGCAATCAAGATGGGCATGATGCTAATTTGAGAGCATTCGTAAGGAAACCTGGTTGCTAAGTTAGAAGTTACGATGGGTATGACGTGAATGGCTATTCCCTTTCAACTTCTCAGAAGGATGCCGTTAGTACGACCCATCGCTCTAGAGTGTATGTCAATGGTGAACATCTTGTGATAGGGGTGGAAAAGGAAAAGGTAAGAAATATATCTTGTCTTTTCCCAAGAGTTGATTTTAGCAAGGAAGATTCAAAAGACGATTATTTTATCCTTGCTTCCCCAGCCCGGCAAGTATTCTATGTTGTAATCGCACAGATTCAAAATGGTCCATTGTGCTACAAGGCAAGAAGTATTTCTTCAAAGATTAAATCGATTATCAGATGACGGCTGATAAGGCAGAGTTCCCCTCTGCATTCCCGAAGATGTAAGAGGAATCTGTTTCTGTTAGTACAAGGAGAGTGTACGATGAAGGGTTGTGGATGGAAGAGGATGTTGGATTTTTGAGAAAGATAAACCCACAAAAAAACCGACATAGAAGATTAAACGCTAGTGTATTTTAAGTGACTTATTATGTACTATTAATGCTAAACTTTTGTTAAACTTGATGGAACCTTTTGTTTATCCATGGTTTCTTTGAAAGACGGATCTCAATTGCGTGACGTTGCTCTACCTAGTATTAAATCATGACTACCAAAGGATCAGTTGCATTGTGCATAATCAGACAATTGCGAGACACTGCATCCACATGTTTAAATACCTTATGCCTCTGTATAATCATAGATATGTATAGGCTTTATTGTGTTAAAATATGTATAGCAGTTGCGCGAGGCTGCTGACACATGCATACATGGCCACTGCCTAACTGAATTAGAAAAAATAGTGTTTGTACCAATTGTATGTGTTACGCTGTTGCGGTAGGCTGCATGTACACCTATGGTTGCTCATTGCCAAGAAGAATAGTAAAAACTGGATGAAAAAACCCCATGATTTGTGAGACACTGTTGCTTAAGCCTGCGTGAATAGGACCGAATCCTCACTGCCAAGGTGAATAGTAAAAAATGGTATAAAAATTCCATCTGTATGTGACACGCATGTGCTTAAGGCTGCGTGAACATGGTTGATTGCTCACTGCAAATTTGCATTATTGCAAACCTGTTTCCCCCACTAAGCATCATATGCGACACGCAGTTACTTATGGTTGCGTCCACAGGAAAGATTGGCTACTGCCTGACCTTAGTAATGACTACAATCCTTATTTTGTACCTAAAGCAGAAACAATTGCAGGGCGATGCACACGCAGTATATACAGACAACATTTTTGAACACGAATTCAAGCTAAAAACAATTGAAGCTAAAACCAATTCAAGCTAATTCAAGCGAAAACCAATTCAAGCTAAAACCCAATTCAAATATAGCCAGAAATGTATTATATGTAATAAATGTGAGGATTTAGTTTGTACAATTGAAAAATGAAAGTACAAGTCCGAAGTGGAGTAAAAGACCTCAAATAACGCCATCTCGGTTTAATGGCGAGGTGAACACTGGATTCAAAATACCATCATTGCACAACAGTTTCTCTTCACCATCATCGTTGACACTAGTTACTGGCATCCCTTAAAGAATGCCTTCATCGGTGGCATCCTTGGCATCATTCTCTGCTGAGACCATGTCCTCGTTGCGGGCATTGACTTCAACAGCCCCCACCACTTGTTCCAGATTAGAATGCCTTGCAGGTTCACCTACATCAGTGTTCCTCTCACACAGGCCCTCAGAAACAGGAGGAGTACTCCTAGCATTCTCCTCCTTAAGAAAATGAGAAGTCACTCTAGCATCATCATCAACATGGTCGATCACATGCGTGCCATCAGTTTGACTTGTGGTAGTGTATGACGCAGAGGGTTGAATTTGAGAGCCAACAGAACTTCCCTGCCATGCTACAAAAGTGGCAGTTTGTTGGCAATGCTGCATCAAACATTGCTACATCCTTTCCATCCTCGACCAGAATCGAATGGTGCACTTCTATTTATCCCGCGTTCCCGAATCACGGTCCTTTTACTTAACCCTCGGTAATAACTCTTGGCTTCATTGCTGCAGAACGAGTCAGCACCTTCTGCATCATCTTCAATGTTGTTTTTCGACATTTCAACGTGTTTACATTTTGGATTTCCCATCTTATTTTCTACCTTACAAATACTAACATTCCAAGCTCAGTTGCACAGTAGTTCAACCAGATCATCAAACTGTTGAAACCATGCATCATATGACTTTAAGCTCAAATCCCAGACTATGAAACCCAACAATTTCTGAGGAACACTAATCAAATACTTATATCACAAATCATTAACCCTTATTTCAGTGGTGGCTACAATACCTAACACTAATCATGCATTCAATTGAAATCTACGTCACCATATTTTCTATATCAGGAAAATCTAAAATCATAACAGTTTGTGAAAGACATAAATTCACCAAACACATGCAAACCAGCAAAGTCAAGGTTTAACGAGACGTGATTTATGGAGCAGCTACAGAATAATAAGAGTTTTTAAGTTACCTGAACTGAGTTGAGGATCTAAAGACGGAGCTTTTGATATATTGCTTGTTGTGGATTTGGTTTAGCCGACGTTTTGGTTCTGTTGTTGCAGAATGTGGCTTTTATACAACGGCATGTTTCACCGGCTACGCGGCCTACACCGGTTGACAATCCTTTTCGGTCCATCCTTATTTTGCAGTTTTCGGCCCATATTAACCAGGCCCACATTTTTTAGCCACCAACAGTGGGGGGAAATTATTTGCCACCCCAAACCATAAATTAGGCCATGCCTAAAGTTTGTTACAAGTAAGGGCTCAACCCTTAAAGCATCTAAGCTTCTCAAAAATGAATTGAATAATGTACTACCTAGCTCCATGTGAATATTAAAGAATCTAATGATAAAAAACTAAAAGGGGGAGCAAGTTAGTGATCGAGTAAACAAATGCCGAATCACAAATTAGCCACCCTTTGATTTGAAGCATAGACTACCATCACATGCTAGAATATTTACTGACCCAAAAAAACCATATAAATGGTTCAAAAACTGGCCATAAGGCGAAAACATAAACTGTGTACTACAGTTGCCTTATGGCCCGAGCAGATAAATCTCAAGGCCTGAGCAGTATTTCTGATAAATGGCCTAAGCAGATGGCCTGAGCAGAAGCTCAATGACTGCCTTCTGGCCTTAGGCGCTTGTTTAGTGCCCTACACCCCAATTTGCATTCAAAAACAAACTGTGAGAATGTTCTAACTATTAAGGGGAAGTCCTGGCTGTTGGCAGGCCTAATCTGTCTAGAGTGATCAATCCTCTAATTTCATGTGGGACTTGGCTGATATGGAGGGTAGCACTCATCTGTTCCTGTAAACAATATTTAGCTAGGAGGTCTGCTACTCTATTGGCTTCTCTGTAAACATGTTTAACTTTGACTGAAATGGCCAGTAAGTCATGAATGTGTGTACAAAGTATGAAATGCCTCCACTCATAAGAGTGTGGGGTTTCAGTACCTAAGACTGCTTGGCTGCAATCAGATTCAACCTCCACATGATGTGATTGGGATTCTTGTGCAGCAAGCAGTCATTGCTTGATTACAAGCAATTCTGAGTACAATGTGGAGATAGCAGGTGTATATATCATTCTCATAAGTCTTACTGAACCTGTTGAGTCTCTAATGATAACTCCTTTGGCACTTCTACCATCTATATAGGAAGCATCTACATTTACTTTTATACCATTATCAGGGGGGTGCCATTTAATGATTTTAACAGTTCTTAGCTTTTTATTCTTGATAAAAGGTATAAGCCCGGCACATATTTAAAATTGATTCCTCTCCCTATTACCTGATACTGGCTTGGCAGTGAAAATTAAAGCTGTCTACTTGATTATAATGCTGCAAATGTCAGTAGTAGAGAATTTCTTCTCATCACTAGTACATCAATATTGACATGTACTAAGGACGTAACGTTACGATAGCATGATTTGGTGTCATCATTATTGGAATGTGTGAAAACTGTTGTTTGTAATTAGTCAAAATCTCAACTTTTAACTGGTCTTACCATGTACTCAGATAGTTTAGTTCAATTATACGCTTTATAGTAAAGTATGACACTTTGTACCCACGCAGCATCAATCTTATCAAATTGAAATCAAATATTGCATGTCCACCGTGACATCTTACGTGTGAGGACAAGTATATAAACAAGTCTTCGTCATATACATTTAGCTCGTAATGCTCAATCCGGTAGAACCTCATGAAATGCACTGTCACCGGCATCCCATTGTAAGTTTCCTCTATTCACCCAATCAAATTATTTCGATTGTGAAAAATTCTACATTGCGGGTATAGTTTATTCAAAACGACGAATATAATTGAAAAATTCTATAATACAATTTTTTTATTAGATCAGGGGTACAAGTGATAGGAAAAGAAATACAAATGGGCAATCCTATAATAAGAGCAACACTTGATGGGCCAAAATAGATACAACAAAAATAGGGCCCAAGAAATGTTTCATTTGTGCGGGAGTTTTGAATTTTTGTTTTCAAAATTGCACTGATTCTGAAGGCCCGGTGCAATATACTTAAAGCGTTTTCGAGCTAACTTTCATGAACGCAACTATGGGCAACATCGCGTGGTAACTTTGATATGTAACTTTTATCTACTCAAAAGTCAAACTGACTGGTTGTTGTTGCGTCAATGATTATTAGACCGGCATCGTGTAGGTGTTATACAAAATAACCTTTTAATTTCTGTCACGCACTCAATCTTAACAACCTCACCGGAACATATATAAGGAAATTTTTCCCACCCCCCCCCCCCCACTCTCATCCATCACAACTCACAAATCTACACACTGTTTTTGCTGCCCTATTTCCTCTCTCTGCCGTATGCCCCCCCCCTCCCAAATATCCCAAAACCCTAGCCGCAACCACACCACCACCATTCAGATCTATCTTCAGCATCACCACCAAACAGCGCCGGAGACGTCGACATTCCAACTCCGTTGACTGCTCCTCATATTGCAGGGCCGCCCTGTCCGAACAAGAACGAAAATACACAAACTTCAACTCATCTCCAATCACAAGTCATATCTGGTCTAGGCTACTCTTTCTCAATGCTGAAAATCCAGCCTTTAAATGATTAATGTAGTGCCTCTTCGGATTCATGAAACCCTATTTGATTGGTTAATTGTAAGCTTCCTTCTATGACATGCATGTACAAACCCTAAATTTTATGGCTGTTAAAGATCAGTTTTTGATTATTTATAATTACTGTTTAGTTCCTTCTTGATATATTATGCCGGAGCTTGTGTAAAAGATCCAATTTTGTGCCGCAAGATGAAAGAAAGCTCTGTTTTTCATACCTTATTTGCTGGTCTCAACATTCCTTTAGACACTGCAGTTTTCTAGTAATTAACTTGCAATGTAATATGTGTTCTGTCTTATTTTGCAGATGGCCCCTAAAAAAAGGTCAAAGCCTGTTAGTGAAGATTCCGAAGATGAACAAAAGGCGAAGAGGCAGTGCATTGATCCATATCAACTTCCCATCACACAGCGTCTGCTCTTAGCAAATCCAAGAACTCCACACCCTAGGGACATCGACTAGCCAACAGACAACGACTTCAATCTTGTCGACCTCGTAGCCAAGAGGGAAGGGGAGAACTTTGATACCTTTGATATCAATGCTCATATCCGCAGAAGAGGTGGTGTAGCTTGCAACTCCGTACTAGTTATGAAGCACAATAGGCCGCTGCCGATGTGGTTTTACTTTTATATGTGCCCCAGAGTGATGCTGGGAATGTGGTGTGGATATATAGCTTACGCGTTTAGAAGGGGCATCTTAATCGGAACTTGGAGAACCTGGCATGATGTCCCAGACGATGTGAAGGATGAGGCTTGGCTTGACATTTTGGTAAGCCACCAGGCCTATTATTTACAGTTCCTCTGCATTAAGCCTTTCTTCACTTATAATCGCTGGATTAAATTTTTACATGATGCTATATGTCAACTTATTCTTTCAGTCTTGTTGGGACTTCAGGACTGCCTTGACCGCTGAAGAGCACGCGGACCTGAAGCGAATATGGACCTCATATGCGAGTGATAGGATGTGCAACTGTAGGACGCAGGTGTTCGCGAGGTACGTTAGGAAGCGAAAGGAGGACTTCAAGATTGGTCACCCAACTCTTAAGTATAAATGGTTAGATCCAAAGGAATGGGACCTGTTTGTTGAGTACAGGACTTCATCGGAATTTGATTTGAGTTTATGTTGTTTATTGTTGCAGAAGATAAAAAACAAGAAAGTCAATAAAGGAGTTCTAATAAAACAGGAAAAAGAGGAGGCGTGAAAAAAAACTATCCACATTGACAGAGCGGTTGTTCTTGTCGAGGGAAACCGCTGCAAGGAAACTGGCGAGATTGCACAAGAATGGGTGAGGGTCCTTGAACCTCAAATAGTAAGATTAGTATACATTTAACTGCTCATTAATTTAACATTCTTTTTTTTACTGAATAACATTGTCTTACCATATTCTTCCTTGATCTTGTTTTAATGAACAGCTGAAAATGGAAAAGGATTGAAAGATGGAAATCTGGTCTTCGAAGGAAAGGAAGACATTTTGACAACACTAACCAAGAAGAAGGACCACTCTGGACGCAATCGAGGCTGCCCTGGCATGGCTAGAACCAAACAAGCAATGCCAGATTATCACGCCCGGAAGATGCAAAAGAAACGGGCGCGGAGGAAACCATCACAGGCTGCAGATGAAGATGAAGATCTTGTGCAGCTGGATCGTGATACCTTTTCGCAGTACACGGAGTGGGTGAATGAACAGGCAACCAGCGGTGGTGGAGACCAAACAACGCTTGAGGAATTTTACATGCAAAAGAAACGGTTGAAAGACGAAGAGGAGGCAGCAGCTAAACATTCTTCGCATTCAGATTCGGATGATGAGGTTCGCAACTCAATACTGTTTTTAGACCTACAACTAATTTACACAACTATCAATAACTTTATGTTAACTAATTTTAATCCCCGTTTGTAGGAATCTACACCATGCCACCTCAACATAATGGACTTGAAAAGGAACATTAGAAGAGCCGCGTCTGGACTCGTACTCAAAAAACCAGAGAATGCACCTAGCTAGTTTGTACAGGTTAGACCTCTTCTAGTGCTCCCTAAAGCACCCCTTCCATTTTTTATCCCCACTATGAAACTGTTGGATCGGCTGTCAGAGGTAATGTTAACTGGCCAGACATCCTAGTTGAGTATGAAGATGAAGCTAAACCAGAAGAGCGCAAGGTTAGTTGAACATCCTCATTACCAATGCTCTTTTCCTAACTACTGTTTCTATCAAGCATTTGTTATCTTTCATAAACTAATGATAACATAATCATTCTTACCTGCAGTAGTCCGAGAAGCCCGAGAAGCCGGAGAAGCCCCAGAAGCCAGAGAAGAAACAAGTAGTCGAGAGTGACACAGATGAAGATGATGAGGACAATTATGATGAAGATACCGAAAACGATGAGGAGGAAGAAGAAGATGACGATGATGATGACACATCAGACTCGGATCAACCTGAATTCATGAAGGAGGGACCTGCTATTTTACAATGGGTGAGTTTTTAATAATTGTAGCATCGTAGCTGTTAAGTTTTTTCCCCTACTGAAATGTCACAATTTTGGTTGCAGGAGTTTGAACACCATGTCATGGACCCAGAAATCAAACGCAGCTTCACGAACTTCATGACTCGACTACAGAAGGATGCAAATGGGCGTACAACTTTTAAATTTGACGTTGGCCTTGAGGTATTTGATGCGGTGTTTCACACCACCACAATGGAATTCACGGAGCACTCAAATGTATGATTAGTTGCAATACCGGCAAGAACGAATGGATTCACAATTGGCAAATGGACTTGTGGATGAGGTAGGTCCTGGCTGCATTTTTTCATGTATCATTAACACACATTTACAAAATATACATAATTATTACTGCTTTTTTTGTTTGTACAACTTCTTACACACACAGTTGAAGCTAGAAGATCGCGGACGTGTGCAGTTCGTAAATACCGGCTCAAGCTACAGCGCTAACACTACACCAGCGCAAGGGAGGCAGACCTTTTTGTCTAGGATGTATGCACTCATGGAGAAGAGACCATCACGACTATATGTTGCTCCATTTCATCGCGAGTATGTCCCACTAAATTTTACTCATCCTATATACTACTACTTTTGCTTGGTAATAACTGATAAATTTCAAAAACGTTGTTGTAGGGACCATTGGAGGACACTCTTCATCTTACCAGAACTGAACATCATATACTGTCTTGACTCAACATATGGAGGCATTACTCCCACTCAAAAACCATTTCAATATGAAATGCTCATGAGGTATACTTTGTTCGCACTATTTGATACGTACAAATTTTCCCTTTCGATTCATTCATACAATAATTTTCCTATCTCTCTAGCATGGGGGCTGACTATGATGCCACATTAAGACCCGGGAGAAACTACGACCACTGCCCACTGGAATTGAAGATTGTGAATCTAAGGGTAAACATAGTATCATACTTTCATATATAAACCCAATCTTTCCAAACTAGGCTATAAGGCATTTATATACACCATCTGTTGGTTTTGCAGCATAAACGACATCCCTCCTGATGGAAATGCGACTATTACACTATGCTTTACATGGAGAAGATGGTGTTGATTACTTCTGGCGTGAATGTTGAGCAGATTAGTTTCACATTCAGGTATTCACTCATTAAGTAGGACATTACTCTTGTTGTTTCAATCATTCACTTGTTTTGTTCTATCGCATTTCAGGTCTTTCAACCAGATGGATCGGCTTAACCTGTGCACTTAATTGAAGGATTCATCGACTCCTTTTGCCGTTACGCAATGGACCTGCTTGCTGAAGATTGCATACGCCAGAACAATGCAAGGAAAAAGAGGTTTGCAACCACTGAACCAAAATTTGGCACGAAAGATAACCACTCTTAATGTTATATCTCCAAGTATCTCAATCGGCTTCTGTTATGAACTACTTTTGTGGCTTGTCGCTACACTTTAGGAAAAACTAAACCATTGTACTGGTTTGTTTCTCTTTTGCCCTATGGATGTTGCTCTGGCAGTGTAGTTTTTTTACCACCATGTTGGTGCGTTTGAACAGCTAAAAATGCAGTGGTTTTAGGTTTGAACAAAGTCTCTCTTTCAAACTTTTTTATTAAATGTTGCACCGCCTTTCCATTCTTTTTGCACTGCCACCTTCATTTTCTAAACTTTCGCGCGTAAATTCAAATACCATTATTCAAGGCCCAAACCCAACAGTGATTGGGCTTTGGTGTTTGCCGTTGCATCGCCTCACGGATAAGTGTCACACCGGGAACTTTTACTTGATCAAACGGTCCATTATCCAATTATTACACCGTTCATAATTTAATGGGCCCAATCACTTAAACCGGGTTCAGGCCCACTATTTCAACTGGGCCGACTTCAACTATTGCACCGGTGATATATATACAACTCAAATTGGTAACACCGGATTAAGGCCCACTGTTATGTACGCCAAAACTTATGTGATCCAGCATACCTGGGCCTACAGAAGCCCATAAGCGTTAAACCGGTGCCGTATCACTAGAATATAGCACCGGGTTAAACAAGCCCACTAACTTAGGCCCATTATCATCATCGGCCCAAATACCAATGACCCGTTACAATAAGGGCCATAATGTCAAAGCTCGATAAACTAAAGCCTGGCCCAATATATTATCAGGCTACATAATATAATTTGCACGTAATCTAAATACCATATGCACGACTGTAATTCATAATAACCAACATTTTCGGATACAATATTATGGGGTTATACGTATACCTGTTAGAATCTACGGACAATATCAAAAAGAGAATATGCATTATCTGCAATTCATTTGCACGTACTATGCACTAACATATATATACTACCATGCAAATTTAGGTAAATATAGTGTCGTGCCATTGCTTATTTCGAAATTAACAATGGTGCATGTTACTATATTATCATATGATCATTTTCATCATCATCAACACCATCTTTCTTTTTTCCCATTTCAAACAAGGAAAATAATCATATGCTTGCAAAATATTCAAATTTTTTAATACAGTTATAAAACCCACAAATAACAATTATATCTTTAGACAAATAACAATACAAAATAGTATTCAAGGTTCCTTATTTCATAAATGCTAACAGATGGACAACATCTTCATTCTTTATTCTGCATCTTAAACTGTTTTGGAAACACATAAACCCAAATACTCAACTCTTCCAATCAATGCACATAATTAATCACCCCCATTGCAAATGATGCCTTTTCCTTTATTAGATGCAACAATCTTGGGGGGATTGCGACGCCATTATAAGAGGTCCAAGCTCGTCAACGCCAAATTCCTCTTCAGTTGTTCCAAGAGTGCGCACGTAGTAACACTCGTCACAACAAATTAAACACCTTAAACATGAAAAAATAATTATTCCCACATGTTAATATATAATATACTAATCAATAATTCATACATAAAATATTTAAAATTTACATCTCACATATATTATTATCCACAATTCAGGCCCTTGGATTTTTAGGGTTTGAGGCAGTTCAAAAATAAAAGACCCCACATTTTTAAATATTTAATTAACTTTACTAATCTAAAAGAAAATATATGATTCTAAAATATGATATATAATATGTCACTTTCTTAGTACAACTCTACTTGTTGGTTTATAAGTAAATTGAAAAATCAAAGTCTTAGAATCAAATTCAGTACAATCTCTCTTTCATCCTTAATTATTTTATTTGTATTAAATTTGTTATATTTAATGAATATAAAGTCCCCAAAACCAACACATTGAATTCTATTTTTAAAATAGACCCAAAATTTCTGGAATTTTTAAATTAATATACAGGCCCAAAAGCTTAAATCATACAAACTAAAATGCTAATTTTGCTTGATAATCAGTTTTAACTTTTACAAAATTCGGGGCCCTAAATATGGCTAAATTTTTGGGCTTGAGTCAAGCACATCACTTACCTTACTGTTGAGCCGCCCCTGTTTGCTCATGTGAAATGAGGAATCCATACCACCCTAGAAACACACAGGTATGACACATTCCATGCATCCCATCATCCCTCGAAATAAGCCTTTATATAGTCCTTTGCATTCACATCATTTTCTTTTATCATTATGTGGAGAATAGGCTTACACATTTTAAATATAGATTCTTCATCAAAGGACCTACTCTTTTTTCTATTTCCATTTGAAGAGCTATTAATTATTTATTACTAAGTTTTTCATCTTTATTTGCCTTTAATAATTCAAACACTTTATTTTTATACTTTCGAGTATTACTAACTTTTAATTGTGACACCAATACTTCTGTACCTTGATCATATTTATCTTTAAGTTTATTAGAAAATGCAATCAAAGACTCCTTAGACTGATACCCTTCTTTAGAAAGAGCAAATTTAACCCACCCTTTGCTTTTGAAAGCCATGATAATTGTTAGTTTTTGTTTTAAATTTTTTTGTGGCTCGGTTGATTGGCACTCCTGTAAGCTCATCTTGCATACAAGTTCCGGGGTTCCCAAGTCCTGTATCTACCAAGAAATTTTCTTTATTTACTCGTAAAACATCAGATTGTAAGGCATTACCACTACAATAAAAATAACTTGAATTAGATCTTGGAAATAATTCACTCAAATAAATGCTCATTATAAGCTTATTTTTCCTCCTCTTCCTATTGATCAGAAGAAAATTGTGCAAAGGCTTCTAATTCTGCGAATTGCGCCAGTTCCAACTTGAATTTACCAGCTACTTGTTTCATGGCTTAAATTCATAACTTGAATTCTCCTATAACAAGAAGAATGAGATCCGATCTTACAAAGATGAATTTGCAACTCTGAGATTCAATCTTATCATTACCAGTTCTAGATGACACTAATTATGAGTATTGGAAGGCAATAATGGTTGCATTCATTTATTCATCGGATGATGATGATCTTTGGTATTATATAGAAAATGGTTGGACAACATCACAGACCACACTTAAAGCAACATGGAGTACAGAAGAAAAGAAGGACAAGAACTTGAATGACAAGGCATTAAATATATTCTTCAGTGCCGTAGATCAAGAACATCTCAAACTCATATCTAGATGTACTCAAGCAAAGAAGGCATGGGATAATCTGAAGACTTATCATAAGAAGGCAGAGGATGCTACGGAAAAAGATGGAGCCAAGAGACAAAGTCAAGAGTCGATGTATGTGCAGTTACGGTTTGAGCAGCAAGAGACGTCTTCCGTTCATTCCTGTAGTTATGATGAAGGGGATAAAGAATCAGAAAGACGCTTCAACGAGTAAGTTTCTGACGGTGCAAGTATGATTGAAGAATCTGATTCCCGATGTTTAAACATCAACACACCATGTTTTAACATCAGCGTCATCGCAAAATCTGATAATGAACCAGAAACTGAAGATGATGGAGACGTTTATGCCTTATATGATAAAATGCATAGGTCGTAGATGAAGGCAGCTGAAGTCAACAAGGAGCTGAGGAATGAAAAAGAGGCATTGTCAGAAGAATGTATAAAATTGAAATCTCATTCGGATCAGTTACAAGTGAGCCTGGAAGCACAAAGGCAAGAGCTCATCTCCATGAAAAAGCGAGCTGAAGAGGCAGAAGGAACAATCCAGAAATTGAACAAAGGTACAACTGTTCTAGATGACTTACTTATGAAGCGAAAAGTCTCAGGTGACAAGCATGGACTTGGATATAAACACACTGCAAATCAAAGGCATGCACCTGGATATGATGGTGTTGCTGGAAACAAACAAGGAAAAAGACTACTTGGATATGGTGCTATTCTTGAAGTGAGATGCAGACAACATTAAAGCAAGTAATTACACCAGACAACATTAAACCGAGTAATTACATTGATCTGTGTTCCGATGCAAGCAATTGGAGAGACGGGGGACAAACCGCCACTACCTCCCAATGGATATGCGACACGTGTATTTTGCTTTAGGATTTCAAAATGAATTAATCTCTGCCGTCTACGTGTCCTGATGGAATACGAAACAACTTGAAGATAGATATTCAAAAGGGTCAGCCCGAGAGTTTAGTCCTAGAAGGACACCCCGATCTTAATGCCCCGAGTTACTCTCCCTCGAGTTATTTGCCTTCCCTCGAGAAGCAGGCCTCTCATCCAGCCTTTGGAGTGGAGTACTCAAAATTCCGAAGATCTACCTTGGGGCGACGGATAAGTCCATGGTTTGAATTCTAGGAATTCATTTAGTCTCGGACCAAGGCCCGAGAAGGGTCGTGGGCTCGAGTTACGAAGAGGATGGATCCACGGGTCCTTCGGTCTAAATCCTTATAAGGAATGCATATATTCTGAATGTCCTATAAGGAATACACTTCCTCTAAACATGGTAATAAAACCATGTCTGAAATACACTTCTTCTATACATGGTGATACAAATGCTATCTCCATAAGAGTTGTATCCATACCATAAATACATATCTTTGTGATCTACGGATTGTGGCCTTATAAATACCAAAGGTTTGGTAGACCTTCTCTATCTAACAAGTCATACAATACGCCTTACGCACCCAAAGTTTCTAAGTTGTTTGCTAACTTGAGCGACAGAGTGTCTACCCCTGGGCAACCCCAGGGCTCTGTCTTGCAGGTCATCTCGTGAGCTAAGTTCGTCATCACGCGCGAGTTCAAGACATCCATCAGTGTTCATCTGATCTGTTGTTTCCAAGTTTCATGCTTTTTGATTTCGTCAATATCAAAACATGAAAATTATTGTCAATATCAGAACATGTACATTCCCTCAATCTCTTGGGAAACTTAGACAACCCCAACTTAAATAATTTATTTTCTTTTCTTTGATTCGCGAAAGGAAAGGGTTTTCATAATAAGATATGTTCACGATAAACTGATTGCAACTGGCGAGATTTGAGATTGCGTTATTCATTGGGATCTAGAGCTTATGTGATGCCGTTAAACAGATGGTTGGGTAGTTTATTTATCATTGAGGGTTTTTGTGATAATGGTTTCCTTTATTCTGGTTGAATTTCTTGGGCCAAGCTTTAAATTTCACTTTACTCTTTTATCCTGGTTGAATTCAATCTGGTTTAGTATTTTTGTTGTGAAAATAATGTAACTGATATGGTAAATTTGTAATGCCACTTACCAATCTCATATACTATGTGTGTGTTTTTGGAAACGCTGAACTTAGAGAATTCAAGAACCTTTAGGAGCAACTGTTTATCAACATCATTTGATCTCCAATTTACAGGAAGTTTTCCTATAATTGGGTATGGATAGCAGGGTTAAAGAAATCGAGAAATTTTGCATCTTTGTAGGAGCTTAATTATCAAAGATATAGCTTGGTAAACACATTAATTAGCAGCACTTGGTATCCTATTCTTTTTGGCTATCTCGCAGGACATTCCGTTCCCCCTCAGCTTACTCGAGAAAGAAAGTCATGTTCAGAGGAAGGGTTGGGACTAAATCATGAATTGAATCATAACTATGTAAGATAAGCTATTGATTCCCACCAAGAATTTGATCGGCTGGTATGTAGAATCATCATTAGAACCATCTCAGGGCTAGCGGTTGATGAACACATTAAACTATCTGCGTGGCTGAGAGCCCTTCAAATTTAATTTGTTTGCTTCAGCTCTCCATGGCCTTGTGAATAAGAATATTATCATTGTTTCCTATGGTTCTTCTTAATCTCTCTCTACCTCTATCTCTCTCTATATATCTCTCTATCTCTATCTCTTGTACGTACATGTACTGTGTATGAACTTACTTTTCTTAGTTTTTGTGCAGTTTTTGTGTACACCAGCTATTTTCTGGTTATAACACTTATTCTTGCAGTTTAGGTAAGTCAACTTCATTTTAACAGTACGTGGGTTAAGGAATATCAATATCCAAACTTTACATTTATAATTATGTTTTACAGGTTACAACACCACCTTTCAATACCTCACAGGTAGACACGGTTCAATTCCATGGAAGAACCTGATCCATCCGAAATTACTAACTTAGCATACTGTTGAGTAAGGTGTCATGCTCGCCTACACATTTCTTAGTTTCACTGTATTATGGCTTTTGTGCAGTCTATTTTATCATCTGCGGCTAGCATGATGACGGAAAGAGCATAATTGTCTAGCAGAATGCAGACTCATCCCTTACTCATTAATGTTATTTATCGGATTTCATTTATTGTTTACTCTACATATTTACTAGAAAAATATATAGTAGTTGTTTAAAGGCGCGCAATATTTCGGATTGTACATTAATAATTACCTGATTTTGATTATCTTGTCCTGAATGGATAGTCATGATTTGGTGTTGGTTTTAAACTGCTAAAAATTGAACTAATTATATGACGTATGCTCTTATATATGTGCAGAGATCACTTGATTGTAATAAAATTTAACCTAATTTATCTCTTATACATGTTTTATCAAAGAAGTGTTCACCACCAACACCAAGGTAATATGTTTACTCAACTTTAATCCTAAAACTAGTTCATAAATTTGTCTCCAAACACTTTATGTAGAATTCTCTTTTTCTATTGCTATGGATACTTTCTTGGTAGAAAGAAAAGGGACCAAATGATGTTGGACCGGAGATGTACGTGTTTTGGTATTTTTTAGAAACATTTAGCGTGCACAAGGGAAACATTTATCGTGCACCATTTAAAGCGCGACTTAATTAATAGCGTGCGTGCGGTATTTTTTTTAAAAAAAGGTTTATAAGGTAGATTCAACATAACATAATTCAGGAAGTTTCAACATAACATGATTAAAAGCTCAAACGGTAATATATAAGACCTAAACAAACTAAACATCAAAGAACAATGCTTCCAAATAATGCCTCATAGTAGCCAGATCCTTTTTGGCTTCTTCAATCTCATAGGTCATTGTCCAAAAGGCTTGTAAAACTTCTTCAAAACATATCACACATCCATCAGCAGTAATGACGATCCCTCAAGCAATCTGATGTGATGCACCCTCTGGAGACAAGAGACACTCTGTGAAGATCGATGGCCAATATTCATTAGGATTCAGGATATTCTCAACCACAAGATCCCTCCAAATTCCAGATGTCAAACTGTATGCAACTATTTTATACGATTCAGGATCTAGATGTTCCAGAAAAAACAATTTATCATCCCTCGAAAGAAAAAGGACAACTGAGCAACTCCAATCGAAATCGATACGAGTGTTTATCACGAGCCACCCAATGAAAGAAGCCATTCAGGTACACTTCAGAGGTTTGAACAGTTCCTTGGTTGAAGCAATTATAAGGAGTTTTCGCAACTCTCTTCCAAGATTTCATCTTTAAGCGTGCGTGCGGCTTGTTTTTAACTTCGTGCAGTTTATGTGGCTTAAGTTCTTTCCTCTGATTATAAAGGAAATAAATTATTGCAAATCAATGAAAGCATAAATTAAATTCAAACAAAGTTTATTTTGAACAAAGACACCGTAAAAAGTTTCTCTCTCTAAGACAAATTCTCCACCTTCTCTCTAAAACTTTTCCCCAATTTCCTTCCGTTACGGTTTATTTCTGACAACTTCCACTTTCAACGGTCACATAACGGCATAAAACATGTCGGTGCCGCCGCATTTTCCCGGTCGGAACAACCGCACCTTTAAACTTTCTGTAAGCTCTGAATGTCAAACCTCCACCGCTTTACCCCTCTCTTCCCTCTAATCCATCTATACAACCAATTCCTGAGTACAAAGGAAAGATAGCATGTATAATCTCGCCGGAGGAAGTCGCGGCGTTATCGGAGCATTACAACAACGCCTTAATTGGTAAGTTCGCTCGTCTGAAGCCATCAATGGACTTCTTACAGGAAGCTTTCAAATCTGTCGCTTTCAACCGAAAATACCAACTGGGCTCCATCGACTACAAGCATGTGTTGATCCGGTTCGCCGATCCAGAGGATTTCCAGCGCTGCTGGATGAAATCACTGTGGTCATTCAAAGGTATAAGCATGAAGGTATTCAAACGGACCCCCAATTTTACCCCAGATTCTGAAACCTCTATCTTACCTGTCTGGATAACCATACATAATGTGCCCATTTTTTGGTAAAATGTTGCAATGCTTGAGTCCATTGGGAATAAAGTAGGAAAATATGTAAAGATGGATCAGGCCACTGCAAATCTATCTAGACCCTCTGCCGTAAAATTGTGTGTTGAGATTGATCTTCTAGCTAAGCTGCACAATTCAGTATCTCTCACAGTAAATATGCAGGGGGAAGTTGCAGATTTCCCTATTGAATATGAGCTCCTCCCACTATACTGCAAGCATTAAAAAGTTGGGCCATGAACTGCAGGAGTGTAGAATACTCCATCCTGAGCTTAGGCCTATCTCCACCAGAACCCAACAAACCAGACCACCCCCATCTACCATGCCAAAAAAGCCAACCCTCTACACCAAACAGAACCAAAAAGAAAGCCTTCTCAAAGCAAGCTCCTCCAAACCAACCCTGGAAAAGGACATTCAACCTCAGTTTATGTATGTCCAAAAGACAGATGCATCAAAACTCCAAGGCCATCCTCATGCTCAGAAGAAAGATAAACAAATCATCTCAGCAGTGATTTCTGATCAGACAACGAATCACACTCCAACCCCAAGTATACCCACTTCAAATGCCCCTCTTACACCCCTTACTGCACAGCCAAATCAGAGCCAGACAAGTGCCTCTGGCCTAGCACAGGGAGATACATATTTTCATGCCATCACAATCCAGGAGGACTCTTTAGTTCAATCACAAACTCCTTCCCTAGATGTGGATCCACCACTCATCCAGACCAACCCTCAGATAGTTGAACTGGATTGGGAGTCTCCAAAAAGACCAAACACCTATGCTAAGGATGACATCAGAATTCACTCAGGTAAACTTCCTGTCTCCCCAGATAGCTCCTTTAACACTGATACTTTTACTTTTTATTCACAGCCCAGGAAAAATGTGAATAGATTCCTTCCTCTTATTGAAGAAGGAAATGATGAAAGCGAAGGTGATCTGTTCAAGGAACAATCTACAAACAAAGGCATAGCTCCGGAGCCCCATCAACCAGATATAGACACTGATAAGGAACCTACTCAGGTCAGTCACCCTTCTTCTAGCTCAGTCTCTCCTATCCCTGCTACTGACATTTCAAATTCTTCTGAAAAAATTGATACTTAATTTACTCAGAAAATAGAATTGTCACTAGAACAGCCACAAAAAGCATCAAAACCCGTAAAATATGATTAGTAAGACACTAGGAATCAATGTGTTGGTATGGAATGTGAGAGGCATGGACACATCAATGATGAGACTAGAGAAACTTATCAAAATTCACAAGTTGGATATGATTTGTATAATTGAACATCAACACCATTACTCTGAATGTGTTACTTACTGCAATAAACTGAATTTCAAACATTGCCTATTTTCTACTCTGTGCAATATATGGATTATGTGGAACACTCAGTTAGATATAGTTTTAAGATCTGACAATAGTCAATTCTTTTCAGTACAGATCACTAGCCATATTCTGAATGAGGTCACTGATTTTGTAGCAGTTTATGGCTTGAGATCTAGGAACGAAAGAAAAGAACTATGGCTGGACCTTAAAACTCTTAATCTTCCTGAAGCTTTATATATTGGAGACTTTAATGCCATGACTTCCATTAATGAATATCAGGGTCACTCTTCCCCCCCTCTAGGTAGCATGCTAGATTTTAATAAATTCATCGATGAAATGGCACTGCATAATGTAAATACAGTAGGTAATTACTTCACATGGTCTAATGGTAGGACTAAGAATAGTGGGGAAAAACTTACACTGGAGAGGCTGGACAGGGCTCTATGTAACTCTCAGTGGCAGTCAAAATTTCCACAGTCTTCATTCCAAGTTTTAAATAGATTATCCTCAGACCATAGCCCTTTATTTCTTAGAATAGCAGGTAATATCCCCTCAGTGCCAAGGCCTTTCAGATTTGTGAATACATGGTTCAAAAGGGATGACTTTATGGATCTCATTAGATCTCATTGGAGTCATCCACAAGAAGGCCGAGGAATGCTTAAATTTTTCCAGAAACTAAACAACCTCAAAATTTTTTAAAAAAAATGGAACAAAGAGGTATTTGGTAATATTGGAGAAAATGTTATAAAGGCTGAGGAAAATTGTAGAATCCAGGAACTAGCCTATGAATCTGACAGTTCAACTAATGAACTAATCAAATTTAACAAGGCTAAAGCTCTTTTACGAAAAGCTTTAAAAGAGGAGAAAAATTTCTGGAAACATAAAGCAAAAGTAAAATGGCTAAAAGAGGGTGATGAAAATACAAAAATTTTCCATCAATCAGTTTTGGAAAAAAGATGTAGATTACAAATCACAAAAATTAAAAGCTCTTCAGGATCTTGGCTAGTTGATAAATCTGATATAGAGAATGAAGCTGTATCTTTCTATCAAGATTTATTAACTGATCAACCACATCCTCACCAAGATGTTTTTTCCTCTCATTTTCTGTCAAAAATACCAAAAGTTATCACTTCTGAGGATAATGACAGTTTAATGAAGCCAGTTACTTTAACAGAACTAAAGCATATTGTCATTGGCATTAATAAGTCCAGCAGTCCAGGGCCTGATGGCTATACTGCACATTTATTTATTAAAGCATGGGATATAATCTGCTTAGATTTATTAGAGGTATCAAATGATTTTCTTACTAAGTCTCATATACATAGGGGTATATCCAGTACTTGGATCACAATTATCCCTAAAAAAGAGACTCCTATCACTTTCAGTGATTATAGGCCAATAAGTCTTTCCAATGTCACAAATAAAATTTTTTCAAAGCTGCTAATGGAAAGACTTAAGCCTTTGATGCCCAAATTGATATCTCCACAACAGACTGCATTCCTGAAAAATAGAGACATCTCTGATAATATCATCTATCTTAAGGAGATGCTCAGATTTTTAAACAGAAAGGATAGAGACCCTAACTGCATATTAAAACTTGATCTAATGAAAGTTTTTGATAGGGTCAGCTGGACTTTCTTAAAAAAAATTCTCCATAAATTTGGTTTTCGGGGTAATTTTATTCAGTGCATTGTAAAAAATCTGTCAGATGCTTGGTTCTCTATCCTTATAAATGGCTCACCTGTTGGATTTTTTAGAGCAACCAGAGGCATTAAACAGGGTGATCCCCTTTCCCCCTTTCTTTTTAACATTTTCTCCGAAGCCTTCTCTAGAAGTTTAGCATTTGTTTTTGAGTCTAGAAACATGACCTATTACTCCCTGCCCAGAAATTCAGTCCAAATATCCCACCTTAGCTATGCTGATGATACAGTAATCTTCCTCAAGGCTTCCAGAATTAATTTGATCAAAATGAAAGCCTTCCTTGTAAAATTTGAGGAGACCTCTGGACAAAAGATAAACTTTGAAAAAAGTGAATTCTATGTCAAAAAAACCATCACTGCTGCCAAGCTGAGACAGATAAAATCTATAATGTGCATGAAACATGGTAGATTACCCTTTAAATATCTTAGAGTACAATATATGTGGGAAGGACTCTTAATATCCATTTCCAGTCACTATTAGAAATGATTGACAAAAGAGTCAGAAATTGGAAAAATGTGTGGTTGTCAGCTGGAGGCAGATTGACTCTAATTCAATCTTGTCTGTATTCACTACCACAACATATATGGGCAGTAATGCTCACGACCAAACAGACCACTAAAAAATTGAAAGGAAACTGGCAATTTTTTTCAGGGGAGCTACTGAATCAGGTCCTAAAAAAACCTGGAGAAAGTGGGATTCTTTATGTTATCCCACTTCTCAAAATGGTCTGGGGTTCAGGTCTTTATCCACCATAATACAGGCTTTCTCCTGTAAATTATGGTGGAAATACCAAATTGGAGAGGCTCCTTGGACTGTTTTTCTGGCCTCCCTGCCTGACACATTTAAAAAATCACAAATTTGGAAGAGGATTTGCAAAGTTAATATTTTTGTTGAATCCTCCTCTAAGGTGATACATGGAAATGGGAGATGCAACTTATGGTTATCTAACTGGACAGACTGTGGTCCACTTATTGATTTTTACCAACCAGTTCAGGAATCCATTCTCAGCCTAACTGTTGCTCAATTTGTACAACAGAAATCACAGTTTATCCCCTTTCTAGCTCACCACCTACCTCCACATATCATTGTCATCCTCCAAAACTCCATTGTTCTCCACAGGCCTGACCAACTCATATGGAAACCAAGTCCAACTGGAACCTTTACCTTCAAATCTGCTTATGCAGGGCTCAGAGAACCAAAACAGCAATTCCAAGTTATGACCAAAATTTGGACTCCACATTTACAGATAAAAATCTCCATATTCATGTGGAGACTTTTAAATGCTCTGTTACCTTTTGATGACATCATCAGACATTTTGGTTTTCAGCTTCCATCAAAATGTTGCTTTTGCTATAACTCTGAGTCTCTTCATCACTTTTACACCCAATGCCCAGTTGCCATCTCATTATGGAAGTATATGCACCAAATCTTTTTTTCTGAATTTTTTAGGTGTGACAGCTTCTGGGACAGACTGGCAACCTGTTGGGCCTTTTCTGGTTTATCTAAGGCTCACACAAAGATTAATCAAGTGGCCCCTTCACTGGTATGCTGGATCCTTTGGAAGGCAATAAACAGAAAGCTTTATGAGGACATTCCTCCTTCAAAGGTGGAGTTGGAAAAGGAGCTAAAACAGTCACTATATTTAGCCTTCTCCAGAAAACCAGTGATGATGACAAGAGAGGTGGATAAGGAACTTTCTGAATCTGGAGTCATTACCTCTCCTTACATCCCACCAAAGCCAAATATTATCCCAGTATGGTGGAACAGACCTTCTTTTAGCTACAAAGTAAATATGGATGCATCTTGGTCAAAAGGGCGGGCTGGATTGGGAATCATCATCAGAAATACTCAAGCTTCAGTGATTTGTGCTAAAAATTTCTACATCACTTCCCCTACTCCACTTCAGGCTGAGCTGCAGGCTATTGAACAAGGGATCATCACAGCTAAGTCACTTTCCATTTCACCTTTTTCTGTTGAAACTGATTGTCTCCTGGCCTTACAGATGATTAAAAATTCAACAAAAAGACAGTGGAAACTTTTTCACCTCCTGCACTGTATTGAAACACAGCTTGGCTCTACTGAAATTCACCACACTTTGAGGGAGGGCAATGCAGCTGCAGACTCCCTGGCTAAGCTTGCCTTGTCAGAAAAAAAGGATGCCAACTATACCTGGTCTACCATGCCTTCCTCTACAAGGGGTCTGGTAATTCTTGATGCTGAACAGGTCCCAGCCATTAGAATTTCCCCTCTGCAACTATACACTCCAGACTGACCATGGTATTCTTTTGGTTTCTTGACTATTAGTAGTATATATGTTAGGTATTTTGTTCCCTCTCCACACTTTTGATTAACTTGTACATGATTTTGGCGGCTGAGTTGCTCTTCGTTTCGACGTTGGCTAAGAAGCTTCCTTAACATTGTATAAGTCTCAATCTCTAGTGTGAGGATGACACTTTTTCTGTCATCTCTAGGTGAAAATTTTTGGTTTTTGGCCTAGCATTTTACTTTTCCTACCCATCTTGCCAAGATTTGTAACAACTGAGCTTCTATTTTTGCTCTCTTAATTTTTTTGTTATGTTTTTTATTTTGGGTTAGGGGTGCCCATTAATTCCCCCCACCTTTGAAAGGTGGTATTTATTTAAAACAAATCAAACAAACATTTAGATAATATCAAAAACCAATGATTAAATTTGGAAAATAGAAGGAAAAGAAATGAAATATTAGATGAAATTAGATATTTTATAATAAATGAATATTTGTATGAACAAAGGTGATTGCTCATCTCAATTTGAAAATAGTAGTGTCTAGATTTTCTCAAGAGATTACCTTGAATCAAAATTAAGCCCTTAACTTTCTTAATTATTACTACTAGGAAGTTCGACCGTAGCACCGATGACTTCTACCGGTTTTTAGCAAAATCAAGTTTAATAAACGCAGATTGACCAAGTAAATGCAGTTTTAAACCGGTTTAGTTACATAACACTGGAGTGAGAAGTTGTTGACTTTTTGACTTTTGTGCTAACACCGGAACGGCCGGTGCAAACAAATGGGTCCCCCGGAATAGAATAATAATAAGTTGACCAAAACCAATATTTTATAATAAAAAATGTTAACCGGACGGAAAAGAGGTGCAACCTTGTAGGACCCTAAAGGACTTACGGGCCCAGTATTGAATAAATAATGCCACGTGGCTAAAAAAGAATTAAAAAATGCCACGTGTTATAGCACCGCTATTTGGGTCGATGAAAAACTTGTTTAAGCCACATTTCAGCCCAAGATCGGGTAGACCCCACCAAATTGTACAGTTGATATTCAAAAAATCTGTGCGAATAGTAACTGCATTAAATGCCTAATCTAAAGTATGTTGCACTGAAATTTAAAACAAGGGGTACAACGCGAACACATTAATACAAAACCTGATCCACAGTGTCGGGTAGTTGCAGATGTTTTCAAAATTTTAAGAGAAAAGTTTCCTCCATTAAATTTGAGTTGGATACTGCATTAATGAACTAGATAGGCAAAGGGCTATTAACTGGTACAATCCTGAATTCCATGGAAGGTAGGTTTTTATTTAATTTTGTTTGGCTTCAAATTTTGTAATTTTGGTGAAATATGTGATTTCAATTGTTTAGATGGATGAGAGTTATTGAATCATTCACGAGCTGTGATAATGAGATGTCACAAGTTCCTTGTTGCTGTTAGTTATATGTGGTTTACCATATGTCTAATTTGATATATATTTTGTTCCCCTTAATTTAGAGTAATGATGTTGAAATTTTATGTTTGCTCCATAGTTGTTAGGTGTTAAGATCTATTACAATGATGTAGCGTATCGTCGGAAGATAACTGAAGATAAGAAATTGTTGAGTGATGAGTACATTGCATTTGTTGATTTGTTTTCTCGATGTTGTATTTGGTAGAGAACAAAGTGTGTTATGTCCTTGTAAGAAATGCAAAAATCGTGAGAGAAATAATAATCATGGTGGCATAAGATGGCACTTGCTTATGAGTGGTTTTGATGAGGGTTATGATGTATGGAATTTCCACGGAGATAGTAGAAGTAGACATCCTAGTGGTTTTGAGGAAAAATCTAGAATGGAAAAGTTTTATGAAAATGTGGTTAGGGACTTTGAAGGGCACCCTGAGGTACTTGCATCTATTTTAGGAGAACATGATAGGTCTTTGTATCCTGGATGTAAGGATGGTGAAACAACAATATCATGTTTAATGGAAGTTCTTAACGTCAAAGCGGCTTGTGGTTGGAGTGATGTTAGTGTAGATGTATTGTTGAAATTATTGGGTAGGATTCTGCCCGATGGAAATGACGTACCAAAGAGTTTCTCTGAAGCAAAGAAGGTGTTGTGTCCCTTTGAATTGGAATATGAAAAGATTCATGCTTGTCCAAATGATTGTATTTTGTATCGGGTGAAATATGTGGATGAGGAAAAATGTCCTCTTTACAATGCCTCGAGGTGGGATAAGAAAAAACATAGAGAAGGAGGCGGATTAGTAGGCGAAGTGTTTAGCCCTAATTCAAAGGTCCCTGCGAAATGTGTTGAATACATTCCAATATTTCCTAGGTTAGAAAGGTTTGGAAATGTTGATGATGCTAAGAACATCACATGGCATAGCGACCGTGAAAGACCAAATGATAATGTGATTAGGCACCCTTCTGACGGCGATCAATGGAAGAAAATAGATAGATTGCATCCTAATTTTGGTGAAGAAAGTAAGAATTTGAGGATGGCGTTGAGTACCGATGGATAAATCCTTTTTGCAATATATCATATAAACATAGTTCATGGCCGGTAATGTTGGTGATATAAAATTTTCCGCCATACTTGTGTATGAAGAGGAAGTATATGTTGGGACCGTTGTTGATTTCAGGTTCAAGACAGCCTGGAAATGATATTGATGTGTTTTTGGCACTCTAGATTGAGGACTTGGAGAAATTATGGAGGGAAGGATTGTGGGTTAAAAATGCATATATGGGTGACGAGTTCAAGTTAACGGGAATGCTATTTTGTACCATCAGCGATTTTACTGCACTGGGAAATTTGTCTGGATACGTTGTAAAGGGCCACCTAGATTGTCCTATATGTGAGGAAGGGACCGATTTCAAGCAGTTAAAGCATGGGAAAAAAACTGTATACCTTGGGCATCGTAAATTTTTGAAGAGGAACCATAAATATCGGAAAGATGGTGTGTTTGGAGTTCTGGAGAAGAGGGTAACACCAAAGATATATCTAGTAGAGAGATTCTTGCAAAACAAGAGAAGTTGCACGTGGTCCTTGGTAACAAATTCAAAAGAAAGCCATGTGATGCCAAGTCTCCTTGGAAGAAAAGATCGACTTTTTTCAATTTGCCTTATTGGGTTGATCTTGATGTGCGTCACTGTCTTGATGTCATGCACATTGAGAAAATTGTGTGTGAGAGTTTGATAGGAACTTTACTTAACATGCAAGAAAAAACAAAAGACCATTTGAATGCAAGAAAATATATGGTTGAGATGGGAATTAGAATGGAATTGGCTCCCGAGCAGAAGGGAAAAAAGGTGTACTTACCTCCAGGGCCCTGCAGCCTGTCCAAAGTTGAAAATAAATATGTTTGCGAAAGTTTGAAAGGTCTTAAGGTGCCTATTGGATACTCCTCTAACATTAGTAGATGTGTGACTAACGATAAAAAAATGTCTGGTTTGAAGTCACATGACTGTCACGTTTTGATGCAGCTCTTGCCAGTGGCTCTTCGTGGTGTGCTAGAAGAAAAGGTACGCAACTGTGTTACACATCTTTGTTTCTTTTTTCACACAATTTGTTTTAAGAACATAGATCGTGGTGAATTGGAACAAATGGAGGTGGATGCATATGAAATATTGTCTGAATTGGAGTTGTATTTTCCCCAGCATTGTTTTGACATAATGGTGCATCTAGTTGGGCATGTTGTCAGGGAAATTAGTCTTTGTGATCCTGTGAATATGCATTGGATGTATCCATTTGAGTGACACATGGGAAATTTTAAGGGGTACTATAAGTATAACAACAGGCCGGATGCTAGTATCATAGAAAGATATGTTACCGAGAAGTGATAGAGTATTGTTCTACTGCAATTGATAACGTTCTTTCCTTCGGTGTCCCTAAGAACAAGCATGTTGGCCGAAAAATGGGAGTACCGCGATCTAAGGGTGAGCTATACAAGCCATCTTCTTTGAATTGAAACGAGCGCACCACTATGTGTTGCGAAATTCCAGTGAGACTGTGGAGAGTACGTTGAAGAGCATTTGGCCCTTCTGAGGAAACGTGGTGTTAAGGGAAATGATATTCAAGACGAGCACAGTGATGAGTTTGTTTATTAAGATGCAATCAAGATGGGCATGATGCTAATTTGAGAGCATTCATAAGGAAACATGGTTGCTCAGTTAGAAGTTACGCTGGGTATGACGTGAATGGCTATTCCCTTTCAACTTCTCGGAAGGATGTCGTTAGTACGACGTAACGCTATGGAGTGTATGTCAATGGTGAACATCTTGTGATAGGGGTGGAAAAGGTAAATGCCCTGTCGTCTCGGTGTCTCCCTTTTATGGAGTAATTGAGTGTATATGGGAGCTTGATTATGTTGCCTTTAAAGTGGTGGTTTTCAAGTGCAAATGGGTTTATGTTGTGAAAGGAATTGTTGTTAGGGATCCGATGGGTTTCCCAAGATTTAATTTTAGCAAGGAAGATTCAAAAGACGATTCTTTCATCGTTGCTTCCCAAGCCCGACAAGTATTCGATGTTGTAGATCGCACAGATTCAAAATGGTCCATTGTGCTACAAGTCAAGAAGTATTTCTTCAAATATTAAATCGATTATCAGATGACGGCTGATAAGGCAGAGTTCCCCTCTGCATTCCCGAAGATGTCAGAGGAATCTGTTTCCGTTAGTACAAGGAGAGTGAATGATGAAGGGTTGTGGATGGAAGAGGGTGTTTGATTTTTGAGAAAGATAAACCCACAAACAAACCGACATAGAAGATGAAACGCTGGTGTATTTTCAATGACTTATTATGTACTATTATTGTTAAACTTTTGTTAAACTTGATGGATCCTTTTGTTTATCCATGGTTTCTTTGAAAGACGGATCTCAATTGCGTGACGTTGCTCTACCTAGTATTAAATCATGACTGCCAAAGGATCAGTTGCATTGTGGATGATCAGACAATTGGGAGACACTGCATCCACATGTTTAAATACCTTATGCCTCTGTATAATCATAGATATGCATAGGCGTTATTGTGTTAAAATATGTAGAGCAGTTGTGCGAGGCTGCTGACACATGCATACATGGCCACTGCCTAACTGAATTAGAAAAAATAGTGTTTGTATTTCCAGTTGTATGTGTTACGCTGTTGCGGCAGGCTGCGTGTACACCTATGGTTGCTCATTGCCAAGAAGAATAGTTAAAAGTGGATGACAAAAACCCCATGATTTGTGAGACGCTGTTGCTTAAGCCTGCGTGAATAGTATCGAATCCTCACTGCCAAGGTGAATAGTAAAAAATTGTATCCAAAATACCACCTGTATGTGACACGCATGTGCTTAAGGCTGTGTGAACGTGGTTGATTGCTCACTGCAAATTTGCATTATTGCAAACCTACTTCCCCCACTAAGCATCATATGCGACACGCAGTTGCTAGTAGTTGCGTCCACAGGAAAGATTGGCTACTGCCTGACCTAAGTATTGACTACAACCCTTATTTTGTACCTAAAGAATAAACAATTTCAGGGTGATGCACACGCAGTATATACAGACAACATTTTTGAACACGAATTCAAGCTAAAAAGAATTGAAGCTAAAACCAATTCAAGCTAATTCAAGCGAAAACCAATTCAAGCTAAAAACCAATTCAAATATAGCCAGAAAATGTAGTATATGTAATAAATGTGAGGATTAAGTTTGTACAATTGAAAAATGAAAGTAAAAGTCTGAAATGGAGAAGAAGACCTCAAATCGCGCCATCTCGGTTTAGTGGCAAGGTGAACAATGGATTCAAAATACCATCATTGCTCAACAGTTTCTCTTCACCATCATCCTTGGCACTAGTTGCTGGCATCCCTTCAAGAATGCCTTCATCAGTGGCATCCTTGGCATCATGCTCTGCTGACACCATATCCTCATTGCGGGTATTGACTTCAAAAGCCCCCGCCACTTGTTCGAGATTAGAATGCCTTGCAGGTTCACCTACATCGGTGCTCCTCTAACACAGGCCCTCAGAAACAGGAGGAGTACTCCTAGCATTCTCTACCTCAGGAAAAAGGAGAAGTCACTCTAGCGTCATCATCAACATGGTCGATCACATGCGTGCCATCATTTTGACTTGTGGTAGTGTATGACACAGAGGGTTGAATTTGAGAGCCATCAGAACCTCCCTGCCATGCTACCAAAGTGGCAGTTTGTTGGCAAAGCTGCATCAAACATTGATCCATCCTTTCCATCCTCGACCAATGTTCGACCAGTGTTGCTCCTAATGACTCTAGAGTTATACCTGTTGCGGTAGTAGGATCAGAAGTAGTCTTTATGGGGCGACCAACTTGCCTGTGGAAAGCGTCAAACGTCAGGATCACCTTTGGTTGCTTCCACGCATCATCAATCTTGTCTTCACATCCTTCTCTGTGGCATAGTCCGGTGATTAAAGAATGAAAGTCGATGCAGCCATAACTGTTTGACATTGCCACCATGGCCCCAAAAATTATGACACCAATGGGGATTGCTATATTCTTCTTAATTGCATACAACAGCCTCAATTGCTCCACTGAACTTCAGAGTTTATTGATACTGGAAGCAGACGGGTAGCAATGAATGAATACCAGACATTTATCTCCGTTGTCAGGATTTTCTTGTCGGGGTGGCCCCATCGCTTTTTTGGCAGAATCAAGTCCAGGGCATAATTCTCCTGCGTCACTTGTCTGACCAACTTGCTCCAATCCTCAACCAGTAGGCCATTGTCCATACTTGCTTCCTTCAGCAGTTTGTTGTACTCCTTAAACAATCTCTTTCAATAACGTAATCTATAGTATCCGTCGATGCTCTCGGGTACAAAAACACACGCTTACCCCTGTACATTACGTAGGCACCTTCATCCCGATGCCTGAAATTAGCATAGAACTCATTTGCCATTGTCAAATTCGCATTCACCGGACTCTGACTCATTCACCATTTCTTTTCGATGTAGGAATCAAATGATGCACTAATGTTTATCCCACGTTCCCGAATCACGATCCTCCTACTTAAAAACCCTCGGTAATAACTCTTGGCTTCATTGCTGCAGAACGAGTCAGCACCTTCTGCATCATCTTAAACATTGTTCTTCGATATTGCAGCGTGTTTACATTTTGGATTTCCCATCTTATTTTCTACCTTACAAATACTAACATTCCAAGTTCAGTTGCACAGTAGTTCAACCAGATCATCAAACTGTTGAAACCATGCATCATATGACTTTATGCTCAAATCCCAGACTATGAAACCCAATAATTTCTGAGGAACCCTAGTCAAATACTTCTTTCCCGAATCATTAACCCTTATTTCAGTGGTGGCTACAATACCTAACACTAATCATGCATTCAATTGAAATCTACATCACCATATTTTCTATATCAGGAATCTAAAATCATAAAAGTTTGTGAAAGACATAAATTCACCTAACACATGCAAACCAACAAAGCCAAGGTTCAACGAGACGTGATTTATGGAGCAGCTACAGAATAATAAAAGTTTGTATGTTACCTGAATTGAGTTGAGGATCTGAAGACGGAGCTTTTGATATATTGCTTGACGTCGATCTGGTTTAGCTGACGTTTTGGTTTTGTTGTTGCAGAATGTGGCTTTTATACAACGGTGTGTTGCACCGGCTATGCGACCTACACCGGTTGACAATCCTTTTCGTCCATCCTTATTTTGCAGTTTTCGGCCCATTTTAACCAGGCCCACATTTTATACATTCTGTTGCTAACCTAACATTTCGGCATGTATGTACGTGGATGGTCCAAATTAGGCCACATGTGCATTTTCTGAAAGTAGGTTTTCTCAACCATATTTTTTTTTATAAAATAAGTATTACTCGACACATCTGTCATGACCACGAGTTATAAATTGAGATAAATGATGTATTTATACATATTATGAATAAATATTGCAAGGAAAATTGATGAAATTAAAGTAGAGAGAAACAGAAGAACAAGATATGGGGATGAGAATGAAGAAGTCGAGACTGAAGAACATACTTAATAATATATACTTTGGTTGTGTCATGGAATGGTGCAACAAATCACATTCACTATCACGGTAATTATCATTTGAATCATTTTAACTTTCGAATAATAACTTGAACGCAAAGAGGAATGCTAATTGTAACTCGAGCTAGATGTCGTCCATAAGTCAGTTTTTACTTACCTATCTAGTGATCAGACTATAATATCATGTATATTATAGTCTTTATGCAAGATATTACTACCTTCATATGATTACGAACGGTTTTTCATACCTTACTACACTGCTTGATTCCCTCTATTATTTTTTATAAAATTAACCACCATGAGTGGGGAGAATTTATTTGCCACCCCAAACCATAAATTAGGCCATGCCTAAAGTTTGTTACAAGAAAGGGCAACCCTTAGAAGCATCTAAGCTTCTCAAAAATGAATTGAATAATGTTCTACCTAGCTCCATGTGAATATTAAAGAATCTAATGATAAAAAACTAAAAGGGGGAGCAAGTTAGTGATCGAGTAAACAAATACCGAAGCACAAATTAGCCACCCTTTGATTTGAATCATAGACTACCATCACATGCTAGAATATTTTTACTGACCCAAAAAAACCATTTAAATGGTTCAAAAACTGGCCATAAGGCGAAAACATAAATTGTGTACTACAGTTGCCTTATGGCCTGAGCAGATAAATCTCCAGGCTTGAGCAGTATTTCTGAGAAATGGCCTGAGCAGATGGTCTGAACAGAAGCTCAATGACTGCCTTCTGGCCTTAGGCGCTTATTTAGTGCCCTGCACCCCAATCTGCATTCAAAAACAAACAGTGAGAATGTTCTAACTATTAAGGGGAGGTCCTGGTTGTTGGCAGACCTAATCTGTCTAGAGTGATCAATCCTCTAATTTCATGTGGGACTTGGCTGATGTGGAGGGTAGTACTCATCTGTTCCTATAAACAATATTTAGCTAGGAGGTCTGCTACCCTACTGGCTTCCCTGTAAACATGCTTAACTTTGACTGAAATGGCCAGTAAGTCATGAATGTGTGTACAAACCGTGAAATGCCTCCACTCATAAGACTGTGGAGTTTCAGTACCTAAGACTCCTTGGCTGCAATCAGATTCAACCTCCACATGATGTGATTGGGATTCTTGTGCAGCAAGCAGTCATTGCTTGATTACAAGCAATTCTGAGTGCAATAGGGAGATAACAGGTGTATATATCATTCTTATAGGTCTTAATGAACCTGTTGAGTCTCTAATGATAACTCCTATGCCACTTCTACCATCTATATAGGAAGCACCAACATTTACTTTTATATCATTATCAAGGGGTGCCATTTAATGATTTTAACAGTTCTTAGCCTTTTATTCTTGATAAAAGGTATAAGCCTGGCACAGATTTAAAATTGATTCCTCTCCCTATTACCTGATACTGGCTTGGCAGTGAAAATTAAATTTTTCTGCTTGATTATAATGCTGCAAATGTCAGTAGTAGAGAATTTATGCTCATCACTAGTACATCAATATTGACATGTACTAAGGACGTAACGCTGCGATAGCATGATTTGGTGTCATCATTATTGGAGTTTGTGAAAACTGTTGTTTGTAATTAGTCAAAATCTCAACTTGTAACTGGTCTTACCATGTACTCAGATTGTTTAGTTCAATTATACGCTTTACAGTAAAGTATGACACTTTGTACCTACTCAGCATCAATCTTATCAAATTGAAATCAAATGTTGCATGTCCAACGTGACATCTTATGTGTGAGGACAAGTATATAAAAAAGTCTTTGTCATATACATTTAGCTCGTAATGCTCAATCCGGTAGAACCTCATGAAATGCACCGTCACCGGCGTCCCATTGTAAGTTTCCGCTATTCACCCAATCAAATTATTTCGATTGTGAAAACTTCTACATTGCGGGTATAGTTTATTCAAAACGACAAATATAAATGGAAAATTCTATAATACATTTTTTTATTAGATCAGGGCTACAATTGATAGGAAAAGAAATACAAATGGGTAATCCTATAATAAGAGCAAAACTTAATGGGCCAAAATAGATACAACAAATATAGGGCCCGGGAAATGTTTCATTTGTGCGGGAGTTTTGAATTTTTTGTTTTAAAATTGCACCGATTCTGAAGGCCCGGTGCAATATACTTCAAGCGTTTTCGAGCTAACTTTCATGAACGCAACTATGGGCAACATCGCGTGGTAACTTTGATATGTAAATTTTATCTACTCAAAAGTCAAACTGACTGGTTGTTGTTGCGTCAATGATTATTGGACCGGCATCGTGTAGGTGTTATACAAAATAACCTTTTAATTTTTGTCACGCACTCAATCTCAACAACCTCACTGGAACATATATAAGGAAATTTATCCCCCCCACTCTCATCCATCACAACTCACAAATCTACACACTGTTTTTGCTGCCCTATTTCCTCTCTCTGCCGTATGCCCCCCCCCCCCCAAATATCCCAAAACCCTAGCCGCAACCACACCACCACCATTCAGATCTATCTTCAGCATCACCACCAAACAGCGCCGGAGACGTCGACATTCCAACTCCGTTGACTGCTCCTCATATTGCAGGGCCGCCCTGTCCGAACAAGAACGAAAATACACAAACTTCAACTCATCTCCAATCACAAGTCATATATGGTCTAGGCTACTCTTTCTCAATGCTGAAAATCCAGCCTTTAAATGATTAATGTAGTGCCTCTTCGGATTCATGAAACCCTATTTGATTGGTTAATTGTAGGCTTCCTTCTATGACATGCATGTACAAACCCTAAATTTTATGGCTGTTAAAGATCAGTTTTTGATTATTTATAATTACTGTTTAGTTCTTTCTTGATATATTATGCCGATGCTTGTGTAAAAGATCCAATTTTGTGCCGCAAAATGAAAGCAAGCTCTGTTTTTCATACCTTATTTGCTGGTCTTCAACATTCCTTTAGACACTGCAGTTTTCTAGTAATTAACTTTCAATGTAATCTGTGTTCTATCTTATTTTGCAGATGGCCCCTAAAAAAAAGGTCAGAGCCTATTAGTGAAGATTCGGAAGATGAACAACAAGCGAAGAGGCAGTGCATAGATCCATATCAACTTCCCATCACACAACGTCTGCTCTTAGCAAATCTAAGAACTCCACACCCTAGGGACATCGACCAGCCAACAGACCACGACTTCAATCTTGTCGACCTCGTAGCAAAGAGGGAAGGGGAGAACTTTGATACCTTTGATATCAATGCTCATATCCGCAGAAGAGGTGGTGTAGCTTGCAACTCCGTACTAGTTATGAAGCACAACAGGCCGCTGCCGATGTGGTTTTACTTTTATATGTGCCCCAGAGTGATGCTGGGAATGTGGTGTGGATATATAGCTTACGCGTTTAGAAGGGGCATCTTAATCGGAACTTGGAGAACCTGGCATGATGTCCCAGACGATGTGAAGGATGAGGCTTGGCTTGACATTTTGGTAAGCCACCAGGCCTATTATTTACAGTTCCTCTGCATTAAGCCTTTCTTCACTTATAATCGCTGGATTAAATTTTTACATGATGCTATATGTCAACTTATTCTTTCAGTCTTGTTGGGACTTCAGGACTGCCTTGACCGCTGAAGAGCACGCGGACCTGAAGCGAATATGGACCTCATATGCGAGTGATAGGATGTGCAACTGTAGGACGCAGGTGTTCGCGAGGTACGTTAGGAAGCGAAAGGAGGACTTCAAGATTGGTCACCCAACTCTTATGTATAAATGGTTAGATCCAAAGGAATGGGACCTGTTTGTTGAGTACAGGACTTCATCGGAATTTGATTTGAGTTTATGTTGTTTGTTGTTCCAGTGCCATTCAAACTACCTTTCCCCATTAATTAACACTGTCCTATAGTTCATCATCTCATAATAACTTTGTTTCTTGTCAAGGTATTAAGCAAGGCTGGGGAAACAAGTGTAGCATTCAAGGAGTATTTTTTCCATGGTGGTAGTGGAGGCTAAAGGAAGATCATCTTGGACAACGGAAATGAGAGAAGGCAGAAGATAGAGAACAAGAAAGTCAATAAAGGAGTTCCAATAAAACAGGAAAAAGAGGAGGCATGCAAAACAACTATCCACCTTGACAGAGCGGTAGTTCTTGTCGAGGGAAACCTCTGCAAGGAAACTGGCAAGATTGCACAAGAATGGGTGAGGGTCCTTGAACCTCAAATAGTAAGATTATTATACATTTCACTGCTCATTAATTTAACATTCTTTTTTTTTACTGAATAACATTGTCTTACCCTATTCTTCCTTGATCTTGTTTTAATAAACAACTGAAAATGGAAAAGTATTGAAAGATGGAAATCTGGTCTTCGAAGGAAAGAAAGACATTTTGACAACACTAACCAAGAAGAAGGACCACTCTGGATGCAATCGAGGCTGCCCTGGCATGGCTAGAACCAAACAAGCAATGCCAGATTATCTTGCCTGGAAGATGCAAAAGAAACGGGCGAGTAGGAAACCATCACAGGCTGCAGATCTAGATGAAGATCTTGTGCAGCTGGATCGTGACACCTTTTTTCGCAGTACACGGAGTGGGTGAAGGAACAGGCAACCAGCGTTAGTGGCGCCCAAACAACGCTTGAGGAATTTTACATGCAAAAGAAACGGTTGAAAAACGAAGAGGGAGGCAGTAGCTAAACATTCTTTGCATTCAGATTCGGATGATGAGGTTCGCAGCTCAATACTGTTTTTAGATGTACAACTTATTTACACATCAATAACTTTATGTTTACTAATTTTAATCCGCGTTTGTAGGAATCTACAGCATGCCACCTCAACATAATGGACTTGAAAGTGAACATTAGAAGAGCCGCATCTAGACTCGTATACAAAAAACCAGAGAATGCACCCTACCAGCACGCTAGCCAGTTTGTACAGGTTAGACCTCTTCTGGTGCTCCCTAAAGCACCACTGTCATTTTTTTATCCCTACGATAAAACTGTTGGATCGGCTGTCGGAGGTAATGTTAACTGGCCAGACATCCTGGTTGAGTATGAAGATGAAGCTAAACCAGAAGAGCGTAAGGTTAGTTGAACATCCTCATTACCAATGCTCTTTTCCTAACTAATGTTTCTATCAAGAATTTGTTATCTTTCATAAACTAATGATAACATAATCCTTCTTACCAGCAACAGCCCGAGAAGCCCTAGAGGCCAAAGAAGAAACAAGTAGTCGAGAGCGACACAGATGAAGATGATGAGGACAATTATGATGAAGATACTGAAGAAGATGAGGAGGAAGAAGAAGATGACGATGATGATGACACATCAAACTCGGATCAACCTGAATGCATGAAGGAGGGACCTGCTATTTTACAATGGGTGAGTTTTTAATAATTGTAGTATCATCGCTGTTAAGTTTTTCCCCCTACTGAAATGTCACAATTTTGGTTGCAGGAGTTTGAACACCATGTCCTGGACCCAGAAATCAGACGCAGCTTCACGCACTACTACAAAGGGGTTGATGCAAGACACATATTTAATGCTTTGAGGCGTTCGCGTTTTTTTCCGCCTTGCTTGAACGTTGCGAGCTCGCTAGTATCTCAAGTTAGGGAAAAAAATTAAATTTAAGACGGAAAGACGTTGTTGAAGGCGGAAATCAGTTCTGACGTAAAAATGTACAAATTTAAGGCGGAAAAAAGGATCCGCCTTGAATTCAGAGGGTTGTTACGAACTCGTAACCTTTGTGGTAAGTTAAACGTCTATGTAGCGAAGTCGTAGCTTAGCTCATTAGTATGTACTTTGGTCGTTGCGATTTCGTAAGGTTGGCTAAACCCTAATTTAAGCAGGCGAGAATATGCAACATGTCGTAACTTGGACTCTAGGATGTGGCGAGTGATGTTGCGGTATCGCTACTGTTTAGGTCATATATGATATTTGGGAATGTACAGTGCATGTACAGTGCATGTGAGGGTGATTGCATTGTTACGAGTTCGCTGGCTACTCAAAGGTGTTAGCGAGGTAGTAGCGATTTCGCAAGAGGCTCTGTATGGGTCACAAATTTAATCTGAACTGGCCGTTCTAACTCCAAAAACAAAAAAACTTAAAAGGGTCTAAACAGGTGGATATTGAAGGGTGATCAGTTCAAGTTTGCTCGGAGGTCTCATTGTTCCCGTGTTGGAGTAGGTAAGGTTTAATCTACGCACTGTATTGGCCAGTCTCTTGAATTTGGTTGATTTGATGCACAATTTTTGTATGCATTTTGATTTCTTTTCATTTTTATGTTAATGCAGTGTGTAGTTTATGTGTTGATCATCTAAAGTCAGTGGGTTAGTAGTATTGTGGAGTTGTTAGTCCGATTTGTGAATTATGGACAAAGAATAATGAACGAGAATGCTCGATTATCGAAGGAGTATTTAGATTTGGTGGAAAATTTCTTAGATGTTGGGTTGTGACATTCTAGGCAGAATAGAATAGGAGGGGTTAGATGTCCATGCAACAAGTGTAGAAACAACGCCATATTTGAAGATATTGTTGTAGTGCGTGAACATTTAATTTGTAAAGGATTTGACAAATCGTACACTGAATGGGTTTGGCACGGGGAAGGCCATTATGGAAGTGACCAGGTTGAGATGGAGGAGGGTAGCGCCGAGGAAATCCTGCAGTATAATGAACAGATTTCAGACATGTGCGACGATGTTGTTATGGAGTTTGTGAGGAAGAAGAGTATGTTGGAGCCAATGTATGACGATAAACAGACAAGCTTATATGTTGGGGCTAAGCATTCTAGACTAGGCGCAACATTGTTGTTGATAAACCTAAAGGAAAGGCATGGTGTTTCAGATAAAGGAATGACGGAATTTCTAGAGTTGGTTAAAGAGTTAGTTCCTCAGGACAAATTATGTCCTGACAGGGTTTATGCTGCGCGCAAGATATTGTGTCCTATGGGCATGGAGTTTACTAAGATTCACGCATGCCCGAATGATTGTATTTTGTATAGGGGGAGTGTTGATTCTCTGAGGGATGATTGCAAGGTATGCGGTGAGTCGAGATGGAAAAAGAAGGAGGGAAAGGTCGAGGTATGTGGAGAAACAGTGACAACATCGACAAAGCAAGGACCTGCTAAGGTGATGTGGTACATGCCCTTGAAACCAAGACTGACGCGTTTGTATGCCAATCCAGTTGATGTAAAATTGTTAACATGGCATGCCGATAGGGTTCGAGAGGAAGATGGTGATCAGTAGAAGAAGATGGATGCTATGTACCCAGAAGGTACCCAGAAGAAGATGGATGCTATATACCTTCACTGAATTGTTATTCCTTGTCATCTGAGGAGAAGGAGAATTTTTGTAAGACTTTGAAATCAGTGAAGGTGCCTTCTAAATATGGTTCGAATATTAGTAGTGTGTATCTACTGCTGAGCTGAAATTGGTGGGAATGAAGTCGCACGATTGCCACAATCTTATGCAAGATTTGAACGTAATTGCTCTGAGAGGTTGCTTGCCTTTCTCACGTTGAAGACGTGGTTGCAAGGCTTTGTTATTTTTTAAAACAAATATGTCGCAAGAAAGTGAGTCGGCGTAAGTTGGATGAATTGCAGGATATGGTAATTGAAGTATTGTGCAGGCTAGAGATGTATTTTCCCCCTTCCTTTTTTGACATAATGATTCATTTGATAGTTTATTTGGTGCGGGAGGTGAAGCTTTGCGGACCAGTATACTTGAGATGGATGTATCCATTCGAGCGGTACATGAGCATTTTCAAGCATTTTGTTAAGAATCGTTACTGACCAGATGCCAGTATAGTGCAGCGATATTTCGCGGAAGAGGTAATAGAATTTTGTACCAACTATTTACAGGATGTACCTACTATAGGTTTGCCGGTCTCTAGACATAATGGTAGATTGGATGGTGTCGGACTATGCCATAAGTCTAAATTTAGCCCTTCTTCCAATGAAATATCTATAGCCCATCTCTACATTCTGCGAAACCATCATTAAGTGAGTCCTTATGTTGATGTTCACCTTAATGAGATTAGGTCAACACACCCGAGCTGGTCGGAACCTAGGATTCTTGAAACTCGTTGCAGCGACTTTACTAGTTGGCTCAAAATACATGTGCAGAATGGCGGTGAACACCCCGATGTTGTAAAATGGGTTGCAAAGAGACCCCTCGGCACAGTCACATCGTTTAGCGGGTATGACATCAATGGATACACGTTTGGTACTAAGTGGAGTGATGATAGATCTGCAACCCAAAATAGTGGCGTATCAGTACCTGGAGAGGGTGATAATGGTTTTTTTGGTACCATTACTGATATATGGGAAATGGAATTTGTTCATGTCCGAATCGCATTGTTTAAATGTGAATGGGTAGATCAAGTTGAAGGGGTGCGCTCAGAGGATTTAGGCATGACTCTAGTAAATAGGGGAATTCTTGGGTCTAGAGAAGATCCATTCATCATGGCGGCTCAAGCTCATCAGGTGTTCTATGTGGAAGATCCAATTGATCCTCTTTGGGAGATCGTTGTTGATGGAAAGAAAACATTCATCTATGTTGACGGCTTGTTCGATGATGACTGCACTGTTTCTAAAGACACCATTCCACCCTCTGTGTACGAAACTCTAGAGGAAGATGATTACATTGTTTGTGCGTCGGTGTGCAGAATGGATCATGAAGAAGGCATGTGGATTAATCCTGCAGGGAAAACTACAAAGGAGGAAGGGGCGGCAACCAAAGAAGAATAAGACCAAAAACAGTAAAAAACATAAGTAGCATATTTGATTATCATTGGTTTTGAATACGGTGTTTCTATCAAATGTTTGTTTTAATTTATGGTAATTATAATTAAAGTTCATTTATGATTGAATTTAGGAAAATAATTCATGTAATTCAAACAAAAAAGAACTCTCCTTTAGCCTTAGCGACTTCGTAACACCCATCGCTCAATACCGATTTAGGTGAACTTGCTCAGTAGCGATCGCAGATTAGTTTCTGTCTCTTCATTCTGATAGGTTACGATCTCGCTAGGTCCCTTTTATTTTATTTTATTTGCTAACTTGCTAGGTAGCAATCTCGTAACTCAAGCTTGTTTGTTACGAGCTCGCTAGAACCGGTTTCAAATCGCAGATTAGTCTTTGTCTCTTCATTCTGATAGGTTATGATGTCGCTAGGTCCCTTTTTTATTGATTTTATTTGCTAACATGACTGTGCCGATGTCGCAAGTAAGTCGTCACTTCAGAAGAATTTAAATTTAACTCATCTGTAAAGATTTGTTATATTAAAGAAAACACAATATTATTACTAACATAAGTACATATTTTAAAATAGAAATATTATTCAAGAGATATAAGAAAGAATTATTCGATACTAATTTGTTTGAGACACAAAAAAATAGAAATAGAAATTCGAGAATTTAGTACAACTACTAGCCAACATTGAATGCTAATCTAATCATCCTTGCTAGAAGGTGGGGTCTGTTTTGGAGCTGGTGGATCGACCTTTTTTTTTCTTAGGCATGCGCCCTCTCAATTCCACGTATCACCTTCTCCGTTATCCAGCAATTTTGATTTATTTTGGCCACACACTGCTTCATAAGGTTGACAGTGTCTTCTAGCCCCTTGTAGTACGCCACCGAGAGTACAGTTGTTCATGGAATCAAATCAAATTGAAGAATTATGTACTAAATAACATGTTATAAACCAATGAACAAGAAATGTAGTGAGGCGTACCTTCAACAGTTTCTCTTACTTCTTCTGGATCAAATTCAAGTGGTTTTTTGGATCCCGCCCCTGCTTTCTCCCACTTGCCGTCAACCAACTCACATTTCCCTTTCCTCTCAAAGTAGGACATTGTGTAGAAGCAACACTCTACCGCATTAGGAGACAGTTTCATCTTAGGGTGCTCGTTGGTCAAAAATCTAGTAATGAAATTACCATATGGTAGCTTCTTCCCTGTTCTACCATTTTCGACAACACTGCGTCGCATGTGCTCGAATATCACATGCCCTGGGTTCAACCTGATCCCCTCCATTACGCAGTAAAACATGCTTACCGTTGTGTAGTTCATCTCGGTGATCCATCCTCCCTTAGGAACCACAGACCTAACAACCATCTCATATATTATCCTATCCTCACAACTAAGCTTATCAATCTTATACTCCCTAGGCTTCCCTAAATTGTCCTTTTGCCTACCAAAATACTTCTCCGCATATTCTGCCACATGCTCCAGGTCGAGAATGGCATTGTCGGGCCATTGTTCCCTACAATAAAAACCAAGGGTAGGAGGATCGCTGAAGTCTTCCTCTACAGCATAAGACACATTTAATACCTTGTTAAACATTTCCTCCCCGATCTCAAAGTCCTTCTTATTTACCCTAGTAAACCACCTTCCCGTTTCCTTTTCTTCCTCGATAAGTTGGTGGAAATTAGCATAAAACTGGCACGTTTTATCTTTATGTGCCACGTAATTCAAACCTAACAGCTCACCCATGACGTGGCTTTGAAAGATTTGCATCACTTTCTCTAACCCTAAGTCTTTAATTTGATTGAAATCTACCACATAACATTATAGCAAGTCACTATGCTCCATGAAATTCAAATAGGCTTCAGAAGCATCAAAATTTACGAATTTGGCCTTGTCATATTTGGTAGAGCTTGAACCAGCAGCCTGAGTTGTGATTGCCGGTGCCTGAGATGAACTTGCCTTTGCCGGTGGTCGCCGAGCTGGTACAAACGGATTTTGTGCAAGCTGCTTAGTTCTAGCCATTCTTGTTGGGAGATTTGAGCGTGAGGGTTTCTGTGTTTGGGTTGGATTCAATTGAATTTCTCGCGTTTTGATTTCTGAAGATCCCCAAATTTTTTTTTATATAACAGACAGTAGAGATATTATAACTTCCTAGCTTGGGGTATAACAATATAGCTTACGATCTCGCATATCACTCGTTAGAGTATAAAACGACAGCGTATCAACACGTGTTCAATTCAAAAAATCCCCAATTTTTGTAACTATATACGAGATAGTAGCGAATACGGAACGGCATAGCTGGGGGTATAATTATGTCTTTGCGAGTTCATAACTTTCTCGTTACAATGTAAAACGACAGCGTATCACCAGTAAGAAGGACAGGATGAACTCAACTAGGTTACGAACTCGCTAATTAATCGCTTGCTAGTTATGAGATCGCTAGTTACTAGCGTGCTAGGCTCTGTTGAAGTTGTACGGGTCTTAGCGAGTTTGCAAGAGACACGAAATAACAGGCGATTTTGTAACGATTTCGTAAGTTTACTCGCGTACTAGGCTCTGTTGAAGTTGTACTGGAGTTAGCGAGTTCGCAAGAGACACGGAAGAGTAGGCGATCATGTAACGAGTTCGCTAGATTCATTTTAGTTTCATTTTGGTAATAGGCGACTAACCTGCGAACTCGCTAGAACCTAGTTCACACTAGCAAAATGTATATTCTCACAATTATAACCTTGTTTCCAGTTAAGATGTTAACCTGAAATGCTCCAAGTTTAGTCTAGAACACTATCGTCTGACATTTGCATCACCATAAAGAAACTAAAAAGTCGATTAAACTTGAATGCAAATAGAAATATCTTAACAAACAAAACAATTTGAATCATCCCTATTAAGTCTAGTACATCACAGGCCTGCCACTAAAACGGCATGCAAATCGTCGGTCGAATTATCTTCTACGCCATCTAGCTTCTCCAATGGAGCGTCTTCAACACCCTTGTCATGGTCATCTTGTGGCTTGCCTTGGTCAATTGGAGTGGGGAAATCTTGTGTTTCTTTACATGTGTTCTCGGCATGGACTTCACCTGATTCCTCGGCGAAGTCGGGTTCACCAATCAATCTCTCCTTCCTCTTCATCTCATACTTTGCCACATCGTCTTCCCCATCAAACCCGCCACTATCCACATTGGCTTCTCCATCACTTTCGTCTTCCTCTCCCCCTTTCCAGGCAACGGGTCCTCGGCGCTCTCTTTCGGCTGTCCCACACTTGGCCCGGTAGAGTCGGTGTTCTTGGGGAATGTACTTAGAAAATCAGGTACCTCCTCGTCATCGCTCAACTCGCAGTCTATCAACCCACTTGCCACCAGCTTGTTGAGATACTCATTGTTTGCATTGGACCTCTTCTCGGCCATTTCAATCTCATTCACTAATTGACCAGAGACACTGCTAGCCGACCACGGGCATCAAAAATAGCATCTACAATACATACAAAACTTGCGATGTGAGCATTATAATACCTGTGAGCACTATCAACTACCTTATACAAAATCATAAAAAATGTAAAGATTAGTTCAAACACTAATCGCTGCTCCTCAGTTAGCCTATGGATCAGGTATCTCCTAGTTGTACCAGGCCTATTTGATTTTCTCCTAATCACTGCTCCTTGGTTAGCCTAGCCGATCAGGTATTAAATCTAGGTAGGCTATTCCAGCTAGATTGTATCTTAATTAGAGAAATAGTCAATTTAGCTATTCTTGCCGGCTATCGACAGAGTAAGAAGAAATTGGATCGGGTGTGTTATTCTCGAAGGTCTATAACTGATTGGTTTATACAATTTAATAAATTCTTGAGCACGTGATCGAATGAATTGTTAATGTGGATTTACCTGTTACCGGATTGCATTGTGTGAGTGTTTTCGTGTTCTTTGCATTGTTTATTTTAATTGTTATATGCATTCTTAGTTTAGTTTAATTTAGTTCTTACGTAGTTAATATAAACTCTTTCAAACATAAAGGTGGTTTCTAACCGAAAGATGTATCTTTAGAATTAAGAAGCTGATTACACTGTTACTCTATATTTGAATTTAAACCTAATTGTTTGCATGTTTATTTGGTAGAGAAAATGACCTATCAAATTGGCGCCGCTGCCGGGTAACGGTTGTTTAGTTGCTTTCTTATTCTACTGATTTTGTTACTTTAGTGTGCAGGATATTTGATCCGATTTGCTGTTGATTGAACCAAGAATACAGCAAAAAAGTGTTGAAAGTCAGATACGTAGCGGAGAACACTTTTCTGGAATTTGAGACTTGACCGCTAGGCCATACGGGTGCCCATCTGATTCCAATTTTCAAAATTGGGTACCATGTCGGGTTATTAGAATCAATACAGAGAACCTCCACCGCCATGTTGGGATTATTGCAGGAAATTATGGTCATTTGAGTTATGAATGCAACTTAGCTCCACGATATTCAGCTGCACCATATAATGATTATGAACCTTGGAGTGGACCACAGTTCAATTGTTAACCGTACAATTCAGGGTGTAATTATGAAGAAAATCAAGGACAATGTTATGACCATGAGTTAGACCCTTAACAACCTGCATCGAATGAAATTCAAGACATGTTTGGTGTGATGATGGGTATGATGCGAGAGATGAACCAAAACTTGGATAAGATGGTAGAAGGATAGCAAAGCACCGTGATAATATAAATAAAAATTTGGCTTCTACTAGAGCTTACCTCGATGAATGTGGAGAATATCAAGATGATCTGTCTTCTCAAGATCTAGATGATGACGTGGATTTCAAATCAATTGATCAGAATAGCCATGAAGAACCCATAGATGATCAGGAGTACATATGGAATTCAACTCACGAACCACTTGATGAAGAGCAATTTGATGATTATGAATTTTTGCTTGAACCTTTTATAGATCAAGAAGAAGAGGGCGACGCCAGCAATTTGGTTGGAGTTGATGAACAGATTGTTATAGATACTGAGCTACATGAGCTTACATATACGAAGCTGGATTACATAATGGAATTTGATAATTCTGAGATTGATGAGGATAAGTCATTTAATCAAGAGCAACTTGATATTGATCGTACCTTGGAAACTATGGAGCTTGATGTGAGGAATAATGTTGATGATTTTGATGGGAGTGAGATTAGCGAAACAGAAATAAAAGAGTAGCTCAATGGTCTTCTTTACGTAGAGAAAGTACCCATCATACCCCAAATCGACTGCTTGGATGAATTGAACAGACGCACCATTGTAGTATTAGATATGCCAACTTTGAACTTGTTCCATGAGGATGTTGTAAACCCTTCATTAAAGGGTTGGAATTTAACTTCGGATGGTGGTTCATTAGTTCATCACAAGGTTATGAAAACTTCAGTTGGCTTATCTTCCTATGATTTGGAGTTTCGGAAGTTTTATCACTTGCCTATTAAGTTAGAGCAACCAAAAAGTGATCGGTTTGAAAAAGGCATAAGAATGCAAGAGTTCAAGTGTGGGGAGAATGTGAGATCTCATCTTGTTCAAGTGTGGGCAATGATCGAAAAGATGTTCCTGACATTGTTACTTGGTACAAGGATCGAGGAAAGCTTGATTTTCAACATCTCCACCGGCTAAAAGTCTAGCCAAGACTATAAACAAAGCGCTTCTTGGGGGGCAACCCAATGTTTTAATTTACTGCTATTTTATTTATTTAAGTTTTTTTTATAATATAACAAAATATTTTTAAACAAAATCCAAAAAAATGTAAAAATTCGAAAATTACAAAAAAATGATTTAAATGCTTATAATGATTTCTGATAATTTTCTAAATGCAGGCGAGGCGATAATTTCAATGATTTGAAGAAAATCTAGATGAAGGTATGCCAATACAGACGGGGTGCAGTTTGCGAAAAGTTGATGAAACTGAGAAATTTTGTTGCTCTTTGTAACCAGGTTCTTCTCATCCATGTTTTAATATTATGGCGTCAAACACTCCATGCTTTCTTCTCTCTACCTTTCTTTCCTCACCACATGCTTTTCCCAAAACAGTCACATTTATTGCCGTTGCTGACACAATCTCTGCCCTGAAACGGTCACATAACGGCCACTTTTATGGCGGCGCCACCGTATCTCCGCGGTGGCAACGCTCCTTACCGATCCTTTAAGCAAGCTGTGACCGATAAACCTCCTCCTATCTCACCGCTCCTCCCTTCCAACCCCGAAATTCAGCCAATTGGTGAGTTCAAGGGCAAGATTGCATGCATCGTCTCGCCGGAACAAGCCTCACAATTGGCTGAGCACTACCAATACACGCTGGTCGGAAAGTTCGACAACGGGAAACCATTCATGGAAACTCTGAATGCAGCTTTTAAATCCATCGGGTTTAGCTCTAATTTCCAGATTGGATCCTTGGATTTCAAACATATACTGATCAGATTTCAGGAGTCTGAAGACTATCAGAGATGCTGGCTCAAAGGAATCTGGAGTTTTAAAGGGGTGCCAATGAAGGTGCTCAAATGGTCCACTGAGTTCATTCCAGGCACTTAATCTTCAGTTGTCCCCATTTGGGTAACAATCCCTAATGTACCTATCTTCTTTTATAATATGGCCATGTTAGAATTCATTGGAAATAGGATTGGCAAATTTATCAAGATGGATTATGCTACTTCTACATTGACTAGGCCATCTGCTATTAAATTATGCATAGAGATTGATTTATAGAAAAAGCTGCATAGTGAGATAACTATTGGCATGCCAGGTCAACTTGCTGATCTAGAAATTATATATGAGCAGATCCCCTTCTACTGTCCCCATTGCCAAAAATTAGGCCATTCAATTGATCTATGTAAGAAGGCCAACCCTGAACTGATCAACAATAGAAGCCAGACTAGACATAATGTCTCTGATCCTAGTGAAAAGGTCCCAAACCCCCCTCCCAAATTAGCCCAGCCACCTAAATTTAAGGAAGGTGGATCAGGTTTAACTATCAAGGAAAAGGACAGGCTTTTTAAAGCACAAGGTCAGATGGTGTATGTGAAGAAACCTCAGCCAGTTGTACTAGTAGCACCACAGATTCCTAACTCAGACAAAGGCAAGGAAAAGGTTTTAGTATCAGATGATGTTAACCCCTCTCCTCCAAATGAAGTGGTGCAAATATCCAACTCCTGCTCAGACTCATCAGGTTCCTCTCCTATTTTGGAAGTAGAAACAACTGCAGAGACTTCTTGTGACTCAACTATAAAGGCTCCTCTAATGTCCATACAAGAAGAGGCATGGCTACTGCAGAACCTGAAGCCAACAAAATATGCTAAAGATGATTCATCAATGCAAACAGATAAGTATCTGTCCTCTCATTTTTCCCCTGTTAATACTAACAAAGTCACATTTTTCTCTCAGGAAAAAAATAGAGAAAATAGATTCTCACCATTGCAGGGCTTGATTACAGAAGATGAGCAAGAGGTATCACTGGGAACTGAGATGGAGGACTCTCAACAGCCTAATATTTAGCAGCATGACATAGCTACCCCAAGTACTCAGTTTAAAGAAAAACAGGTAGACACAGCCCAGGTGAGGAAATCATCCAGACTATTAGCTAAAAAACCTCCTCCTGTCATCAAGTTACAAACCTATTTTACACAACTGAACCAGATTATTGCTGGATCAGCCATAAATAGCCCTCCCAAAAATTTTTAAATGATTAGTACAACCCTAAACAATAAATTCCTTGTTTGGAATGTTAGAGGGATGGAAACTTCACTTGAAAGATTGAAGGAACTAATTGCCTGTTACAATTTTGACATTATCTGTTTGATTGAGCCAATGCATGAAAATGTTAAATGTGATTATTACAAAAATATTTTAGGCTATCAAAATTTTATGTTTGCATCAAATGAACAAATCTGGATTTTTTGGAGAAATGATGTCAACCTGAACCTGATTTTGGACCACCCCCAATTTCTACATGTCTCAGTTCACTGTCAGAATCTAAATGCTTCTATGGAAACTGTTTTTGTCTATGGACTGAGAACAAGGAAAAAAGGGAAAATCTTTGGATTGACCTTCAAAAAATAAAAAACCCTGACACAATATTTATTGGAGATTTTAATGCTATCATTTCTATCTCAGAATATAAGGGACCTTCTACTCCCAGCTTGCATAGTATTAGAGATTTTGTTGCTTTTATTGATGCCATAGCTTTAGAGCATATTAATACAGTTGGTAACTTGTTTACATGGTCAAATGGTAGATACCAAACCCCCCTAGATCTCAGTCCAAGTGGGAGGAAAAAAACTCCCACTATACAGAGATTGGACAGGGGTCTATGTACTCCCCAGTGGAATATTTCTTTCCCTAACTCTTCCATTTTAGTTCTGAATAATTTGTCCAGTGATCATTGTCCACTATTTTTAAGTGTAGGTAGTGATATTAAATCATCTCCTAGGCCTTTCAGATTTCTTAACACATGGTTCAAAAGAAATAAATTCAGTGATGTGCTAAAAGAAAACTGGGAACCAAATATAGGCAGTACTGGAATGTTAGGATTTTATCTCAAACTTCTCAGACTCAAAAAACATTTGAAAATCTGGAATAGAGAGGTTTTTGGTAATTTGCATGAAAATGTCAGTTTAGCTGAGGAAAAGTTGAGACAGGCTGAAATTGCATATGATACTGATCAAAATGAAATATTTTTGGACAGTCTCAAACAAGCAAAATCAGAGCTCTCTAGAGCCATTAAGGAACAGAACCATTACTGGAAAAATAAATCTAAGGTTAAATGGCTTAAAGAGGGTGATGATAATTCAAAAAATTTCCATAACTCAGTGAGGGAAAGGAAGGGAAGAATGAGTATTACAAAAATTCAAAATTCTGATGGTCTCTGGATTGAAAATTCAGAAATTGAAACTGAAGCCATCTCATATTTTTCTGAGTTGCTATCAGCAGACAATAATCCAGATCGAAGAATATTCTATTCTCATTTTTTATCCCAGCCTCTCTTAACAAGCACAGCAGCCCTGCACCAGATGGCTTCACCTCACAATTCTACATTAAAGGTTGGGATTTTATACAGGTAGATCTTCTAAATGTTGTAAATGATTTTATGACCAAGTCTGACACATCCCTAAAGGAATTGCCAGTACTTGGATGGCTTTAATACCAAAAATCCAAACTCCTTCTTCATTTAAGGATTTCAGGCCTATCAGTCTTTCAAATGTGTTAAACAAAATTTTTTCAAAGATTTTAATGGAAAGACTGAAGCCTCTTATGTCAAAAATCATCTCTCCACACCAGACTGCATTTTTAAAAAATAGGGACATTAGTGATAATGTACTTTATTTAAAGGAAATGGTGAGATTTTTAGACAAGAAAGGTCCACACCCTAACTGTATACTAAAATTGGACCTTAGAAAGGCTTTTGATAGGGTGTGTTGGAAATTTCTGACAAATATACTCATTAAATTTGGATTCCATGGACAGTTTATCTATCTCATTATGAAAAATATTTCACAAGCATGGTTTTCAATTTTAGTCAATGGTAGTCCAGTTGGATTTTTTCAGGCATCCAGGGGCATCAAACAAGGTGATCCTCTCTCCCCCTTTTTATTTAATATTTTTTCTGAGGCTTTTACAAGAAGCCTAGCTTATATTTTTGAAATTGGGAGTCTCAAATACTACAATTTGCCCAGATAAGCCTCTCTCATTTCACATTTGTCCTATGATGATGATACTGTGATATTCATGCTAGCCAGTAGAGCCAATATTATTAAAATGAAATCTTTTCTTGCTGTTTTTGAAACTGTCTCTGGACAGAAAATAAACTATGACAAGAGTGACTATTACATTGGCAAGCATGCTTCTGTGGCTACTAATAGAGATATGAACAATATTTTAGGTATGAAAAAAGGAACTTTTCCGTTTAAATACTTAGGAGTACCCATTTTCTCTGGTAGAATAAAGAACATTTTTTTCCAGCCCCTGTTAGAGATGATTGACAGTAGACTTTTGAACTGGAAAAATCGATGGCTCTCATCTGGGGAAAAATTAATCTTGATCAATGCATGCATATATTCTGTCCCACAACATTACTGGTCTGTCATGAAGCCTACTGTACACATCATTAAAATGATAAGAAGAAGAATATCTGTATTTTTCTGGGGATCAATAAATGACAGACCAAAAAAAGCTTGGAGAAACTGGAATGATATGTGCTATCCTATAGCTGAGAATGGTGTAGGTTTTAGGAACCTCAAATCCATAGTCACTGCTTTCTCGGTTAAACTATGGTGGAAGTATCAAAATGCTTCTGCACCATGGACTGTTTTTATAGCTTCACTCCCTAAATCAGCACAGACATCACACACATGGAAAAGGATCTGTGAGGTCAATGAATTTTGTGAATCAAACTCTAAAGTTATACATGGTCAGGGACAATGTAGTTTTTGGAATTCAAATTGGTCAGACCATGGACCTATTACAGATTTAATTGAGTGTAACCTCACAAATATCCCTGAAAAATGCACTGTGGCTGAATTTATAGAGTTGAAAAATGATTACATCCATTCAATTTCTCCCCACATTGATACTGCTCTTCTGGAATTTTTGCAGGAGGCTGAAGTTAGAGAAGACAGAACTGACAAGTTAATTCGGAAGCCCTCCACAACTGGACAATTCAGTATCAGATCTGCATATAACCTAATCAGGCCAAAGAGAGGTACCTCTGCATCTCTTACTAAACTTTGGAATGTCAGAATTCCAAAAAAAGTGTCTATATTTATGTGGAAAGTTATGAACTCTATTCTGCCTTTTGACAATGTACTCAGCTACTATGGTTTTAATATAGTATCTAAATGTTGCTTCTGTGATAATTTAGATACTCTGGACCATTATTTTAATAGTTGTCAATTGGCTGCTCAGGTCTGGGAAGGGGTCAACCTATTTATAGGAATTAGGACCCCATTTTTCACAACCATTTGGAATAGGATTTCACATTACCTATCTAGACCAGGCCTCTCTGCTATTCAGACTAAAATGATACATAATATTGTTCTTCTTACATGTTGGATTCTCTGGAAATGTAGAAACAGGTTTCTGTTTGACAATATAGCTCTTTCTGTACCAGGAATTTTACAAGATATTAAGGGAATGATTTATGATTCCTTCATAGCAAAGCCATGTTACACTGAATCTGATCATGATATTGAGCTTGCTAATAATGGCTATTTTCCTAAACTCAGAAAACCACCAAAGCCTAAAATTTCAAAAATCCTATGGTCTAAGCCTCCTGCCAATTTTAATGTGAACACTGATGTAGCCTTGCATGCTAATTTATCAGGATTGGCAATAATTATTAGGGACTAGGAAGGGAAACTAGTCATAGCTAAAACAGTCTATACTTAGGCTATGTCACCTTTGCATGCAGAAATTCTAGCAATTAGTTTAGGAGTTAAGACTGGGTCAGAAATGAATCTTGTATGCTCTTATGAATCTGACTGTAAATTGGCTATCAATATGATCAAAAAACCAGACCTTTCTCCATGGAAAATTTACTCTCTGGTTTATGATATTGCACATGCATGCTCAGACTCTGAAATTCACCATATTTTTAGAGAAGCTAACAATGTTGCAGATGCACTAGCTAAACATGCATTTACAGCTAAAAAGTCTCATATTTTTACCTCTGTCTAGTCACTGCCTCACCCTGCTATAGGCCTTTATATGCTAGACAAATATGGTACACCATCTATGAGATATCATCCACCCTGAGCATGATACTACTCTCATCCTTCTGTTTATCCTTTCAAATGCAGATCCTCACATACAGAGAATAGATTTGGATAGAATGGATACTCTTCTTTCGTTTGGACAAAGTGATAGAGGGACTGAATTCATTAGCAACATGTTGCAGTCTCACTTTGGAACTCGCGGTATTCACCATCAAATCTCATGTCCTTATACACCTGAGCATAATGGTAGAGCAGAAAGGAAGCACAGACACATCACGGAGATGGGCCTCTCCATGCTATTTCACTCGCATCTGCCGCTATCCCACTGGGAAGATGCATTCAGCACTGCTGTCTTCACCATCAATCGGCTGCCAACTCCAGTGATTGATAACAAGTCTCCATTTGAAGTCCTTATTGGGCGTTCACCGGACTACTCGAACTTTCATCCATTCGGGTGTCGTGTTTTTCCCCATGTTCGGCCTACATCTGAGCATAAACTAGCCCCGCACAGTTTACCATGTGTCTTTTTGGGCTACAGTGCGCACTACAATGGATTTAAGTGTTTGGATCCTGCTTCTGGTCGCATTTATATGACTCGCCATGCTCGCTTCGATGAGGGTCATTTTCCGTTCTCAAGAGCATCCACAGAGGCTCAATTTTCTTCCTTGGATGTCTCTTCCTTTGTGGACCCCACTGATCCTGATTTAGAGACTGCCTCTGTTGAAATCATTTCACCACAGCAGCCCTGTACGGTATGCCATGAGTCCTCTTCGACAGCACATGCAGTGATTAATGGCGAAACTGTTCAGACTACTCCAGTACCTTCTCCAGCATCATCAAGTTCATCTGATTCACCTGGAGATTCAGTCTCATCTAGAAGTGGGTCTTTGACTCCTCCTGTTTCTATAAATCAACAGGCTCCGACAACTCCACCTGCCCCTCGTGCTCACCAGATGGTCACTCGTCATCAGGATGGAACAAGAGTAGCTCGCAGCCTTGGACCTGATTTTGTGGCTACAGGTTTAGTTGCTGAGTTGCTGGTACAGAAGGAACCGAGAAATTTCAAGGCTGCAGTGAAGGACTCACGATGGGTTACTACTATGGATGAGGAGATTGATGCACTCCAGCGGCAATAGACATGGCAGTTGGTTCCTTTCCCTCCACACGTTAATGTGGTTTGCTCCAAGTGGGTCTATCGGTTGAAGTACAAACAAGATGGCTCTATTGAAAGATATAAAGCACGTCTGGTGGATCAGGGATTCTCACAGGTTCCAGGTTTTGATTTTGATCATACCTTCAGTCCAGTTATCAAGGCTGCTACTGTCCGAACAGTGATTGCCATTGCCACTATGAAGAAGTGGCCACTTCATCAGCTAGATGTCAAGAATGCTTTTCTGAATGGCGTTCTTGATAGTCCAGTTTACATGGCTCAACCAGCTGGTTACCAGGATCCTGCACGTCCTGATCATGTCTGTCTCCTGAGGAAAGCCATTTATGGTCTTAAGCAAGCTCCTAGGGCATGGTTTGATCGCTTCAGTGCCTTTGTTAAAGGCCTTGGCTTTGTTGGAAGTTTTTCGGATCCTTCGTTGTTCGTGTTCACCCGTGGCTCAGTCATCCTATACCTTCTCATCTATGTTGATGATATCATTCTTACCGGGAATGATAAGGTTGCTATTCGGAGTTTCATAGCTCGTGCTGATCGGGAGTTTTCTGTCAAGGATCTCGGACACCTCAGCTATTTTCTTGGCCTGGAGGTTACACCCACCTCTACAGGGTTGTTCTTGGGTCAAGCCAAGTATGCTGGGGATATTCTTCAGAGAGCTGGGATGCTGGATTCTACACCGGTCTCCACACCATTTCTTCCGTTGTCTCAGTTACACAGTAGCACTTGTGGACCATTTCACAATCCGAAATTGTATCAGTCTCTTGTTGGAGCTCTTCAGTACCTCACTATCACTCGTCCTGACCTGTCCTTTGCTGTCAACTCCGTGAGTCAGTATCTTCAGGATCCACGGGATGATCATTTTGCCGTAGTCACTCGGATACTCAGATATGTTTGTGGGACGCAACATTGTGGATTGACCTTTACTGCTGATGGTGTTTTGGAGGTACTCGCATATTCTGATGCTGATTGGGCACGCTGCTTGGAGACACGTCGCTCTACTTATGGGTATGATGTTTTCCTTGGTGGCAACTTGGTCTCATGGAGTGCGAAGAAGCAACCTACAGTCTCTCGCTCAAGTTCTGAATCGGAGTACAGAGCTCTTGCGAATACTGCTTCCGAGGTAGTTTGGCTGTTACAAATTCTTAGGGATCTGCGTTTTCCGCTTCAAGGATCCCCGGTGCTTCTTTGTGACAATACCCAGTTGCTCACAAGAGAGCTAAGCACATCGACATCGACTATCACTTTGTGAGGGAACTCGTTAGTGCTGGCAAGCTTCGGGTTGGTCATGTTCCGACCTCATTACAGGTTGCAGACATTTTCACCAAGGGGCTCAATCGTGCTCTGTTTGACTTCTTTCGGTCCAAGCTTCGCGTCTCAATCAATCCGACGCTTCGCTTGAAGAGGGGTGTGACGATAGAAGAAGAATTAGAGGACTAATTTATTAATTTATGTATGTACTTTGTATATTGCACTTATGTGCCTAGGGTTTAGCTAGCTTCAGTATTTAGCTTTAGGCCCTTGTATGTAACTATATATAGGCATGGTTCTGCCTTATTCTAATCAAGCAATCAGATACAGTTTACAAAGTCCCAGGAGGATGAGCTGAGGATTTATCAGGACATTGTGACTGAGTTGGCTCAAAAGCAGTCTTCGGAGAGGGATCATGAGGAGCAGCGGCGACTTCTTAAGCTTTGGGGTGCCTTTATTGCTTGTAGCCCCGAGTTAAAGAGTCACCAGGAGGAGTATGGGGATTTATTCCACGACTCTAAGCTGCACAAGAGTTTAGACAAATTCTTGCTATTGTGTTAGTCCGACGAGGAGAGAGACATGATGACGACTATCTTCTCTCATCCGGATGCTGCTGATAAGCTCGCTACTCTGACTGCTAGCTGCTAGGTTCCTGGGGCTGAGTTTTTGGATGCATTGGGTCCCTCCGAGAGGATAATGACATCAGGAGATTTATTAAAGCTTATTGAAGCCAAATGTCCTGAGTTATCTTTTCTTGGTGAGGTGCTCTTCAGTTCTTCTACTTGCAAGGCAGACTAGCCTCAGCAGGTTTGTTGGCATCTCCTCGTTAGCTTTTAGGGTTTAAGCTCACTCCTTTGAACACAGACTTAGGACTTGTGCCTCGGTCTCATGGTTTACTAGAAAGGAGCCCCTGCCTATATTCTACTGTTATAGATGGTAGGTTATGGTAGCTAATACCCTTGACGAAGCTGTGATACTCCAGGATCAGGTTTTGACAGTTGTCCATGATGAAGACTCTATGAGCATACAACTTGATATTGTTTGGCTTCTTCTGACAAGGCCTTTGATGTCACAACGTGCAGAAAATTTCACAATAGCCCATCTCTCAAGTGTCACCATGTAGTGAAGTCCTTGATAATCCTATCGGGTATATTTAGAAGTATCATATTCTGATGTAATAACATCTTTTACATGACCTTTGTATCAAATTTCGGGGTTTTTCCTCTATGTATCCCTTTGGGGTTTTTTAGAATTATCATACCCTGATCTAATGACACCTTTGATATGACCTTTTAAGTTCGAGGTTTTTCCTCTTTGTATACTCTTGGGATTTTTTAGAAGTATCATATTCTGATGTAATGACACCTTTGATATTAGTTTTGACTTCTATCTTTGAGGTTTCTCCTCTTTATTTTTCGAGATGATTGATGTTCGAGCACGTCTTCCCTTTTAGTCCATAGACTTCAATCGAGCACTTCTTTGAAGTATTTTATCTCGAACCTATCTCCTTTATTCAAAACGATTGGAAGTTGAATTTTGGATTCAAAAAACTTATTTTTGTATAAGCTGGCCAATCAAATACTTATTAAAGAATATATTTTTTGAGTAGCAATCAATGTCATACTTAGGATAACATTCCTTTTGTTAGAAAAGGAATATGAGATTTCCCGAAGTAAAGATAGTATCTAAGTTTATAACTTTAAAAACAGAAATAAGGGAAATAGTGGTGTTTGAGATTTAGTACCCGTTCATGCTAGAGCATAGCTGTCTCGGACCCTCATGAGGCTCTTGGACATTCTTGATGTTCTCAGAGCTTTGTGAGGTTCTTTCTCGAGCTTTATCTCCCGTGATAGTTTCGTAAGTTAATCACGTTCTATCTTCGTGGTATATGTTCACCCTTCATGGTTTCTAGGAGGTAGCTTCCCCCTGGATGGGATTCTAGGACTCGATATGGACCTTTCAAGTTCGGGGCTAGCTTCCCTTCCACTTCTTAATTTTTTTGTTTAACCTCATAACGAGGTCTGCTTTGACGAAAGTAGCCAAGCGGACTCTTCTATCGTGATACCGCTTGACCCTTTCTTCACCTTGGCCTCGTGGATTGTAGCATTGGCTCTTCTTTCTTCTAGGAGGTCAAGGTCGAAACTGAGGTTTTCTTCATTTGCAGATCCATCTTCGTCTTCTGGCTGAGAGGTACGGGCAGATGGGACTCCAATTTCCATGGGGATAACCGCCTCGGACCCATAGACTAAGCTGTAAGGAGTTTCTCCGATTGTTGTGGCTGGCGTAGTTCTATGGGTCCAGATCACACACGGAAGTTCTTTGATCCAGTTTCCTTTAGCTCCTTCTAGGCGCTTTTTGATGCCGCTTATCAAGGTTCGATTCGTAACTTCTACTTGGTCGTTAGCTTCTGGATGATACACCGAGGTGAGCTTCTGATGTATGCAGTAATCCTCACACCATTTCTTGAAGGGGTTGATAGCGAATTGTGCTCCATTATCGGTCACTATGTATCTTGGGATACCATAGCGACACATAATGTTTTTCCAGCAGAAGTTGATAACTGTTTTTCATGTTATGTTCGTCAAGGCTTCGGCTTCCACCCACTTCGAGAAATAATCAATAGGCACAATAAGGTACTTGAAGTTACTAGGGGCCGTGGGGAAGGGTCCAACGAGGTCAATACCTCATCGGACAAACGGCCCTGATTCTTGGATGGTGATCATGTTTTTTTGAGGTACATGTATCATCTTAGCAAATCTTTGGCACTGATGACAGGAATCAATGTATTTCTTGGACTCTTCTAGCATGGTAGGCCAAAAATAACCCATTTGTAGGAGTTTGCGTGGACCTTGATGGCTACCACAAACGCCTTCATGTGCTTCCTGTACCAAGTGCTCTGCATCGGAGGGCTCGACACATTTAAGTAAGGGCTGGAGGTATCCTTTCTGGTATAAGGTGCCTTCGTGAATGACGTACTTAAGGGCCTTAACTCGGACCTTACGTGCCAAATTTTTATCTTCTGGGAGGGTTCCCGTTTGCAGGTAACCAATGTAGGGGTTCATCCATGTGTTTGAGGTGTCAACAGCCATGATGCTGCTCTCTTCATAACTCCTCTTTGCCAGGGTTTCCATCAGTAATTCTTGAGAAGAGCGTATGTTGAGGTCTGAGGAGGCGAGTTTGCTCAATGCATTAGATTTATGGTTGCCTTCTCGGGGGTATATGATTCTTTGTTTTTAATGTCACCTCATGAGGTGAGGGGAATTTATAGGCACCCCAAGCCGAAAATGAAAAGAGACAACAAAAATAAAGGAGCAATAGAGCTCAGTTTGTTACAGACAAGGCCTAGAGTACTAGGCACTCAAAAAATCAACCTTTAGATGACAGAAAAAGTGTCATCCTCACTTTTCCAATTTGAACTTGCAATCTTATTGTAGAAGCTTGTTAGCCAACGTTAAACGAAGAGCAATTTAGCCGCCACAACCATTACAAGGAATATGAAGAGTGGAAAGGGAAAAAAATTGCCTAGACTACAATGAGTAGTGACCTGCTCAAAAAGAATTGTGATAGCTTATGATCCCAGCTTCATGAAATGGCCCTGATTGAAGGGACCTGAGCAGCATCAAGAACTAGAAGACCCCACACTTTATTGGGTAATGAACTCCAGCAGTATGTCAGATCTTCCTTGATTATTAGAGCAGTCTTAGCCAAAGAATCAGCTGGCTGGTTGCCCTCCCTGAGTGTATGAGTTATGATGGAAGTCCCCAGCAGATTTTGAATTGTTTCTGGCCTTTGCATCAATCTCCAATGTCTGGCATCTGGATGAAGAATCATTTTAAAAGCCTGCAGACAATCTGTTTCAAAAAAGGAGGGAGTGATGTTCATAGATCTTGCTGTGAGAATTCCCAGTTCAATAGCAATGATCTCAGCATTAAGGGGTGGACTGGATGTTGTATAGCAAGCTTTAGCACCAATCTAAGTAGCATGTTGATCTCTGACGATAATACCTATGCCAGTCCTTCCATTTGACCAAGCTGCATCCACATTGACCTTGAATCTAGAAATAGGTCTATTCCACTGAACAGGAATGAAATTAGGTTTAGGTGGGATATATGGATGAGGGATGGCTCCAGATTCTGCAAGCTCAGTATCAACTACTCTTGTGAGTTTCAAAGGTTTTTTAGTGAAGGCCAGAAACAGGGACTCCTTGAGCTCCTTTGCCATTGTTTCAGCAGTAAATGGGATCAACTATGGTTATTATGGGTTATTTACTACAGTTTATTACCGTAGTTACTGTGGCTGTAGTTAAAAGTAAATTTTTTTAACTGCGGTTTTAAAAACCGCAGTTGTAATGTATAACCAAACTCCAAACCGATATCGGTTATTATGATAAACCTGTATGGAGGTTCGAAATCGGATATAAACTGTATATCCAGTTGAGTGACACGAATCCCACTATTTCCTTAAACCAATAAAGTCACCCGAAATCTCTATTTCTTATAAACCGACTACTTCACCGGATTTCGGTTAGATCTATAAACCAAAAATCATCCCGAATTCGATTAGTTCTGTAATACCTAATGTCACCCGAAATCGAATATTTCTCTAAACCAAAACTTCTCCCAATTTCGGTTAGTACTATCAACCATCAACGACTCCCGAATTCAATGATATCCAAACACCATTAATGACTCCCGAATTTGGTGAGTTCTAAAAACCAACAATGTCTACGGAGTTTTGGTGCTTTCTAAAACGCAACAATATCTACCAAGTTCGGTGAGTACGGTTCACCATCAACGACTCCTGAGTTCGGTGAGTTTTACAAACCAATAATGTATCCCGAGTTCGGAGAGTTATACAAACCAACAACTTCTCCTGATTTCGGAGAGTTCTACAAACCGAAGATATGTCCCAAATTTGGTAAGTTCTTCAAACCAAGAACGTCTCCCGAAATCGTCAAGTTCTACAAAACCATAAATGTCTTCCGAAATCGACTACGTTTAACAATTTGAATCGACATCGCCTATTACTCTAAACCGGAAACAGAACCCGACATCTGCTTTTACTATAAAACTAACACCACGACCCGAAATTGACTAGTTCTGAAAACCATCAAAGTCATCTGAGATCGGTTATTTTTGTAATTTGAACCGACGCTGGTTGTTCAAAATATACAAACATCGTTGCCACCGGATATCGACTATTTTCAATTAATGACCGCAGTTCTAGGATTTCGAACCGAATTCATATATTGTCAACAACTTCGCTTATATGAGTGCAATTACTACATTGTGTACAATCAAACGTAGCTATAAAGAAAAATTATAAATTTTATAAAGTATCATAGAATTATCATATTTTACATCAAACACATTGAAAGAAACATAACCATTCGATGCAAATCGAGCTCTACCATAAGCTCTTAAAGTCTCCAAAATGTGGTTCCAACATTATTGTGTTTCACAAGTAGAAATTTTTGAATTTTGCGCAATAAAAAATAGAATGATGATCACAAGGGAAATGTCTTTAGTTCAAACTAGTTTGCTTGAGTGACGTGCTGAATTTGCTCCAACACAATATACCTTGACCAAATATCACGAATTTCATCCAACTCTTTCATTGTAAATCGAGATTCATCCACTTGGAAATACTGCAAATCAAATTAACAAATAACATCAACACAAATCACAACAATATAGGATGCTATTAGAAAATATTTAATTAGTGCAATAACCATATATTTAATTGAAATTTAATCATAGACGGTGATTTACTTTCCACTTTCATCTTGCTTTTTTACCCAGTTCATGAAATTTGATCTCTAAAGAAACCATTACCAGCCATGTATCTAATATATTTTTGCAGCCAGTATCTAGTTTATTAAAATCCTAGAGCTGTTGTGTTAAATAAAGCAGGGTACTAAGTGAAAAGGAATGTAAATATACAGTATATCAACGGGGATTATCTCTTGAAGATAATAAATTATCTTTATCTTTTCTTGAAAACCTTAGTTTTCATAATACATTCCGTTTCATAATATATATACATAAGTATATACACACATACACACACAAACATATATATATACATATATATATATATACACACACATATATATAGCAATCTAGATACAACATATATGAATTAAATCTTAATACATATATTTCAAAACTTTTAAAAAATCAACATCTATGAAGAAGGCTGAAAAATTGAAACGTATCTAACCTGTTTTACAACTTGTACATGAGAAAAAATGTGAATCTTTATAAGCTCATATGAAATATAAAATCACAAATCACCTTACCTAGCTAACCTTTGAAGATTGATCCAATTCACGAGTAAAAAGTATGGAGAAAAAGAAAAGTTGAATCAGAAATTCGTCTGTGACTAAGCAATGATAATGCATTTAGGATGAGGTAGGGTTTGGAGAGTGCGAAATACATATGGAGGGTGGGTTTAGAGGCTCTCTTGAAGGCGATAATTTGGTCACGTTTTACTTTCTGAGGGTGGAATTGAAGGTACCAAAAGTACGTCTTTGTCTTCTCATCGTTCTTGGTTTTCATATACACCACATGGATAAATATGGAAAATATTTTAGACAAGATTGAGATTCGTAATGATAATCATTAATTGATTCAAAAATATAAAATTTAATGCGCCACATCAATTTGTTTAGCATAATACTTCAAATTATATTAGTAAACTATATACTTCCATCTAGTACAGACTTTCTAGTGTCATGTTTTTTGGTATATAATATAATTTTTTAGAGCTAAGTTGTATAATGAATTGAAATATTAGTTTGTTTAACTACTACATCTTCTGCAGTAAAGTACAACATTCATATTCGTTCTGGGCTCTTATTAATTTTATCTAAATATATATTTAGTTGAATTATTATAGCAAGTTTTTTGTAGAATATAAAAATGTGAACTAATCAGTAAAAGGACTACCAAGTCTTATTTATTATATTTATTCTGTTAAAGCACTACCATGACTCATAATTAAGTTTATTCGAATTAAGAAAAAATTCAGTTCAGTTCAGTTCAATTCAGTTAGAAAAAATATATTTCGATAAGTTCACATAAATTTAGATATACATTACTATTTTCAATACATTAATTTTCAGTTCAGTTCACTTTAGTTCAATTTAGTTTAGTTCAGATCAGTGTTTTAGCACCAATCAGAGTAGCATGTTGATCTCTAACGATAATACCTATGCCAGTCCTTCCATTTGACCAAGCTGCATCCACATTGACCTTGATCCAGAAATAGGTCTATTCCACTGAACAGGAATGAAATTAGGTTTAGGTGGGATGTATGGATGAGGAATGGCTCCAGATTCTGCAAGCTCAGTATCCACTACTCTTGTGAGTTTCAAAGGTTTTTTAGTGAAGGCCAGAAACAGGGACTCCTTGAGCTCCTTTGCCATTGTTTCAGCAGATGGTGAAGTGTTTTCAAGAATCATCTTATTTCTGGCTTTCCACAAAATCCTGCACACCAGTGAGGGAGCCACATGATTGATCTTTGTATGAGCTCTGGATAGACCTGTAAAGGCCCAGCAAGTAGCTAACCTATCCCACAGACTCTTACACCTGAAAAATTCAGAAAAGCAGATTTGGTGCATAATTTTCCATAAGGATATTGCAACCTGACATTCTGAGAAAAAATGGTGTATAGAATCAGGATTTTGGCAAAAACAACATTTAGAAGGTAGGTGGTAGCCAAAGTGAGTGAGGATGTCATCAAATGTAAGCAGTGCATTTAACAGTCTCCACATGAAAATGGAAACTTTCTTCTGTAGCTCAGAAGCCCAGATTTTGGACATAACTGCGAATTTTTGTTTGGATTCTCTGAGAATATCATATGCAGTTTTAAAAGTGAAATTTCCTAGGGGATCTATCTTCCAGATGAGCCTGTCAGGCCAATGAGTTATGGTGGCAGACTGCAAAAAGGCTGATATTTGTGGGGGTAAAAATTGTGCTATCCAGGGCATTAGCTGAGCTTTGTTTAGGACAAACTGAGCAACTGTTAATTTGGAGATGTCATCAGTTGTTCGCTCATAAAAATCTTCTAAAGGACCACAGTCAGTCCAATTAGAAGTCCACATGTTACAGTCCCCCCTCCCATGTATCACTCTGGAAAAGGATTCTGTAATTAGATTAACAGTACAGATCCTTCTCCAGATTTTTGATTTGTTCTTAGCTGTGTCAGGTAGGGAAGCAAGAAAGTTAGACCATGGAGCTCTTCCCACTTGGTATTTCCACCAAAGTTTACAGGAAAAGGCCTGTACTATTGTGGAAAGTGACCTGAAACCAAGTCCATTCTGTGAAGTGGGATAACATAAAAAATCCCACTTCCTCCATGTCTTTTTTGGGCCTGTGTCAGTCTCTCCCCAGAAAAAAAATAGAGAGTTTCCTCTCTATCTGTTTGGTGGGGATCATGACTGCCCATATGTGCTGTGGTAAGGAGTATAAGAAACACTGTATCAGAGTCAATCTGCCCCCTACAGATAACCACACATTTTCCCAATTTTTGACTCTACTATCTATCATTTCCAGTATGGACTGAAAATGAATATTTAGAGTCCTGCCAGTGTAAATATGTACTCCAAGATATTTGAAAGGCAAGTTACCATGTTTCATGCACATTATAGATTTAATCTGTCTTAGCTTAGCAACTGAAACATTTTTTTTGACCAAAAAATCACTTTTTTTCAAAGTTGATTTTCTGTCCAGAGGTTTCCTCAAATTTCACTAGAAAGGCTTTTATTCTGATCAAATTGGTTCTAGAAGCCTTAATAAAAATCGTAGTGTCATCTGCATAGCTTAGGTGTGAAATTGGGATTGAATTCCTAAGTAAAGAGTAGTATGCTAATTTCCCAGATTCAAAAACAAAAGCCAGGCTCCTTGAAAATGACTCTAAAAAAATATTGAAAAGAAAGGGGGAGAGGGGGTCACCCTGTTTAATGCCTCTGGAAGCTTTGAAAAAACCTATTAGTGACCCATTGATAAGTATAGAAAACCAAGCATCAGACATATTTTTAATAATGCACTGAATAAACTTCCCGTGAAAGCCAAATTTTTGGAGTATTTATTTTAAGAAAGTCCAGCTCACCCTATCAAAAGCCTTCACTAAATCAAGTTTAAGTATGTAGTTAGGGTCTCTGTCCTTTCTGTTCAAAAAATTTAGCATTTCCTTAAGGTAGATGACGTTACCAGTAATGTCCCTGTTTTTCAGAAAAGCTGTCTGTTGTGGGGAGATCAATTTAGGCATCAAAGGCTTTAGTCTTTCCATTAGGAGTTTTGAAAAAAATTTATTAGTTACATTGGAAAGACTCATAGGCCTAAAATCACTAAAAGTGATTGGAGACTCTTTTTTAGGGATTATAGTGATCCAAGTACTGGATATACCCCTATGAATATGAGACCTAGAAAGAAAATAATTTGATGCCTCAAGTAAATCTAAGCAAACAATGTCCCAGGCTTTAATGAAAAATTGTGCAATATAGCCATCAGACCCTGGACTGCTTGACTTATTAATGCCATAGACTATTTGCTTCAGTTCTGTCAAAGTTACTGGCTTAATTAAACTATCATTATCCTCCTCAGTGATGACTGTAGGAATTTTTGACAGAAAATGAGGGGAAAAAACCTCCTGATCAGGGTGTTGCTGGTCTGTTAGCAAATCCTGATAAAAAGAAATAGCTTCATTCTCAATATCAGCTTTTCTACCAACCAGGAGCCTGTGGAGATTTTTATTTTTTTGATTTGTAATCTACCTCTTTTTTCCAAAACTGATTGATGGAAAAATTTGGTATTTTCATCACCCTCTTTTAGCCATTTAACTTTAGCTTTATGTTTCCAGAAATTTTTTTCCTCTTTTAAAGCCTTCTGTAAAAGAACTTTAGCCTTATTAAATTTGATTAACTCATCAGTTGAGCTATCAGCTTCAAAGGCTCCTGGATTCTTAAATGTTCCTCAGCCTTTTTTACATTTTCTTCAATGTTACCAAATACCTCTCTGTTCCATTTTTTCAAATAATTTTTGAGGTAATTTAGTTTTAAGAAAAGTTTAAGCATGCCCTGACCTTCTTGTGGTTGATTCCAGTGAAGCCTAATTAGGTCCATGAAATCTTGTCTTTTAAACCAAGTATTAATAAATCTAAATGGTCTAGGGACTGAGGGTGTGTTGCTAGCAATTCTAAGTAGTAAACGACTGTGGCTAGAAGATAGTCTATTTAGAACTTATACTGAGGATAGTGGGAATTTATTTAACCACAAGCTGCTGCATAGGGCTCTATCTAGTCTTTCTATGGTTAATTTTTCCACACTGTTCCTAGTTCTACCATTTGACCATGTAAAGTAATTTCCTACTGTGTTAACATGCTGTAAAGCCATATCATCTATGAACTGATTTAAATCTTGCATGCTACCTAAAGGAGGGGAGGAGTGACCCTGGTACTCATTAATAGAAATCATGGCATTAAAATCCCCTATGTACACAGCTTCAGGAAGATTTATGGTTTTAAGATCTGACCAACGGTCCCTTCTTTCTTTCCTAGATCTCTGTCCATAAACTACAATGAATTCAGTGACTTCATTTAGTGTATGACTAGTTATCTGTACTGAAATGAATTGACCATTATCAGATTTTAGCACTACATCTAGTTGACGATTCCACATGAGCCAAATGTTACACAGAGAGGAATATAAGCAGTGTTTGAAATTAAGCTTTTTGCAATATGTTGAAATTTCAGAGAAGTGGTGTTGAGGTTCAATAAAACAGATCATTTCCAGCTTGTGAAGTCTAATAAGTTTCTCAATTCTCAACATTGAAGTCTCCATACCTCTAACATTCCACACTAGCACATTTATTCCTAAGGTCTTATTAATCATTTTTTACGTGATTTAATACTTTTTGTTGCTGTTCTAGTAACAACTTTATTAATTTGAGTAAAGTGGGTACTACTTTTCTCTGAATCAATTAAGTTATTATCAGTTGATGGCATATGGATGGAAGTATTTGGATTAGAAGATACCTGAGGGGGGGAGTCCACTGTTTTGGAATTAATTTATATTACTTTGTTGTAAGACTTGATCCTGAGCTTGTAATTCCTGTAATTCAGTGTCATTTTCTTCACCAAGTGTGTCCTTTGTAGTCACTTACTCCACACCTTCCTCTATTAGGGGGAGGAATCTGTTACCTGTATTCCTAGGCTGAGAGTAAAAAGTGAACTTGTCAGTATAAAAAGAGCTATCTGGAGATACAGGGAGTTTACCTGAGTGTATGTTGATATCATCAGCAGCAAATGTTGTTAGCCTTTTTGGAGATTTTGATTTACTCCTTGGAGTTCTGAAAAGAGCTTTGTCACCAGGTGGGGATGGTGTTGGTGATATAGTGACTGGGCTGTCTGAGGTATTATTTTGATCTAGCTCAACTGTGACCCTTACAATATTCAGTTCAGCACCATCTCCTTCATTATTAGAGTCTAAGACAGTCAACATGGGAGGAGAAATATCTGGGAGTGTTGAGCTAGATGGAATGGTGGTGGTTTGAGTCAGAGTCATAGAAGGACCCATCTTAGTAGTTGATATTGTATCATTATTTGAGAGGTGGCACTCAGGGGAGGTTGTCTTCGTAACATATTTCATAACTGGCTCCTGAGCATGAGACTGAGCATTAAGAGTCATGGCTTTATCATTTGCTGAAACACCAGAAGAGCTTGCATCATTGGATTTCTGTTGTTGAGTTTGAGGAGCATTATGCTTCTGGTATGGTTTAGTGTAAGTGGGGTAAGGATTCTGTTTCCTAAAAGGTTGGTTTGCTGGTCTAATAGGGTAAGGCTGGGGTTTGAGATCAGGGTTGAGGATTCTGCATTCAGGGATTTCATGGCCTAACTTATGGCAATGTTTACAGTATGAGGGCAATTGTTCTTACTCTATAGGGAATTCAGCAGTGTCGCCATTTAGAGAAGTAGTGAGGGTGATAAAATTGTGTATTTTGTCTAGCAGATCTATTTCAATACACAATTTTACAGCAGAAGGGCGGGTGAGACTAGCAGTAGCCTGATCCATCTTTATAAATTTGCCAATGCTATTCCCAATCATTTCTAACATAGGCAAATTATACCAAAAGAGAGGGATGTTTTGAATGGTTACCCAGATTGGGATTATCGAAGTCTCCGTTTCCGGCGAGAAGTTGGCCGTCCATTTGAAAACTTTCATGATTGGACCATTAAAAGCTAGCTGAGTCTTCATCCAACACCTTCGGTAATCATCTGCGTCTTAAAACTGGATTAGAACATGCCTATGGTCGATTCGAGCCGAGTTGATATCTACCTTTAAATCCCACTGATTTATAGGCCTCATACAGATAATCCATCGAGGGTTTCATCCTGGCGAACTTGCCGATGAGAGCATTACGGTAGTGGTCGGAGAGTTTGGCAACTTCGTCGGGAGTGATTATGCAAGCTATTTTACCTTTGAATTTTGTTGTTGGGCGAATTTGAGGGTCAAAGGGCAGAGAAGATGATTGAGGGGGAGGTTTAGAGGTGAGGGCATTAAGAAAACTACGGTTTGCAGCAGCTCCGCCGCGTTCCGGCGGTGGTTCCGCCATGGCGCAACGGCTAAATGAGCCGTTACCGGCTATAACGGTAGGAAATAACGGTCAGAAGGCTGGCTATTCTAGAGAGAAGTAGGAGCATCAGTTTTCTAGAGATAGAGTGTCTTTTGGGGGTATAAAATTCAATTCATAATGTCGGAATTGATTTAGGAGAGGCCTTACTATCTCGAGATATTTTTGGAGACTGTATTCTCGGGTCTCATATTCACCTTTGACATACTGTACAACAATCTGTGAGTCACTGAAGATATCAAGGTCTCTAATTTTGAGGTCCTTAGCTAGTTTTAGCCCTGTAATGAGGGCTTCATATTCAGCTTCATTGTTAGTGGCTCGGAAGTCAAAATGGAAAATGTAGGGATGGTCCCTTCCCTTGGGGCTGGTGAGTAAAACTCCAGCACCACTCCCCCCGGAGTTGGAGGATCCATCGACATATAGACGCCATTTTCCAGTGTCTGGGACTGGATCTTGCTGGTTGATTTCCACTGGTTCGACTGACTCCATTATGATATCAGATAAAACTTGTCCCTTGATGGTTGTCCGAGACTTATATTGTATGTCACGCTCTCCCAACTAGATGGCCCACTTCATCATCCGTCCCGAGGTATCAGGTTTTTGAAGGATTTGCCTAATCGGGTAGTTGGTTAGAAGCACTATTGTATGTGCTTGAAAGTATGGCCGCAGCCGATCGAGAGGCATGCACGAGGATTAATATTAAGCATTTGAGCGGGGTATATCTGGTCTCGGGCCCCTGTAGGGCTCTGCTGACATAGTATATCGGGTGCTGCGACCCTTCCTTTTCTTTGACCAATACAGCGCTAATGGCTAGCTAGGATGCAGATATATATAAATAGAGAGTCTCCCCTTTGTCTGGTTTTGACAGCGTCGGCAGGTGTCGGAGGTGATCTTTAAGTGCTTGGAAGGCTTCTCCACAATCATTTGACCACTCAAACTGGTTAGCCTTCTTAAGGACGTTGAAGAAGGGAAAGTGCTTTTCCGCTCCCTTGAAGAGAAATCGGCTAAGGGCCGCGAGAGATCCTGTTAGCTTCTGTACATCTTTGATGGTCTTTGGAGGTTGACTGTTTTGCAGGGCCTCTATCTTCTCGGGGTTTACCTCAATTCCCCGATTGGAAACCATGTATCCTAAGAATTTTCCTGCTACAACACCAATGGTACACTTAGCAGGGTTCAGCTTTAGGTTGGATGCCCGCAACGTATTAAAGGTTTCCTTTAAATCTTCAAATAAGGCATCATAACTATGGTTTTTCACCACCATGTCATCGACATAGATCTCAAGGTTACGTCCTATTTGGGATTTGAACAGTTTATCCACCCGCCGCTAGTAAGTGGCTCCGGCGTTCTTTAATCCGAAGGGCATCATCTTGTAGCAAAAAGTCCCCCTGTCGGTTATGAAAGAGGTTTTCTCCTTATCCTGCTCCGCCATGGGAATTTGATGATATCCCTAGAAGGCGTCGAAGAAGGCTAGCACTTGATATCCAGCGATTGCTTCAACTAGGCGATCGATCAAGGGCAGAGGATAGCTGTCTTTGGGGCAACAACCGTTCAGGTTGGTGAAGTCAATGCACATTCTCCACTTCCCGTTCGACTTTTTGACCATTACTGGATTGGCCATCCACTCGGGGTATTGCACTTCCTCGATTATTCGGGCTTTAAGCGGCTTATCTATTTCATCTCTGATGGCTTCAACTCGGTCCAATGCGAAGATGCGTCGCTTCTGCTTTATGGGCTTCTGTGCGTGGTTGATATTCAAGTAATGTTCTGCCAAACGAGGGGATACTCCTACTAAGTCGTTGGTATCCCACGAGAAGACATCTATATACTCGTTGAGGAGATTTCGAAGTTTTGTATTTATCTCGGGGGTAGAAGAGTTAAAACTTCGACGGTTCCTGATTCTCCGAGTTGCATCGGCTCAGACTCGGAGTACTTGGCTGGTTCAAGATCCTCCCTTTCCGGTTCTCTGATAGCTTGAATCGTGCAGACCCGAGCTAATTGTTGGTCGCCTCGGACCATGGCTATCCCTTGGTTCATGGGGAACTTCATTTCCAAGTGGTATGGGGACCAGATGGCTTTCGCTTGGCACAACCAAGGTCGTCCGAGGATGATGTTGTACGGCGCTCTAGATTCAATGACCGCGAAGGTACAGCGGAGGGTTAAACTCTGAGGACCGTCTTCCACTCGAACTGGTAAATTAATCTCTCCCAAAGGAGTAACAGGATCGCCAGCAAACCCCAAGATGGGATTTGTGGGCATGAGATTACTCTTGTCCAATCCCACCTGTTCATAACAGCTGAGAAACATGACTTCTACTTCACTTCCCCTATCTACCAGAACTCTTTTGATCATGTTGTGATTTATGTTAAATGATTACCAAGGGATCTGAATGGGGGACTTGATTAGGAACCGCATCCTTAGATGTAACGGTTCCATCTAGGCGAGATCTCTTGCTCTCCCACTCCCAGGGAGAGGCTTCTTCGGGCGATTGGTGTACGCCATTAACGCTCCTTCCTGCTCCCTAATTGGCGGCCTGGCTTATCTCGTCGTTGTCGTGGTTGTCATTAGTACTTCTTACTCTTGTCGGGCCGGAAAACGGATTCATGTGCTCCCACGAGGGTTTTCAGCCGGATCAGCCATGAGTTCGATGGCCATTTAGATCAAGATTAGCAAGCGGGTCCCACTGGGCGTGCCAAATTAATGCATGTCTATGGCCCGCGCTTGATCACGAACCCAACTCACGAACTAATCTGCAAAACAAAGCCTCGGGTGTCCCGAGGATAGACACTCCGACGCTTAAGTTAGTATGATGTGTAAGGCGTATTGTATGTAAGATAATAGATAGAGAGGTTTACCAAACCTTCGGTATTTATATGGCTACAATCCGTGGATCACCAAGATATGTAATTATGGTATGAACACAACTGTTATGGAGATAATGGTTATATTACCAGGTGTAGAAGAAGTGTATTTCGGTGTTGGTTGTATTTACCAAGTTTAACAGGATGAATATTCCTTGTAGAACATTTCCAATATACGCATTCCTTATAAGGATTAGGATTGATGGACCCGTGTATCCATGTTCCGTGTAACTCGAGCCCATGACCCTTCTCGGGCCCTAGTCCGAGACTGAATGAGGTCCGGAATACGAACCATGGACTTATCAGGATGGAAACTTCACTAGAAAGATTACATGAACTAATTGCCAACTACAACTTTGATGTTATGTGTTTAATTGAGCCTATGCATGATAGTACTATATGTAACTATTATAAGACAGTACTAGGGTACCAAAACTGTTTATCTGCACAAAATGAACAGATTTGGATTTTCTGGAGAAATGACATCCAATTGCACTTAATTTTAAATAACCCCCAATTTCTCTATGTCTCAGTACATAACTAAAAACTCAATGCTTCCATGGAAGCTGTTTTTGTATATGGACTGAGATCACGGAAAGAGAGGGAAAATCTTTGGATTGATCTTCAAAATATAAATAACCCTGACACATGTTCATTAGAGATTTGAATGCCATCATTTCAATCCCTGAATACAAAGGTCCATCAACTCCTAATCTACACAGCATCATCGACTTTTCTAAGTTCATTGATGACATGGCTTTGGAGCATATAAATACTGTAGGTAATCCATTCACTTGGTCAACTAGTAGATACCAATTTCATCTTGATCTCAGTGATAGTGGTAGGAAGAAAATCCCTACAATCCAGAGACTTGATTGAGGTTTGTGCACTACTCAGTGGAATTCTAAATTTCCTAATTCCTCTATCCAAGTAATGAATAAATTGTCTATTGATCATTGTCCTTTATTCTTAAGTGTAGGCGGTGATATATAGTCAGCACCTAGGCCATTTAGATTCCAGGACACATGGTTTAAAAGAGAAAAAGTTTTAGTTGTGATTTAGGAAAATTGGAGACCTAGTATAAGTTCAACTGGCATGTTAGGTTTCTACTTAAAACTTCTCAGGCTCAAATATTTTTTTAAAATCTGGAATAGAGAAGTTTTTGATAATGTACATAATAATGTTATACATGCTGAAGAAAAACTGAGATTAATAGAATTTGCTTATGATGCTGATCAGAATGAGATACTTTTGGACAGCCTCAAAGTAGCAAAGTCAAACTTTTCTAGAGCTATTAGAGAACAGAATTACTTCTGGAAATACAAATCTAAAGTAAAATGGCTTAAAGAAGGGGATGATAATACTAAATTTTTCCACAACTCAGATATGGAAAGGAATGGAAGAATGACTGTTACCAACATAAATAATTCAGCTAGTCAATGGATTGATGAAGTTATAGCTATTGAAAGTGACCCTATCTCATACTACTCTGAGTTGCTCACTGCTGAAAACAATCCAAATCAGAGAATTTTCTATTCTCATTTCTTATCCCAGATCCCAAAAATTATTGCAGCAGATGACAATGTTGAAGTGCTTAAGCCCGTGACTTTGCAGGAACTGAAGGAGATTGTCTGCTCTCTCAACAAACAGGGAAGTCCTGGACCAGATGGATTTACAGCTCGGTTTTATATTAAAAGATGGGATTTTATACGTATAGCTTTATTGCATGCTGTTAATGTGTTTTTGTCCAAAACTGACATACCTAAAGGCATTGCGAGTACCTGGATAGCCATAATCCCTAAAATTCAAACTCCTTCACCATTCAGTGATTTTAGGCCCATCAGTCTTTCTAATGTGATTAATAAAATTTTCTCAAAAGTTTTAATGGAAAGACTGAAACCATACATGCAAAAAATTATCACCCCTCAACAAACCGCATTTCTAAAAAATAGAGATATTTAGTGATAATGTTATCTATCTTAAAGACATGGTTAGATTCATTGATAAAAAGGGAGAAATCCTGACTGTATTTTAAAACTGGACCTTAGAAAAGCCTGTGATAGAGTCTGTTGGAAATTTCGTACTAGTATACTCATCAAATTTGGTTTCCATGGTCAATTCACTTATTACATCATCAAAAATCTTTCACAAGCTTGGTTTTCTGTCCTAGTTAATGGCAGTCCTGTAGGATTTTTTCAGGCAACTAGAGGCACCAAACTAGGTGATCCCCTCTTCCCCTTTCTCTTTAATATTTTCTCAGAGGCCTTCACAAGAAGTCTAGCATACATTTTTGAGATTAGCAGTCTACAATATTATAATTTGCCCAGAAATGCATCTCTCATCTCTCATTTATCTTATGCTGATGATACAGTGATTTTTATGCAAGCTAATAAGGCTAACATCACTAAGATTAAATTATTTCTTGCTGTTTTTGAAACTATCTATGGACAGAAAATCAATTATGATAAGAGTGACTATAATATTAGTAAGCATGCTTCCTTTGCTATTATCAGAGAAATGAACACTGTGCTTGGAATGAAAAAAGGATCATTTCCCTTTGAATATCTTCGTGTACCTATTTTCTCTGGTAGGATCAAAAATATATTTTTCCAGCCACTCCTAGAGATGATTGATAGTAGATTATTAAACTGGAAAAACATATGGCTTTCTTCTGGTGCAAAATTAATTCTTATAAACTCATTCATTTACTCCTTGCAACAGCATTACTGGGCAATCATGAAGCCAACAGCTCATGTCATGAAACTGATCAGAAGAAGGATTTATATATTCTTCTGGGGATCAGTAGATGACAAGCCTAAAAAATCATGGAAAAATTGGAATGACATGTGTTATCCTATTGCAGAAAATGGCTTAGGTTTTAGGAATTTAAATTCAATAGTTACTTCCTTCTCAGTTAAACCGTAGTAGAAGTATCAATTAGCTGCTACCCCCTGGACTATTTTCATTGCTCCACTTCTTAAATCCTCACAAACTTCACACACTTGGAAAATGATATATGAAGTTAATGATTTCTGTGAATTTCATATTAAAGTCATACATGGGCAGGGCTCCTGTAGTTTCTGGTTGTCCAACTGGACTGATAAAGGTGCCATTATTGATATAGTGGACTCCCAACTCACAAATATTCATGTACCTTGCACTGTGGCAGAGTTTATTGAGAATAAACATGAATATATTCCACTTATCTCCCCCTCCATTGATATTCCTCTACTTGATTTCTTGCAAGAAGCTGGAACTAATTTACATAGAGCAGACAAGCTCATCTGGAAACCAGAGGTTACTGGAAAATTCACTTTCAGATCTACTTATCATCATATCAGACCTAAAAGAGGTACCTCTGCATCACTCCCTAAACTGTGGAATGTCAAAATTCCCAAAAAAGTCTCTATTTTCATGTGGAAAAAATTTGAACTTTCTCTTGCCTGTTGACAATGTGCTCAAATATTATGGTTTCAATATAGTGTCTAAATGTTGTTTCTGTAATAGCTTAGACTCTTTGGATCATTTTTTCAATAAATGTAAACCAGCCACTCAGATCTGGGATGGTGTCAAATTTTTTTTGGCATTAGAACACCACAAGTCTCAACCATTTGGAACAGAATTTCCTACTATCTATATAGACCTGGCCTCACTGCTAGTATGCTATTCACACTCAATAAATACATAACGTTGCTATTTTCTCATGTTGGACTCTCTGGAAAGCTAGAAATAGATTTATCTTTGATAATCTAAAACCTACAGTTCCTGGAATCCTCCATGAGATTAAAGCAATGATTTATGAATCTTTTTTTTTATTATTATTAAAACCACACAAGGTGGGGTGAAATTTATTTGGCTCACCACACCATAAAAAACCTTGTAACAAGGTAAAAAAAGTACATACAATGTGATTATTTTGAATTTACAAGATAGTAAAAATAACTATTGTAAATTTGTGATCCTATAATTGATTCTAGTATACACCCATGTCGACATTCTCACAAGCACTTTAGGGTTCGCTAAGCGACGCCCAACTTCGCCGATGAGAAGACTCATAACCCGCAAGCAATTTAGGGATCGGAAAAGCGAAGCCCAACTCTGCCGACAGGTACGGGGTTCCCCTAGAATCAGAATAGGATCACCACTTGATGGTACTAGGTCCTGCCCTTTGTTCAACATTTTGCTGTCCAGCTCTTTGCTCCTCCATTGTTGTTGTTCTTGTACTTCACAGCTTGTAGCTTCCATCTGTAATAGCCAGAAAAACCAACAGTAGTGAACCATTCTAATTGAATCTGAAATTAGGTAATTCCAGCTTATCTAAAGCAACTATGCCTGAAACAAGTCTAGGCAATGAATTCTGAGAATAGATCATGCTAATGTTTGAATCACTTGCTATTTTAGCTAAAGCATCTGCTGCACAATTAGCTTCTCTAAAAACATGTGAAATATGAAAATCGAAATCACCTGAAAATGACCAGATATTTCTGAGAATGCTTATCAATTTCCATGGAGCCTGCTGCTGATTTGTTGCTATCTTCCATAGTACTTGTGAATCTGTCTCCACCTGCACATGTTGACAATCACAGTGAAAAGCCATCTGCAAGCCTAAAGACAAGGCTAGAGCTTCAGCTTCCAAGCAAGATTCTGCACAGATAGACATTGCCTTAGCTTGAATAACCTTGCCAGTAGAATCCCTAAGTATCATACCAGCACCACCTTTCCCATTACTCAAAAGAGAACCATTTATATTCAGCTTAATGTAACCAACATTTGGCAGATTCCAGTTTACCAATCTTGCAATTGGTGCCCTTATAGTGTGGGTAATACCATATCTTACTGGTGGTTTCAGTTTACTCCAAAACTGAATATGAGACTTTAGAATAATAATGATCATCTCCTGAATATTCTTTATCATACTAGTCATATTTGGTGATGTATTATCAAAGTAATAAGCACATCTGGCACACCAAATATGCCATACTATAATCACAGGCAAGATTTTTGCTAAGGCCATTTTAAAACCAGAAGGATCAATGTAATTCCAGTAATAATAGAGAAGATCCCATAAGGTATCTCTATTTATATATTGCACATCAAAGTGTTGGCTGACTTTGCTCCAGATTTGTCTAACAAAGAAACAACTGTTAAAACAATGGTGAAGATCATCTGTATGAGCTTAACAAAAGCAACATATTGAAGGCTGATGGATAGATAGGTCCTCAAGGACATCAGCTGTTGGAATCAGCCTATTAACAAGCCTCCAGCAAAAACATGACATTTTCTTTGGCAACACTGAAGACCACATATATTTATAGGATTGAACTTTCATCTTCTTAGGTCTCAGTAATTCATAAGCTGAGGCAAAAGTAAATTTTCCACTGGGATCTGGTTTCCATATCATAATATCCTCATAATCATCAAAAATTGGGAATTCTTTACAGATCAACTGATTATAACGATCATCAAAGCCATGCTTCATTAAAGTAATAAACAGCTGTTGTTGAGAACAAAACTCATTTACAGTTAATTCAGGTACTGGCAATTCAAAAGACTCATTCCAGACATCTATCAATGCATCATCACCTAACCAGTGCGAGTTCCAGAATGAAATTTCACCTTTTCCCACATGTATAACTGTATTTTGACTAGCAAGTTCATCCACATCTTTAATTCTTTGCCAAGTTCTGGACTTTTTAAGGTGATCAGGTAAAGACCACATGAAAGTTGACCACAGATTATTACTAGTCTGTATTTTCCACCACAACTTCAAGGAGAAACTTTGTACAATAACATGCAAATTTTTTACCCTTAGGCCATTTTCTACAGTGGGATAGCATATTTTAGCCCAGGCCTTCCATGTTCTTTTCTGTACATGCTCATTTGATCCCCATAAAAAATTTGAGAATAAAACATGTAATTTCCCAACTACTCCCCTTGTAGGATTTGACACAGCTAAGATATGTAAGGGTATAGCAGATAGTACATGCTTAATCAAAATTAATCTCCCTGCTTGATTCAAAAATTTGTTCTTCCAGCTTATTAATTTAGAAGCCATCTTATCAAAAATTGACTGGAAGTAAGAATGCTTTGTTCTACCCACATAGATAGGACATCCCAAATAGATAAAAGAAAAAGAACCTTCCCTTATACCTGGAACCTGGTTTACCATATTTCGAATAGCTCCTATAGCATGCTTTGACATGTAGTATGCCGATTTGTCCAAATTAACCTTCTGTCCTGTAGCATTCTCAAAGGAGATCAAAAAATTTCTCAGATTCTGTAAACTAGTCTTATTAGCCTTCAGGAAAAAAACTGTATCATCTGCAAAATTCAGATGAGTTATTTTCCTAGTTATATGTGGCAACTTATAGAAGTCTATTCTAGATTCTGAGTACAGTCTACTAAGATTTCTCGACAATACCTCTGTTAGTAGGATGAATAAAAATGGGGACAATGGGTCCCCTTGTTTCAATCCTCTAGAAGTACTAAAGAAACCCTTAGGTTGACCATTAATCAGAACAGAAAATCTAGTTGCAGCAATGTTACCCATAATGTTATTAACAAAGTGATTATGAAAACCCAGTTTAAGTAAAATCCTTCTCATAAATGACCATGAAACCCTATCAAAGGCCTTAACCATGTCCAGTTTAAAAATGATATTATTACCACCAGTTTTATTGTTCAGAAATCTAGTCATTTCTTGCATTAAAAGCACATTTTCTGCTAGTTCTCTCCCCTGAACAAAAGCTGACTATTCAGAAGATATTATACTAGGCATTATGGGTTTAAGCCTTTCAGTAAACAGTTTAGTGAAGATTTTATTCCAGAAATTTGAAAGGCTTATGGGTCTAAAATCCGTAAATTGGTTTACCACTGGCTTTTTAGGGATCAGTGTTATATATGAAGTTGCAATTGCTCTGGGTACTGGTACACCTGCAAGAAATTCATTAACTGCCATTACCAAGTCCTGACAAATAATATCCCAACAAGCTGTGTAAAATCTGCCAGAATATCCATCAGGTCCTGATGTCGATTCTCCATCCATACCAAACACCAAACTCTTAAGCTCCTGCACATCAGTACATCTCAACAGAGAATTGTTAGTCTCATCAGATATCATTGAAGGTATATTCTCAAGCAAAAATTCAGAGTCCAATTCATTATAATCCCTATTTTCCTCAGTTAACAGGTGAGAAAAGAAATTAATTGCTTCTTCTCCTATTAACTTTGGATCAGTTAGGATAATATTCTGAGAGTTCCTTATTTCTAGAATTTGTTGCCTTGCATTTCTGGACTTAACTGATGCATGAAAAAACTTAGTATTGGAATCACCCTCTTTTAACCATTTAACCCTTGATTTTTGTTTCCAAAAAACTTCCTGTTTTGCTAGGGCTAAAGTGAGCTCAGCTTGTGCTTTACTAAGTTCAGTCCTATTAGCAGTTGAACTAAGATTTTGAAAATCTAATTCCTTCTGTTCAAAATTGGTTTCTGCCAATAGAACCTGATCATGAATATTACCAAAACACTCCTTATTCCACTGTTTCAAAATTAATTTCAGCCTCCTCAATTTCAAAGAAAATCTGATCATACCATAATAAGCACAGGGAGCATTCCAACTATCAGAAACCACCATTTTAAAAATTATCATGCAACAACCAACAGTTCTGAAATTTGAAAGGTTTAGGACCAGTTGGAAAATTATTACTTTCAAAAGTCATCAACAAAGGAGAATGGTCTGAAGGGGCTCTAGACTTGACTCTTACCCTACTGTGAGGAAAAATATTAAGAAACTGATTATTAGTTAATACCCTATCTAATCTCTGCCAGACATTCCCTCTACGCCTTACACCATACCAAGTAAACAAATTCCCCACAGTTCATTAGAATCAATAAAATTATTAAAATCAAGCATACTACTATGACTAGGTGAGGACTAACCCAAATACTCATTTGACTCTCTTTTAATATTAAAGTCTCCAGCAATTACAGTTGCATCATTTATTAATGCACCCAGTTCATGCCAAAGGGACTCCCTATCAGACTTAGTATGTCTGCCATATACAAATACAGCAGACCAACTAGAAGATAATGAAATATGCTTTAACTCAGTCAAGACAAATTGATCATGAATATTTTTAACTGACACTGTATAATTATCATCCCAAAACATCCAGATTTTATCCCTAGGATCAGAGAAAAATTTTGGATATCCCAGTGAAAATGCAATGGAACTAATGTGTGATGACTGCAACATAGGTTCTATGATTACAAAAAGGCCTATTTTATTTTTTCTTTTCATATTTTTAACTCTCCTTTGAGCTCTACTGCTCCTAATGCCCCTAACATTCCATACACATAAATTGAGACTAATCATATTAAATAATTTTTGAAGTGACAATTTTAGTCCTGGTAGAAACATTTTTAGGTACTTGGGAGTAGTCCTTTTTATTATATGGCCTCTTAGCTTTAGGCTCCACAGTTAAAGGATCAGATGTGTTCATAGAAGACTCAGATATCAATCTGTTGAACCTATTTTGAGATTGACTAAATGGTTCAAAAATCAAATCTCCATTTCTATCTCCTCTCTCAGTTGACCACTTATCTTTAGGGCTTGTGGGAACACTGTATGCCTTATCCCTAGTTATAGGATTAGAATTCATACCTACAGGACTGGAGTATCCAGTCCTGTTGTCATCTGTGTCTTGCTGGAGATCCTCAGAAGGGAGTACAGCAATGATTTATGAATCTTTTATGGCCAAGCCCTTCTATATTCTTTCTGCTCGTGACATTGACCTGGCTGACAATGGCTATTTTCCCAAATGTATTAGGCCACGAAAGCAAATCATAACTAAAGTCTCCTGGTCTAGACCATTAGTCCATTATAAGGTTAATTTTGATGCCTCTTGGCTCAGATCACATGAAACTGGTCTAGGTGTTATCATTAGAGACTCAGAAGGAACTATGGTTGTTGCTAGATAACTTTATACCCAAGCACACTCACCCTTACATGTTGAACTTTTAGCAATAGGGCTTAGTATAAAAGTAGCCACTCATGTGAACTTAACATGCTCATATGAATCTGATTGTATGCAAGCAACTAGAATGATTACAAATCCGGAACTTGCACCATGGAGACTATACTCACTAGTTCATGATATTGCTCAGGCTTGCTCCCAAGCTTATGTTTTTGTTGGGATCGCCTTGAGTTTTTCTTTGCAATTATCTAATAGGTCCTAGAAAAAATCATAGATTATTCTTTTGTATAGTGCTCTAGAGCCTATTCTTTTGAAAAGCATTTACCAATGCTTTTGGAGTTTATCTCCGTACAAATTCTGCGTGTTCTTGGGGCTCTATTTGTATCATTGTCCATTTTTATGAGGTTTGGGAAGCCCAATATAATTTGAGTGGTGATACATACAAGTCCATGTTTACTAATGCAGGTCTAAAATATAATATTTTGGGTGCACTAGCACAATTCAGGGCCACATATTGTGTTTTTAAGACCTGCATTAAGTAAACATGGACCTGAATGTATAATTACTGTATAATCCTCACTTCAAAGTGGTTTGGTCAAAAAAGAGAAGAAATGGGCTTCATTTTTTAAGCTTTTTATTACCCGCAGGAGTCCCACTGCCGTTAGCGCCCTTTTTAGTACTCCTTGAGCTAATCTCTCAGTGTTTTTGCGCATTAAGCTCAGGAATATATTTATTTGCTAATATTATGGCCGGGCATAGTTCAGTAAAGATTTAAGTGGGTTCGCTTGGACTATGCTATGTATCCATGATCTTTTATATTTCACAGGAGATCTTGGTCCTTTATTTATAGTTCTTGCATTAACCGGTCTGGAATTAGGTGTAGCTATATTACAAGCTTATGTTTTTACGATCTTAATCTGTATTTATTTGAATGATGCTATAAATCTCCATCAAAGTGCTTATTTCTTTTTAATTGAACAAAAACAAGGGTCTTTGTAACGAGTTTACGAGTAATCTCTCCTTATAGTATAAAATTGCTTATAAAGCAACTCCAATTGGATTGGCTAGCTAAAAGGTAAAAAATCTTCTTTGAAGCATGTGATGGAGAAGTTCTCCCTTTATGAAGAGGTGTCGGGGCAGAAGGTAAATAGGCGGAAGAGTGGGTTCTTTCTTAGTCCCAAATCTACTCCGATGTGACGAGGCATTCACTAGTGGAATACGGGACGGAACACGGCGGTTCCGTCCCAGTTGGACGGCAGTTTTGACCGTCGTCCATGGTGGCGCTGTGCAATTGGCGCCACCGATGCACGGCGGTCATAACCACCGTGTATTGTTCCGACTAAGTTTACGAGTTCGGAAATCTATCCGGATGTCTATATGTCAGGCTAAGTTTAAGAGCTCGGAAAGTTAGTCGGATGTTGGCCGGCGAAATCAAAACCAGTATAAAAAAAAGTCTCACTCCCAAGTCATGGGTACTTGTGGATCGATTAGATCGTACCCCAAAATCTCAAAAACATATAAACAATCATTCTAATCTATTGTTTTTTTTAAATTATAAACCACCATAGGTGGGATGATATTTATTAGGCTCCTCAAACCTTCATAATCTCCTCAAAGGGAGGCAATTTGTGAGATTACAGAATAAGTTGAGAACCTAAACTGCACCTAGAGCGCGGATACACGATGTTCCTAAAACTAAAAAGTGCGATGAAATACATCTGAACATCCTAAAGTCTAATGCCCAAAAGCATATAGACTATCTGGCAGGTAAAGCATCCATAACTTGCACCAACCCCAACAAAAGTCAGAATCAACCAAGTCTACTAGTCTAGATTCATTCACAGAATCGCCAGAAGTAAGCTGTGAAAGCTACTCTGACATGGATTTCTCCTACACTGAGCATAGAAAAGAGACTAGAAGCCGAGGGGATTTTCCATAGCGCGGCTAATCCATTTACGAGGAAAACAGCAGATAGGCATAGAGTACTCGATAAACTAGTCCAGATAGTTACGCAAAAAGACTCAAGTGAAGCACATATTTCATCTGACATAAAATAAGAAAAAAGAATAGAACCCAGATCTATGAATCTACCAAATCCCTTCCTTGGAGGCGGCTCGCAACGGTGGTGCATGCATCCACGTGCTCGAGTAGCTGCGCCGATGGTCCGTCGCGGCGTGAACTACTTGGCGTCTCATCGCGCTCAAGAAGGGAAACTAGTTTAGTCAAGCCGACACAATAGGCATTGCAACACGACGAGCCTTACTTGACGAAATAGAAGGAACATGTATCACACGTGTAAAATCTGATCCCTCACTGCATCAATATTACCAGCATCCATATCAGACATTCTTTTTGCTGCTCCACAATTGCATTCAGGAAAAGGCATCAATTGTGCCAATTCATCCCAGAGTTTATTAAGTTTTGTGTAATACTGAACCACAGAGAGACTACCTTGACTTATAGAACTGATCTCTCGTTGCAATTGATACAGAAAGGGGCCGCCATATCTCTCTTCCAATTCTGCCCAAAGCTCTTTGGCGTATGCTCTGAGGTATCTTCAAAAGATGAAAAGGCGTCGTCCTCTAGTCTGCCCAAGAGCCGAACCTGTTCGTGGAAGAAGAGTTATTAGGAGTACATGCTACTGGAAAGGTTGAATTGGTGGTTTTCTGATGTCAAGGTTGAAGCAAGAGCTAGAGACTACTTTCTTTCACCGCGAATTGCCTTTGATGCAAAACCATATACTGATCCTGTTAAGTCTTGAATTTACTTCTGTTGTCCTGGCTGCCCCTTAAGCTTGGAAGAAGAGTGACTCGATCTTGGCATTAAACAAAATGGTTGGTGGTAGAGATATAGCTTGGAGCTGGAATTGAAAAGCTACCTTCCAATGGTGTCCGTGGACATCAATTCTGAAGCCGTGCAGCGAAATGTGGTGGCGTATGAGGCCTGCAATGCATCAGGGCCGTTGGTTTTTCACGCACTACACGGAGCTGATGAACGGGATCATTGATTCTATGGAGGATGTGAAGATTCTGAGACAGAATGGAATAGTGATGAACCAGTTGAAAAGGGATGTTAAAGTGACAAAGCTGTGGAATGGGATGAGCAGATCTATTAGGTTAACTAAGGTTGATAAAGTTTAACATCCTATGCCTGCTTGCTGTGAACGGCCTATTTTCAAATCTGATCTAATGGAATTGATTATTAAGCAAACAATTTCGAAGCAACAACTTGTTCTATTGCTTTGGAATTTCATACGATTAAAATTTTCTCTTTTATATATACATAGTATCAAACCATTTTTTCTTCACCTGATTTGAAAATTAGTAAACATTAACATTCCTAATTTGAGACAAATTTCATTCTCGAATTAAACAGAAAAATCCGATCGAGGCCATGATTGCTGCAGGTGAAGCAATAAGCAGGATTGATTTAAAAATACTGCAATTAATCATCTTACTCTTTTCGAGTCCAAGAATCCATCGTCTCCGGTATCCTCTCACATGGCTGTAAACAGTTTTCTCCGATTTCAGTTTCATCCAGATCATGAATAACACATCCTTTCATATACAACTAAATCATAAACAAATAGGATCAAGTAATAACCCCCTATTGTGTCTGTTTACATAAAACAAACAACCACAGATATACAACATCGAGTCATAACATGAATTCAGATCCAATTTTTTTAAATCAAAATATGTTGAATCCACCCACACAGCATCAATGGAACAAAAAATAAATCTTGAAATGGGATGAAGAATGCCTGAATGAAGATTGAATACCTGAGATGGACTGGAGGCATGCGAGAGAATATTTTGAGGAACAAAGATGCAATTGTTCTGATCTCGAAATCTTTATACAAATCGACCTGTTCTGATTCTCGTCTGTAATCCTCATTCCAACCTGTTCTAAACTCAAACCCTTCTGCTACTTTCATGGTCCGATGAAGGCCAAGGACCTGAAATAGCTGCCTCCGTAGTAGGGTATAAGAGAAAAAGGCAAAACTCTAATGGGATAGCGGCGGCTGGCTAGGGTTTAGGATTCCACATATATAACAGCGAACGCAATTATAATGCCGATCGGCCGTGGCGGAGGAGAGAGATTAGAGGGTTTTGAGATAGTGGCGGCTAGGGTTTTTTGGATATATTAGGTTGGTTACTGCGTGGCGTTCTTAACTATCAATAATATATAGTAACATTTATCACATATTTTAATGAATTTAATTAATTATATATTATATGAGTTTTAGAATAGTATGCGACTTGATTTGTATCATAGTTTAAGTTGCACAAAAGATGAAGGTCCATATTCAATATTTCGAAACATTTAGCCAAATTTATTTTATAATTTCAATAATCTCTCCCAAACATCATTTCTCGAACACCAATTTTAATGTATATAAATCAAGGGGAGTTAATTAGCTCTTTCACACTTTTCGACAAACACTTTACAATATAAAACATGTCATATGGTACCCACGCAATCTAAAATCCGTCTGCGCGTTAAATTGAGAGGACTTAATAATTACTCTGAAACAGCTAAAGAAATACATTTCAAACACTAATTTTATACCCATAACACAATCTTTCTGAAAAATTTAAGGCTCGACGAATTCAGGGTGCTAGCCTGAGAACCGATTATAGCAAGGCATTGGCTACTTGAACCTCTCCATACCACCGGTGGTGACATCATCATAGCCCACCGATTGGTTTCACGGTAAACTTTAACCCAAGAGGGTCATTTTAATGCGTCGCTAATGTTAATTCGCATCCCACTTAACATTTACAAATACACTACGAAACATTGTATTTTTATTAGGGTGTGATGAAGGGATAAATTAAATTGAACTAAAAATTAAGTGTGTTATAAAAATATGATTAGTATTACTAAATTAAACTGTAAATTATACGGTGAGAGTAGATTATGTTTTCTCACGCGCTTATCAACGCGCCAGGTGCGGGCGATTACACCTCTCACTAGTTGCGATCAGATTTCGTCCACTTCTTCACCGGAATCTGATGACCCTTGCAGGAAGGTAGGGCCTGCCTTGTCAAGTTCACGGAGTAAGAAGAAGTTACGGGATCGGGAGTTGAGAATGGGGAAACAAAGGCTGCAATATGATGAACTGTTCGGAGATACGATGGCTGACGAAGATCGTTTGATTCGGAGGGACATGGAGCTCGCCGGACTGAAGGATGTTTGTGGGGATTTCCGATTGCAAGGAGCCCCCAAAAACGTGGTGACCAAGCAGGGGAATACAGCACCGGAACTGGATCTGGAGGATGAATGGGGATCGGGAAAAAGGGCTACCGGAGACAGTGGATCGGAGGAAGCAGAGGAGACGCAATTCGTCAACGTCATGAGGAGGAAGCAGCAGAAAGAGTCTAGATAAAAGGGAAATTCTGGGTTTCAGAATCAAAAAGGAGTGGAAGAAAGAGCTGAGCAACAGGTAACTGAGCCTGTGACAGAGGAGGTGTCTGCACCAGCACCAACCATAGAAGAGGTAGAGTTTCAATTTTTTTGCACCAATGTCATCAAATGCTCTCTAGAACAGTAACCAATGCTCTCTAGTCTCTCTCTTTCTCCGCAATTATTCACTTCCCCGACACAAACTTCCACCACATATCCACCCTCCTCTATCCCGTTCTGACGGTTGTTTGCCGTTAACGGTCACAACCAACGGCTATAATGGCGACGCCAATAGCGGAGCCGCCGCGGCATAGCGACGGTCCAGCGCCGGTTAAAAGCTTTCTTCAAGCCTTGTCAAACAGACCACCCCCCTCTCACCTCCAATCTTCCTGACAACTCTGATATCACACCGATAACTCAATTCCGAGGCGAAATTGCCTGCATCGTAACCAGATCACAAGCTGAAACGCTAGCCACCCATTACAACAATGCCTTAATTGGTAAATTCCCCAGAGGAAAGCCGACCATGGAACGACTTAATGATGCTTTCAAGACAATGGGCTTCACCGGGAAATACCAAATCGGAGCCATCGATTTCAGACACATCCTCATCCGGTTCCAAGATCAAGAAGATTATCAACATTGTTGGATGAGAGGCCACTGGTTTCTTTGCGGAGCACAAATGAAGGTCCTAAAATGGACCCTGGACTTCTCGCCGGAGGCAGAATCGTCTATAGTGCCAGTCTGGGTCTCAATCAAGAAGGTACCATGCTATTTTTATAATTCTACTCTCATACAAGCCATGGGTAACCAGATTGGGACGTTTATAAAAATGGATGCTGCCACAGCAGCACTCACTAGGCCATCAGTGATAAAAATATGTGTTGAAGTTGATCTGAGAAAGAAATTGAATAGTTCTATTAGGCTGGGAATTGAAGGTGAAGAAATTCTCAGATATCCGGTTGAATATGAGAACCTTCCCAGATTGTAGTCACTGCTCAATGTTGGGTCATAATGATGATAACTGCATCATCCTTTATCCCGAGCTGAGACAGAAACTGAAGCCTGTCCCTGTAACAAAGGCTCAGCCTCCCCAGACCAACCAAAACCTCACTGAGAACAGCCACAAGAAGAATCATGCCTTAGACAAAGGAAAAGGTTTAGTTGTCCCTGAAGATTCAGATGACTGCACCATTATCAATCTTCCTGTTTCCACCTCTCAACCTACATCACACCTACCTTCCTAATCTAATTCTCATGCTAACATACCACCTGTCACTCTCAACTCTGATATCCCATCCCCAATTCCTATTGTCCCTCCCACTTCATTACCTTCCCTTCCAGCTAAAGTATGGACAAAATCCAAAAAAAGACAGGCACCAGTTACCATCCAGAGCCACACCATTACTCACATCCATCCCCCCCTCTCATCTTCCCAACCTCTCCTTCCTACACAAAAGGAGTCCTTCCCCAAAGACTGAGATTATCTGCTACTTGCTCAGGCCCTCATCCCCAACAACAAATATGCAAAGGATGTTCTTATGCTCAGTAACCCCTCCTTCTTTGACAATATTTCCTTTACTACTGATAAGGTTGTTTCTGTGTCTCAGGTACACACTAAAAATAGGTTCTCTTGCTTAATAGATGAGTCTGACAATGATGATGATGATGCAATCCCCCCAGAAAAAGAACTTGAGGCAGAATCATTTGAGGATGATAATCTTATTGAGACTGATCAGGTACTGTCTACTGCTTCTCCTACTGCTTTGAATGCAGAAATTAACCAACCTGATATTCCTCATATGGAAAAATCTAGCATGGTTAATTTCTTCACTCAAATCAATCAGAAGTTCACTCCACAAAAAATTCAAAAAATTCCATCACCTAATATTGTTTTTACTAGGTCAAAAAGCTCTAAAAATGATTTTTAATGGTTAGTACAACCCTAAAGATTAATTTTTTAGTTTGGAATATTAGAGGCATGAGGACATCTATGGTCAGACTAAATGATATAATTAGAGAACATAGAATTGAATTGCTATGCTTAATTGAACCACAACACAAAAACAAGAAAACTGATAGATTTAGGAGGATTCTAGGCCACCAGAACCATTTATGTGCACAAAGTTGAAAGATCTGGTTATTTTGGAATGACCAACTGCAAATCACTTTGAAAACTAACCACCTCTAATATTTATATGTTACTATTGTCAGTCACATGATGAACATTCCAATGGAAGGAATATTCATCTATGGTCTGAGAACTGTACCTGGTAGAGAATTTCTATGGAGTGCTTTGTCAAATGCACAATTGCAGGACTCTTTCTTAATTGTTGATTTTAATACAATAAGATCACCAAATGAGTACAGAGGCCCTTCTCAGCCTAGTATTAGGAGCATGTCTGCATTTAATCACTTCATTTCTAGTAATGCACTCACTGGGATTAATACAGTTGGTAACCATTTAACATGGTCTAACAACTGGCTTAGAAATCCTACCACACAAACACTAGATAGAGGATTGGCAACTCTGAGCTGGATAGCTAAGTTCCCCACTTCATCTATCCAGATTCTTAACAGAAACACCTCAGATCATGCACCTATGCTTCTTACAATAGGCAGTACAATACCTTCCTCTCCATCATCATTTAGATTCATTAATGCATGGTTTAATAGGGAAGATTTCATGAATGTGATCTCTAATGATTGGAACCTCCCTATTAACAAAACAGGCGTGCTTGGGTTTTATCTGAAACTAATCAGTCTGAAACTGACAATTAAAGCCTGGAGCAGAAATAGCTTTGGCAATATAGATAACAATGTTACTATTGCTGCTGAAAATTTCAGATTGGAAGAAATAGTTTATGATAATAATAACTCAATTAATGAGCTTATTAAACTCAAAGAACTAAAAGCATTGCATCTGAGAGCCCTCACTGAACAACAAAAATTCTGGAAACAAAAGTCTAGAATTAAGTGGTTAAAAGAGGGAGATGATAACACTAAATTCTTTCAACACACAGTGAAAGAAAGGAGATCCTTACTAAGTATCACAAAAATTAAAGACTCCTCTGGGAATTGCCTTTAAAATGCTTCAGACATTGACTCAGAAGCTATTTCTTATTATTCTGAGTTACTGTCTGAGCCTGCTCATGTTGAGAATGGTGATTACAATGACCAGTTCTTAAGTCAAATCCCTACAGTAATTACTGAGGCAGACAATAAAATTTTGCTAAGCCCAGTAAACATTGAAGAGCTTAAATCTACTTTTTTTGACCTAAATAAAAATAGTAGACCAGGCTCTGATGGGTTCTCTTCAAAATTTTTCACTAAATCTTGGGACATAATTAAATTTGATTTACTAAATGCTGTCCAAGATTTTATGTCTTCATCCCCCATTCCAGTTGGAATTGCTGCAACTTGGATTACTTTAATTCCAATAAAAGATGTTGTCACCTCATTTGATGATTATAGGCCCATCAGCCTCTCCAATTTTTTAAATAAAATTTTTCCAAACTGATTATGGAGAGGCTGAAACCTTTTATGGCCAAATTGATATCACCACGGCAATCTGCATTCTTAAAAAATAAGGACATCTCTGATAATATTATATATTTGAAAGAGATGATTAGATTTCTTGATAAAAAGTGCAGAAACCCCAATTTGATCATTAAACTGGACCTTAAAAAGGCATTTGACAGAGTTAATTGGGGCTTTTTAAATTCTATTCTTCTGCAATTTGGCATGCATGGTAAATTAGTTCACTGTATTATGAAAAATCTCAGTACTAGTGCATCCTTCTTGTGTTAATAAATGGTAGACCTCAAGGTTTCTTTAAATCATCTAGAGGGATAAAACAAGGTGACCCTCTGTCACCTTTTCTTTTTAATATATTTTCTGAAGCTTTTTCTAGAGGAATTTCTTATATGTTTAACTCTGGCATGCTTCAGTATAATGACATCCCCTCTAGTCCTTCTCCATTATCTCATCTGAGCTATGCAGATGACACCATCATCTTCCTTAGAGCATCTAAAATCAATCTCTCTAGATTTAATGATTTTCTTGTGGCTTTTGAATTAACCACTGGTCAAAAAAGTAATTTTGAGAAGAGTGATTATGTTTTAGGAAGACATGCTTCTGCTGCAAAAATACAACAAGTTAAGGATATTCTGGGCATGAAACAGGGTCACTTTCCATTTACCTACCTAGGGGTCCCCATCTTCAAGGGTAGAGTCCTTATTGCTTATTTCACACCACTAATCCAAAGATTGGAAAATAAAATTTCCAATTGGAAGAATAAGTGGTTATCTACAGGAGGTAAAATCACTTTAATACAATCATGTCTCTACTCCATTCCCTAGCACATTTGGTCAGTTCTGAAACCTCCCATCTCTGTTATTAAAAAAATTGAAAAACTGATGGCCAGATTTTTTTGGGGGGAAACTGACCTAAAACCAAAGAAAGTCTGGAAAAGGTGGAGTGAAATTTGTTTCCCAGTCAACCAAAATGGGATAGGAATTAGATCCATCCATGCTATAGTTAAAGCTTGCTCTCTCAAGCTTTGGTGGAAGTTCCAAACTGGTGACACTTTATGGTCTCAATTTCTCTGGAACCTTCCTCCTTCTTACAGAACATCCTCTGTATGGAAAAGAATAATTTCAGTTACTGACCTGGCTGAGAGTCTTACTATAGTTATCCATGGAAAGGGTCTTTGTAACTTCTGGCAGTCAAACTGGACCTCTCTTGGTCCTCTTTCACTAATCTGCATGTTTCTGACACACTCATACCTCCAGACTGCACTGTGAAGTCCTTCTGTGATAACAAACATGTTTTTCTACCTAGCATTTCACCATATCTGCCCTCTTCAATTGTTCTGATTTTACAGATGGTGCAATGTTTACAATCCAGGCAGGATAGACTTATTTGGATGCCTGACACTAAAGGAGAATTTTCCTTCAAATCAGCATATAGAGTAGTTGCCCCTACAAGAAATGTCTCCTACACATTAAAACAATTGTGGAACTCTAGGCTCCAAAAAAAGATAAGTGTCTTCATGTGGAAAATGGTAAATCTATTTGTCCCTTTCCCTGATGTGCTTATGAAAATGGGTTTCAACTTGCCATCTAAATGTTGTGCCTGTGACAATTTTGATCATTTAGACCATTATTTTAACAGTTGCCCCCTTGCTATTTCCTTATGGTCTGATTATCATACTATGATTGGGACTTCCCCCATGAACTTTGTCAATATCTGGGACAGATTATCTTATTATCTGTCTTTCCAAGGTTCCATAAAAATGCACACTACACTGTCGAAAATTGCTCCATGCATTATTTGTTGGTTTATGTGGAAGGCAAGATGCTCTTACATTTTTGAAAATGTTAGTCCTAATATTCTGAGTATTAAAAAGGCCATTAAGGAACATAATTTTCTCACCTTTTGTGCTAAACCTATGGCCTCTAATGCTCCACTGGATATTGAACTGTCTAACCTTGGTTTTCTGCCACTTCATGCCAGACCACCTCAACCAGCGATAAGGGCAATCAAATGGATTCCCCCTGTTACAGGTTTTTTAAAAATAAATTTTGATGCTTCTTGGCTCCAGAACAAAAAGGCTGGTCTGGCTATAGTTGTTAGAAACTCTGATGGAGATCTTATATGTTCTCTCAATAGTTTGGTCATGGCTCCTTCAGCCTTGCATGCTGAACTTTTAACTCTGAAAGAAGCTATACAATGGGCAGCTTCTTCATTAATACCATGCACAATTGGGGCAGACTGTCTTATAGCTGTCAAATCCATCTCTGATCCTCTTCAAGCCCCCTGGCTCATATATGAACTGGCTTCATATTGTGCCCTAGCTGCAAATTGTCCTATTTTTCACACTATGAGACAGGGAAATCTTCTGACTGACTCCATTGCAAAGTCTGCTATCACTGACAAGACAAGCTCTCAGCTTACTACACATATTCTATCTCAGGAAGCAAGAGGCTTGTTGTACTTGGACAGGTTAGGTCTGCCCTCACTCAGACTCTCAACACTTACAGATGCTATGTAATATGTGTGTTCTTGTTTCAGCTATAGAGACAAAGGGTTTCCATCTCTGCTCAACAAAGAAGAAGACATCTGCTCTAACACCAAGTGGTCTATCTAAAGTCACAGCAACTTTTTTATATCTTAGCTTTTGTGTGTTTGGGTGCCGCTTAGTGTTTTGTTTTTACAATTCGCTTATAGGCTTCCTCATACGATGGCTAGGTTATTTGCTAGTATATCTAGATATAGACTTTAGTCTATCATTTTGGAAGCATGGCTATATGCTTCGAAAGCTTCAATCTTTCCTTTTTGTCATCTTATGATGTAAATACTCTGACCTTAATTGGTCTTTTTATAGGTATGGGGAACCTTATAATAACTCCCCCCACCTAAGGGTGGATTATCTTTAAAAAAAACCATAGAAGAGGTACACCAACCTTGGGTCAATCTGGTAAACCAGCATGAGGTACATTTCTATGAGCTCATTGAAATTAATGGTGTTGTGATGGGTAAAATCCCTATGGAGGAAGTTAAAGAGAGTGTAGAATGGTAGGAAAATGCAATTGTGTGTAGAGTTGTGGGGGGTTTCCCTCCTTTGAGGGTTATGGAGGGCTTTTTCCACCAGTATTGGAAGAATCAGATAAATAAGGTGTGGAGAATGAACCCTGGAGTGTTTATGGTTAGATTCAAGACTAGAGCTCACAAGAATGTAGTGAGGGAAAGGGGGAATATCATCTACAACAGGAAACTTATTCTGATCCAGGAATGGAAACAAGATATGGACTTTAGTGCTCCCACAGCTTTTCCAGTTTGGATTCAATTGCCTCACCTGAAAATGGTATATTGGACGCCAGCCATACTAAGTAGGATAGTGAGTCCCCTTGGTAAGCCTTTAAAGTTTTATAAGCCTACTCTTGACAGAGACATGTTACATTATGCTAGGATCCAAATTGAGGCACAGCTTCCGTACCTGAAACTGTATCGTTGATAGATGAGAATGATGCGGTGCAGACTTAGGAAGTCATCTATGAGTGGCATCCAAAAAAGTGTGCCCAATGAAATATGATTGGACACTTTAAGGAAGATTGTAAGTGGAATGAGAACAGGGAGGTACCAGTTAAGAAGATGCAATCAGATAATGTGAAGAGGGAGATGTTTATACCAGTGGCAGCACCACAAAAATGGCAGCCCAAAACTAATCCTGAGAATGATGGGAAGAGGGTACCTATTCAGAGACCTAGGAGTAAGCAAGGGAAGAATACTGAACCTGAACCTGTGGAGGAGAAGGATGCAGCTACTCATAAACCTAGGAGTGAGCATGGGAAGATTGTCCCTTTGGCTGATAAGGAAATCTAAAAGCAAAGAGAGGGGAAACAGGTGGTGGAAGTACATACCCCTAATCAGATTGAAGTGGTAGCCATGAGAAGTGGAAATTCTAGGAATTTTCACTTGTTACCTGACCCACCAGATCCATGAGTAACAACATTTGTGCCTGGAATGTGAGGGGACTAAAACAGGTGAAAAGACAGAGGCATGTTAGGGAACAATGCTATAAACATAATATAGTATTGTAAGGGTTGGTTGAAACAAAGGTGAAGAAGGAGAAAGAAGGGAAGATATGGGATCAGATTGGCCTTAATTGGCAAATACTTACTAATAGTAACCTAACTGGTGTTGGCAGAATATGGCTTGCTTGGGATGAGACTCAGTTTACTGTCACTGTTTTGAAGAAGGATATTCAGTTTGTTGATGTTCACTGTATTCTTCAAGGAATGAGGAAGAATACTACTTGACTATGGTATATGCCTCAAATATCTCAGAAGCAAGGAAAAGGTTATGGAAACAACTCATCAGTCTAGATCATCAAGACCTCCCATGGATCATCCTGGGGGATTTCAATTGTCCTTTGCACTATGATGATCGGCTAGGGGGTGCACCAGTTCAACCCAATGAGATTGAGCCTTTTCAAGAGATGATGGATGTATTGCAGCTTCAAGAGATGAGAACTAGAGGCACAAAATTTACCTGGAGTAACAGAAGACGGGAAGGCAGGATTTTTAGTAAGCTGGATAGAGCCTTGGTTAATGGAGAATGGGTGCATAATTTCATGGAGGTGGAGTGTGAAGTGATTCCCTTATTAGACTCTGATCATTTTCCATTGGTAATCCAGGTTCAAGGAAACATTAAAAAGAGGAAAAGGCCATTCAAATTTTTTAATATGTGGACAAAATCACCACAATTCATTGGTATTGTTGCAGCTACTTGGAGATAGCTCAGTTGTTGTGACATGGGAGAGGTGTTTCAGGCCCTGGGATTTCTACAGACTGCCCTACTGAAACTTAACAAAAGAGAATTTGCAGATATACTGCTTAGAGCTGAAAAGGAAATGGAGATGTGGAAGCAAAAGTATACTGAGATCATGGATAATGTCAGCAACTTGGTGTTACAGGAAGAGGAGGAGCATTGTAGGAAGGAGGCTGAGCAACTCAGTGAATCTGAATTTCAATTCTTGCAGCAAAGAACAAAGTTGGACTGGCTGAAGAATGGAGATAGACCAACAAAGAAGTTCCATCAAGCCATGAAGAGGAGGTAATATCAGAACCATATTATTAGCCTTAATGTTGATGGAAAGTTGGTTGATGGTGTTCAAGAGATAGAGGAAGGCCTATTGAAGTTCTATAAGGGACTTTTAGGGACATATATCTGTACTTCTATGAAGATAATGCAGGAAGGACAGGTACTGACTGTGGAGCAGCAGATTAAGATGATCAGACATATTGCCACACAAGAGATCTTAACAGCTTTGAAGGGAATTAACTCCGCAAAGAGCCCTGGAGTGGATGGCAAGTCATTTCTTTAAAGAGGCATGGCCAGTCATTGGTGAAGACATATGTAGAGAAGTCAGAGGTTTCTTCAGTGGAGACAATATACCAAGTACCTTCAGTAAGGCAGCCCTAGCCCTTATACCCAAAATCCCACAACCTCAAAAGGCATCTGACTTTAGACCTATCTCTTGTTGCAACATCCTTTATAAACTAGTCACCAAGATTTTTTGCAGCAGATTGGGAGATGTTCTTCCTATCTTGGTAAGTGAAAACCAAGGGGCTTTTGTGAGGGGCAGAAGTATCACACATTATATTCCTATCTTGCACGGGAATTATTGAGTAAGTATAACAAGCCTTGGATGTTCCCAAGTTGTATGATTAAAGTTGATATCCAAAAAGCCTTTGACTGAAAATTTCTCTTTCATTGGTTGGAATGCCTCAAGCTCCCTGGTCCCTTTAACACAAGGATTAGAACCTGTGTGGAAGGGTCCTCTTTTTGTCTTGCCATAAATGGAGGTTACACCAACTCCTTTTTGGGTAAAAAGGGTGTGAAACAAGGAGACCCTCTCTCTCCTCTACTATTTGTACTTAGTATGGAATTCTTGACAAGGAGACTCAATCTAGCTTTTAGAAGAAGAGAGTTGGACTTTGATCAGAGATGCAGCAGAGTTGGCCTCCACATCCTTCTATTTGCTGATGACCTCCTCATCTTTTGTAGAGCTTCATCTGGCTCAATGGAAGGGATCCAGAAGATCTTGCATGAGTTCTACTGCACTACTGGATTGGCCATCAACAGAGGTAAGCCTATGGTATACTTTTCAAACTTTACTGAGCCTGCCTTGCTAGCTAGCATATTACAGATGCAAGTGAATACTTTTCCAGTCAAGTACTTAGGTATGCCTCTTTCCACTGTAGCTTGGGACAAGGTCACTTGTGCTCAATTAGTAGAAAGAGTGGTAACTAAGATGAAATCACTGGATACTAGAACTTTGGCTCATGGGAAACTAAACCTTATAAATTCTGCACTACTGAGTCTTAATAGTTATTGGTCTAGGGCCTTCAAGATTCCTGAAAGTATAAATCAGAAAATAGCCAAGTTATGTAGAGACTACCTGTGGGACAGAGATGAACCACACAGAAAGCTGGTACTATAGCATGGGAAACCATCTGCATTTCAAAGGAGATAGAAGGAATGGGAGTTATGGATTCTTCAATTTGGAATAGAGTTGCATTATGTAGTCTTCTGTGGGACATTCATACAAAAAAATGTGTTATGGATCAAGTGGCTTCATGCTTACTATCCAAAGGGGAAGGATTTGATCACTGCATCCTGGCAAAGACTCCAGGATGGACCACTGGCTACTGGAAAGTGCTTATGCAATTGAAAGAAGAGATTGGTGCAAGATTGCAACAATGTGTGAATCAGAAAGGTCAGTTTAGTATCTCTACAGCTTATGATTTTCTTAAAGGTACAACTGAGAAAGACTATATCTCTGGATGCATCTGGAACACTAAACTGATCTCAAAGCATAGTTTCTTTTTATGGATGCTAATCAAAGGTAGGCTTTCTACTCTAAGTAGATTGCACTCCTGAGGCATTCAAACAAAGGTGTGCAACAGCTGCTGCATGTGTGATGATGATATACAGGAAACTCCTCAGCATCTGTTTGTGCAGTGTTCTTTTTCAAGGCAACTTCAGAAGGGACTGGCAATACATTTCGGCAATAACATGAGAGACTTCAAGAAGATTATGGTGATGGCTGCCAGAAGAGGGAAGAAAAGACAGCTTGTGATGATGGTGAGTTTGGCATACCACATATGGCTGGAAAGAAACAGAAAGAGACTCCTACACAAAGTTCAACCAACGGAGATTATTCAGTAAAATGTGGCAGTTTTTTGCCATCATGACTTCAGCAGTCTGATGGGAGAGTTGTTAATTTGGGAATAGAGTGTGAAAATTGATTTGAAAAAGATGAAAGGTTTCTGTCAGACTTTCTCCTCTTAGCTTGGATCAGTCCCTTCTTTGAGGGGGCACCAGATTCATGCTATAGAGGTTTAGCTTGAAACCTTGAACTCTGCTTAAAATGATTTTCCATAGATAGTGTTTTATTCTTGTAATTCAATAAGCCAGGAGTGAGGGCTAAGATGTGTAAGAATTTTGTTGGATTGAAATAAAATATACATACTTCCATCAAAAAAAATAAACTGTAAATTACATTCTTGTTGAATGAAACTGAATTAAAATAAATAAATTTAAATTAACATTTTAATATTAAAGAGAAAAAAATACTTATATGATATTAAAAAGTGTTGGGAGAATGTTAGTCCAGCCCAAATCCGTATACTTTATTTTTGGTATACTTTATGGAAAAGGAATTATCTCTTTTATTACTTGGAAAAGAATAAAGAAAAGTATATAAAGAGGTTTAGGGTTTTCTTGTGGATACGTGAGACGAAATACAAGAACCCAGAGAGGAAAAATAAAGGTTTTAGAGGAGTTGGAAAAATCTCGTTTTTGGTGAGCATTTCTGTTTTGGAGATCTGATCGAGGGGCAAACGTAGTCCGATTTTGTTGAAATGTTGTCAGCGTGTTCGTGACTCTTGAGGCATCGTTCTGAACGGTTGAATCGTCAGTGTGTGCTCTGGTTTGGGAGTTATAGCAGCTCGAAGTACAGCCTTATTATTTGGTGATATCTTGCACCTTTTATCCTCTTGTTCTTATTGATGATGCTTGTGGTGGGTTGTAACCCTTTGTAGACTGATTGGGGTTTGTTTCCTTCATTTTCTCATAATAAGAAAGAATAGGTGGACGCCTCCAGTCCCGTGGTTTTTACTCTTCACACCGAAGAGGTTTTCCAAATATAAATCGCTGTGTTTTTTGTCTCTTTCTTTTTCCGTTGGCTGGTTTTATTTATCTTCATCACTGGTAGCTTTTGTGATTGCGTTTAGAATATTGGTTGGTTGTTTTGCCGTGTCCTTGTTGTGGTGTTTTGACTTTTATCACTTCCGCTGTGCGCCCTAATAAAAAGGACTATATTGATATTAATAAATTAGGCTAAACATTGTAAAACTCTATTTTGCTTCAATAAACATGTCTATTGGATAAGTATATTTTATTAATTAAAACCATTGGGTCCTTTTTTGATACTCTCTCTGGTGGCGACTCAAAACCATAGGGTTTAGAGATTGAAACTCGACGGAAATATACACAGGCGTACGGCAAAGCAGACAGAAGTATATACAAGCCGACGAAAACGGGATCACGTGGGCACAAATTAACCTGCATTGAAACCAACACGGAACGGCAATCCTAGGGTTTAGCGGAAGATACCGAGCGGAACTTTCGCGAGCAGATACAAGCAATACAGCGACTGGAGACATGGATTTCATCACAGACATCGCGAAGCTTTACTGGAACCTCAAGTTGACAGCCGAGGAGGACGAGCCGCTGGAGATCGGAGGTGACCAAGTGGCGGCGGGGGGTTTTAACCAAATCCTTGTGGGGAAACTCATCTCCCAGAGAAGGATCCCTCATGAGACGATTCAGGCTATATTCTACGGGGTATTGAACCTGAGACAGTCACTGAAGGTAAGATTGTTGCATGATAGTGTTTATCAATTCGAGTTTCCGAATATTGCGGAAAGAGAGGGTGTTTGAACTCCAGCCCTGGCTTATGGATGGGAATCTATTGTTGCTTAAGAAGCCGATGGCAGGCATGGTTGCCTCTGAGATGAAGTTCGACAGAGCGCACTACTGGGTGCATGCTCACAAGGTTCCAACAGGTTTCTTCACCGTCCCGGTGGCGGAATCGGTAGGTAATGGAATTGGAAAATTCATCGAGGTAGACAGAGACTCTGGCGAAAGTGTGGTAGGTCAGCTCATGAGGATTCGATGTGAGATAGATATCACGAAACCCATGAAACGGGTACATGCACTAAAAGGGATAGATTATAAGCTAGAGCTTCAATATAAGAAACTTCCAAGTATCTGTGAATTCTGTAGCGTGATTGGACACTACAGGAAAGATTGCATGGTCCGTTGGAGTTCTCCGGTGGAAAGAGCGTGATGTAATTCATTATTCAAATTGGATACATTGTAAGATCAAATCAGTTTCCTTTCAATGAACCCTGACAAGGAGGAGTAGGGTTTCAAGGACCACCACCTAATAACCCTCAATGGAGAAGGAACCACACTCAGTCCTGGGATAGTGGAAGGAACCCTAAAGCGAATGTAAAAGTAGCTACGGGGGCCCGAACAGGAGGGGGAGTAGAACTGAACTTGCACAAGAATATGCATGAGCTGTTGAATGCTAACCAAAGGCAGAGAAGGGAGGATATGGAAGTAAGGAAATTTGTCAAACGATATGGAAAAGAATTGATCAGGGAGACTGAGGAGCGTAATATGTCGTCAGTAGATCGCGCTATAATGAGGGAATATGTCAGATAAATCGATATAGATAGTCCCATAAGTGATTTGGAAGGAGATGTCACTAGTGGACGGACTTAGGTTTCTAGGGGGTTCATTCGTACCATTCACGGCATTTTGGAAATGCCGTAATGGGTTGTGCCGTAAAATGGCACTTCTTCTGGGCGGTTAACAAAACGCCTTAAACATGCATGATGCGCACGGCGGTTCAAAACGCCGTGTGCAGCGTTTAAAAAACGCCCTGTATACCTGTTACGAATTCGCCACCTCAGGTCGCCTGTGTCTGTAAATGTGAGTGATACGATATCGCCGCCAGTGATCGCCTGTTAAGGCGAACTCGCTTGTGTTGGTCGCTTGTTTCTAATAATACACAAACGAGATCGTAACCAGACTCGCTAGGGTGAAGCAGGCGAGACCGCTGGCGTATTCGCCGGAATATATGGGAATATTAAATTTGAAAAAAGACTCAATGGTCATGGTGTTACGGTATCGTGTATCATCTCGCTTGTGGTCGAAAAAGAAAAGCGAGTTCGCCTTCTGGAGGTGGCGAAACTAAAAAGCGAACTCGCCACCTGAAAATGTAGCCAGACCAGATGGACACAAGCGGAGTGGGATACGACACCGCCAGAAGAGGCGAATATTAGGCGACGTCGTGCACATATTTGTTGTAGGGAATATGGTTGGCGAATTCGCCTATTGAATTCGTCTATGGAGGCGAATATTTGAGGCGAAATCGTTTGAGGCACGCCAGGGGCAACAGAGTCTAGCAAGCGAGTAGCCAGGCGATGTCGCTTTTGTGGGCGAATTTATAGGCGAGGCCGTGTGTATGACCGCTTGTTATATTGTAGTAGAAGGCGTGCCAGGTAGCGATCTAGCTTCTGGATTCGACTTGAAGCGAATAAGGTAGCGAATTCATTTGCTTGCAAGACAGAATTGTGTAATTATTTGTTAAAATTGACCAGTTTCTTTCGAAACATGAATCGGGATACCCGACTCAACATAAACCTGTCAAATTCAAATCAAACGCCCCTATACTAATACTAAAGATGCATAACCTAAGCACACAAGTGCGATACCAATGTCAAGCCCTACCAAAAAGAGAGACAATACTTTTTCATGCCTTGGGGAGGTTAGGGACCTGTGGCCTTGCAATGGTAAACGCACGGTTGTGGACCAGATATTTAGCCATTTGGTCTCTTCCGTCGTTAAGTTCTTGCAAGGAGAAAGGAGTGATATCATCCACGAATACCTATGATTGAAAATAACGCTTATTAGGAAATCTCGACGAATATAAATGAGATTAGACGCGTGTAGCGTACCTTTAGAAGATCTAGCATGTCTTTTTGAACACCATCCACCACCATCAAACCAAAGATCATTGTGTAATAGCCACATTCATAGTTCGATGATTGCTTCCTAGACTACAAAAGTGTTTAAAACATAAAACATTACTATACTTATGGTACTTTAAACGCAAATGTTGATTTTTGAAAGGACATGATAGCATGAGCACAACATCTTACCCGAATGTTTATAAGGTGGAAGTCGAGGAGTGTTTTGTCGTTCACTTGAAGAATTGCATTATCAAGGAGATCGGCGAATGTTCGTGATGGAGGGCGGTGGAGTGGGTCTATCCAATATACTTGCTTTAAAGCGGGTATTATTGCAACAAAGCTCCAATGATCACTACAAATCACATGAAAGCATAATGGTCATAAAAAAAGAATGCAGTAGAGAAAATACAATATATTTAGCATGAGTAATAGAGCAAATTGTAAGGTATACCTCTCGAGATATGGTCCGATCCATATTTTCTTTGATTTGTCGGAGAGAATAGAATTCAAGTAATCAAGTCTTTGCCTATTGCTCTCCATACTAGCTTGCAAATGCATTGGATGCAAAAATCCAATGAAATGCTTGCTCCGGTGATAGGCATGGTGATGCAAGAACCTGTGAATGTAGTAGACAATCATGACGAGGATGTAATCATATATGGTTTGATAATTGAGTATTCTCATGAAACACATACAAATGGCTTACATTTGATTGAGGCAAAGAATGGTGGCGGGAAGTTCATTGAAATTCCATAAATATTCAAAATCCCCCCATGGTACGTGGATGTCCTTTGTCATAGTAAAGCACCTTTCATTTCCGAGAAAGGCATAGCATGCATTCTTGTCGTGCGAGGATATAAAATCATAAAAGACTCGGACGAAGGGTGGAAGGGCTTTCATAAACTCCACGAGCATGGGGTCTAATGTTTGTCTAGCTATAGGCAAGGCATGCACGGGTATTTGTGGATTTTGTGAAGTTTGTGGTTTCCTACGGGGTATGGAGTTGGATTTTTCATCAAGCACCAACCATTTTGGCCATAGAACAAGGAAACCTTTAGTCTCCCCAACTCTCACCATCGGTGACTCCTTCACAGGTAGCATTTGTTGTTCTATCAAAACATCGGTAATGCGAACACTAAAAAATCCTGCGGGGAGGTCAAAACGATTGTGTTTCACCGCACTTGGGTCGCATGTGCCATTGGCGACATGGAGTGGTTTTGATTTGGTACCTTGCGAAACATATAGCTTGCAAGGGGGGTTCTATCATAAATGAAAGCACAAGACAAATCATCATCCAACTATTTTTAGAAAGAGATTAGAAACCAACGATGTTCTAAATTAGCAAAATTTGTACTAACCTTATCAACTTGAATGGAATGCACCGCATTCAACTTGATGGGTGATGAAGGTGGAGTAGGAGGAACTAGTTCCTCGTCCATTTCCACATTCTCACCTTCATCCTCCACAATTTGAGGTGATGCTTGAGAACCCTTTGATGATGGTGGAAGATGTGGTTGTGTACCTCCTAACCTCTCGATGTGGGGATAGTTGGTGTGTTGTGCTATGTATTTCATCACCTCCCTCAAATCCTTCATTTCCGCCTTTGTCGCCGCCACCTCGCTCAAAACTCGTTGTAGTTGTGATGGTTTAGGATTGCCCCAACCTTGCTTAATCCCAAAAACCTCTTCTTGTGTCGCGTAACCTCTAACACCTAATGCTCTTCCCGGGTGTTCCTTTTTCTTCCCAAGAGCAAAAGCCTCATTCAAGACATCCTTCTTCCCAAACGGGATAAAGGTACCCTCCTCCTTTCGGCGCTCAAGAAGTTCCTATTATCAAATATGTTGTACTAGGTGAAAGTGGTTGTGAAGAATATTTGAAAGCAACAACAAAAATAAATAAGACTACAATAGATAGTAAAATAATGTAAGATAGATAGACTAACCACCCTCTTTGCACATTTTTCGGCATCCTCCGAAGTGAACTTACCATCCGAGTCTCTAATTCGACCCAACACAAAGAGTTTTTGTCTAGTATAATCCTCGGCGTCCTTTTCCACTACGACATACCGAGCTTCCGCCTCGTCCATCCCCCCTAATACCAACCCCTTCGCTAGTTCCTCCTTCTCCCTAAGCCCCTCCTTCTCACCTACACCCAAATACCCCGACCTACCACCGGTGTATGGCATTGTTATTGATTTCGCCGATGTGACCTTCTTGTCCCATTTCCCCTTTGCACAAGAAGATACCGTATCATATGTCATCATTAATGTAATTAGATAAGAGGAGGTTATGTCACCGAAGTTATAGTTTGTGACTCACCGAAGTCTTATTTTCAAGCGATGCTTGCTTGAAGGCCTCCCACGCATCGGTTGTAATATGATTGTATCGGTCCCTTGGATCTTGACCTAGCCTCTTTCCCTTCTCATACAAGTAGTCTTTTCTTAGAGCATGCTTGTGCTCGCGAAAAGCTTTGAAGACGATGATAAGCACGTTGAGCCGAACGAAATCAAATGTAAAAGCTTAGAGTCGACTGCGCCACATATTCGAACGAGTTCGAGCTCGAGATCTAGCTTGGTCAAACCGTGCTCGAGGTCGAATGGTCGGTTGGTGTTCGTGCTTCACTCATTATAGCGATGTTCATTGATCGTGAGCGATAAAAAAAAATTGGACATGAAAGGGTATACTACATCCAGAATTCGACCTACCAAATTCATAGTTGATCGCAAATGTGTACAAAAAAACAATTTGAAATTACATAAAGATTCATATATACTCCTATTTCAATATTAGTTAAAGAATTTATTTTGTTTTAATACTGGCGAACTCGCCTATCCAATTCGCTTGGAGGCGAGTGGCCAAGCGAACTCGCCTCCACGTCACATCAATTTTCCCACATCGGTGAAGTAGCGTCCAATTGATCAGTTTAAATATGTGACCAAAACTAAATGGTTCGATAAGTCGCCGACCCGCGCAAACTGCCCGTGAAACACCATGCATGATATACACATATACTATACAAATACTATACATATACTATACAGTGATGAGCGATCAGAGTTTTGAGTGCATCTATCAGATCCCTGGCCCAAAGGCCTATATTTTTTAACAATGAAGCGAACTCGCCTGCTAGCTCGCCTGTAGGCGAGTTACAAGCGAATTCGTAACAAGATTGAATTGATATAATAACAAACAAGCAAACTCGCCTTTTAAATCGCCTGTAGGCGAGTTACCAGCGAACTCTTAACGTTGACAAACATAAATAGTCAACTGCTGGGCCCTGTCGATCAAAACTCAGATCCCCAATTTTTCCCCCAAACTCACGCAAAATCGCTGCTTCCTCTGCTCACCCACCGCCGACCAGCCACCGTCAAGCCGGAAATTTGCTCCCCCACTGCCATATTCCATACATCTGGTAAGTTCCTGACCCATTTCATCTTACTCATTGTTAATCTGGATGCCATGTTTTCAAATTTTTAAGTTCATCAGTATTTTAGCTTTCTGTTGATTTGCTTTGTTGAAACTGGGGTTCAATCATAGGAATAGGAATGATGTTAGGTATTCTTGATAGGTACTTTGGATAATTAGAAACATGGCTTCGAGGGGAAAGAAGAAGGTTGAACAATCGAGCGAGGTTATAGTTTTTGATAAAACTAAGTTTGTCAGTGAATCTGCTTACCTCAAGTATAGGAGTTTTGAGGATGCTAAGTCGCAGTTGAACACCTTACTTGTGGTGGATGAGAGTAAGGTTGAAGAGCTAGGCTTGAAAGGGGTGTGGGGCTTGCTACATTATTCGGGTGCGGACACATTGATGAAGGTGAAGGACCCGGGTTATCTAGAGGAGACAATGCAATTCTACGCTAATTTCCGACAGGTGGCTGATAAGTGGAAGACCAAGGTCAACAAGAAGGAGTTCGAAATAAGTCCTGAACTGTTCAATGCAGCTCTCAAGAACACGTACGAGGACAATGATGAACCAGTGGACCTTTACATAAGGGGTGACTGGCCAAGTGAGTCGATCTTTCCAGCCGCGAATTTGCAGAAATTGGGGTTGGAGCACTTCGGCCGCCAGTTAGGTCCGCTTGGAAGGCCAAAGGAGTACAAGCTGGGACAGCTTACACCCGAGCGAAGGATCTTGTATGAGATGGTGGCTACCAATATTGTGCCCAAAGGGGGTTACCTCCAAGAGCCAAACTTCACCACTTTGGTCACTTACTACTTGTTGGCCTGGGAAGTGATGATAAACCTCGGGTACACCATGTTTCAACACATGAAGGACAGCGTGGTTGAGAACAATACGGTAGCTAAGAAGTTGCCCTACGCAAACTTCATAACAATATTCCTCCGGTCCAAGCATCTGAAGTTGAAATTCTCCAACACCGCCAAGCCGTGTGAGTACTACACCAAGGAATACTTTGAGAAGAAAAAGTGGTCATTGGTTGGGGGGACTTGGCAGCCAAACGGAGAGAAGGCCGTGGAGCCGGAACCTGAGCAAATCGGAGGTAAGGGGATACAATTTATATTTAAGTTCCATTATATTGTGTTCAATATCTAAATTTAACATTTTCAATGTTCTCCATTTACTAGTGAGTGCGGAAGCATATTATAAGGGGCTTGAGGAGTCGAACTTCGCGATGAGGACAGAGCTTGCTAATCTCCGCAAGACGGGGTGGAAGAACAGCCACTTGCTTCGAGGTTATCTAAGAGCATATGCCCGAAAAAATCCTTCGGCGGCCACTCCTGACAATGAAGACCAGACAGGCGGAGACAACTCTTCCTAGACATGTGGATGTAGTCTAGGGACGTTTTTTCAAATTGTATTGCTACAATTTAACGATTTTTTCGTTTTGATTGCATTATTCAATGAAATTTGGTGCTTACAGTTCATATGTGCTTATTGTTTAAATTTGATATAAATTACATATAATTGTTCATGTGTTAAACCGGTGTCGATATAGTCTTTTATAGTGTTGCTAGTACTAAAATACTATTTATGTAAATTCAGAAACGAACTCGCAACCAAATTCGCTTGTGGTGTTATAACTGAAGCGAGTTCGCTTCTAATCTCGCCTGTTTCAACAGAGTCTAACAGACGACTCAAGAAGCGAACTCGCCAGTAACAGGCGAGACGGCTTACGGAACCGCCACCACCTAAATGCCAAGGCATAAAGTAAAACTACAAAAACGACGTAGTTTCAAGGTTGGCGACTAGAGATACGATCTCGCCTCTAGTAACGCTTACGGGCGATTTGTACAAGAGAAGTCGTCTTTATTTACGCCTATGCTATGAGTGAAACACGTTTCAAGCATACATGAATACTAATTCAGTCCATACCAAATGTATATGCTGAAAACTTAAGGTTTTTCCAATTACATACTAATGTTTACATATTCTTTGGTTGATTCCTCTTTCGCTTCGTTGGTATTCCAGCATTGGTGATCCAAATGCCCTCCGTGTGATCGTTCCGCGCAAAATACCTTTTCAAACTCGCCTCGTCTTCAGTTAAGGTTTCGTTAGGCTCTAAACCCAGAAGGTCCCCGATATCTGTTCCAAAGCTGCGATCCTCGTCATTGCCATTGTGAAGAAGCGCCTGCTTACCATTCACCACAATCTCCCACCGGTTATCCTGTGGATCCGTCACATAAAACACTTGGTGCGCCTGAGACGCCATGATAAATAAATCACCTTCAGAGCCAAGAACACTGCGATTCACCAGGGTTGTGCCGTAATCCTCTTTCCGCACCCCGCCACATTCTTTCACCCACTCACACTTGAACACTGGAATTGTGGCACTGATAAAGTCAATCTCCCAGATGTCGGTGATCGTCCCGTAGTATGCTTCGCATCCATGAACTGCCTCACCTGGTACTACCACACCAATGTTTTGGTTAGTTGACCTCTCATCCGACCATTTGGTTCCAAAAGTATAACCGTTTATGTCGTACCCACCAAAAGAGGAAACAGTGCCGAGGGGTCTTCTACATAACAGGTTGACAATATCAGGATGGTCCCCTTGCTGAATGTAAGCTTGCAGCCACCGAACGAAATTGGCACAATGCTTTTCCAGGATCCTCACATCACTGACAGTCCATGCATTTGACACTCTAATCTGATCCATGTGTATGTCAACATAAGGGGTCACCGCCTCGTGGTTTTTGAGGATATATAAATGGACAGCATCCATGTCGGCGGCGGTAGGACTAAACAAACTATGATGCTTGAGCCCGTGCCCGTCCACTCTACCATCATGCCTAGCATTTGGGATCCCCACTGTGGCAACATCTTTCATATAGTTGGTATAAAACTCAATAACCTCTTCTGCGACATAACGTTGAACTATACTAGCATTAGGCCTATATCTGTTCTTCACGAAATGCTTAAAAATCGACATGTACCGCTCAAATGGATACATCCATCTCAAGTAAACTAGGCCACATAATTTTACCTCCCTCACCAAATGGACAATCACGTGGATCATTATGTCAAAAAAGGCCGGGGGAAAGTATATCTCCATCCTACACAAAACTTCCACCACCATTTCCTGCAACTCATCCAGCTTCTGCCTGCTCACTCGCTTACGACATATGCACTTAAAAAAGTAACATAGCTTCGATATCGCCTTCCTCACGTGACGAGGCAATGATCCTCGTAGAGCGATAACATTCAGCTCCTGCATAAGATTATGACAGTCGTGTGACTTCAATCCCGCCAGCTTCAGTTCTTTGGTATTAACACAATTACGGATGTTCGAAGAGTAACCTGTTGGAACCTTAACAGACTTCAAAGCATTACAGTAACGCTTCTTCTCCTCGGTCGACATAGTGTAACAAGCTGGAGGTAAATAAGATTTACCTTCTTCCTCCACAGGGGCTAGAGACGATCGGATACCAAGCTGTACAAGATCTTTCCGCGCTTTTAAGCCATCCTTTGTCTTTCCAGGGGTATTCATCAGCGTACCTACAAGTGCTTCACATACGTTCTTCTCAATATGCATCACATCGAGACAGTGACGTACGTCCAAATGCTTCCAGTAATCTAGTTTGAAGAAGATCGAACACTTCTTCCAACTGCTATTCGACGCCTTCTTCTTCTTTCCCTTACCAAATTCATGATCCATCCCAGTAACCTTTTCTAGAACCTCCTCTCCTGTTAAAGGGATTGGGGAGGGATCATGCTCTTCTCTCCCGTTGAACCAATTCTTTGCTCGCCTCCAAGGATGTCCCGTCGGAAGAAATCTTCTGTGCCCGAGATACACCGGCTTACCATCGTGTTTCAATTAACAATAACTAGTCTTGCTCTCACATATGGGACATGCAAAGTGACCTTTCACTGAATAACCCCCCAAGTTACCTAATGCAGGAAAGTCATTTATACTCCACAACAACATTCCTTGCAGTTTAAACTCCTCATCACCTCGACTGCCATCAGGTATCCGAACACCCACATCGAATAATTTCTGCAAATCTTCGATCAAAGGCGCTAGGTACACGTCAATATCGTTACCCGGTTGCTTAGGACCAGATATCATCATGGACAATAACACATACTTACGTTTCATCATCAACCACGATGGCAGATTGTAAATCACAACCATAACTGGCCAAGAACTATGGGTGCTAGACATGTTACCAAAGGGGTTCATGCCATCAGTGGATAAGCCTAGCCTCACATTCCTGGGCTCAGCAGCAAATTCAGGGTACCGCTCATCCATTTTCTTCCACTGATCTCCATCTGAGCCATGTGAAATAATGTCATCGTCCTCCCTAGCCCTATCCGCATGCCATGTTAGCAACTTTGCATCCTCAGGATTTGCAAACAACCTCTTCAGTCAAGGAACCAGCGGAAGGTAATACACTACTTTAGCCGGCGTTTTACATCTAGACGGCGTCACACTCTCGCCGCATACCTCTACGGTCCCCACCTTTGACTTGTACCGAGGTTCATTGCAGACTCGGCATGTATCTCTATCCTTGTCATCTCCCCTGTACAACAAACAATCGTTACGGTATGCATGAATCTTCTGCATCTCCATTCCCATAGGACATAATATCTTCTTAGCAGCATATACTCGATCAGGACACAAGTTGTCAGTGGGTAGCAACTCTTTCACCAACTCTAACAATTCAGTCATCCCCTTGTCAGATATTCCATGGCGCGCCTTTAAATTCATCAACAACAACGTAGAACCAAGAACGGAATGTTTGCAACCCTTGTACAATGGTGTCTCTTTATCATTATACATCGCCGCTAACATGCTCGGCTTTCCTACCCAATCCATTGCCACGTCTTCCGCCATTTCATCAAGACAACCATCATAACGCAATCCATCTGCCCCAAGCTTAACATCAAACTCTGCATCATTATGACTTGCACCTTCTCCATGCCAAACCCATGTTGTATATGTAGGATCAAAACCTCTACAAACCAAATGTTCGCGCACAACGTCTACATCCTCATAAATCGCGTTGTTAAGGCAATCTATGCAAGGACATCTTAGCCCACCCATTCTCTTTTCTACACAATCCTTCCAACCAACATCAATAAACTCTTGAATCAAATCCGTATAATCTTGTGAGAGACGCTGATTCTCCAACATGATTTCACTACGACCCATGCTTAACAAGATACTATCAACAACGGTTTTGCTACAATCACTCAAACATTCCACAAATTTAGCACCCTAAGAACTCTACAAATCCATATAAACAAGCACATACACTAATCAAAAACAGTTTGCCCATTCCACAACCAATCAACAAAAAAATCAAAACCTCATACCTTTGTGTTCTTGGGCAAAATCAAGGCCTGAAAATGTGAGCAAAACTTGAGACAAAACAAAAGGAGAGTTCTTTTATCTACTTCTTTTATTTTCATTCCCGCAAAAAATCAGCTTTTATACACCCAGCTACGACACTGTTACGAATTCGCCACCAAATTCGCCCACTACATTTTAATACAAGCGAATTCGTAAACTGAAACGCCTCTGGTCATAACTATAGGCGAACTCGCTTCTTCAGTAACGCCTGCTGGCGTCAATACAAGGCGATTTCGCAACTACAACGCGTCTTAGCATGTATGGGCGGACAACTTTTCTTATTTCAGGCGGGTAATGCTGGCGAATTCGTCACTCTACTCGCCTATCAGCGAACACGGTTAAGAGTTCGCCTAGTATTGACATTTTTAATACACTTTGGAAAACGCCTTGTTTTAATTGTGAAACGCCGTGTGTTTTATTTTTGCCCTAGGCGAACGGCAGGTTACGAGTTCGTAACCCAGTTACTCGGCGGTTCCGCCAAAATCTGGCCAAAACGCCGTGAAATGTGTGCCGAGAAACCTATGCTTGTGCACTAGTGTGTCAAAGATATCCTTATCAAGCTTAAGACTTTACGAAGAGAAAAAGATCACATGGAGATTGATAGAGTGGAGGACACAAGGATGGGTGAAGTGCTGGTTACAACGCCGTTACCAATTAACCATATCAATTACATCATCATTTAGAACCAGGACACAATGCCATTACCAATCTACCATATCCCCAGAAGCCACGCATACACTGAACTATTGAGAAATTAATTCAATCATATAAATCAGATGGAATACATTAAATATTTTGAATTGGAGGTTTAATGTTGGGATGGATGAATTTATTTTCGTCAGGATTTTTTTTTCCTGCTATTTTAATGTAAAAGTTACAGAATACTTTAAACAAACAAAAGATTACAAAGGAGCCGGCATGCAATAAATGTCAAAGTCATAATCAAGGATCTACTCAATCTGCAACATTATTTGAACATTATTTGCACATTATTTGCACATTCATAATAATTTTTAAAATAAACTAGCGTGATTGTGATTGGAGTGTGTGTTGCAATTGCATCGTGTGGAGCAAGCGTTGCACGACGTATTTAATTTTATTAATGTGCTATGACTATAAAACATTTAATGTATTATGAATTAACTGAATTAGGAAAAACAAATTTGACTAACTTGAAACAACGATGTATTTAATCCAATTTCATTTGATAAAAGTTGTACAACGTAATTTTGATATGAACGTGCTACTTAAAATCAAAACCTTGAGTTATTAAGAAATACTTTTTTTTAATTGGGTAATAACTCAAATGAGCCCCAATAAAATCTCATTCTTCCCCCTCCGCTGAGACTTGAACCCAGAATCTCTGGGTAAATCTATCCATGGTTTACCACTGGAGCCATTCTCAACTCCCCCATTAAGAAATACTTAAAAATTTGTGAAGATATTTTACTGTCAAAATTATTTCTTTATAATTAAGTTTTTAATGAAGAACTAATTTTCAATTGGTGATAGTAAAAAATTATTTTTTTCAAATTAGAAAAGTAAATAAAGCAAAGCCATCACAAATCCACTAAAGTACAACATCATCTATGGTATAAAAATAATTAAATATATTTAAGTGGGAAAAATCTCTTCTAATTCTCTTTAATTAGAATAAACTAATTGTAATAATAGTCAAACTAAGTACGTGTTTATCAAGCTTAATGATAGTAACAATTTTCTGATGCGGTTCAGTTTGCTTAATGGTTTTGCAGATCAATTGGATTGCAGATCGATATAATTTTCATTTGTTTGTTTTCTTATAATTGTATTTTTATTGTATTATAATTTGTTTGCAGATCGACCCTTCTTACCATTGTGCTAGAGTTTATGTGCTTAAGTATTGCCGGATTTATTTATGCGAGTGAAATGACGTTCACCACACGTTCCTTTGCAATCCACATATAATAAGTTTTTTCTTTTTAGACTAATAAACAAATTATAAATTTAAAACCATGCAGACTATTTTGTATTGAAATTTTACCAATGGATAAGATTTTCATTTGTTTTTTTTCTTATAATTGTATTATAAATGTATTATAAATCTTGTTTGTTCTCTGTAGATACGACCCTGCTTACCATTGTGCTAGAGTTTATGTGCTTAAGTGTTGCGGGATTTATTTATGCGAGTGAAATGACGTTCACCACATGTTCCTTTGCAAGGGTTGATAAGGTAGCATCATGATGATCAGTGATATCGGATGAGATTTCAGAAAATTTGGGGCAATTAACGGCATCTCGATCTTGGACTTTTAGATTGTCATCAGCTTTCTTATTAACCAAATAATCTGCAGGTATCAGTTCTTCATTTTGTGCCAACTCTGTGATAGGCTGACCATCTCATGTCATCAAGCGATCAGAACACGAATTAGAGAAACGCGTATTTATTTTCATTTTTTAACAAAAGTAGCAAAGGCTATTCAAGTAATATAATCATGTACAACATAACAAGGATTACCTTGAATTTTGCAAGTTTCTTCCAAAATCATGCTTAATCCCTTGCTTTTTCTTAGCAGCAGCTCTTCTCTTCTTAGGACCTGAAGGCATTGTCGAAGCTGATGATGATGAAAACTTAATTAAACTATTCTCTCTAATTTATAACAATCAAAGGAGTTTTTTTGGGAAATTGGAAAAGCAGGAGTTGCATATTCATTTTATTTAATGACTAAAGAAATATCTAAAGTTGAAGAATTTTTTAGCAGTTGAGAAGTACCCTTTCATCTCCTTGTTACACGCCTTGAAAACCCTTGCGAAAATGTCCTTTATTCGGGCTGCATTACAACTGAAACTATAAGAGAGCATCAAAGCTTCCACAATCAAATTACATGTAAATTTCCAGAAATATTTACATCAATGTTGTTATTTCAAAGACTATAATAAGATCTGATGATGATGATTTTGATTGCATCCTAATATTAATAGCTTTACTCTATTACCGATATAATCGAATATGACAAGGTAATTAATATTCAGAGACTAGATTCATCCTAATACATATGGTTCTCAATCAATGTAGATGCAAATTAGTTGGTTCTTTATATCCAAGTTTACAAATTTAGAAGAAAATTCACATTACACAACTGTTGTGTACTTGCAAGAAATTCATATATAAACTTTCTTGTTCGAGTAATTCATAGATATCTGAATGATAATTTACACACACTGATACATATACCAATAACACCTAAGCGCTGCAATTGAAATTTCAAAACCAACTCTTAGGAAAGGGGCTTTCTATTGTATTAAAATGGCACAGGCCCCTATCAAATATAGTTTTCTGTAATTCCAGAAATCACAATCCTAATATCTAAAAACAGAGAGTTGCAGAAAAATTATGAGGACTTTTGGAAAATTAGCCAGAATTTTTTTGCAATGGAAGTCACCGGCGTGGGATAAGTTTCAATGTTTTAATTCTCTTCGTGCCAGAATTCAGAACAGCACAGCCAATGGTTCTACTTGTATCAGATTTTCTAACTATAAGAAGTGGAGATTACACTGTTCAAATCAAGAATAACAAATCCAAAACAAAATTGCATTCTTGCAAGTTCAGAAAATGTTTCAGCTTGAACAACTAGGGCACAATCTTGGTATGAAATTAAACATTCATGCTCGTTCATAAAATAACTAGCCCAATGTTTACTCAACACTCTTGAAATCTTCATACAAACCGTCATCCTCGTGAAGATGTAACTTAAGCTTCAGATAGCGCCTAATTCGGTTATGCATTGGACTTTCAGGCTGTCTGACATTCCATACCTTTCAGTGTCCATCCATTGAACGTTACTTGAAGATCTTGAGCTTGAGCAAAAATGGGCTTTTTATCAAACATTTCAAGCTATCTGATGTAAGGATATTATTTCATCTCTGTCACAGGATGAACTAGCATAGGATGTTAAACTTTATCTCTGTCCAAAATGCATGCCATGGTCAAACATTTATAACTTTAAGAATCCTGTTGAAGACATGTTGTCGTCCTCCAGAAAGAACGCTAAAGCACGGGAAATGTGGAGAACCCTCCATTGGTTGAGGAGATTGGGGTTCCATCAGATAGTGAGCTAGCAAATGCTGGAGTCAAATTTTCTCCAATTTACACAGCCATTTCTGGGATCAACTTTGATGTCAAGTCAAGAACAATGTACCTTCCCATGGTGTCCGTGGACATCAATTCTGAAGTTGTGCTACGAAATCTGGTGGCGTATGAGGCCTACAATGCATCAGGGCCGTTGGTTTCACTCGCTACACGGAGCTGATGAACGGGATCATTAATTCTGTTGAGGATGTGAAGATTCTGAGACAGAATGGATGAACCAGTTGAAAAGGGATGTTAAAGTGACAAAGCTGTGGGATGGGATGAGCAGATCTATTAGGTTAACTAAGGTTGATAAAGTTTAACATCCTATACCTGTTTGATGTGAACGGCCTAATTTCTTTTATTTTTTTTTTATTTGTTTTTAATTAGAAACCATCATAGATGGAGGGATATTTATTAGATTCCCCAGGCCTTCAATAATCTCCTCAGAGGGAGGCAATTTGAGAGATTACAGTATAAATTGAAAACCTAAACTGTATCTAGAGCGCAGTGTACGCTGTTTCTAAATCTAAAAATTGCGATGAAATACATCTGAACATCCTAAAGTCTAATGCCCGAAAGCATCTAACTATCTGGCAGTAACTTGCACCAACCCCAACAGTAAGGTTAGAGTCAACCAAGTCTACCAGTCTAAATTCATTCACAGAGTTGCCAGAAATACGTCGTCAAGACTATTCTGACTTGGATTTCTCCTGTAATGTTTCAGAATAGAGACTAGAAGCCCAAAGGATTTTCCATAGCACGGCTAATCCGTTTACAAGGAAAATAGCAGATAGGCACTGAATACTCGATAAACTAGTCCAAATACTTATACAAAAAGACCAAATGAAGCACATATTTCATCTGACATAAATAAATAAGAAAAGAATAGAAACCATTCATCTGCAACTGGGTACAGATACTGTCGGTGGGGGAGGCTGAGGAGGTGTGGCTCGTGCAGTCACGCTCCGGCGCGTTGCGTCAGGATGGAGGCGCGTGTTCCCAGCGAAGGATGAATCCGATGATACGCCGGCTTGTTCACGACTCGATGGCGCGTGGTGGCGCGTGGCAGCTGGGTCGGCCGCGCGTGAGGCGCGTGAGTAGGCCTCCGAGTCCGATCTGGTCGTGTAGTTGTCGGATCTGTTATCCCTTGTGGTTCTGGCGGCAAAAGCAGCGGTTTTGGCGGTCCTCCGACGACCTCCACGGCCGGTGACTGTCGGAAAACTGTCTTTCTGGCTTCCTCACACAGCGGCGAGGAGGAGATCGCGTCGGTGGACTTTCCATCATTAGATCGGCGGCATCGGCGGCTCCGAGCTGTCGTCGCTGGCGGGGATGTCTGGTTTCCGGTGTGAGGGAGGAGGGGCGGCTGGGTACTGAAGGGGGAAAGGTAGGGGGTGGAAGGGGTGGTCGGGTTGCGGCGAGGAGCGCCGGCGTTAAGCCCCGAACCACCCCTCCGGCGAGATCTGGTTTTGGGGGGGGGGGGTCGGTGAGAGGAGAGAGAGAGTGTTGGTGAGAGGAGGAAAGTGTGCTTGCTTTTTGAAACTCTATTTTTTTTTGTGAACGGCCTAATTTCATATCTGGTTTAATGGAATTGATTATTAACCAAAAAATTCCGAAGCAATAACTTGTTCTATTGCTTCGAAATTTCATACGATTAAAATGTTCTCTTCAATATAACATAGTATCAAACCATTTTTTCTTCACCTAATTTAAAAATTAGTATACATAAATAGGCCTAATTTGAGACAAATTTCATTCTCGAATTAAACAGAAAAATCCGAGGCCATGATTGCTGCAGGTGAAGCAGTAGAGTAAGCTCTATTTTTAGCATCTGAATCGGTTCACCGGAATGGAGTGTTGAAATCACAACTTGCAGATGCAAGAAATTAAGAACAGAAAACAAAGGGGGGGAAATCACTTCTTCATTATTCCAAAATCACAGTTCACAACATACAGAAGCTGCAAGCTTTATAGATAGTGCTAAGCCATGGAAAGAAAATTAATTCAACCGTAATACGGTTATGTAGAACCGCCGGTGAAGGTCTGATCTGATTCCTAACAGAAAAGAGGTTGAACTGAGCTAAGACTAACTACTCAAACAGAAAAGGTAAGGCAGTCAGTTAGTGACTTTGACTGTTGACTATGGTAAAAAAACAAGTTAGGGTAAAAGGGGTAAAAAAATACTAAGTATCAGTAATTTCACACCCCCCCTTCAAGTTGGAATGGGCACAGCACAATCCTAACTTGCCAAGTAAAAATGAGAAAACAGGTGCAGCAACAGCTTTGGTGAAGAAGTCTGCCAGTTGAAGCTTAGAAGTAAGAAACAAAGGATTGAGGAAACCTTTCAAGAACTGATTCCTAACCACATGGCAGTCTATCTCAATATGCTTGGTCCTTTCATGGAATACAGGATTTGAAGCAATGTAAATAGCTGCTTGATTATCACATTTCAGAGGAATAGGCAGAGAACAGTAATGGCCAGATCATGAAGTAGAAAACTAAGCCATTGCAGTTCTTTAGTGACAGCTGCCATGCTTCTGTACTCAGCTTCAGCAGAACTACAAGAAACAGTTGTTTGTTTCTTTGTTTTCCAGGAAACAAGAGAAGTGCCCAGAAAAACACAGTAACCAGTTAAATATTTTCTGGAAGTTTTGCAAGATGCCCAGTCTGCATCAGAAAATCCTTGAAGACCATCTGAGTATCCCATGATTGTAGATGGAGAGCTAGCTGCATAGAATAGGCCTAAATAAGGACAACCAGATAGGTATTTGATAACATGTATAACAGCCTTGAACTGAGCTTCTGTAGGAGCATGAACAAATTGGCTCAAGTGTTGGACTGCATGGCTAATGTCAGGTCTAGTGAAATTTAAATACAGAAGTTTTCCCACCAATCTTCTGTATTGACTAGCATCTGCCAAAAGAGGAGATTTGTCTTCAGAAAGTTGAGTTCCTGGAGGCAAAGGAGTAATAGTAGTTTTAGCAATCCTCAAACCAGCTTGTGCAACAAGATCAGCTATATATTTACTCTGATGAAGCACAAATCCAGAAGATTGTCTAGCTATTTCCACACCAAGAAAAAACTTTGCTTGTCCCAAGTCCTTTATAGAAAATTCCTTGTTCAGAAACTTCTTCACATCAGTGATAGCACTCTCATCATTTCCAGTTAATAAAACATCATCAACATAAACCAGGAGCACCAAAAATTTATGACTGTCTTGAAGTATAAACAAGCAAGGATCATGAGGTGACTGAGTAAATCCATATTTACACAAAGTATGAGAGAATACTTGATTCCATTTCCTACTTGCTTGTTTCAAACCATAAAGTGACTTTCTTAAAAGACACTTATGCTGAGGAGATGGTACTGAGTATCCAGGTGGAGGATGCATATATACTTCTTCATCTAAATTCCCATGTAGAAAAGCATTGTTTACATCTAACTGAAAGAGATTCCATCCTTTTGTTGCAGCTAAACAAAATAAAACTCTGACAGTCACAACCTTTGCTACTGGAGAAAATACCTCAGTATAATCCTCTCCCATCTTCTGAGTATAGCCCTTTGCTACAAGCCTTGCTTTGTACCTCTCCACACTTCCATCAGCATTTTGTTTTATTTTGTAAACCCATCTGCAGCCAACAGACTTCTTTCCTGTAGGTGGAATGACTACCTCCCAGGTTTTATTAATTTCAAGAGCATTAAGCTCTTTCTGCATGGCAAGAATCCAATCTGTCTTAGTGCTGGCTTCATTGTATGAGACTGGTTCAATAGGTATGTCATCAGAAACATGTCCTATAACATAATCTTTCATCCATGAGGGTTTTTGTCTATTTCTAGGAGGCAAAATGGACAATGGTTGCATAGGAACTAAAGGAGAAAATTCTGATGAAGAAACTGGAGAATCAAGAGATATTTCTGAACCAGGAGTTTCTGAACTAGGAGTTTGGTGTTGTGCAACAGGCTCAGTAAACTCATTTAAATCAATTGCAGAACTATGATCATCATCAGCAATGGGAATAGGAAGGCATGGAGAAGAAGGCATTTGTTGACTAGAAGAGAAAGGAAAAATGTGTTCATGAAAAACAACATCCCTTGAATGAAAAATTCTTCTGTCATGAATGTCATAAAGCTTATATGCTTTATGTCCTGAAGAATATCCCACCATGATAGCTTTCTTGGCTCTAACATCAAACTTAGATTTTGAAGGTATAATGTTTGAAGCAAAACAAATGCACCCAAAAACTCTAAGTCTTGAAAGATCAGGAGATTGATTGAAAAGTACCTCATAAGGAGTCTTCCAATCTAACAGCAAAGTAGGCAGTCTGTTAATCAAATAAGTAGCTGTTAAAATAGATTCTCCCCAGAACTTGAGTGGCAAAGATGCCTGAAACATAAGTGCCCTTGCCAGCTGCAAAATATGTTGTTGTTTTCTCTCAACTAAACCATTCTGCTGAGGAGTGTAAATGCAACTTTTCTGATGTAGAATACCATTGTTAGCCAGAAAACTCTGAAAATCATTACTGAGAAATTCTGATCCATTATATGTCCTTACTGTCTTAACCAAAACTGAAAACTGTGTGTGAACCATTTTTACAAACTTCTGAAAAATAGAAACAGCTTGAGCCTTTGAAGACATTAAAAAGGTCCAAGTGCCTCTTGAGTGATCATCCACTATTGTCAAAAAATAAAGTGCTCCACACAAAGACCTTTCTCTGAATGGTCCCCAGATGTCCATATGAATAAGATCAAAACAATTCTTTGCATTACTGTCCCTTTCTGAGAAGGGTAATCTCTTCTGTTTGGCCAAATGACAGATCTCACACATATGTTTGTCAAAAGTACAAGCATTGTCTACTGGTAAATGTCTAAGTGCATTCAAAGAGGGATGGCCCATCCTTTGATGCCAAAGCCTACTACTAGAAAGTGTAAAAACACTATTGCAACTTCTGACATGAAGACTATTACTCCTTATAGCTTCCAGATAAGTCTTCAAAGCCACCAGTCCTCTCCTTATGTACTGCTTGTCAAAAGAATCTTTATTGAGTATATACAATTTCTTCTCCACAGTGCCAACAGCTACCACTTCTTTAGTCAAGAGGTCCTGGACACAACAAATTTGAGGAAAGAAGAAACATACCAACATATTATCAGTTGCTAACTTATTTACTGATAAAAGGTTGTATTTGAAACCAGGGACATGCAAACAGCCCTCCAATTTATGTTTTCTACTCAGAAAAATACTTCCAATGTGCTTAACAGTCTTAATAGATCCATCAGGCAAGTAAACAGGCACATAATCCTTCTGTGCTTCACAAGTAGCAAAAATAGACTCACTAGAACTCATATGTACAGATGCTCCAGAGTCAATAATCCAAGAGGTTTCAATATTCAAAGAACTCATAGCAAAATAGGTAGTCATACCTGAGAAGTCCTCAAAATGAGCAAAATTAACCATAGCTTGCTCATCTTCCATCTTGCCTTTTCCTTTAATCAGCTGCCTCAACTCTTGCTGAATCAACATTCTCAAACTGTTGCTATCACTTGCTCCTACAGGCTGAGACTGTGAAACATTTGGCTGTGCATTTAAACCAGGGCTAGAATTTCTAAACTGCTGTACAGAAACAGTATCATCTTCACAATCAACCTGATGTGCAAAATTCCTTCCACCAGAGTTCTGTCTGCCTCTAACATCCCTTGGTTTCCACCAATCTGGATATCCTTTCAATTTATAGCAAAACTCCTGAGTATGACCTTCCTTATTACAGTGCTCACACCTAAAATCCTTTCTCAACTCATTCTCTCTTCTCTTAAACACAGGCTTATGACCTCCATTATTAACAAAGAAAGCTGTTTGGTTAGCCTCAACTCCTTCTGCTGAAAACACATTCTGAACATTTTTCTTGTTCTCAATTTGCATTAGCATAGAAAATACTTTAGCAATCACAGGTATAGGTTCCATAACAAGAATCTGATCCCTAATGCTGTCAAACTCCTCATTTAACCCCATCAAAAACTGCATTACTCTTCTTCTATTCTCCTTCTCAGTTAATTTCTTAGATACTCCACAAGTACATCCAGCACATTCACATACATCAATTACATCTATTGAAGACAATTTATCCCATAGACCTTTGATCTTATTGAAATAAGTTCCAAGAGTAAGATTACCTTGCTTTGAAGAAGCAATTTCTCTCTCAAACTGATAGATCTGAGTTCCATTAGGTACACCAAACCTTTCTGAAAGCTCCTTCCAAATCTCCAAAGCACTGTCTGCATACATGAACCCTTCTGCTACCTCTGGACTGATAGAGTTTAAGATCCATGAAGTGACCATATAGTCAACTTTCTTCCACTGATCATAGATAGGATCAGTTTCTGCTGGTTTTTCCACAGCTCCTTCAACAAATTTCAGTTTGTGCTTTGCTCCAAGAGCAAGCTTCATAGCACGCACCCAAGAGGAATAGTTATGTTCAGTTAGCACTTTAGTGACTAAAACAACACCTGGAAAATCAGAATGATGTAGCTCAAGGAGCTTTCCAGTTGCATCCATAACTCCGGCACCAATTTGAGCTCCTGCACCGCTGTGATGACCTCCTTGCGCTCCTCCACCACCGTGCTGGTTCAATCCAGCTCCAGCATTGTTGAAAATAGGGCCGCTGCCACGCGCCCAAGCTCCAGACGGACTTCCGTTCGGATTCACCATTTTGATCGGAAAAATTCAGCTGAAAAACAAGATCTGCAAGCTCTGCTACAAGATCGCTTCAACGTCGCTCTGATACCATGTCGAAATCACAACTTGCAGATGCAAGAAATTAAGAACAGAAAATAAAGGGGGGAAAATCACTTCTTCATTATTCCAAAATCACAGTTCACAACATACAGAAGCTGCAAGCTTTATAGATCACTAGCTAAGCCATGGAAAGAAAATTAATTCAACCGTAATACGGTTAAGTAGAACCGCCGGTGAAGGTCTGATCTGATTCCTAACAGAAAAGAGGTTGAACTGAGCTAAGACTAACTACTCAAACAGAAAAGGTAAGGCAGTCAGTTAGTGACTTTGACTGTTGACTATGGTAAAAAAACAAGCTAGGGTAAAAGGGGTAAAAAAATACTAAGTATCAGTAATTTCACATGGAGCTCAAGTTGCGAAAGAAGTACTAACAAAAGCGCAAAGATTGGCATCAAAGTATTTCAACCACAATCTAACACAACATCTAAATGAGGCAATAACAGAAGCTCAAGCGCTCATATCAGAATCTCTTAACCATCTTCATAAGGCTATAAATTTAGCATCAAAATGTCTGCACGAGCGTGGCAGCTGGAGCTAAAATGGAAGCGACTCTATTAGAAGCTGAAAATTTAACAACAGAATCTGGTATTAGACATACTTTTCTAACCCCTTAATGTTAGAAATACTACACAATCCTAAACTAAACATTCTCCAACTTTATCTCGATCCATCAATCCATTTCATCATCGGACTGAATGTTAATCAAACTAATTAATTATCTTACCATTATAATCTTCACGTTTAAAGGGGAATTCACTAATAAAATGTTATTATATTACTGAAAATGCATTACATTACAGATGCTATACTGATTTATTTGACCTGTATCACGCAGGGATAAAAATAAATAAACCAACACACTTGAAATAAACTCATAAAGTGCCGACTAACCGCACCCTTACATACAAAACCCTCTGTTTACTCAAAACATTCAAAATCTCTATACAAACCGTCTTTCTAGCTAAAGCTTCAGACAGATCCTGAATTCGGTTATGCGTCGTACTTTCAGGCTATCTGACATTACATCTAATGTGAAGACATTATTTTCATCTATGTCCAGAAAGAGGCATACCATAGCAATCATCAGCTTTGATTGTTGGGGCCCTTATTATTTCCACGTGTTGTTTTTTTAGATAACATTAGTTTAGCGTAGCTGAAATGCTGTCAAGTGCAAGAGCTTAATCAATGCAACTATGAAGAGATGCAATTTCTTCCTTAGTTTGATCAATGTAGCAAGGGAAATATGAGCAGTGATGAGCTGATGATACGGTTTTGTGTAGGTTTTCGGTCCTCAGAGCCGGCAGGAGGACTTTAATGAACGGGCTGTGTGTTCAATTGTCTGTAAGTCTTGCAAGGATTTAACTGCACAATTTTAGCTTATGGTTAGACAGAAACAGGAAAGACTTATACAATGGAGGGTGGAAAAAGGGCAAGGGTAACTGTTGTTTGCCTTATTCTTCCTCCTTAATCCTTAGCATATCCCAAGTTATGATTATATAGCATTGGTAGTAAGGGTGAAATCTTTTAGTAAGTGTGAAATCTTTTATTGTTGTAGCCTGGGAAATCCCCAAGTGATCCCAGTGTAATCCCGAGAGTTTTAAGGCAAATTTATTACACATTAGAAGCGCAGGAGGCCGAGTATAAGTTGACAGTTTCTTTCATTGAGTTGTACGCTGAGGAGATAATGGACCTTTTGGCTGGTTATGATGCAAAGGATCTCATTAACTATAGGGAGGATGAAGACGGTTTCCTTTACACAAGAAGGGCGGCGCTGATAGAAGTTCATGCTGCTGCTGACATTCAAAACATACCACAAACAGGTCAAGGGAATAGGAGTAAAGCTGGGAGACGTCTTAAGAAGGAAATGGATTGTTCGCACTGTATCTTTACTATCATTCTTCACTTCCGGGGCGACACGCCTAAAGGAGAAGACGTGATCACATGTGAAAAACTGAACCTGGTTGACTTGGCTGGTTCAGAGAACATTTCTCGATCAGTTGCTCGAGAGGTGAGCCACAGGTCAAATGCAATTGCTAATATTCCTTTCCTTTTTAACGTAGCTAAATGGTTAATCACTCTCAAATTTCTTGCCTCAAGAAAGAGTAATGGAAGCCGGTTAGATCAACAAGGGTTTGCTTACCCTATATCGTGTAACAAATGATTTGGTTGAACATTCAGTTAAGATACCTCATAGGTACAGTGACACGACCCCTTCATAAAAGTCATTTTGCTTGGTTTCAGGACCAAAACCTACACAAAACCATCCCAGATTATGTATCTTCAAAGTTGCATTGATAAGGGTTTAGATTTTTCAGCTAAGCTACACTAGTGTTAACTAATAAAGCAGAACATATTGATTATAGAAGAACCAGAACCTTAATAAAATTAGAGGTTTTGCTACACTAATGTAAGATGCAAATAAGTAAAATACAGAAATAAGAAGAATCAAACCTTGTCAAAAGTAAAGGTTTGATCAACTTTCATACTAGATGTTCCACTGGTAGCAACACTCGGCATGGCCACTTCTATTTTGTGTTCATTGCAGGTTATCCCCCCGAAATGTCTCTACGTCTCAATGGCCTGCAAGATTTCAACAACCAAACCATTTCATCACAACACCTAAAACATATGGATAATTTACTAGCCCCAAAACTCACCTGCATCTCACAATGGACTGCACAGCAACCTCTTTACCTCTATCATGCTGCTTCCGGCTTGCGTTCCCCTCCACTGATTTTGAATCTCTACCGGCTTTACCATCCACTAGTACAGAAAATAAAATTAAAAATTTAATCTACAGCAGGAAGCAAGTTGTATATTCTATGGGTAATAACCAGTTACTGGAAACTGAAAACATGTGAATACGGAAACAAATGTGGGCTTTTGTATATAAATTATGTATATTTAGTACAAACCTTGCTCCAGCCCATTAATCATCTTCTCATTCATCTGTAGGAAACATCAGATACAGTTTGAAATCGTTAAAATAGTCCAATCGATGAGGCTAAACTCATAACTACAAATATAAAAGCAAACCTCTTTATTCAATATTCTCTTGGCTCGCTGACCAAATTCCAATGTCAGAAGGACTCGGCAAAGCAATAAACCGAGGGTGTTACCGTAGAAATTAACAATGATTTTGTTTTCCCTCCTAGAGAATCCTGCAGCAACGTTGTTAGTTTGTTGTCCCTGTTATACAAGTGGCGTGTTCAGTCAGTTTTTCCGCTTCCTTATTTTCCTGCTTTTGGAATAGCTAAAAGAAATATCATTGTACCTATAAGGTATCTTAACTGAGTGTTCAAGCAAAGCATTTGTTACACGATATATATAGGGTAAGAAAACCCTTGTTCATCTCACCGGCTTCCATTACTCTTTCCATTGCTCTTTCCTGAGGCAAGAAATTTGAGAGTGATTGACCATTTAGCTACGTTAAAAAGGGAAGGAATATTAGCAATTGTATTTGACCTATGGCTCACCTCTCGAGCAACTGATATGGAAATGTTCTCTGAACCAGCCAAGTCAACCAGGTTCAGTTTTCCACATGTGATCACGTCTTCTCCTTCTGGCGTGAGGCCCCGGATGTGAAGAATGATAGTAAAGATACAGTGCGAACAATCCATTTCCTTCTTAAGACGTCTCCCACCTTTACTCCTATTCGCTTGACCTGTTTGTGGTATGTTTTAAATGTCAGCAGCAGCATAAACTTCTAAAAGCGCCGCCCTTCTTGTGTTAAGGAAACCGTCTTCATCCTCCCTATAGTTAATGGGTTCCTTTGCATCAAAACCAGCCAAAAGGTCCGTTATCTCCTCAGTGTACAACTCAATGAAAGAAACTGTCGACTTATACTCGGCCTCCTGCGCTTCTAATGTGTAATAAATTTGCCTCAAAACTCTTGGGATCACACCGGAATCACTTGGAAATTTCCCAGGCTACAGCAAGAAAAGATTTCACCCTTACTACCAATGCTATATAATCATAAATTGGGATATGCTAAGGATTAAGGAGGAAGAATAAGGCAAACAACAGTTACCCTTGCCCCTTTTCCACCCTCCATTGTATAAGTCTTTCCCGTTCCTGTTTGACCATAAGCTAAAATTGTGAAGTTAAATCCTTGCAAGACTTCAGAGACAATTGAAGACAAAGTCCGTTCATAAAATCCTCCTGCCGGGTCTCAGGACCGAAAACCTACACAAAACCGTATCATCAGCTCATTACAGCTCATATTTCCTGGCTACATTGATCAAACTAAGGAAAAAATTGGATCTCTTAACAGTTGCATTGATTAAGCTCTTGCACTTGACAGCATTTCTGCTACGCTAAACTAATGTTAACTAAAAAAACTAGGGAAAATTCCTAGAAAGAGCATAATAAGAGTTGAAATTCTTAGTTAGGGTGTAAAACTTTTATAATTCCTACTAAAGACATTTAATTCATTATTTGACAACTTTACCCTCAATTTTCTTTTTTTTTTACTTTAACTTAAATTTGGTTCAAACACAGACTCGCAGGGTGCAAAATTTGGTCCTTTACAAACAAGTTTTGCTTTTTCTTCTATCTCCTCTCTCTAAATATACTTTAACCCTGAAGCACGGTGTTGCCTGAAAATTAGATACTGGAGCAAGGAGAAAATAGCCCCAAGCAGCCCTAATATCCTAATATTGAGCAAATCTGCCATGACAATGGGCAGAGCGGTCCACTCAGCAACGTCCTCCAGTCTATCTGATCTGCATAACTCCGTCCAAACCTAAGAAACAGAATGTGGCTTGGGAAGGTGCATATAAGACACGCCAGGTTCACGACAGCAAACAGCCACCCCGCCCCAGCGATCATCCCAGCCCCCGGCCACCTCCCCCACCGATCATTCATTGTCGAGGTCCTCATTGGGAGCTAGTATTTCACGAACGATCTCCGTCGAGGAGCATTCTCTAGAGGTAAGGATTAGGTCAAACAAGGTGGCGATGTGATCGGAGACGATGATCCACATCTCACCGCTCATGTAACATCGAGCTTTATAGTGGGGTCCGGGGGACTATGTGGGGCCATAGCTACATATCAGACAAAGCTTTCCTCTTGCGTCTAGGTTATCGCAGGAATTGGTATTGCGTGAGGATGGGGATGACACTTTCAATGCATGTGGATAAAAAATTGGAGCTCTGAATTATTTAACTAAAATTACAGTGATAATTGTTGTATGAGCAACGGAGCAGTGGGTTGATGGTGAGTGTCACGACCAAGAAAACAAAATATTAACATTTAAAATGAAGTAAAAAAAGAAAATTGAGGGTAAAGTTGTCAAATAATAAATAAAATGCCTTTAATAGGAATTATAAAAGTTTTACGCCCTAACTAAGAATTTCAACTCTTATTATGCCCTTTTTAGGAATTTTCCCAAAAAACCAACCCGTGGAAATAATAAGGGCCAGAATCTTATCAAACATGAAGGTCTGAAGAATTGTTTCCATACCATGACAAGCCACCTCCCTTTTGTTTTCATCGCATGTTATCACTCCCTGAGTTCCATCATCACTCAAAGGCCTGGAACCATTTCATCAACCTAAAGCAGTACTTAATAGAATCAAATTCATGAGCCCTAACTCACCTGCATCTCACAATGGCCTGCATATTTACCCCTTATCAAGCTGCCATCGACTCATATTACCCTCGCCCGGTGATGGCAGATCTTTTCAGACATTATCACTCGACCCCCGAGTCTGGGAGGAAGACACCTCTTAGAGTAGTAATTTTGATAGGATTTTGAGTTCTGGTGATGAACACCAAGAACAAATAGTGAGTACACACAGTAGAATTGGGAAAAAATCAAATCTGTATATTATTGTTATCTTGCTTCTGAAACTGTACATCCAACTATATAATCGTGCTACTGTGTGCTACTCACACATACTCATGGTGACAAAATATATGTACCAAATCTGATAACAGAATGAGCTAACTACCAAGAAGTAAAAACAGTGAAAACTAGCTTGACTGTAAAATAGTAAAATAGTAAACTGTAAAAACAAAGCTGTAAAAATCTTCAAACTTCAAACTTCAAATGCTGCTTTGTTCTGTGCTGATGGAGAGGCCAGTGAGTGATTTGGTCATTCCCCCCTCAAGATGAACTTGGGGTAGATGACAGAAGTTCATCTTGGACAGTAACAGATGAAAAGAAGGTGAAGCAAGAGGCTTTGTGAATAAGTCTGCCAGCTGCTGAGAACTGGAGATAGCAGAAGGAATAAGAAACCCTTCTTTGAATTTATTTCTGGTCAAATGGCAGTCTATTTCAATATGCTTGGTCCTTTCATGAAATACTGGATTCTCCACAATGTCTCTTGCTGCCTTGTTATCACACCAAAGAGAAACAGGCAACTGAAGTGGAATCTGAAAATCAGATAGAAGATAAGATATCCACTGTAACTCTGTGGTAGTGAGAGCCATACTCCTATATTCTGATTCTGCTGATGATCTTGAGACAATCTGTTGCTTCTTAGACTTCAAGATATCATAGCAGTCCCAAGGAAAATGCAGAAACCACTTATGGAGAATCTTGTAAGCTTGCATCTCCCCCAGTCAGCATCACAATAAGCATTCAGATTCATTGTATTAGTACTAGGGAAGAAAAGACCTTTGGATGGATAAGTATTAAGATACTTAACCACATGAAGTGCACCAGCCATCTGATGCTCAGTAGGAAACTGCATGAACTGACTCAATTGATTAACTGCATAGGTGACATCTGGCCTAGGAGTATTGAGATACAACAGTCTACCAACTAATCTTCTGTAAGGACTACCATCTGACAAGGGTGGTGAAGGTGCATCAATATCCCAGTTAGCAGGAAGAGGGGTGGAGCAATGAGATGAGGTAACACACCCTGAATCTCTGACAATGTCTGAGATATACTTGGACTGTGAGATGTAAAGCCCTGAATCTGATCTTGCCAATTCCAAACCCAAAAAGAACTTAGCTGGACCCAAATCCTTTATAGTAAACTCATTGTGCAAGAAATCCTCTACATACAGTTTATCCTCTGCAAGAAATCCTTTATAGTAGACTGGATAGCATGATCAGAAGAACCAGCTACAAGGATATCATCTACATACAGTACAAGAGCCAACTGTAATGTTTCTGTGGAAAGAAGAAACAAACAATGATCATGTGAAGACTGTATAAAACCAAAACTCAAGAGCTTCTTAGTGAGCTCAGAATTCCATTGCCTGGAAGCCTGTTTCAAGCCATATAAGGACCTTCTGAGCTTGCAAACCTCACCATTCTTGGCCTTGGTGTACCCTTCAGGAGGTAGCATAAAAACTTTCTCATCCAGGTATTCATGAAGGAAAGCATTATTAATATCAAGCTGATGCAAACTCCATGATTTTGCAGCAGTGATGGCAAGAAACAACCTGATTGTAACAGTTTTAGCCACAGGAGAAAATTTATCAAAATAATCAACCCCCTCAATCTGGTTGTATCCCTTAGCAACTAATCTTGCTTTATATCTATCAACAGTACCATCAGCAAGACATTTCACCTTGAAAACCCATTTGCAACCAATAGGCCTCTTCCCTGGTGGTAAAGGCACCAAATCCCATGTGCCAGTGTTCTCAAGTGCCTGCAATTCAGAAGACATAGCTTCCACCCAATGTGGAGATAATTTTGCAATTTTATAAGATTGAGGTTCAACAATATTTGACAGTTGAGCTAGAAAAGCCTTATGTGAAGCAGTGAACTCAGGAAGGCTATGGGGATCATGTGAGCAAGACAAAACAAAATCATTTTGCCAAACAGGTTTGTGCAACTGTCTAGTACTTCTTCTGAGGAAAACAGGTGGTGGAATAGAAGATGGAGTGGGATGATGAGTAGAAGAAGGTAAGTTTGGAGACCTATATGACTGAGTGAGACTAGGAAAGTGTGTTTCTGACAGATCAAGAGAAGGTGATGCAGAAATATGATCACTGGAATGAGGTGGATGGCAGCATTGTCATGAGAGGTGGAGGTGTAATGATCTGGAATGTGAAGGACAGGTTCCGTATATAGAGTAGGAAGGGGGGCCTTTTGTTTGGGTATGTGAGTGGGAGAATAAGGGAAAATGGATTCATGAAATACAGCATCTCTAGATACAATGATCTTTTGATGTGTAATATCAAAGAGCTTGTAACCCCTCTTATCTGGTGGATAACCTATCATAATGCAAGGATTGGCTCTTGGAATGAATTTATCTTTGTGAGGTGTAGTGTTAGTAGAAAAACACAAACAACCAAAAGTTCTCAGAAAACTATAATCTACAGGCTGTTGCATTAAAAGTTCAAAAGGAGTTTTCCAAGCTAAAATAGCTGAGGGAGTTCTTTTAATGATGTATGTAGCTGTAAGAATTGAATCACCCCAAAACCTTTTAGGAACTGAAGATTGAATCATGAGAGATCTATCAACATTTAGCAAGTGCTGGTGTTTTCTTTCTACCACCCCATTTTGTTGTGGGGTGTAAGAGCAAGTTTTCTGATGAAAAATGCCTAGTTCAGACAAATTTTCCAACATAAAAGCATTGACAAACTCAGTGCCATTATCTGTTTTAATGGTTTTAATGGTGACTGGAAATTGATTATGAATCAAGACAAAGAAGGATTTCAGAATGTAAGGCACTGACTCTTTTGTTTTGACAAGTACTGTCCAAGTGTATTTAGAGTAATCATCTACAATAGTGATAAAATAAGATGAGCCTCCAATAGAAACTGTTTTATATGGACCCCACAAGTCTATATGCAACAAATCAAAAATATGCTTAGAAATATTGTCTCTAACAGGAAACTCAAGCCTTTTCTGTTTAGCAAGAGGACAAATATTACAAGAGTAAGAATGAGGTATGGTAAAACCAATACTATTCTGTAAATGTTTAATAGCAATCTCAGAAGGATGACCTAATCTGCTGTGCCAAACATGAAAGTCAATGCTTTTAGGTTGATGTGAGTAGAAACGGTGATGAGAATCTTTGATGGAGGAGATATGTAGACTGTGTATGGCTACTTGTATGGTGGCATCATGGAAGGAAGTATGAGATAATATGTAGAGACCCTGGCTTTCCTTTGCTACTGCAATGACCTTTCCAGTCCTAAGGTCCTGCAGTAAGCAAAAGGATTTGAAAAAATCAACATGTATACTTGTGGTACTGAGCAATTTGCTAACTGATAACAAATTGAACTGGAAGGTAGGTACATGAAGACAATCTAGCAACAGAATTTGATTTTCTATGTTGACCTTTCCTGTAAGTGTGACTAACTTAACAGTACTGTCTGGTAGATAAACAGGTGTTGGAAGGGTAGTCTTTTGGTAGGTGGTGAAGAGATTCAAATTACTACACATATGACTACTAGCTCCACTGTCAATTATCCAAGAATCAAAATCTTTTAAAATAACAGAATTACACACATGAGTAAGAATGCTACCTGAAAAATCAGTGAGATGAGCTAGATTTGCAAAATCTGTTGGTGTTGATTGCTCCACTCCTTTTCCTTTCATGACTCTGCCTAACTCTTGCTGCATTTGAGACAAATTGGCCATCAGAGTTTGTAGTTGAAGCTGCTGCAACCCTTCAGAAGTTGGTGTAGATATAGGAGCTGATTCTGATGAACTGATACTGGAATTTGATGAAGCAAGGGTTCTCATAGCATTAGCATTATGAGGATATTTGACTGTGTTTCTGGCTATGTTTCTGTCCTTGTTTCCATAAAACCATTCAGGGTATCCCTTCAGCTTGAAACAAGTATCAGAAGTGTGTCCCATTTTCCCACAATGATCACACTTGAGATCTGGATTCCTTACCACTCTTGGTTTGAACTCATTTCTCTGACCAGCACCATAATTATTTGTCCTGGAAGTATAGTTGTAGTTGTCATTCCTTACTGCCATAGCTGCAGTTCCAGTACCATCACTATCTAGTGAATAGTTAGTATCATTTTGTGACACAATGCAGAGAACTGATGCCCTTGATGTCCACTCTGTGCAATCCTTTGCTTCTCTATCTTGCCAACCATGGCTGTGACCTTAGCCAAGCTTGGCAGTGGCTCCATCAACACAATCTGATCTACAATAGCTCTATAATCATCATTAAGTCCTCTAAGGAACTTTGACACCTTATCCTCTTCTTCATCCTTTATCAACTCCTTATAGTAACCACAATGACAGCAATCACAACACATGCATTTTCTTCTAGGCTTAACACAAGCTAAGTGATCCCAATAACCTTTCAACTTGGTAAAATACAATGCTACAGAATCAGCACCTTGCTTAATGTCACTTATGTCAGATTTTAATTGATGAATAAGAGCACCATTGTTCTCTCCAAATCTATCCTTAATCTCTTCCCATAATTCCTTTGCATCAGTTGCAAACAGAAAACCATTCACCAAATCCTTATCTAGTGAGTTCTGAATCCAGGCTATTAACATAGAATTGACTCTTTTCCATTGCCTAAACTTTGAATCATTCTGTTCAGGCTTCTGTACATCTCCAGTTAAGAATCCTAGCTTATCTCTAGTCTCAAAAGCTGTAATCATAGCACGACTCCACTGAAGATAATTATGCTCAGTCAAGGGTTGAGTTACCAGTACCTGATGTGACTGATCATTGGCATGTAGATAAAGGGGATCCTCCATCTTTGGCCTGTAATAGCTGTCTGCTTCCTGATCCTCCTCTCTCGAAGAGCGATTCGCATGACCTTTTCCATTGTTGTTGTTGCGGCGAGGTGGTGCAGCATTCACTGAGCCTTCGCTTGGATCCATCATCATTTTCCAGTAAAACTTAGGCCGGATCTGGAAAACTTTTGTCAGAAAAACAAACTCCGATCACCAGAATTGGTTCGAGATAAAAATAGAGAAGTTGCTGATTGATTAGATTCCCTCTGATACCATCTTAGAATAGTAATTTTGATAGGATTTTGAGTTCTGGTGATGAACACCAAGAACACATAGTGAGTACACACAGTAGAATTGGGAAAAACTCAAATCTGTATATTATTGTTATCTTACTTCTGAAACTGTACATCCAACTATATAATCGTGCTACTGTGTGCTACTCACACATACTCATGGTGACAAAATATCTGTACCAAATCTGATAACAGAATGAGCTAACTACCAAGCAGTAAAAACAGTGAAAACTTGACTGTAAAATAGTAAAATAGTAAACTGTAAAAACAAAGCTGTAAAAATCTTCAAACTTCAAACTTCAAATGCTGCTTTGTTCTGTGCTGATGGAGAGGCCAGTGAGTGATTTTGTCAACACCGGAACCGTCTCAGCTGCTTTCCTTGAATCCATACCTATAGAATCTCCGAATCAAATTCAACTGGAAAAATGAGAAAAGCGAAAGCTTAGACTTAGAAATGATTATCAGAATCGTAGGTAGGAATCCTAATATGATGATGAACACTCTCAGATATAGATGAGGTAGAGGAAACATAAAATTCAATTCCACAGGAAGCTAATGAAAAAAACCTAAGAATCAGCGAGCAATTGGAGGCTAGCGGTTTTCCAATACGTACAATTCAGGTTGAACGCACAATGAAATTTAATCCAATCCGCATAACTCCGATTCATCACACAATCAAATTGAACAGAAAAAGAAGTCCCAGAAACATACCATTCAGGCTGAGAATTCATCAAGAGTGAGAGAAGAGAGGGAGGGAGAGAGGTTGCCAGAGTGGAAGACGGCGGCGGAACCCTAGACGGTGCGGGGGTGTTTATGGCAGAACGGACGAAACGTTTATTGTGTGTGACTGTGTACTGTGTGGGTACTGGGTAGAATTGAGTGGGAAGGACTAAAAGGAGAAAAGGATTTAGTAGGTGAGGGTGCAGGGTGGGGATTGAGTGGGGGTGGCATATGGAGGGAAAACTAGTAATTATGTAATCAACTGAGGGTGCTATTTTAAATACTCATAAATTTAGTTGGAGTTGTGTTTGCTTTCCTTTTGTTTCGACTACTACAAACTTGCATTTTTGCGGGAAAGTGAGCTCTAAAATCATATTATTCACTGCTGGTACTAGATGATACCCGTTCACATGCACAGAAATTATCATTTAAATAAGGTTATTTTTAAATATTATTATTCATCTTTATAGTTTATCGTAAAGGAAACTAGAAGAGTTCTTGCTCCGGTCAATATATAAATTAATAAGAAATTAAGAAGTATAAAACTACGTAGATTTGATGAAAACCACCACACAACCATTACAAAATCACCATATTCCGGCGTCTACGATTTTCATATTCCTTTTTAATTTCTTTAAATTTTATTATTTTTGTCAAGGTGTTTCCACCTACTATATTATATATTACCTACCTCTTTTATATGTATTTTTTAACGCAAGAATGTCAAGCAAATTAATATGGCATGATACATGTATATGGCATGGTATATATATATATATGGCATAATATGATGCGTTAACATTAATAGCTACTCCAGTATGTATGTAAATTAAGCCACCTACGGAGGTTACTAAATATAATTCTAATATATATTAATGATACATAAGTTACCACATTCCTTTTAATTATATTGACTTTTATCATAAAAAGAATTAGAAGAATTATTGTTCCAATATAAATAAAATAAAAAATATTAAACTATTTGATTTTGATTAAAAACACCACATAACCACCACAAAATTACCATATTCCGGCACCAATAATTTTCATATATTCTTTTTTGATTTCTTTAAATTTCATTCTTTTTGCCAATAATCTGGACACGGAAGTATATATAATTTTATAGGTGGAAGCAAAAGGAAATGTTATAGAATTTTTTTTATATGGTAGTATACGATATTATATGAGTTAGAATGAGTTATATTTGTGTGTAATTGGTGTTAATATAGAAGGCGGAAACACGTTAATATTAATAATATAAAAGGGTTAACTGTGTGTTTGTTGAAACGACACCCTAATTTGATGGATATGTTACGGCACTAGGTTATACTGCTACGGGCTACGGCACCATACGTAATAATATATGTGTCATTTAGGTCTAAACAAGGTATTAGTATATTTGGTTGTTTATGTAAGTGAATGCCATCCACTACATGTGATACTATATAACCACACCTCTCATCCTCCGCCCCTAAACCCTATGAATAGTGAAAGGATTAATTTTACACAAGAATTCTTTAGTTTACGTCACTAACAGCGATCGATCGACGATCAAGACCACCGGAAGTCAAGCCGCGGTGGCCAGTAATGCCTATGGCAACGTCAAGCTCCGCTTCTCCGCCTTTGATTACTTCTCCTCAATAATCGATTGATGATGTGGCAGCAACAAATATCGAATGGGAAGATGGAGAGGCTTCAATCGACTGAGATTCTCATATGCCTTCCTCAGGTTTCCATCGCCATGGGAACACCCGAGCAGAAGGCTGACTACTTACATGACGTCGGTTGATTATCCTTCCGTTTTATTATAATTTTATGGGTTTCAAGGATATTCAGCTCCTTTCCCGTCACTGCGTGTTGTACCATAATCGATCTGTCGGACATCAACCGGGACACTGTTGGGTTGGGGTGGATGCAAACGATTATTTCATCAAAAGTTTTGTCAAGTTTATGATGTTTTTTTATCCTTCCGGTGCAGTGGATGATTCGAAAGATGCAACAGAGACGGAAAGGAAGTCAAAACAGATGATGATTCAGCCAGGTTCCCTTTAGGATTAGTTGGATTTAACATTTTAAATTTCCACATCAATGTGTGAATATCTACATTTGCCTTATTTTAGAGATAATTTTACTATTTGAGAGTCAATTGTATATTGGATATTCAAGATTCTCGTGCTTCTATTTTATTTGACATTTAATCAATTTCATCATTACCTTAACTTATAATTATAATTATTTCCTTATTTAATAAATCAATAACAGTCAAATAAATATTATGTTGATATATAAAACACAAATATGTTAGACTAAATAGATTTCGCAAAGTGATTCTTTTTCGTATTAAGAGTACAAAAATAGGTCAAAACACATGTAAAAGCAAGTGTACATTTATATTAAAAAATAATATATATTATAAATTATTAAATTCATTTTAGCATATGTTATTGTGTATTCTCTTGGATATTCTTACTTTATGAAAAGTTTTTACGCGTTTGAAGTTTGTACCTAGAAATTAAAAAGTCAATATTTTTATAGAAAATATGTTTTATTATATGTTTATTTTAAAATAAATTACATTTTAATAAAATTAGTGTTTGATCTTTAATGTATAGCAATTGCTTCATAATTTTAGCCTTCATAAAAGTTAGACTTTCGAAAGAATTCATCATAGCACAATAATTAATTAAATATTAATAGTTATATTAAATCTAAATATTAACTTTTTTAGTTTATATTTAGATAATAAATTTATCACTAGCGTGATTGGATCACATGTTGTGCGATGTGTTTAAGTTATTTTTCAAAAGTTATTTAATTAGGTAAAATAAAGGTTAACCAAGCATTTGGTGAATGTCTACGTATATCAAATTCAAAACTTTATAAAAGTGTAATTAAATATTTTCGGTTTAAGTTTCTTGGTCATTCAAGACTTCTAAATCATCAATTGATCCACTCTCTGAATCGGCACTGTCGCCTACAAAAATAAAAACAATATTATGAAACTAAAAGTAAATTTCATTTTTACCAATATATAAAGAAAACTTACCACCAATAACAAAACAAATGTAATTAAACTTACCCATATCTACAATTGCTGGCAACTGATGGATAGCGAAGGAACCACGAGATTACATTCTGATTTACAGTAGTAAATCAAATTATATTTCATTCCTAATGCAGCGTGCGTGGAAGAAACAACGAATTATGAATCAAATCCTTGTTGAATTTATCAAAACAATAGAAGAATTGACAGATACGGAGGAAAAATCTCAATTTTCATTCAACATCAAAAAGCCGTCTTATAAAATAACCAGAAAACTGTTTATATACTAAACCCTAACTGCTACTAATTGTAATAAATAACAAAAAGGTCCTCCCTAATTTAAAATATTATTTTAAGTATCCAAAATAATAAAACACAATTTTGACCCTTAAACTAAAGGAATTCGCCCCGAAACTAGCAGCTAAGGAATTCTAAAACATCTTATTAGAATGACGTTTCCAATCAAAAAACACTACTCGTTTGTTGAATTCTAAGACCGAGACAAGAAACATCAGAATCTACGAAAACTCTTCGGCTGCTCCAACTTCCGGAGGTAAGGTTCATCCCACATCATTCTCTCCAGGACAAAGAAGATTCGACCTCGAATCTCAAGCCGTGCCGTCACCAAAAGAAGAATTTTCAACACAAGGAACAAGACATTCAACACTATACAAGTATGAATGTGGCTCATCAATTGAACATGACATGGTTTAGGATTAGTTTTCCCCACACTTTCAATGACACCAAGCTTAGTATATTTCAGCGAATAACCATGATGCAGATGCACAAACCGTACAACTTCTCTATGCTTAGAATGCCCAAATATGACCCATAAAGCTGCTGAAAAGTATCATTACGCTCAACATAACCCTTATAATGCAATTCCTGAATCAATTTCAAGTAATGCCAGCAGTAAATACTGGCTAACTGGACACCATACTTCTCAGCAAGAAATCCATGGCAAATAATCAAAGTTCCATCCACATAAGATTTATCCGACAACAAAATAAACCACTTTCCACCAAACAAGAAAGAATACATACTGTGATGACCATACAGAACCTCATGATCATATTGCCATGGACAACCAAGTATCAGTACACTGAATTGAGTCAATTCAAAACTCCTCAAGACACCGTTGGAAATAATAATATCATCATCACCATTACGAAGCCAAGCAAGCTGGAATATTTTAGGGTGAGCATCAACAGAAAGGTCCAATTTTGAAACCCCAACCACATAATTCTCATCCTCACAACCACCCAGATCAAGAACATCAAGAATGAAGGAGCAAATAGCATCATCATAAATATACCCCTCAACAACTTTCTTCTCACAAATATCATCCTCAAAAACATACCCATGAACTATCCCCTCACAAATATCCTCATCGTAAACACAATGAGCCACTTCCTCCTCACAAATATTATCATCACAAATATAACCATCATCCACATCCTCTTCATAGGTATCATAAACAGGGGCATCAAAAATGGGGGAAGAATCAACTTCATAACCATCATTGATAAAGAGACCGCAAGAATTGAGATCAAATTGAAAATCAGCAGGTGGAGATATTCCAAGAGAAGATGTCTTACCATTAGCAAGCTTAAGAACATCCACTTCATCAACAGGCTCGAAAACATCCACTTTATCCATCACCAGAATCTCCTCATCGAAAAGATTCACTTTATCATACACGGGAACATCAAACACTAGAGCAGTAACGTTGTCATCATCACCATCGTCATACACAGGATCATGATACATCGGAGCAGCAAAGATTTCATCTTCACCCTCATCATCAAGAATCTCACTGAATTTGACAAGTGGTTTTCTCTGATAGACAATAGCATCCAGTCGCTGGGTCAACAGTTCGAGTTGTCGTCGCAGAGCAACAGCTTCATCCTTTCTGAGCATCACACCCATGATCCGTTGCGGGTTCTCGTCGGAGAAGGCGGCAAAAATTAGGATCGATTTGGAATCTGATACCACTCTGATGCAGCGTGCGTGGAAGAAACAACGAACTATGAATCAAATCCTTGTTGAATTCATCAAAACAATAGAAGAATTGACAGATACGGAGGAAAAACCTCAATTTTCATTCAACATCAAAAAGCCGTCTTATAAAATAACCATAAAACTGTTTATATACTAAACCCTAGCTGCGACTAATTGTAATAAATAACAAAAAGGTCCTCCCTAACTTAAAATATTATTTTAAGTATCCAAAAATAATAAAACACAATTTTGACCCTTAAACCAAAGGAATTCGTCCCGAAACTATCAGCTAAGGAATTCTAAAACATCTTATTAGAATGACGTTTCCAATCAAAAAACACTACTCGTTTGTTGAATTTTGAGACTGCGACAAGAAACATCAGAATTTGCGAAAACTTTTCGGCTGCTCCAACTTCCGCAGGTAAGGTTCATCCCACGTCAATTCCTCAATATGATTTACGTTTAAAATTGAAGAAAATGAAATCAAATCATTCACGACTAAATAAATGAATTATCTGGGGTGTAATATGTAAATTTCACCATTCTTCTTTTATTTCAATAACGCGTTCAATTACTGATTTTAAGAAGAACAAATAACACACTCAACACAAATAAATATTTATAAATGTTCTTATTAACATAAAATATTAAAAAACTCCCCATTTGATACCTTAACATATATAAATACTATATATAAATAACCTACAAATGTTAATTTCATCATCTAATTCTTTATATACTAACGTTTCTTTAGAAGGGCTTTATATACTAACATTTAGCTAACCAATCACCATTCAGATCAATATTTAATGTTAATAACAAATGTTAGAATAATTATTAAATTTAACGTTATTCTATTAAAGTGAAAAGAAATATGAGATTCACTTGTGTACCACCAATTAAAGATAAGACAATTGCCTAATTCTTCATAATTTAGGTTCAAATTAGTAATTATGTTCATTTTATAATACACAATAGGTCATTGTTTAATTATAAGTCCGCCTAATTTAATTTTTTGTCAATATATATTCGTCATATCTATTCATATTTATTTATTCCTAAAGTGACCTAGAAGAGTTATTGCTCCGGTCAATAAATAAATTAATAAAAAATATTAAAAATAATGAAACTACGTAGTTTTGACTAAAACCACCACATAACCACCGCAATTTCACCATATTCCGGCGTCTATCATTTTTTTAAGACAATATATCATCCAAAATATTTTTATAACATAATATAATAAGAACATAGATGGTTTATATTCACCATATATTTTTAACATAGATGGTTTATATTTTTAACTTATGTTTTGTTCTGGCGGAGCATCACGCGGCGGAGGATCATTTTTAACTTGTATTATAGTTCAACCATATGTGCTTATTATTTTTTATATTATTATTTTTTTAATTTGCTTTCTTATTCGTATATTCCTTTTTGATTTATTTAATTAATATTGGAAATGTGTTTGGTATGAATTACAATGATTATGATATTAATATATTTTAATTAACTGTCCGAATATATATTTGATTTATATAAGCCAATATATATTTTTTTACGTTATATATTTATTTTTATGTTAATATACCATTTTATAATTATTAAAGTGATAAAGTGATCACGGGTTCAATTTTTGTAATATAAATATTTTACCCATCACTCGGATTAATCAAAACCTCTAGCAAAATTCTCATCTTAACATTTTATTTAATATCTAATACATTATTTTTTCAATATATTTCATATACATTATTTTATCATTTTTATCGCAAATAAAAATACTTTCTAATAATATGACAACAAAATTGAAAACGCATTACATCATTTATTAGTTTTCATCCTATTATTCTCTTTAAATATATTAAGATTATGAAATATTTCATCTTTGAAGAGATTGATTATCAGGTCACGATTCAAAATTTTTGTAATTACAAGTCACACCATATATATATACAAGGTTTTATGATTTTAATTAAATACTTTTCATATTTACCTTCTTTGATTAATTTAATTGGTATATTTATTTTTGGAAAATATGAATACTTTTTATATATTTGATGAAAATTCATATATTTATTCTTAAATTTTGGGAAAATATTGATTAAGTACGGTATAAATTTCATAATTAACAAGTGGGGTGTAACTTTTACATAATTTCTAAAAAGGGCGGTAATTTATTTCCTCATATTCATGTAATCTAATTATTGAATTAAAGACATGTATACCCCTGTTTAGTAGTCTAAATTCTATCATGAATTTAGTTCAATTTCATGGACTCTAAACTCAATTAAAAAGTAATTCAGGTCTGGCTAATAGTTTTAATATTTGTTGAATTACGGTTTAGTTCACATTGAAAGAATTCAATTCAGTTCAATTTTCCTAAATTCCGTGAAGTTCATTTAATTACAATTTTGGTTAAAATAAATCGAATTTAGTGTTTCATCCCAATTTTAATAATTAAATTTAGTTTGATTAAGTTTGCAAAATTTTGGTTTAAATTCACTTAAATAATATTTTCATTTTAAAACTGAATTTGAAAGAACTTAATGAAACTGAACTAAACTAAAATTATACAAAATAAATTTAATTTATTTCAACTTCATAAAATTTAATGAAATTGAACTGAATTGAATTTAATCTAAAATATTTAGATATTGCTGAAAATAATGTTAATTGAATTAGTAAGTTAGTGAGCTCAAACCAAACTGAATTGAATAGAATTAAATAAAATGAAAACTTACTTATAACTACAAAATAGAGGTATAAAAGTATCTAATTTAATAATTACTTTACATGATGAACATAGGCTAATAAATTACCACTATTTTTACAAATTACGTAAAAGTTACACTCCACTTTCAAATTATGAAACTTATTTAGCCCTTAATCAAAATTTTCCCTTTAATTTTTAGTTTAGAACATAATAATAAATTTTAAATATTCAACCTTCTTCTTACATACCGCGCAACGCGCGGTCCACCATGCTAGTTATAAATAAAGTAAGTATAAATTATATCAATAAGATGACATATGAAAATGTAGTTTTAACCCATACACCATGATATGGGCGGATCTAGGGGGTTGGCGGAGGTGGCGGCGGCAACCCTCAAATTTTAAACTGAGGGTTTAATTTACTGAAATTTAGGCGGTAGTACGGTAGATTTATAGTGGAGAGCAACCTCCGCGTCGAGACATAGGCCTATTTAGCAACCCTATAAACTTCCGTCAGGTTCCGTTACTGTACCATGACATACGCAGTTTAAACTTTAGACAACAATTTTTGTTTGTGGATATAGTTTACTTGACATATTCGTTTTCAAGAGATAAAATTAATATCAACCATAAATACACATTATGAACGTAAACATTATTAAATCTAATATAATATCTTGATTTAATTTAAAGATATTCTTGTATTATTGTAGAATATATCCATTCCTATTTTAGAGTAGCCTAATTTAGCATTCTTGTATTATATATTGTACACTCTCGTATCAATGAAATCATTCTGAATTTCACATTCACATGGTATCAGTTTTGGTTATCGATCTCAAAAATTTTACCTAAAATTCTTGTTAGGTGCCCTAAACCACTAACTTGTAAACCCTAGCCGTCAAAGCTCTAGGTGCCTCCAAAACCCTAGCCGCCGCCAACAGTCTAGGTGCTCTTTCCGATCCAAAACCTAGCCTATCTCCGTCGTGTCCAAGTGTCTCCGACCAAATCCTGGGAAGCTCGGCCGTGACTAGGTGATCCGACCAAACCTAGCTTATTCTAGGTGCTCTCTTCCGCTGCCGACACTTGCCTCTCTCCACGGTTTTCCGACCACCGCCATGGAAGCCGGCAAGTCTCTCACGTACTCCACCATGATCCATATGCTGCCGATCAAGCTTGGATCCGGCAACTTCATGGCTTGGCGTTCGCAGGTGCCAACCCTTTTCGAATCGACGGGTCTCTTTGGCTATCTCAACGGCTCCATCATCAAGCCTCCCGCTTACGGCCAGGTTCCGTCTCCGGCTACGCCCAGCTCCTCGGATGACGCTGCTCTCAAGTCTCCTGCCTCTCCAGCCGCGTCGCAGGAGTCATCCATCACGCCGGAATCCTGGACCGCGCAAGACAAGCTCGTCCAGGTTCTTCTCCGGTCATCTCTCACCGATGAATCCATCATGAAAACCATCGGCCGCCCTACCGCCGCCGCCATGTGGGAAGCCTTGGTCGCCGCCTACGACAACGCCTCCGACGCTCGCGAGATGCAGCTTCACGACGAGTTTCACTCGGCACGCCGCGACTCCTCCACCATCATGGAGTTCCACCGCCGTTTCAAGCTCATCACCAATGGGCTCGCCGCCATTGGCACTCCAGTCGCGAACAGGGACAAGGTTTTGCACTTCCTCCGAGGTCTTGGTGCCGGATTCGAGACGTTTATCACGATCCAGTTTTCGTCGTCTCCGATCCCGCTCTACACCGAGATTGTTGCTAGGGCTCGTAGCTATGAGATTATGATATCCACTGGTGGTTATGGACCTTCTCCGGCGCCTGAAACTGTCCCAGCAGCTTTTGCGGTGTCAACCCAGCCGGGTTTTGGAAACCCTAGCCAGGCGCGTGGACAGCACGCGCCGCCGTCTGGCGCGTTGGCTGCCACGCGCGGCCGCTCATATGGTGGCCCTTCTGGTGGCAAGTCTGGTGGTGCTGGTCAATCTTTTGGTGGTCGCAATCGTCGTGGTCGCAAGAAGTGGGACCCTAAATTCCAGCTCTGTGAAGAATTCGGTCACACTGCCAGAACATGCACGAATCCCCATCTAGAGTCCAATCTTGCTGATGCGTTCCAGTCCAATGTGTCTCTCGAAAATTCCTCTGACTGGTATCTAGACTCTGTTGCAACCAACCACATGGCATCCACATCTTCTGGTCTGGACAATATTACTCCTTATAACGGTAATTAATCGTTCTTTCGCTCTTGCTAATGGTAGACCTGTTAATATTACTCATATTGGTCATCATCAGATTTCTCGTAATTTTTATGTATCTGATGTGCTGGTAGTTCCGGATATTACGAAAAACCTTCTCTTCATTAGTAAACTGACCAGGGACTTGAAATCTGTGATCTCTTTTGATGAAAATATGTTTGTTATTTAGACAATGGTTACAAAGGAAATCATGAGCCGAGGTCGCTGTGAGAATGGTATGTATGTGTTGGAGCAGGGTGGTGCTGCTTTTGTTGCTTACATTCAAGCGGATAAACATAGGGCGTCTTTCGACATATGGCATGTCAGGCTGGGCCATACTTCTCTAGTTGTTATTTCCTTATTAAATAAGTTGAACCTAGTTAAGGTTGTTTCTTTTCCGAGGAATGCAGTACCCACATCACAAGCTCGCAGTACTCTCAAGTTGTAGTTGCAGTACCGAGGGATGCAGTACCCACAGCACAAGCTCGCAGTAATCTCAAGTTGTGGACGCAGTACCGAGGAATGCAGTACCCATGACACAAGCTCGCAGTACTCTCAAGTTGTAAATGCAGTACCGAGGAATGCAGTACCCACATAATATGCTTGCAGTACTCTCAAGTTGTAGACACGGTATCGAGGGATGCAGTACCCACAACACAAGCTCGCAGTACTCTCAACATGTAGAAGCAGTACTCTCAAGTTGTAGATGCAGTACCGAGGAATGAAGTACCCACAACACAAGCTCGCAATACTCTCAAGGTGTAGGTGCAGTACCGAGGAATAAAGTACCCACAACACAAACTCGCAGTACTCTCGAGTTGTACTTGCAGTACCGAGGAATGCAGTACTCACAACACAAGTTCGCAGCATGCTCGAGTTGTACCTGCAGTACCGAGGATTGCAGTACCCACAGCACAAGCTCGCAGTACTCTCCAGTTATAGACGCAGTACCCAGTAATGAAGTACCCAAGCAGTACTCTCAAGTTGTTAAATAGTGTTCTTTAACGTTTATTAGCAGTTCCTATAATTTAAATATTCAAAATTTAATTAAATTTGAAATATTTAAAATAATTTCAATCTTTGAAAGTACTTAAGTAAATTATATAGTACCTTCAAGTGTATTTAGTAGTAACAATAATTTAAACATGAAAATTTTGATTAAATTTGAAATATTTCTAAATTCTATGTGAAGTACTTTCAATTTATATTGGAAGTACTTTCAAGTTTTACATGTAGTACTTTCAAGTATAATTAGTAGAGAAACAATTAGATAAGGCAGTCTTATGGTAAGGCAAAGGGACCTCATATGGTTCATACAAACGTTTGGGGTCAAATCATAATTATTATATTTTAGTTATTTTTCAAAGCAATTAACTATATAAACTAAAAATCATCTCCTTTTTCATCAAATCATTATCGCTCATCATCAAATCATAGACATTCATTACCAAATCATCAATGTTCATCATCAAATCATCGTTGTTCATCAAATTATCACCGCTAATCATCAAATCATCATCGTTCATCATCAAATCATCGTCGTTCATCATCAAATCTTCGTTGTTCATCATCAAATGATCAAATCATCAGTCATTTATCATCAAATCATCGTCCTCATCATCACTAATTATAAAATTATCATCAATAAAAAATCATCAATCATCAAAACAATGTAACTGACATGAATCAAAACTCACCAATCATCAAAAATTAATAATCAATCATCAATATCAAATCATCAATCGATCATCAGATCCACGGTTATCATGAATCATGTCATAAACATCATCAATCATAAATATCAAATCATCAACTATATTCTACACATAATCAAATCGTCAAACCGTGAAACTGAATTCTCGTTAATGAATATATATGAGAATGACGAAAATCTAAGAAAATCTAGTTTCCCGATTTGACGGTTTGATTATGTGTATTTTATAGTTGATGATTTCATGTTTATGATTGATGATTTTTATTGATCATTGAACGGATTGATGACGTGGATGAGTAATGTTGCTGACCGAGCTATGTTTCTACGAGAATATAGTTTTCCGATTTGACAATTTTCGATCATGTGTGTATTTTAGTTGATGATTTTATGTTTTTGATTGATGACTATCTTTCGATGATAGAAAAGAGTTGACGATCGGATTGACAGTGAGGATGAATAATGTTGGTGACCGAGTATATATATATATTATATATATATATATATATATCGAGGATGACGAAAACGAGGTCTATTTTATGATCCGAGCCATGATTCTAAGAGAATCTAGTATCCCGATTTGACGGTTTGATTATGTGTATATTTTAGTTGATGATTTAATGTTTATGATTGATGATTTTTTATTGATGATTCTACGAGAATATAGTTTCCCGATTTGATAATTTTCGATCATGTGTGTATTTTAGTTGATGATTTTATGTTTATGATTGATGACTATTTTTCGATGATAGAAAGGAGTTGACGATCGGATTGACGCTGAGGATGAGTAATGTTGGTGACCGAGTATATATATATATACGGGGATGACGAAAACGAGGTCTATTTTATGATCCGAGCCATGATTCTACGAGAATCTAGTTTCCCGATTCGACGGTTTGATTATGTGTATATTTTAGTTGATGATTTGATGTTTATGATTGATGATTCTTTATTGATGATTCTACGAGAATATAGTTTCCCGATTTAACAATTTTCGATAATGTGTGTATTTTAGTTGATGATTTTATATTTATGATTGATGACTATCTTTCGATGATAGAAAGGAGTTGATGATCGGATTGACGATGAGGATGAGTAATGTTGGTGACCGAGTCTATATATATATATATATATCGAGAATGACGAAAATGAGGTCTATTCTATGATCTGAGCCATGATTCTATGAGAATCTAGTTTCCCGATTTGACGGTTTGATTATGTGTATATTTTAGTTGATGATTTGGTGTTTATGATTGATGATTTTTTATTGATGATTCTACAAGAATATAGTTTCCCGATTTGACAATTTTCGATCATGTGTGTATTTTAGTTGATGATTTTATGTTTATGATTGATGACTATTTTTCGATGATAGAAAGGAGTTGACGATCGGATTGACGATGAGGATGAGTAATGTTGGTGAACGAGTATATATATAAATACGAGGATGACGAAAACGAGGTCTATTTTATGATCTGAGCCATGATTCTACGAGAATCTAGTTTCCCGATTTGACGGTTTGATTATGTGTATATTTTAGTTGATGATTTGATGTTTATGATTGATGATTTTTTATTGATGATTCTACAAGAATATAGTTTCCCGATTTGACAATTTTCGATCATGTGTGTATTTTAGTTGATGATTTTATGTTTATGATTGATGACTATTTTCGATGATAGAAAGGAGTTGACGATCGGATTGACGATGAGGATGAGTAATGTTGGTGACCGATACGAGGATGACGAAAACGAGGTCTATTTTATGATCCGAGCCATGATTCTACGAGAATCTAGTTTCCCGATTTGACGGTTTGATTATGTGTATATTTTAGTTGATGATTTGATGTTTGATGATTTTTTATTGATGATTCTACGAGAATATAGTTTCCCGATTTGACAATTTTCGATCATGTGTGTATTTTAGTTGATGATTTTATGTTTATGATTGATGACTATTTTTCGATGATAGTTGACGATCGGATTGACGATGAGGATGAGTAATGTTGGTGACCGAGTATATATATATATATACGAGGATGACGAAAACGAGGTCTATTTTATGATCCGAGCCATTATTCTACGAGAATCTAGTTTCCCGATTCGACGGTTTGATTATGTGTATATTTTAGTTGATGATTTGATGTTTATGATTGATGATTTTTTATTGATGATTCTACGAGAATATAGTTTCCCGATTTAACAATTTTCGATCATGTGTGTATTTTAGTTGATGATTTTATATTTATGATTGATGACTATCTTTCGATGATAGAAAGAAGTTGACGATCGGATTGACGATGAGGATGAGCAATGTTGGTGACGGAGCATATATATATATATATATCGAGGATGACGAAAACGAGGTCTATTTTATGATCCGAGCCATGATTCTACGAGAATCTAGTTTCCCGATTTGACGGTTTGATCATGTGTATATTTTAGTTGATGATTTGATGTTTATGATTGATGATTTTTTGTTGATGATTCTACGAGAATATAGTTTCCCGATTTGACAATTTTCGATCATGTGTGTATTTTAGTTGATGATTTTATGTTTATGATTGATGACTATTTTTCGATGATAGAAAGGAGTTGATAATCGGATTGACGATGAGGATGAGTAATGTTGGTGACAGAGTGTATATATATATATCGAGGATGACGAAAACGAGGTCTATTTTATGATCCGAGCCATGATTCTACGAGAATCTAGTTTCCCGATTCGACGGTTTGATTATGTGTATATTTTAGTTGATGATTTGATGTTTGATGATTTTTTATTGATGATTTGATGTTTGATGATTTTTTATTGATGATTCTACGAGAATATAGTTTCCCGATTTGACAATTTTCGATCATGTGTGTATTTTAGTTGATGATTTTATGTTTATGACTGATGATTTTATGTTTATGATTGATGATTATTTTTCGATGATAAAAAAGATTTGACGATCGGATTGATGATTGATAATGAACAACGATGATTTGACGATAAACGACGAAAATTTGACGATAAACGACAAACATTTGATGATTTGATGATGAACAACGATGATTTGATGATGAACAATAATAATTTGATTATGAAGAATAATAATTTGATGATTGATGATTTAATATTGATGATTGATAATGGTAATGGTTAATAGGGAGATTAAATGTGGAATATATTCTTATTTCAAAATGGTCCCTGAGTTTTATTAATATTTACTGTAGGGGCACCGAAAAATTAATATTTATATTCCAGCCCCAAAAGTATTTTGCCCCTTAACCTTATACCCCTTGCTTTACCATAAGGCTGCCTTACCAGAGAGTATCTCTAATTAGTAGTACCATTAATTTAAACATTCAAAATTTTATTAAAAATAAATTATTTTAAATTATATGTGAAGTACATTCAAGTTTTATTGTAAGTACTTTCAAATAGTACATGTAGTACTTTCAACTTTAATTAGTAGTACCATTTTTTTATGAGGAATAATTAGTAGTACCATTAATTTAAACATTCAAATTTTGATTTAAAAGGGAGTTATTATTTGTGGGGTCACATTTAAAAGACGTCTAAACTACAAGGTCTAAAATACAAATAAGTACAAAATAAATAAAATGTGCGGGGTCTTATTTAAAAGACCTCCATATTACAGGTACTGGAATGCAAATACGTATAAAATCATGATAATCTGTCTTCCCCGACGACTTCACTCCCCGTCATTGGCCGGATAATCTTCATCTTGCCGGGTTCCTAACCGCGGGCCTTCGAATTGCCTCTAATAGCCGGCGAAGCTCGCGCACGGGTCGAGGAGGAAGTCACGGAGCGCGGCGGGGAGCTCCGACTGCTCGAGCCTCACGCAACGGAAATTCGCCCGGCGCCTTGAATCTCCGGCCACAACCCCGACGAATTCGATGTTCTTCTCCGTCAAATTCGATGTCAGACCGCCGGAGCTCTGGATGCCAAGGCAAAAGCGCTTTTGCGGCTAAACGGAGGAGGCGGTCGAACAGGCGAACGGTGAAGATCACAACATCGCAATCTCGCCCGAAAATGGGAAATCAGGAAACTGGATTCGCCGTCGGACTGCTGGGTTCGCCTTCAGACGGAGAATATCTGTCGTCGGATTGCAGCAGAAGCAGTTTGAAGGTTGAACGGAGAAGATAACCGGAGTAAATTTCCATTTGGGTCCAATTATAGGCTTATGACCCGGAAGGGAGCTTATGACCCGGTCTAGATCCGCGAATTTTGTCCAATAAATGGCAATTAATCATGACCATTGGATAATGATTTAATGGTGCAGATTGATCGAGAGTTCTCACATAGGAGGTGGTTCTCACCTGATCTCTCTCCAATATATATACAGTTAAACCTCGATAAATGAATATTCGATAAATGAATAATCTCGCTAAATGAATAATTTTTCCTGGTCCCGACTTGGGTTAAGGGGTTAAATGAATAATCTCGCTAAATGCATTAATGAATAATTTTTTTTAAATCCTTAAAGACCCTATGTAAATATAAATGAATAATCACCACATTTCATAAGTTATATTTATATTAAAAATATATTTTTTCAATAAATGATGTTCATACAATAAATCATTCTCTTACAAAAAAAGGTATCTATATTTTTTTGCTCTTTTTTCCCACCAAATTTCATCTCATCCTTGATTTTTCCTAACGCAAACAAAATTTCATGAGTATTCTGCTCAGGTTGTAGAAAGTAGTTTTGTAAGGTGATTATTGCTGATATGTACTTAGTCCATACACATACCTTAGTTTGTAATGTAGGTTACATACATTTTCTAAGACTCTAGATATTCGATACAATGCATACCAGGTATCTTTTTAGTAGTTTTTAGATATAATGCACATATGTACATTTTTGTACTTATTACACATATGCATACAATTCATGTAATGCTAATATAATTTCTTCAATACCGTCTAAATGAATAATTTATTCATTTATTGATAAATGAATAATCTCGCTAAATGAATATTTTAATGATGGTCCCAAGGGTATTCATTTATCAAGATTTAACTGTATATAGGAGAGGTTTAATTCACTCACTTATTTTCACTCATTATTTTACTCAAAATCATGACCATTCCCTTCCATCTAATCTAACGGTCTTAATTAAATCACTTTTTCTAATTTTATTTGGTGATTAGTTATTCTCTTTTTCCATTTTTAATCCTCTCTTTCTGCCCCATTTATTTTTTCCTCTTTCTATTTTTCTTCTTCACCGCCTCCTTAACTTTTTAATTGCCAGGGATTGACTCTGCATCCTGTTATAAAAGATGCATCTGCATCTTTGTTCTACTTTAATTAAATCAATAACTCATTAGAATAAAATATATAATTTGTTTTTAGAGCACACATTTCTCCAGCAACACATTCATGATTTTATAGTTCAAAATCATAAATTCATAATACAAGATAATTGTGTAATTAAACTCAAGGTCGTTCTCTATCGGCTCTTGAATTGGTGTAGGCATCATCGTGACCAAAAGAAAAAGGTAACAAAAAATAAATTTTCGCTGGATTCGTCAGTGAAAAAGGTCCTGACACATGAGAGAAGAAGTAAAAGAAGATTAAAAGGGAGGGGAAAATATCTGATTTGGAAGAAAAAAGTTTAGAAGGAAAGAGGGTCAATTAATCATTAACAAAAAATTAAAAAAAGTGATTTAATTAAGACCATTAGATTAGATGGAAGGGAAGGAATGGTCATGATTTTGAGTAAAATAATGAGTAAAAATAAGTGAGTGAATTGAACCCCTCCCTATATATATATATATATATTCATCTAAGCACATATATAGAGTTATCTTCAAATGTTTATTTCCCTTATAGTTGAAACTACCAAAGCCAAATATTGAAAAAAAATCACATGGTCTAAGCCTTTAACGGGGGCTCAAGTTCAATGTCGATGGTTCATGGAAAATCATAGGACAAGAAACCGGGATTAGGCCTAATTACTAGGGACTCAACTGGTGCATTTATAGGAGCCACAACTGTATATACTCATTCTCACTCCCATTTGCACTCAGAATTATTGGCCATAGGACTGGGTGTGCAGTAGCAACCACTTTACAAGGTCCAATTACTATTGAATCAGATTGCATGCAAGCTATAAAGATTATACTTAATCCTGAGTTTGCTCCATGGACACTTTACAATTTGATTTTTGATATACACGAGGCTGCTCAGAATTTTATGATACAACATACTCCAAGAGAGGGTAATAATGTGGCAGATTTTTTGGCCAAACACTCAGCAAATTTTGAACTCTCTCTTTGTTTAATAATTGTTAATAGATGCCTCCCCATTCAAAGGGCCTATACTTACTTGATAAATCTTGAACACCTACCCTAACAATTCATCCCTCTTAGAATGGTTGCTACTCTCATTACCCTTCTTTGTGCTTTTGGAAACAACAAGAGATCTACAAAAGGAGGACAACATCAGGATACTGTACACACTATCCGCAACTTCTCACTCACCAGCTTCAACTCTCTATGCTACATATTGAAATCCTCAATCACTGGATATTGGATCACTACTTTGCCAATGAGGAAAGATAATGAACCTCATACAAAAAGTTCACAGAACTTCAGCAATATCCAGCTGAGAAACTTTTAGAATATTAAGACTAAAGCATACTTTCACTTGGTGCCGCCTTGAGTTTTGCTATGCAATTTTTTAAAAGTCTCTGAATTAAAATATGGTTCAAGCATTTTTTTATAAAAAGTTAAAATCTCTATCATTTTGAAAAGCATTATTCGTGCTTTTAGGCTTAGGCCTCATTGAAACTTACCCTTCGTCACTGCACTGTAATTTTTACAGTTTTCTTGCTTTAACAGGTTTGGGAGACTTTATAAAATTTCCCCCATTTTTATGTGGTTTGCATTAAAAAAAAGTTGTTTATTTGGGTAGAAATATTAATTCTTTCATCCGAATTTCATGACAACTTTTTAAAACATATCTGACCGTAAAAATTAATTAATGTTCAGAATAATATATGTATCCTCTATATATAAAAGCATCGATCTCGATGCTACAGTACTTTCGTCGTCTCCATTATTATATTATTTTCTTAGCTTCGCTACAGTAAATTTTGTCATTCCCGGTATTATAATATTTTCTTACGCTACGCTATTTCTTCGGCATCCAAGTCTGCTCTCTTCCTCTTCAATTATCGAATCCATTTTTCTCGGCATCCGAGTCTTCCCCTTTTTAATTCGATATCATTCCGTCGGTCCTGATCGCTCCCACCTGCATGCTCCATCTTCCGTTTGGTCAAACCAAGGCGAGGAAGTCTTCTCCGCTTCAGTCTGTTATATTTCTTCTCCACTCATTTGGGGCTTTAAATTGTGCATGCAAGGTGTTTGATAGGTGGATTTGGATACTAATCTATCAAATCCTTGACTTGTAAGCTTAACTATCCCGTTACAGTCCGATTTTGAAGCAGTCATCTGCGATTACTGCTGGTATACGAGTAAGTGCTTCATCAGTGATTACTTGGGGATTGATTGTTGTCTGCAGAAGCGGTTGCTGATGCAAACAAGGTGATGAAGTTTGACCCTTTGATGGCCAAGGCATACTTGCGGGAAGGGTGAGTATATTGATTTGTTCTGCTGTGTTGGCTTGCAGATTTATTTACTGGGATATTTATTCACTGAGCCCTTTGTATTTGCATTTCATTGTCAGAATGGTTTGCATCAAGCTTGAGGAGTACCAGACTGCCAAGTTAGCCTTGGAGGAGGGAGCTTCAATCTCGCTAGAGGACTCTAGATTCTCCAAGTTCATTAAAGAATGTGATGAGCGCATTGCTGGTAGGGTTTTGTTTACATTCTGCATGCTACTTGTTTTCTTTCTTGTTTCTAAATTTCACATAAAGTATGACAGAGCAAAATGATCTATTCGATGTTGTATAATTATCTTGCATACTTGACGACGGCGCGAATTCGAGAACAGAGAGGGCTTGGATCCTCGAAAACTTATGAGGGATTAATGCCGCTTATCGAAAAGGTTGTAGCTCTTCACATGGAGAACAATGCTGCTCCTGAGGTGGTGTATTTGTTAATAACGATTGATGAGCTTAGCATCTTATGCAACTTTACTGATAAGGAAAATTTCAGAAGGACCTGTTTGTATTTAGATAGCTATGCTAAGTTCCTTTCTGAACCCGAGGATGCCAATGTTTTGAATATGGCATGCGTGATTTACATGATCTATGAAGATTTTCCTCGCGCGCTGAAGATCGCGCTCAGCCTCAATGATTTCAGTTATGTCAAACGAAATTTTGTAGAATGTGAGGATCTTCTGATGAAGAAGCAGCTCTGCTATGTTCTTGCTCGCCATGGCAGCTCTCTTGAGCTCGACGAGGAGATGTGCGAGGAAGATGAAGAGATGGAGGAGCTGCAGGAAATCCTCAACAATATGAATCTGAGAGAAGGATATCTTGCCTAGCTCGAGATATCGATGTTATGAAAGCGAAATCGCCTGAAGACATCAAGTCTCACTTGCTCGATTGTGTTAATAATGCTGCAAATGTAAACTCAGTGAGGCAGAATTTAGCAGCAACTTTTGTTAATGCTGATTTTGGTCGAGACAAGTTGATGACAGATCAGCCATCTGAATCTAATGCCTCTTCTACCACCAACTGGCTCTATAAGAATAAGGATCAGGAAGACTAGCGCTGCAGGGAGCTTGGGAATGATTATGCTTTTGGAATTGTGGGATACTGCAAGTCAAGAAGATTATAGTAGGCTGAGGCCTCTTAATTACAGAGGTGCAGACATATTTGTGCTAGCCTTCTCCTTGATCAGTAGGGCAAGTTATGAAAATGTCTAGAAGAAGGTAGTCATTGTTTCCCTCTTAGAATCAGTCACTTTCTTGATGCAATTTCATTCGTGTTTCATAATGCATGAGTACTCAAATTCTAATGCAGTGGATGCCAGAGCTTCGTCGATTTGCACCTAATGTGCCCATTGTTGTTGTTGGTACAAAGCTAGGTATTGGCTGCTTAAAGTGAACCTATCATCATTCCCTCACCTAAAAGTGATGGTTGGAGAAATGGCCTTATTCAGTTTTCCTGATTATCAGATCTTCGCGAGGACAGGGGATTTATGTCGGATCATACGAGTTCTAACATGATCTCTTATGCTCAAGGTGTGGAGCTGAGGAAACAAATAGGAGCAGCTGCTTATATTGAGTGCAGCTCAAAGACACAACATAATGTGAAAGTTGTGTTTGACACTGCCATTAAAGTTGTGCCGCAACCACCAAGGCGGAAGGAGATGGTAATTTTTAGATTAATTTCTCGTATTCACTTTTGATAATAAATTTTAATCCCATTAACCAATGTAAAACACTTATCCAAAACAATTCAAGATCTTGTAAGATTAGTCCAACGTATATTTTATAAAATTATCAGAAAATTCAGTTGTATAATTAAAAGTGCATTTCCAAGTTAAAAAAGCTTATCCTAAAGGGAACTAGAAGAATTATTACTCCGGTCAATAAATAAATTAATAAAAAGGATGAAACTACGTAGTTTTGACTAAAACCGCCACATGACCACCGCAAATTCACCATATTCCAGCGCTTACCATTTTTATATATTCTTTTTTGTTTCTTTTAATCTACGAACTTTATCGAACTTAATATTGTATACCATATTAATACTATTTTTTTTTGATGAACCAATTTTTTCATTAATTCACAAAACAACCAAAACAAAGTTCAGGCCTTCACTCCCAGCCTTTTACAAAAAACAAATCCTATTACTAGGAATAAAAAACAGCAAATGTATCACACAGTACACTTTCCCATTGACCAACCAAACTCTGCTAGGACCCTTCTTCCCACAGTTGATGCTTCAGTAGTTCTGTGTTGAAAAATTCTGAGATTCCTCTCCTCCCAAATATGATAAAGAGTGGAAACTTGGCAGAAACGTTTTTTCACTTGACCTGTTCTTCTCCACTGCAACAACCTTTTCTTTAGAGCCCTCAAAGAATAAATAGGGTGCACTCCAACAGCAAGCAAGACCTCCTTTAAAAATGAGCACTTGGCAAAGAGGTGTAAAGCAGTCTCATCTTCCAAGCCACAGAGACAGCACTTAGATTGCTGGTGCAGAATCTTAAATCTCTGAAGTCTGTCCACAGTAGCAAGCCTCCCCTTGAGGAACATCCACATAAAGAACCTGTGTTTGGGTAAGATTTTAGTGTACCATCCTAAATTTTCCCACATGTCTTCCTGGTCAGCCCCTTTAAGAACATTATAAGCTGCAGTTATAGAGAATTTGCCTTTAGCATTTATACATTGCTGCAATCTGTCCTTCATGAGATCCTTCAGTCTAATCAAAAACCTCCAGATCCAACTCTGCCCAATTTTTTATCTGTAGGATGCCAAGGAGCTGCCTTTGAGATAGAAAGCTTGAAGCCACCTGATCCATAACATATCCTTCTTCTGTTGGATCTCCCACAGATGTTTGCACAGGGAAGCTAGGTTCCAGATGGATGGGTCCCTAAGTCCCACTCCTCCATATTTCTTGCCTCTACACAAAGTACTCCATGCAGCAAGTGTAAAATATCTGCTATTTGGATCCTTGCCCCATAAAAAAGCCCTGCACAATTTCTCCACTTCATCATGAACTTCCTCTGGGATCTTTAGAACACTGGACCAATAACTAGTTAAATTGAGTAACATAGTATTGATAACATGAACATTCCCAGCATAAGAAAAGTGTCTGTTTTGCCAACCATCTATTTTTGATCTGACCTTATCCAGCAGTGATGCACAGGCAGCCTTGTCCCACCTGCAAGTTGTAAGAGGAAGACCCAAGTACTTCAGTGGCAGCTCCCCTCTTATAACATTTAGAATTGTTGCTAGGAGGTCTTTCTCTGCCCTATCCATGATGGAGAAATATGCAACTGATTTTTGCTCATTGATATATTTTTTTCTAATATGATTGTCATGGTGTTCATTATCGTATATATATAATATGTAGTTGGCTGTTTTAATATATATAATATATGGTATGCATATATTATAGCATATTTTTATAGCATACTAAATAGCTCCCGACATCTATTTTTACAAATACAACTCATTCCACCTATAAAATCCTATTTTACGCACGCGGTAATTCCAGTCCATCATGCTAATTAACACGTCTACGAAAAGAAAACATGAATATTACGTCACACAATTAATATGAATGCCGCAATTATCCATAATTAATAAAGTATGAAAATATTACATCACACACAAACCATATTATCCACGATGTACACGATGATGGCTTTGAGTGATTATTGTACACGGCCTTTTCTCAAGAATTCAGAGCCTTGCTCGAACCGTTCTTGTGGAGTCGGTGAATAGCTACCTGTGGAACTGGAGTGCTTGGACTGAGCTGAAGGTTCTGTGCACCGGTATTGAGATATTGAACGACCTTCATCTTGCCAACCACCGGATTATTCTGTTTGCCAAACTTTCTCAGTTGGCTCCTCTTATTGCTGGTTTGACACTCTCTTATTGGTGGATTTCTCTTTGGCACCAAGGATCTCTGGCAAAGAACGGTGCCTTCTCTTCCTCATATGCTCCCGACATTGGTAATTGCGGAATTATTTTTTCTTTAAACACTTCATCCTCGATCTAAGTTTGCTCATAATATTTACATTAAAAAAATTAAATATATCGTGCAACACACGATGATATTTAGCTAGTTAGAGTGAATAATTTTAAATGATTATAAAGAAAGTATTGTACATTCCTAGATCACACAATTTGTGCAGAATACAAACTGTAGTTAATGATGAGGAATTGTTATACCATTAAAATTAGTATTACTTGTATTGTAATCATTTTGATTTCTCAATCAGATCAAAATATCATTGGTGGATAAATATTATGAAACTCAACGGGTGAAGAGAAAGAGAACCGAACCCAACAACTCTTTTCTTTCAAAATAAAAGTGGCTAATACACAAACTTTCTACACGAAAGTAGCACCAACAAATGGGTATGACTTTATTTATATAAAGCAGTAGCATACTAAAGCTTTGAATGGACCTGTTAGAGAAAATGATTCACAAATTTGAAATAAAAAACCAGTTGTTCAAGAGAAAATTTATGGAGTACTGTTAACTCTGATGATATTTGTAGCACCTATATAGTTAAATCAACAATATAAACTTAACTTCTTGAGTTTAAATCATGAGACAAAAATGTATGGAGAAATTAATGTGAAGGATATATATTACACCTGGTCACCTTACAAACTCTTCTGTAAACTTCGATCAATAATTGATCGAAGGCTTACAATATAGAACCCCCTCAAAGGAATAGTTACCCAGCTCCAAACACAACTGAGTAGCTCATTTGCACAAACATACACTCAAAAACATGCAAGGTCCGATCAAGTCGATTGAGATGACCGAATCTCGAGAAAGGAAGAAGTATGTGCCTTGAGGGTGCCCTTGCAATGGTGGCATCAAAAGCAAGCTGGTAGTCCCTGCAAATGTTGCAACTGTAAACATCATCTTCTCTCAGATATTCGTCATCAATAGCTTCCTTCTTCTTCTTCTTCTGCAATTCAATAGCATAACTATATATATTATGGATTCATGATGAAGCATGAAATGGATTTGTGGGAAACTAATTTAGTATGAGCTAACTAATATAAATAGTATGAGCTTTGATATCCAATAAATCTAGCATGCCTCTGCAAGTGAAATTCGACCCTATCAGAAAGATTTAAAAATATATACGCTACAATCAAACACAAACTGCTATACAAAGTATACAAAAGAATGCAAAATGAGTTGAGTATATTACTTACGAAAGCTTCTTCTTTGAAGCATGCAAAGAAAAATTTGAATACAATGAAAAGAGTTCAGATATTGTAAGATTTATTCATGTTCTATCCATATTTTAATATGTTTAATTATCATACCACTCATAGAGATCAACTACCTCATTTCTGCTGATCAAAATTCAACTCTCTGTAGACACAACTACTTCACATTAATATATTGTAACATGCACACGCTTTACAGAAATGAACTGAAAATTTTAAAAAATACTGAACTGAACCTCTTTACAGAAAATCTCTAGCAAACATGCCCTTAATGAATACTGAATGCACCTTATCCAATTTAACATGAATATAGAGTCCTTACAAATTCCAAGTAAAAGCAATAAAGTACCAAAAAATCCATGCCAACAAAAAGAGATATGGCAAGTCCAAGGTGACAAGCGCAATTTCAACGTTCACCACGATTAGATTATAGTCAAATTTCATGTCTCTCCACCTACTTTTTGACAAGCTGTCATCCCATCCTCAAAATAGTACCTCAATTTTCCCACACCAAAATCAGTTTATGGTATTGAAAAAATGGTGGTACTATGTTGGCAAGATTTTGAGAAGTTATGGCAACCTCAAAGACCACTCTCTACGACGATGACGCTCTTTCAACTGTAAGTTTTAGTTTTCCAACATTACATGTTTTTATTTCCAATACATTTGAATTAAATAAAACTACGTAACAATCCCTACAATTTATCATAGAAAATTGCATCACTTGGCACAAATTCGTGTTGTAAAATTTATGGAAAGGCTTAATTATTTAAAGGATGTCTTAGGATATCGATTAAAATACTTGTTTATTTGCCCATATCTTGGAAAGTGGGTAAATTTCGCATATTTTATCAATTGTTTTGAGAATTAAACTTCCTAACTTTAGAATTTCGTTACGGACAAGTGATCATTGGCGGTTGGTGGAAATCAACACGGAGTCCAGAGAAATTTGTTGGATAGATCAACTTCGCAATCCTCCCATCAATTCATTTTTTCGAGTTCATAAAGGAAGGCTTGATTCCGTGTATCAAAATTCATCCAAGATAAAGGCCGAGTATAAAGATAAACTCTACACCCAAAAAGATGAAAGTTAGAGTAATCAGGGAGATGACCATATATCAGAAAGTAGGGGGAGACATTATGAAGAACCGGTGGCGAAAGCAACATCCCAGTAAGATGGTGATAGCTGAGAGTGCATTATCATCGAAAGTCACATTTCCGTAATGTGCATGTGTTTGCATTCGGCTCTACCATTCTGTTTGGGTGTAGCCGGACAAGAAATCTGATGAAATATTCCTTTAGCCGAAAAGTGAGCCCGTAGAGGCGAATTGGTAAACTCAGTGCCTCCGACGCTTTGAAATATTTTAATGGAGAAGGAAAACTGATTTTCAGCCAAATTCTAAAATTGCACAAAATGTCTCAAAGAAGTCCGATTTCCGCTTCAACGGATAAAACCAAGTTAAACGCGAATAATCGTCAACAAATATTGCATAGTATGAAAACCCACTTTCTGATATAACAGGAGCAGGACCCCACAAATCACAGTGTACCAAAGCAAGCAAAGAATTAGCCCACCATGGATTGTCCGTAAATGAAAGCCTTTTTCCCTATTCTCGTTCACACGAAGAACATAAAGAGGGTTCAGGCGGAAAGGAAATGACCTTTATTAAGTTCAACTTATTTAATAAGGAAATAACCGATATGAAAGTATAAACTAATATAGCATGCCATATGTCTACCAACGCCCTTTTTATTCGCTTGAATGTAAGCAACAAAAGCAATACCACCTTGTTCCAGCACATATAAACCATTCTCACATTGTCCCGAGCCCACAATTTTCTTTGTAGATTTTGTGTGAATAATAAACACATTTTTAGTAAAAGAGATCACAAATTTCAAGTCCTTGGTCAATTTACTATTAATGAGAAGGTTTTTCATTATATTCGAAACAACCAGCACATCAGATTTTAATAAAAGTTATGAGAAAACCTACGTTGCCCGATATCAGTAATGTTAACAGGTCTACCATTAGCAAGAGCGATAAAACAATTACCGTTATAGGGAGCGATATTGTCAAGACCAGACGATGTGAATGTCATGTGGTTGGTTTGACCGGAGTCTAGATACTAATTAGAGGCATTGTTGATGATGGATGTCTGGAACCCGCACTTGATCACGAACCCAACTCACGAACTGATCTGTAAGACAAAGTCCTGGGGTGGCCCAGGGGTAGACACTCCGATGCTTAAGTCAGTCACGACTTAGAGAAGCTTATAAGCGTAAGGCGTAATGTATGTAAAATAATAGATAGAGAGGTCTACTAAACCGTTGGTATTTATAGGGCTCCAATCCGTAGATTAGTAAGATATATAATTATGGTCAGAATACAACTATTATGGAGATAATAGTTGTATTACCATGTTTAGAGGAAATGTATTCCTTGTAGGACATTCAAAATATACGCGTTCCTTATAAGAATTTGGGCCAATGGACCTGTAAGTCCATCTCCCACGCATTTCAAGCCCATGACCCTTCTCAGGCCCCGGTATGAGACTGAACGAAACAACAGAGTGCGAACCATGGACTTATTAGTAGCCCAAAGGTAGATCTTCAGAATTTCGAGGTCTCCTCTCGAAGGCATGGCGCGAGACTTGTTACTCGGGGGTAAGGTCGTTATCTCAAGGGAGATAATTCAGAGTACTAGCTCTGGACATATTCTCGGATTGACCCCTCGGGCTGACTCTTCAGAATATCTATCTTCAAGTTTTTTCGCATTCCATCTAGACACAGGATGGCTGAGTTCAAATCCGTCTTTAATCTGAGGTAGTTTGCACGTGTCACTTACCCGTTGAGTAATTTTGGCATTGTAAGACCACCTTTCCAATTGCATGCATTGTTTCGTGAGTCGATGTAATTACTCGCTTAAATGCGTTTTAATTATGGGTTATATGTCCCAGGTAATTTTCTTTCGTGCTTATAAACACTCTTCATTTTGATTTGCCATTGCATATTTCTTCTCCAAATTTCTTCATCTTCCAATATCATATTTCCCACCCCATTCTCCGGGCGGCCATATCTCCACCAAGTTCCAGTGCTCTCCATGGCAGCAAGAAGAATGCTCTACCTGTGGATGATTAAGAGGTTGTGGTAGTTGGAAAGAAAACCCCCACCAACAGTATTTCGGTCGGAAAACGGCAAGCCACCGATGATCTGAAGACCCAGTTCCTGGAATCTGACTATGGGGAGCTTATGGAGGTGACAATCGTTGCTCCCCTGCAAGCTGTTCTGGTGCAGCATGGTGAGGGTCATCCCAATCGGATGTGGACCCTAATATGGAGCCCCAAGTTGAAAACAGGTTCCTAACATTGGTGACTCGAGTGAGGTCACCATGGTGGTCGATGAAAGGACGCTGAAGTTCCTAAAGTCGTGCAGGTTTTCGTATCCCATCGAGGCTGATCTGAGAGTTGAATACGAATCGATCGACACCAAGAAGCTGGTGACCCCTCGGGTTATATATGGGAGGTTCTTGCAGCAAGGAGGGAGTTTCCCTTCCCCCTATTATTTACTGAGTTCCTAAAGCTGCATAAGTTACATCCATGTCAGATACACTCCAACGCGGTCGTGTTCATCATGGCTGTCATATCCTGGTGTGCCTAAAACGGTATGAGCCGAGTTTAGATCTGTTACGGAGCTTGTACCCATTGTATGCAGTGAAAGTTCATCTAACTCTTACTCCTCGAGAAGCGAAACAATTTGTGTTTCCCAAAAATAGCGGCAAGTGGAATGCCACCCGCCTGACCTTTGATCAGACCAAGTATGACGTGCCCCATTGAAATCCCAAGCCAGAGAAAGTTGTGTCCTAAGATAAAGACTGCGAGATCCCGGACTGGTTAAAGGGCATCATCAAGGAGATTCCAGATGCTAAGATAGTCTTCCAGGAGGGAGAATGGATAGAAGGAGCTCATGGCTCAGTGTGGTGGTGGCCTGCTGTCACGTACTCGTATCTGTCGAAGAATCCCCACAGGTCGCGTTCTAATAGCAGCTTCTTGAAGCAGGGGCACTCCTGGACCTCTCCTGATGAGCTATCCACTCTCAATTTGTAGGCGGACGAGGGCAAGGGGAAGTCCAAAAAGAGGAAAAGGCATAAATCTCTTAGGGGGCGAGATAGGTCTACCTCGAGCAAATCTTCCAAAAGTATGTACATTTTGTTTATTTAACTTCGTAGCACATACTTTTTTTGATAACTCGTAGCACATACTTAATGGCTGTTAAATGTTGACATCCCTTCTTATTGGGACAGGTTCGCCCTCAAAGATGATGAGGAATGAGAATTGACTATTTTTAGATTATTCATATAATCTAAAAATGGTAATCATGGTTCTAGAAAGTTTATTTTAAGTATGTTTTATTTTTTTCCTTTTAGATTTAGGACATTGTTATTATAGGAAAATAGAGGAAATCTTAAAGGAAACAAATAAAACATACTTAAAATAAACCTTCTAGATGCGACTCAAACTTACCCGACAGATGCGACGTTTGACGGACCCTGAAGCGTGACGCGGAAGGACAATATCGTTACTTACAAGTTTCCAAACTACCTTCATCTTTTCTACATTCATCCAATACCATTTAGCCAATTAATCACCACGTTCGAACCCTAAGATCCGTTTATAAGCCCGCGTTATCCGTCCTGCATCATTTTGGTATCATAGCTCGGTCGAACATGATGAACTCGAAGTGGCCACATATTCATGAACCCCCGGATGGTAGATTTGTCCCTCAAATATTTGAAGACATAGCGAGTTTTGAACAAGGAAGCATGACAGTCATAGAACATATGAACAAGTTTGAAGAATTGAAGGTTCATTACAGAGTTCATGAGGGCGAAGAGATGGCTTTGGCTAGATTCAAGTCAGGCCTTAAGCCAGAGATCCGCAATTGTATAATACCTCACCCAGTTGGTACTGTCACTGAAACCTTTCAACTAGCTCTTCAATTTGAGAAGAGTCTTCGGCTTCATTCTTTCAAGAAGGTGAACACTACATGGGAAGGAATTGCAAAGAGATTCGCACTGCCAAAGAGTTTCAATAAAACTGCAATTACTGAGTTCCAAGTTGAATCACCAAGTGTTGATGAACGAGAGAAAGAAGATGAGTCTTTGTTGAATCTTAGCAAAAGGATCTTTAGTGGCCTGTCAACAATTTTCCAGACTACAGTGAATTGTGGGAGGGAACACTGAAAACTCACCATTGATGGAAGTATCAGTACTAATATAGTTTCAGAAATTACAATTGAGAGACTTGAACTATCAACTGAACCACATCCTGAACCATACAAAATTGCTTGGATAGATAATACTTCTATTCTGGTAAACAAGAGATGTTTGGTACACTTGAAGAAGGGAAGATATTCAGATTCAGTTTGGTGTGATGTTGTGCCTACGATGGTTACTCATATTCTCTTAGGTCGTCCTTGGATAAATGATCGGAATGTCTCACATGATGGTCATGCCAACACATACTCTTTTAACTTCAACAATGAGCACATTATTTTAAAGTCTTTGAGTCCGGAAGGTTTGCAGAAATTTGTAAAGCCAACAAGCGCTAAGGTAATGATTGAGAAGGTTGAAGCAAGCGAGGAACATACAAAGTGCAGTCAAACTTTAGAGAATGTACATGTTATAGGAGATGCTGAAGAGAAAACAAAGTGTGACCACGTCTTTGAGCATTTTAATGTGGTTGAAGATGTTGAAGAGGATAAGCAATGCAAACGAATTTTTGAGAAGAAACCTGATGAAGAGACTTTCAAGAGGAAAGAAACGGTTGCAGAAGAGAGAACTGTTGAAAGATCAGCTACAAATTCAGAAGAGACAAAGTGGGAGAGAGAAATAAAGTTTACTAATTCTACACTTAGGTCTTTTGGAGGAGTTCAGAAGATTAATAAAACTCAAGTGAAGTATTTTCCCAAGTTGCCTAAATTGGTTTCTGCAGTATTACATGGTGGAGGTAAGGATGTGCTATGTCTCAGAAAATTTTCGAAATTAGTACATTGCCGGAATTATGTTGTTCGTTGGAAGTATCTCGTTCGATGGAAGGGACATCCACGTGAAGAATGTTCAAGGTATATGGATTTGAAGCCATCTATGATGACCTATGATTTTAACTCGCCGAAGTCAAGTTTTTTCAAGCTGGCGAGAATGATGAGGAATGAGAAGTGACTATTTTTAGATTATTCATATAATCTAAAAATGGTAAACATGGTTCTAGAAGGTTTGTTTTAAGTATGTTTTATTTATTTCCTTTTAGATTTAGGACATTATTATTATAGGAAAATAGAGGAAATCTTAATCCTCTTTAGATTTACTTTTCTTATGTAATATATATGGAGAATTATTCACACAATTAATAATAAACTCTTTTGCGATCAATCGTAATTTTTCAAGTTCGAGCGACTCAAACTTACCCGAAAGATGCGACGTTTGACGGACCCTGAAGCATGACGCGGAAGGACAATATCGTTACTTACAAGTTTCCAAACTACCTTATACATTTTTTCTACATTCATCCAATACCATTTAGCCAGTTAATCACCACGTTCGAACCCTAACATCCGTTTATAAGCCTGCGCTATCCATCCTGCATCAAAAGAAGCATCCTAGGAAGGAGAGGATGATCTCTGAGGCCAATGAGGAGGAGTCCAAGGAAGAGGGGTCCGAGAAGGATGGCTCAGCTCCGAGCAGGTGACGCTTGATGGCGGTCCTTTAAGGGAACTTGAGTTCTACCTGACGGAGCCCGAGGAGGACGAGGTGGATACATCTCGAGGATCTTACAAGAGATATCCTTTGGTGTCCAAGGTAATTCCTCTCTTTAGTTGTAAAATTGTTTCGAGTCTCTTATAGTATAAGGTACTTAAGAAGTGTTGGTATTTAGTTGCGAGCCCTGGAGACCGATCGGAGCAGCGGCAGTTTCTCAAGATTTGGAGCATGTTCATCACCTGTAGCCCCGAGATGAGGAGTCATAGGGAGGATTATGGAAATTTATTCCACCGCCCTGAGTTGCACAAGATCTTGGGTTCCATCCTTAAGTTGTGTAGGTCTGATGCAGGGAAAAAGTTAATGAGCACTCTCTTTTCTCATCCTGGTGTCTCAGAGAAGTTGGAAGCTTTATTCGGTTCTTGTCAGTGCTGGATTCCCGGGGCAGAACTCTTGGATCTATTGGATACCACCAAGAAGGTACTAACATCAGGGGATTTATTAAGGCTTATTAAGGTCAAATATACTGATTTGTCTTTTCTTGATGATGGCCTTGTCAACTCCTAACAAGGCCGATGAGTCTTGACAAGCTCTGGCTTCTTACCGGCTGGTACCTCGTCTCACCTCTGCATGCTCCTTTGGAACATTCTGCGTGTGCGAGCCGGGAACAGTTTGACGAGCTCATCAGTGGACATGTCAACCAGAGACTCGAGATCCACGCCCTTGAACATGGACTCCGTTTTCATTTGTCTCATGGACGGAGGAATGGTTTACTGGAAAGAGGCCCAACCTCTATTCAACTGTTATAGGCTTGCCATAAGTTAAGTTTCACCAAGTCCAGCTGGATGTATTTTGTGTTTATGTGGGGTTTCCCCTCGAGCGTTTATTGCCTTAGCAATTAGCACTGAATTAATTGAAGAGTGTGTTTCTTTCGTGCGTTTATTGCACTGAGCAATTAGACCAAAGCGGGACCAGATCCAAAAGTTGCACCATAGCCACCAGTAGACACCAGAATCTCATGACTACGTGCCCGAGCGACGATTTTAGCGTACGATGATATCCGAGATTGCAAGAATTGCACCGTGACGAAGGTTTCGTAGCCGGAGCCGAGACAACGGAGAAACAGCATGACCTTGTCCCTGTTTGCGACTGGAGCACCGAGAGCAGCAAGACCGTTGACGATTAGCTTGAATCGACGGTGAGAGACGAGCAAAGCAAGACTTGAATAATATTGTCCTGAGCAGTCCAACATTCTGGCGTGATGGAGAATTTCGGCGACGTAGTAGACTAAACCGGTGAAGCACCTGACGTCAGTGAAGAGGCAGAATCCAACGGCGCAGCAGCCTTGAGAGCAGCATAAGCATCGACCGACGAGATCAACGTGGCCAGAGCGGAAGCAGTGGTGGGCTTGGCGATAGATCCATCGAGGTAACCAAACAAGCTCGCAGATTTGAGCAGAACTTACATTTGCGAGCGCCAGGCCATGAAGTTGCCGGATACCAGTTTGATCGGCAACATATGTATCATGGTGGCATAGGTCAAAGATTTACCGGCGTCCATTGCGAAAGGGCGGTACACCGGTGACAGGGTTCAGAGTAAAAGCTCGAGCACCTAGACCCGCTAGGTTTGAGAAGAGTGACACCGAAACTGATGATGGTTAGGGTTTAAAAAGGATTCACCTAGGGCAGCATCTAGGGTTTAGAAGTGTATCACCTAGGACGGCATCTAGGGTTTAGAAGTGTTTCACCTAGGGCGGCTAGGGTTTAGATGAAAAACCTAGCAGTATGCTTAGGTTTTGGGAGGTTAGGGCTTTAGGTTGTTTACCCGTTATTCCATCGTGATGGTAACTTGGAAAAATCTTTTAATTTAAAAAATGAAAAAATAAAAAATAAATTGCACATTGTAACCCTAACCTTAACCTCAAATATTTTTTGCTGAACAACCTATTACTCGTTATTCCGTTATTTTAATATGCTTAGGTTTTTGGAGGTTAAGGCTTTAGCAAAAATTCACTAAAATACCGGAATAACGGGTAATAGGTTGTTTTTTAGTTCAGTTCTATATATTTAAATTTTTAAAATTCAGTTCAATTTTTTTTCCAGTTCAGTTAAGTTAAGAAAAATATTTTTATATTATTTCAGTTCAGTTCAGTTCAATTCAGATAAATATTTTTATTTTTTTTAGTTAAGTAGATTTCCTCTATATTTTTTATTATAGCTCTCTCAGTTTTTTCAACTCTATTCAGTTTATATTCAATTTAATTTGGTCCAGTTCAATTCAGTTCATTTATTTGGGTTATGAACAAATATGATTTGATGAATTTCAGCTTCATTAACTCATGTAATTACTATGGTCAATACATTCAATTATAATTCGGTTCAATTAGTGTTTTCTAGATTAATACATGTTCTACATGAAATGTGGAGCTATCTGTAATGCCTCAACTTAGACTATCAGAGCAAGTCCAAATAGAGAAGCAAATTTCATATTCCTCATATTGTTTTGTCTCAAATCCAACAGTTTCTCCGTTTTTCATCCCTCTAAAGTTTAATGACATTTTATAATACATATTTATCCTATTGTCTTCTATTTTTAACCAATAAGTCCAAATAATAATGAACAAACAAATATTGAACTTATAATACACGTTACAATAACATTTTATATTTGTATAATTAATTATTCCATAATATAAAATGATAAAATTACATTTTATGAAAATAAAACATTACAAATTACAATATTATTATTTTTGTAACATATTATGAATAATTGTAGATTCATCTCTTTTCAATTATTTGTTACAAGTTATTCTTTTCAACCATTAGAAATAAAATGTTTAATAAAAATTTGTAGTTTAGACGTTAAGACATATAAACAAACATCAAAATATATATATTTATGGACTTCAAAATTTAGTAAATTTATATGGGAAAATAAATTATATTTGGTTATTAAATATCAATAGATATGTACATGTAAAAATAGTCATATGAGATCTTATTACAATCGTTTTTCTTAATATTTTTAGAATATGTAATTTTGATAAAATTTTATTGTAATAATTTTAGAGAAAGTCTCTGGTAAGGAAGCCTTATGGTAAGGCAAGAGGTATTAGGTTCAGGGGCAAAATACTTTAGGGGCAGTAATATAAATATTTATTTTTTGGTGCCAGTACTTTAAATGTTAATAAAACTCAGGGACCATTTTACAATAAGAATATATAACACATTTAATCTCCTTATTTCTCATTACCATCATCAACCATCATTATTAAATCATCAAATCATCGTTGCTCATCATCAAATCATCGACGTTCATCACCAAATCATTGACATTCATCATCAAATCATCATTTTTTATGAAATTCTCACCGTTCATCATCAAATATTTATCGTTCTTTTTTTTAATAATAAATACCCCCTTTCAAAGATGGGGGGAATTCACGGGCACCCCTAACCCAAAAATAAAAACATAACAAGAAAAATAAAGAGAGCTAAAAATAGAAGCTCAGTTTGTTACAAACTTGGCAAGATGGGCAGTAATGCTAGGCCAAAAAATCAAACAAATTTCACCTATAGATGACAGAAAAAGTGTCATCCTCACACTGGAGATTGAGACTTGTACAATGTTAAGGAAGCTTTTTAGCCAACGTCGAAACGAAGAGCAACTCAGCCGCCAAAATCATGTACAAGTTAATCAAAAGTGTGGAGAGGGAACAAAATACCTAACATATATACTACTAATAGTCAAGAAACCAAAAGAGTGCCATTATCAGTCTGGTTGCAGAGGGGAAATTCTAATGGCTGGGACCTGTTCAGCATCAAGAATTACCAGACCCCTTGTAGAAGAAGGCATGGTAGACCAGGAGTAATTTTCATCTTTTTTTGCAGACAAGGCAAGCTTAGACAGGGAGTCTGCAACTGCATTGCCCTCCCTCAAAGTGTGGTGAATTTCAGAAGATCCAAGCTGTGCTTCAATTGAGTGCAGAAGATGAAAGAGTTTCCACTATCTTTTTGTTGAATTTTTAATCATCTGTAAGGCCAGGAGACAGTCATTTTCAACAGAAAAAGGTGAAATGGAAAGTGACTTAGCTGTGATGATCCCTTGTTCAATAGCATGTAGCTCAGCTTGAAGTGGAGTAGGGGAAGGGATGTAGATATTTTTTGCACAAATCACTGAAGCTTGAGCATTTCTGATGATGATTCCCAATCCAGCCTGTCCTTTTGACCAAGATGCATCCACATTTACTTTGTATCCATAAAAAGGTCTGCTCTACCATACTGGGATAAAATTTGGCTTTGGTGGGATGTAAGGAGAGGGAATGACTCCAGATTCAGAGAGTTCCTTATCCACCTCTCTGGTCATGATAACTGGTTTTCTGGAGAAGGCTAAATATAGTGACTGTTTTAATTCCTTTTCTAGCTCCACCCGTGAGGGAGGAATGTCATCATAGAGCTTTCTGTTTCTTGCCTTCCAAAGGATCCAACATACCAGAGAAGGAGCCACATGATTAATCTTTGTATGAGCCTTAGATAAACCAGAGAAGGCCCAACAGGTTGCCAGTCTGTCCCATAAGCTGTCACACCTTAAAAATTCTGAAAAACAGATTTGGTGCATATACTTCCATAATGAAATGGCAACTGTGCATTGGGTGTAGAAATGATGAAGGGACTCGGAGTTATAGCAAAAACAATATTTTGATGGAAACTGAAATCCAAAATGTTTGATGATGTCATCAAAAGGTAACAGAGCATTTAAAAGTCTCCACATAAAAATGGAGATTTTTTTCTGTAAATGTGAAGTCATGATTTTTGTCATAACTTGGAATTGCTGTTTTGGTTCTCTGAGCCCAACATAAGCAGATTTGAAGGTGAAGGTTCCAGTGGGGCTTGGTTTCCATATGAGTAGGTCAGGCCTGTAGGGAACAATGGTGGAGTTTTGGAGGATGAGAGTGATATGTGGAGGTAGGAGGTGAGCTAGAAGGGGGAGAAACTGTGATTTCCGTTGTACAAATTGGGCAACGGTTAGGCTGAGAATGGATTCCTGAACTGGTTTGTAAAAATCAATAAGTGGACCACAGTCTGTCCAGTTAGACAACCATAAATTGCATCTCCCATTTCCATGTATCACCTTGGAAGAAGATTCAGCAAAAATATTAACTTTGCAAATCCTCTTCCAAATTTGTGATTTTTTAAATGTTTCAGGCAGGGAGGCCAGAAAAACAGTCCAAGGAGCCTCACCAATTTGGTATTTCCACCATAATATACAGGAGAAAGCCTGTATTACTGTGGATAATGACCTGAACCCCAGACCATTTTGAGAAATGGGATAACACAGAGAATCCCACTTTCTCCAGTTTTTTTTAGGACCTGATTCAGTAGCTCCCTAGAAAATAATTGCCAGTTTCCTTTCAATTTTTTTAATGGTCTGTTTGGTAGGGAGCATTAATGCCCAAATATGTTGTAGTAGTGAATATAGACAAGATTGAATTAGGGTCAATCTTCCTCCAGCTGACAACCACACATTTTTCCAATTTCTGACTCTTTTGTCAATCATTTCCAATATAGACTGGAAACGTATATTAAGAGTCCTACCCACATATATTTGTACTCCAAGATATTTAAAGGGTAATCTACCATGTTTCATGCACATTATAGATTTTATCTGTCTCAGCTTGGCATCAGTAATGGTTTTTTTGACATAGAATTCACTTTTTTCAAAGTTTATCTTCTGTCCAGAGGTCTCCTCAAATTTTATAATAAAAGCTTTCATTTTGATCAAATTTATTCTGGAAGCTTTGAGGAAAATTACTGTGTCATCAGCATAGCTAAGATGGGATATTTGGACTGAATTTCTGGGCAGGAAGTAATAGGTCATGTTTCCAGACTCAAAAACAAATGCTAAACTCCTGGAGAAGGCTTCAGAGAATAGGTTAAAAATAAAGGGGGAAAGGGGGTCACCCTGTTTAATGCCTCTGGTTGCCCTAAAAAATCCAACAGGTGAGCCATTTATGAGGATAGAGAACCAAGCATCTGACAGATTTTTTACAATGCACTGAATAAAATTACCCCTAAAACCAAATTTTTGGAGAATGTTTTTTAAGAAAGTCCAGCTGACCCTATCAAAAGCTTTCATTAAATCAAGTTTTAAAATGCAGTTAGGGTCCCTATCCTTTCTGTTTAAAAATCTGAGCATCTCCTTGAGATAGATGACATTATCAGAGATGTCTCTATTTTTCAAGAATGCAGTCTGTTGAGGAGATATCAATTTGGGCATCAAAGGCTTTAGTCTTTCCATTAACAGCTTTGAAAATTTTTTATTTGTGACATTGGAAAGACTTATTGGCCTATAATCACTGAAAGTGATAGGAGTCTCTTTTTTAGGGATAATTGTTATCCAAGTACTGGATATACCCCTATGTATATGAGACTTTGTAAGAAAATCATTTGATACCTCTAATAAATCTGAGCAGATTATGTCCCATGCTTTAATAAAGAAATGTGCAGTATAACCATCAGGCCCTGGACTGCTGGACTTATTAATGCCAAAGACAATCTGCTGTAGTTCTGTTAAAGTAACTGGCTTCATTAAACTGTCATTATCCTCAGAAGTAATCACTTTTGGTATTTTTGACAGAAAATGAGAGGAAAAGACATCTTGGTGAGGATGTGGTTGATCAGTTAATAAATCTTGATAGAAAGATACAGCTTCATTCTCTATATCAGATTTATCAACTAGCCAAGATCCTGAAGAGCTTTTAATTTTTGTGATTTGTAATCTACATCTTTTTTCCAAAATTGATTGATGGAAAAATTTTGTATTTTCATCACCCTCTTTTAGCCATTTTACTCTTGCTTTATGTTTCCAGAAATTTTTCTCCTCTTTTAAAACTTTTTGTAAAAGAGCTTTAGCCTTGTTAAATTTGATTAGTTCATTAGTTGAACTGTCAGATTCATAGGCTAGTTCCTGGAGTCTACAATTTTCCTCAGCCTTTATAACATTTTCTCCAATATTACCAAATACCTCTTTGTTCCATTTTTTTTAATTTTTTTTGAGGTAGTTTAGTTTCTGGAAAAATTTTAGCATTCCTCGGCCTTCCTGTGGATGACTCCAATGAGATCTAATGAGATCCATAAAGTCATCCCTTTTGAACCATGTATTCACAAATCTGAAAGGCCTTGGCACTGAGGGGATATTACCAGCTATTCTAAGAAATAAAGGGCTATGGTCTGAGGATAATCTATTTAAAACTTGGACTGAAGACTTTGGAAATTTTGACTGCCACTGAGAGTTGCATAGAGCCCTGTCCAGCCTCTCCAGTGTAAGTTTTTCCCCACTATTTTTAGTCCTACCATTAGACCATGTGAAATAATTACCGACTGTATTTACATTATGCAATGCCATTTCATCAATGAATTTATTAAAATCTAGCATGCTACCTAGAGGGGGGGAAGAGTGACCTTGATATTCATTTATGGAAGCCATGGCATTAAAATCTCCAATATATAAAGCTTCAGGAAGATTGAGAGTTTTAAGGTCCAGCCATAGATCTTTTCTTTCGTTCCTAGATCTCAAGCCATAAACTGCAACAAAATCAGTGACCTCATGCAGAATATGGCTAGTAATCTGTTCTGAAAAGAATTGACTATTGTCAGATCTTAAAACTATAGACCATGGTTAGTCAGATCTCAATGAGAGGGAGGAATCTATTCCCATTTTTTCTAGGCTGGGAACAAAAGGTAAAGGTATCAATGTAAAAGGAGCTATCAGGAGAGACAGGGAGCTTACCAGAGTGAATTTTGATGTCATTCTTAGCATAGGTGTTTGGTCTTTTTGGAGACTCCCAATCCAATTCAACTGTCTGAGTGCTGGTCTGGATGAGTGAGGGATCCAAATCCAGGGAAGGAGATTGTGAGTGAACCAAAGAGTCCTCCTGGATTGTGATTGCATGGAAATATTTATCGTTCATCATCAAATCTTCATCATTTATCATCAAATCATTATCGTCCATCATCGTCGTTCATCGTCAAATCATCGTCTTTATGATCAATTATGAAAATTAAATCATCAATCATATTATAAACATAAAATCATCAAATCCACCGTCTTGATTATCATCAATTCTATCATAACCATCATCAATCATAAATATAAAATCATCATCTAAATTATACACATAATCAAACAATCAAAATAGATTCTCGTAAATTCGTGGCTCGAATTATCAAATTAATCTCTATTTACATATGTCACCAACATTGATCGCCGACGTCGTCAATCCGATCGTCAAATTTATTTAATCATCAATAAAAAATAATCAATCGTCAAATGATCATAACCGGAATTAATCATCAAGTATCAACATCCGATCATCAATCATCATCGTCATCATCATCAAAATCTATTATCATTATTATCATCAAAATTACCATAATCATACATCATTATCAATAAATAAATTATCATCATAAACACAACTAGTCCACCGCCGCACCACCACCAGTCCACCACCGCCGCACCACCACAGCCAGCCTCCCCGCCGCACCACCACCACCAGCCTCCCCGCCGCACCACCACCAGCCTCTTCGCTCCCCCACCAGTCAACCAGCATCCCCGCTTCAGCACCAGTCCACCACCGTCGCACCACCACCAGCCTCCCTGCCGCACCACCACCAGCCTCCCCGCCGCACCACCACCAGCCTCTTCGCTCCCCCACCAGTCCACCAGCCTCCCCTCTCCACCACCAATCCAACAGCCTCCCCGCTCCACCACCACTGCACCAGTCTCCCCGCTCCACCACCAGTCCACCAACTCAAAATCGTCACCATCAGAATCATCAGCACCATTGGAATCATCATCACCATCGGATTCATAATCATCAAATCGAAATCATCGTCACCGCCGGTGATGATTTACAAGGAGAAGAAGAAGATGATGATGGTGAGGAAGAAGATGAAGAAGAGAGTGATGGCCGGAGTGATATGGCTGATTGATTTTAGATTTTGGGATTTGGGGATAATAGTTTGCATATTTGCAAAATAGTCCCTGACATGCTGCGGTTTTTATACAATGGCACCGAGAAAATAATAATTATTTTTTGACCCAAAAAGTGGTTTTTTATGATTCTGCCTTACCATAAGGCTGTCTTATCTGATTGTTTCTCATAATTGTAAGATATTATCATTTAAAATTATTGAAGAGAAACAATAAATTAATGAAATAATAATAAATAATGCAAGTAGCATTAAATTTTGCTTCCCCAAAACTTCTCTATCTTTCTCCAAATTTGGGGAATCAAATATTTTCTCTCTTCAATTTACCTATTATGAAGAATGAGATGGAAAGTTGTTGGAGTTCAAAAAGGCTTCAAATTCCCCATATTTGAGAAGAATCTCCATTATAGCAAAAACTGTTGGACTTGCTCTCATATTCTATGTAGTTATTCATACATTAGAGTATGCATTCCCTATCTCTTCACCTTACTCGTTGACAGAGTTGGGTATCGCATGACGAACCCTAATATGCTTGCGAGTATTGAGTCTTATAATCGGCAAAATTGCACATCGATTTGGCGTGACCTAACCTACTTGTGAAAATTGACATAGGAAGAGAATAGGGAAAAAGGCCCTTTTTCAAACCCCGTACTTGTCGGTAGAGTTGGGTATTGCATAGAAAATCTTAATATGCTTGCAAGTAATGAGTCTTTTCATCGGTATATTTGGATATCGCTTTTGCGTGATCTAACATGCTTGTGAAATTAGACATGGGTACGATTTAGGTCCTATTATAAATTCATTTTTATTCGATTAATGAATTGTAAAATACTTTCCTTTATAGGCTTTTCATATTGTAGTGAGCCTAATAAATTTCACTCCACTTTCTTTAGTAGTTTTTTCAAAAAGTACAAGTTCATTGTTTGTGAATACGACGAAATGGAGCAATCTTTGTACACTAGTGGTTCTATCATATATCTGAATATTTTTTGAACCAGTTCATTTCAATTTATTAAAATTAAAAAGAATTCTAATTTAGTCATACTATTATTGTCATACCATATCTGAATATGTTTTTATTAATTTCAGTTTAATTTATTCATACTATTATTGTCTTCAATACATTAAACTTTACTTCATTTTAAATCAAATTAGTTATAAGTAAATGTGATTTGATAAAATATAACTGCATTTAGTCTTATTTCAATACATTACACTTTTTCTGTTCCATTTCTTTTCAATTATGTACAATTTAGTTCATTTTATTTGTCAATAGTAATTTTTTTTACTATTTTAAATTTTTTCAATTAAGTTCAAATAAATATATTTAATTTTTTTCAGTTCGGTTAAGTTTAGTATATTTATATTTTTCAGTTCGATTCAACATATTTATCTTTTTCAGTTCAGTTCAGCATATTTATATTTTATTCAGTTTAGTTGAGTTCAGTCTAACGAGAAATTATCTCTGGCAAACAGGGCCTAAAAAGAGGAATCATTGCTGCATGGGATGGTTTCAGTCTCACATCTGGCTGTAATTTTTATGTTTATCCATCCTCGGTGTTGTAAGCAATTAATTGGGATCCTTTTAGACATTATTTCTTAGATAGTCTGTTAAAAATTGTGCTTTCCATGACGCAAGTTTTCTTGTTGGAGATATTATGTGTAAAGACCCCAATATCTTGCTTGGCTCTCCATATATTCTGGATGTGAAAATTGCAATTTTAGAGTTAGGTTTACATCTTGATTGGTTTTTAAGGTTAAGGTTAGGGTTACAACGTGCAATTTATTTTTTATTTTTTCATTTTTTAAATTAAAAGATTTTTCCAAGTTACCATCATTAATTTTCCACTAATATCAAGTGACACTTCTTGATACCTACGCAGATATACTGCAATTGTGAAAAATAAAGAGTCTCTGATTATCAAGTGATAGGCTCAGTTCATAACATCACTCTCCGAGACATCCAAATCTTCACAAAATTGGAAAAGTATCTGCAAGATTAACTCCTTTGCAAAATCCAATTCAAAAATGATACATGGTGAAGGGTTTTGTAATTTGTGGTCTTTAAACTGGACTGGGTGAGGACCGATTTTTTGATCCTCCAGAGTTGTACTCCCATTCTGCAATATTCTGGCAATACGAATAAAAGCGTCGTCCTCCCATTCGGCAACCGGTTTTCCCTGGAAATATGCTAACCTTTATGAAAGAAGCAATCCTGCTCCCACATAGAAATAATTTACTCATGATTCTAAATAAAATCTGCATATCTGAAACTTAGGCCTCATATAAATATATTTATTGTCCTTAGAAAAATGCCATTACCAATTACCATATCCCCAGAAGCCACACTAGGGATGTTCACTGGGTCAAATGGGCGTAGATACCAGTATATCCATGCCCATACCCGTATAAAAATTTAAGATCCATCCCCACCCATCAACCCATGATGGATATCATTTTGAGATCCACACCCATCCACCTGGATATGTTGGAACTACATACAGAAAATTAATTGTAAGATAATACAAAATTAATTATCATGCACAATAAATCCAAAAATCAAATAATCAGATATATACACAGATGGAGTCGTGACAGGTCACTGCCCTGGAAACGAAATTGGCCCGGTAAAGCCTTCGTCCCCCAGGGTAAAACCATCAAGGTACTCGCCTACTAAAGAGTAGCAGTACCTCGCACTCGCACTTTGCCCAATGACTATCTATCACATAATCACAGTAAAAAGGCTTGAAACAAAGTCGGACCTTTTAGACTGAGGAGGGAGAGAGAGACAGATTGAGACTCCAGGACTTGTCAACTGAAGAATGGGATGAATAATTCTGAACCTAGAGGGTTCTATTTATAGGCACTAGACACCCTATCAGAATCAGAAAGTGATAAGTCTGATGATTATGAAATAATTATCTTCCATAATTAATTTACTATCACCGGTAAGTAAATATGCTGAGATCACAATCTCCCATAATTGATTTACTATTACTGGCAAGTAAATATGTTGGAATGTTCTTAGATAATCAGAAAATATTCAAATTGATCTTCTATTATCTGAACAAACTCGAATTTATCTCAACAGCTTGTATTTATCAGCTGAAAATTCGAATTTAATATTAGGCCCAACTATGGAAAATAATTGAATTCATATTCTGAAAATTAGGCCCAAGTTTGGCCCAATTCGTCAAATATTTCCAGTCCAAGAGATCAACTTTGAGCATCGATATCTCATTCACCGTTGATCCGATTTGAGTGTTTAAATAGTCGATATTGTAGTACTCGCAGAGGAGAATCCAAATCCACCAAGAACGGAATCCAAATCACATTGGAAGCCACTCAAAATCGAGGCCCAAAGTCGAGTAAAACCCAACTCAAAAAACCAATTTTCCAACAATCCCCCACATGAATCAGATATTGATGCGGGCATCAGACAATCACGACAGACACGGAGTATGACTATGTGATAGATACGTTATTGACGGCATAGATGCTGCATAGGATAAGTAGGTGTTACCCTTTGAACTTTCCCTTGAGAGAGTACACTTAGCCCACTGGTAGGAAGTAGAACGCGATGTCTTTGAACTTCCCCAACCATTTTGTGTGAACGACAATGCACTTCCCACAGCCATCTGTCCTAGCCTCAGCGCTTTCCTCGGTTGTGTTCGTTAATAAGACCATGAACACCGTTTTGGTTCTGTAAGTGTTTTATGAAATAGCGTCCCAACTATTCCCTTTTGAAGCGGCCACACTTCTCGCTTACATAGGTGATTCTCTACTAAGGAACGAATCCTTAAACCTTGAATTCTGAAAGTAGACCAAAGATCTGGAATTATCAATCTCCGAATCGAAATTCAGGAAATTCGACCATATATTTGGGATTATCGACTAACAGAATTACTTGTGAATCATTAAAAGCACACAATGGCTTATCCTCACAAACCATTAAACACAATTAATGCTTAACAATAAAAGCGTTTAATTTTTTCACTATTTCTCATCAGGAATAGGATAGGAGGTATAAAACCCCCACAGTGAACGTCGATGGGTCTTTGCAGTTTAGTTGTCCCTTTGAACCTAGACCATGGGATCTCCAATCGCATAGGTTGGGTGTCCACATACGTAACCACATCATTTGATGGACTTTAGTCCCATTCCTCTTGATGATGTCTCAACTACCTCTCGATTCAACCCTTTCGTTAAGGGATCAGCTATGTTGTCCCTTGACCGAACATAGTCTATCGTGATCACTCCAGTTGAGAGTAGTTGTCTAATAGAACTGTGTCTCCGTCTGATATAACGAGACTTTTTCTTATTATATATCGCGGATTGAGCCATATCTATAGTATATGTGCTATCACAGTGGATACTAATCGCAGATATGGGTCTCGGCCATCTCGGGATATCCTCAACAAACTGACGAAGCCATTCTGCCTCTTCACCAGCCTTATCTAAGGCAACAAACTCCGATTCCATAGTGGATCGAGTTATAACAGTTTGTTTTGTAGATTTCCAAGAAATTGCTCCACCAACTAGTAGAAATACATAACCACTAGTGGATTTCAAATCCTTGATATCCTGTATCCAGTTGGCATCAGTATATCCCTCAAGTACTGCTGGATAACTCGTGTACTGTATACCGTAGTTACGAGTAAAACGAAGGTATCTCAACAACCTCGTTATAGCCTTCCAATGAGTTTCACTTGGATTACTCGTATATCTACTCAATCTGCTTACAGCATAAGCAATGTCTGGTCTAGTACAATTCATTAAGTACATCAGACTTCCCATGACTCTCGAATACCCCAACTGGTTAAAAGCGTCAGATTTATTCTTGAATAGATGCATATTAGGATCTATTGGAGTAGGCGACGTTTGAGAGTCATCTTTGTTGAATTTATCCAAGATTTTATCAACAATATGAGATTGGGTCAAGGTAATACCTTCAGAACTACGAATGATCTTGATCCCTAGGATCACATCCGCCAATCCCATATCTTTCATGTCAAATCGAGAATTCAACATTGCTTTGGTAGATTTGATCATTACATCATTACTACTCACAATGAGCAAGTCATCTACATACAGACAAAGAATCACATATCCTTTATCAGTGTTTTTCACATAGACGCACTTATCGCACTCATTGATTCTAAAACCATTGGTTAAAACAACACTATCAAATTTTTCATGCCATTGCTTTGGTGCCTGTTTTAAGCCATATAATGATTTTACCAATTTGCAGACTTTACCTTTTTGGCCGGGAGCACTGAAACCCTCAGGTTGCTCCATGTAGATTTCTTCTTCTAAATCTCCATTCAAAAAGGCAGTCTTTACATCCATTTGATGAATCTCAAGCTTTCGCAATGCAGCGATCGCTAGTATCATCCTGATGGAACATATTCTCGTAACAGGAGAATAGGTATCAAAATAGTCTAGACCTTTCTTTTGTCTATAACCCTTAATGACAAGTCTCGCTTTATACTTGTCAATGGTTCCATCAGTCTTCATCTTCCTTTTGAAGACCCACTTGTAGCCTAGAGGTTTACAACCTGGAGGTAAATCCACTAGCTCCCAAGTATGATTATGTAGAATAGAATCGATTTCACTCTTAATCGCTTCTTTCCACATTGGTCCCTCAGGCGAGCTCACAACCTCTTTATAGCTTTGAGGTTCAGACTCAAGCATGTATGTTATGTAATCGGGACCATAAAACTTTTCTGTCCTAACTCTTTTGCTTCGCCTGAGTTTATCCACATGTTCCTCTTGACCCTCAAGATCTTCAGGAATCTCTACACCATCATCTATAGACTCGCGAGTCCGTTTTGACGAATCCACCCTACCCTTGGCGGGGAACACATCTTCAAAGAAAGAAGCATTTCTTGATTCCATGATCGTGTTCTTATGAATCTCTGGATGATGAGACTCATGTACTAAGAAGCGATAAGCATTGCTCTCATGTGCATATCCAATAAAGATACAGTCAACCGTTTTAGGTCCGATCTTTAACTTCTTAGGAGGTGGTATCATAACCTTTGCAAGGCACCCCCACATTCTTAAGTATTTAAAAGATGGTTTCACACCTTTCCATAACTCTTGTGGAGTCTTGCTTTCATCTTTTCGTGGGATCTTATTTAAAAAATAATTGGCTGTCAAAATAGCCTCCCCCCACATGTTCTGTGGTAACCCTGAACTTATGAGCATCGCATTCATCATCCCCTTAGGAGTGCGATTCTTCCGTTCAGCTACACCATTTGATTGTGGTGAATAAGGAGCAGTGACTTCGTGAATAATACCCTTTTCAGCACAATATTGCCCAAATGGTTCAACATATTCACCTCCACGGTCACTTCTAATCACCTTGATCTTTTTATCAAGTTGATTTTCAACCTCAGTTTTGTAGAGAATGTATTTCTCCAACGCCTCATCTTTGCTTTTCAGCAAATACACATAACAATATTTTGTACTATCATCTACGAAGGTGATAAAATACTTGTTATTTCCTCTAGTTTGAACAAACTTGAGATCACAAATGTCGCTATGAACAAGTTCCAGCGGTTTAGTATTTCTCTTAACTTGTTTGAACGAAGTTCTAGTCATTTTCGCCTCAACACAAGTTTCACATTTGTGACTTTGATCGATTTTCAAATATGGAATGTTTTCCATGTTCATCAATCGTCGGATTGAGTCATAATTCACGTGTCCTAATCTACCATGCCATAAATTGGAAGATTCAATCAGTAAGCAGAAGAAGGAGCTTTCATTTCATTATTGTTGGAAGGTACAACCATAGTGTTCAATTTGAACATGCCGTCAAGCACATAGCCACGGCCAATGAACACATTATTCTTAGATAAGACTACTTTACCAGACTCAATCACTAGTTTAAAGCCATGCTTATCTAACAGAGAACCGGACACAAAGTTCTTGCGAATGTCAGGCACATTCAGGACATTCTTCAAGGTAACCTCCTTCCCGGACGTCATCTTCAGCACCACAGTGCCACGTCCCTTAACCACGAAGGTTGTTGAGTTGCCCATGTAAACTGGCTCGCCGTTTTCCACAACTTGGAAGCTTCAAAAGGCCCCCTGACACAGGTGAAATGCTTTGTGGCGCCTGTGTCAATCCACCACTCCTTGGGGTTGGAGTCTGCCAAATTCATTTTGCTGATCACAGTGCACAGGTCCATGTAGTCCACATCCTGGGAGGGATCTACGACCACATTTGCCTGGTTCTTCTTTGGCTTCTTGCAGTCCGGTGACTTGTGTCCAACGGTGCCGCAGTTATAGCATTTCTCGGTGAATTTCGTCTTCTTCAAGATTCCACCTCTTGCTATCAGTTTTCCGCCTTTCTTGGCGTTGCGAGACTTGTCTGACTTGAAGCCGCCACAAGCTTCAACAACATTCGCCTTCGCCGCAGGCATGGTAGTCTTGATTAAGCCATTCTCTTCTTTATGAAGACGTAGCTATCAAGACCCCGGGTGCTCAGCATGAAGAACATCTTCAGCCGCCACAGTTTTGAAGTTCATTCTATTCTTGAACTTCTCGGATCGTTCAACATGGTTAAATGGCACCAGCGGTAGCCCATTACCATCACATCCAGTAACAACATTGTTGTTCATGGACATAGTTCTCGTTGTAAAAAACAACATAGCGAATCATTATTGTTCGCAGACATGGTTCCGTTGTACGAAACAACAAACCAAATCAGTTTTGGTGGTTATACGTGTGTTGAAAAAATCCGTACAAATATAAAATTATTGACGGAGATTTTCTCACAAATTAAGCATATAACAATCAAGCAGGTTATATGAGAATAGTCCATACAAACACGTTCGTTCATGCTTATCAAGTTATGTACATATCAATGATCAACTAATATATATTAAAGCATGGAAAAGAAATCAATTAAATATTACTAGAAATCATTCCATGTAAGACTCGTTGTTTAGCATGCATGAGACACGTTTGCAGAAACAAATATCATTCAAGATTAATCAAGTACTTAATTACATGCATGTAATAAAATATGTATCTAATTAATTAAGAGACGTGTCATGGTAAAACAATTAACACATATTCACATGCTTATACTAATTGAAAGGGAAGACTATTCATATTAATAATAATATTCATATCAATCAAACAGCTTCGAAAACGTGATTAACATCTGTTCGAATAATATATCAATTAACATTGATTTTTGGAAAATCTCAACCAATACATAGTTCTAAATACAATTTCGTTTCCAGACTGTTGGAACTATATACAGAAAATTAATTGTAAGATAATACAAAATTAATTATCATGCACAATAAATCCAAAAATCAAATAATCAGATATATACACAGATGGAGTCGTGACAGGTCACTGCCCTGAAAACGAAATTGGCCAGGTAAAGCCTTCGTCCCCCAGGGTAAAACCATCAAGGTACTCACCTACTAAAGAGTAGCAGTACCTCATACTCGCACTTTGCCCAATGGCTATCTATCACATAATCACAGTAAAAAGGCTTGAAACAAAGTCGGACCTTTTAGACTGAGGAGGGAGAGAGAGAGAGACTGAGACTCCAGGACTTGTCAACTGAAGAATGGGATGAATAATTCTGAACCTAGAGGGTTCTATTTATAGGCACTAGACACCCTATCAGAATCAGAAAGTGATAAGTCTGATGATTATGAAATAATTATCTTCCATAATTAATTTACTATCACCGGTAAGTAAATATGCTGAGATCACAATCTCCCATAATTGATTTACTATTACTGGCAAGTAAATATGTTGGAATGTTCTTAGATAATCAGAAAATATTCAAATTGATCTTCTATTATCTGAACAAACTCGAATTTATCTCAACAGCTTGTATTTATCAGCTGAAAATTCGAATTTAATATTAGGCCCAACTATGGAAAATAATTGAATTCATATTCTGAAAATTAGGCCCAAATTTGGCCCAATTCGTCAAATATTTCCAGTCCAAGAGATCAACTTTGAGCATCGATATATCATTCACCGTTGATCCGATTTGAGTGTTTAAATTGTCGATTTTGTAGTATTCGCAGAGGAGAATCCAAAACCACCAAGAACGGAATCCAAATCACATTGGAAGCCACTCAAAATCGAGGCCCAAAAGTCGAGTAAAACCCAACTCAAAAAACAAATTTTCCAACAGGATATCTATCCCCACCTGGATATCCATGTACACCTGGATATCCATCTCAACCCACATGGATATCCATATCGACCTAGATATCCATCTATTTGTTTAAAATATATATCAATATATACTTCATAATTATAAAATAAAATATAACATATTAAAATATCATATATGTAATCAAGAAATCATGAAATTTTTAGCACATATACTTATAAAATTCTCTTAAATTTCAAATACGTAAAAATATGTTTCAAAAGAGTCTAGTATTCGACATGAACTTTTCAGCAGCTCAACTAGCTTGAAGGCAATCGTCTCCTCCGATTTCGAATATAGTATATACTCTGTCTTTTAACTTTCTTTTTCAATGATTTTATTTTCAAAAAAATAAATAATATATAATAAAATTATAATAATATATTATATATTATTATATTATAGTGGATATTATACGGGTATTGAGCGGGCGGGGCGGGTGGGTATGGAGCGGGTGGGGCGGAAGGGTACCGGGCGGATTTTAATAAAATATCCATATCCGCCCCAAACCCATCATGGGTTTAAAAATCATATCCATACCCGCCCCATCTTATGAATATAATGATCCATATCCACCTAAATGGGGCGAATCTAGGGCGGGTATCCACATAAACCCGCTCCATTGCCATCCCTAAGCACACACACGTAAATTAAACTGAACTATTAAGGAATTATTTCAATCATATAAATCAGATTTAATTCAACAAGGATCTAGGAACTAAGAAAACTTTAAAAGTCTATTACATGAAATTTCAAAGCTTGGCCCGAGCAGTTTAACCAGAATTAAGTGAACCATTATCACAAAATCAATCAATTATATATCAGTTACCCAAACATCTGTTCCAAGACCGTATGAGCTCTAGATCTCAATGAATTCTGCCGATTCTAATAAAACCCGTGGATACAACATTGTCTAATATCAATGTTGTTCGATACTTCTAGTTGTGTTCTTTATATTCCATACTTTATTTTTATTCTAGGTAATGGTTGTTGGTTTGTTCATTAATCTTACAATTGAATTTCATTAAGGACACGCACGAATTTCGCAGTAGGTTGTTATATATACTTCATTATATACTTAATTTTCCTGAGTTTTATAATTAATGAGTATTTTTTAGCATCCATTTCAGTCTTCATTTTGCACAATAAATGCTCAACATTTTATGGTCATTTTTAATTGTACTTATGGACTATGTCTAATTTCTCATTCCAACCTTTGTCATTTTTTAATCCATTCTAATTTATTTTCTTTGCATTTGTCAACTTTCTGCATCCGCTCTGCACTCATTTTACACAACTATAGCACGATAGCTGATCAGTTTTCTAATTTTTTGTCTTTTATTTATTTATTTATTGCCATATGACTATTATGTTCTGAATCCACTATGTATTCATTTTACACAACTAAAGCACTTTATAGCTGCCACATTTAATTTTAATTTTTAGTTCAAAAGTTCGACTGTTTCTCTCTTGCAGGGGCAATACGTAAGTTGCAGAACATTGCTGTGCATTATGCGGTGTGCACTAATTTTGCACAAGTATTCATGTATTCTGTAAATAGTTTCCAATCTACCTTGTTTTGGTCAGTTTTAATTGTTCTACCACCAGCAAAATTACTTTTCATGTAGTCAAGGTTTTGATATTTAACCAATAGAGTGTAATTGAATCTATCTCTGATAGTTGATATGTTTGATTGAATAGAGTAGAGAAGGATATACTTTTTGTGGGAGGGTTACTCAGGAAATTAGGCCAGCCACCGAGGGATCTCAAGATGAAAGAATATTTCTTCGATGTGGAGATGGAAAAAGAGGCCGATATGATTCTGGGGAGGCATGATCATGTGATATCACCAGCAGCTCTTGCTACGAAAATGTGCACAGGCAGAGACTTTAGAGATCACCCTTGGTTTGACAGAGACCAATCCTTTATTGATGAACTTGTTACCTTTCTCAGTTTCCTTGAACAATAAGCTTTAGGTGCCACCCTTGGTTTGACAGAGACCAATACATTAAATATGTACTTGTTACATTTCTCGGTTTCTATGAACAATTAGCTTTAGGATTTATTTAGGCGTTCAAATTTTAAAACCGGATATTTATACTAGTTCAAAATTTTCCTAAACATTTGTGTTCAACATTCATTTACACTTTTCTACTTCATCTTTATAATAGTAAAACTTCAATTTTTAAATCGAGTTGGACAGGGATGTTTCATTCATTTTCTTTAACATTCAGCCGCTTAACCCAATTCAGATTGTTTTAAAATGATCATAGAAGAGCAAATGAAAAGTCATAGTTTCCTAAGTCAAAAGGGACAACATTATTTGCACATTTATAATAGTTTTAAAAATAAACTAGTGTGATAGAAGCGTGCATTGGGATTGGAGCGTGAGAAGTGTGCGTTGCGATTAGGACGTGAGGGCGTGCGTTGCACAGTATTTAACTTCATTAATGTGCTATGACAGTAAAATATTTAATGTATTATCAATTTAGTTGAAATAGAAATTAGAAAATTTGACTAACATCAATAGTTATTTAATCTAGTTTCATTTGATAAAAGTTGTACAACGTAATTTTTATTTGAACGTACTTCTTAAAATCAAAATTCGGAGTTATTAAGAAATACTTACAAATTTGTAAAGATATTTTGCTATCAAAATTTCTTCATAATTAAATTTTTAATAAAGAACTAATTTACAAATTGGTGATAGTAAAAATTATTTTGTTCAAATTAGTAAAAGTAAATATACCAAAGCGGTGATAAATCCGCTAAGGCACGACTCTACGGTATAAAAATAATTTAATATATTTAGGTGGAGAATACCCTATATTTAGATGGGACTAGGCTCTTCTCCCCGCGCGTTGCGCGGGCTGTATCTCTTAATTGTATTTTGCATAAAAGATTGTTGTCGACGAAACCGTTATCAACTGAAAATTAGAGAGCAAGCTTCTTGATCAGTTTTCTCACCATTACCTCTTGGCTTTTCAGAGAATTGGATGACTTTGCCGGTACTGTCAATCTTCACAAGGCCAAATTCAGAAGCTCGGTTGCAAAGGGAAATATGTATGTAAAATATAATGTGTAACACCTATCCATGCCTTCTGTATACTTGCATGTAGGGAGTACAAATTGAAGTCCTAAATTATTAAGAAACAACAAATTACTCTCCATGTTCCTAAATAAGTGTTTCTCAACAAAAACAGATTTAACAAATGGTTTACCAATTGAAATAGGAAAGCTGAGCAAAATCTAGCAGAGCTCACAAACAGTTCAGGACAGCTAAGAAGCAACTTCTTCCTGCACAGTTTAGAATGTTATGATCCACATTTCATACGCATGCACAAAATTTGCGGGGAAAGCATGAATACCTGATAATCAACAAAAAACCCTTGGAGGGGTGCACCATGCCCCTTTATATTGCAAAGCTAAAGAACTTCCACCACTAAATCCCGTAGTCTAAGATCTCGAAGGGGAATACATAATACTTTGTAAATCATCATCTGCGGATACCCCACATGGCGCCTCACTCATAGCCCTCTTTGCAACTACATATTCGTAGGTAATAATGCCCTATCACAAAACGCAGCCAACAGAATAAGCACACCAACCAGAGAAGAAGAACAATAAATCTTATCTATTCAATTTATTTTCTAAACTCAAATCGAGTACAGTAGTTAACTCCATCTCACCAAAGAGTCAACATCGTGAAATAAAATTTCACATTTGAATTCAAAACAACGCATATAAATTTAATTCCATTGATCATCCAACTACTATCCTTCTCTATCAATATCATGTGGAAAAAGAAAAGTTATGCAGCAGCAGCTCCTGAAAGTGGTCATAAACCCCTTCATCAACGAAACTCAGTTCCCAGGAGTTTGTTGGCAAGCCTGCCATGCTAACCACTCCCTCCAACACCTCAGCTGGCGATGCATTGACAACGGATACTTCAATTTGATTCACATCTAGCTTCTGAATCTGCTTCAAAACTTGCTTCTGAATTTGCACCTCTTGGCCAGTCTGACCACCAACTGGAGGTGTCTGAAGAAGGATCCCTGCAGCCATGGTCAGACTTTCACCTACTCCAGGATTCCTGGTGGTGCGAGGTGATTCTTGCTCCAATCCTGCCTTCGCACCATTCTACTGTCTCGAAACTCCACTCTCGGATTCTTTCTCCGACCTAGCAATATTAAATTTTGGAGTTGTGAAAGGAGGAGAGAAGTACTTGCTCTTCTTCCTCTCCCTTGTAGAGGCAAGCCCTTCGGTGGGGTTCTCACCAGCCTCACCGTTCACCTGCACTGTGAGAGCCTTCAGAGAAGCTGTCTTCTCAGTTTCACCGTTCACTTGGACTATAAGAAGCTGTCTCGTCTTCAGCAGCTTCTCCACAGTCCATCATATTCATACCTCTCTTTTCACCAGCTGCTACCTTCTTACCATATTTTCCCGTCGCCTCAAAACCATCTTCACCCATGATCTCAACGACACTCTTCTACTTCCTCTTGAAAGACGACAAAGTTGACGTCAAGTCCTCATCCTGTGGACCCCCAGGGGCAGTTTCAGTAGACTCAACACCATCATTCCTCACCACTACCTCATTCTTACTCTTGTCATGACCAGTCTCAGAACCATCTCACTCTCCCAAGGATAGCCAAGAACTTCAACAAGATTCATGTGTCAAAGTTGGCTTAAAGTCTTGATTTCCCTATCAAAACATTTGTCTGCTTCTACAGAAAACTGCTGCAGATTCAGTATCTTCACAGTTACAGCTTTTCCATTGTCCATTTCGCCCTTGTAGATTATGCTCAAGATGCTAAAGCCAAGGATGCTCTCTTGATTGAAGGAAATGATAATGGTCTGAATGTGTTTGGGACTATATTACTTGAAAGGGAGAACAACAGTGTAGTTATGCAGCTTGAATAGCTCGTAGATTAGACATCAAACCTCTTGACAGAACCTAACCAAAAGTATGTTCAAGAACCTTTTGTCTGCCAACAAACATCCATTGTAGTGTCTGATGTATCTCGGACAAAGATTTCACCAGAAGAGTCTTCTAGCTGAAATCATGATTCATTTAGCAAAGTCTAAAGAGAATACTTGAAACTATAGGTATCACCTAGATAAATAAGCCATAATGCATAAATCAGTGTAGGCTTGACTGGGTAAGTATGTGTATGAACTGCCACTGTCAAACACTATGAGACTATTACTTTGAGCACCAAGGTTAAACGATTTGCCTTCAAAGTTTAATTTCGTCACTTATGCGTGATAAGAATTTCTGCACATGAATTCCAACATTAGAGAATCAACATCATAAGAAGATCATTTTAGCAGATTAAAACATTTAGAAAAGTAATAATAGAAGCACTTCTGTCACTCTCAATTCTTAAAGACTGCCCTTATTCAAGACTCAATCCCTGGACTTAACATCAAGGTTCCTACTTCAAATATTATGACTATATCAACTGACTGAAAAAAATGACTAAATGGAAGAAGCCAAAAGGACAAAGAAAATATTAGGAATAGAGTGAACACAAGATGATGGCATTTCCAAGGTATACTCACAGAGAAGGTCTATTGAACATTGGAACCCATGCCACCTGCTTGTGTGGCACGAAGTCATTCCCCAAGAACATATATCCTCCACAACCAGTTTCAGCTGCAAGGCAATGTGCCAGTGGCGGAGGGAGACCGGGTCTGGCGGGGACTCAAGCCCCCGCCAAAGTCTGCAGAATCACTGAATACGTAAAGGTATAATCTTTTATTTAAAGTTTAGTTCCGTTAAAATTTTGCTCAGGCCCTGCCAGAGATCGCGGAGGAATATATTATATATATATTCGAGTTATATTTTATGTGTGTTATTTACCAAAATCTCAAATTTCCCAAACGTATACGCCGTACGCAGTATCAGTGACAGTTAATATAACAATACCTAAGAGTTCTTGTGTTGTCTTCCACGTTCCAGAAACCCAAATTTCCCCAACTCGTACTCCGTACGCAGAGTATCAATTAATCTGGCATACAGAGTATCAATTAATGTAACAATATCTAAGTTCGTGTATTCTCCTTCTACGTTCCAAAACCCCTCAATCTCATGTGCATCGGCGGTTTTGAGTTGGTAATGATTTCCGTTTTAATCTAATTCTCTTATATATGATGTTATTTGTTTTGTGTTCCTATCCAACAATATTAAGTTTTCATTTTCCATAAGTTATGTTTTGTCGGTTAATTGTTTACTCGCATTCAACTGCAAGTGACTGTATATTAGTGAAAACTTTGTACAAAGTTTTACCAGGTTAGCATTTTAATTCATTCTATAAATTCAACTAACTATAGGTAATAGATGTTTATATAACTTGTAAGTACATAAATTAATATTTTAATGATAGCTTTCGATTATTAGTTTAGTTTTAAAGTGATATTAAGTTAATGTCACAATCACTTGAATAACATGATCTGTATATTAGAATTTGTTTCGAATAATTTTTGTATAATGTTAGCTTGTTAATTTTGCTTTTATAAAAATTTTGTTTAGTTATTAGCCCCCGCCAACACGAAATCCTGGCTCCGCCCCTGCAATGTGCTGTAACATTTTTTTATGTTACCCTGCGCCGTCAACTGTGATGGTAGGCTGATTCTTCCCTTGCTCAAAAGTAAGTCTTGCTGATCATAAGCACACCTGACAGAATAAAGAAAAGCGAATCATGAATGAAATAGCTCCAAGTGTAATAGTTCAATGAGGGTTGATAGACCAAACAAAGATACCCGAAAGCCCCAAATGAGTAGAGAGGAAATATAACAGACTGCAGCGGAGAAGACTTCCTCGCCAAACGGAAAATGGAGCATGCAGCTGGTGGGAGCGATCAGGATTCAGGACTGACGGATTGAAATCGAATTAAAAAGGAGAAGACTTGGATGCCGACTTCGTAGAGAAAAATGGATTCGATGATTGAAGAGGAAGAGAGCAGACTCGGAGATGACGAAAGTTACTGTAGCGAAGCGTAAGAAAATAATAAAATAATGGCAACGATGAAAAACACTGTACCATCGAGATCGACGCTTTATATATGTAAGGATAACTATGATCGCCTAACCAATAAAAATATCTCCCATTTAATTACTATTTTTGTTGCTGATTGTGCAATTTAAAAGGCTACGTGTATTATGAGTTAGCACAGACTTCTTATCAATATTATGTTCTGATTTCCCATTGTTCAGAATTTTCTAAGGCAGTTCGGTTTCATTAATGTTTTTACGGATTGATTGGATTGGATGTTTTGGTGAGCTATAGATGAAATCTCTTTAGAACGTCTGTGCAATGTGCATTTTCCGGTGAGTGGTTGTCGGTGTATGGATAGTGTGTGAGGCTTTCTTAAAATGATAAAATAAAAGATATGGCAGGATAATTTTTTTATCCTAATAAAAATATTTTGTACCTTTATCAGTTTTTTAAGAAGTTGTAACTATTTAAATTAGCTTTAGGGATCCATTCTATTGTTAATTGGTGATACTGGGCGTAGGCCCCGATCTATAATGAGATCAGTTATTGTGGGGTATTCAAGAATGGACCAACCGAACAGGGACAACCAAGTGACGAGTCATACAAATGATGGACGGTTTATGGAGCAGTATAAATAGTGCACCATGACACTATTACAAGTAAGTGATTTATATTCGTTATATCAGTGAATATCCTTTCTCTCCCAAGCCTACCTTTTTTTTTTTTTTTAATTTAAACCACTATTAAAGTGGGGGGAATTTATTGGCACCCCAAACCAAAATGGCAAAGCCATAGTTTAGTACAAGAAGGGGAATTCTCCTTGACGCATCTAAGCTTCCAAAAAAATTAGTTCTAAATTCTAGTCACTGGTTTTGTTGAAACTGTGTAGAAATCTAAAGAGAGGAGTATTTTAGTGATCGAGTAAACAAATACCGAAGCACAACTCTGCCACTCCCTGATTTATACACAGACAAAAACCAAAACCAGTGTATTTACAGTAGCCTATTAACCATATACATGGTTCAAAAAAGGCTTAAAACTGGCTCAAATTAGCCTGTAAGCATCTGTGGATCTGATACTATTATATGTTGCACCTGTGGCCTAAGCTGAACCTTTTTGTCATTGTCCTTCCCTGTTGCATCTGCCAAAGAAAAAAACTCAGCAGTAACTGTCTCTATAATTTGCATAAATTCTAACAGACTGAACTCCCAATTTATCAAGTTGAATATGTCCTTTTAACAGGCTGGGAGAATGCTCAAAAAGTATATCTTTCATTATCACGCTGAAAGTTCTACCCTATGGTACTCTCGGGACTTTATCTTGCAGGATTAGGTAAATCGGAGTAGGAGAAGGGACCTTTTCGGACCACCAGTGGATAGCATCACTAATGTATTATAAATATTTTCTTTATAGACTTATTAACAAATGGTTTAACTTGTGAGAAAACTAAATTGGTAAATAAGTGTTATGCAAATTATTTGGGTTTTTTGCTAGAATTGTTCAGAATGTTGACATATTTCTAGAATCCAACTATATTTTTATTTAATCAAATTATTTTATACGCGTATGTATACTGATATGAATTTATATAATTAAATCATTAAGAATTTATTTTCTCATAGGTTTCGAATAATCACTACAAAAAAAAAAACAGGACGTTTCAGCGGTTATTTCGTGTCCTTTCAGCGGTTATTCGAAATCAAAAAACCGCTGTCTATGCTCCCGGTGAAACGTAATGGTCGTATCAGCGCTTTACCGACACTGGGACCCGTCAGTGTCATGTGGCAATGCTGAGTTGGATTGGGCCTAATTGAAGCCCATTACATTTCAACGATTAATAAAAACAGCTGAAACGTTTAAATATTAAAAATAAAAAAATGAAATATTTGAATTTCCAAAATTCTCAATATTCTAAATTGAATAAAATACTGCAAAAATGAAAATACAAAATATCAAAATTATATTAAAAATCAAGGATGTCAATCAAATGTCATAATACTAATTCATATTGTTCTATACACTAATACATATCGTTCTATACACTAATACACATGAATTGCAGTATAAAGAAGCACCTGGTTACTCGAGAGAATGATGATGCTAACAAGGTTTCTCCATTGTGTTCGAGATCTCGACATACAAATCTCCTTCTCAGTGCTCTTCTCAGTCTAGAGGTAGATGGGGATAGCTGATGAACTCTTCACAAGATCCTTGATCTTCCTTTCTTTTAGATACTCCATCTGAAAATTCAGAAAAAACCAGATACAAAACTAGTTGAGTACTCCATCCATACAACAGAACAATCTGAACTGTCATAAAAATCAGAGCAAAAATGAAGAACATAGATTACCTGATCTTCTTTGAGGTATCGAGTAATCTTTGTTCCCCTGCCAAGGGGCTCACCCTCAGTGTCACGAGTGACAGTAAAGGAACCACCAGCTTGAGACTCCCACAAATATTGTTCATCATCATTATGGTTTGTGGTGATGATGACCTTCTCTGCAACTAGATAAGTTGAGTAAAACCCAGCACCGAACTGGCCTAACATGCTCACATCGGCTCCCGCTTGAAGAGCCTTCATAAACTCCTTGGTACCGGATCGTGCAATCGTACCAAGATTGTTGACCAAATCTGCTCAAGCAACATAGACCAAACAATCATTACCTCAGTAATAATCACAAGCAATACAGAATTATCTACTAATTCAAACAGAATCATAGAAGGTTGTGTCCTTATGCTGGGATGGAATCAGGAGGTCACTCACAGAAGTCTCTTCAAATCGTTGTCCAATTCTGCTCATAAGCTGCTTCTTTGCAGATTCTCCTAAGCCAACTAATATACATGCCTTTAACAATTTCAGCAAGAATCTGCAAGGCCGACAATGACATGTAGTATGGTCTGACAATGACAGTGGCCACATCATTGGGTATAAATATAACTCTCTGCATCAGTGATAGTTTATTTTCAGTGCAATTCAGTAAAAAATATTGAAATAGTGATTAGGGTTTTGCATGAAGAAAACATAAATCAATATCATCTGAAGAAATCAAACAAAGGTTTCACCTGGACAAGTGTTTCTTCAAGAATGAAATATGTTCAATCAATGAGCCTTTGGGGCAAGTCTCTAGCTGATCAGCTGCTGATTCAAGTGCAACATACTTTCGCTTCAAATCGCCATCTTCTTATCTGTGTCTCGGCATTACGAACCTGCTATCAAAATCCAATCTTTGTAAATTGACAATAATAAAATTCCCACCAGAAGAGTAAAGATGCTTACATTAGGGCGTTCAGGGAGTGATTCAACACCTGCAAAAACACTGCTTGCAAATCCTCAGCCAGCCAATGTCGCCACCAAGAATGTTAAGAACAATGAGTGGTTAAGCAGGAGAACAAAGCCTAAAAGAAAAAATGTATAAACAGATTGGTGGAGATGAAACCAATTACCCCAAGCCGATGGATTTGATGAAGACAGTGGAAAAGAGCTTCGAGTCTCTCCTCCCATTCGAAAGAGGTAGCTTCTTCTTTCAGCATTCACCGTTGCGATAAACTGAAACTGCACAGTTAGAATCCTCAAGTTACAATCCTGCACAGTCAGGCATACAGGAAGAACTTGACAAAGATCTTGGGCGGTGGCGGTGGCTCTGGTACACAACAGTTATACTGTATGTATGAAGAAAGCAGTTAACTTGCAGAGTAGTACAATATGTATGATAAAAGCAAGTAACTTGAAGAGTAATATAGCATGTATGAAGAAAGCAGGTAGCTTGAGGGATAAGGAAGAATTAAAGATGCGTACTTGAGGATTTGCGGTGGGCAATTTGGATGAGGGCGTTCCTCTCCAGAGAATCCAGGGCAATTTGTATATCCCTGTGCTTCCCTCTCATCAAACTCGTCAGCAGCTTCGTGTCAACGTCTATCTTCTTGGCCCAGCTGGTACTGTGACCGACCTCAGAAGCTCGATTTCCCAAGCCAGATCATGGACCCGGAAGGGGCTGAGGTGGAGAGATAACCGCTCGATTCGCCGCAGAGTCGCGTCGGCGACAACGACTCCGTCTTCGTTCTCAGGATCTCACTCACCATCCCCGCCAAATCCTGCCCACTTCCGGAAGTCTCATCCGTCAATAATCCACAAACGCCGATCTTCGTGATGCTACTTGATTTCCCTCATCCCGGGTTCACAGCCTTGAAGCCGGACATGGAATGGATGTTGGATGTGGGATAGGTACAGCGAGGGGATTTTGGGGATACACACTCACACACCAAACATGCCCAAACACACCAAAACCTCTCAACATTTACAGCAATGGCGAGCCTTTCTAACACCATGATCAGCACATCCTTCCTCCCCAGGAAGACCGTGACCAGCCTCCGCCCGCTCCCCGTCACGAGCCAGGCGTTGTTCGGCATTGAGATGATTGATACTTCTTTGCTTCAAAAAAAGAGAGGGGATTTTGGGGATGAAGGAGAGGACGAGAGGTGTGGATCGGCATTGAGAAAGATGTGGGATGAATGGTGATTCAAGATTTAGAGGATAAGGTTCAAAATATAATGATAGCGTCAACGGTTCAGATTAGAATAGATAAAATTAATTGACGGATCAGATCTATGGAAACTTTTTAAGAAAATGCTAGAAGCAATTCAGAATTGATATTTCATTCTAATTATATTCATAAAAAAAACTATGCAGCCTTTACATTTTCTTTTTTTGACAACATACAAATTTTAATAACTGCATATTTTATCATTAATTTTAGTATAATTTTAATAATATATTAAATATTTTGTGAAAAAGTCAATTTCAACACAAAGTATTTTACTTTTTTTGAGGAATTTCAACACAAATTATTGGTTTTTAACATTGATGCCAATTGTAGATTTCGAATAATACAATTATTGCAGAAAATAGTGAAAATATGGGTAAAGAAAGCTCTTAGTTGAAATTTTTATAAATTTTAAATTCACCCCTGTAAAAAATTTAATTCATTTTAAGATGATATCATGCACATTACACGCTTTATGAATAATGATTAGTACAAATACTTTATTTTAGTGCATTATAAATGGAATATTAACAAGAAAAATATAAAATGTAACTTTTACACTTGATAATGAATTTTCGAACATTCTTATCTGTGATAATGTCTCAACATCACTCAAATATACATAATTTCATTTATTAATTGAAATAATTGATCACCATATGGTGGAAATATGACTCCAAGGTATATCTACTTAACTGCATGTTATAGTCTTAGTAACGCTTCTTAGATTCTCGCTACTAAAGTTGTCACTACACGTACCTTTCATCGAGCCAATACCAAAGCAAGTTCACATCAAATGTAAATTATACATTATAAAACTAACATAATCGTAAAAACATTTATTATTAAAAGTCAAAATTTGATGTTTTGTGACATTTTCAGATTGTTACTCAATTGAACATTCGTATCAGTGATATTTCATGGACTTTATGTTATAATGGCATATAAACACTCAAATATACTTAATTTCATTTAGTATTTGAAACAATTTGATCACAACTATGGGTGAAATATGACTGGAAAGTATATATACTTAACTAACTCGTAATCCAGTAGTACTTCTTAGGTTCTTGGTTCTAAAGTTCTCACTAAACGTACCAAATATCGAGTCAATACCAAAGAAAATTTACACAGAAAGTGTCTTAAACATTATAAATTACCATAATCATTAAAAAAATTCAAATTTAAAAGTCAAAATTTGATATTTTTATGACATTTTTCAATTTTATATACCAAGAGCAACAGTTAGTTGTTGCTATGCATACGTGGAGCAGCCATTAGTTGTTGCTATGCATACCTAGAGCAACAATTAATTGTTGTTATGTATACCTAGAGCATAATTTTTATATGAATTTGGTCCACCAAGTCAATATTTCAAATTCATTTGTTGTTAAACACGTCAAGAAACTATCGTAAACATAATAAAATTATCATATTCATAAAAGAACTAGTTTAACAGACAAGATTTGATGTTTTATAAAAAGTTTTCATTACACATAACATTTATTGAACTAGTAGCAATGTAAATATACATTAAAAGTGTCATATGCATAATAAAATTAACAAATTCATCAAAACTTTTAGGTATATAAGTAAAAAAATTGTTTTTTTGACTATATATATATATATATATATATATATATATATAGACACACACACATATATATATAAAGGATTAGCTGTGAGAGAGTCATAAACCATGGTTTCGATATCCTTAAGGATTTTATTGGGAGATCAGCAGAATAAAAGATGTAGTTATTTCTAGCCTTCCATAAGCACCAACATGTACCAACATGTAAATAGAGAAATATAATGGATTAGGGTTCTATGAATGGCTGTAAGACCAGGTCTTGTCAGGTAATAGGATACTATGCTCCAGATCTATGCAAATATGGGAGTATGAATTCCTATAAATTTATTGATATTTTCCTAGGTATTTGCTGCCAATTGGAACTCATTTAAAAAATGGTCCAAGAAATAAGGGTTAGCACGGAAATAACACTTAGAAACAATGTGAAAACTATAATATCTCATAACATTATCAAAGGGTAGCGATGTATTCATTGTTTTTCACATGAATACATAAATCTTTTTTGGAATTCTCTTATTCCAGAATTTTGATAGAGATGGAGATGTACCTTTATGAGGCCTGAGTTTATCATAGGCTTATTTGAAAGTGAAATGTCATGTCACATTTGGTTTCCGTATCAGCTTGTCCTGTCTGTTTTCTTTGATTCATGCCTCCTGCAAACACAGAAGCAAAGCAACATCAATGTTGGGAGAGAGATTGAATGTATTCATTTTTATTTTAGCCATGAAATCCAAACTTGATATGTATACTGGTCAAAAGGGTCCAACACACCCTGTCGAAAGTTTTCTGAAGATCAAGTTTAAGAACACAATTTGGATTTCTTCCTTCAGGTAAGCACATAGTTAGCAATATCTCTATGTTTGAGTAAGGCAGTCTGATGTGGTGATACAATTCTTTGCATGAGTGGCTTCATCCTTTCCATCAATATTTTAAAGAAAATTTTGTTATTCACATTGAAAAGGGAAATAGGCCCGAAATCACTAAAGGAGGTTGGAGTGTCTACTTTTGGTATGAATGCAGTCCAAGTACTTGAAACCCCCTTAGGAATTTCAGAACTGGAAAGGTAGTCATTTGCAGCATTAAGTAGATCTATATTAATAATGTCCCAGTCCTTAATCTTAAATTTAGCAATAAATCCATCAGGGCCTGGGCTACTCTCCTTGTTAAAAGAAAAAAACAATTAATTTCAGTTCCTCTAGGGATACTTGTTTCAGATCATTTGCAGAAATTAAATTGGGGATCTGAGAATGATAAAGGGAGAAAAAAGTTGTTTGATCAGGATTTTTTTTCTGCAGAAAGAAGATCAGTGTAATATGCAACAACCTATTTCTCAATTTCTACAGAATCTTCAATCCACTAACCGTGCACGTTTTGAATTTTAGTAATTCCTATCCTGATCTACCTCTCCCTTACAGAGTTGTCATCTCCCTCCTTTAGGCATTTAACTTTTGAATTTTATTTCCAAAAGTTTCTCTGTTGTTTTATGGCTCTAGTGAGAAGATCATTAGTCTGTTTGAGTCTAACCAATTGTATTTCAGATTGATCAGTATCACAGGTTATTTCCTGTAATCTAAGTGCCTCCTCAGCATTAGTGACATTGGAGTAGACATTTCCAAAAACTTCTCTATTCCAGACTTTCAAGTATTTTTTTCAATCTCAGAAGTTTAAGGTACAGACCCATCATCCCTGTTTCACTTATGTGAGTGGACTAGTTTTCCCTAATAACCTGTAAGAAAGTATCTTTTTTAAACCATGTGTTTATAAACCTAAAGGGTCTAGAGGTGGAATTAAATGTGCTACCTATACTCAATAACAAGGGACAATGATCACTAGACAATTTGTTCAAAACTAGTATAGATGAGTCATGAAAAAGAGTATTCCATTATGTTGTACAAAGACCTCTATCTAGTCTCTGGAGTGTGGGTGTTTTAATCCTACCACTGCTACCCAGATGAATATCATGTTGTCTACCATTAGTCCAAGTAAATGCATTTACTACTGTGGTAATGTGCAGTAGAGTCATGGCATGAGTTAAGTTAGAGAAATCCTTAATTCTATGAATATTGGGGGTGGATTGTCCCTTATACTCTAAGATGGAAGATATTGCATCAAAATCTCCTATAAATAAAGTTTTTGGATGCTGAATTTTTTGAAGCTCAATCCATAATTCTTCTCTACCCTTTCTAGTTCTCAGGCCATAGACAAAGCCTGCATCCATTGAAGAATTTAGTTTTTGTCTATGGACTGAGACTTGAAGAAACTGTAGATTGTCTATTTTGGGTGTGATCTTCAACCCATTAATCCTGAATAGCCATATTCTTTCATTCTGTGCAGTCATGCAATTTGTGTATCTCAATTTGGCCATGTAAGTGTTACATTTTGTGTTAGCATGCATAGGTTCAATGAGACATATAAGATCAAAGTGATGTGCTAAAATGAGTTCTTCTAATCTTTCCATAGATGTTTCCATCCCCATAATATTCAAGGAATTTTATTTTAGAGGTTGTACTAATCGTTTAAAAAGATTAGAGGGGCTCTTTGAACCTGAATCAGTCATAATCTGGTGAAGTATGCGTGTCGTTTTATTGCCGGTGTTTTTTGCAATTAGTCTAGAGGACTTTCTCACCAGTGTCATGTGTACATGTGCAGGAGAGGATGTGGATGTTGATATAGTGGATTCTTCAGGTGGAACTTGATTATGGGGCAGTGCATTGTCTGTACTGAGCAGTTGTTGAATTTGTCTTTCTTGATTCCAATTCTCTCTATTTTCTTCTGAGTTTTGAGTTTCGGCAACTATTTCTTCTATTTCTTCATCTTTTTTTTCCAAGTCTATGTCTTGGACAAGTAGCAATTTGTTGTTCCTGTTTTTGTCTTTGGAGTAGAAAACAGAAGAGTTATTAGTCAAGATTGGAGTATCAGATATCTGAGTGTCACCTGGCTTGATGAGTGAACCATATTTTGCATATTGAGATGGTCTATGATTTAGCCAGTTGCTTTCATTAATCTGAGCATGAGTCTGATTAGGCTGTGTAGGACTGTCTTGAATCATGATTATTTGGGACTAGGGGCACTTCTTTCCTTCTGCATGATTAGGTGAGTCCGGCACAATATTCTTTCCCTTGTCTGTTTTTTGTGGAAGCTATATAGTTTGTGGCACTTTGACTTTGTAGGTTAGGTGTTGGTGTGTCTCTTGAGCTTCTCTTTTGCTGTAACTCCAGAGGTTGCTCCCTTTTGAGAAACGTTATGGAGAGCTGGTGTAGTTGTCTTTCCTTGGTCTTGAGCATGTTCTGTAGTATTTTCCAGAGGTAGCTACTTAACATTCCCGCTCAAATCAGGGTGAGCAGAGACACATTGTTCAAAAAAGTGTCCCAATTTTTTGCAGTGAGGGCAATAGGAAGGGATTTGCTCATATTCTAAGAACAATTCAACATTATTTCTAGCTATTCAAACTATGATCTCATGGTGGATTTTCTTCATTAAGTCAATTCAACACACATTTTGACTGCTGGTGGCCTAGCTAAAGAGGCGGTTGATGCATCTAACTTAATAAAATTCCCGATCATATTCCCTATAAATTGAAGCATACTATTGTTATAGAAAAATATAGGGACATGGGGGATTGTTACCCATATTGGGGCTGTCTAGGTAGAGAGATATTAACATTGTTAGGATTAGGTAATACCTAAGATTCGACATTCGACAACAGTTCTTTGGTAGATGTTGTTAGATGTTGTTCTTCGGTAACCTCTACTACTTCATATGGATCCACTCTTTTTGTTTGATCCACTCCATTAATATGGAACTCATCTTCAATACTTTGCTTCCCCCCAGTAGTGCAAGTGCTTCACTTTTATTTTCTACAGTGGTTACTTTGCTTAGATTTCTCGTCAAGTCTTCAAGTTCTTGGAATAAATCTTCAGCACTAGGACACTTTGCTTCACCATCATATTGCTTCTCCCCCTGAAGGGAAGAGTCCGTAAAATACGCCTCTAATTCTCGAAATGAAACATCCAAAGAGATGTACAGCTGCCCCTCAATGGGATCATAACAACGACAACCCTTTTTAAAATCAGCATATCCTTTTTCAAAAAAATAAAAATAAATAATCAGCATATCCAATAAAAACACATTTTCGAGCACATGGATCAATTTTCCTCGTTGATGTTTAGGAATATGAACTAAAACAACACATCCAAAGACACGGGGTTCTAGATTGGGCATATCGGAAATGGTGATAGTGACATGGAGTTTTTGGTAAGGGGTTAGAAATTCAATGACTCTAGATGGTGTACGGTTTATCAAGTAAATAACGGATGTTAATGCTTCTCCCCAATAGTTCAATGGCATATTCATTCCAAAGTGATGCGTGAACAATATATAACAAATGTGTGTTCATTCGTTCAGCTAATCCATTTTTTGTGGGGTATAAACATTGGACGTTTGATGTTGAACACCATTCTTTGTCATGAACTCTGATATCTCATTACTAGTAAATTCTCCTCCATTAACAGATTGATAAACTTGTATCCTTCATTTGAATTGGGTCAAGACCATCTGGTAATAGTTTTTTAATACTTCAAAAACTTCACTTTTATGGGTGATCAGGGATACCCACACTATACGAGTGCACTCATCAATAAATGTAAAACAATAACGAGTTCTAGAGTGGATTATGCTAAATGGTTCTGAACTTTTATTGAAACTTGGAGAGTATGTCATCCGATGACTCTTAGCGAGTTCACAATTGTCACACTTAAATTCTGAAACACTTGAATTCGAAAATAACGGCGAATTTAATTTTTGAAGATGCCCAAAGGAGAGATGAACAAATCGTCGATGCCATAACCATACATTATGTAACACCCCGGAAAAATAATCCCTTTTCAATAGGGAAAATGCTTAAATGAAATCCAATCGGGGCATTACTAAAATTTTAATTAAATTAAGGGTCTACATAACTTATTTTTATTGTAAATAGATAAGATTCTTGTACAATCTTTTCATTCAATTCCTATAAATAACTTGACGACGAAATATAAGCTAGCGCCCGCACTCATGGAAGGTCATGAAATAGTCACCCGCAATCAACGGATTTGACTAATTCAGATCTGAAAAAAAAAAGTTTAAATAAAGGGTGAGCCACAGCCCGCTCAGTGAGAATTTTTCCATTTTTCAACCTTAACAATCGGCACTTTTACACATAGTTCAAATAATCGATCAAGAGGCAAACAAAACAAATATCATTTATTTAGAACCCAAAATATTTATCAATAAAAACTTACTAAATCCAAAAGACACATTTCAAATATATTATCAAGATTACACCAACTATAATAAATCATATTTGCACTTTAGCAATCATACAACTCATGCTTATACTTTACCAGTCAATAAAAAAAATCATTTAACAAGTAGGCAAGTAATCTAGCAATTACTTCAAGAACAAGCAAGTAGGTGGCCGCGCCAACAAGCCAGGTGGCATAAAGCCCAAGTGTGATATCTCGAGAATATCGACCCAATGGGACCTAACAGCGATCAGGGCCAACGCCTCCCTCGCCGCTTCGGTTAATCCTATGGGGTAAGGATCCCAGAACAGTACTACCGGGCACACAGTACCCCCATGTAGTTTAAAGTTCATCACGCAAGTCAAGTACCACCGGGCACCCAGTACCCCCAGATGGTTTATCACGCAAGCAAGTCTACCGGGCACACAGTACCCCCAGGTAGTTTATCACACAAACAAGCAAGTCAAGTATTACAAGTCACATGGTACCCCATGTAGTTTATCACGCAAACAAGTCTACCGGGTACATAGTACCCCAGGTAGTTATCGAGCAAGTAACAAGCAAGAAAGTCCACATGGAAACAATTCGATCAAGCAGTTCGATAACATGCATTTCATTTCAGTCAATCAGTTCAGTCATCAAGCCAGTAACAAGCAAGCAAGTTCACATGGAAACAATTCGGTCAAGCAGTTCGATAACATGAATTTTAGTTCAGTCAATCAGTTCAGTAACATGCATTAAAGTCAAGGAGTTTGGTAACATGCATTTAAGTCAAGAAGTTCATTAACATGCAATTCAGTCGAATATTTCAATCAATCACTTCAGTAACATGCATTTTAATATAGTCAGTTATCAAAGTAACACAAGGATCGAGTACAATAAAATTTAGTTTCACTTTCTTTACATTTTCAAACAAGATCATGCATTAAATTTCCATTAGAAAAACAAACATTTATTTTATAAATAGTTTCACGAAATTTACATTAAAATAGTTAATAAACTAGTCCTAGTTCAAAACTTAAACAAATAAATATTATTCTACCCTAGGTAGAAACACCTCAAGCAATAACAAGAGTTTCAAGCACTAACATGTCAACAGAACATTTCAAGCATATTACCCTTCTCTTCTCCACATAGATCCATGCAGTTGAAACGCATACACATAATTTCCCATGACTAATTTCTAGAAAATCACATTTAACACAATCCAAAAATTTCTCTATAATTAACAACATTGTGAATACAAGAACTATAAACTGTCATTCTTAATCTATTCACAGGAGACTCTTGAAAATAAATCTTAGTTAAAAACAAATGTTTAGATAGACACTTGATAAGTACTTTTCGAAAAGGGATTGAAAAACAGTAAGAACTCTCACCTTGTTATTAAATCAAGATTAGAAAACCTCCATACTTAAACCTTTCATGCCTTCCCCTCACTCAATCCATTGGCCCGCTACGATTATCTTCTAAGCATTTTGCATTCTACTAAACATAGAAGAGGAAAAGATTCTTCTTTTGACATATTTCAGTATTGGGTACAATAGATGATATTAGCTAGAGAATATGTGGCTTATAAGAAGATTTGGTCAGTTCTTCACATACTCACACTCTATTTCTTATCAGAGTTGTAGGAAGAACTATGGAGGAGTATGGAGAACATGGCTATATATATTGAGAGAAGATTGTTCAACTTCTACTCTATTAAAAATGCACATCTACAAATACCTCATCATAGTATCTCACTTCATCTTGTCCTTACATATTCTAATTGGTGATTTATATATAAATATCAGCAAAAATTTTGATTTCAAATGACTTGAAACCCTTTTATTTGTTAATTTTGGATACGTATATATGATTTCACGTTGCAATTACTATATGAATTTTATTTATTTCATTGGTTGATTGTTCTATTGCTATTCAAGTTTCAATCCAATTTCTTTCAAATTCATTACAACTTAATCAAAATAATTATAATATAATTATAGATGTAACTATGGCGACTAAAAGCACTTCACCTTTAACTCCTAATTACATAATGGGAACAATTTTTAAAGAAAAACACATAATTAACTAATCTCTATTAAAATTATTTAGTAGTCATTTCAACTTCCTACAATTAGTTATCAAGTACAACTTGTATATTAAATTTCTTTTAAAAAAACCATTTGTGATTTAGTCCCTAAAATCTTAATTCTGATAGAATTATTCCTTTAAAGTCTAATCCTCTAAAATAATTCAAAAAATTAATTATCTAAAATTTTCCGGTCTCACACATTAGCTTTTGCATCTTCCGTCCCTCCAACTTTATTCACCTGCTGAATTCTCTGCTCTCCATCACTAGTCAGGTCCAAGTAGTAGAGGTCACCTTTTCTAGCACCACAACCAAGAACTTGCAGAGTCTCTATGTCCTGAAAGATGCGAAATTGAGGCCAAAATGTAACTGTACAGGTTAAAGAAATGGTTATCTTGCCCAAAGGACTGAGTTTAATGTCAGGAGTTCGAATATGCCGGCTGAAACTTCTCAATTACAGGAGAGGAACCACTGTTCGCTGTGTACACGGAGGTTTGGGTTGAAGGTATGACAGAAGATAAAATGCTAGAGTCGTTTTCCATATAATCAGATGCACCACTATCAATTAACCAAGGTCTATTCAAAGAATTTACAGTTTAAAAACTATCTTTAGTTTCTAATAGAATATCTTAATTAATTTAGAAATATTCTTGTATTGTTGCAGAATATATTCATTCCTATTTTAGAGTAGCCTAGTTTAGCTCTCTTGTATTATATATTGTACACTCTGCTATCAATGAAATCATTCTGAATTTCACATTCACATGTTATCAGTTTTGGTTATCGATCTCCAAAATTTTTGCCAAAATTCTTGTTTGGTGCCCTAAACCCTAACTTGCAAACCCTAGTCGTCGAAGCTCTAGGTGTTCCCTTAAACCCTAGCCGCCGACTGTGCTTGGTGCTCTCCGATCAAATCCTAGCATCTCCGCCGTGCCTTAGGTGTCTCCGATCCAAACCCTGGGTGTCTCGGTCGTGCCCTTGGTGGTCCGATCGAAACCCGAGACCTCCATTCTAGGTGCCTCGCTCTTCCGTTGCTCGCACCCGCTGCTACTTCGCGTTTTTCCGGCCAACTCCATGGATTCCGGGGAAGACCCACTAGTGGACTGCCTTACGCTTCTCGGCGGTTCAGTCGTACTCTTTAAGGCGTTTTGGAAATGCCGTAACGGGTTGTGCCGTAAAATGGAACTTTTTCTCGGCGGTTCAAAAATGCCTTAAAAACGAACGCTGCGCACGGCGGTTTAAAACGCCGTGTGCAGCTGTTAAAAAACGCCCTGTATTATTGTTACGAGTTCGCCACCTCAGGTCGCTTGTGTCTTTAAATGTGAGTGCTACGAACTCGCCTCCATTTTTCGCCTCCTGAGGCGAAATCGCTTCTGTCGGTCGCCTCTGTCTAATAATGAAGACGCGAACTCGTAACAATACTCGCTTGGGTGAGGGAGGCGACACCGCTGGCGTATTCGCTGGAAGAAATGGGAATATTAAATTTGAAAAATGTGGAAATGGCTATGGGGTTACGGTCTCGTGCACTATGTCGCTTGTGGTCGAAAAGGAAAAGCGACATCGCTCTGTTGGGGTGGCGAAAATGTACAGCGAACTCGCCAGCTGAAAATGTTGGTCGACCAGAGGGACACAGGCGGGGTGGGATACGAGATCGCCAGTAGAGGCGATTGTTAGGCGACATCGTGTACTTATTTGTTGTAGGGAATGTGGCTGGCGAATTCGCCTATTAAATTCGTCTATGGAGGCGAATATTGGAGGCGAAATCGTTTGGGCCACGCCAGGGGCAACAGAGTCTAGCAAGCGAGTAGCCAGGCGGTGTCGCTTTTGTGGGCGAATGTATAGGCGAATATTGGAGGCGACATCGTTTGAGGCACGCCAGGGGCAACAGAGTCTAGCAAGCGAGTAGCCAGGCGACGTCGCTTTTGTGGGCGAATGTATAGGCGAGGCCGTGTGTATGAACGCTTGTTATATTGTAGTAGAAGGCGTGCCAGGTAGCGATCTAGCTTCTGGATTCGACATGAAGCGAATAAGGAAGCGAATTCGTTTGCTTGCAAGACAAAATTGTGTAATTATTTGTTAAAATTGACCCGTTTCTTTCGAAACATGAATCGGGATACCCGACTCAACATAAACCTGTCAAATTCAAATCCAACGCCCCTATACTAATACTAAAGATGCATAACCTAAGCACACAAGTGCGATACCAATGTCAAGCCCCTACCAAAAAGAGAGACAATACTTTTTCATGGCTTAGGGAGGTTAGGGACCTGTGGCCTTGCAATGGTAAACGCATGGTTGTGGACCAGATATTTAGCCATTTGGTCTCTTCCGTCGTTAAGTTCTTGCAAGGAGAAAGGAGTGATATCATCCACGAATACCTATGATTGAAAATAACGCTTATTAGGAAATCTCGACGAATATAAATGAGATTAGACGCGTGTAGCGTACCTTTAGAAGATCTAGCATGTCTTTTTGAACACCATCCACCACCATCAAACCAAACATCATTGTGTAATAGCCACATTCATAATTCGATGATTGCTTCCTAGACTACAAAAGTGTTTAAAACATAAATCATTACTATACTTATGGTACTTTAAACGCAAATGTTGATTTTTGAAAGGACGTGATAGCATGAGCACAACATCTTACCCGAATGTTTATAAGGTGGAAGTCGAGGAGTGTTTTGTCGTTCACTTGAAGAATTGCATTATCAAGGAGATCGGTGAATATTCCTGATGGAGGGCGGTGGAGTGGGTCTATCCAATATACTTGCTTTAAAGCGGGTATTATTGCAACAAAGCTCCAATGATCACAACAAATCACATGAAAGCATAATGGTCATAAAAAAAAGAATGCAGTAGAGCAAATACAATATATTTAGCATGAGTAATAGAGCAAATTGTAAGGTATACCTCTCGAGATATGGTCCGATCCATATTTTCTTTGATTTGTCGGAGAGAGTAGAATTCAAGTAATCAAGTCTTTGCCTATTGCTCTCCATACTAGCTTGCAAATGCATTGGATGCAAAAATCCAATGAAATGCTTGCTCCGGTGATAGGCATGGTGATGCAAGAACCTGTGAATGTAGTAGACAATCATGACGAGGATGTAATCATGTATGGTTTGATAATTGATTATTCTCATGAAACACATACAAATGACTTACATTTGATTGAGGCAAAGAATGGTGGCGGGAAGTTCATTGAAATTCCAGAAATATTCAAAATCCCCCCATGGTACGTGGATGTCCTTTGTCATGGTAAAGCACCTTTCATTTCCGAGAAAGGCATAGCATGCATTCTTGTCGTGCGAGGATATCAAATCATAAAAGACTCGGACGAAGGGTGGAAGGGCTTTCATAAACTCCACGAGCATGGGGTCTAATGTTTGTCTAGCTATAGGCAAGGCATGCACGGGTATTTGTGGATTTTGTGGAGTTTGTGGTTTCCTACGGGGTATGGAGGTGGATTTTTCATCAAGCACCAACCATTTTGGCCATAGAACAAGGAATCCTTTAGCCTCCCCAACTCTCACCATCGGTGACTCCTTCACAGGTAGCATTTGTTGTTCTATCAAAACATCGGTAATGCGAACACTAAAAAATCCCGCGGGGATGTCAACACAATTGTGTTTCACCGCACTTGGGTCACATGTGCCATTGGTGACATGGAGTGGTTTTGATTTGGTACCTTGCGAAACATATAGCTTGCAAGGGGGGTTCTATCATAAATGAAAGCACAAGACAAATCATCATCCAACTATTTTTAGAAAGAGATTAGAAACCAACGATGTTCTAAATTAGCAAAATTTGTACTAACCTTATCAACTTGAATGGAATGCGCCGCATTCAACTTGATGGGTGATGAAGGTGGAGTAGGAGGCACTAGTTCCTCGTCCATTTCCGCATTCTCACCTTCATCCTCCACAATTTGAGGTGATGCTTGAGAACCCTTTGATGATGGTGGAAGATGTGGTTGTGTACCTCCTAACCTCTCGATGTGGGGATAGTTGGTGTGTTGTGCTATGTCTTTCATCACCTCCCTCAAATCCTTCATTTCCGCCTTTGTCGCCGCCACCTCGCTCAAAGCTCGTTGTAGTTGTGATGGTTTAGGATTGCCCCAACCTTGCTTAATCCCAAAAACCTCTTCTTGTGTCGCGTAACCTCCAACACCTAATGCTCTTCCCGGGTGTTCCTTTTTCTTCCCAAGAGCAAAAGCCTCTTTCAAGACATCCTTCTTCCCACACGGGATAAAGGTACCCTCCTCCTTTTGGCGTCAAGAAGTTCCTATTATCAAATATGTTGTACTAGGTGAAAGTGGTTGTGAAGAATATTTAAAAGCAACAACAAAAATAAATAAGACTACAATAGATAGTAAGATAATGTAAGATAGATAGACTAACCACCCTCTTTGCACATTTTTCGGCATCCTCCGAAGTGAACTTACCATCCGAGTCTCTAATTCGACCCAACACGAAGAGTTTTTGTCCAGTATAATCCTCGGCGTCCTTTTCCACTACGACATACCGAGCTTCCGCCTCGTCCATCCCCCCTAATACCAACTCCTTCACTAGTTCCTCCTTCTCCCTAAGCCCCTCCTTCTCACCTACACCCAAATACCCCGACCTACCACCGGTGTATGGCATTGTTATTGATTTCGCCGATGTGACCTTCTTGTCCCATTTCCCCTTTGCACAAGAAGATACCGTATCACATGTCATCATTAATGTAATAGATAAGAGGAGGTTATGTCACCGAAGTTATAGTTTGTGACTCACCGAAGTCTTATTTTCAAGCGATGCTTGCTTGAAAGCCTCCCACGCATCGGTTGTAATATGATTGTATCGGTCCCTTGGATCTTGACCTAGCCTCTTTCCCTTCTCATACAAGTAGTCTTTTCTTAGAGCATGCTTGTGCTCGCGAAAATCTTTGGAGACGATGTTGAATGCCTTCTTTCTCACCACTTCCATGTCATTAGATTCTATTTCAAAAGGTCGCTACGCCAAAATATGTAGCATGTATTATGTCTATATATTATGAAGATGTATAATATTGAGTAGATAGATCATTGAAAGGTTAAATGTTACTTACTTGGCATTCTACCCAAACTTCCTCCTTCTTTTTTGATGGGACGGTTCTCCAATTATCCTCCGTTATCTCAATAAACGTTCTTCCAACTCGGCCACACCAACTTGACCATTTTGAACGTTCTTTTTTTGGTCGGTTGCATACACCCTTAGCATTAAATCCTATGTGTGTTAGTTCTCCTCTTCTCATTCTTCTTTGTAGAACTCGACAATGTGAGCGGACTTGTAGGCCTTTCTTCGAGTTGCTACCTCGCTTCTTTGGTTGGGCACTTGAAGTGGTCTAAGTGGTCACCATTGCTATCTAAGGATGGATAGAAATAAAATCTTAACTAATTAGCACTATTATGACTAGGTAAAACAACAACAAAACCATGGTGAAGAGGTTAGCAAAGTCCGGGATAAAAGATATATATAGTATGGTAAAGTTGGACAAAACATGCCTGAATAGTATATTTGGTCGGTTACTGTTTAACCAGGTTACGATACCGCAACCTGCATCGGCTAGAGGCGAATACCCCTTGCGGTATCGCTAGCTAGCAAGTTGATGAACCCATAATAATTATTTTCTGAATATTTGCTACTTTGTTATGCAATTAATATTAACATAGTGTGTTTCATGAGATGATGTATATTAAAATTTAATATGAAAACTTATAAATGAAATCAGATTTTATCTGCACATAATATTACTTGAGTTGGTTGCAACGATGACGTCTGTTATGAAAGAGAATTGTTGTGACATGTTATATATAGTCCTATGAAGAGGTATCTGAAATTGTTAACTCTAATCCATATCCATGTTTATTGTAAAGCATTTGGCATAAACTGTTTAGATACGTATATGATGGGACTACGGGTTAATACCATTATTTCGTTAACCAAATGTTACACTAGTGTAGACACGAGCAATAGGACTTTCTACATTAGCCACGTGTTGATCCCCATCGAATATACATGTATTTGACAACTTCAGACTGAAAGTGTAGACATTTAGTTCTTCTGTAATGCATGTGGTATTACTCATAGTCTGGATGATGTTATACATACAGGCAACGTCGTTACCCCGTTAAAGAGCCGACTTCGCGATCACACATCTCGGGAGCTAATGAACGAAAAGTATCCAGTTTTAGATGAGAATAGGGGTGGTAATTGAGTCAACACGCGAGTAATTCGAGATCGACTCGGTCAAAACTCGGACTAAACACGACTCGATCTAGCTCGACTTGAAAAACTCGTGCGTAACTCGGTAAGTATAATCAGTTGCAAGTTTATAATATTATTAGGTTATACTATATTAGTTCAATCATCTAATCTAGCTAGTTTTCTGTTGCTACTCAATATTGAATAAACTAATTAATTGCATTGGTATTTACATTAATAATTTCTAAGGATGCTAATAATTTCAATATTGAACAGGTATTTAAACGCACATATATATAATTAGAAATTTTCATAGTATAGAAGTAGTAAAATTTTTATTTAAAAAGAGAAAAAAACAATTCGAGTTCGAACTCGCAAGTAGTGTCGATACTCGATAAATAATAACGAGTTCGAGTTGAGTATTATTAACTCGCTAGTTCTCGAGTCGACTCGAACATGGTTAATATAGTTCTCGAGTCTAGACGAGTTACGCACTACTCGCTTGATTGAAGGTTGTCATTCCCAATCTCGATGATAAATGGGTTTGGTTTTTATCGTGTGGGTTGCCGGGCATGGGTTAAGGGTTTAGGGTTAAGGGTTTGATGATTGTACAGAAGCGAAATCACTACAACGTTCGCCTACAAACAAAATTGAGGCGAGTTCGCCAGTTGGTTGAAATTATAGGCGAACACACAGGCGAGTTCGTTTCATAGTGAAATCCACGCGCGACGTTCCTGACACGATTTCGTAACCAATTTTGCCTACAGGCGAATGGAAGAGGCGAGTTCGCCAGCGTATTTTAATTTTTTAAAAAAATACAAAAACAAGTTTTGCGGGTGGCGATTTCAGAACCCCCCAACTTCCACCCGCAAAACCCTAAATCTCCAAATCGGAAAATCCCTGCAACACCATGGGCCGGAGCAAATCAGCCGGTAAAACCCTCACCCCACCAGCCCCCAAGCGCCAGAAGGCCACCCCCACTGCTCAACCCGAAGCGGAGCCGGCCGGAATGCGTGAAGAGACACTCGCCGACCTTCAACCTCGCCGGAGATGCGATCGCCCGGCCGGTGGATCTACAGGCGGCGGCGGCGGTGGCTATACTTCTGGAACCTCCCATCACCGCCAACCCGCCACCAGTCCGTCGCCGCACCGCCACACCGCCACACCGCCACCAGTCCGTCGCCGCACCGCCGCACCGCCACCAGGAACCCGCCTGAAACTGGCGGCCATACTTCTGGAACCTCCCATCACCGCCAACCCGCCACCAGTCCGTCGCTGCACCGCCACACTGCCACCAGTCCTTCGCCGCACTGCCGCACCGCCACCAGGAACCCGCCTGAAACTGGTGGGCCAGCCGAGAATCCGGCGGGTAACCCTGCGACTGAGAAGGATGAGGAGACGTCTCTGTTCGTCAGCACAAAGGCCGAGACTAGGTACGAACAATTTTCTCGTCGCTTCTTGTTGAATGCTAGGGTTTTTGATGAAGATCGGATAGAGTCGTTAGGGTTTGGTAAAATTGTAGACTATTTTAAGGCGACGCATCTAGAAGGGATGTTGATGTCGAGAGAGCCGATGCATAAGGATGAGTGTTTACAGTTTTATGCAAATATGACTTTTGCAAAAGACGCCGAAGAGGGGGAGACAATGGTTAGGGGAGTAAGGTTTAAGGTTGATAAGTATTTGATTAATGAGGTGATAGGTTGCCCGTATGTGTCGGTTGACCACTTAAGGCCGTTAGATCCAAACGGTCCTTACGAGTGTTACCACACCCAAAACTTCCCATCTTTGTCTAGTTTGAACCCCCTAGAACCCGTTGCTATGCGTAGAAAATACTTTAAGTCGCGTAACAAATTGGAAGGTACTCCGAAGAAGTACAATATTGGCGTTCTCACTCAGGAGCAGAGGTTGGTGTTCGAGTTGATATGCTCGAATGTCATGCCATCGGGTGGTCACCCTTGCGAGCCTACTATTGCCAATTTGATGTTGTTCTATTACATCATGGAGGGATTGAAGATCAATCCAGGGTACGCGATTGTGAAGTACATGCTGAAGCGTGCCAAGGACAAATCTGATGAAACGATCCCATATGGCCAGCTTATCACGGCGATGATAAAGAAGAAGGGTATTAGACCGGTTAGTCGGCCAGAGCCAGTTATGCACTACACCGAGAAATGGCTGCGTAGCAAGGGATTGGCACTTGGCGCCGATGGGGTCATAAAGAAGAAGAAGGATGGTGCTTCGAGTTCAAGTGCGCGTGGTGTTTTGAGTCCGGGTAAGTCGATTCTACCCAAACTTGATATTTTATTATATTTATTTGTTTGCGCCTATACAATATTCTAATGGATTTGATGTGTTTTGGCAGGACGGGAACTTCAGTGGCGTGAGCGAATGGTCGTGATGATGGGACAGCTTTCAGCGGAAATAGAACAGGTGAAGTTGGAACAAGCCAAGGAAACGGAGATGATATTGGAGTTTGGCAGGATGCTAGACTTGGAACCTGAGCTTAGCGACGAGGAAGGGATGCCAGACTTTTCCGTTCAGCCTTTGCCACCAATGGACGCGGAGGCGGATGACCCTGAAAGTGAAGCGGAACCAGAAGAGGAGGATCCAGAAGAGGAGGAAGCACAACAGCTTGACGAGCCCGAAGGTGCTAAGGATGGAGAAGATCCCGTTGGTTCAGATGGTGGCCCGTTTTCTCCGGACAAAGATAATGACGAAATGTTCAAGGTTGTCTTCAGAAACGAACAAAGCCATAATGAGGATGCGCAAGAGTCGTCGGAAGAGGAAGTACAACAGTCGTCCAAAGAGGAAGTACAAGAGTCGTCGGAAGAAGAAGATGACGAAGACGGGGGCAAAGAGGACGGTGATAGTGACGAGGACGACAGTGATGACGCTTAGCATATTTCACCGTTTGTTATTATATACTACGGTTTTGTTGATTTTGTACTTAAACTCGCAACATCGTTTAGTTGCATTCTTTTGAGACTACTATTATTGTTAGCCAATCAAATATATTTCAACTTAATTAACTTCAATCTTGACAAATAAGACAACTAACCTTGATAAAACATGAAAATTCGTATGAAAACAATATTGCATAATATTACCAAGCGAACCTGGATGCGAATTCGCTTCACATATTTCCACAAGGCGATATAAGGCAGCGAAATCGCCTACCCTGCCGCCTATAAACATTTAGGCCTCACGAGTTCGCCACCAAGTCCGTCGTGTGGAACAGAAGCTAACAAGCGTGCCAAGCGGCGAACTCGTAAGATGGGGCGAACGCGACAGAGATACCGCCTACCTTAACGCCTACAACCGTATATGTTGTGCGATATCGCCACCAAGTCCGCCGTGTGGAACAGAACCTAGCAAGCGTGACACTAGGCGAAATCGTAAGCATTGAGGCGAATAAAGAAGCGAGTTCGCCTCTGGAAAGAAGAATTTTAAAAAAACACAAGTACAGAACATGTATATACGACGCCGTTTGACACACAGGCGTTGAATGGAGGCGAGTTCGCTACCGCGTCACATCAATTTTCCCACATCGGTGGAGTAGCGTCCAATTGATCAGCTTCAATATGTGACCAAAACTAAATTGTTCAATAATTAGAGGTTACTGTAATTAATTACAATTTCAGTACTCTAGTTGCGGTTAGAGTACTGAAATTGTAATTACAACTAGAGTACTGAAATTGTAATTAATTACAGTAACCTCTAATTATTTTTTTAAAAAAATGTGTAATTTCTATCACAGATATTTTTTTTAATATATAAAAATAACAAAAGATCATATTCGAGTAAAAGCTCGAGTCGACTGCGCCACATATTCGAACGAGTTCGAGCTCGAGATCTAGCTTGGTCAAACCGTGAGCGATTAAAAGAAATTGGACATGAAAGTGTATACTACATCCAGAATTCGACCTACCAAGTTCATAGTTGATCGCAAATGTGTACAAAAAAACAATTTGAAATTACATAAAGATTCATATATATACTCCTATTTCAATATTAGTTAAAGAATTTATTTTGTTTTGATACTGGCGAACTCGCCTATCCAATTCGCTTGGAGGCGAGTGGCCTAGCGAACTCGCCTCCACGTCACATCAATTTTCCCACATCGGTGGAGTAGCGTCCAACTGATCAGCTTCAATATGTGACCAAAACTAAATGGTTCAATAATTAGAGGTTGCAACTAGAGTACTGAAATTGTAATTAATTACAGTAACCTCTAATTTTTTTTTTTAAATGTGTAATTTCTATCACAGATATATTTTTTAATATATAAAATTAACAAAAGATCATATTAAATAAAATATAAAATATTACTATTAAATAATAGTTTGACTATTTATGTGCAGAAGTTTTGCGTTCGGGACTCCGGAACAATAGAACCAAAAGGCCAAATTACACTAGTGGTCGTGTTATTGTGATGAGTGAGTTCCAAGTGTGATCGGCCAAAGGCCAAATTATATACCGAATTGATATATTAACCATATACCGAATTATATATACCTAATTATATATATATATATATAATGTAAAAGCTCGAGTCGACTGCGCCACATATTCGAACGAGTTCGAGCTCGAGATCTAGCTTGGTCAAACCGTGAGCGATTAAAAGAAATTGGACATGAAAGTGTATACTACATCCAGAATTCGACCTATCAAGTTCATAGTTGATCGCAAATGTGTACAAAAAAACAATTTGAAATTACATAAAGATTCATATATACTCCTATTTCAATATTAGTTAAAGAATTTATTTTGTTTTAATACTGGCGAACTCGCCTATCCAATTCGCTTGGAGGCGAGTGGCCAAGCGAACTCGCCTCCACGTCACATCAATTTTCCCACATCGGTGAAGCAGGGTCCAATTGATCAGTTTAAATATGTGACCAAAACTAAATGGTTCGATAAGTCGCCGACCCGCGCAAACTGCCCATGAAACACCATGCATGATATACACATATACTATACATACACTATACATATACTATACAGTGATGAGCGATCAGAGTGTTGAGTGCATCTATCAGATCCCTGGCCCAAAGGCCTATATTTTTTAACAATGAAGCGAACTCGCCTGCCAGCTCGCCTGTAGGCGAGTTACAAGCGAATTCGAAACAAGATTGAATTGATATAATAACAAACAAGCGAACTCGCCTCTTAAATCGCCTGTAGGCGAGTTACCAGCGAACTCGTAACGTTGACAAACATAAATAGTCAACTGCTGGGCCCTGTCGATCAAAACTCAGATCCCCAATTTCTCCCCCAAACTCACGCAAAATCGCTGCTTCCTCTGCTCACCCACCGCCGACCAGCCACCGTCAAGCCGGAAATTTGCTCCCCCACTGCCATATTCCATACATTTGGTAAGTTCCTGACCCGTTTCATCTTACTCATTGTTAATCTGGATGCCATGTTTTCAAATTTTTAAGTTCATCAGTATTTTAGATTTCTGTTGATTTTCTTTGTTGAAACTGGGGTTCAATCATAGGAATAGGATTGATGTTAGGTATTCTTGATAGGTACTTTGGTTAATTAGAAACATGGCTCCGAGGGGAAAGAAGAAGGTTGAACAATCGAGCGAGGTTATAGTTTTTGATAAAACTAAGTTTGTCAGTGAATCTGCTTACCTCAAGTATAGGAGTTTTGAGGATGCTAAGTCGCAGTTGAACACCTTACTTGTGGTGGATGAGAGTAAGGTTGAAGAGCTAGGCTTGAAAGGGGTGTGGGGCTTTCTACATTATTCGGGTGCGGACACATTGATGAAGGTGAAGGACCCGGGTTATCTAGAGGAGACAATGCAATTCTACGCTAATTTCCGACAGGTGGCTGATAAGTGGAAGACCAAGGTCAACAAGAAGGAGTTCGAAATAAGTCCTGAACTGTTCAATGCAGCCCTCAAGAACACGTACGAGGACGAGGATGAACCAGTAGACCTTTACATAAGGGGTGACTGGCCAAGTGAGTCGATCTTTCCAGCCGCGAATTTGCAGAAATTGGGGTTGGAGCACTTCGGCCGCCAGTTAGGGCCGCTTGGAAGGCCAAAGGAGTACAAGCCGGGACAGCTTACACCCGAGCGAAGGATCTTGTATGAGATGGTGGCTACCAATATTGTGCCCAAAGGGGGTTACCTCCAAGAGCCAAACTTCACCACTTTGGTCACTTACTACTTGTTGGCCTCGGAAGTGATGATAAACCTCGGGTACACCATGTTTCAACACATGAAGGACAGCGTGGTTGAGAACAATACGGTGGCTAAGAAGTTGCCCTACGCAAACTTCATAACAATGTTCCTCCGGTCCAAGCATCCGAAGTTGAAATTCTCCAACACCGCCAAGCCGTGTGAGTACTACACCAAGGAGTACTTTGAGAAGAAAAAGTGGTCATTGGTTGGAGGGACTTGGCAGCCAAACGGAGAGAAGGCCGTGGAGCCGGAACCTGAGCAAATCGGAGGTAAGGGGATACAAATTATATTTAAGTTCCATTATATTGTGTTCAATATCTAAATTTAACATTTTCAATGTTCTCCATTTACTAGTGAGTGCGGAAGCATATTATAAGGGGCTTGAGGAGTCGAACTTCGCGATGAGGACAGAGCTTGCTAATCTCCGCAAGACGGGGTGGAAGAACAGCCACTTGCTTCGTGGTTTTCTAAGAGCATATGCCCGAAAAAATCCTTCGGCGGCCACTCCTGACAATGAAGACCAGACAGGCGGAGACAACTCTTCCTAGACATGTGGATGTAGTCTAGGGACGTTTTTTCAAATTGTATTGCTACAATTTAACGATTTTTTCATTTTGATTGCATTATTCAATAATATTTGGTGCTTACAGTTCATATGCGCTTATTGTTTAAATTACATATAATTGTTCATGTGTTAAACCGGTGTCGATATAGTGTTTTATAGTGTTGCTAGTACTAAAATACTATTTATGTAAAGTCAGAAACGAACTCGCAACCAAATTCGCTTGTAGGGTTATAACCGAAGCGAGTTCGCTTCTAATCTCGCCTATTTCAACAGAGTCTAACAGACGACTCAAGAAGCGAACTCGCCAGTAACAGGCGAGACGGCTTACGGAACCGCCACCACCTAAATGCCAAGGCATAAAGTAAAACTACAAAAACAACGTAGTTTAAAGGTTGGCGAATAGGGATACGATTTCGCCTCTAGTAACGCTTACAGGCGATTTGTACAAGAGAAGTCGTCTTTATTCACGCCTATGCTATGAGTGAAACACGTTTCAAGCATACATGAATACTAATTCAGTCCATACCAAATGTATATGCTGAAAACTTAAGATTTTTCCAATTACATACTAATGTTTACATATTCTTTGGTTGATTCCTCTTTCGCTTCGTTGGTTTTCCAGCATTTGTGATCCAAATGCCCTCCGTGTGATCGTTCCGCGCAAAATACCTTTTCAAACTCGCCTCGTCTTCAGTTAAGGTTTCGTTAGGCTCTAAACCCAGAAGGTCCCCGATATCTGTTCCAAAGCTGCGATCCTCGTCATTACCATTGTGAAGAAGCGCCTGCTTACCATTCACCACAATCTCCCACCGGTTATCCTGTGGATCCGTCACATAAAACACTTGGTGCTCCTGAGACGCCACGATAAACGAATCACCTTCAGAGCCAAGAACACTGCGATTCACCAGGGTTGTGCCGTAATCCTCTTTCCGCACCCTGCCACATTCTTTCACCCACTCACACTTGAACACTGGAATTGTGGCACTGATAAAGTCAATCTCCCAGATGTCGGTGATCGTCCCGTAGTATGCTTCGCATCCATGAACTGCCTCACCTGGTACTACCACACCACTGTTTTGGTTAGTTGACCTCTCATCCGACCATTTGGTTCCAAAAGTATAACCGTTTATGTCGTACCCACCAAAAGAGGAAACAGTGCCGAGGGGTCTTCTACATAACAGCTTGACAATATCAGGATGGTCCCCTTGCTGAATGTGAGCTTGCAGCCACCGAACGAAATTGGCACAATGCTTTTCCAGGATCCTCACATCACCGACAGTCCATGCATTTGACACTCTAATCTGATGCATGTGTATGTCAACATAAGGGGTCACCGCCTCGTGATTTCTGAGGATATATAAATGGACAACATCCATGTCGGCGGCGGTAGGACTAAACAAACTATGATGCTTGAGCCCGTGCCCGTCCACTCTACCATCGTGCCTAGCATTTGGGATCCCCACTGTGGCAACATCTTTCATATAGTTGGTACAAAATTCAATAACCTCTTCTGCGACATAACGTTGAACTATACTAGCATCAGGCCTATATCTGTTGTTCACGAAATGCTTAAAAATCGACATGTACCGCTCAAATGGATACATCCATCTCAAGTAAACTGGGCCACATAATTTTACCTCCCTCACCAAATGGACAATCACGTGGATCATTATGTCAAAAAAGGCCGGGGGAAAGTACATCTCCATCCTATACAAAACTTCCACCACCATTTCCTGCAACTCATCCAGCTTCTGCCTGCTCACTCGCTTACGACATATGCATTTAAAAAAGTAACATAGCTTCGATATCGCCTTCCTCACGTGACGAGGCAATGATCCTCGTAGAGCGATAACATTCAGCTCCTGCATAAGATTATGACAGTCATGTGACTTCAATCCCGCCAGCTTCAGTTCTTTGGTATTAACACAATTACGGATGTTCGAAGAGTAACCTGTTGGAACCTTAACAGACTTCAAAGCATTACAGTAACGCTTCTTCTCCTCGGTCGACATAGTGTAACAAGCTAGATATCGTTACCCGGTTGCTTAGGACCAGATATCATCATGGACAATAACACATACTTACGTTTCATCATCAACCACGATGGCAGATTGTAAATCACAACCATAACTGGCCAAGAACTATGGGTGCTAGACATGTTACCAAAGGGGTTCATGCCATCATTGGATAAGCCTAGCCTCACATTCCTGGGCTCAGCAGCAAATTCAGGGTACCGCTCATCCATTTTCTTCCACTGATCTCCATCTGAGGCATGTGAAATAATGTCATCGTCCTCCCTAGCCCTATCCGCATGCCATGTTAGCAACTTTGCATCCTCAGGATTTGCAAACAACCTCTTCAGCCGAGGAATCAGCGGAAGGTAATACACTACTTTAGCCGGTGTTTTACATCTAGACGGCGTCACACTCTCGCCGCATACCTCTACGGTCCCCACCTTTGACTTGTACCGAGGTTCATTGCAGACTCGGCATGTATCTCTATCCTTGTCATCTTCCCTGTACAACAAACAATCGTTAGGGCATGCATGAATCTTCTGCATCTCCATTCCCATAGGACATAATATCTTCTTAGCAGCATATACTCGATCAGGACACAAGTTGTCAGTGGGTAGCAACTCTTTCACCAACTCTAACAATTCAGTCATCCCCTTGTCAGATATTCCATGGCGCGCCTTTAAATTCATCAACAACAACGTAGAACCAAGAACGGAATGTTTGCAACCCTTGTACAATGGTGTCTCTTTATCATTATACATCGCCGCTAACATGCTCGGCTTTCCTACCCAATCCATTGCCACGTCTTCCGCCATTTCATCAAGACAACCATCATAACGCAATCCATCTGCCCCAAGCTTAACATCAAACTCTGCATCATTATGACTTGCACCTTCTCCATGCCAAACCCATGTTGTATATGTAGGATCAAAACCTCTACAAACCAAATGTTCGCGCACAACGTCTACATCCTCATAAATCGCGTTGTTAAGGCAATCTATGCAAGGACATCTTAGCCCACCCATTCTCTTTTCTACACAATCCTTCCAACCAACATCAATAAACTCTTGAATCAAATCCGTATAACCTTGTGAGAGACGCTGATTCTCCAACATGATTTCACTACGACCCATGCTTAACAAGATACTATCAACAACGGTTTTGCTACAATCACTCAAACATTCCACAAATTTAGCACCCTAAGAACTCTACAAATCCATATGAACAAGCACATACACTAATCAAAAACAGTTTGCCCATTCCACAACCAATCAACAAAAAAATCAAAACCTCATACCTTTGTGTTCTTGGGCAAAATCAAGGCCTGAAAATGTGAGCAAAACTTGAGACAAAGCAAAAGGAGAGTTCTTTTATCTACTTCTTTTATTTTCATTCCCGCAAAAAATCAGCTTTTATACACCCAACTACGACACTGTTACGAATTCGCCACCAAATTCGCCCACTACATTTTAATACAAGCGAAATCGTAAACCGAAACGCCTCTGGTCATAACTATAGGCGAGCTCGCTTCTTCAGTAACGCCTGCTGGCGTCAATACAAGGCGATTTCGCAACTACAACGCGTCTTAGCATGTATGGGCGAACAACTATTCTTATTTCAGGCGGGTAATGCTGGCGAATTCGTCACTCTACTCGCCTATCAGCGAACACGGTTCAGAGTTCGCCTAGTATTGACATTTTTAATACACTTTGGAAAACGCCTTGTTTTAATTGTGAAACGCCGTGTTTATTTTTTCGCCCTAGGCGAACGGCAGGTTACGAGTTCGTAACCAAGTTACTCGGCGGTTCCGCCAAAATCTGGCCAAGACGCCGTGAAATGTGTGCCGAGAAACCTATGCTTGTGCACTAGTGACCCTTACCTACGCCACCATGATCCATATGATGCCGGACAAGTTTGGATTCGGCAACTTCATGGCTTGGCGTTCGCAGGTGTAAACTCTCTTCTAGTCGACGGGACTCTTTTGTTACCTTGACGGATCCATCGTCAAGCCTCCCGTCTCTACTCCGGCCGTGCCCAGCTCCTCGACGGTTGCTCCGGACGCTGCTTTGAAGTCTCCCGTCACTCCAGCCACGTCATCGGAATTGGGCGTCACGCCGGAATCCTGGACCGCCCAGGATAAACTCGTCCAAATTCTTCTCTGTTCGTCCCTCACCAACGACTCCATCATGGAGACCATCGGTTGCCCGACTGCTCAAGCCATGTGGGAGGCTCTGGTTGCTGCTTATGACAATGCCTCCGATGCTCGAGAAATCCAGCTTCACGTTGAGCTCCACTCGGCACGCCGCGGCTCCTCCACCGTCATGGAATTTCACCGCCGTTTCAAGCTTATCACCGACGGGCTCGCCTCAATTGGAACTCCGGTTGCAAATAGGGACAAGGTGCAGCTCTTTCTCCGAGGTCTCGACGCCGGATTCGACACCTTCGTGATGATTCAGTTTGAAATGTCGCCACTCCCGCTCTATGCCGAGATCGTCGTTAAGGATCGCAACCATGAGATTCTGATGTCCACCGGTGGTTATGGAGCATCGTCGGCGCCGGAATCGCTCCCAACAGCCTTTTCCGTGTCGACTCAGCAAGGTTATGGAAACACTAGCCAGGCGCGTGGGCAGCACGCGCCGCCGTCTAGCGCGTCGGCTGCCACGCGCGGCCGCTCCGATGGTGGACCTTCTGGTGGCAAGTTTGGTGGTCAATCTTCTAGTGGTGGTCAATCTTTGGATGGTCGCAATCGTCGTGATCGCAAGAAGTGGAATCCAAAATGCCAGCTCTGCGAAGAGTTTGGTCACACTGCAAAAACCTGCACGAATCTCAATCCAGAGTCAAATCTTACTGATGCGTTTCAGTCAAATTTGTCTCTCGACAACTCTTCTTACTGGTATCTAGACTCTGGTGCAACCAACTACATGGCATCCACAGCTTCTGGTCTTGACAACATTGCACCTTATAACGGTAATCGTTATTGCTATTGGTAGACCTGTTCATATTACTCATATTGGTTATCGTCGGTTTTCTCGTAATTTTTATGTATCTGGTGTACTGGTAGTTCCGGATATTACGAAAAACCTTCTCTCCATTAGTAAACTGACCAGGGATTTGAAATCTGTGATCTGTTTTGATGAAAATATGCTTGTTATTCAGACAAAGGCCACAAAGGAAATCGTGGGCCGAGGTCTCTGTGAGAATGGTTTGTATGTGCTGGAACTGGGTGGTGCTGCTTTTCTTGCTTACATTTAAGCGAATAAACATAAGGCGTCTTTCGACATATGGTATGCCAGGCTGGGCCATACTTCCCTAGCTGTTATATCCTTATTAAATAAGTTGAACCTAGTTAAGGTTGTTTCCTTTTCGCCTAAACCCTCTTTATGTTCTTCATGTGAACGAGGTAAGGGTAAATGACTTTCATTTATGGATAATCCCAGACGAGTTGACTCTTTACTTGCTTTGCTACACTGTGATTTGTGGGGTCCTGCACCCGTTTTATCAAAAAGTGGTTTTTCATACTATGCTATCTTTGTTGATGATTTTTCTCTCTTTACTTGGTTTTATCCGTTAAAGCGGAAGTCAGACTTCTTTGAGACATTTGTGCGGTTTCAGAATTTGGTTGAGAATCGTTTTCCTGCTCTATAAAAAAATTTCAAAGCAATGGAGGCACTGAATTCACCAATTCGCGTCTGCTGGCTCATTTTTCAGACAAAGTTATTTTTCATCAGATTTCTTGTCCTGCTATACCTGAACAAAATGGTAGAGCTGAACGCAAACATAGGCACATTATGGAGATGGGACTTTCGATGCTCATGCACTCTCATCTACCATCATCATACTAGGATGTTGCTTTTGCTACTGCAGTCTATACCATAAATCGTCTCCCAACACCGGTGCTTCGCAATGTCTCACCCTACTTTCTGTTCTATGGTCGTCATCCTCATTACTCTAATTATCACCTTTTTGGGTGTAATTATAACCTCATTACTCTAATTATCACCTTCGCAATGTCTCACCTTTAGGCGCATGACTACTCGGTTGCAAACTTGTCGTCTTACATCAAATCATAGGTTTGGTGATTATGAGATGACTGGACTCCTTTCTGCCTTGCTTGCTGAGACTGAGCAGCAGGGATTTCGCTCGGCTATGAAGGATCCTCGTTGAATTTCTGCCATGGATGAGGAAATGCAAGCTTTTCGCCAACAACACATTTGGGATCTTGTCCCGCGCCCTATTGATGCGAATGTTGTTGGCTCCAAATGGGTTTATAGGATCAAGCATCGTCCCGATGGTTTTGTTGATAGATACAAGGCTCGTCTTGTTGCTCAAGGGTTTACTCAGCTCCCTGGCTTTGATTTCACTCATACCTTTAGTCCTGTCGTCAAAGCCTCTACCATTGGCATCATCCTTGCTCCGGCTGTTACATTTTCGAGGCCGCTTCATCAGCTGGATGTTAAAAATGCGTTTCTCAATGGTGTTCTGGATGAGCCGATCTACATGGAACAACTAGCAGGTTACTCTGATCCTGTTCATCCGGATTCTGTCGGTCGTCTTCGGAAAGCCATTGATGGGCTTAAGAAGGCTCCTCGGGGTTGGTTTTAGCGGTTCAACTCCTTTCTTGTGCTATTGGGGTTCAAGTGCTGCTTAACGGACACTTCCTTATTTGTGTTCTCTCGTGGATCGACTGTTCTCTACGTGTTGGTGTATGTTGACGACATTATCCTTACCGGCAATGATACCGCTCTTATCCGCAAGTTTGTTGCTCGTGTTGACGCTGAGTTTGTTGTTAAAGATCTTGATTCCCTTCATTACTTTTTGGGAATTGAGGTCGCTCGCTCTCCAGCAGGGCTGTTTTTGGGACAGGCTAAGTATGCCTTGGAGGTTCTTCAACAAGTTGGTATGACCGATGTTGTTCCATCTCTACTCCGTTTATTCCGGGTTTCCAGCTTGTCAGCTCTTCCGGTTCTGTTTTTTCAAACCCCAAGCTCTATCGCTCTCTTGTTGGTGCGCTGCAGTACTTGACGATTACCCGTCCTGATCTGTCTTATGCGGTTAATTCTATTATTCAGTTTCTGCAGTCCCCCACGGATGATCATTTTCAGGCGGTCACTTGCATTTTGCGTTATGTTCGTGGGACGCTTCACTATCGACTGATGTTTCGTCCATCGCATGCTGGTCTTCCCGTTCTTGACTACTCCGATGCTGATTGGGCTCGATGTCTTGAGACTCGCCGCTCCACCTATGGCTATGCTATTTTCCTAGGTAGGAATCTTGTTTCTTGGAGTGCTAAGAAGCAGCCTATTGTATCTCGTAACAGCTGTGAATCTGAATATCGTGCTATGGTGAACTCTGCTGCTGAACTTGCTTGGCCGTGTCAACTTTTCCGTGAACTTCGGGTTACTCGGTCCTCCACTCCACTTCTGCTTTATGATAACAGTAGCGCGATCTTCTTGGCTTAAAATTCGATTGCTCATAAGCGGGCCAAGCATATTGACATTGACTATCACTTTGTTCGTGAGCTTGTTTCCTTTAAAAAGTTTCGTGTTAGTCATGTTCCAAGTGACCGACCTCTTCACCAAAGACTTGTCTCATCCGCTTTTCGAGCTGTTTCGTTCCAAGTTTTGCGTCTCCTCGAATCTGACGCATCGCTTGAGGGGGTATAATAGGATATCTTAATTAATTTAGAGATATTCTTGTATTGTTGTAGAATATATCCATTCCTATTTTAGAGTAGCCTAGTTTAGGTAGCTCTCTTGTATTACATATTGTACACTCTGGTATCAATGAAATCATTCTGAATTTCACATTCACAGTTTCCATACCTGAATGGACAACGTTCACCGATGGGATCGACAATTTGGGATTTAGGATTTGACGATCCAATTGAAGAATCATCAATGGGATCCATTTGTTCGATTGCAGCGGAATTCGATTCGATTCAATTCAAGAAATAAGGAATTCGAATGGATTCTAAGAACAAGGTTCAAAGACCGAACCTGCTCCCATACCATATAAACTAATACAGAGAAGAAAAGGCTTACAACTGAATAGTTGGTTTCGTTACTTTCGTGTCTTACACGCTAGAATACTAGCCCTATTTATACAAGTATAACAATACTTAATTAGACACTAATATATAAGAATATACACATAATATATTCTAATCTATTCTATACTTAGAGAATTCTATATTCTATATTCAACAGAGTTAACAGCTCCATTGCAAAATTAGAATAGCATACAAGTTACGAATGGGTGAAGCATATAAACACATTTTCAATTAAAATCAAACACAACCAAGTTATTCTGCACATATGATATATGCACAGAAAAAATTATAATAGATGTATTGGCTTTAAATAGAATCTAAAGATTTAAACCAAGATATGCTTATTGAAAAAAAAATTAATTAACCATATAGATGGGTATATAAAAACCAAAATTACAAATACTGAATTAGCGACCACCAGACAAAAGTGACATTTCTGAAGACGAGAAGTTCTGAGAAGATGCATCCACCGTGGATGATTCATACTCATCATGTGTTATACTTGCTACACAAATACCAGCTGAAAACAAGTCCGGGAGCGGAATGGATTCATCCAAGTACATCATAACTCTTTGCATGCTCGCCCTCTTCGTCGGATCCAGATTAGAGCATAACAACCCAACTTTCAATACCAGTTCCACTTCATCTCTTACAAAATCTCCAAGCAAACTTGGGTTAACCACTTCCAGGATTCGGCCGTCACTCCATAGTCGGAAAACCCACTCAACCAAAACTAAATCTTCGGGTAAGGAAACCTGGACTTTCACGGGCCTTCTTCCACACACAACCTCAAGTAGAAACGCCCCAAATGCATACACATCCATACCCAATGTGGCTCGCCCGATTCTGTAGTGCTCCGGCGCAAGATACCCGACTGTCCCAACCACATTTGTGGTTTTAGGATCCGACCCGTGGTCATACAATTTAGCCAGACCGAAATCTCCCAATCTGCCATTCAATTCATTATCTAATAAAACATTACTAGCCTTAATATCCCTGTGGATCACAACTTGTTCCCATCCTTCATGGAGGTAGAGCAATACAGAAGTCACACCTTTGATAATCTTGAACCTCTAACCCAATTCTGTAAACTGTATCTGATTGCTTGATTAGAATAAGGCAGGAGCATGCCTATATATAGTTACATACAAGGGCCTAAAACTAAATACTGAAGTTAGCTAAACCCTAGGCACATAAGTGCAATATACAAAGTACATACATAATTAATAAATCAGTCCTCCAATTCTTCTTGTATTGTCACACCCCCCCTTCAAGCGAAGCGTCGGATTGACTGAGACGCGAAGTTTGGACCGAAAAAAGTCAAACAGTGCACGATTGAACCCCTTGGCGAAGATATCCGCAACTTGTAAGGATGTCGGAACATGACCAACTCGAAATTTGCCAGCACTAACAAGTTCCCTCACAAAGTGATAGTCGATGTCGATGTGCTTAGCTCTCTTGTGAGCAACTGGGTTCCCCGCAAGAAAGATAGCACTGTTATTGTCAAAAAGAAGCACCGGAGATCCCTGAAGTGGGAAGCGCAGATCCCGAAAAATGTGTAACAGCCACACTACCTCCGAAGCAGTGTTCGCAAGAGCCCTGTACTCCGATTCAGAGCTTGACCGAGAGACTGTAGGTTGCTTCTTCGCACTCCATGAGACCAAGTTGCCACCAAGGAAAACTGCATATCCATAAGTAGAGCAACGTGTCTCCAAGCAGCGCGCCCAATCAGCATCAGAGTAGGCTAGTATCTCCGAAACGCCATCAGTAGTAAAGGTCAATCCACAATGTTGTGTGCCTCGAACATATCTGAGGATTCGAGTAACTGCAGCAAAATGATCATCCCGTGGATCCTGAAGGTATTGACTCACAGAGTTGACAGCAAAGGATAGGTCAGGACGAGTTATGGTGAGGTACTGAAGTGCACCTACAAGAGATCGATACAACTTCGGATTGTGAAATGGTCCACTGGTACTGCTGTGTAACTGAGACAACGGAAGAAACGGTATAGAGACCGGTGTAGCATCCAACATCCCAGATCTCTGAAGAATATCCCCATCATACTTGGCTTGACCCAAGAACAACTCAGTAGAGGTGGGTGTAACCTCCAGGCAGAGAACTCCCGATCCTTGACAGAGAACTCCCGATCAACCCGAGTTATGAAACTCTGTATAGCAACCTTATCATTCCCGGTAAGAATGATATCATCGACATAGATGAGAAGGTAAAGGATGACTGTGCCACGGGTGAACACGAACAGAGACGGATCCGACAAACTGCCAACAAAGCCAAGGCCTTTAACAAAGGCACTGAAGCGATCAAACCATGCCCTAGGAGCTTGCTTAAGACCATAGATGGCTTTCCTTAGAAGACATACATGATTAGGACGTGCAGGATCCTGATATCCAGCTGGTTGCGCCATGTAAACTGGATTGTCAAGAACACCATTCAGAAAAGCATTCTTGACATCGAGCTGATGAAGCAGCCATTTCCTCATAGTAGCAATAGCAATCACTGTTCGGACAGTAGCAGCCTTGATAACTGGACTGAAGGTGTGATCAAAATCAAACCCCGGAACCTGTGAGAATCCTTGAGCCACCAGACGTGCTTTATACATCTCAATAGAGCCATCCTGTTTGTACTTCAATCGATAGACCCACTTGGAACCAACCACATTAACATGTGGAGGGCAAGGCACCAACTGCCATGTCTGTTGCCGCTGAAGTGCATCAATCTCTTCGTCCATAGCAGTAACCCATCGTGAGTCCTTTACTGCAGCCTTGAAGTTTCTCGGTTCCTTCTGTACCAGCAACTCAGCAACTAAACCTGTAGCCACAAAATCAGGTCCAAGACTGCGAGCTACTCTTGTTCCATCCTGATGACGAGTGACCATCGAGTGAGCTCGAGGAGCAGGTGAGGCTGCCGGGGGCTATTGCGCTATGGAAACAGGAGGAGTCAAAGGACCACTTCCAGAAGAGACTGAATCACCAGTTGAATCGGATGAACGCGAGAATACTGGAGAGGGCGCTGGAGTGACTGGTTCCGGTTCATCGGTGATTGCTGCTGGTGCAGTCGAAGATGACTCATGACACACCATACATGGCTGCTGTGGTGGAATAATCTCGACAAAAAATGTCTCTAAATCCGGATCAGTGGGGTCAACAAAGGAAGAGACATCCAAAGAGGAGAAATGAGCTTCTGTGGATGCTCTCGAGAATGGAAAGTGACCCTCATCGAAGCGAGCGTGGCGAGTCATATAAATGCGACCAGAGGCAGGATCCAAGCACTTAAATCCTTTGTAATACGCACTGTAGCCCAAAAAGACACATGGCAGACTAAGAGGGGCTAGTTTATGTTCAGATGTAGGCCGAACATAGGGAAAAACACGGCACCCAAATGGATGAAAGTTCGAGTAGTCTGGTGAACGCCCAAAAAATACTTCAAAGGGAGATTTATTATCAATCACCGGAGTTGGCAGCCGTTTGATAGTAAAAACAGCAGCACTGAATGCGTCATCCCAGTGAGATAGCGGCAGGTGTGAATGAAACAACATGGAGAGGCCCATCTCCGTGATGTGTCTGTGCTTGCGTTCTACTCTACCATTCTGCTCAGGTGTATATGGACATGAGACTTGATGATGAATGCCGCTAGTTCCAAAGTGAGACTGCAACCTGTTGTTGATTAATTCAGTCCCTCTATCACTTTGAAAAACTTTGATGCAAGATGAGAATTGGTTCTCTACGAATGCTTCAAACTGGAAGAAGACATCGACGAAGTCTGACTTACGACGTAGAGGATAGAACCACAAAAATCGCGAATAATCATCCACAAACAAAGTATAATAAGAAAAACCATTTCCCGAAATAACCGGAGATGGCCCCCACAAATCACAATGAATCAAATCCAAAACATTCTTAGCCCGTCTGGGGTTCTCAACAAAAGACAGTTTATGGCCTTTAGCCATAGCACACGGTTCACAAATACCAGGTTTTGGAAGTACAGAAGTAAGAGATAAAAACCCATGTTTGTTCAATAAAGAAATAACAGTAGAGGACACATGTCCTATTCGAGCATGCCACACTTCAAAAGATGCTCTATTATTATTCTTCTTCACCACTGAAAGAAGTGCTTCCTCACCACAGTCCAGCACATACAGCCCATGCTCACTGTGTCCCTGCCCCAAGATTGCCCTGCTGAGCTTGTGCTGAATAATAAAAGACTTGTCATCGAAAGAAATAATAGCACATAACTCCTTGGTAAACTTACTAATTGACAACAAGTTTTTAGTAATAGCAGGCACAACCAAGACATCAGATATATGTATAGAAGGGCTAACTCTAGCATCACCAACAGCAATAATAGGAAGAGAAGCACCATTACCAACAGAAACAGAGGTATTACCATTATATGGAGCCACAACAGTCAAGGTTGAAGTAGTGGCACTCATATGGTTGGTAGCTCCTGAGTCAAGATACCAGCCCGAAGCTGTAGGAGCAGTAGGGGGCTGAACCTGAGGAGCCTGGTAGGGCACATACTGCGGTGCATACACAAGTGGCTGAGGAGCCACTGCCGCAGGAGCAACCGGAGCAGCATAGGTCTGAGCAACAAGAGCCTGAGGAGCAGATGGAGTCTGTGCAGACTGAGGAACATAAGTCTGGTACTGCTGCTGGCCATAAGGCTGTGGTGATGGAGTCACATAACTTGGCGTAGAGTTTCCACAAAACCTAGAGATGTGTCCGAAATCTCCACACGTGTAACACTGAATCTGAGCACCCAAAAATCCAGATCTGGACACACCAGGACCTCCAGGAGCTGTCCAGGGACGACGACCGCCACGGCGACCTCCGAACCGGCCGCCGCCGGTCGCGGATGGGCCCCACGCGCCGCCGCCACGTGCGGCCTGTCCAGGCGCGTGAGCCCACGCGCCACCTTCTGGTTGCTGGGCGGCCGGGGCAGGATGCTGGGGGGCCACTATGAAGACTACCGGTCCCGCCGGAGCCTGTACCTGCACATTCGTTTGCTCCAAATTTGCCAAAAAGGCCTCATAGCCCTTCGCTTGATCCACAACAGTAATATACGGGGGCAAGGGATCAAGAACAGCAATGGGTGCACTAAAATTCTTATATTCTTGACCAAGGGCAGTGAGAAACCACATAAGCTTGTCGCGGTTCTCAGCAGGTTGGCCCATAATGCTTAATTGATCAAAAATTTTTACCAGAGACGGATGAAGATCATGAATCGTACCAGTCTTGCGGAGGAGGTTAGCCTACCGTCGGAGGCTGAAAACAGCAATCGAGGTGCTGTGTTGATAGGCACTGGCAAAAGTATCCCACATCTCCTGAGCAGTAGTACACTGCGAGATCTCATTCTTCGCATCAGCAGTGCATGAGGAGAGAAGCACAATACAAATCCTCTGATCATCCACGATCCAGGATTTGTATGCAGCAAGGGCAGTGTCGTAGGCAGCCTTCTCCTTCTGAAGAGCGGCAGAGTCCGGTGGTGCGGAGGAGGAAGAGGCGGCCGTTGGCGGCACGGGAACGAGAGGGCGAGGGGTAGAGCAATCCAGATGGCCAAGCAAACCTTGGGGCATGAACACATACTCTACCTGTTTCTTCCACTGCAGGTATGTTGAAGCTTCCAATTTGGTATTGAGAAGATGAATCATCGTGTTGATCGAAAGAGTATCATCCTTGGTAGCAGCCATCGTCTTGTAGAAAAAAATAAAAAAGAGGGCAGAATAATTTTTGAATAGAAAAGAGAGGGAGAAGGCTGTGGAAAAGCCTTTGCGTGCGTGTGAATAAAGAGAAAGGGGGAAGGCGGCGGCGGCCGCAGAAGAAAAGAGGGAGAGGGTTTAAGAACCCTAGGGCTTAAGGAAAGAGGATCGTCAGGCGACTGATACCATGTAAACTGTATCTGATTGCTGGATTAGAATAAGGCAGGAACATGCGTATATATAGTTAAATACAAGGTCCTAAAGCTAAATACTGAAACTAGCTAAACCCTAGGCACATAAGTGCAATATACAAAGTACATACATAATTAATAAATCAGTCCTCCAATTCTTCTTGTATTGTCACAAATTCAAAATGAACCCTTCGGGACTGTAACTATACAGAAACTTGTCTAAACTCCCATTAGGCATGAACTCGTACACTAACAATAGCTCACATTTTCGTCTGCAGTAGCCTAGAAGTGGCACGATGTTTCGGTGACTCATCCGGCCAATGCTCGGGATTTCCGCTATGAGCTCTCTGATCCCTTGCCTGGACTCGTGGGAAATCCTCTTCACACTAGTGCACAAGTATAGGTTTCTCGGCACACATTTCACGGCGTTTTGGCCAGATTTTGGCGGAACCGCCGAGTAACTGGGTTACGAACTCGTAACCTGCCGTTCGCCTAGGGCAAAAATAAAAAACACGGCGTTTCACAATTAACACAAGGCGTTTTCCAAAGTGTATTAAAAAAGTCAATACTAGGCGAACTCTGAACCGTGTTCGCTGATAGGCGAGTAGAGTGACGAATTCGCCAGCATTACCCGCCTGAAATAAGAAAAGTTGTTCGCCCATACATGCTAAGACGCGTTGTAGTTGCGAAATCGCCTTGTATTGACGCCAGCAGGCGTTACTGAAGAAGCTAGTTCGCCTATAGTTATGACCAGAGGCGTTTCAGTTTACGAATTCGCTTGTATTAAAATGTAGTGGGCGAATTTGGTGGCGAATTCGTAACAATGTCGTAGCTAGGTGTATAAAAGCTGATTTTTTGCGGGAATGAAAATAAAAGAAGTAGATAAAAGAACTCTCCTTTTGTTTTGTCTCAAGTTTTGCTCACATTTTCAGGCCTTGATTTTGCCCAAGAACACAAAGGTATGAGGTTTTGATTTTTTTGTTGATTGGTTATGGAATGGGCAAACTGTTTTTGATTAGTGTATGTGCTTGTTTATATGGATTTGTAGAGTTCTTAGGGTGCTAAATTTGTGGAATGTTTGAGTGATTGTAGCAAAACCGTTGTTGATAGTATCTTGTTAAGCATGGGTCGTAGTGAAATCATGTTGGAGAATCAGCGTCTCTCACAAGGTTATACGGATTTGATTCAAGAGTTTATTGATGTTGGTTGGAAGGATTGTGTAGAAAAGAGAATGGGTGGGCTAAGATGTCCTTGCATAGATTGCCTTAACAACGCGATTTATGAGGATGTAGACGTTGTGCGCGAACATTTGGTTTGTAGAGGTTTTGATCCTACATATACAACATGGGTTTGGCATGGAGAAGGTGCAAGTCATAATGATGAAGAGTTTGATGTTAAGCTTGGGGCAGATGGATTGCGTTATGATGGTTGTCTTGATGAAATGGCGGAAGACGTGGCAATGGATTGGGTAGGAAAGCCGAGCATGTTAGCGGCGATGTATAATGATAAAGAGACACCATTGTACAAGGGTTGCAAACATTCCATTCTTGGTTCTACGTTGTTGTTGATGAATTTAAAGGCGCGCCATGGAATATCTGACAAGGGGATGACTGAATTGTTAGAGTTGGTGAAAGAGTTGCTACCCACTGACAACTTGTGTCCTGATCGAGTATATGCTGCTAAGAAGATATTATGTCCTATGGGAATGGAGATGCAGAAGATTCATGCATGCCGTAACGATTGTTTATTGTACAGGGGAGATGACAAGGATAGAGATACATGCCGAGTCTGCAATGAACCTCGGTACAAGTCAAATGTGGGGACCGTAGAGGTATGCGGCGAGAGTGTGACGCCGTCTAGATGTAAAACGCCGGCTAAAGTAGTGTATTACCTTACGCTGGTTCCTCGACTGAAGAGGTTGTTTGCAAATCCTGAGGATGCAAAGTTGCTAACATGGCATGCGGATAGGGCTACGGAGGACGATGACATTATTTCACATGCCTCAGATGGAGATCAGTGGAAGAAAATGGATGAGCGGTACCCTGAATTTGCTGCTGAGCCAAGGAATGTGAGGCTAGGCTTATCCACTGATGGCATGAACCCCTTTGGTAACATGTCTAGCACCCATAGTTCTTGGCCAGTTATGGTTGTGATTTACAATCTGCCATCGTGGTTGATGATGAAACGTAAGTATGTGTTATTGTCCATGATGATATCTGGTCCTAAGCAACCGGGTAACGATATTGACGTGTACCTAGCGCCTTTGATCGAAGATTTGCAGAAATTATTCGATGTGTGTGTTCGGATACCTGATGGCAGTCGAGGTGATGAGGAGTTTAAACTGCAAGGAATGTTGTTGTGGAGTATAAATGACTTTCCTGCATTAGGTAACTTGGGGGGTTATTCAGTGAAAGGTCACTTTGCATGTCCCATATGTGAGAGCAAGACTAGTTATTGTCAATTGAAACACGGTGGTAAGCCGGTGTATCTCGGGCACAGAAGATTTCTTCCGAAGAGCATGATCCAACTGGAAAGAATTGGTTCAACGGGAGGCGAGCAAAGAATTGGTTCAACGGGAGAGAAGAGCATGATCCCTCCCCAACCCCTTTAACTGGAGAGGAGGTTCTAGAAAAGGTTACTGGAATGGATCATGAATTTGGTAAGGGAAAGAAGAAGAAGGCGTCGAATAGCAGTTGGAAGAAGTGTTCGATCTTCTTCAAACTAGATTACTGGAAGCATTTGGACGTACGTCACTGTCTCGATGTGATGCATATTGAGAAGAACGTATGTGAAGCACTTGTAGGTACGCTGATGAATACCCCTGGAAAGACAAAGGATGGCTTAAAAGCGCGGAAAGATCTTGTACAGCTTGGTATCCGATCGTCTCTAGCCCCTGTAGAGGAAGAAGGTAAATCTTATTTACCTCTAGCTTGTTACACTATGTCGACCGAGGAGAAGAAGCATTACTGTAATGCTTTGAAGTCTGTTAAGGTTCCAACAGGTTACTCTTCGAACATCCGTAATTGTGTTAATACCAAAGAACTGAAGCTGGCGGGATTGAAGTCACATGACTGTCATAATCTTATGCAGGAGCTGAATGTTATCGCTCTACGAGGATCATTGCCTCGTCACGTGAGGAAGGCGATATCGAAGCTATGTTACTTTTTTAAGTGCATATGTCGTAAGCGAGTGAGCAGGCAGAAGCTGGATGAGTTGCAGGAAATGGTGGTGGAAGTTTTGTGTAGGAGAGAGATATACTTTCCCCCGGCCTTTTTTGACATAATGATCCACGTGATTGTCCATTTGGTATGGACTGAATTAGTATTCATGTATGCTTGAAATGTGTTTCACTCATAGCATAGGCGTAAATAAAGACGACTTCTCTTGTACAAATCGCCCGTAAGCGTTACTAGAGGCGAAATCGTATCTCTATTCGCCAACCTTGAAACTACGTCGTTTTTGTAGTTTTACTTTATGCCTTGGCATTTAGGTGGTGGCGGTTCCACAAGCCGTCTCGCCTGTGACTGGCGAGTTCGCTTCTTGAGTCGTCTGTTAGACTCTGTTGAAACAGGCGAGATTAGAAGCGAACTCGCTTCAGTTATAACACCACAAGCGAATTTGGTTGCGAGTTCGTTTCTGATTTTACATAAATAGTATTTTAGTACTAGCAACACTATAAAAGACTATATCGACACCGGTTTAACACATGAACAATTATATGTAATTTATATCAAATTTAAACAATAAGCGCATATGAACTGTAAGCACCAAATTTTATTGAATAATGCAATCAAAACGAAAAAATCGTTAAATTGTAGCAATACAATTTGAAAAACGTCCCTAGACTACATCCACATGTCTAGGAAGAGTTGTCTCCGCCTGTCTGGTCTTCATTGTCAGGAGTGGCCGCCGAAGGATTTTTTCGGGCATATGCTCTTAGAAAACCACGAAGCAAGTGGCTGTTCTTCCACCCCGTCTTGCGGAGATTAGCAAGCTCTGTCCTCATCGCGGAGTTCGACTCCTCAAGCCCCTTATAATATGCTTCCGCACTCACTAGTAAATGGAGAACATTGAAAATGTTAAATTTAGATATTGAACACAATATAATGGAACTTAAATATAATTTGTATCCCCTTACCTCCGATTTGCTTAGGTTCCGGCTCCACGGCCTTCTCTCCGTTTGGCTGCCAAGTCCCTCCAACCAATGACCACTTTTTCTTCTCAAAGTATTCCTTGGTGTAGTACTCACACGGCTTGGCGTTGTTGGAGAATTTCAACTTCGGATGCTTGGACCGGAGGAACATTGTTATGAAGTTTGCGTAGGGCAACTTCTTAGCCACCGTATTGTTCTCAACCACGCTGTCCTTCATGTGTTGAAACATGGTGTACCCGAGGTTTATCATCACTTCTGAGGCCAACAAGTAGTAAGTGACCAAAGTGGTGAAGTTTGGCTCTTGGAGGTAACCCCCTTTGGGCACAATATTGGTAGCCACCATCTCATACAAGATCCTTCGCTCGGGTGTAAACTGTCCCAGCTTGTACTCCTTTGGCCTTCCAAGCGGACCTAACTGGCGGCCGAAGTGCTCCAACCCCAATTTCTGCAAATTCGCGGCTGGAAAGATCGACTCACTTGGCCAGTCACCCCTTATGTAAAGGTCCACTGGTTCATCATCGTCCTCGTACGTGTTCTTGAGGGCTGCATTGAACAGTTCAGGACTTATTTCGAACTCCTTCTTGTTGACCTTGGTCTTCCACTTATCAGCCACCTGTCGGAAATTAGCGTAGAATTGCATTGTCTCCTCTAGATAACCCGGGTCCTTCACCTTTATCAATGTGTCCGCACCCGAATAATGTAGCAAGCCCCACACCCCTTTCAAGCCTAGCTCTTCAACCTTACTCACATCCACCACAAGTAAGTTGTTCAACTGCGACTTAGCATCCTCAAAACTCCTATACTTGAGGTAAGCAGATTCACTGACAAACTTAGTTTTATCAAAAACTATAACCTCGCTCGATTGTTCAACCTTCTTTTTTCCCCTCGGAGCCATGTTTCTAATTATCCAAAGTACCTATCAAGAATACCTAACATCAATCCTATTCCTATGATTGAACCCCAGTTTCAACAAAGCAAATCAACAGAAAGCTAAAATACTGATTTTGGCATCAACTTAAAATATTGAAATCATGGCATCCAGATTAACAATGGGTAAGATGAAACGGGTCAGGAACTTACCAGATGTATGGAATATGGCGGTGGGGGAGCAAATTTCCGGCTTGACGGTGGCTGGTCGGCGGTGGGCGAGCTGAGGATGCAGTGGTTTTGCGTGAGTTTTTTTGAAATATTGGGGATCTGCTTTTTGATCGACAGGGCCCAGCAGTTGACTATTTATGTTTGTGACCGTTACGAATTCGCTTGTAACTCGCCTACAGGCGATTTAAGAGGCGAGTTCGCTTGTTTGTTATTATATCAATTCAATCTTGTTACGAATTCGCTTGTAACTCGCTTACAGGCGAGCTGGCAGGCGAGTTCGCTTCATTGTTAAAAAATATAGGCCTTTGGGCCAGGGATCTGATAGATGCACTCAACACTCTGATCGCTCATCACTGTATAGTATATGTATAGTATTTGTATAGTATATGTATAGTATATGTGTATATCATGCATGGTGTTTCATGGGCAGTTTGCGCGGGTCGGCGACTTATCAAACCATTTAGTTTTGGTCACATATTTAAACTGATCAATTGGACGCTACTTCACCGATGTGGGAAAATTGATGTGACGTGGAGGCGAGTTCGCTTGGCCACTCGCCTCCAAGCGAATTGGATAGGCGAGTTCGCCAGTATTAAAACAAAATAAATTCTTTAACTAATATTGAAATAGGAGTATATATGAATCTTTATGTAATTTCAAATTGTTTTTTTGTACACATTTGCGATCAACTATGAACTTGGTAGGTCGAATTCTGGATGTAGTATACCCTTTCATGTCCAATTTTTTTTAATCGCTCACGATCAATGAACATCGCTATAATGAGTGAAGCACGAACACCAACCGACCATTCGACCTCGAGCACGGTTTGACCAAGCTAGATCTCGAGCTCGAACTCGTTCGAATATGTGGCGCAGTCGACTCTAAACTTTTACATTTGATTTCGTTCGGCTCAACGTGCTTATCATCGTCTCCAAAGCTTTTCGCGAGCACAAGCATGCTCTAAGAAAAGAATACTTGTATGAGAAGGGAAAGAGGCTAGGTCAAGATCTAAGGGACCGATACAATCATATTACAACCGATGCGTGGGAGGCCTTCAAGCAAGCATCGCTTGAAAATAAGACTTCGGTGAGTCACAAACTATAACTTCGGTGACATAACCTCCTCTTATCTAATTACATTAATGATGACATGTGATACGGTATCTTCTTGTGCAAAGGGGAAATGGGACAAGAAGGTCACATCGGCGAAATCAATAACAATGCCATACACCGGTGGTAGGTCGGGGTATTTGGGTGTAGGTGAGAAGGAGGGGCTTAAGGAGAAGGAGGAACTAGTGAAGGAGTTGGTATTAGGGGGGATGGACGAGGCGGAAGCTCGGTATGTCGTAGTGGAAAAGGACGCCGAGGATTATACTAGACAAAAACTCTTCGTGTTGGGTCGAATTAGAGACTCGGATGGTAAGTTCACTTCGGAGGATGCCGAAAAATGTGCAAAGAGGGTGGTTAGTCTATCTATCTTACATTATCTTACTATCTATTGTAGTCTTTTTTATTTTTGTTGTTGCTTTCAAATATTCTTCACAACCACTTTCACCTAGTACAACATATTTGATAATAGGAACTTCTTGAGCGCCAAAAGGAGGAGGGTACCTTTATCCCGTGTGGGAAGAAGGATGTTTTGAATGAGGCTTTTGCTCTTGGGAAGAAAAAGGAACACCCGGGAAGAGCATTAGGTGTTGGAGGTTACGCGACACAAGAAGAGGTTTTTGGGATTAAGCAAGGTTGGAGCAATCCTAAACCATCACAACTACAACGAGCTTTGAGCGAGGTGGCGGCGACAAAGGCGGAAATGAAGGATTTGAGGGAGGTGATGAAAGACATAGCACAACACACCAACTATCCCCACATCGAGAGGTTAGGAGGTACACAACCACATCTTCCACCATCATCAAAGGGTTCTCAAGCATCACCTCATATTGTGGAGGATGAAGGTGAGAATGTGGAAATGGACGAGAAACTAGTGCCTCCTACTCCAATTTCATCACCCATCAAGTTGAATACGGCGCATTCCATTCAAGTTGATAAGGTTAGTACAAATTTTGCTAATTTAGAACATCGTTGGTTTCTAATCTCTTTCTAAAAATAGTTGGATGATGATTTCTCTTGTACTTTCACTTATGATAGAACCCCCCTTGCAAGCTATATGTTTCGCAAGGTACCAAATCAAAACCACTCCATGTCGCCAATGGCACATGCGACCCATGTGCGGTGAAACACAATCTTGTTGACATCCCCGCAGGATTTTTTAGTGTTCGCATTACCGATGTTTTGATAGAACAACAAATGCTACCTGTGAAGGAGTCACCGAAGGTGAGAGTTGGGGAGGCTAAAGATTTCCTTGTTCTATGGCCAAAATGGTTGGTGCTTGATGAAAAATCCACCTCCATACCCCGTAGGAAACCACAAACTCCACAAAATCCACAAATACCCGTGCATGCCTTGCCTATACATAGACAAACATTAGACCCCATGCTCGTGGAGTTTATGAAAGCCCTTCCACCCTTCGTCCGAGTCTTTTATGATTTGATATTCTCGCACGACAAGAATGCATGCTATGCCTTTCTCGGAAATGAAAGGTGATTTACTATGACAAAGGACATCCACGTACCATGGGGGGATTTTGAATATTTCTGGAATTTCAATGAACTTCCCGCCACCATTCTTTGCCTCAATCAAATGTAAGCCATTTGTATGTGTTTCATGAGAATAATCAATTATCAAACCATATATGATTACATCCTCGTCATGATTGTCTACTACATTCACAGGTTCTTGCATCACCATGCCTATCACCGGAGCAAGCATTTCATTGGATTTTTGCATCCAATGCATTTGCAAGCTAGTATGGAGAGCAATAGGCAAAGACTTGATTACTTGAATTCTACTCTCTCCGACAAATCAAAGAAAATATGGATCGGACCATATCTCGAGACGTATACCTTACAATTTGCTCTATTACTCATGCTAAATATATTGTATTTGCTCTACTGCATTCTTTTTTTATGACCATTATGCTTTCATGTGATTTGTAGTGATCATTGGAGTTTTGTTGCAATAATACCCGCTTTAAAGCAAGTATATTGGATAGACCCACTCCACCGCCCTCCATCACGAACATTCGCCGATCTCCTTGATAATGCAATTCTTCAAGTGAACGACAAAACACTCCTCGACTTCCACCTTATAAACATTCGGGTAAGATGTTGTGCTCATGCTATCACGTCCTTTCAAAAATCAACATTTGCGTTTAAAGTACCATAAGTATAGTAATGTTTTATGTTTTAAACACTTTTGTAGTCTAGGAAGTAATCATCGAACTATGAATGTGGCTATTACACAATGATCTTTGGTTTGATGGTGGTGGATGGTGTTCAAAAAGACATGCTAGATCTTCTAAAGGTACACTACACGCGTCTAATCTCATTTATATTCGTCGAGATTTCCTAATAAGCGTTATTTTCAATCATAGGTATTCGTGGATGATATCACTCCTTTCTCCTTGCAAGAACTTAACGACGGAAGAGACCAAATGGCTAAATATCTGGTCCACAACCGTGCGTTTACCGTTGCAAGGCCACAGGTCCCTAACCTCCCCAAGGCATGAAAAAGTACTTAGTTGTCCATTTCCGTTTGTCTCTTTTTTTTTGGTAGGACTTGACATTGGTAACACACTTGTGTGCTTAGGTTATGCCTCTTTAGTACTAGTATAGGGGCGTTGGATTTGAATTTGACGGGTTTATGTTGAGTCGGTATCCCGATTCATGTTTCGAAAGAAACGGGTCAAATTTTACAATAATTACACCATTCAATATTGCACATAAACAAACTCGCTAGCTGGTCCGCTTCTAGTCGAACCCAGAAGCTATTTCGCTACCTGGCACGCCTCCCACTACATAATTACAAGCGGCCACACAAGCGGTTTCGCCTATTCATTCGCCCATTAAAGGCGACATCGCCTGACTACTCGCTTGTCAGACTCTGTTGCCCCTGGCGTTCCTGAAAACGATATCGCCTCAACATTCGCCTTAACAGTCGAATTTAAACGACGAACTCGCCAGTGAATTCCCTACAAAAACTATGAGAAACGAGCTCGCCTAATATTCGCCTCTTCTGGCGGTGTCGTATCCCACTCCCCTTGTGTCCATCTGGTCTGGCTACATTTTCAGGTGGCGAGTTCGCTTTTTAGTTTCGCCACCTCCAGAAGGCGAACTCGCTTTTCTTTTTCGACCACAAGCGAGATGATACACGATACCGTAACACCATGACCATTGAGTCTTTTTTCAAATTTAATATTCCCATATATTCCGGCGAATACGCCAGCGGTCTCGCCTGCTTCACCCTAGCGAGTCTGGTTACGATCTCGCTTGTGTATTATTAGAAACAAGCGACCAACACAAGCGAGTTCGCCTTAACAGGCGATCACTGGCGGCGATATCGTATCACTCACATTTACACACAGGCGACCTGAGGTGGCGAATTCGTAACAGGTATACAGGGCGTTTTTTAAACGCTGCACACGGCGTTTTGAACCGCCGTGCGCAGCATGCATGTTTAAGGCGTTTTGTTAACCGCCCAGAAGAAGTGCAATTTTACGGCACAACCTATTACGACATTTCCAAAATGCCGTGAATGGTACGAATGAATCACCTAGAAACCTACGTACGTCCACTAGTGTCACGGTGATTTGAACCTTGGAGGATTGTACTACACCTTTATAGACTTTTCCAAACCCATCCCAAAATGAAATGATTCGTCTTAACTAGAGCAGTAGATGCAGAAAATCCAACATACATGGTTTCTTGCATAATCAAAGACAAATCATAAGGTAAATTGAGAAGAGGCATACTCGGGTTCTTAGCTTCCATTGTAGCTAATGTTACACTAGTTCGCTTCCTCGCACCATCGTAGTCCACCCAAACTCGCAGTGGCGTCCAACCTGAGAGCGTTAAATTACGAAACAATCCATCTCCATCTCCATAATATCCAGCTGGCTCTTGCACGATCGAATTGATGGTGTTTATATCGATACCAACATGGTGCCCCTTGATGTCATTATTGTCCTCGTTCTTCACCGTATCGAACTCCACCGCGAAAACATGGTTCCTCGAGTTTCCATTGGTGCTCTTGTTGAAGAGACCGAGGAACTGCATCGAGCTGCCACGCGCGAGAGTTTTTGTCGGCGCGATCACGAACGCTAGCCCGCCCGAGGTCAATGTGTCGGCTGAGACCTTATGGCGAACACGAAGGAGGTAGAGAAAGATAGAGTTTCTCCCGTTGATGAGTTCTTGAAACGGATCGGATCCACGTAGAAGGCGTGACCAGTGTCTGACATGGTGTTGTTTGTCACAACCAGGAGGCCGTTTTTTGCGATGCTCGCTATTCCGTCAATGGTTACGTTAGCTGATGTGAACCCATTGTAGGTGAAACCTTGGCTCTGAGAATTAGAAGTAGCAAAAATGGACGTTAAAATTACTAACAGAGTGGTAATGAAGAGTTTGAAAAACATGGTGATCAATTATCTGAGTTGATGGGATTTGAGTTTGCATTGTGTGTACATATATAGGGAACACGTAAATATTGCAGTGACGGTGTTAATTAGCGAGGGCGACGTTAGTGAACCAAGGAAGTCTTTTAGTCCACGTACCGTACGTAAGCATGCATCTACGTTCTGGTCTCGGTCTTCACTGGAAGACTTTCAAGAACACCATTTTCTAAAGCAAGTCAACTTTTTTACTTTTTCCACTAACTACTCTAGGAAAATTAACCTCGTGCTTCATTTTTTCCACGCACACTGTTACTAATGCTTTTTAACTTTTAAGGCATATTCGGCCCTACTATATTTCGGTTATGTTTTTATCTAGATGTTATATAACATTCATTTAAAATTTAAGGTGTTATCCCTTACTAACAAGTTAATAAGAAAACAAGTCTATACTGTACTTGAATGGGTTAGAATTTTCTCAGTTTTTCAAATTATTTTTATACCTTACTACAAATTGACACCTCAGCCTAATTTTAATTAATTAATTTTATTCTTTTTCTAAATCGCGTCCCTTATGAAGTTTTTCTTCGCCTCTCTTCCTCTTCCCATTTACTCCATAACCATAATTTCTATCCGTTTTGGATAGAAATCAGCAACTCGCATTGATCCTCATCGGCTTCTTGGGAAGTTCGACCTCACTGGCCTTCCACCAGCTCCAAGGTAGTCTTTGTTTTCATAAACGTCTCATAACGTCTCCAATTTCTTTCATTAGTGATGCTTATTTGGTTCTGTCAATTGTGGTACAATAGGGGTACACCTCAAATCGAAGTGACATTTGAAGTGGATGCCAATGGTATCCTGAATGTCAAGGCAGAAGATAAAGGAACTGGAAAATCTGAGAAGATCACCATCACCAGTGACAAGGGCCGTCTGACTCAAGAGAAGATCAAACGCATGGTTCGTGAGGCAGAAGAGTTTGCTGATGAAGACAAGAAGGTGAAGGAGAGGATTGATGCCAGAAACAGCCTGGAGACTTGCGTTTACAACATGAAGATTGACAAGGACAAGCTAGCCGACAAACTCGAGGCTGATGAGAAGGAGAAGATTGAGACAGCCCTAAATATGCACTGAGAAGGAAGATGCACTAGGAGATTATCGTGTAACGATCATATATACCTTGTAAAAATTTTCAATGGTAATTTCCTGTTTTTGGTATATGCGTAATCTGGGCATATGTGTATGATGATTTTCATAACTTTTCTCTTCTTGTGAGGTTCTAGGTTTCGGTTCTAAATTTCAGGCATCTTTTCCACTACAATTCTGTGGGGGATGCCTGGTTTAGCTGTGCTTCTAATCAGGTGAGATAGAAATGAAAAAAAGATGATCTTTTTATGATCTTTTGTTTTGAACTTTAAAAAAAGTTGATTCTTTTTATTTTTTTGGAGAAAATAAGGGTGTGCACAAATTATACCATGTCCTATTAACAAAAGGTAAGCATAACTTTCCTTCTTTGCAGGTTAGCTGCAAATTGATGGGAATGCCATTACTGAAATGCATAAGGGAAGGAGTTCGGTCTTCTTGCTCTCATTTCAATGTCTTAATAGTAGTTACGCTAGAGTTTATGGAGAGTTGGGAAAGTTCAGCCTAACTCCGGACCTTGAGTGTAACCGAACCATGGGTAGGGCCTTCTTGGAGGCTGGACAAGTGTAGGAAGGCATCTCATTCTTCAAGAGCCTTAGACATGTTCATGATGAGTGCAACAGTGCACTTTTACGAGAGGTTTAGTTGTGCACATAGTGAAATAGTTTAGTTAAGAAGCAAACAAACATTTGAAAGCTTACGTAAGCTTTTCTTCGTAAGTATAAATCAGGTTATATGTAATCCCCACGAATGTTACTTGATAATTGCAAAAGTTTTTAATAAAATGTTTCCCCAATTCACTAAAAATTGACACATTCAACTTCCTTCTTTTAGTTTATTTAATTTTGCGATTTATTTAATTTAGTTATTATTCGTCAAAACGCTATGTAACCTTTTCTTCATCAATTTATTAAATTTTCCAAATGTTATTTTTTAGATTTAAACCCCTTTCCTACTGTTCATTAATTTATCTTTTACTAGGTATATATATAAAGAGAAAAACATTCATCCGGATGATCCTGATATAGGCCTTATCAGGCACCAATAAGATAATGACACGTGTACAATTGTAATGTTTTAATTGGTTAAGATATTTTTAGTAAAGTTCTAAAACCCTAATTTAGAATGCCTAAACCCGTCTGGGTAATGATTGAACACGTGGCCCAATCATAAATTAGTTAAAGATGACGTGTCGTTATTTAATTAGTGCCTGATATTGCCAATATCAGGATGATCCTGATATATATTAAACTGATATATAAAAGCAGAAAGTGGCGGCGTAAATAAAAATAAAATAAAAACACCGCCGCCGGCCGCTACCAAAAATTATAATTAATATATGAAATTACATCAAGATTTGAGTTTTGATATCTCCGGTCGGTCATGTATATATTATGTAAACCCGTCGCCGGCCTAAAATTTGAGTTTTTGTTTATGGTAGTTGTGGCATTTTTAATACGGAATATACTTATTATTTAAACATAGAAAATACTATAGCATAATTATGGCAACACATCAGTTTCAAGCTGGTAAACTGCAAAGCGTTAGTTTTCTGCTTTCTAAATGCCAAATATGTATAATTAAATTTATATTATTATGGAAGTTTGCACCAAAATTCCATATAAATGCACCTTTATTTTATTTATTGAATAAACTAAAATTCACTCTGTATTTCTTTCTATATATTTAAGGTGATTCTTAGAATGGAAGGAAGTAATTCCATATATTTATTAAATAAGATTCTCCTCCAACCGATATTAAGCTATAAGTCAGGCATCAAACATAACAATTATGTATGTTAATAATTAAAACAATATATTGCTCCTTTACATTTTGATTAAAGCTTAATTTCATGTTATATAATTAGAAAAGTAAATGAGAAAATTTTATATTACATAATTAAATACAATAAATCATTACTATACAAACACTAATGCAAGAAATTTTTTTTTTATCAACTAATGCAAGAATTGGAAAACAAAGATACTTCTTTTTTCCAAGTGAATGAAACTGAACTGAACTAAACTGGACTGAATTGAATTGAAAAATTAATTGAACTGCTATATTATTAGATTCACAAATAGGGAACTGAACTGAAAATGAATAAATAAATTTAACGAACTAATAATTTTAATTTTTAAATACATCATTGTATGTGGTTGAAATATAAAATAGTAACAAATATAACTACTGAACTAAATCGAAATAAATTTAAATATATTCATTTAAACTGAACTGAATTAAAAAATGAAAAAACTTAAACTGAACTGAAATAAAGAAAATCTCTGTGTAACATGGCCCAAGTCTGGTTAGATAAAGGTAGTAAGAATTAAAATAAACCTTGCACATTTTTATGTGGTGTATTTTTTGGAAAGACGAGTAATACATTACATGTCCATGTTTACTATTTTGGGTGCACTAACACAATTCAGAGACCACATATTGTATTTTTCAGACCTGCAATAGTAAACTGGACATGCATGTATAATTATAGTTTGGAAATTTAGCTACTAAATTTTGAAGCAATGTGAGAATTTATCTTATGGTTATGTACAAAATAACATTCACAATGGTTGCAGGTTAAAAAACACTTTTCCTAACAATGGCCACTCCTTAATTAAGAATGACATCTACTATTTAATAAAGACTACTCCTTACTTAAGAAGTTGATACGATTTTTATATATAATTAAAAGAGAGAATTATCCATGTTTCATTTAACCAAAAAAATTTAAAAGGTACATTATGAAAGGTCAAATCTCCTATTAAGAAGACAATTATTTTTGAACAACAGACACAATTTGTAAAAATATATGAAATTTTATATTATTATGACATTACAATATATTCCCCTGCATCAATATATATATAATTAATAAGGAATTGTTATATTTTCATTTGTGCATGGGCAACCAATCAATAATTTTATATTTTTAAAATAAATCATATAGTAAATATAAGAAATGCTCCTTCAAATTTTATTTTATTTCATTGTTAGTAGTTTGTTTTTACTTAATTTTATCAAATTTTAAATTATGGCACACAAAGAGTCCTCCATAAATCCATTACTGTTGCGGATGACTAATCTCATTGCTATTTTGGATACTCAAACTTGATTTTTATCTTCTCATTATCAAAAAATAAAAGCATTTCAAAAGTACTTAAAATATATCGGGCAATGCCCGATCCGGTTAGCCTAGTTCAATTCTAAAATGTTACATAACATTCTCTTCTTTCCAAACGTTATATAACTTCTCTTTTTCTATTTATTTAATTTCCAAAACGTTATTTTCCATATTTCTCCTAACGTTCATCAATTTATTCAATTTTCAAACGTTACATAACTTTCTCTTCATCAAATTTTTGAACGTTATATAATTTTTCGTGATCTGTTTATTCATTTTTCAAACCGTTATCTTCCAAATTTAAACACACTTCCTAACATTCATCAACTTATTCAATTTCCAAACATTATATAACTTATCTTCATCATATTTCCAAATGTTATATAACATTCTCTTCATCTATTTACTCAATTTTTAAAATGTTATCTTCTTGATTTAAACACCCTTCCAAACGTTCATCAATTTATTCAATGTTCCAAACGTTAGATTCCTAACTAGAGTAAAATATATTGTATTGAAAATGGTAATAGTGTGATTAAATTAAACTGAATTAACATAAGAAAAATTAAATTATATTGAATCGAAAATAATTATGACGAGAAAAACATTAAATTAATCAATATTATATACATATATTTTCATCACTTATATATATATATATAGATATATATATATATATTCACGATGTTTAAATTAACTTGTACATGACATTGATATTTACTAATCTTCTACGTTATTTTGTAAAATTCTTATTAAATTTATTATGTTTTATTATATATATATCCGTGCATCGGTACGCTTCCTAAAATAAAAACTGCACTTAAAGATCGTCACAAATGATTTTTATTTTGTAACGGTAAAAATTAATTTTAAAACCTGAATTGTAACGTTCCCTTATATAAAAACTGTAATTATTCATTATCACAAATTATTTACTATGGGTTGATCCGTTCTCACAAATTATGCCATAAATATTATTTATATTTTCATACACCGATAATATATGAATACTATATGCATACGAAATTTCATTTGATTTAAAAAATGATTAAAGTTTTGACAAAATTATTTAAATCTATGTTTATTAGTATTTAACCAATTGAAACTAATCGATGCTGCCCGCCTGGTCGGTCCGGATGGTCCCCTGATCCCTGATCCAATACCTAGCCCTGCAAGACAGAGCCCCGGGAGGTACCCGAGGGTAGACCCTCCGGCGTGATGATGAAAGATGGATCTCGGGAGAGAAAAGGGGTAATCACTTGAATAGTGAGAAGATACTTACCTGGGATAGTGCTGAGGAGCACTATTTATACAGTACCCATGCTCTCCGTGTGGTCCATGCTCCGAGTGTCTTCTAGTATATCTGTCCCTATCCCAGTTGTACGAACCCGGATACTGCCAAGCTACCTTTTCCTCGTAGCGGGCCGAGCCCATTTTACTACTGGGTAGTTGGGCCTGGGCCTGGTATCACCACTAGCCCCCCGGAAGCCGGTTCTTTCGGCCGAGGCTGGGACCTTCCTGATCCGAGGGCGGAAGGACTGGCTTTCTGTATTCCTTCCCGGCCCGACAATGATGAGATGGGTGCGTGGTTTTCGAGGATAATTTATTATCGACATTATCAGTTTTCACGCTTTCCCACTCCATTTAATCATTGCTTTTTCTTCTTTTTCTCGCCCCCTATAAATAGGGCCTTTCGTCGATCACTTTCACCAATCGCTTTCAAATTTCAAAATCTTCTCCCAATTTCTAATCTTCATATTCTCTCTCATCCCCAACTCTATGGCGAGTAATACCGCATAGTCTGATGCCCAGCGCCAAGACGCTATCACCTACTCTCTTCAAAGCACCACTGCTTCCTCCGCAGCGCTTTCTGTCGGCTCATCAGTGTCTTACGAGCCGATCCACCTCTGCCACAACGTGACCTCATCTGGTCCCATATTAAAACGCTCCAAGAACCGGGAGCAGAGGGAGATAGACAACGCCCAGAAGCCCGAACTGAAAGCTGATGTCTGGACTACCAAGTGCCTTAGCGGCATGGGGGTTCTGATACCCTTGGTCGCCCGGGTGGCCGTTGTCTCGGCCGAGCAGTCCTTGAAGTCGGTCCGGTGCATCCCTCGGATCCACTTTATGTGGGGTCTGAGCCTTCCCTTTCCTCCGTTGTATGCTCGGTTCCTGGAGGTCTACGACATCTCGCCTGCCCAGATGCACCCTAATATCGTCGCTATGATGATGGGCTTTCTCGTAAGGAGTCTTCGGTGTGGGATTGATCCATCCTTTAACCTGTGGAAGTCCTTTTATATGCTCATCAAGTGCCCCGGCAAGGAAATGATATTCACCGTCCAGGCATGTCCCGGGGTCCAAGACTTCATCCTCGGCAAGAAGGACTCGGCCAAAAACTGGCAAGAGAAGGGCTATGTGACCGTCAACCCGGAGCTATATGAGGTCCCTGCCTGGAACTCTGAAGTCGCTTTGGACGTCCGGGAAGCATTCCTTCCTGAGACTCAACGCGCCAACCACACTACTCTGTCCTCGGGGACTTTGAATCTGGACCAGTACTGGCTGGCCGGTAACTCTATCTTCCTCTTCCCCCGGACGATATACCCGGAGGGCGCCTTCCGAGATAGCCGCTGGATGGTTACCTGGCCTGTTCTAGGTATGCTTCCTCTCTCTTTTACTTTGGTGTCCTTGTCCCTCTTTTTCAATGGCTTCGTTTAACTGTTTTTCTTCGTAGCTCCTACTGTGGAAGACAACCCTCAGGTCCCCATCCCGAAGAAGAAAGGGACCAAGAAAGCAACCGCCACTGGGACCGGGACTAACTCTGAGGTAGTCAAACCGGATAAGCGGAAGAAGCCCGTCCAACCTCTCCAGCAGGGGACCCCAGTCCAGCAGCAGCAACAGAACCAACTGGCTAATCCTAGCCAGCAAGTCAAGGATAAGACAAAGGAGACCGTTCAAAGCCAGCCGGATGATCTGGCCTCTCGGCAGGAGCGTCCGGTGGATAAGAACAAAACTAATGACCCGGTCCAGAACCCTCCTGCTAGCTCAGGGCCTCCTCACCTTGGTCCTATTGCAATTGTGGATATCACATCTGAGCCCGAGGACGGAAAAGGGGATCAGGAAGGTTTTGTGGCCGAAGCAATGGCCCAGCAAGAGTCCGCTCGGAATCCTGCTGATGGTAACGCAGTTGTTGACCTGTCGAAGCTCCCTGCTACTGTTGTGCCCAATCCGGGTTCCTCACTCGGTCGGGGGTTATCTCTGTTTTCTCCGACCAGGGATGGTAGATCCCCAGTTTCTAGATATACCACCATATCTGCCCCTAAGATTCCTCCCCCCCCCTCCATTCTTTCCAGCCAAGCGTAAGGGGGAAAACAAAGAGCATGGCAATAAAAAACCTCGGACGGGTGATTCCCGGACTCCGTCAACTTCCCGTTCCGATACCCCTCCTGTTTCTTCTTCCAATCCGAAGGTAGCCTGTTTGTTCTGCTCTCGGTTTTTATATGTTTTTATATGTTTTTTTTTTGGCTAAACCGTCGCTCTATAGGTTCAACTTCTTAGCTCTGAGTTTGCCAACTCTCCTGACTTCCGAGCCGCCCTCTCTTCCTTCCTCGGGCGTCACTTCGAGGGGAAGGAAGAAGAGCTGAGGACCGAGAAGGAGAATGAACTCCGGGCCGAGAGGGAGACATCGGCTCAACTTCGCGCCAGGGTGAGCGCTCTGGAGGAGGAACTGGAAGCAGCTCGGGGGGCAAACTACAAAGGGCGCCTGGAGTTCGCCGAAACCGTTGTTGATAAGGTCCTGGCAAGCCAAACCCTGTCGCTCCGTCTGACCGAGCTAAACCTCGCCGTCAACGCACATCAGTGCCACAATACTTACATGCAGGTCCGGGGTTGGTTCCCTCCTTCAATCAGGGCCTCGTTCAAGAAGCGGTGGTTCAATCCGAATGCCGAGGCTCAGCAACTGCATCTTGTGAACACTCTTCAGAAGGGTGGCATGAAGGGTCTCTCTCCCAAGCTATGGGATGCTCTCCGGGAGAAGCAGATGTCAACTGAGGATGTCCGAAGCTGGTCAACTGATGTGGTTCGGCTTCTAGGACCCCTTCCTCCTGCTCCAGTTTCCGGATCTAACTTGCCCGAAGATGAGGACTTCACCCAGTACTGCACCGTGTACGGGCATTACAGAGGCTTATTCGATCCGAAAGACCTTGAAGTAGAGCTCCCATCCCTTCCGCAGGTCGGTCCGCAGGACCCATGGGCTGCCGGGGCCCCTCCCTTTCCTGATCTGGTTTTTTCTGAGGAGGATTCGGATAGCGGTAGCAGCGATGGCGGGGACGACAAGGGCGAAGGAGTCCCCGAGAATGTTAGTTAGATTTTTTCCTTTTTCGTTTTCAGTTTTGTAATTTTCTACCCGGATCTTCAGCCCCGGACCTTCATTCTATTAATAAAAACTTCCCTTGCGATTTCTGTCGACACTGGTCTTGTTTCTGTTTACTTATTTCTTTTTCTTATGTATCCTGACTCAATCCTGTTGCCACCAGGATCCTTCTAGAGTCCTTAGCCCCCCGGTTCCTTCCCCGGTTCCGGCTGGAGCCGGCTGTCCGAGTCTGACTGACCTTCTATCCGAGGGAGGGCTCGGTCCCTTGATCTCTGAGTTTCCCGACGCCGACTGCCTGATCACCTGCCTGCTCCAGATCCAAGAAGACTTTGGTTCCCTGCCGAAGTGTTACCGACTTGCTTTCGAGAGCATCGACAAGGTCCTCGAATTCGATCTAGTCCTGTCGGAGCAAGAGGCCCAGCACCGCAATTTCCAACTCCGGATCCAGAAGGAATTGGACGAAGTATGGCACGACGTTCGCCTGTACTACAACAAGTGTATGAGGATGCAAAGTACAACCGATCTCCGCAAACACGCAACCAAACTTGAAGTGGAGAACGAGAAACTTGCGACTAGGAACCGGACCCTTCAACAACAACTAGTGTTGGTTCATCTGTCATACCATCTACTAGGACTGCGTCAGGGTGCGGTCGACATTCCTCTGCTGACCGATGTTCCCCGGGCAGTTGATGATCTGATCGCCTGGATGGAGAGTTCCGAGAGGACTTCTGGTGTCTGGGCAGCGGCCTACCAAGCAGCTGTGGACTGGAGGAAGAATATTCTGAACCGGATTATAGTCCCTCCCTCTATATCCCAGATACCTCCCCTTTAAGATGTCGATCTGGCTTATGAACGCTATGAGCATACCCCTGAGCTCCTGGACCTCGAGGCTTCTGAACGGCGCTTGGCCAGGCTTCGGGCCGTTGCCGCCAGATTCCGCGCTCAGTTTTCTTCTCAGGAGAGTGCTCGGAATGGCGATCAACCTCCTGGTTCTTCCTCAGCCTCTGGTCCCCGCCCGGCTGGAAAGTTGGAAAGGGGAAACAGAAAGCCACCCTGACTGGGAGTAACTCAGCCGGGCTGCGAGCAAGGCAGCCTCCAATCCGAATAGGGGTCGGGGCGCCCGCAGCGGCGTTCCTGTCCCTGCTTCCGAATCAGTTGCCGAGCCGGAGGGCAATCGGAGCAAACCGGACATCCCGCGGGATCAAAATGAGGAGCAGCGCATGCTGGAGCAAGCAGTCCAAAGAAGCAGACGCGAGGCCCGGGGAGCTCCCCCCGGCGAAGCCTCTACATCGGGAGCCCGTAGATAGGATAGAGCTCCATGCCATGTTATAACCTTTCATTTTATTCTAGGCATGTATTTCATTTTATTCTAATGTATGATAATTTTCAGTTTATGACACATTCATTCAATTTTCAGTGTATTTCAATTTAAAAATCGTAATGCGCGCATTCATTCTTTTAAAATCGGATAGAAGGGACATGCCCTTGTTACACAAAATCCCTGTTTCCAGGATATCTTCCTACCTACCCTTCGGTCATCCGACCTCTAGGTTCCTGTCCCGGGCGCCTGCCGCCAGGGACCTATCCTACCTAGGCATCTAGTGCCAGAGGCTATTCTACCTAGGCATCAGGTGCCAGAGGCTACTCTATCTAGGCAACAAGTGCCAGAGACTATCCATAGAACCGCCTAAGGTTTGCTATGTTCCACCTTCGGGGGACTCCCTTCCCCGCTGGATCCTCCAGCACATAACTCCCGCCCGGGTGGGCTTCTGTCACCCGGTACGGTCCCTCCCAGTTGGGTGCCAGTTTGCCTTCCGGCTCCTGGTGACTCTTGTCGTTTCGTCTCATTACTCTGTCACCTACCTTGAACTGCTCCTTCCTCACCCTCCTGTCATGATACTTCTTAACTTTCTCCTTCACCTTAGCCTCATGCAAGGCCGCTCTCTCTCTCCTTTCTTCTAGCAGGTCTAGATTTGTTCTGGTTTCCTCTTCATTCTTTTCTTCGGGGACCGGCTCGGCCGTCCGAAGACTGGGGATGCCGATCTCAGCCGGCCTGGTCGGTCCGGATGGTCCCCTGATCCCCGATCCAATACCTAGCCCTGCAAGACAGAGCCCCGGGAGGTACCCGAGGGTAGACCCTCCTGCGTGATGATGAAAGATGGATCTCGGGAGAGAAAAGGGGTAATCACTTGAATAGTGAGAAGATACTTACCTGGGATAGTGTTGAGGAGCACTATTTATACAGTACCCATGCTCTCCGTGTGGTCCATGCTCCGAGTGTCTTCTAGTGTATCTGTCCCTATCCCAGTTGTACGAACCCGGATACTGCCAAGCTACCTTTTCCTCGTAGCGGGCCGAGCCCATTTTACTACTGGGTAGTTGGGCCTGGGCCTGGTATCACCACTAATGATTCTCGGGTGATACAAATATTTTAAGAAAACCCATTACCAAAACTAATGTCATTTTGTTGTGATGCCTTTCATGGTCCAGCCAGTGTAGTTAGTTTGTGGTCAAAGAAACGTTTAGAATTCATATAAAAAATAATTGATGAGTGAATTAACATAAAATGTTTTAATTGGCCTCCTATACATCATAGCCTTATCAATGTAAATTAATAGATAAGTGAATTAAAATAAAATATTTTATTGGGTTGGTATTCCATCAGGTCGGTTTCAATGGATATTTAATTTGGTGTATTAATCCACATTTAATTCATGCAACCAAAGAGATAAAAATTGGAAATTAATGAGTCGTTTATTTCTTTGGTCATATTAATTTGTTCTGCATTATGCCTTAGTTTTGTTTTATTTTTTTATTATACATTTCTTTTCTTTATTAGTTTTTAATAGTGTTCATATTTGATTAAATAAAAATTTCGGTCCGTTTAAGATTACTTATAAATTATTCACTCATCAATATCAGCTATTTTTTGCCATGTTCGGGTTATAAGACACCCACGCCGATGCTCGGATATCTATTCATTAAAATTTTAAATTTATTATATTACTCAAATATAAGTTTTACTTATATAATATTTTATTTATAATATATGAATACAAGAACAGTATGTTATAAAACTACTCCAACGTCGGACAACTATCAATGAAAAGCACTGCATCTCAAAACCCGTTTTCATTAATGAACAACTATATGTTGTTCTCTTTAGAGTTAAAAGTAGAAAGGGATTGAATATTTTCATTTGCAATAAGAATGATCAATCAATTCATAGTACCGTTAGTATAGTTTATAAGGAAGTGTTTCAGAAGATGAGATAATAAGGTTATGTAATTTCTTAATTTTTTAGATTCTTGAAAATTTAACAATGTTTTAGCGACCAATTTGTTTTTCACCAAAAGGCTATTACATTATATTACTTAATTTTCACAAAATAATACTTGGTCAAAATTATTTAACTAACATTACATTGTTTTTTACTAATTCATAATATTTTAAAATTAAATTCTCGTGCATCGGCACGGGATATTACACTAGTTTTAGTAGTGTATTTAGGATTTAACTAGTGGTTAATTATGTAATTTAATTTTAATTGTATTTATTTGAAATTTTTCTCCCAATCAAACCATAATTTTATTCTTTTATTATTTTTAGTTATGTAAACTTACTATCTTTGTTTGATTCTATATGTATCATTTTTATTCAAATAGATAATTAGTCTAATTAGGGCCGAGAGGAAATCTGTGCTGTCTGTTCCGACTCCTCCAGCTCGTCGTCGTCGCGTCAATGATCGCATAAGGCTCGTCGTCGGGTGGTGGGGGTGGGGCATCGTCAACTGGTGGTGGTGGGGCGTCGTCGTCGCTCAGACCGGAATGGAACATTCAGATCGAAATCACATCTGATTTGAGGATGTTGGGGGTAAACTTTTTAGATTTTGCAACGTAGTCCCTGGACTTAAGCGCTTTTTATACAATGCGCCGAAAAAATAATATTAAGTTTTTTACCCATAACTTATTAAAGTATGGTTTCCCAGTCCCCCTACCTTATCATAAAGTTGCCATATCTAATTGTTTCTCTAATTAGATTATGATTAGCTTTTTTCAAGACTAAAGTGCAAAAACTAGACCAAACATTGGTTAAAATACCCAACATTCAAAATACTCAATTTCTAGTACCCTACATTCTAAAAATACCCAATTTCTAGACCTTAGTTAATTTTCTCCGTTAGTTTAGTCAGTTTGAGGGGTATTTTAGTAATTTATATTCTAAAAAATCATACTTCCCATTTTTTTCGTATCTCCCGCACGAAAATCCCCAATTCCTCTTTTACTCTGCAACTCACTAGCGTCCGACGTATGCCAACCCAGAAAATTGATCCGGCCCGCCAGGATATATTTTGACCCGGACTCGAATTTTTAGTATTACGGGTCGGATCTCGGAAAACACTTTTTTCACTTTCCGGGATTGACTTTCAGGGTTTCGGGTCGATTTGGGTCAAACCCAATTTTTCCCGGGTCAACCCATTGAATTTTCTTGGAGATACGAAGAAAAAATGGGAAGTATGATTTTTTTAAAATATAAATTACTAAAATACCCCTCAAACTAACGGAGGAAATTAACCAAGGTCTAGAAATTGGGTGTTTTTAGAATGTAGTGTAGTAGAAATTGAGCACTTTAAATGTTAGGTCTAGAAATTGGGTATTGACCAATGTTTGGTCTAGTTTTTGCACTTTAGTCTTTTTTGAAATTTATTTTATCAATTAATTTCATATGTTTTTCTTATGCCCTATTTAATACGTCTGAACTGAACTGAACTAAAATTCATTTCAATTTTTGAAAAAATACATTTATATTATAAATTTTATTACATAACAAGCCATTGATAATAAAGATATATTGAATTGAACTTACTAGAACTGAACTGAATTGAATAAACAAATCACTGTATTAATATAACTAAATAAGCTAAATTTTATCAAACTATATTTGTTCAGAACCAGTTCTTAATAACCTGAACCTATATAATAAACAGAATTGAGTTGAAGTAAACAAAGTTGGAACTGACTTATTAAACTGAATTAAACTGACTCATTCTAAACTGAACTAAATAAAAACAATCAATGCATTGATATAACTGATGAATTATCAAATCATATTTCATCACATATGAACTAATAAACCGAATCTAGCTTAATGAACTAAACAGAACTGAGTTGAACAGAGTATGACTGAATTAAGGGCGAATTAATGTATTCATACAATCAAATTAAGTGTCAGGGGGGCTCATCTTCGCGAACTTTGCTGAGGAATGATCTACAAAATTTCCATCTCAAGAAATCCAAAATATATAATCCAACTATTATATCGTTATCACGCCATTTTGGATCATGTTTGTCACTGTAAGGTATCTCCCACAATAGAAATTTTCGGCAAGCTCAAATCCTTTGGAAAGATGAGAGATTATTCCAAAGTTAATACCTCTGCCCTTTACACGGTTTTTATGTGCAGGATCCTCTTTGAAAAAATCTTGACAAAATACCATCTTGACTCCAACAAATCCCTCCAAGTCATGCTACTTTCTAAAATATGCCAACATTAAAGCATGTCATTGAATTGTCATCTGGTGGACTCAAATGTGATGCGGTATGAGCGAGGATGATGGATTGGCTTTCCATCCTTAAACTAAATTTGTCAAAATTTGCAATTACTAACACTTCCATCTCTTTGAAATTGCAATGATTTTACTCAAATAGTACTTAGTTGCGTTGGAACCACACTCTATCACAAAACATCGTTTTAGATATGGAAAGAGTCGAATTGGTATGAGGAAATATATCCACTAGTGAAAAAGTCTTTGGTTCATGCGTCTGGAAGTGAAGCTATAATTATGGCTGACGAAGCCTGAGCGAAGAGAGGAGGAGCATATAGAGTTAGCGACCATGATCTGTTGCTCCATGAATAGGTGGGATGATCTCCGACATGAGTGGTATAAATCTACATGTGAAATATTTGATCGTAGTTTGTCAATGGATGCTAGAGGCTTGGGGTTTTTGGGTCAAGATGGGAGGCCAAAATTAGCAATGAAACGAGGTAGGTGGGTTGACCGCCACAAAGAAAGGCGTCGACGGTCACCCTGCCATAGAATCTTTTAATGGGATATGGATTTCAATCAAGAGAGTTTTAGAAGAGAGGGTGATGGAAAAAGGCAAAGCAATCTAGCCTAGATGTTGTACCTCATTTTGTGTTTTAGAGTCATTTCCTATTAAAAATAATTGTATTGATGATGTAATATATGTAGTGTTTTTTTTAATTTTCCTTCAATATTTATAGTTAATTATTACTTATATTTAATCAAGAAGTACTTGGATTCAATAATATTGGTGCTCTAAGTTCACAGTTATTGTGACGTTCTTAGACTCTTAGACTAAAAATTTAAAGCATAAAAAAAGCACTTGCAAGTTTTACGTGCTACACTGACACACTTCTTCAGAAAAAAAAAACAAAAAGAAACACAATTCAAAGGGAAAAGAACAATTTTATGATGCGCTTGACAATTACAAACATGGATAACACAATTTAACCGAACCATAGTAATTTTCTATGCGCACATTTTACGCATGTCTGATGTACTTTACTTTAGGTCATTAGTTGATAATGTGAGATTGAATTTTGAATATCATGACACGATCGAGTATGAAAGTTGATGATGATCTGTCATTTGATATTATGGGGCTGAAAATCAAACATAATTTTCTCAAGTTTCAACTTTCATGCATTCTCACTTATGTTAATTCCCCCATGAAGGTTGATGGTGCACTTCTGGTGGCTCGAATAAGGTCTCCTCTTATGCTCCTACCTATCCGGACCCTGGGGTACCCGAGTGTAGAATCTTCTTGGGAGAGAAAAAGGTATTCACTAACAGAATGAATAGAAATCGCTTACATAGAATAGTGCCATGAGGCACTATTTATGCTGCTCTCCCCTACATCCGAGTGGCCCATCTCCACCATGACTCATCACTCAGCTGTCCTATTTCGGTTAGTCCATTTCCGGGTAGCTCCACAATAACTGACCTCATTATAGATCTGGGCCTTACGACCTTAGAGGGATTACTATTATAGCTGATTAACTATTAACATCTCATCTGGCGTCCAGAGCATCGTCTGTTGTCCATCCAGAGAAGGCAAAATCATCTGGACAATTAGCATAAATGGAGATTTCACTTTAAATCTTCTTACGATACTCTAAAACATTCAAGGGGTAATATTCAATCTCTATCTAAACTTTGGAACCCTAGACTATTGAAAAAGATTAGCATTTTTATGTGAAAACTGATTAATGCTTTTCTGCCTTTTTTCAGATGTTCTAGTAAGAATGTGTTTTCAGCTACCTTTTAAATGTCCCTTTTGTTATAACCATGATAATTAGAGCATTGTTTTACTGAATCAACCTAGCACTATCTATGCGGTCACACTTACATTACATGGTTGGTATATCTAATCTTCATTTTACAACTATGTGGGATAGATTTTCTTTTTACTGGTCCTATTATGCTAATACTAAACTGTACTCCAATCTCCTCCATATTATTCCAAGTGTTATTTGCTGGTTCACATGGAAATCTAGGACCTCCTTCTTATTTGAAAACATTGTCCCCAATCCAACCATTCTTCAAAATGCTATCAAAGACTATGTTTTCAACATATAATCTGATAGGCCTTTACGTGCTATCTCTAACTATGATAAGGAACTAGCCAGCCTAGGTTTCCTTTAATTACATACAAGTCCACCACAACCAAATATTGCTCCTATTAAATGGAATGCTCCTGCTTCAGATCTTTAAATACATGTTGATGTTTCTTAGCATCAAACTAACCATGTAGGAATTAGGGTTATCATCATAAAATCTGATGGCAACTTTGTTTCTTCATTCTGTGGTTTTGTTGGTGCTTTTTCCCTTCTACAGACTAAACTATAAGCTACTCGAAATTTTTTCTGATGGCTACTATGTTGTCACTTCCTTGCATCATTGAATCGGATTGTCTCTTGGCAGTTAGAGCCCTTCAGAATCCATATAAAGCACATTAAAATTTATTAAAGCTGGCATATCTCTTAGGAGGATAGCCATGGTGACCCACATAAAGAGAGAAGGATATGATACAGTTGATGCTATAGCTAAAAATGGGTTCCCATAACAGATCAACATCCAATTGCAATACTCGGAGTTGCCCCTATCATCCAAGATTTCTTGAATCTAGATAAATGGGACACCCCTTCACTTAGAATTGATTAGTATAGATGCTATTGATAATTTGTTATACACTTTTGCAGGATTATTATCAACTATATTGCTGAATCATGGCTCTGCATCATCCTCATCTAGCATCTGATCAGATTGGGTTGCTACCTCCATCCAATCATTTATATACTACTTCCATCCCAGCTGAATCTGCACTATCTTTTTCAGAAATGTTTCGGACCATGTTTGACCATAAATTTCAATAAATATATTAGTAATACTATCATCATGCAAGATATTGTTGGATTCACAATGCACTGTATTTTTGAAGTATTGAACTTTTAGACGCTATTAATATATGTAAATAAAGTTATCAATGCTCAAACATGCTCTGAAAAGGGCAGATTCAGCTGGGATAAAGGGTGTACTCTTTTTCATCTCAAAACTTTCTTGGTGTCGCTTTGATTTTTGCATTGCAATTCTGTTATATAGGCTTCGTGGACTAAGTTTGAGAGTAAATAGTTGTAGTAGGATATGTTTTTCTTCCTTATATTTTCATTTTTTGAAAGTATTATCACATTTCAAGAATTTTTAGTAATCTCAACACTTTTCTCAATGTAATTACTGATTATCCTCATAGGGGTATATTGATGTATTTTGCTAATTTTTAACTTTTTAAAGGATTTAGGGGGTTTAATATTCCCTCAACTTTATAGTTGCTTTAATTAATTTTAAAAAATTATGTTCCTTCTACAAAATAGGGATCAAATACATAGAAAGCGGGTTTTGTAGTGATAAGGTTCTATTATTAGAGCCGTATATTCATATGGTGATTAAGCCAACTGAAGCAAGATCTGGAATCTTGTAGCATCATAACAAATACTACTCGATAAATGTTTAACTTTTAATTTTTATTAACTAAAAATAATATTTTTAAGTTTATAAAAATAATGTATAACAGAAACTTAAATTGATTTTTTGTCTCTACGATTCTATGTGCATGCATACTCCGTGCGATGATGTGCATACTCATGGTGATCATCCTATAAACTCCCAAAATAAAATAAAAAATCCCCATTTGTAGTATGCTTCGATATCTATAGTTGTAGAATTGAAGAATTGTATCAAACATATTCGGGTAAATATGTGTGTCTGTATTCATGAAAAAGTTTACATTATATAAGGTGGCTATATCTACCTAATTATCTAACCTACAGATGTGGGATTAATGTACAATAACATAATTACAGAAGGAAAAGGATAGTCTAACCTATATTCCATATAAAAGACTAATTTATATAGAAAACAAACATCTTCTTTCCTTAACACTCCTCCTCAAGATGGAGCATGAGGATCCCGAATGCCCATCTTGCCAATCAAATCCTGAAATGTACGGCGTCCAAATGCCTTGGTAAAGAGATCAGCAGGTTGCTCAGTAGTACGAATATGATGAGCAAGTATCTCACGAGACTGAATCAAATCACGAATAAAATGACAATCAACTTCAATATGCTTCGTCCGCTCATGGAACACTGGATAGCAGCAATATGAAGAGCCGCTTGACTGTCACAAAACAGCTTCATCGGCTGAGAATGTGATACGCCTAGAGACTTGAGAAGAGATTTCATCCAAATAAGCTCACAACAAACATAGGCCATAGCACGATACTCAGCCTCTGCAGAAGAACGAGAGACTGTTGGTTGCTTCTTTGTCTTCCACGAAACTGGAGAATCACCAAGGGTCACAAAGTAGCCAGTCAAAGATCGTCGAGTAATAGGACAAGCAGCCCAGTCAGAGTCACAGAAACCAACGAGCTGCAAAGGACTACGAGATGAAAGAAACAATTCTTGACCAGGATGGCCCTTGAGATAGTGCAAGACTCGAATTGCAGCTTGCCAGTGCGCAACTCGAGGTTTCTCCATAAACTGAGCCAAAGTATGAACTGAATAACTCAATTCTGGACGAGTAATAGACAAATAGATAAGCTTTCCAATGAGACGTCGATACTGAGCAGGATCATCATGCATAGGACCTTCATCTTTCGCAAGATTATGTTGTGTCTCCATTGGAAAAGCAGCAGGCTTTGCTCCCAATAAGCCTGTATCAGCCAAAATATCCAAAGTATATTTCCGTTGAGACAGAAACATACCATCAGGGTGACGTGCAATCTCAATGCCCAAAAAATACTTCAATGCTCCAAGATCCTTCATGTTAAAGCAAGAACTCAAATACTTCTTGAAGGCAGACAAAACATCTCCAGAGGAACCAGCAATTACAAGATCATCCACGTAAAACAAAACATGGAGAGTAACACCATTTCGGATATATGAAAACAAGGAATAATCAGCTTTGCTTTGAACAAAGCCATATCTGCGCAATGCCTCAGCTAACTTAGCAAACCAATTACGAGGAGCTTGGCGAAGACCATAGAGTGATTTTCGAAGCTTGCAGACAAGCCCGGGACGAGGTAACACATATCCTGGAGGGGGCTTCATATAAACCTCCTCCTCAAGATCACCATGCAAAAACGCATTATGCAAATCCATCTGATGAAGCTCCCATCCCTTAATGACAGCAACACCCAAAAACAAGCGAACAGAAGACATCTTAGCAACAGGAGCAAATGTCTCAGTAAAGTCAGTCCCCTCTATCTGGCGATTCCCAAGCACAACCAACCGAGATTTGTAGCGTTCAATAGAACCATCCGAGTTATACTTCGTACGAAACACCCATTTGCTACCAATAGCTCGTTTGCCAGAAGGAAGAGCAGATAAAGTCCATGTCTTATTGCGTTCAAGAGCATCAATCTCAGCAACCATTGCTAGACACCATTGAACGGAGCGAGAAGCCTCAGAAAACGTTGTTGGATCCGAGCCAGCCGTAACTGCAGCCAAAAAACTAGAGTGCGAAACCGAAAAATTATTACAGGAAACATAATCAGCAATAGGATAGCGAATACCTGAGGACGGTAAGGATGATGAAGCAGTTGGAGGGGGGTTTATTGAAGGTGCAGTGGCGGCGCAGACGTAGTCGCGGATGCGAACAGAAGGCTGGCGAATTCTGGTGCTCGGCGGTCTGGGCGGCGGAGTAGAAACAAGCAGTTCAACATCCGAATCTGAAGGAGATGAAGACAACAGAGAAGAAGCATCGGAGTCAAAGGCTAGGACAGCTGGATCCATTGCCGGAGACCAAGCGGAAGTCATGGCCGGCGAGATTTGCAGCGACGTGGTGGCAGTCGACGGCGAGTTGGTCGCGGATAAAGGCTCGCCGGAAGAGACATTCGGATCGGTATTCTGAGTTGAACGTGGAGGTGTAGTATCTCCCATGAGCAAGGCTGGCGATGTCGGCGAAACTGAACGGATCAGATCTCCAGGCGCGTGAGGTGAACGTGCCGATCCACACCGTTAGGCGCGTGAGGAGCACGCGCCATTGGCACCCCATCTGGCGCGTGAGGAGCACGCGATGCTTGCACCATGTCAGAACCATGCACGACCGGCCCATGCATGGCCGGTCCAACCGCACCCGGTCCATGCGCGTCCGAATCGGGCAGGACCGGTTCAAACCTCTCTAGGCCATGCAGAACGTCCGAAAATAGCCCAGACTGCCCAGAAAATTGTTTGGTCGACGGGAAAGACTCTGGGGAAGAAAACGGGAAGCGATCTTCATTAAAACAACGTCGCGACTCGCAAAAATCGTACGAGTATCAAGATCATAAAGTCTCCATGCCTTCTTGTCTGTAGAGTATCCCAAATATACGCACTTTCGGCTTCGAGAGGCAAATTTATCTTTCGTTCTAGGGAGTTGGGATGCGAAGCACAAACATCCGAACACCTTCAAATTTCCATAGTCCGGAACTCGGCCAAAGAGGAGCTGATACGGGGAGCGATCCTTCAATAGCGGCGACGGAGTTCGATTAATCAGGTAAGCAGCGGCAAGAACACAATCACCCCAAAATTCGATTGGAAGATTAGCCTGAAACATGAGAGCTCTAGCAACGTTGAGAATATGACGGTACTTGCGCTCAACACGATCATTCTGTTGTGGCGTGTAAACAGTCAAAGTCTCGAAACGGACTTCTTTTTCCAAAAAATACTGAAGAAGAGGCTGAAATTCGGTACCATTATTCGCACGAACACACTTGATATTGCGGCGAAACTGAGTAGAGACAAGCGCGAAGAACTCCTTCATCTTTGATGACACTTCAGACTTACTAACTAGTAAATAAATCCAAATAGCTCTAGAGTGATCATCAAGTATAGTCAAAAATGACACTGCCCCACTAAGTGAGGGGTTACTACAAGGACCCCAAACATCACAATGAACAAGATCAAATAAACTACTAGCTGTTTTGGTATTCGAGGAAAAACTATTTCTAGACTGTTTTGCTCGATGACATGTTGAGCAAGGAACAGATGTATTATTTCTACGCAATCCTAATATTGGAATAGATGACAGCGCCGATGGAGAAGGATGACCAAAACGTCGATGCCACAAATCAAACGAAGAAGCAGAAGCAGCAGACACATGGAGAGATCGAGCAGGCGAAAGTGGAGCCCCGAGACTACACAACCAATAAACCCCTCCTCGCTGACTACCAACACCAGTCACCATCCTCGTGCTGATGTCCTGAAATATGCATATATTTTCGGTAAGCAAAACTAGAGCTTTTAAGGATGCAGTTAGCTTAGCAAAAGATAACAAATTACAACGTAACTCTGGAATAAATAAGACGCGAGGAAGCATAATATCGCAAAAATATAATGTGCCATGTAATAAAGCAGTAGATACCGAACCATCAGGCAGTACAACATCAACATCAGTAGGCATAATATCGTGACGAATGGCCTTGATACCAGTCATGTGATAAGATGCACCCGTGTCAAGTATCCAGGGTGTAGAGACCTTACCAGAATTGTCAGAATTCATGTTAGAAAATATATTCTTAACTATACCCCATTGCTTCTTTGATAAGACGGGGCCGAAAGCCTGTCTGTCCAAATCGGTGATGACGGCGGCGGCAGTGGGTTCACCCGGGGAAGGAACAACTCCGGCGAACGGTACTCCAGGCGAGACAGACGAACGAGGAACGGCGGTAACAGGAACAGCGGCGGCGGCGACATCATCGTGTGCGGCAGCAGCGATCTTAGAAACGGTAAGAAGAAGTGGTCCAGCGACGGCAACGTTGTCGTGGCGAGGATCCATGGAATAAAAGAAACGGTGGCAACTAATGTTTTCAAAAATTTCCAGCAAACAAAACACGTACTGGCTGTGAAATTTCAGCCGCAGAATTTTATTTTATTTTTTTCAAATTTTCTTTTTTCGATTTTTATTTTTTTGGAGAATAGAAGTCGGTAGCAGAAATCAAGATTTTATTTTATTTCTAAGAATGAAGATTTCGACAGCGGCAACGGTGGAGGCTCACGGCGGCAGCGGAGGAAAAAGAGATCGGAGAAAAATTGACTTTAGAGGATCGAAGGCTGTGATACCATGTAGAATTGAAGAATTGTATCAAAGATATTCAGGTAAATTCATGTGTCTGTATTCATGAGAAAGTTTACATTATATAAGGTGGCTATATCTATCTAACTATCTAATCTACAGATGTGGGATTAATGTACAATAACATAATTACAGAAGGAAAAGGATAGTCTAACCTATATTCCATATACAATACTAATTTATATAGAAACAAACATCTTCTTTTCTTAACAATAGTTTTAGCTATGAATAACCACCGAACAAAACAACGTATATCAACACATCACAGAAATCTTCGAGCTTCACATTTCTCTAACTACATCGATTATGTCTCGAGAAGTAATCAGCTCACTAGTGCACAAGCATAGGTTTCTCGGCACACATTTCACGGCGTTTTGGCTAGATTTTGGCGGAACCGCCGAGTAACTGGGATACGAACTCGTAACCTGCCGTTCACCTAGGGCAAAAATAAAAAACACGGCGTTTCACAATTAAAACAAGGTGTTTTCCAAAGTGTATTAAAAATGTCAATACTAGGCGAACTCTGAACCGTGTTCGCTGATAGGCGAGTAGAGTGACGAATTCGCCAGCATTACCCGCCTGAAATAAGAAAAGTTGTTCGCCCATACATGCTAAGACGCGTTGTAGTTGCGACATCGCCTTGTATTGACGCCAGCAAGCGTTACTGAAGAAGCGAGTTCGCCTATAGTTATGACCAGAGGCGTTTCAGTTTACGAATTCGCTTGTATTAAAATTTAGTGGGCGAATTTGGTGGCGATTTCGTAACAGTGTCGTAGCTGGGTGTATAAAAGCTGATTTTTTGCGGGAATGAAAATAAAAGAAGTAGATAAAAGAACTCTCCTTTTGTTTTGTCTCAAGTTTTGCTCACAATTTCAGGCCTTGATTTTGCCCAAGAACACAAAGGTATGAGGTTTTGATTTTTTTGTTGATTGGTTGTGGAATGGGCAAACTGTTTTTGATTAGTGTATGTGCTTGTTTATATGGATTTGTAGAGTTCTTAGGGTGCTAAATTTGTGGAATGTTTGAGTGATTGTAGCAAAACCATTGTTGATAGTATCTTGTTAAGTATGGGTCGTAGTGAAATCATGTTGGAGAATCAGCGTCTCTCACAAGATTATACAGATTTGATTCAAGAGTTTATTGATGTTGGTTGGAAGGATTGTGTAGAAAAGAGAATGGGTGGGCTAAGATGTCCTTGCATAGATTGCCTTAACAACGCGATTTATGAGGATGTAGACGTTGTGCGCGAACATTTGGTTTGTAGAGGTTTTGATCCTACATATACAACATGGGTTTGGCATGGAGAAGGTGCAAGTCATAATGATGCAGAGTTTGATGTTAAGCTTGGGGCAGATGGATTGTGTTATGATGGTTGTCTTGATGAAATGGCGGAAGACGTGGCAATGGATTGGGTAGGAAAGCCGAGCATGTTAGCGGCGATGTATAATGATAAAGAGACACCATTGTACAAGGGTTGCAAACATTCCGTTCTTGGTTCTACGTTGTTGTTGATGAATTTAAAGGCGCGCCATGGAATATCTGACAAGGGGATGACTGAATTGTTAGAGTTGGTGAAAGAGTTGTTACCCACTGACAACTTGTGTCCTGATCGAGTATATGCTGCTAAGAAGATATTATGTCCTATGGGAATGGAGATGCAGAAGATTCATGCATGCCCTAACGATTGTTTGTTGTACAGGGAAGATGACAAGGATAGAGATACATGCCGAGTCTGCAATGAACCTCGGTACAAGTCAAAGGTGGGGACCGTAGAGGTATGCGGCGAGAGTGTGACGCCGTCTAGATGTAAAACACCGGCTAAAGTAGTGTATTACCTTCCGCTGATTCCTCGACTGAAGAGGTTGTTTGCAAATCCCGAGGATGCAAAGTTGCTAACATGGCATGCGGATAGGGCTAGGGAGGATGATGACATTATTTCACATGCCTCAGATGGAGATCAGTGGAAGAAAATGGATGAGCGGTACCCTGAATTTGCTGCTGAGCCCAGGAATGTGAGGCTAGGCTTATCCACTGATGGCATGAACCCCTTTGGTAACATGTCTAGCACCCATAGTTCTTGGCCAGTTATAGTTGTGATTTACAATCTGCCATCGTGGTTGATGATGAAACGTAAGTATGTGTTATTGTCCATGATGATATCTGGTCCTAAGCAACCGGGTAACGATATTGACGTGTACCTAGCGCCTTTGATCGAAGATTTGTAGAAATTATTCGATGTGGGTGTTCGGATACCTGATGGCAGTCGAGGTGATGAGGAGTTTAAACTGCAAGGAATGTTGTTGTGGAGTATAAATGACTTTCCTGCATTAGGTAACTTGGGGGGTTATTCAGTGAAATGTCACTTTGCATGTCCCATATGTGAGAGCAAGACTAGTTATTGTCAATTGAAACACGGTGGTAAGCCGGTGTATCTCGGGCACAGAAGATTTCTTCCGACGGGACATCCTTGGAGGCGAGCAAAGAATTGGTTCAACGGGAGAGAAGAGCATGATCCCTCCCCAATCCCTTTAACTGGAGAGGAGGTTCTAGAAAAGGTTACTAGGATGGATCATGAATTTGGTAAGGGAAAGAAGAAGAAGGCGTCGAATAGCAGTTGGAAGAAGTGTTCGATCTTCTTCAAACTAGATTACTGGAAGCATTTGGACGTACGTCACTGTCTCGATGTGATGCATATTGAGAAGAACGTATGTGAAGCACTTGTAGGTACGCTGATGAATACCCCTGGAAAGACAAAGGATGGATTAAAAGCGCGGAAAGATCTTGTACAGCTTGGTATCCGATCGTCTCTAGCCCCTGTAGAGGAAGAAGGTAAATCTTATTTACCTCTAGCTTGTTACACTATGTCGACCGAGGAGAAGAAGCGTTACTGTAATGCTTTGAAGTCTGTTAAGGTTCCAACAGGTTACTCTTCGAACATCCGTAATTGTGTTAATACCAAAGAACTGAAGCTGGCGGGATTGAAGTCACACGACTGTCATAATCTTATGCAGGAGCTGAATGTTATCGCTCTACGAGGATCATTGCCTCGTCACGTGAGGAAGGCAATATCGAAGCTATGTTACTTTTTTAAGTGCATATGTCGTAAGCGAGTGAGCAGGCAGAAGCTGGATGAGTTGCAGGAAATGGTGGTGGAAGTTTTGTGTAGGTTTGAGATGTACTTTCCCCCGGCCTTTTTTGACATAATGATCCACGTGATTGTCCATTTGGTGAGGGAGGTAAAATTATGTGGCCCAGTTTACTTGAGATGGATGTATCCATTTGAGCGGTACATGTCGATTTTTAAGCATTTCGTGAAGAACAGATATAGGCCTGATGCTAGTATAGTTCAACGTTATGTCGCAGAAGAGGTTATTGAGTTTTGTACCAACTATAAGAAAGATGTTGCCACAGTGGGGATCCCAAATGCTAGGCACGATGGTAGAGTGGACGGGCACGGGCTCAAGCATCATAGTTTGTTTAGTCCTACCGCCGCCGACATGGATGCTGTCCATTTATATATCCTCAGAAATCACGAGGCGGTGACCCCTTATGTTGACATACACATGCATCAGATTAGAGTGTCAAATGCATGGACTGTCGGTGATGTGAGGATCCTGGAAAAGCATTGTGCCAATTTCGTTCGGTGGCTGCAAGCTCACATTCAGCAAGGGGACCATCCTGATATTGTCAAGCTGTTATGTAGAAGACCCCTCGGCACTGTTTCCTCTTTTGGTGGGTACGACATAAACGGTTATACTTTTGGAACCAAATGGTCGGATGAGAGGTCAACTAACCAAAACAGTGGTGTGGTAGTACCAGGTGAGGCAGTTCATGGATGCGAAGCATACTACGGGACGATCACCGACATCTGGGAGATTGACTTTATCAGTGCCACAATTCCAGTGTTCAAGTGTGAGTGGGTGAAAGAATGTGGCGGGGTGCGGAAAGAGGATTACGGCACAACCCTGGTGAATCGCAGTGTTCTTGGCTCTGAAGGTGATTCGTTTATCATGGCGTCTCAGGCGCACCAAGTGTTTTATGTGACGGATCTACAGGATAACCGGTGGGAGATTGTGGTGAATGGTAAGCAGGCGCTTCTTCACAATGGCAATTACGAGGATCGCAGCTTTGGAACAGATATCGGGGACCTTCTGGGTTTAGAGCCTAACGAAACCTTAACTGAAGACGAGGCGAGTTTGAAAAGGTATTTTGCGCAGAACGATCACACGGAGGACATTTGGATCACCAATGCTGGAAAACCAACGAAGCGAAAGAGGAATCAACCAAAGAATATGTAAACATTAGTATGTAATTGGAAAACCTTAAGTTTTCAGCATATACATTTGGTATGGACTGAATTAGTATTCATGTATGCTTGAAACGTGTTTCACTCATAGCATAGGCGTAAATAAAGACGACTTCTCTTGTACAAATCTCCTGTAAGCGTTACTAGAGGCGATATCGTATCTCTATTCGCCAACCTTGAAACTACGTCGTTTTTGTAGTTTTACTTTATGCCTTGGCATTTAGGTGGTGGCGGTTCCGTAAGCCGTCTTGCCTGTTACTGGCGAGTTCGCTTCTTGAGTCGTCTGTTAGACTCTGTTGAAACAGGCGAGATTAGAAGCGAACTCGCTTCAGTTATAACACCACAAGTGAATTTGGTTGCGAGTTCGTTTCTGAATTTACATAAATAGTATTTTAGTACTAGCAACACTATAAAAGACTATATCGACACCGGTTTAACACATGAACAATTATATGTAATTTAAACAATAAGCGCATATGAACTATAAGCACCAAATTTTATTGAATAATGCAATCAAAACGAAAAAATCGTTAAATTGTAGCAATACAATTTGAAAAAACGTCCCTAGACTACATCCACATGTCTCGGAAGAGTTGTCTCCGCCTGTCTGGTCTTCATTGTCAGGAGTGGCCGCCGAAGGATTTTTTCGGGCATATGCTCTTAGAAAACCACGAAGCAAGTGGCTGTTCTTCCACCCCGTCTTGCGGAGATTAGCAAGCTCTGTCCTCATCGCGAAGTTCGACTCCTCAAGCCCCTTATAATATGCTTCCGCACTCACTAGTAAATGGAGAACATTGAAAATGTTAAATTTAGATATTGAACACAATATAATGGAACTTAAATATAATTTGTATCCCCTTACCTCCGATTTGCTCAGGTTCCGGCTCCACGGCCTTCTCTCCGTTTGGCTGCCAAGTCCCCCCAACCAATGACCACTTTTTCTTCTCAAAGTACTCCTTGGTGTAGTACTCACACGGCTTGGCGGTGTTGGAGAATTTCAACTTCGGATGCTTGGACCGGAGGAACATTGTTATGAAGTTAGTTGTCTTATTTGTCAAGATTGAAGTTAATTAAGTTGAAATATATTTGATTGGCCAACAATAATAGTAGTCTCAAAAGAATGCAACTAAACGATGTTGCGAGTTTAAGTACAAAATCAACAAAACCGTAGTATATAATAACAAACGGTGAAATATGCTAAGCGTCATCACTGTCGTCCTCGTCACTATCACAGTCATCCTGACCACCCTCCTCTTTGCCCCCGTCTTTGTCATCTTCTTCTTCGGACGACTGTTGTACTTCCTCTTCGGACGACTGTTGTACTTCCTCTTCCGACGACTCTTGCGCATCCTCATTATGGCTTTGTTCGTTTCTGAAGACAACCTTGAACATTTCGTCATTATCTTCGTCCGGAGAAAACGGGCCACCATCTGAACCAACGGGATCTTCTCCATCCTTAGCACCTTCGGGCTCGTCAACCTGTTGTGCTTCCTCCTCTTCTGGATCCTCCTCTTCTGGTTCCGCTTCACTTTCAGGGTCATCCGCCTCCGCGTCCATTGGTGGCAAAGGCTGAACGGAAAAGTCTGGCATCCCTTCCTCGTCGCTAAGCTCAGGTTCCAAGTCTAGCATCCTGCCAAACTCCAATATCATCTCCGTTTCCTTGGCTTGTTCCAACTTCACCTGTTCTATTTCCGCTGAAAGCTGTCCCATCATCACGACCATTCGCTCACGCCACTGAAGTTCCCGTCCTGCCAAAACACATCAAATCCATTAGAATATTGTATAGGCGCAAACAAATAAATCTAATAAAATACCAAGTTTGGGTAGAATCGACTTACTCGGACTCAAAACACCACGCGCACTTGAACTCGAAGCACCATCCTTCTTCTTCTTTATTACCCCATCGGCGCCAAGTGCCAATCCCTTGCTACGCAGCCATTTCTCGGTGTAGTGCATAACTGGCTCTGGCCGACTAACCGGTCTAATACCCTTCTTCTTTATCATCACCGTGATAAGCTGGCCATATGGGATCGTTTCATCAGATTTGTCCTTGGCACACTTCAGCATGTATTTCACAATCGCGTACCCTGGATTGATCTTCAATCCCTCCATGATGTAATAGAACAACATCAAATTGGCAATAGTAGGCTCGCAAGGGTGACCACCCGATGGCATGACATTCGAGCATATCAACATCGTCTCCAAAGCTTTTCGCGAGCACAAGCATGCTCTAAGAAAAGACTACTTGTATGAGAAGGGAAAGAGGCTAGGTCAAGATCCAAGGGACCGATACAATCATATTACAACCGATGCGTGGGAGGCCTTCAAGCAAGAATCGCTTGAAAATAAGACTTCGGTGAGTCACAAACTATAACTTCGGTGACATAACCTCCTCTTATCTATTACATTAATGATGACATGTGATACGGTATCTTCTTGTGCAAAGGGGAAATGGGACAAGAAGGTCACATCGGCGAAATCAATAACAATGCCATACACCGGTGGTAGGTCGGGGTATTTGGGTGTAGGTGAGAAGGAGGGGCTTAGGGAGAAGGAGGAACTAGTGAAGGAGTTGGTATTAGGGGGGATGGACGAGGCGGAAGCTCGGTATGTCGTAGTGGAAAAGGACGCCGAGGATTATACTGGACAAAAACTCTTCGTGTTGGGTCGAATTAGAGACTCGGATGGTAAGTTCACTTCGGAGGATGCCGAAAAATGTGCAAAGAGGGTGGTTAGTCTATCTATCTTACATTATCTTACTATCTATTGTAGCCTTATTTATTTTTGTTGTTGCTTTCAAATATTCTTCACAACCACTTTCACCTAGTACAACATATTTGATAATAGGAACTTCTTGAGCGCCAAAAGGAGGAGGGAACCTTTATCCCGTGTGGGAAGAAGGATGTCTTGAATGAGGCTTTTGCTCTTGGGAAGAAAAAGGAACACCCGGGAAGAGCATTAGGTGTTGGAGGTTACGCGACACAAGAAGAGGTTTTTGGGATTAAGCAAGGTTGGGGCAATCCTAAACCATCACAACTACAACGATTTTTGAGCGAGGTGGCGGCGACAAAGGCGGAAATGAAGGATTTGAGGGAGGTGATGAAAGACATAGCACAACACACCAACTATCCCCACATCGAGAGGTTAGGAGGTACACAACCACATCTTCCACCATCATCAAAGGGTTCTCAAGCATCACCTCAAATTGTGGAGGATGAAGGTGAGAATGTGGAAATGGACGAGGGACTAGTGCCTCCTACTCCACCTTCATCACCCATCAAGTTGAATGCGGCGCATTCCATTCAAGTTGATAAGGTTAGTACAAATTTTGCTAATTTAGAACATCGTTGGTTTCTAATCTCTTTCTAAAAATAGTTGGATGATGATTTGTCTTGTGCTTTCATTTATGATAGAACCCCCCTTGCAAGCTATATGTTTCGCAAGGTACCAAATCAAAACCACTCCATGTCGCCAATGGCACATGCGACCCAAGTGCGGTGAAACACAATCGTGTTGACATCCCCGCAGGATTTTTTAGTGTTCGCATTACCGATGTTTTGATAGAACAACAAATGCTACCTGTGAAGGAGTCACCGATGGTGAGAGTTGGGGAGGCTAAAGGTTTCCTTGTTCTATGGCCAAAATGGTTGGTGCTTGATGAAAAATCCACCTCCATACCCCGTAGGAAACCACAAACTCCACAAAATCCACAAATACTCGTGCATGCCTTGCCTATAGCTAGACAAACATTAGACCCCATGCTCGTGGAGTTTATGAAAGCCCTTCAACCCTTCGTCCGAGTCTTTTATGATTTGATATCCTCGCACGACAAGAATGCATGCTATGCCTTTCTCGGAAATGAAAGGTGCTTTACCATGACAAAGGACATCCACGTACCATGGGGGGATTTTGAATATTTCTGGAATTTCAATGAACTTCCCGCCACCATTCTTTGCCTCAATCAAATGTAAGCCATTTGTATGTGTTTCATGAGAATAATCAATTATCAAACCATATATGATTACATCCTCGTCATGATTGTCTACTACATTCACAGGTTCTTGCATCACCATGCCTATCACCGGAGCAAGCATTTCATTGGATTTTTGCATCCAATGCATTTGCAAGCTAGTATGGAGAGCAATAGGCAAAGACTTGATTACTTGAATTCTACTCTCTCCGACAAATCAAAGAAAATATGGATCAGACCATATCTCGAGAGGTATACCTTACAATTTGCTCTATTACTCATGCTAAATATATTGTATTTGCTCTACTGCATTCTTTTTTTATGACCATTATGCTTTCATGTGATTTGTAGTGATCATTGGAGCTTTGTTGCAATAATACCCGCTTTAAAGCAAGTATATTGGATAGACCCACTCCACCGCCCTCCATCACGAACATTCGCCGATCTCCTTGATAATGCAATTCTTCAAGTGAACGACAAAACACTCCTCGACTTCCACCTTATAAACATTCGGGTAAGATGTTGTGCTCATGCTATCACGTCCTTTCAAAAATCAACATTTGCGTTTAAAGTACCATAAGTATAGTAATGTTTTATGTTTTAAACACTTTTGTAGTCTAGGAAGCAATCATCGAACTATGAATGTGGCTATTACACAATGATCTTTGGTTTGATGGTGGTGGATGGTGTTCAAAAAGACATGCTAGATCTTCTAAAGGTACGCTACACGCGTCTAATCTCATTTATATTCGTCGAGATTTCCTAATAAGCGTTATTTTCAATCATAGGTATTCGTGGATGATATCACTCCTTTCTCCTTGCAAGAACTTAACGACGGAAGAGACCAAATGGCTAAATATCTGGTCCACAACCGTGCGTTTACCATTGCAAGGCCACAGGTCCCTAACCTCCCCAAGGCATGAAAAAGTATTGTCTCTCTTTTTGGTAGGGGCTTGACATTGGTATCGCACTTGTGTGCTTAGGTTATGCATCTTTAGTATTAGTATAGGGGCGTTGGATTTGAATTTGACAGGTTTATGTTGAGTCGGGTATCCCGATTCATGTTTCGAAAGAAACGGGTCAATTTTAACAAATAATTACACAATTCTGTCTTGCAAGCAAACGAATTCGCTTCCTTATTCGCTTCAAGTCGAATCCAGAAGCTAGATCGCTACCTGGCACGCCTTCTACTACAATATAACAAGCGGTCATACACACGGCCTCGCCCATACATTCGCCCACAAAAGCGACGTCGCCTGGCTACTCGCTTGCTAGACTCTGTTGCCCCTGGCGTGCCTCAAACGATTTCGCCTCCAATATTCGCCTATACATTCGCCCACAAAAGCGACACCGCCTGGCTACTCGCTTGCTAGACTCTGTTGCCCCTTGCGTGGCTCAAACGATTTCGCCTCCAATATTCGCCTCCATAGACGAATTTAATAGGCGAATTCGCCAGCCACATTCCCTACAACAAATAAGTGCACGATGTCGCCTAACAATCGCCTCTACTGGCGATCTCGTATCCCACCCCGCCTGTGTCCCTCTGGTCGACCAACATTTTCAGCTGGCGAGTTCGCTGTACATTTTCGCCACCCCAACAGAGCGATGTCGCTTTTCCTTTTCGACCACAAGTGACATAGTGCACGAGACCGTAACTCCATAGCCATTTCCACATTTTTCAAATTTAATATTCCCATTTCTTCCAGCGAATACGCCAGCGGTGTCGCCTCCCTCACCCAAGCGAGTATTGTTACGAGTTCGCTTCTTCATTATTAGACAGAGGCGACCGACAGAAGCGATTTCGCCTCAGGAGCTGAAAAGTGGCGGCGAGTTCGTAGCACTCACATTTAAAGACACAAGCGACCTGAGGTGGCGAACTCGTAACAATAATACAGGGCATTTTTTAACAGCTGCATACGGCGTTTTAAACCGCTGTGCGCAGCGTTCGTTTTTAAGGCGTTTTTGAACCGCCGAGAAAAAGTTCCATTTTACGGCACAACCCGTTACGGCATTTCCAAAACGCCTTAAAGAGTATGACTGAACCGCCGAGAAGCGTAAGGCAGTCCACTAGTGGCTTGTCCATTTCAGAATTTGCTAATAAACCTGAACTTTGAATATACTATGAACTTTGTACGGATTTCATCCACCTATGGAAATTTGTAGGGTGACATCGTGTAAGCGCTTAGAATCAAGGCAGTTTTTTTTTTTATAAATTCTTAATCTTAAAGGAAATTAGAAAAATTATTGCTCCGATCAATATTTAAATTAATAAAAAGATTAAAAAGTATTAAACTACGTAGTTTGATTAAAACCACCACATAACCACCGCAAGATCACCATATTCCGGCGCCTACAATTTTTATTTATTCCTTTTTGGTTTCTTTAATATTGGAAATATAATGTGTTTGGTATGGATTACACTATAATATGATTAAGGTATTAATATATTATAAAAATCGGTTTGTATGTTTTTAATATTGTTATTTTTATATACCATATAAACAATCTGCGTAACTTTTTTTACCTTTTATTTTACACAACTGACACAGCATAATATATTTAGTTTGCTCCAATATAACATAATTATGGTATTAATATATTATAATTTGATGTTAAAATAAGGTGATTGTATAATTTTAGTCTTCCCTTCTCCGCAATATTATTTTACCATTTTTATCCCCTATTTTAATTTCAATTTACCATTTATTTTTATCTCAACCGTATGCAATCTTCAATTATAAATGCTGGAAATTATTCGTATATATTACATAATTATGATATTAAATTGCACAAGTATATTTTCAAATATTAATATCTGGGTAGAAACCGTGTATTATTAAAATAGTTGCTTGATTTTGTAATAATAAATTGGTCTGTTTGAACTAAAATATATTGAAATAAATTCAACTAAATTAATTGCATGCATGATAAAAATTGAATCCAATTAAATCTATTATTCAAGTCATACCTAAAATTTAATTTACACTTTGTGCCAAATTAATATCTTTTGAAAGTGTTCATACTATATCGCACAACGTGCGGTCCAACTAGCTAGTTCTATTAAAAAATTTAATTTTCAAAAATATAAAATAAATGTATGGTTAATTGACAGTCGTCATTAGTCACTTCCGCTCCCCGTCACTTCATGGAACTCAGATATATAAATGTTTGTTTCCTTGCTTTGAATTTGGGGGATTGTAGGTTTAGTACTCATAACACACAGATTTTGTAAGCAGGCCTAACATGCCAGCCAAGGATGTTGAAGCCAATCCAGCTCATGTGCTCGGTGATTTCCCTGACCATATCCTGTGTCATGTAGAGGCTGTTAGAAGTAATAGAAAGAGAGGGATTTAGGAGAATCTTGTTCTTGATAAGAGAGAATGAATGACAAGAGTTACATGGAAGTGTTTATGAAGAGATAATTAAAATGACTAAACTACCCTTCAACTATATACATATATATACATTAACATCCCCACTCAAACTCACGATGCTACAGCAAGAAGCATTGAGAGTTTGTCCGACAAGAAGCGGAAGCGAATAGTAGAATGAGCCTTCGTAAAGAAGTCAGCAAGCTGGAGAGATGATGGAACAAATGACAATGAGATCGTACTAATTTGCAAATGATGGCGAGTGAAGTGGCAGTCAATCTCAATGTGTTTGGTGATGTATGCAGGACACCAACACTTCGAAGACGAACCAAGCTCTCGAACTGATCTGCAAGACAAAGGCCCCGGGTGTCCCGGGGATAGACACTCCGACGCTCAAGTCAGTATATTTTCTTAAGGCGTAAAGTATGAAGTATGAGATTAGATGGGAAGGACTACCAAACCTTTAGGGTATTTATATGGCTACAATTCGTAGATCACCAAGATATGTATTTATGGTATGAATACAACTCTTATGGGAATAGAAGTTGTATTACCATGTATAATAGAAGTGTATTTCGGTCATGGTTGTGTTACCATGTTTAGGATAGCTGTATTACCATCTTTGAGAAGATGTATATTCCTTGTGGAACATTCATAATATACGCATTCCTTATAAGGATTATGATTGATCGACCTGTGGATCCACCCTCCGCGTATCTCGAGCCCACGACCCTTCTCGGGCCCTGGTCCGAGTATGAATGAGGTTCGAATACGAACCATTGACTTATCAGTAGGCCCAAGGTAGATCTTCAGAATATAGAGTACTCCATCTCGAAGGTTGAAGGAGAGGTTTGCTTCTCGAGGGAAAACCAATAACTCGAGTGAGAATAACTCGGGATGTTAAGCTAGGGGTGTCCTTCGGAGACTCTCCTCTCGGGCTTACCCTTCTGAATATCAAGCTTCAAGTTCTTTCGTATTCCATCGGGACACGTGGACGGTTGGATCTGAATCTACCTTCTTGAATTCTGAGGGGATTGACACGTGGTCTTGATTCATTGTACCTTCCAGCGGTGAGGAGGACCAACCTTCCAATTGCCTGCATCGTTTCGCGAGTCGAGGTAATTACTCCACTTAAATGTGTGTTAATTACTGGCTATAGAACGAAGTAATTTTTCCTTGTGTTTATCATCAATCTTCATCTCTGCGTTTCAAATTTCCACAGAAATGTTCTTCAAATTTGTCTTCTTTTCATATATTCTCTTTCCCCCCATTCTCTATATTGACATGTCTTCAACAAATTCCAGCGTTCCCCTGGCAATATGGAGAATGTTGTTGAAAACAGAGCCCCGGCTAATCGTGACTTAAGAACCTAATTTCTGGAAGTCGAGGCTGGGGAGCTGATGGAAATTACCGTTGCTTCACCGCTGCAGGCGGTAACTGTAGTGGCAGATGATGGTGCCTCTGGGTCAGAGATGGACCCTAATGCGGAGCCCCAAGTTGATAAACGGGTTCCGGCCACCGATGGTGTGAATGATGTCACCAAAGTGGTTGACAAAAGGAAGCTAAGGTATCTGCGGTCCTACCGGCTGTCATATCCTCTTGAGGCTGACTTGAAACTCGAGGATGGAGAAGTTCCCATTAATGATCTGGTGAGCTCCACTCGAGGGGTACTTTATGGGTGGTTTTTACAGCAAGGGATAAGTTTTCCCTTTCCCCCTTTATTTCATGAATTCCTGCAGCATCATCAACTGCATCCGAGCCAAATACATTCCAATGTGGTAGTGTAGATCATGGCGGTGATTTCCTGGTGCGCTCGAAAGAACTACGATCCAAGCCTGGATTTATTCAGGAGTCTGTATACGTTATTCTCTTTTGAGACTTACGAGTACATTACCCTTACTCCGAGGAAGAGAAAACCCATCACGTTTCCTGATAATAGTGGTGTGTGGGAGGCAGACCATTTCACTTTCGACCGAAGCAAGTACGAGGTTCCTGATTTGCATCCCCATCCGAAGAATGCTATAGCTCGTGACAGAGGTTTCATCATCCCTGATCACTTGAATGGCATCATCGAGGAGCTCTTAAAGGAGGACATTACCCTTCAAAGAACGAATTTTGTTCTGGGCTCACATGGCTCTGCGTGGCAGGGGCCTAGTATCACTTACTCGTACCTGTTGGATGTCCCTCGGTCGAAATCTACCTCCAGCTTTTTGAAGCCTGATCGGAATTGGGCCCTCCCTGATAAAATCCAGGGAAGAAAGAAGAAGGCCAGGAAAGGGGGTCTGAGAAAGTCTCCTCGGAATCATGGTGAATCCTCTTCTAGTCGGTCTTCTTCAGGTAGCTCTTCAAGTCATATACTGTTGTCATATAATATGTTTTTCTTGTGTCATATGCTGAGGTTTATCTTTATTTATGTACAGCGTCTCCTCCGAAGAAAAAGATCAAGAAGGGGAAGGCCCTTCTCCACGTCATAGATGAGGAAACGGAGGAGTCCGAGGAGAAGGAAACTGAGGTTGGAAGGTCCTCCGATGATGGCGATGAATCTGACCTTGAGCTGGTGATATCCGCAGATGCTTCTTTGAAGAAACTGAAATACTATCTGAACTGTCCAGAGGAAGAGGATGGTCATGCTTCTCGAAGGTCTTCTAAGAAGTATCTCTTCGTCGCTGAGGTAATTATCTTTCATGTCATACTATATAGATTCTTCAGATGCCAGATTTTGATATATCACTGTCCTCTCAGTTGATGGCGGATCTGTCCACGGTGGGGTGTCGAGCTAATGACGTGATCCGGCACTTGTCTGATTCTCTGATGGAATTACATGGTAGATGCCGGCGTTCAAGGCAAAGAAGGCGGAGATGGAATCCTAACTTCTGAAAGCAATCCTGAAATATTATTTCTACTCCACTCCCGTTGTCTATGAAGACTCTTGTTACCAAAGAATCTTGTATGGTTGCCGAGATGATGAGAGGATCAGAATGAAACATCTGATTTGGTATGTCATCCTTGTCCGAGAAAGTAATAGCTTCTTCGGAATGGAAACTCATGTTGACCAGCTTGGTATGTGGTAGGGTTCGCACACTATCCTTCAGCTTAGTTAGGGAAATTGCTTCTCCGGTATAGCCATTAATGTTGTTGATGACTCGGTTGGCTCCATTTGATGGTGGTGGGGGAGGATCTTGAGGATTGTTGTTTCCGCCACCCTGGTTGTTATTTTTGTGGGAGCTATCCTTCTTCTTTTTGTTCTTCCTAGGAGTGTTATTACCTACCATCATCCGGTACAGGTTTACTAAGAGGATTTCATCTTGATCATAACGTCTCGTGGCGAGATTCATGTATCTATGATAATGTTCTATCACAGATTCTCCTTCTTGTTGTCTATCTTCAAGAATTTGTCGATCTCTTTGCGCTTTTCCTTCTGGAGAAAAGATCGAGTTGGGTCTACTACACCCCAACCTATTTTCCCTCGGGGGAGTATCCGATAAAAGGTTGATTTGGAGTGGATTAGAGCCCCGCGGGCTGTGTTGTATGGTTTGGTTCAGGGTTTCCCTGAGACGTCTCTTTCTAACATCCTCCTGCTGTCTTTCTGTAAAGATTTGTCGATCCCTTTGTGTTCGTTCCTCTGAAGAGAAGATTATATCAGGATCGCTATACCCCAACCTATTTTCCTGATCCAGGCCATCTGAATTGTTAACGTTCGTGCTGTAATTTACGTCGTTTTGGATGAAAACCCTTTGACCTGAGTTTGGTACTTCAGATCCAACAGGGTTTGTTTCAGGAGGTGGGGTTCTGGATGCAGCAGAATTGGAGTCGGATGCTGGTATCCTGGATACGATGGGATTTGATCCAGGAGGTGTTCTAAATATTCCAGGATTTGGACCAGAGGTTGGTGGTGTTATCCCATCGGGATTTGAGTTGATTGATATCGGAACGTTGGAGTTTCCGGTACCCGGGTTAGAGTTTGGTGATGGTTCTGAGGCAAAGTGTGCCCGAGATCTTCTAGGTTGTCCGCGCCTCCGACCGCGTCCATGTCCTTGAGGGGGTTGCTCCGTTTCTGGATTCTCCTCTGGATTTTGCCCTAGCATATGGGCGCTTCGTCTGGGTTGCTCGGCGCCAGACATGTTGTCGGGGAAATTGCTTCTTCAAGTGCGCTACACCAGATCGGAAACAAGGTTCGGCGACGTCGTCAATGAGTGTGAGGCGTCCCACTGGGCGTGCCAAATTGATGTATGCAGGACACCAACACTTCGACGACGAACCAGGCACTTGAACTGATCTACAAGACAAAGGCCCCGGGTTTCCCGGGGATAGACACTCTGACGCTCAAGTCAGTATATTTTCTTAAAGCGTAAAGTATAAAGTATGAGATTAGATGGGGAGGTCTACCAAACCTTTAGGGTATTTATATGGCTACAATCCGTAGATCACCAAGATGTGTATTTATGGTATGAATACAACTCTTATGGGAATAGAAGTTGTATTACCATGTATAATAGAAGTGTATTTCGGACATGGTTGTGTTACCATGTTTAGGATAGTTGTATTACCATCTTTGAGAAGATGTATATTCCTTGTGGAACATTCATAATATACGCATTCCTTATAAGGATTAGGATTGATCGACCTGTGGATCCACCCTCCACGTATATCGAGCCCACGACCCTTCTCGGACCCTGGTCCGAGTATGAATGAGGTCCGAATACGAACCATGGACTTATCATTTTGGTTCGCTCATGAAACACCGCATTACGGGCAATGTAGATCGCACTCTGATTATCACAGTGTAATGGAGTGGGACCTAAAGGTCTGAGTCCAAAATCAGTTAGCAACCAGCACAACCAAACAATCTCAGCGGTAGTAGAGGCCATGGCACGGTACTCAGCTTCTGTAGCAGAGCGAGAAATGACATCCTGTTTCTTACTCTTCCAAGAAATGAGAGAGTCGCCGAGAAAGATGCAAAATCCACTAGTGGACTTGCGATCCTCAGGATCTCCAGTCCAATCAGCATCAGAATAAGCACGCAAATCAAAGGATGCTGAAGAAGATAATAGGAGACAACAACATGCGCAATATCTGGGCCAGTAACTATGAGATAAACCAAGTTGCGAACGACTGTACAATATAGGGTGGTATTTGACAAAGAAATCCCATCTGTAGAAGAATAGCGAGCATGAGGCTAAAGAGTGTCGACCGTCTTATTGTCTGTAAGACTGGAACGCTCAAAAAGATCGGCTATATATTTCTACTGAGATAGCAGATAGCCCTTAGGAGAAGAGGCAACCTCAATACCCAAAAAATACCTGAGCACGCCCAAATCTTTCATAGCAAAGCAATGAGTCAAATCCTTCTTCAAAGATTCAATCCCCTCACAATCATCACCTGTAATAATCATGTCATCAAGATACAAAGAGAGGAGAATCCGACCCTTACTTTTATGTTTAAAAAACAAGGCAGAGTCATAAAGAATGGGACGAAAGCCAAGATAATATATCACAGTGGAGAACTTCTCAAACCAAGCTCGAGAAGCTTGTTTGAGACCATACAGAGATTTGCGAAGCCTACAGACATGCTCTGGCTCATGTGCTACACCGGGAGGAGGAGTCATATAGACCTCCTCATGAAGATCACCATACAAGAAGGCATTCTTAATATCCATCTGCCAAATCTTCTACTGGCGAACAGAGGCAGCCGCAATCATAGTACGAACAGTAGTCATCTTGGCAACAGGTGCAAAGGTCTCATCATAGTCCATCCCATACTTCTGTGAATAACCCTTTGCAACAAGGCAAGTTTTGTACCGCTCAACCGAACCATCAGACTTGGTATTAATCTTATAGACCCAACGAGAACCAATGGTATGCTTTCCTGAAGGCAAAGGTACCAAATCTCAAGTGTGAGTCTGATGTAAAGCAGCAAGCTCCTCAGCCATCGTAGTCTGCCAAAGAGGATCACAAATAGCCTCTCTGTAGGACGTAGGCTCAGACAGAGAATGGATGGACACGAGAAAGGAAGTGAAAGGAGGAGTATATATAGGGAATAAGCAAAATCAGGTTTCTGAGTAGACTTACGTGGACGAGTGGACTGGCGAAGAGGAGGATGAACCTCAATCTCAGAAAATGATGGAACAGGCATGAGAGCCAATGGAGAAGGAGGATGAGAGACCAAAGGAGTGTCTGTTTTTGGTGCAGAATCACCCGTGTCTGGGGTAGGAGCACCTGTGTCTGGATCAGGAGTATCAGAATCTGGCAGTAGAGCAACATCGGTGGCAACATCAAAGGGATCAATTCTAGTGAGATCTGACTGAATCAACTGATGGGAAGTGGATAGAACAGAGTAAAATGGAATATGCTCCAACATGATGAGAGACACACAATCTCTGACTGATTGGATCAAAACAATGATACCCCTTCTGACCACTACCATAACCCAAAAAGACACACAAAGCCGACTTGGAAGACAACTTAGAGCACTCAACATGTGGTTTAAGAACAAAGCAAGTACAACCGAAAACTCACAAGGAAGAATAATCAGGGGCACTACCATACAACCTCTTAAAAGGTGACAAGTTTGAATTGTGACAGGTGGGGATTTGATTAATCACATGGACAGCCGTGAGAATGGCTTCCCCCCAAAAAATCCTAGGCACGTCAGTTGACAACAAGAATGAGCGAGCAGTATCAACCAAATGACGGTGTTTCCTTTCGGCAACACCGTGCTGCTGAGGGATATCTGTACAAGAAGTCTGACGGATGTTTCCATAAGAAGAAAGAAGTTGGCAAAAAGCATTAGAGGTGTATTCACCTCCCAAATCACACCTAAAACACTTAATGACAGAAAAATGTTGTGTCATAACAAGAGCTCTAAATTCACGATAAATATCCAGAAATTCAGATCTATGTTTAATAAGAAAAACCCAAGTATAACGAGTAAAATCATCAACAAAGGAAACATAATATCTAGAACCCCCTTTCGTAAGCACGGGAGAGGGTCCCCACACATCAGAATGCACAAGATCAAAAGGAGCAAAATATGATGAAACACTGTTCTGAAAAGGCAAAGCAGAGAATTTCGCAAGTTTACAACCACTACAATCAGAAATGTCATGAGAGTTCCATGGTCCTAAATCTCCTGTAGAGGTTAAGAACCTGAAACGGGGGTCTGAAACATGACCCAAACGAGAATGCCACCAATAAAAGGGTGAGGATGCTCAAACGAAATGACGACAAATCCACACTAGAGGTAGCAAAAACATCTGATGCTCCGATCTGGTCCAACACATAGAGTCTCCCCTGCCTATGCCCTGTCCCAATCACCATCTGAGATCCACGATCCTAAATAAGAAAATGGGAATCGGAAAACCAAACATTTAGACCAGAATCACACAATTGACCAATAGAGCATAAATTAAGGGCAAGACTAGGTATATAGTAAACATGATCAAGAGAGATCGAAGATGTAACAACATGACCAATACCCTCCAATGGCATAGAGGTGTCATCAGCAGTGTTAATGGGAAGAGACAAGTGAGGAGATAGAGACTCAAAAGACTCAAGAATATGAGACATGTGGTGAGAAGCACCCGAATCTATGATCCATATACCTGAAGCAGATGATAATGGCAAACCTGGGGAGGGAGAAGTAGACATGGCATGAGGTTGTGAGATGAGGAATTCCTAAAGCTTCTCCATCAACCGAGAATCCAGGGTAGGCACAAGAGCTAGTGCATTAGGAGGAGGACAAGGTGCCTAAGGAGCAGAGGGCCTGACTGGGGGACGAGGTGCCCAAGGAGCATGTGGCCGATGAGGAGGTCGTTGCTGCTGTGAATTCCATGCCAACACCAGAGGATATCTGATCTTCCAATGATCTTTCTCATGACAAAACCTACATGTATCAGAAGAGGCATGTGCAGGAGTGGCAGATCTACCACCGAAAGGAGGCCTATAAGGGGCAGCCAAAACAGATGGCATATGGAGAAGAGGGGCCTCCCTTTCAGCCTTAGTAGTCTTGAGGCGAGTCTCCTCCGCAACCAACTTACTAATCACAGAATCAACCGAAGGGAGAGGAGTACGATGGAGGCAAGCCCTCAAACTCGCTACGAAGAGCCATCAGAAACTGGACCAAACAATGTGCTTCCCTCCAAGCAATATAGGGTGCAAAAGTTGTCAACCCAGGGGATTCAGTCAAGACCAACTGATCCCACAACTTACACATGGCAGTATAGAAATCCTGAATTTTCAAATCATTCTGACGAAGTACACGAATGTCCATCTCCAACTGATACTGTGCAGCAAAGTTCGACTGAGTATAGAGCCTTTGCAAGTGATCCCAAACCTCCTTGGCCGTTTCCTACTTAGTCAACTGAGCACCAATGGACTGATCAATCGAGTTGTGAATCCAAGTAATAATCTTAGCATTATCGACATTCCAAGTCTCAAGCGCTTTTTCATACCCCCCACAACCGAGAGTAGGTTTCACTTTCACACCATTTCATAACCCCACAAAGACTTACCCTTCAGAAATTTTTCATAACACTACTCCAATGCGAATAATTCTTACCATCCAACCGAACACTAATGGCTTGGAGAGAATCACCACCACCCGCCATGATTAACACAAAGAAAAACCAACAAACAAAGGGCACAAATTTCTCCACTACAATGAACCCGAAGTACACCAAAAGCACCAAATCCGAAAATAACCACAAATCTGAATACCAACAATTCAAATCCACATACAACACCAAAAAACCACAGTTTCCAACTCAACAACTCCCCAAATTATCAAACCCTAACAAGTTTAACCCACAAACACATCTAAATAACCACAAATCGATGAAATACGAGTACCCATACACCAAATGTGTACTAAAATAATCATCACCTTAAATGTTACCAAATATTATTTATTTCCCAAAGATGGTCTTGCATGCAAATCTCATAAATCACTATGAATGAGTTCAAGCAAACTTGATGTCCTTTCAACACTTTTCATAGGTTGTTTGACAATTTTAGTCAACTTGCAAGTATCACAATTTTGCACATTTATATCAAAAGGTGGTATCAAGTTTTCTTTGGACATATTAAGCATGCGATTATAATGAACATGTCCTAGTCTTGCATGCCATAATGATGGTAAATCAACACCAGAACAAACCATGTTTACCGAATTAAAAATATCACTCAAATTCAACATAAACATACCATTGCAATAATATCCAAACCCTACAAACACATAATACCTCGACAATACATACTTATCAGATTCAATCACTTGCTTGTAGCCACACTTATTTAAAATGCCAACGAAAACTAAGTTCTTTCTAATTCTAGGTACATATAATACATCATTTAGATGAAGATATTTCCCAGAACTGAATTTCAACACAACTTCTCCTCGACCAAGAATATCGGCGGTAGATTCGTTTCCCATATGAATAATGGCACCATTAGTAACCGGTTCGAATGACTTGAACCACTTTTTATCCTTGCAAACATGTTTGGTTGCACCAGAATCTACCCACCACGCAACTTCATCATCCTGCATGTAAAATGCTTCAGGAATGAGCGTGACATAATTTTCATAAAAAATTAAATCTTTGTCAAAATACTGACCTTGAGTTGGTGAACCTTGGTCCTTAGACCCCTGCCCAGAATGGTTTGATATCACTCCCTTCTTGCTTTTTCCGACACGACAGTCACGTTTAAAGTGCCCCGCCTTGCCGCAAATCCAACATGAACCCTTAGGTTTTTTGTTTGATTCCTTGTTGTTGTTGACAAAGGGACACTTTTTGCCCTTTTTCTTCTTAGTACTTTCACCATCTTCCATCACATTGATAGAAGAAGATACCACTGTCTCTTTATCTTTGGGCTTGCCATTTTCCTGCACCCTTAGAGTTTCCTCTATGCGCAAATGGCTCCCAAGTTGAACAAGAGATAACTCTTCCTTTTTGTGCTTAAGCATGTGTTTGAAATCCTTCCAAGTGGATGAAAGCTTGTCGATTATGCTTGACACAGAAATAGATTCATCCATTCCCAATTTGTGTTGTGCGAATTGCACAAGAATCCGAAGCAGTTCATTGTACTGCTCCATCACTGGCTTGGAGTCTGACATCCTGTAATTTATAAAACTACTGACAAGGAAATTCTTACTAGAAGCGTCCTCATCCATGTACTTTGACTCCAAAGAATTCCACAGCTCCCTTGCAGATTCAACATAATGGTATATATCAAACAGTGAATCAGACATACCATTCAAGATGTGACCGCGCACTACTACAATCACCTTCATTTAAGGCACAAGTTTAAGGCGTTTGGGGCGGGTTCAAAATTTTCCGCCTTACTACTTACTTGCGACTTCGCAAGCCACGCTCGCTAGGTTTTAAAAACACGTTTAAAGGCGGAAATGACCGTTTAAAAGGCGGTAGTCGCATGTGACGTTAAAAATGAAGAGTTAAGGCGGAAATTTCATTTCCGCCTTAAAAACCTGTTAGTTGTTGCGAGTTCGCAACAAGTAAGTTAGGTCTGTTGTAATAGTTACGATCTCGCATGTAATGAACGCTTAGGGTTATTTTAGCAAGCTAGGATCTAGCGAACTCGTAGATGAGAAAGTAAATAAACTCATTTTGGTCATGAGCTCGCATGCCTGCTCGCTGATATTGTTGCGAACTCGCCACTAATATCATGAAAAATTTGTTTATGAAACGAGTTCGCCACCCATAAGTTAAGTGTTGACATATGTGTAGCGAACTCGCTAGTCAAATGAGTAGGTATGCGTGAATACTTGCGAGTTCGCAAGAGTGAAGACTATATAATAAAACAGCAGCTCCTAGCGGATTTGTAAACAACAAATTAGACATTTGAAAGGTTGTATGTATCATTTTTCCCCTGCTTGTTATTCATTATCATCTGAAGAGAAGGAAAGTTTTTGTGCAACTCTGAAGTCAGTGAAAGTTCCTTCTAATTACGGTTCAAACATCAGTAGTTGTGTATCGACTGCTGAATTGAAATTGGTTGGAATGAAATCGCACGACTGTCACAATTTGATGCAGGATTTGAATGTCATCGCTCTCCGTGGATGCTTGCCTACACACGTTCGGAATGCGGTTGCAAGGCTATGCTTTTTTTTAAGCAGATATGTCGCAAGAAGGTTAGTCGGTGTAAATTGGATGAGTTGCAAACGATGGTGGTAGAAGTGTTGTGCAGGCTTGAGATGTATTTCCCCCCCTCATTTTTCGACATCATGATTCATGTGATAGTCCATCTTGTAAGGGAGGTCAAGTTGTGTGGTCCCGTGTACCTAAGATGGATGTATCCATTTGAGAGGTACATGAGTATTTTCAAACATTTTGTCAAGAATGGATATCGTCCAGATGCAAGTATTGTACAGCGGTACGTGGCCGAAAAGGTGATCGAATTCTGCACGAACTACTTACAGGATGTACCAACAATAGGGCTACCAATTGCTAGGCACGATGGGAGAGCTGATATTGTTGGACTACGGCATAGCTCAAAGTTCAGCCCTTCCTCAGATGAGATATCTAAAGCCCATCTGTATATCCTACGCAACCATTCTGCTGTGAGTCCTTATGTCGAAGTTCACCTAGCAGAGATTATGGCCGCGCATCCCGGTTTGTTAGGACCCCGGGCTTTTGAATTACATTGTAAAGATTTCACTAGTTGGTTGAAAATTCATGTGCAAAATGGGGATGAGCATCCAAAAGTCGTCAAATGGTTGGCTAAGAGACCACTGGGCACAGTTACGTCATTTAGTGGGTATGCTATAAATGGCTACACATTTGGTACAAAGTGGAGCGATGATAGATCGGCGACACAAAATAGTGGTGTATCAGTACCCGGAGAGGGTGGTTTGCATGGGGAAAATGCTTTTTTTGGTACAATCACTAACATCTGGGAAATGGATTTTGTCCACGTAAAAATAGCACTGTTTAAATGCCAGTGGGTTGATCAAGCAGAAGGTACGCGTCTGGAGGAGTTGGGGATGATTCTAGTGAACTAAGACATGCAAGGCTCAACTGAAGATCCTTTCATAATGGCCGCACAAGCTCATCAAGTGTTTTATGTTAAAGATCCAGTAGATTGTTGCTGGGAGGTCGTGGTAGATGGAAAGAAAACGTTTGTTTATGGTGATGGTTTGTTTGACGATGACTGCAACATTTCTAGTGAGAACATTCCATTTTCGATTTATGAGACATTGGAAGACGATGATGACATAGTTGCCCGAATTATATGTCGGATGGACCACGATGAAGGAACGTGGATTAACCCCGCAGGAAAAACTACTAAAAGGAAGAGGAAGCAATCAAAGAAGCATAAGAAGGCGACTATGAAGAAGAAGAATAAGAAGAAGAAGAATAAGAAGTTAGTAACTGACGAAGAAGAAGAAGATGAAGAAGAGGAGGAGGAAGAAAATGAGGAGGTCTAATAAGCGTATACAATACATTTGTAGTTTTTCTATTTTGTATGGTGTGTAAAATAAAATAAATTGATTGGATATATGGTACGTTTTGGCCAATATAAATTGTTTGGATTCACATGATTACCATAACTGTGCAGGCGTATTGCGACATCGCAAATTTGCACGCAGATGCAGACGAGGAAGGTTACGAACTCGCAAGGTAGCATTACACGCAGCGACATCGTGAGAAGATATTCAAATTTCGCCTGCTAAGCTCTGTCACTCTGTTCTAGCTACCTGCGAGCTCGCCAGAACCAAGCTAGGGTCTTGAGAGATCGCCAGTTTCCATCATTGAATTTTCAAAATTATAGTATTGACATGACTTTGGAAGCTTGCGATTTCGTTACCTGACTCGCTTAGATCTTGCGAGTTCGTTAACTAACTCGCTTAGTGTCATTTTGCAATATTCAGCTTCAAATTTCATAATTATTGGTTACAGTGGACAACAAAGTAATGTTAAAATACTGTTGAATATATGAGGGAGATGTATAGAGTAATTTTTGAAGACAATAAATTCGATTTAAATCCAACAAAAACTTCAAAAGAAGGAAACAAATTGTAGCGCACAACGTACAAGTGAACTTAGCATCCAATGTGATATACAAAAAAACAGAAAACACTAATCTATCCTTCAGTAGGTGGTGTTGGAGACGGAACAGTGTTCTTGGCCTTCTTACTCGCTTGTGCCCTTTCAATTCCACGTATCACCTTTTCGGTACACCAGCATTCCTGATTAATATGCGCGATTTTTTCTCTCATAAGGTCGACTGTGTCCTCTACGCCTCTGTAGTATGCTTCCGGTTGGAGCTCTGAACAAACATTGGAAGCAAATGTTACTTACATACAAGATCTTACAATACAATAGCATATTTGAAGACATAATTAGAATGCATCATGACTAAATTAGTGTACCTTCAACTTGATTTCTGACCTCTCCCTCGTCGAGCACCAACGGCTTTTTGGTTGAATCTTCCACCGCCTGCCAAGAACCATCCACCAGCTCACATTTACCTTTCCTCTGAAAGTATTCCATAGTGTAAAACATACACTCTTGAGCCTTTGCGGACAATTTCATCTTCGGGAAAGTGGTTGTGAGATACATGGTAATGAAGTTACCATATGGAAGCTTAGTCACAGGGCGTCGATTCTAAACTACACTTTGCCTCATATGCTCAAATATGACATAGCCCGGGTTCAACCTTAGCTCCTCCATCACACAATAAAACATGACAATTGTTGTGTAGTTAAGCTCGGTTATCCACCCGCCTTTCGGCACAACTGATCTAGCTATCATTTCGTACAAGATCCTTTGGTGACAAGTCAACTTCTCAAGTTTGTATTCCCTCGGCTTACCGAGAGGACCCTTAGGCCGGCCAAAGTAGTTGAAACCTAAGTTTTGTAGGTAAGCTTCGTCAAATCCACCACTTTCAGGCCACTTTTCTCTACAATAAAAACCTTCCGGGGGAGGGTTACTGTAATCGTCTTCTACAGCATACGACACGCCTAAAGCCTTGTTAAAAAACTCTTCTCCTATCTCAAAATCCTTCTTGTTTACCCTAGTAAACCAACGCCCAGTTTCCTTCTCCTCCTCAATAAGCTGATGGAAATTGGCATAAAACTGACAGGTTTCTTCCTTATGAGAGGGGTAGTTCAGTCCTAATAAATCATGCAAGTCATGATCTCTAAAGGTTTGTAGCACATTAGTCAACCCTAGTTGCTTAATCTGATCGAAATCTAACACATAGCAATCTAGCAGCGTAGCATGCTTCATTAGGTTAGAATACACATCAGAAGCAAGTAAACTTACAAACTTTTTCTTGTCATAAGTAGTTGAGGAAGCCGGTGCTTGATTGGTGGAAGACGATGCTACCTCTCGGCGACTGGGACCAAATGGATTTGGGGCTTGGTGCTTTGTTCTTGCCATGGCTGATAGGAATCACTGGGAAATTTGGGCGTGGTTAGATTTGGGGGTTTTTCCTTGATTTGAAATTGGGGATCGCGTTTGGAATAGAACTGCACAGATTTTTTACTTTAATACTACAACATGCTTGCGATGTCGCCACACTGCTCGTCTACTGTCAAAACGTTGTCGTTTTAATCTAATTTTTCAATTAAATTCTGTTTACAAATGTTTCCGAAATCGCCACTGTAATCTCAGGAACTTGCGACATCGCTAGTTACCCGTCAACTCAGCTCTGTTGGTTGAATATTAACCGTAGCGAGATCGCCACTTATATCTCACATTTAAGCGAGCTCGCTAGTTACACGTCAACTCATCTCTGGTGGTTTGATATTAAATGTAGCGAGCTCGCCACCTATATATCAAACTTTAAGCGAGGTCGCTAGTTACAAGTCAACCTAAGCTCTGTTGGATGAATATTAACTGTAGCGAGCTCGCCACTTATATCCCAAACTTTAAGCGAGCTCGCTAGTTACACGTCAACCTAAGCTCTGCTGGATGAATATTAACTGTAGCGACTTTGCTACTTGCGAACTCGCCACTCTGCTCGCTTGAATTTTTCCCACATCGCCAAATCAAGAGTCAGTTTTTCAGTATATATTGCTCAAGTTTTCTGAATGGTTCGATAAGTCGCCGACCCGCGCAAACTGAACATGAAACAAACACATTGATATGCAGGTCAAGTAGGCCCAATCTATACTATATACAGCACTATACTACCACCTACAGCCCATCAATGACTAAGGCCCAACCCCCAAATTTTTTTGGTGTTTATACACACTAGCGAGTTCGCCACTTACTCGCACATGGAGGGTCAGCTCTGGTGGTTGTAATATTAAATGTAGCGAGCTCGCCACTTATATCTCAAACCACAAGCGAGTTCGCTAGTTACATGTCAACCTAAGCTCTGTTGGATGAAAATTAATTTTGCCCGATCGACCTTTAATTTTTTTTTATATACTTCACATGCTTGCGAATTCGCCAATTGACTCGCTTGGTTGTTAAAATTAATTTCCAGTACTTGCGAATTCGCACAATCCTCGCTTAGTTTTATATACTTCACATGCTTCCGAATTCGCCAGTTTATTCGCTTGGTTGTAAAATTAATTTCACTACTTGCGATCTCGCAACCCTGCTCGCGTGCAGTTTTCCCACATCGACAAATCAGGAGTCAGTTTTTCAGTATATATTTCTCAAGTTTTCTGAATGGTTCGATAAGTCGCCGACACGCGCAAACTGAACATGAAACACACACATTGATATGCAGGCCAAGTAGGCCCAATCTATACTATATACAGCACTATACTACCACCTACAGCCCATCAATGACTAAGGCCCAACCCCCAAATTTTTTTGGTGGTTATACACACTAGCGAGTTCGCCACTAGCTCGCACATGAAGGGTCAGTAATTTGGGTTTAGGGTTTTTGGGTTTAAATCTAGCGACCTCGCAAGGTACTCGCCAGTTCATTTGTGGGCTTAGGGTTTAGGGTTTATACTACCAACCTTGACACTAACGAACTCGCAAGCACTCAGGTTCATGTATAAATTTTCTATCTCAAATCATTTTTGTTAATTGTACATATTTTATATATATTTGTCACATAAACATTTATGAAATAGTTTATTGTTTACTTTAATTTAATATAATTTTGCCCATGAAACTTGAGTTGTGGAAGTGAAAAACATATATGTTTGTAAAATCATTTCATCTTATGTCACAGGTGCGATTTAATAGCCAAAGTTACGTTCAAAAGTTGTCGAACTTGTTATGTTTTTACTTTAATGTTTGACTTCATTTGAACTAATCAGTCATTACTGTACATTTATTACATCCAACACTAATAGTACTTTGTTCTAAATTACATGTACGTGACGACTACTGGTTATGAACACTTACGCAGTATTTACCAACAACAATGTTAATGAGGATGATCTAATTCTTTTTTTACATTACATGATTAGATGGATACCATAATATTTATTCCCATTGATTATCAAGTTCATCAACATAATTACATTAATGTTGTCACAACCAGCTAGTACCTGGCAAGCTATTTCATAACAACTTTTGAATGTACGATGAACATTTGGGACTTTAGAGTACGATATGCTTTTCAATAGTCATACATATATACACTTGCAATTAATCGAATGATTACTCCATGACATAGTCGCAAGTAAATACCTTATTCCACACTTATATTCACATTAATGTTTTCACAACCAGCTAGTACCTGGAAAGCTATTTCATAACAACTTTTGAAGAAATGATGAACATTTGGGAGTTCAGAGTACGATATGCTTTTCAATAGTCATACATATATACACCTGCAAATAATTGATTGATAACTGCATGCCATAGTCGCAAGTAATTAAATACCTTATTTCACACTTACTTATAATGAAACTAATTTATTAACCTCCACTTCAATATTACGCTAAAGTCACTAACTTTATACCTTCTTACACGTGGTACTTAACTAGTGTAGTATCAAACATACTCGCAACGCCGAAATATATTTGATATACACCTTATTCCGCGTTAATTACCATAACGAAACTAATTAAATAACTTCAATGTCATTTTTACGTTCAAGTCACCACTTTCATACCTTCTTAGACGTGGTAATTAACAAGTGTATTATCAAATTGAATGGCAGATGATTGAGAAAATTACATCATGCATCCACAGTTGCGAGATCGCAAGGGTCCAAATTTATGAACTGGACTTCTTGCGAGTTCGCAAGTCACAATGGTGAAGGTATTGAATGCATGAGTTTCATTACTAGCGATATCGCATGGTGCTCGAAACCCAAAGCGTATAACTAGCGAATTCGCAACCTGGCCCGCCTCTGGTCGTCAACAGCATAATTCCAAGCCAAGAAGACCACAAACTTGGCATCTTATCACTTTTCATGGTCGAATCTTTCTTCCAAATCTCTTCTCTTTTCACATATTCTCTACTCTTTCCACATCAATCTTCCATCAAATCTACACAAACCCTTCCATAAATTCAACTACATCTCAAGTGGGTCAATCCAAAGTGTAAGCAATTTGCTAAGCTTTTCAATTACTTCTCCACTATTTGTTTCTCTACCCATATGCTTGTCTTTATGATTTTGTACTTGTTGTTTTGGAATTTAGTAGCACAATTTATGTGGGTAGGAGAAAGACAAACAAGGTAGACCCATCCTCAACACTACAATCAATTCTACATCTACCTATTTGATAATTGCAAAGGTATGGGTTTTTAGTTGAGAACACTTATTTTGTGAGTTTTAAGGGGTCATTAGGGTTTATATATTCGTTGGAGTGTTAAACTTATGATTCATCATTAATTAATCACCACTAGGTCCATTTAAATTGTTACATTTTATTTGTTTTAGGTACTTGTGTCTAGGTAAACAAAATTATACTTAACTTGTGTGTAAATGCATATTCATGACCATGTTTGTAGGCATTCATTAATTGGGGAATGTGGACTATATAAATGTTTTGTCATTTCCACTAACAAATTGGTCTCTAAACGTAGGAAAGGACAATGAGTGAACCAACAAACTCGACTTCTTCCAACTCATCTAGTGGTGGAGAAAATGTTGTTCTCGATTCACGACGACGTAAAACAAGGAAGCTTAGTCGTGCTTCAAAAGAAGAACAAATGAGGACCCATTGTCGCGAGATAGAGACACGAATCGACAATAAAATTCTAACACATGTCAAATTTAATGACATCGGTGTAGCTATTGCGCCCTATGATGATGCCCAGAGGTGGTCTAGTTGGTGTGGGAAAATAGGTAGGACTCATGTGCCGCTAGACACTACAGATTGGAGGCTTCTAGACCCCGCTATTAAAAGGGGTGTGTGGAAGGAATGCAAGGTGAAGTTCACTTTTTTATTTTTTTCCATTTAGTAATACCTTATTAATAGGACTTACCATCTATACTATATCAATGTTAGCGACCCTTTGTGATCGAAACCAAATCGTACGATCAAGTGAAGAAGAAGGCACTACAAATTGCATCAAAGTCGCATCGCGAGCATAAATATACCCTTGCCAAGGAGTACATAAACCCAAAGGGCATAAGGTTTGGTCAACATCCTAAGGATCGTTACAATCACATTGTCCCACTCACTTGGGAGATATTCAAGGCACGATGGCTAGAAAATGATTTAAAGGTTAGTACTAACATTCAATTTGCTTAATTTATATTTTTTCCTATACACCTTTAATTGTTCCCTAAATTAGTTTATCCTTACTAACCAATAAAATTCATAAAGGGTGTGGGTGATGATAAGCGTAAGAAGCTGCTGCTAATAATATGCCCTACACCGGTGGACGGTGTGGATATTTGGGTGTGGGGAAGAAGACATCTAAAAACAAATACGATAAAGAGGTTAAGGAACTAGTAGATGGTGGCACCCCCTAGAAGAGGCAAAAAACCAAGTCGCGGCCGAAGACCCAACAAAATATACTCGAGAACAGTTATTCGTGCTTGGTAGAATTAAGGCCGACGGAAAATTCTCAAGCGACGAGGCAAAGAGAATTGCCGGACGAGTGGTACGTGTTATATAAGTTAACATACTTCTCAAAACTATTAATGTTACTAAAATTAAAATAGAACGTCATAGTGTATTTAAAATACGACAACCAATTTGTTTGATTATTATTGTGAGTAGGATGAGGTAGGGCTTGAAGTTGAACAGGTTTTATTCATCCCGGTGGGAAAACATGATGTCTTGCATAGAGCACTAGGTAAGGATGAACATCCTGGAAGAGCAAAGGGGATAGGTGGATATGCGACCCAAATTGAAGCTTTTGGGATCAAAAGTAGTAGCAAAAATCCTAAACCCTCTAAACTCCAAGTAGCCTTAAGCCATGTTAAAAAATCCGAGCAAGATGTCAAGAATTTGAAAGTCATCTTAGCCAATGTTTGTGCTTTTGTGAATTATCCTATTCCCGATGATTTGTGTCTAACAAATCAAGGTAATGGACCATCATCCAGAGGCTCCCATCCATCCCCGCCCCAAGTTGAGGTTGACCAACCAAATCCTCCATTCGACCACATCGACATATGCACGCCATTGGCTCCTAGCCAATCTCAAGTTGATATACAACTTCCGCAAGTTGATATACAAATTCCCAAACCAACCAAAAAGGTTAGGTTATCACCCTAGTCTAAGCCTTACATTCAAATTAATTACACTTAATCATCTACTCCTTTTTGAAAATACTATGATAACAAACTAATTTTTTTTCTTGAATGTAGATTTCCCATTCTTGCAAGTTGTACGTTGTTAGAGGTAATAATTCTCAACCAATACACGTTGCTAATGGGAATTCCTATCCTCATATGACTTTGCATCACAAATCAAAAGTCCCTAAGGGTTTCGTAAGGGTATCCATAGTTGAGGTGTATGTAGAAGATGCCTTATTGCCGGTGACTGAGGATGATGAATGCACAACAGTTGGTCAAGGTTTGGGATTTTTTTTCGTATGGCCCGCGTGGTTGGTTGTAGATGCTAATTCAACATGCATCCCCAAGAACACAAAGCAACCAACAGAGATTGCCGACCTTAATTTCCCAATCCCTAAGATTCCTCTCTCTAATGAGTGTGTGGGTTTCATGAAAGCTCTCCCGGGTTTTGTTCGCACACTATTTGACATGCTAGGTCATCATAGCCGTGAATCTGTGTACTATTTTGTAGCCAATTCCAAGGTTTTTGGCGAGGCAAGGGAAGTGGTTGTTCCTTGGGAAGATTTTGCCCTATTTTGGCACAAACAAACCCTTCCCGATACTATACTAATCCTACATCAAATGTAAGTGTTATTGTTTAACCTAGTGGTATTTATGTGTTACTTTATTGTGTCCGTATTTCTATGCCTCTTCCGATACTTTATGCTCTAAGATTGTTGTAGGTTCATGCAATACGTCTCTTTGAGCGTGACCAAGACATTCATCGGTATTTTGCACCCGACTTGCTTGCAACAAGCCCAACAAGGTAATAATGTGAGGCTTGCTTACCTTACAAAGTTGCTAAACGACAAGATCAAAACCATTTTCATTGGGCCATACCTAGAGGGGTATGTATTTACTAATTGTTTGATTAGTAGATATTAGTTTCAACTGCACATAATCTACATAATCTATGTTATAGTCTGAGGTGCATGTTGTTTAATATATAGTTGTCATTGGAGTTTTGTTGCAATGATTCCATCATTGAAGCGTGTCTATTGGATTGATCCACTAAATTTCGCTCCATCTACAAAATTCGCCGATCTATTGGAGATTGCTATGCATGCGGTGAATGACGACACACTCCTTAACTTTGAACTTATTCAAATTCAAGTTAAAATATCGACTCCTTTATTACGTATTTGCAGCTAAATACATTTACATACCATATGTTAAACTACTTCAATTTCAGCACCGCAAGCAATTGTGCAACTGGGAGTGTGGATACTACATGATGTTGTATGCCTACGAGTGCATTGAGACCCTTACAGGTGACAATTTGGAACTACATCGCGTGAGTACTCTTACAATGTGAAAGTTTCTATTTATTACCTACAAATTACCTTAGTTTGTATTAATAAATGTATCTCATTCGTAGATACTCGAGGAAAATCAATCGGCATACACTAAAAAAGAGCTAGAGTTGGGGAGAGATAGATTTACAAAGCACTTGGTCATCGTTAGAGGTCGATTCATATCTAGACCACACGTACCACGTAAGGATGCATGTAAAACCTAAGTCGTATTTCTACATTTGTTATACATGCAAAGGATTATAATTTATGAGTTCTTTGTGTTTGCCATTTAGTGGACTACATATATCTTGCAATTGACAGGTTTAGATATGCCAATTATACTATTTGTGCGGGAAATTTACCAAAAATACAAAAAATTAATGTACTAGGCTTTTTTCCTGGCGAGCTCGTTACCTTTCTCGTTAAGCACCAAATCACTTTTGCGAGTTACATGCGTACTCGCAAGTAGTCAAGCTCAGGTGGCGGTTTCGCCACATAGCTCGCTAGGTTGAACTCTGTCTCACCAATATTATGTCTAACGCCATCGCAACCTGACTCGTCAAGCCTAGCGAAATATACAAGCGAGCTCGCCACAAATCATAAGAAATCAAGCCCAATCACAGTTTACTAGCGTATTCACAACTCTGTCGCTCGTTAGCCACTGCCTCTCCAGTCTCCGACCCTGCGAGCTCGCCAGTCTACTCGTCACGCCTACCGAGCAAGTTAGCGAACTCGCCAATAAACTACTAAAATCGCCTAATCTCAGAGAATACGACGTCATCTAATCATGCCTGAGAGTACACTTACGAACTCGCTACAAAATAATAAGATATGGCGTAGCGAGCTCGCTAGGACAGTTTTAGGCGAGCCTCAAACGAGACCGCTAGTACCCTCGTTCACTATCTAAGATCTTGTCCAGGCAAACTAGCGGACTCGCAAGAATATTACTTGCGATCACTTGTTGGTGTCGCAACTAATCAAGTGACGCCCTAAACCCTAGACCATAAACCCTGTCTAATATGTAGTGTAGCGAACTCGCTACATAAATGTTTAGCGATTCGCCAACAGCCGTCGTAACAAGTCAGACTCACACATAATTTCAGCCTTGCGTTTAAGTTGGCGAACTCGCCACTTGGTCAGTTAGGTTTTGATTTCAGTAGTTGTTTCGAGCTCGCATCACGTCATAAAGGCGGAAATGACATACTTCTAAGGCGGATGATGCGCCTTAAAACAGAAAAATTTTAAGGCGGAAGAGGAACCGCCTTAAAGCTTTTTCAGGTTTTAAGGCAATACCAGAGAAGGCATTTGTCTTCTGCCTTGAAACGTGAAGGACCAACCGCCTTAAATGCTGCAAAATTGTAGTAGTGGCGACAGATGTAGTCATCATTCTCCCACTTGTTTCTCTTGCGTGTTTCCTCTAGTGGTTCATCCTTTGTTGGTTCGGTGATCGGAGTAGACAAGACGTACACCACCTTGAGAGTGGTTAGGAGGAAGTGCATCTTTTTCTGCCACCTGCGAAAGTCCACACCTACAAACTTCTCTAACTTCATAAACTTGGAAGTCATGTCACGTATCCATCATCACAATGACAACAAATTATTCTCAAAGATTGTTAGGTAAAGAAAGAAAGGAGTAATTGTGATGTATCTGGATTTCGATAGAGTCACGTAGCCTCGCTTTCCTTTGAGAATAATTCGACCCTTATAACCTGGGTTACACGAATTCTCTCGCAGGATAAAACTATCGAACTTTCTTGCTTCTAGATCTGAAACAAGAAAATGCCTTTGAACATTTTGTTCTAAGAATGTAATTACTGTTTGTGTTTCTGTATATTTACATGCACCAAGGGCATGTGTATTTATAGGGAAAACCATCGGTACCGAACCACACCGTACCAGATATGGATGAGTAACTGCAGGTAACCATAGAACCTGCCAAGAGCCAACTGCAGTAACTACAGAACAACCAAGCAAGGGCGGATTCTATGGGGGTCTAAAAGGGGCCGGGCCCACCCCATGAATTTTGTTCAGAAATAGCATATATATACTATTCATTCTCCATTAAATAATATTTTGGAAAAAAATTAATTGGTGGCCTCTTTATTTTGGAATGCAAAATATATTTATGTAAGGAGAGTAGAAAAGTTTACTAAAATTAAACTTCTAATAAAAGTAGTAGACCATCAGTAGGGACCACACATTTTGTTAGTTTTTATTAGTATTTTGTTTTTGTTTTCTTAATTTATAATTCTTAAGACTTTTCAGAGTACGAAAAAGAACGACTAAAGTATGAATTGGAACATTATAAGTTAGATGTTCCTATTCATCCAAATTTGAAGAACTTGTCAAATATTGGTGATCTATGTCGGGGATTTGTGACCACTGAAAAGGTAAATGTGTATCCCTTAATTTATAGGCTATTGTGCCTTGTCTTGACTCTTCCTGCATCTACTGCAACATCTGAATGGGCCTTTTCATCAGCCATGAAAATTGTGAAAACAAGCCTGCGTAGTCGAATGGAATATGATTTTATGCGAGATTCTTTGGTGCTATATATTGAAAAAGAGATTGCGGAAACCATTCCCATTGATTCGATTATCGACACTTTTGAGATGATCAAGAGAGAAGAGTTAGATTCAAATAAAATTTATATTTTCTTTAATATACGTATGATTCTTTTATCTCTAAATAAATTACTTTACTATACCGTTACTTTTTAATAATTTCATTAGTTCTTTCGAATTCAAATTTATGTGATTAGTCCGGCCCCCTTTAATATAAAATTCAGGATCCGCCCCTGCAACTGCAGTAACTACACCGCCAAGAGGCAACTGCAGTAACCACAGAACACATCCTGATCCAATCCACAAAGGTGAGTTAACTGCATGCATGCATCCAATCCAATCCAAAGGAATAACATGCACGTACGTACTAAAACAATCATCCAATCACATGACCCAACCAAACAAGTGTTAATTGATATACGTATACATTTCTGCATTAGTATCAATGTACAGTTAAACCTCGATAAATGAATACTCTTGGGGCCATCATAAAAATATTCATTTATCGATAAATGAATAATTATTCATTTAGACATTATTGAAGAAATTATATTAGTATTACATGAATTCATGCATGTGTACTAAGTACAAAAATGTAAATATGTGCATTATATTTAAAACTACTAAAAAGATACATGCCATGCTTTGTATGGAATATCTAGAATCTTAAAAAATGTATCTGACCTACATTAAGGTATGTATATGGACTAAGTACATATCAAGCAATGATCACCTTACAAAACTACTTTCTAGCAATGATCAACTTAGAAAACTAATTTATACAACACGAGCAGAATGCTCCCGAAGTTTTATTTGCGCTAGGAAAAATCAAGAATGAAATGAATTATGGTGGGAAAAAAGAGCAAAAAACTATAGACATTTTTTTTGTAAGAGAATGATTTATTGTATGAACATTATTGATTGAAAATAATCTTTTTAATATATATGTATATATATCTTATGAAATGTGGTGATTATTCATTTATATTTAAATAGGGTCCTGAAGGATTTCTAAAAAATTATTCATTAATGCATTTAGCGAGATTATTCATTTAACCCCTTAGCCCAAGTCAGGACCGGGGAAAATGATTCATTTAATGAGGTTATTCATTTATCGAATATTCATTTATCTCGGTTTAACTGTAACACTTTATTCCGAATTAATCATACAAACATGATTATTCCAGAATTGTGAGCTCGTTGATGGGTTTATACAAGTGTGCACTCCGCACCACCAACTTTGTTATAACGTCCCGAGCTCACTAATACTCAAATCCAATTATGTTTAAATGATTGTGTTTCATAAAACACAAACACCGTGTATGCCAACCAATAAGTAATGCGTTACAATCTGCCAATGCGTACCCAATATACTCTACTTCAGAAATGTCATGATGTTATACCGAAGTAGACTGGTCATCGATTTGTTTGAGCAACATTTTTCAGATGCTTGGCAGACAATAATGAGTGTTTTAGTTCAACAAAAATGGGCAAACCCATTATGCTAGAAGACTATATGTTTATTGACAGATTTAAAGATTTCCAGACTTCCAGTGACAAGAGAATAGACTGATCTCACTGACTTGAGTCAAGATATCAGCAAGGACTTGATGACTCTTTCAGAACATTCAAAGAGTTTAATAAATAGTATACAAGCCATCTATTTGTTACAGAAACATTTTTCACAGGCACGAAGGACGGCCAATAGTAAGTGTTTAACTCAACGAAAAAGGGCAAGCCCTTTATTACATTCTTAGAAGATTGTGTTATTGACAGATTTATGATCTGGCTGACTTAAGTTATTAATATATACCAGTAAATCTAATTTTCTAAAATAAAATTTAAAGGTTCAATATTACCCGACCTTGTCATTACTTTGTATGTTCCCACCATTATTCTGCTATGGAACATCCTTTGTTAGTCCAATAGTCAAAATGGTGCTCGACGCTGTAAAAAGAGTTAAAATTAATCAAAGGTTTGCGAACACAACTCCTACAGTGTTGTAAGATTGACAGTAATATAATGAGAAACTTAAGACTAACTGTTCATGCAACTCCTACTAGTGTTGCGTGATTGACAGTTAAGAATACCAAGCTCATCTGAAAATTTGTCTATCTTGGACTTTTCCGTGTTGGCTAAGAGAAAAAATTCAAAACACATCTAGCCTAGAAAAAACAAAATTGAAATGCAAAAATTCAAGTTTTCACTTACAAGGTTCTGACATTTTTTTAAAGTATAACTTTAGAGTTGGCAGATTGAAACACACAACAGAATCAGTCAAGATATAATCTATTACCCAAAGCACATGAAAACTCGACATCATCATGAGCCTTAAAAACATTTTCCCAGCAGGTTTTGGATTGTTATCAGGTAGTTGTGGTCAAGAATGCTGAAATCATCTCAGCTGTAACAAAGCTAGAGCAACCTGATATGTTTAATGGATGTAATTCCAGGAAGGGAGAACCTGATATATGTTCCATGAAGCATCATTTTCAATGTCTAAAATATTCTAGAAGGTTTCAGGCTGTAAGTTGTCTGGCTCATAGAATGAAATAGGTTTTATAAGAACCCTGAAGTGAAGGCTAATAAAGCCTAATCAATGAAAATCACTCACATTATATAACAAACTCGGTTCACGTATGTGAATCATGACAGGGACAAACCCTGTGACAAAAGCTCTTACCACTACACCATCATATGTTTTTATTAAACAACTGTTATATTGTTGAGTGTAGAGAGGCTGCCACTGAGCATTCAAGGGTCAGTCCAATAAACCAAAATACTTACATAATTACTTCAGGAAAAGTGAGGTTATTTAAAATCCAATGTACGATTCACCATGCATATCAGATGGGAAAGAAAGAAGCAGCCTAAAAGTTTTGATCAGTATATTATGATTTCAGTTTTCATAGTTAAGTTTGGTACTCATAATTTCCTTTTGGCAGCAATAGCAAAATCTAGTTAACAGAATCCAATAAGAACATTGATGGTTTTTTGTTATAGCTGTTTAGCAAGCTCTTTTATTCTCTTTTATTCCAATAAGTCACAATTTCTATTCACCAACTCCTTGAAATAATTGTTATAGTTTTTGAACGGTGAAACTACGTGCAGAACTGAATTGCTCTTGTAGGTATAAATCATACTTGAACAGAACAAAATGCCCTTGATAAGTTAGGGTTAAAGTGTGCAGGCCAAAACTGGAATGTAGGCCTCCATATTCTGCATATTTCGAAGGTAGGCATGCTTTTTCAGTCAAAGTTCCTTGACTTTTGTCGAGGGCGAATTGCAAATGTGTGAAAACCACAGGCCCAAACTAAGGCACGGTCAAATCCTACCGCACGTCCGCCATCCCTCCGACGAGTCGGAATGTTTTCCGACCACCCGGCCGGGAAAATCAAACACAAACCCACCCTCTCTTAACCTAACTTGCCTCCACTTGAAAAATCCCAAACCCCATCCCCTAAATCGATCTTAATCACCATCCCCTGATCATCCCCTAAGTCGTGGAATCCCACCCCCTGATCATCGGGAAAAATCCCACTCCCTCCTCGGACCGCCGGTCCGCCACCACCGGCCGCTCCGTCGTCGTCCCGCTTATGCGCCACCCGCCGCCCGCCGCCCAATGAAAATGACCGCCTCCTAGAACATACGCAGCAGCCACTCGCTCGATCGAGTTGTCGGATCAGAGCAACTTCCCGACCAATAACTCCCTAAATCAGCCCCTATCAAACAGGATACACGGACCTAATTTTTGGCTGCTGTCGAATTTGGGGAAAATTAAAAATGGGGGTTTAGCCTTGCTTCTGGAAAACTTCAACTTGCCAAACTAAAATCATTAGATCCCAACATAATTTAACATATTTGTAATTCGCCCCTTAAGCAAAAGTCAAGGAACTTTGACTGATAATATGCAGGATATGGAGGGCTACATTCGGGTTTTGGGCTCAACACTAGAACCCTAACTTATCACTGGAAAATCTGTATTTTAATCAATTCCACTAACCCTGCACAGGCATCTCAGCCCTGCACCACCAAGGCGGACCATAAACAAAGCCAGAAAATGTCAGGATCATAATCCAAAAGGACCATCAATCAATTAGTTAACAGAATTAAAAAAACTTTATAATATATGAACAATCATTTTGGATGAAACTATTAAACTTTATTTATTTTTATAGAAGGACTAACTTTTCCGTAAAAGGCTGTGATCAGATGTCATGTAATATCTCCATGAAAGATTTCATAAAACTCTGAGCAGTTTATGCAACTCCAATCCTTCTTGGAGAAATGAAGGCATGGATGTTTAAAAACATTAATTCGCAGATTGAAGTCAGATTTCTATAAAAGGCTGTGATTACAATTTGACGTAGCAGATTGGCGCTATCAAGAGATTGATCGAAATCATGGGAGTAGAGATGATTGATAAAAATTTCTCTCAAGAAATAGATTTGAAAAATTGGGACTCTGCACTGAAGAAGAGTGGGGTTAGCAAATGACATAAGAAAATTTTCAAAAAATCTGTCCCTTCTCACTAAAAACACAGCCAGTCTCTCAAATTTCTAGCAAATGGAGTTAGAAATGATTGACCAAAATTCCTCTCGAGAAATAGCTGAGGAAATCAGGTTAGTGCAGTTAAAGAAGCAAAAACTAGTTAGTGTTGTGAGGAAGCATCAGGAAATGTGGAGTTAAGGAGGGCTTGCGTGCAGTCTCAACAAAGAGAAGGGATTGCAGTAAATTTGTTGGATTGTGATAAGATAAGCTAAATCTAAACTTCTATAAGCAACACTTTCATAATTATTATCTCAACTAATAAAATTAACTTTTGTTCATAGGTTCATAATTCATCAAATTCCCATGTATATTAACAGCAGAGATAAAGAATAACCTGGAGATGAGAAATCATTTGACAGCAGAGACCTGTCAAGCACACACAACTGGAGATGAGAAATCAAACCGATCACCCTCTTTTTTGGGATGTACGCTGAAACAATTACAGTCAAGCACACAACTTTATATATAATATACATAAAGAACACAACTTTAATTCTAACAAAATCAAACCAACTCATAAAAGAACAAGATTTTTTAGATAAAAAAGAGGAGAATCAAAATCGATTACCGCAGAATCAATCAAAACAACAACTAATTAAAGAGGCGCAATCGTTTTCATTCATTTCAAATAAGAAGAAAAATCGTTACCTCGGAGTTTTGAGCCTCCTGCGATGGAGTTTTAAGAACCATTTTTTCATAACAAGTTACTCTAAAATTTACTTAGAATTCGTATATTGAATTCGACCAATCCATTAATGACGCGTGTCATTTGATCCTTTTATCAATATTTTTTAAATAATTTAATGTAAGAAGTATTTCTTTAATTATTATTTCTATTCATAATTGGCCTTATCTGCAGTTTTTTGTATACTAGGCTCTTCAGCCCGCGCGCTGCGCGGGCTGTATCTCTTAATCGTATATTACACCTAATAAACTTCGTCTCCATCCATTCCGGCGCCGCTGTGAAATCCGTCTAAGGTATACTTTAAAGGCTACTCCGTGAAATTCATCCCCTTCGTCGCCACTGGACAGAAGCAAATGAAATCTAGGCAGTCACATATGGAGGTACGAACAGAGGTTACAAAATACATATGATACATTAACAGACACCATTGGAGCAATTTATCTTATCAAATCAGTTCATAAGGAAAATAATCAAAAGGAAGCACTTTGGATATTTAGCTTGACTTGGTTCATGTAAAGCCAGCCAGAGATACTAAATAGAGCAAATTGAAGAACAGTCAAACATTTAAGATCATGCAGAGGAAATCATATTGCAAGAAGCTGGAAAAATAATGGTACATAAAACCAATACAGGGAGAGCATGTTTCAGGAGGAAGACCTAAAGTGCATCTCAAAGCAACTTCTAAATAAAGCTATGATCCAACTATCCAACTTTAAAAGAGATAATTGTTGGTGGAAAGCACATCACTGTAAAGGATAATGGCAACTTAGGATAGCGGGCATACATCTGTTTGAGGTATGAAAATCATCAATGCTGATTTCTTGAATTCGTAGATAACCTCAGCTGGATGTACTTTCTGCTACCATGGAATCTCTACTCTCCTTCATAAAATAGGAACGATGCAACTTTAACCACTGAGAACTTGAACCCTATTACTGTAGTTATTAAAATTAGTTTTTACTGACCTTCAGTGCCTAGCTCCATAAAGCTTGAAGAAGCATCAACCATCAGTTCTTTTATTTGAACCAGGATACTAAAATCAAAGGTAATTTTTTAATTTTTGAACTTTTTAACTTCTTCAGCTTTAGTCCTTTCCGGTGCATCTACGTCTTGCTTGACCTAAATATTAGGCTAGTGATTAAAATGAGAAACACAGTGTAATGAGTGTATAATTGTAAGAGTACATCAAATGAATGTTTGACTGTGACGTATACCTTATGAATTCTCCAATTTATTAAGAACTTTGCTTACAGGAGATTCAGTCTTCCAGTCCCCCAATGTAATCATCCAGGAATTCAAGTAATTAAATAAGAACCTGCGTCTCATCACTAAGCTTCTCGAGGATGGACTTTACATATTCGTCAAAGGTATAGAGTTCATCCATGTTTGATGACTCGAAAGAATTCATTGTTTTTTTGAGCTGCATGATGGATTCTTCATGAATTTTATCATCCTCTTCAATTTGTTGAAAGTACGCTGACCTGAGGCATACGAACAAGAAAAATAATTATTTGTAGATAGTGTACCATATTCTGGCTTTGTTTGTCTCTGCTCAATTATGCTTTAATTGTAATAAATTGTAACTGATGATGGTCCATTTTAGTAAAAAAGAATATGGTTATAATGCACAAACCTTTTTGTCATTTCTGCTAGTGCATCAGCCATTCCCTGCTTTCCTCCAGGCACAGCGCTAACTTTACCCGGCTTCGATGATTTAGTTTTTGCTGGAGTGCTGCCTTCCACTCTCCCCTTGAGACTTCATTGTCATCAATCCCTTTGAGCCATCTAAGCATCCGTTGTCATCTCCTCGAATTCGTAGATGACCTCAGCTGGATCAATGGCATCTCCTTAGCCATCCCCATGTTTCTCTCCCTTCACATATTAATAAACCACATATCAACCAACCATCCAGTGAAATTTCAGTAAATCAGCAAAAAACACAATTCAAAATCCCAAGAAAAGGGTAATTCTATGAGAATACAAAGCAGCCATTCTTTATAAAAAGTGAGTACTTCCAGAGAAGGTCAGAAGCAAAACATGCTAAGGATGTTCAACTTTAAACATTAAAGACAAAAAATCAATATTAAAATTCAATGCATACTGCCCTACTCGAATCAAGAAACACACGGTTTTGATGAAGTGTGAGAAGTAAAATGATAGAAATTGTTTCTGTCAGAAGATAAAAATTAAATCTTGATCACGTTTACTCACCACTAACAGAAGTAATGTTTTTTGGAGATGGCTGAGTTGAACAAAACTTGCATGAAACATTATTTTGCTCCAACATTTACCATCTAGGTAAGTTATGCACATATTTTCTTTAGCCCTGAGGGAGCCAACCAACAAAATTCATCTCGGTAAGTTATGCACATATATCTAGGCAAACATTTCATCAAACACTTGCATTATTTTCAAATTCTCACCTTTTATCCCTGAGAATAAGACCATATAAACTAAACATGAATGTTGTCTTTATTTTCCTTTTTGCCAATAAATTCCATCCTTTTCTGGCTCAGGGAATCTGTTTACCTAAACATATGACTGTTGTAATCCACCACTACGTTATTGCCACAAAGATCATATATGAAGCATTCAAAAATTATTATAAATCAAAAACAGTCAAGGCCTTATGCAAAGCCCTTAATATAACTAAGTGAGAAGGCCTAAAAACAAGAATGTAACTCAAAGTTGCAGTGTTTACCTGACTACTTCACATCATCTGCATTGTCATTGACATAAGTGCCTATAGCAAAAGGAGCATTACTGTAGAACGACTTCCAATCTTTATCAGCCACAAACAGAGTTAATGTTTTTTGGAGATGGCTGAGTTGAACAAAACTTGCATGAAACATTATTTTGCTCCAAGATTTACCATCTAGGTAAGTTATGCACATATTTTCTTTAGCCCTGAGGAAGCCAACCAACAAAATTCATCTCGGTAAGTTATGCACATATATCTAGGCAAACATTTCATCAAACACTTGCATTATTTTCAAATTCTCACCTTTTATCCCTGAGAATGAGACCATATAAACTAAACATGAATGTTGTCTTTATTTTCCTTTTTGCCAATAAATTCCATCCTTTTCTAGCTCAGGGAATATGTTTACCTACACATATGACTGTTGTAATCCACCACTACCTTATTTCCATAAAGATCATATATGAAGCATTCGAAAATTATTATAAATCAAAAACAGTCAAGGCCTTATGCAAAGCCCTTAATATAACTAAGTGAGAGGCCTAAAAACAAGAATGTAACTCAAAGTTGCAGTGTTTACCTGACAACCTCACACCATCTGAATTGTCATTAACATAAGTGCCTATAGCAAAAGGAGCATTACTGTAGAACGACTTCCAATCTTTATCAGCCACATTAAAATCTCCTCTTCGTTAGATAGCAGGACACAAGGAACCAATTCCTGTCAGATGCACAAACATGGCAACATTTGAGAAGTAACATTAGCATTTGTTACATTAGGACAAAGTCTTTGTTCATACCTTTAACTTAGCCCCAATCTTCTTATAATCTCTGGCGTGGAGTCCGTTGCAGTCGATCTTCACCAAAAGATATCCTTCAAAAGCAATTCTGACATCCCTCACAAGGTAAACATATACTTCACCAACCCTTTTTTGCGAGTAAATCTTAACAAGCTTATCAAATACAGTGGGAGATAAATCTTCCAGTATACGAATACGAACTTCAACATGGCAAGTGAGCTTGACAAACTGTTCCAAATATGACCTCGCTTCATCAAAGAACCTACCTTTCGACAAAATGCATGTTGCCTTTACAAGACTTTCGCCAACAATGGGCTAGAATTCCTATGTGGCGATATCAGAATGTGTCTACAACTTGATTATCTAAAGCTTCAGAGGATGGCTACCCGAGTAATCCGTCGTCAGTTACAGCCAATAAGAGAAGTAAACTTTTTTGTTTCATACCGCGGCATATGAGAGAACAAATGAAACCATTTGTCAAACACTTTGTTGACAAACCCAGGAATCTTCACGGGCCCTGATAATTGACCCTTCACAGGCTCCGTCTCCACCTGATCCAATTGCAGAGTCTCCAATGCTATCTCTATCCAATGCCGATGTGTTTCGACATCGTTCGTGGCCTTATTCTCATACGCCACCACGTAATACACAAACGCTATGCAATCTCCAAGGAGCTCGCCGTCGAAGAGTCTCCATCCCTTCTCGTTTCTTCGATCTTATGCCGACGTTTTAGGATTCTAGGAAGACTGGATGAAAATGTTTTTATTTTCTGAATTAGAACTCTCCGGAAACGGAAGGAAAGACTATGGAGACGAATAATAAAATAATATTGTAGAAACTGTATTAAAGAAACTTTAATAATATTAAATAATATTAAAGAAACTGTAGAAAGACGCACAAAAATATTAAAAAAATGGGCGACGATACTAGGGGTGTGTTTGGTTGGACAAGTTTTTGCAAAACTTGGACTATCCAAGTCTAGTTTTATAAATCTTGTTTGGTTTAATAAGTTTTCCAAAATCCAGACTTGCAAAATCCTAAAAACCAATCAAAAATTTTGTTCTATACTCACAAACTCAATCCAACCAAAAAAGGATTTTGCAAAAACAGACTCTCAAAATCCCAAACAAAAACTCAAACTCTCAAAAACCCAAAACAAAATCCAGACTCTCAAAAATCTTGCAAACCAAACACACCCTAGGTGACGGAATTTCGCACTTTGTGCAAACCCCACCTGCAACTCCATATTCAATGTTGGCCATTTTTTGAATTGGAACAGAAAGTTACAAAAATGAAGAGCTCCGTTTTATGTATGCTTCCTTTAAAATAGGGTCTAGCTAAATCACGTCATATAATTTTCGTACTAACGTCCTAATCTATGGAACTATCACTGCCTCTGTATCTACTTTACTAATGGAGAAAGTTATTACTGATGTGATACTTACTAAAGCAACCACTATAACTTCAGGCGAAGAATATGTAGAAAAGAAGCATCTTTGTGAACACTGTATTGAACCTATAGCTTTAGGCCACATCTTGATCTAGTATAGAATATCTTCCCTATGTAGTGCAACATTCTTTTGCAGCTCCCTCCAAACACGCAGGCATAAACATTGTGTTTACTTAATGATCATTTGGACTGGTATGTATGCTTCTTCCACTTCAGTTACACATTATGGTAAAACAATAATTTTATACTTCCGCCATTCCCTTTTAAATTATTTAATATGTCAATGCTCTACCTGCAAAGTGATTTGTGGAAATTCTTCCTCAACTGTGATTTTCATGAGTAAATCATATTAATGTACATCTGCACATTTAATTCTTATATGATTCATTTCTATATATATGAACTGCAGCGAATATTTAATTGTGAGCACTACTTATTGTAACTTGTAATTCCTAAAGAAGCATCATTTTGTTAAGGAATATGCTAGAGATATTTAATTATGGATATTTGATCCTTTCTTATGTAGAAATTAATCTTTTTTCCTATTGTACTTTGTATTGTAGTTATATGCCACATCGGTTACGGACAGCCTAGAGGCTGTTGTCTAGAACTATAAGTATTGTAATCATCCCGTTGTAATAATGAGCTTTGATAATATATTTGAAGTGCCTATTATACATATTATTATTTATTTTACACAGTTATCACTAAATATTGGAAGATTTTAGCACCCAACTTTTTATATTCACTTTAATTATTCCTTTTCTTGGTCTTTATTTCTTTGCATGCCACATTCCCCTTAATATCATGTTCTATGCAACTTCATCCTGTCTTGTTTTTTCCCATGGCTAAGTACCAAATAAGTCTACCTAGCTTATGCATCTCTATTTTGTTTCTCCACTTCTTCCGTTGCTCTTCCTCCCAAAAGCCCTGCCCTAGATGTGGTTCCTTGGATGTTCCATATCCATTGAGCACTAATCCCAGCTGTGGTAATACAGATTATCATATACGCTGTGACTCAGCCTCTCAAAAGCTTTACTTTGATGCCCTAAATGGGAGCTCTTACCTAATCACCCGAATCGTGCCTGCCATTCAGCGCATGGTGATGCAGCCATCGCCATGGATTCCAGGAACATGCATGGCTCAAGACATGCTGGAAAGTGAGGGGCTCTATTCAATATATCTAATATAAGTTCAATTCACCAAAATTACCCAGCATTTTCATCATAACAAATATAGGTTTTGGATACTCCATAATAATCTGCATAAGAAACAAGAACAATCAATCGATACCATCACATAAACAAACTAAAACTCAACCTTGAATCAGGTGAAAATTTATGCAAAAAAGAAAGAAAGAAATGCTAACCATGATCAATCATCGAGAGAAGATATGAGATTTGCATCCAAACCATTGATGAAGGCCTTGAATCTTTCATTTCCATACTCCAGTTGTTGCTTCCGAATTTCGACGAACGACTTTTCTGCACTCATACTGCACCACTTCAACTCAATCATCTTCATAGTTTCCCCGAAACCAGAAGGGACTTCACGGAGCTGAATGCAGCTCGACAGGACAAGGTCTGAAGACTCGGAAGGGGATAATTCTCCGTGCTCCACTCAACAATTTTCAGAGATTCTAACTTCAAATACTCAAGCTACTGAAATTCATCATCTTTCATTTCCCATATAGGGCTGTCCAAGGTTAAGGAAGCTAATTTTAGAATTTTGAGGCTTGGCAGTCCTCCAATAACTGGAAAATCATCCCAGCTTCCTAAACCTGGAATGGTACTCATTAATGGTCTCATCATATTCCTGAAAAATAGACCTGATTTGAGTACGGATATTATCTGTTCTCGCGTCTGAGAAATATTGTTGGAGGAACTCTTTCTTCAATTCTGCCCAGGATGTAATCGAATCTGCCTCCAGAGATCGGAACCATACATTTGCTGCATCAGAAAGAGCAAACGGGAAACACATGAGTCTGAAATTTTCCTCCGTAAGCGCTGCAGGCCTCTTCTGCACCTTGCATATTTGGATGAACTCATGGAGAAAATTATTCGGGTCTTCCCGCGCCTTCCCATAGAATTTAGGTAAGGCGTTCAGCAGGTGATATTTGAGTTCAAGGCTATTTCCTCCTTCAGGCACCACAATAGGAGACGGGGGGTCACTATCATCATATTCGTACAAATCTCCAATTGCCCTATTCACCGCCATTTCAGATTGCTCTTCCTTCACTTGTTTGGAATCCGATTGTGAATAAGAGCTCGAAGCTTCTTCAACTCGTGTCTGCTTGGCCAAGTTTAATAACCTCTTAAATGTTCTCTCCGGTTCAGGATCGTAGGGAACGATGGTAGTACAAGAGGACCTGGTCATACACACACAAAAAAACGAAACCGAGATCAATAGGAAAAGGAATAAAAATAATTAACACTGTTCCCCGGCAGCGGCGCCAATTTGGTGGACGTCGAATACCACCAAAATATTCCTACAATGCTAAGAATATTAAAGAATATAGTAGCAAGTAGAGTCGAACCCACAGAGAACAGATTAACACTTTTATATTCCTAAAGATCAGATTTTGGTGTTTAGTCACCACACTTTTAACTTGAGAGATTGAGATTAACTACTAATTATTTATAAATAACTAAGAAAGCAAACAGAATGATTTAAAATTGCAAAGAAATCAATTTATGAAAGAAACCCGGCTCAAATAATTCCACACTAATCATATGTTATGATCATTGATGCAGAGATTTTATTAACGACCATGAATCAACCAGTTATAGTGTACCGTGAATGCAGCGGACATACCCCAATTCCTACTTAATTTGTCGATAGCTAGCAAGAGACACTTAAACTAACTATTTCTCTTATCAAATCAAACCTAGTTGGTAACGCCAGTTCTAAGTTGTTTGATAACATTAAGATATAAAGGAACCCAGTTTAGACACATTAACCAAGAACGCAAGTATTAACCTGTCTACCAGTTTATTCTCACTATCTAAACGATAGTTTTACCACTAATTAGCCCTTTCCAACAATTACGGATTGGTGGTACTAATTGGCTGTAATCCTATTTAATCTAAGTTGCGCAGGCTTAAATTAATCAGATATAACAGGATGCACAGAGAATAAACTAAAATTCACAGCAGTTAATTTTCATGCACAATTAGATCTCACAGAATATTCATGACTAGTGCTTCATTATTCTCGCCGAATTAAAGAATTAGTTACTCATATTACGATGAACACAATCACAATAATAAGAATAAAACATGAGAGAAAGAAATCACCGAATTGAAGAAATTGCAAAACCCTAGCTTTCGTTCGTCCAAGGTCTCGGCCAAGAGAGCAACAAAGTCTGCGTAAAAAATCCCCCTATATGGCCGAGAGTCATAGGGTTTATAATACAAATCCTAGACTAATTAATCTAGGTGGCAATATTTGCCTTATTAAAATAGGAAAGAAATATTCTAGTCCAAAACAAACAAAGATGCACACACACGTGCAATATATATGCAGCATACATATATTAATTATTTAATTATTAATTCCACCTTGGGCTTTCGAGCTGCTCAGCTTCGGGCTTAATATTAATTTAGCCCATAATAAATGTTGCCAAATACTGATTTCTTCAAAACGTATAGCTGATTAGTGATCGACCCGCGAAGCACAACTTAGCCGCCCGTAGAGAAATCAGTATTGGGATTTGCTTTCAGCTCGCTGCTTCTCGCTCCTCGCCTCTTCAGTGCCGGGATAATAGAATAATAATGATCTATTATCGCCGTTGGAGCACACTACCTCATTAAAAAACCCTTTGGGAAAAAGAGTGTAGTGTATAGCTCCTCTCCATAAACTCCAAAAATCCTCTATTTCGTCTCTTTTAGCATAAATTCCAGCAATACTCCATTTGATTGTATTAAACCATTTTTCTTATAAAACCTGCACAAAAACACACCTCCGTGCACATCAAATGGTAAAAGAGACTTATAAAATCACATAATAATATGTATAAATTACAGCTCATCAATCATGATTGATGCCAAACGAAGAAATATAAGCCACAACAAGGGCAGCACACAATGACTCAGCATATGAAACGAACAAATCAGATCCCATACCAGCAATATCACCAACATTGTCACCAACATTATCAGCAATCACATGCGCAACAGAATCAAGGTTTATTATATTTCTTTGGGATTACTAACACATTCAGTTCGAGGATATGAACTTACAGCAGGATTCCTAGGGTCATCTTCTGGAATATTCCTCTCAACCTTTCCTACGAGATCAGCACCAACATCAGCAGCTTTGGTGTATATCCCTCCACTGACTTACCAAAGAGAGTCATGGATCAAACAATAGTATCAAACAGTAGTTGGTATCTGCATTATACAACAGTATCAAACAGTAGTTGGAAAAAGAGCGCATAAATGCAACAAACATTTTCTAGTTTTTCAGCATAGTGATATTACCTTCTTCAGCTCTGCCTTGGGAGGTGCAGGCTCCAGATAAAAGCCTGGCATTGGTGTGGCCTTGAACCTCAAGCTCTTCTGCATCATCCTAAGTTCAGCTTCTTGAGATTCCTGCTCAATTTCACATTAAAGCGTACAAGTTAGGTCACAATGCAACCAGCAGGTATTAGGTTTGTCAGAACTCAACCAGCCTCGGTAGCATTACCTTAGATTTCTCAATCAAAGTTGACTTCTCAACTTCCTTTGCATGGATCTTCTCTTCTAGTTTTAAATAGAACTACAATAGAACATTCCCATTAGTATATTAAGAAAAAACTAAATTCAGCAAATCTAACTCAACTATCCTAACCTCTCCTCTCTTTTCAGCCCTTTCGTTGCATTCCCATAATTGGGAAGAGCCCCGGGTTTACGAGCTCTTGCCGCTTCAGCATTTGGGCTCCCATTAAAAACAAAATAAGGACGAACCTTGACACAAAAAATTTGTAACATCAAAGAAGTGCTTATACTTCACAACAGAACAAACATTGGTCATTATAAGGATACAAAGGTGGTGCAACCGCTTCAGCTTTACTTGGTTGACTCTTTTTCGCTATACTCAGCTTAGATTTCTCCCTGTAGTCAGATCATAAGCAAGTGAATCCATCAACAATACATATTAAAATGACATAATAAAATTTCAGAAAGAGTTCTAATAAATCAAAAAGAAAAACATGTCAAAAAACGACATACTTGAAGCTGTCGGATCCAGCATCAGTATTCACATCTGAATGGCCACTTTGCTGCTAAAGACAGAAGAACGATATCATTAAAAAGTCTATTGTGAAATAACAGACATTCATGAACCTAAAATCTACCTTGCCATGGCTTTTCGTGGTAGAAGAAACCAGAAACCGGTTGCCGCTCATTGCTTGACTTACTCTTTAATTTCTGAGCAGGTTGTCTGTGATGTGCAATGAAGCGTATTAATTATATCTTTTTGTATAAAATGGAAAATTAGAGCTTGAAAGTACAGAACAAGGTGACTCTCTTGTGATACTGAAATGAACTGAAAAAATATAAAAATACTGAACTGAACTGACAAATATAAATATATTGAACTGAACTGAAAGAAATAAAAAATATTGAACTGAACTGAAAGAAATAAAAAATATTGAACTGAACTGAAAAAAAATAAAAAATATTGAACTGAAAAAATTAAAATATATTGAACTGAAAAAAATTTAATATATTTATTTGAGCAGAATTAATGAATCAACTTCTACTGGGCCAAAAAAATAAATTGGATTGAACTCAATTACACTGAACTCAACTTTACTATTAGATAAGTTCTAACAAACATGGGCTAATTGACAATGATAATAAGACGAGAGAATTAATGGCAATGGTCTGTGATGGGGTGTGGTTCCAGAGAAATATGAAGTTGTTTCAAGATAAAAATATCGGCTCGAGTTTACTGGCTGCATCAATCCGATCAACTTTGATATTCTTTGCTGAAGCTAATGCATTGCCTAAGAGAGTTTCAGAAGTTCTGCCCTCGGGTAGCTTACTAAGACCGCCAGAGGTGGGGAGAAGGATTCTATTTGATGCTGGAATAGCAAGGGATTGTGAAGGATTGGGTGTAGTGGCAGTGGCTGCAGATGGATCCTTCATTCGGACTGTGAGCAGAAAGATAATGGATGTATGAGACCCTATGTTTGCGGAAGCAGAAGCACTGAGAGAAGCACTGAGAATGACGACATCTCTCCAATAGAACGATGTAGCAATCTTGGGAGACTCGTTGAGCTTAATGCAGATCATACATAGAGACTTGGATACCCCAGAATTATGCCACTCGATCACAGAAGAGATTCGAGCAGAGTTTGTACAAGAAGGCCTTAACTTGCCATGCTGGATACCAAGAAATGAAAATACGGATGCCCATCTGGTAGCTAGCATAGGAAAAAATAATAACTCTAATTATATAGAATGGAGTCATACTCCACAGTTTCTCTTGTCAAACATTGCTGGACGTTTTCTAGCACCTTGAGTATGATATAAACTTTTCCTTTAAAAAAACATGGGCTAAAAAAGTGGGGCTAAGGCGCCCCAAATTTTATGAAAGAATAAAGCTGCATATATGAGAAAGGTTCAAGGGAATGAAGTCAAGATGATGATTTACAAAAACATGGAGGATCTATCGTGCAATTCCCCTACTATTTTGCCAGAAACCCCATTCGCTAAATTTGTTATCCCTAAATAAAAAAACCCTCATTCCTCCGGAGATTCGCTACCAGAGCCAAGGGAGACCGACAGAATTTAGAGCCCCTCGGAAACCATGACAATGCAAAGTCGACGGAGAGGGCAATCCATGTACAGTTTTGTGAGGCGCTGGCATTGAGAAGAATTTAACCAGCGAATCACGAGATATAAAGTTCAATTTAAGATCTGTTGATGTTGATAGTTTGTAATTTATGGAGTTTATAAATGATCTTTTGAATAATCTTTCATGATGGTGTTTTGTTTATGTTAAGGTGATATGGTGCTAGGGTTAGTGATTTTAAGATTGGATTTTTTTTATTGAATTGAAATGCTATTTGGTTGTACAACGGTTTGCCCTTAGCAAAAAAAAGTGTAAATTTATGAATACAATTTATTTTAATTTTCTCAATAATCTCATCTTCTGCCCTATTTTCGAGTGATATTTTGTTTAAAAGGTTGGATTCATGTGAGGTTCACGTGCACCAAGGGAATGGCAAAAACACAAGAAAAAAAAGAAGAGAAAATTGTAAGGGCAAGTCCAAGAGAGTCCCTATAATAGGGATTTTAAGCAATTATAGGGATTTTTAAATCCAAGAGATTCCCTAAACACATTTCTATTATAGAGATTTGATGAAAGAGAATGTCACATTCCCTAGATTTGTAGAGAGAGAGTGTGTAATTTTGTAGAAAGAGAAAGAGAGAAAGAGTCACCATTATTCTTCTTCATCCACTCTCTTTATTAAACATAATTTTAAAATTAGAATATCTAAAAATATATGTGATAAAAATATATATATATTTATACTGTATAAAAGTACGTATTACAACGATTATAATGAGAACATATATGAAAATATTTAAATTCATATATTAATAAATGCAAGATACTCTAAAATAGAGAAACTCTTGGAGTTGATAATGTTGATATAAAAATTTATAGAGAATATTAGTTTCATTCCCTATTATGAAGCAATGTTTAGGGATGTTGTTGGACTTGCCCTAAACGTGAAGTATGGGGAAAACTTGGCTTAAATCAATAGTGCCAAATTTGCGTACACTTTCAATGTGGTCGCACCAAATCCAGCAGCACAATTATTTGACGGAATTCCCAGCATGGTCCCGCCAAATCCAAAATTGCCCTCTTCGCTACACACACTAACACACAATTCATGGTTTTCTTCACAATCACCCTCTCCTTGTATTTGATCTATACATTGCGTTGATTTCAACAGTAATAAAAATTTTACTTAGAAAAACATTACTAATCATAAATATTAATGAGTCGAGTTTTGAGCATACTTTTTTAATGTTCGAAAGAGTTCGAACTCGAACTCGAACTCACAAAATATTTAACGAGTCGAGTTTGACCATATCCTTGTTTGGTCTCAACTCGACTCATTTACACCCCTAGATATGAGGGATGAACTTCATCAGAATCTGTTGAGCCTAATTCAGTGTCCCGCCCACGAAGCCTTCATCGATGCGTTGCAGCTTCTGATCATCAGCCTCCCGCGGGGCACGAGCATCTTATGAGCAGGGGAAATCTGGTGAATGGCGGGCATCATTCGGTCCCTGCTAATCCGAGGATGTTTGCAGATGACCCCAGCATTATGTCTGTTTAGAGTTGCGTGGAGGTCATTCTTACGAGTCTGGCGACTCTTTGGGGTATGAGTTCAATAATAATTGTAAGACTTAAAATCTGGTTTTCATTTGCTGTTAAATTAGTAGTTTCTTGTTGATCAGACCCATATATGCTCTCCCTTTTTTATTATGTTGAAAATGATTGACCAAAATATCATTTATTATGTTGAAGTGATCAGTTTTATAATGAGTTTTTGTGTGGTTTTTTACGAACTGCATGCACTTGCTTGTTGCGATTTTGAAAAGCTCGATCGGATGTTCGTATAAAGGAATGGTTGGTGGGTAATTTGTGTTGCCACAATTCATAAATAGATGTTAATATGATTAACTTTACAAAATAATATATATAACCACAATGATGTATTTATAATTAAAAATTAAGTATATTAATATTTATTGAGTTGCTCGCGAGCGATACTGACAAGCGATTTCCCACGTCGTTAAATGGGACTCCGTGAGATCAAAATACTATTTATAAATCACCTACAACTTCTAACTACTAGAGAGTAGATAGTGGGAAGTAGGGGTCGAACCACAAGGAGAAGGGACTTGTAAGAGTGTATTAACGTAGATAATAAGCTTACTTATGTATTATATAGAAAGCAATGTAAATATGGGGGGTTTTGAGATTTGTTTTTGTTACATTACGAAAGTAAACTAAACTATCATTAGCTAAGTTAAGGTGAAGATACTAGGATTATGAGGCATTGGGAGGCAAATGACTTCACTTTCTAACTATCGACTCATCATTGGGCAAATGCAATTACAAGGAAGTTTAGACCATTTGTCAAGGATGAAAGCATCATTCTCTCGAATGTAGCTAATGAGGGTGATAACACCACTCAAAAACTCTCATTGTTGATTCACCTAGATGATAGCATCATAGAAAACTCAAACAATGGTATTGAGGATAGAGAGTGACAAACTTACTCACACACCCGTTATAACGAGAGTATACAAATAAGACATTTGATAACTAGCAAGAACCAAGACGATGATAGCATATATGTCTCGACTCCTACTTTGCTACTTAATGATATTGGAGTAAACGATAACGTTCTACCCACAAATATAGCTACTTGTTGTTATCAATCATACGCTAGAGAAAACCCTCGACCCTATTGCACAATCACACATAAGGTAAATCAACGAAAGCGTTGAATCACGACCTACAAACATGATTGGTTCATCATTCATCATAAGATTCTCACAAATAGCAACTTTCAACTATCATGGCATCCTTAACTACAATCACACATCAAGGGAAGAATTTGTCATCACCCAACCCTTCCATAGTAATTAATCTAACACTAGAGATTACACTGCTATTACACTAAGTCACCAAACTAACCTAATTAATGACCATGGAGCATCCAATTGATATGAAACACAAAGCCCATAACAACTTAAGCAAGATTGAACAACATTCATGCATAGAAATTCAAGTTCATCAAATGATAATCAAAACCCAAGGTTCAAGCATACAAGGCCCTCAAAGTTTCAAGGGAAAGTGAATTCAAATGCTTCCAAGGATTAAACTAAGCTAGACTAAAGTTCATAGAATCAAACTACTAATCTAATGGAATTAAAAGCAAGAACATGGAAAAGAAGATGAAGAACAAGGGTTCTACATCATGGGAGGCCCTCTCTAAAGGAAGGAGATAAGGGGGTATTTATAGCCCCAAAATTCAGCTCAAGGAGGCAAGTGGACCGCTAGCTTAGCGACTTTTTTTAGCGACGCTTTCTTCTGTCAATATTATGGCGACACGTCTGAGCAGCAGCGACACTTCCTTCAAGCTCAAGCGACGCTTTTCTGGGCACGAGCGACGCTTCCTTCAAACGCCAGCGACGCTTTTCTGGGATTATGCGACACTTTTCTGGGCAGCTTTTACCCCCAAGGAAAGGTGGTTTTCTACCACTTCTATTCATTCCATCAAGAGCTTCCAAAAACACGTACTTAATATAGGATTTTACAAGTCTTAACCATAGAGCGTTGAACAAGTAATTGACTTTAAAACCCTACACTAAGTACCAAGATAGTGCTCAAAATAGAGCTCAAATGTGCTAAATATTAGAGAATAAATATGGCACATCAGATACTCGACTCAGGTTTGAAATGAGTCGAGTTCAAACTATTCACAAGCTCAGCTTATTATGTATTTGATTTTATCAGAGCATTAATTTTGATCATTTGTTGCTAAAATCTATTTGTTCATCAATACTCACGTCAAATTCCGTTTGTTCATCAATACTCATTGGAATAGGATGGAAACAAGAACCCGAGTAACGTGAATTGAGCACGGTGAATAAGACATTAAAATATCTGACTAATTGATAATTAATAAGTTATCCATAATAAAAAAATCTCTATCCATTGTAAATGATAGGTGGAGTTTCGTAAGAGTTTTATTTAGATACTCAGATATCTCTGTTAGATCGTTGAATGTCAGGTGTAAATAATATATTTTAATCAGTGGTGGGAAAGAAGCAACTATAAGTCAATTATATACAACATCGTTTATACATTTATTTTATGAGAACAAGTGAATTATAATTTCATGAAAACAAGGTCGTTGTCCACATTGGAAAAGAAAATTCACATTATCAAATTATCAAATTGACGACATCTCATTATATTTAAACAAAATTCTTCTTTGTCATGATTAAGGATCAGGGTCAGAGGTAGGACAGTACATTCTAATGAAGGGTCAACAGAGGTTGACCGAGCGAAAATCGGCAGTTGACTGGTGGAAGGGAAGCAGTTTCCTTTCCTAGCTGAGCTAAGATGACAATAAAGAGGGGAAAAGGGAATCAATTCTATTATGTCATTATTCTGTTAGTAATTCCGTTAGAGTTGGTTAGGTAAAACTCATATTCTCTCTCATCTTCACATGGAGGAAATCGAATTTGCTGTTTTGCTTTTGCCTGATCAATTGAAACGTTACACTCTTGAACATAGTGGTATATAGGGGCTAAGGTGACCCAAATATTATGGAGAGAATAAAGTGCAAATATGAGAAAGATTCGAGGGAATGAAGTCATGTTGATAATTTAGGCAAACATGGAGGACCTTACATGCAATTTTTCCTTACTATTTTGCTAGAAACCTTAATTCGCATTATATGTGCTTTCACTAATCACTAAGTTGGGGAGGATACACTTTGTGTAACCCAACCCGGATTGAATGTGGCATGTAGACTCTAGTTTGGGGGGAAAAACCCCATATGCAAATTTGTTCTTTTATTAAAATTTTGCATATGAAGCATATAGGTAGTAATTATATTATACTTTCACTTAATTGCACATAGTTAAGTTGAATTAAATTATATTTTCTCTGAATTCGACTGAATTGAAATGAATTACATTATATAAACTTAAATAGTTAAATTATATTTTCACTGAATTGGACTGAACTGAATTGAATTAAATTAAATTTTATTTTATGGAAATGGTGGGGGAAAAGGACGGTGAGAGAAATGTAAATACTTCATATTTCATCACAATTCCAGTACATGAACCCTACAAAATAAAGACCAAACATTAATCACATGAAACAAATGACAAAAAAACAAGATAGACACAATACAACGAACAATCATTACAATAATCAGAGCTGTGATAGACTCATTTATCCATAAATTCTCCTCAGAAAGATGTAAAAATTTGTTACTTTTTTGCTCCAATTGATTTTTAAGATCTCTTACAGCAAGAATCAGTTCTGAGTTTGAGTTTTCACTCTTCTGCAACTGGATTTTTAACTTCTTGTTTAACTGCTTCTGTTGGCAAAGTTCTTGGTTAGCTTCTTTTGTTGCTTTTAGTGGCTTGTTTGAAATGTTTTATCTTGATAGCTTTCTGCCGAGGTCTGAAGCTGCTCACATTTTCTCTTAGGTGTATCGCTTTCCTGATTTAGGGAGACGATTTTTCCAGTCAATTGTTGTACTTTCCTAGTTTCTTTTGCTATTTGCCTCCTCAAGGACTGTAATTCCATTTCAGAAACTTCTACATGCCTTCTAATGTTTTCATTTAACTTTTCATCCCAGTAGCAACATTGGTCTCCCCTGGGCTGTTTGTCATTTCAGTTACACTTCTATCTGAAGAGTCTATGAATGACCAATCTTGGTATCTTTGGTACATATGTGTTGAGGTATCCTCATTGATATTAATGTCAACTTGGGGCTGATCATGGAGATGATTTTGTCTGTTTGGTTCCTCCTATGAAATAAATGGTACCAAGAAAGAGTAAATAAACTGCTGTAGGGTATGTGCTTCATATATTTCATTTGCAGAAGCTTATTGCTATTTGTCTCTATTTAAGTTAATATTGCATTCAAAATATTAATTTTCAATACCTGCCACGTTTCTCTTCATGCATCCAATAGATTTCCGTTTTTTGAGAAAAATCTAAGCAGCAACTTGTCTATTCATATTTTGTATAATTTGGCCAGCTTTATGTTGCATTATCACGAGCAAAAACTATAGATCAACTAAAAGTTCTGATAAGACCACCAACCTGTTTAACGCCTCCCTCCAATTTCACCAAAAATGTTGTGTATAATGAGGTTCTCCTAGCTGGTACTACTAATTAATTACGTAAGTTCTATTGATATGTGTTTTTTGTGAAACAATCGCAAAGTAGCAAGAACGATCCAACCATGCAAGCCTTTAGGAAAGAAATAGATAGAAAAATTAGTTGAGAAATTTCGTCGAACACCTTGAATCCAGAATCAATATTGGGAAAGAAAGAGAGGCTTACAGGGAAAATACAGGCGAAATCGAAGAACGAGAGATGGGATTTGCCGATGATGTAAATGTGAAATACAGAGATGAGTCACCAACAAAAATCTGGAAGACAAACTCGCATCGGCAGCCACGTTAACCATATCTGCAGAGATATCAACACGTAAGTATCCTGGTCTTGAATGTAGGCGCATCGACGAGAAGGCCGAATATTATATTGGATGACTGCAAACCGTTCGTGCAGGTGAAGAAAGGGACAGGTGGGTGTGGAAATAAAACGTAGGGAATTTAAAAATAGGAAAATAAAACTGAAAGGGAAACTCTGAACCGGACACATACCGGCCATTGGATGGGCAATCCTGCTTTCAAAATATGATAGATAGGATATAGTATGAAGCACTTCTTCATAAGGTAGTTAAGGTCAATCGCTTCTTTCTTGATAAACAGCCTAGTCTGGCCATGTGGCTTAATAGAAACTTATGTAATAATGTACTATCTTCCCTTTTGTTTTAATTAATAATAGTAACATTTACCATCAAAAAAATTATGAAGAACTTCCTATCTAAAATTAACAATTCTCAACATTCAAATATCAGTCCTTAAAAAGGACTTTGTTTTAAATTTTATATTAATGAAAAGTAATTTCACTGATTACTAGCATATTTTGTAAGTACGTACGATATCAATTAAGAGTAGACACTCATACATTAAAAAACACGGGCTCGTCTATACAAAATTCACTAAAACCTGAGTTATAACGATTCATCTCTAGGAATTTAAAATTAGTTCAGCTATTGTATCGTCATCACACTATTGTTGGATCTTGGAGATGATCACCCGACAGTTTAATGAAGGTTATGCACCACCTTTAATAGTGTTTATCACATGTAAAACACAAAACCAACTTTCTACAAGTTCAAATCCTTTGTAAAGAAAATGGATTATTCCAAAGCTAATAATTCTGCCATTTCAGAGTCTTGTATGTCACTACTGGATGCTCCTAGCAATCACGGCGCAAGACCCACCCCAATAACGGCGTTTCTGACCGCCGTCGGTGTCTTCGACGTGGTATGGGGTCACCTGTTAGCGGCGTTTTATGGAACCGCCGTTTATAAGTTCCGATATTGGAACCTAACTAGATTAAGTGTTCCGATATCGGAACTAGTTAAGAATTCAACAAAAAACATTTGGGTTTTCAGATCGAAATCGGAAAACCCAGATGAACACGAAGAACACGAAGAACATGAAGAACACAAAGAACAAACCCAGATGAACACGAAAAAAACTCAGATGAACATGAAGAACACATAAAGAATATCAAGAAGAAATCCATCCTAACAACACCAAAGAATAGATTCATCCTAGCATCAAGAAATTTACCTACAAATCACACTAGATTCATCAACATTAGATTCATCAACCAAAAAAAAGTTCATCCTCAAATCAATCACACAAAACTAGTCTTTATGTAAATTCATCAACAACAACACATTTATAGAGATCCATCACTAAGATTATATTCTAACACTTCAACAACAACAAATTCATCAATTAGATACATATATTCGAAATGGATTCCGATGCAATCAAAAACAATAAACTAAAATTCACAAAAACATCAATGAAAATTACAAATTACCACTTTATGATTGAATCTCCATGGAAAAGAGTTAAGAGATCAAGGAAAATATTTAACAGTTAGAGAAGAGAGTGGTTGGGATTGAGATTTTGATTAGAATCAAAGACAGAAATAAATTTGGAAGAAAGTTGGGAGAATTGGGGAGGGATGAATGTGAGAAGATAAAATTGTGGGTAGAAAGATAGCATCTAATCCGCTGGCTGGGATTATATATCAAGTCGTGTTCCTCAACTGGAACAACATTATGTTTAACCATATAACACGGGCTTTCTTATTCCACCTTAAATTTATGACTTCACAGTGGGACCCGCTCAACGCAAATACAGATTCTGATTAATTCCGATTGCGGAACCTACACAGAGAACGACGTTCTTGGTAAACCGTCGTCACACAAGCGCCGTAAACTAATTTCCGCCGTTAACTGTGCGGCGTTTAGTTCTCATATGCCGTAAATTCCATTTGCTTAGCTACGTCACCAACCTTCCGATATCGGAACGTCATCAGATACGGCGTATTCGAAAAACTGCCGTATACTGGCGCCGTGAAAGGCTCATGCTCCACTAGTGTGTGTGGAATTCGTTTTGAGAAACATCTTGAGAAATCTTGTCTCCTGATGCTACCCCTCAGGTGGCCTGAAGAGTGAATCTTCTACTCCTACCTATCTGATCCTTCAAGACAGGACCACGGGGTACTCGAGGGTAGAACCATCCTCGACGCCAGTCGCCACCAAACAACTAAGTTATTCCTTGGAGAGAAGTACCTCAGTACCCAAGATCTACTTCACCAAGAAAATAATGGATCTACTAAGTTTTTGGCTCATGCTCCACCAAAAAAACCATCTAGTGCATTCCTCAGATCTACTTCATGAGGGGGCTCAGTCTTCCTTTCCCCCAAATATACGTTGATATCCTTAAGCACTACCAGCTGTGTCCCGCCACACTTATCCCAACGTGGTGGTCGTGATGATAGGCTTCTTGATAAACTGCAAGAGGTGCCGCATATCTCCCACCCAGGGACAGCCCTAGCAAATTGGGGGCCTGAACCGAAAAATATATTTTAAAGGGCCCTAATAGAGGGTCCAAAGAAAAAAAATTAAGATTAGTTAAAATAATGGATTTTTTTAAAAAATTTGGGCCCTTATTTTGGTCAATTTCTAAAAAATATAGGGGTTTAAAGAACAAAATTGTTTAAAAATACACTATATCTGAGTTTTTTTTATAATGGGGCCCTATTTAAACCCGTTTTTTAAAACAATTGGCCCTATTTTGGCCCATTTTTGGGGGGCCTTAAGCGAGGGCTTCCCTTGCCTCATGGCCGGGCCGGGCCTGCTCCCGCCCTTGACCTCTGGCACTCTTTCTACTTCATGATGGAATAAAATAAAGCGAAGACCCCCGGAATCTTCACCGTCCAAGACTGAGCAGATGGTCAGACTTCATCCTCGAAAAGAAGGATGGTGGGAATGGATGAGGTATTGTTACCTCTGGGTGAACTCAATTGTCTATCATGTCCCCTGTGGAACCAAACTTCAGCACGAAAGCTCGAGATGCCTTCATGAACGATGCTATGAGGTCAGGTCATCAAGCCCCGGGGAACTGCTATCAGCCTGTTCCTTAAGAGGTGTACCTGATCCTTGTATTCCAAAAGAGTCAATGGCAAGTGTCATGGGTTGTACAAGGTTTGCTTCATTTATCTTTACCTTCCTTCATGCATGTATATACATGTATCTTTTTTTCTGTCCTAACTTCTGCTTCCTTTATGGTCCCCTTTATTGCCAATGACTCTTTTGTTCTTATCCCTGACAAGAAGAAGATCAAGAAGGGCGGGAAAAAGCTGGTGTAGAGTCCTCTACCGCGAAGAAGAAGAAGAAAGCCAAGGGCTCAAAGAAGCCATCCCTCCAGCAGGATGCTGGTAAAGCTTCCTCTCCTCCTCCTGCCGGAGACACGATTACTGGGGTTGAGAAGCAGGGACCTCCTGATAACTCGAGCAAGGATCTTCACCGAGAAGAGCCCCTATTTGACTTGGATACTACTCTGCCCCTGCACTCTCATCATCAGTCAAAGAAGCAGAAGCAGAGGTTCAACTTCCGGAAGAGCAACCTCTCGGAGGACTAGGACAATGGGTATCTGACCCTCCTACCAGCTTCCATTTTTCGAATTTCTACCGGGAGCGCATCCCCCTTACATACGCAATTACCATATCTGCTTCTCAGTTCTCTACTGACGTTTTATCGTCTACCCCTAAGCTCAAAACCGAGGACCTAGCTCCACTAGAACATCAGCGCCATCAGAATAGGCAATCTACCCCTCCTAACATTAGCAACCGTCATACTAGTACCACCACCACCCACCCACCACTTCCAGTACCAGTCGCCACACTACCACCCACCACTTCCAGTAGCAGCCGCCACACTACCACCACCCACCCACCACCTCCAGTAGCATCCGCCACACTACCACTGCCCACCTACCCACCACCTCCAATAACAACCGCCATACTACCACCACCACCCTGTCACCACCGTCGTCAACTACAACCACCATATTCATCCCCCATCATCAAATACTCAAATCACCATTCAATCATCAATCACAAACATCAAATAATCAAATCATCATAAACAAATCATCAAATCAGATAAAAAACATCAAATCATCAATGTGAAACCGGTCGCCGCTAGTCACCACCACGATTGAATCAACTTCAGATGGGCAAATTGGCGGTGGATTTTGATAAGCATAACCCTATCATTTGCATTCGACTAATCGGGGTTGTCGATCCCACTGAATCGACGGATCAAAATCTTGTTCTCCGTCACGACGGAGGTGATCGGAATCGGCAGAGTAGCTACGTCGAAACTACCGACCGGAATGGAACTTTAATTAAACCCCATATAAACAGCATTTTAATCCTTCCCATGTAGAAAATAATTGTTACTCCGTATGAAAAGGTGTCCAGATGGTCAAAAGGCGGCTGATATAGGTACATGAATCGAAAAAGATAAAATCATAGGGGGGAGCAAGCTTACCTGGCTTCCACGCGTCGCTCCGCCGTCAATCGGAGCTTCCACACTTTATACGAGTTTTGATAAAAAAACTGAAGCACACAGAGCACCGCCGGCAATCGGAGCTTCCACGCGCCTCTCCGTTTATGGTGTGATGTTTAATTTCGAGGCATAAGAATTGCGCTGTTCAAAAAACAGAAGGGGGATGATGTACACTAAAAACGACGTCGTTATAGTTAGTTAGGGAGTAGTAAACCTAAATATCACAAAATTATATTTTTTAAACACAATTTTTGCATGTAAAAAAAGATTTCCACAGATAAATGGATTATTAAAGATTTCCCACACAATCAGCGTTAAGGGTGGGCAAAAAATCTGATAAACCAAAAATCGAACCGAAATTGAATGGTCAGAAATTGAATAGGCCGAACCGAATTCAATATGTAAGTTTCGGGTACCTGAACTGTAAGAAACCCGAATTATAATACAGGTTTTGGTTCGGATTTGAGTATTGAAACTCAACCCGAAACCCGACCCTATAACCGAATTAAAAAAAAATCCATGAAATAAAGAATTAAAAATGAACCATCATAGTGAAATTAATTTAAAGTTCAAAAACATTCTAAACAGTCATTCTTAAATCATCCAACATCTTAATTTCACCTCTTGAATCACCAAAATATGATAATGATGTATATAAAATTAAATTTGATTTGTTTTTATATTGTTGAATACTTAATTACTTTCATATACATCATAAACTTATATGGCTAGGTTAATTTAAAGATATTTTGGATTATATCGCAACTTAAATTTATACTTAAATTTTTTTTTCCAAAAAAATAAATTTATAATTTGGATTTTTTGGGTTTAAACCGAAATCCGAATTATCCGAATCCGAATTCATAATTTCTAGTCAATTTGGACCGGGTTTGGGTTTGACATTTTTAGAGGTCAACCCGTAAATCGAATAACCCGACCCGACGCTCACCCCTAATTAGCACTATGCACTCGTTTATTTAATATTTGTAATTTTGTTTTTCACAATTTCAGTTTGTACTCTTAAAATTTTATCAAAACTAATTTCATTTCAAAAGTGCAAGTTGTACACTTGGTAGTGAACAACAAAATCACCAGACACAAAGAAGAAGAGAATTAAGTTCAATGCTGAAGCTCTTGAAGAAATAAGATTTGCTTCCAAAAGACTAGTAGTTTGTTCTAAACAAGTTCCATTTTATTAGAAAATATTTAGATTGATCATTATTGGTTATTATTAATTGTATATGAGTTTTAGTATATTTTGTTTTAGTCATAAAATATTTGATTTCCCTGTATCATGGGAATTCTTTTTGTATTACTATTAGAACATCCTTGTATATAAATATGGGTCTTGAGTTAATGAAAAATCAACCTTTGCAGTAATCTTTTCTCTGCAATATTTATATGGTATCAGCTTAGCACGCGGTCTTTACCGATGGCCTCGTCTACGTCTTCCGCTTCATCGCAATCATCTGCGTCTTCAGTTTTAGCGCAGAATCTCCTCATGGCTGCTGGCGGAATCACCACCACCCTCCAGCTTCCCACTCTTTCCATTCGCCTAGACCACAGTAATTACTCTCTGTGGAAAGGTACTGTGCGCTCGGCTCTTGAATCCTTTGAGCTTGATGATCACCTTCTCTCCGACCAGACTCCGGCCAAAACTATTGCACCGACTGGAGACTCGGAGTCAACCACGCCGACCCCTAATCCGGCGTACAAACCTTGGAAACGAAACGACAATTTCGTTCTCCTTTGGCTGTGTACCACTCTCACCATTCCGATACTTGGTCATGTTGCTCGTGCCACCTCTGCCGCTGATGTCTGGACCATGCTTTCCCAGATGTTTCAGTCTCAAACGCGAGCATGCCAGAATCACCTCAAACAGCAGCTGCAGTCTCTCCCCAAAGGCTCCATGTCCATCATGGAGTATGTCGAGAAGAAACGGGGCATCTCCGATTAACTGGCGGAATGCCTCTCAGCCGTCTCTGATGATGACTTTGTATCATACGTCCTCTTCGGCCTGGGTGCTGAGTACGCCGCTTTCAAGACGGCGATCAGCATGCGTGATTCAGTCACCTCTAATGAACTCCTCGGCCTTCTTCTCCAAGAGGAACAACGAATCCTTGATTCGTGTGCTTCCGTGGCTCCCTCGGCGCATGTTACTCACCGCCGTGCCTCTACTGTCTCTGCTCAGCCGTCAGAAGGGGCAGCCGCCGGAAGTGATCCACCTCGCATTGTCTGTCAAATCTGCGACAAGCCCTATCACTCTGCTAAGAACTGCCACAACCGCTTCAACGATGTGGACTACCACCTACAAATCGCCGATCAGCGGAACGTCAGAAGCAGCGTAATCCAGCTCGCAAGCAGGCTCATGTGGCGCACACCAGTCCATCGGCTCTCACTGATCCTTGGGTGATGGATTCTGGAGCCTCTCACCATGTTACAGGGGACCTCGATGCTCTCAATCTTCAATCTCCCTACACTGGCACTGACAACTTAGTTGTTGGCAATGGTAAGTCCCTTCCCATTACTCATATCGGTACTCGTAATCTTTCTTCGTTGCATGTTGCCAATAAACCTCTTTCTCTTAATGAAGTTTTAGTTGTACCCAAGGTTTCAAAAAATCTCATCAGTGTTTCAAAGTTATGTAGAGACAATAATGTATCTGTTGAATTAACTGCAGATCATTGTTTTGTTAAGGATCCTCAGGGTCAAAAACTTCTAAAGGGAATCGTTGAGAATGGTCTGTATTGTCTGAATTCCCCATCATCTCCCAACCCTAGAGTTTTTGTTGGTGAACGTGCTTCTATTGCTTGTTGGCACCATCAGTTTGCTCATCCTCACGAGTCTGTTCTGCGTCGTTAGCTGTCTGCTTTTAATCTACCAGTTTCTGCAAATAAAACTTTGCCTCTTTGTAGTGCTTGTCAATTAGGCAAGAGTCATAGATTGCATTAACATTCTTCTCATGTGTCATCAAGTGAACCTTTTGATTTAATATATTCAGATGTTTGGGGTCCTGCCTATGTTCCTTCGTTAAATGGAAATCGCTATTTTGTTTTATTCATAGATGATTGCACTAAATTCGTTTGGATTTATTTTATCCAAACGAAATCTCAGGTTTTCTCTACCTTTCAACTTTTTTAAACTATGGTCGAAACTCAGTTTTCTGCGAAAATTAAGGCTTTTCAATCTGACTGGGGTGGTGAGTATCGTAATGTATCAACTTTTCTTCAAACTCAAGGAATTTTACATCGAATTTCTTCCCCTCACACACCTGAACAAAATGGTGCTTCTTAAAGGAGGAACCGTATTATCGTGGAAAAGGGTTTGGCACTGTTAGCTCATTCCCATCTTCCTATAGAATTTTGGGAACAAGTTTTTCACACTGCCATCTACTTGAATAATAGAACCATCACTCCTATTCTAGATTATAAATCTCCATACTCTTGTCTTTACAAACGGGAACCTGATTATCAATTTTTAAAATCCTTTGGGTGCTTATGTTTTCCCTACTTAAGGCCATATAATAATAGCAAACTTGAGTTTCGTTCCGTTGCTTTTATATTTTTGGGCTATAGTGCAAAACACAAAGGTTATCTTTGTTTTCATGTTCCATCTTCTAGGACCTATATTGCTCGTCACATAGTGTTTGATGAATCCCAGTTCCCATATCCTAATCATGTCACCCAATCTCCAGCATCTACTTCTCAAATATATGATCTTTCTTTGTTGGGCTTGGTTCAGCCATCGTCCGAGATTCATCCAGCTCACCCTTCAGTCGCGCCTCGTTCCCAGCCCATCTCTGCTCCGTTGTCGTCAGCCCAGCCCCTCTCTGTTTCGTCATCGGAGTCAATTTTTCCGACTGGATCCTCGTCCGGTTCTGTGTCGTCGGGCAGCCATCAGTCGTCGCCCATGTCCGGTGGCTCCTTGTCCGTGTCTGCCGGCCCTCAGTCTCCGCCCGTTGTTGCCTGTTCCCTGACCGAGCCTACCGCATCGCCTGGTTCTACCGCCTCCCCAACTGCATCTCCCATGTCGTCAGCGTCTGGGCCCGCCAGAGTTCCGTCCTCGTCCGGCGCTCTTTCCTCGTCTAGGTCGCCTGGAGCTTCGTCCACCAGAGGTCCGTCGCTGCCAGGGCTCCCTCAGTCGTCATCCGTGAGGCACAATTCTGCTGCGTTGGAGCCAGTCGCGTCTTCATTTTCTGGATTTGACCAGTCAGTTGACTTTGACCAGTCCGTTGACTTTGACCAGTCAACTTGGTTTGACCAATCCACTTCTTCCTCTTCCTCTCTAGCCATTATTCTTTCCTCACGTGTCCCTTCTTACTTCAGACAATCAGACACTTCTCAACATTCCATGATCACTCGTGCAGCCACCAATTCTCTTAAACCTAAAGCTCTAATTGTCACTAAATATCCTGTCAATCGTGACTCTTCTCACCCTGAACCAAAAACTTTTACACAAACTGCCAAACATCCCCATTGGCAACAGGCAATGCAGTTAGAATATGATGCTTTAATGACTAATGAGACTTGGGACTTAGTTCCAAAGCCCTATACTTCTAATATTGTAGGTTGTAAAAGGATTTTCAGGGTTAAAACAAAGGCTGATGGTACTGTGGAGCGTTACAAAGCACGATTGGTGGATAAGGGATTCAACCAAGAGGAATGTGTAGACTACTTTGATACATTCAGTCCTGTTATCAAACCTAATACTATCCGTCTTGTACTCAGTATTGCAGTCACTCGGCGCTGGACTCTTCGTCAGGTTGACATCAACAATGCTTTTCTGAATGTGGATCTTTCTGAAACTGTGTTCATGCAACAACCGCCAGGGTTTGTTTCTTCTTCACATCCGAACTATGTGTGCAGGTTGAAGAAGTCTCTTTATGGTCTCAAACAGGCTCCCCGAGCTTGGTTTCAGAAGTTCAGTCATGCTCTGCTTCAACACGGCTTCAAGCAGTGTGTTTCAGATACTTCCCTCTACATCAAGTCTCATGGTGATCATGTCATTTATGTGTTGGTTTATGTTGATGACCTGATCATCACTGGTTCTCATTCCAAATTCATTGATGAGTTCATTCTCTACCTGAACTCGGTTTTCTCTCTGAATGATCTTGGTCGTCTTAATTTCTTTCTTGGCATTGAAGTACACCATCTTTCCTCAGGCTTAATTCTGTCTCAACGGAAGTATATTTTGGATCTCTTGGATTGTAGCAACATGGCTGGTGCTAAGCCAATTTCTTCTCCAGCTACTCCTGGCTCGCAGCTCCAGACTTCCGGTGATCCTCATCCAGATCAGCATCTTTATCGCAGCATTGTTGGAGCTCTTCAGTATGCTACCATCACTCGCCCTGAAATCTCTAATGCTGTGAACCGTGTCTGTCAGTTCATGCACAAACCGACAACTGAGCACTGGCTTGCTGTCAAACGCATTCTTCGCTATCTCAAAGGCACTATCAATGCTGGACTTTATTTCCGCCCGACTTCGGATTCTCGCCTTGTTTGCTATACTGATGCTGGATGGATTTCAGATCCAGATGATTATCATTCTCAGCATGGTTTTTGCTTGTATTACGGTGGCAACTTGGTGAGTTGGGCATCCAAGAAACAAGGTGCCGTTGCTCGCTCCAGTACTGAAGACGAATATGGTGCCATTGCGTTTGCTGCTGCTGAATTAATCTGGTTGCAACAGGTTCTCAAGGAAATGAATATTGCTCTTTCTGGCCCTCCGACAGTTCTTTGTGATAATCTGAGTGCAACTTTTCTCACAGCTAATCCTGTTCTTCATCATCGTTCGAAGCACATCAAACTAGATTTTCACTTTGTTCGTGAACAAGTCCCTTGTGGTTCGACATGTTAGCTCAGTTGATCAAGTTGCTGATGTGTTTACTAAAGCCGTTGGGACATCTAGATTCAAAGACTTGCATTCCAAGTTTCTTGTTCGTGCCCGAACATGAGCTTGCGGGAGGGTATTAGAGAATATTTAGATTGATCATTATTGGTTATTATTAATTGTATATGAGTTGTAGTATATTTTGTTTTAGTCATAGAATATTTGATTTCCCTTTATTATGGGAATTCCTTTTGTATTACTATTAGGACATCCTTGTATATAAATAGGGGTTTTGAGTTAATGAAAAATCAACATTTTCAGTAATCTTTTCTCTGCAATATTTATACATTTCTGGACTCAACTAGACTTGTTTAAACTAATTACTAGCAGTACACTTTAGAGCATTCTCCAGGATGATTCTGAATCAGGAAACACGTTAGCGAATCGAGAGTCGAAACTCAAGTTTGCTTCCCGATTGATCAATCCGAGAGAATGAGGTACTAGTAGTAATGCTATACAGAAGAATAAGTTCACACACAATCTTCGATAAAAGCATTAACCGAGTGCAGTTCTGCAGCTCCAATGCTCCATAGTCCATACCAAACTCTTCGATGCAAGATGTACTCATCCATATTTTGTTTTGCTGCACAAAAATCGCAAACTTTTAAATTCTACAAGTACTTGTATTTCTATGATTTAAATCCCATCAAAACCATAATGACTTATACCAGTCTTGTGCCAATGGACTTATTAGAAAGCCGGATCACCAGGAGCCCTATGCTTCAGTGCTTGTGCTATCCAGCAGAATATGCGTTCACAGTTCAGCGAAAGAAATATTGAAGGCTTCCATCTCTCTCGACACCTGCAATAAGAAAATAGTAAGGAGCTTACTCACCTAGAGTGGATGGAAAATCATCATCTAATTACTGCTTATCACTGATTTAGCATTTAGACATTTTATACTCAGGGAGAGGCTTCTTCTTTCCATGAACCTTAGATTATACATCATGTTAATATCAAATGACCGATATTCTTCTAATTTTAACATGACTGAAAAAGCTTGAAAGCCAGACAGAAGCACACAGAGCTCCTCAAGAACAAACCAATGCTCAATGATGTCTGAAAGAGATCTACTTATTGTTCAAGGATCAAAAAATCATTTTCTCCCAAAAAGCATGTAAAATATTCCACCTAACTAAATCTGCATGAAATCCACAGTACTGAGGACCAAGTACTCAAACTCAAATACTCAAGTAGCAGGATATATCGAAGAACTGAAGGATTATTACGACCCAGCATGGAGAAGATTCAACAAAGGAGCACTAACAAGTAATGAACACGACAAGCAAACCTGCGTAAGATACCAAGATATGCTGAAATCAAATGGCTTAATCTGTTGGATCCACTCCATTGGAGTAGTCCCTGTAAACAATGGCGCGACAAACTATATACAGATGGCCTCTAAACACTCTACGTCAAACATCTAACATAATGAGAACAGTAACACCAGTGTTGTCATTGAACTCAAACCCCAGGAACAAAAAGTAATTCAAAAAAGCCATACATATGAAAATTGAAAGAGATCAAGACCACCAAATAGTTAAGTTTAACACGGTCCAAGTAACTAAACTGGTAACAGTAACAAAAAGATCAGAAAGTAACTAAATCTTTAAAATTAATCCAACTATGGGAAAAGTTTTTTAACCCTGTGATCAATTTCCGTTGAAGAAGGATCTGCCAGACATGGAAACAAACCATTAAGCTTAATACATACCTTATTGTGCTGCTGATTCCTCCAATAAAAGCACCAACTGAGCCACCAAGCAGCTCCATCCTATTATTGTTCGAATCAGAAAGTAGACTGACAATCAAACTGTTCAATCTCAAGATTCCTCATCCATGCCATCACCATCCATCTGGCCATGATACTTATTGTAAATTGCAGTAAACCTATTATTCCCTGCACGAAAATGAAATTTAGAAAATTTTACAGTTACTTGAATCAGTTGAATGAAATGTGTATTGATTCAGATCCATTAAAATTTGAAAGAAAATTAAAACTCAACTAAGCCATGTAGTTTCACTGTGGTACTTGGAGAGCCTTTTCTGTTTACCATTGGCATCCTTATATTGTTTGAGGTTTATTAATCAATCATAATATATAAAAAAAGAAAAGATAAAACTATTGGGAATAAGGAAAGAGATAAAGAAGAATAAATATATATAGAGTTATATAGATATATTAGGAATATACTTTGTATGCATTTATCCCACATCGGAAGATGCGAGCTTAGAGGTTCATGTGTTACCCTATAAATATAGTGTAGGACCTCATGTAATATTTGCCTTTGATAATACATTTGAAGTGCCTATTATATATATTTTATTTATTTTAACAAAAAAATTCAAAACTTTGTATTTAGTGGCTTAAAATTTTACACCAGCAATATTACTACAAATTGCACCAAAATCAGATAAGTGGAATTACCTAAATCCCTTTGTTCTTCTTCTATCTTTCTGACAAAACTCTCAAGAGCGGAAGAACAATGAGTGACTTCAATCTCCTCAAGTATCTCTAAACAAAAATCAGGAATCTCTTTCAATTCTTCACAGTCATGAAATGCCAGCTTCTCCAAACATGGTAGTTGCTCATCCCCAGTAATTACCCACGTCTCTAAATTACTGCCCGCTAAATAATCACCCAAAACAAAGACTCTAAGCTTTGAAAATTCCCCTTCTCCCATCTCCATTCTACATCCTAAGAAAGACATGTCTATTAACTTGAGAGCCTCAAGTTTGGGCAATTTTCCTAGCACTGCAATCTCCTCCCTTGACAAAACAAACCTTTTCAACGTCACTTTTCTAAGACTTTCAGCACAACCAAAACAAAATTGATACTGAAGTTCCGTTTCACTACATGGGGTAAGTATTTGTAGTTGACTAAGGAATTCGGGAACCACAACAATTTCATTCAACTTTTGTAAACTCTCTTCACGACCCAATATATTACATTTCAGGTTGAGAATGTTCGGAAACTTCCTCATTAGTGTTTCCATGCTCCCGTCAGAATAAAATTCAACACAACAAATGAATTCCAACTTCAGCAAACTAGGGGAATTTTCAAGATTTTCAATGGGTAAACCAAAACCATGACTATGGCTCCCATCCTTGCTACCAATGATACTAAGATAATTCAATTTCCGAAGGTCCCAAAATGAGTGTGGCAGTGAGACACCTTCATCAATATCCCAGAATTCTATAATCAAAGTTTCCAAGTTTGATAGCTTACCTATGGATGAAGGAATGTCAGGTGCTATACAAAATATCGATAAGTATGTCATCTGAGTAAGGAATCCAATTTCACTTGGATTTGCTCTTAACCAAATATTATCCATATCCAGCACTCTAAGAAGCTTATCAATCTGAACGATGAATTTCATATCATACAACTGGTTTTCTTCAAATTCCATCATTGGGGGGAAGAACAACATGGAACGTGTTAGAGGACAGAATAACTTAGACTCATGAAAATGAGGTGCAGTTGAGTGAATGGACAACCTCTCTAGGTTGCACGATTCATTAAAATCTGAAAGGCCATCATGCGTTTGTAGAAGGCGATGAAAGAGGTTTTCCTGCTTTCCTTTCTTGAAACAGAAATCATGTAGTAAATCATGAATTCGACAAAATTTGATACCACAAATGGATCTCTTTTCAGATACAATGACTAAATTTCTCTGGATCAAATTGTTCAAGTACTCTTGAGCAACATCTCCAGCCCTCTTCTTCGATAAAACACTTTCTCTGGCCACGAATCCCTCTGCCATCCATAACCGAATTAACTTCTTGGCATCAATGTGTTGATCTTCTAGAAAAACTCCAAAATACATGAAACAACGTTTCAAATCATCATATAGTTGTTTATAACTATACTCCAATGCAACGTTGCATGGCTCCATATCAGAGATGCCGCTTGAATTCAAATGATCAAGAACTTCATCCCAACCTTGTTGTGTTGTGGTTGCTAGAATTCCAGCTACAAGCACTGCCGTAAGAGGTAGACCCTTGCACAATTTTGCAAATCTCATGAGTTCTGTACTCAAACCTTTTGCTATGTGTAATAATTTCATCTCTATTATTTTCAAAAACTCATTATCTATTCGCAGGCGAAGAAAATACGGTTGCTCGGCATGGGGAACAATGGCATGGAGTCTACTGGTCAATATCATCAGGGAATGATAGGCGCAAGTCCTCCCACACTTGAGAGGTCCATACATCATCAAGCACGATTAGATACCTCTTTCCTTTCAAACTCTTTCGAAGTTTTTCTGCCAAATCGTCTTCTGCCACCTTCACATAATCTCAATGTTGGTTTTAGTTAAGAGTTGAAGCAACACTCTCTTTTTATCAAACACTTGAGAGATGGTAAACCAAGTGTGGACATGAAATTGATAAGGATAATTGTATATTTCTAGAGCGAAAGTAGTCTTACCTATACCCGCCATTCCAGATATTGGAACAAGACACAATTTCTTTGATCCTCTGGCTAGCCGATCCCAAATCGAATCCACCTCATTTTTTTGAAAACCACCATCTGAAGGAGTACTACTGGTTCGATGGCTTGGCACAGTAGTCTTAATCTGAAATTGATCATTAGAAATCTCCTCCATGGTAGCGGAGTCACCCAAATGCAACACAGTTTCTTCTAAAGAGCTGGATTCTAGAAGCATTTGTGCTTGAACCACATCAAATCTTTGTAGCAGTTCCGAAAGATCTTGTAAATCAACATCTTTGTAGCAGATCAAGATCGCGGCATCACGTATCAGAACTCCAATTCGATGTTCAAAGTCGCCCTTGTTGCTTTCGTGCCGCTGCTTCAAAATGGACCTGTAGAGTCTCAGGGCTTCGTATAACGCTTTGAATATTATACTCGTATAACTAAATTCATTATCTCGTGCTAATGTCTGATGTAAAGAATCGAAGATGATAAATCGATCCACTGATACCATGTTCATAATTTTTAGTGTTATGTATTGAAATGGTTACATTTTCATTTTCGATCGATTAAAGGTAAGTTCATACATTTCCATTAAAACTAAATTAGATGACAAAAGCAAGAATTAGATGTGTTCAGTTTACTTCTTAAGCAGAGAAAGCAACAAGTAACTGCAGAGATGACTAAAACTGATGGAGTCGCTTAACCGACATTTGAATCCTTGCTATATGCCAACAATAAATCACCTGTCTTTATTTTTATTTATTTATTCGTGCAGGTTAATTTAGTGCAGTCATGACTTCTGAGAAATAGACATGCAGGCCCAGCCCAGGCTATGAAGCAAATGAGCCCAGTGCTTCAGGCCCCAAAAAAATGGGTTAAAAAAAAGCCCAATTTTTATAAAAATTGGTCAAAATAGGGCCTCATTTTTATAAAAAAAATTAAAATTTACTTATTTAAAAAAATTTATTCTTTAAAAATGGGTCAATATAAGGCCCATTTTTTTTAAAAAAATCCATAATTCTGATTAATATTAATTTATTTTCTTCCTTATTGTCAGACTCAAACAATTAAACGGAGGATTCAATCGGAAAATTACTACGATCAGATTCAAAAAGTACAAACAAAAGGGTATTGGCAAATCGCCATAGATATCTACTCAGAAGCGGTACAGTACAAAATTTCCAAAAGATAATCTTTCTCCAACCACCCCTCACTACTTAACCAATCAGCAGAATTCAACGGTCAACTCAACAGCTAGTTTAGTGTGAAATTACCCAAAGGCCCTTGGACCATTTTAAGATCATAACAATCCCTCCCACTGGCATTAAGCCTGTCCTCAAGCTTTGAAATCAGGAAACTGGTGTTAAATCATGTCTTCCTCTTCCCATGAAGCATCTTCCAAGCTGAGATTCTTCCATTCAATGAGCCATTGAGGAACAGCTACATTGTCCTTCAACATTAACCTTCCTTCTTTGCAGCACTCTGTTGGGAGACAAGGACTCCAACTCCTCATAGCTAATGTTAGGTTGATTCTGGACTGCTGAAGTGGGGTCACCCCAGAACTGTTTGAGCAAGTATACATGGAAAACAGGGTATACCTTGCATTCCTTAGGCAGTTTTAGTTCATAAGCCACCTCTCCAATCTTCTTGAGAACCAGGAAAGGTCCATGATACTTTGCAGAAATCTTGGGGTGCTGAAAGTTGTGCAGAGTGGTCTGTTTGTGCTTCATGGCCTTCAGCAGCACCCAATCACCCTCTGTGAAGCTTCTATTAGTCCTCTTAGAGTCAGCAAACCTTTTCATCCTCTACTGAGCCACCTTCAGATGTTGTTGCAATTTCTGCTGGATCTCATCCCTCTTCTACAACAGATCTTGTGCAGTTGGAAATACAATGTCAGTCAAGTTTCCCATAGGAAGAGTAAGGGGTTTTACTCCATATAAGGCCTCATATGGGGACATCTGAAGACTAGTGTGGAAACTAGTGTTGTACCACCACTCAGATGTACCCAACCAATCTTTCCATTGCATAGGGTAATCACCACAGAAACACCTCAGATACCCTCCCAGCACTTGGTTCACCCTCTCACCTGTCCATCAGATTCAGGGTGGTAAAGATTTTATCCCTGTCTGATACAATGGATTCTGGGAGCCCATGCAATCTGTGTATTTCATCCAAGAACAGTTGTGCTACTTGTTTTGCAGTGAAAGGGTGTGAGAGAGTTAGGAAGTGACTATACTTAGTGTACCTGTCCACCACCACTAAGACTGTGTCAAATCTTTTGGACTTGGGTAGTTGCTCCACAAAATCCATGATGATCTGTTTCCAGGTAGCTATTGGAATTGGTAAGGGTTGAAGCATGCCAGGAGGGTGGCAATGCTCTCCCTTGTTCTTCTGACACACCACGCAAAACTTGATGAATTCCACTACTTCTCTTTTGAGATTAGGCCAATAAAAAATGTTCAACACTCTCTTGATGGTGGCATTTTGTCCTGAGTGACCCCCCACTCCAGATGAATGCATGCATTTTCCAAAACTTCCCTCCTCAAGGTCCCAATCTTCCCCACATTAACCTTCTGATGCACCTTCAAAATTCCAGTAGTATAAGTGAGTTCAGGATCTTGGTTTTTCTGCACTACAACTTGAGCTATCAACTTCTGTGCTTGATCATCTCCCACATAGCTCTCCTCCAGTTGACTTACCCATGCTGAAAGTAGAGTGGAGGACTGGCTGGTAAGGGCTCCACAAAAGTGTTCTGATTCTTGCTCCACTGCTCCTATTTCTCTCTCCTGGCAACCATGGTATCATTCATGACAATACATCAGCAGCCTGATTGGATTTCCCTGACATGTACTGTATTTCAAAGTCCATTCCCAGCAGTTTAGTTATCCATTTGTGTTGTATGGCAGTGTGCAACTTCTGCTCCAATAAGTATTTCAAACTCTGATGATCTGTCTTAATGATAAAATGATTCCCCACCAAATAGTGTCTCCACTTATCTACAGCCATCACCAAAGCTAAGAGCTCTTTCTCATAAGTAGATAGGCCTTTATTTATCTCACGTAAACTCTTGCTCAAAAATGCTATTGGCCTGCCCGCCTGCATCAAGACTGCCCCCATCCCTTGGTCACTGGCATCTGTTTCCACTATGAAAGACATGTCAAAATTGGGCATTCTTAGCACTGGTGCTGTGATCATTGCTTGTTTGAGTTCCAGGAAGGCTTTCTAAGCTTTGTCAGACCAAACAAAAGCATCCTTCTTGAGAAGGTCATGCAAAGACCTACAGATGATCCCATATCCCTTCACAAACCTCCTAAAACCCTGTCAGGCCAAGGAATCCTCTCAATTCCTTAACAATAGTGGGGGAAGGCCAATTCAATATACAATCCACCTTGTGAGTATCCATTTCCACTCCAGAAGCTGACACCACATGGCCAAGGTACTCCACCCTTTCCAAAGCAAAAGCACAATTGGAGAATTTCGCCAACAAACTGTTATCCTTCATTACCTGAAACACTATTCTCACATGTTCCAAGTGCTCTTCCTTTGACTGACTGTACACCAAGATATCATCAAAGAACACTAGCACATACCTCCCAGATACTCCTTAAAAACATGGTTCATGAGTGCCTGGAAGGTGGCAGGGGTATTGGTCAGGTCAAATGGCATTACATTGAACTCAAAGTGGCCACTATGTTTTTGGAATGTAGTCTTTGGGATGTCTTCCTTCCTCACTCTGATCTGGTGGTACCCAGCTCTCAAATCAAGTTTGGTGAAGAACTTAGAGCCATGGAGTTCATCTAGCAGCTCATCAATGATGGGAATGGGGAATTTATCCTTCACAGTAAGGTCATTCAACCTTCTGTAGTCAATGCAAAGTCTCTAACTGTTGTCTTTCTTCCTTACTAAAAGCACAGGGGAAGAGTAGGGTCTGGTGCTTTCTTGTATTACTTTGTTCTTGGCCAATTCTTGCACTTGACTCTCAATTTCTTTCTTGTGACAGTGTTGGTACCTATAGGGTCTAAGTTTGAAGGGGACAACTCCAGGTTTCAGGTTAATCTAATGATCCACAGTCCTTTCTGGTGGTAAGGTTCTTGGTTCTTGAAATACATCTCCAAACTCCTGCAATAATGCCTTCATTTCTGGTTCATAGTTCTGGTATAGAGGGGTATGCTGAAACTCTAACTCTCCAGTGGGGATAGCTGCATTACCCCCTAAGTAGTAGCAGTTTTCAACAGTGAGCAATTCCTGTGAAGTTTCATTCTCCATCACTTCTCTCAAGTATCTCCTCTTCCTGTAGTTGGTCAGTTCTTTGGCTTCCTTTCCCCTCACCAGATTCAATTGAACAGCTGTAGACTTGCCCAACAATTTCCACTGCACTCCGATACTAGTGATCCTCACCTCATTCTTGTTAAAATCAAAAGTAATGGGGCTCAAGTAAGCCATCCAATCTCCACCCAAAATCATATCCAAGCTCCCTATTTTCATTACTCTGAATGTGAAAATGAATTCATGTTTCTGTACTTTCCACTTCACCTAAGGGCACTTAGAAATGCCTCCCACCTTACTGCCATCTGCAATAGTCACAGAGAAGGGCCTTGTAATCTCTTCATGAATACCTAACCTTTTGACCAATTCAGGGCTGATGTAACTGTGAGTGCTCCCAGTGTCCAACAACATGGTGATTTGGCAGTTCTGCATTGGTCCATCTAGCTGAATAGTGTTGACCTGGTTGCTATCTTCCCTAATGGACTTCAAATTCAGTTGCTCAGGTTCCTCTTCCAGCATCAGCTTCCACCGCCATAAGCTCTCCAGGGTTCTCCTTTTCCACATTAGAAATAAAATGTACCCTCCTAAACTTGCACACATGGCCAGGAGAGTATTTCTCTCCACATTTGAAACATAATTGGTTCTCCCTCCTGTATTGTTGCTCTTGCTGACTAATTCTCTGGAAACCCCCTGCATTCCTTGGTTTCAACTCTCCAACCCCATTTCCTCTTCCTTGAACTCCTGAGTTGTCCCTTCTAGCCACTGTTGGATGAGGGATCTGTTTGTTCTTCTTGTATAGAAATTCCAAATGCATTTCTTGGAACACTGCTACCTCCATCGCATTTTGGAGGGATATTGGTTGAAATGACTTCACCAATGGCTTTAAGTCCTCACTCAGCCCACTGAGAAAACTTGACAGGAAATAGTAATCAGTGTGGAAAGGATCAATGCTCATCAGTAAGGCCTTCATCTCTTCAAACTTCTCAATGTAGTCCCCCACTGAACCCTTCTTAGCCAACTTATTGAACTCTTCAATCACATCATTCCCCCCTCTCTTGGTAAACCTCTTGAACACAGCCTTCTAGAATTCTCTCCACTTACTGAAATCCTGAAAATACCACTCAGATTGAAACCACACTTCTGCTCTTCCTTCCAGGTACAAACTAGCAATCCCAACCCTCTCTCCCACTGCAGTCTGGTAATGGCTAAAGTATCTGTCACATTTCCTCAACCATTCAATGGGGTTATCACCAGAAAATGGACTCATCTTCACCACAGGATGCATCTCATGTCTCTCCCCTTGGTATCTATCCTCACCCCTTCCCCACTGTCTTCCTTCTCTAGCTCGACCAGATACAAATTCTTCTCCATCTGCTCTACCCGTATACAGCCCCTCATGCGTCAAATTCCGAGGAAATCTACCCCCACCAACACAATTCCTAGTGTTCATCACAAATTCACGCCTACGGGGGACAGCTGGATAAATTGTTCATCAGTTGGATCGAAATTTACCTCAGACGGGGTGCGATCTCCGTCGTACTTCTCCTTCCCTTTCCGGCTGGGCTCGCCGGGGTGCTGCGGTGATAGTCGCTCGCTCAACAACGCCGCGAAACGATCAATGAATCCTTGCTGCTGCTCTATCATTTCTGCGTGCCGCCTTTCCCCGAGTTTCATCTGCCTCTGGGATGATGCCTTGGCTTGCTCGAGCTGCTCTTGAACTTCCCGCAGCTGTTCTCCGAATTCCTGCCGGAGTGCGTTCTCCGCCTCAGCTACACGACTCTCCCACTGCCTATTAGTCATCGTTTCGGCCGGAGGATCGCCGACTCTGATACCACTTGTCAGACTCAAACAATTAAACGGAGGATTCAATCGGAAAATTACTATGATCAGATTCAAAAAGTACAAACACAAGGGTATTGGCAAATCGCCATTGATATCTATTCAGAAGCAGTACAGTACAAAATTGCCAAAAGATAATCTTTCTCCAACCACCCCTCACTACTTAACCAATCAGCAGAATTCAACGGTCAACTCAATAGCTATCTTAGTGTGAAATTACCCAAAGGCCCTTGGACCATTTTTAGATCATAACACTTATGTGTTTAAAAAATTTCGGGCCCTCTATTAGGGCTTTTCTTAAAAGTTTCAGCTTCAGGCCACAAAAAATCTTGGGCCGGCCCTGCAGACATGCCATGCATGTGGTGTTGCTGTATGTGCAGTGTACCCTAAGAATTGTAATAAAAATTAAAATTATTTTTAAAAGTAGAGTCCATGTCAAGTTCAGGTTATTTTTAGTTACCCGGACGTAAAATGCTACAAGTCACCTACCTAATCAAACATCTAAATAATTTCTTGAGATAACATTCACTCGAGATGCTATGATACGAATCAATATCTAATTGTACTAACCATTATACATAAGAGATCAGATAAGTTTGGAATACTTTTCTTAGATTTAATTAACTGTTGCGATGGTCATGAACCGCTTAATAAAGTATCTGTATCCAAAACCAAACATTCTAGCTAATCAAGAATCTTCAAATTCTGTAACACCACAAACACATTTATTCATGTTTTCCAAATTTTGAAACTTTGATCCGAACCGTAGATGCATTGAAACACGGAACCAAACATCCAAAATTCAGATGCAATTAAGATAATCGAATCTAACGAATCCTAATCTACTTATAAAGTGAGTCAGGATTTCATAAAAAAGATTATCTAGTAAACATTTAAATTATAATTGAAAGAGTATCAAATTAAAATAAAACATTATTAAGCAGGTCAAGACACATATCCACAACGAATAAAAAATTAGTATGTGACAAATTTCACACTTATTGAACAATAGTGAATAATTTGGTTTTCCATCTTCCCATGGAAGATAGGGAAAAACATGAAAGAGAATGAGCAGATAATAGTAGTGTTCAACTAAAACTAGAATGATAATGTATACAAAAATATTAAATTAATTTTAGAAATATAAAATAAATGTTATCCTCAAATAATTTCAATGCTCTAAATCGAAGGTCCCTTGCAAGGGACCAATTCCAGTCTGTTTCTAAAGAATTGCTAGCGAAACTGAAACTGTCAAGTAGTTGGCAACTTGAGAGAGTTGATTACTGAATGGATCCCATTCACATATTTCTTGAAAGTTCAGTTTGATTTTGTTAGAGAGTAGTATTGGGCCTTGAGTCCAGTTTGTGTTAGCTAGGGTTTGTCAGATTACTCTTGTACTGCTTATATATTTATGAATAATACATCCCCTCGATCATTGAGGTTTCCCCTCTATCATGGTATCAGTTGCAAAACGGTCCTAATTAAACCCTAGTATATATCAAATTCAAAGTTTATCCTCCATAGTGCCACCGCCGCGCCGCCATAGTGCCGCCGCCGCACCGCCGCGCCGCCATAGTGCCGTCGACGCTGTCTTCAACCGCCGTCACTTTCGTCCTCCATCGTTCGCCTCATTGCCGATTAACTTGTCGGCCGCCATCCTCCATCGCCGCAACCGCGGCCATCGTCGACATCCTGCTGCCCATCGCTCACCAACGCGACCCTCCGTCATCGCCTCCGCTAGTCAGACTGTCGCCATCGCAGTCGCTGTCACCGTGCTTTACCAGATTCAGTCACCTGGTATAAGCGCGTGTGGTAGACGGCCGGTTCTGCTCCTTCTCGCGCATCGCGCGGTTCTGCTCCTGCTCGTGCATCGCGCGATTCTGTTCCTGCCCGCGCATCGCGCGGCTCAGTTCCTGCCCACGCCTCTGCTCCTACCCGCGCCTCGCGCGGCTCTGCTCCTGCCGCGGTCTGCTGCCTCTCGCGTCAAGCGCGCTCTTGCTGCCATTCGCGTCAAGCGCGGTCCTGCTGCCATTCGCGTCAAGCGCGGATATTCACAGCAGGTCTTCTGGTTCTATTCGTGGACCAGTGACACTTGTTATATTGGAAGTATGGTTAAATTAGCGATGCTGTCTCGCGAAGATCGTTCAACCAGGTGGATTGCTGATAAATCATTGTCGCAAGTTCGTCAACATCCCATAATCAGTGGATTGTTGATTCCGGTGCCACATCTCATATGACCGCCAATCCCAATCATCTTGATAAGATACAACCTTACTGTGGCTCTACTTATGTTAGTGTTGGTAATGGTGAATTATTGCCTATTTCTCATATCGGTCAATGTCATCTTTCGGGATTTTCTATATATGGTGTTTTGGTGGTTCCTAATATTACTAGGAGTTTATTGTCCATTAGTAAGTTTACTGGTGAGTTACCCGTTAGATTTATATTTGATGATGACATTTTTTCGGTCGATCATAAACCTACGGGAAAAATAATTGGCAGAGGGCGTCACATTGAGGGTCTTTACTATCTAGAAAATGGCGATTCTTGTTTTCTGGGTGAATTACGTGCTGGAAAGCTCCTAGCCCCTTTTGAGTTATGGCACTCTCGACTTGGACATGTCTCTCATGATACTGTTCAGTTCTTGTATCAGTTGGGTCATATTTCTGTTTCTTCTGCCAAGCCTGCGCCTGTTAGTTGCTCGTCTTGTCAGATGGCCAAGAGCAGTCGTCTACCATTCTCTGTAAGTGACACGAGGGCAACTGGCTTGTTGGATAAAGTGCACTGTGATTTGTGGGGACTGGCACCAGTTTTGTCTGCAGGAGGTTTTTCATATTATGCAGCTTTCATTGATGATTTTTCCCGCTTCACTTGGTGGTTTCCGCTGTGACATAAGTCGGATTTCTATGACATTTTTCTCCAATTTCAGAAATTTGTTGAAACCCAGTTTTCTGCCAAAGTTAAGGTCTTTCAGACAGATGGAGGCACAGAGTTTACAAATAACCGTCTGCAGGCTCATCTTACATCCTGCGGAATTCACCATCAAATGTCTTCACCTTATACTCCTGCTCAGAATGGCCGAGCTGAACGGAAGCATCGCCACATCCTTGAGACTGGTCTTGCAATGTTGTTTCAATCCTTGGTACCGAAAGTCTACTGGGTCGAAGCTTTTTCCTCAGCAGTCTACATAATTAATCGATTACCAAGCCCAGTTATCGGTGGTAAATCGCCTTTCGAGGTGGTTTTTGGGACAGTTTCTGACTATAGTCTTTTTCATCCTTTTGGCTGTCGCGCATATCCCTGCTTGCGTGCCACTGCTGTTAACAAGTTTGCTGCTCGCTCAATCCCATGTGTCTTCATTGGCTACAGCTCTCGTTATAAGGGATTTTAGTGCCTTGACCCAACATCTGGACGTATTTATGTCTCGCGCCATGTTCGGTTTGATGAGATTTTGTTTCCATATGCCGCACCTTCGCTGGATGGTAGACCTACTTCGGATCTGGAACTCTCTTCTTTTTTTGAGCCTGCGGCTACATCATCGACGGTGTCTTCATCACACAACTCATCATCTACATCAACTCCTTGTATGGTTTGTGACTCCGACGACATGGTTCGTACTCCAGTTGCGCAGACCGTATCTCCTCCGGTTTCACCATTCTCATCTGGTCTGATATCACCATCGATTACTCCACCGTCATCTCCTCCACAAGTGTCACCCACTCCATCGTCTGGTTCCTCATCGAGTCCTGAATCACCTCCTCGGCGTGCTCATCAGATGATTACTCAGAATCAGGATGGTACTCGGCGTTTAAAGACGCATCCTGATTTTATTCCAACGGGTCTTGTTGCTCAAGTTATGAAGCATTCCGAGCCTCGAGACTATCGTACAGCTCTTAAGGATTCAAAGTGGGTCCGAGCCATGGATGAGGAGATGGATGGCCTTCGTCATCTGAATACTTGGGAGTTGGTTCCTCGTCCTTTAGATTCCAACATTGTGGGGTCCAAGTGGGTTTTTCGCTTAAAGTATCGACCAGATGGTAGCATTGAGCGCTACAAGGCTCGTTTGGTTGCTCAGGGATACTCTCAGATTCCTGGTTTTGACTTTGATCACACTTTCAGCCCGGTTGTCAAGGCAGCTACTGTTCGTACAGTTCTTGCCATCGCCACTCTCAAGCGATGGCCGCTACATCAGTTTGATGTTAAGAACGCCTTTCTTAATGGTGTTCTTGATTCTCCAGTCTACATGGTTCAACCAGTGGGATATAAGAATCCGGCTCATCCTGACTATGTTTGTCGTCTCAAGAAAGCGATATATGGACTCAAACAAACTCCTCGAGCTTGGTTTGATCGCTTTAACTCTTAGCTTCGGCAGTTTGGTTTTCGGTGTAGCACTTCAGACACATCCCTCTTTGTGTTCTCTCGGGGTACCACCTTGCTCTATCTCCTCGTTTATGTGGATGACATCATTCTGACCGGAAATGATGCTGGTGCCATCAGGCAGTTCATCACTAGGACTGATCAGGAGTTTTCAATCAAGGATTTAGGCTCCCTCAACTATTTCCTTGGTCTTGAGGTGTCTGCTACTCCATCTGGCCTTTTTCTTGGACAGGCCAAGTATGCTAGGGATATACTGAGTCGAGCTGGCATGACTGATTCTTCTCCGGTGACCACTCCTTTTGTACCACTCTCGCAGCTTCATAGCAGCACTAGTACACCGTTCGGCAACCCAACCCTCTATCGGTCTTTGGTTGGTGTACTTCAATATTTGACTATCACTCGTCCTGATCTCGCATTTGCGGTGAATTCGGTTAGTCGGTACCTTCAGGACCCTCGCGAAGATCATTTTGCTGCTGTTACCCGAATCCTTCGTTATGTTATTGGCACACCGCATCACGGTCTCACATTTCACTCAGGAGGTTCTTCTACTGTTTGTGCTGATGTTTGTGCCTATTCTAATGCTGATTGGGCTCGATGTATAGAGACTCGACGATCGACTTACGGTTATGCAGTGTTTCTAGGCGGTAACTTGGTTTCATGGAGTACCAAGAAGCAACCTACCGTATCTCGTTCAAGTTCAGAATCCGAGTACCGTGCTCTTGCCAATACAGCTGCCGAGGTTGTTTGGCTTTGCCATCTTCTCCGAGATTTGCAGTTTCCTCTGGATGGTTCTCCATTGTTGTTATGTGATAATAACAGTGCTATCTTCTTAGCTCAGAATCCAGTGGCTCATAAGCGGGCCAAGCACATCGACATCGACTACCACTTTGTTCGTGAGTTGGTTGCCTCTGCTAAACTCGTGTTAGTCATGTTCCTACTTCGTTGCAGTTAGCGGACATTTTCACCAAGGGTCTTCCTAAGCCCTTATTTGAGTTTTTTAGATCCAAGCTTTGCGTCTCAGTCAATCCGACGCTTAGCTTGAGGGGGGATGTTAGAGAGTAGTATTGGGCCTTGAGCCCAGTTTGTGTTAGCTAGGGTTTGTCAGATTACTCTTATACTGCTTATATATTCATGAATAATACATCACCTCGATCATTTAGGTTTCCCCTCTATCAGATTTGTACCAAACAATTCCCAAATTGGGCATTCGTTTCTTTGGCAAAATTTCTCCAAACACCAATTTTTCTAAAGGCTGTAGAACCATTAGGCTTCCCGTGCCAATTGAAATCAAAAGTGCTTACAAGAAAGAGCATAGTTCTTCAGCTTTTAAAAGCTGTTCAATCTGACCTGTATTAGATGATAGATATGATGAGCAGCTTTTCTACTAGTTCAAAATCTATTAGCGAATTAACTAGTTAAAACACAAGTCGATGTAAACAGAGAGAAAGCATAATAGGAAGAGACAGACAAAAGGGATGAGGCCACCGATTCCTATACTAGATAGAAGCCAGTAGAATTGGTAGAATAATAGAATTCCTTTGAAGAGTAGAGAGGGACTCAGATCCTAACAGAAGGAATTTGAGAAAGTAACAAAAAGGCTATAGAATCATTATTATGTATCTAAACTCAAATAATATATTTTTGTAATATATTTTTGTGTTAAAATATTATTCATTTTAAATAAACATAAAGTCTAACATATTTTATTAAAAACATTCAAGAAATTTCACATAAAAAAATAAAATATAAAATATACAATCAAAATAAAATTAAAAGGTAAATTGTGTAAATTAAAAGTCATAAATTTTATTGAAATTTTATTGAAATCATACTTTCTTAGTTTTACCGACTTCACGCTTTTCTCTCTTTCCTAAATGCTCTCTAGAATTTAGCACTAATACTATTCATTACCACAAAATTCTATGCACTTTTCCTCTCTTTCCGGCCAAATCTCATCGATAACGTCTCTTCAACGGTTATAAACGGTAACTCCCATGGCGGCAACCCCCCAAACCGCTCCTTTTTGCAAGCTTTGACATCCAGACCTTCCCCTCTCTCAGATGTACTCCCATCCAACCCTGAAATTGTCCCAATCGGAGAACATATATAAGGGTAAAATAGCATGCATTGTTTTGCCGGAACAGGCAAACCAACTTGCAGTCCACTACCAGAATGCCTTGATAGGCAAATTTGAGCGAGGTAAACCAGCTATGGAGACCCTGAATGAAGCTTTCAAGTTGATCGGTTTTCATCGAGTTTTCAGGTTGGATCTATCGATTACCAGCACATCCTCATCCGGTTTCAGGACCAGGAGGATTACCAACGATGCTGGCTCAAGGGGCAGTGGAATCTGAAGGGCTTCCCTATGAAGGTACTCAAATGGACAACGGATTTCACCCCTGGTACAGAATCTTCCATAGTCCCTATCTGGATCACTATACAACATGTTCCTGTGTTTTTCTATAATACTGCTATGATAGAATTCATTGGGAATCGAGTTGGTAATTTTATAAAGATGGATTCTGCCACTGCTGCACTCACAAGGCCCCCAGCTGTTAAGATGTGTGTTGAGATTGATCTGTTAAAAAAGCTGCACACTGAGATTACAGTAGGAGTGGCTGGATCAACTATTGATCTAGAAATTGAATATGAGCCAATTCCTGCCTACTGCTATCACTGTAGAAAGATAGGCCATTTATTTGAAGATTGCAGAATAGCTCACCCAAAAGAAAATGGTGAATGGAAGAAGCAGCACCCTAATCCAACCACCTCTCAAGCCTCCAAAATCCCAGCCCCTGCCCCCAAACCAATCCTTCAGTACAGACCTATACCAGTCCCTAAACACTCTCTGCCAAGTCCTATAGCTGCTACTATACATGGTCCCTTCAATGGAGAAACTTCTGGCACCTCTGCAAAGGAAAAAGCAAGACTCATTGCTGCTCAGGAAATCCAAAAGAAGCAGTCTTCCCTGTTGCCAAAAGAACTACCAAACATGAATAACTCCCATCCAGTCATTGCCATCTCAGAAGATGAAACCACTGAGACTGAACACCACCCCCTAGTCAATGATACATCTGACACCAGATTAGAGTGGAGGCCTAAAACCAAAAGGACCAGCTATGCTAAAGATGACCTTAGCATCAACATCAGCAACCACCCTAGCCCCTCTCATTTTTCTACTGATAAGTTGATCTTTTTTTCTCAGGAGAAGAACAGGTCAAACAGATTCCTTCCCCTCCAGGCCCAAAATGCAGAAAATGCAGAGAATGAAGATATGGAAAATGCAGGAAATGCAGACCTTGGAGACATGGAAAATGCAGAAAAAATCTTGGAAGAAGTGAATCTGGAATCAGAATCCTCACAGATAGCTTCAGCAATCACTGACACTCATATGCTAAAAGCTCAGGCTACAAAGCCTCAGGTGAGCACAACACAGGTGAGACAATCTTCAAGGCTCCTTGCCAAGCAATCCTCTGCAATTAAACTCAGATCCTATTTTACACAGCTAAATCAGATCATGTCTGGCTCAGCTACAAAAGGCTCTCCAAATGTTTCTAATGATTGTTAAAACCCTTAAAATTAAATTCCTAGTTTGGAATATTAGGGGCATGAACACATCAATAGAAAGACTTGAAGAACTATAAAAAATTCATAAATTTGATCTGATCTGTCTAATAGAGCCAATGCATGAGACTCATAAATGTGTTGACTTTGCTGCCACTCTTAAATTCACTACTTGCTTAGCTGCTACAAATGAGAGAATATGGTTGATGTGGAATGATAGTCTTAAGGCCAATCTTGTCCAGGACAATGTTCAATTTCTACATGTATCTATTTTCAGCACCAAACTAAATGATAAGATGGAGTCTGTGTTTGTTTATGGCCTTAGGACCAGAAAAGAAAGAGAAACACTATGGACTGATCTAGCAAAAATTAACTACCCTGAGACAATTTTTATCGGTGATTTTAATGCAATAGCCTCAATTTCTGAATATAAAGGGAGATCCACTCCCAATCTGAGGAGTATTAGAGAGTTTTCATATTTTATTGATAGCATGCCACTTGAACATATAAACACTGTTGGGAATCTTTTTACCTGGACTAATGGGAGGTATAAAAATCATTTTGACCTTAGCTAGAATGGTAGGACTAAAACACCAACTATTCAAAGGTTAGATAGTGGTTTATGCTCTCCACTATGGAAATTAAAATTCCCCGACTCTTCTATTTTAATCATGAATAAGGAAACCAGTGATCACTGTCCCATGCTTTTATGTATAGGTAGCAAATTAAAGTCATCACCAAGACCCTTTAGATTTATCAACACCTGGTTTAAAAGGGACACTTTCCTCCAGGTTATTTAAAATAGTTGGTCTGCAAACATTCAAGAGTCTGGCATGCTTAAATTTTATCTAAAATTGCTCAGACTTAAAAAGGTTTTGGAAAAATGGAACAGAGATGCTTTTGGTAATGTTCATCAAAATGTTATTAAGGTAGAAGAAAATCTTAGACTTCAAGAAATTGCCTATGATTCTGATCAGAGTGAAATAGAACTGATTAGACTCAGACAGGCTAAATCTGATCTCTTTAGGGTTATTAAGGAACAAAATCATTTTTTCAAATACAAAGCAAAAATTAAATGGCTTAAAGATGGTGATGATAACTCTAAACATTTTCATAACTCTATGAGGGAAAAAAGAGCAGAATGTCTATTACCAAAATTTTGAACTCTGCTGGTGAGTGGATTGATGAGGAGTCTGAAATGGAATTAGAGGTCGTGTCCTTTTTCTCCAGCCTCCTCTCATCTGACAAGGATCCAGAACCAGATTTCTACTCTCATTTTCTGTCTCAAATCCCTAAATTAATTTCATATGAAGATAATTTAGAGCTAATTAAACCAGTGTCATTAGTTGAGCTTAAACAGATTGTTTTTTCTCTGAATAAACAAAGCAGCCCTGGTCCAGATGGCTTTACAACTAATTTTTATATGAAGGCATGGGACATAATTCACCTAGACTTACTGCATGCTGCAAATGATTTTCTTTCCAGCTCTAAAATTCCTAAGGGCATTGGTAGTACATGGATTGCTTTAATTCCTAAAATTGATACTCCTTCATCTTTTAGTGATTTCAGGCCAATAAATCTCTCCAATGTTGTTAACAAAATTTTCTCAAAAATCTTGATGAAGAGACTTAAGCCTTTTATGCAAAAAATAATTTCCCCTCATCAAACTACTTTCACATAGCTGATAATGTGCTATATGTTAAGGAAATGCTTAGATTCATAGATAGGAAGGGCAGGCACCCTAACTGCATCTTGAAACTTGATTTAAGAAAATCTTTTGACGGGGTTTGCTGGAAATTCTTATCCAGTGTGCTTATTAAATTTGGATTTCATGGTAAATTTATTTACTGTGTTATAAAAAACTTGACTCAAGCATGGTTTTCTGTTTTGTTAAATGGTGCGCCTGTAGGATTTTTTAATGCATCCAGAGGTATCAAACAAGGTGATCCCCTCTCTCCCTTTCTCTTCAATATTTTCTCTGAAGCCTTTACTAGAAGTCTGGCTTTTATTTATGAGAATGGAAATCTCCAGTACTATAATTTGCCAATTGCAGCTGAGAAAATATCTCATCTTACATATGCTGATGACACAATCATTTTTATGCTTGCTAGTAAATCTAATCTAATAAAGATGAAAGCATTTTTATCTGTGTTTGAATCTGTCTCTGGACAGAAGATAAATTATGATAAAAATGAGTTTTATATTAGTAAGCATGCAACTCAGTCAAAAATCACAGAAATAAAGGATATTTTAGGCATGAGAAAAGGGCAGTTTCCATTCAAATATCTTGGTGTGCCTATTTTTAAAGGCAGAATACAAAATGTTTACTTCCAGCCTGTGGTAGAAATGATTGATAAGAGATTAAATAATTGGAAAAATAGGTGGCTGTCACAGGGGGTAAAATGATACTGATACAATCTTGTTTATATTCTTTGCCTCAGCATATATGGGCTGTTATGGAACCTACAGTGCACATCATTAAATTAATCAGAAGAAGGATTTCTGTCTTTTTTTGGGGTTCAATAGAAAATAGGCCAAAAAAAACATGGAAAAAATGGAATGATTTATGCTTTCCTATCTCAGAAAATGGCCTTAATTTTAGAAATATATCCACCATAGTGAAGACCTTTTCAGTCAAATTATGGTGGAAATTTCAGATTGCAGCTGCTCCCTGGACCACTTTCTTGGCTTCTCTTCCTGTCTCTTTCAAAAATTCACACTGTTGGGAGCGTATTTGCAAAATTAATTCCTTTGCTGAGAGTCACACTAGAGTAATACATGGAAATGGAGCATGTAACTTTTGGAATGCTAACTGGACAGGTTCTGGTCCTCTATGTGATATCATTGATCCCCAGAATACAGAAATTCCATCAGACTGCACTATAGCCTCTTTTATTCAAAATAAGCAAGAGTATCTGAATCAAATCTCACATTATACTGATACTACTCTCTTATCTAATTTACAGGAATCCTCTCTAAAAACTCACAGAGAGGACAAATCATATGGATGCCTGACAATAAGGGATGCTTTTCCTTCAAAGTTACTTATAATTTGCTCAGACCCAAAAGAGGCACCTCTATGTCTTTGGAAATTTTTTGGAACAAGAGGGTACCAAAAAAAATCTCAGTCTTCATGTGGAAGGTAATGAACTCCATTCTGCCTTTTGATAATGTCCTTTGTTACTATGGTTTCAATATAGTGTCCAAATGTTGTTTCTGTGATCATTATGACACATTGGATCACTGTTTCAATGAATGTTATATTGCCTCTGAGGTCTGGTCTGGTGTAAATGCATTTGTAAATATTGTCACTCCATCTTTTAACACAATTTGGAGCAGAATTAGTTATTACCTTAACAGACCTGGTTTTACAAAGATACATTCTATATTAATACACAATGTTGCACTTTTCACATGTTGGTGCATTTGGAAGGCCAGAAATAGAATTACTTTTGAAGAAATCCCACCAAACACTATTCACATTATACAAGAGATTAAATCTCTTGTTTTCCTCTCCTTTGCTGCCAGGCCTTTCTTTATTTCATCCTCCTTTGACATTGAACTGGCTTCAAATGGATACTTCCCTAAGCATCTTAGGCCTCCTAAACCTACAATTTCTGTGCTTAAATGGTCAAAGCCTGTGGGGGGATTTAAATATAATGTTGATGCTTCATGGAAATCCCCTATGGGTAATACTGGTCTGAGTGTGGTGGTTAGGAATGAAGTTGGTAATTTAGTATTTGCTCAATGCATATATACATTATCACAATCACCATTGCATGCAGAAATTTTGGCTATTGGCCTAGGCCTCTTAGTTGCTTCACTGTATAGTAGTCAAAAATCATTTATAGAATCAGATTGTGCAGAGGCGGTGAAAATGATTTTGGATCCTCACCTGGCTCACTGGAAATTTTTCAATCTTATTGATGAGGCACACCAATCTTTGCATGATTCTGTTCTATCATTATCTCCTAGAGAAACTAATCAAGTTTCTGATTCACTTGCCAAACATGCATGTAACACAAAAACTAGTGCAATTTTCAGAAATCTATCTCAGTTACCTGTTGAAGCAAGAGGCTTATTAAACTTAGACAAGATGGAACTACCTTCTGTCAGGATTCATCCTCCCTAGATACAGCTGCTACGCTCACTCTTTGTTATCTTGACTCTTTGCAGATACCATACAGTGCCTACAAGGCTCAGATCAGACAACCAGTAAGCTGCCTCACCACCATGCTACCAGAAACTATCCTTGCTTGGCCTCACTGGCCTATCTCTAAACCAACATTTTATGACTCAAAGAACATTTTATTGGTGCCGCCTTGTGTTTTGAATATTCAATTCACTAATAGGCTCTAAAAATTTTTGGTTCTAGAAGTCAAGTTATTACTCTTCCTAGTTTTTACTTGTATGGGTTCCACATTTTTGGAAGCTCCCTAGCTTCATGGTTATGTGTAGAGCCGTTAACTCTTTATTCTTTTGCCTCTCCACTTCATCTAGTGGGAGTGAGAAAACTACAACCAAAATCCGATTTTGGTTTTATTTATTCGGTTTGGGGAGCCAAATATATTCCCCCATCCTTGTGATGGTTATTTAAAAAAAATATAAAAAAATTATTGAAATGTTAGGAAGAGATGGGAGTTCAAGATATATTTTCTTTGTTTTATTGTTTATTGTCTTTTTGAGTTATTATATCCAGCTAATATATACTATATATAATTTCTCACGTGTAGATTTTATACAATAAAAAAAGAAAATAATCTTCTGATCTTGAAAAAGCTCCATATATACGAACATTTTGCACTTAACTGACCGCATGTGAATATTTGCAAAAATGATGTTCCTTTTTTAATTAGTATCTATTTTTGTTACCATATTCCTTATGATTAAATAAGTTCTCTTTCTTTGATTTAATGTTAAATTTTTCAGAGAAGTTCTAGTAATTCTGAGTTATTGGGTATTTTATTGTGAACTTAAGTTCTTAAAAAAAAATCTCATTGTAATATTTGGATTGCAAAAATCACATAATTAGTTCTCGTTAATTGATATTGACAGTGAATTTCGACGTTATTAAAAAGACTAAGATACTTCAATAATATTGTCAAACTTCACTGGTAATATTGTCAAACTTCACGGTTTTATAATAGCACTTATCCAAGAAGTTAAGATTGCGCGAGAACTTTTCACTAATTTTTAAGGTGGCTCTCCCACCAGACATGGTAAATTAGTGAAAAATGAAAAGTTTTACCGAGCTTAACATACATAAATTCATATCAACCAAGTTTGAGTATAAAAAGGATAAATACAATAATACACATCATTTGTTGAAATTTAGTTGAATATTGAAAGCCCTTACTTACCTTCATTTCCAGAAAATTCTTCATACCTTTAACTAGTTTATGTATATAAATGTAAATCACATAATTTTCAACTTAATCATAAATTTTACATAATATTTTCATGCTTTGTATCTAGTTAATATGTTTACCCTATAGACTTAAACTCAAAATGATGAAGTTGGCCCTATGTTGTTCTTAGCTTATTTTTGAATGGAACTAACTTGAATTGAACATAAAGCAACAGTTTCTTTGCATAAAGTTAGTGTATTTTTGCTAAACATGATTCCGACCGACCAAAGAATTGCGATCCAAACTTGCTTCAATGTGGAACAGAACCATTTTCCATGGCGGAGTAGTTCATATCACAGCCCCATTCCATGGCTAATCTCTGCATTTCCTCAATGTCGTCATCAAGAGCCGTACGTGCAGCCTGAATCTCTATATTCTTCGAGCAAAGCTCTCTCCACTGCGACGATAAAGCATTTAGCTCATACGCAGCATTTTGCTGGTGATGCATCCTCTCATGATTCACAGCATCAAGCTTTTCTTTGAGTTTTGCTACTTCTGATTGGGTCCTGGATAGCACTGCCTCTAAGTTTTGGTTGTAGATCTTCCACATCTCAGGACCATACCTTGACAGTAAGTCTAGGTTTTCCAGCCTGATAACTTGATGCTGCAACAAGCGCTGAGACTTCTCAAGTGACAGCTTTCATGCACTTTCGTCAGTTTGCTTATTTGCTGCCGGAACTTCAAGTCCATATCTCGAGGTGTCCATCTGAACTGGAGGCCTCCCCGCTGGTCATATTCCCGTGCAAGCATGGGATGATCCTGAAAGTTGACCTGGGGGAGGGGAGGGAGGTCTTTGAGGAAGTCGGAAGGTCTCTTGGAGCTCCAGCGCATATCCGATTCCACCAAACGATCAACCTCTTTTTTCAATGCTGAGTTTTCGTAGTCGCCGTCTATGTAGGGAAGCGCGTCGATCACCTCCGCGCCTGTTGGGATGGGATCCTCTACGCAAATTATAATGCGCAATGCGTACGCAAAATACTAAACAACGCAGTCAGGCATACTTGTGTTTTGAAGTAAATTATTTCCTCGCTCGACATCCATACGCACTTAGTAATTATCCTCGCATAAAATTACCATTAATTATTTTTTCCTCCCAACATGCATTATCCAAGTCTAAACTTCTTCTCCCACCACCGGACGATTATTCTATTTTCATCCCAACTCCACTTGAGCATATGTTTCCACTCTTCTTGTCATTCACGTAATTATCACACGTCACCAATATATTCGTCGATTGATTTGTCACAGTATCACAAGTTCAGTTGGTTGTTGATATTATCACGGTCAATATTTCATCTTCCATCATCAAGGTAAATACGCTGGGATTAAGAGTGAAAGAGAGGTGTGTTACAAAAATATAAAGCTTTGTCCATCTAAATGATACAAAAGTATGTTGAAAAATCAATTCATGTATGTTTTTTAATTTAACCATTTACATTCAAACGTATCATATTAGTTTTTGTTTTTTGAAATTATGAAACACAACATTGTGCATTTTAATTTTACTATTAATATATTTTAATATGATTTAGTAATATTTATATTTATAGTATTTTTTCTTTGAGATATATTAGATACGAGTAAATATCGTTTCTAACTATAATTTATTAATTTAATAATGATAAAATAAATTTAATTATTTTGTAATAAAGTCTTTTGACAATGAAAGTGAAACCTACATTTTATATCTAATATAATTGATAAAATTAAAATAATAATTGTTATTACAGAAAATATAATTTAGATGCTAACTTATAATATCTATACTAATTTTAAAAAATAAATAAACTCTATAGAATTTTAAAACTTTTGTATCTAAATTATTCTGATTGGCTTTTGTAGCATTGTTCACTATAAAGTCTAATATAGATGGTGTTCGATTTTCTTCCATTTATATAGCTTCGGTAAATATATCAAACACAGTTATTTCATCGTACATCAGTGTAATGCCAAAAACATAAAAACAGAAATATAAATGTAGTGCAAAAACAAGTATGGATGTCGAGCGAGGAAATAATTTACTTCACAATACAAGTATACCTGACGGCGTCGTTTGGTATTTTGCGCACGGGTTGCGCACTATAATTTGCGTAGAGGATCCCATCCCGCGCCGGTTGACCACACCGGCGGTGGAGCTTCCAGCATCAGGATCTTCCCGTTAGCCGCCATTGATCTCTCTTTTGAAAGTTTGAGTATACCTTAAAGATTCTTCAGTTAAACCTCATAAGAATTGGTTTATGCTTCTGCGAAGAATGCTCTTGAATCGATATTAGATAACATCATAGGTCCCCTCGTTATATATATCGGTTGCAATCCTTTTTCAGGTTGGATTAGCAACTCTCATATTTCATTTTCTATTTTAGAGTCTGAGATTTTTTTAAACGGTCTTGTTTTTGAAACCAAATCCCAAAATAACACTCTTTTGAAATTAATTCCATAACTATTCCTCTCAATGCCACAGTGGAACCAAACCTATGATATGTATCTTATATGCACAACACTTATGACATTTGTCAAAGTTTTGTGTTAAATTTGTAAATTTACTTAAATTTTAGGCCTGATTTGAAATTTTATGTAACTACTGCGTGTAAATTTATCCGAGTATTGTTCTTTAAAAAAACATTTTGATGCGGCATGAACCTTACATGCGGGAGTTGGAGCTGTCAAATTGTTTTTGCAGTTTCTGATGTATCTTGCTGCAGTCTCAGAATTCAACAAATGAGTAGTGTTTTTTGATTGAAAACGTCATTCTAACAAGAACCGATGATATGCATGAGGGTTGCTGGTCTGTTGGCGATACTATTAGTCTTAAGGGTTAAAATTGCATTTTATTATTTTTTGGATACTTAAAATAATATTTTAAGTTAGGGAGGACCTTTATTGTTATTTATTATATTTAGTAGCAGTTAGTAGTGTTGGGCCAATAAAGGATTTCAAAGGGCAGCCGTACGCAAAAACCTCCCAAATATAGCCTAAACCCTAAGGTTAGCGGGAATCCGCCGCCGCAGTCGGCTGATGCAAGCATGACCATCTTCAATCCTTCGTCGGAGAAGATGAATTTCGACAGATTCGAATGCTATGACACCGGATCCGATGGCCAAGGCTAGGGATAAAATCAAATCCGTGGCCGGCCGATCATTGAGATATACGATCATCGTTGAATTGTGATGGATCGAACAAACGCTGTGATGGCTAAATCCCTCCGAGGCCCAAAAGCACAACATAATTCGATTCAAAACATGAAACATCCCCTTAAACCCTAGCTTCAACCGTCAGATCAAATTCTTCAAATCGTTGGAAATCGATGAATTTATGGACGATTCCATACGATTTGATACCATGGAACATGCTTGCATGATGCCCAATCCTTTCCAAATATCGGATTTGAAGATCAGAGCAAACCCTCTTTTCAGCCGAAATTGGTCGAGTTTCGATCTTGGTAATGTGATGGTGAAAATATGTGCAAGTGATATGGATATGTGCGAAATTTCGAGAGGAATCCAATGAGCCATGATCGGAGCACTGATTCTCATTCGTTGGAGAAATCGCCTTGAAGAAAGAAATTCAAGGAAGGCCGTCGACCTTGATCCCCCAAAATCACCAAAAATATTTTCGATTCTCTATCAATCTAGGTATTGGTGGGAGGAGGGGTGGCTGGCTAGCGAACCGGCGGCAGCCACCTAGCCGCACAGATGGATTGAATGAGGATGGGCTGCGTCCATGGATGATTTGTTATGGGTTATTTTGGGTTTAATGGGAGGTAGATTTTGGTTGGTGATGAAGGAAAAACATAATCTGAATGATACTAATCCAAATCAAAAACTTTAATGAAAATTTGTGATACAATCATATAAGAAAGGCATAAAAGAGTACATAAATCGAATTTTTATAAAAAACATAACAAAATCAATAACTAGTTTCTTAGCAAATCTATCATTCTCTCTACTTCTCCAAGTTTGGCGATGATAGCTGTATCTAAATCCTTTAGATCCTGAGCCTCCATGTTAAGAAGATTTTTCGACCCCTGCAAAACATCCCGCATTAAGCCGATGACCTCTTTTTCTCTATTCTCCCTTCTCATTTTACCGATTTCTTCCTTCATCCACTCAATTCGATTCTTTATAATTCCCTCGGAATTCATATCCGGCTTCATTATTTCAGAAAGGAATGAATGAATAGAGTAATATGAATGAACTGTTAGACACATCTTGTACATTTATATAAAACATTCCCGCACCTAACGCGTCTGTCATTATTCATTTTGATTAGCAATGATTTTAATAATAATAAATAAAATAATGCACAATATTAATTAAATGGGAAAGTCTCGAAAGAGACCGTCCATAATTTAGACTAGGTTATTTTTTAACTAGAAAAATATGAAGGTACTTATTTGCAAAACACGGAGGGACTTAATTGTAATTTTTGAAAACTTACCCTCCCCGCTAAACATCACGAGCGCGTGTATGAAAGTGGGACCCGCCACATTATTCCCACAAAATGTTGCTCCCCAGATTCGAACTCATGACCCATGCTTATAGTCAAAATAACCTTAACACTACACCAATTCGCATCCCATGTTTACCCCTATGAATATAAATATTATATATTTAATACATTCATAAAACTTATAGTTTCACCTTTAATCCGTTGAGTTATTATCTACAACCTATTAAAATTTAAATCTTTCTACTTTTAAAATGAAACCCTCTCTATTTAAAATTCAAACATTCTACTTTAAATTAAAAACTTCCGTATTTTAATCTACAGTAAATTAAAAATAAAATATTGTACTTTTAATTAAAAGCCTCCTTATTTTAATCTACAACCTGTCATAAAACAAACATAGTACTTTAAATAATGGTGTTTACTATATGCAGGTCCAGTTTACTTCTGCAGGTTCAATAAAAGTGAAAAAATATCATAATTACCCTTCATTCGTTTATTAAACTTTACAAATATATTTCTAAAACCCTAACCTTGAATGCATAAACCTGTCTATGTAATGATTTAAAGCGTGTCCAAATTATAAATTATTTTTCGTGAATTATAATACATATTTAAGAGGGACATTATTGTAATTTCAAATTTAATTTGGACCTGCATAAGGAAAGTGGACATGCATATAGAACCACCCTAAATAAAAAACATCCCTATTTTAACCACAATTTAATAAAAATCAAACATTTTAATTTTAATAAAAAAACTCTGTGTTTTAATGTATAACATATTAAAAATCAAAGATTATATTTTTAATTAACGACTTTCGTATTTTAATGTACAATCTATTAAATCAAACATTCTACTTTTAATTAACAACCTCCGTGTTTTAATGTAAATCATATTTAAAAAAAATCAAACATTACATTTTTAATCAAAAACATCAGTATTTTAATGTACAAGTATTAAAAATCAAACATTATACTTTTAATTAACAACCTCTGTGTTTTAATGTACATCATTTCTATAAAAGTAAAACATCATAGTTTTAATAAAAAATCTAAGTATTTTAATATAAAACATATTAAACTAGTATTGTGAAATGAATAGTATTGGCCGTGAATGATACCAGGCCGTGAATAGTGTGCATGAATAGTACCGGACCGTGAATAGTGCGCGTGAATAGTAATTTTCTAAATTGCAATTAAGGACCTCCTTCTTTTTATTCAACCAAACTTTTACTACTTAGTCCCCGGTTTATAATATTGACGGTCACTCACAAGACTACATCTAATTAAATTTGACAAACTGGAAAAAATCAATCTCCTAAAAGTTTTCTTTATTTAATTATTGAAAACATAAAAGCTTTATATTTAAATCGAAAGATTCTTTTTCTTTTTTTAAAGACATGTAAACAAAATTTTCTAATTTCATAAATCATTATGTGTAAATGGTATTGATTCGACACGTTTATTGATGAAAATAAATAAAAATCTGTAAAATTTATCTTGGTTTTGGTTGGACTTCTGATATCAAACTAAAATACTTGATTTTTTTGTTCGATTTCAGATGTTGAAATTCAATTGATTGACTATATTTTTAAGGGCCTATTGACTTTTAACAATTTAAGAGAATTGACCGGCAAAACAAGTTATAATACACTTTTTGAGAATTGTAAATCATTGAGATGAAGAACTAGGAGGTCATTTGGTTGAATGTGGGAGATTAATTATGTAGGAAGATGAAATTCTTACACCATTTTAAATTTCCATGATTTGGATAATACTGTTTGGTTGGGATGTAGGAGAAAAAAATTCCCATGAAAGGAAGGATTGAGAGTTCCTCTAAGAAAGGAAGAAAGAAAACCCCTCTAAGAGTTCCTCAAAAAAAAAAAAAAAAACCCCTCTAAGAGAGCCATAACCTCAGCTTCCAAGCTAATTTTCTTATAGAGATATATAAATTTGCCAATGATAACCTGACCAGTGTCTGATCTAATTACCATTCCATCCCCAGCTTGCCCAGGATTTCCCTAAAAACAACCATCGATATTTAACTTAAATGGAGCCGTTGGAAGCCTCCATTGAACAACTTGAATATATTTCCTCAATATAGGAGTCACAGGAGCTAACTGAAGAAGCTCAATATAAATTTTCCTATCCTCAGATGGCTTCCACTGCAACCTGTGCACTTTCATGACACTTTGCAAAAGATTAAGTACCATTTTTGGAATAATACTGTCTTGATGATAAGCATTTCTTTTCTGCTTCACTAGATAACCCATGTTATAAAGAAAGGCATGATTCTAACAAGGGTTTTAATGCAAATCAAATTTCACATTCACAGTCTAGTAGTAAAATCATCTGTCCCAAAGACAAGTAAATGTCTCAGGTGCAGAGGCGGAGGGAGTATGACACATAGGGTAACAAGTGTTACCCCATAGTAAAAACAAAATTACTTAGTATTAGTATGTATGTTACCCCATATAAAAAATATTATCCTTCTATTAATAGAAAAGATCAATTTAACCACAAACAAAAACATATAAAAATATTACCCTTCTATTAATAGAAAATAGATCAATTTAAACAAAAACAAGTCACACGGTAAAAAAGAACATTACCCTTTTGTTAATAGAAAGAAGAGATTATTAATTTAACAAAAAAAATAATACTAATAACAACTAACAAGACTCGCGGAAACAAAAACAAAAATCAAAACACAAACAAATTACCAGGAAACAAAAAAAGGCACGCAACCTTTTACTAGCAGTAAAGAAAAAATATTTTTCAAACCTAAATCAAAACAACGTCTGCTCTTTACCCAACAAATTTGGTCAGTTCTGCCTCGACAAATTAATACTCTGCTTCTCTGACTCTATCTGGTCCGACAAGTCGGCAACCTCCACTGGTTTGTATAAGTATATAATGTATAAATCTAATTTACGGTTGAGTTAGGAATTTAGGGTTTAAATTCTAAACGAATTTCATGAATTTCATTATTTCTAAAATAGTTTCATGAATTCTAAAAGAGATTATGAAGTCTCGTCGACAATATGTGTCGAAAAAGTATTGTAATAAGACATTGTTTAATTTAATAAGCTACTGTAATTTTTATGTATAATGTTGTTACCCCATAAATATATTTCTGGATTCGCCTCTGCTCAGGTGTAAGGTCAAATAAATTGCGAAAGGACAATCATGAAATATATTTTGCAAGTCATATGAGCCATCTTTAGATAAACTGCATATAGATGTAATTTAGAGTTTATTTTCATGTAAAATGTCTCCCATAAGTAACAATATATATAGAAAGTGTATATCCATTGATAGCTAGACGGAATTCAGATGTTGTAATTCACCTCTTCACCACCATACAAATGGACTGGGGAAGTGAAGAGCCTGCAACCATCTTAAGAGATCCCAATTTACAATGTCAAAGGCTTTGCTAATGTCCACCTGTAAGACACAACTCTTTGACATTTATTTCTGATGATACTTATGCAACAACTCTCAAGCTAGCATGATATTACGAGTAAAAAGTATACCTTTTATGAAAGCACTTTGGTTAGTGCTAGCAATCAAAGGTAGTTTCTTACCTAGCCCGCTGCATAGGATTTTTGTAATCACTTTGTATAAGACTAAACTACATGCGATAGGCCCGTAGTCTGCTGCCACCTGGGGTTGTGTGATTTTAGGAATGAGGATCCTGCATGCATTCTCCACCATAAAAAGGTTCCCAACTGAACTGATAAAGCTCTCACCAATATCTCAACTTTCCATGAAGAATAAGCTGGAGAATCCATCTGTCCCTGTGCTCTTATCTGACTTGATCTCTTTTTACGCATTCCTGGTATCTGCAAAAGTTATATCTCCAATTAGACTCTTCCAAACAATAGTTATCATTTGTTTAAACCCTGAAATAAAGTTTATTTGTTTTTCAAGAAAATAAAAGTTGCAAATTACAAGTCCTACGTACCTTTCCTTCATCATTTCCAGAAAATTTTCTATACTTCTAACTTAATTTAATTAACTTATTAATTTTTTTTTATTGCCCGATTCTCATGAAAGTCTAACTTTCTAAAGATCACACACCCTTCAATTATATAATATTGTTCATTTTAACAAAACATATATCAAGAGTATAAAGTGTAGGAAACATTATATTAAAATATATAAATTTTGACTTCAAAATTTTAAGATGTACTCTATAAGTTAAAAGATTTAAAATTCTTCAAAAGGTAAGGAAGGTTAGTATTTTAGTTAATCTTTTGCATTTAATTTTTTTGATATATATTGTCACTTAATATATTTAATTTTTAAAGTATTTTTTAAACGTAACATGGACTTAAAATGATGATGCTGGCCTATATTCTTCGGAGATGATTTCTTAGTGGAACTAAAGTTGAGTTTATTTTTTGTTAAACCGAATGAATCTGATCACTAAAAGTTAGCTTGTTAGACAAAGTATCGGCGGAAGAACAGAAAGGAGTCCCGGAAGCAGAAGCAGATGCAGAAGCACCGCCACCTAATAGGTTTCCCACTATTAAAGTTGCCTGAAGATTTGCTGGTTGAAGTTTTAATAAATATCCCGGTGGAATCTGTCCTTGCATTGAGATGTGTCTGTAAATCGCTAAATGCTCTTATATCATCATCTAAATCTAAACTCTTCGCTCGCAGTCATCTTAAATGTTAGACGAATCGTAATTTTGAGACCAAGAATGTCTATATCAAGAATTTTTCAACGGATAATCTAGATCCTCTTTTGCATGTCAAGAGAATGTGTATGGAATTCGCAAGAGCGGCATTGAATTCTAGGTAGCCCAATGATTGTGAGTTCATCTTAGAGAAAGGGGAAATAAAATTGGGTGGTTGCAGAGATGGAATCCTATGTTTATATGAATTAAAGAAGCTCGATGGGGAATTATGGGATGCAGTAATATACATATGCAACCCTGCCTTGAATGAATTCAGGATAATTACGAGGAGAACTAGATGGAGTATGGATGATGATAACACCAAGGTTTGTTTCGTTCCTGATGATCAAGAAGACTACAAAGTTGTACTTATTTCACTACAGAGTTCAGAAAAAAGAGTTAATGTAGACGATGTGAGATCCAAGGTTTACATATATAGCATGAATAATTGTTCCTGGAGTGAAATCACCATGAAGAGTGCTCTTATGGATGGAGGAGGAGATGAACATAAACTGGATTTACGTATCTCAGATCTAGTGGTTAACAAAGGATGTATTTATTGGATGATCATTACACGAAAACAAAAAATCTGGAGTTGCAATTTATTGAAAGTATTGGATTTGAATCGGGAATCCATTGGAGAAATCATTCTTCCTTTTGACATACGTGGAAAATACATCCATGAATATGGTTCTGATCTTGTACGATATAAAGGATGTTTAGCTATATGCTCATCGTATAGTTATCTGTGGGTTATGAAAGAGGGAATGATGATATTAGTTGGGAATCATTGGATTTTTACAATCTTTACGAAGATCATTGGACTTATGACTTTGATGATGACTATCAAGTATTTAATGTAAAAATTTACAAGGAACGGCGAAACAATTTTGGGATATGCAAAACTGAGACAATATTTGCATGAGGAATATGAAAAACACCGTTGTTTATCCCATGAGAAAACTAGAGGATAGAACACTGTATTGCAGGTTCAACATTCCAGAGGACGCTGAATTTGGGAACTGCATAAATGTTGATCATTATAGTCCAAGTTTAGTTTCTGTATTGTCTTCCGGGTATGCATAACCTGAAACGATGATGAAAACATGAACATATATCATCTTTGGAGCACAGGCCTTAAGCTTTGGAGTTTTAGTGGATGGTTTAAATTAGAGATTTGTTAATATGGTACTAAATCTAATTAGTACAATATATTGGTTTACGCACCACACTTTTTTAACATTAGTTGAGACTCACGTTTGCCACTCATTACACTTTTTGTAATTTATGTGAATATTTTTATTTCAGTTTATTTGTGGTTCAGTTTTGATGGAATATTATTTAATATAATATAATTTTATTTAATTCAATTATACTTTTATTATTTTATTATAATAGATGTTTAGTTCACTTTATTATATATCAATTCAATTATGTTCAAACCAAATAAATGGGAGAGAACATTTATGGTTATATAATTCTACTCATCATCTATACCATTTCCTCTTTTCTCTAGTGTAATACTTATGTGTAACCATAGGTATATTTGGGTTTTTTTTGTTCTAACGAAAAAGCAAATTCATCCACAAACCGATCCCAATATCTTCTTGTCGTTAATTGATCAACGCCGTCATGACGGCAGAGCCATCATCTCTCTTCATTTCCTCCAACATCTTAAGCCCAATCAGTTAATAAAAATCCCTCAGATCTGATTATTCATTCTTCGCGATATGAAAATAGGGTACAAATTGATCATCTGTAGAACCAGTATTCCACTTCTCCGACGAGAAATGCAATAATCTTCTTACTGATCCAGAACAGATATGAGCTGAGCTAGTTAATGTTTTCTCTAAATTATTAACCGAGGAACCATAGATCAATACTTCTCAAGATTCTAATTTGTTATTGGATAATATCCCTACTTTAATATCAGAAGATAATAACACTGATTTAATCAAACTAACAGATCTATATGATCAGCTGACACAAATTATATTTTTTATGAATGGGGACTCAGCTTCAAGGGCTGATGGCTGTTATTGAAAATTTGTACTGATTACTGGAATATTATTGTAGGTGACATCTTATGTGCAGTGAATGCGTTTCTTGCATGTGTTCAAGAAAATAAAACTTGCAAATTACAAGTCCTACCTTTCCTTCCCTTCCTATTAATTCTTTATACTTTCGAGATCATGTTTGCTGAACCTTATTTCTCGCTGAAAAAATATATAAAATATTGAATTGAATTGAAAAATATAAAAAAACTGAACTGAAGTGAAAAAATATAGAAATACTGGACTGAATTAAAAGATATAAATATATTGAACTGAATCGAAAAAAATTATAAATTTGTTGAACTGAACTGAAATTTTTTAATATTGAACTGAACTGAAAAAATTTAAATATAGTAAAAAAATTCATTATTGACAAATAAAATGAACGGAATTGTACTAAATTGAATAGAAATGGAACACAACAAAGTGTGATGTATTGAAATAATGACTAAATGCAACTATATTTCATCAAATTACATTTACTTATAACTAAATTGAATTAAACTGAAGTAAAGTTAAATGTATGGAAGACAATAACAGTATGACTAAATTAAATTGAAATTGATCAATTTACATTTGTACATGATTGAAATAGACTTTATTTTTTAAAATCTTTAAGATCTTGAGCCTCCATGCTATGAAGCCTCGTTGATCCCTGTAAAACACCCGCATTAAGCCGATGACCTCTTTTTCTCGATTCTCCCTTCTCATTTTTTTGATTTCTTCCTTCATCCATTCAATTCTGTACTTAATAATTCTCTCTGAATTCAAATCCGGTTTCATTATTTCAGATTGGAATGCATGAATAGATTAAAATGAATGAATTGTTAAACCTATCTTGTAAATAAAGCTAATGTTTCAGTTAATATTTCAGCCTGAGCAAGGTTTAGGGAATGATTTGTTAGACATATCATTTGTTAATATTTCAGTTAATATTTTGCATTTAATTTTTTAATAAAAATTTTCACTAAATATATTTAATTTTTAGAATATGTTTTAAACGTGATATTAGACTTAAAATGATGTTGTTGGCCTTTATTCTTCGGAAATGGTTTCTTAGTAAAACTAAAGTTGAGTTTATTTTTTGTTGAACGGAACAAATATGATCACTAATAACTTTCTAACTTGGCTGAATAAATTAAGTAAAAAAGTTCATATTCAAAGTAAATTATATTTGAATTTTATGAAGAGAATCACTTGTATATAACGGTCTTATATATATAACGGTCTTATAGTAAAATAATAGTCTAATTTTTCATAGTTTGGATTCATATTTTTAGTTACGCTCATTTTTAAACATAAAATAAGTCATTTTTAATTGTTTTTCTTTTGTGATGATGACAGACCAAGAATTGCATCCCTAACTTGCTTCACGTACATATATAGAAGAAGGAAAGTCAAATATTCTGCTGATCGATTTTCCTAATTTATTGGCAATCAACGATCTACTTGGTTTTTATAGGAGAAAAATTAAACTATTTATACTTTTTTTTTATAACCATTTAGACATTTTTGGTTTAGGAGAAAAAATAAGAACTATACCCCTGCAATATGTTTCTTTAATTTATATATTTATGGTTTAGGAAAAACAATTAAGGATAAATTCACACATTAACTTGGTTTTGAATTCCCCCGCTATTATAAAATTCATCCAACATAATTTCATTTTTTTAGAATAGTCCTTAGATGTTAAACCAAACTTTAATAGGATTTGAAATATTTAAATAATTAATATTGCATGTTTTATTGTACCCTTTAAGAATTAGGTTGTGTTCCATTATACATTAGATTTGATGTAGTCTCTATATAAAGACGCATAGGGATTGATTTTATGTGAGAGAGCCATAAGCAATACTAGAGTTAAAGAGACAGACATTGAGGTCTAGTTTAGAGTTGTAACTCTAATATAACTTACCCTGTTAATACGTACGTCGAGTTTGCAACGTCGTGATTGCCTATGATCACCTCCTCCAAAAATACTTAAACTTTATAAAGAGTTTGTTGTTTGTTGAGATTGTTTTCGTTGCGTGTTGTTGTGTGGTGTTAAATATATATTGTTGGCTTTTTAAGATATAAATATTGAAGTTATATCCTACAATAACTGTAGAGAGATGGAGAAGATTTCAAACAGCGATGAAATCACCAAGAACGAGGATCACGACTGGGAAACTGTATCGTATCGGCGGAAGAACAGAAACGAGTACCAGAAGCAGATGCAGAAGCACCGCCACCTAATAGGGTTCCCGCTATTAAGGTTGCCTGAAGATTTGTTGGATGAAGTGTTAATAAATATCTCGGTGGAATCTGTCCTTGTATTGAGACGTGTCTGTAAATTTTTAATACACTTATATATCATCATCTAAACTCTTCACTCGCAGTCATCTTAAGCGTTGGAGGAATCGTAATTTTGAGATCAAGAATGTCTTTATCAGGAATTTTCCGGCCGACCATCTAGATCCTCATTGCATGTCAAGAGATTGTGTAAGGAATTTGCAAGAGCGGCATTGAATTCTAGGCAGCCCAATAATTGTGAGTTCATCTTAGAGAAAGGGGGAATAAAATCTGGTGGTTGTAGAGATGGAATCCTATGTTTATATGAATTTAAAAAGATCTATGCAGAATCATGGGATGCGGTAATATACCTATGCAACCCTGCCTTGAAGGAATTCAGGATAATTACGAGGAGAACTAGATGGAGTATGGATGAAGATAACCCCAAGGTTCCTTTCGTTCCTGATCCTGATCGCGACGACTACAAAGTGGTATTTGTTTCACTTCCTAGTCCAGGTAAAGGGGTTAATGAAGAAGAAGATGTCAACCATTATCATGTAAGGTCCATGGTTTACATATACAACATGAATAATTGTTCATGGAGTGAAATCACCGTGAAGAGTGCAGTTGCGCATGAAGGAGATCAACATGAACTGTATTTACGTATCTCAGATCTAGTGGTTCACAAAGGATGTATTTATTGGATGACCATTACAAAGAAAATGTATAATGCAAACAATAGGTGGTGCAATTTATTGAAAGGATTTGAATCGGGAATCCGTTGGAGAAATCATTCTTCCTTTTGACATACGTAGAGCACGCATCCCTGAATTTGGTTTTGATCTTGTACGATATAAAGGATGTTTAGTTATATGCTCGTATAGTAATCTGTACGCTATGGAAGAAGAAGATGGGAATGATGACATTAGTTGGGGAGGATCATTTGCTTTTTACGATCCTTACCTGCACCCTTGGTGGGATTATGATGACAGTTACTCTCAGTGGTTTTATGTAAAGTTTACAAGGAATTGGGAAACAATTTTGGGATATACGAAATCATATTTGTATAAGAACATGAAAAACGTCGTTTATCCCATGAGTAACCTGGAGAACAGAAGACTGTATTGCAAGTTCACCATCCCCGAGGAAGCTAAATTTAGAGGGGGTTCGGATTGCATAACTGTTGATCATTATAGTCCAAGTTTAGTTTCTGTGTTGTCTCCCGGGAAAGTACAACCTGAAAAGATGATGAAAACATAAATAACAGCATACATATATGATATTTGGAGCACATGCCTTAAGCTTTGGAGTTTTAGTAGATGGTTTAAATTAGGGCTTCATTAATATTGTACTGAATCCATTAAGATATTGGTTTACGCACCACACTTTTAATATTAGTTAAGAGTGCTTTCTCATTTTGTCATTCGTTACACTTTTCATAATTTATCTGAATATTTTTAGTTCAGTTTATTTGTCATTCAGTTTTGATGACAATTTATTTAATATAATATAATATAATTCGATTATACTATTCTTATTGTTAATATAATATAATAGATATTTAGTTCACTTTATTATATATCAATTCAAAAAAATTTGAAGTCTATCTAAGTAAATTATGTTTAAACCAAATAAATGGGAGAGAACTTTTCTGGTTCTATACTTCTATTCATCATCCATATCATCTCTTCTCTTCTCCAGTGTAATAATTATATGTGACCATCGGTATATCTAAGGTTTTTTTGTGCTCTATCGAAAAAGAAGATTCATCCACAAACCGATCCCAATCTCTTCTCGTCGTTGATTGATTGGCGCCGTCATGATGGCGGTGCCATCATCCAGCGCTCAGCACTTAATCTCTCTTCATCTCCTCCAACATTTGAGGCCCAAGCACTTAATAACCATCCCCGAATCTGATTATTCATTCTTCAATCCAAAAAACAAACCATGAATCCACTTCTCCAACGAGAAGTGCGATAAACTGGAAGTACCACTTCGATTCACCTCTGGTTGGAAACTTCACGCGTGCGCGTCCTCAATTGGACCACCTTCAGTCAACCATTTTAATCTTCATTTTTTCTTCCAGAAGGTCTCATTTGTAAGTAAAGCTAATGACATTTCAGCCTCAGCTGAATGTAACTGAGTTCTACTGGCTCCATTATTATCTCTGTGATGATCCATCTCTTTTTATAACCTTATCTTCAGCTATTTTAACATTGTCATGAACATTATCAAAGACTTCCTTATTCCATTGTTTTAAGTTTAGTCTTTAGTCTTCTTAGTTTTACAGAAAAATTCATCATGCCATAAACACCAGTATTCTCACCCAAATTATCCCACACTAAATCTAGAAAACTAGAATGAGTTATCCAGCAGTGTCGAAACTTGAAGGATTTAGGTATATTATGAATCACATGGTTTTCTAGTTTAACTAGTAAAGGTGAATGATCCGAATCTAATCCGGATTTAACCTTAATACTAGTATTTTGGAAAGATAGTTCAATTCGAAAATTCTGTGTCATCAAGTCTCTATCTAACCTTTCCCAAAATGTAAAAATTCGTTGCAACCATTTATGAATTGAACTGAAATGAACAAATTTGAACCGGAATACAAATTATGTTTTTAAAACGAATTATAATATGGCTAAATTAAACAAAATTTCAAGTCATATTTTACTAGTATTTTCAACTGAATTTCATAATTTCAACCAAACTGAATTGAATTGACAAATTTTATGAATATATTTGAAACAATTATAGTTTGACTAAATAAAGCCAAATTTCATAAATTTATATTTATTTGAACTGAATTTATCTAAACCAAAATGAAATAAAAATTAATATATTGAAAATAGTTAGAACATGACTAAATTAAACTAAATTACAAACATCATTTTTAAACTAAATTAAAATAAATTCAAGATATTTTGAGAGATCATACTTTATAGAATTTGCAAATTGCAAGTAGTTATGAACTTTTTTAAATTAGACATAGAACTTACGAAAATTTATAAATTAAATATATTTAGGTGTTATAGGATCAATGTCATAGGTGTAGTTCCACTTCCACTATAATATTGCGAGCATTAGTTGTACAATTAGTTTAAAGATATATTATTTTGAGAATTAATTTTTCTAATCTGAGCATTAGTTGAACATTAAGTAAGAAGTTAATAAATTATAAGTAAAACTAGATTTGAATTTTACGAAGAGAAACACGTTTGTAAGGTTCTTCTTTTACCGTAATTATACATGCAAGTTTGAAAAACACTATATGTGCACCCAAAATATTATATTTTCAGACCTGCATTAGTAAATATGGACCTGCACGTATCACCACTCTTGTTTTATGGTAAGATAATTGAGACCAAATTATTAAATTAGACCAATTTTTAAATACACAACAAGTCATACCTTATGAAAAAGGGTGGTGATATTGCCAGAGCACTTTTTAACATCCAGAGCAAAATTAATCACTTTTACCCAAATTGTCATTCTTCAGTCAAAACCTACTTATTATCTTTTTCTTGTTTCTTTTTTTCTTTACTGGATTATTTTCAATCATACGAAAACCAATCTTCCCGTCCCAATAAAGCCGAAACCTTGTCATCTAGTTTGAATTCAGACTTTGAGAATCACCACTCAAACTAAGTAATTTGAGAAATCTCAGACGCATGAAGGAATTTGCAAACCGCTGTAATAAAAACAATGAATTGACCATTTCTTTGTACAACCTGCAACCTTTTAGACTTCCGACCTTGGCCTGGTACTCTTGTAAAATGTTCCGGTATCCATTATCCCAACTCTATACTCTCATCTATTAGCACTTTGACTGCAGCAGAAAATTAGTTTGCACTTTTCTCATGTTTAGTTTTGAAACCAAGTTATCTGCTTCAGTCTCGCTGCCTCTACGGTGCTACCACCACTACAAACCAACCGCAACAAAGGCGGTTGGTCGTGAAGGTAGGAAGGCTTGCCTTCTATGGATGTGCCGGAAACAATTTCCGGCTTAAAGGCGGTTCAACTTCCGCCGTTAACAGATTCTGGTTACACATCGTTTTTTACGCCGTGTAATGTATTTTTTTTTCCGCCTTTCATTTTGCTTACGATTTCGTAAGCAAGCATCGCCACTCAAATGATACAATTTATTAATAAGTGACACGATCTCGTAAGCGGCATCGCCACTCACATGATAATGTAGATGTAGGTGTTACGATATCGTAAGCACTCTGAAGATACCAGTAAAAAACGTTACATCGGCAGATGTCACGATTTCGGAAGAAAAATATTGTCAGGTTGTTACGATCTCGCTTGTTTGGCGGGTTTATGATTTTATTGTAAACAAACGTTAATGGTTACGAAGTCGTTACCCTGCAAGCTTGTTTTTCTTTTTTATTTCTAGATATTATAAAATATTAGGATCGATTTAGGGTTTAGGGTTACGACCTCGCAACACAACATATCAACTGCACGTGTAGCGATCTCGTAAGAAAAACCGGCAAAAATGGAACGACACCGTTTCATGAATATTTTGGTCCATGATGTGCACTAGGTTACGAACTCGTATGCATTTTCGTTGTCATTGACGGCTTGTGTTACGATAACGTTAGTATTCAGAAATGTGAGGCAGTGCCTAAGTGGGCGATCTTGTTACGATCTCGTTTGTGCATAAATTTTATTTATTTTCACAATATTATGTGATTGCTTTATTCGACAATGGTAGCGAAATCGTGAGTACATTCTCAAGTTTTTGCGTTTTACCTACGATTCCGTAAGTATAATCTCATGTGTTTGCGGTTTAAGTTACGATACCGTAAGTGCGTTTCGTCAACCAGTGCAATGGTTTATTTCTGATTTAATACACCAAAACTAAAATATAATATGAATTGAAATGCAACCAAACCACCATTTGAAACCCACATGACATGTCCAAGCACAAAATCACATCCGGCATTGAAATTTAATGGCATCATTGTACAAGGAAAGATGGTTAATACTAAAGTTATGCGTTGCCTAATAATGTATAACAAGTCTATTAACATGTCACGATGCAGCGGTGGGAGGAGGAGGCCTATGAGGTCTGGAGATGTACCTGATTCTTATGTAGATCAAATTTTTGGCAAAATTGTTTCTCTCAACCTCCATCTCTCTAGTGGTGTATGGGGAATGATCTTCGCTGAACATCTACGAATGCAACAAATAATGACTTATGAATTATTGAATTGCATTACGAAGTACACATAGAACAAGAAATGTTGATAAATCTTACACTTGGAACATCAAGATTATCTTTTGTAAGGCATTGAACACATGCGTGAGCAAACATCATGACGTAGTATCCACACTCCCAATTTGATTGTTGACGGCGAGACTAGGTAGATGAAATGGTGAATGTCAAAAACACAACATATATAATAAGAAGGTTAATTACTTTGAATTACCTGTGTAAACTGTATCTGATTGCTTGATTAGAATATGGCAGGAGCATGCCTATATATAGTTACATACAAGGGCCTAAAGCTAAATACTGAAGCTAGCTAAACCCTAGGCACATAAGTGCATATACAAAGTACATACATAATTAATAAATGAGTGCTCCAATTCTTCTTGTATTGTCACACCCCCTTCAAGCGAAGCGTCGGATTGACTGAGACGTGAAGCTTGGACCGAAAGAAGTCAAACAACGCACGATTGAGCCCCTTGGTGAAGATATCCAAACTTGTAAGGATGTCGGAACATGACCAACTCGAAGTTTGCCAGCACTAACAAGTTTCCTCACAAAGTGATAGTCGATGTCGATGTGCTTAGCTCTCTTGTGAGCAACTGGGTTCTCCACAAGAAATATAGCACTGTTATTGTCACAAAGAAGCACCGGAGATCCCTGAAGTGGGAAGCGCAGATCCCGAAGAATGTGTAACAGCCATACTACCTCCGAAGCAGTGTTCGCAAGAGCCCTGTATTCCGATTCAGAGCTTGACCGAGAGACTGTAGGTTGCTTCTTCGCACTCCATGAGACCAAGTTGCCACCAGGGAAAACTGCATATCCATAAGTAGAGCGACGTGTCTCCAAGCATCGCGCCCAATCAGCATCAGAGTAGGCTAGTATCTCTGAAACACCATCAGTAGTAAAGGTCAATCCACAATGTTGCGTGCCTTGAACATATCTGAGGATTCGAGTAACTGCAGCAAAGTGATCATCCCGTGGATCCTGAAGGTATTGACTCACAGAGTTGATAGCAAAGGATAGATCAGGACGAGTGATGGTGAGGTACTGAAGTGCACCTACAAGATATCGATACAACTTCGGATTATGAAATGGTCCACTGGTACTGCTGTGTAACTGAGACAACGGAAGAAATGGTGTAGAGACCGGTGTAGCATCCAACATCCCATCTCTCTGAAGAATATCCCCAGCATACTTGGCTTGACCCAAAAACAACCCGGTAGAGGTGGGTGTAACCTCCAGGCCAAGAAAGTAGCTGAGATATCCGAGATCCTTGACAGAGAACTCCCGATCAGCCCGAGCTATGAAACTCTAAATAGCAACCTTATCATTCCCAGTAAGAATGATATCATCGACGTAGATGAGAAGGTAAAGGATGACTGAGCCACGGGTGAACACGAACAGAGACGGATCCGACAAACTGCCAACAAAGCCAAGACCTTTAACAAAGGCACTGAAGTGATCAAACCATGCCCTAGGAGCTTGCTTAAGACCATAGATGGCTTTCCGTAGCAGACATACATGATTAGGACGGGCAGGATCCTGATATCCCAGCTGGTTGCGACATGTAAACTGGACTATCAAGAAAACCATTCAAAAAAGCATTCTTGACATCGAGCTGATGAAGCGGCCATTTCCTCATAGTAGCAATAGCAATCACTATTCGGACAGTAGCAGCCTTGATAACTGGACTGAAGGTGTGATCAAAATCAAACCCTGGAACCTGTGAAAATCCTTGAGCCACCAGACGTGCTTTATACCTCTCAATAGAGCCATCCTGTTTGTACTTCAATCGGTAGACCCACTTGGAACCAACCACATTAACATGTGGAGGGCAAGGCACCAACTGCCATGTCTATTGCCGCTGAAGTGCATCAATCTCTTCGTCCATAGCAGTAATCCATCGTGAGTCCTTTACTGCAGCCTTGAAGTTTCTCGGTTCCTTCTGTACCAGCAACTCAGCAACTAAACCTGTAGCCACGAAATCAGGTCAAAGACTACGAGCTACTCTTGTTCCATCCTGATGATGAGTGACCATCGAGTGAGCTCGAGGAGCAGGTGGGGCTGCCGGAGCCTGTTGAGCTATGGAAACAGGAGGAGTCAAAGGACCACTTCCAGGAGAAACTGAATCATCAGTTGAACGCGAGGATACTGGAGAGGGCGCTGGAGTGACTGGTTCCGGTTCATCGGTGATTGCTGCTGTTGCAGTCGAAGAAGGCTCATGACACACCGTACAGGGCTGCTGCGGTGGAATTATCTCGACATAAGATGTCTCTAAATCGGGATCAGTGGGGTCAACAAATGAAGAGACATCCAAAGAGGAGAAATGAGCTTCTGTGGATGCTCTCGAGAATGGAAAGTGACCCTCATCGAAGCGAGCGTGGCGAGTCATGTAAATGCGACCAGAGGCAGGATCCAAGCACTTAAATCCTTTATAGTTCGCACTGTAGCCCAAAAAGACACATGGCAGACTGCGAGGGGCTAATTTATGCTCAGATGTAGGCCGAACATAGGGAAAAACACGGCACCCAAATGGATGAAAGTTTGAGTAGTCCGGTGAACGCCCAAAAATCACTTCAAAGGGAGACTTGTTATCAATCACCGAGTTGGCAGCCGATTGATAGTAAAAACACCAGCACTGAATGCGTCATCCCAGTGAGATAGCGGCAGATGTGAATGAAACAACATGGAGAGACCCATCTCCGTGATGTGTCTGTGCTTGCGTTCTGCTCTACCATTTTGCTTAGGTGTATATGGACATGAGACTTGATGATGAATGCCGCGAGTTCCAAAGTGAGACTGCAACCTGTTGTTGATGAATTCAGTGCCTCCATCACTCTGAAAAACTTTGATGCGAGATGAGAATTGGTTCTCTACGAATGCTTCAAACTGGAAGTAGACATCAACAAAGTCTGACTTACGACGTAAAGGATAGAACCACGAAAATCGCGAATAATCATCCACAAACAAAGCATAATAAGAAAAACCATTTCCCGAAACAACCGGAGATGGCCCCCACAAATCACAATGAATCAAATCCAAAACATTCTTAGCCCGTCTGGGGTTCTCAACTAAAGACAGTTTATGGCCTTTAGCCATAGCACGCGGTTCACAAATACCAGGTTTTGGAAGTACAGAAGTAAGAGACAAAAACCCATGTTTGTTCAATAAAGAAATAACAGCAGAGGACACATGTCCTAATCGATCATGCCACACTTCAAAAGATGCTCGATTATTATTCTTCTTGACCACTGAAAGAAGTGCTGCCTCACCACGGTCCAGCACATACAGCCCATGCTCACTGTGTCCCTGCCCCAGGATTGCCCTGCTGAGCTTGTGCTGAATAATAAAAGACTTGTCATCGAAAGAAATAATAGCACATAGCTCCTTGGTAAGCTTACTAATTGACAACAGGTTTTTAGTAATAGCAGGCACAACCAAGACATCAGATATATGTATAGAGGGGCTAACTCTAGCATCACCAACATCAATAATAGGAAGAGAAGCACCATTACCAACAGAAACAGAGATATTACCATTATATGGAGCCAGAGCAGTCAAGTTCGAAGAAGTGGCACTCATATGGTTGGTAGCCCCTGAATCAAGATACCAGTCTAAAGCTGTAGGAGCAGTAGCGGGCTGAATCTGAGGAGCCTGGTAGGGCACATATTGCGGTGCATACACAAGTGGCTGAGGAGTCACTGCCGCAGGTTCAACCGGAGCAGCATAGGTCTGAGCAACAAGAGCCTGAGGAGCAGATGGAGTCTGTGCCGACTGAGGAACATAAGTCTGGTACTGCTGCTGGCCATAAGGCTGTGGTGATGGAGTCACATAAGGCTGCTGGCCATAAGTGCAATATACAAAGTACATACATAATTAATAAATCAGTCCTCCAATTCTTCTTGTATTGTCACAACCTGAATTTGGAAAAGCTCAAATGGTTGGAGTGTGTTGTCATTAACAGAATGCATAGCAACCTCTAACAGATCGGAAAATACGGGTGATGGACCAAAGTGGAGAGGGTCAATCCAGTAGACACGCTTTAATAGCCAAAAAACTCCAATGGGCGCTAGAGAAATATAAAAAGTTAAGATTCAAAATATACCACACTAACATTACAGGTACAGTTAAAATAAATACATTTAAAGTCTATTTTAGCTTACTTCTCTAGATATGGGGCTAAGAATATACTCTTGCGCTTGTCACTAATGGCTTTGGTTAGATATTGAAGTCGCTTTTTATCTCCTTCTCCAAATTGTTGCAAGAAAGATGGGTGCAAGAAGCCGATAAAGGTTTTTTTGCCGCCAAAGCGACGTAATTCATGTACCTTGGAATAGATATGGGAAAGTATTATGGTTTCACATAGTAACATGTATAATGTCGTACTTACATTTGATGCAAGGTTAGGATGGTGTGTGGAAGTGGTGATTTAAAGTTCCAAAAAAAGGAAAAATCTTCCCATGGAACCATACGTTGCATTGATTCTCCAAATACCACTGAAGTAGCAACAAAATAGTAGACGGAATTGCGGTCGTGGTGACTCATAGAATCGTGCAAGGTTCTAACGAAACCAGGGAGGGATTTTAAGAAGTTATAATCGTCGTTTGAAATAGGAATTGTAGCAATCGGAAAATTTAGGTCGGTGGCTTGTACGGGTTTCTTTCTTTTTTTGGGAACAAGGGTGGATTTTGCATCAACCACTAACCACTTAGGCCACACAAAGAACATACCCAAACCTTGACCAATAGTTTTGTGCTCTATACTTGCCACAGGCAATAGTGCATCGTTTACCAACACCTCACCTATACTAACCCTAATAAAGCCCTTAGGGATGTTTTCACCATGATTAGCCGTCATGGTTTCATAGGAATTTCCATTTGCAACGTGTTTCGGTTGGTCATCATTCCCACTAACAACATATAACTTGCAAGAAGAGTCAACCTAGGTCAATTAGACAAAAAAAATATTCTTTCACTTGTCAATTCCTAGGAACTAGTATGTTTATAATTGCAAATGAAAATGAATTAGGGACTCTTAAAAGGAACGCACCTTAGTGATGGGTTTTGATTGGTTTACCACACCTTGCTCGTGTAAGGGGTGCGTGGGTGTGTTGTTGTTTTCGTTCCCTACCTCAACATTTTGTTGAACCACATCCTCATGAGGAGGAGAGAGATGGGAGCCCCTAGGAGAAGGCTTCCGCGAGGGTTGTGGTTCAACAAAATTATCGGGAATGGAGAAATTAACAAACCTACACACGTCGGCTATCCAAGATTTCATCTTCTTCATCTCTTACTTAGATTGTTTAGCTTCATTCAGCGCTACTTGAAGTTTAGAGGGCTTAGGGTCTTTACTACACTTGATACCGAATGCCTCGATTTGGCTCGCATAGCCTCCAACTCCCTTGGCTCTCCCGGGATGTTCTTGTTTTTCAAAGCTTTGTTTAACACATCATTTTTACCCACGGGAATGAACAATCCTTCTTGAACTTCGCGCTCTACCTCGTCCTAATAAAATAGTTAACAATTCTCGTTCATGATGTATGAACATTGTAAATGAAACAAGAGTTGAAAACTAACCACGTTGTCGGCAATTTTTTTTGCCTCGGTACTAGAGAATTTTCCATCCTTCTTGATTCGACCCAAAACGAATAATTGTTGCCTCTTGTATGTTGTAGGGTCATCGGCCACTACTTGTTTCATTGCCTCTTCCTCATCCATTCCCCCATCTACAAGCGCCTTCACTTCATCTAATCTTTTATTCTTTGATTTTTTTTTTACAACCCCAATATAGCCACTACGACCACCGGTATAGGGCATTGTGTTGAAAGACGCGGCCGTTCTTTTTGTAAGACCAACACCCTTTGAATGTGGTAATACACATGTTAATTCGTAGTCACAATTTAATATTTATGAAATAATATGTACGATTCATTTAATTTCAATATCAAATGAAAAATAAACTAACCTTAGCATCGTTCTCTAACCATCGTTTCTTGAATATGTCCCAAGTTTTTTTTACGATGTGATTGTACCGATCCATGGGGTTTTGACCATATCTCTTGCCACCTACTCTTAGGTAATCCCTTGCTAGGGTGTAATTGTGTACCGGTGAGCCTTAGATACGATTTGGAAAGCCTTCTTCTTGACTTGTTCCAAATCGCGAGCTTCAATTACAAATGGCCACTACACATTAAACATGTAAGTCATATTAGCTTAGTAAAAGGTCAATGAATGTCAAAAATTAAGTATAGAATCAATTGGTAATTAAAATGGTGAATAACAATCTAACCTTGCACTCTTTCCAAATATCTTTTTTAATGTCGGGGTGTAGAAGCCTCCAATCCTCGGTTATTAATGGTACTTGAGTCTTTCCCATTTTTCCACACCAACTTGACCATCGAGCGGCATCATCGTCGGGCGCGACCGCAACTCCCAAGTTATTAAATTTGAAATGCGTTAGAATCTTGTTATCAATCCTAATTTCTATTTCCCGACAATGCGTTCTTAATTATTCTTCCGTACAAGTGCGCCTAACACTCTTCTTCCTACTTACTTTAGTAGAGCCGGCTTTTGACATATTATCATCGCTAATTGGGGACGAGGAAGATGATGTGGGGCTATCCATAACTCTAAACCTAAGGTACGTAGAAAGTCAAAGTCAAATTAGTTCTCATAAATTTATTTTATAGTCACATGCATGTTAGGACCTAATTTCATGTAGTTTAGAAACACTTATAACCTATGTTGAACATTTATCCCTAATAATAGGATGTATAATGGAAAAAAATTGAAAATGACTAGAAAATTGCTTACCTTTGCAAGAGTAGTTTGGAATGAGGTACAAGATGATGTTGTGATGTGTATGACTATAAACCTAGTTTGTCTCACTCGTACCCACGGCAAACATGTAGAGAGTTTGACAATAATGCTCTATACCATGTGTTTTTTATCGTTTTGCATTAATTGTAAGCAACTGAAACCTTATGAATGGGTTCATATGGTCAATTTCATGAGATTAGGGTATGGATTCAACCTCGTGATGGAAGGTGGAAGTGGATTGAAGAATGGATTTGAGAAGTATGCAAATTAGTCCAAGAACAAGAGAAATATGAGTTTTTTGGAGGTGAACCCGCAAATATCAAATAGGGATAAGATGTAGTATTTGTGGTCCAATTTTGGGTTGACTTAATGTTCATTTAAGGTTACGATATTGGAACTGAGCATATTTTCAACATTTGGAGGTTACGATTTCGTAACTGGTTCCGTCAATGACATAAATAAAGAATTGCTTATATAATAGCGATATCAGAAGTTCATGATTAAGTTTTTCCAACTATTTGAAAACCCAAAACCCGTGATGAACAAACACGATCATGTAACAAATACGGTATTTATAAAGTTTATACATTATTTTGTAATTCTTTCATGAATGTAGACAATTATTGCTTATAATTCTAAGATATGTTTCTAGATAGATGATGTTAGATTACCATAAAATTAGAAAAATAGTATACAAATTTATATGATAGACAATTTGGTTTGGATTCACACATTCAAGCAGTGAACCTAATTATTTAGTCTATACAAATGATTGGAATTACAAACGATGATGACAAATAGCAAAAGAGTTATTGGCGAACCCCATAGAAAACCCTAAACCCACATGACCCATGTTTCATTGGTTGATTTTGAAAGTCCGAATCTCGTGAATTACAAACCATATACTGTAACATAAATGATATGACATTATACATTTATTGAATGTTCTGACGATACATCTCGAGAGTTGCACACAAGATTGTGATCAGTGTTGTTAATTGGTAAACGTTGACTACCACTCCTTATTATTTTCAGCTAAATTCAATGTAGATGCAGTGTAGATTTGATGAAATTTGTGAATTTAGTTTATTTTCTTTTTATACGATAAGTAGAAAAAGAAATGATATAAAATTTACTTACATGATATATATAGTTATTACTTTCAGCATTTGAACCTGTGTGTTTCATCATCATAGACTTGATTCTTCGTTCGAAAAGATTTAAAGCTTATTTTTAATAGTCACAAAGAATTACAAACGATGATGACAAATAGCAAAAGAGTTCTTGACGAAACCGATAGAAAACCCTAAACCCACAGGACCCGTGTTTCATTGGTTGATTTTGAAAGTCTGAATCTCTTCAATTACATACCATATACTGTAACAGAAATGATATGACATTATACATTAATTGAATGTTCTGACGATACATCTCGAAAGTTGCACACAAGATTGTGATCAGTGTTGGTAATTGGTAAACGTTGACTACCACTCCTTATTATTTTCAGCTAAATTCAATGTAGATGCAGTGTAGATTTGATGAAATTTGTGAATTTAGTTTTTTTTCTTTTTATACGATAAGTAGAAAATGAAATGATATAAAATTTACTTACATGATATATATAGTTATTACTTTCGGCATTTGAACCTGTGTGTTTCATCATGATTGACTTGATTATTCGTTCGAAAATATTTAAAGCTTATTTTTAATAGTCACAATTTATTTGTAATACTTAAATGAAGTGAATTAAAAAATTTTCTTGATCATGTTTAGTAAGTTTTTGCATTTCTTGACCCTTTACATACTAGACCTTACGATATCGTAACTTAGCCCTCAACCCATAAAACCATAAACCCACGCCAACCCTAAACCCAGCAAGCCCTAAACCCCCAAACCCTCTTTGAATAATTGAGTATTGGCGTGAGTAGTTACGATATCGCAAGTAGAAAATGTATGTTAAAAAACGGGGTGGGCTTGGGGTGGCTTGGGTTGGGCCTTGGTCGTCAGTATTATAATTTTTCAGTGTACTATGGCCCAATATATGCATGTATGATAATGTGTGTTTCATGGTCAATTTGCTCGGGTCGGAGACTTATCGAGCTCTTTTTAAACCTACACACATATATACTGATCTATCTTGACCTGCTGTGCTGATGTGGGATAAAATCTTGACCTTCTTTGACTTGATTGCTAGTTCAGTAGCGAGATCGTAAGTTAAAATCGCTAAACTTTAAAAGATTTATCTGTTACGATATCATGACTAGTATTTCGCTGCATTCTACTTCAGTTGAAACGTTAAGTAAGCTGCGAGATCGTAACAAATAAGAACCACTTATTTTATATGTTGCGGAACAGGTTACGAAATCGTAAGTAGGATGGGTATTTATAAAAAAAAGCGGGCTGGGAGAAATAGAAATTTCCCCCAAACTAAAAACCTAATTTGCAGCAAATCCCAAACGCCCCAACCTCCGTTCAATCAATCCGACCAGCCCACCCATTTCAATGGCACCAGTTGGAAGAGGTCGTGGCCAGGGCAGAGGGCGCGGTCGGTCTGGTGCAGCAGTGCAGCGGCCAGTTCAGGCGCCGCCAGTGCAGCAGCCGCCAGTGTAGCCGCCTCCATCTCCACCATTAGCCAACGCTGCAGCTGGCGCCGAGGTACCGGAGATACCACCTTTCTTCAACGACGCTGCTAAGGCAAGGTATGAAACCTTACGAGGTCGAAAGATTATAAATAGTAGGGTTTTTGACTCAAATGATATGGGCAGCTTGAAACTGGATTATGTTCTAGAGTATTTTAGGAAACAACATCTAGAAAAATTGTTAGCCCTGCCTGAGTCTGTTTATGTGGATGAGTTGCTACAGTTCTATGCGAATTTAGGGTTGGAAGAAGGTGTGGATGAAATTACTACGGTTGTGAGAGGGGTGAAGTTCAGTGTTGATAAGTTCTTGATAAATGAGGTGTTAGGGTGTCCTTACACCGATAGAACCCACCTAAGACCAACCAACAAGAAAGGCCCTTATGAGGTTTACTACGAGCAGAAGATGCCTGGTAAAACTCCTAAACAACCAATTGATCCAGTTGAGCTGGGTAGAAAGATGTTTCACCGTAGGTCTAGGAAAGTCGGAACAGTTAGGAAATACCCGACACATCTCTTGACTGAGGAGCAGAGATTGGTTTTCGAGTTTATATGTCAGAATGTCCTTCCATCGAAGGGGCATAATTGTGAGCCAACGGTCGCCACTCTTAGTTTATTCTACTATATCATTGAAGGGTATAAGATTAACCCCGGTTACACAATTATGAGATACATGATGAGGCAAGCTCGACACAAGAGCTCTGCGATACCATATGGTGGTTTGGTGACTGCAATCCTCCGGAAAGTAGGTGTGATACCTCAGGGACAACCCTTGCCCCGACTTCGCTATACCAAAAAGTGGTTGACACGCAAGCGACTGCAGTTGAAAGAGGATGGTAAGTACGAGAAGAAGCCAGATGGCATGGAAACATCTAAGAGAGCCAGAGGCGGTGCCGAGTGCACAGGTAAAATGAGTTATATACATTGTGTTTTATGATTTGATTTTTTGAAATTTCTAACCTTTAACGGTTACTTACTTGTTTTGGGTATATGGGTCTTCAGAAGTTGTGATAGGTAGTCGAGCAAGGCTCCTTGTTCAACTTAAAGCGTTGGTCGATGAACTCGGGGAGGTGAAGTCAGCTTGCGCTGGTAATAGTGATGCACTAATGACAATGCTGGAGACGGGGGATATTGAAATGGATCTAAGCGATGAGGAAAACATCCCAGATTTCACTGTCAAACCAATCCAGAAGCAGGCTTCGGTGGCAGAAACTTCTAGCGCGGCAGAGAAGAGAGAAGACGATGGTGCCTGCAGTGCAGATGATGAAGAAGATGATGCAGATGATGCAGATGATGAAGACGATGTGAATGATGACAGTGATGATGATGATGATGATGGCGATTCTGATGACGATGATGATGATGGAGATGAAGCCAATCGCAGCGGAGGTGAGTCATCTGAAGAGGATCTGAATGAGGCTGGAAGATACTCGTTCACGTAGAAGGAAATTGCTATAGCAGAGGAACCCGACGAGGTTGAGACCAAGACTTCAAAGAGGAAGAAACAAAGATTGGCACCGACCGAGTCACCAGCTAACATCACAAACGATGAACTTCATAGAGTTTTGTTGGAAGGCTTAGAGTAGTGATGTTGGTTGTTTCATATCCTAACAAAAACAAGAATTGATGTGTAATATGAATATCTTCTTTTGTGACTTATTCAGTATGGTATTGGCATGCAGCCATTGGTAATTTTCTAGCAATGATATAATGTGTAGTTCCTAATCTTGATTGAACTTAGTTTTTTTTTCATTTTTACTCAGTTACTTACGAATTCGTAAGATATCTGCATTCAGATACTTGTTAGTTGCGATATCGCTACCACTAAAATTAGTCCAACAGAGTATTTTGTTGAGAGTTCACTAACGATATCGCATCCTGATGTAAATAGGTTACGATATCGCGAGTCTCCTTTTTTCTGGGACAGAGCCTAGCTTGGCGGAAATTATTACGATCTCGCCAGCTGGTCATTTAGTAGTAGTAAACGACGTCACTTTATTTGAAAATAAATTTTGGCGCTCACCAAAATGGAAGTATTAGTGGACTAGCTTACGACATCGTAACACATTTGCTAATGTTACGAGATTGTAACCAGTTAGACTTGATGAACAGAGACTTCTTTGGCGGCATCTCTAGTGAAATCGTAACACGTTTGCTAAAGTTACGATATCGTAACCAATCAGAATTGATGGACAGAGCCTTCTTTGGCGGTATGTCTAGTGATATCGCAGGGTAATATACAAAGCATTTAAGCAGTTGCTATTAAGTTACAATATCGCTAGGTAATGTAGTATATAAGTAAAAGTCAACCTTTACAGGTATTCAAACGCGAAAAAATAGATCGCCAAATTCCCAATCAAAAAAACCTAAGTTTTCAACACACAATCAATCAAATGGCCAGGTCTAAGCTCCCCGTTTCCAATCCCAACCAGGCAACGACGGAATCCCAGGCAGCTACCAATGGCTGCATTACTTGAGCGCGCCCAATATTATCATCAACCTTGAACACGTCTTCATCAAACACTTCCCACGTACCCAAAACAAAACCTCAGGCCATCTCTGTTTTACAAAATACTTATCTACATTTCCTACACAAACATCTCAAACTCATACATTCATCCATAATCATCAACCAACTTGTGATATGATAAATATGATTCTAAGTGTGACGAGGATGAAGTAATAGTTTCATCACTGCGGTTATGCCTTCAATATCAATTTCTAATGAGAAAAGACACAATTTTTAAGCTATCTGTGCAATACCAGCCTTCAGTTTTAAAACTACCATTGACAGTTAAAATACATAAGGCACAGACGCCCATGTAATATGAGTAAGCATATGAAAAGGGAAGGGACATACCAATTCAAGAGTTCCAATAGGTTCTATAAAAGAATGAGGCTAAACTCTTCATTCCAAACAGGATTAAGGCAGCTGCTTATATGTTTTCATAACCTTGGTTTTCACGGTCTGGTAAACAGAAATGTAGTCATTAGAGAAGCAAAGTGATGAGGCATTTTGAAAAGTTGAGCACAGGAAACATTGTAGATCAATTCATAGTTTTTATTACAGCGGCCTGCAAATTACTTCATGCGTCCGAGATTTCTCAAATTACTTAGTTTGAGCGGTGATTCTCAAAGTCTGAATTCAAACTAGATGACAGGGTTTCGGCTTTACTGGGACAGGAAGATCGGTTCCATAAGATTAAAAATAATTCTGTAAAAAAAGAACAAGAAAAAAGTAATAAGACGGTTTTTGACTGAAGAAGGGCAATCTAAATAAAAATAATTAATTTTATTTTTGATGCTAAAAAGTGATCTGGCAACATCATCGCCCTATGAAAAAATAACCTTGTCTAATTGTTTGTCTTCCATGATTCCGACCTGACAATAATTGTTTCTAATTCTAATTGCATTCCTATCTTTCTTCACAAGTAATTACCATCCTGGTCCAACTGTACCCCACATCACGTAATATATAGAAGAAGGAAAGTCAAATATTCTGCTCATCGATTTTCTTAGTTTGAAGGCAATCAACGACTTGGTTTATTTAGGAGAAAAATTAAACCATTTTATATTTGATCTAGGAGAAAAATTTAAGAACCATACCCCAGCTATATTTTTCTTTCAATTTATATATTTGTGGTTTTGGAAAAATATGAAGGATAAATTCACACATTGGTCCCGTTTGGCGAACAGAGTTTTCAACAGCGTTTAACTGTTTTGTCTAAAAATAATAAATTAATAAGTCAAATCTCTAATTATAATATTTGATAAATAGAGTTTTTTCCATAGCGTTTTGCATCAAACGCTGATTTTTGCGTTTTCACATTATTACTGTAACATTTCAACTTTATTTTTTTACAATTCTATATTTACTTTTTCGCTGTATTTACATTTTTATTTTGCCGTTGTTTCGTTTTTAAATATAAATTAGATTATTATCTATTACCAATTTACACTTATCCTCTATTAATTTGAGCTTATGAAAGAATCATTACACGATTTAACAATCATATTAAAATAAAATTCTAATTATTATTATATAATCTATTCACAAAACCGTACAAATAAAAATACATCACAAAAACAAAAAATATCTTTAAGTTTTATATAAAATGTTTTTAGATACAAGTACGTGTATAAAAAGCTAATAAAATAATTTTTATATATAATTATTATTAAATAATTATATTTAATATAAAAATAAATTATATTATTTAATATAATTTATATACAGTTTCCTTTTTTGTCATTTGATATAGGTAAACAACTATCAGCTCCTTGTTATATACCAAACACATATATAACAAACATCTAATAAAAATTGCTAATAGCAAATAGAACCGCTAACAGCTAACAGCTAAACGCTAATTCCCAAACGGGGTCATTGACTTGGTTTTGGATTTCCCCACACTATTATAAAATTCATCAAACAAAATTTAGCTTTTCTTGGAATCACGGTTGAGAGATGGAGGAGATTTCAAACAGCGATGAAATCACCAAGAATGAGGATTACTGGGAAACGGTATCGTATCGGCGGAAGAACAGAAAGGAGTCCCGGAAGCAGAAGCAGGAATTCCTGAAGCAGATGCAGAAGCACCGCCAACTAATAGGGTTCTCGCTATTAAGGTTGCCTGAAGATTTGTTGGTTGAAATTTAATAAATATTCCGGTGGAATCTGTCCTTGCATTGAGATGTGTCTGCAAATCGTTAAATGCTCTAATATCATCATCTAAATCTAAACTCTTCGCTCGCAGTCATCTTAAACGTTGGACGAATCGTAATTTTGAGAACAAGAATGTCTATATCAAGAATTTTTCAGCGAAAAATCTAGATCCTCTTTTGCATGTCAAGAATTAGCTCCAGTGGATGGAAGTAGTAACTAAAAATATCCAATGCTAATGTCTAATGTCATAGAAGCAGCGGCATAGACAAACACCATAGACAAACACAACTTGAGCCTCTAGTTCCTTTATTTGGAACTTGCAAGCATTCAGCTCGGCCTGGCATAGCCTCAAATTATCTATGGCGGTGACAATCTTATAATTCACATCAATGTTCTCATTCCGAACGGTAGAGATACGAAGATCCTTCTCATGACTCTCATCTTTGATCTTCATCAAGTCACTCATGGCTTTTCTCCATTCACGGTCATAGTCCTTATTGGCGACCAAGACTTTTGTTGTGTTCCTCTTCTAGAACTTTATACCTTGTCTGAAGATCACTTAGCTGCTTATTCAGCTCAGCTCTCCGCTCCAGAGATATCTCAAGCCCACGACGAAGACTATCACACTCTTCTGGTACAAGGCTACAAAAGCCTTTGGAATCGTCTAAGTTTTCCTTCAGCTTTTTGCTCTCCTGAAAGACAGCTTCATACTTAACCTGCAATTCAGCACAGGCGGCAATGCAACACTGGAGATAAAGGAAGATGAAAGACCGATTAATTTCATAAAAAGGCATGATATGATCGGAATCAGTTTTGATTTGAGAGTTTTGGGGGTAAACGTTTTGAATTTTGCAACGTAGTCCCTGGACTTATGCGCCTTTTATATTATGGCTCTGAGAAAATAATATTATGTTTTTGACCTCAAAACTTATTAAAACATGTTCTCCCAAACCCCTGTCTTACTATAACCCTGCCTTATTTAATTATTTGTCTTCTTCTGTATATATGGTCGTTCCATTCTCTATTACTATACCATTATTCAATTTCCTAAATTTGTAAAAACAAATATTGGTGATCTCAACTTGATTCGAAAAGAAAAATACTGCGATGAAATCTTTCAGCTTATATTAAATGTGGTGGTCTCAACTTGTACACACAGCGTTGCTTTAGAAAGATTGTTTTTTAAGGATTTCGAAAGATTGTTATAGTATACATAGCGTTGCTTTTTTTCTTCTTCTACCAAATCATGCTTTAGTTTTGCTTCTCTTGCTATTACTCATCATCATCATATCATAATAAAAATACTTTATTTTGTAGTACATTTAATTGGTGGGTTAATTTTATAATTTAATTCTAGTTGTATTTATTTGAAATAATTTTTCCCAATCAAATTATACTTTTTTCTTTGTTATTTTTTGTTACGCTATTTTATGATTTTGTTTGGTTATACATGTTTCCTTCTTGTTATTTTGGATCTATTTTCGTAAAAAATTTCTGGTCTTCTCTAATTTTCTCTGATTTTTCAAGTTATTTGGTTAATTTTGTAATTTTGGTCCATTCAATTTTTGTATCTCTTACTTAAATATGGTCTTCCATTCTCTATTACTATATCATTATAAAATTTCCTATATTTTTATTAAAAAAAAATTATATATACAATTTCCTTAACCTTTTATAAAACAATTATATTAGATAAGTCACTCATCGTTAATTAATACAATTTTCTATTTGCTGGTTCAGGATGAAATAAATTTTTATAATTTATTTTTTTAAAGTGTTAGGTTAAGGTGTTGCTATGGCGGAGGTGCAAGAAGTTCAGGCATGCATAGTCGTCTCTCAGCTTGTACACCGCCTTGTTCTAGGGTGAGTCACCTCTTCCGCGGTGTCAAATGTTCTGAGCCACAGCATGGTGCGGTTATTGGGTAGACGGATCTTGGCAACCCATTTTTCCAGTGGCTCTACCTTACTTCCCCCGGTAATGCTTGGTCGGTGCCCGCTCTGCTTCATCTGGATCGGCTTCACCATATTCGAAAAATGTGATGGATTACAGTGACCCGTAGCTGCTACGGAAGTTTCTAATTTGGGATAAATGTTTCCTAATTTTCATTATAGTCCATCATCGTTTATGCACGTTAAACTATAAGACAAATCAAGTCTTAGCACGCATACAAATAGTCTCATACAAACTAAAAACTAACCTAATATTTATATAATGTAAAAGAAAATTTTAATGTTACATGATTTTTATCATGCACATAGTATTTTTATGTCTATATTGTTGCACGAGACTAGCCCACTCATTTTTTTTGTATTTTAATCAACCACTAAAGTTTAAATCATTTCAATTTATATAACACGCAACACATTAAGTTTCCTTTTCCTAATCTTTAATGTCACTGACCTTTTATAATCGCAAAACGCACGATGAACGCACATTAACAAGTGTTATTTAATTTGGAACTCATTTATTCAAATCAATCATCCTAAATTGCACTTTAATCACAAGTTTTTTTGTCATCGGAAAGTCCTATAACTACATTTTATGTATCCCGACACGTGTTTAACAGTAGCAGTAGTAGGAAGTAAATTCTATATACTCACTCATCACTTATGTTTTTTCCAATGTGAATTCAGGGGCTTTAACCGTAAGAATTTGAATGTACTTGGGGGAATCTCATAGGCATGTTAACGAGCAATGATATCGTTTGCAAGTGTCTTCTTTTACAAGTAATCCCGAACCTCATATCAACCAATCACTTATTTTTTGGAATTTTACGGATATACAGGATCAGTGGTTCCTCAGTTCGTCTCTATAAATATGGTTCATCTCACGGTCACGAAATATCACTCATAGCATCCAAGTTTCATTCACACTCAACTCAAGAAGATTTGGGCCGACGGATCGTGAATCCATCTCCCGTGTATCTCGAACCCCTGACCCTTCTCGAGCCTTGGTCCGAGACTGAAAGAAACCCCAGAGTGCAAACCATGGATTTATCAATGCAGATCAACATGAGCATCAAATATCTCAGCTTTCAAACACAGTGAATGAGATGAAAGGATATGGGGGAAAATTGTCATCACAGAGCCAGGTGAACTCGAATACGAATGTGAGCCGGATCACGTTGAGGAGTGGCCAGACTTTGGAAGATTCCGAACCAGAAACCATGGATGCATTCAAATTTGACTAGAAAAGCTTTAAGCTTGACTAAATTTAGCCTAGATGCTTTCAGAAAGATCACAGTGTCATCTGTATAGGAGAGGTGTGAAATATTTATGGCATGAGGTGGAAGGCTGTAAAAGGACAAATTCCCAGATTCAAAAACAAAGGCCATGCTCCTGGTGAAATCTTCTGAAAATAGGTTGAAAAGGAAAGGGGATAAGGGGTCTCTCTGTTTAATTCCCCTTGAGGCTCTGAAAAACCCTACAGGACCACCATTGACTAGCACAGAGAACCAGGCATCAGAGAGGTTTTTGAGTATACAGTCAATAAATTTGCCATTAAAACCAAATTTTTAGAGGATTTTTTTCAAAAAAGACCAGCTTACCCTATCAAAAGCCTTCATCAAATTTAATTTCAGAATGCAATAAGGGTCTCTAATTTTTTGTCCAGAAATCTGAACATTTCCTTCAAGTAAATTACATTATCTGCTATATCTCTATTTTGAAGGAATGCAGATTGCTGTGGGGAAATTAATTTAGGCATCAATACTTTCAGTCTTTCCATTAGGAGTTTGGAAAAAAATTTGTTTGACACATTGGAAAGACTGATAGGTCTATAATCACTGAATGAAATTGGAGTCTCTTTCTTTGGAATTAGTGCAATCCAAGTACTAGAGATGCCTCTGTGAATATGTGATTTAGACAAAAAATCATTTGATGCCTCAAGTAAATCTAAGCAAATAAAATCTCAGGCTTTAATATAGAACTGAGCAGTATAACCATCTGGTCCTGGACTACTCAATTTGTTAAGGCCTTTGACAATTTGCTGTAACTCATCTAAAATAACTGGCTTAGTTAGCATCTCATTATCCTCATCAGTCACTAGGTTAGGGATTTTTGATAGAAAATGAGATGCAAAAAGTTCATGTTCTGGATGTGGCTCATCAGATAACAGATTCTGGAAAAATTGAATTGCTTCATTTTTTATATCAGAAATGTCATCAAGCCAAATCCCTGAGCTACTTTTTATTTTGGTGATTTGAAGTTTACATTTTTTTTCTTCACTGTTTGATGGAAAAACTTTGTATTTTCATCACCTTCTGTAAGCCATTTTACTTTAGCTTTATTTTTCCAGAAGTGTTTTTCATCTTTTAGTGATCTGACTAAAAGGGCTTTTGCTTTATTTAATTTAATTATTTCATCAGTTGAACTATTTAAATCAAAATTCACTTCCTGGAGACTTAACTGTTTTTCTGCCTTTACTACATTATCACTTATGTTGCCAAAAATCTCTTTGTTCCACTTTTTCAGTTGAACTTTAAGATAATTTAGCTTGATAAATAGTTTAAACATGCCTCTTCCCTCCTGAGGTTCATTCCAACGAGATTTAATAAAATCTATGAAATTATCTCTTTTAAACCATGTGTTAATGAATCTAAATGGTTTTGGTACTGAGGGGATATCACTCCCAATTCTAAGGAGTAAGGGGCAGTGGTCAGAAGTTAATTTATTTAGGACTAGGACTGAAGATTGTGGAAATTTTTCTAGCCACTGGAGAGAGCAAAGGGCCCTATCCAGTCTCTCAATTATGAGGAATTTCCAATTCTCTTTAGTTCTGCCATTAGTCCATATGTAAAAATACCTACTGTGTTGAGTGTGTGTAGAGCCATTGTGTCAATGAAATTGCTAAAATCCTGAATACTGCCTAGTTTAGGTGAGATAGGACCTTTGTACTCAGAAATTGTAGACATGGCATTAAAATCTCCTATATATAAAGCATCAGATAAATTTAAATTTTCTAGGTCAGACCATAAATCTTTTATTCATTTCCTTGATCTCAAACCATGAACAAAAACTGTCTCCATTGACTGGTTAAGTTTAAGGCTATTGACCTGCACTAACAAGAATTGGTTATGATTCAATCTGAGATTAACCTCTATCTGATCTTTCCACATAATCCAGATTTTACTGAGTGATGAGTGCATGCAGTGTGTGAAATGAAGTTTGTGACAGTAGTCTATACATTCTTCATTTTTATGTTGAGGTTATATAAAGCAAATCAGTTCCAGTTTGTGTATTCTAATAAGCTTTTCTATCCTCTCTAGTGAAGTATCCATTCCCCCTAACATTCCAGACCATTATATTAATTCCTAGGGTCTTATTAATCATTTTTTACGGGATTTGATACTCTTTGTGGCAGTCCTTGTAAGGACCTTATTGACTTGAGTAAAAAAGGTAGGGATGTTACCTTGTTCTGGCTCAGGGATGGTGTCAGTTTCTTGATTGAGCATGGCTGAGGATGCAGCTTGGATTTGTGGTGTTTCCAGATTCCCAGATTCTTCAATTTTTTCCTCTTCATCAGAAGAAATTAAATCCAGCTCTTCTCCTTCTTTGAGTGGAGGGACGAATCTGTTTGAGACCTGTCTTGGCTGGGAATAGAATGCAAATTTGTCAATATTTTGAGAGCTATCTGAAGAGAGAGGATCCTTACCTGGATGAATCAGAATATCATCTGATGCAAAGTTGGTTTTCTTTGGAGATGATCATTCTAGTTCCTGAATCATCTCCATTTCATTTGGGGCTGTCTCTTTAATGGAATTGGAATTTTGGAGAGAGTATGAGTTTTCTGATTGTTGCAGTGGGGGAGTGGGGTCTGATGCTTCAGCCTGAGAGGTTGTATCTTCAATGTTGATGATTACCACTTCAGGATCAGTGATCAAGTTACTATATGGCTGGGGGTGGATGGGTGAGTCATGCATTTTGATCTTCCCTTTGTCTACTGATGTAGGGACTGCCTTTAGTGGAGCAGTAGTTTTTGAGGTAGGTTTCTGGACATAGGCAAGGTTTTGTTGGTTTTTGAGAGTGTACTCCTTGTTTCTGAGAGTGGTGCCAGAGGTTCCGGGCTATTTTGTAATTGGTTTAACTGGGAGTACATTAGAGTTTCTAGCTGGAGGGGGTCTAACTGGTTCATGCCTATTGGGGAGTGGCCTCAAATCAGGATGGAGAAGTCTGCATTCCTGAGCTTCATTACCCAATCTTTTACAGTGCTTACAGTAGAGTGGGAGATACTCATATTCTATAGGAAAATCTGCTACCTCACCTTCAAGGTTAATGGTTAGAGATACTGAATTGTGCAACTTTGCTAGAAAATCAACCTCTACAAAAAGTTTGACTGCAGAGGGTCTTGACAGAGTAGTAGTGGCAGCATCCCATTTTTATAAACTTGCCTATCTGGTTTCCTATGGATTCTAGCATGGCTATATTGTACCAAAAAATAAGGAGTTTGTGTAAAGTTACCCAAACTGAGATGATCGAGGTCTCTGTGTCCGGCGAGAAGCTTGGGGTCCACTTGAAAACTTTCATCACAACTCCCTTAAACGCCCATTGAGATTTCATCCAGCATCTTCTGTAGTCTTCCTGTTCTTCAAAACGGATCAAGACGTGCATGTGATCTATGGAACCCAACTGGTATTTGCCTGAAAAACCAATCGATTTGAATTCTTCTTGCAGGAACTCCATGGACGGCTTAATCCGAGCGAATTTTCCGACAAGAGCATTATCGTAGTGGGCTGAGAGGGCGGCGACCTCCTCCGGCGAAATAATACAGGCAATCTTGCCTTTATAGTCTGGTTTGGGATGAATTGCAGGGTTGGATGGAAGAGAGGAGTATAGAGGAGGTGGTTTGGAGTTAAGGGCTTGTGCAAAGTTACGGGGAGGGGCTGCTCCGCCGCGGTCCTGCGGCGGATCCACCATAATTGTAGCCGTTAATTTACCGTTGTAACTGGTAACGGTTAGTAATAGTAAATAAAGTAGGAATTTTCAGACGGAAATGAGGAGAGAGAAGAGCATTTGGGGCCGAAAAAAGTGCACGGTAAAGCTGATTAGGGAAAAGATATTACCAAATTAGCTGAGTAGATAATATATATGGGCAATAGATAATATATATATATATATATATGAGACGGGTTTCATTCACTCACTTATTTTTACTCAAGTTATTACTCAAAATCTTGACCCTTTACTTAAATCCAATCTAATGGTTCCCCTTATCATTAAAATATCTAATTAATTCAAAACCTTCCTTTTTTTAATCTCCAATTTCCTTTCCTTCATCAGTATCTTTTATCACTCATTTTTTCCCAATTATTTTATTCATCAACATAATCCGTCGATGAATCAGGGGAATTTTTTTTTTGAAATGATGAATCAGGGGAATTGAATCCAAGTGTTCTGTAGAGAGGGACTCTCGTCCAATACATAAAATTAGGGTTCGGAGTTGTTTTAAGTTTTCGCAAGGTCAAACATAGAGAGGGACTCTCGTCCAATACATAAAATTAGGGTTTGGAGTTGTTTTAAGTTTTCGCAATTGAACCCGCATGCAGTTTTCTCGTCATAATCAATAAACTTTTATTCTTCATCTCTTTTGTTATTTTAAATATATTTATATATAATTATTTTTCGATTAATATGAGTAGCTAAATTTCTATTCCGGTTAGGGCGATGAAGCATTAATAAAATTTATATGTGAGGCCTAAAAGTGCTTAATAATTACTTTGTATGAATTCCTAATTAATTATTCTCTATGCATATTTGATTTCTGAATTACTTGAAACTTACGCAACCTTAAGTTAATTATTCAGGATAGTGCCAATTAAATTCCGCTATTTATCTTTATCTAGTGGGAATTTTTAATTAGTGGCGAAACTAACAGCAGATAGTGAGAATAATGTGTAGATAATTTGTGACAACTAATCTGATTATAATTTATCTGAATTGGGTTTCTTTTGTGCTTAATGTTGTTAAGATATTAAATCTAGGTCTAGGCTGATTCCGGCTAGGTTATATCTTAATTATTAGAGAAGTAGTCAGTTTGTAGATGATTCTTGTTGCCTATCGAATAACTAAGAAGAAATTGGACTGTCTTGTAGCTGATTCTTGGCAGTCTATAACTGATTGGTTAATGCAATTTAATTGATTATTGTGCCCGGGATCGAATAAATTATATGTTAATTTGGATTTTTGCCTGTTGCCGGATTTCATCGTCTAATATATTACAAGTGTCTTTTGCATCCTTTATGTGAGTTAGTATTTGCATTCACAGTGTAGTTTAATTTAGTTTCAATTCATAAAAAACAAATCTCTTTATTTGAAACGTGGTAGCTAACCAAAATTTGATCTATAAAAATAAGAATTTGATTACACTGTTCCTCGTGGGATCGACCTTGCTTACACTATACTTAAGTATAAAGTTAAATTGTAAGCAAGTTTTTTGGGACCTATCATTTAGGTAATAAGGATAAAGGTGATGTTGCTATTGATATAACTGACAACGTGGTTGGGGATATCTCCCTTGAAAATACAAGCCTTGATGCAGGTGATAGACAGGTTTTGAAGGCTAAAGGCAAGGCTAAGATGCAGTTGTCAAATGAGGCAAACCACAACATGGATCCAAAGGAGAGAGTGATCAACTCACATCAGGGGACCACCTCTGGTCCTATTCACAATGCTACTGGGAATGTTCAAACACACAATAGCTTTGAGGCTCTAACTGCTGCAGGGCCAGAGGAAGAGACAAACAATCCTTACACAGATTAACAAGTGAATACTAACAATTTCAAAGTCCTAGTTACAGGTACATCACCTACTGAGAGGGACCAAACTGGAAATGAAGAGATAAATTCACGGATTGGGCAAGAGTCTCCATAAAAAATAAGGCAAAGAGCTAAATCACAGAGTAGAGACCAGATGTTAGCTCAACATGTTGAGGTAAGCTCAAAGGTAAGTTCCCCATTAACAGATGAGGAGCATAGTCTTATTGATAATCTGGCAAACAGTTCTACCTGTCAATGATCTCAAGAAAAAAGATCAAAAGAGGCTGAAGGTGATTACATATAGATCAGAATAGGTTTAATAGAATGATTTCCGAGTCACATCTAGAAGGTCGTATTGATTCCAATGTTCAAATTCCTAAACAAGGAAAGAAAACAAGGGAAAAAAAATAAGGATTGTACTAGTACCCAAAATATGTAGTAAATAGGTCTCAAATTTATCCAAAACACTTAGTTAAATCCATGACAGGAATAAATTATTGTATGTGGAATGCCAGGTGAATTAGAAATAAAACAACAAAGGCTAGAGTTTTGCATGTCAACAGAAAGTATCATATAGGTCTTTTTGTAATCATTGAGCCTATTCTGGACAGTAGAAAAATTGCATCCATTGCATATAATTTAGGTTACATTCACTATTATGCAGCACCTAGAGATAAGATTTGGATTTTTTGGAATGATGATTTCAATATTACAGTTTTATCTACCATTGATCAATGTATGTGTACTGAAATTCAACACTATTCTATGACAGACAAGTGGAATGCTATTTTCATATATGCTAGACATAAAATAACTTAGTTGCTATAAGGGACTTGTGGAATATGTTACATCAATATGCTAATCTTGCAACTATTTATGTGGGTGACTTCCAATGTTATTAGATATTTTTCTGAGTACATAGGGCAGTCTGCTCCAAACCTAGATTCCATGCTTGAATTCAATGAGTTCATAGAAGATAGCTCTCTGACTAAAATTCCATCTTCTGGAAATCTCTATGCTTGGGCTGGAAATCGAAAAACTAGGTCCAGAATTGTAGCAACTGTGTGGGAGCGATTTAATAGGGGTCTGATGACTGGAGCTTTTCATAATATATTCCCTAATATATCGGGGTAAAATCAAGATTCGCACAGAGCTAGGAAGTATTATTTAGAGAGATAGATTACCAATCTAATGCCTATGGACACAATAGAACAGAGCTTCACTTAGCTCAGGTTGAATTGGCAAGTGCTTTAATTAGAGAGGAGGTGTTCTGGAAATAGAAATCTAGGGTTAAATGGCTACAAGAGGGGGGCTCTAACACTAAGTTCTTTCACTCTACTGTTAAATCAAAGCATGCAAAACAAAAGATAGCTTTGATTAAGAACTAAGCAAATGACTGGATTTCAGACCCTAATAAGATTGGTGTTGAGGTTGTGCTATATTTCAATGATTTATTATGTGATGATCTAACTAATTTTGATGAGAATCTTGCAGGAGAAATGCTAAGGAATGTTCCAAATATGGTAAATGCAGAGATGAACCATGAGCTTACAAAACATGTAAAAATGGAGGAGTTGAAAAACATAATTTTTCATATGGATGTAGAAGCTGCCCCGGAACCGGATGGATATAAAGGAAGGTTTTTCACTCACTATTGGGGATTATAACAAATGACTTGTTGCAAGCAGTAAATGAATTCTTTTTTGGGGTTCCAATCCCTAGAGCAATATCAGCTTCGTTCCTCACTCTTACACCTAAGAGACAGGTAAACACTAGTTTCTCTGACTATAGAGACCTATTAGTCTCTCAAATTTTAAAAATAAAATCATGTCGAGAGTCTAAACTGAGAGGTTAAAACCCACAATATCTAGCTTAATTTTTCCTGAATAATCAGTTTTTGTTCAAGGTAGAGAGGTAGCTGACAATGTTTTGCTCATGCATGAGTTAACTAAGTTTTTAAATACTAAAAATGGAGGCTTCAATATCTTTTTAAAACTAGATATGACGAAAGCTTTCGATAGAGTCTCATGCAATTTTCTAACTAGACTTTTACTAAAAATGGGATTTTCAGAACTCTTTGTCAGAAATGTTATGGGTAACATTAAAGCAACAAATTTTTCAATCTTAGTGAACGGAAAACCTTTTGGTTTCTTTCAATCTTCGAGAGGTATTAAGCAGGGAGATCCATTATCTCCTTTTTCTTATCTTACTCACAGAAACTTTTACAAGAACCTTAGGTTTTCTTTTTGAGCTAGCTAAAATTGATTATTACAAATTGTCAAATTTGATACAAAAGATCACCAGTCTGAGCTTTGCAGATGACACTATGGTGTTTCTCACTACAAACAGACGCAACCTTCTAAACTTAATGTATTTTCTACATAAATATGAGGTTGTTTCAGGTCAGAAAATAAATGGAGAAATCTGATTATTATTTGTCTAGCTCAACTCTAAGTACTTATCACAGAATGGTTTGTGATTTAAGTGGCATGTCTAAAGGGAGTTTCACTTTTAAATACTTAGGATGCCATGTTTTTACTGGAAAAAAGAAACATTCATACTTATCAATAAGATTTGTCGGAGTGAATGTGAGTAACGGGAAGAAAAATGTATTGTTTGGGGAAATTGAGGAGAGGATTAATTGGAGAGAGAGAGCGCAGAAAGAGAGAGAATGTTTGGTATCATCAATATATCGATATCGCTTTGATCTAAATAATAAATTAATCAAAATATCATAAATATGTAGATATTAGTATATTAAATACTATTTTAATTGTTTGTATGCAAAGTCTCTAGAAAGTCCGACTTTCCTAAGTGTTATGGAACTACCACTATATATTTAAGGTCAAGTGATACTATTTTGTGTTAAAACATTGATAATATCAAAGTGAACATATAGTAAAACATGTTTTAATGCAAAAATTCATGAATTTACATTAAAACATTAATAAAATTCAAATAACAAATTTTACAGTTCAAATTAAAAGGTATACTGTATAAGTTAAAACGTATAAAGACTCTTATGGAAAGTCAGGAAAGTTGGACTTTCAGGAGACTTTCTCTTGTTTGTAATACCATTTTATTAGAATTGAGGAATTTGAGTACTATTTAAAATTTAAAATATGCGATGTCCATTTATGTCATTTTACTATATTGATTAGTGAATCCGCTATTAATTTTACCAAACACTTTAATACAATAGGTTGATACAAACAGTTAGTCAAATCAAATTAGTACAATCAACTAGTCAAAACATACAATGCAATCGGATAACATCTAACAGCTAATCACCAAATACCCCCAATAGTTTGTTGGCATTATTATCTTAGGAAATAATTGCATTTTTGAACTTGATATCGCGCGGTTTACCTATAATAATACTTAAAAACAAGTTCTCCCGTATAGAATTACGAAGACATTTGAAAGGTGATGTATTAATAATATATTAAAAAAATACAAGTAAATTGGCAAGTTTTTTATAAACTCATAAATGGTACTCTTAATCATGGGATACAAAAGCATATATAAAAATAATAATAGCGATAACATCCGCACGTCAACGAAGAAAGAAAAAAGCCTTGAGCCTAGCAAACAAAAAAGAAAGGTATAAATTAAAAGGAGTAGTAAGAGGTAAAATCTTCAAGCATGTCAAGTCAGACGAAGAGCATTCTTGTAAACTTGCTTCCATGTCTGACAAAACTGGAGGATTCCGTCCTCCCCTTTATTCTTTAGAAGATAGTCAATCACTAGCTTCTCATGACTTATTATGAAACACTCTGGTTCACTACAGCCCGAAGAAGAGGCCAAATTTGTCACTTTGCCTTCTGGATATCCATCACCAACCCCAGCTTTGTTGCTAAATTCTACCTCTTGGTTCATGACTTCAGATGACCGCACTTTGTTTTTCCTCTTTAGATTTGTTAATGATGCCAAGGTAGCTTGTTTCAAGTCCTCAACTGTTACCTCCCTTCCTCCATAATACATGGACACAGTCTTTCTAAGTTCTTCAACACGAGTTGGCAGCAATTTTGAACCTTTCCACAACAAAGCCGAAGCCGCTCTAAGCACCTTTACTAGATCATTTGCACGCTTATCTCGAACTGGTATTCCAAACTCTTTAGCTATCTGCCGCTTGAATACATCAGCAGCCCCAGTTACAGTTGCATTACAGTCGATGCAAAGATAGACATATTCATTGTTCCTCAAGTGCACATGCATCTCCACTCGATAGGAATTTGGCACGATCCGGCAGCGGCTGTTGTTATTTCCCTTACCACAACCAACGCATACGCTCTGATCATAATGACCTGTAAACTCACCTAGTAACATTATGGTGGAATCATCAACAAGTTTTGCCATACCTTGGTCCAGATACCGCATTTTTTGTCTCCGACCACAGTACTAGCTGCCCATCACTTGCAATGAGTCTGCAATAAACTGGGGATTCGTGGCTCCTCTTTGATGCATTAACGGGTTCTTCGTTCGACAACTTCGGAATAGTACATGATAGTAAGTTCTTATTGTACCTTGACAATGGACACTTCCCATTTGTTCCCAGATGCCTTTGAAGAATTGTGTGACCCAAGTCCTCATCCTCAGTTGGAAACATCAATAAATCAAAATCTTCAAAAAAGTGACTGCAGACAACGGGAGATGGAGACAAGGAATCATCAACTCTACAGATGGTGGCGTGTATATCTGTCACAGTTGTCGGTAATGTAGCAGCAATTGCACCAATGGCTTCACCAGACAAGATGAAACGCAAGCTCTCATCATGCACACGAGCCATTATTCCCCTCCAGGCACACAACCTTCTTACACAACTATGAAACTTCGCAAGGCACAAACAACTCAGCTTGTTGTCACAATCCTTGTAGTGGAAACCTCCCTGCAGGTTATTCAAATAACGGGAAATTATGGATGCTGAATTTTCTTTGGTTTTCTTTTTATAAAGTTGCAGACAAGCCACATTCGACAGACGAATAGTCTCGTGAACCAGGTCAACTGATTCTTTTTTGAGATCCGATACGAGACCATTCGCAACAGGCAACAAATAGTGAGAATCTGTTCGAGCATACTGAAATATCTCTGGAGACAAGGGACGTGCTCTCCAGTCTGCTCTCTGCAAGGTTTTGTTTTTGGAAACACTGCAGTATTGTTCAATCAAATCCGCATATGACTTCTCTCGTTTCCACAAGACTTGAGAAGCCTTTCCTGTGTCAAATTGATTAACCACATAAATGTTGGGCATAGCGGAAGAGACAAAACTCAAAACACCACAACAAGAACACGGCAAAACAACCAACCAATATTCTAAACGCAATCACAAAAGCTACCAGTGATGAAGATATATAAAACCAGCCAACGGAAAAATAAAATACAAAGATCACAACGATTTATCTGTGTGAAGAGTAAAAATCACGGGACTGGAGGCGTCCACCTATTCTCTCTTATTATGATAAAATGAGGAAACAAACTCAATCAGTCTACAAAGGGTTACAACCCATCACAAGCATCATCAATAAGAACAAGAGGATAAAAGGTGCAAGATATCACCAAATAATAAGGCTATACTTCGAACTGCTATAACTCCCAAACCAGAGCACACACTGACGATCCAACCATTCAGAACGATGCCTCAAGAGTCATAAACGCGCTGACAAAATTTCAGAAAAATCGGACTACGTTTACCCCTCGATCAGATCTCCAAAACAGAACTGCTCACAAAAAACGGGATTTTTCCAACTCCTCTAAAACCCTTATTTTTCCTCTCTCTGTATTCTTGTATTTCATCTCACGTATCCACAAGAAAAATCCTAAACCTCTTTTATATACTTTTCTTTATTCTTTTCAAAGTATATAAAGGAGATAATTCATTTTCCATAAAATATACGGATTTGGGCTGGACTAACATTCACCCAACAATCTCCCCCTCCAGCCCAACATGGGGAAGATTCAAGTGCAATGACAATCACTTGAAGCTCATCCCGGCGAGCTTACCACAAAGCTCAACCTTAACTCCAGGGATTGCCTTCGTCAACATATCAGCAACATTCTTATCTGTGTGGACTTTCTTCAACTTCATAAACTTCTCCTCAATAACATCTCGTAACCAATGATATTTCACATCAATGTGTTTGGTACGAGCATGATACATGGAATTTTTACTCAAATCAATAGCACTTTGACTATCACAAAGCACAACATAATTCTCTTGCTTCAAACCCAATTCTTGAAGGAATCTCTTCAACCATAACAGTTTTTTACCTGCTTCTACAGTTGCGATGTACTCTGCCTAAGTTGTTGACAACGCTACACATTTTTGTAGTTTGGACTGCCATGAGATGGCTCCCCCCGAAAAAGTAAGCAAATAACCTGAGGTAGACTTTCTTCTATCCATATCTCCAGCCATATCGGAATCAGTATAACCTTCAAGAACAGCATTGCCACTTCCAAAACATAAGCTCAACTTGGAAGTACCACGCAAATATCTAAGAATCCACTTCACTGCATTCCAGTAAACCTTACCTGGATTGGATAAGTATCTACTAACCACACCAACAGAATGTGCAATGTCTGGCCTAGTACAAACCATAGCATACATCAAAGAACCAACAGCAGATGAATAAGGAATAGAAGACATACTTTCTTTCTCCTCATCTGTCTTAGGACAGTCTTTCTTACTCAACCTGAAATGAGATGCCAAAGGTGCACTAACAGGCTTAGCATTCTTCATATTGAACCTTTCAAGCACACGTTCAATATACTTCTCCTGTGATAACCACAGCTTTCCAGCTTTTCTATCGCGAGCAATCTCCATGCCTAAGATTTGCTTTGTTGGACCGAAATCTTTCATATCAAACGACTTGGACAACGCTTTCTTCAAATCATTAATCATTCTGCTATCTTGACCAACAATCAACATGTCATCAACATATAAAAGCAGAATAATGAAGTTACCTCCGGGGAACATTCTGAAATAGACACAAGGATCACCTTGAGTTCATTTGTAGCCAGTGCTCTTCATAAACGAATCAAATTTCAAATACCACTGCCTAGGTGCTTGTTTCAGCCCATAAAGACTCTTCTTAGCTTGCAAACATGATTCTCCTTCCCCTTAACTTCAAAACCTTCAGGCTGCATCATATAAATTTTCTCTTGCAAATCGCCATGCAAGAACGCAGTTTTCACATCAAGTTGCTCCAACTCCAGGTTAAGTCTTGCAGCCAAACCCAGAACAATACGAATCGAAGTCATCTTGACGACCGGTGAGAAGATCTCGCCATAATCGACGCCTTTCTTCTAGTTGCATCCTTTGACCACCAACCTGGCCTTGTACTTCACAACCTTATCACCATCTTTCTTGAGCTTAAAAACCCATCGGTTTCTCAAGACTTTCTTTCCTTTAGGAGCTTTCACAAGATCATAAGTATCATTCTTCTTCAAGGAATCCATTTCATCTTTCATTGCCTCAACCCACAATTTCTTGTCTTTGTGAGACACAACATCATGAAATTAACAGGCTCCTCATCCGCGGTAACAAGAATATACTGATCAGACGAATATTTCGTATTCGGAATACGTCCTCTACTGGACCTTCGAAGATGTACTTGCGGTACTTCAGGGGTAGGTTGCTCCCCCTGCTCATGAATCCCTTCATCCTCATTCTGAGGAACCTCGTCACCACCTTCAGGTGCATCAGCCTCATGTTGAACGTCTTCAACATCCTCAGTCGGTGGCTGATTAACAGGACTAGAAGTAGCAGAAACATCAGTGTAATCAAAAGACAAATCTGAGTTAGAGTTGTACCTGGTACTCAGAAGATCAGCACCAATTTCGTGCTCAAAAAACACCAAATCTCTATGATGAGGATTGGAAACAACTATTTTCCAAAACTATTCATGAAAAGTGAATTTTAGTTTGGAAAGGATTATATTTATTTTCTTTTTAGTTTTAGAATAGAATTAGGACATATATTATTTTCCTATTTTGTTTTTACTTTCATAGCTATATATATTGTAATCCTTAGAAAAAAGAAAGGAGAAGAGATTTTGAGATTTATAAAAATTCAGAGTATGAGTTTTAAACCAGTTTTCCCGGATTTGTGATTGCCAAAGGATTTATATATATTTTTTTCTAGGTGTGATTGCCAAGATTAATTACATATTTTGTTACGAGTTATTTTTTCAACCACGATTAATCAACGCAGGAGTCCTGCATCATTTTTGGTATCCAGAGCAAGGTTTCGACAATGACGTTGAATGATTTGGAAGAGGTCATTAGCAGACATGATACTATGATTGCTAAGTACGGTTCGGACATTGCTAAAATCAAGGACTCCTTAAAACAGTTGATTGCTCGCCTTGATGCAATGGATGCGAATACTCTGTCGCCACCATCACCGATGAATCCACCGGCAATCATAAAAACATCGATTGCTTGCTTCGAACCTATTGTGCAGAATTGTATGCCGATATTGAAGCCGCAGCAGTCTTCGCCAACAGAGACGCCAATGGATGAGCAAGATTCATCATCATCTGTGAAGGTTCAACAATAGAATTCATCCTCACTTCAAATGGATGATCCATCACAACATTCACAGCTAAAGATCGAGCCACATCAACAATTGGAATATCAAGTTCAAGGACACCATCTATATCAAGATATGGAGGTGTTCAATCAAAGATCAATCGAGAATATTCGACCAAGGATGGAATGTATACATCACCATAAATACATTGTTAGGCCTTTTGACGGGTTTGGGATTCAAGCAAGTCTTTTACATTGGAAGTATCTTATTCATTGGAAAGGACATCCACGCAAGGAGTCCAGCATTGGTTCAGATTTGCAGAGTTCTTCCACGAAGATTATTTGTTATAATTCGTCGGAGTCGAATTTTTTCAAGAGGGGGAGAATGATGAGAATTGGAAACAACTATTTTCCAAAACTATTCATGAAAAGTGAATTTTAGTTTGGAAAGGATTATATTTGTTTTCTTTTTAGTTTTAGAATAGAATTAGGACATATATTATTTTCCTATTTTGTTTTTACTTTCATAGCTATATATATTGTAATCCTTAGAAAAAAGAAAGGAGAAGAGATTTTGAGATTTATAAAAATTCAGAGTATGAGTTTTAAACCAGTTTTCCCGGAGTTGTGATTGCCAAAAGATTTATATATATTTTTTTTTCTAGGTGCGATTGCCAAGATTAATTATATATTTTGTTACGAGTTATTTTTTCAACCACGATTAATCAACGCAGGAGTCCTGCATCACTCTACTTCGTACAACTGTCTTCTTCTTGGGATCATAAATTCTAAAACCGTACTCTTCATCACCATATCCAACAAACACACAAGGATTGATCTTCGAATCAAGCTTCGATCTTTGCTCCTTAGGCACATGTGCATATGCCTTGCATCCAAACACTCTAAGATGCTTATAAGAAGGATCACGCCCCTTCCAAGCTCTCTCGGGAATATCATAACCCAAAGGAATCGATGGAGATCGATTAATCAAATAAACAGCACATTGAACCGCCTCAGCCCAAAATGACTTAGGAAGATTAGACATTTTCAGCTTGCATCTAACCTTCTCAACAATGGTCCTATTCATCCTTTCAGCAGTACCATTATGTTGCGGAGTTCCAGGCACCGTCTTCTCATGCCTAATACCGTGTTCTATACAATAACTTCTAAACTCATTAGAAATGTACTCTCCACCATTATCGGAACGAAGACATTTAAGCTTTTTCTCTGTCTCCCTTTCAACCATGGCATGAAATTTTATAAAAATTTCAAACACTTCTCCTTTGGTCTTCATCATATACACCCAAGTTTTCCGAGTAGCATCATCAATAAAAGTCACAAAATAACGATTTCCACCAAGTGACTCAACGTCCAAAGGACCACATACGTCAAAGTGAATCAACTCCAACTTTTCTTCTCTCTTAGTGGACTTACCAGAGAAAGAAACTCTATGCTGTTTTCCAGCTAAACAGTGATCACAAGGGTTAAGAGAAACACTAGAATCCACAGGAATATAAGATTTACCTGCTAGAAGTTTCAGCCCTTTATCACTCATGTGTCCCAACCTCCGATGCCATAAATTCGGAGAACTCTTATCTTCAATGACATTCAGCTCATCATGACAAACAGTCAAATAAGTCTTGTAGAGACTGCAACATAAATCACCCCGAGCAGTATTGATTGAGCCCTTAGACAACCTCCACTTACTATCTCCAAAGAAGTGATGGTATCCTTCACGATCAAGTGTACTAGCTGATAACAGGTTAAGGCGCAAATCAGGTACATGGCGCACGTTCTTCAAAATCAGCTGGCAACCAACACTTGTCCTCACATTAATGTCGCCTTTACCAATAACATCTGCAGTGCTTTTGTTTCCCATTTTCACATTACCAAAACTTCCAGCTTGGTAATTCATAAAGTACTCCTCTTTGAATACACAGTGAAAAGAAGCTCCTGAATCAATTAATCATTCAGTATCTGAACCCTCGACATGATGACACTCTCCAGCATAACAAACCAGAGACACTCCTTCATCATCATCATCAGAAACAACCGCTGCAGTTTTATCACCTCCATCATTAGATGAAGCGTTCTTCTTCCCTTGCTCTTTCTTCCTCCTGTAGCAATGCTTTGCAATATGACCAGGCTTGCTGCAATAGTGACAAACAAATGGATCTTTCCCATCTCGGGACTTAGACCTGTTCTTCGACTTGCCACGCCCTTTCGGACCTCTACTCTTGCTTCTTCCACGACCATGAGTTTCAACAACAAGCGCCTGCGATTGATCAACTCCCATCTCCCTTCTATGCAGTTCTTCATTAAACATGCTATCCTTGATAACATCCACAGAAAGAACACCATCCGGAGCAGAGTTACTAAGCGTCACTACCAAAGTCTCCCAGCTATCAGGCAAAGAGCTCAACAAAAATAAAGCTTGCAGTTCAGCATCAAGATTTATCTTCATAGTAATCAGCTTGTTAATAATATCCTGGAAGTCACTCAAATGCTCAGACACAGACTTACCAGCTTTCGACTTCAAATTAACAAGTTTCTTGATCAAAGAAGCCTTATTATGAGCGGTCTTCCTTTCATAAAGACCTTCCAGTTTCTTCCAGAAAACATATGGGTCAGACTCTTGAGAGACGTGATTGAATATGCTTATATCAATCCACTGTCTGATAGTCCCCGAATTTTTCCACTTCAACTTGACCCAGTCAGGATCAGACATTTTATCCGGTTTAGTAGGCTTGGATGAACTACTTTTGTCTGCAGCAACAGACACTGCAATCGGATCATACAAGTCCTTGCAGTACAACAAATCTTCCATCATAGGTCTCCAAATAGAATAATTAGTTGATGTCAACTTAATCATAGAACCACTTCCTCCAGAATCCATAATTATGCCAAAGTAAACCAAAGCTCTAGATACCAATTGGGGCGCAGCGGAAGAGATAAAACTCAAAACACCACAACAAGGACATGGCAAAACAACCAACCAATATTCTAAACGCAATCACAAAAGTTACCAGTGATGAAGATATATAAAACCAGCCAACGGAAAAATAAAAGACAAAGAACACAGCGATTTATACGTGGAAAACCTCTTCGGTGTGAAGAGTAAAAACCACGGGACTGGAGGCGTCCACCTATTCTCTCTTAATATGATAAAATGAGGGAAACAAACTCAATCAGTCTACAAAGGGTTACAACCCACCACAAGCATCATCAATAAGAACAAGAGGATAAAAGGTGCAAGATATCACCATCTAATAAGGCTGTACTTCGAGCTGCTATAACTCCCAAACCAGAGCACACACTGACGATCCAACCATTCAGAACGAAGCCTTAAGAGTCACAAACGCGCTGACAAAATTTCAGCAAAATCGGACTACGTTTACCCCTGATCAGATCTCCAAAACAGAACTGCTCACAAAAAACGAGATTTTTCCAACTTCTCTAAAATTCTTATTTTTCCTCTCTCTGTATTCTTGTATTTCGTCTCACGTATCCACAAGAAAAACCCTAAATCTCTTTTATATACTTTTCTTTATTCTTTTCAAAGTATATAAAGGAGATAATTCTTTTTCCATAAAATATACGGATTTGGGCTGGATTAACATTCACCCAACAATAAATACATAGGTCTCTTTGAAGCCACTGAATATCATTATGGCCGCCATGGAAAACCTTGCAAATATGAGGATTAGCAAATACGGGCCGCAGTATACCCATTGCATCATGCAAGACAATTGCATCCACAAGATAATCCTTACTTGTTGTTGATATCTGAATGAGAGCCGTGAAACCTAAAAAAGATTAGAGTTATCCTGCTCGATGTCAACAGCAAACACTCTCTCTTTACTCAGCACCCCAGCAAGCTCGTCTAGCTGCGACGTCGTTTCCACCCAAACAAACTCAGTGTCCTCGATTCTGGCTACTTCCACATCAAACAGCTCTACGAACCCAGTTTTCAAATTCTTCAACAATTCATCGATCTCATCCTTGTAAGGATGCGCATTCTCCAAGTCACCCCCTACTTCTTGTTGTAGATGCTTGAGCTGGTTATAAGAATTGTCCCCCAGTACGTGTTTAAAGCCGGACTGTGGTTTTTTGTGAGCTTCGGTTCCAAGGTAACATGTTGAGGATTTTTCGAGTGCAAAAACATCCATGGTCTCAATTTTGCTCTTGGAAAAAACAAAAATCAGCCGATTGAAAGACAGGTGCGACTATTAGAAGCACAGTGAAAACAAAAGTATGATGCTGCATTGCAATGCGTCTATATATATAGGAATTATAATGGGGCATTTTTCCTAAAACGAAAAGAAAAGTGTGAGAATCCTAATTAATCCAAACAGTTATAGAATTTTCTTAAGCCAACGTCAATAAAAGTTTTCCTAAACCAAATGGTAAGAATACTTCCTAACCATTCTATAAACAACCACCAGAAGCTCGTCATTGTACATCGCATGTGAGATTGAAATAGTTCAAGAAGGTCAAAACATATGTGCGGATTTTATCCTTAAATAAAGAAATGTAAAACGAAAATGCAATGGAAAAATTTCAGGGCTATACATGTTAAACTCCCATGTTAAATCCCTGAAGGATGACTTCTGATCTGACTGAGTACTGGGATATCAAGGTGTGAAATCCGGATCAGTAGTTTACTTCCAAAATCTTTTTTTTTTTTTTAATGATTAAACCACCATTGGTGGGGGAATTTATTTGGCACCTCAAACCAACAAAAAATAGGCTAAAGCCATACAAATGAGTTACAAGTGATAAGAAGTTGCCATAACTTCCAAAAATTTTCTACCTAGATAGTGGACTTCATGTATATTAATTGTTGTGGTTAAATCTAAAAAAGGGGAGCAGATTAGTGATCGAGTAAACAAATATCGAATCACAATTTAGCCACCCTTTGATTCAACTACACAGCAATGATCATGAGTCTTTCTATTTACAAAATGCCCAAAAAACCATACTAGGTTCAAAAAATGGCAAAATTTGTCCCTGGATGTGACTGTGGTAACTGTTTGGTGAAGAAATGGACCATCATCTGATTGTTGGCCTGAGCTGATGTTGAGCTGCTAGTGAGCTCTCTTTAATCTGTCCATCTTCTGAAAAGAAAGAGCAATACCAAATGAGTCTGTTCACTGAATGCTAACTCTAGTACTGGCCAAGCCAATTTTATCTAGTGTCAGAAACCCTCTCAGATTTTGAGGAGCATGTATCTGTTCAATTTGGAGCTAAGTTTCTGAGACAGACAAAATCTAGATAAATAGGCAGCTGGCTTATTTGCTTCTCTGAAGACATGAGTGACTTTAGCAAGATTAGGCAGTAAATCCTTTATCTGAGTACATAGTGAGAAAAATCTCCAATCACAAGCATAAGGATTAGTTGAGCCTGCCACTGCCTGTCTACAATCAGACTCAATCTCATAGATGTGTAAATGAAGTTCCTGAGCAAGTAATATCCCATTTTTAATAGCAGACAGTTTAGCATGTAAAGGGGAAACAGATTGGATATGGATCATTTGCATACAAATTACTGAGCCTTTATGATTCCTAACAATGATTCCATTTCCACTTTCACCATTTTTAAAAGAGGTCTCTACATTAATTTTACAGCCATGGTCTGGGGGGTGCCATTAATAATTTTGATTCTCTTAGCCTTTTATTTTTAATAAAAGGGATAATCCTGGCACTTATCAAAAAATGATTTATGTCTCTGTTCCCAGGTAAGGCCTTAGCTGTAAAAATAAGAGAGGTGTATTTAATAATTCTTTCACACATGTGTGAAGTAGAGAGTTTCTGCTCATCATATAAGAGTTATTTCTTCTAATCCATAAATGCCGGAAGGTGACCATCATTGAGATTCTGATCACTTCTGTATGAATTTTAGAGAAGCCTTTATATGATAAGTAGAAACTCAATCTACTTCTAGTGTTCCTGGGCTGTGAAACTAGCATCAGTAAAGTGTCATGCATTGTATTCCATATCTGTAAGCTACTACTACACTCATTAAAATAATGATTTAAAGTGTCAGCATAGCAGCAGCAAAAAAGGCATTTGGAAGAGATTTTGAAACCAATTTTAATGAGAATATCATCAAAAGGCAGAAATTCATTTTTCATCTTCCACAGAAATATTAATATCTTGTTTGGAAATTTTGATGCCCAAACCTGTTGTAAAATGTGATCTTTGGTTCCTGTCCCCCTTAGTGACTGATAAGCAGACTTAATTGTGAAGTTACCATCCCAGCCTGGTTTCTACACTAATCTGTCCTCATGAAGAGATTCTTGGTGAGCTGCCTGCAATAAAACCAATATGTTGGTAGCAAAATTATGCTCCAATTGGTTAGTATAAAAGTTTTTACTAGTAAGAAAATGGGACACTGTTAGGTTAGGGAAGGGGAGAGATGGGTCTGTCCAGTGATAATATAAAGCCCCAATTCCCAACCAATTAGCATTCCAGAAAGAGCTTTTCCCAATTCCACATATTACTTGGGAGAGATTATTGGCCTGAGTTGTGATTCCACAAATCCTTTTCCAGGTTAAAGAGGATTTATAGGTTTCTGGGAGGGACCACAGGTGTCTTGTCCAGATGACTTCATTTTTTTGTAACTTCCACCAGAGTTTGCATGAGAAAGCCTGAATTACACACCTTATGTCTCTGAGTCCCACTCCATTTTCATCTGTAGGTAATGCCAATTTTGACCATTCGCTCCAACTTTTGTTCTGCCCATATTCTGAGATTCCCCAAAAAAACTTTGAAGCCAGTCTTTCCATTCTCTGAATTACTAGTTTAGGTGGCTGCAACACTGAGAAAATATGTGTGGGGGAAGCCAGTCTGCCAGCTGGAGACAGTCACTGATTTTTCCAGTTATTTAATGGTCTCTCCATCCTCTCCAGAAGGGGCTGGTAATATTTCACTAAGTTACTACCATAAAAAATTGGAGCTCCAAGATAGGTAAATGGTAGGCTGCCATTCTTCATCCCCAATATTCTCTTGATTATCTTCTTTCTGTCCATAGTGGTACTGGGGTGAACAAAAAAATCAGATTTTTGGTAACTTATCTTCTGCCCAGAAACTGACTCATAAGCAAATAGGAAGTGCCTCAACCTTCTCAAGTTTCTATTGCTGCTGTTGATGAAGATTGCAGTATCATCTGCATATATCAGATGAGATACTGTACTGACATTTCTGGGCATGGAGAAGGGTGTCAGATATTGCATTGAGAAAAGCCTTTTAATTCCTCTAGAAAATGCCTCAGTTACAATATTATATAGAAATGGGGATATTGGGTCTCCTTGCTTAATCCCTCTACTAGAGGAAAAAAAGCCTGAGGCAATGCCATTTATGATGACAGAAAACCATGCAGATTGTATATTCTGCATTATTAGTTTGACAAATGTGCCATGGAATCCAAATTGTATCATCACAGAATTCAGGAAGCACCAAGAGACCCTATCAAAAGTCTTTTGCATGTCCAGTTTGACCACTAAATTTCCTAGTCTGTGTGATCTAGGTAGCAATCTGACCATTTCCATCATCTGTAAAATGTTATCAGAGATATCTTTCCCTTGCATAAATCCAGATTGCTCCTCTGAGATTATCTTTGGCATGTAAACTTTCAGTCTTTCCATAAGCACCTTGGAGAAAAATTTATTTATGAAAGTAGACAAACTTATGGGCCTGAAATCTCCAAAATTGCTTGGGTTAGGATTTTTGGGTATTAAGGCCAACTATGTACTGACAATTGCTCTTGGCAGTCTAATGCCAGACATAAATTCAGTTGCTGCTTTTAAAAGGTCCACCTTAATTATATCCCAGCAACTAGTATAGAAGCTTCCTGTGAAACCATCAGAACCAGCTGCACTGTCCTTGTTCAGATCAAAAGTAGCCTTTTTAAACTCCTCCATTTCTATCTCTCTCAGTAGTTGAGCATTGTCATCATCTGTAATAATTGTGGGGAGTACTGCCATAAAATTTGTCATGTATTGCCCTGAGTGGTCAACCTCCTCATCCTTTCCATTTAACAGATCCTCATAAAATGTTGCTGCCTCTGTCTGTATTTCCCCAATATGTGTAAGCCATGCTCCATCTCTATTCTTAATTTTAGTGATTTTTGCTTTACACCTTTTCTCCCTCACTGTATTGTGGAAGAACTTGGAATTAGCATCACCTTCTTGTAACCACTTCAAGTTTGCCTTTTGCTTCCAGAAAATTGTGCTTTCTTTTTCAGCCATGATCAGGGCCTCCCTTCCTTCACTAAGTGCTTGCAGATCCAAATTTGTTCCTGTTTCTTGGTATTTATCCTCCATTTCTGAAACCTTCATCTCAGCCTGTAGCAGATTGTCATGTACATTTCCAAAACTAAGTCTGTTCCATGTGGCCAGTGCAGTTTTCAGTCTTTTCAGTTTACAGACCATGTTGAACATCCCTTGATATTGGCTTGGCTCTTCCCAATTATTTCTGACCAGATCCAAAAATTCTTTTCTGTGAAGCCACATGTTCTGGAATCTAAAGGGCTTAGGAATGTGTTGGATGGAGTTTTGGATGGTGATGAACAGGGGGTTATGATCAGAGGTAGTTCTGTTCAGCACATGGATGGATGAATGGGGGAATTTGGATATCCATTCCAGACTACACAGCCCTCTATCTAATTTTTGGAGAAGTCTGTCATCCCTGATTCTGTTGTTTGTCCAGGTGTACTGGTTCCCAACTGTTGGAATCTCCTGAAGCTGTTTTGCATCTATGAAGCTCCTAAACTCTCTTATACTACCTAAAGGGGGCTTATGTTTACCTTTTCTTTCCAGCACAGAAGCCATTGTGTTGAAGTCTCCTATCTAAATCTGACCATAACTGTACTCTGGGGGTCCTAGTGACATGTGCATATATAAAAATAGAGTGCCATGATATCAGAGAATTTTTATCAGTGATTCTGACCTGTATGAACTGATCAGTTTCAGTTATTATATCTAAATTTAGAAAATCCCTATGAAAAATCCAAATTTTTGCAGAATCAGCAGCTATGCTATGTTGAAAACCTAAATCATGCTGAAGGTTTCTAATTTGATTTTTTTCCATGCATAGGTTCTATCACACATAGTATTGAAATATGATGTATTAATAATAATGATCTAACCCTTTCCATGGAGGTTCCATAACCTCTTATGTTCCAGACAAGCATATTCAATTTGTAACAATCCATTAAAAATATGCAATTCTTGGTTTTGGTCTAAGCACTACTAGAAAAAGTGTCTTTGCCAACACATTTTTAACTACACTTTAAGTAAATGTCGTAATAAAAAAATATTAGGACAGTTTATTTATTACTGAAATTTGAGTTTCCAAAAATTGTGTTGTTATAAGATGATATAAAAACAATAAACATTTTATGTCAGCGGATTATTATATAAGGACGTTAATATCCTAACATTGTTTGATTGTGTAAGGAATTAATGTTGTAAAGACAACAATTAATGTTGCACAATTAAATCTCAATTCACATAAATTTTTTGATTTATTTTGTAAAATTTTATTTATTGAAAAATTATATTCTTACAGTAGCCATAATATTCTACATATATACACAAAAACAAACAACAAAACAGTGTTTTCAAGAACTAAATTATATTTTAAAAGCAAATGAATTGAACCGTCGTAGTAGAAGCAGATGGAAAGTTTCAGGTTTACCTGCATCCACAATGTTTATGATTCCTATATAGCAACTGTGATAGTATTCATATGCAACCATCAATAACTTATGTAACTTTACCAAATATCATAAAGGGTGACAAATAAATTAAAGACTGATAAAAGGTTATTATAGGCATCTGTTTGCACCAGTCTTATTTGTATACAATTACAGTTCACAGGATTTAAAAAAAATTTACCTCATAAGAATTATCGCTGAATTAGAGGGCTCTGTATAAAGCTATCTTCTTTAGTACCTCATCCACACTAAATATAGCTTCCTTTATTTCGAGTAAACACGGGTACACGTGATCATTTGACATAAAAGGACCAGCGGGCAGGTGGTCTTATTAGCAGATCTAATCTATTTTAATGATGATCCATGCTGAAAACAAGCACTGGTCAGATTGTCAATGGAGAAACAATGGAAAAAAACATCAACATTTAAGGGTGAAATACATTGCTTAAGATAATGCAATATGCATAGATTCAATTCGCAACTCATGTACTGCATTGTAAATTCAACCTAGAAAGTACCAAGGAAAAAATGTAAGTTTGTATAATTGTAAGCAAATGAATAGTGCAATAACAGAATATGTACAGTGAGGCATTCAGAATGAAACCTTCAAACTAACAGGGAGAACTATAAACTCTATAAGCACCAATAACAGAATCAGTTTTTATGTTATTTTTCTAACAGAAGTAAAAGAAATCTGTAAAAGCTCTTCTTTAAGAGATAAAGAAGAATATTAAGAATCTATAAAAAAAACTATTACGTCAATTAAGGGCTGAAATAAAGGGATTTCGAAAACTGATCTACACAAAAGTCACTCACTTTGTCTAACATATAAAGAAGCTAAATTGACTCAATGATGTGCATGAAAAAGATCAACAAATATAATCATAAGTATTCAAATTCAGTAAATTTGAAAAGTTTTGCATATTGAATGAATGGACTTTTACCGAATCCCTCCATAATCGGCAGATGATAGCAGGAAATCTGACTAATCATGCATTGCTCTAAGAAAGAACCATGTATTCTGTAAAAAATACAGTCAAACCCTAAAAGCCATGTTGCTTAGAACCATTACCAGCACTTTTCTTCGCGACAGAAATGATAGCTTCTTGCAGATTTCCTTAAGCATAGACTACTCCCTGATGAGAAATTGATCTTGGCTTCATCTCCTTGATTCGGAACCAGTTTTCAGGATCTCAATTTCAAGTTCTGGCATCAGATGGTCCCAGGATAACTGAATCAACAACCAATAAAAACTCAATTGCGATTTTTTAAATAATAATATTCAGTGATAAAACCTTTTTTTGAAAATAGCACTGGTATTTCAATTTATGTTCTAGAAAATGGAGTATCAAAGTTTCAATTACTAGCTGTTTCAAAAATACTGCTGGTGTAAAAGAAAAGTCCATTGATTCCTCCAAATTGCTGAATAACCATAAGCCCTACTCATATCTGATCATACATTCATATCATGTATAAAAAGTTATTTTTATAACTTACTGCTATTGATTAGTAATGTGGTTAGAAAGGGAAAAAGATGTAGACTTGAAGCTCAGCTTTCTCAGCAGACAGCTTTGTTGCCCTTGAGTTTTTGTAGAGCTACTTCAAAATCCTTAGACCTGTCTGTTTTTGCCTGTTAGGTTACGACACCATTGTCGGTTAATATCTTAGCGCGTGTGACAAGGAAATGATAAAATTATGTATGTAGCTGTTCTTACCAGCCATCTGGGAGATTCTGGGATCATGAACAGCCCTACAAGCAGCACGGCACAAGGAATAAGTCCTGCAAAAACACATCAAATGTGATCAATTGTATCGGCTCCGTGTTTTTAGTCCTAAAAATGAAGTAAAGCCTCAATTTTTGACAGTTTGTTTTTAACAACTAATGACATAGTCCTCCATGTTAGCAATGTTCCTATGATGAAGGAAACAAACTCCTGAACAATCATTTATGCCATTCTTCAGGTTTCATATCCTGTTCTCTTATTACACAAACAAGCTGATTTGTGTTATTTTCTGAATCATACTAAGTGATTAATTATTCCAGGTGATTATCACAGCATCAGGAGCATCCTTAATAGACAGAGCTGGAAGAAAACCTCTTTTGCTGGTAAAAATTTACCTAAGCAATCTTGCTTTTGCATTTAAGATTATTATCATTACCCTCTCAAAATAGAAGCCTCAGATGCGAGAAGTTTTAATTTTTCCAGAACCAAAAAGTTAGGAGCATCCATCAAGTAAAAAATCAAAATCAAAATCCAACTGAACGATTAATATAAAAGATTGATCGAACAGATACAGCTCAACCCCCAGGAAGCTGTCATACTTCATTTGTGTTGTATACATGAGATTCAACCAGCTCTGGAACTTCGTGAGTTCCTTCCACCAATTCCAGTGACAAATCATCCATCCAACTACACAAAATTCACCTCGAAAAAATCAATCACCAAAACAAATTGGTCAAAAACACATTATTTTGAAACTCTTCTTCCAGGATATAAACATTAAAGAACACCATTGATCATACCTAGGTTTTCAATCTTCTCGGAAAAATTTGCAGTAGATGTGTGAAATCACCCACAAATCTTTCACGCACAGATGTCCCCAAGGATAATAGAGTTGCAAAAATTAGAACCATGTATGGACCTACAAGCAAAATGACTGCAATGATTTGTAAGAACCCTGAAATGACTGCAATTTTGCTGAGAATGATTAAGGTCGGTGGGGAACTGAAGAGATATTGATGTAAGAAACTTAAGATCAAAGAACTCTGCATCAACTATGTACAAAAGCTCACCCTAAACCTGCATCTTTTTCACGTCTGAGCTTACAAGCAAGAAATAGTTATAAGTAATCAAACCAAACAATGACCACTGTATTACTCTTTCATGTCCATTACAGAGATTGTGAAAATGGACAGACAATCAGAAAACCCCTGAGTTGATCAAAAAAAAGAAAAGAAAAGAAAAAACGCAATCAGAAACCATAATCAACATCGAAACAAGTGAATGAACCATATTCAGATGAGAAGCATAAAAGTGATTCTTATTGAAATCTGTATACAGCCCGGCACCAGTCTGCCAGAAAAAGAATGTAACAGGCAAAGGAAGACAGGAAACAAATATGTTTTCTTGGTGATACCGAAAACTCAAACTATTCACGTGGTAAAATTTACAAATATGTGATGGACATCAACAAATAACTTACATTTTGTCCAAAAATCGCCAGATTCTGTTCGTGATGATGAAGAAGGTGATCTCCTCTTTGTCTCGGTTCAATAGAGTTTTTCCCTCTTTATGGTTCAGTCAAAGTTTTGTACGAGGAGCTGCTGTAGCCGTTTTCGCAGCCACACCGAGCCACCGCCGAGATCGAGCGAGAGCTTGAGAGGTATCAGGGGAGTTCTCTGGTGGAACAAGGCAGTGTGTTGACGGTTAACGCATCTTTTGCCACTTGAGGACGATTGCAGTTGATTGACTGTGTTTTCCCATTTCAGTCAAATTTTTGTCTTGTTTTAGAATTTCAGCACTTTAGGCGCCATTTATTTTAAGTTTTCCCGCCATTCCCCCATAATCTTTTTGACACTTTTTCTTTTACACATATCAAGCCATATGATGATCATATTTTACTTAATTTTATTAAACACTTAGAACCAAGTTGACTAAAGTAATAATAATGCATTGAAAACAATGATTTATGATTATATTAAGCTAAATTTCATTATATCATATTTTATAAAAATTGAATTGCACTAAAATGGAATAAACTATATTAAGTTGAACGGAATAAGATTTCCAGCATAGATATGAAAAACATCCCAAAGTTTATCTATATTTTAGTTCAATTCAATTCATCTTATTTCAATTCAGTAAAATATAATTGATAAATTTAATTCTTTTTAAAATAGTAATGTTTTCTATCATTTACCTGATCATTTTTTCAGTTATGTTTAGTATATTTCAATTTATTTTAGCAAAAGTAAGATAGATATAATCAACCCTTAGTCAAGCTACTTCTTTTTCAAACTTTTCGAAGGGTGTATACTCTCTAGTTTATATTTTCTTAAGGAATTGAACTGAAAAATACTAAATAAACTAAACTTAAAAGTATTTAGACACGCCACATTTTATCTAACTTATAGTTTAGTTCAATTTAATTAATTTCATACTAGTTCGATTCAATCAAATCATACATGAATAAATATAGTATTTTTAAACTAGTCATACTGATGTTATTACCAATATACTTTATAACTAAATTCAAATTTATTATAAATAAGTTTAGAAGATCATGGTGTTATAGTTTACGGACATGGCATAATATTCTTTATAGTTTATTTGGTCATTTTCAGCTCAATCCGGTAAAAGAAATTTAGTTCAATTCAATTCAATACATTTCATCTTAGTTGAGCAAAAATTAGATAGGTAGGATTGGCCCTTAGTCAATTTACATTATATTCTAACTTGTCTACACTAAGAGCATATACTCTCCAGTTTTAAAAATACTGAACTGAACTTAAAAGTATTCAAGTAAACTGGAGAGGAGAGCCCACACTTTATCTAAATTATAGTTCATTTCAATTCAGTTAATTTTATATCAAATTAGTTCAGTTCAATTCAATATCAACTATATTAAATTATAGTTATTTTTAACTTAGTCATAAACCAAGTGGCCTAGCCCACTTGGCCAAAGGCCTTCCCTTAAGGTCTTGGCTGGAGAGAGGTTCAGGGTTCGAATCCCCCCTCCAACTAGCCCCCTGTGGCTTCTTCCAGTCTCCTCAAGTCTCCTTCCCCTGTGGCGTGCTCAAGTGAGTATTGGGAGCTGCATCAACTGGCGCATGAAGTGCAAAGCGGCGAAGTGCATCAGCGGGTGTACCAAAGTGGGAGCTTCACCCCACTCTAAGCAGCAAAGTGAGGACCTCGGCCACTCGACATACTGGATCAGTAGAATAGGATAGCATAGGATTAGACTAGGATAGTGTAGGATCCATGTATCAGATTAGGTCGTTGTAGTGTATTTTTCAAAAAAAAAAAAAAAACTTAGTCATACAGATGCAATTACCAATATACTAGATAGTTCAACTCAAATGCATAAGAAATAAGTTTAGGAGACCATGGCGCAATATTTTACATTTAGATAATTTTCTAACTGTTCTTCACTAAGTTCATGTTCTCTCCAATTTATTTTATCTTAATGAACATAACTTAAAAAACATAATTGAAATTTAACTGATATGAATTGATTGAACCAAAAAATACCAAACTGAAGTAAAATATAATCTTGAAAGCATCAATATAGCTAAATTAATTTGAATTGATTATATCATATATTTCAGTTTTGAACTTAATTAAACTGAACAATATTGTTAAGAACTTAGGGCTTGTTTGCTTGAGTTCATTTTTTTTGAAAGATGTTTGTTTATTTATTGCTGAACTGAACTACTTGAAAATGAATTAAATTAAGCCAAGGTGAATGGAATTGAACAGAACTGGACTAAATTAAATTGAACTGAATTGAACTAAACGGTTATATGTATAAGCTCCAAAAAAGATGCACCTTAATAATGAGTTTAAAATAACTAAACTTAAAAATACTAAATCAAATCGAACTTAACTGAAAAATGAACTTGAATTGAACGGAATTAAATCAAACTAAATTATGATGTGCTAAAGAATTATACTGATATAAGTTCTGTTACTTTCTATATTTTCGATGAACTGTTTCTAGTACTACAAATAATGAAATATATGATGATTAAAACAATAATGAAATAATTGGAATGGAGGAGGGATGAAGGTGTGATTACTGATATCTATAACTATCTTCAAAAGAGAATGATTTCTAATTTTCTCATGATTTTGAATTATTTTTACAATCATCTAAAATTTGACATGTGTCAATTCTATTCTTTTCTAAAATTACCTTTTCGATATTTATTTCAATTTCAGCTTTATTATAATATTTACTCTTTTATTACAGTTTGTCAGTTACTACTTTAACTTCCCTCAGAATACTCCTTTCTTAATCTCAATTAATCCCTCCACCTTCCCCTCCTCCAAAGCCCTACAAATCCCAGCCGAAACTCTCCTCGCATTAAGCATAGCCACAAACCGCGAAACTCTCTTCTCGTGCTAAGGTGGATCTACGGTGGTGCCTTAGGTTTCCGGCGAAACCTAGCGGGATCGGGATTCGGGATTAGCCGGAGAACGGATAAACACGGTCTCCCAGGGTTATGATAGGCCCAAGAAAGAATTAAGAAGCACCTTGAGGTTAGTTTCTTTGCTCTCTTTTTGTTTGTTTCGTTCATGCTATTAAGTCGAGATGTTCTCTTTTGGTTGTAATGACAGTTGCTAGATTTGGGAAGTATATTGTTAAATGTCGTCAGTGGATTGAAGAGCTAGAACAGTTGATTTTCGAAATACCCCACATTGATTGCCAGTGGCATGGTTCTAGGCTCTTAAATTGGGCTGGAATTGTATCTCAAGATCTGTTTTTTATTGTGTATGTTTATTATACATTGGGAAACTGATATTTACGACCAGAATTGTGTTGTCCAAATGTCACAGGCTATATATGTTTGGGAAAGGAGTTTACTTTGCTGATATGCTTTTTAAAAGTGCAAATTGCTGCTATGCATCTCAATCTGCAATCTGGTGTGCTTCTTTTATGCGAGGTTTGTGCCTTACATTTGATTCCCTTGCCAAGTGAAATCCATCCATCACTTTGCTGATGTGTACAGATTCATAGGGCTTTTGATTTGCATAAATTGTTCTCTTCCAAAAGTGCAAATTGCTGCCATGCTTCTCAATCTGCAGAATATGGTGTGCTTCTTTTATGCGAGGTTCGTGCCTTACATTTGATTTCCTTGCCAAGTAAAATCCATCTATCACTTTGTTGATGTGTACAGCTTCATAGGGCTTTTGATTTGCATAAATTGTTCTCCTCCTCAATGAATATCATGTAACATGTAGCACAAAAGTGCAAGAAGTTTTCTGAGTTTGATTTATCCACTTTCAGCAAGAAAAATATAACTTTTATTTACACTTAATGATAGAAAATCACTCTATGAAGTTTTTGGGTTCGAATATGATGTTTGCAGGCTAGCCTTATGTACAATGAATACATTGTTTACAATGTGGAGCAGCTCAAGATGCGCTATGCCTTGCACGTGAACTTGAATTACCGAGTTTAGTTATAACATCTTGAAAATATTGTACTTTCGAAGACAGTAATTCATGATTATGGTTCATCTAGGCGACATATGGATGGCCAGAAAATGGTTCAAACAGGCTCAATTCAGTACACCAAGTGTAGTAGTGCTCTCAAATTTTATAAAGGTCAGCACTTTGTATAATTTGGTTTGTTTTAAAGGGATTGTTGTACTTAGTTTTTGTAGTTTTTGTGACTATTGGTATTTAATTTGTGCATTTAGAGGTCGTTTGGTTCATGTGGGAGTTTAATTGATGGAAGAATTTCTATTTCATGGGAATTTTAATCATCAATCAAAATCCTAGGAAATCGGAAAAAGTGTTTGGTTCAAGTAAATGGATGGAGGAATTGCAATCTACCTAGGTGCACTTAGGTAGAAAACTTCCCATGTTATGTGGGACTTTCAAATTCCTAGGAATTTTAGATTCCCACACATTTCTTATTTTCTTCAAACCAAACAACCCAATCAAAACTAAATTCTTGGGATTTAGTTACCAATTCTTCTTTATAACCTTCAATTGTTTTATTAAAAATTATTAAAACTTAACCTATACCATAACGTTCCTTCTTTATAACCGATACTTTTAATTTTTATTTTAATATATGACTATATTATTTCATTAAATAGTATTAAAACTTAACCTCGACCATAACGTTTCGTGAAATAAATATTGCACTTCATCATTCTCACATACTTTTTATTATTTTTGTAACAGTAATTCATGTATCATTTCTTCTTTATAGTCTGCAATTATTTCATTAAAAATGATTAACACTTATTTTTAAACCTGCATCGTAACGTTTCCTGAAATTAAAACTGCACTTAATGATCGTCACAAATTATTTATTATTTTTGTAACGGTAAACTTAATTTTAAAACATGCATCATAACGTTCCCTTAAGTGAAAATTGCACTTAATCATCCTCACAAAATCTTTGTTATTTTCGTAACGGTGATTCATGCATGTTTTTATCGATCGGGGAGCTCCAACATAATTTGAAAAATAATGAAATAAATTATGTTGAATAAAAATAAAAATGAATGTATTAAAAATTATAAAAATATAGTTAAATTTCATGAATTCCTAAAAATATTTTGATTTTGAATTTAAAAATTATTGAGAAAAAATTATGTAAATACATTTTATTTATTTCGAAAGAAATTAATGATTAGTCATCAATTTCAAAATACGGTTGAATGTTCAAAACGTTTTTAAGGTGATCAAACATTTTGAACATTAAAGAGTTGTAACTCATTGCACAATTTATTGATTAATGAATACAATTCATTTTCCCTCAATTTGGGTTGTTAAAAGTCATTGTGTATTGAATTATAGTGATCAACGAGTTTCGAATTTTATAAAATGCATCCAACTTTATTTTGAAAGGGTCTCAATTTTTTTTTCAGGTATGAAAATATCTATTGAAATTATTAAATCAATTGACAATTATCGAGGTTTAATTATCAAGGTGCCAAAAAAATTATAATTAATAAAGCATTTAAACACGATTTAAATAATAGTATTTTTTTTATCAATACACTAGAGAATGTACAACAATAAATGTACTACTATATTATTGATAAAATCAAATTTTTAAAAACACAGACATTATTTAATGGATATTTTAAAATTAAATTGTCAAAATTTTAATAATTTTTCACATACTTTAAAATTCATATACATATTATTATTGATGAATATAATATTTTTTTCCCAAATTAATATATAATTATAATAATAATAATTTTAAAATACTATTCGTACATGGGCACGAGTATTATACTAGTTAATGTCTTTGTGACACAAAGCTGTAGAACTGGAGTGTATCACGCACATAATGGCACTTTACAAGCAGTTGTAATTTTGACATTTTCTCTCTTGATATGAATATATTACCGTTTAAATGATATTCTTGGCTTCAAAAAAAAAAAAAAAAGAGAAAAAAAAGGAGAGATCAAGCTTATTCCTACCGAACTGTTTTTATATGTATAATAATTAATAAAACATACGAGTTATTATAATATATATATATTATATATATAATTGGAATTGGAATATATCCATTAATTTACTCCTTCCCATAGTACGTACGTAATACCTTTTCGGAGTCAAAGCGTAGAAGCCTCCTTCTCTTTCTAATTTGGTAAGTACTATTTACAAATATAAATGCATTAAATTGAAATATTTTTCTGATTTGGCTGATTGGTTTTCTTCTTTATATTTAGGGAAGGATCAGATTAATCTCACAATAAAGATTTCGTCTTTTTCTATCAAAACTCAAACCTTAGGTTTTTCGCTAGCAATCACATAGAAGGTGAAAATTATTTTGATGCTCAAAGTCTTGTTCCCGCTCAATTTTACATCGACGGATTAGATTTTAGCGCCTAAAGTCCAATAATTACATCTAATCATCGCCAAATCATGTGGGATTCAGCCCCGAATCTGCCACTGATCTTGAATTGGATGAAGTATATATATTTTATATTTCATCCCACAGAATTCAAAATTCTGTGGGTAATATTTCTTGAGGGCACGCCTTTTAGAAAGGCTTAGTTTTACATTGATTTTCACAAAGAAAGAGGTAATTCTAAATTTTATTTTCTTTATTTTTTTATTTGGATGAGATAGTGGATATATGGAGCTGTTTCTAATTTTATTTAATTGGGTGACATGATAATCTTTGTAAATTTTGCAAAAGTTCTCTTGATATTCATAAGAATCTACTTATAATTTTATGATGGTGTTACATAATCATTTGCTATGATTTTTAGCCTTATTATTTTATTTTTAATATACATGTGTGGCTTTGATGTTTGATGCTGGAAATTTGTCGAACCACGGTGGGTGTGATTAAGATTTTAACGAAAAATTATCTTTTGATTTGTAGTTATGCCTCCAAAGGTGTAGAAGGTTGGTATTAGAAGAGTAAGTGCCTGATTGAATCCCGAGCTTGAGCGGGGCCAAGCAACTGCAAGGCAATCATTGATGCGTACGGGAGTTTCAGACGAGAATGATAAGGCTTATACAGAAGGATATGCACGAAATTTCCTTAAAAGTAAGGGTCTGCAACCATTTTGGATACATATGCCTCATTACTTCCACATCTTATACATCCTATCCTGAATAGTAAGAGTTAGTATACAATCATACATTTATTTTTTTGGTGTTATTTCTTACTATTCACATTTTTCATTGATATAGTTATAGGAGGCACTGCTCGTGTAAACAAGACTAAAAATGTATGTGATTTTGTATGCAGGAGGTGCGCACTCAACATATTTGAGAATATTATCAGATTTGAAGGATTAGAGAATGGGCTTTTGGAGAATTGAAGGACAAATTGCTGCATATTTTCTTAATCGAGCCATATTATTTTGAAGATGATATCGTTGGATATGTTTTATAGGATTTTTTTGGCAAAATTACTATGTTTTTTTCTGTATTTATATCGAGATGATGTATCAATAAATTTATTATTAAATAATCTTTTTTCGTGTAATGTACTGATATTTTTATAATTCTTAATTTTATTATTATCATATATATAAAAAAGAATTTGAGCAAACCACTTAAAAAATGTCTTATAAGACATTTTAGAATGTCATGATTACTTGCTATTGTTACACAATTTTATATTTTATTACTCATTATTTAAAACATTTTAATTTGTTATATGATGCTTCAGATATCACATCTCAACGTGCGGTATACTTCATCTGTTTCCGCATTACAATGTGTTTTTTTTTTAACAACTTAGTTTCATTAATAATTTAGGAAAAGTTGTAGAACTTATACTATTACAGAAATTTCTGCTAAGGCTAAAGGCTAAATTATGCTCCTTCTCTAAAAAGGAACGGTAAACCTTGATTACAGCGAATTCAACCAATGAGTCCGCTAGTTGCCTGATGCTGCTTATAATTCCTTTGATCGCAATCGGGGCAGACAAAGTATTCAAGATCGACGCTTTAAGCTAAGCCGAATCTGTGACCAAATTAACCCTCAAAACTCCATTTCTTCTTCCTGCTTTTAGGGCTCTCCAGCATGCCTCCGCTTCTGCTTGTAATGGGGAGGTAGCTGGGAAGAAGTCCGAACCTGATATGTCCATATCTAAATTCCAGCCAGGCTTCCAAATTCTCCACCCTGCAGCTCCTATTTTCATACCATCCCTGTAGGATCCATCAAAGCTTATGACACAAGCTTCTGGAATTCCTTCAGATGTATCACCCTTTCTGATGTCTTGTACGGAGGTTTGCTGATTTAGGTTGTTTGTCATGATCTCCTCTTCCTGGTCTACAGATCCGTGGTTTCTGTTGGAGTTTCTGATCATCAGTTGTAGTTCTGACTGAGCTTGTTGAGCACAAAGTACTGGAGGAACATTTTGCTGCTTGAAGATGGCGCTATTCCTGCACTTCCATATTTCCCAGAGTAAAGTGATGATCTGTATCAGCTGATCTGTCTGCGTCAACTCCATGACTATCTGGAAGAACCATGAACTAAAATTGAAAGCAAAAGAAGTGTTGATGGCAATATTTGCAGCTGTCCAGATGAGCAAAGATTGTCTGCAGTGCAGGAACAAGTGAGTCTCATCTTCAATTCCTTGTTGACACCTTGAACAAGTATCATTATCAGTCAGCTTTCTTTTATTTCTGTTAGCTCCTGTTGCAAGGCACCCTGATAGTGCTCTCCATATGAATATTGCGTACTTTTGTGGAATTTTCAAATTCCATATTCTCGACCAGAATTTACTTGCCATTGGACTTAATTTGTGAGGAGCTATATTTCTGATGTCCTCCATGGCTTTGTGATATCCTGATTTCGAGGTGTATCTGCCATCAGTTGTCCATCTCCAGAGCGGTTCATCCTTACCCTGAGTGTTCAGGTGTATGCTCTGAATGTGTGGGATTAGATGTTGAGGGAATAGTGATCGAATGAGGGGGTATCTCCACACTCCATGTTGTTGGTCAATTAGATGAGATACTTTCAGGTTGGTGTGAGTAGCTATCACATTTGTTACCTGGATGGGGTTCTGTAGATTCGGAATCCATTGTGCATGGATGCTTATATCTTTTCCATTCGAAACCTTCCAGCAAAGATTATTTTTGATCAGTTCAGCTGCCCAGACAATAGATTTCCAGCCCCATGAGTCACCTGATCTCACTGAGACTGTCAAAATACTGTCATGTCTGAGATATTTTGCAGTGAGCACCTGTGTGAGGAGAGACTGTTTGTTTGATAGCAGATTCCATGCATGTTTGGCCAGCAGTGCTTTGTTCATCCCTACAGCAGATCTCAGTCCTAGGCCTCCTTCTAGTTTGGACTTGTTCAAATGTGCTCATGATCTCCAATGCACTGCTCTTCCTTCCATCTTACCCCCCCATATGAAAGCTGAGGTCATGGCATCTAGTTTCTTCAGCACCCTTGTTGGAATTCTGAATATTCCTAAGGGGTAAATAGCCAAACATTGTAGAACATGCTTTGCCAATGTTACTCTACCAGGGAGGTTCAACATCTTTGACTTCCAAGAATCATACTTCTGTCTGAATTTACTGATCAGATATCTGAAAATATCAGATTTATTTTGGTCAAAAAGTATGGTGTTTTCCAAGTAGGAGCCTCCAATACCTTGACCCTGGATGTGAAGGTGATCCCTCATCTGTTTCTGATTCTCAGGGAATGTATTAGGGCTGAAAAAGATAGAACATTTATCTGTGTTTAGTTTTTGCCCTGCCAGAGTTGTGTAAGTATCCAAAATCTTCTTTAGATCCTCAGTGGCCTGAGTTGTGCATTTCGAGAATAAGATACAGTCATCAGCGTACATTATATGAGAGACCCTGGGACCTCCTCTAGACACTTGAATTCCCATGTGCTTATTCCTCAATGTTAGAGCTTCCAAGCTTGTTGAGAGGAATTGTTGACATAGGATGAATAAGTAAGGGGATAATGGGCAACCCTGTCTTAGGCCTCTAGTTGGAGTGTAGTATACTTTTTCTATTACCACACTATCATATGTTGAAAAAGAAATTTATGTTTACATTATAGTAGTGTACTGACATTGCTCAAATATAACAAAAATTAGTGTGATTTAATTTACCCATTATCACACTAACATGTGTGATTAAAAATACTTATAGTAACATAAAATTAGTGTACTAATATTGCTCAAATATAACATCCAATAGTGTTGTCTAATTTCTCTATCCCCAAAATATTCTACAATATTAAATTACATAAATTATATATGATAATTACTAATCATTAAATTTTAAACATATAACTACAATATAATGTGTGGAAACTTATCTCCGTCCCAACACTATTTATTATATATTTAATAATTTAATTAATATTATAAATGATCTATTGTAACACTCTATACTTTTTGTAACACTGACAAATACCACACATTAGTAAAGTGTTGGTATAATTAAAAGTGTTATTAAAAATGCATTTACAACATTTTTGCATGTTTTTCTACTTATACTTTCAGTAAAAACCTTAGGTGCTATTTCTGATGAGGTAGAGGGCTTACTTGTTGGTGAGTGTTCTGTGTGTCATGCATAACTGGTTTCTTGATCCCTTCTGAGTTCCAACCAGTGTCTTCTTGTGCATCATTTTCTGTGCCACTCCTCTTTGGTGAAGAAGCGGGAGACACCTGTTTTTCTGATATGTCTTCTTGTGGCTTAGATGATGTTTCTGGTTTGTCAGGCCACTCAAAGTCACTATGTGCATCATCTGATGAATCCTCAAAGTTTTCATCTGGATCTTCCTGCAATAATGAGAAGGAGTTTGACAACTCCATTTTCTGGTAAGGGACGATGGCAAGGGAGACTGGTGCATAGTGTGGTGTGTTACAATTGCCTAATTTTGTGTGATTGTGAGACTTGATTGCTTTTTTTGGATGAGATACATCTAAATCATCAAGTGAAAAGGATATGGGTAGTTTTTTGACCCTCTGGAAGTGATACACCTCAGTGGCTTTTTTGGGGAGTAAGAGACCATCTGCCAATCCTCTCTGCCAACTGAGTTTGCCTTTGTTGCTGTTGTCACCTTCACCCACTTTTGCTTCATTTGGTCACTCTCTTTGTCATGTGGAGTGAGCCCTGAGGATCCTGGCTTGTCTGAAATTGAGGAAACTACCTTTTTCTGACTAAAGCCTCTGGAACATCCTTCTTAATTGGGGCTGGCTTCCAAGGTCTTCTCAATTCTGGATGCTGATTTCTGCAATTTGCATCCTCATGCCCAAGCTTCCTACAGTGGCGGCAATAGAGAGGTAGGCTTTCATAGACTATTTCGCAATCTCTATGATCCTCCGGCGAGCCAAGCTGGATCGACGGCATCAATTCGCCAGTGATGTCAACTTCAACACACATTCTGATGGCTGAAGGTCTTGTCCTGAAGTTCGTTGCAGCGTCGGTCTTGATAAACTTGCCGATCTGATTACCAATATCCTCAATTAAGGTTGTGTTGTAGTAGTAGAGTGGGATATCCCTAATTGAGACCCAAATTGGGACAATTGGGGATTCGTGCTCCGGTGAGAACTCCGGAGTCCACTTGAGTATCTTCATCGGAGCTCCGGCGACGGTCCAGAATAACCGCAGCCAACATTGCTGGTAATCTTCTTGCTCCTGGAAGCGGATCAAAACGTGTTTGTAATCCAAAGAGCCCATTTGAAAACGACCCTTGAATCCTAGTTTCTGGAATGCGGCCTAAATGTTCACCATTGCTGGCTTGGCCCTTTGAAATTTTCCGATCAAAGCATTCCGGTAATGATCATCCAGAATCTTCACCAAGTCTCTGTCGTACATGCAGGCAGCCTTGCCGTTGAAAAGAGTAATGAGTCTAATTTCCAGATTAGATGGAAGAGATGGAGAAAGAGGGGGGATTTTTTCAGTGAGGGCTTGGGAAAAGGATTTCCCGGCGGTGGCGCTGCCAGGCTGGGGCGGTAGCCCCGCCATGAAAGAGTCGTTATATGTCCGTTATCAGGAGAATAAAATGTCAACGGTTACTGAAATGGGAATAATTATTGCATTTTGGGTGGCGCGTGGGATTAACTTGATGAGAGAGGTCAGAGCAAAATTTTGCTCATTTTTCAACTGCATAAACTGAACCTGTTCGCCATTTTCTATTAACTTCCAAAATCATTTAACTTACCCACACGCAAAGTAAAATGCAAATATTTCGAAAAATTGGATTTCTTGTCTCATACGGTAGAGCTGAAGCTCTCAAGGTTGTAAGAGGGTACCAAAAGAAAAAAAAATGATGAGAGAGATTACCCCAAACAGATCTACGGTTACAATTATGTCCACCTAAAGGTGTACTCGCCCCATTCTCAATTTTAAACAACGGTTTAACGTACCATTGTTACATATATGAAAAGATTAGTCAAAAGACCTAGCCGCTTGTGCTAGAAATTGTGAAACAAGATTTTAAATTGAATTGTTAGAAATTTGGAGATAAAATTGATCTAGAGTGTTATCTAAATTGGGTCTGAAAGATGGATCATATATTTGACTTTAAAGAGTATGATAATCGCACGAGGTGCAAGATTTCTATACAACAACTCACAGCGCGTGCATCCCTGTGGTATGATCTTTTGGAATTAAAACGAATGTTTCAGGGAAAATCAAAAATCAACTCGTGGATTAAGTTGAAGAAACATCTCGATCGTAGATTCTTACCTTCTACCGATATGTTAAAACAAGAGTCTCATTCTATGGTTGAACTTGTGGTGAGTAAGGAGCAATTTGAGGTAAAGAATGACGTTGATGGATGTGTTGATGCTAGGGCCGTCCCTGTAATATTTGTGGCCTAATGTAAAAAAATAAAAATTGTGATCTCTAATTTTAGTTCAGTTCAATTTTTTTCGATTTTTTAAAACTTCTATTAAAACAATTCCGATTATACTTCAGTTTAACGAGCTATATACATAATATAGAGAATTTAGAACCCTCAATTCTTCTCCAATTTAATTTCTTTCTCAATTCTTTATAAATTTTTATAAATTCTTTCAGATTAAACGTCAAATGTATAACGAAATATATATAAAAATATTAAAATTTTGGGGCCCCACAAATTTGGGGCCCGGTGCGACCGCCCGTATGGCACGGACCAAGGGACGGCTCTGGTTGATGCTTATGTTGAAGATGTCGTTGAGGTTGGTAAAGAATAAACATATGACAAAGTCTTGGGTGAGACCGTCCTACCATAAAGGTTATGGTAGGACGTACGATTTCGCATATGTATATTAAATTAATTTGCATGTTTGTAACTTTTGTTTGTCGTTCTAACTCAATTAATTCATTTACCATACTTGAATAGGTAAAAAATATAGTAAACGAAAAAAATGCTACAAATATAAACTAATGAAAGAAACACTTGAACAAAATGTATATTCATATTTACAACATTTGAATGAATTTCTTTTGATAAAAATAATTAAAAGTGTTATACTAAGAGTGTAATAACACAAACACATAAATTTACCTCATAAAAATATGAAATAAAGGACGGTCCTTTCATAAGTTTATGATTGGACCGTCCTACCCAAGACTCTCTCCATATTATCATCAACTAAAATATACACATAATCAAATCATCAAAACGGGAAACTAGATTATCGTAGAAACGTATCTCAGTCACCAACATTACTCATCCTTGTGATCAATCCGGTCGTCAAATCCGTTCGATCATCAATAAAAAATCATCAATCATAAACATAAAATCATCAACTAAAACACTAGTGGAATGTGGCCGGAAAACGGCGCCGAACGACGGCGGTTCCGCGGGAAAATAAGGAAACCGACGTCTTGCTAAGTTTCCGAGTTCGGAAACCTGGGTTCTCAAGCCGGATGGCTTTTTACACGGCGGTTTGGATGCAACCGCCGTGTAACCGCATTTTTTGGTCGGCGGTTACGTTTAACCGCCGACCAGGCTGGGTTTCCGACACCGGAACTGACAAGCCGGAAGTTTCCCTGTTGACCGGCTTGACTTTGATGGTCAAGTCGACGGGCCAATTTCAGGATGTCGGTGGAGCCAAGTCAAAACAGTCGTCCGGGTAAGTTTTAGAAGTCGAAAACGTGTCCGGATAAGCTAAATATTTCCGGGCCATATTTCAGAATTCGGAAAGTTACCCTGATGAGCTAAAATAGAGTGCTATAAACGGAGAAACGGGTCTTTTTGTTCTATCTAGACTATTCTATCTTTGTTTTGGGTTGAAGGATGTAGAGAATCTCCCAATATTTGGGCTCGCTGAATCCTAGGCCGCGATGAGGTAATCTCCCGCTAAATTTAGTATTGATGGGCGGATCTTTGTTAATTTCAAGCATGAATATATATGTGTGTCCCTAATTTCATTGAAGAATATATGAACTTGCATGTTATTTGTAGTTACTTGTGTTTATGAAACCATTTTATTTGATATATTGTCAACTAGTACGATGTAGATGAATGAATTCATTAATATTTGCTAAAATTTATGAAAATAGGTACACAAGTGTTATGGAACGTGGTAGGATTATTAGGGAGAATCGTCGGACCTCACCAGAGTATATGGGACTGGTTGAATATTTCATTGATGTTGCTTCTGATAATGCAAGAGTAGAAAATCAGTCGGCCTTGTGGTGCCCTTGTAAGGATTGCACTAACGATGTGCATTTAGGAGTTCAAGGTTTTCGTGAACATTTGATTGTTAGGGGTTTCCAAAATTCATGTACCACGTGGGTATGGCATGGTGAAGAACGTAGCACTGTTGTTGTTAATGAACTATTAATGGAGGTTGTAGGAGAAAACCAAATGGTTGGTAATTATGACGATAAATTGGATGACTTGGTAGATGATGTTGCCATGCATTTTTTTGGAAAACCTGAGGCGCTTGAAGCGATGTATAATGATAAGCAGGCCCCTTTGTATGAGGGGTCAATTCACACTATTCTAAGTGCGACCTTGTTGTTGATGAATTTAAAAGCCAAGCATGGGCTTTCAGATAAGGCATTAACAGAGACGCTGGAGTTGATTAGACAGTTGCTTCCCACTGGAAATTTATTGCCTGATAGGGCATATGCTGCAAAGAGGATACTATGTCCAATGGGTATGGAACTTGAGAAAATTCACGTTTGTCCTAATGATTGTATGTTGTTTAGAGGGGAAGATGAGATGAAATTGGAAAATTGTAGCGTTTGTGGCGAGTCACGTTACAAAGCTGTGAAATAAAAAGTGGATGTGGGAGGAGATGTTGTTAAGGAAACCAACAAACGTGTTCCCGCGAAGGTCATGTGGTATCTCCCTATTATACCTAGGCTTCAAAGGTTGTTTGCTAACAAAGAAGAAGCTAAGAACTTGACATGGCACACAGATAGAGAGAAGGTTGAAGATGATGATGTTATTGCACATTGTTCAGATGGTGATCAGCGGAAGAAAATTGATGAAATGTATCCTGACTTTGGGAAGGAAGCTCGGAATGTAAGGTTGGGTTTATCCACTGATGGTATGAAATCTGTATGGAGATTTGAGTAGTACACACAGTTCTTGGCCTGTGATGGTTGTTATTTACAATCTACCATCGTGGTTGACCATGAAGAGGAAATATGTGATGTTGTCGTTGATGATAGCAGGGTCAAAGCCGCCTGGTAATGACATTGATGTGTTCCTAGAACCTTTAGTTGACGACCTTCAGAAACTATGGTTCAAAGACAATTGGACGTGGGATTAGGGATGTTCACTGGGGCAAATGGGCGTGGATACCAGTATATCCATGCCCATACCCATATAAAATTTTAAGATCCATCCCCACCCACCGATCCATGATGGATCTCATTTTGAGATCCATACACATCCACCTGGATATCCATCCACACCCACATGGATATCCATCTGTTCGTTTAAAATATATCAATATATACTTCATAATTATAAAATAAAAAATACGACATATTAAAATATCATATATGTAATAAAGAAATCACGAAATATTTAACACTCATACTTATAAAATTCTCTTAAGTTTCAAATACGTAAAAATATGGTTCAAAAGAGTCTAGTTTTCGACATGAACTTTTCAGCAGCTCAGCTAGTTTGAAGGCAACCGTCTCCTCCAGGCTCCGGTTTCCAATTATTAAAATAGATTTGGTAATTGGATTATAGTATATACTCTGCCTTTTAACTTTCTTTTTTGATAGTTTTATTTTATATAAAAATAAATAATAAATAATAAAATAATAATAATATATTATATATATTATATATTATATATTATAGTGGATATTATACGGGTATGGAGCGGGTGAGGCGGGTGGGTATGGGGCGGGTTTAAAAAAAATATCCATACCCGCCCCATACCCATCATGGATTTAAAAATCATATCCATACCCGCCCCATCTTATGAATATAGTGATCCATGTCCACCTAAATGGGGCGAATCTGGGGCGGGTCTCCACATAAACCCGCCCCATTGCCATCCCTACGTGGGATGAATATCGTCAGGAATGGTTTAAGTTGAAAGGAATGTTGTTCTGCACCGTGAACGATTTCCCTGCACTTGGTAATCTAGCTGGTTATTCAGTCAAAGGTCATCTAGCTTGTCCTGTTTGTGAGCAGAATACTAGTTTCTCTCAATTAAAACACGGGAGAAAAACTACTTATCAAGGACACCGTCGTTTCTTACCACGCGGTCATGAGCTTCGTAAGGCTAAGAACCGGTTTAATGGGAAGGAAGAGAATGCACCACCCCCTCCTATCAGTGGCGAGGAGGTATTCGAGAAAATCAAGGATATTGACAAATATTTTGGGAAAAACCGTAGGAAGATGCCCATCCGGCCCTTGGAAGAAATGGTCCATTTTCTTTGACTTACAATATTGGAAGCACTTGGCTGTTAGACATTGTTTAGATGTAATGCACATTGAGAAGAATGTCTGTGATAGTTTGCTTGGTACGATACTGAATATTCCTGGAAAAAGCAAAGATGGCCTTCAAGCATGAAAAGACTTGGAAAGAATGGGTATTAGAAATGAGCTGGCTCCTGTAACCGAGGATGGGAACACTTTCTTACCTCCAACTTGCTACAATATGTCGTCAGCTGAGAAGACAAAATATTTGCAGTTCCTGAAAGATTTGAAGGTACCCTCTAATTTTTCCTCAAACATTGGTAACTGTGTCAATGTTAAGGATCAAAAATTATTTGGGTTAAAATCACATGATTGTCATACTTTGATGCAAGAATTGAACATAATTGCCATTCGTGGTTCTCTTCCAAGCCACGTTAGGATGTGCATCAGCAAGCTATGCTTATTTTTTAAGGGAATTTGCCAGAAAACAGTTAGCCGTCGTAAGCTAGATAAGCTGCAGACAATGGTAGTTGAAGTATTGTGCCAATTGGAGATGTATTTCCCCCCTTCTTTCTTTGATAAAATGGTGCATTTGATTGTCCATCTTGTGCGGGAGATCAAGGAGTGTGGCCCGGTGTTCCTCCGGTGGATGTATCCTTTCGAGGATACATGAAGATATTCAAATTCTTTTCACAGAATAGATACAGGCCTGACGCAAGTATTGTATCCAGATATGTCGCGGAGGAGGCGATTGAATATTGTACAGCTTACTTAGATGAGGTTGACACAGTTGGACTACCCACCTCGAGGCATGATTTCCGTTTCGACGGGCATGGAACTAGAGGCACGTTGCATAATCCGCCAGCTGTCGATTTGCAGGCCGCTCATCTGTATGTGATGCGAAACCATGAATCAGTTCGCCCTTACATTGACATTCATATGGAGGAATTGAGAATTCTATACCCAACCCTAAAGCCTTTTCCAACTACATGATGAGCTTATTAGAACCTTTTGTGAGTGGTTAAGGGACACGGTAGAGATTGGTGACCATCCCGAGGACGTGAAATCGCTATCTAGACGACCACTAACAACGGTTATCAGCTATAGTGGTTATGATGTGAAGGGTTACTCGTATGGGACCAAACAGAGCGATGTTAAAGGTGTTTTGCAGAATAGCGGTGTCACTACATTTTCCGAATCAATTGCTGTGTCGCGGAAGCAAAATTTAGAAGGGTCGTACTCATGTGATAGGTATTTCGGTACCATTATTCAAATCTGGGAGTTAGACCATGTGGCATTGAAGGTGGTTGTATTCAAGTGTCAGTGGGTTGATCAAAAGACAGGAACTAAGACGGATCCAAGCTTAGCATTTCAATTGGTTGATAGGAAGAAAGTGGGATCAAAGTCTGATGCGTTCATACTTGCTGCCGAAGGTGACCAAGTTTACTATGTTCAGGATCCTTCTGATCGGCACTACGAAATTGTTCTTGATAGGAAACAAATGGTGTGTGGTGTTGAGCTATTCGAAGAGTATGACAAACGAGCATCTCACATTTATGTGCCAATTGCAACGAAGAAGGACGTGATAAATATGGAGGAAACAGAGGCAAACATGTCAATGTATCGCGCAAGATCCGATCACACCGAACGCATAGTGATAGATAGCAAAGGCAACGAACGGAAGAGGAAGTTGATTTTTAAAGTTAAACTGAAGACTAAGTTCAAGCGTTAGTCAGAGTAGTTTGTGTTATCATATACTCATATTACTACTCTTCCAAACTTAGTTTGAATTTGTAATTCATGTAAATATGCGGGTGAACCTTTGTATAATCAAGCCATTAGAAAAAAAGGAAGTTTTCAAATCTCATTTTTTAGTCTATCCGGGTAGTTTTCCAGGATCTGAAACAACTCCCGGATAGCATTATTTTTAGTATGAATACTTCCGGGTAACCATCCGATCAAGAAATATTTTCCAAACTGATCCGGGTTGTGTTCAGATTTCGTAAAATGGAACCCGGAAGTATTTTGTTTGTGGTCAGTCTTTTTATTCAACTTTCAGAAGGGTTCCCGGATTGTCATCCGGCTTAGTAAATAGGATTTGCCTTATCCGGGTAGATTTACGATTTCGGAAATGTGTGTCCCAGACAGGCATCCGGCTTAGTAAATTAGGATTGCCTTATCAGGGTAAGATATCAGATATCGGAAACATGAGCCGGAAGTTTTTTCTTTTGGCGTAAACGTGCGCGCACGCACTAACGAGTAGTTATATACAGTTGACAATGCAAATAATTGTAGGAACTGTAAATGCACACACACAAACCAATCTATAGCATTTAAAATTTAATGAAATAAATTTAAAATGTAAATATCGGTTGATCCTAAGGCAAATCCATACTTAGCTAAAAAATCAAAACAGATTATTCAAATTAAGGCCCCATGTCATAGTCATGTTCATGCCCGTTGCCACCATTACGATCTTGTTCATCTTCTGCACGCTTTAGGGCTCTCAACTCCTTCCTTGCCTCATATGTGTCCTTCCTAACGCTAAACAATGTGAGCACCTTGCTCTTCATGCTAGCGTACATATCTTTCATCTTGGAAACATGCGGTGAAGCCTCTTCATCGGGCACCTCCCTTCCTATAAAATGAAAATACATGTTTGAATAAAACAATGATAAAAAGTAGCATAAATTGACCTAGGCTTAACTTGTATCGTAAAGAGGTGAAGATGACTTACTTTTTGATGTCCTAGCCCGCTTAGTCTTTTCTTGTGGAGGCATCACAATCCATTTTCCATCGACCAAAGTCCATTTCGGCCTATGATTTTCAAAGTAGTGGTAGTCGTATGGCTTGCAAGGGGTGGGATCATCTTCAAATCGGAAATTTGGGTCCAATTTCTTGATCAACTTAGTGATTAGGCTCCCGTAGGGTAGGTTTTTCTTAATTCTCTCGTTAAGCCACGCATTTCTCATCCAATTACCAATTGCATACCTGGGATTGATAGGAAACTCCTTCACGACATAGTAAAATGTCATAACTGTGGTCACATTAGGCTCGGTAACATATCCACCTGTAGGTACAAAACTTCTATGCACCCACTCGTACACAATGCGATCATCAATGGGGCATAAACTCATATTGCACCCATCGGCTGAGATTTCATCATATAGGGACCGACCAAAATAGTGATTCCCTAAATTCAAATAATTCAAATAAGGTAGCTTAATCATTTCTATTCCCGGCCATCCATTAGCATAGAAGATATTAAGTGGACCATGCTCGAGCTTGGGATGAATGACCACATCGGATTTGATAGGATTCCCCAACAACTCATTGATCACCTAACAATCAAACTCAAACCTTTTCCCATTAACCATGGTAGTGTACTTACCATCACTAGGTTCATCAAAATTAGCATAAAATTGAAACACCTCATCCACATAGGTTGGATCACTAACATCGAACAATAGGGCTCACAATTTTGGCTAACAAACTTCTCAACCATAGGGCCTAAACCTAGTGCCTCAACTCTATCTCTATCCAACACAAATAAGTCTAGTACAACCGCATTGTTAACAAGTTTACCATACAATTTATAAGCTTCGAGATTGACAAACTTTTCAGGATCATACCAGTTTGGAGGGTTCTTCTTCGCCACGGACTTGCCTCTCGGTGCCATGGGTTGCTCGGTTCTTTTTTGTGGTGGAACTGATTTGGTGTTTTGTGGTGGGAGATTGGACGGCCGCACTCTGATTTGGGGGATTTGGGAGAGGTTTGTGATTTCTGATCTGAAAAAAGTCAACTAGGCATATATATAAGCCCGTTTCCGAACTCGTGAACCAAGCCGGATGGGGTTATTTACTGGTCCGGGTTGTTTTCCGGACTTGGAACTGTCTAGCCGGAACTAATTAATTAAAAGTTACATTTATTGGCTAGTTTTCCCGAAGGTTTCCCGGATTACTATCCGGCTTCTGAAAATCCCCATCCGGGTGGTTTTCCAGACTCGGAAACGTCTAGCCGGACGTAATTTATTATTATTAAAAAGCCCATTTTTTGACTAGTTTTCCCGAAAGTTTCCCAGATTACTATCCGGCTTCGGTTCCAGAGTTCGGAAAGTCCATCCGGAACTACACAAAAAGCCATTTTTACCATCCTATTTGGCTCTACACCTAAACAAAATTAATGACTACCTCACATTTGTTTGTAGAAACTAAACAACAAAAAAGTCGTAGATAAACATGAATAAGGTACTAGAGTAGATAAGATTTACACACGAAAATAGCAAATTATTTGTTTAAAAGTACATTCTTTGAAAATGGCAAACTACATTGTGTGGACCTACTCTCCAGGAGCCTGTGAGTTTGTCGCCCTACTGCTGGATGGTCCCCCGGCCACATCTTCTTCACTTGAGGATGGCAGTCGACCAAAATCCGGCTCATTCAATTCAGGGCTAAGTTGGAGCTCAAGTCCCTTCCGGTCAATATAAGCCCTTTGTTCGGCACGGAGCATTGCTACTTCTTCTTTAGCCTTGTCGACCTGTCCGGTGAAGCATTCCCACATCTTCGAGAGCTTACGCATCCACCGGCCCTCCTCACCTACAAAACAAACAAATGATTAGGCTTCGAAAACAAACATATTTAAACAACAAAGGCAAAATAGATATTCACTTACTTGAACCTCTAGCTTCTAGTTTCTTTCGCCTAGCCACTCTTCCTGCTGCACCGGGAGGTAAGGCCTTAATGATGTACCTGTGACTTTCAGGATCCAGTGCAAAACCCTTATGGTCAATCCAATCACCATCATAGTACTCTAAAGGCTCAGCACGATCAACAAGAGCTCCACCTTGCTTCTTAATTAGCTCAGTGACAAGTCCGGCATATGGAAACCATTGCTTCGACCCTCTCCCCACCTTAAACATGTATTCAACTATGGAGTGACCCGGATTTATTTTCAACCCTTCCATCAAGTAATAGAACATCAAAACACGTCCACAAGTTGGTTCACAACTATGACCCCCCGATGGATACACATTCTGACAAATCCAATCAAATACAATCATCTGCTCAACAGTAAGCTCTTCAACATCAAAATCACCCGGACAACTACCCGCACCCTCACAAGTAGTTTTGAAGTTACATCCCATGGCTTGAAGGTCTAAGGGTTGGTTTGGCCCAATTTGTTCCGGAAATTTGTTGAAATTATAAATCTCATAAGGGCCATCGGGGTGATTAGGGCGCAAGAATGAGTCATCAACCCATGGGCAGCCTAGGACCTCATTTATATGATACTTAGTGACCAGAATCAATATACCATTCACCTTAGTGCACATTCAATTCGACTCATACTCTCCTAAATTTGCATAAAATTGAACAACCTCATCTTGATGGTATGGGGATTGAAGCATCAACAATTTATCCAAATAACTAGCCTCAAAATTAGCAATCACATACCCTAAATGCAAAGATTCAATAGAGCTAGGGAAAATCACCTTGGTAGTGTGAGTTTTCCTCCCACACCACTCGACATAGTTGGCCTCCACCCTCGTATTGAAGAAATTCCTACTTGCCGTTGGTTCGGGAGGTCTATCATGCCCTCTTTGCCGCTTAGTCTTCCTCGATCTGGCCTTGCTTAATCGCCTCCCACCCACGTGATCTTTGGCTCTTGGAGGTGACTCTACCTCCACCTCGGAAGAGGACTCGTACACTACCTCTTGTTGTCGTTGGATTTCCTCGACTTGCTTGCTTGTGGAGGGATTTTTAGTCCTAACCATGGTGGGAGATTGGACAGAAAAATTGGTGGAGGGGCGGACTGGTTTGGGGATGAAGTTGGGGAGGGATTGCTGATTTGGGAAAAAAATCCCGTCTGCCCCTTTTATAATTAAAATTTCCGGCTAGCTTTTACGAGATCGGAAACATAGCCGGGTAAGGTTATTTCTTTTTTGGCTTATCCGGGTAATTTTACGGTTTCGGAAACGTAGCCGGACTGTACAAAAAATCAGAATAAGTAACACTTAGACTATTTTCTTATCTGGTCCTCTACCCATTCATCCCACATACAAACGAAAATATCACTTTCCTCCCACCCATTTACTTTCTTCCACCAACAAAATCTTCTTCTCCAACCACCAAGAACACCATTAATCACAATGGCCCCATTTCTTGAGTTCTAGAACAAGAAAGTAGCTTATTTGTCCATACTATTGGGGTTTTTGTACTACTTGAAAAGGTATTTCTTGGAACTTTGCTTCATTTGCATTATCAATATTGTTTATTGGTTAATTTGTCTTATTTGTTCATGGGCTTTGCTTAATTATTACTACAAACTAGCTTTGTTTTATGGGCTACATTCTTGATTAATCAATTAAGATTATGGGCTATATTCTTCATTAGTCTTGATGGTCATTAGTTATGTTACTACAAATCTAGGGTTAAGTATGTCATATATATGCACTAGTTTAATTACAAACAATTAGGGGTTAAGCATGTTATAGGCAACTTATATTAGTCTAATAGGATCCTAAACCCTAGGAGTTTTATGATGGTCGTTTAATTAAAAGCTAAAAATGACTGCTTACCATTAATTTAGCATATAATTATTCTTTCTTGATAGTGAGGTTATTTAATATATGTAAATTATTATTTGTAGAGGAGTTATGGCACCACCTAAGAAGAAGGTAGGAATCCCCAAAAGCCCTAAAACCCCTAGCACCGCGGGAGGTGTTAAAAAAAAAGGGGTGAGGCGTCCTAGGACATATTGTGCCGGACTACAAAAGAGGATGAAGAAGAATATTTTGACGGACATGACATTCAACGATGATGGGGAACCAATATCGGAAGAGTATTATTTATGGAAGAGTTGGGTTGGAAAAATTGGTCGAACTCGTGTGGATATAAAGTATGAATCTTGGCACGAGGTCCCCGACAAGGAAAAGACTAAATTATTGGAGGAGTGTTTGGTACGTCTCTACATTCATTTAAGTTATTTTCATTTTTGTACCCATGAATGTGATATTATCCAACTTTTGTTATCAATCTTATGTAGGTACCATTCAAAATTGTTGCCCCAAATATGGAGAAACTTTTTGACACAACCATGTTTCGCTTGAGTAAGGCGGCACGGGATCATAGAGCAATCTTGTCTTAACATTACATTTATGGAGATTTTAAGGATAAGGACCCTTGGTTGGCCTACACCGATATTCTACAAGAAAGTTGGGCAATATTCAAAGCACGTACCTTGGAGAATGACCGACTAGTAAGATTAAATCCTACCATTCTAGTATTACTCCTTCGTTCAAATAACTTAAATTCATGTATGTGTTAGGGTTTGAGGTTGACGAATAGTATCAATGCGAAGACTAATACGACACCTCACGCAATGAGTAGGACGGGATATACTATCACACTTATCAAACATGCAAGCAAAAAACAAGAACATGGGGTGCAAGAGAAAATGGATAGTGGGATGACGGAAGTGGAAGCACGAGAGAGCACCGAGGTGGTTAATCCTAAAGAGTTCGATAAACTCACTTGCTTCTTGATTGGTCGACAAGATAGCAAAGGCGAATACACACACGAGGGAAACAAGAAGTTGATAAAAGATATTGTAAGTTGTTTCTTCGAATATTTTGAGCTAATATTATTAAAATTCTTATTCCTATCTATTTTTCGTTCTACCTCTTTTTTTTTGTATTAAATGATAGGACGATGTCAAAGCGAAAATTGCTTCGGGAGAATTTGTTCCCACACAAGAAGAGGACGTCCTTTGTAAGGCGACGGAAAGGAAGGAACACCCCGGTAGAGTCGTGGATATGCATCACATGTAGTGAAAAGAGATCTCATCGGCAAACCGAAACCTTCTAAACCACCAAGACATACCAAGTACAACAAGTTGCAAGAGGAACTTGGGGATACAAAAAAAGAGCTCGGTGATACCAAGAAGGAGCTTGATGAGGCTGTGAAGAATATGAAGAAAAGGGACATAGCTCTCCACATAATAGCCTAGCAAACGGGCGTAATTCTCCCACCAAATTTGAATGATCTAAGCGACGATTGGGAGCCTCGTTCATGTGGTTCACGTCACTCACCCGATCTTTGTGAGGTGCAAGGCAATCCACCATCGCCACAACCAAACATATGTGATGATAACTTAAGCCGACCAAAAAAGGTAATTAAACTAAAACACTTTTCGATCGCATTCTTATTCAAATTCTCGATTCGTTCTCTTAATAGTCTTAGCATGTTTATGACGATACTTTAAAAATGGAATCCCCTATTTTAGGTCAAGGTCGAGGTCACATATCCATGCAAATTATATATCGATGGTGGAGTGAAGAAGCCTACTATGCATGTTGCAAACGGAATTTTCAATGAGTCAGTGAAGATGCATGGCGACGATAAAATTGCAATAGGTTTGGGGGAGGTTTGCTTGAAAAAAGCTTTGGTTTTAACTGCTCGAATTCCCATACCTAAAGGCCCGTGTAAGGTTGTGGGATCGGCGGAAGGTATGTTTTTACTTTGGCCTCGTAGGCTAATTGTTGTCGAGAGTTTAGGAGAGACTCAACCCGCTAGTCTATACAACCCAATTATGGGCGTTAGACGCAAGGTTGATCCAAAAATTTCAAAAAATATTCCCCAACCTTTGACCGCCCCAAAAGGTGTTGTAGTGAAATCTATGACACCGGCTATGAAGGTGTTGTATGATAAGTTGTCTACACATTGCAAATTTGATTACTATGAATTCCCGGCTCCAACGGAATTATTTGGTGGTATTGGAAGGCAAACTGTAATGTGTTGGGGTGATTTTGAAGATCTATGGAAGGGTGACAAGGCAACCGAGCCCCTAATGTCCTTACTCCAACTGTAGGTCATTTTAATGTCGAGACTATATTAACTTGTGTGTTTTCAACCGCCGTTCTCCCCGTTGTTTTAACCATTCATCTTTTTTTTTTCTTAAGTTCCTTATATCAACTAGTTCAAAAACGGTTGAAGCCATGGATAGGCTTCCTATACCCTGAGCAAATCCAAGAATTAGGTCATACTGATGCAGAGCGTTTAACTTACATGAAAGCGGCTCTCGGTGTGGAGGACAAATTATTCTTCCTAGCACCACTCATTTCCGGGTAAACATTTCATATTAACTAATTCTATACATTATTATCTCATGTTAGCTTTTATATTGTCATTATTGACGAACGTATATGCATTTTTTGTTAGTAAACATTGGAGATTGATTTTGATCCACAAAAAAAACCAAAGAAGTTTATTGGACAGATCCTCTCCATCGTCCGCCAATCCCGTCTTTCGAACACCTCCTTAGACAAGCTTTGAATCATGTCAACCCCTCTAGGAGGGAGTTTGGAATGACTGAGATCAAGGTACTCTACACGTTTCTCCCTCAATAATAACACTAGTATTATCGACATCGATCAATTGTATTTAACAATGTGATCTACCTTTTGTGTTAAAGTACAATAGACAAAGTAGCAGCTGGGAATGCGGGTTCTACGTTATGTTGTATGAGCTCAAATTGGTAGCGGAACTTAACGAATTCGACAACGACCTTGAGCCCGTAAGTTTCAAATCTATAAGGGCATCTACCTTACACATATTCATATGTTTGCGTCATATATTGAATTGTGTCTGGTAATTAATGCACAGATTTTCGAAGATTATACAAGCCCCTACTCACCTGAAGAACTGAATCGACCGAGGAGTAGTCTTGCATCATTTGTCGTAACTTCGCATGAATCCGCTCTAGCTATAAATTGACACATGTTTATGTGTTGTGGCAGTTTTTGGTGTATTTAGCGCATTCAAGTGATGTATTACAATATACATTCATTCTTAATACATCACAAACATTTGAAACATATAATTCTTCACTAGCGCCATTTAAATACATTCTATTTTGTATTCAAAAGCCGAAATAAATAAAAATTTTATTTTTAAATTAATCATCCGGCACTGTTTTCCGGGATCTGAATGTTACCCGGACAGTTCAACATTCTTCCGGCTAGACTTCCGGTGTCGGAAACATACCCAGAAGAAATTACCCTCTTTTCACCCATTTTCCCGACGGGTTCCCGGGTTAGCATCCGGTTTAGTAAATAATTTATCCGGCACTGTTTTCCGAAATTTGAATGTTACCCGGACAATTCAACATTCTTCCGGCTAGACTTTCAGTGTCGGAAACATACCCGGAAGAAATTACCCTCTTTTCACCCATTTTCCCGACGGGTTCCCGGGTTAGCGTCCGGTTTAGTAAATAATTTATCCGGCTAGGTTTCCGACTTCGTAACGTTACCCGGAACTACCTATTTTCCGTCACCATTTCACGGCGGCCGGATTACTGCTCGTGCCGGAATATTTCCCGGCTAACCGTCCGGGTCAGTAAACATGTACCTCCGGGTTACCGTCCGGCTTCGTAACGGCCGGTGAAACCTCCGGCTAGCAGCGGGTGTTTACGAGTCCGGAAATGTACCCATCCGGGTAAGTTTCCGAACTCGTAAACGTTACTCGGCGGTTTCAACCGCCGAGTAACGGTGGCGCCAATTGGACGGCGCCACCAAGGACGGCGGTCAAAACCGCCGTCCAACTGGGACGGAACCGCCGTGTTCCGTCCCTGATTCCACTAGTGAAATATACACATCACATCATGAACATTAAGAACTGTAGAATAATACATCATGAGTACATAACACTCTCGGTTTCAATCAGAGCAGTAGAATAATCATTAACATTGTCAACTTCACTTAGAGAAATAGAATTGAATTTGATGATTGATTGATGATTTGATGTTGATGAATAATGATTAATGTCGGTTTTGATGATTTGATTATTGATAATTTTTTGTTGATGATAATTTTGTAAATAATTTGATGATTGATGATTTAATATTGATGATTGATGATGGTAATGATTAATAGGGAGATTAAATGTGTTATATATTCTTATTTCAAAATGGTCCCTGAGTTTTATTAATACTCAGTGGGGCTCCAAAAAAATAATAATATTTATATTCCAGCCCCAAAATTATTGTACCCCTTAACCCAACACCCCTTGCTTTACCATAAACCTGCTTTATGATAGACTTCTCTTTAAAATTAAATTCCTGTGCATTATACTAGTTAAATATTAAATTAAAACGAAAATATTTGCGGAAGTTGATGGATTGAAAGGCAATATAAATGTTTCCTTAAATCATAAAAAATCCATATTAGTAGTGTACTATGAGGAGAGCTCCCGCCAAAACTTCCCGCCATTTATCCCATGGCGCCAAAAAAAATGTATAACAATCACCCTCAGGCATCAGCGGCCGCAGAAACGACAGAAGACCCAGCCACTCACTCTCAAATTCCCTTCAGAAATTCTCTGTCCCATCTTCATCCATCTTCTCCAATGGAAGAAATGAAATCGAGCCAAGGTTCCAGAAAGAGAAAGCAATTCCAATCACCAGAGTCGATGAAACCCTGCAATCATCGAATCACCGAATCTCCCACCCAGCTGGTTCCACAATCCATTCTCAAGAAACCCAAAACCATTCAAGGCGGGGCTTCTTCGGACCTCTCCATAAAGGATCTCCGGGCCCGTAGAGTCTTCTCCCCTGCTGCGAGAGATGGATCTGATCTGGTTTCTGGTTCGGGGATGGAAATGCGCGCATCTCCAAAAGGGGAAAAGGAGAAGAGTCCCAATTGTGAGAATGTTGGTATCGGAAAGTCAAAGAAGAAGATGAAGAATGAAGGTGAAAATCGAAGAAATGGGTTCATCTCTAGCACTACAATGGTAAAGCTTTGATTTTCTTGCTGCTATTTTTAATATTTTATAGAGATATTGTTTGGTTGTTTTTCCTGTTTGTTTTGGGCAGTTGTTTTAGGAATCTAGATTGTCTCTAGATCACTGAAAATGGTATTGTTGAGATTGAAGATGTTTGGCTAACTTTGTTCGGATTTTGTGATGCATATTAGGTTCGAAAATCTGTTTCTAGAGGAAAGGTGTACATTTCTCCCAGCTCATTCAGCTACAGAAGAATGCTACCATTTTTAAATGACATGGTGAAGGAGGAGGAGCCCAGTAAGTTCTTAACTCTTATCCTCTCACCTGGTTTTATTTGTTTTTCATGAAGCAAGAAAGTATGAATGCTGTTTGGACCGTATAGTTTTGTCTGACTTTAGAAATAAATGATTAGCATGGTTCTTGACATTCTATGCCCTTCTTACTTTTTAGGTACTAAAACTGGCATTGTTGATACAGATATCGAAGCTAAAGATTCTATCAACGGTGGTTCTGATTGCAAGTTAGGTGAACCTGCACATACTAGTGAAGATTTTAATGGAATAAGCCCACCTGAGAATGGACTGATTCAAAATTCTGAGATCCTCCCTGAACTCAAAGCTCAGGGTTTGTGTCATTCTGGCAAGGGTAAGCCCCAGAATGTAGCAAAAGTTGGGTTGCTAAATGGGGAGAGGAGAATATTTGACAGTGGTGTTACTGAGGTTGATGTAAAGATTGAAGATCATATGCAGGCAACGCCACCAGATTCTAACATTCTTAGTAAAGTTGATATTCAGTCCACTGATGTGAAGGGTCAGAGTTCGTTTCTAGGGTGCCTGCCCAATGGAACCAAGAGCACCAACCATGTCCCTGGCCCAACTCAAAGAAATAACACATATTCAATCACCAAGCAAGTAAGAACTTCTCGAATGTTGATTTTGTTGCATATGCATATCATTTTTATGCTCTCAAATAATATAGATGCTTGAAATGTTACTCATTGCCCATTGACGTGTTGGCAGGTTCTTAGTCCATGCTCTTACCGATCCAAAATATATGCCTCATCAAGCTCTTTCAGCTATAGAAGACTACTTCCATTCCTGATGGATGTTGAAAAGGGTGAGAAGCTTATACAGTAAATTTTGTCTTTCAAAATATACCAGATCCCAAATGTATTTCGTTAACTTACATGAAATTCCTTTTGTAGGCTCTGCAAACAATGATCCATCTCCCGAATATCAGAGGCAGATAGATAGTAGTTCTAATGCAGAATTGTTTAATCCATCAGACAGTAAATGTGGTTTCCAAGAAAATCAACTAGAGAGGTGCATGGAGATCAGTGTTCAGCCTATGGTTAACATATCACCTCTACAAAGTCTGAAGCAGGTAGAGAGCAGTCAAAATTCAGAAATATATATTTCACCGGACAGTAAGAGCAAAGACTGTGGTTTCCAAGAATATCAGCAAGAGAAGTGTGTGGAGCTAAATGTGCAACCAAGTACAAATGGCTCATTTCCCCAATGTCAGGAGCAGGTAGAAAGTATTGAAAGCTCAGAATTGATTGTTTCACTGGACAGTGAGAATGAAGCCCGTGGTTTTAAAGGTAACCAGCTAGATGAATTCATGGAGATAGATGTCCAGCCAGGTGTTGATGACACATCTCCACAATGTTTGAAGCCGATAGAAAGCAGTCAAATTTCTGAATCATTTGTTTCACCGGACAGTAAGGATAAGGCCTGTGTTTTCCAAGATAATCAGGAAGAGAAGTCCATGGCGCTACATGTTCAACCTATTGTAAATGTCCCATTTCCACAATGTCAGAAGCAGGTAGAAAGTATTCAAAGATCAGATTTGATTGTGTCGTTGGACGGTGAGAATGAAACCTGTGGGTCTCAAGGAAATCAGCTAGAGAAGTGCATGGAGTTAAATGTTCAAGCAGGTAGTAATGACACATATCCACAATGTTTGAAGCCTATAGAAAGCAGTCAAATTTCTGAATCATCGGAAAGTAAAGCCAAGGCCTGTGCTTTCCAAGAAAATCAGCAAGAGAAGACCATGGCGCTAACTGTTCAACCTAGTGTAGATGTCCCATCTCTACAGTGCCAGAAACTGGTAGGAAGTAGTCAAAGTTTCGAATTGTATGTTCAATTGGACATTGAGAATGAAGCCCATGGTTTTGACAAAGATCAGCTAGGAAACTGCACTAAACTAAATGCCCAGGATAGTATAAGTACTCCTTCTAATGATGGTCCTCATGGGGTATGTGAGCTAAACACTGAATGTTTTGTTGAACTAGATGCGCAAATTACTGGGCAGGAGATGGCAACACCACAGAGGCATGCTCAATTGAATGAGACTAGGAAGCTTGAAGGTGAAATTCACGATTCTGAATCCTGTGATGCTGAAACAAACCAGTTAGGAGAGATGCCAATTTCTAGAAGCATGATATTGCCTGGAGAATCCGGTAATCAGCCTGTAGACATTTTGAGCAACTGCACGGCAGAACTTGTTCATAATGAGGGCAAAGTGGACAAGACCAAGAGTGTCCTTTTGATACAAGGCTCATTAGAAAGCGGCGAATTTGATAACACAGGAAGTGAGTGTCCTATAAAGGGTATATTGAAGAGAAATCCAAGGGGATGCAGAGGGCTGTGCAGTTGCTTGAACTGTTCTTCGTTTAGGCTGCATGCAGAACGGGCTTTTGAATTTTCAAGAAATCAAATGCTTGATGCTGAAGAAGTAGTACTTATGTTGATCAATGAACTAGGTGAGCTTAGAGATTCTCTGGAGAAATCTGTCACCGATGGAAGTGATCTTCTTGACGTCCCACTCAAACAGGTATACCTTCATAAACTAGTTCCTCGTGCAAGTGTTCAGTTTTTGTCAATGCATGCCATACCTAATTAATTCTCCCTCTTTTCTGTCATACTTGATTCTTCCTTGTTTTGAACATGCATGTTACTACTGTTGTCCTGAATAAGGTTTAGCACCCCACACTTCTCTTTAGTAGCTTCTAATTTTAAATTCAACGGAATATTTAGAATTTGGAGTGCAGTGTTTACATATTAAATTCATCACAAATTCACACTATCCATTCTTGTCTGTTACAAATTTCCATCATACAAATTTGAAACCAGTTCACATATTTCTCCGTTGACATTTACTTGTGCTCCTTTTACATTTCTTGTTTCTACCATTTAAAAAATCCTCTGATTTCTAAACAAAGTCGTGACCTTTGTATCCTTGAAAAAGCCAGAATTTATAGCATGCCATCTGATTTAGCTTTTACTTTCAGCTTCAGGTTAGAGAGACGTGTAAAAAGTCATTAGCAGTGGAACAAGTTGCGAAACAACGCATCAGCCAAATGTCAGACGACCTCAATGCACATTGTAGAACTGCCGTAAGAGCCAATCTAGTATTTATGAATGCCTGTCTATATACCACGTCTTATTTGTTTCTGTTCTCATTTCATCATTATTTATGCAAACAGCCACTACAGAGGTAAATGGTGATGTTTTCCAGACACGCTGAAGTTGAAGCAATCCCAGACCAGAGTCAGCTCCCTCAAGGGGGGTCCTTGGATGCATCAGGTAGCCATGAAGATGGAAGTCTGCAACTGGAGTGCACAAATGTTACATCTTAGTTAAATGGAGGATTAATTTAATTACTTACATGTTTTACTAGGCAGAATTGTTTATTTTATGCAGTTCAAGACATTTTGGCACTATACCTTAGAAAATGTTTTGGGAATACTAAGACAATGTGAGGAATGAGGATGATCTTTAGATCAGTAGTTGGTGCAGGTACTGATAGCTCCAAGTCTGACAATTTGGTACATCCCATATTGCACAATTTTTAAGTTCAATTTAGCTCAATTCAAATTAGTTCAGTTCAATTTCAAACAAGTTGGATGGCGCTGTTATAAAAGTAATAATAACTACATATATGGATGTGTGAGGGTTTTCAAAAAAATTAAATTAAATTTTAAATAATATTAACAAGGGGTTTATAAAAGAAATTCTAAATTCGGGGCATTAAATCGGAAGAAACGATAAATATTAATGAGACTAATGAAATTATTTTTTTCACCAAAATATTATCCTTTTTTTCAAAACAAAGAAAAAGAAATTGTCACCAATATCATCGGAACCGCTTTGCACGTAGTGAGAGAATAGAGGCATGAAGACCGACCCCAATCGGAAGTGTTCATTTAAGGGCTCTAAGGTTTACAGATAGGCTCACAGTTCGCCGGAAACGGCGGCGGCAAGCTCAAGAATCTCAGAACAGGTAACCTGCAACCTTATTTTCCCCGTTAATTGCCAAGTTTTTTGAATGGAATCGGCCTCTTCTAGAGTTAGGGTTTCGAATTCGGACGATAGAATCAGTAGTTTACCAGATTCCATAATTTGCCACATTCTATCGTTCCTCGAAACGAAGCTTGTTGTTTCGACCACATATTATCCAAAAGGTGGAAGTCTGTGTGGACCGGAGTAACCGCTCTTGATTTTGTGTAGCATGGTTATGGTATCGACTCTGATGAGGATGAATACTTAGACGAATCGAGGAAGGAGAAGTTATTGTTTGAGAGCAATGGAATAAAGAATATTGTAGAATTCGTCAGCGAGGTTTTACTTCAGCGTGACGTCGTTGTCAAGTCCGTGGAGAGGTTTGATCTGACAGGTCGGAAAGGATGCAAGCGCGAGCCTGGTTTGGTTAATCAGTGGATCAGCTATGCGATTATGCGTAATGTTAAATCTCTTAATATTTGTGTTAGTAGTTCTGTGAAGTCCCTTACCTGCTGCCATTTTCACTTGTGGGACGCTAGAATCTCTGGATCTGTCGAGATATTTTATGGTTAAACTCCCACCCGTGGTTTGTCTTCCCAAACTCGAAGATTTGGGCCTTAGACATCTCTTCTATGAATCTGATGAGTGTGTAAATAGGCTTTTATCTGGTTGTCCTGCTCTACATTCTCTCGCAATCTGTAGGCATAGCCGGGATAAGGTGCTAGTTTTTAAGGTTTCTTCCCCTTGGTTAAAACGTCTTCAAATGTGTCGTTATTCAGATGCCCGTGACATCCTTCACGGTGATGGCGGTTTTGCAATAGATGCACCAAACCTTGAATACCTGGACATAGAGGACTCCATTTCTCTTGAAGGCTCGATAACTAGACCAACAGCAGCAAAGTCTGTGAATATTGATCTTGCTGATACTGATGAATGTAACTCGGTTGTTAGGCTAGTTGAGGCTCTTAACAGTGTGATGTTTCTGAAATTGCATGGAAGAATCATCAACTATCTTAGCCATGCCACTGTCCCTTTGTCCGCGACCTTTGATAGACTAACCAAATTGAATATCCATTACCAGTGTTGTCATTGGAGCTCTTTGAGTGTCCTCCTCGGTTGCTTGATGAAATTAGAAACCCTTGAGATCTATGTTTCGGGGAGACTCAAGAGCTTTGTTGGGAGGACCCCAAGGAAGTACCAATATGCTTGTCTTCTACTCTTGCACGGATTTCTATCTACTCCTTTGACGGTGTTGACGATGAGATGGATATGATAAGGTATGTGTTGAAGTATGGTGCTGTGTTGGAATTAATTGATCTAAAGGTCTGGAGTCCCCATGGCGTAGATATCAAGTTTGAAATGTTGCAGACAATATCAACATTCACCAGGCTATCCAGTGCGTGTTCGATCAAATTTAGCACGTCCCCCCCATGGCGCACATCTCAAGCTTGAAATGCTGCAGACAATTACAACCTTCCTCATATTATCTAGTGCGCGTTCAATCAAATTTATTTCATTTCATACTATCTTGTAGGTGACGAAGTACCAGTATGCTTGACATCTACTCTGGCACGAATTACTCTGAGTCATTTTTACAGCCTAGAAGATGAGATGGATATGATAAGTTATGTGTTGAAGTACGGTGCTGTGATGGAACTAATTGATCTAAAGACCTGGCCCTGTAGTGTGGAATATAAGTTTGAATTGCTGCAGACAATATCATTGTTCCCCAGATTATCTAGTGCGTGTTCAATCAAATTTACCTGAGGCAACCTTGTGTGAAGACTAGGAGGTGATTCAGAAGCTTCCTTCAGCATTCAGCTTTGTCATGTTACGAGTTTGTGCTTACCTACTATGGTATGTACTATGTAGTAGTAGTATTTTTGCTACAGATGTTGATTTTTATGCATGCGTGCTTAGCTTAATTATGTTAACTTTCTATTTTGGGAACTGTGTATTTCAATGACAACTATGTTTTGGTACATCTGATTAGGTATCTGTTTTCGGTCCTTGAAAACAGTAGATGCATTCTCCTTTTTTCGGTCCTTGTGATCAGTAGATGCATTCTCCTTTTTTTGGTGCTTGTAATTCTAGGGTTGGGGTCATGCTACGTATCGTTTCAATTTTATTGAATGTCCCAACGAGAATCTGCATTCTTCTTTAAAATCAGTCTCCAATGTTAATCTCTGCCATAACAAGAACCATAGAGCCTTTTTCTGTTTTGAATAAGAGGATCTGGATTGGTATGTAAATGTGATCACATGATATTTGTTTTTGTATTCAAGGGATAGGATCTAAAGTGTAGTATTAAAGTTTTAGAAAGTGTCAGGGATTCTTGTGATCAGTAGATACATCACTTTCAATTGGCCATACTTTGTAATGTATAAGGAAGGATATAATAATTATTTCAGTTCAAATTACTCAAAATTCTAATTAATGATTAGCGTTGGTATGAAAATTCTTCCATTTTGTTTTCTTCCTTTGAAATACTCCCTACTGAATAAAACATGCATGATAATATGGAATTTGAGGAACCCAGATGCTGATTAGCTCCTTGAATTATTATAAGAAATAACAAGAAGATGAATAAACAAATGAAATAAGACAGTTAAGACAAAGACTGAGTTCATCATCAGTGTCTGCACTCAGGTGGGAACCCCTGAGGAAACCGCTTGTAATCAGAGCAGTAGTTGTAAATCATGAAGTTCTTCTGAACCCATCTCAATCTCCTTCTGCTGTAAGCATCCAGCTGTTGGCTCTGCCACGCCGCATTCGAAAACTGACCGGCACCACCAGTTTGCGCATAGAAGTTCCTGTAGTAGGCTGTGAAGGGAGCCTTGGTCCAGTCGGTCTTAACGGCTCCTCCTCTTGTTGCCCATTCCTCGGCATTCCAGAGGCTCGAGTAGATCTTCATCGGCTGGCTTTTCGGGTACGGAACCCCTAATGACTCTGCATTCCTGAACTCCCTGATCGGCGTATTATCCACCAGAAATCTGCAATCCACGACATTGTCGGAACCAGAATAAAATACAAACTCTATATAATCACACTCCATATAAAGAAGATTCATGTTATTTTTAATATCAGAAACAGGACGAATTGAGGTTGTGCTTACAGGATGTGGCTGGGATTCCAGACAATGGAGTATGTGTGGAAGTTCTTGGTGGGATCAAACCAGAGGTAGAACTGCTGCTCCCTGCCTCCCTTTCCTTGAGCATAAACATTGGTGTGGAGAATGTAAGGTTCACCAGTCACATTTCCAAGGAATTCAAAGTCTATTTCATCATGAGTTGGTCCCTCAGAAGATAACTGCACAAACACAATCATTTAAACAAGAAACCAAATTTGAGAAACATGAATCTGTTAATGTGAAATGATTGCGAAAACACGAACAGATTAAGAACAGGGCTGTGTGCTTACATAGTATGCTGTAACAGTGCCAGCAGAGTTGCCAGCAACAAGTTTGAGCTGCATGTCAATTCTTCCAAACAAATACTTTCTCTTGGACTGAAAACCAGACCCAGAAACCTTGTCCATCGAAAGGGACAACATCTGGCCTCCATTGAAAACCTTTGCTTTGTTTCCACCCCAAACAAGATCAAAATCTTGGTGGAAATTCCCCCCAAGAACACTGGCCACGCATGAGCTCAAAAACACCACCAGAACCACCAAAGAGAAGCATTTCTTAGAGCAAACCATTTTTTCTAACTTTGTTTTTTCTGTAAGTGATATGATAGGAGGAGAAATAGTGATGAGGTTGTGGGATGGTTTTGAAGTGGAGAGGTATATATTTTGATGGCAGGAGAGGCTATTAAAGATGGGAGAGCGTTACGCTTGTGAGTGATGGGGTGGCTAAAGGCTGGTGCCAGCTGAGCACCATCAAAGCTGGAGAGTTTTGTTTGGATTGGGTGGGTTTCAACTTTCAAATACTGCTCATTTTACTCTTCTAAAAACGTCACATTTTTCTCGCCGACTACTTCTATGATGGTATATGACTTTATTTTATCAATGATGAGCAATAAATAGCTTTTATTTACATATTGATCATTATCACATTTGTCGTTCAGTTTTCTTCATTAGTTTCATTTATATGTAAGCACAATAATTTGAGCGGAAAGATGTCAGTTTTAAGAAAGCGCAGGGGAATCAAGGAGTTTTGAAATGATTATATGCGTTTGAACTGGGGAATAGTAGTGGATAGGTATGGTATGGGATGGATGGCCCTCCTGCATTGGTATGATTATATGGACCATTGAGTGGGTGCCAACCAGGCTTCAGTACTTGAAAACAATAATAAATCAAGTTCTTGCATGCAAGGAGATGAATGCAACCAACCCTTTGTTCTTTAGCTTCCCTTTACTTCCTTTCTATCCTAACCTGACACTGACTCTTCTGCTAATTTTTAATCATCAGCATTAAAAATATGCTCCACATTCAAATATTTTATCATTCTACTCCAATCTAGCGGCCGGAATGTTAGATTGTTATGTAAAATACTGGATATACGTCTCTAGCTCACTCTAATTTTGATTAACAACTGAACTGCCAATAGTATTGGTGAGCAAGACAGCATATGCATAGTTTCTGATCATGTTATAGTTCGAAAATTCTTGGTTATTTATTTGTTTGTGTGAAGGAAACACATCAAAACATTAAACTCCGGTATTCATTGGCTGAATCAGAAATTATTTTTAAGATGTTTTCATAAAGAAAAAAATTTACTTTAAAGTAGATTCAAATGCAGGTGAACACAATTTGACATTGTAGGCTTACCCGGAAGTCGAAAATCTCCAAATTTACTTAGAGAACAGTAATATAGCTTATGTTTCAAATTTTAAGGTAGGGTTAGCCCTACCCGGACCTCTGAATGGTTCCGCCACTGCTAGTGTTAGAGATGATGCTCCATCTAACTAGGATTTATGTAAAATTTGTCATTTTTCATTTGTACTTCTTGTGTGCTCTATTTATGTTCAATACAACTTACACTTGTACTGTTCTACGTTGAGATTTTTCTGATATCATGGTAATTGAGCAAAGTAATTTCAATCTATTTCACCGTGAGATAGCTAACATAAAACTTTCTCGATTCATTAATATGGTCTTGTGATTACATTACAAAGTTAAAATTGACATTGAATATAAACATTTTATTATGAAAAATATTTGTCTAGTGCGGCTTTATTATAAGGCAATAGTCTATTTCTTTATGTTATGGACACAAAATTAATAATTAAGCTCAATTTTTAAAATACAGCAAATCATGACTTATCATAAAATTACCTAATATAATATTTTTGTCTTTTATTATAAACATACAAAAAAATATAATATCCATAGTACTGCATTGTGATATGACAAATGTTGCGTAAGATTTTCATATTAATTCAGTTTAAGTCAGAAAATGTAATTAGATAAAATCGCTACTTCCATTTTCTTATACTTTTATCTCTATTTATTTCAACCCAATCCATAACATTAGTAAAAGATAACGGAGGCTGTCTTTTGTAAACTCTTTTGAAAACACGAAAAATAACATAAGAGCAAGCGTATTGAGCAAGCTGCTTAATGGTCAGACCTTTTATACGCAGTCCGTATTTTGCTTATTTGCAGTCCGTATTTTTTTTAAATAATCATATATATAATGATTTTAATATATAATTGAATTGCAAGAGTATGTAATAGAAGTAGTATATATGATGCATATGTCTGATATACATAATTATTGACCATATCATATATATCAAAAGCATATTTTTATTTTGGACTGCAAAATAAACAAAATACGGACTGCGTATAGCATGCCCCTTGATGTTTGGCAGTCTTTTCTCAGTATCTTTTCTTTTGTTATATGTAGAAAATATTTTCAGCGTAATTTAAATACTATCTAAAATTCAGAATTTTACTCTGCGTAATCTATGAATATTGTTAAATTTTTTAATAAACATAATAAATACAAATATTTTCATATAGTCGTAACATATTTTAAATGACAAAAATAAAATATCAGATTATATATATCAAACACGTATCTTTTTGTGATGAACAGCAGGGGTGGAATTAGGGGTTGCACGGGGCGGCGCCGACATCCCCGATATTTATATTACATGCTATATTACTGTAACTGAAGATAAATATGTAATGTAATTTTGAATTCCAGCAACATCAGTTTTATTGAGCTAACTCCAAATTTTATTGTCTTGATTCCGCCCCGATGAACAGTCATTTCAATTATATCACAGTTAGGCAAAGATTGGATTAGCCATTTCTGAAGGATGGGATGAACCATCAATCAAAATCTGCCACTTGAATCCTATGAATCAAAAAGTTCCCAAAGTTTCGCAAGTATCCAGTGTTGGTGTCACCAGCCAGCTAGCACATTTCACTATAAAACGCAACATTTTGAAATGCTTTCAATAAAGTTATTCCCTGAAATAAAGGAAAGTTTAAAGAATCTTATTGTTCATTATGCCTCCAAAGTGCCCTCGCCGTTTTGTATATGTATGTACCGTGTCCACAAAGCAACTCAAATTATTGTAGCTTAACGAAACTAAAATGAATTTGACACAGGGGGGTGAAATAGGTTGGGGAAATAGATTATAAGAAAAAGATAGTGAAATTGAAAAGAGATGATACAAGAAAATGATTGCATGCTTTGTTTATGTTGTGCGGAGTATGAGAAAACAATAAGTAAACGTAAAGGGGAAAAACAAGAACACAGAAATTTACGTGGTTCACCAATGATTGGCTACATCCACGAGAAGGAGACAGATTGTATTAGATAGGTACCCAGATTACAAGATGTTGTTATAGTCTAATATCAAGAAAACAGAAAGAATTAGGTTACGGCAAGTGAAAGAGTCTTTATAAAGAGGTACTGGGCCCGAAAACACACTTTCGGCCCAAGTCACCAATACCTCAATAAAGAGGTAACTTATACCGTTGGGCCTGGGTTTCTCCGTTCCCCTTGACCCCGGCAAGACCTCGTGCTAACTCGCAGTAGCGGTTAATACGGCATTCAAGACATATACCAACAGTTTAGTTCAAATTAGATTGAATTCATACCGTACTTAATCGGTTTAATTTAGAGAATATACTTAATCTCAACAAAAAAAGTAGTAATGGTGGTTGATTTATTCTGTGATCGGCATTGTTGGTGGGGAGCAGGGTGAGAACGAGATTGTCCAACTATTGGATCGGTGGTTGAGAATGATATTTTTTTAAAATTAAAACCAGGACATGGGGTGTGAAATATATGCACTCACCGCGACCTAAAAAAGACACCAGCAATATAAATAGTTCTCCAATAAAGGAGTCAGTTCGTGGGATTAAGAGGAGAGTCTAAAGCTATGTAATCAATGATCCTCCTCTACACCATATTTTAATGATTACAGAGAATTTTATAAAAATATAAAGAGACTATACATTTTCTACATCAATTGCAGTAACACCATGGATGAATGGCTGGTAATAGCCTATCTATCGTAATATTAGAAAAAGGAGTAAACTATAGTGAATGTAATTAGGCGCGCTTACTGAAAATTTCACTCTGACTAACTGACTACATACTATTATAATATAAGACTGACGCCCCTCAACAATATGATCACTCTCTAAAAAGTCTCATCACTCCATATATATACTATCGTCCTCTTAGGCACATAGCCATGGTAGAGAATGATACTTGCATTATGTTAGTTCATTTCTTAGGCACATAGCCACGGTAGAGGTAATTAACAAATTTTATATGAAAAGTAATTATCATTAGAAGCATGTTCAAATTCAACTTTTAAAGTTTGACATAATTTTTTTAAATAAATTTTTAATCCTATTGAAAAAATACCCAGAGATGATCATAGTGGAATTTACATTCAACTAACTCTGTTATAAGATAACAAAATTTCATTTGAACCAAGCTGGTAGCGTTTAATTCCAAGTTAAATTATCATTGCTTAGCACAACTATATTGTCAGCATCTGATTTCGAATTGCATAGATTAACTGAGGCAGCATTGATAGAATACATAAAACTGGTTAGAAGGATGTACCAGAAACGAGTTTTTACTTACAACTACAAATCTCTTGAGATAAATAACACCCCCTATAGCTGAACATCTACAAAGGGCACATAGAGTTGCCAACTAATGCATGACTTGAAGAAGAGTATCAAGACATGCATTTTGTAATTCGTCATTTACATTCTATAATCACCTCTTAGATACCATAGTAGCTCGTGGTTCCTGGGGTTGGACAGTGGAAACGTCATAACCAGGAGGAATGAAAACGATGTCATCCCATTGTGCCGATGCGCCAGTCTGCATGTTGTGTATATTCGTTGTTAGTACTTCAATATCTTGTTATATTAAAAATACACTGCTAGTAAATTTCTAGAGAAGAAAAGGCAAATGCACAGAAACAATCAGTTAGCTTTTTTTGGAGAGTAAATGTTTCTTACCTTCATCCCATGTATTATATCCTCAAATACAGCAACCTGCAAGGTCAAGTCAAATTTGAAAACATTTCTTAACAAGAAAGTATATGTGGTTATTGATTACTTAGTTAGTGATTATGGAGAACATTACCTGAACATCTCCCACTCTAAAAGCTGGATTCAAAACATTCTGAGAGCGTGATGCACGTACCAGTGACTTCTCCAAGTCCTCCTACGCAGTAAGACAAAGAAGAGCAGTGATATGAGTTGCAGAATGCAATATTTCTGAAAACTAGGTTCAGTAACTAACCTTCCTGAAAAACACTGGTCGGTATCTCTTGTTTTCACTCCTCAGAACCAAGCTCTTTGACTACAGAACACCATATGAATAGTTCAGAATACCAGAGTACCAGCAGCATAAGGTACAAGAGTATCGAGAATATAATACAATAGTAAGTACACTCTAAAATGAAAAATAACTATGCGCCTTATTATTTCATGTAAATCAAAAACTAATAAGATGACTATAAATATGCCTTACATCTTGAGACCTAAGCCTTTCGTTGAGTAGTGTGATGTAGTGCAGTGAAACAGATTTTTCCCATCTAATTTAAGCCTTTCAATATGACCCAATGTGCTCAAAATTATTCAGTTACTCTACTCAACTAGTCCAAAGTCCCTAAAGGCGTATAACCAAAGATAGAGCACAGCACGACATGAGTCCTCTTGCACCCTTTCAAATCACACAACTGACACAAGCAAGCCCCGAACTGTTGCACTTAGAATTTTGAGGCAGTTTAGAAAAACACGTTCTTACCACTGCTACCAACACTGAAAATTAGACAGGTGATCCAAACTTCTAAGGTATCACTCAGTTATATGGGTACCTCCAAATAGAGGCACAAGTTGATAATTAAAGCACACCCAAAATATAGGACAATGCAGATGTGTATCTCAAAAATTTAGAGGCCTCTGCTAGTAGTAGAAAAGGTTTTGGTGTTGACTGGGTGCTAGTAAAAAGCTTCATATCTATCTTTGTAAAGAATGGGCAAATTTTGTTCATTCAAACTATCAGATTTTATTGTACAAAACTCAAGTATCTCAGCAAGAAGAAAGTCTTAAAGGGAAACAAAAGAAATGGTTTCAACACCAAAAGAAATTGGTAATTCAACAACAATTATTACACACAGAACACAAGCTCTCTAATAATTTAATATTTGTAGTATCGGATCAAGTAACTTATTAACAGACCAGAACTCTCCCCTTCCCCCTCCCTCTCCCTCTCCCTCTCCCTCTCCCTCTCTTATAGAAGCGAATAGAAAACATCAAATTGATTAATGTTATTTAACTTCTAAGTGTCATAAACCTATTACACACAGAACACAAGCTCTCTAATAATTTAATATTTGTAGTATCGGATCAAGTAACTTATTAACAGACCAGAACTCTCCCCCTCCCCCTCCCTCTCCCTCTCCCTCTCCCTCTCCCTCTCCCTCTCTCGTACAGTGTTCAACTTTTGGCTAAAAAATTTGTCTATTTTAATCTTATAAATTAGCAGCAGCACTGGATCAAGATATCTATCACAGGCCCAAAACATTAATATGCATCTGCACCCCCAAAAAATTTCTCTATGTAATTCTTACATTCATGGTACAGACATTAGTTAAGTTCTACAACATCAAACAACGAGCATTATAATCGAAATTCAATGTGACAAACATCAAGACTTCAAGTAAATAATGGTGTAAGAGTCTCAGATAACTAGAGAAGCATGAAAAAAACCATTTTTTCCCTGCTGGAATGGTTGATAACTAACCTGGAAGATAGGAACCCCATAAAAGCTTTCATCAGATGTACCTGCAATCTTCCTTGCCTACATGAATGAGAACAAAACACAGTTTTATAAAAAGATATGTAATATGTAATTTCTCCATAAATTCTCTATATAAAAGTATATACTTGAGTTACTCCATGCCAAGGGAAAAGAACAGCACCAACATTTTAAAAAGATATTCAGACAGTCCTAAAATCAAAAAAGAAGAAGAGCATTATTTATTTACAGAAATCCCATGACCATGTATCTCTCATTACTTTGGGGAAAAAATGTAATGTAAATGAACATCTCAACCTTTACTATCCAAAGGCTCTGTTTCTTCACATTCAAAGTAGCAGTGAAACATAAAATGTATGATTGAAACAACTTGGATATTAGATAATCTAACATTGACAAAATCAGGAAGCTAATTGATAAATGCACCATCAAATGTTAAATGCTTAACCCACCCTTACCTTTATAGCATTCTTTACTTGTGATGGTTCTGGTATCAGCCTAAAAGCCACCCCGTTTACTTTGAGCTGAAATACCTGCAAAATCATTTACCCGTCAGCCTTCACTAGGACAATTAGAATATAAAAATCCCATTAACTGGTCTAGTACATTAGGCTCTTTTCTATTGCCAATTGGCATACATATCCGAAAATTAATGAAGACTGAGATGAATTTAGTAGACAGCAGCCAATAAAAGATTGAGCGTCGGTTGGCTGCCCCTCCGCATTTGCTATCCTTCTAACTGATCCTTTACAGATTGACATTCATTAAAAGCTAAAATCCATTATCCAAAGCACATTAACAATTATAATTATTATACTACTTGATGATACACACACAATATAAAAAATGTTTGTGAGCTCTTGAGCACAATTCCAGATTATCACCCAACCCCGCTATGTCATTCTATATAGGCACCATTTAAAAAGCTGAACTTGCTACAGAAATAATTTATATGGCAGTAGTACCTTGTTGAGAGCCACAGCGACAACTTGGGAGCCCTTTCGCATAACTGGATCAATGGACTGCATTTCCTGGAGAAGAGCCTGAGCATCAGCTTCACTAAAGCAGAACAGCCCAAGATTCTTGCCGGTATCGGCGCCTGAAACCAGCACAAACTCCTCGGAGGAGTTGCTGAGGGCGTACACAGGGACCCCCGCTAACCGCTCTTCAATCTCCTCCACGTTCATTGCAGCATTTCTGGCCTTGGTGTCCGAAATGGACCTCTTGGTTTGAAACGAAGAAGGAGCTGAGACTGTGGAGTTGGAAGCTGAAGCCCAGGGGGTCGGAATTGAGAGCTTGAGGTTCTGGATACGGGAATTGTGGAGGAAATTAGAGAAGTTGGTTTGGAGGGAGTTGAAGGCCTGGCCGAGGAGTTCCAGTGGCGGCTGCGGCGGCGGTTGCGGTGGCGCGTGGCCTTGTCGGGATTTTGGGTTGAAGAAATTCATGGTGGAGGGGTTTTGGCCCTTTTGGGAGGGTTTGAGCAGCAACGAAGGTTCGAGAGGTGCTCTATGTGTGCATTACTTATAATATTTTTCTTATTTTAGATCTATTTGGCATTCTGATGACGTGTGATCAAACTAGAAAGTCTCTTATTATAGGGAGTCACACGACTTGCACCGCCAGAAATGAGACATTGTTCTATTATAGACTATTGCTGGTACTAATTGAATAACGATGTAAGAGATAGTCTCGTACCGGCAGAGATGAGACGATAGCATATAGTGAGAAATGAGATTTTATAGGGATTGACCATATTATTGGGGATGTCAAGTTAGTACTGTGACTAGTATGCAGTCAGTCAGTCACACTCAGATTTTCTGAAAGTGCTGCTTGTTACAACCATGACCTTGTTAGACCCCTTTCTAGTATTAGGATTGATGGGTTATTACCGGCCAATTAGTTTTTATGGTGTTACCACCATTGATATGGAGAATAACTAGTATGTTTACATTCTTAAAAATATTTTGTAATTATTCACATAGTGTATGGAGAAGGCTCATAAATAGTCTCCTCCCAATCTCACAAACTACCTCCATTTTTGGAAACTATTTTGTAACTCATGGTTCCTTTCAGGGTGTGGTGAACTCATATATTTCACTCCACCAATGTATGGTTTTAAAATTTTTTTAAAATAGTATTACATTACTTAAAACTTTTTCTTTATTAGTCAAAACCATTCAAATGGATGTGAGAATTATTCACGATTTCTCAACTCTTTTTAAAGCGATAAAGGTATATGATCGGTTTTGGGTAAATCCAATAATACACATGAAATCCTTTAAAGATTTATGTGGCAATTTGAGGAATTTGTAGAGTGATTTCATCATAACCGCACTACTACTCTGCTTCGGAATGGTTGTATGTACTATTAAAAGGATATATCGTAAGAAAACGTTGGTGTAAATTTTTCGTAGCAGTATTTAAATTGAAATATTTTCACTCAGTAAATAAATAATTAACTTGGAACAATATGGGTTCCGTTGAACTTGTTGTTTCTAAATTGAAATAAATTTAATCATACTATATCAAACTTAACTGAAAATATATTAATATGAAAATATTCTTTTATAATTTAAATTATTTTAATGTCAATGTTGATTCTTGGGACATTAACAAGATTCGAGCAAACAATTTTTTATGATATGTACTCTAAATCTTCTTTTTCTTTTTCTTATTTGAATAGAAATTTAGAACCAAACTAAATTGAATCATTGAATTGAGTACCCTTTTCAAAACTCCCTAGAATCTTGTTTACAACACCAAATCTTATATGGATTTCCCAATTCAACATATTATGAGACAAGGTAATCTGGCAGCTGATACCCTTGCTAGACACAACTTCTCTTTCCAACTTAATGACCCTTTAATTTCACAACTGCTATACGGAATCAAGGGCTTGATAAACATTGATAAACCAAGGTCATGTCAAATTCAGCTTATTTTCAGCTTAACTGCGTTGAACTGTGTGGAAGTTAGCTGAAGTAAGGTGCAATTAGTTGAAACACGCTGCAGTTAGCTGAAATTAGCTGGAGCATGCTGCAGTTTGATGAAATAAGCTAAAAAAATTGTATTATAAATTTTATAACTTTAGCACATAAATAAACGTTTATTAACTTATTAAATTTTCCTCCTTCCTCTTTTTAGATGCACAAAATATTTTTTTAAAACTTTTTACTCTTCCTCTTCCACTTTTTAAATCTCAAAACTTATCTATTTTCTCTTTAACAAGATTCATCCAAATCATCCTATGGTCCCATGTATCCTGCACCTAATATAATCTATTCTCTTTTAAAGCTCTTTTTAATTTATTTTATTTTTTCTCTTCCAAATCCACAGTGTCGTTTGTATTGTTCAGTTTATGTAGCGAAATATTATTTGGTTGATTTTTACCCAAACACTCTTGGGTACATGACTCCATTTTCCGGCACAAGAGTAAGAAAACATGTACCAGAGCTTATACATGCACCACCTAGAGGTAATGCGGAACATTTTAACAAACAAAAGTCTTCATTGAGAATGAAAATGAAGGTGCATTTGGACAGTTGAAAAGTACCTGGACCGTGCTAAAAAGAATGTTTCAAATTGAAAATTGTCATCAAACGTCAATTATTGTTGTATGTTTCACGCTTCATAATTTCATTCAAATGCAAGAGATTGACATTCCTATTTTAGATCACGAGGCTACACAGAGAACTAATGATTTCACTATGTTTGATGAACATCGAAAAAGGGCTATGGCAGAAGTGCGGAAGGTATAGCTAGGGGTGAGAACGATCACGAGCGTTCGTTAAAAAGATCGAGATCGGATTGGTTAAAGATCGGATCGAGATCGTTCATTTAATAAATGAACCGATCATGATCAAAATTTCATGATCGTTTATTAAATGAACGATCAACGATCATGAACATAAAAGATCAATCATGATCGCGAACAGATCGATAAGATGATCGATCGATAAGGTGATCGAGATCGATCGGTAATATAATTATATACATTAATAATAATGGGGAAATATTTTAATTTTAATATGTATGTTTATAGTTTGTTGTTTATTTTTATTAATTTGATAATTTATGTATTTTTGAATTTTTTTAAAATTAACTTTTAAGTTGATCAAATGATCGATCGCGATCGATCGTTATCGATCATTGATCATTTGATCGGTTATCTATAACGACCCGATCACGAGCCGATCACGATCATTGTGATTCTTAAACGAGCCAATCACGATCATGAATTATTTTGATCGCTTCGATCGCGATCGATCGTGATCACCTTAAATTTTAAACGATCCGATCATGAACATAGTGATGATCGTGATCGAATCGGCTCGTTATCACCCCTAGGTATAGCTGAACATATTTGGAATTCGGCAGGTGGTGATACTAGTGAAAATGAACCATCAGATGATAGTGATTAGTATTGGATGCAATCGATATGCATTTTGGGAATAGTTGCTCACATTGTTACTTTAGAATATAAATTAATTTAATCTATTCTTGATTACTAAACTAAATATATTAAAAAATAATTTCATTTGATAAATCAAAACAAAAATACATCATTGGCATTTGGTAAAAGTAACTTTATTTCAAAAAATTATTGAACATTTTTAAGTCAGCTGAACTTAGACGAAGCACGTTACAGTTAGTTAAAGCCAGCTGGAGTTTTCTGAAACAAGATGCAGTTAGCTGAAGTCAGCTGAAATTAGATGAAATTAGCTTAATTTAACTGCAAGGTGCAAAGATTAAGCTGAAGTTGATAGGATCTTGGTACACCTGCCATTAAAAATTCATCATGCCACTAATGATATGATAATTTTTCTTCCAGGTTGTCATCTTCCGAAATCAAGCAGGCTATTTGGCTACTACATATCTCTCACTCACTTTCAAGACAAACTAAGCCAGGCCTCTGAGAAGAATATCAATTCCATACTCACGGCGCTTCTTATACTCTCTAGGATGTCATATGTTCTACTTAAACAAGTGCTGTTTTGAGTTTCGCGTTGTCAATTCACTAATAGATTTCTATTTTTAAGTAGAATAATATTCCCCTTTCCACTTCATTCACTTTTGTATATTAGTGTCCACATTGTCACCTCAAGTATTCTATTCTTTTGAAAGAATCATTGTGTTTCATGAGTTTTCATGTTGTTCTCTCTGCCATCTTATTAGATGTACATGCCAATATTTGTCTTTGTATACTTTGGCGAGTCTAATATAATCTCCACCATCTCCTAAGGTGGTTCTTTTAATTGGAAAAAATAATCATTGAGCCATTTAACTGTTTTTAAAAAAGTTTTCTGGTTCTCTAATCCCCTAATGTTTGTTCAAAAAGTGCTAAAATATTATTAAAAGGGTGCCGATATTTTTCAAAAGTGTTCATAAATGTATTAAATTTTAAGTTGGATGATTATTGGTGCTTTATTTTTTTCTCTTAGAGTCCTAATTTTTGCCTTAATGGACATATTTTCCGTTGATTTTTTTAGAAGATGTGCTTCATTAATTCAATTCACATCTAAATGTTTATGTTTCCCTATAGAACGATGAAGATTATTTAAAAATAATGTTTGGTTATGATACTAGGAGAAATGTCCATCAGGAGTTTATATTAAAATTGACATCCAATTCAACTAGTCTATTACAACGATAACCAAATTACATATCAAATAGACTACTAGTCTTAATTACATGTTATGATATGTAATAAAATTGTAATACCAACCTCATGGGTATAAAATCAAACAGTAAAAAGTTAAAACCACTTGGCAAAGAGGACCATCTCAAGCATCAATCACCGTTCAGGTGATGCATGGGCCAAGGCTCGTTTCGGAAGTGTAGTCCACATGGATTGAATGATGTCAACTATGCATGATGGCTGATCCGGGGACAAGAGGGATAGTGGTAACGACTTGTCCCTGGTCGTACGCTATGGCGACTAGATCACGACTCCACAAGAAAAGTCACTACCATGAACGATTAATAATTCTTATTCCTTCCCACCCACCCACCCACATAAGATCATCATTTCATCATCACACCGAAATAGTTACCATTGGGTACAATCAGTCTTGCAAGATCAAATCTGAGAGAAGGCGTGGCCTGGACTACAGTTGACCTAAAAGCTTGTTGCCCACCCGTACATCTAACACCCGGACCGGACTAGTAGGCACGCCCAGTGGGGTTCGAACCCATAATCCCCTGATTAGAAGTTGGAAACACGTCCCGTCCTGCATACAATGGATTTGCTATAACAAAAGGACGACTTGATATATGCCACTATTAATATTCTCCAAATAACTTTCACAATGAAAGACAAAAATCACGAATATAAACACGATCTGTAAAACCCCGAATCGAGAACATATACATCATCATTAAAAATCGATATGCACGTGACACCCTATACCGAGAACAGATCACACAATCATTAAAAGTGGTATGGAAAATCAGTTCAAGAGCAAAACACAACATGTAAAACCAAATAGAGAACAAAACATCGACATTAACTATTAGACAGAGCAATATGAACACAATATCGAGTCGCTCAATAAAAGAATGATGCAACTGTTTGTGGAAATACAAATAACTATGAGAATTCAATCATTAAGGTATACTTTTTCTTCTCATTTCTCCAATATGCAAGATGGGGAAAATTTCGAAGAAGAATAAGAGTTATATAGATGAAGACATGGAAACATAAACCATGTAGAGTTGATCCTAATTTTTTTAGCAAAGACATATACTTCATCCTTTTGTCTCCTTTTTTAAGACATACTCCATTCATCTTAGATTAAGTGACAGGGTTATTATTAATTCTCCAAGAATCATGTTTGACTGCAATATTTTTAATCAAATATAGAAAAATATTGAAAAAAAAATTGATAGTACCTCACATGATAGTTTATCATTTATATTAATTTATTATATGGAAATTTTTTTATTAAGTTTAATTTTGAAAAAATTAGAGTACTGCAGTGAGAAAAATAGAGTATTTAATAGATGACACTCATACCTTTAAATATCTGAACCAGTGTATATCTCATTTGTCTCTCCCCATACCGATACCACAATCATTTTCATTATAAAATAGCAAATTTGGCAATACCTCATGAGTCTACATTGGATATCAGTTTGATTCTGCGCTCTGTGTCATTGTGTGAAAACTTGGATTTTAAAAATCTGGACTTTGGACTTGCGATCTTGAAAATAAGATTTTGAATCTTTAGATTACCAAATCTTTGTTTAGTATAAACGATTCAGATTTTGGTTTTGAATTGATTTTGTAATATAAAATAAAATTGATATTGGACTATTCAATTTGGATGACTAGATTTGATTGAAATTGTTATACTTTCCTGAACTTAATACTTGTTGAACTGAACTGAGGTAAATTAAACTATATTAAACAGACTACATTATGGTGTAGATAAGAAATTTATTTATTATTTTCCCTTATTTTCGTGTCACTGATGCACACGTATTAATATGGGTGACCCACAATTTCTCGCGTTGTACCTCCCACAATTTTTTTCAAAAAAGAAGAAGATGCAGTACATGCATAAGATTAACTTCTTTAATTATAAATAGAAACTTTGTGGATTTGGGCACTTTAAACCAATGACAATGTGCAACTAAATGGATATTGTTCCAATTTCAATCGGTGTTTGGTTGCTCCTCTCGTCCCCAATACTCTCCCCACAGACAGTCCCCCCCCTCCATATTTCGCCTCACCGGGGAGGCTCCGGCCGGCGAGAGACCTTCCCACCCAGACCTTTAGACTAGTTCCAGCCGCTGAACCCCACCCCCAAAAACCCGCCCAATCTCTCCTCCGCCATTCAACGGCGTTGTTGTCTCCCTGGCCGTTCTGTGACCAGATCGGCGCCGATATGGAGCGTCTATACCACCGCCGACTTGGGGAGAGTCCAATCCACAGATCCGGCTCGACGCTGCCGTGAAATATCAATATGTGACTCTGACGGGTTTCGCCGGAAAAGTTAGGAGTTTGGCAACGATCGGGACATCATCGGAGTGACGGGATGGCTGTTAGCCGCGTCGCCACGCGCCGCCGATCAGAGATCCTAGCGCTTTGGCGACGCGCCTCTTTGGTCGAGCGCGTCTCTCACACGCACTACCAGCGCGTGTAGGCCACGTGCCGCCACTCGCGGCAGCAGCGTCCGCGCGTGCAAGCCACGCGCCGCCGTGCCGGAGACCTCCCTGGTTCCTGCCACTTGTCGTCTGAGATAGGTTGTTTCTATTTTCCCCTTTTTTCTTTTTAAGTATTTTTAGGAATCTGTTTTTTAGTTTTCAAGGGATTAAATTAAAAAACTGGGTTGCTTTTGGTATGATTTGGTCGAGTCTGTCAGTTTGCCAATTCTTGATTTTTTTCGATGAGTCCTATTGCTCGGTTAAACCCTTGTTGGCTTCCGATCTGATTTAGTTGGACAGGAGAAATCCGAGTCAAGGTAGTTTGATTACTTACCTGATGGTGACTATTTCTGAATTAGATTTGTAAATCGTACGAGCTGGATTCTATTTCAGTCTTGGTGCGTTTGGACTGACTTTGACATGCCTTGGATTGGTGAAATTGTCTGGGAATACTCTTACTTGGGTGGGTAATAAGTTAGCATATGACCTGGATTTCTCTTATTAGGGGAGGTTATGAGTTATTGCCGGGACTGGCTTTCTGTTGCCTGAGGGGTTTTAGTTAGTACTAGATGAAATTGCAGGTTTAGGGAGCAGGTCCAATATTGATAATCGATTTGTTCTTGACTAGTCAGACTCGGATTAACTGAGAATGTTGTTGGTTATACAACCACTATGCTTATATATCCCTTTTTTCTCCTTTTTAGTTCAGGACTATATAGGCCACTACTGGTCTTTTTTAGTTTTTGTTTCTGGTTTATGACTAGAATAAGCTTTCGGGTATCATGTTGCTTCCGGTTTAGGACTGGAATAGCCTACGGGCATCATATTGTAATAGCATACGAGCATTTCAAATTGCATTATGGGTTGAGAAGTTTTCAATAATCCTCGTTTTAACCTTAAAAAAATGGATATTGTTCATCATTAATAATTATTAAAGTCTAACATTATTATTATTGGGATACAAAAATTAATATTTTGACAAACATTTATTTAAATATTCAAATTTGTTATATGAATGGAAATAATTAAATAATATATTATAATTAACCCACATGGTATTGGTAATATGCTCACGATATCCATTCCATGCTAACATTTCTTGAGGAAATTAATCACCTGTTATTTCATATTACATGTTGTAATCATCCAAGCATCATAATTTCCTCCACTATTGACTTCGGATTGACTTTCGCTAGACTTACGAAAATTCGGATTAGCTGAATTATGTAACAAGACAAAATTATAAATTGCACAATATCAATTTTTTTTGACACTTCAAAGTCATAGAAGGTTGGACATCATAAATATTGATATTTAAAAGTCATTTCTGTTATAAAACTAAAAGGGAATGACACAAACATTTATGTGATTCAGTCAATTGATCTACATCCACGGTCGGATAAAATCCGGGGTTTCACTAATATATTTGTGAGAAAATGATAGTTTTGGTGCCCAAGTTTTGAGAAAATGTCAACTTTAGTTCCCACTTTTTGAAATGGTTCAGAAATGGTTCCCAAATTTTGATTAAATGTTCCAGTTTGGTTCCCAAATCGGTTGATGACTGGCCATCGACGGTTTCTACCCCACCACTGCCTCCTCTGCACAGCCATCACCACCACGAGTATTCACTGCCATAGAGCCGCCTCACGCCCACCGATGGAAACCTTCCTCATTTCACCTGTTGCCCACCACCGTCGGAACTTCTCTACTAGTCAGCCCACTACCCAACGCGGGAGCTCATGACCACTTCGTGCTGACATTCATCCCTTAAAAACCATCCAAAATCCAATACACTAAACTCCAACCAGAAAATGGCGGCGGTGGTGGATGGTGGAGATGCAGGTGCCGGTGTCGGTGTCATGTCGACGATGATGACTCTGTAGTGGTGCCCATCGGAGATCAATCTCGGCTGGCGTCGTGGTAGTTAGAGTCGATCATTCTCGGCCTAAGTGACTGAGCGTCACTCTACTACCGGCTCAGCCCATCACCGACTTCACCTCTTATATGTGCAGTGGTTGCGCCTTTGCCGGCATTTGGGGTGGCCGGAATTTGGGGCTCAGCCCGTCACTCTGTTCCACACCATCACGATCCACCGGAGTCCTCGGCGGCAATGCCCAACACATAGATCCCAAGGAGTAGAAATGGGGTACTCCGACTGCTGGTTGTGCCAATGGCGGCCGTACTGGGCGTGAGGGCAGCTCAATGGTAGTGGGATATACAGGGGTGGTGATGACTGTGCAGAGGAGACAGTGGTGGGGGTAAACAGTCAATAGCCAGTCATCAAACGATTTGGGAACCAAACTGGAACATTTAATCAAAATTTGGGAACCATTTCTGAACCATTTCAAAAAGTGGGAACTAAAGTGGACATTTCCTCACAAATTGGGCACCAAAACTGTCATTTTCTCATATATTTGTGGAAGGAATTACAATGAATTTTTGCTCCTTGTAGAGGAGCTATCTAGCCAAATAACTAAAGGTTAGGAAAGTTTAGGAAAAGGGAGATGAAGAGTGAGATGAAGAGGGAGAGATATATTCTAAGGCTTGTGTTCTCCTTATTCACCTCATTCTCCCTCTATTTATGGGAGAATTTTCCCCCTCCTTTCCTATTGTAATGTGCCTAGTAGTGTCATTATAGAGAGCATTTCATTTTTACCAATTCACCTCCTTTTTTTCATTTTTACAACAATTTCAACTATATTTTGTGTCAATATGTGTGTATGGTTAAACAACTTTTTCTTGTCACGAAACCCACTCCGATGATGATATACATGATGGTACAATTTAACTCTGAATCAATCTCGATTTACTTGTGTACTTTGAAAAAATTTGAAACCATCAATAACGGGGTTGTGTTTATGGGTTCTCAACCCTATATATGATCAAGATACACGATTACAATTGATTCTATTGCTCTTATAGCACTTGAGCAAGCAACATTTCTAAGGTACTAATAGTATATATCAGTGAAAATATATAGTTAAAATTATTATTAAATTAAATTGTATATTTAAGTCATTTTTAATGTTTATCCTAAAGGGAACTAGAAGAGTTATTACTCCGCTCAATAAATAAATTAATAAAAAGTATTAAAAAAGATGAAACTACGTAGTTTTGACTAAATCCGCCACAAAACCACCGCAAGTTCACCATATTCCGGTGCCTCCATTTTTATATATTCCTTTATTTTGTTTCTTTTATTTTTTTTGTTTCATTCTGATACAATAATTTCTGAGAAATTCTCTAGAACTCCCAACTTTCCTGACTTTCCTTGAAAGTCTTTATACGTTTTAACTTATAAAGTGTACCTTTTAATTTGAACTGATATTTTGTTATTTCAATTTTTTTTCATTTTTTACATAAATTTTTTACATTAAACCATGTTTTACTATATGTTTATTTTAAAATAATCAATGTTTTAACATAAATTTGTATCAATTGAGTCTAAATATATAATGGTAGTTCCATAACACTTAGGAAAGTTGGACTTTCTAGAGAGTTTGCAATAATTTCCGCCTTCTATTTTTTCAAATATAACTCATTCCACCTATAAAATTTTATTTTACACGGTAATTTCAGTCCATCATGCTAATTAACACATCTGCGAAAGGAAAACATGAATGTGCGATTTATGGAATATGCAAGGAAATATTCTGTATTACTACAAGAGCACCATAGATTATATAAATATATTAGACTATAAATATAGATTATAGTGTTTCTATGTTAATTATGCATGGATCGCTAGCATTTTTTTTCTTAAAATGTGTACTTATAACAATATTTATCTATTAACTTAATATTAAATAAGTTTCTTACATTTTGATCTTAATATATATTATTTTATAATAATTACCTTTGATGAATAATATGGCAACTACGATATATATTGACAATTTCATAATCTTTTGAAATTTGCTACTATAATTTTGTTAATTATCTTAAAGAGTTTTTCTATAAACACACTTCATCCTCATCTTCATAAGTTTGTTCATAATATTTACATAAAAAAGACTATATATATCGTGCAACGCACGATGATGTTTAACTAGTTTTTTTTATATATAATTAAAATAGTCTAACTTAAATCTAGGATTTTGAAATTTAAGCCTAAATACTGGTAGTGTGTTACCAAACAAAGATTGCACCCAGATTTTGAATTCTATGAGTTGGCACGCAGGGCATAAAAGGTGGCCTCTGAGCTAACAAATAACTTTGGGATGAATCATAAATTCAATAAACTTTGGGAAACCGTCTGTATTTACTCGAATCATTTTAAGTTAATTACAGTGGGAGTTTTTCATATCTCCAGAAAACCATCTTCATCTTCATCACTTTCCATGTCCCATTCTACATTACACGAGTTAGACGAGTTCTTCAACTCAGTTAGCCCGGTTAAGTCTTCTAGATACATTGGATTATTGATTGCTTCAAGAACAAAGTCCAGGCCTCTCTTCTGATATTCTGCAACCACCTGGGGAAAAAAATTGCACAATAAAAATAAAAAACTACTGAAGAGGATTGTGCAAAGACTAGAAAGCACTGTAACAGTGAAACTTACTGTTTTACTACAAGCAGTGCAGTAACTGGAAGAATGACCGACAAGTGTTGTCTGAGAAAACTGGGAGAGAGAGCCTCGAATTTGATGTGGCAAAATACCAAGTGGATTTGCATCAGTATAGTTGTCAAATTCAGCATCAGCAGATATCCTGCATGTGTGAAAATACAAATGTCAGCCCAAAGATGCATTTAATCTGACAGCACAGATATTGATTAATACATGTAATGAGAAGGATTACCCAGAAGGGTGATGCAATATTCCGACTAATAACTCAACTGCTAGGGATGATGCAATGGGAGCAAGTCCAGGACGAGTAACTGTGCACTGCTGATCTAAAGTACGGTTTGCAGTTGACTGAGAAGAGACAGGATCGAGGGTGTTTGAAAACTTTTATAAGGAAGGAATCACGTCATTGTGATTTCAAAAAAAAAAATAGCATTACTTACATCAATTGGTGCAACCACGTCATTACAGAAATAGCATCCCAATCGGTGTGTTTCCTTTCTGTCTGAAGTTGAAAGACTCTCAAGTTCAGAGGACAACTTATTCACTGCAGCTGCATTTGAATTTATGTTTAACTTCAGTGGGCCAACCCCATGACGCATGACTACAAAGCTCTCAAACCCTAGTCCAGCGGTAACTGTGATCTGTAGAGTGTATAAATAGATAGTAGTAAGCATCTATTCTCAAGCAATGAAGTACAAAAAGTTCCAGAATGAACTGAAACAGGAGGAAGTGAGTGGAAAACCTTATTTGCACTAGAACAAAGAAGAGTAGGAAGCCATCGACTTTCTCTTGTATCAGTTAACAAGAATACTGCATCATGGCCTTCTACCAACTCCTGCAGTTGTTTGCAATCTTTGAGCACATTTTCCTCCTCGTGAATAGGTACTGGATGCCCTGGCATTGGAATGGCCATCACAACACCTTCTGCTTCAACTGCATGAAAGATACGCTCCAGACTTTTAACAGCTGCTTTAGCCTTAAATTCACCACCATTAATGGAGTCATCAAAGGTGTAAAGGGACTGCCTCAATGGGTTTGACATTGCTACCCTGCCACTATCGACCATAGTAATTTTGCGGACACCCCAGGCCTGCGAAAGTAGAAGTATTCAATGGAATGAAATTAAAAAATCCATGGATTCACAGTCCTATTAACCATTTTATAGGTCTACATGGAATCATTCCAAGCACTCACCATTAGCATTCGAGCAACCTGGCAGCCAAGTGTGCCTGCCCCTAGTAGAAGACATTTAGTAGAAGACAAGATGCTGAGATTCAGGGAGGGCAATGCACGCCATTTCATAAGCTTCAAGTTCAAGTCGGCAGCAGATGTGGCTAGACTGAAATCGTACACCCAAAATTCCCATGTAAATTAATGACTGAAAACAAAACCAAACATAGAGAGAAAGGAAATCACTTAATTAAAAGGGGGAACTTTTAGACCAGACCTCTTAGGGTCCATTGATTTAGCCAGGCTGATGCACCGTCTTCTAGCCTTCCCTTCATACTGCTCCCACCCCACAACATTAGGCAAACATTGAGGAGTTTTCCATCCTATATTAACATAGTTCAGAACTTGAATATTGCCAGAACACAAAAGATATTCTATGTTGGATAAAATGCTGCAACAGTTAAACATGAACAAAATTATGTTTGCAATCTAACCTTGTGAAACAAAAACTGCCGCTTCTCCAATGAGAGACAACCCCAAATCCATAAATCCACGGGTTTCACGGTAGCACAGAAAATTAATCTTTTCAACGCCCCATCTTATACAAATATATGCAAGATAGTTACGGAGGGGCCAGCCAGGATTAGTCAAAAGGTGACAAGCATCATAAAACCCATACAAAATCTGCACAGAACAGTAATATCAGATTCAGAGCATATCTCATACAGTTTCCCATTGGTATCAGCATCATGCTGCAGATATAACATCATATTCGATTCAAGAGTAGAGAAAATTTTTGATACCATACTTGACGTGGAAAGAGTAAATAGCCCCCAGTTATTATTTTAAATAGAACAGCATTAACATGTTGATAATTAGTTAGGAATTTATCATAAATTTTCATCTTTCCCACTATAGCTCCTTTTCTACTACTGCACTAAATTAGCTTCAAGAAACTGGAAAACATGTGGAATCACAGAATTTCATGCAGCAGTTACTAAAAGGCGTGTGAACATACCTTATCACCATCACGCTGGCAGGCTTCCCAATCTGCTAATTGTCTAATCCTAACAAGAGAGTTTGAAGATATGGATACAAGAAAGAATGGTACACCTGTAGTTGAGTGGCACTATTAGAACACCAAGAGATCAACCAGGATAGCACTATATACATGAAAGCCATAATATAAACATAAGGCTCACCTGCAGTTGAGCTTGTATTGCGCCATTCATTACTTGCTTTGGATAGGGAAACTGCCTGTTCAAGTTCGAGACCTTTAATGCATTTTAACTTCAAAGCAACCCATCATTTGTCAAATTAAGTGAACAAAGAAGGGGGGTGGGGGGTGGGAGACCAGCTAACCTGTTCTGAGCTGAGGCACTCGGAAGCTGGCTTAAGACTAACAACAACTGCAGGAGTATCAAGCACCAGTGTGGGGAAGGCAAACCAATAATAGAAGCGCCAGTTTTTGAGATCAGCAAATGAGATAATAAGGAATCTCAGAAGGACAGAGCTGTTCTCCTCCACTTTACCAGAGTGAATATCATCCCAGATCTGACAAGGATATGAATAATAAAGTAGGTCCCTTCAGAATTAGCAATAAAACAATTTTAACTCATAAAATTTCACATAAAAGTAGAGCACCCCAGCACCTTCTTAGCTTCAGCCTTCAGCAAGCTAGCTTTGTCAAGATTTTGGAAGTCCTCCAATGTATTTGTATTATAAAGTATGCCAGGGATGGGACATCTGTTCCTATTCCCGCTACTCAATGCAGATACCGATGAACTCTCGGGTGCTTCCGAAGGCAAAGACTCACCCAAAACGGTCAAATGATTGGACACCTGATTGTGTGAGCAAGGTGCACAAAATCCTGGTATCAGAAAACCAGTCATCAAACATCTTCCACACAGAAATGTTGCTCACTAATCTATATTCTACAAAAATCATCAGAATATTTTTTCATAGCTCAACTGCTATTTTACCCTAAAATCAACTAGTATGTAATATTCTGACTAACTGGCACCAAAGCATGAAACAAAGAATATGTAAATCCTCAAGACCTAAACAGATAGAGCATTGTACCAGTGATCGGAATTGGAGAGTCATCAATCCCTAATTTGTTGAGTTTCAATGAGGACAATTTGTGCCAAAAACCCTCGTCTACCAGACTGTGAAGAGGTGCGAATTGAAGCAGAGTTCCTCTCTCAGAATCCGAAGCCATGACTTGCAATATGCTAAGATTGGTGACTTGTTGAAGCAAGCAAGAAATCAGCTATAAGCCTGCTATACAGGTAGTATCTGACGAGCCAATACACCACAGCACAAATATTATCGAACGGCAAACATAATCCAGTCAAGCTTAAGCAAAAACAAAAATCATATTCAATTCAATGGCCATTCAACAACACCAAACAGTGCTAATGGCAATTCAAACATAAGCACCTTGTAATAGGATACCCAAAACAAGATCACCACATTACTTGCAATATCTGGTAACATACCTGCTTGAGCCTTTCAATGGGGATATAATTGTTGTTTGCTGGGAAGATTAGAATCAGCAGATGAAGTCGGAGACCGGAAATCGAAATCAACCCGCCAATAAGTTGCCTATTTGTTGTTTCTAAACCCAGAAAAATCACTAATTCAAAACCCAGCTCATCACCCAAACTAGATGGGTAGCAAAAATCATGACTTTTTCGTAAGGTTGCGTATATAGTATAACATTACGTTACACGTATAGTTATCGTTCTATTTTGTTTTGCGTGTTTTATAACTTTTCCATTATTATAATACTTTGCAGATATACATAATTAATACTTTTAGTTTGTACTAATTTTATTTTATCATTTTTATTTTTAGATAATGGTTAAAATTTTAGAGTACATTATGTACCGGGGGTGATAAGTCTAAATTCATGTAATTTAACAAATAATAAATAAATATTATTATATATATAAACTAGCGTAATGAACCGCACGTTATGCGGTATGTTTAGAAAATTTATGAAATATATGAATTTAATTTGGTAAAATATTTAAATTTAGCTATTTGCATTTAAAAATAATTGTTCCTATAAATGTTATATGAAAAAAAGCGGAATTTTGATTAAGGACGATATAAGTATCATAATTTGAAAGTGGGGTGTGATTTTTACATAATTTCTAAAATTGACAGTAATTTATTAGTTTATATTCATGTAATGTAATTATTGTATTAAAGACATTTATACCCCTACTTTTTGTATTCTAAATTCTATACAAATTTAGTTCAGCTTTGTGGATTCTAAACTTGATTAAAAAATAACCAACCATCACAAATAATTTAGTATTTGTTGAATTTCAATTTAGCTCACATGAATTTCATAAAATATGGGTTAGCTTAAATCAAATTTAATGTTTCATCGCAATTTTAATAATTCTGTTCAGTTTTATTAAGTTTGCAAAATTCTAATTTAAATTCACTTAAATAATATTTGACTTTTTAAATTGAATTTGAAAAAACTTAATGAAATTAAACTAAACTCAAATAATTCAAAATAATTAATTTTAACTTAATAAAACTTAATGAAAAATTGAACTGAACTGAATTTAATTTATAAAATATTTAGATATTGCTGAAAAATAATCTTAATTGAATTAGAGTAAGTTAGTGAGTTCAAACCAAACTAAATTAAATAGAATTAAATAAAAATGAATTGAAGTATACCTACAAAACATGGGTACACATACAAAATTATACAGCTCCGTGAATATATTATTTATTATACAAAATTTCAATTTAACCTGCGGAAATTTGGATGAATTATTTAATTTATTACATGGATAGTACCTACAATTAATTTCTTTCCCTTTTTATCTTATTCACTTGACGTTCTTTACACAGTTGCATGTTTTAGGGTACGTGTATGTGGTTTATTTCAATCTTCATTCTAACATGCTTGATCTAATATGGCATGTGTGTGATGTAATATATATTTTCATACTTAATTAATTATAGATAATTGCAGCATTCATGTTAATTGTGTGATGTAACATTAATATTTTCTTTTCGTAGACTTGTTAATTAGCATGGTGGACTAAAATTACCGTGTAAATTAGTGTGTAAATTAGAATTTTAAAGGTGTAATGAGTTGTATTTGTAAAAATAGAAGGCGGAAACTATTTAGTATGCTATAAAAATATGCTATATATCTTTAAAAATATAAATATAAGTATTAAAAATATATTTATATATTTCAGAATAAGATAACACACTAAAATAAAATTAATAAATTATACAGGTGTCATTTTCTGTCATTTAACATAACAAACAATTAACAACTATTTATCATTTACCAGAAATGCCAGCCTCGGCCAGACGATCGGAGACCAGACCCAGACGCCTCGACGAACTCCTTTGCAAGGGCACGCGGGTAGCCAAGGTCCAACGCGCACACAACAATTGGGGCGATGGGGCTGACGAGAGCCCACCCCCGCAGCAACGACGCCGGAACGCAGAGCGCAGGCACCGACAATCTCCGCCGGATCCGGACGATGCCCAGAGGTTGGAGCTTCAACGCCCGGAGAAGACGAGCCGCGGAGGAGGCCGCGAGCGGGGATGCTGATCCGAATAGGTTGGAGGTTTGTAGGTCAACGGCTCAGGTCGGGTCGGGTCGGCTCTGGTCGGCTGGGTCGGGTCGGTCAGAGTTGGACAGATTTATACTGGAATTGACACAATTAGAGTGAGAAGGTGGTTTTACTTCTTTTTCATTTTTCCCTTATTTCCTTTATTTTTGGTTTTTGATCTTAGATACGGGGTTTTTGTGATTTGTTTATTTTCTTGATGATGGACTATATCACCTCTAAAGGAGAAATCCATATGACAATCTCTAGTTATAGTTCTAGATGAATTTTTCTTAGTTTTCATGCCTAGATGTAAGTCCGGTATGCTTAATGGATTGCTCTACTGCTAGTTCAAGCCCTAAAACACAATCAGGAACACCCTTTTACCCTGGGATGACCGCAACGTGATTGAGGGGTAATGGCTCAGGTAGAGGGTCTTTATTTAATAGAACCGGCTGTTTTGGCAATGTAAACTGAGGTGGTGAATTTTTGGAGTCCTAGAATGTTGTACATTGGTGAAGTGTCTCAGGAGGAGGAAGAAAATCTGTTTTTAATATGCCGCCCTGACTTTAGTACTTGTAGCTTAAGACATAGAAGATTTAGAATAGCTATATGTTTAGAAACTTCTCTGATCTCACAAATCGCCTCCACTTGTGGAGATTCGCACTTGTTGCCTCCTTTTTGGGAGTTATCTGTATTTATTTCTGTCATTTCATGGTCTAGGGATGCCTAATAAAAGTTTCCACCACTGATTTCTTGGTGGTTTAACTTTTAAAAAGTATATTTATCATTTAGCAAACAATCATATGCTATCCGATAATCAAAACAGTTAGTCAAAACAGCTCATAAAATTTACTAATAGATAATAACTGATAAAATCCGCTAACAACTAACAGTTCACAGCTAATTCCTAAATGGGGCTTATATGTGCATACCTTTGAACCACTCCATTTTGATACCTTGAATTTGAGAACTCTGTTCTAGTCACACTTTGATACACCTCGTATTGTCCACTACCCACGGCCGTAGATTAATTGGCTTCCAACTCCAACATCGCTCATATTTGAATACATATCCCCAAATTTTTCAAAAACATTTCGGTTAAACTCATTCATTTCCGTCAACTCGATCACGCACTGGCGATTCTTTCAAATGATCATACATCTTTTTAAATACTTTGTTCTTACACATCTTATTCTAAAGAACCATCCTTATATTTAAATTACAAAGAGATGGGCATACAATAGAGATAGAGTTGCAATAAAAGATATAATGAAAAAAAAGAACAAAAACACTTGCAAGGTAGATAACCTTCAACGTAGTAGAAAGCAAAAAATATATACGTAGATAGTATTTTCCGATGATTCAAAAATTCTTTACGGATAACGTGTCCTTATTTGATCATTCCTAAATATTACAATAATCATATTTTGTACCATCCATCAAATTATCCAAATTTGGTTTGAGTTTTTGACGACAAACTTATTCTTAGGTCTACAACATAAATAAACTGAAATGTTCTTAATTCTTTGACAAAATGGTTAAACAACACCCTAGTCAGAAGCTACAAGCAAATCATGAACCAACCTCCGTATACATTAGAATAGGCATTACATGTATCCACGTGCACACAACTTTTATATATTTAAACATAAATTACATGTACCCAACCACAATGTATACCTTGGTTTCCTACGTGGCATCACTAGACACACTTAGTGCATGAGATGCCTAGTTACGTGGCAATATATAGAACCCAAAACGTCTTCCAATTATACTACACACACACCACATCGCAACTATATGAATATGATATGGTTTTCATCGGTCTTACCCATAAATTATTCCATACATATCCTAAATCAAACATTTATACTTATCCACATATATATTCTTATTTTCATTTTAAACCATCACACACACATATAATTTCAATACATCGAGATATTATACCCCACAAACCCACGAGTGTATCCCGACGGTTGGGACATTGGGTTAATTGCTCTAAATTCAAGGTTCGAGTTTTGGCAGCGGTAGTGTGGGGATTTCTTGCTTGCAAGGTCCCTTGTGCGCACCGAGACAAAGTACGCTCAATGCGCCCTAATTCTGGAATACTATGACTTACCTCTCCACCAAGGGTTATGGTGTCGAGTGGGTGGGGCGCTGCAGGCGAGCGAATCGCCTTTTTTTGCTCCAAGATATTATACCCACAAACCTCCAACTACTTTTACAACTACCAAAATATGCACAAATTTTAGACTCATCATATATTCTTCATACCACAATATAATGGTTAACACATCATACAATATCATGTATTGTACGTGTAAAAACGAAACACCTAGTACTCTATTACATGTTCTAGAAAGAGGTCGCCGAACTAATGGATAGACTTTTTTCTTAAACATAATATGGGATAACGTCTTAAAAGAAGTCATGCAATGGAAACAAAGCTACCACTTCTACTCGATTATGCTGATACCAATCGAAGCAGGGATCAACTACACAATACTACAAAAGACTAAATAGAGGTATGTATGTTACATTTTCAAAACTTACCATCTTCTGTTTATTACTTCAAATATTACATTTCATTTTCCACAGCTGTTTCCTAAATGGAACCTTTCAAATACATGTAAACTCGCAAATAATAATGTTCAATATGTACATTCCATTAAATATTCCATGTAATATCTCTAATTTTTTTCCCCACAACATCTATAACATGTAAACTAGTGATCATATATTTATATACGTGTGGTGATATTTGTTTTGGAATAATATATTGAAAATTTTCCGACAAGGTGTATCATTTCATTGAAAATATTCATGGTTCTATACGGTGTTCATGAATTAGTTTCTGATAAGTTACTGGCATCATTAAGTTGGATGGTTTATAACTTTCGAGTAAAACTAATTTTCCTTTCAATCGCTCCGGAAAGGTTGACGTAAGGATAAGATCTGAGCAGAGAATCGGTTTGATCAAGATGAACATGCAGCTCCCGCTGGGCATGCCAAATTGATGGGTGTCTGGAACCCGCAGTTGACCTCGAACAGAGCTCACAAATTGATCTACAAAACAAAGTCCCGGGGTGACCGAGGGTAGACACTCTAATACTTAAGTAAGTGACAACTTTATAAGGTAAAGATAATGAATATAGAGGTCTACCAAAGCTTTGTATTTATAGATTTTTAATCCATAGATCAGCATGGTTTGTAATTAGAGTATGAATACAACTCTTATAGTGATAACAGTTGTATTCCCATAATTAGAGGAAGTGTATTCCTTGTAGGCAATTCAGAATATACGCGTTCCTTATAAGGATTGGGCCGATGGACCCGTAAGTCTGATGCTACCAGTAAACTCCGGGATACCAACTCCGGTACGAGTAATTCGGGGAGAGTTGGAATCCTAACCTGCGGCTGATCTCTCACCTAAGTCCTGCAAAACAAAGCCCCCGGGGTCACCCGAGGGTAGACGCTCCGGCGTGATGATGAAGATTGAGCTTTATGCAGAGGAGAGAGAATATGAAGAAATACAGAGATTATTTAAGTCTGATAGAACATACCTATTACTGTTGGTCACTCCTCTATTTATAATGGTGAGGATCAGAGAGGGTTTAGGCTAAGTGGTCCTCTTCTTGTCGCACATCCGGGGCTGCGGGGTCATTATCATGTCCTTCTTGTACCCGGTTGTGTCCAAGATAGCTGATGTCATGGGAGGACCACTGGTGGGCCGGACCCTCTCTTCTCCTTTGCCAATATGTCTGTCGGGCCAGTGTATGGGCTGAGGCCCATATCACCACTGGTGACCTCGGTAAGCCACCCCCAGGCTAACGTGCAAGTTGAAGTAACCAACAGGACCCTCGTAAACGGGATCAAGACACGTCTCTAAGGAGCAAGAGGAAATTGGGTTGACGAACTCCCAAGTGTTCTATGGGCAAGCAGAACGACGGAAAGCTCCGCCACGGGCGTGTCCCCCTATAGCTTGGTCTACGGGGCGGAGGCAGTCATCCCGACCGAAGTTGGAGTTCCCAGTCTCCGATCGAAGTTCCCGGACGAGCAGGCAAACCAGAATGAACGGCTCCTGGATCTAGACTTACTGGAAGAGAAGCGGGAAAAAGCAGCCCTGCACGAGGCTCGGGTGAAGGAGCGGGTCAAGAAATATCACGACAGAAGAGTGCGCAAGGAGCAGTTCACCCCGGGGGAGTGGGTGATGCGCCGAAACGACAAGAGCCAACAAGTTGCAAGCGGGAAGTTAGCTCCCAACTGGGAGGGGCCTTACAAGGTGATAGCAGCTCACCCTGGGGGGAGCTATGAGTTACAAGACAAGGCCGGGAAAAAGGTCCCGCGGCACTGGAACATTGCAAATTTACGTAGGTACCATGCCTAGTTCATTCTTGTATTTACCCCTCTGGCAAGCGATATGCCTAGGACGGTAGCATGAGAGCGGCATGGGAACCTCTGGCCAGGATTGAGCCTAGGTTGTCCCATGGCCCGCATTTGCATTTTATTTTTTGTGCTTATGAAGATCGTTTTACAAGTTTAAATTTTCTCAAGTATAGTTGAACCGGGGCCGCTTGAACAAGCGCCCGGAGGGCTAGTGCAAGAGTAACGGGTACGCTTGAACAAGCACCCGGACAACAGCTAAGATTACACACGAGCACGCTTGAACAAGTGACCCGGGGGAGATGACTGATAAAAATGCTTGAACAAGTATTGAGGAAAAACATACAAACACATATCATTAATCTGCTATGAACAACTGTGAAATTTACAACTCTAAATCCTACAATATGCAAACTAAGCTAACTAGTGGAAGGAGGACCATCCCAGCTAATAGGAGACCCCTGGTCATCTTGAGCAGCGGGATAACTCGGTGGTTTCCCCGTTGCATTGGACTCCTCAGTCGGGGGGACACCGGAAGGACCAGCCCCGTTATATGGGTCAAAATCATCATCAGAAGACGAAACTTCAGGGGATGATGCCCTCCGGGGAGCTCCAATGATGACAGGTCCTTGAGCACGGGGAGATTTTTTCTTCTTCGTGGCAACAACTTTGCTCTTTCCCTTGCTCTTTTCCCGGGCTAAACGCCTTTGCTCTTTGGCAGCCTCCTCGGAGGCTATAAAGGCCCAGATTCTTGCAGCATCGGCCCGAAGTCTAGACACCCTTCGAGCGGATTCTTCCGGATCGACAGACATGCGAAATCCGAGATACCTTTCCACGGTAAAATCTATGGAAACCCGACTTGGAATGAGCACCAAGGAAGGGGGGAGATAACGGCCTTCTCTTTGACGCTGCCACCATGCGACAGTCTCTTCGAAAGCGGGGCGATATTGGGACTCGGGGTCGTTCCAGCCCCTACGAAACATACGCACTAATAATGCCCCAACTTCCCGGGGAAAATTAGTGTATAACGGGGGGGAGACTCGGCCCAAGCGTAGACCGGTAAGATGATAAGTTAATTGAAGAGTAACCAAGTTCTCGCGGAGGATTAAGTTCCGGGCCGCTAGTTCCCGATTTTCCCGCTCTAGCTTTAAGTTCCTCTTGAGTGGATCACCCCTCTTCTCTAACCACTTGAGTTTATCACAATAAAATGGAAGTTCGGACCATATTAGGTCAAACTCTTCCTTGAGACGGGACTTGAAGGCATCATGCTCGGCTTGTAGCATTGAAATGGTCTTGTCTGCATCCAAAACGGCGTTCACCCGGTCTCGAGCCAGGGACTGACACCGGGAAAGGGATTCAAATTGATTTGATATTTCCCTAAGTTTTGTTACTAGTGAAGTGACATCCGGGACCTCATCTATCACCGACCCGATCCCGGATTGAACAAGAAGATAACGGGTTTGAATGCCGTCCAATTGCCAAAGACTCAATTTTTCTTCAAACTCCACACATCGGGGGCATAACTTCTCATTATCCGAAGTCGCCCCGGAAGGAACAGTATCCGGGCGATCATCCCGGGGCTACAGGAGTAAGAAGGTTCAAACACGAAATTAAAATGAGGCATAAATTTGAATAAGTCATGACAAAATGATAAAGTCGGAATAAATGTTATGCTTGAAAAATAAAAGAGAGAGACTCTTACATCATTGGAGTCATCGCTCTCATCCCCGAAGCTCTTTTTCCCTCCCTGAATTACAAAAGAGAACGGTTCAGGGGAGGAGCCCGGGGGAGACAACAGTTCAAAACAAAATAAAAAGATAAAAACAAAATCAGAGGACTAAGTATCTAGATTATACTTCAGAATCAGTGTCCTCATTATCATCATCCCGGGGAGATTCCTGTTCCTGCTGGGTCTTGCCTTTCTCCGGGGATAGCTGCTCTTCTTCTTCCTCCGCGTGCACCGGCTCGAACTCCTGCTCCTGGACTGGGGACTTACCATTCTCCTCGTCGGAGTCCCCACCCTCTTCTTCTGAGGTCACCGGGGTCTCGATGGCAGCAAGATTGGCCAAGTCGTCCGGGCCGGGATCCGTCCTATCCTCAGCAAGTTTGGCAGCATCGCCAACGTAAGCACTGATATCCTGGGGATCGACACTCCGAGCCCCCTCAAAAACAGACAGCACCCCGGGGGATAGCCCGTCGATGCCTTCTTTCATCAGCCTGTCCGCTGTATAGTTGAACCGATCATTTGCTTTCGGGCGATACCAGGTCTCCCAGAATGCCGCCCTGTTCTCCCGGGGTATATACTCTCGGATGGATGTGTAGGCAGCGTGCAGGGCGGCCTCGTTGGAGACATCACAAAGAGCCAGTATCTTTTCCTCGAAGGAATGACTCTTGAAAACCTGGTTGACGAAAGCCCGGCAAAGAGCCTCTTGCGCAGGGGCCTGACCACGCTTACCGTCTTTCTTCACACGGGATAGCTCCTTATGAGCGTCGGACAGCTCCCTGTAGAGAGAGGCATTTTGCGACCTCAACTGGTCGACCTCCTGGGAAAGATTATCGGACAGGGAGTCACAAGCCTGGTTGACTAGCTCTCGCAATCCGGGGAACCCGAAAAGCTTGGATGCATGGTCCTACACAAGTATAAATACTTAGAACGAATGTACCATACACAGAATTAAAATGCAAAGAACAGGGAGACACATACCTGCGAGCCATCCGACAAAACAGGCTGAGAAGAGGAGCCAACCTTGTTCTCCTTTATAGGTCCGAGGCTGTTATCTGCAGTGGACTTCTCCTCCTTCCAGGGAACCCGGGACGAACCTTCGGAGTGAAGCTCGGTCTTCTTCTTCTTGTGAGGGTGGCCCTCGGAAGGAGGAACAGCAAACGCCAAAGGACGGTGATTTCTGATCGGAGGGACCCCTCCGACAACATTGGAAGCCCCGGGGCCCTTCCCTTCGGATCTCTCTTCCCCGGACTTCCGTTTCTTTGTTTCTGTGACCGTTCTCTCGGTCCCAGCCTTGGTTTTCTTTGGCTTCTCAGGAGCACCCTTACCCTCCTCCCCGCCGGATTTCGACCCGGATGGGACTATCGCTGACCGGGGAGATATGGCTGATATATCAGATACAAGTTATAAACTAACACAGATATCCAAAGAATTCAGAAGAGATAATACAAACAGTAAAAGAAAATTACCAAGGCTCCGTTTGGGATACAGGCGGCGGCAGGTGAACACTTCCGCGGGATACGCCTCCTGGGGAAAGTCATAACCACCCACCCTCTTATAGTCCTTCAGTTTGACGAAGAATTTAGCAATTCGGTCATAGCTCTCGGACACTTGCCGGAACTGAGCCGGGGGAAGTACAGCCTTCGTTTCCGCGACCCGCTGCTGATTCCACGCCGGGACTGGGTACTTCTTCTCATTGAATGTGAAGTAGTTGTTCATCCAGTCGCCTGTTTTCACGGAATCAAGCCTCTCGGAGCAGATGTCCGTCGTTTTGTTCTGACGCAGGGCATTGAACACACCGGGGACGGAGGTTGCGGATAGGTAATAGAAGCTGCGGAATATGTCCACGGTCCCGGTCACCCTGGCCTGGTGGCAAGAATAGAGAAATGCAATCATAACGCTGACGGCGTTCGGATGCACCTAGGCCGGGGATATGTTATAGTACTTCAGAAACTCGGTGTATAATGGAGGCAAAGGGAAGGTAAGCCCATGAAGGAAATGGTACCGGGGGATGCAAGTCAGGGATGCCATATCACCACCAAATGGCTCGAGCTCCGCATCGTAGGATAACGGGACATACATCTTCTTCACGAGTTCTTCGACCGCATGGCTTACCGGGGTCATCCCAGGATCTTGCGGGTCGGAAGGGACCAGGGCACCGTAAGCCACCGTCACTTTAGAAGTCATCAACCCCTTGCCGCCTGACGGATGGGAAGGGGAAGGTCTTCGATATCCAAAGAATGATCGTCTACCGGGGCAGAGGCGTTGCTGCTCATATCAGGTAGATGGGAGGTGATGGATAGAAGAAGAAAGTGATGCAAAGGGAGAAAGTGACAGCGCTTTGTTGATGGGAAGCGAAAGTGAAACTTTGATCAGGTATTTATAGAGAAGGATACAAGGAATTTCTTGAAGTTGGGAAAAGTAAACTCAACGTTCGAGAAAAAGCAATAATCAGCATTAATTAGGGCGCGGACGGCGAGGAGATGCGCACGATAAAAACGCACGCTTGGCGCGTGGTGATACGGGCTGGCACAAGCTGTAGTCCGCTGGGATCCCTTTTAGAGACCCAGCCTACCGGGCCAGGCCCCGGAAGCCAGGGTCTCGGGGGGCTAGTGGTGATATGGGCCTCAGCCCATACACTGGCCCGACAGACATATTGGCAAAGGAGAAGAGAGGGTCCAGCCCACCAGTGGTCCTCCCATGACATCATCTATCTTGGACACACCCGGGTACAGGAAAGACATGATAATGACCCCGCAGCCCCGGATGTGCGACAAGAAGAGGACCACTTAGCCTAAGCCCTCTCTGATCCTCACCATTATAAATAGAGGAGTGACCAACGGTAATAGGTATGTTCTATCAGACTTAAATACTCTCTGTATTTCTTCATATTCTCTCTCCTCTGCATAAAGCCCAATCTTCATCATCACGCCGGAGCGTCTACCCTCGGGTGACCCCGGGGGCTTTGTTTTGCAGGACTTAGGTGAGAGATCAGCCGCGGGTTAGGATTCCAACTCTCCCCGGATTACTCGTACCGGAGTTGGTATCCCGGAGCTTACTGGTAGCATCAAAGTCCATCTCCCACGTATCTCGAGCCCCAGACCCTTCTCGGGTATTGGTCCGAGTCTGAACGAATCCCACGAGTACGAACTCTGGACTTATCAGAAATTTAAAAAGAGAGTCATTTTGGTCATTAGTGTCATAAAAATGTTATTTAGAAAAGAACACAATTACTAAGAGTTTGTATGATAGATCTTTTTGGTAAAGTAGTTCAATTCAGCTCCGTATATTTATATTTTTTCAGTTCAGTTAAGTATGTTTATATTTTTTCTTTCACTTTAGTTGAGTTCAAATATATATTTATATATTATTTTAATTTAGTACATTTCTTCAATATTTTTTAAATAAAGTTCACTATAATTTTTTCCAATTCAAATCAAATCAGTCAAGTTGATTTATTTTGAAAGTGTGATTTGATGCTATCCAAATTAGTTTTTTTTAAGTAAAAGAAATCTCCATTCATGCCTTTGGAAGACGTCTAGAATCGTTTGAATACAAGAAAGCTGGTACACAATTCCAATCTATTCTATCCTCCAAATTTTCCTTTACATAGGTAGCTAAGGAGTGAGCCAAAATATTTTCATTTCTCGAAATCCAGCATGGACTTAAGAAATTCCATGTCCTTAATTTGCTCTTCAAGGATGAGATCAAGTTGGCACACGAGGTTGGGGCTTGTCCCAAGTCTCTTGTTGCTTTGATACCTGCAATGGTTACCTCTCTCAGCTCCAGCGCCGAATCCAAAGCCATTCCTTCTGCGTATAGTGGGTCGGAAATCCCTAGGATTAGTTTTCCCTTTGCTTTGATAAATTCTCCACCATCTCCCACCACTATTGCTGCAATGCCCGCTCTACGTTCCTTATACCGGCGTCAAAACTTACCCTTGTACCTCTTGGTGGGGGCCTTAGTAATGAGTCATCCGAGAGTTCTGTTGACATTCTTTCAGGCCACGAGTTAGCTGCTTGGAATATCCGAAGATTTGAGCTTACCGAGACTACAATATATTCTGCTTCAAACTTCTAATCCGTAAAAGCTCGCTTGTTTCCTTGCATCCAGAGAGCATCACACAACATCAAAACTAGCTCCGAAGTGGCCTCGCCTAAATCGGTTAGGAGTTTTCGGAATCATAGGTCTACTTTGTTGCACCGGGCTGCCTGGATTTGCTGTAGTAAGCCAGCCGCAGTCCACATCTCCTTCGCAAAGTCACACTCAAAGAACAGGTGTTCTGTGATGCCATTATCCCGTTGACATAGCAGGCAGGTCAGTGGGACGTTGAGTTTCCTGGACCTGAGGTTTACACTCGTCGGAAGTGCGTCAGTGACAAGGCGCTAAGCAGAGTGCTTCGATCTCTGAGTAACTTTGAATTTCCAAAATTTGGTCCAAACTTCCTCTCCAGAGTTCGGACTTCATCTTGTTGTCCTGCCACCGGATTCCGAGGTGCTACCAACATGTGATATGCCGATCAGACTGTATACTTCCCGGAGCTTGAATGGTGCTAATGTCAGTGGTCCGGTCCTCACGGTTCCCCGGCTTCAAGGAGAGAATTCTAGCGACCTCCTCCGCATGAAAAAAAAGCGATGCAAAATATCTTCTTTCCACCAGCTAGTATCCCGATCGATTAGGTCAGCGACAAGATTTATATCACTGGGTATGTTGTCCGGGTCCCGAATACTAAAGCCTTCATTCCCGAGGAGCCACAAGTCGTAGCAGACCCTAGTATTTATCCCAGAGCGTATTGTTTCCTAGCTCCATGTCTGATCACCTCCACTCCTTTTAATATGCTTCTCCATGCCCAGGAAATATCGTTCTCTGGGTAGGCCTCCATTATACTCGAACCAGGATAGTATTTATCCGAAAATACTCTCGAGACTAGAGAATGTGAATTTGTAAGAAATCGCCATGCTTGCTTACCAAGCAGGGCTCTGTTCATTACTTTGAGGTCTCTGAATCCCAATCCACAATTCCTTTTCCCTTTCGCCATTCTTTCCCAGCCAACCCAGTGGATTTTGCTCTACGTATCCGTATCTCCCCAACAAAATTTCCTCATCATGGATTCGATTTCCTCCAAAATATGGGCTGGGATTTCAAAACAATTCATTGAGTAGCTAGGGATGGCTTGAATTACTGACTTGATTAGAACCTCTTTCCGCGCTTTTGACATGATCTTCTCCGTCCATCTATCAATATGCAGTCCGATTTTCTCCTTCAAAGGTTGGAAGACCTCATTCTTGTTCTTGCCCACTTCCAAAGGCAATCCCAGATACGTACCGTGGGATTCTACTTCAGGGACTTTCAACAGCGCGCAAATCTACTGTCTTCTCCGCGGGCTGGTATCAAGACTAAAAAAAATCCCAGATTTCTCCACGTTTATCTGCTGCCCTGTGTTGCTTTCATATAGCGAGATTGTCCACTTCATGTTCACTGCTTCTTTCTCTGTAGCTTCCCCAAACAATAGAGTATCACCTGCAAAGAAAAGGTGGGATAGCCTTGGTCCATAAGCTGTTGCGCCGATACCCTTGAGCTGCCTGACTGCCATTAATTTTGTCAATATGGTCGAGAAGATTTCCGAACATAAAATGAACAAGTATGGTGACAAAGGGTCTCTTTGGTGTATGCCCCTCCCGGGCCTCATATTCCCATCTCTCCCCCATTAAGGATGAACGAGAAGGAGACTGAGCTGATACATGAGTTGATGAGTTCGACAAAAGATGCAGGAAACCAAATCTTGTCAACGTTGCATATATAAATTCCCACTCCAGACTATCAAAAGTTTTACTGATATCTAACTTCAAGCTCATGTGGGCAATATGACACGTGGTTCTCTTCTTCATGTTATGGTGAAACTCCTGAGCTATCAGTATATTGTCTTAATCAATCTTCCAGGCATGAAAGCCGATTGAGAATTATTTGCGGTATGATCTTTCTTAACATGTTTGACACCACCTTCCAGGCTATTCTACATACCACATTACAGAGGTTAATTGGCCGAAATTTGCCGAAAGATGCTACCCAAATTAGTTTAGTCATACTATTTTCGCTATATTTACTTTTACTTCATTTTAGTTCACTTAAGATCAGATCAATTAAGTTCATTTCAAATCAGTTTTAAAGCTCATTTTTGCTATCCAACCTAATATATGTGTTTATTACTATTTTAGTACATTTACTTCTAAATCAAGATACCTTGTTCGATCAAATTAATTTCGTTCAGTTCAAATCAGATCATTCAAGTTTTGATATATATGGTCAAATCATATTCAACTTAATTTAGAAGTACTATTACTCTTTTTCACACCTTTAATTTAATTTCATTTTGCCTAGTTTATTTAAGATCAAATCAATTTTAAAGTAGAACGGGACAATGATTAAATTCAAATTTAGTTCATAATGGGAAGAATAAGTTCATTTCGATTATGAACAAATGTAATTGAACCAATTTTAGTATAATGTAATTGAATAAATTTAAGGCTAATATATTGAATACATTACACTTTAGTTTTGATTAATTCAATTTAGTTATGAATAAATGTGATTTGATCAGTCATACTATTATTATTTCAAGACATTAAACTTGGCAAAAAATTAGATATGATGGCCTATGGTAAGCCATGACTTGTTTTATATTCGGAGTTGAGCCTATTACTAATTTGATCCCGAAACATGAAGAATTACGCATTTGTCTTACCATGAAGTCGCATTACACAATCGTTTCTCATAAAATTTTATTTTATTCCATTTTTATTCATCTATGTTAAGTACAGTAAATTTCATCAATCATGAAAATTTTTTATTTCAGTTCAGTTCAGAAAAAAAATATTTAATTATTTCAGTTCAGTTAAATATATTTATATATCTTTCAGTTTAATTCAGTCTGATTCAGTTCAATGCATTTTAATTTTTTCCAGTTCTGTGCAGGAAGAATTAAGCTCAGTCAAACAGGATCTAAGTGGAAATAAGTGGGTCTTGCCAGAGATTATAATGCTATATTATTATTGCATAATAACAATTTAATAACTGAATATCCTTTAATAGTGTTTTTTCCTTTAAAGATTTGAAGGAATATAATTATGTAGAAATGGAAAAAATAACCAATCAAATATGAAGAAGGGGAGATCAATTATGTACTTGGATGAAACAGTTGAATAGCCCAATTTATAGCAAGTAAATATCCATCGCAATCTCTTAAAGTGGCATAAAAAGTTTGGAGATTGATGATTTGGTGGTTTCACGGCGTTATTATGCGCATGTGGCCATCCGTTACAACCATTTCATGCCATAAGTTTCTGAATTTTGATTAGAGAATAACATTCATCCGGATGATCCTGATATACGCCTTATCAGGTACCAATAAGATAATGACACGTGTACATTAGCGATGATCACGGGTCTCAGACCCGCTCCAGATCCTGCGGATTTAGACCCTGTGGGTCGGGTTTGGATCCAAAAATTATAGACCCATCGGATATGGATCGGGTCTGGATCTAGATTTTAATAAACGGGTATGGATACGGATATATGGTATTAAGATCCAAACCCGGATCCATATCCATATCCAGACCCATTAACCTATTTTAATATATAATTAATAATATATTATTACTATGTGATAAATATATATGTAATATCTAATACTAATTCATATTCTCTCTAATAATTATTATTATTCCAAATTCCTGATACCGATACAATATAGAAAAAGGCAAAAACCTTTTATATATTCTCAAACTCTATTCTTAAACACCTTATCTCACAAACTCTAGTTCCATACTTCCGTGCGCTCTACTCTTTTGCGTTCTGGCCAGTTAACTTCTTAGAACATTAAACATATAATTTTTTGTCGCACCTACTACATTATTGTACTAAATTACAATTTTGATCTTAATAAATTGATGCATTTGGATGTTTACTGTGGATTGACAATTCATATATATGCTAACATGTGTGCTTATGGTAATAAAAATAAATAAATTTGGGCATATTTGTATTCACTATGAAAATCGCAAACATCTATTTAAAGAATTTGTCGATTTCTAAGTAGACCCATTTATGACTCGTTTAAGACCCTTAGACCCGTAAGACCCTGCGGATATGGATACGGATTTTGGAATTTTAGACCCTCCGGATATGGATCGGATTTGGATTCGACATTTGTTTTACGGATCGGGGCCGGATATAGCTAAATTAGATCCAGACCCGCCCCATGATCATCCCTAGTGTACAATCGTAATGTTTTAATTGGTTAAGATATTTTTAGTAAAGTTCTAAAACCCTAATTTAGAATGGCTAAACCCGTCTGGGTAATGATTGAACACGTGGCCCAATCATAAATTAGTTAAAGATGATGTGTCATTATTTAATTGGTGCCTGATATTGCCAATATCAGGATGATCCTGATATATATTAAACTGTTCTGATTATAAGGAATCAATTATACAGAGCGATGCAAAATGATTTTCACCAATCATTGCAAACACACACTATAATTGGTTCTGTGCTGATTAGGAATCCTTAAACAAGAAAAGTAAATATACAAATATGAGAAAATTAAAGTAAAAAGTACAGTAAACAACAAGAGCAAAGCAATATATTATGCATATGTCCTTCCAATCTGCCATAGAATTCCAATTTTTGTCCACTTTTTCTCTCTCTCACGCACACAAACAGTGTGACCATCGTGACTGACCGAGTCCTCCTCCTCGCTAAAGTCTCCATTTTTTCCACACAACACACACACTGTGACTGCGGTCTACCCACATTTTCCATCACTCACACACTCGGAGATGGATGCTCAAGATCAGAACAGAACGTCGCCACCAGGTTTGAATATGTGTCTCTGAATTGGGTTTATTGTTGTTGTACTGTTGCACTCTTGAGAAGATTGGAGATGATGATCTCTACTCTGTGTTTTGTCATGGATTTGCTCTGTTGCTTTTGATTATGCGTTCTGTATGTGCTTGTTTTCTTGAATCTTGTTTGGTAATCCTTTGTCAAGCGTTTTAAAGGTGAGGTTTTTAGTGCTGGGGTGTTCTTGGAATGGTTATCTTTGTTTTGAAATTGTAGAGCATTGATGGGGGGTTTATGTAGGGTTCTGAACTGGGTTTTGGTTGATGATTGCAGGGCATGGAGTGCATTTGTGTAGCAAATGTGGCTGGCCATTCCCAAATCCACATCCAAGTTCAAGGCACAGAAGGGCTCACAAGAAGGTTTGTGGAACGGTTGAAGGCTATGTGATGAATATCTCTCACTCGGGCCGCGCCTCTGATGATTCTGATGATGATATGAGAACACCAAGTAATTTATTACTATATCCGATTTGCTTTTATTTCATGTTGGCATTTTAAAGGGCTAGTAGTAGTGTAATTTCAATTGAATAATCTGTTATTTTGCCTTTATGTATTCTGAGAATTGATGTATTTTTAGGCCCCACACTGTCGTTGGATAAGGAAAACATGAAGGAGCTTGGTAGTAGTGGTGGATCAGGATCTGGTATACTGCGATCCTATAAGTCAGAAGATGAACTTTTTTCAGATGCGGTTACTGAGTTTTCTGAAAGTGCAAGTGCATATAATCCAAGCCCGCGAGAATCAATGGACAGGGTTAAACAGCTTGGAACTAATGCTGGGAAAGAGCTGGAAAAAGATCTTTTTGATGCTCAACAAACCAAGGATGAGGAGCATAATGGTAAGCTTGTTGAGGGACCTGCAATTCTTCATTCTATTTACTTCTATACATTTTTGAAATTCCTAAGATGATGTCATTTAATTTTCAATATTCGTACAAGCTAGTTGGAGTGGATAAATAGTATATTCACCTTCGTACGCGATTGATTTAAAATTTGCATGCAGGATTTTTGTAATCATTCTTTTTAATTGTTTCTTTACTTAATAGCATTGGCATGGGAAATTTGTATCATATGATATTTCTTCCATGGCTGTAAAAACTAACCTAATTACCTTAGTTAACCAAGATTACCTGGCCTAAGAATGCTTTCATATTTGATTAACGTCTGTTCATTTGTGATATATCTATTGGACTGAACATCATATATTGTTTATGGTTATTGGGAGTGAGGTTTTATAGATTAGTAAGATAGTCCCTTAATAATATCTAATCTGGAGTTCATTTTTATGAACGTAGGTGTGAAGAAAGTGAATGATGAATCCATCACGGGGAGTGAGGAGACTGTTAAGATTAAACCTAGCCATTTAGAGAGTTTCAAATCTGCCAATGATATCAAATTTGTGGAAGTTCCAGTAGGAGTTGATCAAACAGATGGTGAGCCAATCAGTTCACCTGAGATTGCATCTGAAAATGGTAATAGCGATAAGGCCAAGGAGCTGATTTCCTCCAAACCTGATACACATGTGGAAGGGAAAATTAGTGTGCCAGAACTTGAAATTTCCACGGAACATGTTTCTTCTCCTACTGCCTCAGCAACTGTAGAACCTACATTAGAAGCTAGGTCAGATGAGTTTAAAAATCTTGAACATGAGGAGCTGTTCAATGTCACACCTGAGGTAGAGAGTATCAAACCTGCCAATGATATCGAAGTTGTGGAAGTTCCAGTGGGAGTTGGTCAAATAGATGGTGAGGCATTCAGTTCTCCAGAGATTGCATCTGAAAATGGTAATAGTGATAAGGCCAAGGAGCTGATTTCCTGCGAACCTGATACACATGATGAAGAGAAAACAAGTGTGCCAGAACTTGAATTTTCCACGGTACATGTTGCTTCTCCTACTGATTCGGAAATTAAAGAACCTAATAGGTCGGATGAGTTTAAGACACTAGGTTATGAACATGTGGAGTTGGTCAATGTCACACCTGAGGTAGACAGAAAAACTTCTGACACTGTCATTCTGGAACCTATGTTGCACGAGGCTGACATATTACATTCTTCAGCAATGGATGAAGCTACTGGACAGGAAAGCGAGCTTCTTACAGTTTCTGAAACAGTAAAACTTGGACATGTTCTGGACAGAGATGGTACTGAACAGGAGTTACAGGACCAGACAAATACGCTGCAAGTTGACAAGGCAGAACTCGATCTCTCCTCTCAGACTGTTCCTCCTAAACATGCTGATATTTCTAGTACTAGGCAAGTTGAAGCTGATTCTACTGTGGAATTTGGTAATGTTATGTTGACTGAGGATAATGAGTTGGAGGTAGAAGGATGCAAAGAAGTTCCTTTGGTGCCAGTTTCTGAACCTTTACAGGTCATTGAAAAGCCTGAAATCATGATTGAAGATTTTAAAGATGATGAGGTCCTTAAATCGAGATTTCCCTTGGATTTAGGAAACGATGAGCAGGAAGTAGCTGAGCCAGATGTAATCTCTCAGCCAGATTTTGGTACATCAATCAATCTGCAGAAAGATGCTTTAGAGTCTGTTGGAGAGGAAATTGATTCTACTACCTTACAGGTGATTAGCAATGAAGGAACAAGTAATGGCACAGAAACTTATCACAATACACTGAATCATTTTCCCGAGGTTAATTTAGAAGCTACCAAAGGACTTGCACTTGGAAGTAACAATGAATTAGGCTCAACAGGCCCTCTTGGTGCTGATTCTGAATTTCCTGAAGACGGTGTTGTCTCAGACAAACAGCTAGAAATTTCAAAGGACGCTGAAGCACAGAGGCCCATCACTTCTGTTGGTGATATTTCTGAATTGAATCTTGTAAACCAAGATGAAGGAACGAGAAAGAATTTGGATGACTCTGTATATGACGAACCAGCAGCTCCTGTAATCTCAAGTAAAATTCTGACAGCTGTAGAAGACAAGCACAATGAAGATCCAGTTGAGACTGAGCTTTTGATAGATAATGCTGAGAACAAGCTCAGAGCAGAAGATCTCAGTGTTTCAGCTGTTGATGACTCTGCCAAGTCATGCAGCCGAACTGAGAGTTTGGAGGGAAACTGGGGATCTGTTTCAGGTAATATCGCTCTCCGTTTCACTTTGACTTTATGCTTTCTTGTATCTTCACTTCACAAAACACATTTACATGTGGTATGAACTAGTAGTGCAGTAAAGCTCAAAACTCGGATAGGCTGCGTTAAGTATTTAGCACAGGTTTAAAACTTGGCTTTTTGAATAGGAATAGGTTTATGGCTGTAGAAAAGAAAGAAATCTGCCGGAAAACAATAGAAAATATTAGGAATCACTCCTAAAACAACAGTTTAACAAGGAATAATTCTGAAAATAGAGAATTACTTTTGTTTCTCTTTTTGCAAGGTTTCTACCTGACTGATGCTTTTTTATTCACTGCCATTTTCTCCATTCACTTATACCCCACTGGTGATCTTGCTTATTGTGGCTGAAACAGTGCTTTCAACCCAGTCAGATGGGACAACTCAGACAGATGCTGAAGCGCTGGAGAAGCCTGAAGGCACTCTTCTGAAACCTCAGACCACAAGTGATGCTTATCGCCCTGAAAAGTCAGATGTCTATGAGCCTCCCTCTTTCATGACATTGGTTAAATCACGATCTGAGAATGAGAAGACAGTGGAAACTTCCGAAATCACTGAACCCTCAAAGTCTGAAGCTGTGGACGCTGGATGGATCCCCTCCCTTACCAATGTGGTGAATGACTCAGAAGGTAGAAAGAAGAATGAAGAGATGATAGCCAAGGTAACAAACTGGAGCCCTGGAAAGCAACACAGTCCCCTAAAGAATCTTCTGAATGAAGCAAATGCTGAAACAAAAGCAGAAACAGAAACTGTGGAGAAACAGCTTCCACAGAAGGACCACGCTGATGAAACTGCCTCCAAAATCAATGGCTCTGGAGTGGCTACTGTGAGCTCGATTATGGGGTCTGAAACTCCAGTCCATGATGCAGCCAAGAGGGAGATGGAGAAGGAATGGAATTCCCCTGCAAAGTATCCAACAGTGATCAAGAAAGAGAAAAAGAAGTCGAAACCATACTGGGTACCCTTACTCTGCTGCGCTTCTGCTCAGCGGGACATGTAGTTGAGCACATCGTGGAGGCTTGGCTGTGAGGCACTTTATGCTTACGTTCTATCTGTTAATTTTACAATTAAATTTCTGTTTACTTTTTGGCTCATTTTGCGGGAACATCTGTTTAGAATTATAAGGCTATTATCCAGTGATGTGATATGTTTTTAGGTATAAGAAAACATGTGTGGTACCCAAATATTGCAGTTTGTTTCTAGGTAAGATATGTTTCTAGGTATTATCCAGCTTGTTGGTGCATAGCTCTGCAATTCTATTTCTCATTATATATTGTCTTTTTACAAGGCCAAGTATTTGCTTATCTTCTACTTGAAGACATGGTGTTTATGTTTTCTTTTATCAGTAAGACAAGGTTTTTGAGACAGAGTACATGTCGGTTGGAGAAAAGTTGAGACTCCCTTTTTGTGTGGTTAAAGATGATCACTCTCTATTATTAAAATTGGAAGTTGTATCAAGCAACTTATATTGAAAAACGAGGTTGATCTTTTCTCTCTCTATAAAACGAGAGAGCCAACGTCGTTTTGGGAATTTATTCCCCCAAGTCAGCTACCGGAAATCAGATCGGACAAAGATTTGGGCATAGATTTTGGGCAAAATATTGCCTGATCTGTCCAAATCAGTTAAAAAAGAGGCGTGCAAGGCAGGTGGGAATTTAGAGGAAAGCATCTAGCTCTCACAGTATAGGTTTTTAGCGGAGCTGGGAGGAAAATTTAGGGTTTGGCCAAGCTCCGATCATATGCACAGGAAACAAGTTGCAGAAGACGCGTGCAAGGCAGTTGGGAACTTTGAGGAAAGCATCTAGCTCCCACAGTATAGGTTGCTAGAGGAGATTGGAGGGCAAAAACTCAGGGATTGGCTGAGCTCCGATCACATGCACAGGAAACAAGGTACCTTCTGACACGCAAACTTGTTTTTTAATTGATTTTAGGGTGGCATCTTTACAAAAGGGGATTTGGGAAAAGGAAAGTAGGAAGCTTTTTAGGGTTTTCTAGGCTTTCTCGGAAAAGAGGGAAGTTGCAGTAATTAGGCGGCGTTTAGTCTTTTCATCTGAAAAGATGAGTTGCCGTAAAAAGGAACTAAGATCAAATTGGAAGAAGGAAAAGCAAAAATTTTGGTCCTCAGATCGAGAGGGAATACAAGAGGACTGGAGAATTAAGAAGGCTATAAATAGAGGGTTTCAGGAACCGAGAGCATCAAACCATCAAGCAGCATATAAACATTCAAAACATTTCCCTCCAAAGAACAAAATGGACAGCAATAGCCCATCTTTCGAAAATCCTGTTGCCTATTTCATCCCGGCAGGCTCAAACAACTCAGAGGAAAGGAGAGTTATCCATCCTCGTACTAACAATCTGGAGGATATCACTCGGCCCAGCAGAAGGGGTGGTGTCGTCAAGCTCACTCAGGACGACATAATGGAGGCAGTAGAAATGGAAAGCAATTGTCTGCTTGGTTACTGGATGGACTACCGAAACTTCAGCCTGGAGAAGATGAATGAGTACTTTCAGCAGTACTGGTCGATCAAGGCGGTGGCACAACACAGATGCCACAATTTTTATGTGATCAAGTTTGAAACAACATAGGAGGCACTGGCAGCCATGCAGAGAAGCCCTTTCAACATTGATGGAGGTCTTCTGGCTCTGAGAAGATGGGGAGCTGGAATATCATTCAGGAGAGTACAGGTGGAGAAGATAAAGATGACTATTCAAATTCATGGCCTGCCAACAGAAGGGTTTGTGCCAAAGGCTGCAATCAAAGTGATAAGAATGGTGGGAGAACCAGTCGATGCAGACATTGACACACGCCCAGCTCGTAATGTGAAGTTCTTGAGAGCTCAGATTTGGGTGGATCCACAACAGCCACTCATTAGTGGGTTGTATGCAGAAATGCCAAATGGAGAGTTCATATGGTTGGATGTCAGGTACGAAAGACTTTTCATCCACTGTAGAAGGTGTGGAATCATTGGACATAACATGAACCAGTGTCCAATAGTTGATGATGTGAGTCTGGACAACTTCTTGGAGAATTTCATAAAGAGGCATCATGCACTCAGGAAAAAAGATGTCATCTATGACCCGAGTTCAAACATGTTTCTGGTCACAATGAAGGCCTACCTGGATGAAAAGAGAAATACAAACATTCCACCGGGGTTCATGGACACCAGATGGGAGAGATATGTAGTTATGAATGATGAGGATGTAACCCAAGGTTTCATCATTTCAATGCAAAGGGAAACAGATATATTCAGGCAGAGGTTTGTGGGGAATGCTGATGGTGGAAACGACCAGGGTCATGGAGATGGAGGAGAGGATTTTCAAGGTAATACTTCCACACATATGCGCAGATTTGATCCCTATTTCAGAGGTCAGCAGATGTTACAGCACCTGGAGGCCCCAAACCAGGAGGAACCAATGGAAAGTGAACCACCACTCATACCAACCAGAAGTGAGCATGGAGATAGTGGAGCCAGAAGTTATTGCTGAACCACCTCCGCCTCAACTTGACATCACAATACAGCAAGCCATTGAGCAAGGATTAATGGAGCAAAAAATGACAGAGCTAGGAGGCTGGATTATTCATAACAATGTGTGGGATGTAGTCAGGAGCTTCAGGCTCAGATTCAGCTTGGCCAAGATGGAGGCAACAGTCAGCAACTGGATGAACCTGCTCTAAATATCATAAATCAGGAAGTGGGACACCAAAATAGCTCAATGGGAGAAGTAGCGAGAGTGGGGGCGCAGCAACACCACACACAGCAGGAGAGTGCTCAAGACACTGGAGAGTCCACCCTCCCTGAGCTGGTGATAGTTCCATCAGACAGCAGTGAGGAAGATGATGCCACATCAAGGAGAAGATCGAAAGGAAAATGAAAGCTTGAAGATACTCAGGACAAAGGGGAGCAGCCAGTAGAGAAAGGGAAAGGAGCTGATAATAAGAGGACTAGACTCAGTGAATTTGACTTCAATCTGGGAGCCACAGACATGATAAGGATGCCATACAGTCATTACACAGCTCAACGTCGAGCCATGTCCAAAGGAAAGGAAAATAGCCTCATAAAAGGAAAGATAGAGGTGATTCAGAAGGATCAGAAAAAGGAAGTAGATCAGGAGATGGAATGGAGGAAGGAGAGAAGGCCAACGATATGGGCAAGAGGAGTGGAAGATCCCATTGATTCAGATCCCACAATGAACTTAGCAGAACCAAGGCTAAAAAAGAGAGCCTGCTCAGTGACAGGTTTTGATGAGGACACAATGATCTACACAGTGAAAACTCCTCTGAAGAAGCTCAAGTTCAACTACATCAACAAAGGGAGAGCGCAGGAATCAGAGGAAATGGAAAGATCACCCAAATCAACTCAAGAAGATGGAGCACAGGAGACTAATAAGGAACTTGAAGGCAATGGTATGGGTGAGCTTATGAAAGAGGGGGCAGTGATGCCAGGAGTGGCAAATCCAGGAACTGCAACCTATCCCGAACTGAGGCCTGTGGGAGGTGAGCCAAATCACCTCACCATCTCACCATGATAGGCCTTTTCTGGAACTGTAGAGGCTTTAACAAAGTCTCTACACAGTGTCGACTGGTTAAGCATTAGAAGCCATCTATCATAGGGCTGATGGAAACTAAGGCTACCAAGGAATGTTTAAATAAATGGCGGGAAAAAACCTCTTTTGCAAATGTAGAAATAGTAGAACCAGTCGGTAGATCAGGAGGCTAGCTCTTATGTGGGATAGTTCAGTAGCAGTAGAAGTAGTCAAAGTTTCTTTAAATTTCATCTTTGTCTTGGTTCAAGACCACAGCAACATCAAGTGGTGCTTGGGTTTGATCTATGGGGCTCCTGAACAGGCCAATAGGTCTGCAGTTTGGAATGAAATAAGCTCCTTCAATTTCATTGCAGATTTCCCATCAGTTTTGGTAGGGGACTTCAATCAAGTCCTTTCACAGCAAGATAAGAAAGGTGGCAACCCAGTCCATGGTCATAAGAACACTGGTCTGCATGACTTATTAGGGAAATTCAGATTGAGAGAGCTGCAAAACAAAGGCCCATGGTTCACATGGTCAAACAAAAGAGAATATCCTCACACCATTTTCCAGAGGCTAGATAGGGCTTTCGGGAATGATAGTTGGTACAATAACTTCCCTCAGTCAGCCATTACTAATCTGCCCATGCTACAATCAGATCATGGCCCTATATGTCTGGAAACCAAATGCCAACAGAGAGCAAGGAGGAAAGTAAATAAGTTTGAAGCCTTTTGGGCAAAGTTAGAACCTCCAAAATTGATTGTCAGAAAGGTTTGGAATGACATCACAGCAGAACAGCAATCCGATTTCTTTACCGCAGAAGATTTAGACAAAGGGTTTCAGAGATCAATGTTGCATCTGGTGGCACAAGAAGACTTTTGGAAACCTGGAAAGAAGAATCAAACTAGTCACCAGCAGACTAGAGGAACTTCAATAGAAAAGTGATCCCACATTGTATATTGACAGAATTAGGGGGCTGGAATTTGAACTAAATGATTTGATGGAAAAAGAGTCAGAATATTGGAGGCAAAGAGCAAAGGTAAAATGGATGACAGAAGGGAAAAAAAATACAGCTTTCTTCCACAAATGGGCAATCAGAAGAAAAGAGAACAATACTGTTCAAGGAATTATGGATCATAATGGAGTGTGGAAAGTAGAAGAGGAACATATAATCCAAATCTTGACAGATCACATAAAGTCCATCTTTGTTCAAGAAGAAAGTTATCCTCCAATGATCACAGGAGATGTCCACAGAGAGTTATACTTGCAAAAGAATGGAAAGAAACTCTCAGCACAGCAAAGAAGAAGTTTGGATAGAGAATTCACAGGGAAGGAAATATGGGATGCTTTAAAGGAAATGAAATCATGGTCCTCACCAGGTGAAGATGGAGTGCCTGCAGAGTTTTATAAGCAATACTGGAGAATTATAGGTAAAGAGGTCACTTGCACCATCTTAAACTGTCTGCAGCAGAGAAGTTTTCCCATAACCTGGAACAGGACACAATTGATCTTGATACCAAAAAAGAAACTACCACAAAATGCATCAGATTTCAGACCAATAGCCCTGTGCACAGTGAAATACAAAATCATTGCAAAACTCCTTGCTAACAGACTCAAAAAATGTATAGGATCCCTGATCTCAGAAAACCAAAATGGATTCATTCCTAAGAGGAGCATAGTGGAGAATGTCTTACTGGCTCATGAAGTTATCCACCATCTAAATAGGAAGATAAGAGGGAAAGAAGGGATTGCAGCCATCAAGTTGGACATGAGCAAGGCCTATGACAGAGTCTCTTGGTCTTTCTTGGAAATGGCATTAAGGAATATGAATTTTCCAGAAAATTGGATCAATCTAATCATGTGGTGTGTTCAGTCAGTCTCTTATCAGGTGGTAGTGAATGGACAGACTTCAGAAACATTTGCCCCTAATAAGGGACTGAGACAAGGATGTCCACTCTCTCCTTACTTATACATCATAGTGCAACAGTTTATGTCTGCATGGCTGGAAGACAAACTGAGAGAGAATAAGAATTTGGGGATTAAGCTATCAAGAAATGGTCCAATCATCAGTCATCTAATGTATGCAGATGATACTATCCTCTTCACAAAGGTCACTTATCAGTCTGCCCTGGATATAGCAAAATCCATAGACATTTTTGCCAGGCATTCAGGACAAAGATTGAATTTTGATAAATGTTCAATTCTTTTCAGTCCTAACACATCTGAGGATATGAGGCAGTATATGATGTTCACCCTGCACATACATAATCAAGGCTTGAATGGAAATTATTTGGGAATGCAGATAAACTTGCAGGAACACAAGAAAGAGGTCTTCCAGGGTCTTATTAAGAAATTTAAGGAGAAATTTGGATCTTGGAAGAATAAATGGCTGTCATTACTAGGGAGAATAACACTTGCAAAGCATGTGTTAAGCTCATTAGCTATAGACCCTTTGAGCATATTTAGAATCCACAAACATGTGCTCAGGAAAATAGACAAAATGACAGCAACCTTTATCTGGAAAGGAGAGATGGAGGGAAGGACCATTCACTGGAGTTCTTGGTCAAAAATCACTAAATCCAAAGAAGAAGGTGGACTGGGAATGAGATCTGCTGAGGGAATGAACAAGACATTGTTAGCAAAGCAAGTGTGGAATATTCTAAACAATCAGACTTCCCTCCTAACTCAGGTGTATCAGAAAAAATACATAAAAGGAAGGGATATCAGAGAAGTTAGAGTCAGACCTGAAGATTCATGGGGCTGGAGATCCATAATGTGGGCAAGAGATATTATCACTCAGAATTTATCATGGCAGATTATAAATGGGAAAAACACTGCTCTCACAGATCAATGGATTCCAACTTGTCACAACTCTCTTCAGGAGAATACAGTCTCAGTACAGCAGACAAATTTGAGAGTAAAACATCTAATTGACAGCCAAGGCCACTGGAGGATGCCTCTGATCAGAGCCACATATCCAGTAGAAATGATCCCACACATCCAGGCTATCCACATCAATCAGCAAAGGGAAGGACAAGACAGGCCTATATGGAATCCAAGCAGATCTGGCCAATACTCAGTGAAAAAAGGATACCATATCAGCATGAAGACAATTGGCTGTCCAGATCTTAGAAGAAAGAAGCTCTGGAACAAGATTTGGAATCTAAAGGTCCCATATAAAATCCTAATTTTCCTTTGGAGAGCTGTAAATGGGATACTTCAGTCAGCTGTCAATCTAAGAAAGAGAAAAATTCTCCAGGATGCCACATGCAAGAGATGCCTAAATGCAGATGAAGATGAGGTGCATATGCTACTGAAGTGCCCTGAATCTAAACAAATGTGGAGAGAAGCACACTTAGATCAGGCAATTGATGTTCAAGCACAGACAAAGATGGATAATTTTGGAACATGGCTGGATTTCTGATCACAAACTGCAGACTTGACAGATCTTATCAAGTCAGTCTTTATTCTTTGGGAGATCTGGTCCCAAAGATGCAAAAGAGCAGTGGCTGATCAATCTACAGATCCAGTGGGAGGCACCATGGTAGCACTACAGAAGTACCAATTGAACCTCCAAGTCACAGCCAAACAGAAAGAAGCAGACCTGGAAACACCACCAGAAGCAACAATACTGGGTGAAGCAGGCAGTTGGCAAAATGGACACCAATCTCTGGGGACTCAACACCTCACTGAGGTAAAAGTGGATGGCTCATTTCAGAAATCCAAAAGTCTAGGAACAGCGGGTTGGTCAATAAAGAGACAATCCAGTACACACATAACTCAGATAACAGGTCTGATTTCTTTGTTAGCAACACGCCCCTGCAGGCAGAAGCCATTGCGATGTGGCGGGCGATCAAAGCAACAGGTCAGGTGACCGAATGGTCAGTATGCAAACGGACTCCTCGGAATTGGTGGCAGCTTTCAATCATCCCGAGTTAGCACCATGGCAGATAAAAAGTGTGGTAGAAGCAGCTTGTAATTTTATTTGTACGCATTTCTCTTTCTTTAAATTGGAAAAAGTAGATAGGACCTCCTTGACCGAGGTGCATAATATTGCAATCGGTTTAGGAAGAATATTATGTAATTTGCATGTTTTAAATTAAATATTAGTGTTTGCCTTAAAAAAAAAAATTTGGAAGTTGTTAATTGATAGCACTTGAATACATTTATTAACATGAATATATGATAAATCAATTTATGTGATGTTCAAATCTCATACTCTCATATCATGCGTAACAGAATTACACATGCCCACTCTTATGTAATAATGGAATACCAATCCGTGTGATCAAGTGTAATTAAAAAGAATAACAGTTCACGAAATCGAACCATATCATGTATAAGAGGATATGATTTTGTGTTTTTTTTTCAAAAAAAAGCTCATACTCATTAAAATTTAGAATGCATCAGCATGATTAAGACATTCAGCATGATTAAGACATTCCTCCAATCTCACTCAATTTACGTTATACCAGTTATTCAAGATGCAAGACTAATCAATTAATCCTCGTCAAAACCAAGTGACCTTTTTCATTTGGTCACAAACTTGCATGATAGGAGAGGTTTAGAGTTTAAATCCCCCTTCCCCAATTAACTTTTTGAAAAATCTCCTAACTCCATCTTTAAGAAGCGTAAGAGGTGTATTCAAGTGAATAACAACAGTTGTATCAATTGGTGTATGAAGTGCGAATCGACGAAATGTATAAAATGGTATATCAAGTAGGAGCCTCACTCATTCGAAGCGATAGTGAGAATGTCGGCCGATTAAGTTGATAATAATGCAAGATTTATAAAAAAAATGATCATCATCAACGACCTATAAATATCTCTCACTTAATCAAATGATATATTTTTATTTTTAGTATTATCATTTTGCTACTGCTCAAGACAATATATTTCAATGAATTTATCCCATACATTCCCATCAATTTTTAGACAATTTCATACAAAAATCTGAACCGTCGGATCTTCTTACTTGGAGCATTATCTTCTTTCCTCTATCCGTCCGATCTCTCATTGTTAACGGATTCCGGCATATAATTCTCCGATTCCTTGAGTCGTCAACTATCTACCGTGGAGCAGAAATGATTGGAGCTTCAAACATTAACCACAGTTTTCTTGAACCCGCACAGGTCTTCACAAAGCCCTCCATAACTCTAACCTTAAACAAACTCCATTTTCCTACCCAGAAATCCCAGTTCAGTTCATCATCCTGTTCAATCCAAAAAACCCAGAATGACCAGCAACTTAACATGGCTCCCTGTGTTAGAAACAGTAAGGTTACAAAGCATCCAGACCCACTTGAGTCGCTACAAGAAGATGGAGACTGGAGTGAGCAGCAGTTCTGGAGTGCAATCAGGTTCCTTTATCAGAACTCAAGAACCCCTGAGATTGTGCAGGTATAAATTTCTTCCTGTCATTCAATGTACGCACCATAATGGTTATTTACTGGTTGATGATGATTGTGTATCAGGTGTTTGATAAGTGGAAGAATGTGGAGAAATCGAGGTCTAGTGTCGAAAACTATGAGAAGATTATCTGCTTATTGTTTAGGGACAGGCTGACAGATACAGCCATATTAGTACTTGATGAAATGAGGAGCCATGGAATAAGGCCTATCCTAGAAATATACACCTTGGTGATTCATGGTTTTGCTCGAGTTGGTCAATTTGACAAGGCCTTAATCTATTTGAAGGAGATGAGGGATGCTGGTTTGAGACCTGATACTGAAATCTATGATGGTCTTATTCGATCTTATGGGAAGTATAAAATGTTTGATGAGATGGGAAGGTGTGTGAGAGAAATGGAACGAGATGGCTGTTTGCCCGATCATCTCACGTATAACTTGCTGATCAGAGAATTCGCAAAAGCTGGATTGCTTAACAAGATGGAGAAAACATATCAGGCTCTCATAGCGAAAAGGATGGATATGCAGACTTCTACTTTGATTGCAATGCTGGAGGTATATGCCAAGTTTGGGATATTGGACAGGATGGAAAAGGTTTTCAAAAGGGCTCTACACTCGAAAGCTTTTATTGAGGTGGAGTTGGTCCAGAAATTAGCAGGTGTGTATATAAAAAATCTCATGTTCTCTAGATTAGAGGATTTAGGAGTTGATTTTTCATCGAGAACTGGGAGTATTGATCTTGTGTGGTGTCTACGCCTCCTTTCTCATGCTTGTAGCTTGAGCAAGAAAGGCATGTACTCAGTCATTCAGGAAATGGAATCAGAACAAGTTCCTTGGAATGTGACAACTGCAAATATTATGGCAATAGCCCTTTTGAAGATGAAGGATTTCAAGCAGTTGGAAACCTTACTCTCTGAATTACCATCTCGATATGTGAAGCCTGATATTGTTACCGTAGGGGTTTTATTTGATGCTTGCTTTTCTGGGTTTCGTGGCAATCCTGTGAAAAGGACGTGGGTTAGAGCAGGATTTTTTGATGATACAGTGGAACTCAGAACAGATGGTCTTGTCCTTCTTGCCTTTGGGAAGGGGCAGTTTCTTAGAGATGTTGAAGATTTATACCTGGTTGAAGCAAAAACTGCTGTGAAAGGAACTTGGACTTACCGTCATCTTATTAAGTTGGTCAAGAGGCTCAGTGATGCTCGACTTATGGGCGAATAACCTGTTCTAAGCATGCTAGGGGGGTGAGGAAGAATGTATAAACGATTATCTATCATGCTAAATTGGATTCCAGAACACAGCAGAGACATTGAGACATGACAGGAGTAGCAGCTAAACATTTAACATTTTTAGTGGTGAATTTGCAGATGGGAGGGAAATTTAGGATGCAGTCTATCAAACGAAAACCTTGTATTGGTGAAAAATTACTGTAAAATCTTTTTTGGAGTGTTTTTTTGTTCTTGTTGACTGCTAGTACCTTGCAACTACTAGGTTAATTTGCCAGTTTATATATAACAGATGAAAGAGAGGAATCGAAGCACTACATTCTTGTTTTACCTTTTTTGAGCTGATTTACATCCTACTGGAAGTTAACAATTATACTAACATAAGAACCAAAGCTAAACATGACTAATACATGCAGCTTTACTTAGTATGCAAACCGAGTTACATTCTTTCCTCTTCCATTATACACTTCGAGAAGGAATCTATTTCGGACAGCAGGTCTTTACTCGTGCTCTGTGATCCTCCTAGTCCTGTATCATGACACATGTGAGATGACACAAGGTTGACAAGGAACTCGTATATGTTCTCAAAATCACCAGGATTGTCATTTGTCTTCTCCTTCTCTTCAGTGGAATCAATCCTAATCTCATCAGTGTATAAATGTTGCCTGCGTGCCTGCACAAAATATTAAACCTTATTTTTCTTTAGAATAACTGAGCGGCTTCAGAAATGCAGATTAGGAAAATGTGAGGAAAGAGTCAGGAAGGAGAAACAGACGTGCAGTCTAAGGAAAATATATGCAATTGTTTCCGATGTATCTTTAAGCTTCCTGAAGGTTATTTAAACAGTTGTAGCATCAAATGGAAGTAATATTAGCTTAAAAGGAGCATGGATAATTACCTGAAACACCCGGTTTAGACTAGCTATGTGCTCAGATTTCAGATACCCGGACTTTAGAAGCTCACAGAATAAGATAACCATATCCACGCTCAAGTTACTGGTTGAAATGTTTTCAACAATAGCTGAAATAGAAGCTTGATCAAAGACAGTGGCCATCCACTCTGGAGTTCTCTTTGATTTTAGCAAAGCCACAGCAACATTGATTGCAGGCTTCTGATAGCTAATGAATGGCTTTGAAGCCACGCGCGGGACTGTTAAAAACACGATCAGTTCCTCGACTATCACCCTGCACCAGAGATTCTTTGCAGCTGCAGATTTATCAGAGTTCCGATCTTCGCACTCAACAAGCAAAGATAGACAGAGTGAACTATTTACTGAGACACTGACATCACAAGAAAAAATCAAGCCTTCCAAAATAGCCTTTATGGAGGATAGGTAACCTCTTCTAACATATGATTTTTCTGATATCATGCTTTCAGGATCTGCATTTCTTTGCAATATCTCCAGCAAGCAATAAGACGTAACAAGCTTTACTGGAGGAGGGCCGAAATGCAACAATTTGCAGAAATCATGGCAACGCAGACTAGAATAGGCTTTTGACTGCTTCTCTCTCACCTCTTCAAGGAAAGCATGCCAATTAGTTATTCCTGGTAGAACAGCCTGCGCACTAGAGAAAGAACATAATTGGGTCAAAATAAAGTAATTCAGCAATACATATGCTCATGCGAATATGACAGGGAAGTGATTTACCTTCTCAAAGAAAAGAACATCATTAGAAGCAAACAAATGAAAGCTTGCCCAGTTTTAGTTCCTTCATCATGATCAATTAGGGCAGGTCCCTTAGAGCATGCTTCAAAGATGGTTTCATTTACTGCCGAGGCTAATGGAGTACTCAATAGTATGATTTTTGAGGCTTCAGTCAGAGCTTGATTGGTGGAATGGTGCAACACCAAAGCAAGAACGCCAATCACTACAATACTTTCATTAGTCCAACATTCTGATTTAATGGTGTCTATCAAGCAATTGATCAACTGCAAAAAAAGAAAAGAAAAAGACACAAGATTAGTATGTAGGAACATGCAACTAGACTTGGTGCAACACAATTAGTTATATTCTACCTTAGTGACAATAGCAACCCAAGCGTCATCATCGTAAAGAGACTCAGACTTCACTGACCGTAAAATTGTCAGGATTAGTATGGTGATAGCCATGAACAAATCAGGAATAGATGAATATCTTGGGTTGTTATATATGGTCCAGACTGGACTGGCTACTCCATGTATGCACAACTCATCTGAAGCAGCTGGCAGTAGTTTAATTATGTCAAGAACTGTATCAACTACTGAGATGATGTCATCTGCTTGGTCATCCTTCTCTACAATATCTTCAAGTAAAAACACAAGAATCATGGCTGCAAAATTTTCCCCTTCTACAATCAATTCTGCAATTAAGTTCAAATCTAAACCTCGGCTGTCTTTTCCATGGACCACTATACTACTTCCTCCTGAACTGTTGCACCGGCATAAACTCAACATCTGATCTGAGAGTGACTTGCAGATTTTGTCTTGCTGGAACAGCCATTTAAGGGAAGTAAGATGAATGTCCAAAGAAAGTAGATCCCATTCCTTCTCATCCAACAATTGGAAGATAATTTTTTCAGCCTCCTGGCTGTAGGGAACTTGGTATCCCATCTTGGCTAGACCTCTGTACAGCCCATAAATATTTACCAGCAGTTCCAGTGAAACCGAAAAAGAAGCGCCATGCAACAAATCAGGGCCATTCACCAGAATATATTGCTCTAAAGAGGCTAACACCACCTTATCATCTGCAATCCTGGATTAAAGAAACAAAACCACCAATTCAGAAAACAAATTAATATTGGAAACCATTCATTTAATGTAACTCAGAATTGAAAATAAAATAAAAGTGCTAAATAGTGCTAAGAAGTCAGAAATATTAGTACCGATCATCATATAAAGAACTTAAATAGAGAATCAGCAGCACTGCAGATTGACTAGAAAAAAGTTGCATATCATAAGAGCCCTTCTGACCAAGAAGGAATAGCAAATCCATAGGGTCAGATGGTAGATACGAGGCAGCAACGCTTATAGGATGACCTCCATCATTGCCCAAAAGCACATCTGCTATTGAGCTGAAAAATAGATAAACCCTAAGTTTTAACTTTTCGGAAGGAAAGAAGCCTAAACATCCTAACAGGACACTAAACCAAGATGTCGAGACCAGGGTATTAGCAAAGATCTTGGTTTCAGCAGAATTTAGCATGAGTATAGAATGAAAAGTTTCGATTACCCCTAGGATGATCTCTTCATCTATGTTGTTTATGGTCATCATGAACCATGGTAGTATATGCTCTATACATACATCCATAATGTCACTGCTTGAATCCGTGTTGCTTGGCTTGTTCAGAGTCCCTTCATGGCTGTAAGAAAAAGTCTCTTTCAACAGGTAGAGAGCATACAGAAATTGATCAGGGTGCTTATCATAACTGTTCAAACTACTCAGAACAGCACCTTTTGATGCCTCTTGAAGTAAGCCTAAGTTTAAAGCTCCAGAAGAAGATGAAGACCCCATAAGAGAAACTAACAAGGAGCAGGCCAAATTGAATGCCTCTGGAACTATGCCTGATTCACCCTCAATATGCTTCTTAAGCAAACCTGTCACAATCATGCTTATCTCTTCAACATGGGAGCATGAAATTATTCCCGGGCATCTTGAAACACACTCCCCAACTAGCTTCAGCAACTGAGTTTGTGCTTTGTGAAAAGGAATTTCAGCAACATAGCGCAAAACGGGAACCAGGGTTGAAAAACCAATAGCAAGCCTGTGACTGAATGCTTGCTCCGCTGTTGATAGAAGATCAAGAACCTGAATGCAAGAGCTTACAACTGGATCCTTACATCCTGAAATAATAAAGAAAAATAAGAGTCAAGAAGTTTTCTCCAAAGCTAGTAACTCTGGAAGTAATTTGAACAAGGAAACTAAAGTGATATACTTAACTAAAGAAGTAAAATCATTTACAAACTGCATCCAAACCAGCGGGATGCAGTTAAATGTCAAACAATGATGTCACAATATCAACATCCAGAAATAGAACTTTCAACTTTTCTCATATCCAGCATAAATGAAAATTTTGTACTTATCAAGTTTGTCTCGGTTTAGAATATTCAAATGGCACAGATGCTTCAATTAAAAATGATGCTCACCTGATAATCTCAGTATTTCAAATGTATAATCTGCAATATTCTCCTTTACCAGCATTTGAATTCTCCCCTCAGAGACACCTTCAGATGAAAGCCCTAGAAAAATTAAATCCAACGTGGCAACTTGAACTTGGTTGTCTGAGGAAAGTAAGGGACCTTTGATGGCCTCAGCAAACAAAGTAATCTGATGAGATCCATCTATTGGCTGATCTGTCGTTTGCATAGAATTCTCAGGTTCATAATAGTCCATGACTTCATTCATGCATATAGTCTGAAACCATCCTCTATGAGCAAACACTGTCAAAAGAGCTGCACATTCACACAATTAAGTAACTGGAAATATGGAACAATAAGAAAATTATGAATGCGTTATTCTTGAACATCTGGTACACAAGGGGTACCTAACTAACAGATCTAACACAAACATTTAGCAACAAGAGACAATGTAGTTAATAAATTCTCCAATGAGCCGCAAAGCCATAATCATTTGGTATAAGAAGGTTCTCCATATAAGATATCAAAGTTCCAGAAAGATACACATGCTTAAATTATCCAGCAACATATATTACAGTGTATACAGTAGGATCATAAGAATTAAAAATTAGCATGATGCAATTTATTCAAGCTTCAAAAAAAGTTGCCATTAAGTTGACATCAGGTTTAATTAACGCACAATTCTCCAGTACATGACACTATATAATTCAATAATAGATCAGTCATTCAAATTATTTGAATGCCAAAACAACTGGCTTACCAATACAGTTCAAACGAATAACATCATCTTGAGTTTTCAAGAGCACATCCAGTGACAACTGAAACAGCTTCAGAGAGTTGGCATGTAATAGATCAACAAAATTGTTATTGGCATCCATATCCTGGAGGCGAGATATTCTGTACAGCACAAATAGGCTTTCTCCCTGGATCTCTTCGCTGCATCAAGGATACCGCAGTCACATCAAGATACAATTAACACCAAACACAATTTCAACAATACCACTGAGTAAATTCAGTTATATACCTCGGCACCTGAAGACCCGTGATAAGATTGGAAACTAGTGCATACTTGTCTTTCACGTGGACAGTCGGATCATCCATCGCATGATCCAACAGAATGCCCAAGCAATGGAGCTACGATCAACACAATCAACGACTTAAATTCTCCATAACAGAATGTACTGAGTATAAGCATATATATGCAGAAACTTAGAACCCTTACATTGTTGACTTGTTGGCGATTCCAGGAGAGAGCGTGAGATGAGAGATGATCGGAGAGCTTAGCGATGAAGTCTCCGCAGACGGAATCGTCGCGAGCTGAATCGCAGATCTGCAAGACTAATTCGACGACCTGCGCAGCTAAGTCGGCATCGGAGAAGACGGAGAGCGCCTGGACGAGCGGCGAGACGAGGAAGTGCGAGTGGAAGGTGAGGAAGGAGTGGAGAAATTGGGGCTGAGCTAGGGCTTGGGATAGCTGGGAGAGAGCGTAGGAGGCGTGGATTGTGGGGGATTTGGGGTTCGAAATGAGGTTCGAGAGGCAAACCAGGCAGATTTTGCCGCCCTCGGAGGTCGGGATGGCCACCGCCGCGCTGTGACCGACAGAGCATGTTTCAGGCGGCGGCGCAGCGGTGGGATAGTACATTGTTTTCGAGTTTGAAGTTTAAATTTTCGATCCAGAGATGGGTATTTTTGGCGGGAGATCTGCAAACCAGAGTGGGAAATTATACAAATGGACCAAGTAACAGCCACGGTTTGGAGTAGGGTGATAGTTTAAGCTGAATTTCAGGCAGCTAATCTGTCTCCTTTTTATTGTCTCACTTTTTCAGTCAATTTTTTTTCATGTTATGTTTAACCATTATTAACTTTATATTATACTTAATAATGATATATGAAAATTTTATATTCTAAAACTACACTATTCAAGAAATCTAATAATATATTATAGCATTATATATAATTTTTATATTATAACTTATTAATGATCAAATATGAGATGCAATATTTTACCATTCAAGTAGGACAATATAAAAGGGACGGAGGGACCGTTTCAAATTACTATTTCGATTTCGCCCTCTATATATTAGAGAAGAGCCGTTTCATAACACTCGGTAAATCCTATTATAATACTAAATTTTTACATAAATTCATTGTTAATGTCAGATAAAGAGTAATTATGAGATATTTTGTATTTACCGTGAAACTTTTCAAAAACTCAGTTACAATGCGATTTATCCAAAAAATAGAGGATTAGAGAAACAATTTTTCTATATATAACTTGATATTAATTTATTTTAAAAAATTATTATACATGCATGTCCATATTTACTAATGTAGCTCTGAAAAACACAATATGTGGTCCTGAATTGTGCTAGTGTATTTTAGACCTGCATTAGTTAAAAGAAAATATTATATTTCTGTTTCAATGTAGGTTAAATTTCAAATTCCACATTTGTTTACCTCAAAAAACCAAACAAGTTTTTGGTATTGCATCTTTGATCTTCCTAAGCAATAAATTTTCTACTTGAAACAACCTGCTATATTTATACTGGGTGTTCCCAGCCCGACCGACACCCTTCAGAAAAGTTGTAATGGGAGTATTGGGATTATTTTGAAAATTGAGAGCAAAAATAATACTTGTGCAGTTTAGAATATATTGTGTACAAAATCAAGTCGTATAAATAAGGTAGTTCGTATCTCACAGAAACAGAAATATTTTTTCAATTGGTGGACGTACCTAATGATATTCGAAATCTTGTAAAAAAATTATTGTAAAAAAAATTGATATTCGAAGTCTTGTTAAAAAAATTATTGTCAAAAAAAAATAAAATTCGAAGTGCTCGAAGTCATCATCGAAAAGAAAATAACTCAAAGCACCATTAAATATATAACAGATGTTATGGAAGAGTTAAAAAAAAACTTCAGTAAAGATTGGATTCTTACTCAGTAAAGACATGGCTTAAATTAGATCATTAGTTACAAACATAAGTATTATACATTTTGTAACCAAACTTGAATTCCAAAAATTCATGGGATTTTTGCATTACATAGAAAAATAGAGAGAGAAGATACAGTATACAACAAGCCAACAACATGGACTTAATCGAGTTACCTGTTTAAACTCTCACACCACCAAATGTCAAGTGAATAGGTGGTGAAATCTCAGACCTAATATGCTATAGAAACTCTCAATAACATCATCAGCCTGGACCCCTTGTACCAAATAATAGCATATGTAATAAGGACTAAAACAAACAGACAAAGACACAATTTTGAAAACAGTAACAATCGTATTCCTATTTTGACTTGTCGAGTTTGATGCAAGAGTGCACTGAACTGTATATCAACTTTGTAACTCCTAAAATTTTAGAGTTAAGAGAACTAAAGAAGGAGACTAAACGCACATCAACAGTTTAACATTCACAAAATTTTATAATTACACATGGAAATATTTTGTAGACAGACTGAGGCATTTTAATGTTAATTGTTTCCTCTCCTTGTTCAAATAAGTTCACCATTTTCATATTTATTAGCCCTTTAAGGTCCACTTTTTTCTCCAAACTTTGAAGATAATTCAAAGCTTTCGTAAGGGGAATTATGAAAGGAATTAGAAGGCAAAATCAGAATTTTCAGGTTTAAATCTTTATGAATACAAAAAAGAAAATGTAAAGTCAAGCATTATTTGAGTTAGCAATTTTTATGAACGGTGAAAACTTTGACATGAATTCATGTCAGGCGCCAAGTTTTTCAGGAACTTCGACATGAAGTAATGTCAAGAAGACGCAGATTCAGAAAAACAACAAACAAGGAAGTCCAACATTAATTATGACTGATCGAGCAAACATGGAAAGATGATATTCAGCCGAATCCAATCTAGATTCTATTTTGTGTTTTATTTGGTAAGATTAAAACATATTTGGAATAGAACCAAATTAATATGGTTTATTCCTAATTAGATCTAGATTAGAACATTCTTTTCCCTTATGTAATAGAATAGCAAATATGGAAATCACAATTAATACAGGGAAAAGAAGAGTGATGAATCCGATTGATCATTGGATTCAATGCTCTATAAATACAGAGCCCCATGGCTATATTCAGCATCGATTCTGGAGCTTCAACGTATAAGCATAAACTGGGAGTTTGAGGTTTTTGCTACAGAAGAATCGACGCAGAAGTTAGAGCCGTGTTTAAGGTTCACTCACAAAGATCGACAAACGTCAACGACAACAAGAGATCGGGAGATCAACATAGAAGGAGTTTGTGTTTGGGACAACTTGAAGAAGTGCTACCTTGTCTCACACTAGTCATAGAGTTAAGTAGCAAAGGGATTTTGTACTGTAACTGGGCTTTCTAGTGAAATTCTTCAAATTGGGCAGAAGCTGCCTCGCAGAGTAGGTTGTAAACCGAACTGCGTTATCAATTGTTGTGTTATTTAAAATTCTGCATATTTGACATTATAATGTCCCGTACACAGTAACAGATAAACCGATCTAAGTTAAATAATCGATCAGATTTAGGTAGACTCACACTTCAATTGGTATCAGAGCTGGTGCTTAAACAGCCCTTGATTGCAAGGAGAGCAGATCCGGACAGAGTTGTACCTATGGCTAGCAGAGAAGGAGGATCTACCACGAAGCCACCCTTGCTTGAAGAAGAGGCAAATTATGCATTCTGGAAGACAAGAATGAGAGTCTTCATTGACGCTGTTGATGATTATGCATGGGATGCTGTAATGACAAGTTGGTCTCCGCCTGTTGAACCTGAGAATCAAGAAGAAGGAGCTATAGAAGTACCAAAGCCTAAACTTTCATATACTCCTACAGAATTAAAAGCATGTCAAGCAAACTCCAAAGCTTTGAATGCTATCTTCACTGCGGTTGATTCAGAGCAGTTTAAATTCATCTCTAACTGCACTACAGCCAAGGAAGCATGGGATATACTAGAATCAGTACATGAAGGAGATGCAAAGGCTAGGGAGTGCAAATTGAGTGTGCTAACTGGACAATATGAACTCTTGATGATGAATGATGATGAAACCATCGCCCAGTTTAACAGCCGATTCAGAGATCTAATGAATAAAATGGTTGCTCTTGGCAAGAAACACAAACAACCGAAGCTGATCATGAAGTTCCTTAGATGTCTACCAAAGGAAAAATTCGGAAATAAAGTGGAAGCCATAAAAGAAGCCAGAGATCTAACCAAGATGACACTGAATGAGCTGGTTGGGACATTACAAGCATATGAGATAGAATATCACCGTGACTCTGAAAAGAAGACCAAGAAGAACTTAGCTTTCAGAACCACTGAAAATAGGGAAGTTGAATGTCCAAGCGATGATGAACGCAATGAAGAGATAGCCTTATTGACCAGAAATTTCTCCAATATTCTAAATAGAGTCTCAAATCTAAATTCTCAAGATAGACCAAGTAACTGGAAACCCAGAGCTCAAGATCCAAGAAACTTCAGGTCTTCAAGACAACAACAGCAAAATTCCAGAATAAACATAGCTGGAAGCAAAGATGAAAGGTGCAGAAACTGTGGAGGTTTAGGTCATTTTCAAAATGTTTGTCCTAGTGCCAAAATGAGTGATCAAGCTATGATTTCCAGCTGGAGTGACGAAGATGAAGATACTGAAGGTCTAACAAGCAATTGTGTTGCTTTTGGAGCTAAGGTTATTGAATTAACAGATGCAGGAATAAGACATTCGAATGTCCAAATTGATAATACTGAAGATTCAGTTCATGAAGATAGAAATTCTGTTAAAGATGTTCACAGTGCTTACATTGACCTGCACAAATCTTGGGAGAAAATTGTTAAAATCAACCAAAAACTTACAAAAGATAAGGCAGAATTGAAGATGAAGAATGATGAGCTTACAAAAGATAAGGCAGAATTGGAGATGAAGAATGATGAACTACTGGAGAAGCTGACTAGTGTAACTGAACGAGCAGAAGATGCAGAAAGTGCAATTCATAGACTAAATACTGGAAGAGCCAAACTTGACGAGTTATTGACAATGGGGCAACATACTAGACATGGTATTGGATATGAAAAAAGGCCTTCATAAATTCTGAGCAAGTACAAGGAGGCAAAAGTAATAGTGGAAAAAGATGAGCAGCCTTAAATGCAGTAGAAGAAACGAACTCGAAGATGTGGCTATTGCAAAATGACTGGACACTCTAAGAACATGTGTTTTGTTCTTTACATGGACAACTTAAAGCAGAATGCAAGACATTTAACTGTCCAGAAGAAGAATACAGTGCCAGTACAACGAAGCCGACAGTATAATGTTCATAGTGTTCCACTACCAGTTTGCAAGAAAGTATGGCAACCAAAATCCACCATTGTATGCTACTCAAGTTATGTGTGTCATCATGCTGAATCTCAAGATGCGTGGTATTTTGATAGTGCCTGTTCAAGACACATGATTGGATCTCCAGATTTACTACAACATATAAAGCCTTCCTTGCTCTTCTGGTTCTGTAAAGTTTGGTGATGGAAAAATTAGCAAGATCATTGGAAGAGGAGATCTCCAAATTGAAGGTTTTCCAGTTTTTAAAAATGTGTTTCTAGTGGAGGACTTGAAAGCAAATCTACTTAGTGTTAGTCAATTGTGTGACAACAATATGCTAGTAGAGTTTGATGAACATCAATGCACTGTGAGGCATGTTGATGGAATTTTCACTGGATCAATAACCTCTAATAATTGTTATGTGCTGGAGGTTGATATAATATGCATGAGTACAAGCCTAGAATCAGAGAGTTCTGATCAGAAGAAGGATGATGAAGCTACTGATGAAGGGAATGCTCCAGACATTTTAATGTCTTCTGATCAACATGGTGCATCTGGAAATAAGCACTATTCAGATGATTCCCTAACTATGGCGCGACAAGAAGATCAAACTGAGACTATGCATGATCCATTGATAGATGAAGTTGAGATACAAAGGAAACATCGAATGCAACTTCGACAAATGAATCCAATAAACTATAAGGAGTTAGCTGGACTATCTGGATTTGTTTCTACATTGGATGACTATTCTATGCTTCAACAGAAGGATGAAAATTTCACCAATCATAATTATGGTGAAGAGGCTAAGCAACACTTAGGTGTTGGCTGGATGTGAGGTATTAATTTTTGTATTTAAAAGTAGTGTAGATTTACCGCTTTTTGTAATTATTTTTTCTAGAAAAAAAACAAAAGAAAAAATAGAAAAAGAAAAAATACAAAAATATTAGCTAGCATAGTTAGGAGTAGTTAGCTTGTTACTATACTGCCGAGAAGAGCTAAGTTGAGAAGTTGAAGGAAGTATAAATATTCGAGTGTTTATACAACCAAGCTGAAGAGTTATAGAACACACAGACATTTTAATGTCTCTGTGATCCATGCTGGAAGATGAAGATTTTGGGCTTGGGCCGAGCTGGGCCAAAAGTGATGGTTTTCTGACCGTTAGATGAGCCATAAATGGCATCTTGGGAGTTTCTGATTGTGAGTAGCATCAATCTCGCACTACAATCATGAGGATAAAGAGGACACTAAGGAAAGCAACTCCATCAGAAGCATATAGGATGATGCTTCAAGCTGCAGCAGGGCAACACATGCCAGATCCTAGAGACGTTGAAGATCAAGGCATGCATGTAGATAATCTGGTTCCAGAAGCCCTAATTTATCAAGTTGCTGATGAGGGTTTGCAAAACCCAAATGTGGAGATTTCAGCAGCCCAAATTGATGCTGATGATCAAGAAGAAAAATTTGTAGATGCGGTTGAAGAGTTTGATAAGCAGGAGGATGATGCTGAGAAGAACAAAGATGCTGAGTTGATGATGGAGAAGAATGAAGGTTCTCAGATCAAGAATGATGATATTGTTCATGCCCAAGAACAGACTATTGATGCAGAGAAGGAAGAAAACAGGGCTTTCTCATCAAACCTCAATCTGAGTGGTTTGATGGAGCAGCTGAGGCCTACTGAACCTGTGATTGAAGAACTTGTCAGAATAAATGAGCCATTGGATGTGCTTGCTAACATTGCTGCTATGGCCGAGAATCTGAGTCCTGTTGCATATAAGGAGCCAAGACCATTTGAAGAAAGGGTTGATGAACATGCTGATCCTGACATTCTACTGTCTAAGATATCAACTCAACCTGAAGCTGAACAGGTTCAACAAGACAATCTAATGTCTTCTGGCACAAGGATGAATGATGGGGAAGAGACAGTGATTACCCCCAAGAAGATGAAGAAGAAGATGATGGCCAAAAAGAGGTCATATTCTACTGTTGCTATGAAGTTTGGAAGCAACATATTCACCTCTGCAGCAAGGCACAAAGCTCAACAAGAAGTGGAGTCATCAACTGCTCAAACTAATTCCACTAGTGAACTTGATCACAGTTCCAGTGATGATGTGCCACTCTCCCAGTTCTTAAAATCCAAGAAGAGGAAAAGGAGAGCTTCCAAGAAGACTGAAGTTTCTGCTCCGAAGAAAAATGTTGCTACTGCCAGCAACATTCAAATGTCCAGTGCTCCAGAAGTTCAAGATGATGGAGCTGCAACTTCAGTGGATGAGGAAGATGGAGAGCCTTCTCAAGCTGCTTCAAAAAGGAGGAAAGCTAATGCAGCAAGGAGAAAGAAGCTAGCCAAGCCAATCAGAGAGAGAAAGATTTGGCCAGAAGTTGAATTTGAGGAACAAAGCTTCATCAGTATAGGTTTTTCTGATTTCCTCAATTACTTAGGCTGTGCTAGTATTGTGAGAGGTTATATTGCATACAATGAAAACCTAGTATATGATTTCTATGAGGCTATGCATGATGGGATAGATGAGCCAGAATCCCAGTACTTTCATAAAATCCAGCTTAGGGGACAAACTCTAGAATTCTCTCCCAGAAAAATTAGAGAAATTCTAGGTATGTCTGTTAAAGATGATGATGCTGCTTACCCTCTGGATTTTGCATTCTCCATCAATGATGCTGCTGCTGAGATCACTAACCAAGGAGTGATGGAGTGGAATGCTAAGTATGTGCCAGCCTCAAAGTTGACTCTGAGATATTTCTATCTGTTCAAGATGGGAATACATATTTGGATGCCTACATCAGACATCTCAGAGGTCACAAAAGATTTAGGGCACTTTCTGTATGCACTGGGGACCAGAACTGACATCAACCTAGGAGCTGTAATGTTTCAGCACATTGCTAAGTGTGCCAACTGTGTCAGGAATGAGAGATTGATCAACCCAGGCCTCATTACCAGAATATTCTCTGAGCTTGCACTGGAAACTGACAAGATTGTAACTATCAAGCAGTACAAGCCTACCCAGAAGGTGACAAATAGGGGGAGAATAATTGATTTGCCCTACATTCCACCAGTTGATGAAGCTGATCAGACTGAGATGCAAAGGAATGAGGCAAGAATGGAGTTTCTGAACTCTAGATATGAAGTATTAGCAGCACAGATGGAGGAGATCAACTTTGAGATGCAGATGATTGAGCAAGAAAGGGGTCCTCTGGCAGAAACCCTTGCTGCTGCTGCTGAAGGACCGTATGCTTCAGCTGAGAAGGAGAGATCACAGTCCAGTGAAGATGATAATGAGGACTATTCTGCTGAGAAGGAGTCAAGCTCTACAGGATCTAGTTCAGAATCAAGAAAGGAAGCAACTGATGGATCAAGTGAAGACACTGAGACTAATGAAGAGATTACTACTCTCAAGAAGTGAACTTTGGGGATTGCAAGCACCTGCTAGGTACTGCACCAGCTACATGAAGACAAGCAAGGTGGCTTTGGCATTTTAATGACCCCAGGGGGAGAGTAGTTTGATATTCTTGGACTTCTTAAACTTTTTAGTTTATTTCCATGTAATATGTTTTTCTAATGTTATGGACATTCGACTGTTCTCTGCGTGACCTGTAACTTTTGATGATCAACAAGCTGTTCAAGGATTCAGGGGGAGTTACAACAACACTTGTGCTATGAGGAGATGTTTACAAGTCAAGAAGTGCTGGGTTCACAAAAATGCCAAAGGGGGAGATTGTAAAGTCAAACATTATTTGAGTTGGAAATTTTTATGAACGGTGAAGACTTTGACATGAATTCATGTCAGGCGCCAAGTTCTTCAGGAACTTCGACATGAATTAATGTCAAGAAGATGCTGATTCAGAAAAACAACACACAAGGAAGTCAAAGATTAATTATGGCTGATCGAGCAAACATGGAAAGATGATATTCAGCCGAATCCAATCTAGATTCTATTTTGTGTTTTATTTGGTAAGATTAAAACATATTTGGAATAGAACCAAATTAATATGGTTTATTCCTAATTAGATCTAAATTAGAACATTCTTTTCCCTTATGTAATAGAATAGCAAATATGGAAATCACAATTCATACAGGGAAAAGAAGAGTGATGAATCCGATTGATCATTGGTTTCAATGCTATATAAATACAGAGCCCATGGCTATATTCAGCATCGATTCAGGAGTTTCAACATATAAGCATAAACTGGGAGTTTGAGGTTTTTGCTACAGAAGAATCAATGCAGAAGTTAGAGCCGTGTTTGAGGTTCACTCACAAAGATCGACAAACGTCAACGACAACAAGAGATCGGGAGATCAACATAGAAGGAGCTTGTGTTTGGGACAACTTGAAAAAGTGCTGTCTTGTCTCACACTAGTCATAGAGTTAAGTAGCAACGGGATTTTGTACTGTAACTGGGCTTTCTAGGGAAATTTTTCAAGTTGGGCAGAAACTGCCTCGCAGAGTAGGTTGTAAACCAAACTGCGTTATCAATTGTTGTGTTATTTAAAATTCCGCATATTTGACATTATGATGTCCCGTACACAGTAACAGATAAACCAATCTAAATTAAATAATCGATCAGATTTAGATAGACTCACACTTCAGAAAACATAAGGGGAACTGTCATAGGATGGTATCTATCACTTCATCAAGTGCAATAAAGAAGTGATGAACAACATAGTTAATTAAACTGTTTTTAGCAGGTAACACCAACAACACATTCTTATTATTGATTATATATACCAGCCAAAGCCTTTGGACTTAAGGTAAAATAAACACCAAGAAAGGAAAAGGTCCGTACCTTCATATCCAATCCAAGCCACGGATAACAGGACACATATTGCCAAAGCATTTTTAAACTTCCGGTAGAGCTCGAGTTTAGCCATGCATCTTTAAAATGGTAGGTGAGTACAAAAGAAGGTACATGCATGCAACAATATTAGAAAACATTTGTGAGAGCATCTCTCATGCTAAACTTCTATTTGGAAAAAGTTCAAATCCACCTCATATTGTTTGTGGCTCAAACTAAAAAATTTTTCCAATGCAAGAATCAATTAAAACTTCTATATGATGTGACTTTTTTTTTTTTTGAACCTTCAATTTGACTTGCAAGAAATAGAGGTCCAAGTTGCAACTTGCAATTCTCTCTCTCACCCATTCACCCAATAAATGAACCCTACATGTCTAGTTTTCTTCATCTCTCTCACATTCATTCATTCTAATTTACTTTGGAATTTGAGAGAAAATTTTTAAAATGACCTTCAATAAAATTGGTACTGATTACATCATATTGAATCTCCATTTAAAATGTGTCATGTGGATCAATTGACACCCAAAAGTGAGATTTGCATCTTAAATTCATAGCCCAGTAACACAACAATCAAAAAAAAGACATGTACATAAAAAGAGTGCACAATCAAGTGCATAAAACGGAAGTTTGCACCAACTTCTACCAAACTTGCCTATGGTATAAAATAGTGCACAGTTTGCTTGCAGGGCTCGGCGGGGAAGCTTTATGTTAGAGGGATAAACCTCGATACTGAAGTGTGTTTCATATTCACAATTATATAGACAGTACATGGGTAGAAACCCTAGTTAAACCCTGCTGATACACATTGGGCTCTAGGCCCATAATACTATCTAACACCCCCCCTCAAGCTAAGCGTCGGGTTAACCGAGACGCAAAGCTTGGATCTAAAGAACTCAAACAAAGACTTTGGAAGACCCTTAGTGAAGATGTCCGCTAACTGCAACGAAGTGGGAACATGACTAACACGGACTTTAGCCGAAGCAACTAACTCCCGAACAAAGTGATAGTCGATGTCGATGTGCTTGGCCCGCTTATGAGCCACTGGATTCTCAGCTAAGAAAATGGTGCTGTTATTGTCACATAACAACAATGGCGTCCCTTCAAGAGGAAACTGTAAGTCTCGAAGAAGATGACAGAGCCAACCAACCTCTGCCACTGTATTGGCAAGTGCACGGTACTCGGACTCTGAACTCGAACGAGATACTGTAGGCTGTTTCTTGGAACTCCAAGATACCAGATTACCGCCTAAAAACACCGCATAGCCGTAGGTCGATCGTCGAGTTTCCAAACAACGAGCCCAATCAGCGTCTGAGTAAGCACAAATATCAGCACAAAGAGTAGACGAACCTCCAGAGCGAAATGTGAGACCATGATGAGGCGTGCCAGCCACGTAACGTAGAATCCTGGTAACTGCAGCAAAGTGATCCTCGCGAGGGTCCTGGAGATATTGACTAACAGAATTCACCGCAAATGACAGATCAGGACGAGTGCACCAACCAAAGACCGGTAGAGAGTCGGATTGCTGAACGGTGCACTAGTGCTACTGTGAAGCTGCGAAAGTGGTACGAATGGAGTGGTTACCGGAGAAGCATCTGTCATACCCGCCCGACTAAGAATATCTCTGGCATACTTGGCCTGTCCAAGAAAGAGGCCAGATGGTGTAGAAGAGACCTCAAGGCCAAGAAAGTAATTCAAGTACCCCAAATCCTTGATCGAAAACTCTCGATCAGTCCATGCGATGATGTGGCGAATGGCTCCAGCATCGTTACCAGTAAGAATGATATCATCCACGTACAACAACAAGTATAGTAAAGTAGAACCTCGTGAGAAGACAAACAACGACGTGTTAGAAGAACTACACCGAAATCCAAGTTGTCGGAGATAAGAGCTGAACCGATCAAACCAGGCACGAGGAGCTTGTTTGAGTCCATAAATGGCCTTCTGGAGTCGACAAACATAGTCAGGCCGAGATGGATCCTTATAGCCAACATGCTGAGCCATATAAACCGGAGTGTCAAGAACACCATTGAGAAAAGCATTCTTGACATCAAGCTGGTGTAGAGGCCACTGTCTCAAAGTAGCAATGGCAATCACTGTACGCACCGTTGCAGCTTTGACCACTGGACTGAAAGTGTGGTCAAAGTCAAAACCAGGAATCTGAGAATAGCCCTGAGCAACCAGTCGAGCCTTGTAGCGTTCAATGCTACCATCAGCTCGATACTTCAGCCGAAATACCCATTTGGAGCCAACTATGTTTGCATGTGTTGGTCGAGGTACAACCTCCCAAGTTTTCTGATGTCGAAGAGCATCCATTTCTTCATCCATAGCACGAACCCATTTCGGGTCTTTAAGGGCTGCACGATAATCCCGAGGCTCAGAATGGTCCATAACCTGAGCAAGAAAACCAGTAGTAACAAAGTCTGGGCGAGATATCACACGACGAGTACCATCCTGGTTCCTGGTAACCATATGATGTCTGTGGTGAGATGGAGAATCTGAATCAGTGGTAGAGTCGGAATCAGATCCAGAAGAAGTCCGAGAGCCTGATGGAGATGGCGGAGATGGTGGAGATGGTGGTGGTGATAAAGTAGCGGGCATCCTCGGTGAAGGAGCAGTCAGAACAGCTGGAGATGAGGAATGATCATCTGAAGGACAGATAGAGCAAGACCTGGAAGACGACGGTGCGGGCGACGGCATCTCAACCGGTGTAGCCAACACAGGATCAGCTGGTACAAATGGCGAACGGTCGACTGGTGCACCTGCTGGCTCAAAAAATGATGAGACTTCCAAATCCGAAACAGGTCTTTCCCTAGAAGTTGAGACATAGGGAAAACATGTTTCATCAAACTGGACATGGCGAGAGAAATAAACACGTCCACTAGTAGGGTCGAGGCACTGAAAACCCTTGTAACTGGGGTTATAACCAATAAACACACATGGTATAGAACGAGGTGCAAACTTATTCTCAGCAACCGCACGCAAACACGGGTACACACGACAACCAAAAGTATGAAAGACTGTGTAGTCCGGAGTAGTCCCATAGACAGTCTCAAAGGGTGATCTGCCACCAAGAACTGAGCTGGGGAGACGATTGATTATGTAAACAGTCGAAGAGAATGCTTCCACCCAGTAAGAATGCGGCACAGATGAGTGATATAACATAGCAAGGCCGGTCTCTGTAATTTGACGGTGTTTACACTCAGCTCGGCCATTTTGAGCAGGTGTATAGGGACATGACATCTGATGATGAATGCCACAAGAAACAAAGTGAGCCTGCAAACGATGATTAGTGAACTCCGTACCACCATCACTCTGAAAAACCTTGACCTTCGCAGAAAATTGGGTCTCAACAAATTTCTGAAAGCGAAGAAAGGTGTCGTATAAATACGACTTATGCCGTAATGGATAAAACCATGTGAATCTTGAAAAATCATCAATGAATACAGCATAATATGAAAAACCATGTGCGGATGCAGCATATGCTGGAGCTGGTCCCCATAAGTCACAATGCACCTTCTCTAACAAACCCATTAACCTCTTATCACTAACAGAAAACGGTAACCGACTGCTCTTGACCATCTGACAAGGAGAGCAACTAACTGGTGCAGGTAAAGGTGAAGTTGCAGATATGTGACCCTTCTTATTCAGCAACTGAACAGTGTCATAGGACACGTGCCCAAGACGAGAATGCCATAGCTCAAACGGGCCCCGGAGCTTTCCAGAGCGCAGCTCACTCAAAAAACAATAATCACCAGTATCCAAATAATAAAGACCCGCAATATGACGGCCTTTACCAACTATCTGTCCTGTCTGTTTATGCTGGATAGAAAAGACATCGTCAACAAATGTGATACTCACTGGCAGGTCAAGAGTGAGTTTACTAACAGACAACAAGCTCTTAGTAATCTGAGGAACCACAAGTACATCGCGAATGGATAAACCAGAGATATTACACTCCCCAATGTGAGATGCCGGTATAGGCTGACCATTACCAACATAAACAGGTGGACCAAAGTAAGGAGTTACATTCCCAAGACAACGAGAATTATCAGTCATATGAGTTGTAGCACCAGAATCAACAATCCATTGGCTCGAAAAATGACTACGATCAGAATTATTCAAATGATTCACCTTATCTGCAATCCAATTATTGGAGCGATCTGCCCGTGATAATAAAGCCAAATTCACAATCATAAAATCAGAAATAATCTCAACACAACGTGCATACACCACAAATCAATATATCCCAAAAATAAAAATACCAAATGCAAATACTACTCAAATCCGGTGACGCTCATATAAACTCTCCCAACTCCAATCCCTTGGGTTTAAATAAAATATTCCAGCTCAAATCTCATAAATTCAAGAAGAAGCAATGGGCAATAACAAAACCAGAAGGTGGGCCAAGGCACGCAAACAAGCGGGAAAGGAGAGCAGACCGTACAGACGCACTAACCTGGCGCGTGCGAACACGCGCGAGTGGTGCGAATGGTTTAGTTCGGGCGCGTGACAACACGCGCTGTAGAGGCGCGTGGATCTGGCTCGACAGAAGCGTCGGATGAAGACGTTGAGGGACAGCGGCAGGGGCCTTCTCAGCGACGGCGGCAGGGGCCTTCTCAGCGACGGCGGAGGCGGTTTCCTCCTTGTCCGCCGGCTTCTTCTCAGCGGGCTTCTTTCCGGCGGCGGCAGGAGCCAGTTGGAGACATTGACGAACGCGAGCTGGAGATATAGCTGGGCTTCCACCTTATTCAAAAGCCTCGTAAACGAAGCTCTCTTCCCGCCGGCAGCTGCACCGGGTCCTGAGTTCGCGTACTCCGCCAGAAAAGATGATCCGGTGACAGACCAACTAACGAAGATGTCGGAGAGATGTTGGGAACAGACGATCAAGGTCAAACAATACAACCTCAACAATCAGGTCGGAGAATCGTAACGGCGACTGATACCATGTTAGAGGGATAAACCTCGATACTGAGGTGTGTTTCATATTCACAATTATATAGACAGTACCTGGGTAGAAACCCTAGTTAAACCCTAGGCTGATACACATTGGGCTCTAGACCCATAATACTATCTAACACTTTAGTTCCCGGTTCAAGGCGGGTTTGAAGTAGGCCTCTCCTTTATTGGCAGTGGCATATTGCTCACCATACCTGAAATTTACTATCGATCAGTTTCACAACGTTCTTAACTGATAATTCTATTCTAGCGAGTATGTTTAAACATGCAGTTCAGTTTAAACACATAAAGTAAGAACACAAGAATTGGTTACGCAGTTCGGTGATGAGCACCTACGTCTGCGGGGCCTTACCCAGTCTGAAAATCATCCACTAAAATAAACAAGATCAGTTACGATGTTCCTCAAATAATTAACTATCTAGGACTTATCTTTTCCTTGTGGATTTGTGAGTTCCACTCACTGCCAGTCAACAACTCATCGTTGCTGTCTTGACCACTTCTCCCAAAATATTATGGCTTGCTGATTTCAGACTTCAGGCAATGGCTAAGGCCTATTGGACTCCTTCCAATATGCTTCTCCAACTATAAAGTTATTCTGATCTGCAGAATACTTTCTCGTAAGATGGATGATTTGTTGTTGCAGCTTCTCTGTATATTTATAGTCCAATGTTGTGCTTCCGTGTTGATCTTCTCAGTCTTTCAATCACGGCAAGGCTGATCTGCTCGTCCAGCTCATCACAGCTATAATTAGTCTTCTAGCTATATTCTACTTCTATAGCTATATGATAAGAAATATATTCTTTCTTTATTTAAGACTAACCCTGACTAAGATACAACTCTATCATATATTCTCTAGCTAATCAAATCAGCATAAAATCAATCTTCAATCATCATATTGATTTGCTCGAATATCTTCTTTGATTACATATGAGTTGTACTTCACCTTCAACACTCTTGCTCGGTTTCTGATTCTGTTGGAACAAGTGTTTAAACATCAGTATGTTTAAACATGATAACTTCTTCAAAATAGCCAACTTCATTATACTGAGTCCTCTGGACTCTTCAATCTCCCCCTTTGGCATTTTGTGGAACCATAATACTTATTTTGATGCAGAGATAATAGATAACTCTCCCTTTCATGTAGATCTTCATACTTCATTCATATTTGCATCAATAGATCAGAAACAACATGCATAATCTCAAAGCTCCCCCTATTTGCCAGACATAGACAGAGCTATTCATACACTCTTCATGGCAATGTTCCAAAATAATTGGACACATTATAATATTAAAACATCCAAAATAAATGGCCAACCAAGCCATCAAAATAGTCTCCCCCTTGGGAGCATAAAATGTGCCAAAGTTGCACCCAAAAATAAAAGATAAATATCCAGAATGCAACAAAAATACTAAGTGCAGGAGAGAGAGAGGATAAAAAAAACATAATATCTCAGATGGCTTCAGAACCACTGGTCTCATCATCAGTCTCCTCAATAGCTTCCAGCTCCTCCTGAAAGTCCAGCATCTTCTATCTGTGGTATCTGATCAAACCTTTAAGCTCCCACTTTCTGTTAGTCGCAAAGTTCTCCTGAGCTGGTTCATCTTCTGAGTCTTCCTCATCTGCCTCAGCTACTGCATGTAGATCATTTCTCTTCCGGAGAACAGTCTTGTTCACTTGTACATCATCACAGAAGGTGATCAGATCATCTAGACCATCCACTAAACCAACATGATATAGCAAGCCTGTAATGAGAGCAGGATAGGTGATATACTCATCAGATTTCTGATGCTGAGCCACCAACATAACCCTATCATAGATAAACCATCCCAGATTGTAGGGTCTTCTGGTGCCAATGCAATACATCAGACAAGCCATTTCCTCAGTCACAAGAGACACGTTAGTAGACATGGCCCATAAATTTGCAACCACCCTATACAAACAGAAAAACTTCTGAGTGAGATAAGCTGCCTTGAGAGTCTTGTCTGCACCCCATTCTCCAAGTGTGTCACCAGATAACTCCAATGCCACCACATCATAGTCCAGAGTAAAGTCTTCTGGATAAGCACCATTTGGACAGATGGAATCATGTCTCTCTGTCCCTAACACCAGACTGATTGGTGAGCGTCGTTAACTCACACAAATATTCCTGCAATACGCTAAGAATATATAATAAACTAGCACAATGGTAAGCAGGGTCGAATCCCACAGAGAACGGAGTAATCAAATTCAATTTCCTAAGATCAAACTTGGTATAGTCACCACACTTATATTTCAAGATTGGTTTTTTAACAACTAAGAAATAAAATAAACTATACTAACTACTAATTAAATAGAATAAAATAAAATAAACTAAATTAACTACTAAAATAAATAGCAAATAACCACACGAAAAACATTCGGTTTCGAATAATTCCTCACTAATTATTATGATCGATCATTGATTCAGAAATAAATTAACACCCATGAATCTATCAGTTATAAAACAGCAAGTATTTGCTAAACCATCCCAATCCTTCCTTACATTCTCGATAGCAGACAAGTATTTGCTGAACCCACTATTTCTCTTATTAAGATGTCCCCAGAAAGTATTCGCTAAACTAGATACACATCTCAATAGCATGAAGCACTAAAAGGACCCAATATAAACAATCACCCAAGTATTCGCAAGTAATGACTTGTTCACTTAATTGTTTCACATCCCTGTTATTATATAGTCTATATCAGTTATCTGTTGTATAGACAGGAATTCCGCTACTTTAATTAGCTTTAACCTAATAATATTCAAGTTGATCAAACTCAAAACATCAGGTATAAATTCATACAAGAACAATCAAGAATCCATGGATATTATTATAAACACATTTAGATCTCACAAATCATAAAATTAGCAATTCATTATTCTACGCCGAACAAACGATTAGCTAAACATAATAATAAAATAAAATATAAAAATCAAACCAGAATACATTGGGTTGCCGATCAAAACTTCAAATGTATCACAAGTCCGGCCCGTACGGCCGTCGACGGCTCACCGTAAGGGGACAAAACCCTAACTATTAATTTATTAACTAAACCCTAAAACCCTAATGATTATTTTCGGCCGAAACTAGGGTATACATACTCCAGGCCATGCCAAAACTAAGTCCAAATCTAATTACTACCTAACACACGCACAAAGTCTAGTAGGCCCATTATGGACTTTTATTTATTTAATCGTAAAGGGAATTAGAAGAGTTATTGTTCCGGTAAATATAAATTAATAAAAATATATAAATTACGTAGTTTTGAATAAAATCACCGCAAAACTACCATTTAACCACCAAACTTCACCGGTTTTTTGTTTTGTTTATTTTTTCAAATTGCAGAAACACTATCATATATTTTTTGGCCATATATAGCTTTCTTTTATTTATTTTTCCAACCACCAATGCCTTATACCATACGTGTAAAGATAATGTAAAACCAAGTTAGCATAGTAAATCTCCATTTTTCTTCGCATTGTAGCCAGCCGCAATCTTTATTTCATTCATACGTATATTATTTTCACTTTTAAAATATTGTTACGTATAATTTGTTTAGGAAAGTACATTTTTTCTATATAGTATATTTGTACATATATATGTAAAATATATTTTTTTTCTATATAATATATTTGTATATATATATATATATATATATATATATATATATATGAAAAAAGTATATTTTATCTTCCTTGCTCTTTGTTGCTATGTCTATACACGGCACATTTATTTGCGGTAACATGATACTTAAGGTATTAATATATCTTATTTTTGATGTCAAAACGATTATTTATCTCTCAAAAGAGACGTCCCAGTTGCGCGAAGATAGGCATGACGATACCTACATCTTGATCTCTGACTTATTTGATATGGTTTTCATGAATCATTGATATTGTGTAGATCAAGAGGTATATTTTAGAAGGTAATCATCATTTTGTATAGTTTCGTAAGGAAGATTTCAAGATTTGAAGAATAGCCTGTGTTTGTATCGATAGTGGTACTGGTACAAAATTTTTCTTAGCGTCTTCGTTGGAAAATAACAGACTCTGACAATATGTGATTTTGCGGCTGATGCGTAAGCAACCCTTCAATTCAATCGCTCTCGATCAGATCATTCTTGTTCAGGACCAAGATTATCGCCGCAAGAGTACGTCAAGAGTGGCATGGTCCTCGGTCTAGGCACCCGCTCCACCGCCGCCTTCATCGTCGCCAAGCTCAGCGCCCTCCGACGAATGAACTAACATTGTCGGCGTCCCAACCTATTCGTAAGGCGGTGGAAAACTGAAACTAGCATCATGAAGCTGTGTTTGTATTAATATATAAAACACCATATATATATTTATCATTCTTTCCATATAATATATATATATATATATAATAAATGTTTATTTATTTAGTGTAATCAATCTTCAAGTGCATAGTTTTAATAGATATTTAATTTGCTTTAATGATTAACAATACATGCGCTTCTCATTTAGCACTTCTCAACAATGGTATGATTCTTAGATAGTGCTCCACTTCTCAACATGCGCTTTTCAAGAGTACCTACATGATAAAGAGTGCTCCTTAAAAATTAATAATGGTAAAAAATGAATAAGAAGAAATATTATTTTACAGTCTAATGCTATGTATTTTAAGTAGTATTATATATTTTAGTATTATTTTGAGTATTTAAGTGAAATGAATAGTATCTGGAGAATTATTTTACAATCTAATGCTATATATTCTGAGTAGCATTATCTGGTATCATTATATCATAATTCGTATGCATTGTTAAATGAGAATATTGCCTCCTAATTAAATATATACATGCCTTTTAAAAACAAATATTTGTCATTATTATAATTATTACCATAACAAGTAGGGCCTGTTTGGTTAAATTTTTTAGTAAAATAGTTTACTTCAGTTAATTTTTATTTTTTTCAATTCAGTATATTTTTAGTTTTTCAGTTCACTTAAGTATTTGTTTTTCAGTTTACTTTGGTATATTTATAATTTTTCAGTTCAGTTTAATTCAGATAAATATATTTATATATTTTCCAGTTAAGTTCAGTTCAAAAATAAATAAATCCACATTTATTTTTCGATTCAGTTTAGTTCAGATAAATAAATTTATTTTTTCAGTTAAGTTAAGTTCAAATAAATAAATTTATATTTTTCTTCAATTCAGTTCGTTTCAGATAATACATTTATATCTTTTTTCAGTTCAGTACATTTCCTCAATATATTTTAATAAAACTTTTTCAGTTTATGTTCAATTCAAATCAGATCAGTCAAGACAATTTTAAAAAAATGTGATGTGATGCTTTCCAAAAATTAGTTTAGTCGTACTGTTTTTTAGTATATTTACTTTTTCTTCATTTTGGTTCGGTTCAGAACATATCAATTCAGTTCTTTTATGCTATTCAACCTAATTTGAGTGTTTATTACTATTTTAGTGCATTTACTTCTAAATCAAGATAGATTGTTCTATCAAATTAATTATGTTTATTTCAAATCAAATAAATTAAGTTTTGATAAAATATGATCAAATCATATCGTATCTTTAATTTTAATTCAATTCAACTTTGTTTAAATAAGATCAAATCAATTCAAAAGTAGAACGTGATAATGTTTACATTTCTGATCATGTTTATAACATTTTACCATATAAGTGATTACATAGAAAATTACTCCTACTCTTCCATCACAATGGTGAATTTTTATTTAAACAATAAGCCAAAAACTTTAAACTTTTTCTCAAATTTAATTAATTTAAAAGTCATCAAAACATACCGCACAACGTGCGGTACTATCACGCTAGTAATAATAATAATAATTAGCAATAATTCAGCCCAAATAAATTAAGATGAAATTCTTCAATGTCTTCACTCTAATTCTTCAATATTGTCATCTTATTATTGCTCCTCTTTGAGTATATTGGATCGCTACCTCATTAAAAACCCGGTGGGAAAAAAGAGTATAATGAATCCACTTCTTTTAACCTCCAAATCCTCCTTCAGTTTCACCTCTGTCCGGGTCGACTTCACCGAGCAATTTAGTGATCGTTACATGAAGCACAACTCTGCCAAATGAAGAATTCCGGAATAAGGTTCAACTGGATTTGCATCCTTTCAGCTTCCAAATTGCTCTGAAATCGTCAAAACTGCATCCTTTGTGCATTTAACTCCAAACTCTTCCATTAACCAAATCTGCATTGAAAACACACCTAAAGTGCACATTAATCTTGTAAAAGCACAATATAAGCCCTTGAATAAACACACATAATCATCACATCAAATATCCTGACACTTGAGTCATGCTTACCCTCAAGTATGATGTGAAAAAATTACAAGCACGATTGTTTATTCAAGTTCCCGTCCCCTCAACTGTCTCGATAGAAAATAAATTAAAAGAAAATAAACAAACCAATTCAAAATACGAAACTAAGACTCTACCACCCGGACTTTGGCCAAATATATCAGCATTTCAAACTTTCTCTTCCTCGGCTAATCAACAAACTCCCAAAGCATGATATCAAGTTTCCTTTCATAAACAAAGCTGGTATCATCCCCCCTTGAACCCTCCAATCAATCCCCCCTACATCAGCAATCACTTGAATATCAATGGTCAAAATAGACGAGAAGAACTCCTCACGGTTTTCACTCAAAGCACTCAGTAAAGTGGGACAATCACTCATATAATATCAATGTGGCAGCATCAAATAACACATGAAAATCTGAAAGGACTTTTTATTCAGGTAGGCTAGGGTTTCAAGGTATGATCCTAAAGGCTCTAAGGTTTATATTTATGAACAAAATATTATGCATGCTCTATCTCAAACCATCATCCATGTAGAGTAAGCATTTTTCATCAATTCAACCTCACTTCAAATGTAGGTGCTTTTTATTTTTATTTTTTTTTTCTTTCATTTTTTTTTCATTTTTTTTCTGCACCATTTTACATACAGTACATGTGACAAGGAAAATTCACATAATGACAAGGGACACAATTTTCAGCTCCAGTGAACACCTCGGTTTGGCCAAATTGAGCCTGCTGTTTCCAGAACAAGGTTTAGTTTGAAAATAAAACCTTCATTTAAGTTCTGGGTATTACAATTGGTACTGCTCTATTGGCAAACGACACATATATTCAGCAATGCCATGTATCCAAATGTCACACAATGGATGAATATATCAATTTATTCTCAGGAACATGCATAATAGGGTTAAGAGAATGGTATAAACAAGTTTTGGTTATTTATGTTGTGTAGGTTAAACAAAGAAAAAGGTCAAGGCTCAAGAGGGTTAACTAAGAATATAAAGGGTAGGCTATTTACGATGTATGGGTAAACCTATTTTGCCTTTCATCATTTTAACATGTATTAATTTCAACTGCCACAACACTCAGAAAAAAGATTGATGTAGAGAGTGCTCTACTCTAGGCTCAGACCTCACTATATACTTGGCTTTGTTCTTAACAGGCCTTTTCGTCATCCCAATATCATTTACACAAAGTGAAGATGGTTTCAAGGGTTTCTCTTTTTAGACTCTTAAGGAGATATCAAACAACTAAGGTTACTAATCAGATTCTCTCAACATGCAAAGTTCATCCATCCCAAAGCCAATTCCATTACTCATTATCATGCTGAAAATTTGACCGAATATGACTCAAGCAACAGATATTTTTGTATTTTCAGAATATTATCATTTTTTTGTACTTTTTTCACATTTTTTTGACTAAAAAAATAGAAATCTTTTTGGATTTTTTAGACTCTAAAAATAATCACATTAGCACACAAGATATACACAGAAAATGCAACTGAATCTCCTCACACTTGAACCTTGCTTGCCCTCAAGCAAGCTTAGCGAAAATATAAGGAGGACACAAAACATGTAGCAACTAAAAACAAATAAAACAAGGGAGGGAGGGTGGGACTTATCGAGGGTAATCCTTGATCATATATGTCTAGGATATGCAGAATAGCTATCAGTTGAGCACGAGGATGTACAGATCTGCTATAAGGATGCTTACTGATCTGCTGCCAAGATGCCTCTGTTTGGCCAAACAAAGGCTGTACAGGTCCGCCACTCCTTCCGAGTGGGTGTTATTCAGTACAATTACCTGTAATATCAAGGAATAAAACCATAAGAAAATAAAACAAAATTAAGCAACTTTTTTTGTTTTTTTTTTTGGTTTTATAAAATTTGTTTTTTTTTGTTTTTAATAATAAAAATTAAGAGAAAAGGGAAAGAAACTGGGTTGCCTCCCAAGTAGCGCTTTTCTTTATAGTCTTTGGCTAGACTTTCTGGTGCGATCATTGGAGACCTTGAGGAAATTGCTTTCCTCTATCTTTATACCAAGTGATGATATCGGGAACATCCACCCGATCATCTTCAAAACAAAACTTCTTCTCCTCACACTTGCATGAAGAAATATCCTTCACCACTGCAATATGATCTGCACCATAATATGGCCTGGGATGATGACAGTGAGGAAGGAATGCTTGCTCAAAATCTGTGCTTTTGATCTCAGAAGCTCTATTTGGCCAAATAGAGGCCAACTCAGATGAATCAGTCCATTCCGACTCGAGCTTTCTAGGCCTTAACCAAGAAGATATAAAGAACAACACTTTCTTATCCACTCTGAACTCCTTGGACCTCATATTCTTTTCATGCCACGTTTTCATTTGCTCTTTGTACCAAAAATCTTGATCAAAAGCTTCCAAGTGAAATTTCTTCAATTCTTGAAGTTGAAACTTCCCAACCTCCTCACACTTGGCTGATTCCATAACCATATTTTCTCTAAACCAACAAGTTGCATCCATCAACTTGAAAGGCAAATGATAAAATTTCCAATGAACAGCTCCAAGAGAAGAGTAGCCAAGTAGCTCTCCAATGGCATTATACAGCATCAATAAAGCACAATCAAACCTTTTATCCCACCCCTTTCTCGAAGGGGTTACAATAATTTGATGCCAAAAATTATGGAGCTCAGAGGTTTCAGGCAATATGAATTCACATGTAGGCTGAGAGAGTGTTATATCAAGCTGACCTTGGCTGACCAATTCCATCGTCGGCTCTATGCTCGAAATTTCCACTATGGACTGAAAATAGAGTGTGTCGTCTTTGATTTCCTCTTTGCTTGTCTCCACTCCATCAAAGTCATCGAGATCACTTTCTTCATCCAACTCCATGTAGGCTTGACCCGAATCAGCCTCGATGTGCTCTAGGGCAACCAAATTAGTCTCATCATCTTCAGAAAAATCATCAAACTCAAGAGCATAGTCCAACTCTGTATAGATTGGTGGAGATGGTTCAAGAACAGGGCTCCGTTTGGGCAAACAGAGGCTGTCTGCACCAGGCTCCAAGTTCTGCTCATCCACTATAAGGCTACGTTTAACCAAATAGGCTTCCTCAAGTTTTCTGCTTCTGTGAAGACCTGGTGATCCCAGCCTATCTTCAAAATTTTCGATCTCCTTAACGGGTGCATAGAATAAAGACTATGGCGGATCGAACAACTCCTTGTCTTCTTCTTCCCTTTTAGTACCTTATTGGCTCCTCTTATTCATGCTTTCCAGCAAAGCAAGCATCTCATCCAACTTCTTATGCACTGAATTCTCATCTTGCACCTGTGGATTATGAGAATATTGGTGAAACTCCAAATCCTGGAAATTTTGGCCACAAGCTGCTCCTCGATTATCCTCGTAACCACGAAAGTAACTTGGATCTTCCCACTGTAAGTATGGTGTAGTGGGGTATTGAGGAGAATAATTACATTCATAGCTCCAATGCCCATAGTAATGGCAAGTATTGCAGAACTTTCGAGATGGAGGTGTTCCATAACATTCCCAATAGCTCGCCATAACAACTTGATCAAGTGAGACTTCCTCAAAATATTCTGCCAGACGACAGGCTCGATTTGGGCAAACTGAGGGTCTGCAGAATCTGTTCACACAAAAACAAAGGTAACCGAGATCAATAGGAAAAATAAATTTAAACTAACAACCGTTCCCCGGCAGCGGCGCCAATTTGGTGAATGTCGTTTCACTCACACAAATAAAACCTGCAATACACTAAGGATAAAATCCTAGCATAGTAGTAAGCAAGGTCGAATCCACAGAGAACGGTGTGAAATTATTGATTAACCTACTAATTAATTTTGGTTTAGCAACCACGCCTTAAATTGAGATTTGTTTGATTTTAACTACGGAAAATTAAAAAAATAAAGCACACGAATCCAATGCAATGCAAGAAGAGAAAATATATATGATGAAAGAAACCGGCTTAAGCTAATCAGTTAGTTCAATCATTGATCATTGACACCTACAGTTCATTTATTCTCTACAAATCAACCAGTTATAAGAGAGCAAGTATTCGCTGAACCCTCCAAATTCCCCCCTTAATTATTCGATCGCAAGCAAGTATTTGCTAAACCTACAACTTCCCTAATCAAAGTGTCCTAGCAAGTATTCGCTAAACTAGATAAACACTTTAACAGCATTAAGATCTAGGAGAACCCAATTCAGATAATTAAGCACGTATTCGCATGCAAACATTACCCACTCAACTGTTCATCATCCCTGTTATTATATAGTCTGTATCAGTTATCTATTGTATAGACAGGAATTTTGCTACTTTTATTAGCTCTAGCCTAACAAGATTAAGGTGATCAAGCTTAAGCATGCAGACATAAATTATATCATGAACAATCAAGAACCAGTAGAGATTAAACTTCATGCAAGCATTAAGTCTCACAATTCATGAACCACTTAATTAACCTAAGCCGATTAAAAGAATTTAGCTACTCATGCTTAAATCATACACATAAACAATTGATGAATTAAACATAATAATAAATAAAGAATTAGAAAGAAAATACCACACTTTATTATTGATGAATGTTGCTGCCCTTCAAGAATTACAATGAAGAAGAAAAAGGTTTTAGTTCGAATGAAACTTCTGCTCCCTACGGTCTCCTCTTCCTTCCCTTATTTCTAGTAATAAAAATATCAGGAAAATATTAAGAGTTCTAATCCTAGTGTGAATATATCACACAATTATTATAAATACCAGAAATAGAAAATATAATCCCACTTAATTAGGGAAAAGGGAGAATCTTCTTCACTTAAACTTCGTCTTCTCGGCCGATCGAAATTACCATTGTTTCGAAAGTTTTACTGAATCCTTTTCAGAACATGATTTCTTCTTTCTCTTTCTTCTTTGGGCTCCAAGACTTCTTTTTGACCCAACAGACAAACAGACTGAATTTGGCATTCTCTTTATTCATGGACAGCAACTAGTAACTCCCTAAATAAAGGATCAGACACTACTTCATTAAAAACCCCTTTCATCAGTTTCACCTCAGTCCGGGTCAACTTCACCGAGCAATTTAGTGATCGTTAAACGAAGCACAACTCTGCCAAATGAAGGATTCCGGATTAAAATTCAACTGGATCAGCATCCTTCAAGTGCTCTAAATCATATCAAAACCGCTCCAAAACAGCACTTCTTGCTCCTCTTGCTCATCTCAAGCTACATGTGTAATCTGACATCAAATACAACTCATAAGTGCTAAATGACACAGAATATATCATTAAAAATCCTCAGAAATACACACATATTATCACCACATCACTGATTAATGCAGCATCAAATATGTAGAGCTTGCCTCTGATATAGACCTTTCTGTACCAAGCAGAATTTGGGGCACTGTTGGTTCCTCTCAGGTTGGCATAGAATTCCAGCACCAAGGAATGATTTGCCTTCACACAAAAATTAGCTGGTCCAAACATATGAATCCTCTTCATGAAAGTCACAAACCCAGGATGTTTAAACTTCTCAGTGAGTCTCTTCTCAACATGCACCTTCTTGTTGATCAACCCTTCATACACAGTCATTACCCTCCTGGAGTAAAAAGTCTCACCCCAAGCCTTTTCTAGCAGAGGATTGTCATCTGGAAACACCAATGGCACCTCATCTGTAGCATCATCATCCTCCTCAGACTCAGATTCTGAGCTACTACTTTCTTGAACTTCTACAGCAGGTTCTGCAGGTGGCACTTTTGGGAGTGGTACTCCCTCAAATTCCAGATTGAACTCTGGCACTTCATCCCTCTTCCTCTTGCCAGGGAAGACTTGAATAACTGGAGGTAGTGACTTCTTCCTCAACTTCTCCCTCTTCAGCTCCTGCAATTTCTCAAATTTTACACTTAAAGGATGACTATCCTCACTATCTGGTGCTGTCTCTGCCAGTGGCTCCATCATGACTCTGACATTCTCTAAAATCCTATCCACATTGATTGGCTGCTCAGCTTCAACAGGCTTCTCCTGCTCAACCGTTCCTGAACTGAACACTCCTTGTCCAGTCTTCACTTTCCCATATGCTTGTCTTCTCTTCCCCTTCCTCTGATAAACCTTTTTAACCACTTTGCTTGATTCTGCCTTTTCTGAACACACATTCTGCTCAGATTCTTCATCAAATTCTGAACTCTCATAGAAAAAATCAAATCTGGTCCCCTTCAAACTCAACCCCTACCTTAACTGTAGCCATATTATCTTGAGCCACAGATTCTTGTGCGGCTCTGATGGGATTGGGGCTATCTTATCTACCCATACTCAAGTTTTCCATGGATTGAACAGAAGGAATGGAATCAATAGGAGAGTTGGATGGAAGGTTGCCCATGGTAATTTAGACACACAAACAAATTCAAACACAAACCAACCCTAACAGATAATGCTTCACAGACTACTAACAACAGACCCCTAGCTTCAATATACCCTCTAGTTTACTAGAATATCAAGAAAAACACAATCTTGATTCAAAAGCTAGCAGAATACCTCTTGCATGTGCAGATTTCCTCGAGACTCCGATAACCCGAACCGGCGAGATTTTCTAACTGTTTGGAGGTTATTCCGGCAATATGCAGTGTAGAGTGGTTGACTGAAGTATCGGAAGTTGATCAGCGAGCTTCTTGTCGGAGGAGATTGGTGATTGGGCAGAGAGGGTTTGTTGGAATTGGAAACGTCGAGGGTTGGTTGGTTGCAGAAAAACCATTTTTCCCTCTTATATTTTTGGACTTTCTGAAATTCAAATCCAGACCCAAAATGGAAAATATATCCATAATTTCACATCAGTCCAAAATTTCCTGAAATTCACTGATTGTCCCTCACAAAATAAATATGAGTCGAAGATTCAATTTTCAGCCCAAAAAATTTCAGCCCACTGATGTTGACCCATTCAGACCATTCATCACTTCTCTTCATTTTTATTTCTAACTCTCATGTGTTTAAACACACTCATTCACAGTGTTTAAACATCCTTGATCATCAAGCTATCTTCTTTTTGTATTTTTCATTTTCTTTTATCAAAACAAACAGAAAGCAGTAAACTAATTTACAACAATGAGAGGTAAGCATGAATACCTCAAATTCGACAAACACCTAAGTGTTGTCTCAGTGTCTCAAAAGTTGCAGAGTCTAATGGCTTGGTGAAGATATCTGCAAACTGTTCAGCACTAGGAACAAATTCAATGCTAAGTTCCTTCTTTTCCACCAAGTCTCTGATGAAGTGGTGCTTGATGTCTATATGCTTTGTCTTTTTATGATCAACATGATCATGAGAAATATCAATAGCTCCCTTATTATCACATTTAATAATGAGGACATCTTGCTTGAATCCATAATCTTTCAGCATTTGCTTCATCCATAATAGATGCTGACAACAGCTTCCAGCTGCCAAGTACTCGGATTCAGTGGTAGATAGAGAGATAGAATTCTGCTTTTTGCTGTACCATGACACCAGATTTCCTCCTACATAGAAACAACCTCCAGTGGTACTCTTTATGTCTTCAGAATTCCCAGCCCAATCAGAATCACTGTAACCAATAATCTCAGCTTGACTTCCTCTAGAATACCATAGACCATAATCAGCAGTTCCATGTACATATCTGATAATCCTCTTGACTGCTGAAAGATGACACTTCTTAGGATCAGATTGAAATCTTGCACATAGTCCAACACTCAGACAGATGTCTGGTCTGCTTGCAGTAAGATACAATAGACTCCTAATTATACTTCTATATAGCTTGATATCTACCTTCACACCATACTTGTCATACGTCAGTTTCTCTGTTGATGCCATTGGAATTCGCATACTCTTAGAGTCATCCATCCCAAATCTTTTAACCAAGTTTAAAGTATACTTGGTTTGATTGATGAAGATACCTTCCTTGTGCTGTTTGACTTGAAGCCCTAGAAAATATGACAGCTCACCGACCATACTCATTTCAAACTCACTCTTCATCATCTCTATAAAGTTATCAACCAGCTTTTGAGATGTTGACCCAAAAACAATATCATTTACATAAATTTGAGCAAGCAGAATATGTTTATCATGTTTAAACACAAAGAGCGTTCGGTCTACTCCCCCTCGTCGATAGCCTTTCTGCAAAAGAAATTTGGTGAGATGCTCATACCAAGACCTGGGTGCTTGCTTAAGACCATATAACGCCTTTTCTAGTATGTAAACGTGATCAAGGAGATAGGGATCTTCAAAACCCTTGGGTTGCTCAACATACACCTCTTCATTGAAAATGCCATTCAAGAATGCACTCTTGATATCCATCTGAAACAACTTAAACTTCATAATACACGACATAGCAAGTAAGAAACGGACAGATTCTAACCTTGCAACTAGAGCAAAGGTTGCATCAAAGTCAACACCTTCAACTTGAGTATATCCTTGAGCTACAAGTCTGGCTTTGTTTCTGGTGATATTGCCATCTCCATCAGACTTGTTCTTGAAGATCCACTTAGTACCAATGACATTGACTCCCGGAGGTCGTGGAACAAGATACCATACATCGCTTCTAGTGAACTGCTCCAGTTCCTCTTGCATGGCTGAAATCCAGTACTCATCATTCAATGATTCCTTGTGATTCTTAGGCTCAATGGAGGAGAGGAAGCATTGTAATACATGCATTCCACCATTCATTTTGGCGTAGTCCTTCCGTTCTTTTTGCCTCAGGTTGTATGTGTTAGGTGGTGCCGAAGTATCAGATGATACTGTGGTAGCATCAGGAACTGTGATAACTTCAGATGATGTTGTAACATCCCCCAGTATTGTAACATCAGGCAGAGATGAATCCGTCTCCGTGCTGATTAACATATCAGGTTCATCTTCAAGCAGAATTCCACTGCTGATATCCTTCAAATCTTTAACCACCACATTGTTGGACTCCATCATGACATTTGTACGATTATTGAACACTCTGTATGCCCTGCTATTTGGAGAATAACCAAGGAAAATACCAACATCAGCTCTTTTATCAAACTTACCTAGAGGTTTACGATCTCTGAGAATGTAGCATGGACTGCCGAATACATGAACATAAGATACGTTTGGCTTCCTTCCTTTCCACAGCTCATAGGCAGTTTTCTGAGTGAATGGTTGTAGATAGACTTGGTTTATGGTATAACAAGCAGTATGAACTGCTTCAGCCCACCATTTCTTAGGAGTATCATTCTCTGCCATCATTGCCATTAACATGTTGATGAGGGTCCTGTTCTTTCGTTCAACAATACCATTTTGCCGTGGTGTGATTGGAGCAGAGAACTCATGCTTGATTCCAAGTTTTATACAGAAGTCCATCATGGTAGCGTTAGCAAATTCCCTCCCATGATCACTCCTTAATCGAACCACTTTAAGTCCATCATGATATCTTTCTGTGTTGACTTGAGTGATGAGCTTAATTATAACACTCACTGCATCAGATTTTTCTTTCAAGAATTCCACCAAAGTATACCTGGAGAAATCATCTACACACACAAAGATATATTTCTTTCCCGAAACGTTAGTTGGACTGATTGGTCCCATTAAGTCCATATGAAGCAATTCAAGACCATAGGAAGTGGTAATCTCATGAAGTTTAGAATGTGGTGACCTGACCTGTTTACTTTCATGACATGGTGGACATGTCAATTCTTTTGTATAGGAAAGTAAGGGCACTCCTCTTATTGCTTCAAGTCTTGTTACTTTAGACAATGTTTTCAGATTTGCATGACCTAGCTTCTTGTGCCATAAAAGATTGTCGTCCACACTCACTTTGAGACAGCATACAGATTCATCAAGAATATAACAGTTATCTGACGATCGAGTGCCAATAAGAACACCCCTTTCATCCTTTCTGACTGTACACATTTTATCATCAAACAAAACAGTTAATTTGTTATCACATAAATGGCTAATACTTAGCAAATTTGCCTTTAGCCCATCCACGAGAAGAACGTCTTGGAATACTGGAAAGTTCCCATCTCCAAATCTTACTGTTCCAGTCCAAGGAACAACATTGCTTAACAACTCAGGAGTACCTGTCATATGTCTAGAACAGCCACTATCGAAGTACCAGGCATCTCTGGTATATGAACTATAACAAGTATGGACATCATAGCAAAGGTTGATTTTAGGAACCCTTACCTTTTTTGAATGTTGAACCCTTTCTGGTTGCACCATGTTGTAACTTGCTCCAATGTTGTAACATGCTCAATTTATTGGTGCTTGCATCAAATCTCTTAACAGACGAAAACAACGCTTCTTGTAATGTCCTGGTCGTCGGCAATAATTGCATGTTGCCTCCCACCATGGTTGAAACATATTTCGCTGCTGGTGATAGTTAGGTTTATAACCTAGTCCAAACTTAGGAGCTTTGGTGAAATTGTTTGGAGCTCTAATAGGTTGCTCTTTCCTGACTTGACTTGAATTAGGATAAGTCACCTTCTTGTCCATCTTTCCTTTAGTCTGGTCATTATGGTTGGTCACTTCAATTCCATCGTATCCTAATCCATGTCGATCTCCAGCAATTTTTCCCATGCCAAGAATGTCATCCAAGGCTGTTGTTCCTTTATTTAATTTGATGATGGTACCTTCAGCAACTTCTGCTCGAACAAGGGCTATCTTCAACTCTTCTCTCATTGCATCACTGGTGATCTGTTGTTGTTCGACTTCTTCATTCAAGCTGTGGTTGTCTTTCTGTAAAACTTTATTCTGTTCAGTCACACTGATCCAGAGTTTGTGGAGTTTGTCGTATGATTCATGAGCATCCTCAGAGTCCATGTTTAAACTCTCACTATCAGAAACGATTGTAGCACCAAATGCAACATAGATTTCTTCTTCAACTTCTTCGTCGCTTTGAACATTGATTGCACCAAAGGCTACATGGTTGCTAACATGCTCTTCATCAAAATCTTCTCCATCACTCCAGGTGGCATTGTAAGCTTTCCCTTTCTTGCTAGATGAGCCAGTTGGTCATTGTGATTGAATATGCCCGTAACCTTCATATTCTCGACATTGGATTTTACCAGCATGTTTAAACACAGGCTTGAGTTCTGTTTGATCATTGTTGCTTCTTTTGCTCATTCCTGAACTTTGCTCTCTTCCTTCACTTCTTCGATTTTGAGTTCTTCTCAGAACTTTGGCAAAACTTCTTGATATATGAGCTAGCTCATCTTCGTCCATATCTTCATTGTTGTTTCTGGTAGAGTGTTTAGCCACAGCATTGTGTTTAGACACAGAGTTCTGTTCAGCTGTTTTTCATTCAGTAGCGTTGAATGCCAGATCATTCTGTCTTACTGTAGCTGCCTCCTTCATTTCAAAAGCTGACAGTGCTCCCATGACCTCATCAATGGTCATTTCAGATGTATCATGGAGTTCTTTCATTGCAATAGTCTTTCCTTTGAACCTTGGTGGTAGAAACGGTTTCCCCAACTGATGAGCTGAGTTAACCAGATCTCTGATTTTTGAATTATAGTCAGCAATGGTCTCATTATCATGCATAACCATAGTATCAAACGTTGTCTTTATTGTATGCATTTTTTGTCGTTTCATTTTTGCATCCCCTTCATAACTGGCCTTTATTTCTCCCATGCATCTTTAGTAGTGCAACACGTTGAAATTAAGCGAAAAGTTTCTTGATCAACACAAGAGTTGATGCAGTTGAGTGTTTTGCTGTTAAGTCGCTTGTCCTTCCTCTCTTGAGTGGTCAGTTCCTTTTTGTTTTTCAAAATACCTTCGGTTGCGCCTGCTGCAGGTGGCTGTCTGGCTGGTGTCCACTCGTTCTCGACCCAGTACCATGCTTCTTCATCTAGAGCATCAATGTAATGCCTCGTCCTTAGTAACCGTAGTTGTTCTTATCCAGCATGGGTGCGCGTGTATATAATGAACCATCTTTCTCCTGATTCGCCATGATCGATAGGGATCTCCACTGGCCTTGTTAAAGGCACAACTTAGTGGACTAGCTCTGATACCAAATGAAATTTACTATCGATCAATTTCACAACGTTCTTAACTGATAATTCTATTCTAGCGAGTATGTTTAAACATGCAGTTCAGTTTAAACACATTAAGTAAGAACACAAGAATTGGTTACGCAGTTCGGTGATGAACACCTACGTCTGCGGGGCCTTGCCCAGTCTGAAAATCATCCACTAAAATAACCAAGATCAGTTACAATGTTTCTCAAACAATTAACTATCTAGGACTTATCTTTTCCTTGTGGATTTGTGAGTTCCACTCACTGCCGGTCAACAACTCCTCGTTGCTGTTTTGACCACTTTTCCCGAAGTATTATGGCTTGCTGTATTCAGACTTCAGGCGATGGCTAAGGCCTATTGGACTCCTTCCAATATGTTGCTCCAACTATAAAGCTATTCTGATCTGCAGAATACTTTCTCGTAAGATGGATGATTTGTTGTTGCAGCTTCTCTGTATATTTATAGTCCAATGCTGTGCTTCCGTGTTGATCTTCTCAGTCTTTCAATCACGGCAAGGCTGATCTGCTCGTCCAGCTCATCACATCTATATTTAGTCTTCTAGCTATATTCTACTTCTATAGCTATAGGATAAGAAATATATTCTTTCCTTATTTAAGACTAACCCTGACTAAGATACAACTCTATCATATATTCTCTAGCTAATCAAATCAGCATAAAATCAATCTTCTATCTTCATATTGATTTTCTCGAATATCTTCTTTGATTACATATGAGTTGTACTTCACTTTCAACACTCTTGCTCGATTTCTGATTCTGTTGGAGCAACTGTTTAAACATCAGTATGTTTAAACATCAGTATGTTTAAGCATGATAATTTCTACAAAATAGCCAACTTCATTATACTGAGTACTTTGGACTCTTCAGTACCTTCTTGTATCAAGTTTTCCAGCACCATAATCACCGTAACTTGCACTCAGATTCAAAGTCCAAATCTACAAATCTTCACAACATGCCAAGTAAGTCATGTAAATACAACATGCTCTTATTCACTGCATATTTTAGCTAAGTCGCTTAATCTTTTGAAGCCTTAAAAAATATATTTAATTTATTAGTTTGAGTCCAATGAATTAACACTTTAGCAATCACACAACTGTACACGCAATATCATGCAACCAATTGTGTGTTCTTTCTAAATCAATAAGTGGCTTATTTTGTTTTAATGCATATATTGAATACACGGAGAATAATGGGAAATCATACCAAGAAATAAAAAAAATCTCAACATATATGAGCACAATCAATCTAGAAAATGACGAAATTCAACTCAAACGCAGAAAGCCCAGAAAAATAGAAATATCCCATGATCAAGAAATCCAGAATAGAACTCAACTTGATTTGATACCTTAAAGACGCCGAAAGGTGTTCATTAGATTTTAGAGAATTCTTAATGGGAGGCGCCTCCAACAGAGTCGGGCACGAACATCGAGCCGTCGATAGTACTTGTCTGACCCTCCTTCCCTGAACATCAATACCGGCCCTTCCTCCAGCCAATTGATCATCATCGACTGGGAAGATTTTTGATTTATGCCACCCATTAATTTTAACGCCCGGTAATCCTGTTCAATCCGGCAAATCACTAAGCACATTCACTCAACGCGCACTGGAAATGGAAATCCTGTTATATTGGCCAGGTTGGCGAAAGTATGGAGAATCAGGAGTCGTGCAGAAGTTTTGAGATAGAGGAAAGAATATGAAAGAAACCGAGGTTGTGTTGACACGTACAAAGAGGAAGTGAAAATGTGAGGAACAACACATAGTCGATGAAGAAGAAATAAAAGGTTTTAAACACGTGTTAGGAAAAAATATTTAAAAAACGACCAAAAATTTTGTATGTGGGTGTTTTTTTTATGTGGGGCTATGGGTCAAATAGGACGTTGACACTTGGCAGATTGGGACCGGTAATTAACACATTTACTATTTTTAGTTTGTTTTATTTTTAGGCCCTTCTTTTTTCCATTTTTCTCTCAATTCTTTCCTTTTTCTCTGAATTTTCCCTTCCCAAATCATCTCCCTTTTCTTATTACTCCCTTTTCTCATGTTTCCTCTCCACCATTCTTCAATATTCTCTAGTTCTCAGAGAATGTACTCCCTTAATTGGAGCGTAAAATTTGATTCAAATCACTTGCTTTTATATTTTATTTTGGTCAATAAATTTAGTAATACATTAATAGCAAAATAATAATAGTATAGTTAAACTAATATGAATTTGTACAAATCATGTTTAATCAAAATTGAACTGAATTCAAATATAAAATACTGGATTGAATTGAACTTAATTTATCAATTCTTAAGTTTATGTAGGCACTAAATCAATCTGATGTATATTAAACTCGTTGTGGATATTTCAATGATAGTTAATTAGCTAAATTTTACTATGCATGTGAAATAATAGATTGTTATTTTTTATCAATTCTTCTAAAATTATGGTTACATAAATTTAATATTTTATGTATGTTATAGGCTTTTAACTTGTTCCTTAGACATTATTATGGATTTTATCAGTACAACAGTTCAATTTCATTTAATTTATTTTAATTTAAATTAGTCCAATTTAGTTTGGTAAAAATATAATTTGATCGAATTTAGTTAAATTTACACGTATTGATTCTATATTTTGCTACATTAATTTTTACTTAATTTCAATTCAATTCAATTTAATTCAGGGAGAAATAAGTTCAAACAATTACACCCTTAATATCGTAGTCAGAAAAATGAGTAGAGAGCTTTGGCGAGCCGTATATATAAACTCTATTTACGAATATTTTCTACACTATATTTGAATATTATTTATTTCATTTTAATTAAATTCAATTCATTTTAGTATTTTAAAGTAGTGTTCAATTTTGATTGAATATGATTCGATCAAATTTAACTTAATGTAAATACATTATTATTATTGTTAATATTAATGAATTAGTTAATTTTTTAACCAAAATAAAATAAAATAAAAAAGCAATTGATTTGTTTCAAACATTTAGTGAGCAATATTTTTTGGGAATGAAAATAAGATTCGGGAGTGGTGGATGGACTGATGAAGACCGAAGATGATTCGGGAAGGGAAAATTCAGAGAAAAGGGAAAGAATTGAGAGATAAAGGGAAAAAAGAAGGGCCTAGTAAAACAAACTAAAAATAGTAAATGTGTTAATTACCGGTCCCACTCTGCCAAGTGTCGACGTCCTATTTGACCCATAGCCCCACATAAAAAAAACACCCACATACAAAATTTTCTCCTTATAGAGTAAGTATTTTTTTATTATTATTAAAAGCCACCCTTAGGTGAGGGAGATTTTATTAGGCATCCCAAGTCCTAAAAAATGTCATACAAATGGCTAGTGTTTACATCAACAAGGATGATAAAATGGGGACCAGAGGTCCTATAGCATAGGAATGCTATCAAAAATGGACTACAACTGTGTCTAATCTTATAGCTTTTACCAGCAACTAAACATTCAAACTCCTGAAACCTGTTAGGGAATTTCAATGCAAAACCCAAAGCGGTACCAAGAGAGAAATGATAGTTGAAAGATAGTAAATAGCTAACACTTGTAAACTTCACACCCTGCTCCAGAGAGTGCTTCATTTGCTGCAAGAGTCTCTTGTCTGGGAAGTGGAAACTGCACATGAAACATAGATTAGTAGCACCTGCTAACCACTCTTAATGATGGCATACCAATTCTATCCAGGTGCAAGGCACCAGAAATAGAACTAGGCATTTCTGACTGTGTAAGATCAGTTGAGAGTTTCTCAGTAAAAGCAAACTTAGAGAGTCTATCTGCTGAGGTGTTGGCCTCTCTAAAAATGTGTAAAATAGGAATTCTGAATTCATTTATTGCAGATGCCAAATTGAGCAGATTCCAGGGAGCAGTGTATGGGTCATTTGATGTTGTAACTGCATTAAGGCAGTCACATTCAATGCAAAAGGGCAGTTGTAACTCAGTCCCTAGAATAGAGGCCAAATGGATGGCCATCATTTCAGAATGAAAGGGGGAATCTGCCCTGGCAAAGACAGTTCTGATCTTTACTACATGTCCATTGCTTTTTCTAGCTATGAGGCCTATCCCAGTGAAGTTAGGTTGATGCCAAGAGGCATCAACATTAATTTTAATGCCTGTATCTGGGGGGACCATTTTAAGCATAGAATTTGAGCTTGTGGTGGCCTTGAGTGCAAGGGTAAAAAACCAAGGGAGGAAAGCTCAATATCAAAGGGACTGACTGATAAGATAGGTCTGGCAGAATATATGTGAAAAATCTCATCAGTGACCTGTTTCCTTAGTGATTGTGTTGTACAGGGGGTATTATCAAAGATCAAGGAATTTCTGGCTTTCCAGAGAGTCCAGCAAATAACACTAGGGACAGTTTGGTACAGAGAGTGATGCAACTTGGTTTTTCCATGAAAAGACCAATAAAAAAAACAGTCTATCCCATAATATAGGGAACTAGAAATCTTGTGATCCAACCATATAATGAAAAACTGACCACAGAGATTTTGCCAAATAACATTCATTAAAAGCATGTTCCAAGAAATCCACATTATGGCAGAATAAGCATTTAGAGGGGCAGCAGAACCCCATTCTCGTAAGCACATCTGGGAAGGGTAAAAAGGAATTGACTAATTTCCATATAAATATACTGACTTTCTTCTGAACTCTAACACTCCAGATATTTTTGAGTGAAGAGAAAGTACCTCTGACAGTTTGCAGCACATCATATCCAGACTTGAAGGAGAAAGAGCCCTGGGTGCTAGGCATCCAAATTAGTCTGTCAGGTCTATCCTTCAGTGTTGCTGTCTGTAAAAAATCATATATATCAGCTGAAAAAATATTAAGTACAGATGGGAGCATCTGACTTCTGTCATTGATAAAATCTTCCACTGAGGTATGCAAAGGAATGTTGGTTAAGTCTGGGTTATAAATTGGATAAGGATCCTAGTCCAGTCCAATTAGAACTCCAGAAGTTACACTGTCCATTCCCATGTATAACTCTAGTCAAAGATTCAGCTTTAGAAGATATAACACTGATCATTTTCCAATTTTGTGAAGTTCTGTATGAAGGAGGTAGTAACCATAGGAATTGGGACCATAGTGTTTCTCCCAGTTGAAACTTCCACCATAGTTTCAATGAGCAAGTTCTGACAATGGTATGGATGGATCTTAATCCAATTCCATTCTGATTATAGGGGAAGCAGAGATCTTGCCATTTTTTCCACACTTTCTTAGGTTTTAAAGCCGTCTCTCCCCAGAAAAATAATGATAGTAACTTCTCTATCTTTTTAATGACATTTACTGGGGGTTTCATTACACTCCATATACGTTGAGGGATGGAGTATATGCAAGACTTAATGAGGGTTATTTTACCACCTGTGGATAGCCACTTGTTTTTCCAATTTGTAAGCCTATTTTCAATTCTCTGGACAAGTGGCTGGAAATATAAAACCAAGGTTCTACCAGTGAAGATAGGGACACCTAAGTAAGTGAAGGGGGAGGAGCCTTTTCTCATGCCTAATGTAACAGAGATCTGATTCAACTTATGAGCTGTGGCATGTTTACTAACAAAGTATTCACTTTTTTCAAAACTTATTTTCTGTCCAGTTGTCTGTTCAAAAATGACCAGAAATGCTTTCAGTACAAATAGTGAATTTTTGCTAGCATTAAGTAAGATGACAGTGTCATCAGCATAACTAAGATGAGAAATGGGGGAGGGACCAGTGGGAATATTAAAATAATCTATCCTACCTATGTTATATACATATGAGAGACTTCTAGAGAAAGATTCAGAAAATAAGTTAAAAAGAAATGGGGAGAGAGGATCCCCCTGTTTGATACCCCTTATTGATTTGAAAAATCCACATGGTTTCCCATTAACTAATATAGAAAAGTATGCCTGACTGAGATTTTTCATGATCCAGTGTACTACTCTACCATGCATGCCAAACTGTAGTAAAACGCTATCAAGAAATGCATGATTAACTCTATCAAAAGCTTTTTTAAGATCCAATTTTATCATGCAATTAGGGTTCCTACTTTTTCTGTCTAAGAATCTAGTCATTTCCTTTAAGAGAATAACATTATCAGAAATGTCTTTGCCCTTAAGGAAAGCTGACTGTTGTGGTGAAATAAGTTTAGGCATTAGAGGCCTAATTCTTTCCATTAGAATTTTGGAAAAAATATAGTTGATGAAATTAGAGAGGCTTATGGGCCTAAAATCATCAAAAGAGGAGACCACTGTTTTTTTAGGGATTAATGTGATCCAAGTGGAGGATATACCCATAGGGATCTGAGACTCACTCATAAAATCTTGAAAAACTTTTAGGAGGTCATCTTTGATTATATCCCGTGATTTAGTGAAGAATTTAGAGGAGAAACCATCAGGTCCTGGACTACTGTTTTTATTTAAACTAAAAACAGTGTCATGAATTTCCTCCATAGTGACAGGTCTGAGCACAAGCTCATTTTCTGCACTAGTAATAAGTTTAGGGATTTGATTTAAAAAGTGATGATAAAAATCACCATTTAAATTATTAGGTGGCTTAGATAATAGATCAGAATAATAAGAGATTGCTTCTCTTTCAATCATATCAGAATCTTCCAACCAAATCCCATCAGAGCTTTTTATCTTAGTGATGTTGAGAAAGCTCCTTTTTTCCCTCACTGACTGATGGAAAAAAATAGTGTTTTCATCACCATCCTTAAGCCATTTAATTCTGGATTTTTGCTTCCAGAATTTATTTTTTTCTTTTAAAGCTCTGAGATGTATTGCCCTACATTTTTTGAGTTCAATTAGTTCATTTTGAGAACCATTGTTGTCAAAGACTATTTCTTGTAGTCTAAGGGCCTCTGCAGTTGTGAATACATTAGAGTCAATATTACCAAAGCAGAGTTTATTCCAGCTCTTGATGGCAATCTTGAGTCTGCGTAGTTTTAAATAAAAACCTAGCATCCCTATGTTATTAATAGGCTGATTCCAGTCCTCGGAAATAATTGCTAAGAAATCATCTCTATTAAACCAAGCATTGATAAATCTAAATGGTCTGGGGGATGAAGCTATGTTACTATCTATTAAAAACAATAATAGGGAGTGGTCTGATGTGTCTCTATTTAACACTTGGATTGAAGAAGATGGAAACTTCCTTAGCCAGTGTTGAGAGCATAGTCCCCTATCTAGTTTCTGAGTTGTAGGATGATGTAACCAATTATTTGACCATGTAAAAATGTTTCCAACTGTGTTGATTTCAGTCAAGCCACTAGTTGAAATAAATTGGTTAAAATCTGCCATAGTTTTAGGTTTTGGATGAGAAGGTCCCTTATATTCTAATGGAGATTTTATTGTATTAAAATCACCAATAAGAAAAGAGTCATTCAAGTTCCTTTTTCCTAAGGCATCCCATAACTCACATCTGCCTGTCACTGTTCTGAGTGCGTATATAAATATACCCTCCATTACAGTGTTCAAGCAGGGACTAAAAATATTAACAGCTAAAAATTGCAAATGATCATGCAATAGAGTTACTTGGATAGGCTCATTCCACATGAGCCAAATCTTTCCACTCTCAGTTGTTAACTGGTTTGAGAAGTGTAATCTTCTCCTAAATTTTTCACATTTATAGATCTTATGCCATGGTTCAATTAGGCACAAGATCTCAATTTTGTGATGAGTAACTAGATCAGTCAGTCTGTCCATTGAGGGTTTCATGCCTCTAATGTTCCAGAATAGGGTTTTGATTTTTTCTGTTGTACTAATCATTGGGAGTTGTGTTTGGAGCCTTTTGATCTAGTAAGAACTATATTGGGAGAGGGGATTTTTTGTGTTTTTAGAGGGGTGAACTTCTTATTGAGTTGAGTAAAGAAAGTAGGGTTTTTAGACTTCTCAAGGGGAACTGAGCTATCTGAGTGTCCTTTTTCTAAAATCAACTCATCTTGCAGTTTCTCAGGAGAGGATGGATCAGTTAAGGGGTTAACAGTGGAGGGTGGATCAGGTAATAGATTGTCATCCTGTGATGACTCAGAAATTAGTTCAGCATCAGAGTCATCAGGATCCTCCTGAGTTGATGCATCTATAAGTGGGAGGAACCTATTGTTGCTGTTTCCACAGGATAGAGAGATGTTGTTAGTAGAAGTAAAGAATTTAACAGGAGAAGAAACTTTACCTGTACCAACTGTTATATCATCCATTGCTTGGTTCAGGAAGGGGATATGGGCTGCAGTTACTGCATTGATCAATTCTTCATCTGACATTGGAAGTGTGGTTGCTTTCTCAACAGTTTGAGTGGCTAGATTAGTGTTTGGAGTAGTAGAGTTAATGTGTGTGTGTGGAAAAGGTTGATTGCAGTGGGGAGTGGGACTGGGAGGAGGAGAAACCAGGGATGTAGCAGCTTCTCTATCTTTTGTGGAAGGGGTGAGACCAGATTGACCACCTTCATCTGAGTCATCAACTATAATTGGTTCAACTGGAGTGACCTGAGGCATTGCAGCTTTGTTTTTCAGTGACTGTGGCTTGGGAATTTTCGGGATGGCTCTAGAGTCATTGACAGGGTTCTAGCTGGTGTGTTTAGCAGTAGGAGGGTTAGGTCTAGTCTTTTGCCTTAATTCAGGGTGCAGGGAAAGGCAATTGCTATTGTCATGGCCTAACATGCTACAATGGCTGCAATATTTAGGAACTTCTTCATATTCTATGTTGTACTTAGCAATATTCCCATCATCTATACCAAGTCTAATAGAGGTCTGCAACTTCTTTCTCAGATCAATTTCCACACAAAGTTTGATTGCAGAAGGTCTAGTAAGGGTTGTTGCAACATCCATTTTAATAAATGAGCCAATCTGGTTGCCTATAGACTCAATCATGGTGGAATTGTGAAAATAGAAGGGTACCTGTGGGATTGTAAGCCAGACCGGAACAATAGATGACTCAGCTTCCGGTGAGAAATCCACAGTCCACTTTAGGACTTCATCTGAGAACCATCCAGAATCCAGTATCCTTTCATCCAGCAGCGCCTGTAGTCCTCTGCATCATCGAATCGGATGAGAATATGCCGGAAATTGACCGAGCCTATATGATACTTGCCGGAAAATCCAATTGATTTGAAAGCATCGTGGAGACGTTCCATTGAGGGCTTTCCTTTAGCAAATTTGCCGATGAGGGCGTTGCTATAGCGGGATGCTAGAGTCTCTGCCCGAGCTCTGGTCACAATACAGGCGATTTCGCCCCGGTAATGAGTGGTCGGAGTAATTTCTAGATTCGAGGGAAGTATAGTGGTAAGAGGAGGGGCACGATTAGATAGTACTTGGGCAAAAGATTTGGGTTGGGGTTCAGCGGTGGTGCCTCCATGGGCGCCACCGTCAAGGAAACCGTTTTCTATCCGTTAACGACGGAGTGGAGGTTTAACGGTAATAATTGTAACTGTTTTGGGCGTTGAAATAATTGTGGTGTGTCGGAAACTTAGAGAGAAGTGAGAGTATCAATGTAGAGAGAGAAAGCTTGTGTTGTGCCTTAATCCCTTATAGAGTAAGTAGATACTATACTCCCACAGTTGTTGATTAACGATTCACTTAAAATATTTTCAATGCATGTTTTTATCATTAAAAAAGTTTATTTACATATATTTAAAAATATTAACATTTTTATATTTATAAAATCAGTGCCGGCCCTAATTATTTGGAGGCATGGGGCGAACAAAAAAACCCTAACACATGCAAAATTTTAAAAATTCAAAATAAAGTATAAAGCTTCACTAATTTTGATTCAATTCTAATTGATTTCATTAAAAGCAAATTCACTTATCAAACTTGTATAAATAAGGTATATAACTAATTCATGCTCAATAGAAGGTATAGTTATTGATGTGATGATTGTATGTTGTTTATTCAGGGTTTTATATGGTGCATTTACGAGATTAATATGCACTTTAGGTGTGTTTTCTATGCAGATTTAGTTGATGAAGGAGATTAGATCTAAATGCACAAAGGATGCGGTTATGACGATTTTTTGGAGCAATTTGAAAGCTGAAAGGATGCTAATCCAGTTGACCCTTATTCCGCAATCCTTCATTTGGCAGAGTTGTGCTTCGTGTAACGATCACTATATTGTTCGGTGAAGTCGATCCGGACTGAGGTGAAACTGAAGGAGGATTTAGAAGTCTAAATGAAGTGGATTCGTTATACTCCTTTTTCCCACAGGGTTTTTAACGAGGTAGCGATCCAATATATTCAAAGAGAAGAAATTATAATAAGCTGGCAATATTGAAGAGGAGAAACAATTAGATAAGGCAGACTTATCATAAGGCAAAGGGGCTGGAAACCCTATTTTAATAAGTTTGGGGCAAAGAATTTAATACTTTTTTCTCGGTGCCATAATGTAAAAGGTATGTAAATCCAGGGATGAAATTGCAAATTCCAAAACTTTATCCCCAAATTACAAAATAGAACCTATTCCGATCCCCAAATCAGAACCTATTGCAAATTGGGCGGACGAGCGAATCCAGCTCCGGCGAAGAAAGAGTATTCTTAGCCGGAGGAATAAATCCTTTTACCTGCCATCGTCTACGGCCCAGACGAGATCCAACCGGAGGTCTGACCGGAGGTTCAGAAGTCTCCCTCAAGTTGATCGGACCAAGAAGATGCAGAATTAGGTACGTTTTCCAGCCTCCGCTCGGTTCTGATTCAATCGCTTGTTATATGGTTCAATCTGGTCATTCGCGTTTTAGTTTTAGATTGGCTGGATGGTTTGATTTCGGGTCGGGTTGAGCTTGGATTGGATTTGGAACAGGGTCTGTTCGGATTTTAATTGGTTTTGTTTTGAGTTTGGGTTGATTTGGTTTAGAGTTTTTTTTTTGTTTCTAATCATACTATAGGGTTAAAATGTGAGCTGGTCATTTGTGTATCGGCTGCTGGATCGAGTTATTTTCTGGAAATGATATGTTTGGTTACAAATGGGGTGATTTCTTTCTGTTTGTTGCAGGTGACTTATATCAAAGAGAGGACTGAGAAGGCGAGGATGAAGTTGATGAAGTTGGAACGGGAAGATGAAAAGAAGGTGAACTCGATGAGTCCGGCGGAGTAGTGATTGATGATCGGATGTTCATACTTGATGATTAATTTCGGTTATGATCATTTGACGATTGATTATATTTTATCGATAATTGAACGAATTTGACGACGACAATTAATATTGAAAACGAGGTTAATTTGATAATCTGAGCCACGAATTTACGAGAATCTATATTGATGGTTTGATTATGTGTATATTTTAGATGATCATTTTATGTTTATGATTGATGATTATTATGATAGAATTGATGATAATCAAGACGGTGGATTTCATGATTTTATATTTATGATATGATTGATGATTTAATTTTCATAATTGATATTTAATGTCGGTTTTGATGATTTGATGTTTGATGATTAGTGGATGATGAAAACGAGGTTTAATTGATGATTATGGTTACATTTCTAAGAGAATCTAGAATCCCGATTTGATGATTTGATTATGTGTGTATTTTAGTTGATGATTTTATGTTTATGATTGATGATAACGGTGGATCTAATAATCGATTGATGATTTGATGTTGATGATTGATTATTATTTTTTGATGATTGGTGAGTTCTGATTGATGAATGATGTCGGTTATAATGTTTTGATGATTGATGATTTTATAATTATTGATGATGAGTACGATGAGTTGATGATAAACAACGAAAATTTGATGATGAACAACGAAGATTTGATGATTTGATGATGAACAACAAAGATTTGATAATGAACGAGGATGATTTGATAATTTTTAATTTACGATGTTTTTACGATAATTTGGTGATTTTTGGTTGACAAGTGATATCGTTTATGATCAATTGATGATTATTGATGAATTGATGATGATGGAGATGATTTTCTTGATTATGAGGCGAATATAGGCAAGAAGGGACCAAAATTTGAGAAGGAACATATAAAATACTCCTTATTGCAGAATGACCCCTGTATTTTGTGAAAGTTTTTAATAGGCACCGAAAATAAATTAATTATATTGCTGCCCCAAAAGTTGTTTTGCTTGGTTCTAACAAGCCCTTCCCTTACCATAAAGCTGCCTTACTAGAAAGTTTCTCATTGAAGAAATAGAGTGAAGACATTGAAGAATTTCAACTCAATTTATTTGGGTTGAATTATTTCTAGTTATTATTAATATTATTATTAGTTTTATTATCTATCTATACTAATTATTAAAGTAGTAAACACTGGTGCCACGTGTCTCATTCTCCTTCACTTATTTTCTAGCCAAAACCTATTTTTACTAAATTTAGAACTTATGGCAATTTCACCAAAAATTATATAAATAACTAAAAATATTTCTCACTAATTGCTAGCCTAATATATTTACTAAGTATAGTAAAATTTACTTTTCTTTACTAAATTTTCACTGATTTGTTGTATTATATTTTTGAATTGTGATATAAATATTCAATGAAAAGTTTCGTATATATAGCTGGTATTATTAGATTTTTAATAAATATGATCATATCAGAACATGCAATTATGTTTTTATTAAAGTTAAAAACAAGTGAGATTAATCAAATCCTAATGAAAATCTCTACTTAAATTGTGCTATTCCACACGTAAATTTTTTCGTTACTATTGTCTTCTATATTAAATTATAATAATTATAGTAAAAATTGGTAAACTCAAGTGTTGCTTTTTCTATATCTTATTTTTGTGCCTAATTTTTTACTAATCATAAAACTTATTTCATTTTCCCATGAAAACGGTGTTAAATAACCAAAAATAAGTTTCCATAATTGTTTGCCTACTTCTTTTACTAATTTAGTAAAATTCACTTCGCCTTACTAACTTTTCTTTTAATTGTTGTATAGTTAGTGATACCTGATATGTTTTCATATTTTGTGAGATAAAATATTATGAATGATCAGCTTTGTATATAAATAAATGATTAGATTTGTAATTATGATCATATTAAAACAAAACTAAAAAGACCTTTCACTATTTGTTTTCCTTTTTATACTAATTTATGCCTTATTACTAATTTAATACTGATTGTTGTACTATTTATCTCATACCTTTCAAATTGTCAGATAAACATTATCGATGACCGCGTTTGTATCCAACTAAAATTATTAGATCGTAATTATGATCATACAAAACATTCAATTATTTTTTATATTAAACTTAACAGAAAAATTAGATTAATTAAATTCTAATCAATTTGCCTTTTGATTGATAATGTTTATCTACTTCAAATGTGATATTAAACACATAAGTTTTTCCATTACAAGCTATCACTATTTTTTATTTTCAAGAATTTTGTCCTGTGTAACTAAAATATTAATGACGAGGTGTGCAATAAAATAATGATAACTAGAACAACACTTAGAATGATTTGAAACGGTCACATTCAACTATGTCGATAATTTTAGAGTTAGAAGTATAGTAGTATCACAAAACGCCTTAATGTCACATCATGGTAAAAACTTATTTCAACATGTGAATGAGTAAGATTAAAGATAATTTATTATTAAATTTTGTGCTATAATTAAAAGATGATAATATATAGTAGAAAGTCTCGAAAAAGACCGTCCAAAATTTAGGCTAGGCTATTTTTAACTACAAATATAATGGAGGGACTTACTTGCAAAACACAGAGGGACTTAGTTGCAATTTTTAAAACTTTCCCCTCTCTCCTGAAATCACGCGCCGCGCGTGTACTGTGTGGGGCCCACCACATTTTTTCCTAAATCTGGGAAAAATCATGCACCCGTTATAGCTCAAACACTGGGCCTCCACAGGAAGGTGGAGAGACCTTACCACTACACCACTTCTTTTTTGATGTCTTTCTTAACTAAGATATGTGTTTAATACAGCAAGTAAAACCTATTAACAATTAAATCTTTCTACTTTTAAACTAAAATCTCTATATTTAAAATTCAAACATTCTAATTTAAATTAGAAACTTCCATATTTTAATCTACAATCAATTAAAAATAAAACATTATCCATTTAAAATTCAAACATTCTAATTTAAATTAAAAACTTTCGTATTTTAATCTACAATCAATTAAAAACAAAATACTATCCTTGTAATTAAAAACCTCCATATTTTAATCTACAACATGTTATAAAGGCCCCGTTTGGGAGCTACCGGTTAGCTGTTAGCTGTTAGCTGTTAGCGGATTGTACTAGCTGTTAGCTGTTAGCAGATATTATTAGCTGTTTTGACTAACTGTTTGTAAAATGAGTGTTTGGTAAAAATAAATGCGGATAGCTGTTTCTTATGTTAAATGAAAAAAATGGACACAAATAAATAAAATTTATCATTAGTTTTATAAATTTAGTGTGATCTTATTTTGAAGTATGGAAAATATTTTTAATACTTAAATATTATATTTACTAGAGATAATTAAAATTTATTGTTTTAGAAAATAAAAATAATTTAAATTTTGTTATAAGGTTTTTTTTAGTTTGATTTGTGTGTGAACTATTATTTTAAAAGTATGGAAAAATTTGTTTAATAATTGTTGTATTTTTATTTATTTTGAAGAATTTTGATTAACACATATAATATTTTTTATATGTTTTTAGTTAATATTCTTATAAGGATAAAATAAAAACTTGCAATTTTTAAAAGGATAATAAGGAATAAAAATATTGTGTTCAGTTATTAGAAAAAATGTGACAAAGGATTCGTACGCATGAAAGCTTAGAGTAAAGGATAAAAAGAAAAATTGTAATATTAATTGTTGAGTTAAGTTGGAAACGCAACTTTTTCAAGCGTTTTCAAATTGAGAGGTTTGGATCAAACAGCTAGATGATTCATCATCTCACCAAACACCATAAGTAGATGTTTGACCAGTCAAAAATCTATTTTTATCAAAAAAATCAAAACTCTCCTTCAAATCTCTTGTAACCTCTTTTAACCTCTTGCTGCCAAACGGGGCCAAAATAAACATAGTAGTTTACATTAAAAACATCCTTATTTTAACTACAATCTATTAAAATTAAACATTTTACTTTTAATGAAAAACCTATGTGCTTTGATGTATAACATATGAAAAATCAAACATTCTACTTTTAATTAACAACCTCCGTGTTTTAATCTACAATCTATTCAAAATTAAACATTCTACTTTTAATTAACAAACTCCGTATTTTAATGTATATCATATTAAAAAAATTAAAAGTTATACTTTTAATCAAAAACATTTGTGTTTTAATGTACAACATATTAAAAATCAAACGTTATACTTTTAATTAACAACCTCCGTTTTTTAATGCACATCATACTAAAAAAATCAAACCTCGTAGTTTTAATCACAAACATCGGTGTTTTAATGTACAACGTATTAAAATAGTATTGTGAAATGAATAGTATCGACTGTGAATAGTAACGGGTCTTGAATAGTGTGTGAATAGTAACGTGCAGTGAATAGTGCGCGCGTGAATAGTGACGGGTTGTGAATAGTGCGCGCGTGAATAGTAATTCTCTAAATTACAATTAAGGACCTCCTTGTTTTTATTCAACCATACTTTTACTATTTAGTCCCCGGTCTATAATATTGACGGTCTCTCTTAAGACTACCTCTATATAGCCATTACTAACATATTCATAATAAATAGTTTATTTCATTTTTTCTCAAAATGTATATCTATATTGTTGTTTTCTCGCCTTATGGTATTATATTTTCATTAGTTTACCATTTTACTGAGTCCAAAAATAAATTCTAAATTCTTTTCACACTAACGATATTAGCATTCAGATTTTTTACTTAATTTAAAATGTTTGAGTTAACCAAAATCAATTTTACTTTTATTGAATTCAAATTAATTGCATTACATTATTAATTAAATATAATCACAATAGACATTGTATAATTATTTATTCTACAGAAATAAATATTTGTTGTATTTGATCGCATAATTTAATAACAATTTGTATTTCTTTAAATCGGCAATAATCTAAGTGGACCTCCAAAAATATTTCCACCCCTTTATCCCAGATAGAAATGGACTCCCGATCTCTTGATTATAAGAATGTTGTAGTTTTTAAATAATTTTATAATTATTTTTTCTACTACTATAATTACATTAAAGTATAATTATTATTTTTTAATTATATATAGTTTGAAATTCCGTGTGTAACACGGGTATTATACTAGTACTAATTACTAAAGTAGTAAACACTGGTGCCACGTGTCTCATTCTCTTTCACTTATTTCCCGCCAAAACTGTTTTTTTACTAAATTTAGAACTTATGGCAATTTCACCAAAAATTATATAAATAACTAAAAATATTTCTCACTAATTGCTAACCTAATTTATTTACTAAATATAGTAAAATTTACTTTGCTTTACTAAGTTTTCACTGATTTGTTGTATTATTTTTTCGAATTGTGATATAAATATTCAATGATAGTTTCATATATATAGCTGAAATTATTAGATTTTTAATAAATATGATCATATCAAAAGTGCAATTATGTTTTTATTAAAGTTAAAATTAAGTAAAATTAATCAGATCCTAATGAAGATCTCTTTAAGATTAATTGACGATATTTATCTACTTAAGTTGTGCTATTCTACACGTAAATCTTTTCATCACTATTGTTTTCTACATTAAATTATAATAATTATAGTAAAAATTGGTAAACTCAAGTGTCGCTTTTTTGTTATCTTATTTTTGTGCCTAATTTTTACTAATTATAAAACTTATTTCATTTTCCCAAGAAATCTGTGTAAAATAACCAAAAATAATTCTCCATAATTGTTTGCCTATTCTTTTACTAATTTAGTAAAATTCACATTGCCTTACTAACTTTTCTTTTAATTGTTGTATACTTAGTGATACTTCTTATGTTTTCATATTTTGTGATATAAAACATTGTGAAAGATCAGCTTTGTATATAACTAAATGAGTAGATTTGTAATTATGATCATATTAAAACATAATTAAAAGAGAAAGTCTCTGAAGAGACCGTCCATGTTATAGACCAAGGACTATATAGTAATGGTATAGTAAAATAAAACAAGGAGGTCCTTAATTGCAATATACTCAAAGTAATTACTATTCACGCGCTAGAACTATTCACGCACACTATTCATTGGTCCGTTACTATTCACTGAACTGCACTATTAACTAATCTGTCACTATTCACTGGGCTGCACTGTTCATTGGGCTGCACTGTTCATTGGACTGCACCAAATCTTACAGCTGGCCATACATGCCTAAAACAGACCAGAATATGGGGATTTTAACATTATAGGCGGAAACATGAACATGAACATCTAAACATGCTATCCTAGCCAATTTCCACACACCAAACCTCAATATGCCCATTCATGCCTCAAACAGACCAGAACCTGGGGATTTTAATACAGAAGGTCCACATTATAGGCAGAAACATGAAAACGGAAATCTAAACATGCTACCCTAACCAATTTTCACACACCAAACCTCACATATTGCCATACATGCCTCAAACAGACCAGAACATGGAGATTTTAACACATAAGGTCCACATTATAGGCAGAAACATGAAATGAACATCTAAACATGCTACCCTAACCAATTTTCACACACTAAACCTCACATCTGCCCATGGGGTTTTAAGCACATAAGGTCCACATTATAGTTCCAAACTTGAACACGAACATCTAAACATGCTACCCTAGCCAAATTTTCACACACCAAATCTCACATATGGTCATTCAAGACTCAAACAGATCAGAACATGGGGTTTTAAGCATATAAGGTCCACATTATAGTTCCATACATGAACACAGACATCTAAACATGCTACCCTAACCAATTTTCACACACCAAACCTCACATCTGATCATTCATGCCTCAAACAGGCCGGAACATGGGAATTTTAGTACATAAGGTCCACATTATAGGCACAAACATGAACATGTACATCTATACATGCTACCCTAACCAATTTTCACACCATCACATCTGGTAGTTCATGCCTCAAATAGACCGGAACATGGGGATTCTAACACATAAGGACCACATTATAGGTGGAAACATGAACATGAACATCTAAACATGCTACTCTAGCCAATTTTCACACATCAAACTTCGCATCTTGTCATTCATGCCTCAAACAGACCAGAATATGGGAATTTTAACACACAAGGTCCACATTATAGGTAGAAACATGAACATGAACATCTAAACATGCTACCCTAGCCAATTTTCACACACCAAACCTCACATCTTGTCATTCATGCCTCAAACAGACCGGAAAATGGAGATTTTAGCACATAAGGTCCACATTATAGGCACAAACATAAACATGAACATCTAAACATGCTACCCTAACCAATTTTCACACACCAAACCTCACATATGACCATTCATGCCTCAAACAGACCAGAACATGGGATTTTAACACATAAGATCCACATTATAGTCCTAAACATGAACACGAACATCTAAACATGCTACTCTAGCCAATTTACACACACCAAACCTCACATCTGGCCATTCATGTCTCAAACAGACCAGAACATGGTGTTTTAAGCACATAAGGTCTACATTATAATCCCAAACATACACAAACATCTAAGCATGCTACCCTAGCCAATTTTCACACACCAAACCTCACATCTGGCCATTCATGCCTCAAACAGACCAGAACATGGGGATTTTAGCACATAAGGTACACATTATAGGCACAAACATGAACACGAACATCTACACATGCTACCCTATCCAATTTTCACACACCAATCCTCACATCTAGCCATTCATGCCTCAAACAGATCAGAAAATGAGGTTTTAAGCAATAAGGTCAACATTATAGTCCCAAACATGAACACGAACATCTGAACAAATCAAATCATCTAAACATCTAATTAAACATGAACACGAACACCATGACGCTCCGATCTACAACACAGAACACTAACAAATCAAAAACAAACAAAAAAATCCGCGAACAAATCGACAAAGCCGACGAAATTAAAGAGATCCGAAACTTTACTTGATAGATCGCACATCCTCATCGCTTTTGGAATCGAAAAATCGCATCAAATTGAGAAGAAATTTAGGGTAGCATTGAGTAGATGAAAACGAGAGCGAAGGATTTGGGGGAAAACGAGAGAGAAGGATTTTGGGGGAAAACAAGAGCTCTGGAGAAGATGAAAAGTGGGGGAGAGAGAAAGAGAATTTTTATATTTATACTATACTATTTTATGAAATTGCAAAAGAAGTCCCCGTGTATTTCATGTCTTTTCAACACAGCCCCACGCGTTTTTTTTCTTTACATTGAGTCTAGTCTATAATTTGGACGGTCTCTTTTGAGAATTTCTATAATTAAAAAGACCTTTCACTATTTGTTTGCCTTTTATACTAATTTATGCCTTATTACTAATTGTTGTACTATTTATCTCATACTTTTCAATTGTCAGATAAACATTATCGATGACCAGGTTTGTATCCAACTAAAATTGTTAGATCGTAATTATGATCATTCCAATATTTTTTATATTAAAATTGACAGAAAAATTAGATTAATTAAATTCTAATCAAGTTGTCTTTTGATTGATAATTTTATCTATTTCAAATGTGCTATTCAACACATAAGTTTTTCCATTACAAGCTATCGCTATTTTTTATTTCCAAGAATTTTATCCAATGTAATTAAAATATTAATGACTAGGTATGCAATAAATAATGATAACTACAACACTTATAATGATTTGAAATGGTCACATTCAGCTATGTCGATAATTTTAGAGTTAGAAGTATAGTAGTATCACAAAATGCCTTAATGTCACATCATGGTAAAAACTTATTTCAACATGTGAATGAGTAAGATTAGATCATTTATTATTAAATTTTGTGATATAATTAAAAGATGATTATATATAGCCATTACTAACATATTCATAGTAAATAGTTTATTTCACTTTTCTCAAAATGTATATATATTGTTGTTTTCTCGCCTTATGGTATTATATTTTCATTAGTTTACCATTTTACTGAATCCAAAATTAAATTCTAATTTCATTTTACACTAACGATATTAGTATTCAGTTTTTTACTTAATTTAAAATATTCGAGTTAACCGAATCAATTTTACTTTTATTGAATTCAAATCAATTGCATTACATTATTAATTAAATATAATCACAATAAACATTCTATAATTCTTTATTCTACAGAAACGAAAAACTGTGATATTTGATCGCATAATTTAATAACAATTTATATCTTTAAATCGACAATAATCTAAGTGGACCTCCAAAAAAACTTCCACCCCTTTATCCCAGATAAAAATGGACTCCGGATCTTTTGATTATAAGAATTTCATAGTTTTTGAATGACTTTATAATTATTTTTCTACTATTATAATTACATTAAAATATAATAATTATTTATTTATTATATATAGTTTGAAATTCCGTATATAACAAAGGTATTATACTAGTTAAATAATAAAAGCCCAAAATTGAGCCTAGTGTAAACGTGATTGGACTTGTAGTATAATTACGTTAGGGTTAGATTTTGTTTTATACGGCTGAGGTATGTATACCTCTCCAGCCGAGATTATAAGATAATTAGGTTTTAGGGTTTAGAAAATAAATAAATTAGTTAGTGTTTGGTTTCTTTTCTTTTGTGGAACCGACGGCCGATCTTGGATTTCCTTCGAAGTTTTGATCGTTCGGGCAATGCAATTCGGTTTGATTTCTTTTTTTATTTTATTTTATTATTATGTTTAGCTAATTGTTTGTTCGGCGTAGAATAATGAATTGCTAGTTTTATGATTTGTGAGATCTAAATGTGTTGATAATGATATCCATGAATTCTTGATTGTTCTTGTATGAATTTATACCTGATGTTTTGAGTCTGATCAACTTGAATATTATCCTGTTAAAGCTAATTAAAGTAGCGAGATTCCTGTCTATACAATAGATAACTGAAATAGACTATATAATAACAGGGATATGGAACAATTAAGTGAACAAGGCATTACTTGCGAATATTTGGGTGATTGTTTATATTGGGTCCTTTTCGTGCTTCATGCTATTGAGATGTGTATCTAGTTTAGCGATTACTTTCTGGGGACATCTTAATTAGAGAAATAGTGGGTTCAGCAAATACTTGCCTGCTATCGAGAATGTAAGGAAGGATTGGGATGGTTTAGCAAATACTTTCTGTCCTATAACTAATAGATTCATGGGTGTTAATTTTTTTCTGAATCAATGATCGATCATAATAAATAGTGAGGAATTATTCGAAACCGAACGTCTTTCTTGTGATTGTTTTCTATTTTAATTTAGTATTTAATTTAGTTAATTTTATTTGATTGTATTTTAGTTAGTATAGTTTATTTGTTTTCTTAGCTGTTAGAAAATCAATCTTGAAATATATATATATATATATATATATATATATTTAAATTAAAACCACTAAAAAGTGGAGGGGATTTATTCAGCACCCTAAACCGTAATCGGCCCAAAAAAGGCTATAAGGTTTGATCAAAAATTACAGTGATGTGCAAATACATTTGCACTCACCAAGAAATCTAATTCTTGGTGCAAAAATGGAACAAATATTAGCATAGTTTGGTATAGCTAACTATTTCTCTGGATAGTGCCACCACCAGTCTCCCTCACATGTCCGAGCATGTTAGTGAATCGATAAACGAAACCCAAATCTGCCAAGAAATGAAGGAAGATGGGTGGTAATCCAGGTCAAAAATTATTGTGACAGTCCATGTAATATTGGTAAGCTTTGTGCGTTGACTCATGCTGCATCAGCTTGGATCCTCATTGCAGCCATTGGGCTCCTCCCAATGGGTCTTGATTCTGCAAAAGAGAAAGGAGGAGTAGTCACTGTGAACTAGGAAATTCTGAGACTAGGTAAACCTAGAGAATCCAGGTTGATTAAGCCTTGCAGAATTGGAGAAATGTGTGTCTGAGTTAGGGTATGAGTCAGGGAGACAGTGTTATTAAATTGTGTGCACATTTTTGCAAGGAGATCTGCAACCCTGTTTCCTTCCCTATATATATGATTAATCTGTAAGCCATGCATATCTTCATGCAATTTGTGACAATAACTCCTAATGTTCCAGTCAGAAGTAAGAGGTTTTTGTACTCCTCTGATTGCATTACTGCTATCTGTTTCCAGACAGAAGTGGCAATCATATTCCTTCCCAACTGCAAAACCAAATTGCAGTGCTTGCAATTCACAGTGGAGAGGGGACAGAGCATTGACAGTTTTTATCCTCATACTGATGACATATCCCACTGAGTCTCTAACAACTATACCTATTTCAGCTCTATTAGTATGATAAAATGATGCATCAACATTGACCTTTAAACCCCTGTCTGGTGGATTCCATTTAATTGCTCTAACCATCTTTGGTTTCTTTCTTTTCAGAAAAGGCACCATTCCTGTTGAAATTAAATCACCCATCTTTCCAACATCACCTCTAAGAGGGGATGCGGTAAAGATGAGTGCTACCTTTTTCCTAATTTTAGAAATCAATGCATCACTGTTAATGAGTGTGTTATCAAACAGAAAAGTGTTTCTTCTACACCATAAAAACCATAATGCTGTGATAACACTGGTAATGATAACAACTGTGTGTGCTTTAGTGTTACCTCTAAATGCCAAATAATACCTAATCCTGTGTCTGACTGAATTAAAATGTGGAGTGGGGAGTCCAATGAGGTTGTGTATAAATGTTAAAATTTCCACATTAAAAACACAGTTATTGAAAAAATGGTCTAATGAATCCTGATGCATGCAAAAGGGACACTTTGATGGCAGATGAAGGCCAAAGGTGGATAGAATATCATCAAATGGTAAAATATGATTAACTAATCTCCAGATAAAGATAGAAAGTTGTGGAGGTAAAAATTTATTCCATACCTTTGATATCGCATAAGTGTCAGCTGATGAACTTCTGAGTGTCTGGTATGCAGACTTTACTGAGAATGCACCATTCTTGTTAGCTTCCCATATCAGCTCATCACCTTGATTTCCACTAGTAGTAGCTCCCTGCAATAATTGTATAACATTGGTAGCCAGTGAAGGCTCCAGACAGTGTAAGTAGTTAGGCTTGTTGCTACAGAATTCAGCAACTGTTAGGTGAAGGAAGGGAATTTCTTGGTGTTCAGGCCATAGGTAGTATAAGGGACCAATTCCAATCCAATTTGAGTCCTAGAAAGATGACAGTCCATTTCCAATAATGACCCTTGAATTTCTGTTGCAATGCTCAGTTACAGTACAGATCCTTTTCCATGTATGGGAGCTTTTATATGTATCAGGAACAGACCAGAGATAAGAAGTCCACACTGTTTTATTCTGCTGTAATTTCCACCACAGCTTGCATGAGAAAGCTCCAACTACAGCTCTGATATCTCTCAAACCTAGGCAATTTTCATCCTTTGGTATAGCCATTTTAATCCACTTTCTCCAGATCTTTCTTTTCCCAGCAGATGATTCTCCCCAAAAGAACCTGACAGCCATAACCTCTATTTTCTTCAGTATAAATTTGGGGGGTTGTAGTATAGCAAAGGTGTGTGTTGGGATGGCCAGAAATACAAAATTTAGTAGTATCAGTCTACCTGCATTTGAAATCCATCTGTTTTTCCAGTTGGACAAAACTCTTTCCATTCTGTCTAACAGTGGATAATAGTACAAATTCTTGTTTCTGCCTGTAAAAACTGTGACCCCCAAATACTTGAAAGGCAAGCTGCCAATTTTCATTCCTGTGGTCCTTTTTATAGTCCTTCTTTTGGCTCTGGTTACTTCTTTGTGAATAAAAATCTCAGACTTATTGAAATTCACCTTTTGACCTGAAGCCTCTTCATATGCAGTCAGAAATAACATTAATCTTTTCAGATTCTTTTTTGTGGCTACTGTGAATATTGCTGTATCATCAGCATACATTAGGTGAGTTATGGTATCTACACCTCTAGGCATAAAGAAAGGTTTGAGATATCCACATTGCACAGCCCTTTTCAGTCCCCTAGAAAAAGGTTCAGTGATCAAATTGTATAGAAAGGGGGATAGAGGGTCCCCTTGCTTAATGCCCCTATTGGAGGTAAAAAAACCATTTGCAGTACCATTAATTAGGACAGAGAAGCATGCTGAGCTAATATTTTTAAGGATCAGTTGAACCAGAACCCCATGGAAACCAAAGTGGAGAAGTACTGAGTTGAGAAAAGCCCATGAGACCCTGTCAAATGCTTTTTGCATATCAAGCTTCACAATAGCATTATCAAGCATCACAATCTTGAAATATAAAGTGTGGTGACTACACCAAATTTGATCTTAGGAAATTGATCTTTTTATTACTCCGTTCTCTGTGGGATTCGACCCTGCTTACCATTGTGCTAGTTTATTATATATTCTTAGTGTATTGCAGGAATTATTTGTGTGAGTTAAACGACGCTCACCAAATTGGCGCCGCTGCCGGGGAACGGTTGCTAGTTTAAATTTCTTTTTCCTATTGATCTCGGTTACCTTTGTTTTTGTGTGAACAGATTCTGCAGAACCTCAGTTTGCCCAAATCGAGCCTGTCGTCTGGCATAATATTTTGAGGAAGTCTCACTTGATCAAGTTGTTATGGCGAGCTATTGGGAATGTTATGGAACACCTCCATCTCGAAGGTTCTGAAATACTTGCCGTTACTATGGGCATTGGAGCTATGAATGTAATTATTCTCCTCAATACCCCACTACACCATACTCACAGTGGGAAGGTCCAAATTACTTTCGTGGTTACGAGGATAATCGAGGAGCATCATATGACCAATATTTCCATAATATTTTGAGGAAGTCTCACTTGATCAAGTTGTTATGGCGAGCTATTGGGAATGTTATGGAACACCTCCATCTCGAAGGTTCTGAAATACTTGCCGTTACTATGGGCATTGGAACTATGAATGTAATTATTCTCCTCAATACCCCACTACACCATACTCACAGTGGGAAGATCCAAATTACTTTCGTGGTTACGAGGATAATCGAGGAGCATCATATGACCAATATTTCCAGGAGGCAGAGTTTTACCAACATTCTCAACATCAACCAATGCAAGATGAGAACTCATTGTAGGAGAAGTTGGATGAGATGCTTGCTTTACTGGAAAGCATGAATGAGAGGAGCCAAGAAGTTACTCTAAGGCAAGAAGAACAAAAGGAGTTGTTGGATCCGCCAGAGTCTCTATTCTATGCACCTGTTGAAGAGATCGAAAATTATGAACATAGTTTGGGGTCACCAGCTCATCACATTAGCAGCAGACCTGAGGAAGTCTGTTTGGTTGAACGTGGCCTTGTAGTGGATGAGCAAAACCTAGAGCCTGATGCAGACAACCTCTGTTTGCCCAAACAGAGCCCGATTCCAGAACCATTGACACTAATCTATACGGAGTTAGACTATGCTCTTGAGTTTGATGATTTTTTTGAAGATGATGAGACTGATTTGTTTTCCCTAGAGCACATAGAGGCTGATTCGGGCCAAGCCTACATGGAGTTGGATGAAGAAAGTGATCTCGATGACTTTGATGGAGTGGAGACAAGCAAAGAGGAAATCAAAGAAGACACACTCTATTTTCAGTCTGTGGTGGAAATTTCGAGCATAGAGCCGACGATGGAATTGGTCAGCCAAGGTCATCTTGATATAACACTCTCCCAGCCTACATGTGAATTCATATTGCCTGAAACCTCTGAGCTCCATAATTTGTGTCATCAAATTATTGTGACCCCTTCGAGAAAAAGGTGGGATACAAGGTTGGATTGTGCTTTATTGATGCTGTGTACTGCCACTGGAGAGCTACCTGGCTATTTTTCTCTTGAAACTGTGCATTGGAGATTTTATCATCTGCCTTTCAAGTTGACCAATGCAACCTGTCGGTTTAGAGAAAATGTGGTTGTGGAATCAGCCAAGTGTGAGGAGGTTGGGAAGTTTCAACTTCAAGAATTGAAGGAATATCACTTGGAAGTTTTCGATCAAGATTTGTGGTACAAAGAGCAAACGAAAATGTGGCAAGAAAAGAATCCAATGTCCAAGGAGTTTAGAGTGAATCAGAAAGTGTTGCTCTTTTTATCTAATTCTTGGTTAAAGCCTGGAAAGCTCGAGTCGGAATGAACTGATTCATCCGAGGTGGCCTCTGTTTGGCCAAATGGAGCTTCTGAGATCAAAAGCACAGATTTTGAGCAAGCATTCCTTCCTTACCGTCATCATCCCAAGCCATATTATGGTGTAGATCAGATTGCAGTAGTGAAGGATATTTCTTCATGCAAGTGTAAGGAGAATAAGTTTTGTTTTGATGACGATCGGGTGGATGTTCCCGATATCATCACTTGGTATAAAGATAGGGGAAAATGTTCTCCTCAACGTGTCCAATGATCACAACAGAAAGTCTAGCCAAAGACTACAAAGAAAAGCGCTACTTGGGAGGCAACCTAGTTTTTTCTCTCTTTTCTCTTGATTTTTATTATTAAAAACCAAAAAAAATATGAAAAGCCAAAACAAATATGTTGCTTAGTTTTGTTTTATTTTTTATGGTTTTATTTATTGATTACAGGTAATTGTAATGAATAACACCCACTCGGAAGGAGTGGAGGACCTGTACAGCCTCTATTTGGCCAAATGGAGGCATCCTGGCAGCAGATTGATACTTATCCTGGCAGCAGATCGGTACATCCTCGTGCTCGCTCAACTTATAGCTATTCTGTATACCCTGGACATATATATGATCCAAGATGACTCTTGATAAGTCCCTCCCTAGCTCCCTCCCTTGTTTTATTTGTTTTTCGTTGCTACTTGTTTTTTGTCCTTATAGTTTTGCTAGGCTTGCTTGAGGGCAAGCAAGGTTTAAGTGTGAGGAGATTTGTGTTATTTGATCCATTTTTAATTAAAAAAAATGAAAAATATGAAAATACAAAATATTTTGTTTCTTGAATCGAGTCAGTCAAATTTTCAGCATGATATATATATATATATATATATATATATATATATACACACTCTTTGACCAGACGCGATGGTTTAGTTAAATAAATAATGAGATTAGGGTTTTCTGACGGCCGACTTGGATGATTTTGGAGTTTTGATCACCTAATGCAGATGGGTTTGGTTTGTTTTCTATTTTATTGTATTATTATGTTTAGCTAATTGTTTGTTCGGCATAGAATAATGAATTGCTAGTTTTATGATTTGTGAGATCTAAATGTGTTGATAATGATATCCATGAATTCTTGATTGTTCTTGTATGAATTTATACCTGATGTTTTGAGTCTGATCAACTTGAATATTATCCGGTTAAAGCTAATTAAAGTAGCGAGATTCCTGCCTATACAATAGATAACTGAAACAGACTATATAATAACAGAGATGTATACAATTGTGTATGGAGCAAATGTTTCTCTCTCTAAAATTATTTTCTCTCGCATCTTTCTAGTTTTCCGGCCTAACATTTTAGAAAAATATGTTCCTTTATTCCCCTGCAACCAATAACGTCTTTATTCTTGACTGAAAACGGCTCTTAACGGTTATACCATGGCGGCGACGCCGCCGAACAACGGCGGAACAAGCGCCGGAAAATCCTTCCTCCAAGCTTTAGCTAACAAAAAACCTCCTCTTTTCACCTCTCTCCCATCGAATCCCGAGATTAAACCCTCAATCACCCGATTAAACGGTCGCCCAGCCTGCCTTTACGACCCCGACTCTGTCAACATACTAGCAGCCCATTACGACAGCGCTCTGATAGGCAAGTTCAACAGGGGGAAACCACCGATGGAGAAGATCCACCAGGCTTTCAACGAGATTGGATTCAAGGCTCAGTTTCAGATCGGACTTCTCGATTACAGGCACATACTCGTTCGTTTCAAGGATCCAGAAGACTACAACAGATTTTGGCTTCAACCTTATTGGTCCATTGCTGGAGCATCAATGAAGGTGTTAAAATGGACACAGGATTTCAACCCCGACCTCGAGTCTTCGATTGTCCCAGTTTGGGTTTCTGTAAAGGAAGTCCCGATCTACTATTAGAATCAGACGCTGATACAAGATGTTGCTAGCCAGATTGGAAAGTTTATCAAGATGGATTCTGCAACAAGTGGCATCACAAGACCTTCGGTGATCAAGATGTGCATAGAGATTGATCTAAAGGAAGAGAGAATCACTTCGATCCCTATTGGAAGAACAGATAGTTATAAAGAGTGCCCTGTTGAGTACCATCAATTGCCTGCTTATTGCAAAAGCTGCAAAAAGATTGGGCATGATGACACTGCTTGTATCCACCTTCATCCTGAGCTGAAGAGAATTTGGAAAAGAAAGGAGCAAATCCATACTACAGAGGCTAGCTCATATGGACTGACAAACTCAGAGAATGAGAAGCAGTCTCCCCTGAATGGCATTCAAGAGATGGTGGTATTTAAGGACTCTGATAGACAGAAAGCACCAACACAGACATCCACCTTTGTAGTCCTCACTACTCAGGCTGAGAAGCTAAGAAGGGCCAACCCTGTATCCTTTTATGCTTTTGATGATATTCATGTTGCAAGTTTCAAATCTGGTTTGAAAAATAAGAAAAACTCAAAACTTGATATTGTTCCTTATCACTCACCTTTGGAGGTATCCAATACTTTTTCATTATTGCAGGAATCAAGTTCTGATGATAGTGATGATGAAGCAATTATGATAGGAGATGATAATGATATCTCAGATGCTCCAACACTGAGGGATGCTCACTCTCATGCCTCTATCAAGGGGTTAGGTAAGTCAGGTAAACAGCCTCAGCTCCCATTTTCTGGTGATGATATGATTGATTGCTTACAAAGTGATAGCTCTCTTGCAAAAGATAGCAATGTAGTTGCTCTAGTAGACAGTCTGCATGATAGGCAACTTTCCATGACAAAAAATTTGAAAATTTGTGAGCCTGATATGCATGTCAGTACAGTAGTTAGCTCAGATTTATATATCTCTAATAGCATTATGTCCAATGAAATTGTGACTCTTAATCAAAAGAAGAAAGCCAAGAAATCTAGTGCTGATAGTGTTAGTAGGCTTTTAAGACCAAAACAAAAAGTTAAATATCCTGTTTAATGATTAGTCACAAAATCATTGGTAATATGCTTATTTGGAACATAAGAGGTATAAGAACCTCCATTGATAGATTACAAACTCTCATAGTTATCCACAACATCTCTTTATTATGTGTAATTGAACCTATGCATGATAATGACATGATAAATACACTACAACATGTCCTTCATTTCCAGCATGCATTCTGTGCTCAACATGCAAAGATTTGGATACTGTGGAATAATATCTTTTCTGTAGACATAATTTCTCAATCTGATCAATTTGTGCTTACTAGAATTACTGAGTCATCTTCTCTTATTATGTGGAATGCTGTGTTTATTTATGCTAAAGTACTTAGAAGACTAAGAGCTTCATTATGGAGGGATCTCAAATCCTTACCTAATGCTCCCACAATATATGTGGGAGATTTTAATACAGTCACTACACCTACTGAGAGGAGAGGCAGAACTAGAACTCCATTAGGGAGCATCTCTGATTTTAATGAGTGTATAGATAGTATGGCACTTCAGGAAATTCAGACTGTGGGAAATAGATTTACATGGACTAACAGAAGGGCAGGTCAAGATCTCCTCTTGCAGAGACTAGATAGAGGACTGAAAAACCTAGACTGGCACACACTATATCCCCACAGCTCTATCCACATCCTAAATAGGACTACCTCATACCATAACCCTATGTTACTAACAATACAAGAAGCCAGTGAACACACTCCTAAGCCTTTCAGATTCCAACAAATGTGGTTTAATAGAACTGACTTCATCCCTTTGATACATGATAACTGGAACCAGCCAAGCTGTTATCAGGGTATGCAGAACATGGTTTTCAAGTTAAAAAGATTGAAAATGGTGCTAAACAATGGAACAAGGAACAATTTGGAGATGTTCATAAGAACTTACTGACAGCAGAGGAGATGGTTGCAAATCTGGAGGAGAAATATCAGATATCTGGGAGTGATAGTGATCTTGCAGAATTAAATAGAGGGCATGAAGCATTACAAAGAGCTATTAAGGAGGAGAATATCTATTGGAAGCAGAAATCTAACATAAGATGGTTACAGGAAGGGGATGCCAGTACCAAATTCTTTCACAATTCTGTGAAGGAAAGAAATGGGAGGGCCAGAATCTGCAAAATCAGGGATGGTCAGAATAATTGGATAACAGACCCAGCCAAGATAAAGGAAGAAGGCATACAATTTTATTGTAATCTGCTTAATGAGCCAGATCAGGAGCATAATGGCACATACCTACAACATTTTGTCTCTCAGATCCCCAAGGTGGTGACTGAAGAAGACAACACAGACTTCTTGAAATTAGCCACCATGGAAGAGCTGAAAAATGTTGTCTTTGATATGAGCAAAGACAACTCTCCTGGCTCAGATGGCTTTTCAGGGGCCTTTTATAGGAGCTCTTGGGAAATTATCAATGAGGATCTCTTAAGCTCAGTAAATAAGTACTTAGGAGGTGCACTGATACCAAAAGCCATATCAAGCACCTGGTTGACTCTAATCCCCAAAAAACCAAATCCGGCTTCCTTCTCTGACTTCAGGTCAATAAGCCTGTCAAATTTTTTGAATAAGGTATACTCCAAACTGATTGCAGAAAGAGTAAAACCTCTAATGACCAAATTGATCTCACAGGAACAATCAGCCTTCATAAGAGGAAGAGATATTTCAGACAATATCATTCTTATGCAAAAGATGGATAGATTGTTAGGGAAGACAAAAAACCAAAACTTGATACTAAAATTAGATATGCAGAAAGCCTTTGACAGAGTCTCATGGGCATTTCTTAACTCTATCTTACTGAACTTTGGCTTCCATGGATCTTTGGTAAAGATAATCTTACAGAATATTGCAGCTGCCAATTTTTTTGTACTGATAAATGGAGTAGCTTCAGGATTCTTCCCATCCTCTAGGGGAATAAAGCAAGGTGATCCAATGTCCCCCTTTCTGTATAACCTTGTAACTGAAGCCTTTTCAAGGGGCATCAAACATTTGGTGAGTTCTGGATACATTCAAGGGTTCACAATGCCTAGAGGTGTTGATCCTATCACCCATTTAATGTATGCTAATGACACAACACTGTTCATTAATTCCAGCAAGAAAAATATGAGAAGAATTAGGCTATTTCTGGAAGCTTATGAATCAGCATCTGGACAGAAGGTGAACTTCTCCAAGTCTGAATTTTACAGTCATTCTGGAACTACAGGACACAAGATAAGGGTAATTAAGACAGATTTGGGTATGAAAAGGGGCAAGATGCCATTTCAATATCTAGGATTACCTATCTTTGGAGGGAGGAATAAGGTGATGTACTATCAGGATATTTTTGATAGGATGGAAAAAGCAACAAATAATTGGAAGAACAAATGGTTGACTAGTGCTGGGAGAATGGTACTGATCAACCATGTTCTCTTAGCCATACCAGTGCATTACTTCTCAGTTCTGAAACCACCAAAAGCTGTCATCAGAAAGATGGAAGGGATAGCTACTAGATTCTATTGGGGAGAAACACAGTATGGAAGAAGAAAAGTCTGGAGGAAGTGGAGCAAACTGGCCTTACCTAAGGTGGAAAATGGGTTGGGATTCAGAGACCTAGATGCCTTTGTGGATGCATTTTCTTGTAAAATGTGGTGGAAGCTTCAAAGAAATGAGACAATGTGGGCCAAATTTCTCTGGTCACTTCCAATCTCATACAAAACATCACATACATGGCAAAGAATATGCTCAGTGACTGAGCATTCCAATACTAACTCCTACATCTGTTTTGGCAAAGGCTCATGCTCCTTCTGGAATTCTAACTGGTATGGAGAGGGATCTTTATACTACAAATGGCCAGATAATAGGGATCTTCCATTCCTTGACATATCCCTGGCTTCATTCACAGAAAACAAGGCAATCCATCTACAGCAAGTTCAGGCATTTCTACCTTCTAATATTGTTCTTATCTTGCAGGAAACAAGCATTCTCTACACTCATGAAGATAAAATGATCTGGAAGCCAAATCAGACTGGACAATTCTCCATTAAATCTGCCTACCAGAGTCTTAGAAAAAGAGGAGCAGAACAAGACTTTCTGAAACAGGTATGGCACAAACCAATACCCCCAAAAATTACTACATTGATCTGGAGAATTAGGAATAAAATCCTACCTTTTGATGATGTGTTGGTAAAATTTGGCATTAATATTCCATCCAAGTGTCCTTACTGTTGTCATGCTGATACTATTGAACATTATTTTAATGAGTGTAGTTCCAGTATGGAAATATGGTCTTTTACTCATGCTATGCTTGCCATCAGAGTTAATAATTTTAGAACAGTCAGACAAAGACTTCAGTTCTATCTATCATATGCTGGTTTATCTAAGGCACATAATATGGTCATCAGAGTCACTACAATGGTAGTCATCTGGTCTTTATGGACTAAGAGAAATAAACTATTATATGAAGATAAGAATTCTAGTACCATGTCTATATGCCAGCAGATCAGGAAGCAAGTTTTCAATATATTCACAGCATTCCCCCTCACAGGAAATCTGGATAGAAACCAATTTATTGTTGAGAATGGACTTGCCCCTTTCCTAAATAGGAAAAGGCCAAAGCCAGTCAAGATAATAAAATGGAAACCCCCAGATATAGACCATAAAATCAATGTGGATGCTACCTATAATTCAAATGGCAATACTGGAATAGGACTGATTGTTAGAGATGAGTATGGCTCAGCTATTTACATGTGTATGATGCATGCTTTATGTTCCTCTTCCACACATGTTGAAATCAAGGCCATTGAATTTGGATATAAAAAAGAAGCAGAACTGAAACTTGAACATTTTCAAGTGGAATCTGACTGCTTAATTGCAGTATCAGGAATTCAAAATCCTAACTCCATACATTGGAATTTTTACTCTCTCTGCTTTGAACTCCATGTTTTGAGTAGGCTGTATCCTATCACTCACACACACAGAGAGGGTAATGCTGCAGCTGATCACATTGCTAATATGTGTTCAGCTCAGCAAGTCACTCAAGTTCTGACACAAGGAATGGTCCCAAGTAAGCTTAAGGCCATAATTCTACTTGATCAGATTGGTTTCCCAAATCTGAGATTCTCTCTGTAGTATTAGAATAAGGTACTGCTCCTTTTTCCTTTGTATTTCAGATGGAGAGGGAGAGAAAAGTAGCTTCAGAAAATCAACAATTAACAGAGGGAGCATAACAACAACAAGGGAGACATCAGTGGCTGAATTGCTGAACCTTCACCTAGCTGGGAAGTTGAACACTCTTTCATGAACTCACAAACTGGAAGGTGAACTAAGGGACATACAACATACTGGAAATGCTGGTTTCTTGGTAGAATAATTTTTGTGTAAATATAATCTAGCTGATGGAACCAGCCTAATTTCATCCTCTTTGGTGGCTAAGTTGTGCTTCGGTCTTTGTTGACTCGATCACTAAATTGCTCCCCGAGTGCGCAATGAATTTAGATTGTAGTATAACCATCAGCATGATTAGTAGAATAGGCATTCTTTTTGGCCATTCTTTTTAGCTTTTGGAAGCTTTTTGCTTCATAAGCTCAGCCATTATGGCTTATATTCTGTAACAAACAATCTATACTTTATAAGCATTTTTAGGTTTGGGGAGCCAAATAAAATTCCCTCCACCAATGGTGGCTTTAATTAAAAAAAAAAATAACAGGGATGTGGAACAATTAAGTGAACAAGGCATTACTTGCGAATACTTAGGTGATTGTTTATATTGGGTCCTTTTCGTGATTCATGCTACTGAGATGTGTATCTAGTTTAGCGAATACTTTCTGGGGACATCTTAATTAGAGAAATAGTGGGTTCAGCAAATACTTGCCTGCTATCGAGAATGTAAGGAAGGATTGGGATGGTTTAGCAAATACTTGCTGTCCTATAACTAATAGATTCATGGGTGTTAATTTTTTTCTGAATCAATGATCGATCATAATAACTAGTGAGGAATTATTCGAAGCCGAATGTCTTTCTTGTGATTGTTTTCTATTTTAATTTAGTATTTAATTTAGTTAATTTTATTTGATTATATTTTAGTTAGTATAGTTTATTTGTTTTCTTAGCTGTTAGAAAATAAATCTTGAAATATAAAGTGTGGTGACTACACCAAATTTGATCTTAGGAAATTGATCTTTTTATTACTCCGTTCTCTGTGGGATTCGACCCTGCTTACCATTGTACTAGTTTATAATATATTCCTAGCGTATTGCAGGAATTATTTGTGTGAGTTAAACGACGCTCACCAAATTGGCGCCGCTGCCGGGGAACGGTTGCTAGTTTAAATTTCTTTTTCCTATTGATCTTGGTTACCTTTGTTTGTATGTGAACAGATTCTGTAGACCCTCAGTTTTCCCAAATCGAGCCTGTCGTCTGACAGAATATTTTGAGAAAGTCTCACTTGATCAAGTTGTTATGGCGAGCTATTGGGAATGTTATGGAACACCTCCATCTCGAAGGTTCTGCAATACTTGCCGTTACTATGGGCATTGGAGCTATGAATGTAATTATTCTCCTCAATACCCCACTACACCATACTCACAGTGGGAAGATCAAAATTACTTTCGTGGTTACGAGGATAATCGAGGAGCAACTTATGGCCAAAAGTTCCAGGATTTGGAGTTTCACCAATCTTCTCAGAATCCACAGGTGCAAGATGAAAATTCAATGCATGAGAAATTGGATGCGATGCTTGCTTTACTGGAAAGTATGAATGAGAGGAAGCAAGAAGCTAAACAAAGGCAAGAAGAACAAGAGGAGTTGTTGGATCCGCCGGAGTCTTTATTCTATGCACCCGTTGAAGAGATAAAAAATTATGAAGATAGTTTGGGATCACCAGCTCAGCACAGTAGCAGCAGACCAGAGGAAGCCTATTTGGTTGAACGTGACCTTATAGTTGATGAGCAGAACTTGGAGCCTGGTGGAGACAGCCTCTGTTTGCCCAAACAGAGCTATGTTCCTGAACAATCGTCACCAATCTGTACGGAGTTGGACTATGCTCTTGAGTTTGATGATTTTTCTGAGGATGAAGAGAATGATGGGACTGATTTGGTTGCCTTAGAGCACGGAAAGGCTGAGTCGGGTCAAGAATACATGGAGATGGAGTTGGATGAAGAAAGTGATCTCGATGACTTTGACAGAGTGGAGATGAGCAAAGAGGAAACCAAAGAATACACTCTAAATTTTCAATCGATAGTGGAAATCTCCAGTATAGAGCCGCCAATGAAAATGTTCAGCCAAGGCCAGCTTGATATAACTCTCACTCATCCTACATGTGAATTCATCTTGCCTAAATTCTTCGAGATTCATAAACCGTGGCATCAAAATATTGTGACCCCTTCGAGAAAGAAGTGGGATACAAGGTTGGATAGTGCTTTATTGATGATGTATAATGCCATTGGAGAGCTACTTGGTTATTCTTCTCGTGGAGCTGTGCATTGGGAATTTTATCACTTGCCTTTCAAGTTGATGGATACAACCTGTGGTTTAGAGAAAATATGGTTATGGAATCAGCCAAGTGTGAGGAGGTTGGGGAGTTTCAACTTCAACAATTGAAGGAATTTCGCTTGGAAGCTTTCGATCTAGATTTGTGGTACAAAGAGCAAAACAAAATGTGGAATGAAAAGAATCCGAGGTCCAAGGAGTTCAGAGTAGATCAAAAAGTGTTGTTCTCTATATCTAATTCTTGGTTAAGGCCTGGAAAGCTCGAGTCGAAATGGACTGATTCATCCGAGGTGGACTCTGTTTGGCCAAATGGAGCTTCTGGGATCAAAAGCACAGACTTTGAGCAAGCATTCCTTTCTCACCGTCATCATCCCAGGCCATATTATGGTGCAGATCAGATTGCAGTAGTGAGGGATATTTCTTCGTGCAAGTGTGAGGGGAAGAAGTTTTGTTTTGAAGATGATCGGGTGGATGTTCTCGATATCATCACTTGGTATAAAGATAGGGTAAATGTTCTCCTCAAGGTCTCCAATGATTGCACCAGAAAGTCTAGCCAAAGACTAAAAAGAAAAGCGCTATTTGGGAGGCAACCCAGTTTCTTTCCCTTTTCTCTTGATTTTTATTATTAAAAACCAAAAAAAAAAATGAAAAGCCAAAAAAAAATGAAAAACCAAAAGAAAAAAAAAACGTTGCTTGATTTTGTTTTATTTTCTTATGGTTTTATTCCTTGATATTACAGGTCATTGTATTGGAATAACACCCACTCGGAAGGAGTGGCGAACCTGTACAGCCTCTTTGGCCAAACGGAGGCATCCTGGCAGCAGATCAGTAAGCATCCTGACAGCAGATCGGTACATCCTCGTGTTCGCTCAAATGATAGCTATTCTGCATACCATGGACATATTTATGATCCATGATGACCCTCGATATGTCCCTCCTTCCCTTGTTTTATTTGTTTTTAGTCGCTATATGTTTTGAGTCCTTATATTTTTGCTAAGCTTGCATGAGGGCAAGCAAGGTTTAAGTGTGAGGAGATTTGTGTTATTTGATCCATTTTTAATTAAAAAAATGAAAATTATTAAAATACAAAATATTTTGTTTCTTGAATCGAGTCGGTCAAATTTTCAGTATGATAATGAGTAATGAAATTGGCTTTGAGATGGATGAACTTTGCATGTTGAGAGAATTTGATTAGTAACCTTAGTTGTTTGATATCTCCCTAAGAGTCTGAAGAAAAAAACCCTTGAAACCATCTTCACTTGTTTAAATTATATTGGGATGACGAAAAGGCCTGTTAAGAACAAAGCCAAGTGTATAGTGAGGTCTGAGCCTAGAGTAGAGCTCTCTCTACATCAATCTTTTTTTTCTGAGTGTTGTGGCCGTTGAAATTGATACATGTTATAATGATGAAAGGCAAAATAGGTTTACCCATACATCGTAAATAGCCTACCCTTTATATCCTTAGTAAGCTCTATTGAGCCTTGACCTTTTTTCTTTGTTTAACCTACACAAAATAAATAACCAAAACTTGTTTATACCGTTTTCTTAACCCTATTATGCATGTTTCTGGGAATAAGTTGATATTTTCATCCATTGTGTGACTTTTGGATGCATGGCATTGATGAATATTTGTGACGTTTGCCAATAGAGCAGTGCCAATTGTAATACCCAGAACTTAAAAGAAGGTTTTAGTTCCAAACGAAACCTTGTTCTGGAAACAGCAGGCTCAATTTGGCCAAATTGAGGTGTTCATTGGAGCTAAAAATTGTGTTCCTTGTCATTGTGTGAATTTTCCTGGTCACATGTATTGTAGAACTTCAATATGTAATATGGTGCAGAAAAAAAATGAAAAAACGAAAGAAAAGAAAAAAAAAAGAAAAAGAAAATTAAAAAAAAAACCAGAAAAAAATAAAAAAACACCTACATTTGAAGTGAGCTTGATTTGATGAAAAATGCTTACTCTACATGGATAACGGTTTGAGATAGAGCATGAATATTTGTTGATAAATATAAACCTTAGAGCCTTTAGGATCATACCTTGAAAGCCTAGCTTACCTGAATAAAAAGTCCTTTATGATTTTCATGTGATATTTGATGCTGCCACATTGATATTGTATGAGTGATTGTCCCACTTTACTGAGTGCTTTGAGTGAAAACCGTGAGGAGTTCTTCTCGTCTATTTTGACCAATGATATGAAAGTGATTGTTGATGTAGGGGGGATTGATTGGGGGGTTCGGGGGGATGATACTAGCTTTGTTTATGAAAGGAAACTTGATATCATGTTTGGGAAGTTTGTTGATTAGCCGAGGAAGAGAAAGTTTGAAATGCTGATATATTTGGCCAAAGTCCGGGTGGTAGAGTCTTAGTTTTGTATTTTGAATTGGTTTGTTTATTTTCTTTTAATTTATTTTCTATCGAGACAGTTGAGGGGACGGGAACTTGAATAAACAATCGTGCTTGTAATTTTTTCACATCATACTTGAGGGTAAGCATGACTCAAGTGTCAGGATATTTGATGTGATGATTATGTGTGTTTATTCAAGGGCTTATATTGTGCTTTTACAAGATTAATGTGCACTTTAGGTGTGTTTTCAATGCAGATTTGGTTAATGGAAGAGTTTGGAGTTAAATGCACAAAGGATGCAGTTTTGACGATTTCAGAGCAATTTGGAAGCTAAAAGGATGCAAATCCAGTTGAGCCTTATTCCGGAATCCTTCATTTGGCAGAGTTGTGCTTCGTGTAACGATCACTAAATTGCTCGGTGAAGTCGACCCGGACTGAGGTGAAACTGAAGGAGGATTTAGAGCCTAAAAGAAGTGGATTTGTTATACTCTATTTTCCCACCGGGTTTTTAATGAGGTAGCGATCTAATATACTCAAAGAGGAGCAATAATAAGCTGGCAATATTGAAGAATTAGAGTAAAAATATTGAAAAATTTACGCTCAATTTATTTGGGCTGAATTACTGCTAGTTATTATTAATATTATTATTATTAGTTTTATTATTAAATAATATAAGCCCACGGGCTGGGCCGTAGTGTGAAGTTAGTTGCGTATCCCTAGAATAATTATGTTAGGTTTGATTTGCCTGGGAGTATATATATACTCTTTGACCAGACATGAGGGTTTAATTAAATAAATAATGAGATTAGGTTTTTCCCCTTAAAGGAGTGGAGCCGACGGCCGACTTGGATGATTTTGGAGTTTTGATCGCCTAATGCAGATGGGTTTGGTTTGTTTTCTATTTTATTTTATTATTATGTTTAGCTAATTGTTTGTTCGGTATAGAATAATGAATTGCTAGTTTTATGATTTGTGAGATCTAAATATGTTGATAATGATACCCATTAATTCTTGATTGTTCTTGTATGAATTTATACCTGATGTTTTGAATATGATCAACTTGAATATTATTCGGTTAAAGCTAATTAAAGTAGCGAGATTCCTCTCTATATAATAGATAACTGATACTAATTATATGATAACAGGGATGTGGAACAATTTAGTAAACAAGGCATTACTTGCGAATAATTGGGTGATTGTTTATATTGAGTCATTTTCGTGCTTCATGCTATTGAGATGTTTATCTAGTTTAGCGAATACTTTCTGGGGACATCTTAATTAGAGAAATAGTGGGTTCAACAAATACTTGCCTGCTATCGAGAATGTAAGGAAGGATTGGGATGGTTTAGCAAATACTTGCTGTCCTATATCTGATAGATTCATGAGTGTTAATTTATTTCTTAATCAATGATCGATCATAATAACTAGTGAGGAATTATTCGAAACCGAATGTCTTTCGTGTGGTTATTTACTATTCAATTTTAGTAGTTAATTTAGTTTATTTATTTGATTCTATCTTAGTAGTTACTTTAGTTTATCTTATTTATTTCTTAGTTATTAGAAAATCAATCTTGAACTATAAAGTGTGATGACTACACCAAGTTTGATCTTAGGAAATTGAATTTGATTACTCCGTTCTCTGTGGGATTCGACCCTGCTTACCATTGTGCTAGTTTATTATATATTCTTAGCGTATTGCAGGAATTATTTGTGTGAGTTAAACGACGCTCACCAGAGAATCTGATTAGTAATCTTAGTTGTTTGATATCTTCCTAAGTGTCTGAAAAGAAAAACCCTTGAAACCATCTTCACTTGTTTAAATGATATTGGGATGACGAAAAGGCCTGTTAAGAACAAAGCCAAGAATATAGTGAGGTCTAAGCCTAGAGTAGAGCACTCTCTACATCAATCTTTTTTCTGAGTGTTGTGGCAGTTGAAATTAATGCATGTTAAAATGATGAAAGCCAAAATAGGTTTACCCACACATCGTATATAGCCTACCTGTTTATGACTCCTAGTGAGCCTCATATAAAGCCTATTTTCCAGCCCATACATCTACCTTAACCATGTATGCATGCTCTTGATTGGACTGAAGTAAACATAAATTGCTAATGTATATCTACTGTTCATGATTTTCATTCTATATGGTACCTTGTGTTTGCATTGAAAAATAGTTTTCTTGAGCCTATAAATCTTTCAAGGTACTGACTAAGATGAACAATATGATAGAGTTGATTTTGTTAATATGATTCTGGATTCAAAAAAAAAATTTGTGCTCAGAAAAAAAAATAAAAGAAAAAAAAAGAGTACACAAAAAAAACGAAATTTTTTTTGACGGTCCAGAATTTGAGCTTTAGACAGTCCAGAATTTGCTGTGAATTTTATCTGTTTGGACTGTTTTCTGGAAAATTCAATGTCCAATTTATATCTTGAGCATGTGTGCATATTTGTTGATTAATAAAAACCATAGAGCCCCTAGGATCATACCCTACAGTCATACCCTTACATGAAAAAATCCTTTCTGATATTCATGTGTTATTTGATGCTGCCACATTGATATTATATGAGTGATTATCCCACTTTACTGAGTGCTTTGAGTGAAAACCGTGAGGAGTTCTTCTTGTCTATTTTGACCTTTGATATGCAAGTGATTGTTGATGTAGGGGGGATTGATTGGAGGGTTCAAGGGGGGATGATACCATCTTTGTTTATGAAAGGAAACTTGATATCATGCTTGGGGAGTTTGTTGATTAACCGAGGAAAAGAAATTTTGAAATGCTTATATGTTTGACCAAAGTCCGGGTAGTGGAGTCTTAGTTTTCTATTTTGATTTGGTTTGTTTATTTTATTTTGATTTATTTTCTATCGAGTCAGTTGAGGGGATGGGAGCTTGAATAAAGAACTGTGCTTGGAATTTATTCATATCATACTTGAGGGCAAGCATGACTCAAGTGTGAGAATATTTGATGTGATGATTATATGTTGTTTATTCAGGGTTTTATATGGTGCTTTTACGAGATTTATATGCACTTTAGGTGTGTTTTCTACGCAGATTTAGTTGATGAAGGAGATTGGAGCTAAATGCACAAAGAATGCGGTTATGACGATTTTTGGAGCAATTTGGAAGCTGAAAGGATGCTAATCCAGTTGACCCTTATTCCGGAATCATTCTTTTGGCAGAGTTGTGCTTCGTGTACTGATCACTAAATTGCTCGGTGAAGTCGATCCGGACTGAGTGTAACTGAAGGAGGATTTAGAAGCCTAAATAAAGTGGATTCGTTATACTCTTTTTTCCCACAGGGTTTTTAACGAGATAGCGATCCAATATACTCAAAAAAGAGAAATTATAATAAGCTGGCAATGTTGAAGAAATAGAGTGAAAACATTGAAGAATTTCAGCTCAATTTATTTGGGCTGAATTATTGCTAGTTATTATTAATATTATTATTAGTTTTATTATTAGTTTTATTATTAGATAATAAAAGCCCAAAATTGAGCCTAGTGTAAACGTGATTGGATTGTAGTATAATTATGTTTGGGTTAGATTTTGTTTTATACGGCTGCTCCAGCCGTGATTATTAGATAATTAGGTTTAAGGGTTTAGCAAATAAATAAATTAGCTAGGGTTTGGTTTCTTTTCTTCTGTGGAACCGACGGCCGATCTGAGATTTCCTTCGAAGTTTTGATCCTTCCGGCAATGCACTTCGGTTTGATTTCTTTTTTATTTTATTTTATTATTATGTTTAGCTAATTGTTTGTTCGGCGTAGAATTATGAATTGCTAGGTTTTATGATTTGTGAGATCTAAATGTGTTTATAATGATATCCATGAATTCTTGATTGTTCTTGTATGAATTTATACCTGATGTTTTGAGTCTGATCAACTTGAATATTATCCGGTTAAAACTAATTAAAGTAGCAAAGTTCATGTAGATACAATAGATAACTGATACAGACTATATAATAACAGGGATGTGGAACAATTAAGTGAACAATGCATTACTTGCGAATAGCTGGGTGATTGTTTATATTGGGTCCTTTTAGTGCTTCATGCTATTGAGATGTGTATCTAATTTAGCGAATACGTTATGGGGACATCTTAATAAAAGAAATAGTGGGTTCAGCAAATACTTGCCTGCTATCGAGAATGTAAGGAAGGATTGGGGTGGTTTAGCAAATACTTGCTGTCCTATAACTGATAGATTCTCCGGGTGTTAATTTATTTCTAAATCAATGATCGATCATAATAACTAGTGAGGAATTATTCGAAGCCGAACGTCTTTCGTGTGATTTTTTTCTATTTTAATTTAGTATTTAATTTAGTTAATTTTATTTGATTATATTTTAGTTAGTATAGTTTATTTGTTTTCTTAGCTGTTAGAAAATCAATCTTGAAATATAAAGTGTGGTGACTACACCAAATTTGATCTTAGGAAATTGATCTTTTTATTACTCCGTTCTCTGTGGGATTCGACCCTGCTTACCATTGTGCTAGTTTATAATATATTTTTAGCGTATTGCAGGAATTATTTGTGTTAGTTAAACGACGCTCACCAAGTTAGTCCACTCAATGAATCTTGTGCAAATTGGTAGAGTGAAGATACGATTTACTCAACTTTAATTTGGAGAAACTTCTTTCAGCAGAAGCAACCATCACATGAATGGTGAGCAATACTCTATGAGCAATCAAGACGTTTGGATAACAAGTATCGGTATCTTTTAAAAAATATCATCATTTTAATGGCTTCCATGCTTCCTTGTAGAAACACATCTCTTGGTTGTTTCAACTCGACACACAATTCTTCTCTATCTATGTCCGAAATTGTATCTTTGGTAGATACATTTCTAAAGCATAACATGAAGTTTTTAAAGATGTATCACCCAAACTCCTTCGAATTGAAACCAAAGAATTATCCACCACATCTTCAAAATGGAAACTATGCGACTCTTCATGAGACATGATCATACCTTCGCTAGTACTTTTGTCAAATTGTCTATTTCCAAAGCGGAAACACCGTCCCAGTCGAAATTGTACACTTTCCTATTTTGGGTGTCCCAATGCAAGGTGCACACTTTTCTTTTATAGTAATTACCACTTCATTTTCCTCACTCATTTACCCACTTTCTTCTTAAATTCATCTCCACCATAACCTCACAATTCAAATTTCATTTTCTCTCTCCCAACTTTGACTCTGACGGAGGGAAAAATGGAAAAGTTTGAATTCAATACCATATTTGTAGCAAGATCATTAGCCTTTATTATGGCTTCCTCATTTCCATTTTCTACATAAATTTCAACAAAAGGGAGAGGAGTTCATTCTATTGAGTCAATGCATCATCAATGTCCATATTCTCGATTTGAAAAGTTTTACTAATCTCATTTACCTGAGACAACAACTTGTACCGAACAGCCAATCCAAGTAAAAATCTTTAACTTGAGAAGATTAATATTTTATGGCTTTTACACTTTCAAGATAACTTTCCCAATGAGTATTACAATGAGTCATATCAAAATGGGTAAGGTTAAGAGAATGACAACATCAAGGAGTGTAAAATGCTCGAGGATTGATGCTGAATTATTTCCATAATTTATCAAGAAATATTGGTCTACAAATAAAAATAACTAGTATGACTAAGAAAAGAGTAGAAAAATGTAAATAAATATGGATTTGAATTTTATCTAGGAACAAGAGGGGCCTCTACGTACTATATAATCACAAAACTTCCAAACTACGCCTAAACGTGAACCTAATGCTCAACGAAAAAATAAACCTAACAAATTAGTGAAAAGATAAATTTCAATCTTAAATTTGTCATCATTTAATCTCAAAATAAAGCACATGACAACATAAGATAATGGAGCCTAGCAATTCCAAAGCTGACATCCCCACTTTTACCACCTATTTGTTAACACTGCTCATACTTTCACTGATTTTAGTGAAGCTATCCAGGGGTTCAGTAAACAATGTAGCTGAGCAAAATATTCCCCCACGACTCGAAAAGATGTTACCTTCGATTATGTAGATGGTAATGGATTGGTCATAATATTTTTGGTCTATTTTGCATTCAGAAATGAAGAAAACACCACAGTCAAGCAAGCCACTTGAACAATATCAATAAAATCATCAGATTAGGTTGAATAACCGATTTTGAGATGGCTGCACTATTTTTTGCTGACCCAAATAACCGGACCTTTCATTTATCTTGTTTCACCATAGTGGTTGAACCTACTTCACTTTTCTAGTCTATTCCAAATGCTCTGGTACTTTTTGATAAACGGTCCCTAAATATTTTTAAATATAAGATGAGGATAATTCAAAATATATATAACATAAGGATATTACAAAAAGTAAATGTAATACCTTTATAATCTATCCAACGGGTGAGATCAATTTCTAAGACAAAAATTGTGCTTTCAAGTATCACATTCGCTACTTCAAAATCCAACAGAGCCACAAGAACAATTTGATAAATAACTAGAATTTAACAACAAACATTGTAAGAAATTTATTACAATTTTCATAATTTTCAACTTCTTTCAAGTAAGTACAACTTAATTCAGAATTTTCAGAACATAGCCTTTGGGTTTCAGTTTAAGGGAGCAAGATATTTGGAGAACCATGGAGCAAGAGATTTGGAGAACCATAATGAAAATCAGCGCACTAAGGACCGACACCCACCGAGGGACACTCACGGCACACCGAAGGATCGGTACATGGCTATTGAGAGGCAAGTATATATATAACGTCATTTAGTCACATGCACATGAAGCAGACGGTGACGACCATAACTCTATGGTACACACCGTGATTGAATTTTTGGTCTTTCCGCTACTACTACCTGATTCGCTATGTCTGCAGAGCTATACTGATTATCCGTCTTTTATACTTAATATCCTTTGATTTTTGATGATCCATCTTTTATATTTGTCTATTATAGTCATAAGATTTTGATTATCTACTATACTGTTCGTTTACGGCACGCCCCTGATCGGATACTGGATAACATTGATTGGGGAGGTGCAGTGGGCACCCGAGTCATCAGTGTGGGAGATCTCTTAGCCGCATAGGTCATATGTCTGTCATCACCATCACAATCGTTCTCAATTTTTGGCATGGTTGGTTTGATGCCCCAAATTGCTTTCCGAGACGTCCACCTGCTGGCCGGGTCATTGATGGATGTGATATATATTGACACTTGATTGACATGATTACCCGCTTGTGTAGCTTATCAGATGTTCTGTCGATTATTTGGTTGTTATGATTAAAAAAGAATGTTAAACTTTACAAAAGCATGTAAAGTTTAACTTTCACGTGTTCACATCCAAAATAAACCAAAAGAAGGGATTTTTTTTAAGTTTCTATGATACTTTGAAAGCTAGCTCTACTTGCTCGCATAATCTTCGAAAAGCAGTGAAGGAGTTAAGGCAATGCACATAGAGAACATCGAAATCATCAAGACTATGAATGAGTTGGACCGGATTGACGATCCGAACTTTCACCCTCGCGAGATAGGCAAACACAAAAGAAGCATGTTTTTTCCATATGTCAAAAAGTGAACTTGGTATTTATCTTACGTAATTTCAATTTTATGTTAATTAAAGCAACCTGAAGATAATCAAAGATAAATTAAGTGACCGAAACTACCTAGAGAGACGGAGGTGCGATAAATGTGATAATTTTATGTTCAATCCATTTACTTTATCTCAGAAGTGTCGGGATTCTTGTCTTACCAATACAACCAAACAATCCCCCGTTTTCAGAGAAGGCAGTCATTATCTTAAAACTGCCTAAGTTAGATTTCCAAATATCTCAGACTATCCATAATATCTTGTATATATTTAATATCTGTATATGTTTACTATTTTTATGGAGGTGATTAATAAATTTACATTATTTTCTTGAGTATTGCCAAGAGAATTTTTAGAGGTAAATAAAATATTGTAATGAAATTGATAAATATGGAAAGTACAAGAATTATTTTTTCTTTCGGATGAATATATATTAAGAAGCTCTTATTGACACTTCCTTCGGTAACTAGCGAATAAAAGACAATCGCAGCACCTCCTCTTCAATTCCTGAATTAACTATTCTTATTCACTCTGGATCATTGAACCATTTTTTTCAACTTGGGAGGTTTTCTAAGACATTCGAAGGTTAATTTATGTGTAGGAAATGTAGGGGATTATTTTCACTCTATCTAAACTCAAAATGTTAACCATTCATTTAAATCCAGTTCAATGATCCACTATTTTCTCCTTTCTTTCTTCTTATTTTCATTTTTATATCATATCTTAACATCTAAATTTTCATAATTTGTTCATCCAATGGGAGAATTAGAACTTTGATCCTATTAAATATGATTTATAACCAGTTTATCCATAAAATTGTATAATGATAAGGAAATTGGAATGGTCATAATGATGTTATATCATTATAATTTGTTTTTTGGGGAAATTGAGATGCTTATAGCCTTGTACCTCTCCATGCTAAGTAACACGATAGTTCGTAATAACACGTGACTTCGGTATAGTTTCCCTTTACCAACAATTGCAGACCAACCCCTAATTCCAAAAATATTTGAATTATGATGTCTAACAATGAATTTAATAATGTGTTACATGCCAAACATGTTTTAAAATAATGATAAAATTTATGATCAAACGTAATTCAAAAATATGTTATGAAAATTTTGTTGAAATTATGTGCCACTTGTTTAGGGATGAAAGGAGTATCTATTAAGGTTTTTTTTATTGAAAATCATTATTAAATATTAAAATAAAATCGAAAAACGAGTGTTATTACAAATGTTTCTACTAAGCGTGTAGCCAATCTATGTTCCTTCGACAAGAAGTTACGGTTGACATGTAACACTGCAAATTTGAAAACCGAACTTAGTAGTCGCCCGATACTTGAGATAACTCATTTCATCTCTATCAGTGAAGCAGAAGGGTCCTGGATAGATGCCTGTAGCACTTTTGAATCAGTAACAAGATTGAGTCATATGATTCCTAGACGCATCCCTATTTTAACTGCCCTCCAACACGCTTCTGCTTCAGCATGTAGTGGTGTAACTGCAGTAAATAAATCTGAACCAGAGATATCGTTATCTAGCTGCCATCCCGGTTTTCATATTCTCCAACCTCTAGTGCCAACCAGTTCTGTGTTCTGAAAAGAGCCATCAAAACTAATCACATTTGCTTGTGGAAGAGCCCAACGAGCTTGCCATTCTATGATTAAATCCAGTGACATCTATTGTTGTGAAGTGCGCCTCACCTGCATACGTAATTCAGGCTGAGTCCATCCTTGCTCAATTTCTACAGCTCCCCTTTGGTTCCTTTGAATGGATTCCATTGTCGCATGTGCTAGTTGAACACACCACACCAGAGCTGGTGTTGTACCCTCAAAGATCCTGCATTGCGCTTTTTTCAGATCTCCCATAACAAGAGGATCATTCTCAGTAGTTGATGAGCCCGTGTTGTATTTAATACTTGCTGGAAAAATCAAGAATTGAAAGTCGCATGCTCAATCCTACCCAGATTGACCCCTGATGCCGTCCATATATTTCTAGATTCTACACAATTGCGGAATATATGGAATTCATCTTGTTGTGATTAATAACATCTTTAGCAAGTCGCAGAAGTGTCTAGTTTTATGCGAACCCTGTTCTTTCCTGTAGCCATACATCCCGAAACCAGGCTCCACACGAAAATTAATTGCTTGTGTGGACAAGAATTTTCTAGCAGTCAGGCTTAGCATAGAATTCCAGCCATTATCCTTAGATTTCTGCATGGCTATGTGATAGCCTGTTTTTAAAGAATACTCTCCAATTTTTGTCCATTTCAAGAAGGCTTGATCTTGACCATCTAGTTCTAAGTGGGTAGCCTGTATGTGTGGAATGATTTCTAGAGGAAAATGGTTCTTATCAAAGGGAATCTCCAACTACCCCTCTCATTGTCAATCAGATGCCCCACCTTGAGATTTGTGCGTGTGGCAATAACTTCGGAGTTTTGGATATGATTTGCCGTTGGTATCCACTGATCATGAATCCAGATCTTTTTCCCATTTGCCACCTTCCAATGCAAATTTTTAGCTAATAATTTCCGTGCCCATACCACTGACCTCCAACCCCAAGAATCCCCAGCTTTAGCATTTACTGTCAATATATCCTCCTTTTTAAGTACTTAGCCCTGTAGATCTTTTGAAGCAGAGAGTCCTTGTTGGATAGGATGTTCCAGGCATGTTTAGCTAGGAGAGCCTTGTTCATTCCTACCATAAAACTTAGGCCCAATCCTCATTCTGGTTTAGAATTGTAGATATTCCTTCAGGATCTCCAATGAACTGTTATTCCTTCCATCTTACTTCCCCAAATGAATCTCGCAGTCATGGCATCAATCTTTCTCAAAATATTCATAGGTATTCTAAAGATTCCCAATGGGTAAATAGCTAGTGCAGAACATGCTTTGTCAAAATTATTATGCCTGGAAGATTTTGCAACTTTACCTTCCAAGATTCATATTTTTGTGCATTTGGTAAAAAGTATGCAGTCATCTGCATACATGATGTAAGAGAAATGTGGCCCTCTTCTTGAGATTTGAATTCCTAGTGACTTATTTTGTTGCATATGCTGTTCCAACCAAGCTGGCATGAATTGCTGGAATAAAATGAAGAGATATGGGGACAGTGGACATCATTGCCTTAGTCCTCTATCTGGCACAAAGGAAGGGCTAGCCACTCCATTCACCACTACTTGACATGTCACTGTCTGCACACACATCATGATCACATCAACCAACTGTGCTGGCGTATGAATGAAATTTAATGCCTTTTCCAGAAAGCTCCATGAAATTACTCATATCTAGCTTGATTACAGCAAGCCTTACTTTGGTTGTCTTGTATTTTCTCATGTGGTCCAAAACCTCATGAGCTAGCAGCACACTGTCAGAGATGTGCCTTCCTGGTACAAAGCCATTCTGGTTACTTGCAATAAGATACTCCATGTGTTTTAATTATGAGTCTAATGGCAATCATTTTTGCCAAAATCTTGCATTTGACATTACACAGAGATATTGTCTGTAATCTAAAGCCAGCTTTGGCATTTTTTTCTTGGCAATGAGAATAATCTGAGATCTGTTCTAGTGTAAAGAAAAGGTGACCCTTGCAAGATTCCAAGTGTTGAGTTAGTCAACTCAGTTTCAACCACCTTCCAATAATGTTTGTAAAATTTCACTGGAATACCATTCTCCCATGGAGCTCCCCAACTTTTCATGCTCTTCACTGCCTGCCAGACATCTTCCTTTGAGAACCTTTTTACTATCTCATGAACTTGTGTTGGGCTCAATTGTCTTGGGTTAGCTTGCATAGGATGTTCAAATGCATTGAACTAACAACTGATGAAGTGCTGCTAGGACCTGAGATAAGGATCTCTCATTGATGTGATCATTATTACTTGCATAATTTGATTAGTATCTGTTATCCAACTACCATCTTGTATCATGATCCCTTGAATTGTGTATGATACTTTCCTTCTTGTTGTCCATTTGTGGATTTTTTTTTTGTATTTTCTCTCACCAAACTTCATCCAGTGCACTTTTGCTCTTTGTTGCCGGTATTCTATCAGCTTTTGCTCTATTTCCTGTTTCTGCTCAACAACCTCCTAATCACGCCGGAGTTTCTTTTTCAATGTTGCCTATCCTTTTCTCCATATTGCCAAAATTTCTTGCATGCCAATCGTGCAGGTGTAATTATATAAGTTTCAGTTTTGCTGAAAACCTGTCGCCATACCACTGATTCCAATGGGCGAAAGTCTCATTTCTAGTCCCATGTCAATTATGTTCATGGGAGGTTCCATATTTACCCAAATTGCTTCAAATCTAAGTTGTCTCCTAGTTCTCTGCTCTGGTTTTACTAAAATGAAGCAAAATTGGACTGTGATCTGATTTTGTGACGGGCAGGTTATTTACCTTTGCTACTAGCCAAATATATGCCTTTGTGATCAATAATGGTGTTTAGTGGAACTTGATTATTTTTCCATATGAACCATAGCCCTTCTGAGCTCAGCTTTCTCAGTTGGTGCAAACTGATCAACTTGTGTAATTTTGTTGTTGTTAAATTACTCACACTAGACCCTCCACTTTTATTTGTCTAGGAGAGAACTTGATTAAAATCACCTATCAGAATAGTGGGAAAAGACCTAAAAGTAGTGCAATGCAGCCATTGAATTCCAAAATTCAGGCCTATCTTGTGCAGATGGAGGGCCATACATTACTATTGGGCACCAACTCTGCCCTGAAGCATTAGAAACTAAGCTACTGTAATAATGAAATTTCTAGACACTTCAACAACAACTATGTCTATATTACAAGACCAAAATAAAACTAAACCCCCGATCTCCCAATTGCATCTATCATCTTAGCATTACTGAAGTAACAATTCTCTTGCCGCCTATCAAAAGTCAGTAGTAATGATACAAATTTAACCTTTATAATATTTAATAACAATAATTCTACAAATCTAAAGATATTGTTTGTGCAGGTTTCTAATTTGTTGATCCATGTCTGTTTTGATTTGAAATGCCTTCAACGCCTTAATTTTAAATAAGGAAAATAACTTCATCTTTTCCTAAAAAAAAAGAGATCAGCATGTAACATTCCCTACTTTTCTACTCGTGATTTGTACTGAATTCATTACACAAAGTTTGGGGATTCATACCAAATACGGCAAGCGCAACACCAGTCAATTGATTCTTCTCAGTATGATTGCTTCGAGTAATTTAGTCAGTAGGGTATGTCTTCAAGTAATTCAAAGATAGCTTGAAGGCAAGGGTTTGAATGTTCTACTTGTACAGAGGGCCGGTTCAATTATTAATTTTACCAACTTGGAAGGTAAAAGGTTGCTATAATTGCTAATAAATTAGGGCTTGATCGAGACAAACAATTGAGGAAAGTTACGGTACGTAAAAGAGCTGGAGGTTGCATTCTTCAATGACTTGTGCGGTACTGCAAAAGACTCTCTACAGTCTTACTGCGTCAGCTGTATTAAACTATTAAAATTATTATAACTTTTTATTATTTTTTACTGCGTCAATATTATTACACATCCAAGGGAATGACATATCGTGTGCATGCATGCATGCATGCTCCAATACTCTAGCATGTAATTTTTTATAAGTTAGAATCTATTCATTATAGTTTATTTTTTTGTGTTGAAAATTAAACTACTAAGACCAGTGGCTCCGCAGAGTTGGAGTTTAGTGGTGCATTTATGTAAGTGTTATATATTAAAAATTAATTAAAAATAATTATTATATAAAAATTAAATAATTATACTAAACATATCAATATATAAAATACATCATTTTACAAAATAATACGATTAATAACAAGCTAAAAATTTATTATGTTAATTACATCTTCCGAGGTTTCATACTTTGAAAATATTGCATTACATTTTCATGTGTAACATTTTGAAACATGTCACATCTTATGTATGTAATTAAGCAATCATTCAGCCACTCATCACCCATCCTGTTGCGTAATAGCGTATTTTAATTCGATGAATTCAAACAAACTATGGAAGAATTAGATAAATATATGAATATAATCGAATTGATAAGTATACATAATGATAATCGGAATACATAAATTAAAACTTATCGTATAACCTATGATGCACCTGCGCATCCAAGTCACACGATTGGAAGGATTGGAAAGTGATTGAATCGAAAAAAATTAGCAAGTTGTAGAGTGGAGATCAGTGGTTGCAGGGTGAAGTGAATTGATATAAAGTTTCCATTCACTATTAATTATTCTACTGTATTAATTATACACACACGACCCACAATACAAATACATAAAAAATATAATAGATTAATAAATTGATGACTAAATATTGTTTGACCCAACCGTTAATAAAATTTACTGGGGTCAGTCGATCAAAATTTATCAAATCTTAGTAAATTTTACACTATTAGGAACGATCAAGTGGTATCAGATGCACCCGGTATCATGTGCATAGCTCCGCCACTGACAACAACTAAATATATTCGAATTTCATCAAATAATATGTTTGCATGTATTGAACTAAACTAAATTAATTTACTTATAAATTTAAGAGAATAAATTTAAGATAATAGTGTGATTTTTTCCTTTCATACATCGTTTTGATTTTAATTAACAAATTAATCTGCACTTTTTAAGCGAGTTTGGCAAACAAATTGTTTGAGTTACACTCAAGGCAACAATGTTAATTTTGTACGAAAAATTTATATACGACATTGACTCTTCCTTATGTTTATATTGACTGAATTACTCATCAGAGATAAGATAATTATTTACATCTTCATATGAAATTAATATCCCTATACTCCTTCAAAAAAGGATATATTGTTAAAAAGTTGAGAGTCTTGGGTAAGACGATCCAGATTTATGACAGAACCGCTCTTTATTTCATATTTTTATGTGATAAATTAATGTGTTTGTAATATTAGATTCTTCGTATAATTCTTTTAATTATTGATTTCAACAAAAATTTCAATCAAATGTGGTAAAAAAATTAAATAGTTAGTTAAAGTGTTATTGTAAGTAGTTTAATTATATTGTATTTTCTTCATTTATTAAATTTTTTATGTAAATGAATTGACTGAGTTATAACGATCAATAAAAGTTACAAAACGCAAATTAATTTAACAAACATATGAGAAATCATACACCGTACTAGGGGCGGATCCACCCGTACCAAAAATTGATTGAGTAGCCGATGATTATTAAGGTTGTGGAGATGTTTAGCTATTTCACGCGTAATTGCCATAAATTAAAGCCAAATAAAAAATTAATGAAATAGTCTGCACTGTTGAAATCTTTAGCTATTTCACATCACCAATCCACCACTACCACCGTTCAACCATATACCTTAAAATATTTTATGGATCAGTTACTATACATCCTACCATAAGACCATATGATAGGTTCACGGTCTCACATTAGACTTGGTATATAAAGTTAAAGTCTGAATTAAGAATAAAATGGTTTTATATCAAATAAATGAACTCATAAGGTGTTCAAAACACAATAAAACATTGAAGGTAAAACGTTGCTGTTGCTAAAACAATTAGGGTTTGAAACAAACAACTGAGGCACTACGTACGTAAGAAGATCAGGCTGCATTTTTCAATGACTTGTGCGGTACTGCAAAAGACTCGTCAATCTTATTGTTAAATCTACAAGTGAATGACGTATCGTTTGCATGCATGTACTCTAGCACATGGAATTTTTATAAGTTACACAAACAATTATAAAATAGATTTAATTATAATTAGAGTCTTTAAATTCTTTTAAATAAATACTACGATAAAAGTACAACAAAGAAATGTATCTTATTAAATGGCGTGATTTGTTTTTAATACCTTCTTTCAAAATTAACAGATTAATCTTCACTTTTAAATATGCTTTGCCGAAAAATAATTTTACTTACTCAATTAGCCAACAAAATGTTTGGTCGACGATGTAGTTTTATTTTTACAGATCAAATAATATTACGACACTGACTTTTCTTCATGGCTATATTGACTGGTTTACTCATCACTACTCATCAGATGAGATAATATATATTTAATTCCAGTATTTTAATACAACTAGTCTATCTTTTAAGAACTTTGAACATCACCAGCAAGAATAAATAAATCATTTTTTTTCCCAAATCCCATCTTTTACATCTTGTACAAGTCGCCCCATGCATGCATTTCATCTAAATCATTTCAGTATAAATAGACAAGCAAAGGCCGACCACTGAGTAAGTAAACAAGCAAACATATATTGGAGCTAAGTATTGATCAAACAAAGAGTATGAATACCAAGGCAGTTACTCTGGTGTGCCTCATGGTACTTGCCCTCGCCATTTTCTCTGAGGTCTCTGCTAGGGATCTACTAGCTGAGGGTAAGATCATACGACTAATTTTTTAATTTTCTTTACCACTGTGTTAGAGTTTTTGGATAAAGAAGAAACTAGCTAGCTATAATTGCTAAAATTTGTGCTAGTTAGAAGTTATATATGTTGCTTTGACACGGTGCCGTGTTTCCCTGTCGGTTATGTGTCAGATACCACGAAACAAAATATGACATGGCTGTTTAGTTCTATTTTATTTTTAATTTTCATGTCCCTATATGAAATATTAAGATAAGACACGACACACAATCTGTATTTGATCAGTAACATAGGTTAGAAGAGTGCCACTGAACGCACTTTTGATTCAGCTTTCCAGATTTTCTTTATTTTGCTCTTAAATTTTTAAGACTACTATCATTGATTTTCTTTATCATTCCAGCCTTTTTTTCTGTTATGAATAATACTTCCGTACGTCTAACTAATGTGTTTCACAGATGTGGTTGAGACAAATGGGTGGCATGGTGGTAGTCATGGCCATGGCCATGGTCACGGTCATGGTCACGGCGGAGGTGGACACGGAGGAGCAAAAGGGACAGAAGGTATATATATATATATATATATATATATTTTCACCAGTCTTATTTGTCGATAATTACTTATACTTTAGCATAATGTTATCTCTTTTTTTTTGTTTAAGTAAATATACATATTCATGCGCATAAAAACATCAAACGCTTGGATTGGACGAGATGAGAATAGTTTCGTCTAACTATCAATATTTTTCACTTCACACAGATGCAGTTGAGACAGATGGGTGGCATGGTGGTCATGAACATGGCCACGGTCACGGTCACGGTCATGGTCATGGCGGAGGTGGCCATGGAGCGGAAGGGGTGGAAGGTACCATGGGCTGGGGCGGAGGAGGTGGCGGTGGCGGAGGTGGTGGAGGCGGTGGACACCACGGAGGAGGCGGATGGAACCATCACGGAGGCTGTAAGTATGGCTGCTGTGGACATTATCACGGCAGTTGCAAGTGCTGCTCATATGCTGGTCAGAAGGTTGAGGATTCTGTTCCTCACAACTGAAGACCATCTCTTTAAGTGCTCTTCATATATAGCTTGCTATGTTATTATGTCAGATGACGAAATAAGATCATATCTGCAGAGATATTGATCACCAGTTTGTGTGTGTTTTAGCTTGCTTTTGAAATATTATAACTACATCGTTGATTAATCAATCGATGATGAGCTACGTGTTATGTTAATCTCATTATATTCTCTCTTTTTTCCATTGTTATTTTTTCTTCTTTAGTTTTAAGATAATAATCAAGTGCAAAACCGAAAATAGATCCTTAAACAAAGGTAAACTTGCACTGAATTGCAATAAATGGATCCTAAACATTTTTGATTAATATAAACGACGATTAGAATCATTGTAACTTGAAATCGCCTCAAGAAGCAGCAAACGACAGAATGTTATTTACAATTTAGGTGATCATATATATACATCGGTACGTATTACATATTTGCAAGCTTCACCTACAAACTAAAAATCTACACCAGTTTCAAAAATCGAACAAAACCGTATGTGAAGACAAGATATATATAATTATAGCTAATTGGTTTATGCATTATTTTCTTAAACAAATACAGAAAAATCAGCTGCGGAGCAAGCCCCGACGTCCTGTTAGAGAATCTTAAAAAGATAATAATTTGGCAATAGGTTGGAAATGATAAAATTTGAAATGATAATGAATGTTTTGAAAATCGATCGTTTTGGGAACACAAAATCAAACTCCAATTAAATTAGGTTTTATAATTATATACCAATCTGGCTTATTTTGGTTGTATGATTCATTTATCAGGTCAATATTTATCAGGATCATCCTTATGTATATGTATATATATCAGGCACCAATCAGATAGCGTCAGATCATCTTAAATTAATTTATAATTGGCCACGTATTCAATAATTACCTAGAAAGATTTAGACAAAATTAGAGTTTTTGAAATTTACTAAAAATAAATTACACAATTAAAACATCTCTATTGTACACATGCCACAATAAAAGATTTATCAGGATCATCTTGATGAACCTTATTCATTTATTAGTATTTTTCTTTTTTCATTGATACAGATGTACAATAGTTTATAATACAGTTGAGGATGAAAATAACCTTAACTAGTGTCCAAAATTTTCAGAAAAATATTAATGTTAAAAAGACTGTAACTATGGAACAGAGAGCAGATCAACTAAACACAACCTGCCTGATTTACCCTATGACCTGTTTGATCATTATATTGACTTACACAGATAGAACCAAATACATCTTATACTCTTTTGGTCACTCCACCTTTTTATAAGGTTTACGTCTGGAGCTCTGAATTAACATGTAATTTGTAAACATGCAGACGTGCACTCAAACTACAAATCAAATCAAATCCAAGCCTGATTCAATCTTCAATTTTGACATTTTCGCATTTGAAATGATATTATAAGGTTTTAGCAGTATCCCAGTAATCAGTCGGGCAAAACTTTTACTGCTATATATTTTTAATCATACAAGCTATATATTTTACTTTCTCTTTTTTTTCTCCTATTACCATAATTTTTTTGTTGACTCGTAATCATTTCTTTGGTCTTGACGCTAAAATCAAATGAATACATGAAAATATACAATTATTATGCATAATCATGTTAAGTACTTTATTGCAAATATTTCACCATAAGTAAATAGTTGATTTAAAAATTGACTCTTAAAAACCATTAATTTTCAATAACCAAATTCAATCAAGAGAAACATTTGTGTAAGGCAACCCTATGGTAAAATAATGATATAATTATTGTTCATATTTTGAGTCCAAATTAGGAATTATTGAGCCCTATGGTTGAAGTCATGTGTTACCATAAAACCTTGATAATTAATGATTTATTATTGCATGAATTTTTTCAAAATATTTCATAAATTTTAAAGCAAATACCACTCGCACGTTTGAGTTTTTCCCTGGGTTTCTGAAAAGTGATCTTACACATCTTGACTATAATATTTGAATGGTTGATTGATATTGATTATAAATTCCCGATATATGGATACTTAATTAGATACGAATATCCTTAATTAATGTGATGAACTTACCGATATGTCTCTTTCCATCACACCCTCTAAGTTCATTATATATAGATTTTCAGGACATTAATTAAGGAAAAATTTATTTTTCCAAATATTCGTGTTTCGGGAATTCATTATAAATTCCGACAACTATTTATAGATTCCAATTTTGAAGTCTATATGATGGTCAAAGCAAATGTTATAGGAACACTTTTTAATCAAAAACTCGAGCATATATAACTACTTTTATAAGAACTCAACGGTTACAAATGGTTCTAAATTTTAATTCAAATCATTATTTTTTCCCTGATATGTTCTGCAAACATGAATCCATGATGGAACCCCTTAACTACACTTTTTAAAAATAAAAATAATTTCTTTCTTAAAATGTTGTCATTGTTAATAATTTTTTACCACTCGTTAATAAAGACTTGTTCTTTAAATAAGGCACATATTCCTCTCTAACTCTACCAATAAACCAACAAATAGTTAAATGACACTTTTAATTTCATTTCTTTTGCATTATTTTCTAAAGTTGATGAATGGACCATAGAACTTTTAACGGAAGTTCTTATAAATTCATCCATCGATCAGAGTTAAATTTTAGGTATCTAATTCGTGAAGTGATGATGTGACATTTAAATAGTATTTCCTAGCTCTATAATATTGTGAATGGTCTTAGACCAGCTAGATAAGAATTTTTCATCGAACAATGTGAATAAAATACTTAATATACTAAATTTATTACCGCTTACAGCCAAAAAGGTGGAGACAAATGGAGTAGAGGAATCCAAACACGGAGGCAGTGGTGGATATGGAGGAGGTTATGGAGGAGGAGGCGGCGGCGGCAGTGGATATGGTGGTGGCGGCCACGGTGGTGGATATGGAGGTGGCGGCCACGGTGGTGGATATGGTGGCGGCTATGGAGGCGGTGGCCACGGTGGAGGCTATGGAGGCGGCGGTCATGGTGGTGGATATGGAGGTGGCGGCCACGGTGGATATTGTAAATACGGTTGCTGCGGACATTACTATAAGAAGTGCATATGTTGTGCATATGCTGGTCAGAAGGTTGGGGACTCTGTTCCGTAGAACTCAACATGCATATGCATATATGTAATGAATTCTCGATCGAGCTGATTTTATCACTTATCATTTCAGTGCTATTGTGTTGATGAATAAGATCATATTTATAAAATGATCGGTATTTTGTTGGCGTTTTTTTATTTAATCTGTAACTATATTCATGTTCTTTTTAAATAAGTTATATAATATTGGATTTAATATTAGCGGAACGATGTTGATTTCGATGAAATGTGCATAACCTTTTGCAGTTGCAGCTTTACCATCTAATAAATGATAAATTAGTTTTATTAAGGGTATTGCTAAATTATACCCTGTCCTTTCTTTATGCTAGACGTTAGAGTGCTACCCTCACTGTCTAATATAGCGGGGATACCACCTCCTTTTCTCTCAGAGACCAGGCCATGGAAATAGGCTGTCCCTTAGTATGCCAAGGTAATATTGTTTATCTTCCCCTCTGTCCTAGGTATAGGCCCTCCGTCTTGTAAAAGTAGATAGCCTTGTATCGTAGTACTTTGATGTTCGATTTGTCTGCCTCAGTAGTTAGGATGGGGTTGTAATTCTCCAAGGCTGCCCCATAGCTTTTATTTGCCTGTTTTGGCTCTCCGCGTTACATGATTGAGGTCAAGTTTCCCCAACTCTTTCAGCGGCTTCTTGAGTCTAGACAGCTTCCTACATGTACTGTACCGGGAAGTCCCATCAACCTTAGGATGCTAGTAGTTCTTCACTATCTCTTTACATTACGGGTGACTCATCCACTTGTTCTGCATCCTTAATGGCCTTTTTCTGTCGTCTTCATCTTCCATAAGGCTTACAACCAGTGGGTAGTGTGATGGTAGCCTAACTAGGACCTTGACTGAGCATATCCCTCGCCCCTGAAAGGGTTCAGAAGCACTCTGTCCAGCTTTTTTTGTCATCTCCCAGCCCGCACCGTATTAGATCATAAACTGCCATGTGGTTGGGGCATCACTCAGTCGACACTTTTTGAATACATCTTTGAATTCTCACATTTAGTACTGTTCCGGGATCACTCTTCCAAGCTGTTCAGAGGCATCCGAAATTGCGTTAAAGTCGCCTAAGACTATCCAGTGCTCTTGTAAGTTCCTTCCATAACCTACTAATTACCTCCACAAATCCCTTATTCCCCTTCTCCCGGTGCTATCCCCATACACAAAGGTGCAGTAGAAATGCACTTTCGAGGACAAAAGTTGGACTTTACAATGAATGTTTTGGGGATGCCTGTTTAGGACCGTGAGTGTGTATTGCTTTGGATCCCAATTTACCAAGATTCTGCCATAGGGACAAAGATCAAAATTGTGGGTATAGTGCCACCATTTAAACCTCCTCATGAAATTTTTCATACATTATTCCTTCATTCATGTTTCCAAAAGACCAAATAGGCCTATGTGGTTCTCTCTAACAAAGTCTCTCATCTTCCCCCGTTTCTTGGAGTCAGCAGCCACTTCCTAAAGTTCCAAATAGTCGTATTCATTTTCTGAAGAAGGCTCTTCTAGGTTTCGGGCCGTCGTTTGTCTTTGTTTTTGTTTTTGGTACACCCTCAATAATGAATTTTAGGCTAGTGGTGCCCTTGGGTTTAGGCCTAGGTATGGCTCTCATGTCATCAGGTATAGGGCCAGAGCCATCCTTCTCCGGTCCAATTTCACCAAAAGGTTTGGAGGTGGGGGTAACATTATCAATTATGGTCCCTTTTTTGGCCTATTGGGATGGGGGTGAGGAGAGGGAGATCTTTTGTAAGGTTGCACATGAGTTGGGTCAACCCGGAAAAATGACCCGGTGCGGGACCGGAATTGGTGATCCGAACCCATATTTTTACATTACGGGTTGGGCCATGGGTCACTGTTTTTGGCTATTCCGGATTCCGTGCCGATCCGGGTCAAACCCGGAATTTTCCGGGCCAACTCGATTAGCCCGGAATTTTATATGTGCTTATTATATGCTTTGATTAAAGTATTGATTACTGTATTAATTAATTAGATAAATTATTGATTACAATCATTGAGTGATTGATTTATGGCTAATTTATATTTAATTGCTTACTAATATCAATTTTTTCCTTTTCCTAAAGTTCTAATCATATACGATTTCTTTTCGACTTCAACTTCATCCAGTCATATTTGTATTTCTAAGATATTGAGTTTTGTTTTTCCATTTAATAAATCCAAATGATGGACTAGATTTTTAATTTTCTTATATTATACTTTCAATGAATTAAAAATTCACGCTTGATCTTGAAGACAGACAACATCCCCCTTTTGCTCTCTAGAACAGTAAAACCCGATCTAAAAATTCTGGGGAGGGGCTCGCCGGCCGACCCAGTAGCCTTTCCCCACCGACCCAGTAGCCTTTCTAACCACCTCTTTCTCCATCCCCCAAACCCGGAACCTGTTTTCTTTCTCCATCAAAAAACTATGATCCATGTCTCCCTCCCATTTCCCCCGTGATTAGAACAGAAGGGAGCAACAGCTGCTCGTCACCGGATCTCCGGCGAACAGATCCATGCTCGTGACACCATTGCCAAAGCGCGGAGGAGCCACGCCGGGTCTTCACCGCCGGTCCAGAACACCCGTATTGACACATCTCACATCGCGAAGGAGCCACGCAAGATCGGCCCAACTAGATGGACAGAGGGATCGACGGATATGCCTCACGAAGTCGGAATGGGAGGGGTTCTGTCGGACGCGCCGGGCACACGCGAGAACCCCATCTCACGCGCCCGGCAGCTCTGCGCGTGCATTGCACGTGCCGCCCACACGCGCACGCGCTGGTCGTCGGAGCGCGTCCATCCACACGCCACAGCCTCTAGATCCAGCCTCCTGGTGCTCTCTGCAAGAATTGGTTTCCTTTTCTTTTTTTTCTTTCTTTCTTTTAGTTTTTTTCAGCTTTATTTATCTTTCATGAATAATGGGGTATGTGCTGCGAGATGGGTTTTTTTGATATAGTACTAGGTTGGTTTGTTGTCTAGCAGTGTAATTTTTCCGACTGGTCATTTGCTTGGAAAAATTATGCTGGTTATCGATCAGATTCAATAGATGGATAGGAGAAATCCAAGTCAAGAGAAGTATTGACTATCTCTTTGGCGACTCTGTCTGAATCAGATTTGTAGCCTGTACGGGTAGATGTGTTTTTGACACTCAGTCTTGATGTGGGCAGACAACACACTGGTATCCTGATAATGTGTGATCGAACTAGAAAGTCTCTTATTGTCATATAGAGCCACACCGCGAAAAAAGAGATTGTCCTACTTTAGGCTATTACCTGCCTGATCATAGCGAGAAATGAGACATTCTTGTACAGGCATAGCAAGGACGATAGTTTATAGCGAGGAATGAGACTTTCTAGGGACTGATCATATTGTTTGGGATGCCGTCCTAGTACAGTAGTCAGTATGCACTCGACAAATCAGACTTGGACTTTCCGAAAGTGCTGCTGTTTTCGAACATGACCCTTTTAGACCCCTCTTTGTAGCAGTATGTTTGATAGGCTGTTACCGCCCTTTTGATATGGTGTTACCGCCATTGATGCAGAGAATGTCTAGTCAGTTCACATACTCAGGAAATTCTCTGTAATCATACACATAGGGTATGGAGGAGGCTCATAGATAGACATATTTTTAGATTCTCCTCCTAATCCCACAATCTGCCTCCTTTTGATGATTATTGTACTACGTAGTTGCTTTCAAAATAAAGAATTAAAAATTCACGCTTGATTGTGTTGAAATAAGATTTGAAATTGTAAACTTTATTTAATCATTTGATTTCATTTAGTATTTTGATATTTTTACTCTACATTAAATTGTTAAATATAAATTGTTATGCATATTTTGTATGATTTGCAATTTTTTGTGTGAGAATAAATTAAATTTATAGTTATTTTTATTAAATTAATTTTAATTCCGGGTAAACCGGGCCGGGCCAAACCCGAAATAATTTCGGTCCCGGTCATGAATATGTATTTCCGGTCCCGGTCCATGATTTTTGGATATTCTGGATCCGGGTCGGGTCAGATGTACAACCCTAATCTTGTGCTCCTGGAGTGTGCTAGGGCTGCAAGTTAGAATTTATGTGCTATCTCTTGGGAGAAGGTTATCCCCATTCTCTTTCCAGCCTCAACAATCTGCTCTACATATTCTGCCGAGTCCTCCAATTCGTCTCTGGAGCCTTCAAGATTGTCATTCTTGTGTTAAAAACCCCTTGTGTTTTGTCCAATGTGGGTGACAGGTTCAGGGTCAGTGGGAGGGACTCAGGGTTTGAGATAGGGATTGGTTCAGGGGCTAGGTGGGGTGGAGTGGTTGGGCATGGCTTGGACTTGGGCTTTGGTAGTGAGGTATGAGGCAGCATGTTCTGCAGGTTGGATGGGAGGGGTTGTCTGTGTAGGGTAAGTGTGCTGGCCTTGTGGCTTGGCATGGTATTTCTGCTCTCTGGTCATTTCTGGGAGTTTTTGGCTGTCATTTTAGACATAACCTTGAGGAATCTTTTGCTTCTGGGCAGGTTTCAAGGGAGGCTTTCAGAATTGCACAGTCTGCCACTCTCCAGCAGGTTTTTTCTTCATGGCCTGCTCTTCTCTCCTCTTCGGTTGTGCTTTCTACTGTTCTACCCTTTCGGTGGGACGTTCCTCATGGATGACGGCACACTCATCCTGTTGGTGCGTGTTTTCGCCACATTTGGTTCTGAATTCTCATGCATTTTCATACACCAGTTTCACTTGGCATGCACTCTTATCCTTTCTGTGAAGTTTTATCTCGGTCTTAGTAGGTTTTGAAAGGTCCGCTATCACAAGGATCCTGGCATCGCTGTCCTTTCTGTTGCATGTGGAATTATCCATGCACTTTGGTGTTATCTGAATCGAAACCATTTTACTTAGCACTATGGGATGCCAGCATGCTTTGGGCCGGCTCTTTAATCTCACCCAAACTAGCCCCAGCGAGATATCCCCAAAATTAAAGACTCTCGTTTCTGGGATTACTTTTAGGAACATCTTCATCCCAAAGAGATAGTGATCATCTTTGTCCAGTATTGAGTCCCTGTCCTTTACTCCTTATTTGTTTACCATCAAGTTTCTGGTTTTGTAGATACCCGGAAAGTAACCAGTGAAGCACTCAAGGAGGCCAAAATAGCGATGTATCGGGGCACAGTAAATTCCTCCTCATCGCCGAGTTCCACACCAAACTCATCTTCGGGATGGTGCACACTCAATGCCAAGTAGTGAGTTCATAGTCGCCGTGGACTAGATCCTACACTCAACGCTGTAAACTCGGGGGGGTGCAAATGGGGCTGAAGGGGGATGTATATTCACAAAGTGGGGATCTTGGATATACCTTGAGGGCCGTTATCCACTAATGATCAGAAAATACTGTGGGGTGTTTCCCAAAATGGAGAAAGACACCTAAGGGAAGCAGGGGGAAAAAAAGAAAGGTCGGCCTCCGTCAGCTTAGCTGGAAAAGCTTGAGATTCTGGCTGTTTTTGGGGGTTTGCGGCCGAGGTCGAGTGAGGCGTCAAGGGTCGAGTCAAAATGGGGCTTCCGTCCCAAGGAATATGTTCCCGTTGTCTGTTTGCGTCGAAGGTCCATTGAAGAAGCCGTGCAGGCTGTTGAAATTCCGGCACCGGTAGTGAGATCGAGCACGTTCAAACCGGGAGGCAACTCGGGTGAGTTTTGCTGATGAACAGGTCTGAGGAGCAATATTATGTGGTCAGAAGTTGCCCAGAACACCGGAATAGGACCGCCCGATCACTGCAAATCTAGCCAAAAAGTTTGAACTTTGATCTTCACAAGTGTGATGATTCGGCGGTCGGGGTGTGATGGGGTTTGCTGCGGATGGTCTGAGGAGTGGAAATATGGTGGTGGTGTGCCTCGAATCTCCGGCAGTGAGGCCCCACGATTTCTGCAAATCCAGCGAGGTGGACGTTACGATGAACAGTAACGGGGATCTTCAATCGTGGTGATTCGATGCCAATGGACCACAGGGTTTTGCTCCGGAGGCTGCAGGGAGTCCGAATCTACCCTCGGCTGGGGCCGAATCGCCACCGAACAGCAGTGGTGGCAAGGGTTGACATTTTTGGCCGAAATTTGTTTTACACGATCGGTGGCCAAATTCAACGATTTTCACTGATTTTTTCGGGGAATCTAGAGTTATGGGTGGCGGGATTTCAGATCCCTAGGTACCCATAACGTGAATCAAAGTGAATGATATTGTTCTTGAGGATTTGTGTATTCTCGGATTTGTTTCTGAAAAATTCTCTGAAATCTTCAATTTTCCATGGATTCGACTGAAATTTGGTATCAAAGGACAGAAATTCAACAAGTAATGATAATCCGCTGATACATTTCAGAATTGAAGATGAAAAAATGATCCAAGAATTGGATGGGTAAGCTACCCTTTTTTCACCACAAAGAGAGAGAATTTAAGAATTGCACCAAGATACTAACAGAGCGCTCTTTCAATGCCGGTGAAAGTGGTAAATAGTATAGTTGAAAAATGAGGTTTGGCGCCCGAAGGCGCCGACGGGGACGCACATGCGCGCCCCCGTCATTTAAGCAAATGCAAGCGTATCCCTAATGTATGAAGGCGAATTGATATGTCTATCTATTGGCCGAGCCCGAACACTGGCTTCAGTACTTAGCCAAATAACAAGAAAATGCACATACACATAAAGAGAGGTGAACCTAGAGAGTTTGCTTCCAAGTTCATCTCTATGGTAGGTCATCCGGGCGGCTCCTAAGATGGTGAAAGAGAAGCGATCCCATATGATGCAATCCCCAAAATGAAGGATCAAGCACAAGCGGGCGTGTGCTACACTGGAGTCGGCTACATCATCTCTTAAAAACACGTCCTGGGTCTCCAAGGAACGACTCACGGGATGTGTGGTGGCATGGTTCATAAAGGTGCAAGAGAAAACATCCCATGCAAAGAGGAGTGTACCATGGGTGATGAATAAGGCGTTGAAACTTGCGATGTTTCTGAAGTAGTCGGCCTTCAAAAGTTGTCAAATTGAAGAGCTCGCCAAAACCAATCGGAAACCGGAACAGACCGGCGCAGAACCGGCCCCAGAGCTGGCCGAACCGGCCGTGAACCGGTCATAGACCGGCTGTATGGTTGGTTCTAGGCCCTGTCAAGTTCAGCTGAACTGAAATTCACTTAACTGAAGTTCGCTGAAGTCTGCTGAAGTTCGCTGAAGTCTGCTGAACTTCGCTGAACTCTGCTGAAGTCCGCTGAAATTCGCTGAAGTCTGCTGAAGTCTGTTGAAGTTCGCTGAAGTCTGCTGAAATTTGCTGAAATCTGCTGAAATTAACTATAAAACGTTATAATAATAACAATAATAATAATAATATTTTTATTATTATTAATTTGAGTTCATGAATTCAGCTTCAAATTTAATCAAATAATAAAGATTTTAAAGTAATTATTTTATTTGTACAATGGCTTTTCAAAAATTACACACATCATACAAATAAAAAATGAAATACTTTGTTTCGCAGTAATTATTTGATCAAATAATAAATATTTCGCAATAATTATTTTGTTTGTTAATGGTTATATTCGTAATCAGGGCCTGTTTAATACGCCTGAACTGAACTGAACTGAACTGAATGGAATAAATATTGCACCAAATCAAATGGAAATCTCTATCTAATGGTAGAGAAACAGAAATTCAAGAACAGAAAATAGAACTGAATTGAACTACACTTAACTGAATTGAACTACATTTAATTGAAATGAACTGAATTGAACTTCTTTTAACAAAAATGAACTGAATTTTCAATATACACTTAAAATAGTCAAATTATATTTTCGGGGAATTTAATTGAAATAAATTACAATTTCTCTGAATTGGATTGAAAACTAGACTGAATCATTAACATATATTTTGTTTTAATTTTAATTAAAGTATAATGCACTGAACTGAACTGAAACTACTGAACTGAATTGAACATAACTAAAATGAACTGAACTGAAAAATAATGAATTGAACTGAAAATATTCAGATAAGTTGTACTAAACAGGCCCTTTTGTTAATTTTGAGTATAAATTAGAACTATTAAAATAACTTTATTTGATAAATTAAAACAAAATATGTTGAAGAAATATTTGTTCACAATTAATTTCATTTGATAAATCAAAACAAAAGTATTTCATTGACATTTTTGAATTGTAGAAAATTTAATTTTAAAACAATTTAGTGAAAATAGGGATTTTTTTTAATTTAGCTGAAGTCTGCTGAAGTCCGCTGAAGTCTGCTGAAGTCCGCTGAAGTCTGCTGAAGTCCGCTGAAGTACGCTGAAGCCCGCTGAAGTACGCTGAAGCCAGCTGAAGTACGCTGAAGCCAGCTGAAGTCCGCTGAAGTCTGCTGAAGTCTGCTGAAGTCCGCTGAAATCTGCTGAAATCCGCTGAAGTCTGCTTAACTTAACTGAAATGTGCAGAATTTAAACTGAACTTGACAGGGACCTAGCTAAATCGGCCTAGGTCTGGGCTGTGCTGTTGATTTTCTGCTGACCTGTTGACTTGGCCCGTTGACTTAGGCCAGTTGCTACACATCTGAGCTGCCCGCGCGTCTGGGCCTGCTCGCGTGTCTGGGCTAACCCATCTTCTCCACATCGTCTTCCTCACCTCCTCGTCTCATACATCTGGTTCATCTCGGGGTTCCTTCATTGCACTGTGGAGGAAGCAGAACGGCAGTAGTTTTCTGATGGAGTTGGGGTGGGGTGGTGTTGGTGCGGTGTTGGTGTAGTGGAGGGGGTAGTGTGGTTTTCCGGCAAGGTTGGTAGTCTTTGTAATTCTTGGTCATGTGGAGGAAGTGGCACGACGGTCGTTGGCTGGTGGTTGTGTGGTGGCAGCAGGGCGATGGTGATGTTGCTCCGGAGCAATAGGGTTGTGGTGGGGGTCATCTCCAGTTGGTAGTGTTCTCCAGCTGTGTGGAGGAAGCGGCACGGCGGCGGTGTGGTGGTGGCGGGCAGTGTTGGCACCGCGGCAGTGGTGAGGTGATGATGGGCTGTCAGTGCTGAGGTGAGGGTGAAGTTGGTCATCTCCAGTCGTGTTGGGTTGGGTCAGATGTCGGGCTGGGTTTTTGGTCCGTAAATAGAAGAGAGTGGGCATTGTATTTGGCCCACTGTTGTTGCGGCTGAAGAGAGGCAGTGATCTGGTGGTAGAGCAATGGCTGACCCGACCCGAGAGTTTGGACCCGGGTCAGGGTTTCTCATGCATCAGTTTGCTTGGTCGAAAACCCTTGTTGGGCCAGAGGAGGTTGGGCAGAGGCAGTGGGCTGGTGTGATCATCTCCTTGTAGGTGAGGAGTCTCCCTCTTCATCAACCTCAGTATTTTCCTGCCTGGGCACAACGGCGGAGTTACGGTGGTGACTGATTTCCTACCGGGCGGCCGCCGAACACTGTAGATTTTCCGGCCGGTTAGGGTGTGAATTTATTTTTTATTTTTTCTGTTTTTTTTCTTTTCAAATCGAGAGGAAATTATTTTTTGTTAAAAATATTACACACACCAAAAAAATGTTTTTTTCACAACCCGACAATTCTGTTACCGTCATTGCCATTTTTAGCAAATGGCCAGCTATTGCATCTTTTCCAAGCACAAGGATTTATTGCGCATTAATAGGGTGGTTCTGAAACCATCAACACCATTTTTAGCAAATGGCCAGAGCTTTTGCATATTTTCTAAGCACAAGTCTTTAGTGCGCAACACTAGTGTGGTTCCAGAACCACCTGCACCATTTTTAGAAAATGACCAACTTTTGCATCTTTTGTAGCACGAGGCTTAGTGCGAAACATTAGGGTGGTTCTATAACCACCAATACAATTTTTAGCAAATGGCCAGCCTCTGTATTTTCTAGCTCCTGGAAGCCACAGTATACTAGAACTGCTGCGTTGGTCTCCACTTCAGTGTGTTTTTTTTCCTCCACTTCAAGGTCACAAAGATTGCAGATTCTTTCCACTGGGGTGAAGCCTTCCTCATAGTATTGGTCCCTCATCTTGAGTTTTCCTAGGGCAGCAAGCCAAGCTCTGAAGCGATGCTTTCGGAGGACATGGTCCTTCCATGTGGGGGCGAAGAGGAGCTCCATTTTCTGGTCCATGGGTGCATGGATTTGGGGGTGCTTCAGTCTGTGGTAGAAATCATAAGCATTACCAGTGAACTTGACCTTTTCAGCCCATGTTTGCATTGTTTGAATCGCGGCCAAGTGGGATCCCCCCACAGCTTGGATGACCTTGTCCCTCAGCCGTATGATATCCTTGAAATAGCGGCTAAATCTGTCCCTCTTTGCATCTACAGTCCAAATGGTCTGGCCCCTCAGGTAGTGCACTGAGATTCAGCTAGCCCTGAGTGAGTCCTTCTGGTTGTGGAAGTCCCAGATTTGCTAGGTCACCGCTGCCCGATTCCAGGCCTTGGAATCCCTGATTTTGATCCCTCTAAGTTTCTTCGGTCTACACAGCTTGGCCTATGACATAAGCTGCTTCCGCACACAGTTTCTTGAGATTATCTGTCGCTGCTCACTGGATTACAAAGTTCTGTATCCAGAAATTGATTGTCCCCGAGGTGACTGATTTGATCAATTCGAGTATGCCCGCATAAGTCAAAGAGTGTGTTCCATTTGAAGATGATGATGTTGATCTTGTTAATCAGAACCTCAAACTGTGAGACTTTCAACTTGTTCGCATCAAGTGGTTTGCTCAAGTACCTCACCGGGAAGTTGCTGAACGGGATCCCTGCGAAACTCAAATCCTGAAAAATCCCTGTGCCCTGGAGTGATGATTTTTTCAGCATTTACTGTGAGTCCCGAGGTGGCCTCATGCTTATTCAGGGCTTTCATTAATATGTCTACAGAATTTGCATCCCCTCTTGCAAATAGCATTAGGTCATCGGCAAAAGCAATATGTGTGATTTTGAGCTCATGGCAGCGCGGATTGAGCTTTAACAACTTGTTCTGGATGCGGGTCTTAAGTAGTCTGGAGAAGTACTCGATGCAAATTACAAAGAGGTGTGGGGACATTGGATCGCCTTGCCTTATGCCTCTCTTGTCTTTGAAAAAATCACAAAATCTGCCATTCACTGCCACTGAGAAAGAGGGTATTCTGACGCATGCCATTACCCACTTTGTTAGTTCTGGTGGGAAGCCAAGCCCTTGCATAACCTCTTCAAGGAAGTCCCATAAGACCGTGTCGAAAGCTTTCTTAAGATCCACCATGATCATGCACCTAAGTGAATTCTTTTTCCGCGCATAGCCCCTCACTAGTTCATGGGCCAACATGATATTATCTGAGAGGTTCGCGCCCGAAGGCGCCGACGTGGACGCACACGCGCACCCCCGTCATGAAGAAAATGCAAGTGTATCCCTAATGTGTGGTGATAAAATGGAGATGACTATCTACCAGTTAAGCCCGAGCACCGGCTTCGGTACTCAGCTAAATAACAAGCAAATGCACATACATATAAAGAGAGGTGAACCAAGAGTGTGCCTCTAAGTTCATCTCTATAGTAGGTATCCGGGTGGCCCCTAAGATGGTGAAAGAGGAGCGGTCCCATATGATGCAATCCTAAAACGTGGAATCGAGCACAAGCGGGCGTGTGCTACGCCGGAGTCGAATACATCGTCTCTAAAAAACAGGTCCCGGATCTCCAAGAAGTGGCTCGCGGGATGTGTGGTGGCATGGTTCATAAAGGTCTAAGAGAAAGCATCCCCTGTAAAGAGGAGTGTGCCATGAGCGATGAATGAGGCGTTGAAAACTTGCTATTTCCCTGAAGTAGTCAGCTTTCAAAAGTGGTCAAAACGAAAAGCTTCTCGAAACCTGTCGGAAACCGGAAAAAACCGGTCGGGAACCGGCCCGGAGACGGCCGAACCGGCCGTGAACCGGTCCAGGACCAGTTGTGGAACGGTTGCTTGTTTTGTGCTGAGAAAAAATTTAATAAATAAAAATAACAAAAAAAGAAAAATCTCGAAAGAGTTATTAGTGTCACAAGTAGTGATTCTCTCTCAAGGTTTTGGGCAAAAAATGGGAAGCTTTCCCATCCTCACCTAGGATCAATTTTGTTGCCAAATTCCTTGGATAAATCTGAAAATTGTTGATTGAATCCTAATCCTAGTAGGATTTGGAGCAGATTGATATAAATTTTCGGACGAATCGGGAGAATTCCGGATCTGTTGAGAATTTTCGACCAAAAATCACCAAAAAAACCCAAAATATTTTTATTATCCAAGAACACCATGATCTAGCCAAATTTGTTTTATAGGCAAGTAAAGATTTGGAAAAGCATAGTCTAAAACCCTAGAATCTAATAAAAAGTAACAATTTTGCTCTGATTTTGGCCATAGATCGGGAAGTTGAACCTCCGGCCAAAAAGTCAACCCCACATCGGCGGCGCCGCCTGCCGGTGATTCGGGCCCGGCCACTCGGATGTTCGTGATCCACGTCCTGTCCGCATCAAAACCCATACTCCAGCTACTCCCGACTCATTACACAGGCGGAGATCGGAATCGGCCCCACCGAGCCATCTTCCACTCCCGTAACCACCGCATGCAGGAGATTAAACCGGTCGGACAGACATATTCCCACTCCCCATCGCCAGGGATACAAAACCAGCTATGCCACGTCTGTCGAGACTTCTTTTTACGCTACCCAGCACATCAACGACGCCGGATATTTCAGACACCGGACGACCTCACCGACACACTACCGCTGCAATCCAGCACTGGAGACCGACTCCTCACACCACCAGCTCTGATTTTCCACCTTTCCCGATGCCTGAATCGGACGCTACCTTAAACCCAATTGCGTGGCCGACAACCGCCCGGTGCTACACTTTTCCGGCGAGCCGCACTGGTGCTCGGACGATGCTCCTGAATGCCATCAGCTCCGACTCGACGCAAGGACTTCAGTCATCACCAACACGCCGCCCAACTCCACCCACAAAGCAGCTGCACGATTGGAAGCTCACGGCCGGATCACGCCAATATTTTGGCGCCGACGTGCCAGCTTCACGTGCTAGAGAAGGGCGGCACAGACCCACTCCTACCAAAACTAGGAAAATCCACAGCCGCCATAACCCACCAATCATCAAGCCTCTCTGTTTTCTTTTAACCAGTGCTCTGTTTTTATGCTTTCTCGTCAGAAAATTGTAGGCTGCTGGAGTTAAAATATTATGGGAAAAATTCTAGAAAATTATGGAAAATTATGGAAAAATCTTGAAGAATTGCAAGAAGCTTAAACGTGGAATTGGCCCTCAAGATATGTCATCAACTCATACTTTGTGAATTCAACCCCCCACCCACAGAATTTCAACTCTGAGTGTAAGCTTAGTCCACAGAGTTGAAATTCGATCCCATTGCATGTCCCAGAAACCACGTCGCTGAGTGTAGGTCTAGTCCACGGCGATTGTGGTTTCGCTACTTGGTACTTTCACTCATTCACTAGCTTGCCGATAGTATTTGTGGGCACCGATAAATTATGGAAAAATCTTGAAGAATTGTAAGAAGTTTAAACGTGGAATCGGACCTCAAGATATGTCATCAACACATACTTTGTGAATTCAACCCCCCACCCACAGAATTTCAACTCTAAGTGTAAGCTTAGTCCACAGAGTTGAAATTCGATCACATTGCATGTCTCAGAAACCACGTCGCTGAGTGTAGGTCTAGTCCACGACGATTGTGGTTTCACTACTTGGTACTTTCACTCATTCACTAGCTTGCCGCTAGTATTTGTGGGCACCGATAAATTATGGAAAAATATTGAAGAATTGCAAGAAGCTTAAACGTGGAATCGGCCCTCAAGATATGTCATCAACTCATACTTTGTGAATTCAACCCCCACCCACAGAATTTCAACTCTGAGTGTAAGCTTAGTCCACAGGGTTGTTCTCACTGCTCTGTTCAACACATAAAATATGTCCGGATTCAGCTCGCTCATGGAGTATTTAATGGTGTCTGAGGCCATGGTGCCACAGGAACCCACCCAGAGCTCAAAGGATCAGTCATCCCAGATACCCCTAGGGGAGAAACTTCGATCCCATTGCATGTACCAGAAACCACGTCGCTGAGTGTAGGTCTAGTCCACGGCGATTGTGGTTTCGCTACTTGGTACTTTCACTCATTCACTAGCTTGCCGCTAGCATTGTGGGCACCGATAAATTAGTCGGCGCTACTATGTTGGAGTATTTAACAGGTTAAACCCCTATCAACCATGGCCTCAGACACCATTAAATACTCCATGAGCGAGCTGAATCCGGACATATTTTATGTGTTGAACAGAGCAGTGAGAACAACCCTGTGCCACAGGAACCCACCCAGAGCTCAAAGGATCAGTCATCCCAGATACCCCCAGGGGAGAAACTTCAGAGTCAGCAGTGGAGAAAGCAACACGTGCTTGGGACAACCCCTTCCTTAGATTCAAGAGATTGTGGGACTGTCCAAATTTGTGTGTGGAAAAGCTAGACGTGCACCAGACCGGAGATGAGTTTGATGTGGAACTAGGTGAAGAGGAGGAATTTACTGCCCCGATGCAGCGCTACTTTGGCCTCCTTGGGTGCTTCACACGTTACTTCCCGGGGTTCTTCAAAATCAGGAACTTGATGGTCAAAAAATGGGGAGTAAAGTGCAGGCTGGAGTACGCTGGAAATGACTATGTCAAGTTCTCCTTTGACACCACAGAGGACAGAGACTCAGTACTGGGCAGAGACGATCACTATCTTTTTGGGATGAAGATGTTCCTGAAACTCATCCCGGAAACAGGAGTCTTCGATTATGGAGACATCTCAGAGAGGCCAGTATGGGTGAGATTCAAGAAACTACCAAAGCTTACTGGCATCCTACATCGCTAAGCAAAATGGCTTTGATTCTGGGAACACCGAAGTGCATGGATAACTCCACATGCGACAGAAAGGTCAGCGATACAAGGATCCTTGTGATAGTGGACCTTTCAAAGCCTGCCAAGACCGAGATATAACTCCGCAGAAAGGACAAGAGTGCTTGCCAAGTCAAAGTGGAGTATGAGAACGCATGGGTATTCTACACCAAATGCGTTGAAAATCTGCACCAACAGGATGTGTTTGCCGCCATCCATGAGGAACGCGCCACAAAAAAGCTGAACAGCAGCAGGCCCAACAGAAGAAAAGAGAGGAGCAGGCCAAAAAACCCGCTGGAGAGTGGCAGACTGTGCAGAACCAAAATGCCACTCGGAGCCTACCCGTAAACAGAGGATCCCTCAAGAATTGGCCCAAAGCAGCAACCAAATGACCGGAGACCAGAAACACCAAGCCAAGCCACAAAGCCAGCACACTCACCCCACACAGACCACCCCTCTCATCCACCCTACTGCTCCCCCAAACCTCACTACCAAAGCCCAAACCCAAGCCATGCCCAACCACTCAAACCCATCTAGCCCCACACTTTCCCGTGAACCAATCCCTCCCACTAACCCACCAATCCCTCCCACTGACCTTGAAACTATTACCCCCACTAGGCAGAACCAAGAGGCTATGAACACAGAGAAGACAATCTCGAAGGCTCCATGAACGATTTGGAGGACTCAGCAAAATACATGGAACAGGCTGTTGAGGCTGGAAAATGCATGGGGTTAACCTTCTCCCAAGAGATCGCACAGAAATTCAAGCTTGCAGCCCTAGCACACTCAAGAAGCACAAGATCCCCCTCTCCCCACCCCCATCCCAGCATCCTGACAAAGGGACCATAATTGATGATGTTACCCTCACCTCCAAACCTTTTGGAGAAACTGGATTGGATAAGGATGGCTCTAGCTCCATACCCGAAGACATGAGGGCCATACCTAGGCCTAAACCCAAGGACAAAGCAAGCCTAAAAATCATTTTTGAAGAAATACCACAGAAAAAGAAAAAGAAAGACGGCGGATCAAAGCCTCGATGAGCCTTCACCCGCAAATGAATACGACCGTCTGGAACATCAGGAGGGGCTGCCCGACTCCAAAAAATAGGGGCAGATGAGAGACTTTGTTAGAGACAACCGCATAGGTCTTTTTGGTATTTTGGAAACAAGAATGAAGGAAGAATGTATGGGAAATTCCATGAGGAAGTTCAAAGGGTGGCACTATACCCACAATTTTGACCTTTGTCCATATGGCAGAATCTTGGTAACTTTGGATCCAAAAAAGTACACAGAAACAGTCCTAAACAGGCATCCCCAGATATCCACTGTAAAGTCCATCTCTTGGCCTCGAAAGTGGACTTCTACTGCACTTTTGTGTATGGAGACAGCACCGTGGGAAAAGGAAGAAAAGAGTTGTGGAGGGAATTGGTAGGGTATAGAAGGAACCTACAAGAGCCCTGGATGGTCTTTGGAGACTTCAATGCAATTTTGGCCGCCTCTGAACAGCTTGGAAGAGTAATCCTAGGCCAGTACCAAATGAGAGAATTCCAGGATATAGTTACAAAGGGTAGGCTGAGTCAGGCTCCTACCACGGGGCAGTTCATGACCTACTATAGTGCGGGATGGCAGATGACAAAGAAGCTGGACAGAGTGCTTCTGAATCCCTTTTGGGGGCAAGGGACCTGCTCAGTCAATGTCCTCGGCTATCATCACACCGTTCGTTCTGACCATTCCCCACTGGTTGTAAGCCTTATGGAGGATGAGGACAACAGGAAGAGCCGTTCTGAATGCATAATATGTGGATGAATCATCCGAAATGCAAGGGATAGTGAAGAACTACTGGGATCCAGAAGTTGATGGGACTGCTCAGTACAGAACATGCAGGAAATTGGCTGAACTCTAGAAGCCACTGAAAGAGTTGGGGAAACTTGACCTCAATCACATAACGCTTAGAGCCAAACAGGCGGACGAAAGCTATGGGACAGCCCTGGAGAATTATGACCCCACCCTAGCTTCTGAGGCAGACAAATCGAGCATTAGGGCCCTGCGGGACAAGGCCATCTACCTTTACAAGGCGGAGGGCCTATACCTGGAATAGAAAGGGAAGATAAAAAACATCACCTTGGCAGACAAAGAGAAAGCCTATTTTCATGGCTTGGTCTCGAAGAGAACAGGAGGAGGTATCCCTACCAAATTGGATAGTGAGGGAAGTATTGTGACGTCTAGCATAAAGAAAGGGGAGCTGTTTGCGGAATACTACAGAGGGATTTTTGGGACAGCAAGAGAAATAGTCGCGATAGACCCTAATGTTTTGAATGTCTGCCCCAAGATCAGCACACATGACGCTGAGGTTCTGAGCAGACCAGTTTCTGAAGTGGAGATAAAATCTGCCTTGTTCTACATAAAGGAAGAGAAGGTGCCTGGACCTAATGGATACACCTCGGCCTTCTACAGAAGGAACTGGGATATTGTAGGGAAAGAGATCACTTAAATTGTCCTAGAATTCTTTCGAAATGGGCTGCTTTTGAAGCAAATAAACCATACAATCATAGCCTTCATACCCAAGAAGGATACCAACCTTAAAGTGGGGGACTTTCACCCCCACTAGTGGAGGATGGAAGCCCCCACATCGGTACTGGGCAGGAGCCACGGCGGTCGGACCCGCCGTTACTGGAAGCTCCGTTCATCGGTGTTCTAGTTTTGCACGTCGGAAGGCGCCGCCGTGTATTATTTTCGCCGTGTATTATTTTCGAATTCGAAAATTCTTGGTGTCATGTTTACGATTCGAAAGTTTTTTTATATGTAGGATTGAGCCCCGACATGACCCAAAACTTACGAGTAGAAAAAGAGATAGTTTAAAAATCGTAAAACATGGTCACCCTCATGTTTCAATATCGGATGTGGTTGGTGGAATGCTCGTATTTAAGAAATCGAAAACTATGAACTTATTTATCTACGAAATCGAAATTTTGGGTTCTTTTCGGGTGAAATGTAGGGGATCTCAGTGCTTAATTTTACGATTCTTAAATTGGTTACAGTTTGTGACTAAATAATTGCATGATAGGGCGTTACATAGGGTAATCTTGTTTACAAGTTTTAGAATTCGAAAGTTGGATTTTGGTAGGTTACTAATAGAAAGGATGGTGTTGTGTGATTGAATATTTTGCGTGATCGGATGATGAGTAGGGGATGGCTCTGTAAAGTTTGGTTGCATGATGAGCAAATTGCGATGTCGAAAACAGGTTGGATCTATGTTTTTCGAGTTCGTAAAAACACGCACATTAGTATTGGAAATGATTCCATTTTAGGGTAAATTTTCTGGTGGCCTACGAAAGCCAAATTTAGTGCATTTTGAAAATGAAAAGCAAGAATCTGTAAAATATGATCACCAATTTACGTTCATATCGTTTCGCACAATATGGCGATATCCAAACTCCAAAATGTGAGTTAACATCCTTAAAATGATGAAAAATAGAACAAAGGTGTAGCAAAAGAGGCAACATGTCTAGGGTATCATACCCGCCAGTAGGTAAAAAATATTCAAAGTTACACACAAATCACCACATGAACATGGTTACACGTGAAATCCTTACATGAGAGGTTTTGAGAGTCTTGACCCACGAACATGTAGCACATACCCCGCAAAGTTATTAACAACGGTCTTCATGTCATCAAGTGTGTAAGGAGTTGAGTCCTTCTTGAAAAGCTAGTTAAACAAAATAAAGATAACATATCACGTTCACTAACATGCTAGGAAAAACAAATACGAAAATGAAGGGGAGTATAATCCTAGTAAATACTCACTGATTCAAGGTTATTGTTCAATTTAGCGGAAGAGACAACTTGAAGTGTCGTCGCCATCATGAAATAACCGAAACAAAGATTTTGCTTCTTGTACTATACAATACACATGGAGAAGTAGTGATTAGTATTTTTAGGCATGGGCATTCTGCATCAACGGCACATACATTACTTGTGTCTAGTTTGGCATACCTTGAATTGATGCACACTGAAGGCCGATTGACCATTTGGATTAACAAACTCCAACGCTTGTTTGACAGTCTCAACAAAAGAAGTGATTGGTGGTAGGTGCAGAGAGTCAATACAATACGCTTGTTTAGTTGTCTTATTGATTGCAACCAAACGCCATTGACCCCTAATTCAAAAAAAATTGTTGGAAACAATAAACATCCAAGCAATGTATATAAAGGAATTTTACAACTATTAATGTAGCACTTACTTGTGGAGAAATGGCAACAAGAGGAGTACTTTTGTAGTATCGCTTAGTCCAACCTTCAAGTATGCTAGGCATTCTTCGCGAGAATGCACAATCTCTTGATTATGCTCGGGGCATAGAAAACCAATCCATGGCCTACCACAATTTTGTGCTACACTATGCAAGAAGCTTCATCCAAAAATGAAAACAATCGATAAATAACATGAAAAGTTTGGTAATTTAAACAATTGTGAAACCACTATAAACCATACATGCAAATAAAACATATCATTGAAATAGGGACATTAGCGTCTCCGTTAGCATGCCAAACCTCCACATGTCCTCAAATGTAATACCTTAGACATGAGATAGATGTTAAAATTAATTTAAGGCAATGTGATACCAACTAAATATGAAATCATATCGATGCTCTTCCCTAACATAGGTTTATACATGGGTAGATTAAACATAAGGTTAAAACTAAGGTGAAGAAAAGACACCATAAATGCTCAACCATAATCATGCCTGGGGTTAGAAAGATGTGTGTATGTATTTAATGCTAGGTTTAGGGTTTCAACTTATAGTTTCTCAAAGTATCAAAATTGCTCTTTCATCATTTCAAAAGTTTGATAATCCTAACAATATTAATCACACAAACATGCCTCCAAGCGAGGTTAATGGGAGGAGTATATGACTCTAATGTAAAATTAAAATGCAAGTTCACATTTATAAAGCTAAAGAACATTTGATTTAGAATAACTATATTAAAAATCACATTCATTCCATAAAGAATCACCAAATGCAAGAGAGATATACTGAGTTTTTATGTGATACCCGCATTGAAATTTCTATATAAACAAATCACATCGTTCATGCAAACACATCAACAATTAAAACCTCACCCAATCAAGTGAGATGGTAGATGATCAAGAAAAGAGGTATAGATTATGATTTTGAGGATGATTAAGAGTAGATCTAGAGATTTAATTGGAAGAGAAAATGGGGGTATATCATAAAGTAGATGTGGTAGAGTAGTGAAAAAAATGAGAGAGTATTGTGTATTCCCACTTCAATATAAATAAGAAGCTGAAGTTTGACCGTCTGATTATTTACGAAGTCGAAAATGCAAGGACAAATGAAAATATAAGAGGGTTTAAGAAATCGAACTTACAAGTCATTACTATTTCTTATAAAAGTATAATTTGTTTCCTCTATCTTACTTTCAAAAGATGAAATACCGCCAAGAGAACATCATATTTGTTCTAGTGTTTAAGAATTCGATATTAAAATAGGGTGGACTTTCTAACTTGTTTCGAAATCGAACATTTTGACATCCTCTTCAGATGAATTTGACACGACTTAGGGTACATTTTAGAGTATTGTACTGGTCGGGAGAAACATTTTTCGATATGATTAAACATTTTTGATTTCGTAACTTGTTTACTAGAACTGTTACGTCCCCAATTAGGTAGTCGGGTATCCCTCTTTTTGATTTGTGAGTGAAGGTAAAAATCAGATAATAATCCTTATAGAAAACATATGTGAAGACCAGTTTTAGAACTCGAAAACAGTTTAAACTTAGTATGATGAAAGTTTGCGAATTCATTTTTTTTTACTTTATACAATTACAATTTCGAGACTGATGATGACTTATTCATGTTTATACGAATTCGCGAACCACACACATTAAAGATTCACCTCAAAACCCTAAACCCTAAACCCTAAACCCACCCCCTTGGGTCGCAATATTTAAAACACTCGTATAAATATCGAGAGAATTTTAATTACTCAAATTTATTTTGGTATCCATGAAAAGCATGTGTAGCACGAGAAATCGGTTTAGATGCCGTTTACAAGTTCGATATCTAAAATTGTTGGGTAAATTTGGTTTAGGGCTACGATAAATGGTTTTTATATTAAACGGAAATATTCGATGTTATATCTTACAGTCAACCATTAATTAGCTTTTGTTATAATTTGCTCTATATACTCAGGTAGGTTAATGTATCAAATTTTGAACTTGCAACTTCTTGGTCGTACTTATGTTCTCTATTATATATATGTACTAAATGTTCCTGTGTATATGCATATTGGTTGCCTTAACGAGTGATCTGATATGATTCCGGTTCCGCCGACCTACATGATTGATTGTTCATTAATATTTTTGGTACCTAGCTATGTCATTTGTAATGATTTCACCCGTTTTCTAGTCTCCCTTTACTACAAAGAGAATTGCGACTGAACTAAATGAACTCGATCCAATCGATAAATAAACTTCATCGTTTATTGAAATTAATATATGTATATCTTGTAACACTATAGTACAAACATGTATATTATCATTTCATTATATTTAATTTCATTCATATTCTATTTTATTTAAGAATGATGCACCACTAAGCATAAAAATCTCAATAAAAATTAATATAAACTAATTAGCCATGTTTTCGAAATCTAAAACTAAAAGGAATACGTGACATTTCGACTTCTAAACTTTTAAATTTAACGCCACATTTTTTCGACATCTTATATATTTTTACTTTATACAATTTACGATTTCGAGACTAGTGATGACTCATTCATGTTTATTCAAATTCGAAAACCACACACATTACAGATTCACCTCAAAACCCTAAACCCTAAACCCACCCCCGTGGGTTGCAATATTTAAAACACTCGTGTAAATTTTGAGAGAATTTTAATTACTCGAATTCATTTTGATATCCATGAAAAGCATGTGTAGCACGAGAAATCGGCTTAGAAGCCGTTTACAAGTTTGATATCTAAAACGGTTGGGTAAATTTGGTTTAACGCTACGATAAATGGTTTTTATATTAAACGGAATTATTCGACGTTATATTGCACAGTCAACCATTAATTAGCTTTTGTTTTAATTCGCTCTATATTCTCAGGTAGGTTAATGTATCAATTTTTGAACTTGCGACTTATTGGTCGTACTTATGTTCTCTAGTATATATATGTGCATACTGTTCCTGTGCCTATGCATATTGGTTGTCTTAATGTGTGATCTGATATGACTCCGGTTCTGCCGGCCTACATGATTGTTCATCAATATTTTTGGTACCTAGCTATGTCATTTGTAATGAATTTCACCCGTTTTCTAGTCTCCCTTTACTACAAAGAGAATTGTGACTGAACTGCATGAACTCGATCCAATCGATAAATAAACTTCATTGTTCATTGAAATTACTATAATTCGCTCTATATACTTCCGACTTCTTGGTCGTACTTATGTTCTCTAGCATATATATGTACTAACGATTCCTATGTATATGCATATTGGTGGCCTTATTGATGCCTTAATATATGTGCCTTATTATTGATGCCTCAATATATGTAGCATATTATTGGTACCTATGTCATTTGCATTGAATTTCACCTGTTTTCTCGTCTCCCTTTACGACAAAGAGAAATGTGATTGTATGAACTCGATCCAATCGAGAAATAAATTTCATCGTTTATTGAAAGTAATATATGTATATATTGTAATACTATATTACAACCGCATATATTAGCATTTCATTATATTTATTTTCATTCATATTCTATTTTATTTAAGAACGATGCACCACTAAGCATGAAAAGCGCAATAAAAATTAATATAAATAAATTAGCAAATTTTTCGACATCTAAAAGTAAGAGAAACATGTGACATTCCGACTTCTCAACTTTTAAATTGAACATCACATTCTACGACTTCTTATACTTCTAGATTGTAGACATTTACGATTTCGTAGACTGATGCTTACTTATTGATGTATTTCGAAATCGCAAACCACACACACTTGAAATTCATCTCAAAACCCTAAACCCTAAACCCACCCCTTGGGTCGCAATATTAACATATTGAGATAATTTTAATTACTCGAATTCATTTGGTATCCATGCAAAACATGTGTAGCACGAGAAATCGGCTAAGAAGCCATTGACAAGTTCGACATCTAGAACTGTAAGGTAATTTTGGTGTAGTGCTACCTAAATGATTTTTATTTTAACGGATATATTCTACATTATATTTTGCATATGACATTAATTAACTTTTGTTATAATTCGCTCTATATACACAGGTAGGTTAATGTGTAAAATTTTCTACTTCCGACTTCTTGGTCGTACTTATGTTCTCTAGCATATATATGTACTAACGATTCCTGTGTATATGCATATTGGTGGGCTTAATATTGATACCTTAATATATGTCTTTTATTTATACCTTAATATATGTAGCATATTATTGGTACCTATGTCATTTGTACTGAATTTCACCTGTTTTCTCGTCTCCCTTTACGACAAAGAGAAATGTGACTGCATGAACTCGATCCAATCGAGAAATAAATTTCATCGTTTATTGAAAGTACTATATGTATATGTTGTAATACTATATTACAACCATTTATATTATCATTTCATTATATACATACCTTCACACATCAGCTCCCAAACTATGGTGTTGAATCAAGAAACTCCAAAGATTAAAACAAATGTTAGCAGCATTTCAAAACATTGAGCCTGTCATTCCATTTTAGCACATAAAACACACTTTTCAAATTCGAAAACTACATACATGTACCATTCTATCCACTTTCCTACTACGTAAACACCAGTCATACTCATTTTCGAGATCTAAAAGTTGAAGGCCTACAGTTTACCAAACCAGCAATGTTTTTTCGAAGTCGTAAACAGGGCATACTAAAATATTACATCTACGTCATCACAAAATGGTCCTTTGTTTTCGATTTCGGAAATTTTGAGACATTACTTTCGATTCGTAAAACATCACACATTTAACTTGAAACATGGTACTATCATGTGTCATTCATTTTTCTAATCTTAAACTTGTTCTACTTGTGTTTTCGATTTCGAATGAAGTGTTTGGTTCATGTTTTTCTAATCTTAAAATTAGACCTTCAACCAAACACCTGAAATTGTTCAATACTCTATTTCAACCATTTTTATTTCGATATCGGAAATTGTATCACACGGCATATCTTTCATTTACGCCGTGTGAAATTTCTAACTACTAACCCGACCTATTTTCGAATTCGAAAACTTTGGCGGCCGGCGTTTGGGACGGACTGCCGTGCAACGGCGACGTCTCCGGTGACATTTCCAGTAGTGCTCATCGCTTGCTGCAACGTGCTCTATAAAATCATCACGAAAATCCTAGCCACAAGGCTTTATGCCACCCTCCCTCATATCATTGATAAGGCACAGGGAGCCTATGTCAAGGGCAAAAACCTCTCAGATAATGTCATGTTAGCCCAGGAACTAATAAGGGGCTATGCGCGTAAGAAGAATTCACCTTGGTGCATGATCATGGTGGATCTTAAGAAAGCTTTCAACACTGTCTCATGGGAATTCTTTGAAGAGGTTATGCAAGGGCTTGGGTTCCCACCAGAACTAACAAAGTGGGTAATGGCATACGTCAGAATACCCTCTTTCTCAGTGGCAGTGAATGGCAGATTTTGTGATTTTTTCAAAGGCAAGAGAGTCATAAGGCAAGGCGATCCAATGTCCCCACACCTCAATCCGCGCTGCCATGATCTCAAAATCACACACATTGCTTTTGCCGACAGGGCCAGGCCTGGTGCAGTGCGAGCCGTGCTCCCGCACAGGGCCCGAAATTTTAAGGGGCCCGAAAAAAAATTTAGGGCAATAATATATGTATATTTTTTATTGTTTAAAAATATAATTATTATAGTAATTTTTTGAAGGGCCTTTTCCTTTTTAAATTTGGGTCTTTTAATTTTCTTGAAGGGTCTTTTCTTCTTTGAATTTGGGCCTTTTAAAATTTAAAATATTTATCAAATCAAATCAGCATTTAAAAAGTCACATTGAATCAAATCAATCAGCATTTAAAAGGCCACGTGAATAGTGATTGGAATTTGAAAAGGTAAATATTATTTATCTTTTCCAAATCTTAGTTCTTTCTATTCTATATTCTCTTACCAGTCGGCCAGTTAATCTTTCTGCTATTCATCTTCATTCGAAATTCAAGTCAAGTTCCTTTCTATTCTCAATTTAATTAAATGAGTTCCACGGTGGGTGTCTCCAATTCGTTAAATTGGTAAGAAATACGAAACCCTAATTTCTTAATTTTCTTCATAAATCTCCGACATTTTTACTGTTTCAAAGTCTTTTTTTTCTTTGATTGTGATTATGAATTAATAATGATGAACCATCAATTTTAAAAAACTCCTTAGGGAGAAGTCATGTATTTACAATATATTTGTTAAAACAATAACTTTATTCGTTTTGAAAAACAATGAAGTTTTTTCCTTTCAAAGAATACATGAATTTATGATTTCAGTTGATTTCAATCATTAGGGTTTTTGTTGGTTATTTCTGAATTTTTTTTGCTTCAGAAAATATATCTTATATGTATGCTTATTACTTTAATTTGTGTATTTGTAGACTTGTAGTGAATTTAAGAGGTTGGTGGAGGTTTTGGAATCATTCAGATAGTTTACACCCTAACTGAAGTTTGGGTTGCTCCACTATCCATCCATAACATGTATTATTTTTGAGGTTTTTGGTTTATGTCCCCCTCTATTTTATAATATTTTAATAAAATGTAACAGGTGTTGGGTGAGCCTCCTAGCATTGCACTTGGCTAGGTTCCAATCCCCAATATATATTATTCTTAATCAATTAATAACATTATTATATTCTTTATTATAAAGGGGTCTAGAATTACATTCTCGCGCAGAGCCTCAAAATACGCTGGCACGGCCCTGTTTGCCGATGACCTGATGCTATTTGCAAGAGGGGATGCAAATTCTGTAGACATATTAATGAAAGCCCTGAATGAGTATGGGGCCACCTCGGGACTCACAGTAAATGCTAAGAAATCGTCACTCTATGGCATATGGATTGTCCAGGATATGAGTTTCGCAGGGATCCCATTCAGCACCTTCCCGGTGAGGTACTTGGGCATACCGCTTGATGCGAACAAGCTGAAAGTTTTGCAGTTTGAGGTTCTGATTAACAAGATCAATAGCACCATCTCCAAATGGAACAGACACTCTTTGACTTATGCAGTCAGACTCGAATTGATCAAAGCAGTCACATCGGGCGATCAATTTCTGGATACAAAACTTTGTAATCCAGCGAGCAGTGACATATAATCTCAAGAAACTGTGTGCCGACTTCCTACGGGGGAGAAATGAAGCAGCTTATGTCATGGGCCAAGCTGTGTAGATCGAAGAAACTTGGAGGGATCGGAATCAGAGATTTCAAGGCCTAGAATAGGGTAGCGGTGACAAAGCAAATCTGGGACATCCACAACCAGAAGGACTCACTCTGGGCTAGCTGGATCTTAGTGCACTACCTGAGGGGTCAGACCATTTGGAATGTAGATGCAAAGAGGGGCAGATTTTGCCGCTACTTCAAGGATATCATACGACTGAGGAACAAGGTCATCCAAGCTGTAGGGGGATCCCACTTGGCCGTGATTCAAACAATGCAAATATGGGCTGAAAAGGGCAAGTTCACTGGTAATGCTTATGATTTCTACCACAGACTGAAGCACCCCCAGATCCATGCACCCATGGACCAGAAAATGGAGTTCCTCTTCGTCTCCATATGGAAGGACCATGTCCCCGAAATCACAGCTTCAGAGCTTGGCTTGCTGCCCTAGGATAACTCAAGACGAGGGACCAATTCTATGAAGAAGGCTTCAACCCAGTGGAGAGAATTTGCAAGCTTTTTGTGACCTTGAAGTGGAAACCAACACACACCTCTTCTTCAACTACGAATTCACCAAAGTGGTGTGGCACAAAGTCACTTAGTGGCTTGAACTGAGAAGAAACCCATCTACCATCCTGTGTGCGAACAAGTGGATTTGAAGGAGAGTTAAAGGGTCAAAGCCGAGAAAGCACCTTGGCCCACTCACCGTCACAGCAGTCATTTACCACCTATGGAAAGAGCATAACAAAGATGACGAAGAAGGACTGAGCGGTCTTTCGAGATTCTATGGGTGGTGATGCATGGTCGTTCTTAGTTGGTAGAGCGATTTGTCTTGTTAATTTCGTTAACGAATGAGAGCTCAGCCTGCTAATTAGTTATGCAGAGGGATCCCTTCGCAGCTAGCTTCTTAGAGGGACTACGACATTTTTGGCCGCTGAAGTTTGAGGCAATAATAGGTCTGTGATTCCCTTAGATGTTCTGGGTTGCACGAACGCTACACTGATGTATTCAACGAGTCTATAGCCTTGACCGACGGGTCCGGGTAATCTTTGAAATTTCATTGTGATGGGGATAGATCATTGCAATTGTTGGTCTTAAACGAGGAATTCCTAATAATCACGAGTCATCAGCTCGCGTTGACCACGTCCCTGCCCTTTGTACACACCGCCCATCGCTCCTACCGATTGAATGGTCTGTTAAATGTTCGGATTGCAGCGACGCGAGCGGTCCATTGAACCTTATCATTTAGAAGAAGGAGAAGTCGTAACATGGTTTTCGTAGGTAAACCTGCGGAAGGATCATTATCAAGTCCCACAAGCGACTGCGATCATGTTAACCAAAACTTGTGGGGATCTGAGGGACCCGTTTCCCTGGCTCCCCAAGCCGAACCTAACTCTTGGCACGGAAACCGCTAGGGACTACTCAAACGGACTTCCCCCTTCCCCCACAACCTCCGCGGTGGGTTGGGCTGGCATCTAAAATGTAAGCGATGAGACTCTTGACAACAGATATCTAGGCTCTCACATCGATGAAGAACGTAGCAAAATGCGATACTTGGTTTGAATTGCAGAATCCCGTGAATCATCGAGTTTTTGAACGCAAGTTGCGCGCGAGGCCACCCAGACGAGGGCACGTTTGCCTGGGCATCACGCATCCCGTCGCTGCACGATGTCCTTCTCGGGGCGGCAGAAGTTGGCCTCCCGTTCCCCTCGCGGCGCGGTTAGCCCAAGTGAGAGTCTTCGGACAAGCGACTTCACACGACTTCAGGTGGCTGAAATCACTTTCATTCTCGCTCCGAGTCTTGACGATCCCCCTGTGGTTATATAACGACCCTAGACCCATCACCGCGCTCACTGGGTTGAGTTCAACGAGATCCTCGAACGCGACCCCGGGTCAGGCGGGATCACCCACTAAGTTTAAGCATATCAATAAGCGGAGGAAAAGAAACTAACAAGGATAATGGTGAGAGAAACAAGAACAGTCCAAGCTTAAAATTGGACGCCCCCGGTGATCGAATTGTGGCCTGCAGAAGCGTCTTCAGAGGCGGACCGGGCCCAAGTCCCCTAGAACGGGGTACCATTGAGGGTGACAGTCTCATGTTTCCCCGACCTAATCGCACTACCAAAGCATGTTCTTGTGTCACTCCTTTATTTCCACATACATATAATCATAGATTAGTTATTCTACTAGTACCCGACGCCGATGGTCTGGTGCTAGCGAATTCGCTTAGGGACTCTATTTATATATTACGGACTATAAAGTGTACTTTAAATGGGGGCGCGCATGTGCGTCTCCGTCGGCGCCTTCGCCCACCTTTATTTCCACCATATCTATACTATTCACCTGTTAAAACCATCTAGACAAAAAAACTGTCGCACAACGAGGCGCTGTCGGCGAGCCGGGTTGTTTGGGAATGCAGCCCCAATCAGGCAGTAAATTTCATCCAAGACTAAATACGCGCGAGAGACCGATAGTAAAAAGGTACCGCGAGGGAAAGATAAAAAGGACTTTGAAAAGAGAGTCAAAGAGTGTTTGAAATTGTAGGGAGGGAAGTGGATTGGGGCCGGCGAACGTCCATTGATGGTCCGCCAATCGGCTCGGGGTGTGGACCAGCACGGATTGTCCCGTCGGCAAAATCCCCCGCCCTTCGTAGATAGTTTTTTTAAGCCGAGAACCACCACACGATTTAGGGAATTAATCCAGCGCCGAAAAAGCAATTCCATCTGTGGGATGCTGCGTCGAGTTGGTGTTCCGGGAATGATTTGAGAGCCATGTTGTTGGCCTGTAATCTCCTCAACACAGGGAAGATGATGGGATTCCGGCCATTGGAAAAACCTGTAGATTTTTTCCCCTCGACTCCTAAAGTGGTCTTCTACTCAGGTCACTTCAAGGTTCGAGATCAGTGGAAAATTGATGCTGCTAGTGCTGGAAGTGATATTCCGGCTTCGAATCGCAGCTAAAGTCTTGTGGGAAAGCCGTGCGAGCTCACCAAATTCCGGCGACGGGGAGTGAGGTCGACGTCCTACTACAGGGTGATTCGGAGGCCGTTCTTCAGGGGGTTTCGACGGCGGTGATTCGAGGAACAAGAATAAGGTGGTTGGGAAGCTAGAATCTCAGGGAAAATGACCGGCAGAGTTTTGGAATTTCTGGCAAGATATCCACTTCCTGATCCTACGGCGATAGAGTGATTCATTAGTCGAATCTTAGCGGGTATTGATGCCCATGCTCAGAGGAACAAGAATCCGTTGGTGAGGTGCTTCGAATCGCCGGCGAGTAGTGCTGAAGGTGACATGCCGAGAGTGCAGTTGGGCTCACTTCCCGATCTCCACCTGTGAAGTGATTCGAGGTCGACAGGGCAATGAGCTTTGTTGCAGATGGTCCAAAGAAAAATAAAGTGAGGCCCTTTAAACTCGAATAGCCGGCGGTGAGGCCCCCCAAACACTACAATTTCCGGCGAGCTTGAAGTGGTCGGTGAATAGTGATGGGTTCATCAAAGTGATGATTCGAAGTCGTTGCAATAGTGGGGTTTTCTATGGACGTCGAGGGGAGTCTGAATCTCCGATAGGCCGGTGCCGAATCGCCGCCGAACAGCGCCGACGGCCATTGTTGACTTTTTCAGCCGGAATCAGATGTGCTCAATTGGGGGCTAAATTGACGGATTTCGATGATTATTCCAGCATTTCTAGGTTCTGGGGGGTAGGCTTTCAGATCTCTAGGTACCCGTAACGTGAGTCATAGTGGAAGATAGCGTTCTTGGTGAAATTTGAGCTTCGAGTTTTTTTGGTGAAAAATTCCAACTCCAAATCCGAAATTCACTCAATCTGTCCGAAAATTGGTAACAATCTTCTCCAAATCCAAAAAGGATGAGGATTCGATCTACAATTTTCAGATTCGATAAAGAGAATTGACGAAACAATATTGATCCAAAGTGAGGATGGGTAAGCTACCTTTTTTTCACCCAATGGAGAGAGAATTTTCACTTCATTGGGAGCTCTTTCTTTACTGAGAGCTCTTTCGACATTCTATGTGTGGTGGTGCATGGTCATTCTTAGTTTGTGGAGCGGTTTGTCTGGTTAATTCTGATAACGAACAAGACCTCAGGCTACTAACTAGCTATGCGGAGGGATCCCTTCACAGCTAGCTTCTTAGAGGCACAATGGCCTTAATTTTAGGCCGCAGAAGTTTGAGGCAGGTCTGTGATGCCCTTAGATGTTCTGGCCGCACGCGCGCTACACTGATGTATTTAATGAGTCTATAGCATTGGCCGATGGGTCCGGGTAATCTTTGAAATTTCATCGTGATGGGGATAGATCGTTGCTTGTTGGTATTAAACGAGAAATTCCAAGTAAGCGTGATTCATCAGCTCGCGATGACTAAATCCATGCCCTTTGTACACACCGCCCGTCGCTCCCACCAATTGAATGGTCTGGTGAAATGTTTGGATTGCGGCGATCTCTTTCTTTGGGGCAGGGTTCTAGTCAGGCATCTCGTACTTAGTCTGATCAAAAGTCAGACGGATAACGTCCCAAGCGCCAATATTGGAAGGAAACCCAAATGGCTTTGAGCCTCGAGTAGACAAAGTCAGATGAACCTGTTCCTTTGATGAATACAGCCTATAAAGGCTTTGGATAAAATCCAAGATGGGCTCTTGCCCATTTCTGGCGCACTAGGAGACTACAGCCATGATGGACACTACCATGTTTGAGTGTATCTGGCACGAATGAAGCTTATGCAACTGTAAGAATGCAGAGAATAAAGGAGGGAAAGGGAAGCCGATCCCTGTTGCAGAAACCTCCCATATATCACCCCTCTCGTAGGGGTCACTAGATTCTTGGTGGCGATCGAGTTGTCTTTGACCCTTAGGTCAGCTTCAATGAGATATGACAACCGGAAGGACTTCAGAAACTCCAGAGTTCTTTCGTCAACCACTTTGGTGGTCCCGCTCGAGCCACCAGCATCGGGAACCCGTTTATCAACTTGGGGCTCTAAATTTGAGTCCACACCCGATAGGGATGGACTTTCACCTTGAAGAGGGACAGTCTTCAGAGGCGCAGCAATGGTCACCTCAATAAAATCCCTTGAGACAGATTCCAAAAATAGGGTTTTCAGATTATCGGGGACTCGCTCTCTTCCCGTCGGAACACCATCATTGATATGGGCTTTCTCCCCAACTATCGTGTCCTCGGGCTCATGCACCGGCAAAGCATTATCCTTGCTGTCATAAGGAGTACTGGAACTTGGTTGAGACATGCCCGCAGGGAGAATGGGGAGAAATATGATGGTGGGTGAAGAAGAAAGAGAATAACAATTTGAGAAATCATAAAGCAATCACAAATTGGGATGATAAGCACAAAAGGAGATTATCTGGTGATAAAGAATGGGAACGAATATTTTCCAAACTATTCATGAAAAGTGAATCTTAGTTTGGAAAGATAATATTTGTTTTTTTTCCTTTTAGTTTTAGAATAGAATTAGGACATATGTTCTTTTCCTATTTGGATTTATTTTGAACCATTGTATAAAAGAAAGAGAAGAGATTTTGAGATTAATAAAAACTTCTGAGTATGAGTTTTAACCTAGTTTTTCCAGAGGTGTGATTTCCAAAGGATTTATATATATTTTTCTAGGTGTGATTGCTGAGTAATATTATATATTTTATTACGAGATCTTTTTCCAACCACAATTCATCAAGCACGAATCCTGCATCATTTTTTATATCAAAGCGAGGTCGAACATGGTGAACTCGGAGTTGCTACACAATCATGAACCTCCAAATTTTGATGGTAAATTTGCACCTCGAGTATTTGAAGATGAGTCTTTATTAAATCTTAGCAGAAGGATTTTAAGTGCCCCAACAATAATTTTTCAAACTACGGTTAATTGTGGGATAGAGTGCAGAAAACTCATCATTGATGAAAGTAGCAATATTAATGTGGTTTCAGAAAGTACAATTTAGAGACTTCAACTACAAACCGAACCACATCTCAAACCATACAATATTGTTTGGATAGATACTGTTATCTGATAAACAGAAGATGTTTAGTACACCTGAAGAAGGGTAGATACTCAGATGTTGTTTGGGAATGGGAACGAATATTTTCCAAAACTATTCATGAAAAGTGAATCTCAGCTTGGAAAGATTGCATTTGTTTTTCCTTTTAGTTTTAGAATATAATTAGGACATAGATTATTTTCCTATTTGGACTTATCTTTGTAGCTATATATATTGTAACCGTTGTATAAAAGAAGGAGAAGAGATTTTGAGATGAATAAAAAAATTCAGAGTATGAGTTTTAACCTAGTTTTCTCGGAGGTGCGATTACCAAAGGATTTATATATATTTTTCTAGGTGTGATTGCCAAAGGATTTATATATATTTTTCTAGGTGTGATTGCCGATGAATATTAGATATTTTGTTACGAGATCTTTTTCCAACCACGATTTATTGACGCACGAGTCTTGCATCATCTGAGATATATAACCCATGATTAAAACGCATTTAAGCGGATAATTACATCGACTCACGAAATGATGCAGGAAATTAGAAGAATTGTTCTGCACCGCCAGGATCACCTAATGAGCAGGCGACGCGTGTCACCTACCTCAGATTAAGGGAGGATTTGAACTCAGGCGTCCACGTGTCCAGATGGATTGCGAAACAACTTGAAGATAGATATTCAGTAGAGTTAGCCCGAGCGGTCAGTCCGATAGGATGCCCCGAGCTAATGCTCCGAGTTATCTCCCTCGATTTTATAGTTTTACCCTCGAGTAACAAGGCTCACATAATGCCTTCTATAGAAGACCTCGAAATTCTGAACATCTACCTTGGGACTACTGATAAGTCCACGGTTCGCACTTTGGGGTTTCGTTCAGACTCGGATCAGGGCCCGGAAAGGGTCAAGGGCTCGAGATACGCTGGAGATGGACTCACGGGTCAATCGGCCCAAATCCTTATAAAGAATGCGTATATTCTGAATACCCTACATTGAATGCACTTCCTAGTTGATGGGAATACAACTGTTATCACCATACGAGTTGTATTCTTACTCTAATTACAAACACTGCCGATCTACGGATTGGAACTCTATAAATACAATGGTTTGGTAGACCTCTCTATTCATTATCTTACACACACTACGCCTTATCCTTATATGCTTCTCAAATCTATTACTGACTTAAGCATCAGAGTGTCTACCCCTGGGCCGCTCCAGGGTTTTGTCTTGTAGATCGGTTCGTGAGGTAGGTTCGTGATCAAGTGCGGGTTCCAGACATCCATCAACGTCAAATACAATAGATTATTATTGGACTCATTGAATTAAGTAGTATTTCATAGTCCATATTTTGTACAAGACATTAACAATTGATTTTGACCAATGATAAAATGTTAAGACTCGAAAGTGTGTTCACTAGACTCCGTTGAATTTGTTCAGTAGTTGACTAAAACAATTAGATGAATTGATTTAGTCGAAGTCGGAGTTGGTATGTGGACATGTCTTAAAAGCCAACTTAGATTTATGCAAAAACTAGTTGTGATATGGAAGCATTTATTATTTACTTTATGTATAATTATGTTAGTTAAATACTAAAGTCCTTAAAATAATATTTGTGTGATGAAAGAGATCATACGATAATGAGATTTTTTATAAGCTTACATATTATTTTAAAATTATATCCCTAATCATAGTATTAACAAGACGAGACATTGTTAATACATATAGATTAGCACATATTTTGTTCCTTTGAATTGTAGAAAGTATTAGATCTAATCAACTATTGTGTTTCGACACGAGAACAAATATGTGGATGCTTGTTAGAGAACGAGTGACGAATTCATTAGATTGACCCGCCTTGAGATTTTCCATGAGGTAAGCTATTAAAGTGCTATTGGATTACTCTCGAAACTCAGTATAATCCTTAGACTTTTTTTTAAAATTTTAAACCACTTATTTAAGTGGGGTGTAATTTATTAGGATCACGACTCCATAAAAACCCCAAAGGGAAAAAATCTAAAGTATCATACAGATAGATGTCAAAATTAAACTATCAAGTGAAAAAACTAATAACTGAGATCATAAGAGTATCTAGAGTGTGAAACGGTACACCTGTTTCTCCTTCTGATCCTTAACCTTAGTTTGTTACTGTGTGCGTTTGGAGTTGGGTGTATCATGAAGTATGGATGGATAGTTTATGATTAATACAGGATTCACGACTTCTAATAGTAGAAGAGTATATCGCACCTATGGACACTTGTTGAAATATGACTTGGAAATGTTTGCGCAAATTAGAAGTGATTTTAGAAGTCGTTCTAAATTCAACTTCAGTCATATGTCGGGAACAAGAGAGAAATAATTAGTCCATTAAGAGTTAGCACTAAACCTTACTCTTGAACTAGTTGGGATATGGTATAGTGAAAGGATATAATATACAGTTACACCATATCCAATTGTTTAGAAAGCTGAAAAAGATCATATATTTCGTATCACTTGGGTGGTCATGATGCCTAACTAGAGGCCAATCTTGACTTATGAATATGGATTGGATTTCCCATGGCCTAATTGTCTTTAGGCCAAGTGGGAGTTTGTTGGTTTATGTCCTAAAACCAATTCATATTTTCTACTAACGCGAGTAGAAACCTAAAGGGTCACACACATAAGGATCGTGTAACAGGTTAAAATGATTAATAGGTTAATTTATATGATAAATTAATCTAGAGACTTTTGATAAGTAGGCATCAGGGTTTACTAAGTAGTTAGTGGCTCAAACCCATTTATGTGGTATTATAAATAACATAGTCTAGACTGTTGAAAAATTAATCTCTCATAGAATTAGACCTAACTAGTCATTTTAATAGTTGGTTAGTCCTATGAGATGGATTATGGGAAGTAGTTCGTATGAATTTGATTGCGGCTTGTGGTCAAATTACCTTTGATGGATTCATCATGATTGAGGTAGTAAATCAATTAGCATCACAAAGTATGTCTCCCGTGACCTAATTCGCTAATATATTTATGTAATAATATATATTATGATTGATTAATTACTAACATCTACCTTGCCCAAAATATATTGTTGTTTCGTATCAAAAGTTTCATTTTCACTGAGCAATCATATCTGATATCTCGCTTGGATTCCACAGTGCAGGTCCTACCAGATGGGTCGTGTACTGAAGGAAGAAAAATCTGCAATAATTTCATGAAGAGCTTATCAGATGGGTCATGCTGGAGCATTTAAACAGTCAGTACAAACACGGAGGGAAGATCGATGCAACTTGTGCACTGTTTCGTTAGCTCCAAAAGACACAGGTGACAAATTCCGAATTTTGCTGTATAATTACTGGCCTAGTTCTATTATTAGATGAGAAAAAAATAATGATTCTTGTATATGATGATCATTAACTGATTATATATATATATATATATATATATATAATTTTTTTATTTTTATTTTTTTTGAAAGGGATGTGACGCCTTGTTATATTTGTTAAAGAAGGAACGATCAATCAAAGCCTAACTGAAGTCTACAATCAAAGACTAATTGAATTCTACAATCAAAGATTGTTAAAATTTGGGTCAAATATTCCATCACATCGAAAAATTATTTTTCGAGAATACCAAATGCTTAAATAGAAAACCCAAACAAAAAGAATTGGTCTCTTGAGTGACGGTCACTATATAGTGACGGTCATTATATAGTGACGAAGGATTATATATTGAAATATAAAAGGAATGAGGTCTTTATTTGCAATTTTGACAAAAATGCACTATTCAATCACACGACTGTTCACTTAGTCTAAAAAATAAGGATTTTAGTCTAAAAATAGACGTTAGCAAACATATCCACACAGTCTAAAAAATAACTCGTTAAGCGTGAAATACAAGCATGTTCTAAAAAACTACATGTTTGGTCTAAAAAATAAGCATTCAAGGGTGAAATTCAAGCTTGCTCTATAAAATCATCTTTTTTTTACTTCAAAATACATGAACTCTAAAAAGCAACCTGTTAACTGTGAAATGCAAGCATTCTATAAAAAACAACTTGTTAACTGTGAAATGCAAGCATTCTCTAAAAAACAACCTATTATGTGTGAAATGCAAGCATGTTCTAAAAAACAACCTGTTTGGTCTAAAAAACAAGCATTCAAGGGTGAAATTCAAGCGCGTGAATGCAATTTGCATAAATCGCAGAAAAACCCCGTCTCAAACTTCTTTGCATATAAACCCCGTCACTATATAGTGACCATCACTTCCAAGACTAATTAAAACAAAAAAAACTCCCCCAATAACAAAATATTATTTATAATAACTAAATATAGCAAATCACGAATTCACCCAAAATCATAAACACTCACATATAGTATAATTTTTTCTTGGAATTCTGTTTTCAGTAAAAAAATATTACTTATTTATTGAATTCTAATTTTAATACTAAACATTAAAATTTGCAAAATAATGCTTCAGCTACTCCGACTTTTGCACGTAAAGTTTACACCACATCATTTGATATTTCAATTAGAAAATAGACAGAAATGTAATTACAATAAAAAAGACATCATGTTATTTTGATATGAATTCTTTTTAATCAATATCAGTTCGTCTTTTAATACGTAATATTATTTGAAGTCACTGCTTACACAGAGGTGCAGGTTCGATTCAGAGAGAAGATAACATTATGGCGGAAGATGGGCACCGTGTATTATCTGCACTCCGACATGCAAGTGGCTTTGTTTGAATTTTCAACTGAACTTGACTACTCTCTCTCGCTGTTTTTGTTGAAAAGTTCAAACGAAAATGACAGAAATTAAAATCTGAATATCCGTAACTCAATAAATAGAGGGTGGTAGGCCAGATTCAAGTGTAAGTGTTATACGTGTTGCTTTATCGAAAAATCGAAAACGTAATTTGTTCTTAATATCGTCCAAATAAATTAATGCAAGTTTTTAAGGAGATCTGACATTAATATCGCCTCGATGATTATTATTGCTTTAAGAAACCCATTCATATACTGGGAGTTAGGGAACGACAGGCGAACAGTGTAGAAGTGGAATTGACAAGAGTTATATATTACAGATTTAAAATTTAATATATCTGTAATATTACCCTCGGAATTTTAAATTATTGATTTTGAAAATTGTTTGGAATTTTAAATTATTCATATCAAACAAAATTATTGAAAATTTGTTTGAAAATTATTGCAATTGAGGAAAGAACTAATTTCTTCTTCCTCTGCGTTTTGGTTTTTGCATGCCTTATTTCACTTGAGAACCATTGATTTCATTCCATGGTCTCAGCAATTTCTTTTGGTTAATAGTCCTCAATTTAACAGGCTGCTTTACAGCAGTCCGCTGCGAAAGAGGACGGAAAAGTTTCCGATATAAGTTATAAAAAGGTTTTAACCCTGATGCTACCAGTAAGCTCCGGGATACCAGCTCCGGTACAAGGTGATCCGGGAGATAGCTGGAATCCTAGCCCGCGGCCAATCTCTCACCTGAACCCTGCAAAACAAAGCCCCCGGGGTCTCCCGAGGGTAGACGCTCCGGCGTGATGATGAAGATAGGGCTTTTTACAGAGGAGAGAGAATATGAATAAATACAGAGAGTATTTAAATCTGATAAAACATACCTATTACTGTTGGTCGCTCCTCTATTTATAATGGAGAGGATCAAAGAGGGTTTTAAGCTAAGTGGTCCTTACCCCGGGTGTGTCCAAGATAGCTGATGTCATGAGAGGACCACTGCTGGGCTTAACCCTTTCTTCTCCTTTGCCAGTATACTCGCCGGACCAGGATATGGGCCTTAGCCCATATCACCACTAGCCCCCCGAGACCCTGGCTCCCGGGGCTTGGCCCGGTAGGCTGGGTCTCTGATAGGAAATCAGCGGGTCGCGGTTTCTGCGGGCCCGTATCACCATGCGCCGCGCGTGTGCTACGACGCGCGTGCTTCCTCGCTGCTTGCTCCCTAATTAATGCTCATTATTACCTTTTCTTGGACGCTGAGTTTACTTTACCCAACTTCAAGAATTCTATGTATCCTTCCCTATAAATACCTCTTCAAAATTTTCACTTTCATTTTTCATCCTCTTCGTGCTGTCGCTTTCTTTCTTTTCGTCCTCTTTTGCTCTCGTTTTCCATTCTCTTTTTCTCCCTCTTTAGCTTTTTGATATGAGTAACAAGGTTCATACCCCGGTGGAGGAGCACTCTCTGGATATCGACGGCCTCTCCCTTCCTACTCCATCAGGCGGCAAAGGTCTGATGACGACTAAAGCTAAGGTGACTTACGGAGCCCCGGAGCCTGCCGATCCGAAAGACCCCGGGATGACCCCGGTTCACGAGGCGGTGGAGGAGGTCGTAAAGAAGATGTACGTGCCTCTGTCATACGACGCCGGGTTGGAGCCATACTCCGGCGACATGAAGGACCGGGCGTGCGTCCCCCGGCATCACCTTCTACACGGGCTCACTTTTCCCCTCCCTCCTCTATACTCCGCCTACCTAAAATACTATAACATCTCTCCAGCGCAGTTGCATCCCAACGCTGTCAGCGTCATGATAGCCTTCCTTCTGTCCTGCAGCCGGGCTGGCGTAACCGGGACTGTGGACATATTTCGAAGCTTCTACTATCTCGCCGCGACCTCCGTCCCGGGAGTGTTTAATGCTCTGCGCCGAAACAAGACGGCGATGATCTGCTCCGGGAGGCTCGAGTCAGTGAAGACGAGCGACTGGATGAACAGCTACTTCACCTTCGACGTGGAGAAGTATCCAGTCCCATCATGGAACCAGCAGAGGAAAGCTGAAACCAAGGCGGCACTCCCCCCGGCCCAATTCCGACAGGTATCTGACAGTTATGATTTAATTGTCAAGCAGTTTGTCAATCTGAAGGATTTCCAGAGGGCGGGGGGCTACGAATTTCCCCGGGAGGCGTATCCAGCGGAAGTGTTCACTTGCCGTCGTTTGTACGCCACACGAAGCCTTGGTAATTTTCTCAATTCCCTTTATTAGTTTTATTGATCTGTACTGTTTCTTCTAGCTGCATTTAGCTAATTTCCTTTGTTGCCTGGTGTTAGCCATATCTCCCCGGCCAGCGATAGTCCCTACGGGGTCGAAGTCCGGCGAGGGAGAGGGTAAGGGGGCTTCCGGGAAGTCCAAAAAGAGCACCTCTGAGACCGAGAAGCCGGTCCAGGACACCAAGAAGAGAAAATCCGGAGAGGGGAGATCTGGGGAAAAGGGGACCGGGAAGTCCATTGGGTCCGCTGTGGTCCCTCCGGCAGAAGGTCGACGATTAGCGTTTGCTATTCCTATCCCCGGGGGGCCTCCCCATAAGAAGAAGAAGAAGTCCGAGCCTCTTTCTGAGGGTTCATCCCGCTATCCCCCGAAGGAGAAAGAATCAATGGCTGACAGCAGCCTTTATCGTATCCCGGAGACTCGCGACAACACCTCTTCCCAGCGCACTTTGCTAGATGGCTCCCAGGTATGTATTTCTATCCTTTTTTCTATCTTTAACATTTTAATCATTCATATTGCGTTTTTATTCTATGTGTTTGTTTTCGTGTAGGACCATGCCTCCAGACTGCTCGAGTTCCCTGGGCTTCGAGAACTGGTCAACCACGCGTGTGACTCCCTATCAGAAGATCTTTCCCGGGAGGTTGACCAGCTGAGGTCACAGAACGCTTCGCTGTACAAGGAGTTATCCGAAGCGCACAGGGAGCTGTCCCGGGTGAAGAAGGACAGCAAGCGTGGCATGGCCCCGGCGCAAGAGGCTCTTTGCCGGACTTTCACCGACCGGGTTTTGAAGAGCCGTACATTCGAGAAAAAGATGATGTCCCTCTGCGACATTTCTAATGAGGCCGCCTTGCACGCCGCGTACTCTGCCGTTCGGGAATTCATCCCCCGGGAAAGCCGAGACGCATTCCGGGATGCCTGGTATCGCCCCAAAGCAAACGATCGCTTTAACTATGCGGCGGACCGGCTGATGAAGGATGGTCTCGACGGGATTGTTCCCGGGGTACTCGAAGTGTTTGAGGGGGCCCGGAGTGTTGATCCCCAAGACATCATCGCCTATACCGGCGACGCCGCCAAGCTTGCTGAGGACAGGGCGGATCCGGGGCCAGACGATGTGGCCAATCTTGCAGCCATCGAAACCCCAGTGACCTCGGATGGAGAGGGTGGGGATTCCGATGAAGAAAATGCTAAGTCCCCGATCCCGGAGAAAGAGTTCGAGCCGGTGCATGCAAACGAAGAGGGGGAGGAGGAACTGTCTCCGGGGAATGGCGAGGCTCAAGAGGAAGAGCAGTCTCCCGGGAACGAGGATGACGAGGATGAAGTAAACATAGACACTTAGTCTTTTCATCCTACTTTTGCGTTTTAATTCTGTACCCCCCTTTTCTTTTTGTCTTTTGATTTCCCCCGGACTCCTTCCCTGAACTGTTCCCTTTTATAATTCAGGGGAGAAAAAGTAGCTCCGGGGACGAGAGCGATGACTCAAATGATGTAAGAGTCTCTCTGCTTTATTTTGTAACCCTTACATTGTCTATTTATTTGATATTTTCATTTCTTTTCTCTGTTACGGGTTGATCATTTTGTTATGACTTGCCCGGTCTTTATGATTTGTTTCAGTTTGTAACTTCCACTTTGTTATCTAAGTCATAAACTCAACCTTGTTTTAATTCTAAGTCTAAAACCTTTGTGTTTTGTTTATATAGCCCCGGGATGACCCTCCGGGTGCAGTTCCCTCCAGGACGGCCTCGGATAACGACAAACCATGCCCCCGGTGTGAGGAGCTGGAGGAACAGTTGAGTCGCTGGCAACTGGACGGCATTCAGACCCGGTACCTTCTCGTCCACTCCGGGATAGGATCAGTGATTGATGAATTCCCGGATGTCACTTCTCTAGTAACGAAACTTAGGGAAATATCTAATCAGTTTGGATCCCTTTCCCGGTGTCAATCCCTGGCTCAAGACCGAGTAAACGCTGTTCTGGATGCAGACAAGACTATTTCTATGCTGCAAGCCGATCATGACGCTTTTAAATCTCGTCTCAAGGAGGAATTTGACCTTGTGTGGTCCGAGCTTCCATTTTACTGCGACAAGCTCAAGTGGTTAGAAAGGCGGGGCGATCCCCTGAGGAGGAACCTGATGTTGGAAAGAGAGAACCGGGAACTGGCGGCCCGGAACCTCACCCTCCGGGAGAATTTAGTAACCCTACAACTGACTTATCACTTGACAGGGTTGCGTCTAGGTCGGGTTTCTCCCCCTCTTTATACTAACTTTCCCCGGGAGGTCTCCGCATTGTTAGTGCGCATGTTCCGGATGGGCTGGAACGACTCCGAGTCTCGGTATCGGCCCGCTTTCGAGGAAGCTGCCGCTTGGTGGCAACGCCAAAGAGAGGGGCAATACCTCCCCCCGTCCTTGGTACTTCTGCCGAGCCGGATTTCCCTTGATTTCACCGTCGAAAGGTATCTCGGGTTTCATGTTTCAGTTGACCCGGAAGAATCCGCCCGGAGGGTGTCTAGACTCCGCGAGGACGCTGCCAGAATCCGAGCCTACATTGCCCGCGAGGACGCCGCCAAAGAAGAGAGGCGCTTGGCCCGGGAAAGGGGGAAGGGCAAAAGCAAAGTTGTTGCTACAAAAAAGAAAAAATCCCCCCGTGCCCAAGGGCCCGTTATCATCGGAGCTCCCCGAAGGACGCCATCCCCCGAGGTTTCATCCTCAGACGACGACTATGACCCATATGCCGAAGCGGGCCCTTCGGGGGCTGGTCCCTCGGGAGCTGGTCCATCCAGTACTCATCCAGCTGCGGATCCCAATGTCCCGGGGAATTCTGTTGCTGCTAACCCACCGAACCCTCCTGCTGCTAATAACCGTCCAAATCACCCCGGAACCCAAGATGACCCGGACTCTCCTATTAGCTGGGATGGTCCTCCTTTCCTTTGTTAGTTTTGTTTAGATTTTCCAAGTTTCAAAGTTGTAAATTTTGTAATCTTCAATCATAAGTTAATGATTTGTTTGTTATATTGCCCTTCCTTTATATTTGTTCAAATATTTGTTTCAGTCGCTTATTCAAGCGTGCCTAGGTTGTCCTCCGGGTGCTTGTTCAAGCATCCCATATATTCTTGCCCTAGCCCCCCGGGTGCTTGTTCAAGCGTTCCCGGATCGACTTGCCCTAGCCCCCCTAGCGCTTGTTCAAGCGGCCCGGGTTAACTATACTTTTAAGAGAAAATGTTAACTCGAAAGATAATCTCCATAAGTGAAATGAGAAAATGCAACTGCGGGCCACGGGACAACCCAGGCACAATCCTGGCCAGGGGTCCCCGTGCCGCTTCTCTGCCACCGTCCTAGGCATAATCCATGCCAGAGGGGTGAATACATAGGAAAATCTAAGCATAGTACCTACGTAAATTCGCAATATTCCAGTGCCTCGGGACCTTCTTCCCGGCCTTGTCCTGCAATTCATAACTTCCCCCGGGGTGGGCTGCTACCACCTTGTAAGACCCCTCCCAGTTGGGGGCTAACTTCCCGCTTGCAACCTGCTGGCTTTTGTCATTCCGGCGCATTACCCACTCCCCCGGGCTAAACTGCTCCTTGCGAACCCTTCTGTCGTGATATTTCTTGACCCGTTCCTTCACCCGGGCCTCATGCAGGGCTGCTTTTTCTCGCTTCTCCTCCAGTAGATCTAAATCCAGGAGCCGGTCGTTCTGGTTTGTCTGCTCATCCGGGAGCTTTGTTCGGAGGCTAGGAACTCCAATTTCAGCCGGGATGACCGCCTCCGCGCCATAAACCAAACTATAGGGGGATTCACCCGTAGCGGAGCTTTCTGTCATTCTACTTGCCCATAAGACACTCGGGATTTCATCGACCCAATTTCCTCTTGCCCCTTGGAGCCGAGTCTTGATCCCGTTAACAAGGGTCCTGTTGGTCACTTCAACTTGCCCGTTAGCCTGTGGGTGATAGACCGAGGTCAACTTCTGTTCAATCCCGTACTCCTTGCACCAGGATTTGAAAGGATCATTCTCGAACTGCGCCCCGTTATCTGTTACTATGAACCGGGGAATTCCGTAGCGACAGATGATGTTCTTCCAGCAGAATTTTACACATGTACTTCCCCTGATGTTTGTCAGAGGAGCAGCTTCTACCCATTTGCTGAAATAGTCAACTGCCACTATCAAATACTTGAAACCTCCCGGAGCAGTTGGAAAGGGGCCTACCAGGTCCAGACCCCATCGGATGAAGGGCCAAGTTCCTGATATCCCGATCAACTCCCCCTGTGGCACATGGATCAGGGGCGCAAATTTCTGGCACTGCTGACAGGAGCGGACTGCCTTTTGAGCATCCTCAAATAGCGTTGGCCAGTAATACCCCGTGCACATGATCTTCCGAGCTACTGTCCGAGCCCCTTGATGACTTCCATTAGGGCCCTCGTGAACTTCTTTCAAAAGGTGGCGTGCTTCCTCTCCATCCACACACTTCAACCAAGGTTGGAGATATCCTTTCCGGATTAACTCCCCGTCCAGGACGGCATACCGGGGTGCTTTGACCCGGATTTTCCGGGCCTTCACCTTGTCGTCCGGCAGCGTTCCATTCTCCAAGTACTCCCGGATGGGTGTGATCCAAGATTCGGCTTCACGCACTGCCGCAACTTGGCTTGGCTGCTCATAACCCCGAGTTGATACCATCTCCATGTACAGATTCCGGTCCTGACTTGGCTTGAGCTCTGAGGAAGCCAACTTGCTTAATGCATCCGCTTGACAGTTTTCCTCCCGGGGGACCTGTGTTAGATTCACCCGGAGGAAACCTTGTATCATCAACTTCACCGCCTCCAAATATTTCTGCAAACTTCTTTCTTTTGCTTCATACTCCCCATTCACTTGCTGAACCACAATGGCCGAATCGCTGTAAGCTTGGATCACTTTGGCACCTGTCTCCCGGGCTAGGCGTAATCCGGCAAGGAGAGCCTCATATTCAGCTTCATTATTGGTGGTTTTAAACTCAAACTGCAACGCATACCGATACTCCTTGCCACCAGGACTGACCAGCACTACCCCGGCACCGCTCCCTCCGGCATGGGAGGAACCATCTACGTGCAACTTCCATTCCGGTTCCCCTTCACCCGGGTCCTTTTCTGTGTTTTCCGCCATCTCAACCAAGAAATCAGCCAAAGCCTGGCCCTTGATAGACTTCCTGGATTGATAAGTAATCTCGTGCTCTCCCAACTCTATCGCCCACTTCATCATTCGGCCAGATGCCTCTGGTTTCAGCATGACTTGCTTAAGTGGGTGATTTGTGAGAACTGTGATAGGATGACCCTGAAAGTATGGGCGAAGTCTTCGGGACGCGTGCACCAGTGCCAGCAGCAAACGTTCTAGTGAAGAATAACGCGTCTCCGGCCCTTGAAGAGCCCTACTTACAAAATACACCGGGCTCTGCGCTCTCCCGGATCCTCGAACCAAGGCCGCACTTATAGCCTGATCCGTGGCTGCCAGATATAAGAACAATTCTTCCCCCGGGACCGGCTTGGACAAAGTAGGGAGTTTACCCAGGTGCTCCTTCAACTCCTTGAAGGCTCGCTCGCACTCGGGGGTCCATTCGAACTTCTTTGCTCGTTTCAAAATGTTGAAAAAAGGCAACTGCTTCTCTGCTCCCCGGGACAAGAATCTACTTAACGCCGCCAGGGACCCGGTTAAGCGCTGTACATCTTTCACCTTGCTCGGGGAGGGCATGCTCAGGATCGCTTCAACCTTTTCCGGGTTCACGTCAATGCCTCGGTTTGACACCATATATCCCAAAAACTTGCCTGCCGCCACCCCGATGGTACTTTTCTCCGGGCTTAGCTTCAAGTTTACCTCTCTCAACACGACGAAAAGCTCCCGGAGATCGTCCAAAAAAGCGTCATGAGTCCTGCTTTTGATCACCATATCATCTACATAGACCTCCATGATTCTTCCTAGCTGGTTTTTGAATACCCGGTCCACCATGCGCTGGTATGTTGCTCCTGCGTTTTTAAGACCGAATGGCATCTTCCTGTAACAAAAAGTACCAAAGTCAGTGATAAAAGAGGTTTTTGGTCGGTCTTCCGAGGCCATGACGATCTGGTGGTATCCCCGGTGTGCGTCGAAGAAGGCTAGAAGCTGGTAGCCTGTTATAGCTTCCACCAGCTGGTCGATGGAGGGCAACGGGTAACTGTCTTTTGGGCAGCACTTGTTTAAATCTGTAAAATCGATACACATCCTCCAGGATCCGTCATGCTTTTTCACCAGGACCGGGTTGGCAATCCACTCCGGGTAAGTGATCTCCTCTACCATTCCCGCGTCCAGCATCCTCCTCACCTCCGCCCGGACGAATTCTACCCGATCTGCTGCCAAGGCTCTTTTCTTTTGCCTTATGGGCTTTAGATCCGGGTAGACATTCAACCGGTGGATGGCGAACTCCTCCGGTATCCCTGTTAAATCTTCCGTTCCCCACGAGAATACATCCTCATATTCCTTTAACAACTTCCGGAGCTCGTCCTTCACACTCTCCGGGAGGTGCTTCCCGATACTCACCTTTCCCCGGGATCCTACTTCCATGTCTTCCACTTCAAAAGAGGCCGGGTCACCATGCACGGCCCCCACCGTGCTATTCTTCCCAGAACACTCCCCGGGCTCCGACACATTTGTTCTTTCTGATCCTCCATTCTTGGCTTCCTTTATTGCGGTGAGCATGCAGCTGCGGGCGGTCGTTTGATTGCCGATGACTGATGCAATTCCTTGATCCGTTGGGAACTTCATGGTCAGATGGTAGGGCGAACATATCGCCCGGGCCTGCGTCAACCAGGGACGACCTATGATCATGTTGTACGGGGAAGAGGCGTTGATGACTGCAAAATTACATAAGACAGTGCACCTCTTGTTAATATCCAGATGATCAACAAGGGTCACCCGTAGCGCTATGACACCCAGCGGGTGAACTGTGCGCCCCGTAAAGCCTGACAACGGGGACAAGCATGGCTTCAAATTCTGTCGACCAATGTTCAATTGATCAAAGCAATCAGCAAACATAACTTCTACACTGCTCCCATCGTCCACAAAGACTCGCTTTATCACCACCCCTTCTACCTCAGCTGAGATCACCATCGGGTCCGAGTGAGGTACTTGGGCCGGAACTGCATCCTTTTCTGAGAACGTGATTGTCTCATCATGTTTAAACCTTTTTCCCTGGATCTCCCCCGGGGGGACATATCTACTCTTGGCCTTCACCGCCGACAGTGTCTGCGCTCCATCTCCCACTATCCCGTTAATCACGTTTATCATCCGAGGTGCTCCGGGTCCCGGAACTCCTGGTCTAGGTGCTTGTGGGGCGGGGTTAGGAGCAATGTTGGTTTCCGCGGGGCGGTTGCCGCCCTGGCCCTGGCCTCGGTTATTCCTCCAGTTACGTTTCCTTCCTTGACCTGCCGGGGCAGCCGCCGGGTGTGCTTCACCTGCTACACAGTCCCGAAGCTGACCCCGCTCCACCAACTTCTGAATATCCGTCCGCAAGACACGGCAGCCTTCTGTCGTGTGTCCATAAGACTTGTGGAACTCACACCATTTCTGGGCATTTGCCGGGGCCGGGACCCCTTGTATAACTGGGGGATCCGTGAAAAGGCCCCGGTGAATGGTCAAAATCTCCGTTTTGGTCTTGGAGAGTGGAGTATATGTTGGCCTGACCACTAACGTCTGTCCTCCCGGCGCAGGTGCTGCTCCCAGGGCCGGGGGGCGTCTTGCTGCCTCCGGGCGGGGCCCCTGGTGAGGAGTGGCCCGGAGTGCAGTTGTTTGGGTCGCTGTGGCCGTAATCACCCGCTGCTCAAAGAAACCGACCGTGTTCATCCGAGTGTGGTTAGCTTCATGCACAGTGCAATGCATTTCAACTGTCAACTGGAGGTGGTAGAAAGTTCCTGGCATGTTCTTCATCAACTCAATGTAGAACATCTCGTCTCTCAACCCATTGACAAAGTTGCCAATCAGGGCCTTCTCATGCAAGTGCCTATCCTGGACCTTCATAGACTCAGCAATATACCGGACATAATATTGCCAAGTAGACTCCGTCTCCAGCTGCCGCATGGCCAAGACCGTGGCCAGGTTGACAAAGTTGGTTTTCATTGCTGCATATCTGTGGACCAGGACCGTAGCAAAATCCCAGAAAGTCTTCAATGAGCCTTGTGGAAGACTTTTGAACCAACTCAAGCAGTTACCCCGGAGGTAAGAAGGCAACAACTTGCACTGCAACGGCTCCTCAATGTCCCGGGCCCCCATGACACTGAGGTAGGTGTGAACAAACTCCTCTGGATCCCCGTCCCCGTTGTACGTCGGAACCCCATCAGGCGCTTTAGTGCCCACCGGCCACTTATAGTTCAACACCTCTGGAACCCACGGGGAATGGGGGACCATCCCCCGCCTACCGATAAGTCTAGTCAAACGATCTTCAATGGACCCGTTGTTAAACGGGGTGTTGTATCCACCATAAAATGGTTGTGCTTGCGGGTTTAAACCTCCTGGAAACTGCTGATCCGGGTACTGCTGTTGCCCTGGAAACATCTGCTGACCGAGAGGCATCTGCTGCCCTGGAGGCATCTGCTGACCCGGGGGCATCTGCTGGCCCGGGAGCATCTGCTGATGTCCAGGACCACCTCTCCCATCCTTCTCCAGGTCCACAACTTCGGGCACCTTGTTGGGGGCTGCTGCCTTAGCTGCCTTCCATGCTCGAAACTCCCCAAATTCCTCCGCATTGGTATGAATCGTCTCTGGGTCTCTGCACTCCGGGTCCTCTTCCCCGGAATCGAAATACTCCGGTTCGGATTCATCGCCTTCTCCGAACGTCTCCTGGTCCTGTCTTTCCTTTTCTTGCCGGGCCTTCTCCCTATGCTCCTTCTGCACCTCCCTGAGAGTACGCTCCGGCACTTTCTTCTTTCCTTGACGCTTCTCGGCGGCCGCGCGAGCAGTCTCCTTGCGTGCCCGCTCCTTCTCCTCGGCCGCCTTCCGCGTCGCCTGGGCAGCCGCGGCCCTTTTGGTCTTAGGACCGCCTTCTGCCTGATTAGCTTTGGAAGAGGGTTCTTCCACCGTCTTCTTAGGTCTGCCGCGGGGCATGACGAAGCGTATCCCACTGGGCGTGCCAACTGATGCTACCAGTAAGCTCCGGGATACCAGCTCCGGTACAAGGTGATCCGGGAGATAGCTGGAATCCTAGCCCGCGGCCAATCTCTCACCTGAACCCTGCAAAACAAAGCCCCCGGGGTCTCCCGAGGGTAGACGCTCCGGCGTGATGATGAAGATAAGGCTTTTTACAGAGGAGAGAGAATATGAATAAATACAGAGAGTATTTAAATCTGATAAAACATACCTATTACTGTTGGTCGCTCCTCTATTTATAATGGAGAGGATCAAAGAGGGTTTTAAGCTAAGTGGTCCTTACCCCGGGTGTGTCCAAGATAGCTGATGTCATGAGAGGACCACTGCTGGGCTTAACCCTTTCTTCTCCTTTGCCAGTATACTCGCCGGATCAGGATATGGGCCTTAGCCCATATCACCAAACCCTGCATTGAAGGAGAAGAAAAAAATAAAATTATACAGATCGAAAATATAAATTTATGTGACATCTTACTTAACAAAAAATGTATTGTTTTGAGAATTATTATTGAAAGTGTGTTAGTTTGGGAATTAGTTTGAGAAAGTGTATTATTTAAGCTAAAAATTCAAAAAATATCAATGTTAACAATTCACACTTATTACAAATTAGTCAAACTCCGTACTCTAAATATGGACAGTTTACATTTATTCGATGGGAACCAATTAGATTTCATTTATGATTACTTAATTACCAAGAACTTGGCTAGGATTTTAAGGTTTGTGTCCACTCAAGGTTTTATTTGTTGTAATACAATTCGCCTCCATGATTATTAACATTGATTTTTAGAACACATCTCAGATGAACAGATATTCAACGGGCGAATGACAAAAATGTTGTGGATAGTTTAAAGACAGAGAATTTCCACTGTCGGCAAACATTTGCCTTAACCTCAATCATTACTTTATATTGTTTAGATTAACAATTAAAGGAACTTTTTTTTTTTGAGGAGAACAATTAAAGGAACTGTTTCATCACTTTGTGATGAAAATATAATTTTCATAAACTCTAAAAAGAAAAATAAGGACATCTCTTTAGATGAAACAAAAGAATGTGTCGTTATCTCCAACTTAGTTAAGATTCAGTTAATTTAATTAGCATAATAAATTTCAATTGACATTATAAATAAGGTGATGTATGATTTTTTTGGCATGCTAGATGCAAACTCGTATTTTACTTATTTATAGTTTAAAATAAAAAATGCATTTTCAATACATACATTATGGTTTGTAATTATATATATCAGATATAATGCATCATATACGTTACTTCTATTGAATACAATTGTAAATCAATTATATATCAAAATTATGGTATATATAATTATATAATAAAAATACAGACTGCATATAATCAAAATACGGACGGCATCTATTTAGCATGCCAGAATTTTTTTCAGATTTAATTCTCAAATATTCGTTACAGTAAAATTACATTTAAATACTAAAACATAAGTATAATACGCTGTGAACTAAATGACAATGGCATTTTTATCCAATTTAATTTTATGAGTGGTCTTAAACATGAGATATTTTCATACATGTAAGCTTTATCCTTCTTCAAGGATATTAAATGGGTGTTGAACAACATTTGATTCTCTTACTTAATCATTGTTCCTGATTAAGGAGCAAAGACCAAAAAAATTCGTTTATTGTAATATAGTATAGTGAGGATACGTAATTTGAATACTCATTCCCTTCATCCAAGCAAAATTGTACACTTTTGATTTTGTCAATTTTCAAAAATATTTGATCACTAATTAATATTTCTAAATAAATTAAAAAACTTTTAATGTTTAAAAGTATACAATATAGTACAAATTCAACAATTCAAATAAAAAAATGTTATACGTCATACATCAATTCAAATTCAGCATCAAACTCTAACTAATTAAAGTAAATAAGTAGTCAAAAGACAGACTGAGTTAGGTTAAAATTAGTAAGTGATTAAGGTAAACATGCAAATACAATTAATAAAATCCGGCTTTTTAGAATTTAATTCTCGTTGAACTGAATTGAACCGAACTTTAAAAAAAATTGAACTGAGCTGAAATAATATAAAAACTCAACTGGACTGAACTAAACTGAGAAAAACTTAGAACATATATTATACTGAACTGAATTGGTTAACAATCGACATTCTTCTCTATGAAACACTGTGTAAAGGACATTCGGCAATTTGAAAAATAGATGGCGCGTGGTTAAGGCGATGCCTCATGTTAGAGTAAATCTCACATTGGAAACGAAATGGGTGATATTTCAGTATATAAGTTTGGTGGGCTACTCCACATATTGTCAATTGATTTTATGATGGAACCTCACTGGATTTATGTGATGGACGTGTTGGGCCTATGTACCTGTTCACCTCTCAGTTTACTGACGAGCCAATTATCCCCGCAGGGTTTCTAATATGGTATCAAAGGCTGAGGTTTGCGGCATGGGCCTAGAATCCAAGCGGAAGGGTGTTACCGTAAATCATACATCGAAAATCGAAAGTGGGTGGGTCTTGCACTTGTGGGAGGGTGTTAGATTAAATCCCACATCGGAAACGAAATGGGTGATGTTTGGCCCGTCATTAAACTGGGAGGTGAACATGCACATAGGCCCACCCACTTTCGTTTTTGATGTAGGATTTACGGTAACACCCTTGCACTTGGACTATATACTCACCCACTTGGACTATATACTCACCCACTTGGACTATATAATGAAGGAGGAGTGGCAAATAGCCATAAAGTAGAAACAATCACGCTTTATAACTATATGGCGAATGAAAAAGTTTGGGATACCTGTTGTAGAGCATGATGATAATGTTCAAGGAACGATGGATAAGGAATTGCTCAGCCCTCAAATGAAGGAAGAAATGAATCAAGTTCGACTGAACATAACAACAATTTTGCAATCTATGCCCTAATGATGAAGATACTGAAATTAACTAAATGTCATTATTTTGAATTGATTTGATATGGTTTGAAACTAAATTGATTTGAGTTAAAATTAAATGTATGACAAAAGGTAATATTAATTCTGAATTACTTTGATCGAACAAGTTTTATTGATTTAGATATACTTAAATACTAATGTTACACTGACATTAGGATGAATACCATTTTTTTTAAATTAGAAAACATCATAGATGGAGGGATATTTATTAGGTTACCCAGGCCTTCTTTGATCTCCTCAAAGGGAGGCAACTTGAGAGATTACAGAATAAGTTGAGAACCTAAACGGTATCTAGAGCGTAGTGCACGCTGTTTCTAAGTCTAAAAATTGTGATGAAATGCATCTGAACATCCTAAAGTCTAATGCCCGAAAGCATCTAACTATATTGGCAGGTAAAGTATCAATAACTTGAACCAACCCCAACAATAAAGTCAGAGTCAACCAAGTCTACCAGTCTAAATTCATCACAGAGTCACCAGAAATACGTCGTCAAGACTATTCTGACTTGGATTTCTCCGCACTGTTTAACAGAATAGAGACTAGAAGCCTAGGGGATTTTCCATAGCACGTCTAATCCGTTTACAAGGAAAACAGCAGATAGGCACTGAATACTCGATAAACTAGTCCAGATAATTATGCAAAAACACTCTAATGAAGCACATATTTCATCTGACATAAATAAATAAAGAAAAGAATAGAAACCATATCACTTCGTTCAGATCTGGAAAAAAGAGTTGACAACCTGCAGCGCGTGTACCCACGCGACGGGTGCGTTGCATTAGTATGGGGCGCGTGTGGTCGGCGATGGGCAGAACCCGATGAGACGCCAGTTAGTTCACGCCCGACGGTGCGCGGCGGCGCGTCAGCCTTCCCATTCCTTTCTGGAAGCACATCAAGACCATGGTCGAGCATTCCGACGATCTACTCGATTACCGGCAACTGTTACATTCAACTGTCTTTCCGGTTTCACTAGGACGAGAGAGATATCAGGCTCTCCATCGTGGTGGAGGCCGATTGGCGAGACTGGCGGCGATAGCTATCCGGATCTGGATCCGTCGGCGGTGAAAAGGTTTCAGGCGAGGGGGAGGTCGGGTGGCTGGGTACGGAAATAAAAGGGTCCGGGGTGGAGGGGTAGACCGGGCGGAGGCGAGGAGCGCCGGCGGCAGCCCGGTCTCCCCTCCGATGGTAGGCAAATCTGGGTTTTTTTTGGGGGGAGGGGCGGGGTTGACTTCGGGAGAGAGAGGAGAACCCGACTGAGGATGAATACCATCAATGAATTAAAAAAAACTGATTTGAATTGCTATGAAATAAACAAAAAGTAAATATACTGAAAATAGTATGACCAAATTATTTTGGATTGCATCAAATCACATTTTGGAAAAATTAATTTTATGATCTGATCTGAATTGAACTGAATATATACTGAACTGATCGAACAGACAGTAAAGAGGTATAATAAAAAAAATATAGGGAATTTATTGAACTGAAAAATTTATAAAAATATATTTGAACTGCAAATTTTTTAAAAAACATTTATCTAAACTGAACTGAACTGAAAAAATATGAATACATTGAACTGAACTGCAAAAATAAAAAATACAAAACTGAAAAAAATAAAAACATATTTAACCGAACTGGAAAATAAAAAAATACTGAACTGAACTGAAAAAAAATAAAAAATACTGAACTGAAAATTCTGACGAACAAGCCCTAATTAAATATTCATCCCTATAAATGGATGTGAGAATGAGGCATTTTCTCACACTTCTATGTCATCAGATAACTACCACACTTAATCAAAACACATGGGATCCAAAGCTATAATATTCTCGTGCCTTCCGGCTAGGGATGTGCGACCGGGTCAACTCGGCCCGAATCCGGGATGACCCAGACCCGGAATATCTAAAACTCTGTTAGGATTGGGCTTGATATCAAGGGCATTACTGTCCTTTGCTAGCTAGGCCAGCTAAGATGAGTAGTTAGCTGAGAATAGCTGTGTGCCAAGTTAGTTAGATTGTAACTGTTTCTGGTTATATAGATAGCTAGGATGTTAGACATTTAGAGGCATGACTTTTCTGATTGTAAAACTTTCATCTGATATGATGAATTTCCCTATTTTCTTCATCCAATGAAATCACTATAATCTCTTTCTCTCTCCTTCTTCGTTCTATTTTCTACATACTATTGGATTGAACACTCAATTCCCAGTAATATCCTTGTGATCCTTGCCGGATCACAACAATTGATATCAGAGCCGGCATTCCTCTGGCCAGAAAACACACCGATCGAGCTCCGCCGACGTTTCCATGGAAGAAAAACGATTGAAAGTGATGGATTCAGAAATTGAGGGCAAGATCCAGGAGCTGCCTCAAAAGTTGAGCGGCGATCTGTACAATGCGATGGACACCAAATTCTTGGCGATCAGCAGAGAGTTGAGAATGGAAAACGGGTGAAAAGATTACGGCGGTGAAGGAGCGAGCGGCAGCCGCACAATCGGAGAGGATCACTTCTCAGCTGAAGGACATGATCGTGGAGGTTATCCAGAGCAAAACTCTGACGACCTGTGCGCCACCAGGAAACAGGCCAGTTCCAGCGGTGGTTACTGCTAATCAGCTTAACCGTGTTGTTCCGGTCATTGAGCTAAGTGATCATAATGATGGAAGGGAAGACCGAGATCCACAAATTTCTAGAGGATTCCGAGCAAGGATTGAGCTGCCTCACTTTTCCCGCGATAATCTAGCGGAGTGGTTGCATAGATGCTTGAAGTTCGTCACCTACCACAAGATTTCAAGAAGACATAAAGGTGGAGACAGCAGAATTGTTCTTTGAAACTAGGGCTAAGATATGGTTTCAAACTGAGAAATTATCAAAGGGAAATTGAACTTGGAAGAACTTCAGTGATGATGTTATGGCTAGGTTCACTGATCTGGGAGAAGTGGATGACATTGAGGCCTTCAACAAGCTCTATCAGAAAGGCTCAATCAGAGAATATCAAGAATCATTTGAAGACTTGAAGACACTGATTCTAGATAAGGATCCTAGACTACTTGAGTCTTACTTCATTTCCAGCTTTTATTAGTGGCTTAAAAGAGGAATTGAAACCTGCTGTTAAAATGTTCCAACCTACCACTCTTAAGGCCACTATACAACTAGCTTTGCTGCAAGAAAGGAACCTAGAAATGATGAGTAAGAAAGCTAGGGCTATAGGTTCTCAGAACAACATTGCTTATCCTAGACCTAGTGGTAATCAGAATTTGCTACCATACTCTAGACCTAACCAAGATAAGGGGAACTGGAAAAATCATATTGAGAGGGCTGAAAGGGGAGGAAATTCTAGTGGTTATGCTGATGGATATAAGAGGATCTCTCCCCCCAAGAGATACAGTATAGAAGAGAGAATAACTTGTGCTTTAAATGTGGAGACAAGTTTGGGCCTGGTCACATCTGCAGGTTCAAACAAATTAGTATGATCAGGGGAGTTGATGAAGAGGAAGATGATTTTGGGGAAATTGTTTTTGTTGAGACTAATGGGCAACTCCAGTACTAGAAGAAGTTGACCATTTCACCTTGAAATCTGTTGGCAATGGAGGACAAATGAAGAATACTATTTCAATTCATGGTTGGATGGGAAACAAGAGACTTAAGATCCTATTTGACACTGGCAGTGATGAGAGCTTTATAAATGCTGAATTTGTTAAACACATGAGGCTGCAGGAAGTGAACACAACACCTTTTATTGTAGAGGTGGCAGATGGAGCTAAAGTGAGGGGAAGTACATACAGTCCACACATTCAATGGATGATTCAGGAGCACCAGTTTAAGTATGATTTAAGAGTCCTTAAGCTAGGGGATGTGGATATGATTCTAGGCACTGACTTCATGGCCTTATTCAGTCCACTGATCTTTGATTTTTCCTACAACTGTATTACGATGCATGATGAGTTGGGAGGATGGACTTTCCATGGTAGTCCTGATGCATCTACCATGCAAATGGTGAGGGGTCAGCATGCAAAGTTTCTGTCTGAGCATAAAAGGAGAAGGTTGTGCCAGTTGAGCATTCTTCCACTGGGTACTGTGATGGAAGAGGAAGAAGAAGAGTTGGTGTTGTATAAGCAAGGTACTGGAGAGAATCAAAGGATGGATGGTGGAATGGCTGCAAGGGAAGTGCACTAGAGATAGAGGGCTGTGAGAAGTTTCAGTGTCAACAGATGAAGAAAGGACTGTCTACTAAACCAAAGAACAGTTGCACCTCAACTATTGCTGAAATTTCCAAGCTGAATCTACCTGGTCCCATCCAAAACCTACTCACTATGTATGTTAACATTTTTGATGTCCCTAATCTGTTCCTCCTAAGAGAGATATTGACCATCAAATTTTGTTAAAACCTAATGCAGAAGTTATCAAACTGAGACCATACAGATGCCCCCATGCACATAAAGCAGAGATTGAGTCTCAAGTTGATGACATGCTGAAGAATAAAGTCATTAGACCTAGCACCAGTCCCTACTCCTCCCCAGTTCTACTTGTTAAGAAAAAGGATAATTTTTGGAAATTGTGCATTGATTATAGAAAGTTGAATGATTGTACTGTTAAAGACAAGTTCCTTGTTCCTATAATTGATGAATTGTTGGATGAACTGCATGGTGATGCTATTTTTACTAAATTAGACCTTAGAGCAGGGCATCATCAGATAAGGGTCAAAGAGGATGACATTTCAAAAACTGCATTTTAGACTCATTCAAGGCATTATGAATTTCTTGTAATGCCATTTGGTTTAACTAATACTCCAGCCACTTTCGAAACACTTATGAATAATGTGGTTAGTGAGCAACTGAGGAATACTGTTTTGGTATTTTTTTTGATGATATCCTAATCTACAGTAAAAATATTTTTGATCATGAAAGGCACCTTGTTGTTGTATTGGATCTGCTATCAAGGCATCAGTTATCTGCAAAGCTCTCTAAATGTGAAATAGCCAAACAAAAGGTTGAATACTTGGGTCACATAATTTCTGGAGGAGGTATTGAAATGGACCACAAGAAAGTACAGTGTGTGCAAAACTGGCCAGCTCCCACCAATCTCAAAAAGCTAAGAGGATTTTTAGGCTTCGTTGGGTATTATCGGACGTTCATTGCTGGCTTTGGGACCATATGTAGGCCATTGCATGATCTTTTAAAGAATGATGCTTTTCAATGGCAAGCTACAGCTCAGAAAGCTTTTGATTCTCTCAAGATAGCTATTACATTTGCACTAGTTCTGAAAATGCCAGAATTTGACAAGGACTTCATAATTGAAACTGATGCAAGTGAGTTGGGAATGGGGGCATTCTAATGCAAGATCAAGAACCTATTTCCTTTCTCAGTAAAGCTTTTTGTCAAAAAAATAAGGGATTATCATCATATGAAAAAGAACTACTTGCTATTGTTATGGTTGTGGATAAATGATGCATTATCTCATTGGAAGCCATTTCATCATAAGGACAGACCACAAGTCTCTCAAATTTCTTATTGATCAGAAGCTCAACCATGCTCTACAGCACAAGTGGACCACTAAGTTACTTTGCCTGAACTTTGACATACAGTATAAAAAGGGATCTGAAAATAGAGTTGCTGATTCTCTCTCTCGGAACCCTCTCCATGAGGTTAATCAACATATCAGAATAAGCCCTTCAACCAATGTGGATGATACAACAGGAAATAGTTATCTGGAGGACCCCATTTAACAGGACTTAATTGCTAAAATCACCTTAGCAGATCCTTCAGTTGGAGATTTCAGCTATGTTCAATGTATACTAAAGAAAGGGCTGAAGATATATGTTGGAACTTCTGGACAGATCAGACAACAAATATTGAGTTCCATGCATGCTTCCACCTTGGGTGGTCATTCTAGTCAGTCTGCTACACTCAAGAGAATTCTAGCTATCTTCTATTGTTCTGACATCAAAAGTGAAGTCATTCAATTTATACAGCATTGTGTGGTCTGTCAGAAAAATAAAACTGAGCATTGCCATCCTCCTGGCTTGCTTCAACCTCTCCTCATTTCTACACAAGCTTGGAAACACATTTCTATGAATTTCATAGAAAAATTACCTGATTCCAAAGGAATGGACACTGTCTTAGTTTTTATTGGATAGAATGAAAAAATATGGTCATTTATTATCATTGTCTAACCCCTTTACAGCACAATCAGTAGCTGATAAGTTCTTTGCTGAAATTTTTAAGCTCCATGGCATTCCAGAATTAATTGTGTCTGACAGAGACAAGATTTTTTTGAGTCACTTATGGAGAGAACTTTTTGGTAAACTAAATGTTTCACTCAAATACAGTTCAGCTTATCATCCAAAATCTGATGGTCAGACAGAAAGTTTGAACCAAGTCCTTGAAACTTATCTAAGATGTTTTTGTGGAGATAAGCCTGATTCTTGGTTGAATGTTGCAGAATGGTGGTATAATACTACTACTCATTCCAGTCTTGGCATGACTCCTTACAAAGCTCTGTATGGAGTTAAGCCTTTGTCATTACCATCAGGCTCCTTATCAGACTCCATCTTTCCTGTTTTTAAAGACATGGCTACACAAAGAAGGAAGGTTCACATACTTCTCCAAACTCACCTTACTAAAGCTCAAGAGAGAATGAAGGTGTTTGCTGATGCTAGGAGGACTGATAGATCCTTTGTTGTGGGAGAGTGGGTTTACTTGAAGCTCCAGAAATATAGACAGACTACTCAATGGGAGCATGCTAGCATGAAGCTTTCTCCTAAGTATTTTGGTCCATACCATATTCTTCAAAGAATAGGTTCTGTAGCATACAAGCTATTACTGTCTGCTAATTCCAGGAGACGTCCTGTTTTTCATGTTTCTTTACTAAAGAAACACCTTGGACCTGTGTCTGTGCAAGGCACCACGCTACCCCCTCCTGACGGTGACTTGGTTGAGCCTACATTACCTGGGAGGATCCTTCAAAGGAGAATCATTGTGAGGGACAATATTCAAATTGTGCAATGGTTGATTGAATGGCTTGGCTTACCCATTGAGGATGCTTCTTGGGAAGATTGTGAGGTCATCAGCTGAAATTTCCTAGATTCAAGCATTGAAGGCTCTTGTCTTTCTGCAGTTGCTGTTTTTTGTCCTTGCTGTGCACTTATGTGGCTCTTTTAGTTGCACTTATTGCATGCTTCCAGCTTGAGGACAAGCTTCCTTTCAAGGGGAAGGGATTGTCAGGATTGGGCTTGATATCAAGGGCATTACTGTCCTTTGCTAGCTAGGCCAGCTAAGATGAGCAGTTAGCTGAGAATGGTTGTGTGCCAAGTTAGTTAGATTGTAACTGTTTCTGGTTATATAGCTAGGCCGTTAGACAGTTAGAGGCATGACTTTTTTTTATTGTAAAACCATCATCTGAGATGATGAATTTCCCTATTCTTCATCCATTGAAATCATAATATAGCTAGGCTGTTAGACAGTTAGAGGCATGCCTAGTCTGGTTGTAAAACCAGCATCTGAGATGATGAATTTCCCTATTCTTCATCCAATGAAATCACTATAGGGGGTGTTTGGTAAAGTGCATTTTGGCCTAAAATTAGCTGATTTGACCAAAAAGTGCTGATTTGACCGTCAAACAACACTTTTTAGTGTTTGGTAAATGAGTTTTAAAAAGTGCCTTTTGGACTCAATAGGCTAATTTTCAAAAGGCTAAAAAAAGTAGCTTTTTCAACTCAAGTGTTCAATTAAATACTTTTTTGCCCTTTCTCCTTTACACTAATTATGCAAAAAGATAGAATACATATTGTTGAATTTGGTTTTTCGTAGGAAAATTCAAGTGTTCAAAAATAATTATGCATTATTCTAATTGTTAAATTAGTATTTCGAGTTGCATTATTATGATTATATTATGGATGTTTATGTTCATTACATTTCATTATAATGTTATTGGTTGCGTTTTCTCATTTTTTTCACTATAATATCAATAATATTTCATCAAAATTACTCGGAAATAATTGATTATTATTTTTTCATACAACCATCAACATGAAACAAGAGAAATGTTTGAAAAGGTCTCTAAAACAAACTTATAATGTATGGTTTTAAAATAATTTCATGAAAATGTGGATTATATATAATTTAATTTAATTTATTATAATTCTTATGTTTCATTTATAATATAAAATAACAATTGATCAATTATGTACATTTAATAAGTGAATAAGTAGTAAAATATATTCATGTCCATAAATGTCATTTTATCCATAATCAGCTATATCTATTAGCTAATTTTATGAAACACATTTATACAATCAGCTAGTCAAATCAGCCAGTCAAATCAGCCAGTCAAATCAGCTAATACAATCAGCTGGTCAAACCAGCTAATGCAATCAGCTAACAGCTTACAGCTAACAGCTAACAGCTAACAGCTAACAGCTAACAGATAATTCCCAAACACCCCCATAATCTCTTTCTCTCTCCTTTTTCGTTCTATTTTTGCATAATTTTGGATTGAACACTCAATTCCCAGTAATATCCTTGTGATCCTTGCCGGATCACAACAAACTCTTGGACCGGGGCCCGGCCCGGTTGGAATGTTTCTTGAACCGGACCCGGTCCGGAATTATTCCGGGTTTGACCCGGATAGGATCGGTTGACCCAGTTAAAACCTCTATTACACTTTTTTTTTTTACAAAAAAAGAGTGCTTTCATTAAGAATCGAAATAAAGACCATTGCATGACAATCTCCTTGATAAGTCCATGGTTTGTATTCGGGCCTCATTCATACTCGGACCAGGGCCCGAGAAGGGTCGTGAGCTCGAGATACACGGAGGGTGGATCCACAGGTCCATCAATCCTAATCCTTATAAGGAATGCGTATATAATGAATGTTCTACAAGAAATATACATCCTCCTAAACATGGTAATTCAACCATGACCGAATTACACTTCCTCTATACATGGTAATACAACTACTATTCCCATAAGAGTTGTATTACTACCATAAATACATATCTTGTTGATCTACGGATTGTAGCCATATAAATATCCAAAGGTTTGGTAGACCTCTCTATCTAATACTTCATACATTACGTCTTAAGCAATATACTGACTTGAGCGTCAGAGTGTCTACCCTCGGGACACCCGGGGATTTGTTTTGCAGATCAATTCGTGAGCAGGGTTCGTGATCAAGTACGGGTCATAGACATCCATCAATTTGGCACGCCCAGTGGGACCCGCTTGCTATTCTTGATTTATACGACCTTCAAAACTCATGGCTGATCCGGCTGAAAACCTTCGTGGGAGTACACGAATCCGTTTCTCGGCCCCGACAGGAGTAGGATGTACCAGCACCGACAACGAGGACGACGAGATGAGCCACGCCAACAACCAGGGAACAGGAAGGAGCATCAACGGTGTACACCGGTCGCCCGAAGAAGCCTCTCCCTGGGAGTGGGAGAGCAAAAGATCTCACCTGGATGGAACCGTCACTTTTTCACCTCAAGATGCGGTCCCTAACCAATTCCCTCATTCAGATCCTTTAATAATCACGGTCGACATAAACCATAATGTGATCAGAAGAGTTCTAGTAGATGGGGGAAGTGAGGTAGAAGTCATGTTTCTCAGCTGTTATGAACAGTTGGGATTAAACAAAACCCATCTCGTACCCACAAATTCCATCTCGGGATTTGCGGGCGATCCTATAACTCCTTTAGGAGAGATCACTTTACCAGTGCGAGTGAAAGATGGTCCTCAGAGTATAACCCTTCGTTGCACCTTCGTGATCATCGATTCCAGAGCGCCATACAATGTAATCTTCGGACGACCTTGGATGTGTCAAGCAAGCAAAGGCCATCTGGTCCCCCTACCACTTGGCGATGAAATTCCCCACGAACCAAGGGATAGCAACAGTCCGAGGGGATCAACAATTAGCTCGAATCTGCACAATCCAAGCTATCCAAGATCCGGAGAAGGAGGATCTTGAACCAGCCAAGTACTCCGAATCCGAGCCAATGCAACTCGGACAGTCAGGAACCGTCGAGGTTGGAACTCTCCTACCTCCTGAGATAAAGACCAAACTTCGCGATCTTCTCAACCATTATATAGATGTCTTTTCTTGGGACACCAACGACTTGGTGGGAGTATACCCTCGCTTGGCGGAACATTACCTGAATATCAATCCCTCACAAAAACCCATCAACCAGAAACAACGTATTTTTGCACTAGATCGGGTTGAAGCTATTGGAGAATAAATGGATAAGCTACTCAAAGCCCACATAATCGAAGAAGTGCATTACCCAGAATGGATAGCTAACCCAGTAATGGTCAAGAAGCCAGACCGGAAGTGGAGAATGTGCATCGACTTCACCAACTTGAACGTTTGTTGTCCTAAAGATAGCTATCCATTACCCTCGATTTACCAATTAGTTGAAGCGATCGCTGGATACCAAGTACTAGCCTTCTTTGATGCCTTTAAGGGATATCATCAGATCCCCATGGCAGAGCAAGATAAAGAAAAAACCTCTTTTATAACCGATAGAGGAACTTTCTGCTACAAGATGATGCCTTTCGGATTGAAAAATGCCGGGGCTACTTACCAGCGACTGGTAGACATATTATTCAAATCTCAGATAGAGCGCAACCTCGAGATTTATGTGGATGACATGGTAGTAAAGAGCCGCAGCTACGATGCCTTCTTTGAAGATTTAAGGGAAACCTTCGACACGTTACGGGCATCCAACCTAAAGCTGAACCCTGCTAAGTGCACTATTGGTGTTGGAGCAGGCAAATTCCTAGGATATATGGTGTCCAATCGGGGAATTGAGGTAAACCCCGAGAAGATAGAGGCTTTGCAAAACATGCAACCTCCGAATACCGTCAAAGATGTGCAGAAGCTGACAGGATCCCTTGCAGCCCTTAGCCGATTCCTCTCCAAAGGAGCGGAAAAACATCGACCCTTCTTCAATATCATTAAGAAGGCAAACTAGTTTGAGTGGTCACATGAATGTGGAGAAGCCTTCCAAGCACTTAAAGACCACCTTTGCCAACTTCTGACATTGTCGAAACCAGATAAAGGAGAGACTCTCTACCTATACATATGTGCATCTCAGCTAGCCATTAGTGTTGTGCTGGTCAAGGAAAAAGAAGGATCACAACACCCGATATATTATGTAAGCAGAGCTTTACAGGGGCCCGAGACCAGATATACACCTCTCGAGCGCTTAATATTGGCCCTTGTACATGCCTCTCGACGGTTGCGACCATACTTCCAAGCACATACAATAGTCCTCCTAACCAACTACCCGATTAGGCAAATCCTCCAGAAACCTGACACCTCGGGACAAATGATGAAGTGGGCCATCGAGTTAGGAGAACATGACATACAGTATAAGCCTCGAACAGCCATAAAGGGCCAGGCCCTGTCGGATTTCATAATGGAGTCAATTGAACCAGTGGAGATCAACCAACAAGAACCAGTTCCAGACACAGGAAAGATGGTGGTTATATGTCGATGGATCCTCCAACTCGGGGGGAAGTGGTGCTGGAGTTCTACTTACCATCCCCGAGGGAAAGGACCATCCTTATGTTCTTCATTTCGATTTCCGATCCACCAACAATAAAGTAGAGTATGAAGCCCTCATTACCGGACTAAAACTGGCTAAATACCTGGAAGTCAAAAACCTCGAGATCTTCAGTGACTCACAGATTGTGGTTCAGCAGGTCAAAGGTGAATACGAGACCCGAGAGTACAGTCTCCAAAAGTACCTCGAGATAGTTAAGCCTCTTCTAAATCAATTTCGAAATTACAAGCTGAATCATATCCCCCGAGAAGGCAACCATAAGGCTGATGCACTTAGCAAACTTGCCTCCTCGGACCTCAACATAAGATATTCTCAAGAATTTCTGATGGAAACCCTAGCAAAGAGGAGTTACGAAGAAACTAGCATCATGGTTGTTGACATCTCAGACACATGGATGAACCTCTACATTGAATACCTCCAAATGGGAACCCTTCTCGAGGACAAGCACCTGGCACGGAAGGTCCGAGTTAAAGCTTCCAAATATGTAATCTACATAGGCATCTTATAAAAGAAAGGGTACCTCCAACCTTTACTCAAGTGTGTTGGGCCTTCCGACGCTGAACACTTAGTACAAGAAGCACATGAAGGAGTTTGTGGTAGCCACCAAGGTCCACGCACCGTTACCCGAAAGCTCCTACAGATGGATTATTTCTGGCCTACGATGCTACAAGACGCCAAAAGATATATCGATTCTTGTCACCAGTGTCAGAGATTTGCTAAGATGGTCCATGTGCCATAGGAGAATATGATTACCATCCAAGAATCCTGGCCATCTCGTCGGACCCTTTCCTATGGCCCCTTGTAATTTCAGATACCTCATTGTGGCCATCGATTACTTCTCGAAGTGGGTGGAAGCTGAAGCCTTGAACAACATAACTGGCAAGACAGTTATAAACTTCTGCTGGAAGAATATTGTGTGTCGCTATGGCATCCCGAGATACATAGTGACCGATAATGGAGCACAATTTGCTAATGACCCCTTCAATAAATGGTGTAAGGAGTACGGCATACATCAGAAGCTCACCTCGGTATATCATCCAGAAGCTAATGGCCAAGTAGAGGTTACAAACCGAACCTTGGTAAGCGGCATCAAGAAGCGCCTCGAAAGAGCCAAAGGAAACTGGATCAAAGAACTACCAAGTGTGATCTGGACCCATAGAACCGCACCAGCCACAGCAACAGGAGAGACTCCTTACAGCTTAGTCTATGGGTCCGGGGCGGTCATCCCCATGGAGATTGGAGTCCCCTCTGCCCGTACTTCTCAACCAAACAATGAAGATGGCACTGCCAACGTGGAAAACTTTCGTCTCGACCTTGACCTCCTAGAGGAGAAGAGAGTAAATGCTACTATCCACGAGGCCAAGGTGAAGGAAAGAGTCAAGCGCTACCATGATAGAAGAATCCGCTTGGCCACTTTCGTTAAAGGAGACCTTGTAATGAGGTCAAATGAAAAAAACAAGAAAGAAGTGGAAGGGAAGCTAGCCCCGAACTGGGAAGGTCCATATCGAGTCCTAGAATCCCATCCAGGGGGAAGATACCTCTTAGAAACCATGAAGGGGGAACCTATACCACGAAGATGGAATGTGATTAACTTACAAAAGTATCACGGAAGATAAAAACTCAAGGGAGAGCCTCACAAAGGTTCAAGATTATCAAGAACGTCTGAGAGCCTCATCAAGGTCCGAGACAAATATGCTCTAGCACAAACGGGTACTCAAACTCAAACCCACTATTTACTTTACTTCTATTCTTAAAGTTATAAACCTAGATTGAAGTCATGATATTTTTATACATATCCTTATAACAAGCAATCTTAAATTCCTTTTCTAAAAAGAGCATTGTTGTCTTATGTATAACATTGATTGCTATTCAAAACAATATACTTTATAAAGTATATGATTGGTCAACTTATAAGTTGCTTGGATCCAATATTCAACTACCAATCGCTTTGAAGGAAAGAGATAGGTTCGAGATAAAGTACTTCAAAAAGTACTTGATTGAGGTCTATAGACCAAAAGGGCAGACGTGCTCGAAAATCAATCATCTCAACATAAAGAGGAAAAACCTCAAAAACAGAAGTTAAAATTCATATCAATGGTGTTATTACATCAGAATATGATACTTCTAAAACTCCCAAAGGGATACATAGAGGAAAAACCTCGAACACAAATAGTTCATATCAAAGGTGTTGTTACATCAGAATATGATACTTCTAAAAAAGTCCCTCAAAAGGGCACATAGAGGAAAAACCTCGAATTTGATATATTACATCAGAATATCATACTTCTAAATATGCCCAATAGTGTTTCCTAGAACTTCACCAGGAGTGGCACTTGAGAGATTAGTTATTGTCAACTTTTCTGCACGATGTGACATTGAAGGCCTTGTCAAAAGATGCCCGAGGAATAAGCCCTATAACATCAAGCTCGCAGAGTGTTCATCATGGACAACTGCGAAGACTTGATCCCGGAGTATCTCAGCTTCGAGACTGGAGCTCCTTTCCAGTAAATCATGAGACCGAGGTTCATGTGCAAAGGATTTCAGGCCTTGAAGCTGACGAGGAGATGCCAAGATTAATCTACCTTATTAATGGAAGAACTAGAAATCAGCTCGTCAAGAGAAGTTAACCAGGATACTTAGCTTTAATAAGTCTCAGTAAATCTCCTGTTGTGGTTATCTTCTCGGAGGGATCCAATGCATCCAAAAACTCGGCCCTAGGGACCCGGCGTTTAGTAGTCAGAGCAGAGAGCTTATCAGCAGCATCTGGATGAGAGAAGATTTCCTTTATCACCTCCACCTCCTTCTCAGATTGACATAGTTGCAGGACTTGATCCAAGATCTCGAGCTGCTCAGAGGAATGGAATAAATCCCCATACTCCTCTCTATGACTATTAAACTCGGAGCTGCTAGTAATAAAGGCACCCCAAAGCTTAAGAAGCCATTTTAGCTCTTCTGATTTCCCATCCGAAGCCAAGGTTTGCGACAGCTCGTCCACGGTTTCCTGATACATCTTCAACTCTTTCCTCTCGGACTCTCTGGCCAGCAGTAAGGCCTTATTATCAGCCTCGAGCTGTTTCACCCTGTCCTCCAGTTGAGTCAAATCCAGTGCAGCTGGGACAGAGGAAGTAGGAACCATAGATTAGGTTATCGAAGTTGAAATGTTGGCCCTCATCTCCTCCTCGGCCTGGAGAGTCCGACACCTGGAATGTAACTCCTTCACAGAGTTATACAGGTGTTTGATCTCACCTTTGGTCTGCCGTCCAACTGTGGATATATTTACCATCAGCTGCAAAATAGAGGATATATCAAGACCTGTATACTATGTGACATCTAAAAAGTTCACACAACAGGATGTAGAAAATTACTACCTTAGAGGCCAAGGGATACTTCTTGAATTCCGAGAAGCCTGACCATCCTCTTCCTCAGGACAAATCAGATAATACTTCAACTTCTTAAGAGGCTTATCCTCAGGAATCACCAGCTCAAGGTCAGATTCATCATCATCCGAAGACCCCCCAACCTCCGAGTCCACCTCATCGGGCTCCTCCACCTCCTCATCTACGATCTCGAGGACCACTTTCTCTTTTTTGATCTTTTTCTTCGGAGGAGAGGCTATGAACAAAAGGAGAAATATTAAAATACAATGGGGAAGATAGCATTACTGCATTATGCAAATCAAGATATTACATGAAGAAGACTGTCTGGAAGAAGATTCATCCCGAGTCCGGAGTGATTTCCTGGCAGCTCGCTCCTTGGCCTTCTTCTTATCTCCCTGGATTTTATGAGGGAGGGTCCAATCTCGATCCTTCTTCAGGTAACCGGATGTAGATTTTGACCGAGGAACATCTAGCAAGTAAGAATAGGTGATAGAAGGCCACTGCCATGCTGAGCCATGAGCCCCCCGCACAAATCCTCCCTCCTGGAAGACTATCTTCTCCTTCAAAAACTCCTCAATGATGCCCTTTATATGAGCAAGAGTCTCAAAGACATCGAGAGGCACAACATCCTTTGGCTTAGAGTTCCAGTCAGGAACTTCGTATTTGGTCCGATCAAATGTTAGCCGAATATTTTCCCACTTACCGCTGTTATCAGGAAAAGTGAAGACCTTGCCATTCCGAGGAGTAAGGGTGATATGCTCACGCTCCATGAAAGAGAACAGCTTGAACAAACTCCTAAATAGATCCAAGCTCGGCTCATAGCCCTAAATAGAGTGAATTTGGCAGGGATGTAGCTGATGATGCTACAGAAACTCGGAGAACACAGGAGGAAAGGGAAAACTTAGTCCCTGCTGCAAGAACCTACCATATACTACCCCTCGAGTGGGGCTCACGAGATTCTGGACCGGAGTGCTCTCATCCTCAAGCCTCAAATTAGCCTCAACAGGGTACGATAACCTGCATGACTTCAAAAATTGCAGGGTCTTTTCGTCGACCACCTTGGTGACATCAATCACACCATCAGCGGCCGGAACCCGTTTATCAACTTGGGGCTCCGCATTTGGGTCTGTCTCTGACCCAGAGGCACCATCATCTGCCACTACAGTTACAACCTGCAGCGGTGTAGCAATGGTAACCTCCATCAACTCCCCAGACTCAACCTCTAAGAAGAAGCTGCTCAAGTCACGAGCAGCTGGGCCTCTTTCTTCGACAACATTCTCTACATTGACGGAGGGAATACTGGAATATGCAGAAGACATGGCAATATAGATAATGGGGGGAAACGAATATATGAAGAAAAGAAGAATAAGATTGAAGAATTTTTTCTGAAATTGGAAACGCAGAATACTTGGATGAAGATTGATGATAAATATAAGGAAAGTTATTTGGTTATATAGCCAGTAATTAAGCACACATTTAAGTGGAGTAATTACCTCGACTAGCGAAACGATGCAGACAATTGGAAGGTTGGTCTTTCTCACCGCCAGAAGATACAATGAATCAAGACCACGTGTCAGTCTCTTCAGAATTCAAGAAGGCAGATGCAGATCCAACCGTCCACGTGTCTTGATGGAATACGAAAGAACTTTAAGCTAGATATTCAGAAGGGCAAGCCCGAGAGGACAGTGCTAGAAGGACACCCCGAGCTTAACATCCCGAATTATTCTCCCTCAAGTTACTGGTTTTCCCTTGAGGAACAAGCCTTTCCTTCAACCTTCGACACGGAGCACTCTATTTTCTGAAGATCTACCTTGGGGCTACTGATAAGTCTATGGTTCGTATTCGGGCCTCATTCATACTCGGACCAGGGCCCGAGAAGGGTCGTGAGCTCGAGATACGCGGAGGGTGGATCCACAGGTCCATCAATCCTAATCCTTATAAGGAATGCGTATATTATGAATGTTCTACAAGAAATATACATCCTCCTAAACATGGTAATACAACCATGACCGAATTACACTTCCTCTATACATGATAATACAACTACTATTCCCATATTACTACCATAAATACATATTTTTGGTGATCTACGGATTGTAACCATATAAATATCCAAAGGTTTGGTAGACCTCTCTATCTAATACTTCATACATTACGCCTTAAGCAATATACTGACTTGAGCGTCGGAGTGTCCACCCTCGGGACAACCGGGGATTTGTTTTGCATATCAGTTCGTGAGTAGGGTTCGTGATCAAGTGCGGGTCATAGACATCCATCACTCCTTACCATTAGACCACATTTGTTTTTGTTAATAAATTGTATGATTAATAAATATATACGGATGTTAATTTTATTTTAAAAACAAAACAATAAAGTAATGTTTTGGGTGAGATTTGAACTCTGGTTGTATATTACAAAGTGGCAAGTCTTACCACTAGAACAAGATCAATTATGTATGATAATTGCATATCTATGATATATAACCGGACTCTCGGGTTGACCCGGAAAAATCCGGATTTGACCCGGATCAACCCGGAATCCAGAATGAACAAAAATGGTGACTCGGGGCGCGAGCCGGAATGCAATAAATACGGGTCCGGGTCACCAATTCCGATCCCGCCCGGACCGGGTTCCCGGGTTGACCCGGCTCATGTACAATCCTACTTCCGGCTATAGTCTTCTTCATGTTTGCTTCTGAAGTCAGTGCTAGGGATTTGGCCGAGGCTGAAAGTAAGATTTATTTTAATTACTAAAAAAATATAATTAATTCTTTTTGTTTTAATGCATTATTAAAGAATAACACTACTCTGTTATCTATTCATTTTTACTTTTCAATTTCATCATTATTCAGTAATAAGCTTAATTATTTAATTATTCGAGAACAATCTACATGCTTATAAATCATCACGTGTCCAAGATTTTTATACATTGGAATTGATTAACTTGTTATTGACAATACAGAGTACGTACCACAAATGGTGTAGAGGAGTCCAAGTATGGCGGAAGCTATGGTGGAGCCTTGGAGGAGTCGACCGCTGTGGAGGTGGCGGCGGATTACGTGGCGGCGTCAGTTAGTCTGGACGTGGCCATGGATATGAACATCAATAATTTTGAGTATTGTTGATCAGGAAATAAATAGATACATGAATATACAAGATACAACGAATCTAAACTATAGAGATACCACAAATCTAAACTAAAGAGAATATTTTAGAATAATCTAGGCTAATGGGTTAGGGTCACACTAACCAATATCTACTATCTAACACCTCTCAAGTTAAGCGTCGGGTTAACCGAGACGCAAAATTTGGATCTAAAGAACTCAAATAAAGACTTTGACCGTTAGTGAAAATGTCCGCCAACCGCAACGAAATAGGAATATGACTCACGAATCTTAATTTAATGTTAAAGGTTCGATGCTATTGGAAAATTCAAAATATATCAAGAACTAGTAAGAATTTATATTTTCTAATTAATTTTTTTGACTCCATGCATAATTTCAGCTCTCCAAAAGCTGCATTGGTGGTCCATTTTCCATTTTAGCTAGGTAAGACTCATTATTTTCAAAACAAAATATTTTTCATATTAAATAGAACAATACTGACTACTTTTTCTCCGACACGTAGTACATCGAAATTTCAGTATAGATGAAAATCATTACATCGATATTTCTCGTATAATTATTGGGATGGACCGCGTCCCTCCCCACCCCTAAGGCCACTCACAATGGGATGGGTTTGGGTGGTGTTTGGGTGCCCAAACTGCCCGAAATGCCAAGAGAGTCCACAATGAGATGGATTTGGGTGGTGTTTGGGCCAAACACAAGGCTGATGGGTTTGAGTGCAAAACCCAGCATTTGATAAATTTGGGTGGGGTCCGAAGGCTAGTTGTTGGGTTGTTGAGTTGTTTTTCTAGTGTGGAGATGAGTTTGAGGTTGTGTTTGAGTATTGTGTTTGATGAGTTGAATAGTTAATTTAATAATATTTAAAGAGTGAAACACAAGGAGATTGTATTTGTGTGGTATTTCAATCGTGGATGGCCTAAAGGTCCGCCCCTGTTTCCAATCTACCACCTGATTCAATTGTATGTTCATAATAAATACAATATGTTTTCCTTCATTTACTTCAATTTTTAATTTTTAAACATTGCGCGTGATGTTGGTGTGGTTTGGCATAAATCCCTACAATTTTTCTTAGAAATAAAATAAAATTGATAAGAGAGGAAATTTAATACCTGCCTTCATAGATATTCCAGTGCTCTATACAAACAATCCTATTAGAAATAAGGTGCTTGAATCTTAACCAAACAAAAAATTTAAGGAATTCACAAAACTTCAAATGTTCACATAAACTAGCACATTGATATCTATTAGTAACCACAAATTTGTTTAGTTTTATATAAACAAGGTAAAAGTGAGGTAAAAATGAAGGAACAACTTATAAAAATGATGTAGTATATATAGGATTCCTTAACAATATTTGTTAAATGGTTTGTAGGAACTTATCCCAGAAGTGTATTAATATACTATCGAGTTGTGTACCTTTGAAGTGTTTTTATGGCCGTTTGGGAGTAGTTATTAATTGTTAACTGTTAACGAATTGTATGAGTTGTTAGATGTTAGCGGATTGTATTAGATTTTCTGACCAGCTGTTTTGATTAGTATTTTTTTCATTAATGTTTGGTAACTTATATGTAGTTTATAACTGTTTTGCTATGTAAAATGACGGTAATGGATATCAATACAATTTATATGTAAACTTTTTATATCAATCACTTGCATGGTTATTTCATTACAGTAATTTGTTATATAAAATATTATTCATTAACTACAAAAGCCATTTCATATCAAATTTTGATAATAAAGAATAACCCTATTATATTATATGCAAGTGTAAAAATTAAATGTTATATTTATAAAGATATATTTCTCAAATAAATATATTAGCAATTGATATATCATTTATTAAACTAATGAATATTTAGAAAACATAAATTTATCCTAAACTTATATATATATATATATATATCTCTTTATTAACTCACGCATTTTAATGAAATTTTAGTAATTTAAATGATAATATTTTTCATTAAACTACTATATAAATTAAAATAAATAAATGCATTTTATAATTTTTACGTGGTAAACTTTAAAACACTACAAACAAGCGCATGTATGATTTACCATATTCCTGTGATAGTAAACATTAAAGCATTATCAAACCGTATATGATCAATACCAAAAAATTATAACATAGATATACTCTTGTTCATGTAAGGATAAAACTGAACTTTAAACCAAATTACCAACCGCGTTTCAGATCAAACGTCTCATCCCAAACTGGATCAAAATCAATTTTATTGAAACTGAAACACCCAAAACTTTAACAGCTGAATTCCCATTCAGAGATATTTGACCTGAGTCAACAAAGACAAATGTGCCCTTCAATTTTAAGTCAGGTGTAATTTTGCCAATTTTGAACGGAAAGTTAGCATATACTTCACTCTTACATTTGAAAAAATTATTAGATCTAGGGTATATTAGCATCTTAAAAAAGTTCAAGGCATATTAATACATATATAAGAAGTCAGGGTACAGTCAAGGGGCTTTCTCTCTCTAAAATTATTTTCCTCCCACCTCTCTCCAGCTTTCTGTGCAAACTGCCACAATTTCCGTGTATTCTTACCGTTACAATGGTTATAACCTCAGAATCTCCCCCTGAACGGTTCTTTCGCCGTCGCCACTCCGCCGCAATGGCGGAGCCCTTCTACTTCTATGGGTCAAAAATCCTTCCTCTCGACCCTACAATCCAAAGCCCCACCTTTATCATCCTCATTGCCGTCGAATCCAGAAATTAAAGCCACATCGGAGTTCAAGGGTGAACTGGCCTGTATCTATACTCCGGAACAAATTGAAGTGCTAAGCAGGCCATACCGGAATGCTCTTATCGGTAAATTCAGCAGAGGTCGACCAGCAATGCCCAGAATCGAAGCAGCTTTCAAGACGGCTGATTTTTCCGGCCAGTATCCACTTGGTGCTATATACCACAGGCACATACTGATCAGGTTCTCTAAAAAAGAAGACTTCCAGAGATGGACGCCAGAGTTCTCAACGGAGACTGAATCTTCGATTGTTCCGGTTTGGGTAACTCTTTTTAACCCTCCAGTTTACTATTATAATGAATCTGTGCTGGAAGATCTAGGTAATCATATAGGCAGTTTCATCAAAGTTGATGCTGCAACTCAATTGATTACAAGGCCTTCTGCAATTAAATTATAAGTGGAAGTGGATCTCCTACAACCTATCCCTACCCATATTAGACTTGGTTCCACAGTTAGTAGCTCCAAAATTAGGTTGGAATATGATCATCTACCTACTTACTGTGGTCACTATAGAAAGGTAGGGAATGATGTCAATAACTGCAGGAACCTCCACCCTGATACCATCAAGAAACCTCACTCAGAAGCTGACCAACAGAACCCCAAAAAAACTCTGACTAACCCTCCAGTAGAACTAAAATCCACTAAACAGCCATCACCAACCACAACAATGCCTGCTGCATCTTTCACAACTCAGCCCCAACCTCAGACTAACTCTGTCACTGGAATGCACAATCAGGTCATCTCTTTTGGAAACAAGAAGCTGCATAGAGTTAGAAGAGCCAAAGCCAAGAAAAAGAGACTTGCACTTTCTGCAAAGGCTCGACTGGCAAAGGAGGTCACTGCTGAAATTCATCCAACTCCTATCAACATTGTTCAATCCAAGCCTGTCCATACAAATGCCCTGAACATACCCAATCTCAGCTCCAACTCAGACTACAATATAGCCCTTACACCCACACCACAGCAAGAAACCTCACCCATCCCTAGCACCAAACACACCCTTCCTGCCATTTCAATAGCCAGCAGCTCCAACTCATCATTATTCAACCACTCCCACACTTCTCTCAGCTATGCTGGAAATTTCGGAAAGGCATCCTTTGAACATAAAGCAAAACCACAGGAGGATGTATTTACCAAGGTTACTGCAAAACCAAAAATCAGAAGAGCTTATGCAAGGGATGACACTGCTATCCCCTCAGGTATGCACAATATTTCTCCCCCTCAATTTAAAGCTAACAATTTAATCTTTAGGTCTCAGGACAGAAACAGAAACAGATTCTCTCCACTGAGATGCCAGAAGGAGGATGAGTTTGAAGCTTTTGTTTCAGACTCTGAATCTAACAGAGGCAATCCAAAAGATACTGAGGTGAGCTCATCATCCAAACTGCCAAAACTTGCTTCTGCTCAAAAGGTTAAGTTGAAAAGTTTATTTACTCAATTTAAAAAAATAATTTCATTTTCAAAGTCACTATCAAAAAGCCCTAAAAAAACTTTTTAATGATAGTACACCATCATAAAATTAATATTTTGGTCTGGAATATCCAAGGGATGGAAACTGCCCTAGATAGACTGGTATCTCTCATTAAAGATAATAAAATTGAACTTTTATGTTTGATAGAACCATGGCATCCCAATTCAAAAATTGAGCATTACAAAAATCTCTTACATTTTTCAAATTGCATTTTCTCAACTGATGCACAAATCTGGATTTTTTGGAAAGATTCTCTTTAAGTTTCATTAATTCAGGAAAATACACAGTTTCTTAATGTCTGCATTAATAAACCTAGTCTGAGTTTATCTCTAACTGGTATTTTCATCTATGGGGCTAGAACCAGGAAAGGTAGAAAGGCTTTGTGGACTGATCTCCAAGCCTTGCCAAATACTGAAACATTTTATATAGGAGATTTTAACTCTATGTTGTCAATTTCTGATTATAGTGGTCCCTCTACTCCCAAACTGGGAAGTATGAGAGATTTCCAGAAATTTATTGACAAAATGGAGTTAATTCATGTACACACAGTGGGAAATGATTTTACCTGGACCAATAAAATATTAAGGCCAACTTTAGAAAGGCTTGATAGGTCAGTGTGTACTCAATCTTGGCATACACAGTTTCCACAATTTTCAGTATTGGTCCTAAATAGGGAAAATTCTGACCACTCACCACTTTTCTTTCAAGTACATAAACAAGTGCCTTCTGTTCCTAAGTCATTTAGGTTCATTAGCACATGGTATAAAAGAACTGAGTTCCATCCTTTTGTTCAATCAAACTGGAATGAGCATCTTCCAGAATCTGGTATGCTTAGATTTTTTTCTGAAACTACAAAGATTGAAAAAAGGTCTAAAAATATGGAACAAGGAAGTTTTTGGCAATATCCATAAGAATGTGGAGGTGGCCGAAGAGCAATTGAGATTACAGGAAATTAGATATGATCACAATCAATGTGATTCAGAACTAATTAATCTCAAACGCAAGAAAGCCCTTCTGAAAAAAGCACTAAAGGAACAGAAGCACTTTTGGAAGTATAAGACACAGTTAAAATGGATCAAAGAGGGAGATGTGAACTCCAAATTCTTTCACAACACTTTGAAAGAAAAAAGGTCAAAACTGTGCATTTCCAAAATTAGGAACATTGCTGGGATCTGGCTAGAAGATGGGACTGAAATAGAAAATGAGGCCATTAGATACTACTAATCTCTTTAATCCAGTGAGCAATCACACACAGATTTACACTTTGCCTCCCATTTTCTGTCAAAAATTCCAAATTGTATTTCTCCTGATCAAAACACTGAACTGTTGAGACCAGTAGACTTACAAGAACTTAAGACAGTGGTATTTTCACTGAATAAAAATAGCACACCAGGGCCTGATGGCTTTTCTGCTAGTTTTTACATCAAATCTTGGGACACCATCTCAAATGATTTGCTTGATGCAGTGAATGATTTTCTAAGGGGTGCTCCAATACCCAGGGGTATTGCAGCCACTTGGATTACATTAATACCTAAAAAAGACAGTCCAATATCTTTTGATGACTATAGGCCAATAAGCTTATCAAATGTTGTCAATAAGATATGCTCAAAGGTGATTATGATGAGAATGAATCCTCTAATGAATGAGATCATATCTCCAAATCAGACAGCATTTCTGAAAGGCAGAGATATTTCAGATAATATACTCTACCTTCAGGAGCTGGTTAGGCATATAAATAGAAAATCCAGAGAGCCAAACTGTATCATTAAGTTAGACTTGAGGAAGGATTTTGATAGAGTTAGCTGGCCCTTTCTTAAAATGATTCTTCTGAAATTTGGATTCCATCAAAATCTGGTTGCCTGTATTATGAACAATCTTGCTCAGGCTTGGTTTTCTGTTCTAATAAATGGCAAGCCAGTTGGTTTCTTTAAATCATCTAGAGGCATTAAACAAGGAGACCCTCTCTCTCCATTGTTGTTCAATGTCTTCACTGAATCATTTTCAAGAAGTTTGGCATACATTTTCACAACTGGAAAATTGACCTACTATAATCTACCAAGAAATGTAGTGCCAGTTTCACATCTTTCTTATGCTGATGATACAATCCTGTTTATCTCAGTTAATAAGAACACTCTGATCAACTTGAAACCTTTCTTGGTGACATTTGAAAAAGTCACTGGTCAAAGAATTAATTTTGACAAAAGTGACTTTTACCTGAGTAGTAATGCTTCTCTGGCCAAGAAAAATTTGATCAGTAACATTTTGGGTATGAAAGAAGGTGCTTTCCCTTTTAAATACCTTGACTGCAAAATCTATCAAGGAAAAATGCTAACTGCTTATTTTAACCCACTGATAGAGCAAATCAGCAAAAAATTAAGGTACTGGAGGTTTAAATGGCTTTCTACTGGTGGAAAAATCGCCTTGATACAATCTGTCTTGTATGCCATACCTCAACATGTGTTTACTATTATGACACCAACAGTTCACATTATGGAATTACTGGAAAAGATGTTTGCGACCTTTTTGTGGGGGTCTACTCCTATAAAAGCAAACAAAAAATGGAGAAAATGGTCTAGCCTTTGTTATCCTGTCCATCAGAATGGATTAGGTTTTAGATCCATTTCCCATATTGTCCAGGCCTGCTCTTTAAAGTTTTGGTGGAAATACCATAATTCCAGTGCCTTATGGACTCATTTTATCCATTCTCTACCGAAATCCTCAAGAAATTCTAAGACCTGGAAAAGAATCTGTCAGGTGAACTATATAGGAGAGATGAATAGTCTGGTTATTCTAGGCAATGGCCAGTGTAATTTTTGGAAGTCCAATTGGACAGGCTCAGGACCCCTGGAGGACCACTTCTTACCTTCTCTAACATCTATCCCTACCTCATGCTCAGTTAGTGAATTTATTCTTAACAGACAATCTTATTTACCTCAGCTACAAGGTGCTGTTTCTGATTCCATTCTTCATTTACTAACTGAGGCAACCATTCACACACACGGAGAAGATAGATTAGTGTAGAAACCATCTTTAAATGGTCATTTCTCCTTCAAGTCTGCTTACCAACTTTTTCAATCTCACATACCCTTTTTCCCCACTCTTAAAACACTGTGGGACATCAAAGTGCCAAAAAAGATCCTTTTCTTTGCATGGAGGTTATTCAACAGCCTACTCCCTTTTGATGAGGTACTTCTACACTATGGTTTCTCACTGGCCTCCAAATGCCCTTTCTGTGATAGTCAAGATACCATAGACCATTTTTTCAATTCTTGCCCTCTAGCCTCCTCTATCTGGTCCTCTTTACTTTCCACCATTGGAGTGAAAAACTCAGTTTTCAGATGCATATGGGATAGACTATCCTATTATCTCACATATACAGGCTTATCCATCTTCCAAGCTAAACTGATAAGAATGTTATGTGTTATAATAGTTTGGTGCCTATGGAAGGCCAGAAACAAGTACTTTTTTGAGGACTGTAAACCTTCTAAGTCTCTGATCACACATGAGGCTAAACACTTGTTACATCTTTCACTGGCTGCTCACCCTATAAAAATCTCACAGGAGCTTGATATTCAGATCGCATCTGAAGCTCACATCCCCTATGCTACCAGACCACCTAGACCTAGGATGAGAATCATCTCTTGGACCAAACCTGTTACTAAATTTAAGCTGAATGTTGATGCAGCCTATTCACATCACTGTGTGGTCTTGGTTTTGTTCTCAGAGATTCTGAAGGGAATTTTATTGCAGCAGGCACCTCTTTCGCATCTGCTTCTTCTTCAGTTGAGGCAGAAATTAAAGCAATGCTTGAAGGATACAAGTTTGGCTCATACTATGGACATGATCTCATATGTATTGAGTCTGATTCTCTGAATGGAATCTCAATGGTGCTCAATCCAATCACTACCCACTGGAGACTCTTTGTTCTTACTGAAGAAGCTCACCAAAAGATTCTAACTCCTATTTTACACACTCTCATAAAAGGTAATGAGCTAGCAGATGCTTTGGCTAAGCATGCCCTTACTCAGAAAACAGCTTCTGTCTTCTGCTGGGAAACACTGCCACCTTCTTTGAAGGCCATCTGCCTCATTGATAAATCAAGCTTGCCATCTGTTAGAATCTCATAGTAATCTGCAGCTACTGCCCCTACTCAGATCTTCTAATCATAAACCTAGCTCTCTAGATTAGCCTTTACTGGATATTATGGTGCTGCTTTGAGTTTTGCATTAGCAATTCTCTAACAAGCTTCATGATTATCTTAGTTAGGGATATTTGTATAGATGTAGCAATTTTTTGAAGCACTTATGTGCTCTGGACCATTGGTCCCTGTATTTTTGTAGCTCTAAACTGCAACCTATTCTTTTGGCCATTCATGGCAAAGGCTTGGGAAGCCTAATAATATTTCCCCCACCAATGGTGGATTATTGAAAAAAAAAAAAAAAGTCAGGGTACAAAAGAGTTTTGCTTTTTATTTTGATTAAAATTTAATTATTGAATTTTAAGAAAAATGATAGGTATTAAGGAAGTATTTATTTGCTTGACAATTTGCGGAACATCATGCATGAAATTTTATAAAATATAAAGTGACAATTACAGAAGTAAAAAATATATTAGTCTTGGAATAGACCGTCTATATTATGGCTATAATATAGACGGAGCCATAATATAGACGGTCTATTTCTGCAATTAAAATAGGAAAGGCGGCTCCTCTTTTGCAATTAATATTTACGCGGGTCCTTTTTAGTAATATAGGGAAATTGCATCACAGACTCTCCCCATAAATATATATACCATATTTCTATTTTTATTTTACAAAACCTTCTGCCGTTCCCAATTTCGCATCCACAAACCCTTTTTCAATTTCTGCGCAATCCAACCAATCCAACCGTGGTGGAGCCGGTGATCGATCGCCACGGCGTCGGAGCCGGTGATTGATCCGGATTGGGGATGAGCGTGGTGGAGCCGGTGAACCAGAGCTTTTGGCCTTTGGACCGTGATTCCGGTGATGTCGATGTTTCGTGAAGTTGATGAGCCTCCATTCCTCGAGGAAGGCGAAGACCTTGCATCGAATCCCGGACAATGGAGCCGAAGAAGCTTGGAATTTCCGGCGAGTTCGCCAGATTTTGGTTTCCGGCGAGTTCACCGGTCGATTCTTAGTGGGCTTTTATGCAAATTTTCCAGGGAGCAAGAAAGTGAGGCGCTTTATCATCGATTCGCCAGCGAGGGAGCTGCAGAAGCTCTGAAATTTCCGGCGAACTTTAAACCACCGATGAACAGTGATGGGTTCCTTAGAAGTGATGATTCGAGGCCGGTGATGTAGTGGGTTTTGTTGCGGACATTGAGAGGAGCAGGAATCTCCGGTCGGCTGATGCCGAATCGCCGGAAAACAGCTCCGGCGGCCAAGAGTTGACTTTTTGGCAGGAATTTGATCTGCTCGATCGGAGGCTAATTTCAACAGAGTTTGATGATTTTTTCGTGGATTCTAGGATTATTGGGGATGATCTTTCAGATCCCCCACTACCCATAATGCGAATCGGAGCGGATGATATAGATCGGAATTTCTCCGGCGTTATGGGATCTTGATCGATATTCTGATCAGCGGTCAAGCTGCGTGAGCAATCGAAATTGCGTCCCCACAGACGGCGCCAATGATATGGTCTCGTTTTTCCGGTGTAATTCGGGTTACCGGCGAGGTGACGTGCTTCTTCTCGTTCCTGCACAAAGAGCAACGTGAGCTCAGGCGGGCGGTGTTCGGCCGTCGCCCGCTCCGACGCCCAAGTCAGTTTTGGGTTGTTTTAGAGAGAGGAAATCTAAGTGACAGGTTGAGAGAATCTGAGGAAAGAGAGAGGAAGCTCTCCTTCCTTTATATCAAATCTAAAGGATCGAAATCACGCCTTATTGTTCGTAGGGTAATTTTGTTGGTAAATTGATGGATTGTGTGTTGGACTGGTTTAGGTGTTGCTTTGGATTTCAGGATGGGACGGCTGTTTATAGTCGATGTGGAAGGACGCACGTACAACTGCTTTACCTGTGAGTCTGAGGTGGCTCTAGCAAAGTACAGCGATAGGATTTCAAAGGTGCATTTCTGAGCCCTTAATTTTAGTTAAATATTGTCAATTATGCGTGAATGAATGTGTTTCTTGATTGGTAGGCTGTGAGATAAAATGTGTGTCAATTGGATTGTTAACAAATTAAACCTTAAGCTAGAGTAGGAAAACCATTAGATTCTGGACTTTTTAATGTGGATTTTGTCTTGTTATGAAATTTATGTGTTTAACTTGAAAACTAGACTGCTTAATGTGGTTTTTGTCTGCATATGAAATTTTATGTGTTTAACTTGAAAACTAGGCTTCTTGATTTGTGTTGAAACTTGATTATTTTATGTGAAAACTGTGGTGTTTGTAAAACTTGATTTTTTTAATGTGAAAACTGTGATTGTGAAAACTTGGTTATTAAGGTTGAAAACTACAGTGATTGTAGAAACTATATTTTTTAGGCTGAAAACTGTGGTGTTTGTAAAACTTGATTGTTTAGTTGAAAAATGTTTTTATTGTGAAAACTCGATTGTTTAGGTTGAAAATTTTGGTGGTTGCGAAACTTGATTATTTATTTGTGAAAACTGTGATTTTTATGAAACTTGATTGTTTAAGTTGAAAACTGTGATGATTGTGAATTTTTAGGCTGAAAACTTTGGTGAAACTTGACTATACTTGACACAACATTATTTAACCTAAACACCCTAGTTTTTATGTACCTAAAATCTGATGTTTATAATATGGAAACTTGTCTTTCTAACCTGAATTCTTTTGTGTTTATTATATTAACTGATTTGTGTACGTATTCTTTGCGTGAACAGTGCCGTGAACAGTGCCGTGAAGAACACAAAGAATAACTTGTCAGTACTGTGTTGCTTAGCATCACTAGCTATTGACAAGTGTATTCATATTACCAGAGAATTTGATGAAGAAAATTGTAGTGCTATGCAGAAATTATATTTGGGATAGGAAGATTGGGGAGAGAGGATTCACTCCAGTTGGATGGGAGTCCATGTGTTTTTCTAAGGCCAATGGAGGCTGGGTTGTAAGGGATCATTTACTATGGAATGCAGTTTCAATCAATAAGTTGTTGTGGGATATATGCAATAAAAAGTAGGTGTTTTGGGTGCAATGGATGCATGCCTATTACCCGAGAGGTAAATCCATCAGTAATTGCAAAGCAATAGCAAGTCACAGCTGGGGTTGGAGATCATTGATGGAGGAGAAGAATGATATGCTGCATAGAATCTCAGACTGTCTCACCACTGCAGGAAAGTTTAGCATCAGGATGACTTACAACTTGAAGAAGGGGAGAGTGGACACAGATCATATGGCACTACTTGTGTGGCATGCCAAGGTTTTCCCAAAACACAATAATTTCTTATGGATGTTACTTCATTATAGATTAGCTACTGTTGACAGATTGCAGCAATTCAAAGTGTTGGGACCACAACCTCCATGTTGCTTGTGCCAGGCAGTAGCAGAAACAACATCACACCTATTTTTTCAATGTACTTATGTCAAGACTGTTCAGGACATATTGCATTTACCAAGAGCTGGTAACTTAAGGATGTTGAGAAAGCATTTGATTTAGTTGAAGAAGAGGAAATTTTTTAGAAGAATGGCCCTGTACATCACAGCTCTATATGGTGTTTGGATGGAGAGGAACAAGAGAATCTTTCAAAAGATTACACAATCTGAAAGTGAAGTGGCAGCATTGATCTATCTAGAGACCCCCTTTTAAATAGTGGGATCTCACAAACGATAGCATTATAGATTAAGTCTAAATTGGGGAAAAGTTGGTTCGTAGATCATTAGTTTAAACTGTTTCTGTTGATACCATTAGATTTGAGTGACTGGGAGAGAAGGTCAACATTTTGTATTGGTTTATGATGATTAATGAAAAAATTGGTTCATGACACAAACAAAATTATCACATATTTGTTAAATCCGATTAACCAAAAAAGTCATTTAGCCCTTTAAATCTATAAGGGTTGTATCGTCTTTTTATATTTTTATGGGTTTTTCGGCTATAGAATTTCAATAAAACAGAGTTATAATTGCACTTTTTGAGAACTGAAGGTTATATTAGCACATAACTTAGAACTGAGGGTTATATAATCACTTTTCTCATCTATTATTTATGGGTAGATGGAGACATTGAAGTTTCTTCCTCCGCCATGGGTGAATATTTTTTTTATATATATATAATTATGATCGAAGGCTTTCATTGATTTAACCCCTGTCCAGTTCAACTTTATCGCAACAGTTTTAGCATCTAACAGCTCCAAGCAAGAAGATCAAGCAGCTCCAAGCAAATCAAGCAGCTCACAGCAACTCAAGCAGGTTTAGCAGTTTTAGCAGATTTAGCAGTTGACTTTATCCGAATTAAAAATTTTTAAAATAAAATGTTTTGAAATTTATATATTAAAAAATAGTTATTTTGATGCTCTAAATAAAATCTTGTTTTTTTAATAGCGATATCATGTATAACATTTCAAATTAAGTGTTTAAGTTTTGTTCATAGAAAATTTTGATAAAATTCATCTACACTCGAATATCTTGTATGTCGATTAGTGTTACTTAAATTAGTGAAAGATAATGGAGTTACATTAGTAGCGTTTTCCAAAAAGCGATTCAAAACCGAAACTTAACTTTTCACTTATCTAATAACGTTTAAACCACATACGAGTATTCAACCATAAAAACATTATATATACATATGAATATTAATAGTTATATAACAGCATTCAGTATATCCTTTCTTTTTTTTCTCTCTTCGATACGTGCTTTATGTTTATGTAAATATTGTTTCCGTTTTACTTTACATTTTGTATACTTTTTATTTCATTTGAGGTGCTTATTCTAAACTACAGTAAAAGAATTCTAATAATGTTTAAAGTTAAATACAATTCTATTTAAATTTTAATTTGTGCGAACATATGAATTTGTTGGTATCATATTCCAACTCAAATATTATTATTAATATAATTTCACTCACAACAGTTAACTTTCAGTTAATAGCAGATCAAGGAGTTCCAAAAGCGCATATCCAAGCACCTCAAGCAGTTCCAAACATCTCAAACAAGTACAATCAATCAACTCTAGCAAATAGAAATCAACTAAACATGACCTTAAAATAGAACAATACGTTTTATGGAGAATGGTAGTTCTGGTGTGCTACATCACTGAAGCTCTAGCTACTCGATCTTATTGCAATTATATCTATACAAAACAACTTGATCTCACTCTCCTTACAATTACCAGCTATGATATATATAATCGAAATAATAATGTACTCTCACTTTCAAGATGCATATTATCTATCTATACTATTAAAACAACAACTTCTTGAAAAGTCAAACCCTCTCTCCTTGCGCCACGTCAGCTTTCAAAACCTTCCATATCCTTGCTCCACATCAGCTTTCAAAACATTTCTAAAAAAGACACGTATTTACTTTTATTTTTATCTTCATGAGGCTTTTTTTATTTTCAGTCCCTTCACTTTTCCAATTTAATTCCCGAAGCTTCTCAAGAACTTTTCTTTTTTCCAGTATCACCTTAAAGAATATTGGCATTTTGCAAGACATGACTCTCCAGTTTCCTTTGCATATTCATCTTCAGTTTTTCTATTGGAGCCCATATCGGAGCTGTACTTCTCCTCCGGCGATGTGGGCGGTTTATGATATTTTCTGGTGACGGGGTTGAATACTATATCAAAATACTTTGCAAGGGCCTGTTTGACCATCGAGTTCCTCCGAAAAACCTGTCGGGATCTCGCCGGAATCCCAATCCCTCCTCAAACCCTCACTCCTCATCCCAATCCATCGCCCTCTTCGCAATCTCCTTCCTCTACATCTCATCGGAGCCCTTCCAACTGCTCGCTATCTGGCTCGCCGCGTCCCTCCTCACCGGCCCTTCCGCTTAGGCGAGCCTCACCGCCGACGAGGGCAGTTTAAGAAATTTTCAAGTGGGTTTTTAGAGAAAAGGATTGACAGCGAGGAAAAGAAACAGACCGTTGGAAGCTGTGAAATTGGTGGCGGAGAAAGTGGCCGGTGCTTGGGCAGGTTGTCGACGTCGCGAATGCCGTGGTAATCTCGAGATTTTTATTCATCTTCCTTGAATAATAGCAATCTTATTCATCTCTTCTTCAATAATCCTATTCCAATTTATCTTTTCCGTTTTTAATGACTTTGATTAAGCCCTTCAATAATCGATTATGGTACTCATACTATCCCACCGTACGCGTTTCAGGTTTTAGACAGCCTTTTTCTATTTGATTAATGCTGTAAGTGATCAGGGAATGATTATTTTGCTTCCACGTTGATGCAGAGACAAAGGTCAAACTCAAGCTCAAACTAAAACAGAACCAAAAGGCTTTCAGGTAGCCGCTCGGCGATACCATGAAACCTTTGGGGTGGTGGCTAATGCTGGTCGGTTTGGTTCGTATTCGTCGACATGTGGGCCCTCGGCCTCACCGTCTTCTCCAAGCACACGAGTTTGTTCACCATATTTTTAATGGTTGCTTTCATTCACTGCTCTTGATTGTGTTGTTAGTTTGTGTCCAAATGTAGTTCACCTACGAAATCTGCTTTCTCGGGTTTTGATTTGTTTGAATTAGACTGTTTTATTGCAAGTTGAAACATAGATCCCAAGTGGGGAAGATCTCTTTGTTCGTGGCTTTTGTTGGATGCAATTTAAAGTTAAGTTCTTTAATTGGGATTTAGTTTCACGGTTCACTGCATTTTGCCTGATTTTGTTGTGCATGTTGATGTTACTGCCTTCCAGTGAAAAGCATGTATGCCACCACAGTGTTTGGAAAATGTTTCACTCTTTTGTGTCTCTGAAATGACCAGGAGAGTTTGGTTAGTGGAAGATTAGCTTTAATATTTCAGAGAAAGCTTTTCTTTTTCTCCTTTTAAGGAAAAGTCTAATGTAAAATGGAGCCTCAGACTGTTACAAGTTGTTGGTTATAGTTTATAGCCTCTTAGGGGTGTACTCATCAAAAAGATTGCATCTTCATAGATCAACACCAGACGTTATTGGCCACGAGATGTTAGTATCTAGTATGTGATGATATTTTCATGTTTTCTTTGTTAGTTTTTTACGCTTCTTAGTAATGTGTTGTTCTGTTTCGATGCTTATTTGATTAGGGTCCCTCAGATGGAGTCCTCTAATTCGAAGCTACAGGTAAATGTTTTATTCTTTACAATAAAGGTTTGTTTTTTTGTAATGAAACCCTTTTTCTGATTAATTTCTGACTGCCATAAATAATCTTTTCAGTCAACGTCATCTTCTAAGATATCCTCCGGTTAATGGTTTTTAAACGGTCACTATTTTTTGGCCATTGCAGGTGTTAATTTATAAAAGACTAATACTCTCCAGTAAGAAGAACGCTTCAAGTTGGCTAAGTAAGTAATGTTCCCTGCATCGTTTTCCATTCCCGTGCTCGACAAATTTCCTAATTTTCAAAGGTTCTCCTGCACATTTTCTCTGTCCAAGATCTCCATCTTTCAGTGTAAGCTAATTATAGAGATATGTGATCAGAAGTTCAATCTATTGTTTAACTAGCTTTAAAGGTGCTCTTATGTGTATGTACAGAACAAAGTGTTGGTAATTTTGGTGATGCAGGTGCCATATTTTGAGTTATTTTGATGCATGCTGGCTCTATTTTGTGATTCTTTTCACTGCCTTAATTGGGTTCAACTTTTGTTCTTTTCAAGCTTTGCACTATTTTTAGCATAATTGTACAATGATCTTTTCAAATTCTTAAAGGCACTGTCAGTGTTAGAGTCGTGCAAGAGCTGTTTTAAGTTTGCATATATTAAAACACACCCCTTTCCTTCTTATTTGATGCAGACATTAAAGATGTTTCTAAAAGGAAGTAAAAACAAATCTACCAAGTCGGATATGGTCTTTTGCATTTTCTTAACGACATATATTTTATAGTTATTCGTTTTATAGCCAAGGTATGTTGAGCTTCAAAAGTGACATTTTTTATAAAAAATCTTATGTTTTTGTAGCGCTTGGTATGGCTCTGCTGCTAACTCTTCTGTTCAGTTTATTGAAACAGAGATGGGTATGTAATTAGTGATGGGTTGAGTTCCTCGAGATTGGCTTTTCACAGTAGAGTTCTTGGGCAAAATATTGATTACATGGATATTGCTATCCGAGCTCACTTCTGAGAGTGAATGTTAAGGTATTTGTCTGCTTTTACAAAGTGTTTCTTTGAAAGGTTTACTCCCACATGTACGATTGTTTTTTGTATGTTGTCTCAGATATGTAGACATGTAAGGAATGATTATTTATACACTTATTATCCATTTCAGTTTGATTGGTTTTGGTGAATGGTTAGAGAGGGATTTCAGTTGTTGATGCTGCTTTGATATAATGGAGATGCTCTTGCTTGATTCTTCGTCATGCCCTCCTTCTGGAATTTGTCTTTTTTTCTTTTCGAATTTTATATACAAAGAAAATGGCTTTATCTCAGTTTGTCTAAAAACCGTGTGAAAAAATATAATGCACCTGCTGGCTGCTACACTATGTGAAATATATGTTCGATGCACCATTGCACTGTACCGTGATAACTCAATATTTTTAACCTAAACTGATGCATTTGAAATGTCATAGTACCTGTAATAAAAACTTTGAACTTGATTGTACTGTACAGTTTAGAATCTTTATGCTTAGGGTTCATTTTCTAGGCCGAGGTTCAGCTTACCTGCTTTAGTTGGGAAAATGGATGAGGATGTTAATTTGAATATTTCTTTAGCTGCTCACTGTATGATGGGTGGTTGTTACTCTTAAATTCTTTTATTTTATTTTCAATGTTCATTCAGCGCATGGATCGGTGGAGGAGGTGAAACCTGGTGATATACTGAGCCTACTAATTTGTGCTGATGTTCTTGATTTCCCTCTTTGCAAAGTATGATACTAACCTACTCTATGCAAACATTTAGTTGGCTCTTGAACGTTAATTTCCTCTAAAACAGCCCGGCATTTAAGTTGTTCCTGGAATACGTGAAGAAACATGAACAGCTGTTATTCGAGGAACCTGCTACTGACCCCAAGGAATCGCCAGCTTCAGCCAAGTCAGTTGAAGGAAGAAAAGTCCCTCCTCATCAGATGGAAAAAAGAAAGATGCCACTGGAGATGAGGAAATGAACAACAACAGATTCGAGGCTCAGAATTAGATAAGGCTTGCACTGATGAAAAATATGGATACCCATATAATATAAGGAATAGCTAAGAGATTCTAGAGCAGCGAGGTTAATGCTAAAAAAAGGAGCCATTCTTGACAGGAAAATTATAATTAGAAGTGCTGATTATTATTGTTTAAAGGATACGAAGTTGATTATTCACTGTGAAAGTATAAATCGTTTTTCTCTTGCTAATAAAGTTGAACATTTGAGAGAAAATCCTAAATTCTATACAAATTGGAAGTGTTGGTTATTTTCTTTACAAATAGTATAACTATTTTGAATGTATTTTTTTGAACATTTTGTTGTTTTCCTAAAAATTATATTTTCTTGCTTGAAATTATATCATTTGATTGATGTTTTGTAAATTGTTACTATTGTGGCATTAATTATGGTAAAAAGAACATCATCAATTAGGAGTGGGAAAAAATGATGTTGAACATGTTGCTTAATCGTTTACGTAGGATTTATTAGCTAATTTTTATAATGGTTATCATCAAATAAAGTTTAATTTATTATTATTTTTATTTGCTCATGTATATAACATTACAATTGAATTTTTAAGACTTTAATTATATTTCATAAATTTTGCATGCATATATTATTGATGAATGATATTATTATATCATTACAACTTTTTTAATCGTTTTTCATGTACTCTATAAAATTTGCACATACACATAAATTGATATTGTAAATAATTTGTAAATAAGTACCGTGCATCGGCACGGGTATCATCTAGTATAAAACTATGCAATTTAAAATATAATAAAATTATACATAAATATTTTAAAGGATCTTATTATGCACTTCGTTGAATGTCGGTAAGGTTAAAGAGCTCGTTGTACTACTTCTGTAATTGTTGTAAATATAAAAGGCTTCAGAAGGGAAGAAAAAGTCAAAAGAAAAAAATTCAATTGAACAAGTTACTGAAATGGAACCCCACTGCTACAACTGAGTCAGAAGTTCCCAATAAATTTTTAACATTGATTGTATTTCTGGAAACCCAACAACAAAATTAAACTGCACATGTTGCAAGGTTCCGTGTCAAACTTGATCGACTTTCTTTAGCAATATCCAAATTAGGGCTGCACATATCTCACTCCATTCTCCCTTCTTATAAATGGAGGTGAAAATCAGCTTCATTTCTCACCCTTCACAACCAATCTGAATACAAACAATCAATATGGGCTCCAAAGCTATCATTTTCTTGTGCCTCGCGGCTCTAGCCTTCGTGATGATTGCCTCCGAAGTCGGTGCTAGGGATTTAGCAGAGGCCGAAAGTAAGAATATTTTTACTATACCCAGCACTTTTTCTTCATGATGATTGTTTTATCTGTAATTGTAAATCAGTATAATTTCAATATATTACTAGTGTATATGGTTTAGTTATGTTTGAATCAACAAGAAATAAACTTTAGAGTACAGTATAATGTCAATTTTACAGGTATAATGTCATCACATGATCATTATTTACTGTAATTTTTAAGAGCCTGCATGCATGGTAGCTAGCTAGGTTTCGTTCAAAGATAATGGCATACACGTTTTATTAATTAAGAACGCTAAACTGTAAATCTTATTGAACTCATTATTATGTACTGGTTTAAAACTAGCTAGTTAATCGTTAATCTTATTTCATATAATGCAGCTGACCACACTACAGCTGGTACTACCACACAAGGTGTTGAAGAATCCAAGTATGGAGGAGGCTATGGCGGAGGTGGATATGGACACGGTGGCGGTGGATACGGCCATGGTGGCGGCGGGTACGGCCATGGTGGCGGCGGGTATGGCCACGGTGGCGGAGGTTACGGCCATGGCGGCGGTGGTTACGGCCATGGAGGAGGCGGATATGGCGGTGGTGGCCATGGAGGTGGACATCATTGCGGATGCTGTGGAAGTTACCACTGTGGATGCTGTTCAGCTGCTGAGGCTGCAGCAGTTAGGGCTGCTGCAACCAAGCCCTAGAATCATTTTTAGGGTTTGTTATGCAATAGTGTGACATAATAAGAGCTTGTTATGCATTAAGATCACTCACTTTTTGTGAATGGTTGATGTTTGTGTTTGTGGTGTGCCTGTTTTTCTTCTTGTTGACGAATAAAAAGCTTTTATGATACTTAACATAGGAAGCTTAATTTGTGCGAGGATTCGGGACTTTCTTATTTTAAATTAATTTCCAAAAGCTATTTTTATTAAATGCTGTTTATTTTAATTTTGTTTCTCTTTCCCGATTCTTGATTTCGTGCAAGAAAACACATGTCTTCACTTTGATGGAACAGATCATGTCGACACCAATGTTACTAATAATTCAAGTCAATATTTATAAATCTCATATACTTTGCTGCACTCAATTTAATTAAATATTTTAATATCTAAAATATTGGTTGATTTTTGCACATTATATCGAATAAAATACTCGCTCCGTCCCTATATATCTTTTGTCTCATGTCTTAAGTTAAAATATTTCATGTCATGTTTGACCATTATTAACTTTATCTTATACATAACATCGATAAAAGAAAATTTTGTATTCAAAAACTACATCAATCAAGAAATCTAACAATATATATCATATGATAATATACAATATATATGTTATAACTTATAAATTGTCAAATATGAGATGAAATGTTTTTACTTTTCAAGTAGGACAATATTGATGTGTTGAATATTGTGTTGTTTATTCATGGGAAATTTGTGCTTAATCGTGTGATTATGGAACTTATGGAATTGGTTTTGGTGGCTAGATTGTGATTGTTTGGTATGGAGCTAATTGAAGGGAAAGAGTTATTTTAGAGATGATTGGAGCTGAATTGGAGGATTAGAAGAGTATTAATGCTATGGGCTGAAAGGAGGACCTCAAGCCCAACAAACAAGATCCACCACCAATTCCTATTTGGATTGGGACTTCATTCTTCATGTAAAATAAAGGCTAAACATTGTTTTGGGCCAATTAGTTATTTTATGATAAATTAGGGTTTAGGAGAAAGGAGTATAAAAACTCCTTGAGGCTCTTGACCTCCTCTCTCTATTTTTCTTTCTTCTTCTTCTTTTTTGAACGTAGAAAACGCTCTCCTATTCCATTCCTAGTTTTGTTTTACTCTCTCTTTCATCTTTCTCTCGGCTGAATCTTGAAGAACCAATGCCCAACTTCTAGGGTTGTAATTCGACATTTTTCGGTGACTTCTTCCTCTCTATATTACGTATTTTCATCTTTGTTTTGTGTGTTTCAATTATATTATGAGTAGCTAAGTTAATTGTTCGGCTTGGATTAACGAAGTGGGTTCATGAATTTGTGAGGATTAATGGGTTTATAGTTATATTCTGTGAATTCTCTGTTGATTATTGTATGAATCTATGCTCTATGGGTTTAGTTTGATCATCTTGATTCATGTTAAGCTAGGGCTAATTTGAGTAGCAATTTCCTTGTGAAAAACAGATAACTGATACAGACTGTAATAACAAGGGAGTAGTCAACAGAGTAGATAACCATTGTTTGCGAATACTTGAATGGTTATGTGAATTGGGTCCTCTTTGCTTTGATATTATAGTTCAGCAAGTTCAGCAAATACTTGCTTGCTAATGGGTAGTAAGAGGGGATTTTAGGGGTTTAGCGAATACTTTCCTCTATATAACTAATTTTGATTTGCAGAAATAACTCATCTTTAGCCAATGATCAATGAATGAACCTACAAGTTAGTCTAAGCCGACATCTTCCATCATATAGATTTTCTCGTCTTTGCATTGCATTGTATTTGTGTGTCTCATTGGTTTATTTTCTGTAGTTATAATCAAACAACTCTCAACTTTAAGGCGTGGTTGCTAAACCAAACTAAATTAGTAGGTTAATCAATAGTTTCACACCGTTCTCTGTGGATTCGACCCTGCTTACCACTGTACTAGGTGTTTATCCTTAGTATATTGCAGGTATTATTTGTGTGAGTGAAACGACGTTCACCATATTGGCGCCGCTGTCGGGGAGCGGTTGTTGATAATATTGTTTTTACCTACTAATATGTGTATTAGCTTTTTGATGTATGACCAGGTCTGATAAGCAGGTCTTAGTATTTGATTCTGAGATAGAAAAGACTGCTAAGAGGAATCGGAAGCTTGCTAAATTACAAAGGTTGAAATCTGTCGCAGAGCCTCAGTTTGCCAAAACAGAGGTTGTTCCAGAGGCAGAATTTGAAGCTGAGTCTGATAACTCTCTAATGGCGGAACCTGATGCTAATGTTGATAATCCCTACATGTGGGAGCTCACTGGTCACAGTGAAGAGGATCCCCTACTGTTATCCAATTGGCACAAACAGCAAACCCCATTGAGATTAAGCTTGGCCTTTTGAATGTTCTTCCGAAATTTCATGGAAGGAGCATCGAGGATCCCTACAATTTTCAGAATGAGTTCATAAAGATTTGTAAGGTGCAAAAGAGGCCTGCTAATGTCACAGAGGAGTAGTTTAAGCTAGTGGCCTTTCCATATAGTTTGACGGGGGCAGCAATTCAGTGGCTTTCTAGTTTGCCGCCAAATTCCATTACTACATGGAATGATCTCAAGAAGCAATTTTTGGAGTACTACTTCCCCTCCACACGGACTGAGGCGTTGAAGAAAGAAATCTCAAGCATCCATCAAGAGTATGATGAGCCATTGAGTGCATTTTGGTTTAAGTTCAGAAGATTGGTGATTAGTTGTCCTAATCATCGCTTCTCGGAGGGACAATTGCTGCAATATTTCTACCAAGGGCTCACCTCCATGAATAAGGACTTGATGAATTCAGCGAGTAATGGTGGATTTTCTCATCTTCGAGTGATTGAAACTAGAGAAATTGTCAAGAAGATGATCAAATCCAAGAAGGAATATGATAGTGGGGAAGTGAGAATTTTGAAGAAAGTTGCAGATACAAGCTCTTCGAGGAGGATAAGTTCAACAAAAGAATGGATAGGATGGAAAAAGTTCTGTCAAGGGTGGTGGATAAGGTCTCTTCTGCAAGCAGCGCTTCTGCCTCTGGCCCTCATGATAGTCCATGTGATACATGTGGAACTTATAGCCATACCACTTTGCAATGTAACTTCGCCTTGGATGAGCAACTTGTCCAAGCAAACTCCATGGGAAATTGGAACCATAGGCAGCCCAAGAGAGACCCCTACTCTGCTACATACAATCCAGGTTGGAGGGACCATCCAAATTTTCGATGGAGAGATCAAGGGAATCAAGGTCAACAAGCTTATGTTCCACCTAATCAAAGAGCCCCTCAAGCTTATACTCATAACCAACCCCCTCCTCAAAAGAACGCAACTGATGAGAAGCTTAATATGATGATGAGCATGCTTCGAGACCAGAAAGATAGCTCAAAGAAGGCTGAGGCTACCTTGGAGAAGCACACACGACAAATTTCACAATTGTCGAACTCCATGAATGAGCTTAGGATGCAACAACCAGGCCTTCCCTCTCAAGTACAAGTTAACCATAGGGAGACAGCAAATCATATCACTCTCGGAAGTAGAAGAGAGGTGGATTCACTCCCTGAGAAGGCTGCAATCAAAGCTGAGAAAAAAACAGCCCGAAAGTTCTGCTGCACGCCCTGATTTGCCCAAACCGAGACTGGCGACAGAAGCTGGAATTCACGTAGGAGGTATTTCTGAACCAACCAAGGAGGAAACTCCGAAGAAGGTTTTGAATGATCATCCAGTGAAAATGTTTCCTCTTTTTCCACATAGATTAGCAAAGAGAAAGGAAGAGTCCATTGATTTTCTGTCTATTTTTGGGAAAATGGATGTTAACCTTCCTCTGTTGCAGGCAATAAGGCTTCCTCCTGTTAGCAATTTTTTGAAAGATTTTATTGCAGGAAAGCCAAAGGACTCAAGCAGGGTGATTATGAGTGAGTCGGTTTCAGCAGTAATTCAAAAGGAATTGCCTCAAAAATGTAAAGACCCTGGTATGTTCTCTTTACCATGTTACATTGGAGATGCCAAGATTGATTATGCTATGTGTGATCTAGGAGCTTCAATTAATGTCATGCCATTATCTGTTTATAAGAAATTAAATGGAGCTGAAATGGTAGACACTAGAGTTGTGATTCAATTAGCGGATAGGTCTTGTGTGTATCCAGAGGGTCTTTTGGAAAATGTTCTTGTTAAGGTCAATGAGTTTGTGTATCCTGCTGATTTCTATGTGGTGAAGATGAATCATGATGGTGGTAAAAATAATTCTGGTGTATTGTTAGGTCGACCTTTCTTAAGGACGACTAATACCATCATTAATGTAGGGGATGGAACAATTTGTCTTGATTACTATGGTGAAAAATATACTTTCAGCATTGAAGATGCAATGAAAAAACCAATTGATGCTGAAAATGTGTATGCCATTGATATCATTGACCCCTTAGTCCAAGATTTTCTTGAGACCGAATTCTTGCAGGAAAGGATGGAAATTCCATCACCTACAGATGTTACAGAGCTGATGGTGCAAGGAAAAAGTGACAAAGAGATACGAGAACTGCTGTACTCCATGTATTCTCAAGAAGAGGTGTTCAGCACTGGAACCACCCTCGATTTGCCCAAACAGAGCCTTGCCGATAAACCACTGCCATCCGATATCTCACCACCAATCTTGGAGCTCATGGTTCTGCCACCAAACCTAAAGTATGTGTACCTGGGAGACTCTGAAACTCTGCCAGTGATTATTAGTACCAAGTTGGAGGATTCTCAAAAGGAGAAATTAGTTGCATTGCTGAAGAAGTACAAGAAGGCAATCGGATGGACTTTGGCGGACATTACAGGAATCAACCTTGATGTATGTACACACCATATTCTGATGGAACAAGATGCAAAGCCTGTTCGAGATGCTCAGAGGAAGCTCAACCCAAACATGAGGGAGGTAGTTCTTAAGGAAGTCCTTAAACTTTTATCCTTGGGAATTATCTATCCGATTTCAGATTGCAAATGGGTTAGCCCTGTCCATGTTGTGCTCAAGAAATCAGGTTTTCAAGTGGTGAAAAATGATAAGAATGAGTTGGTTCCAACAAGGCTGGTCACGGGATGGAGGATGTGTATCGATTACCGGAAGTTTAATGCGGCAACTCGCAAGGATCACTTTCCACTTCCCTTTATCGATCAAATGCTAGAGAGGTTGGCCGGTAATAATTTCTTTTGCTTCTTGGATGGCTATAGCCAAGGCCGTCCTTTGGGGAGTGCCACATGTGCGATCGCACCGGGCCCCAGAATTTGAGGGGCCTCAAATTTATTATATTTATATATATATTTTGTTATGCATTTGAGTTTAATCGGAAATAATTTATAGAAATTTAAATAAAATTGAGAAAGAAATTGAATTGGAGAAGAATTGAGGGTTCTAAATTTTTTATATTATGTATATATTTCATTACAAATGAAGTATAATCAAAAATATTTTTATAAAAAATTAAAAAAATTAAAAAAATTGAACTGGAGAAAAATTAAATGCCACGATTATTATTTTTGCACTAGGCCCCGAATATTACAGGGACGGCCCTGGCTATAGCGGGTATTTTCAGATTTGTGTAAACCCGGAGGACCAAGAAAATACAACCTTTACATGTCCTTTTGGCACCTATGCTTATAGGCGAATGCCATTTGGATTATGTAATGCTCCTGGCACTTTCCAGAGATGTATGATGAGTATCTTCTCAGATTTGATTGAATCGAGCATTGAGGTATTCATGGATGATTTTACAGTGTATGGAAACTCTTTTGAGTTGTGCTTGAGTCACTTGGAGCAAGTGTTGATTCGATGTGTGAAGAGGAACTTGGTTTTGAACTATGAAAAATGCCATTTTATGGTGAATGAAGGCATAGTCTTGGGGCATGTAGTTTCTGAAAAGGGCATTCAAGTTGACAAGGCCAAGGTTGAGACGATAGAGCAGCTTCCTTACCCCACAAATGTGCGAGAGATACATGGATTCTTGGGGCATGTTGGTTTCTACAGAAGGTTTATTCAAGATTTTGCTAAGATAGCACAACCTCTGACCAAACTTCTTCAAGATGATGTCCCTTTTGACATGACTGAAGAACGTAAACTTTCCTTTGATATACTTAAGGAGAAGCTCATCTCAGCCCCTATAATGCAACCTCCAAACTGGGACTTGCCCTTTGAGTTGATGTGCGATGCAAGCGATTATGCGGTTGGGGCTGTTTTGGGACAAAAGATAGGGAAAGAGAGTCATGTGATCTATTATGCTTCAAAGACCTTAGGGCACCCACAATGGGATGTGTTTCCCTTGTGTTTGGCTGCCCCAAATCCCCCAAATCTGCCCCAAACCCCACAATGGGATGGGTTTGCCATGTTTTTGGCCCAAACACATGGGGGGTGTGTTTCCTCCCCAAACCCAGCATTTGGGAAAGCTGGTGGGGCCCGCCTGACATGGCGGGCCCAGCAAGTTGGCCTCCCCCTTTTTTTTTCTTTTTTTTTGTTTTTTTGTTTTTTAAACGTGGCTCCTGCGTAATCCAATTTCTGCCGTTGTGGATTTGAGCCGTTGGAAACTAGCCGTTGGGCAGTTTTCAAATTCTGATTCAAATATTTTGGACACGTGGCACCTTCTGATTGGGCCACGTGTCAAAAACGTTTTTTTTTCAAAAATACTGATAAATTTTAAATTCATTTAAATCTGAATTTTTGTTCTTTCCCTCTCTATAATTATATATGCATAAATCTGAATTTATATATGCATAAATTATACATGCATATTCCAAAACAAAATGAATAAATATGTTGGTAAAAACATGTGGGTTCCATGAATAGTTGCTGAATAGTTGTTGGGTTGTTTTTCTAGTGTGGAGATGTGTTTGATGTTGTGTTTGAGTGTTGTGTTTGATGAGTTGAATAGTTGATTTAATAATATTTAAAGTGTGAAACACAAGGGGGTTGTGTTTGGGTGGTGTTTCGACTGTGGATGCTCTTAAATCCAGCTCAATGCAACTACACCACCACTGAAAAGGAGTTGTTGGTAGTGGTGTTTGCTCTTGATAAGTTCAGGTCCTATTTACTAGGGTCTAAGATCATCGTCTACACCGATCATTCAGCCTTGAAGTACTTGTTTACAAAGAAAGAATCTAAACCAAGGTTGATTAGATGGATCTTGTTGTTGCAAGAGTTTGATTGGGAGATAAGGGACAAGAAGGGTGCTGAGAATCCTGTTGCAGACCATTTTAGTCGGTTGGTAAAGCCCGAGGATTCAACTCCGATTCAGGAATCTTTTCCCGAAGAATATCTTTATGCTGCAACAGGTCTCGATTTGGCCAATCAGAGCCATCTGACAGCAGCAGTGCATGGGAATTTTGCTCATGATCCATGGTATGCGGATATTGTTAATTTCATCACCACTAGGGAGGTTCCAGACACTCTCAGCCATGCTCAAAAATTGAAACTTAAGAGTGAGTGCAAGCATTATATATGGGATGAGTCATATCTTTGGAAGATTGGTTCTGACCAAATCATTCGACGATGCATTCCTGAAGAAGAACAAGGTACGATTCTTTTGCATTGTCACTCTTTTGCTTGTGGAGGTCACTTTGGCCAAAAACGTACTGCTCGTAAGGTTCTTGATAGTGATTTTTATTGGCCAACTATTCATAGAGATGCTTACATGTTTTGTAAGAGTTGTGATAGATGCCAACTGACAGGAAATATTTCTAAACGTGATGAAATGTCCCAAACCCCCATTATTGTTTGTGAAATATTTGATGTGTGGGGTATGGATTTCATGGGGTCTTTTCCTAGTTCTTATGGTAATCTTTACATCTTACTTGCAATTGATTATGTCTCGAAATGGGTGGAAGCGAAAGCCACCCACACTAATGATTCTCAAGTTTTGGCAGGGTTCTTGAAATCACATATTTTCAGCAGGTTTGGAGTGCCACGAGCTATCATTAGTGACCAGGGAACTCACTTCAAAAACCGCACTATCGAAACTCTTATGAAGAAGTATGGAGTGCGTCATAGGCTTGCTACAACTTATCACCCTCAGTCCAATGGTCAAGCGGAGGTGTCGAACAGAGAGATAAAGCAAGTTCTAGAGAGGACAGTAAATCCATCTCGGAAGGATTGGAGCAAAAGGTTAGATGATGCTCTTTGGGCTTATCGAACCGCTTTCAAAATTCCGATTGGTATGTCCCCTTATAGGCTTGTCTTTGGAAAAATGTGCCATCTCCCAGTTGAGATAGAGCACAAAGCTTATTGGGCTGTGAAGGAAATGAATATGCAACCACTCAAGTGTGAGGAGGAAAGGAAGTTCCAACTTCAAGAGTTGGAAGAACTTCGATTGGAAGCTTTCGATCATGCTATGTGGTACAAGGATCGAACTAAAATGTGGCATGACAAGAACTTGAGGTCCAAGGAGTTCAGTGTTGGTCAGAAGGTGCTTCTTTTTCAATCCATGCTTCGATTAATGCCCGGAAAACTCAAGTCGAAGTGGGTTGGTCCTTTTGAGGTAGTCTCTGTTTGGCCAAATAGAGCAGTGGAGATCAAAAGTATGGACACGGGGAAGCCCTTCATGATGCATCTCAGGTGGCAATAGTGGAAGAAATTCCATTATGCCCGACTTCATCCGCTTGATCGCTTGAAAAAGTCTAGCCATAGACTATAAACAAAGGCGCTTGTTGGGAGGCAACCCAATTTCTATCCTTTCTCTTTTGATTTATTTTCGTTTTTTTTATAGTATGTAATTTCATGTGTTTTCACACCAAAAAAAAAAAAAAAAAACAATTGAGGTTTTCACCTTAATATGCTCGGGGGAGCTCTTTTTGCTGAGTTTTAAGCCTTTCCTTCAAGGCAAAACGCTCGCCTCGAGCGTTTGCGGCCGACTTTTGGTAATTCTTGCGCAGGGGTATGAATGAGCGAGGTGCGAAGTTCTGGGGGCAAATCTGATATTCCTGATAGTCTTGGAGTGTGTTGTGGAAATATTGAGCTTTCTATGGGGAAAGATGAAACTTGAGGGCCCAAGTTGCAATTCAGGGAATTAAAACCCTTCACCCTTCTTCTCTTTCCCAAATCGCAGCACTCCACCGCATTCACTTCACCGCCACTTCTCAATCACCGTCGGAACATCGCCGCCTGGGTAATTTTCCGGCGAAATCTACTCCCCCCATCGAGCCCATAGAGATGCCACCCAACACTCCTAAGGGGATGAAAGAACGAAGAAGAAAGGGGTGGCGAAAGCTTCGACTCCCACCTCCTCGCCACCGGCCGCGACCATTCCTCCACCGCTTATCACCTATGGCGGCCGAGTTCACCACTTCTCCGGCGAAGTTGGCGATTCCCACCGAGACCGTTCCCGTTCCATCTACACGGAGCTCGCCACTTCCATCTTCCCACCGCCGCCATCATCTCTAGCCGTCTGAACCCACCACCGGCGAGCACCCATCACCGCCGCCGGTATTCAGCTGCTGTTTCCTCATGTCACTATCGGTGGGGTCATCTCCAACCCGCCACGAGCTTCCCAGTCTCCATCGTCATCTTGTAGCATTAACAGAACACCACACAGCAATCATCATTTAGCCATTACTCAGGTTTGCACTTGAGTATGTTTGCTCTGAAATCTCTGAAAGTTATGATCCTATTGTGGCTACTTTGCTAATGTGGTGGGTATTAGCTTATTATCACTACATTCTGTGGCTGTTTTTGAAGATTTACCTGTGAGTTTGACATGAATAAGCATAATGATTTCAGTGTCCATGACACTTGCCGTTCATTTTCGACTGGGATTGCAGTGCTTATATGGTTTTAAATGTCTGGACCTTGTGTTTTGGCTGGTGTTGTGTTGATAGAAAAAGGCAGTCTGGTTATTGCTAATCATATTCCTAGTTCCACCAGCCGGGTTTTCCAAGCCCAAGCACTTTCTTACAGTGCAGGTGGTGTACTCTCCGTGAAGCATGCACTCCCTGTTCCAGAAAGTGAATAAGTTGCTGCCCAGAACACTCTAATGCTGCCAACCCTCGGCGTACATTGATCGAGCAGCCATCCCAATGAGTTTTCTAATCCCTGTTCTTTTTCTTTTAATTTGAATTAGAGTAGTGGTCCTTCTCTATGTGAACTGAGCTTGCTTGAGGGCAAGCAAGGTTTAAGTGTGAGGAGATTTAGTTGCATTTTCTGTATATATCTTGTGTGCTAATGTAATTACTTATAGAGTCTTAAAAAAAATCCAAAAAGATTTTCTGTTTTTGAGTCGAAAAATCTGAAAAATACAAAAAGATTTTTGTTTTATGAGTCGAGTCGGTCAAATATTGGAGCTTGAAAGTGATTAATGGAATTGGCTTTGATATGGGTGAACCTTGTGTATTGAGAGAATCTTATTAGTAACGTTTGTTGCTTGATATCCCCGTGAGAGCTTGAAATGATAAACCCTTGAAATCAGTTTCACTTTGTATTAATATGAATTTATATTTGATAGTTAATAATAAGTAATTAAAATAGAACCCCACTGTTGTGATATTATTTCCAAATAATGTCAAAAAAGTTTAATGCACATGTTGCAATGTCCAGTGCCGTCAATCTTGATGGACTTTCTTCAACCATATATGTTGCGCTTATAATTTCATTCCGTTCTCGTCCTTATAAGTCTGATACTTCATCTTCCCAACCATCTGATTTATCGCCATTTTGAGTTAAAACGATATGGGTTCCAAATCTATCATTTTTCTTTGCCTCACGGCTCTAGTCTTCATGATCATTGCTTCTGAAGCCTGTGCTACGGAATTGGCTGAGACGTCTGAAAGTAAGACTCTTTGAATTTGCGTGTCTTTACATTTTAAATAACTGCTATCTGGGGATTTTACGTTGATACGAATGCGTAAATGATTAAATAATGCGCATGCACATACCATTCAGTTTTGCTGAAACAGATCAATGTAAAAACCTCTTGGTATGTAGAACTTGCTATAGCATCAAGCTAGGTCATGTTAAATTGTTAACAATCCGTTGTTGTTACTCTTTGTAATATATTGCAGATGATCACCCTACCACATATGTCGGAGAAGAATCAAAATATGATAGTAGAGTCCCTGGAGGTGGTAATGGATGTAGTTGTCCTAATGGATGTGGTTGTGGTAACCACTTCCGATGTTGCTCCGGCTCCGCTGCGTCAGTTATCCCGGAAACCAAACCTCAGAATTAATTCAAGGGCCGAGGTTCCATGCATGGCCTTTGGATGTGCACCTGTGTGACAAATAATAATACATATATAGATTAGTCACTCTGTGATTGTAAATGGTTGCCCTGTGTGTTCTCTTTTTATTAAAAAAAATAATTAAACCACCTTTCATTGGTTGTTTGGCTCACCACACAGCTCATAAAATCCTTAAAAGATAAGGCCCAAATTGACAAAAAATAAAAAATTATAGAAATAAATTGAAAAAATAAAAATTTAATGAACTGAACTGTAAAAATATAAATATATCAAACTGAACTGAGAAAATATAAATATATTGAATTGAACTGCAAAAATATAAATATATTGAACTGAACTGAAAAAAAAATTATTATACTAAATTGAACTTAAAAAATAATTAACTAGACTGGAAATTGTAAAAAAAACACCGTTTCATTAGGCTTTCTCTCTCTAGAATCAGATGCTCTCACTTCTCTCTAATAAAGCCATCCTTTTTTACTGTTAGTTTTCACTGTTCCGGCCATTAACGGCTAATTTAGCCGTTGTCCCATGGCGGAACCACCGCCGGACCGCGGCGGTCCTCCTGGTAATTGTAGTTTTCTGAGCGCGCTCACCTCCAAACCTCCCCCCTTTCATCCTCCCTTCCCTCTGACCCCCAAATCCGCCCGACAACTGAGTTTAAAGGGAAAATTGCTTGCAATATTACCCCTGCCGAAGTTGCAAAACTTTCTGATCATTATAGCAATGCACTTATCGGAAAGTTCGCCAGGATGAAGCCATCCATGGAATACTTGTATGAGGCCTTTAAATCGGTTGGATTTAAAGGGAGATATCAACTTGGCTCGATCGACCACAGACATGTTCTTATTCGGTTTGAAGAGGCCGATGATTATCAGAGATGTTGGATGCATGAAGACACAGTTGGCTTTTAAGGGTCCCGTCATGAAAGTTTTCAAATGGACGGCCAACTTTTCGCTGGAATCGGAGACATCTATCATCCCGATCTGGGTAACGATTCAAAACATTTCCCTCTTTTGGTACAATTCTGCTATGTTAGAAATGATAGGGAACAGCATTGGAAAGTTCATAAAAATGGATTTAGCAACTGCTAGCCTTACCCGTCCCTCTGCTGTGAAGCTATGCATTGAAATTGATCTGCTAGCTAAGATTCATAATTTCATTACCCTTACCACTTCACTCAATGGGGACACTGCTGAGTTCCTTCTACTCTCAACCAAGAAAGGCAGGCAATATGTTTCTCCCTCTAATTCATGAAGAAGAGGAAAATGAAGAACTGGAGAACAAGGATGACAACCAATCCAGCACTCCTACAACTGAATCTACACTTGACCATTCTCCTCCTCCTCAGGTAAGTGCACCTCCCATCCATACATCCTCAGCCACTACTGAGAATCCAAACACAATCTTGTCTAGTGCTACTGAATCTGATTCAAATAAGGTATCTTCCTATTTCTCTCAGATCAATAAAGTTATCACTAGAACAGCTACAATAAGCATAAAAAATCGTAAGCAATGATTAGTACAACTATAGGAATAAATGTCTTAGTATGGAATATTAGGGGAATGGAAACCTCAATGATAAGACTGGAAAGGCTTATTATTTCCCATAAACCTGATGTTCTGCGCATCATTGAGTCTCAACATGATATGTCTGAATGTGATAGTTAAAGAAGGAAATTAAAGTTCTATCATTGTTCATTTGCTGCAAATTGCAAAATTTGGCTATTCTGGAACCAAAATGTTGACATGTCACCCAAGCTGGATCATAATCAATTCTTTCAAGTACAGATAACAAGCCATACACTTAATGAATCCATTGATTCAATTTTTGTCTAGAGTTTGAGATCTAGGAATGAAAGGAGAGAATTATGGTCTGACTTGATTGCACTTAATTTGACTGAGTCTTTTCTAATTGGTGATTTCAATGCCATGTCATCTGTCACTGAATATAAAGGGCCCTCTAACCCTAGTGCATCTAGCATCAGTGACTTTAGTAATTTTATTAGTTCAAATGCACTGTATGAGATCCACACTGTTGGAAATTTGTTTACTTGGACTAATGGCAGGAATAAAGGAGGAAAATTTTTAACAGTGGAAAGACTAGATAGAGGTCTCTGTACCTATAACTGGCTACAAAAATTCCCTCACTCCTCTATACTGGTACTCAGTAAGCTAAGTTCATATTCATCAATACTTGGTTTAAAAGGAATGATCTATTGGAGTTAGTCCATCTCCACTGGATCAAACCAACTGAATGGAATGGCATGTTCAAATTTTTTCAGAAGCTAAATTCTCTCAAACCTGTTTTGGAAAAATGGAATAGAGAGGTATTTGGTGACATAAATGAAAATGTGGAAAATGCAGAGGAGAAATTAAGAATCAAAGAAATAAAATTTGAGCTTGATGGTTCAACAAATGAATTAATCAAACTTAATGAAGCTAAACTCAATTAATTAAAACTTTATCTGAGCAAAAGCAATTCTGGAAACAAAAAGGTAGGGTTAAATGGCTTAAGGAGGGTGATCAAAATACAAATTTTTTCCATAATTCTGTTTTGGAAAGAAGTTGTAGATTGAATATCACTAAGATAAAGAGTTCTAATGGTATATGGTTAGATAAGAGCTCTGACATTGAACAGGAAGCTGTACAATTTTATCAGTCTCTCTTATCTGATAACCCTTCAGATCAGAACCTTTTGCTTCCCATTTCATTTCTAAAATCCCAACCCTTATATCTGAGGAGGAAAATGAGGAACTCATTAAGTCAGTAGAACTAGAGTAATTAAAACAAATTATTTTTGGACTTAATAAAAACAGCAGCCCAGGGCCTGATGGCTATACTGCTAAGTTCTTTATTGAGGCCTGGAATACATTTTTTTTTGATCTATTAGAGGCATCTAATGACTTTCTGTCAAGGTCTCATATTCATAGAGGCATTTCCAGTACTTGGATCACAGTGATTCCAAAAAAAGAAATCCCTATTAGCTTTAATGACTATAGACCAATCAGCCTCTCCAACGTTACCAACATAATCTTTTCAAAAAATTTAATGGAGAGGCTGAAACCATTGATGCCCAAATTAATTTCCCCAAACCAGTCGACCTTCCTTCAAAATAGAGACATTGCTGATAATGTAATCTATTTGAATGAAATGTTCAGATTCTTACATCAAAAGGATAGAGATCCTGACTGTGTGTTTAAACTAGATTTGATGATGGCATTTGATAGAGTGAGCTGGCTTTTTCTTAAACAAATCCTCCAAAAATTTGGTTTTCATGGTAGATTTATTGACTGTATAATGAAGAATCTGTCTAATGCTTGGTTTTCAATCCTCATAAATGGAAAGCCTGTTGTTTTTTTTCAATTCCTCCAGGGGAATCAAACAGGGGGACCCCCTATCCCCATTACTTTTTAATATATTTTCTGAGGCCTTCATCAGGAGTCTTGCTTACATTTTTCAAGCTGGAAAAATTAAATATTTCAGACTGCCACCATCTGTTGCCCCTACCTCACATCTCAGCTATGCTGATGATACCATCATTTTCTTGAGTGCTTCCAAACAAAGCCTGGTCAGAATGAAAGCCTTCTTAGACACTTTTGAACAAACTTCAGCCCAGAGAATAAATTACCAGAAAAGTGATTTTTATGTCAGCAGACATGCTTCTGAACCAAAAATTAGACAGATTCAAATCATTATGGGCATGAAATTAGGTAGTCTACCATTTAGATGTCTTGGAGTACAAGTGTTTTCAGGAAGAATCCTAAATTCATACTTCCAACCAGTTTTGGAAGCTATTGATAGGAGACTGAATAATTGGAAGAATATATGGCTATCCACTGGAGGTAAATTGACTCTCATTCAGTCATGCCTATATTCACTTCCACAACACATTTGGGCAGTCATGTCTCCCACAAAACTGATCATAAAGAAAATTGAGAGGATATTCTCAATTTTCTTTTGGGGGAGGACTGAATCTGGCCCCAAAAAATCATGGAGAAAGTGGGATTCCATTTGTTATCCCACTTCTCAAAATGGTTTAGGCTTGAGATCTCTATCCATCATAATTAAAGCTTTTTCTTGTAAATTATGGTGGAAATACCAGAATGGAAGTGCTCCTGAACTCACTTCATTGCTTCCCTGCCTATCTCAAAAAGAAAGTCTCAGACATGGAAAAGGATCTGTAATATTAATATTTTTGCAGAATCTAATTCTAGAGTCTTACATGGTAATGGTGAGTGCAATTTTTGGCTTGCAAACTGGACATGCAAGGGACCTCTTATTGACCTTTTTGACATTGTCCCTGACCAGTATCTTGACCTCACAGTGTCTGATTTTATTGCCAACAAAACATATGCCTTACCCTTTCTACAACCCACATTACCACCTGATCTCATGCAACTGTTGCAATCTGCTTCCATTTTCCCTCACAGGCAAGACAAATTGATATGGAAAGTAGATAACTTGGGAAAGTTCACCTTTAGATCTGCCTACTTAGCCTTGAGACCACCAAAACAGTCTCTCCCAGTTTTATCCGAAATATGGTCCCCCTGGATCTAGAAAAAACTTTCAGTGTTTATGTGGAGACTACTAAATGCCATCCTTCCCTTTGATGATGTGTTAGCTCAGTTTGGTTTTAACTTGCCCTCAATATGTTCCTTTTGTAACCAGGCTCACACACTACAGCACATTTTCAATGACTGTCATCTTGCACATCTATTATGGAAACAGATGCATATTGTCTGTAACACCTCTTTCATTGTCTCTGCTAATTTATGGGATAGATTGGCTTCCAACTGGTCTTTCTGTGGTCTATCAAAATTGCATACCTACCTAAACCACATTGCACCAATTTTTGTATGCTGGCTGTTATGGAATGCCAGAAACAGGATGACTTTTGATGATATTCCTCCTGACATTCAGTTACTGACAAAAAACCTTAAAGATCTCATCTATACATCTCTCCTGGCCAAACCTATTTTCCTTTCTAGAGAGGTTGATTATGAACTGGCTGATACTGGATATGTCCCCCCCATTAAGAGGCCCCCAAAACCTACCGTTTCTTCTGTTAAATGGCAGAATCCCCTGCATGGTTATAAGCTTAATGTTGATGCCTCCTGGAAGGCAAATTTTGCAGGTATCTCAATCTTGATCAGAAATACTGAGGGGTTATTTATGGAGGCTTCCTGTTCATACATAGCATCTCCCTCCCCTCTCAATGCTGAAATCTGTGCCATTGAAGCTGGGATCAACAGAGCCTTACAACTCAACCATCCATTTATAGTTGAGTCAGACTGCAAGATGGCTGTTGAAATGATCAAGCAGACTGACAGGTGCCACTGGACTTTGTTTAATCAGGTGGATGGCATTTCTCAACTTCTAGGACATCACACTTTACAATATACCCTGAGAGAAGCTAATCAACCAGCAGACATGCTTGCAAGATTCTGTAGAGAGAACACAAGTCAACAGGCTTTTGCATGGACTGACCTTCCTTCAAAAATCCAGGGCCTGATTCTACTAGATGCTAATCACACTCCCTCTCTGAGAATAGGCACTTCTTCTAATAACTGATCACTTCTACAACCCATTTTGCTTCATTCTACATCTTCAAGCTGCTGCCACTGGAATCATCCTTTTTTGGCATTTAGTTTTTCTAAAATTTTATCTATTCTTTTGTAACCATCTTGTAGTTTCTAATACCATGATTTCTGGGCGTTAGAGTTGCTCTTCATCATAGACGTTGGCTAAAATGATTCCTAGTTCATTATGGTATTTAGCTACTACTCAGATGAGGGTGTATGTTTTACACCTTATTTTTTGGCCGTTCCTTTTTAGGCATGCAACTGAACATATTTCCCTTTTTTCTGGCTTATTATGCATGGGTATGGGGTGCCCAATAAATCCACCTCACCCAAAGTTTTTTGGGTGACTTTCAAATTTTTTAAAAAAAACCGGACTGAAAATTTTCAAAATATATTTATGAACTGAACTGAAAATATAAAAAAGTTTCATGATTAAAATTTACTGTAGTGACCTGAAATAAAAAATTTATAATGTATTGAAATAAATAATAGTATGACTGAATGCAACTAAATTTCATCAAATCGCATAGTCAGCCAAAATGGTCTAGGTTTTAGATCCATATATACCTCACATAGTCCAAGCCTGTTTTGTCAAACTCTGGTGGAAATACCAAACAAGCTCAGCACTTTGGACCTTATTCATACTCCCTACCTCCCTCCTCTATATCTTCTCAGACATGGAAAAGAATTTGTCAGGTTAATCCCACAGGAGAAGTTAATATTGTTGTCATACTTGGCAAGGGACAATGCAATTTCTGGCCAGCTAATTGGACTGGATATGCCCCTTTAATGGACCATTTCCCTCCTGACCTTACTCCCATTCCTATATCCATAACAGTGGCTGAGTTCATCCAGCAAAGAGACCTTTACCTCCCTTCACTTGCTGGTGCAATGAGTCAGCCAATTCTTACACTACTCCAATCCTCCACACTAAGTGATGTGTGCTGGAAGATAAAGGTGTTGGGTTTGGGCCGAGCCGGGCCAAAAGTGATGGTTTTCTGACCGTTAGATGAGCCATAAATGGCATCTTAGGAGTGGTTACCTTTTTCGGCAAACAAAAAGGAAAATTCGAATGTGGAGCAACAATTTATCCCAATCCATTCCAGGAACAGATTTCAATCTCCATCAAATCCTCTCTATAAATCCCCATTTTTCGATCAATCAAATTACAGTTTCACTTGTGATTTTGGATTTCTGATTGTGAGTAGCATCAATCTCGCACTGCAATCATGAGGATGAAGAAAACGCTAAGGAAGGCAACTCCACCACAAGCATATAGGATGATGATTCAAGCAGCAGCAGGGCAACACATGCCAAATCCCAGAGACATTGAAGATCCAGCCATGCATGAGGAGAATCAGGTTCTAGAAGCCCCAATTTCTCAAGTTGCTGATGAGGGTTTGCAAAACCCCAATGTGGAGATTCCAGCCGCACAAATTGATGCTAATAATCAAGAAGAAAAATTTGTGGATGCGGTTGAAGAGTTTGATAAGCAGGAGGATGATGTTGAGAAGAACAATGATGTTGAGTCAATGATGGAGAAGAATGAAGGTTCTCAGATCAAGAATGATGATACTGTTCCTGCTCAAGAACAGACTGTTGATGCAGAGAAGGAAGAAAACAGGGTTTTCTCATCAAACCTCAAACTGAGTGGTTTGATGGAGCAGTTGAGGCCTACTGAACCTGTGATTGAAGAGATTGTCAGAATGAATGAGCCATTGGATGTGCTTGCTGACATTGCTGCTATGGCCGAGAATCTAAGTCCTGTTGCATCTGATGAGCCAAGATCATTTGCAGATGATAATGATGATCAAGTCCAGTCTGACATTCTACTGTCCAAGACACCAAATCAACCTGAAGCTGAACAGGTTCGACAAGAAAATCTAATGTCTTCTGGCTCAAGGATGAATGATGGGGAAGAGACAGTGATTACCCCCCAAAAAGATGAAGAAGAAGGTGATGGCCAAGAAGAGGTCACATTCTACTGTTGCTATGAAGTCTAGAAGCAACATATTCACCTCTGCAGCAAGGCACAATGCTCAAAAAGAAGTGGAGCCACCAACTGCTCCAACTGATGAACTGAATCATAGTTCCAGGATGATGTGCCACTCTCCCAGCTCTTAAAATCCAAGAAGAGAAAGAGGAGAGATTCCAAGAATCCTGAAGTTGATGCATCAAATAAAACTGTTGCTAATGACAATAATATTAAAATGTCTAGTGCTCCAGAAGTTCAAGATGATGGAGCTGCAACTTCAGTGGATGAGGAAGATGGAGAGCCTTCTCAAGCTGCTACAAAGAAGAGGAGAACAAATGCAACAAGGAGAACAAATGCAGCAAGGAGAAAGAAGCCAGCCAAACCAATCAGAGAGAGAAAGATTTGGCCAGAAGTTGAATTTGAGGAGAAGAGCTTCATTAGTACAGGTTTTTCTGATTTCCTCACTTATCTAGGTTGTGCTAGTACTGTTCAAGGTTTTGATGCATACAATGAGAACCTAGTCTATGAATTTTATGAGGCTATGCATGATGGGATAGATGATCCAGAATCCCAATATTATCATAGAATTCAGCTAAGAGGACAAACCCTAGAATTCTCACCCAGAAGAATTAGAGAAGTACTAGGTCTGCCTGTTAAAGATAATGATGCTGCTTACCCTCTGGATTTTGCATTCTTCATCAATGATGTTGCTGATGAGATCACTAACCAAGGAGTGATGGAGTGGAATGCTAAATATGTGCCAGCATCAATGCTGACTCTGAGACACTTCTACTATTCAAGATGGGAATACACATTTGGATGCCTACATCAGACATCTCAGAGGTCACAAAGGATCTAGGGCACTTTTTGTATGCACTGGGGACAAGAGCTGACATCAACCTAGGAGCTGTAATGTTTCAGCACATTGCTAAGTGTGCCAACTGTGTCAGAAATGAGAGGTTGATCAACCCAGGCCTCATTACCAGAATATTCACTGAGCTTGCACTTGACACTGACAAGAATGTAACCATCAAACAATACAAGCCTACCCAGAAGGTGACAAAAAGGGGGAGAATAATTGATTTGCCCTACATTCCTCCAGTTGATGAAGCTGATCAGACTGAGATGCAAAGGAATGAGCCAAGACTGGAGTTTCTGAACTCTAGATATGAAGTGTTAGCAGCACAGATGGAGGAGATTAATTTTGAGATGCAGATGATTGAGCAAGAAGGGGGTCCTCTGGCAGAACCCTTGCTAATGCTGATGTTGCTGCTGCTGAAGAACAGAATGGTTCAGCTGAGAAGGAGAGATCACAGTCCAGTGAAGATGATGATGAGGACTCTTCTGCTGAGAAGGAGTCAAGCTCTACAGGATCCCCCATTTAAGAAGTGAACGTTGGGGGAATCGCAAGCACCTGCTCAGTACTGCACCAGCTACATGAAGACAAGCAAGGTGGCTTTGGCATTTTAATGTCCCCGGGGGGAGAGTAGTTTGATATTCTTGGACTTCTTAAACTATTTAGTTTATTTCCATGTAATATGTTTTTCTGATGTTCTGGACATTCGACTGTCCTCTGGGCGTGACCTGTAACTTTTGATGATCAACAAGCTGTTCAAGGATTCAGGGGGAGTTACAACAACACTGGTGCTATGAAGATCTGTTTAAGAGTCAAGAAGTGTTGGGTTCACAAAAATGCCAAAGGGGGAGATTGTAAAGTCAAGTATTATTTGAGTTAGCAATTTTTATGAACGGTGAAGACTTTGACATGAATTCATGTCAGGCGCCAAGTTCTTCAGGAACTTCGACATGAAGTAATGTCAAGAAGACGCATATTCAGAAAAAAAAAACAAACAAGGAAGTCCAAGATTAATTATGGCTGATCGAGCAAACATGGAAAGATGATATTCAGCCGAATCTAATCTAGATTCTATTTTGTGTTTTATTTGGTAAGATTAAAACATATTTGGAATAGAACAAACTTAATATGGTTTATTCCTAATTAGATCTAGATTAGAACATTCTTTTCCCTTATGTAATAGAATAGAAAATATGGAAATCACAATTCATACATGGAAAAGAAGAGTGATGAATCCGATTGATCATGGGATTCAATGCTCTATAAATACAGGACCTTATGGCTATATTCAACATCGATTCAGGAGCTTCAATTAATAAGCATAAACTGGGAGTTTGAGGTTTTTGCTACAGAAGAATTGACGCAGAAGTTAGAGCCGTGTTTGAGGTTCACTCACAGAGATCGACAAACGACAATGACAATAACGATCGGGAGATCATCAGAGAAGGAGCTTGTGTTTGGGACAGCTCGAAGAAGGGAAGCCTTGACTCGCACTAGATATAGAGTTAAGTAGCAAAGGGATTTTGTACTGTAACTGGGCTTTCTAGTGAAATTCTTCAAGTTGGCCAAAAGCTACCTCGCAGAGTAGGTTGTAAACCGAACTGCGTTATCAATTGCTGTGTTAATTAAAATTCCGCATAATTGACATTATAATGTCCCGTACACAGTAACTGATAAACCGATCTAAATTGATAAATCGATCAAATTTAGGTAGACTCACACTTCACTTTCCACTCTGAGCTGTTAAATGGTTTGAGAAGTGTAATCTCCTCCTAAATTTTTCACATTTATGGATCTTATGCCATGGTTCAATCAGGCACAAGATCTCAATTCTGGGGTGAGTAACCAGGTCAATCAATCTGTCCATTGAGGTTTTCATGCCTCTAATGTTCCAGACTAGGGTTTTGATTTTTTGTGTTGTACTAATCATTGGGAGTTGTGTTTGGAGCTTTTTGATCTAGTAAAACTATATTGGGAGAGGGGATTTTTTGTGTTTTTAGAGGGGTGAACATCTTGTTGAGTTGAGTAAAGAAAGTAGGATTTTTAGACTTCTCAGGGGGAGCTGAGATATCAGATTGTCCAGTTTCTAAAATCAACTCATCAAGGAGTTTGTCAGGGGAGGGTTGATCAGGTAAGGGGTTGTCAGGGGAGGATGGTTCAGGTAAGAGGTTGTCATCCTGTGATGACTCAGATACTAGTTCAGTATCAGAATCTTCAAGATCATCTTGAATTGATGTATCCATGAGTGGGAGGAACCTATTGTTGCTATTTCCACAGGAAAGAGAGTTTTTGTTAGGAGAAGTAATGAATTTAACAAGGGAAGAAACTTTACCTGTACCAACAGAAAGATCATCCATTGCTTGGTTCAGAGAGGTGATATGAACATCAGTTACTGCATTGATCAATTCTTCATCTGACAGTGGAGGGGCAATTGTGTTCTCCACAGTTCAGTGGCTAGTTTGGTGGTTGGGGATATCATACTTGTAGAGTTGTTGAGGATGGGTGGAGAAGGTTTATTGGAATGGGGGATGAGACTGGGGAAAGGAGAAACCAAGGGGGCAGCAGCTTCTCTGTCTTTAGTAGAAGGGGCGAGGCCAAATTGACCACATTCATCAGAGTCAGTAACTGTAATTGGTTCTACTGGAATAACCTTAGGCAATGCAGTTTTTTTTCTGGGGTAGTGGCTGGGGGATCTTAGGAATGGTTTTGGAGTCATTGCCTAGGTTCTGGCTGATGTGTTTAGCAGTAGGGGGGTTAGATCTAGTCTTTTGCCTTAATTCAGGATGAAGGGAGAGGCAATTACTATTGTCATGACCTAACATACTACAATGGCTGCAACTTCTTTCTCAGATTAATTTCAACACAAAGTTTAATTGCAGATGGTCTAGTGAGGGTTGATGTTGCAGCATCCATTTTGATAAAGGACCCAATCTGATTGCCTATTGACTCAATCATGGTGGAGTTGTGAAATTAAAAGGGTTCTTGTGGGATTGTAAGCCAGACCGGAACAATGGATGATTCAGCTTCAGGTGAGAAATCCACTGTCCACATTAGGACTTTCATTTGAGAGCCACCCAGAATCCAGAATCCTTTCACCCAGCGGCGACGATAGTCCTCAGCATCGTCGAAGCGGATGAGAATATGCCGGAAATCAACCGAGCCTATCTGGTATTTGCCGGAAATTCCAATTGATATGAATGCGTCGTGGAGGCGTTCCATTGAGGGCTTTCCCCTTGCAAACTTGCCGATGAGGGCGTTGCTGTAGTGGGAGGCTAGGGTCTCTGCCTGAGCTCTGGTCACGATACAAGCGATTTCACCCCGGTACTGAGTAGTCGGAGTAATTTCTGGGTTTGAGGGGAGTGTAGAGGTAAGGGGAGGGGCACGGTTGGATAGGACTTGGGCGAAAGATTTGTGTTGGGGGTCTCCGCCGCGGATCAGCGGTGATGTCGCCATAGGCGCCACCATCAAAGTAGCCGTTTTCTAGCCGTTAACAACGGCTTAGAAAGTTAACGGTTATAATTATAACTGTTTCGGGTGCAGAAATAGGAGTAGTATGTCGAAACTTAGAGAGTGGGGATAAATTCATATCATGTAATGAAATTGCTATTCAGGTATTTTGATGTAATTTGTATTTTCATGTAGTAGTCCTAAAACAGGAGAAATTTCTATTCAATAAAATATGTATACACGTAATTGCTATTTTCACCTAGTACCCTAGAATATGACATATTGATATTCAATTAAATTTCTATTCACGCAATTGTTATTCAATAAAAGCATTTATAAAGGGGATTGCTATACGCAGTCCGCATTTTGCTTATTTTGCAGTCCAAAATAAAAATACGTCTTCGACATATATAATATGGTCAATAATTATGTATATCAGACATATGCATCATATATACTACTTCTATTGAATACACTTGCAAATCAGTTATATATCATTATCATTGTATATATGATTATTTAATAAAAATACGGAGTGCATATAAGCAAAATACGGACTGCGTATAGAAGGCCTTTTTATAAATAACATGGCATGAGAAAAGAGTACTTACTTGTCATTTATGATGAAGAATTCTCGGACCTAATTTGCTTCTTTCCCTGACATGAAGCATGCAGGAAAGTATTTGACAACAATCCCTATTACGCCTGCAAGAGATATTAAATTTGTATTCATATTTCAAAATATGTTATCACTAATGCAAATATGAAGTATAAACTAATGTTTAAAAAATACCTATTATTTACAATAGACACGTAAGTACCTTACCCACGGGTGTTAACACTAAATCTGGAAATATGTTATCCTGGCATAAACACTCCCAAATTTGGAAATATTGCTAACCACAGTTTCAATGGGTAAGGGACCTGGCGGCGAAATCATACAAAGATAGTGACGCTTCCATCGCTTAGATTTAGGGCGATAGGGCGCACCACAAATATGATAAGAAGCACCCCTCAATCGATAGGTCAATGGTGCCGCAAAATCTAATTACCAAATAGACTCCTTCTTTCGATGTATTATTTTGTAGAATATTATTTAACTTAATTGTAACTTATTAAATCTTCATTTTATAATTTAAATTAATTAGGTATATTCAAAAAGAACTTAAAATATGCAGCATTACCATATAATTAGTAAGCTTACATTTTATTAGAAATTATTAAGCTCTCTCACTTCACCAGGGAAAAAGAAGCGGGAGTTTTAGGAGGAATTTAATGTTTATTTAAATGTTATATTATTTAATTAGTAATTAGGTTTAAGTTGGTCTCTGGAGTGACCGTCTATATTATGCTATAATATAGACTAGGGACTAAATTACAATATGGAAGGAAGGAGGTCCTTATTTGCAAATTTTGTGAAAAGTACTATTCACGCGCACTGTTCACGCGCACTGTTCACGCGCACTATTCACGCGCACTATTCACGACACTGTTCACGGCACTGTTCACGCAAAAATAAATCAGTTAATATAATTTCTGTATTTTAATAAACACTTGTTAACACAAAAGAATTCAGGTTAGAAAGACAAGTTTCCATATTATAAACATCAGATTTTAGGTACATAAAAACTAGGGTGTTTAGGTTAAATAATGTTGTGTTAAGTATAATCAAGTTTCACCAAAGGTTTCAGCCCAAAAATTCACAACCATCACAATTTTCAACTTAAACAATCAAGTTTCACAAAAACCACTATTTTCAGCCTAAATAATTAAGTTTTCACAGTTTTCACAATTAATAATCAAGTTTCGCAACCCACAACTTTTCAACCTAAACAATCAAGTTTTCACAATAAAAACAGTTTTTAACCTAAACAATCAAGTTTTACAAACACCACAGTTTTCAGCCTAAAAAATATAGTTTCTACAATCACTGTAGTTTTCAACCTTAATAACCAAATTTTCACAACCACAGTTTTTACATTAAAAAATTAAGTTTTACAAACACCACAGTTTTCACAATAAATAATCAAGTTTCAACACAAATCAAGAAACCTAGTTTTTAAGTTAAACACATAAAATTTCATATGCAGACAGAAACCACATTAAGCAGTCTAGTTTTCAAGCTAAACACATAAATTTCATAACAAGACAGAATCCACATTAAAAAGTCCAGTTTCCAAGTTAAACACATAAAATTTTAAAAGCAGAAAGACATCACATTATACAGTCTAGTTTTCATAATAAAACACATAAAATTCATGGAAGAAATTTGCAGAGCAACACAAAGTACAAAAAAACAGTGAACCGTCATCTCGTAGAGCCCGATAACATAACCAACCGAAGAGTACTTAATACATAACCAGATTATCATCTCATATTTAACAACAGACAGATATCAGCAAATGAAACTCAATCCCCGACGAGAAATTGTCTAAAGTTTGCAGCCATAACATCATAACATTACTACAGACAGTACTAGAGCCGATCAGTAACCACAGAACAGATCCATGAGTAGAGACCTACCGAAGTCTCCTGGCCTCGAGGAGTGTCAGGATGTCGCCCTCTCTCACCGGTCCCTTGACATTCCTCATGATGAAACGGTTGGGATCGTCGAGGAACTTGACACGGACTTGGGTGACCTGACAACCAACACCAGAACACAAATTATCAGCGAGACGGTTGACAGACTGCGGCGATTAGCCGATCTAGAACACCAAAAAAACACAGTTTTCAAACTAAACAGTCAAGTTTTACAGTCAACAGTTTTCAGGCTAAACAATACAGTTTTCAACCTTAATAATCTAGTTTTTACAAAACAACATTTATCACATGTAAAAATCAAAGTTCTACAATCACTTTAGTTTTCATTCTAAAAAAGCAAGTTTTCACAATTTTTATAGTTTTCATACTAAAAAATCAAGTTTCTAAACATCAAAGTTTCCAAACAATAAAATTTGAAAAACCACAGTTTCCAGACTAAACTACATAGTTTCTTCAAACACAGTAGTATTCAGCCTTAATGATCAAGTTTTCAAAAATAACAGTTTTCACATTAAACAAGCAAATTTTACAAAACACCACAGTTTTCAGGTTAAAAACTAAAAATTCCACATGCACACAGAAAACACATTAAACGGTCCAGTTTACAATCTAAACACATAAAAATTCAACCAAAACAGTCTAATCGAACTAGAGCAGTCACGAAGATCAAAAAAACAACAAAAAAGCGGGAAAACACAGCGACAGAAAGTATCACCTCTCTGCACCCCCTCTGGTTTGTTTTCTTCCACTGATTTAGACGACTTCATTTTTTTCAGATCTGCAGAACACAAAACACGAATCACGAATCACAAAACACAATCAATCAATCAAAACATCACACCAATCAATCATGAAAAGAATAATGAACAGTCGGATTAACATACCTGACTCAGAGATTGGAATATTACCCAATCGATTAACAACTGAGCGAGGACCGCTGCAGTACACGAAAACGCAACAATCAGAACTCAATACAAAAAATGCAGATCAAAAAACCATTAAATAACAATCAATACCTGGATTGCGCCGGTTGGATTCCGCCGGTTGGATTCCGCCGGTTGGACTGCGCCGGTTGGATTGCGCTGCGATGGTTGGGATTGCGACGGTTCGGCGCGACTGGGGGTTTCGGAAGAGAGGGTTTGGAATTGGGAACGGTGGTTGCAGAGTGAAATTTGGGAAATAAAAAAATAGGAAATTGCTTTATATATTTATGGAGGAGGGCTTTTTAGCAATTTCTCTAATTGTTAAAAAGGACTTGCTTATTTCTAAATTACAAAACAGGAGCCGTTTTTCTAATTGTAATTGCAGAAATAGGCCGTCTATATTATAGCAATAATATAGACGGTCTATTACAAGACTAATATTTTTTAAATATACGATAAGTCATGTTTTACCATAAATATATTTTATCTAATTGTTTGTCAATTATTATACCATAAAACAAAACAAAAATCTTTATTAATTACTTCATGCATAATTTCAAATTTTATTTTAACAAAAAATAGTTATTTGGTTATACTTAATGCAAAAAATAGCAGTTAAAACCCTAACTGTAAATTTAATGCAAAATTGTAATCAACCAATCAAAACCCCTACTCATCGAGATTAAGATCAACTATTTAACTTATCGTACGTTGTGATGAATTTTGAAACACAATAATTTGAAGGTGGAAGATGAATTTTGAAACACAATAATTTGAAGGTGGAAGAAGAGGTGTTTGGATCTTTATGTTCCAATTTAGTATGCGACGAAAAGCAACAGATCAAAGTTTATAACCCCAGAAAAAAAAAGACATTGAAAAAGACTCAATGACATTGTAAAGAAATATTAGATAAATCAATAACAGAACACTAAAAAAGTTTCGTGACTTACTTGATGAGATCAAATGAGACGGGATTATCACTTTGCGGTCTGAGACAGCCAGCACAACTGACAACTGAACTATACTAAAGGAGAGTTTGAAGTTTCCGATGAACGAACTTCACCAAATCGAGTACGTCAAGATCGGCATAGTTGTTGGCTTGGGTACCGGCTCCTCGACGTCCTTGTATCCTCCGGCCGATTCACCGACATCAAATGTCAGCCAAAACCCTAAACATATATACATAATTAATTATGTATAGTAATAACTTCAAAACTACAACGTGGGGTGCAGCTATTATGTCGTTATTTGAATTGTTTAGTGTTGAGAGCTTCTTTCCCACGACCACTACACCTAATGGAAAGAGTGTAGGTTATTGAATTTTTATACTGATTTGTAATTAAATGGAAAACAATAGATACTATATATAATGTACTCTATATGCAGGAATCATTTGGTTTGGTTTCCAAATTAATTCAACGGAGGGGGCCTAATTAAAGGAATAATATATGAGGTGTTTATACTGATTCGTCATATAAGGGAAAATAATATATATTAAATAATATTCTATATAAGGAATGATTTAATTTTTTATTTGGTAAATTAAACTGGGAATTACTAATTAGTACATAATAAGGAATGATTTGAACGTGAGATTTGGTTTATATGATCAGATTTGATTTGAACGGTGATGAATTAATTTATGTGAGGAAAGGATAATATATATATATATATATATATATATATATATATATATATATATATATTATGGCAATGATTTATTGAAGGAATTATTTTAATGGTGATGCAAAGTTGAAAACATGCTATATATATGGTTACGGTGAGGAACGCAAAGTTCGAAGTCGTTTTATGCTTTAATTTATTATTTCCGGCGGTAGTGTTTCTTTTTTATTTTTATGTACCCGTCACTTTCTACTTTTTAATATATATTTAGTAAAAAGATTACATTACAGAGATTTTTAATATATATCTAATAAAAAGATTACATTACAGAAAATCTCAACCAAACATGTCCTAAAATATCATTATATTGTGATTTTTGCATCTAAACAGGAAAGAATACTTGCTAGTGTACGGCACGGCACGGCACATCTTCTAGCTAATTCTCACAAACTGAAAGTTTTTCATAATTGTTTGAGTAATAGTAACCAGATTTCCTAATATTGTATATGTTAAAAATAATCAAGATTTTCAAAAATGATGGGACGAGAAATAATACAGAAGTAAATGTTTTTTGTATGAACTGTAAATTGAGGAATGGACATTGTAATTGATTAGTTTATTACAACTGACTGATTACTAAAAAATATTCCATACGACCTTTTTAATTTTGATGTGGATCAACTGGGATTAGATGACTCGTCCTCTCATATAAATAGGCTAACCGGACCGCGCGTTGCACGATTTTTACGATTTAATTTTAATATAATAATAATGAGTATCGCAATACAAAGTAAATATTTGATACAAATAGTATTGTAAATAAAATAATATTTAAATTAAATACATTTTTGTATTATAGAAATTATGAAGAATAAAATTATTGAATATAACTAAATTGCAATAGATACAGTAAAGTGTTTCTTTCAGTTCCTTATTATTGACTTCTTGTTTACTTCAGAATCTATTTAAGTGTATTCTTATATTTAAGTATTTATAGTGTTTGTGTTTTTATTCGTTTGTAGTTGTATTATAGGAACGTCTTCTTCAACAAATATATACTATAGTGAACTAATTATGTAATCAAATTTAAAGTTCACTATACTGAACTAAACGAACTAAACGGTTAAATCGAAATTATTGCTATAAAATAGGGATACACGTGTCTTTAATTCAGAATATACATTGCACAAATATAAGTTAATTGTTCTTTAAAAAAGAAAAAGTAATTTCATAGGCTCAGTGGTTACATCTAACAAATTAATCAATATAATGAAGCTGAGTGAATGAGCCTGCAATTCATCATCTTAAAACAATAATGATGGCTGACCTGAATTGTCCCGGAATCATCCCTAAGAGTTAAAATTGCAAGCTTTCCAATGCTCTCCGAACTACAATCCTTCCAGAAACCGCGCGTAAATAGTGTGTTAAATTTGGTAAAATTTAATTTTGGCAACGGACAAATATAATTAAAAATCATTCCATTTAAGAATCAATTTCTAAAAATAGAAGGGTTTAAAAGAGTTTAAAAAGGGTTAACCTTGATTATCATATTTATGGTAAATTAAAATTTTGACATTTAATCTTGTTTCGGTATTAAGTTTTGTTTAATGTATATATTGTAGACTACGGCTTAGCTTGTTTCGGGATTTCAATATCATTTTAAATATTTGTAATACGTAAAATTATAATTAGTATAATTATCTGAATTCAATCAGACCAAAAACCCACAAATGGAAAACTTTACTTGAAAGCAAAGAAGGAAAATTTTCCATTATAAAATATCTCGGATATCAATTTTACTATTAAAATATATTACCATATCTGTTAAATTAATTTTACAATGAGTATATCCCATATTTTGTTATTATTATATGTTGTAGCTCAATAAAATAATAAAATATAATGATTATCCAATAAATTCCAGCTACATGTTACGTAAAATATATTCATTATGTAATTATCTTCTCAGGTAAAATAATGATACATAATTTCAAAAGTAATACTCCTACTTATATACTGGAGTCATATATATTATAAATTATTAGAACTTTTGAATTAAAATTTAATACTATTATACCCATAAATTCTTGTATTCCAACTACACCCATTCATTTATAATTCTCCTCATATTAGGAACTTAAAAAACACCCATGTGTACATGACTATGTGTTTGGAGCCGATGGAAAACAGTAGTTCTAGCAAGCTAGCCATATCTACTGGTGCATAAAAATCCATTCTCACATTACTTAATTATTATAACATAGCCTGCTATAATTAATATAATACCTCTGTGGTCCATAGCACTGCTACATAACTCATAACCTTAATAATTTCCATCTGCGGTCGAATTTCAGATTATTTTAGGGTTTCTTACCACCAAGAGAGGCCTTGTTGTTATTCATCCAGACCTTGAGCACGTGCCTTCTGATCCCAGATTCGTTGCATAAAATTTGGAGGTGACTGAGGTGATCCCTGCACTGGAAATACTTGAACTTGGTATTCTACACTATGGTGACGAAGATGCGGAAGAGGAAATGGCTGATTTATTGGCTTTCCTTGATGAGCTCAGCAAGCCGAATGAGACTAAATTCCATAGTCTTCGCGAAGTGAAGGTGCAAGGGTTTAGAAACAGGATTGCGAACCTGATTCTAAACCTCTTAGACAAACGCAGAGTGGTTCTGATTCCTGAGAATCTTGGCGAGGCATCTGTTGTACTTGATCCAACAGCTGGTGATCTCAGTAATTTCTGGAATAAATATATTAGGGATACAATAAAGGAGGCCAGGAAGTCGATAATGAAAAGTAGGGCTGAACTTGTGGATGCCGAGATGGTGTTAAACTTGTCAAACGACGTCAAATTCTCAAATTCGCAACGCGACATCGAGAGCCCTGAATTCAAGAAAAAGGAACATATTAAATCGAAGGTTCTTAAAATTACAGTCACCAATACTACAAATTCACAATCAATTGAGTTTCAACTATTGTCATCATCAATCAATACAAAATCATGTATAATTTCTAGCAAACACACTAATACTATATTTAATTCTCATGCCCCCATATTAAAAGTACGGCGTGAGGTGAGATGTTTACATTCATTAATCTCGATATATATATATATTCGGAATATACTCCTCACTCCTCAAATCAACGCAATGTTACAACCAAGCGATTCTAAACACCGTCTTTGTCTTCAAAGACATCGAAACACCGTCTCCTTCTTCAAAGACATCGGAGCCAACGCCGGAATCATCTCCAGCATGTTCTTCTCCTCCGTGGAAACCGGAAAATCTCAGTGGTTCCGGCAGTTATGGGTGGTGTATCTCGTCGGAGCAATCCAGTGCTTCATTGGATACTGATACAATCTCCATGTCTATATATATGTAGATAAATACCAAGCCGATCTGCATTTGGTATGTGCCATTAATTAGGGTATTTTGATGTCTGTGAGGAAAATAGATATTCTGTTGCATAAATATAGTACATAATAATATGACGATGGTATTTTTAGTTTTGGTAACAAACTATGCATATGGTAAATTAAAACTCCAGCGACGATGATATTTAATTAAACGCATGGAGCCGCTTATGACCATATATTTTATATAAGGAAAGCAGTAAGGAATTATGTATAAGAAATATATGCAGGCGTTAGGTGGAGGTTATAATATATAAGGAGTGGTGATACATGCAGGTCCATGTTTACTAATGCAGGTCCAAAATATAATATTTTGGATGCACTAGCACAATTCAGGACCACATATTGTGCTTTCGGACCTGCATTTAGTAAACATGGACCTGCATGTATAATTTCTCTATATAAGGTGAGGTTGATTAATTATTAATATGGAAGTATTTTGTTTCCAAATTACGTTAATGGTGGCGAATGCAGCTTTACGTGTCGATTTATATTTTGATATAAAAATTCCAGCGACGATATTTCTTATTTTATTTATATTTATACCGACACTCTCTAATATTTAATATACTAGGCTAACCGGACCGCACGTTGCGCGGTTTTACGATGCATGTCAATTTAAAGTAAATATTTGATACAATGGTATTGCAAATACTATATTATGTAAATTGAATAATGTTTGTGATACAAAAATTTTAAAATAAATATAATTGAAAAGAAGTAAATTACAATAATTGAAAAGTTTTGACTTGATATCCTTACTTTTGGTCTCTTGTTTGCTTCAGATTCTTCTTCTGTGTATTCTTGGATCTCCAGGGTCTTTGTGGTTTTATTTGTTCGCCACTGTATTATTGGAACCTCGTGATATATACCTTGAGTTCTAAATACATCTAAACTTAATATATACAAATACGATATAATTACAAAAACAAAGTCTAAAAAATGTCATCTAAATCAATTATTATTCATTTATCAACATAAAATTATTATATTTATTAATCAATAAATGAAAATTTTCGTTAAATGAATATTTTTATTGGTCTCAAAGATACTCATTTATCATGATTCTACAGTACAGTGGCGGATGTAGGTTCAGGTTTGGTATGGCTCCAACCATACTACAATTTTAGAAATTAGTATGAAATTATTAAGGACAGGTACATTTTGTGGATTTTTGCCTATTATAGCCATACTAAAATTTTAGAAAATAGAATGGAATTATTAAAAGAATGTAAAATTTGTGGATTTTTGCCTATTATATTCATAATTTATGTGGAGTTGTCAGAAAAGAAAGTATTTATCATTTTATGATTAAAATTTTATTTCATTTTGTTTCCTTTCTTTAATTGAAACAGCGTCATCAAGGTAACTGGAAAGAACTTTAAGAAGAGGAAAATATATATACATATAAATTAATTATTGATTTTAAGTCGATTCTTTTTCTGAAAGAATTTTTATTAATGCCATTTATACATATAAAAAAATTTATAGATCCACCACTGCTACGGTATATATAATATATACCGTATATATATAATATATAACCAAATTAAGTACAGTGTTCTTTTAGTAATGCTCCTATATTTTACGGATCTTCTGAATTCTGCAAAACCATGTTATAAGAGGGATCATCTAATATTTTATGTTTTTTTGTGTGTTCGATACATTTGGAAAAATACTATACTGAAGGCACCATTACTATACTTACCTTTAATAATTACTGTACTTTAAAAAGTTACATAAAAGATATTTGTTAAAATTTAAAACTATTAGGTCTAGTGTTAGGATCTGTTAGAGATTTCATACTTATTAGATCTAGCTAGCATCTGTTTAGTACAACTTATTTGAATATTTTTCAATTCAGTTCAGTTTAATTCAGTATTTTTCAGTTAAGTTCAATTCAGTTCAGTTCAGTTAAGTGCATTATAAATTTAATTTATATTAAAACAAATTATATGTTAAATATTCAGTATAATTCAACCCAATTCAGAGAAAATATAATATAATATAATTCTGTTAAGTGAAAAATATAATTTAATGATTTTAAATTTATATTGAAAATTCAGTTCATTTCGGTTAAGTGTAGTTTAATTCAGTTCATTTCAGTTAATCGTAGTTCCAATCAGTTCTAATTTCTATGCGTTTCTCTACCAGTAGGTAGAGATTGCCAAATTCTTGTTGTTATATCCATTTGATTTGGTTGCATTATTCATTCTATTTCAAACAATGCATTAATTTGTTTCTTGATTTCTTTTTGTTCAATATTTTTCAGTTCAATTAGGTTTAGTTCAGTGTGATTCAGTTAAATTTAGTTTAATAAGCTAGGTCCAATTTGTTAAGTTCATAATTGATGAAATATGATTTGATAATTGTTAATTTTATTACATCAATGCATGCTTTTGTAAGTTCAGCTTAATTAAATTCGGTTTAGTTCAATTCATTATGCTTCCGTTTTTTCAGTTTATCAATCTTGATTCGATTTAGGGTTTAGGATTTTTCAGTTTCATATTCTTGGTGTAGAGTTTTCAAGGCCTAAACTACATTCTTGGTGTAGAGTTTTAATAGTCTAATATTTAAAAGAGTGATTATTAGACTCGTTTCCATACACTTGAATGCATGATAATTCAGGTTTTTAGATTATTTAAATTTCCTATTAAAAAAATTTGATTTATTGATATGAACTGATATTTATAATTTATTTTCTAGTAGTAGTATAAAAGCTTTAGTAATATCAGATAATTTACTAACATTGAATATGTAGAGCATCGTATCTTTTTACATATTTTTGACACTAAAATTAGTCAAATAATACATTACTTTTGGTCCATCAAAATGCTCTCTTTTTGAGGAAAAAACTAAATTCATGAACAAATGAAACAAATGAAATGCAATTCATGAACATTTTCGAATGGTAACTCCCTAATTCTAATACTCCCATGAATGAATAAACATACAGTTTCCCAATTAATATCTTTTTTAGTGTATATCTAAAATATCTAAATTAATTAATTATAATTCCATCTAATTGTCCTTTTAATAGTGGAATTTGCTCAAAAACACAACCAAACATCAAATTAATTTATAGTTCTTTCCTCCATAGTTCATTCCTAAAGAACTACATAATAATCATAAAAAAGAGTAAAACTTAATCCACATATGCCTTTCACTATAATATAATTTGACACAATACGTCGGAACTTTCATCTAACAAATCTTTGAGTTTATGTACTCAACTTTAAAACATAAGTAACTTATGAAAAGTTAATGGCAAAGAAATTAAGATTGAAAATTTCACTACTTTTTACGGAACAAAAAAGGTAACACTCAAGTTACCTTTAAAGTTTATCATCATTTAGTTTGCAATTAATAATTTTCAGTGTCTCACTTTCTGATAGAACATCTCCGATCCCTTGATGTATTGTATCATCTCTTCCATAAAGAGACAAAAAAATAGAATACAAAGATAGAGCTATGTCATCTCCCTTAATAAGAAGGCTGAACTAAAACATCAAATTATCAGTTGCAACTTCGAATGCCTAATCATAACTCCCTAGAGCATCCTATATCGAAAACTGTAGGATTAAAAGTTTTAAATTCGAAATAAATGAATATTGTTCGCACACCTTTCCAACTTTCCATAGAGATCAATGTTAAAAATGCAACAAAAATGCTAATAGCAAAATATATTATGAATCCGAAAAACTTACTCTTACCTTTTGATAAGGTATAATGAAGAACCGAGAAGTACTTGGCTCCTTCTTTTCACAACCCCCACACATCACATTTGGCACTTTGTATTCTTTACGGCTTAATTTCTAAACCCTACAAACGTTTAAAAAATGAAGAACATGATGCTACCAGTAAGCTCCGGGATACCAGCTCCGATACAAGATGATCCGGGAGATAGCTGGAATCCTAGCCCGCGGCCAATCTCTCACCTGAACCCTGCAAAACAAAGCCCCCGGGGTCTCCCGAGGGTAGACGCTCCGGCGTGATGATGAAGATAGGGCTTTTTACAGAGGAGAGAGAATATGAATAAATACAGAGAGTATTTAAGTATGATAAAACATACCTATTACTGTTGGTCGCTCCTCTATTTATAATGGAGAGGATCAAAGAGGGTTTTAAGCTAAGTGGTCCTTACCCCGGGTGTGTCCAAGATAGCTGATGTCGTGAGAGGACCACTGCTGGGCTTAACCCTTTCTTCTCCTTTGCCAGTATACTCGCCGGACCAGGATATGGGCCTTAGCCCATATCACCACTAGCCCCCCGAGACCCTGGCTCCCGGGGCTTGGCCCGGTAGGCTGGGTCTCTGATAGGAAACCAGCGGGTCGCGGTTACTGCGGGCCCGTATCACCATGCGCCGCGCGTGTGCTACGACGCGCGTGCTTCCTCGCTGCCTGCTCCCTAATTAATGCTCATTATTACCTTTTCTTGGACGCTGAGTTTACTTTACCCAACTTCAAGAATTCTATGTATCCTTCCCTATAAATACCTCTTCAAAATTTTCACTTTCATTTTTCATCCTCTTCGTGCTGTCGCTTTCTTTCTTTTCGTCCTCTTTTGCTCTCGTTTTCCATTCTCTTTTTCTCCCTCTTTAGCTTTTTGATATGAGTAACAAGGTTCATACCCCGGTGGAGGAGCACTCTCTGGATATCGACGACCTCTCCCTTCCTACTCCATCAGGCGGCAAAGGTCTGATGACGACTAAAGCTAAGGTGACTTACGGAGCCCCGGAGCCTGCCGATCCGAAAGACCCCGGGATGACCCCGGTTCACGAGGCGGTGGAGGAGGTCGTAAAGAAGATGTACGTGCCTCTGTCATACGACGCCGGGTTGGAGCCATACTCCGGCGACATGAAGGACCGGGCGTGCGTCCCCCGGCATCACCTTCTACACGGGCTCACTTTTCCCCTCCCTCCTCTATACTCCGCCTACCTAAAATACTATAACATCTCTCCAGCGCAGTTGCATCCCAACGCTGTCAGCGTCATGATAGCCTTCCTTCTGTCCTGCAGCCGGGCTGGCGTAACCGGGACTGTGGACATATTTCGAAGCTTCTACTATCTCGCCGCGACCTCCGTCCCGGGAGTGTTTAATGCTCTGCGCCGAAACAAGACGGCGATGATCTGTTCCGGGAGGCTCGAGTCAGTGAAGACGAGCGACTGGATGAACAGCTACTTCACCTTCGACGTGGAGAAGTATCCAGTCCCATCATGGAACCAGCAGAGGAAAGCTGAAACCAAGGCGGCACTCCCCCCGGCCCAATTCCGACAGGTATCTGACAGTTATGATTTAATTGTCAAGCGGTTTGTCAATCTGAAGGATTTCCAGAGGGCGGGGGGCTACGAATTTCCCCGGGAGGCGTATCCAGCGGAAGTGTTCACTTGCCGTCGTTTGTACGCCACACGAAGCCTTGGTAATTTTCTCAATTCCCTTTATTAGTTTTATTGATCTGTACTGTTTCTTCTAGCTGCGTTTAGCTAATTTCCTTTGTTGCCTGGTGTTAGCCATATCTCCCCGGCCAGCGATAGTCCCTACGGGGTCGAAGTCCGGCGAGGGAGAGGGTAAGGGGGCTTCCGGGAAGTCCAAAAAGAGCACCTCTGAGACCGAGAAGCCGGTCCAGGACACCAAGAAGAGAAAATCCGGAGAGGGGAGATCTGGGGAAAAGGGGACCGGGAAGTCCATTGGGTCCGCTGTGGTCCCTCCGGCAGAAGGTCGACGATTAGCGTTTGCTATTCCTATCCCCGGGGGGCCTCCCCATAAGAAGAAGAAGAAGTCCGAGCCTCTTTCTGAGGGTTCATCCCGCTATCCCCCGAAGGAGAAAGAATCAATGGCTGACAGCAGCCTTTATCGTATCCCGGAGACTCGCGACAACACCTCTTCCCAGCGCACTTTGCTAGATGGCTCCCAGGTATGTATTTCTATCCTTTTTTCTATCTTTAACATTTTAATCATTCATATTGCGTTTTTATTCTATGTGTTTGTTTTCGTGTAGGACCATGCCTCCAGACTGCTCGAGTTTCCTGGGCTTCGAGAACTGGTCAACCACGCGTGTGACTCCTTATCAGAAGATCTTTCCCGGGAGGTTGACCAGCTGAGGTCACAGAACGCTTCGCTGTACAAGGAGTTATCCGAAGCGCACAGGGAGCTGTCCCGGGTGAAGAAGGACAGCAAGCGTGGCATGGCCCCGGCGCAAGAGGCTCTTTGCCGGACTTTCACCGACCGGGTTTTGAAGAGCCGTACATTCGAGAAAAAGATGATGTCCCTCTGCGACATTTCTAATGAGGCCGCCTTGCATGCCGCGTACTCTGCCGTTCGGGAATTCATCCCCCGGGAAAGCCGAGACGCATTCCGGGATGCCTGGTATCGCCCCAAAGCAAACGATCGCTTTAACTATGCGGCGGACCGGCTGATGAAAGATGGTCTCGACGGGATTGTTCCCGGGGTACTCGAAGTGTTTGAGGGGGCCCGGAGTGTTGATCCCCAAGACATCATCGCCTATACCGGCGACGCCGCCAAGCTTGCTGAGGACAGGGCGGATCCGGGGCCAGACGATGTGGCCAATCTTGCAGCCATCGAAACCCCAGTGACCTCGGATGGAGAGGGTGGGGATTCCGATGAAGAAAATGCTAAGTCCCCGATCCCGGAGAAAGAGTTCGAGCCGGTGCATGCGAACGAAGAGGGGGAGGAGGAACTGTCCCCGGGGAATGGCGAGGCTCAAGAGGAAGAGCAGTCTCCCGGGAACGAGGATGACGAGGATGAAGTAAACATAGACACTTAGTCTTTTCATCCTACTTTTGCGTTTTAATTCTGTACCCCCCTTTTCTTTTTGTCTTTTGATTTCCCCCGGACTCCTTCCCTGAACTGTTCCCTTTTATAATTCAGGGGAGAAAAAGTAGCTCCGGGGACGAGAGCGATGACTCAAATGATGTAAGAGTCTCTCTCCTTTATTTTGTAACCCTTACATTGTCTATCTATTTGATATTTTCATTTCTTTTCTCTGTTACGGGTTGATCATTTTGTTATGACTTGCCCAGTCTTTATGATTTGTTTCAGTTTGTAACTTCCACTTTTTTATCTAAGTCATAAACTCAACCTTGTTTTAATTCTAAGTCTAAAACCTTTGTGTTTTGTTTATATAGCCCCGGGATGACCATCCGGGTGCAGTTCCCTCCAGGGCGGCCTCGGATAACGACAAACCATGCCCCCGGTGTGAGGAGCTGGAGGAACAGTTGAGTCGCTGGCAACTGGACGGCATTCAGACCCGGTACCTTCTCGTCCACTCCGGGATAGGATCATTGATTGATGAATTCCCGGATGTCACTTCTCTAGTAACGAAACTTAGGGAAATATCTAATCAGTTTGGATCCCTTTCCCGGTGTCAATCCCTGGCTCAAGACCGAGTAAACGCTGTTCTGGATGCAGACAAGACTATTTCTATGCTGCAAGCCGAACATGACGCTTTTAAATCTCGTCTCAAGGAGGAATTTGACCTTGTGTGGTCCGAGCTTCCATTTTACTGCGACAAGCTCAAGTGGTTAGAAAGGCGGGGCGATCCCCTTAGGAGGAACCTGATGTTGGAAAGAGAGAACCGGGAACTGGCGGCCCGGAACCTCACCCTCCGGGAGAATTTAGTAACCCTACAACTGACTTATCACTTGACAGGGTTGCGTCTAGGTCGGGTTTCTCCCCCTCTTTATACTAACTTTCCCCGGGAGGTCTCCGCATTGTTAGTGCGCATGTTCCGGATGGGCTGGAACGACCCCGAGTCTCGGTATCGGCCCGCTTTCGAGGAAGTTGCCGCTTGGTGGCAACGCCAAAGAGAGGGGCAATACCTCCCCCCGTCCTTGGTACTTCTGCCGAGCCGGATTTCCCTTGATTTCACCGTCGAAAGGTATCTCGGGTTTCGTGTTTCAGTTGACCCGGAAGAATCCGCCCGGAGGGTATCTAGACTCCGCGAGGACGCTGCCAGAATCCGAGCCTACATTGCCCGCGAGGACGCCGCCAAAGAAGAGAGGCGCTTGGCCCGGGAAAGGGGGAAGGGCAAAAGCAAAGTTGTTGCTACAAAAAAGAAAAAATCCCCCCGTGCCCAAGGGCCCGTTATCATCGGAGCTCCCCGAAGGACGCCATCCCCCGAGGTTTCATCCTCAGACGACGACTATGACCCATATGCCGAAGCGGGCCCTTCGGGGGCTGGTCCCTCGGGAGCTGGTCCATCCAGTACTCATCCAGCTGCGGATCCCAATGTCCCGGGGAATTCTGTTGCTGCTAACCCACCGAACCCTCCTGCTGCTAATAACCGTCCAAATCACCCCGGAACCCAAGATGACCCGGACTCTCCTATTAGCTGGGATGGTCCTCCTTTCCTTTGTTAGTTTTGTTTAGGTTTTCCAAGTTTCAAAGTTGTAAATTTTGTAATCTTCAATCATAAGTTAATGATTTGTTTGTTATATTGCCCTTCCTTTATATTTGCTCAAATATTTGTTTCAGTCGCTTATTCAAGCGTGTCTAGGTTGTCCTCCGGGTGCTTGTTCAAGCATCCCGTATATTCTTGCCCTAGCCCCCCGGGTGCTTGTTCAAGCGTTCCCGGATCGACTTGCCCTAGCCCCCCTAGCGCTTGTTCAAGCGGCCCGGGTTAACTATAATTTTAAGAGAAAATGTTAACTCGAAAGATAATCTCCATAAGTGAAATGAGAAAATGCAACTGCGGGCCACGGGACAACCCAGGCTCAATCCTGGCCAGGGGTCCCCGTGCCGCTTCTCTGCCACCGTCCTAGGCATAATCCATGCCAGAGGGGTGAATACATAGGAAAATCTAAGCATAGTACCTTCGTAAATTCGCAATATTTCAGTGCCTCGGGACCTTCTTCCCGGCCTTGTCCTGCAATTCATAACTTCCCCCGGGGTGGGCTGCTACCACCTTGTAAGGCCCCTCCCAGTTGGGGGCTAACTTCCCGCTTGCAACCTGCTGGCTTTTGTCATTCCGGCGCATTACCCACTCCCCCGGGCTAAACTGCTCCTTGCGAACCCTTCTGTCGTGATATTTCTTGACCCGTTCCTTCACCCGGGCTTCATGCAGAGCTGCTTTTTCTCGCTTCTCCTCCAGTAGATCTAAATCCAGGAGCCGGTCGTTCTGGTTTGTCTGCTCATCCGGGAGCTTTGTTCGGAGGCTAGGAACTCCAATTTCAGCCGGGATGACCGCCTCCGCGCCATAAACCAAACTATAGGGGGATTCGCCCGTAGCGGAGCTCTCTGTCGTTCTACTTGCCCATAAGACACTCGGGATTTCATCGACCCAATTTCCTCTTGCCCCTTGGAGCCGAGTCTTGATCCCGTTAACAAGGGTCCTGTTGGTCACTTCAACTTGCCCGTTAGCCTGTGGGTGATAGACCGAGGTCAACTTCTGTTCAATCCCGTACTCCTTGCACCAGGATTTGAAAGGATCATTCTCGAACTGCGCCCCGTTATCTGTTACTATGAACCGGGGAATTCCGTAGCGACAGATGATGTTCTTCCAGCAGAATTTTACACATGTACTTCCCCTGATGTTTGTCAGAGGAGCAGCTTCTACCCATTTGCTGAAATAGTCAACTGCCACTATCAAATACTTGAAACCTCCCGGAGCAGTTGGAAAGGGGCCTACCAGGTCCAGACCCCATCGGATGAAGGGCCAAGTTCCTGATATCCCGATCAACTCCCCCTGTGGCACATGGATCAGGGGCGCAAATTTCTGGCACTGCTGACAGGAGCGGACTGCCTTTTGAGCATCCTCAAATAGCGTTGGCCAGTAATACCCCGTGCACATGATCTTCCGAGCTACTGTCCGAGCCCCTTGATGACTTCCATTAGGGCCCTCGTGAACTTCTTTCAAAAGGTGGCGTGCTTCCTCTCCATCCACACACTTCAACCAAGGTTGGAGATATCCCTTCCGGATTAACTCCCCGTCCAGGACGGCATACCGGGGTGCTTTGACCCGGATTTTCCGGGCCTTCACCTTGTCGTCCGGCAGCGTTCCATTCTCCAAGTACTCCCGGATGGGTGTGATCCAAGATTCGGCTTCACGCACTGCCGCAACTTGGCTTGGCTGCTCATAACCCCGGGTTGATACCATCTCCATGTACAGATTCCGGTCCCGACTTGGCTTGAGCTCTGAGGAAGCCAACTTGCTTAATGCATCCGCTTGACAGTTTTCCTCCCGGGGGACCTGTGTTAGATTCACCCGGAGGAAACCTTGTATCATCAACTTCACCGCCTCCAAATATTTCTGCAAACTTCTTTCTTTTGCTTCATACTCCCCATTCACTTGCTGAACCACAATGGCCGAATCGCTGTAAGCTTGGATCACTTTGGCACCTGTCTCCCGGGCTAGGCGTAATCCGGCAAGGAGAGCCTCATATTCAGCTTCATTATTGGTGGTTTTAAACTCAAACTGCAACGCATACCGATACTCCTTGCCACCAGGACTGACCAGCACTACCCCGGCACCGCTCCCTCCGGCATGGGAGGAACCATCTACGTGCAACTTCCATTCCGGTTCCCCTTCACCCGGGTCCTTTTCTGTGTTTTCCGCCATCTCAACCAAGAAATCAGCCAAAGCCTGGCCCTTGATAGACTTCCTGGATTGATAAGTAATCTCGTGCTCTCCCAACTCTATCGCCCACTTCATCATTCGGCCAGATGCCTCTGGTTTCAGCATGACTTGCTTAAGTGGGTGATTTGTGAGAACTGTGATAGGATGACCCTGAAAGTATGGGCGAAGTCTCCGGGACGCGTGCACCAGTGCCAGCAGCAAACGTTCTAGTGAAGAATACCGCGTCTCCGGCCCTTGAAGAGCCCTACTCACAAAATACACCGGGCTCTGCGCTCTCCCGGATCCTCGAACCAAGGCCGCACTTATAGCCTGATCCGTGGCTGCCAGATATAAGAACAATTCTTCCCCCGGGACCGGCTTGGACAAAGTTGGGAGTTTACCCAGGTGCTCCTTCAACTCCTTGAAGGCTCGCTCGCACTCGGGGGTCCATTCGAACTTCTTTGCTCGTTTCAAAATGTTGAAAAAAGGCAACTGCTTCTCTGCTCCCCGGGACAAGAATCTACTTAACGCCGCCAGGGACCCGGTTAAGCGCTGTACATCTTTCACCTTGCTCGGGGAGGGCATGCTCAGGATCGCTTCAACCTTTTCCGGGTTCACGTCAATGCCTCGGTTTGACACCATATATCCCAAAAACTTGCCTGCCGCCACCCCGATGGTACTTTTCTCCGGGCTTAGCTTCAAGTTTACCTCTCTCAACACGACGAAAAGCTCCCGGAGATCGTCCAAAAAAGCGTCATGAGTCCTGCTTTTGATCACCATATCATCTACATAGACCTCCATGATTCTTCCTAGCTGGTTTTTGAATACCCGGTCCACCATGCGCTGGTATGTTGCTCCTGCGTTTTTAAGACCGAATGGCATCTTCCTGTAACAAAAAGTACCAAAGTCAGTGATAAAAGAGGTTTTTGGTCGGTCTTCCGGGGCCATGACGATCTGGTGGTATCCCCGGTGTGCGTCGAAGAAGGCTAGAAGCTGGTAGCCTGTTATAGCTTCCACCAGCTGGTCGATGGAGGGCAACGGGTAACTGTCTTTTGGGCAGCACTTGTTTAAATCTGTAAAATCGATACACATCCTCCAGGATCCGTCATGCTTTTTCACCAGGACCGGGTTGGCAATCCACTCCGGGTAAGTTATCTCCTCTACCATTCCCGCGTCCAGCATCCTCCTCACCTCCGCCCGGACGAATTCTACCCGATCTGCTGCCAAGGCTCTTTTCTTTTGCCTTATGGGCTTTAGATCCGGGTAGACATTCAACCGGTGGATGGCGAACTCCTCCGGTATCCCTGTTAAATCTTCCGTTCCCCACGAGAATACATCCTCATATTCCTTTAACAACTTCCGGAGCTCGTCCTTCACACTCTCCGGGAGGTGCTTCCCGATACTCACCTTTCCCCGGGATCCTACTTCCATGTCTTCCACTTCAAAAGAGGCCGGGTCACCATGCACGGCCCCCACCGTGCTATTCTTCCCAGAACACTCCCCGGGCTCCGACACATTTGTTCTTTCTGATCCTCCATTCTTGGCTTCCTTTATTGCGGTGAGCATGCAGCTGCGGGCGGTCGTTTGATTGCCGATGACTGATGCAATTCCTTGATCCGTTGGGAACTTCATGGTCAGATGGTAGGGCGAACATATCGCCCGGGCCTGCGTCAACCAGGGACGACCTATGATCATGTTGTACGGGGAAGAGGCGTTGATGACTGCAAAGTTACATAAGACAGTGCACCTCTTGTTAATATCCAGATGATCAACAAGGGTCACCCGTAACGCTATGACACCCAGCGGGTGAACTGTGCGCCCCGTAAAGCCTGACAACGGGGACAAGCATGGCTTCAAATTCTGTCGACCAATGTTCAATTGATCAAAGCAATCAGCAAACATAACTTCTACACTGCTCCCATCGTCCACAAAGACTCGCTTTATCACCACCCCTTCTACCTCAGCTGAGATCACCATCGGGTCCGAGTGAGGTACTTGGGCCGGAACTGCATCCTTTTCTGAGAACGTGATTGTCTCATCATGTTTAAACCTTTTTCCCTGGATCTCCCCCGGGGGGACATATCTACTCTTGGCCTTCACCGCCGACAGGGTCTGCGCTCCATCTCCCACTATCCCGTTAATCACGTTTATCATCCGAGGTGCTCCGGGTCCCGGAACTCCTGGTCTAGGTGCTTGTGGGGCGGGGTTAGGAGCAATGTTGGTTTCCGCGGGGCGGTTGCCGCCCTGGCCCTGGCCTCGGTTATTCCTCCAGTTACGTTTCCTTCCTTGACCTGCCGGGGCAGCCGCCGGGTGTGCTTCACCTGCTACACAGTCCCGAAGCTGACCCCGCTCCACCAACTTCTGAATATCCGTCCGCAAGATACGGCAGCCTTCTGTCGTGTGTCCATAAGACTTGTGGAACTCGCACCATTTCTGGGCATTTGCCGGGGCCGGGACCCCTTGTATAACTGGGGGATCCGTGAAAAGGCCCCGGTGAATGGCCAAAATCTCCGTTTTGGTCTTGGAGAGTGGAGTATATGTTGGCCTGACCACTAACGTCTGTCCTCCCGGCGCAGGTGCTGCTCCCAGGGCCGGGGGCCGTCTTGCTGCCTCCGGGCGGGGCCCCTGGTGAGGAGTGGCCCGGAGTGCAGTTGTTTGGGTCGCTGTGGCCCTAATCACCCGCTGCTCAAAGAAACCGACCGTGTTCATCCGAGTGTGGTTAGCTTCATGCACAGTGCAATGCATTTCAACTGTCAACTGGAGGTGGTAGAAAGTTCCTGGCATGTTCTTCATCAACTCAATGTAGAACATCTCGTCTCTCAACCCATTGACAAAGTTGCCAATCAGGGCCTTCTCATGCAAGTGCCTATCCTGGACCTTCATAGACTCAGCAATATACCGGACATAATATTGCCAAGTAGACTCCGTCTCCAGCTGCCGCATGGCCAAGACCGTGGCCAGGTTGACAAAGTTGGTTTTCATTGCTGCATATCTGTGGACCAGGACCGTAGCAAAATCCCAGAAAGTCTTCAATGAGCCTTGTGGAAGACTTTTGAACCAACTCAAGCAGTTACCCCGGAGGTAAGAAGGCAACAACTTGCACTGCAACGGCTCCTCAATGTCCCGGGCCCCCATGACACTGAGGTAGGTGTGAACAAACTCCTCTGGATCCCCGTCCCCGTTGTACGTCGGAACCCCATCAGGCACTTTAGTGCCCACCGGCCACTTATAGTTCAACACCTCTGGAACCCACGGGGAATGGGGGACCATCCCCCGCCTACCGATAAGTCTAGTCAAACGATCTTCAATGGACCCGTTGTTAAACGGGGTGTTGTATCCACCATAAAATGGTTGTGCTTGCGGGTTTAAACCTCCTGGAAACTGCTGATCCGGGTACTGCTGTTGCCCCGGAAACATCTGCTGACCGAGAGGCATCTGCTGCCCTGGAGGCATCTGCTGACCCGGGGGCATCTGCTGGCCCGGGAGCATCTGCTGATGTCCAGGACCACCTCTCCCATCCTTCTCCAGGTCCACAACTTCGGGCACCTTGTTGGGGGCTGCTGCCTTAGCTGCCTTCCATGCTCGAAACTCCCCAAATTCCTCCGCATTGGTATGAATCGTCTCTGGGTCTCTGCACTCCGGGTCCTCTTCCCCGGAATCGAAATACTCCGGTTCGGATTCACCGCCTTCTCCGAACGTCTCCTGGTCCTGTCTTTCCTTTTCTTGCCGGGCCTTCTTCCTATGCTCCTTCTGCACCTCCCTGAGAGTACGCTCCGGCACTTTCTTCTTTCCTTGACGCTTCTCGGCGGCCGCGCGAGCAGTCTCCTTGCGTGCCTGCTCCTTCTCCTCGGCCGCCTTCCGCGTCGCCTGGGCAGCCGCGGCCCTTTTGGTCTTAGGACCGCCTTCTGCCTGATTAGCTTTGGAAGAGGGTTCTTCCACCGTCTTCTTAGGTCTGCCGCGGGGCATGACGAAGCGTATCCCACTGGGCGTGCCAACTGATGCTACCAGTAAGCTCCGGGATACCAGCTCCGATACAAGATGATCCGGGAGATAGCTGGAATCCTAGCCCGCGGCCAATCTCTCACCTCAACCCTGCAAAACAAAGCCCCCGGGGTCTCCCGAGGGTAGACGCTCCGGCGTGATGATGAAGATAGGGCTTTTTACAGAGGAGAGAGAATATGAATAAATACAAAGAGTATTTAAGTCTGATAAAACATACCTATTACTGTTGGTCGCTCCTCTATTTATAATGGAGAGGATCAAAGAGGGTTTTAAGCTAAGTGGTCCTTACCCCGGGTGTGTCCAAGATAGCTGATGTCGTGAGAGGACCACTGTTGGGCTTAACCCTTTCTTCTCCTTTGCCAGTATACTCGCCGGACCAGGATATGGGCCTTAGCCCATATCACCAGAACAATTTTAGAACATACCAGTTGTGCACTACCCAATTCAAAACTGTAGCAAGTTGGATGTAGATCCCCTGAAATTGTATTAACACCATCAAGTCAACGCCAATCAACAACTAATCATAAGAACACATATAAAGGTTCATGCATCAAATTAAAAATCACATGAACTCAAACCAAGATTGTCCACAGTTAATGTCAGCATCATCAATTCATGAACATAGCCTATAAACGCATAATATATAATAAAATAATATTACCATATACTATCATATATGACATACTTCTTTGATTGTCATATATACGGTATACATGGTACATATGGTAGTAAAGTATACCATAAAATTACTATAATAACTTTCAAAATAATATGTTTGGCAAAGTAATATAACTTAATTATCAATCCATAATATATCCCCTCATAAAAATCAATTCATATTATTAAAGGAGAGAGAATAATATGGTATAAATGACGCGGCAACCGACATATGGTATGCAATATACTTTGTTAAAATATCAAAATTTAAAAAGGAAAACCAAGTGAATTAAAAAAACATTACTATATAATTATACCATATATATTGGTAATTAATTATAAACTACGTAATTAATTGTAAACCATGTATATATCATGCCATATATATATATATCAAGCCATATATATATCATGCCATATATATCATTCTTTACAAACCGGAGGCAGCGGCGTTGCATAAAACGCACACCTTTGGGTCGTTTTAAGTTTTGGCATTATAATTCCGGTGGCGGTAGGTCCTTTAATATTTATATTTATACCGTCACTTTCTTCTTTCTAATATATACCTAGTAAAAAGATAGGTAATTATAAATAATACTTGATTTAATTTGATTAACATAAATTTATAAATTATTGTAATAATATCTTGAAAATAAACGACAGACGTTAATCCTAAAGGGAACTAGAAGAGTTATTGCTCCGGTAAATATATAAATTAATTAAAAGTTCTAAACTACGTAGTTTTGAATGAAACCACCACATAACCACCAAAAGACCACCATATTCCGGCGCCTATAATTTTCATATATTTCTTTTTGGTTTCTTTATTAAATTTCATTCTTTTATTTTTGGCAATAGTACTAACACTATATATTCATATATCTTTTTTCGAAGTACTATATATTCATGTATCTTATTATTCTATGTTAGTGTATCATATTATTATATATTTTTTGGAATGTTTCGGCGCAAATATATTCTTGAATGATATTATTACATTTTTATGGTATTATTATATTGATATAAACTTTTAACTTTTCTATGTTCAATACCACACACACACACACACATATATATATATATATATATATATATATATATATATATATATATATACACACACGCGCGTCTAGCTTATGAATATCATAAACGTCTAGCTTATGAATATCTTATTTGTTACTACATGAATTTATGATTTCAAAATGTATGGAACTTTTCAATATTTTTTTTGCTTGAGTATTGCTTGAATACTCATGGTCCTTTTCAGGTTGGGTTTGATAAGCTTGGTGAACGGATAAATTAAAAAGGGGTACTGGTGACTTGAAGGTGAGTGTTTGATTTCCTTCAGAAGCGTTTGGTTTAATTTCTCGGTTTCATAGGTAAGTTTAGTTTCTCTGATTTGTAAATTTCTGAGTTTTCCTCCTTAAATTTCCGAAGCAGCGTAAGCAATGTCTTGAACCGATGTCTAGAACTGGTGTCGCTGCAAAAGTTTTTACAAAAATTTTAATACTATAGTTTTGGTGTCATGCATATTGCCAGATGTTGGAGATATTCGCCTTCATTCGCCGGTCAGTCGAGGGCTTCGACCTTAAGTGAATTCACTGGGAAGAGCTCTCGAGTTTCGCCGTTGGTTGAAGTGATTAGGCCCCGGCTGCGAGGACTCGCTGAGGGTGACGGAAATTATCGCTGCAAAAGTTTTTACAAAAATTTTAATACTATAGTTTTGGTGTCATGCATATTGCCAGATGTTGGAGATATTCGCCTTCATTCGCCGGTCAGTCGAGGGCTTCGACCTTAAGTGAATTCACTGGGAAGAGCTCTCGAGTTTCGCCGTTGGTTGAAGTGATTAGGCCCCGGCTGCGAGGACTCGCTGAGGGTGACGGAAATTATCGCTGATGTGCTGAAGGTCGCTAATGGCATTATTTATACATTTGTGGTGATCGTGTGATGATTTCTTCGGAGAGTCGTTGTCTTGGACAACTCAACTTTCTTGAACTGGTGTTTCGGTGACTCATTTTCGGCACTGACTTCTCCGGTCGCGGTGAGGCTGTTTCATCAATATACATGTATGCGGGCACTTGCCATATATATGTGTGTGTTTTTGGTAAGAGGCACGTAACATCATTATGATTATGGATCTGGTTGATGATTATTATTCTTAAATAGTTTTACTATATAGTTGGTATAGAAAAAATGGCCCATGGAATAGCAGAACTATGCATGCACTTTTATATTGATGGTATTTAATTTTCAAATTTTGGTTTTAGGGATTCATAGTACCAGTATGTTTGGAGGTTCATAATCAACTAGGGTGTATATTTTGGAGGTATATATATATATATACTGTTATGTTAGATTTGTCTAATTACTAAGTTCTCTTTTATCGGGTTTACGAAGGAAAAATAATTGAAATCCGCGATAACAACCTAACGTAATCATCATGTTGTAGTGGAAATCAAATGTTTAATGTATGGAGATGGTTGTAGAATAGATGAAATCAAGTAGATAGATTGAAGAAAATTTTGACATGAGTATACATAAATTTATTAGTTTATTATATATTTTAAAGATTGAATTACTCAACATACTACCAACTAATTACTTTATGATTAGAAATCGATTACCACTTCAAAACATCTGAGGATGAGTTTGATGATTAGAAACAGCAAAGAAATTCAACAAAAACATTCCTTAATTTCTCATGGGCAAAATATTAATAAAATATTTTGTATAATATTTTCTTTATATTTGAGTTTAGATATTTGGAAATTAGATATAACTGCAAACTTTCGTAATATTTGATGGAGATTTCTATATATTTTGACATATATAAAAATAAATAATATACTTCAAACTTTGAAATATATTTGATGGAGATTTCAAAATATTTTGATATGTGTAAATGTAAAATAAAATGATAACATAAGTAAAATAATAATAAAAATAATAATGAAATTTCAATTATTTTTTAATTAATTTCAAGATTTCACCCACATTTAATTACATAGACCTGTTTAATGAATGATCAAATATACCGTGCAACGCATGGTAATGTCTCGCTAGTTAACATATAAAAATCTTTGTATGTGAAAAATCGGCCGCCATTATATCTTGGTAATAAACGACAAACGTTAATTAACATATATTAATTTTTGTATAAGGAAAATGGCTATCAAATCAAATACATAGAAATATGAACATATATTAAAATCAAATATATTGAAAGATAAGCATACAAACCATGCTAATAGATAATTTGAAATAGGTAATTTATAGAATAGGTAATATCTATTGTATATGGAATCAGAGAAAGAAGACGGTGCCTTAGAATAGGTAATATTTGCGTATGTGGAATTAGAGAAATAGGTTGGTGCCTCCGGTTGTCCAAAACGCACCGTTTCATGCTTTAATTTATATTTCCGATGGCGGTGTTCTTTTTTATTTATTTACGCCGCCACTTTCTACTTTTTAATATATACCTAATAAAAAGATGACATAAAATAATATTATGTAAAAACTAGCTTGGTTGGACCGCACGTTGTGCGGTATATCTGAATGTAATTAAATACAAATCCTAATTAAAAGTGTAAGCACAATGCCTAATATATATATATATATAATGAATGAGGATAGTAGTTTAAATACCAGAAAGTTCAAGACAAAAGTGCTATTTGTAAATATTTCGGTAGGTGTCAGGCTAATTTAATTGCATCTAGATTTTTGGTAACATAAGACTATAAAATTTAATGTCATGGAAAAATAGCCCGACACGAATCTTGACGGTTCTTAATATTTTTGGCAGATGCACTCAGGGTTATTTAGGTGAGGATAATCAGAAACTCATCCTCAATAGCAGCGCCATGCTAGATTGCGACGGTTTTAGGACCCGCTGGTTCTTCTGAAAATCAACCTTATCGAAATTTCCTGAAATTTATATAAACAAATAGTAATTATTTTGCAATATTAATAAAACATGAAAATATAAATTAAATATAGTTTGATGATGTACCTCTTCGTCTTCAAAGATGTATTCTTTGTTTTTGAAGATGGATTGATTTTACTGGAAATAGGTGCATGCATATTTCTCCTTCACTGTTATTGTTCGAACCCAGGGTCTGTCTGCATTGGGTAAATCATGGATTTTCCTCTCATTGCAAAAAGGTGAACTGATCATCATTATTGCAGAAAGGTATAAAATACGTGTGCTGTGGAAATAATGGATTTGTGGTTTATTGTGATTTGATATGTGAAAGTGTTAATGAAACTATTAATATTTATGCTATGAGCATGCATGTGTTGTTATTTAGAAGCATTAATATATATTGTGAATATTTTTAAAGATTGTTACATATACTAAATATCGGTTAATTTTTGATAGTGGAATATATGATGAGAAATATTAGAATGTGAAATATTTGAGTGTTATTATTGACCAAAAATAATTATGTTCTATATATGTATGCATTTTTAACAAATAAGGAATATATAAAAATCGTATACTTTTCAATAATTGTTAAATTAGGTAATAGTATAGAGGTTTTGTATTGTTTTTTTTTACCACAACTCCTATTTAAATAAGAATTGGAAAAATAAATTTAATAGAATGTATACAATAAGAAGGAAAATATATGTTAATATAATAATAATGATTAGTAAAAATATCAAAGCTTCTGTATCTTATTTATTACATTTATAAACTCTAAAAAGAAAACCAAGATGAGAATGAAGATAGAAAAATTATATATTTCAGAAAATCAAAATTTACTTACGAAAAAGAAAGGAAAATATTATATCTTCTCTAAGTACTACATACGCAGCCTTTAAGCTTAACCTCCCTATGATAAGCCCACCACTTAAATGGAAAATATATACGTGATACTAAAAAGAATTAAATTGATGTAAAAGTATGGAAAAAATTAAACTTGATTTTACAGGGAAAGGATTTGGTATATATGCAGAAGAAACTAATTAAGAAAAAAAGGAAACTTGCTGCAATATTATTTGTAAATTAACAACCCAGCAATATTTTGAAAAAGAATATTTATAGAAATATATAAATTTCCGGCGATTTGTGGTGGTCATGTGGTGATTTTAATCAAAACTATGTAGTCTAATGATTTTTAATTCTTTTTTTAGTTTATATATTGATCGGAGCAATAACTTTTCTAATTCCCTTTATTTAGGAGGATGATATATAATCAGAAAGCACAAAAATATACTTCCCAACAGAAAATATTCTATTATTATCCAGAGATGATATATTAACATAAAATAAACCGTTTCGAACTAATCAATTATACAACCGAAACCCATCCACACCCTAAATAAAACTAATTTTCAATGCCATCGGTTTTGCGCTATTTCAAGTAACTGCCTAAATTTGATCTTATGATAATTGGTTAGTGGTTTGGTTAGGGAATTGGTTTCGTAATATGTTATGATAATATAGCAGTTATTATTTAGTTATTGTGTTTTTCATACCAAAATTTAAAGAAATCAAAAAAGGAATATATAAAATTGTAGGTGTCGGAATATGGTGATCTTGTGGTGGTCATGTGGTGGTTTTAGACAAAACTACGTAGTTTTATATTTTTATTAATTTATTTATTCACCGGAGCAATAACTCTTTTAGTTCCCTTTAGGATGAACAATTTGAAACCAAATATATTAAAAATAACCACTCAATTAATTTTAACTTATGCTGCTAAATTCCAGTCAATTGTTATTTAGTTCTATAATTGTTAACATATATAAAATTCGATGGAATTCTACCTGACTTAATCATATTATCATATAATTGATCCAAGCCGTGATCCGAGATATCAATGATTGTCGAACGATTGAGTTTCAAACACATGGGAATCTGATAAAAAATGAAAGTATTCCTAGTCAACTTCGAAGAAATGATTAGGCAAAAGATATGGTGATATGGGCTCTAGCCCATATCTAGGCTACGGCCCAGAGTGTAGTCCGGTCCATATGACGTCAGCTAGAATGGCGCCATCCGGGGACAAGGGGACATGAATATGACCTGTCTCCGGGTAAGGACAAAAGGACAGGACCACTACCTCTGGGTTGGAGGCTGACCGCTCATAACTATAAATACAGCTTTGGACTTGTGGAGAAAGGTATGTTCTATCAGATAAAAACTCTCTCAATATATCCTTATTCTCTCTCCTATTCAAAGGCCCCTCTTTCATCATCACGCCGGAGTAGCTATCCTCGGGATACTCCGGAGCGTTGTTTTGCAGGGCTTTAGGTGAGAGCGCGCGGAGCACGGACAAAGCCTCATCCGGGCCGGAGACTCGTCATCAATCCGGACCGGGACTGGAAGCTGGTAGCATCAGTTGGCACGCCCAGTGGGACCTCATAAAAAATATTTCCGGTTACAAGGCACGTCCATGCCGCGCGGACGACCAAGAAAGAACCCTCTCCCGACGGAGGAGGAAGCGGGAGGAGGGCCAAAAACAAGAAAAGCCGCTACAGTTAGAGCTCAGAAGGTAGCAGCCGAGAAGGAACGGATTCTCCAAGCCAAGCAGGCGGCAGCAGAGAAAAGGACCGCGGCTGAGGAGCGTCGGCGACAGCGCCTAGCAACGGAGAAGGCGAAAGGGAAGAAGCCAGCTTCCGAACGAACTCTGGCTGATATACAGCGTGAGGCTAGGGAGCGTCTGCGAGCGGCACGTGAGGCGCGGAATCAGAACCAGTCTGATAACCAGGCGTCGTCGGAAGGGGATGAGACGCCTGATCCGGATCGTCCTGAGGGATCCGGTTCTGAGGAAGCCGAGGATTATGAACCTAAGGAATCTCCGGAAGGATATAGCACGGAAGACGATGCTCAGAGCCGGTCGATTAGACCCCGAGTGGGGCGGAAGGCCGGACGGGAGGAGCGTAAGCGTCATGATTCCGGACTTGGAGGCAACATCCTGAGGACAAACATGACGGAGTATCAACAGTTCCAAGAGTGGAAGGCAGCTCAACGAGGTGAGGCGGACAAGCCGCCTCCGGATCAACCGAGAGCACCAAACCTAAACCCATACCCGGGCGGACATCAACAGCAGACTGCTGGTTTGAATCCGAACGCACCACCTTACTGGGGAGCACAAACCCAGCAGGGATACGGTACCCAGCAAGGCTATGGGATGGGTGCACCCGGAGGACAACAGCAGATGATGTTTGGGATGCAACCCGCCGGAGGACCCGGGGGTCAGCAGCAGATGATGTATGGGATGCAGCCGGCCGGAGGAGGATTCCCCGGAGGTTTTGGTTTTCAAACACCTTTCTGTCCGGATTCCATTGAGGACCGTCTCAATCGCTTAATCGGACGGAACGGGATCGGGCCACAGTCACCTTGGGTTCCGGAGGTGTTAAGTTTCAAGTGGCCAGCCGGAACCAAGGCTCCGGACGGACTACCTACCTACAACGGAGAAGGCGATCCGGAGGAGTTCGTTCATACTTATGCAAGTATCATGATTGCTAGGGATATTCCGGAAGAGCTACAGTGTAAGATGGTACCTTCATACTTACGGGGCAACTGCTTAACATGGTTCAAGGGTCTGCCGAACGGTACGCTCCGGCATTTTTGGGATTTCGCCATAGCCCTGGTCCGGCGCTATTCCGCTATGAAGCACACATTTGTAAACCTCGCCACGGTCCTGGCAATGAGGCAGCTGGAGACGGAGACTACCTGGGAATTCTACACCCGGTACATAGCTGCGACGATGAAGGTGGTGGACCGGCATTTGCAGGAGAAGGCCATTATCCACAACTTCGTCAACGGACTGAGGGACAACGCTTTCTACATCGAGCTCATGAAGAATATGCCTACGACATATTACCACCTCCAGTTGGTAGTAGAGATGCATTGTACGGTGCATGACGCCAACCAAGTCCGGATGACAACAGTGGGCTTTTTCGAGCAAAGGTCTCTCACGGTGACAGGGACCCAAACCACTGCTACAAGGGCTCCGGCCCGGACGGATCAAGTCAGACGAGTACCCGCCCCGGCGACAGCAGCACCAGCACCGGCAGCCGCTGTTCGTCCGACCTACACCCCTCTCTCAAAGACCCGTACGGAGATCCTTGCGGTTCACCGAGGTTTGTTTACGGATCCGCAGCCCATTGTTGGCGTGCCGGCACCAGCAAATGCGGATAAGTGGTGTGAGTTTCATAAGTCACATGGACATACCACGGAGGGATGCAGGGCGCTTCGTTCGGATATTGAAAAGCTAATCGGAGCAGGCCAGCTAAGAGATTGCGTGGCGGGAGAAGGACTCGGACGCCCGGCCCAAGCCCCGGCAGCTGCAGCCGGACAGGGTCGGAAAAGGAATAGGAACAATCGCCCCCGAGGGGGGAACCAAGCTAATCCGGCAAACCCGGCACCAAGACAGGCTGCACCAGCTCAACCCCCAGCTCAGCCTCGGATGATCAATGTGATAAACGGAATCGTCGGCGGCGGACTCTGTTCCATGACGGCGATCAAGGCCAAAAGCAGATACGTGCCTCCGGGTGAGATACAAGAAAAGAGGTTCAAGCCAAGCGAGACTATCACCTTCTCGGATGAGGATCCGGTACCCCCGCAGGTTCCCCATTCGGATCCGATGGTGGTAATGGCGGATGTCGAAGGAGTACTGATCAAACGGGTGTTCGTAGATGACGGTAGCAGTGTGGAGATCATGTTCGCGGCATGCTTTGATCAGCTCGGGATCGGATGACAAAACCTAAAACCGTGTCAGACCCCCCTTTCAGGGTTCACCGGACGGACTGTCCATCCGCTCGGAGTCATCCCTTTGAAAGTCACCCTGACGGATTTCCAGGACCCGACGAAGCGGGCTACGGTGGAGTGTAACTTCGCCGTTATTGATGCTGTTTCCCCTTACAACATGATCATCGGAAGACCTTGGCTGTCACAGGCACGGGCTATATGTTCGCCTTTCCACTTGATCATGAAGTTCCCCACGGAAAACGGTATCGCATCCGTCCGGGGCCACCAGCAAACCGCTCGGAGTTGCATGCTGACCGCCATCAAGGATGCCCGATCCGGGGAGGGCCAACCCAAGCTGTCCACCTCGGATAAGGGAAAAGCCAAAGCGGACTTGGTAGGAGCTATCCATGGAGAAGCACCATCTTATGAAGTGGAGGATATGATGGTCGGACAGAAGGGGGTAGTCAGTGTGGGGAAGAACATGCCGGATGACGTTAAGATGGAGTTGCGAAGCCTGTTGGCAGAGTACGAGGATGTGTTTTCCTGGGGGACGGAGGACTTGACTGGCGTTCCGGAGGAGATCGCAGTCCACAAGTTCAATGTCTTTCCAGAGCTGAAACCAATCAGGCAGAAGAAGAGGCCCCTCGCCCCGGAACGCGTGGAGGAGATCCGGGCGGAGGTGGGTAGACTGTTGAATGCCGGAATCGTGGAGGAGATATCATACCCGGAGTGGATAGCAAACCCAGTTCTGGTGAAGAAGCACGATGGCTCGTGGAGAATGTGTATTGACTTCACAGATCTAAACAAATGCTGTCCGAAAGATAGCTATCCGCTCCCCTCCATCGATCAGCTGGTCGAGGCTATTACTGGTTACCAAGTGTTGGCATTCTTTGATGCGCACCGAGGGTACCACCAGATTACGATGGCCAAGGATGACCGCCCCAAAACATCTTTTATCACTGACTTTGGTACTTTTTGTTACAGGAAAATGCCTTTCGGACTGAAAAACGCGGGTGCAACATACCAGAGGATGGCGGACAAGCTGTTTCGGAACCAGATGGGACGGAACCTGGAGGTCTATGTGGATGACATGGTGGTCAAGAGCCGGACGTACGAGTCTTTTTTGTCCGACCTCCGGGAGATGTTCGACGTGCTCCGGACGGCGAATCTCAAGCTCAGCCCAGGAAAAAGTACCATCGGAGTAGGAGCAGGGAAGTTTCTTGGCTACATGGTGTCGGCTCGAGGAATCGACGTCAACCCGGAGAAGATATCGGCCCTTATGGAGATGCCTCCTCCGAGAGGGGTGAGGGACGTGCAAAAACTGACCGGGTCGCTAGCCGCTTTGAGCCGATTTCTCGCTCGGGGGGCTGAGAAGCAGCTCCCGTTCTTTAACATACTCCGAAGAGCCAAGCCGTTCGAGTGGACCGAGGCATGTGACCAAGCGTTCACGGATCTCAAGGCTCATCTAGCAAGCCTCCCTACCCTTTCCAAGCCGTTGCCCGGAGAAGAGCTTTTCCTCTACATAGCGGCGACGGAACACGCTATAAGTTCTGCTCTGGTCCGAGAAGATGGAAAGGTACAGCGTCCGATTTACTTTGTGAGCAGGGCACTCCAGGGTCCGGAAACAAGGTATACCGCTTTGGAAAGGCTGATATTGGCATTGGTCCATGCTTCTCGGCGCCTCCGACCATATTTCCAAGGCCACCCGATCACGGTACTGACGAATCATCCGCTGAGACAGATCATGCTGAAGCCGGAAGCCTCGGGACGGATGATGAAGTGGGCAGTTGAGCTTGGAGAGCACGAGATCAAGTACCATCCCCGGAAGGCTATTAAGGGGCAAGCCCTGGCGGACTTTTTGGTAGAAATGACTGAACCTTCAGAAGAGCCATCCGGATCGGAACCACCCTCAGACAAATGGAAGTTGCATGTGGACGGGTCGTCGCATGCTAACGGGGGCGGGGCTGGTGTCCTGCTTACTAGCCCACAAGGAATGGAGTACAGGTATGCTATCCAGTTCGCTTTCCGGGCAACTAACAACGAGGCGGAGTATGAGGCACTCCTGGCCGGACTCCGACTGGCATTGGAGATAGGGGTCACGGACGTTGAGGTGTACAGCGATTCTCAGATTGTGGTTCAGCAGGTGAATGGAGAATATGAGGCAAAGGAGCGGAGTTTGCAGAAGTACCTTGAGGCGGTTAAGCCATTACTGGCCAAGTTCCGTGGCGTTACCATAACACAGATCCCTCGCGAGGACAACGGTAAGGCGGACGCTTTGAGCAAACTTGCTTCTTCTGAGATCAAGCCAGACGCGGAGAGCAACCTAATGATGGAGACCCTATCCGCCCGGAGTTACGACGTCCCACTAGTGGCAGCAGTGGAAGTGCAAAAGGAGTCATGGATGGCCCCCTTCTTCGACTATTTGCAGCACGGAAAGCTCCCGGAAGACAAGGCACTGGCACGGAAAATCCGACAGAAGGCACCGCACTACACCATAGTTGATGGAACCCTGCTCAGACAAGGATATCTCCAACCGTGGTTAAGGTGCGTAGACTCGGATGAGGCAGCCCGGATCGTGAAGGAGATGCATGAAGGACCGAACGGCAGTCACCAAGGAGCCCAGACCATAGCAAGAAAGATAATGTGCACGGGCTACTACTGGCCGACCCTGTTTGAAGAAGCGCAGAAGTACGTCCGCTCCTGTGTTCAGTGCCAAAGGTTTGCCCCGCTCATTCATGTTCCGCAAGAAGAAAGGGTCGGGATCACCGGCTCGTGGCCTTTTGATAGATGGGGCATTGATCTGGTCGGACCTTTCCCCTCCGCTTCGGGAGGATTCAAGTACCTGATAGTAGCGATCGACTACTTCAGCAAGTGGGTGGAGGCTGAACCCCTTACAAACATCCGTGGTAGCACTTGCGTCAAGTTTTGTTGGAAGAACATTATCTGCCGCTACGGAATCCCGAAGTACATCGTCACGGATAACGGAGCTCAATTTGAAAATGACCCGTTTCGATCTTGGTGCAAGGAGTACGGAATTACGCAGCGGCTCACATCCGTTTACCACCCGCAGGCCAACGGTCAAGTGGAAGTTACTAACCGGACAGTGGTGAATGGGCTGAAGACTCGCTTGCAGGGGGCACGAGGAAACTGGGTCGATGAGCTGCCAAGCGTTCTTTGGGCGTACAGGACGACTGAAGGATCCGCAACGGGCCAGTCGCCATACAGTTTGGTATACGGGGCGGAGGCAGTTATACCAGCTGAAGTGGGAGTCCCCAGTCTCCGGACCCTCACTTGGGATGAAGACCAGGCCGGACGGAGCTCTCCGCTCGGATCAAGCAGGCTGCTGGATTTGGACCTCCTGGAGGAAAAACGAGAGCAGGCAGCGCTGCATGAGGCCAAGGTGAAGGAGCGGATGAAGCGCTACCACGACAAGCGTGTCAAGAAGGAATCATTCGTCCCCGGAGACTGGGTGATGAGGAGGAATGATAAGAGTCTGAAGGAGGCCACTGGCAAGCTGGCACCAAACTGGGAAGGTCCGTACCGAGTCACAGCCTCATATCCGGGTGGGAGTTATGAGCTGGCGGATCAGTCCGGACGTGCAATCCCTAGAAGGTGGAACATCACCAACTTGCGAAGATTTTACGGAGCATCCTGAGTAGGTATGCTTTCCGACAGAGTTCTGTAAGTTGTCTTTTCTTCTCAGCAAGTATGTAGTTCCGGGTCCTCTGGCTAGGGTTGAGCCTAGGATTCCGTTCCGTCCTATTTACTATGTACTTGGCTCCGGCCGCATTTAGACAAAGGGTATGTCTAGCCGGAGTACGATTATTTGAATGAAGAGTTGTTAAATTTTGTTAAATTTTATACCTGTTCAATTTTACTATGTACTATTTTTCAATTCCGCACAATTAGAATCCTCCGGATCGTTTGGACAAACGGACGGAGTGAGCAAAGTCGAACAAATAAAATCCTCCGAAGTGTTTGAATAAACCAACGGAGGTGAGCAAAACAAAAGGGTAAAACGGTTTGATCAAACAACAAGGAAAGACGCTTGAATAAGCTATCTCGACATACAAAGAAATTACATTTGAATAAATGATACATTTGTACAATTTGCTACGTCCGGGCGGACGCAGAAACAAAAGAAAAAAAAAACCTATCTATTCGGCCACGGTATATCCCAATCGATAGGAGGAGAGGTGGGCTCCGGAGTAGGAGGTTCCGGAGTAGGAGGTAACATAGCTCCGTTCTCTGGTGACGGAGGCCTTGCGTCTTGAACCCTTTCCTGATTCAGGGCAGTAGGAGTCTGCTCCGGAGTGTTGTCCTCAAGATCGTGGACCTCATTCCCACTGCTTTGACCCACTGGTCCTCGATACGGAAAGGGAGGAATGGGCGGAAGTTCCGATGGACCAGCTCCATCCGGATCAGAGCCAAAGATCCCGTCCGAGTCAGAATCGGAGGACTGCATGGTCTCGTTTGTGGCTTTGGCCTTCCCTTTGCCCTTGACCGGAGGCCCAGCTCGAGACGGGCGGAAGGGATTCTGGCTCGGATATCGCGAAGGAGAGCGAATCCGAACAGGGACTTGGGGACGACGAGCTGGTTGGATACTTCTTCCCCTTCCCCTTCCCCTTGCCGCCTGTTGGGCACCCCTCCCCCTTCCCCGTGCTGCCTGCTTCGCCATTCGGTTAAGGACGCAGTTGAGACCTCGACTATTCCCGCCACAAGCATTCTGACTCGCCCGGACACGAGTATTCTGGACTCCCCGGAGACGAGCTTGACGTCGCCTCGCCAATTCGGCTAGTTCCCTAATGATAAAGGGACGGATGATGGAGGCATCTTGTCGGAGCCGCTCTACGCGACGGGCAGACTCTTCCGGATCGACGAAAACCTGGATGCCAGTATACCTTTCGAAGGTGAAGTCTATCGCCACCTGGCTCGGAATCAGGGTCAGCGAGGGATGGAGAGTACTGCCAGCATGCATCCGCTTCCACCATTCAACGGCCTCCTCGAACGCAGGACGATACGGAGACTCCCGATCGTTCCATCCCAACTTAAACATCCGGACGATCAAAGCACTGACGTCACGAGGGAAGTTGCGGTATATGGTCGGAGTGACGAGTCCGAGGCGGAGTCCGGTCAGATGATATGACAGTTGCAAGGTCATTAGATTCTCCCGGAGAACCATCACCCGGCCGGCAAGCACTTGATTTTCTTCTTCAAGCTTCAGATAATCTCGTTGAAAATCCGTCCGGCTGGCCAGCCACTTCAACTTCTCGGCATAGAACGGAAGCAAGGACCAGACTAAATCCAACTCGGTTTTCAGCTTGGCCTTGTAGTCTTCATGCTCCGCTTGCAGCATGGAGATCGTCTCGTCCGCATCACTGGTCGCGCTGATCCGCTCGCGAGCAAAATCCCGACACTGAGACAGAGTGCCGAACTCCTCTGATATCTCTCGGAGGCAAGCGGCCAAGGTTGGGATATCCTGAAACTCTTCCATCAAAGACTCCATTCCGGATCGGATGAAGAGTTCGCGAGTTCGCTCCCCACCCATCGTCCATCCGGAAAGTTCCGCCTCCAACTCCGCGCACCTAGGACACGGAGGGCTCGTAGAATGGGAGCTAGCGGATGAACGATGGTCATATGAGTCACCGGTCCGGAGAGCCGGATTCGGACCTCGGGGCTGCGGACAAGCAAAAATGCAATGAATAAGAGAAATAAAACACAAGTATAGGAAGAAGAAAAGATTCGTTTCATAAAAGGGTAGAAAGATTACATCATCCGGAGGGTTGTCATCCCCATCCGAGTCCTCGCTATCGTCCTTCCTACACTAAACCATAGAAGATCAGACCTATCCGGATGAAAGCTATTACAAAGAACAAATAAAAGACTAAGGAGTGCGCTCTACATCGGAGTCCTCGCTGTGGTTATTGTCATCCTGAAGGCCATCTTCTTCCTCATCATTCTTGAGTTGGCCATCGTCGCCTTCGCCCTCGTTGACATCCGGAGAGCCGTACAGCTGAAACACCTCAAGGTACTTGGCCTTGACAGGAGACTCCGGTTTGGTCCTCTCCGGGACAGGGGGCACTTCAACTTGCAAGTTCACCAACCCATCGTTGAAGGCACGGACTGACTCAGCCGACACCGAGGCTGGGCTTTCTTCCGGGCGGGCTTCAAACACCGATAGCACGGAGGGCTGCATCTTCTCAACCCCCCCGCGGTAAAACTGGTCCAGATCGCGGTTGTACTGGGCCTGGGCGTCCGGATGATAGTAGTACTTGGTAAACGCCTCCCTCCGGACCTCCGGAACCCAGCCTCGCATCTTCCTATAGACTTGATGGGCTGCGAGTTTGTTAGATTCGAGACATAGACCCTGCAGGTTCTTCTCGAATGCTTCGCTCCGGAGCACCTTATCCGTGAAAGCAACACAAAGATCGCGCTGGGCACCCGGAGAAGAAAGGTTTTCCAGCTCCTGCACCCGGGCCTCAGCTCTGGCCGCCCGGGCCTCAGCTCTGGCCGCCCGGGCCTCAGCCTCGGCCATCCGAGCCTCTGCAGCAGCCAGCTCACGGGTCAGGTTCCCCCTTGTCCGCTCCAGCCCACTTATCTTCTGGGATAGCTGGGTATGCATGGCGTGATAGGCCTTGTTGATGGCCGCAGAAACACCCGGAGCGGCGATGAGATAAGCAGCAAAGTCCTACAAAGAGTTAAATTAGACTAACCATCCACTAAATGGACAAAAGAAAAGCAACAAACGAGGTTCTACCTGGCTGGTCCGGCCAGAAGCATAGCTACTGTCCGGAGTATCCTTGTTCGCGGAGAAGCCCGGAATCTCCACCTGCTGGACGATCTGCCTCGCGGACGAATGCTGGCCCGTTTCGGTCTGCCCAGTTGTTTCGATCTCGCGGCGACGGAGCGGAATCCTCTTCCTCGGTTTCTTTGACAATGGGAGGTCGTCATCCTCATCGGTAGACGGAGGATCCTCAAGGATGATGGCAGCGGCTCGATTGCCAGCCCCGCCGCCCGAAACGGAGGACTGCTTGTTTGTTGTCGGTTTGTCTGTTTGTTTCGTGGACACAGCTGCGATTTTCTTCAAGGCCTCCGCCTTGGCTTTCTCTCTTCCGCTTCTTCTCCTGGTCCTTCTCACCTTCTTCAGTACCTGGGGTTTTCATGCCGGTCCCCGAACCGGTTGTTGGCTTCTCCTTGTCTGCAGTCTTGCTAGTCCCGGGCGGAGGGTTCCCGACCGTGCCCCTGCTCTTGATTGGTCCGGATTGAGGGTCCACACCCGCCTCAATCTCAGGATACACTGCAAGCAAACAGAGGGAGATGAGTGACAGGAAACATAAAGCAAGGAATAAAAAAATTAAAAAAAATAAAAAAAGAAAAAAAAAGAAGGAGAGACGTACAGTCAGCGTCCCGGGGGAAGTAGTAGCGGCACCGGATATAGACGGCCTCCTCATACGCCATCAATGGGAAGATGTACTTCCCGTTGATCCAAAACTTGTTCAGATCAATTTGATTGAGGCTCAGTTTGTTGATGTCCGCTACGTCAACACCGTCCGGACGGAACACCTCCTTATCCTCCTTCTCCCTCTTACCATTCCACACGGGGCACGGATACTTGTCCAGATTGAAGATAAAGTAGTTCTTCTGCCAGTTTGCATAGTAGTCGTGACGACCCTTGCTGCAGTCCTTCACTCCTTTCCGTTTCTGGAAAGTAAAGACCTTCTCATCCTTGGTGGCATCCAAATGATAAAAGGTCCGGAACAAGTCGAGGGACGGAGTTATATCGCACCGGTAGCAGTTCAACAGGAAGGCCCGGACGACGGCGATACAGTTGGGTTGAAGCTGAGCGGGGGAGATCTGGTAATGGTCGAAGATGTCCAAAAACAGCTGAGGGAGGGGGAAAGTAATCCCATAGAAGAAATGGCTCCGGGGGATGGCCGCGACCGCGGTATGATCCCCGTCGAACGGCGTCAGACGGGATTCGACAGAAAGGGGAACCACCATAGCTCGAACTAGCTCTTTGACAGTGGGATTAATGTTGACGACTTCGCCGGCCTTTGGATCATCGACCTCCGGCTCAGGGTTGATCCCTATCGTGACGTCGACACCCTCAGCAGACATTATGATTGAAGAAAGAAAAGGGATGAGAAAAAAGAAGAAGTATTTTGAAAAAACAGTTCACTGAGTAGCAGAGATATCGCAGCAGAGTGAAAAGCAAGAGAAGGAAAAAGTGAAAAACGAAAATGATGGAAACAACTCACTATTTATAGATATAAAACTGATAAAGGAGGGGAGCGAATCCCGAGGCGACATGATTGCTCTCTGGAAAAAAGAGAAAAGGAATTTATTTGGAAAAGGAAAAGCAAAACTTTTTTTTGAATTGACAGCGCATTTATGGCGCAGCAAGCACGCATCATTAATACGCCTTAAAGGCACGCGCGCACAAGAAGTACAAACGGCAAATGCGTACCCAGACGCGCCGGGGCAGGTATCGGGCTCCCGGGACGGACTGCATGCCTCCGTCCGGATCCGACAAAGAAAAGAAAAGCGTTCGTGATGAGACACGGGATTCCTCCTCCGGATCGCTCTTTCGGACGGATCCCATGTCTCGGGGGGCTAGTGGTGATATGGGCTCTAGCCCATATCTAGGCTACGGCCCAGAGTGTAGTCCGGTCCATATGACGTCAGCTAGAATGGCGCCATCCGGGGACAAGGGGACATGAATATGACCTGTCTCCGGGTAAGGACAAAAGGACAGGACCACTATCTCTGGGTTGGAGGCTGACCGCTCATAACTATAAATACAGCTTTGGACTTGTGGAGAAAGGTATGTTCTATCAGATAAAAACTCTCTCAATATATCCTTATTCTCTCTCCTATTCAAAGGCCCCTCTTTCATCATCACGCCGGAGTAGCTATCCTCGGGATACTCCGGGGCGTTGTTTTGCAGGGCTTTAGGTGAGAGCGCGCGGAGCACGGACAAAGCCTCATCCGGGCCGGAGACTCGTCATCAATCCGGACCGGGACTGGAAGCTGGTAGCATCAAGATAAATTATGGAACGAGTGATTCTTAACTTAGTTCAAACACTACTAAGAACAAGTTAAGAAAATTTAAAAGTATTATAATGGGAATGAAACATGGTGAACTGTCTTTCAAATAACTAGAAGTGCAGATTTTCAATGGTAGAATCCTAAGTATCCACTTTCAGTCTATTCTGGAAATGATAGATAGGATGGTACTAAACTGGAAAAAAAATTGGCCCTTTACAGAAGGTAAATTGACATTGATTCAATCTTGCATCTTGTCACTGTCCCAACACATATGGGCAGTAATGGAATCTAAAAATATGATGGTGAAAAAATTTGAAAGGAGCAGGTCCAAAATATTTTTGGAAAAATGGAATTCTATGTGTTATCCAGTCTCGCGGAATGGACTAGGGACCAGAGCTTTAACAACAACAGTTCAGACATTCTTCTGTAAGTTATGGTGGAAGTTCCAGTTAGGAAGAGCTCTACGAGAAGTGTTCATTGGCTCTCTTCCAGTAGCACAAAGGAAATCTCAAAACTGAAAAAAGATCTGTAAAATCAACCTTTTTGCAGAAGCAAACTCTAGAGTCATACATGGTGATGGTCAATGCAATTTCTAGAGATCCAACTGGACAGACAAGGGTCCTCTAATTGATATATTTGAGACAGTGCAGAAGAAGGAATATCTACTTTGTACTGTTGCTGATTTTGTTGCTAACAAACATACCATGTTACCAATTTTTGAGCAAGTTTTGCCTACATCAGTGATCAACTCCATAAGAGACACCATCATCTTCTTTTACGGTTAAACCACTATGAGGTGGGGGAAATTTTTATTTTGCTTCCCAAACTTATAAAAATCAAAAGACATACAATCAGTGCTAGGGTAAACAGACAAAATTTGTGGGAGCATAGGCTCCAAAAGCATAGTAATACTTTTCAAAATTGCTAGAGAAGTATATAACTCTATGCAAAAGACTATTTAATCAGTACTTTTCCTAAATCTTATTAGAGAATTGCATTGCAAAACTTAAGGCGGCATTAGGATAAATCTTGAAAAGTCATGGTTAAATAACTAGTTCTAGAAGTTGGGCCTCAGGAACATCAAGAGCATGTGTATGAAGCTGGTTAAGGCAGTGGAAAAGATGGCTTGAAGTGGTTTCTATGCAACAGTTTAGTTCCAAACTGAGCAGCATTCCTCCTTTGTGTCTTTTGATCCGCAAATTAAGTCAAACATAAGAGAAAATGAGAGTAGTGTATATATATAGGGAGGGGTTCTGTTCACTCTTTTTTCTTAAAGGGAACTAGAAGAGTTATTGCTACGGTCAATAAATAAATTAATAAAAAGGATGAAACTACGTAGTTTTGACTAAAACCGCCACATGACCGCCGCAAGTTCACCATATTCCGACGCTTACCATTTTTATATATTCCTTTTTCTTTTGTTTCTTTTAATCTACGAACTTTACCGAACTTAATATTGTATACCATATTAATACTATTTACCCGAACTTAATCTACGTAATTGTTTTAGCATTAATATATTTTTTTCTAATATGATTGTCATGGTGTTCATTATCGTATATATATATATATATAATATGCAGTTGGCTGTTTTAATATATATAATATATGGTATGCATATATTATAGCATATTTTTATAGCATACTAAATAGCTCCCGACTTCTATTTTTACAAATACAACTCATTCCACCTATAAAATCCTATTTTACACACGCGGTAATTTCAGTCCATCATGCTAATTAACACGTTTACGAAAGAAAAACATGAATATTACATCACACAATTAACATGAATGCCGCAATTATCCATAATTAATTAAGTATGAAAATATTACTTAAACAGTAGAGAGTGGCGGTATAAATAAAAATAAGAAAAGAAATACCGCCACCGGAAATAATCAATTAAAACATAAAACGACTTTTTTCTTGCGTTTTGGACAAGCCGCCACCGGCCAATTCACATAATTCCATATATGTGATATAATTATAATTGATTAGCCATATATATATGTTAAGAAATTAATTATGTTAAGCAACAAACATAATTCCATATACGCGATATCATTATAATTGGTTAGCCATACATATGTTAAGCAACAATTAACCTACGACCGATTTATAAAAATTAATGTTAAGTCACTAATTAAATATATATATATATATATATATATTTACTTTGTAACATAGCCGTTTTCCATATACAAAAATTAATATATGTTAATTAACGTCTGTCGTTTATTACCAAAATATTATGGCAGCCGATTTCCATATACAAATATTTGTATATGTTAATTAATATCTGTCGTTTATTTTCAATATACTATTACCATAAATTTATATTAATCAAATCAAATCAAATATAATAATTTACCCTATGGTTAATTTCATGATGGCTTTGAGTGATTATTGTACACGGCATTTTCTCAAGAATTCAGAGCCTTGCTCGAACTGTTCTTGTGGAGTCGATGAATAGCTACCCGTGGAACTGGAGTGCTTGGACTGAGCTGCAGGTTCTGTGCACCGGTATTGAGATATTAAACGACTTTCATCTTGCCAACCACTGGATTATTCTGTTTGCCAAGCTTTCTCAGTTGGCTCCTCTTATTGTTGGTTTGACACTCTCTTATTGGTGGAGTTCTTTTTGGCACCAAGGATCTCTGGCAAAGAACGGTGTCTTCTCTTCCTCACATGCTCCCGACATTGGTAATTACAGAATGATTTTTTCTTTAAACACTTCATCCTCGATCTTCATAAGTTTGCTCATAATATTTACGTTAAAAAAGATTAAATATATCGTGCAATGCACGATGATATTTAGCTAGTTTATGGAATTCAAATCTCTATTCCTTTTGAATATCATTATTCATACTTTTTAGTGCTTTTATCCTATCAAACTTGCCATTTTGGCACTGATTTGTATTGTATTTATCTGTATTTACCATTTTTATAGGTTTGGGAAGTTTAATATAAATTTCCCACTCATTAAGTGGTTTAAAATCGGGAAAAAGAATTGAATATACAAAAGTGATCAAAATGATTTATAAACAAAGTTTAGTAATTGAAATTAATTGAAAATAGTTGAGTGGTCAAAATTGAAATTTTGGAATACGATGAATACAAATAAACTTTACTCTATTATATATATTGAACCTTGAAGAACATCCAATAAAATTTAAATGAATACATGTTCTAAATATATTGCAAATCCTAATTTGGACCAGTCAAACTTTAAAAATAAAAAAATTTAAATGCATCCAACCATAAACCATAAATTGTAGGTGTCATGCATGGTAGGTTACTCTTCTGCCAGTTTTATTCATTTAATCCACAATTGATTTTCATAAATTGATTTCGCCACTTAACCTTTTTAAATATTTTGTATAAATACTCTTGTAATACACATTTGCTTCTAAATACCCAAATACTTTTTATCAACCGCTATTTTATCATACACATTTGTCATCGGAATCTACTTTGATGCCCTGTCCAGTTAATCTGCTTGATATGCTTCTTAACTGTTAGAACTGCTTGAATTGCTTGTAACCGCTTGACCTGCTTGGAGCTGCTTGAACTGCTTGTAACTGCTTGAATTATTTTATTAATTATGAATACATATTCGTATGTGGTTTAATTGTAATTAGAAAGTTAAAATAAACAACATTTCATTGACAACAATTAAACGTAAATTTCAAAATATCTTCTTTATGTTCAAAAAAAACAAGTCGGATAAATTCAGCTGCTAAAACTGCTTGAACCATTTGAAACTGATTGAGCAAGCTACTAGCTGGTAAAATTATTTGGTTTAAACTGAACTGGACAGGACCTAACTCTTAAGGAAGAGAGTGAAATTAATGATACCATGGGTAAGATGGTGTGTCTGTACGTGTTATATAATTCACTCTACACAGCCACTTGATAGAAACGACAACAACGTACCCTTAGAAGCACATGTAGATGTAGTTGAGGTTCCGTATCACAATTCCTCTCTTTCTCTCACCAGATTTACACTTTCACTCCATTCTCTGCCCTATAAATAGAGGTGAGAATGAGCCTCATTTCTCACCCCATCTTACTAAAGAAAGAAAGACAGACAGGAAAAATGAGTTCCAAAGCTATTATTTTCTTGTGCCTCACAGCTCTAGTCCTCCTCATGATTTCCTCTGAAGTCAGTGCTAGGGAACTTTCTGAAGCTGAAAGTATGGTTTTCTTTCATCTTTGATACATTCTGTTATGATCGTCTGTTGATAAACTGGCTAATTTTGAATCTCTTTTTTGCAATATATAATTAATGCAGCTGAAAGTACAGTGAGCTCCACTAGTTCACATGACCTAGACGGCTTTGGATTCGGAAGAAAAGGACACGGCAAGGGATACGGCAAGGGATACAAACGTCACTGCAAATGCTGCGGACGTTATTTCTGCAAATGCTGCACCGCTGCTTATCAGGCTGAGGTTGCTGCTGCTCAGTCTGTTCATGATGAAGCCAAGCCTCAGAACTGATTCATCAGCGAGACTGAGGGTTATGGATCCTTCCTTGAGTGTGCAAGTAATTACGTGATGAAAATAAGAGCATGCGCATAGCTTGATATAGATCAATCACTTTCTGTGAATGGTTGCTGTGTGTCTGCGTGTGTGTGACTGTGTGTGTATTGTGGTTGATTTTAATTCTGTTTTTGAATAAAAGTTTTATCTGAATCTCAGGGACTCGAGATCTGAATGTAGAAATCCGCGATGTGTTAAGATTTTTAGTCTAATCATCTTCATTTTTCAAAGTTAGATCTGTATCATTAAAATATATTCCACCCGCGTTTAATTTTGTACAACAAAACTAACAAGAGAAAGCATCTACTATATTAGAGGGTAAATACAGTTATTTTTTATAATCACAACACGATAATTATAATAAGGATCATCATAATATGTATCTCAATATTTAAAGAAAAACATTTTCTAAAAGTTGTGTATTTTGAAATCTTATTCATAATGCATATGTACTACATTAATAACAATGACACTAATTGTGCAGATTAAGAATTTCATCACGTTTTTGAGTAATAATGTGTGAATTAATTGATCCTATATATATCACATATATTACAACTTTGAAAATGGTACAGTAGCATATCATATAGGAATGGATACCATAGAATTGACCCCTTCCTTATCCAGATGAGATTTTGTCTTATCAAGTGAGATTTTTCAAAGGTGTCTCCTTCGAAAGTGGATGACGGTGGATATATTAGAACAGGTTGAATGGACGGTTTTGCTTAGGCAAATGAGATTTTGCCCCATTTGATTTGTATCAACTAAATTAATTATTAGTTTTTGAAAATAAATTTTACATATCAAAATATAACACTGTACGTCACTAGTCAGTACTTTACGTCACTAACTAATCTAAAACTTTTCAATCTAATCCTTTTGAATATATTTCAGCACGTTTACGCTAATTAATTACTTTTCTAGTTTAACCCTGTTTCAAGAAAAATAAATATACATTGAGATATAATGCTATTTTGTAGTAAATAATTATTATTTTCAAGTAAATGATTACATTGAACAAAATTTGAATGAAAATATTGTATGTAATGAATAAAAAATGAGCGAATTCTTAAACAATTTCATCTAGTCTAGTATAGTTGAATTCAAAGTTTAGTTAATTTATTTCTTCATTCAATTAACCATCTTATTAATTTTCAACTCATATATCATTCATACTATTCCGTGCAAGATTAATAATTTTCAGCTCAATAAGACATTGTATTGCACAAAAATTAATCATCAGTATAGTGCAGCACAAATCAACAACATAGTATAAACTCAAATAGATAGGGCCTTAATTATTATACTATACTAAATTTGAAGCTATACATATTAAATTTTAATACTGTTCATTATCAAAGTTCGACATGTATACATAATCATGAAGATTATTATATGTGATATTATTAAGGTTATCTCGATATATAATATACAAGTATCAAATTTTATCAATCATTATTATACGTAAGTGAAGATGTGTTGAAAAATATGGAAAATATTCTGTTCAGAAAACATGAGACTGAATAGTTTGATTTGGACCAGAGAAAACAGTAGCATGTACCGACATGTTAAGCCAAATTACAAAAACAATTTTGGACCGTGGAAAATATAGGACATTTTTTAATTTTCCATTCAATAATGAGAGACCATGTGGAAGATAAAAAAAATGGACTGCTAGACAGATGCATGTCGTATATTACTTATTTGCAGTCTGTATTGTTGTTTTATTTTGATTTGTACAATGATTATGATATATAGCTGACTTGCAAATGTATGTAATAGAAGTAATATATATGATTTATATGTTTGATATACATAATTATTGACCATATCATATATATCGAATACGTATTTTAATTTTGGACTGTAAAATAAGCAAAATACGAACTGTATCTAGCATGCCCCTAAAAAAAAGACACGGTCTCTTTTTTCCTGCCCTGCTAGATACCGTCCGTATTTTGTTTATTTGTATTTTTATTATATAATCGTATATATAATAATTATAATATATAACTGATTTACAAATGTATGCAATAGAAGTAATACATAGATGCATATGTCCGATATACAATTATTAATAATAGCATACATACCGAACACATAATTTTATTTTGGACTGTAAAATAAGCAAAATACGGACTATATATCTAGCATATTACATTTTTTTCCTACAAAAATTGAATTTCGTTTCTTTTCATTACAAACGTGTATACGAGAAAAACATTCATAAATATCATTACATCCGGATATGCATCCAATTAGAACATGCCGACTAGAATTTCTCACATTTTATAATTAATATATATATATATATATATATATATATATATATTTTGTGAAATAATATCAATAAAAAATTCGCTCTAGTTCATCTAGTTTCCCACAATTGAACACATTTATATACTATTAATCTGCTGATTCCTCAGAGATGTGCAAAAAATGTTTTTATTATAAGAGGTGAAGAAGATTCCTGTGTTCTGGAATTTTAATCATCTGGTAAAATATAGATCTCCATTGACAACCAATCTTAAATTATTATTTGATTCCCTTTAATAACTTCCCATTATTCATGATTGTGATTAAGCGAAGGGATTTTTCAAATTTCTTGTGCTGCAGGCCGGTGAGATATTTTCAGACTACTTTTGATCGGTTTGGTTCTGATTCTAACACTTGAAATGCAGTCACACAGTTGAAGATAAAATGTGTTTTTCAATAAATCAGAAAACCTCTTATAGTCTTATTTAATATATATACATATCTCATACACAAATACATATACTTGTATCTATTATTACAGTACAATGAGGTTCGTTAATATGCAGACACATACGAACCATGCATGCACCCCACAAACTTTCTATGCCTTGTTGTCATCACCACCATATCCTCCATGGCCGCCACGACCACCGCCACCACGACCGCCATGTCCACCTCCACCGCCTCCACGGCCACCACCATATTCTCCGCCACCACGGCCACCACCATATTCCCCGCCACCACGGCCACCACCATATTCTCCACCTCCACGGCCACCACCGTATTCTCCGCCACCACGGCCACCACCATATTCTCCACCACCATGGCCACCACCATATTCTCCGCCGCCACCGTGACCGCCACCGTATTCTCCACCGCCATATCCTCCGTTACCGCCGTGATTATTATATCCTCCACGTCCATCATATCCATACTTGGACTCATCTGCATCATTAGTCGTCGCAGCAACAGCTGCTGATTCAACAAATATTCACATACATTCATTAATTCTCACGGCTATTGGCGTCGTCGTCAGTACAATGAATGTAATTAAAATAAAAGCAATCTCAGAAGAATAAGCATGAATTACATCTTACATTCATCCACTGTAGTTGATTTCTCAGCCAGCTCTCTAGCAACCGTCATAGCTATGAGCAAGGAAATACAAACAAAGAGCAATGCTTTAGAAGCCATGATTAAGTTATCTGGATCGATGCTAAACACTTGTGAAATCCTTGTATATTTATAGGAAAACACAGGCTTCTCTGTTAGCCCTGATACGCGGTTGAAATACATGCATGCAGCGCTGATGGACCCCTGGTCGGCCGGAATGCAGTTGAGCGTTGGAGATATCATGGCATGTGTTCCAATACGTATGGTTCTGCAATTAATATTGTTCGTTTTCATGGAGGCAGAGAGATTAGTTCGATATTAATTCGATTTTGTTTGATGGGATCGAATTGGAAAACCATGCAATATATCTCTTTCCCAACAAAGGGAGTCGAGTTTTTTTCACGTTTTGATATAAAGTTCCAAGAATTGATTTGATATTGGAATTACTAATGTCAACTATTGCGGTTTCTGGGTTTGACATTCATGAATATCTCAATATCATGCAATTAAAGTACGGTGTCATATTAATACTGATTGGGATTAAATGCCATATACTATCTCTTTTGATCAATCCTTTTAAAATGAACTAGGTGGGGTGGATTTTCACTGGGGAGGATTGGTAACAAGTGTTACCTCATAGTAAAAATAATTTATCTAGTACTAGACCCTGTTTTTTAGAGTTTATTTCTTTATGAACTGAACTGAAAAAAAATAAAAAAATACTGAACTGAACTGAAAAATATTTAAAAATGCTGAAATGAATGAAAAATATTTAAAAATATTGAACTGAACTGAACTGCTTTACAGAAAAACTCTGGCAAACAGGCCCTAATTAGTATGTATGCATGTCATCTCATATAAAACATATTAATCTTCTATTAATAGAAAAAAAATCAATTTAACTGGAAACAAAACAAGTCACATAAATATTTTTTTATTAGTAGAAAAGAAGAATTAATTAATTTAAGAAAACAAATAAGTACTAATAACAAGGTATGCAGAAACAAAAACAAAAAACCAAAACACAAACAAATTAACCAATAAGCAAAAAAAAATGTATTTTTCAAAGTTAAATTAAACACTACTACAATTTAGTAGCATTTAAAGCGGTTGGTCCTTCACGTTTCAAGGCAGAAGACAAATACATTCTCTGGTATTGTCTTAAAACCTGAAATAGTTTTAAGGCGGTTCCTCTTCCACCTTAAAAGTTTTCGGTTTTAAGGCGTTTCTTCCGAATTAAAAGCAGAGGCCTTCCACCTTAAACACGGCTTGCGACATCGCAAGGCCGACCATTAGGAAACCCTAAATTACAGAGTTGCGATGTCGTCAGGTATAACGCAAAACCCAAATTAGGTTTGAGTTTGATCGGTTATGATAGCTGTTGGCAAGTCGCTAACAAAAACCAAGCGATGTCACAACATTTATTTTGGAACGGGTCTTACTGGACTGGTTGTGACCACAACCTGCGATCGCCAACAAACTACTAGCGAATTTGCTAGTAACCGTCGCTGGGATTTAGGTTGCGATCTCACTGGTTGGTCGCACGTAAGATGTCATTTCAAAACGATGGAAGTTACGAATTTGTTTGACCATCGCATGATCATGTTGTAGCGAGGTCGCTACAACAATCTCTTGTTTTTACGTAGCGATGTCGTCAGCGTATTCGCTCATTTGGACGACGTCGTATTATCTGAGAGCAGGTGATTTAAGCAGTTTGTTCGCGATTTCGTCAGTCTGCTCGCCAGGTTTGACGAGCAGAGTTGCGATAGCGCAGTGAGGCTGAATGGGGTGACAGTGGCTATGAAGCGACTGATGTGTTGATGACGCTAGTAAACTGTGATTGAGCTTAGTTTTTGGAGATTAGTGGTGATCTCGTTTGTGAATTCGCCTAGGCTGACGAGAAAGGTTGCAATAGCTTAGAAATAATAATGGTGAGATAGTGGTCATGCTAGCGAGATTGGTGGCAATACCGCCAAGCATGCGTTACTGCTAACGAGTACGCATGAAGGTCGCTACTATGTTATGGTGCTTAACGAGATATGTAGCGACATCGCCAGGAAAAAAATCTAGTATATGAATTTATGATATTTGGTAAATTTCCCGCACTAATAATATAAAATGGCAAATCCAAAACTGTCAATTGCAAGATACATGTAGTACACTAAATGGAAAACACAAAGAACTCATAAATTAGAACTCATTGTATGTATAATAAATGTAGTTTGCATGTATAGTAAAGGTAGCAAGGCAGGTAATTAACCGGTAGTCGCACAAAGTATTGTTTTTGCCTTTCATCCTTAAATTAACTCTGGTGCTAACTGAGAGTGATTTTTTTAAGGCAACGGGATTAAAATTTCCTTAGATAACGATCGACTCGGGGATTTAGCGACAACATATAAACCTAATCCCACTATAAATTAATTTTTAAAAAATAATAACAAAGACATGAACGAACTTAAACAAAACTGATTTGAACTGCTATGAAATGAATAAAAAGTAAATATACTGTTTTCTTTTTAAATTAAAACCACCCAAAGGGTGGGAGAAATTTATTAGGCATCCCTTACCTTAAAAAACCTATAAAATAGGCTGAGTACTTACAATAGTTAAGTTATTTATTTGCCTAAAGGAAATTAAAAAAGATGTATTCACTAGTAGAATCAGGCCGGAACACGGCGCCGTTAGACGACGGTTCCGCGTGAATTTAAGGGAACCGCCGTGTAAACCATCCGGCTAAGTTTCAGAACTCGGAAACTTAGCCGGATGGTTTACACGGCGGTTCCGCGTGACTTTTTAAAAACCGCCGTTTTACTAGCATCCCGCTAAGTTTCAGAGTTTGGAAATTTAGCCGGATGGTTGTTATCAAACACGATCTCTCATTGCAAGTTTGTGCAACTTATCTCTTTCTCCCTCTCCCCCTCTCCCTCTTCTTCTTCTCCTTCTCCCACTCATTCTCCCCCTCTCCATCTTCTTCTTCTCCTTCTTCTCTTTCTCCCTCTCCCTCTCCTCCTTCTCCTTCTCCTTCTCCCTCTCCCTCTCCCTCTCCATCTCCCTCTCTTCTCCATCTCCATCTCCCTCTCCCTCTCCTTCTTCTCCTTCTCCTTCTCCCTCTCCTTCTTTTCCCTCTCCCTCTTCTCCCTCTCCCTCTCCCTCTCCCTCTCTCCCTCCTTCTCCTTCTTCTAACAAAAGGTTGACTTTAAATTATATGTGTTTTTCATATGATTTAGGTTGAAAATCAATAGATTAGTATGATAATTTGTGTTTTTGGAATTTAGGTGTACGATCTATTTGATCCACAAGTACTCATGGTTTGGGGATGAAACTGTTTTTATGCTGGTTTTGATTTCGCCGGCCAATTTGGCCGACGTTTTTTTTGTTCTATCCGGCTAACTTTCCGAACTCGTAAACTTAGCCGGACTTATAAACATCCGGATAGATTTCCGAACTCAAAAATTTAGCCGGAACAATACACGGCGGTTATGACCACCGTGCATCGGTGGCGCCAATTGCACGGTGCCACCAAGGACGGCGGTCAAAACCGCCGTCCAACACACACCGAACCGCCGTGTTCCGGTGCCAATTCCACTAGTGATTACAAAAGATGTTTTTTGATTTGGATTGTATCTAGGTGCTATTACTTTCTTTCAATGAAATTCATAACTCCGAGCTGGTCAGTGGATGGGTAAACAAATACACAAGCCACTTATTGCCAAGAGTTGTTTCATTGAGAAAGAAATAGAGACCTAGACACCCCATTTCAAAAATTCAGATATGATATCCATTGGAGATTTGATTCTGCTTTGTTTGAGTGATTGTCTGCCTTAAGTGTGCTGTCATCCTTGCTTGTGTATCCCATTGGGACTCCCTTCCAATGGGTCTTATGATCTGTGAAGAATAAAAAACAGCAGTAACCATTGCTGATAGAAAACTATCCAATTCTAATATTAGGAATGCCAATCTTGTCAAGTTGGATTAGTCCCCTTAAAAAAAGGTGGAGCTTCCTGCAAAGTGATCTGTCCAGACATGCCATTTTTTAAGAAGAATTTTGCAATAAAATCTGCTACAGTGTTTCCTTCCCTGAACACATGTTTCATTGGGATGCCTTGAGTTTTAATGGAGCAGCCTAATGAATAATAGTGCCAATCTAAAGAGGTTGGATTCTGTATACCTTTTATAGCAAGCTGACTGTCTGACTCTATACAGAAAGGTAAGTTTAGTTGGCTCCCTTGGTGGATACCAAATTTTATAGCTAATAGTTCTGCTTCTAATGGAGAGGTAGCTACAGTTCTCTCCATTTGCATAAGCAATACTCTACCCCTTATATCTCTGACCACTAATCCAAGTCCTCCTGAATTTCCTGACAAGGATGCATCCACATTTATTTTAATTCCACTATCAGGGGGATTCCATTTGACACTTCTGATTGGCTTTGTTCTTTTTTTCCTTATGAAAGGTACTAGACATGTGTTCAATAAGCCTCTGTGCCTACTAATGTTACCAGACAGTGGGATGGCTGTGAATATTTTGTGTACACATTTTGTAAATTTTATCCACCACAGCTGAGGTTTAGGATATGGTGTTTTCGTGAATGAATTCATTCCTTCTGCACCACAGTATCTAGAGAGTAACAACCATAGTAGTATGAATTACAGTTGTATGTAATTTTGACTCCCCAGTGAAGTTAAAATAAAATTTAATCCTGTGTCTTGCATCATTAAAATTTGGCACAGCTATTCCCAACATGCAATGGACAAAAGAGTAGACCTGGACTGTTTTTTGGCATGTGTTAAAATAATGGTCCAGTGTATCAGAGTTTTGACAGAAAGCACAATTTGAAGGCATATGTATCCCAATGGACTGCAATATATCATCAAATGGAAGTAATTTATTTACCACTCTCCAGATAAACATAGAATACTGAGTTGGTATATATTCGGTCCATACCTTTTTGATGAGATGTTGATCTTCCTCTCTTGGTCTTAGAGACTCATATGCAGACTTTATTGTAAAATTTCCTTGAATGCTTGGCTCCCAGACCAGTACATCATCATGATCATCTCTGATTTGATAAGCCTGCAAAACAAGGATCAAGCTGGTAGCTAAATGTGGCTCCAGTAAGGGTAAGTAATGTCCTTTATTTACACAAAACTGTTTTACAGTAATGTGCTCAAAAGGGATTGGAGTGCTGTCAGGCCATTTGTAGCAAAGTGCACCTGTCCCCATCCAATTGGCTGTCCAGAAAGGTGAGGATCTAGAACCAATCAAAACCCTGGAATTTGTATTTGCATGTGGTGTGGCTTGACATATCCTATACCATGTGTGGGATGTTTTATAAGACTTTGGCAGTGACCAAAGGTAAGAAGTCCAAACTGTCTGGTTATGCTGCAACTTCCACCAAAACTTGCAAGAAAAGGCTTGAATGACTGCTCTGATGCTCCTCATCCCAACACCATTTTCTGACTGAGGTATTGCCAATCTTGACCATTTCCTCCATATTTTTCTTTGCCCTTGTTTAGATTCACCCCATAGAAACCTTGCTGCTAGGACTTCCATTCTTTTAACCACTGTCTTTGGTGGACTGAGGACTGCAAAAGTGTGGACGGGGATGGACATGAGAACTTAATTTAACAGTACCATCTTCCCTGCATGATTTAGCCACCTGTTTTTCCAGTTGCTTATGATTGACTCCATTCTATCCATTAGTGGTTGATAGTATGCCACCTTCTTTCTGCCTGTGAAAATTTGGACTCCCAGATACTTGAAAGGTAATGTCCCATGCTTCATCTGTGTTCTGATTTCAATTCTTCTGATTTTCCTGACAGATGCTTCCTTGTGAGTGTAAAACTCTGATTTTGAGTAGTTAACTTTTTGTCCTGAACTCTGTTCATATGCTTTTAGGAACACCTTCAACCTTTTCAGATTTCTCCCTTTTGCTGAAGTGAATATAGCAGTGTCATCTGCATACATTAAATGGGAAACTCTCTGTACCCCTCTTGGCATCTTAAAAGGTTCTAGGTATCTGATTGACATGAGCTTGTGTATGCCCCTTGAAAATGCTTCAGTTACTATGTTATACAGGAAGGGTGATAAGGGGTCTCCCTGTTTTATCCCTCTCCTGGATCTAAAAAAACCATTAGGCACCCCATTGATAAGGACAGAGAACCAGGCTTCCTTTATATTTTGGAGTATGATTCTGACCAATTTTCCATGAAATCCAAAGGCTAACATTACTGAGTTTAGAAATTCCCAGGACACCCTGTCAAAAGCTTTCTCCAAATCAAGCTTAACTATCAAATTATCATGAGCAGGGTTTTTCTGTACCAGTCTGACCATCTCCTGCATCTGTATGATGTTGTCTGCTATGTCCCTGCCCTTTAAAAAGCTGTCTGCTCCATTGAGGTGATCCTAGGCATATAAGGCTTCATTATTTCCATAATAATCTTAGAGAAGATTTTATTGGCAAAGTTGGACAGACTTATAGGTCTGAAATCTGAGAAATGGCCTGGGTTAGCTTTTTTTGGTATGAGAGTTACCCAGGTACTAGTGATGGCTCTGGGAGGCTTTTCACCAGCCATGAATGCATTAGTTGCCTGTAGTAAATCCTCCTTAATTATTTCCCAACAATGGGTATAGAAGGAACCAGGGTACCCATCTGCTCCAGGTGAGCTTTCTGAGCAAAGGTCAAAAACTGCAAACTGCAATTCTTCCATTTGTACTGGTTTGAGCATCAATTCATTTTCATCCTCCTGGATAAGTGTAGGGATCTCATTGATGAAGTATTTCAAATAGGTACTTGCTGTATCTGAGACATCCTCATTCAATAGGGCCTCATAGAATTTTACTTCAGCCTCTTGAATCTGTGCTGGTTCTGATATCCATGCTCCATTCTCATCCTTTATCTTATTAATTTGTGTCCTTGCTATTTTTTCTCTGACTGCATTATGGAAGAACTTTGTATTTGCATCTCCATCCTTTATCCATTTCAAATTTGCTTTATGCTTCCGGAACAACAGCATCTCACTTTCAGCACTTAGCAGCAAAGCCTTTTCCATATTTAATTGTACCAAATCTCTCTGCTCAATGGATTGCTGTAGCTGTATTTCCAGTAGAGCAACCTTTTCCTCTACTTCTCTCAGATTCCTATACACATCCCCAAAACTTTCCCTATTCCACTGTCAGAGTGTCCCTTTTAATCTCTTCAATTTTCTTACCAGTCTGTAAAAGCCTGATTATGAGCAATTCTGGTTCCAGCTGCTCTTCACAATGTCCTTAAATTCTGCTCTTGTTGTCCGCATGGCCTGGAATCTGAATGGTTTTGGCAGCATCACTTCTGAGGTTTGTATGGTTACACTAGTGCACAGCCATATGTTTCTAGGCGGTTGAATTGTACCATAGAAGGCGTTTTCAAAATGCCTTAATAAACTGTGCCGTAAAAATCAAAGTTTTTTTTACGGCGGTTATAATTCGTAACTGGTTTCACCTCCAGGAGAAACAGGTAGAGAACTCGTAAGTGGTTTAGCCTCTGGGAGAAACGGGTAGAGAACTCGTAGGTGATTTCACTCCGAGGAGAAACTAGTTAAGAACTCGTAAGTGTGCTCCGCTTGTGTAAAAAAAAGAGCTCTCCGATCCGAAATGGATCAGAGAGCTCTATAATCCATAAATTTCACTCAACTAATTCTTTATAGAGTAAAATTTTCATGAAATCAATATACAAGAACTTGAAACTTATCATGAACAACAAAGTGTTCTCATCTAATAAACTCATCAAAATGAATATACTTTAAAAAAAGCTAGTGATCATGATATTTTAACATTTTAACTGCTCCTAACCCAATTCTACTTAGAAGGGGACACCACAAAAAGGTTGGAGGACTGCAAAAATGAAAGAGTTAGTAATTAAGCCAAACTATAATCTGAAAAGATTCAGCTTGGCTTTAAGGACTGCATTCTGACGGGAGCTATGCTCGTTTGAGGCTGCGACACATCCCATCGAATCCCAATCCGTTTATAGCTATGGCTAGTGTCAAGCAACCTGATGTTGGCAGCCCTTCAATCACAACATACTTTGCTCCCCTCCTCAAAATGTTCTGCACAACAAATATACCCATGAATGACCACATCAATAATGAGTTGTTGACAACGTTTTATTATTTTTTACATGAGACCTAACTCATTATTTTTCACTGAAATTTTAAATTAGACCAAGGCCTTCTATTTACATGGATCATTATAATTAAATTAACATAAAATGATTTGACATGAGCTAAACTATGGCAATAAGTAAAAGGTAAAAAGCTAACCTGAATCATCCCAAGGGAGAAAAGAGATAGATACCTCCATAAATGCATAAAGCTACCTATGGTGAGCCTCTGAATGGTGGCGCTCGTAACGATCAATCCAAGAGTGTAAGCATAATAATTAGCACCAATCTCGAAACTACAACCAGTAATCATGCATGAATTGTAGATATACAAATAAACAAGACCATTAATCCCTACAAAGAACACTCATTAATAAACCGAAAAAATCAATCATCTTTGCTGCCTATCAATTGAAGATGATTATCCATACAGATATACAGAAACTATCAATCACAAGCTTAAACATGCACCTTTACAGAAAAAAAAAGAAACCTTTACTCTCACAAATCAATCCCAAAGAATCACATTCTTATCATCACCAAACAAAACCGGACAATGTAGAACAAATACAGGACGAAAGCGAGAAAGATGAATACAAATAAAAGTACCTGCAAGATGAATACAAATAAAAGTACCTGCAAGATGAATCAATATAAGAGATTAGTCGCCGGCCAAGAAACCTTGCAACGCACTTATCGTAATCAGCTCCAACCGCTCGCCTGCCTGGCTTAGGGCCATAGCCCCAGAGTTTTCCTTATCTCTAATTCGTGGGGTGATGGCTGCGGACCAGCTGAACTGGGCTCCGTTGAGCCGCGGCGGCGGAGAGAGAGTGAGGGAGCGGCAGGAGCAGATCGGAGCGGAGGGAGCGGCGGGAGAAGATGAGGGCGGTGAGAGCAGATGGGAGCGCAGTCAACGGCGGAGATGAAATCCATTTCGTGATCGAGAGAGAGGGGGGTTCGTGAGAAGGGGATTGTAGAATCAGAGAGGATAAGATTGTTATATATGGATAAAGAGTCAACGGTTGAGATTAGCTTCAATAATTTAATTGACGGATCAGATTAACGCAAATAAATAGTGTTAAAAAGAAAACATGATTATTATTCTTATTTTAGAAAACCTCAGAAAATTATGCAACAATTATATTTTGCTTTTTTAGCAACATATCGGTCTTAATAGTTGCATACAAACTAATTAATTTTAATAATGAACTAAATACTTTAAAATAAATTTAAATTTAAATACAATCATTGGTTTTCAACATAAATGTCAATTTTATTCTTCGAATAACACTATTCATGCAAAAAATAATGTAAACAATGGTGGAAAAATCTCTTTATAGACACTAATAAAAATTATAAATTCACCTTACAAAGTTTATACTCACATACAGTTAAATAATGTACATTTTATGTATTGCTGATCATTCTCATGATTAAAGAAAGGCTTCTATTATAAAATATCTTTGCAATGTACTTTTGTGATTGATTTTAAAAATTACCCCCTCAAACACTCATAAACTCGATATTTATAGAAAAATGTTAAAGGCTTATTTTATATAATTGTCTATTATATAGTGATTGATAACTTTAATGACTTTGTTATTAGATATTTAAGAAATAATAGAATTCGAATCAAAGACTCTAACAAATCGTTCACGTAAATTTGATTGTGTGATTTATACTTGTTAGACGAATTATAGTTTACTCGAACGAGTTATTTTTCTTTTTCGTAATTTATTTTCGTTTTTTTCTCTTTTCTTTTTTGAAATACAATTTTAAATTTAAAAACCTAACAATATAAACCATTATTTTCTTTTATGTTAAATATATAAACATTTTTCATCTTATAAATCACTCGAATGGATAAATAACCTCTAATTAACAATGCAACGATAATACACATCACTCAAATGGATAAATAACCTCTAATTAACAATTCAACGATAATACACATATAGTATGATATTATTACAAAATTGTTGTATAACTTAGGTGCGGAGAATATTACAAGCAAACAAACAAACGAACACATGAATAGGTTCAAACATCGCAAAACACATTCGCACTCACGATATCGCTTCTGTCGTATATGAATATCATAGAGATATATGTGTAGTATGTAAAGCTCGTAGAGATATATATTTAATCACAAGCGATATCGCTAGTGGTAACGCCTGTAGACGAATCACGTAACCGATATCGCGAGTGGTAACGCCTGTGAAGAATCACGTAACCGAAATAGCTAGTGGTAACGCCTGTGGACGAATCACGTAACGATATCGCTTCTGTTTGTATCGTAGAGATATGTGTAATCACAAGCGATATCGCTAGTGGTAACGCCTGTGTATGTGAAACTTATAGAGATATAATTGTAATCACAAGCGATATCGCTAGTGGTAACGCCTGTAAACGAATCACGTAACGGTATCGCTTCTGTGTGTCTTTGTCATGGCATTTTTGGATAACGCCTTATATAAACACAAATACGCCGTCGTTGTTTTCAAGCCCTAGGCGAATGATAGGTTACGAGTTCGTAACCTAGTTACTCGGCGGTTCCGCGCAAAAATCCCAAAAACGCCGTAAATAAGGTGCCGAGTAACCTATAGTTGTGCACTAGTGTTAACAGTAGAGGGCTGTGATCAGATCTGGTCCTGTTCAGCACTTGTATTGAGCTGTGGGGGTAATCTTCATGCCAAGCTAGGTTTGACAGGCCCCTATCTAGCCTCTGTAATAGCAAATCATCCAAGGCTCTATTATTTGACCAGGTGAACGCATTGCCCACTGTTGTAATTTCTACCAGTTCTAAATCATTTATCCATTCCTTAAATTCTGTCATACTGACTACAGATGGAGGTCTCCTTCCACTTCTTTCATTGGCACTAGTGATTGCATTAAAATCCCCTATGAAGATGGTGGGAGCTACTGGCACTGACAGCAAATCCAACCACAAATATCTTCTCAACACATAATAACTTTTGCATATATGAATACAGAATTCCAAATTTTTCCACTCTTTAAATCAGTAATAGCAGCTAGTAAAAACTGATCAGATTGATTTAAAACTGTTAGTGTAAAATTGTTATTCCAAAAGACCCAAATTTTTGCATGAGTGGCAGCCACAACATTTTGGTATTTTAGTTGAAACTGTAAATCTAGCATGTCACAGTTATGATGTAATGGTTCTAAGATACACAATATATCTACTTTATGCATCCTAATAGATTTTAATCTTTTTAATGAGGTACCATAGCCTCTAATGTTCCAAACTAGCACATTTCCTCTGATGTTGTAACTAATCATAGAAAACTATACATGCTTGGATTTTGGGTAGGCTCTAAGCCATTTTTCAGTTATTACACCATCTGTTGGCATTCCCCTTTTAGTTTTCTTCCTTATATTTGTAACATGAGAGATTGTACCTTTTGTGTGCCCTTGTTCTTCTTCAGCTTGTTGATTGGGTGATTCCTCTCTGATCTCCCCATCAGTGTCTGTCTGAGCCCCATCTATGTGCTTCCATTCCAATTCTGTCTGTGCCTCCACATATTCCTCTGAACTGTGGTCATCTGGTTCCTGTAACACTTGAAATGAGTTAGAGATTTTTACAGGTGCTAGTTCACTTACTTCCATTGGAGCCAGGTAAGGTATGACTGCTAAAGCTTGCTTTTTTCTCTGGTTGTTTTTCCACTCTCTAATGTTAGGAACCTCCAGATCATCATGAGAGTAGAATGGTAAAGCTATTGGCTTGTGTATGGCTTTGATGAAAGAGCTTTCTGGGAATGTGTCCTTGCTATGGAGCACCACTTTGCTATGCTTTGGAGTATCTTGGCTGCAAAGTTGCTGCATTATTGTAGGTTGTATTGTTGGTTGATCAGGGATCTGGGCACTGGCATTTAGCTCACATACATCATAGCTCTTCTTTGCCATTGACAAACCAGATGATGAAGCAATTGGCCTCCACTGCTGCTGCTCAGTTTGGGGATTTTCTTGTGCCTTTTTTCTGGGTTGGGGAACCTTATTGTCTTTTTTCCTGGCAAGATATAACTTCTTCAGTTCTGGATGCAGAATTCCACATTCATCATCACAATGGCCTACTCTTCTGCAGTGGGAACAATAAAAAGGAAGGTTGTGGTACTCGATTTCATACTCAGCCGTTGCTTCTGGAGTGCCCATGGTGATTGTCTGGTGTCGCTCCTCCATAAGATTCACCTCAACACATACTTTGATTGCCGAGGGACGGGTTAGTGCGTTGGTGGCGGCATCCATCTTGATGAAGACCCCTATCTCATTACCGAAATCCTCAATTGTCGTTCGATTGTAGAATTGGATTGGCACTTTGTGGATCGTCGCCCAAACTGGTCCTTGGATGATTCTTGCCTTGTTGAGAAATCCGAGGACCATTTGAGAATCTTCATTGTGGTTCCTTGAATTATACAGAGTAACCGAATCCAGAACTTCTGATAGTCTTCCTTCAGTTGGAACCGGATCAGAATATGCCGGTAGTCCATAGATCCGATCTGAAACTTGCCGGAAAATCCCTGTGCCTGAAAATAATTCCCGATCTGCTCCATAGAGGGCTTTCCGTTGGTGAATTTTCCGACAAGAGTGTTTTGGTAATGTGAGGCGAAGGTTTGCACTGCTTCATCGGAGTAAATGCAAGCGATCTTCCCGTTGACTCTTCTCGAAATTGGGCGTATCTCTGGATTTTGAGGAAGGGTGTTGAATAAAGGCTGCGGTTTGGGTATTAGAGCATCAACAAACGATTTTCCGGCAACTCCCCCACCCTGAGTGGGCGGTGGCGCCCCCATGAAATGAACGTTTCTGACCTTTGGGTGTCGGAACAGTGACTGATAACGGTTGGATTTTAGAGAGAGTTGAGAGAATAATTTCTAGAGAGAGAAAATAGTATGAATAAAAAGTAAATAAACTGAAAATAGTATGACTAAATTATTTTGTATTGCATCAAATCATATTTTGAAAAAATGAATTTTCTGATCTGATCTGATTTGAACTGGATATAAACTGAACTTAATCGAAAAAAACCGTAGAGAACTATAATAAAAATTATATTCAGGAAATTTACTGAACTGAAACATATATAAAAAATACTTATTTGAACTGAACTTAAAAAATATTAAAATATTTATCTGAACTGAAATGTTTTATAGAAAAATTCTGACAAACCGGCCCTGTATATATATTAGAGTGTGACTAGCATGATGGACAGCGCGTTGCGCGGTGTGTTAGAAAAAGTTTGAATATTTGCAAGTGTATTATTATGTCTGAACTAAAAACTAAAATTGTATGACTTTTTCAGATAGATCAAAACTATTCAGTTTTTTTCCAAATAAAATTATTTTGTGAATAACACATTGAAAAGTGTATACCTTATGTGTCTAATTCAGTGTAGATATTATTAAAATAAACATTAATATTAGTGTAACAAGATATCATGTCATCAAAATATGATGATATAATTTTTAAACCCTAAATATTTAATTTGTAAAAACAGTAAAACACCACTCAATGTTATAAATTCCAAAAGTTGCATTCCTGAAAAAAAAAAAAACAAAAAAAAAACAGATATCAAATCTCAAGTAGAATAGCAAGTGATTTTAATGCACATGAGATGATTGTTGGGTTATATACATGAAATTTGTATATAGTATAAATAATCTTCCAAATAAAGAAATGATTTAAAATTTTTGATGTTAAAATATTTACTGTATGGTTAATATATTTAATTGATTTTTATATTTTAGTCATTAACAAAAAATTTGTCATAATAAATTGAGTAGCTATCCGTGGTGATGAAATATTTTATTTTATCATCAATAATTTGAAGTAGTTGATATTTGATAAATATAAAAGGAATATTTTATTAAATATCTATCAATTAGCTCGCATATGAAAAAATATTCTTATATGTTCTACTTAATTAATGTAATATCTCTTTTACATCATCGTATATATGCTTTTGATATTAATAAAGAAAATTTCAAGTTCAATATCTAACACGATTGTCATCATAAGTTGTTTATTTTTTATTTATTAAAAAAATCATAATTAGGAAACCTTGGTAAAACATCATTGCAAATGATGAACTAAATTTGAAAAAAACGCTCAAAACCTAAAATACACATTATAATTTATAGAGACAAACCGATTTTCATTATACGTGACATTTTCATTGAAAAGAAAATAATCCAACGTTTTAAATATATATTGATGTATTATTTAACCTAATTATGACAGTACATAATTAATATGTTACAAATATATTTTGAGTTAAGTAAATACAAAAATTTTACTTAGTTTATTAGTTTTAATGTTAATAATGTTTAAGGATTTTTACGAAATACATGTACATTTTAACTAATACTAATTGGTACTATCCCAATGTTGTTTCTCTATAACTTAAAAGGTAAGAAAATATGGTATTCCTCTAATTAAACACACTATATTCATCTCTCTGTGATACTACAGGAACAGGCCTTCTATACGCAGTCCGTATTTTGCTTATTTGCAGTCCGTATTTTTTTTAAATAATCATATATACAATGATTCTAATATATAACTGAATTGCAAGTGTATGCAATAGAAGTAGTATATATGATGCATATGTCTGATATACATAATTATTGACCATATCATATATATCGAAGGCGTATTTTTGTTTTGGACTGTAAAATAAGCAAAATACGGACTGCGTATAGCATGCCCCTAAAGGAATCATCTAAATTAAGTATGATATATATTTCTTTTAGGTGTGCATGTACAACTTCCATTTACATGGAATAAATCATACACAACTCTTCTTTTCTTTTCTTTTTTTTCAATAAACCATATATTCCAAAGTATCTTAGATTGATATTACAAAAATATAGATATGGAATAGATCAACAAATCTGAAGTCCATTCAAGAGCCCACCAACCTATATGTAATATGAGCTGGGCTGGTACGATTTCTTGCCATTTTTATTATTGATAATATATAAGTTACCCAGTAGAAATTGTAGCACAAAAATCACAGACTTCATCTTCCATCTCATTCTATTGCAATTCAAATTGAAAGAAAAAGATGCATAAATCAATTCTGCTCCTCAAACAACAAACGCTGCAAGAAGAGTGTGAATAATGGCCAAGCCGCAGAGTTGGTTGTCGCATCGGTGCCCGGTCACAAGACATCAACAAGAATAAAATCAATTAGTTTGATTGGGCATGCATACTATTTTCTGTCAGAATGAAGTATGAAAAAAAAACGTTAGTGAATCGGTAATTAAGTATGAGCTGCAAGCCTGCAACACAGAAAATATTGGAATTAAAAACAATCGAAGAGACTTTGGCCCGCCTTAACCATATATAGTCAACACTTAAGACATATAACTGAAAGGTTATATTACATTTATCATCATCCTCATCCTCAATCGGTAAGCATGTATCTAGGCTAATTATAACTTGGCTAAGCAAGATGAAAACGAGATATTGGTAGGGATGTATCTTGGCTAATTATGAGCTGGTAGACAACCATTTTCTTTATTTAGCTCTCATGATACCTCAGAAGCTGTCATATCTTCAGGCACAAGAAGCAGTATTGGCAGAAGAAGTGCAGCCACAAGCCCTGCAATTTTCACCAACTCACCGTTACCATTGCCCATTGTCAACTGATCATACCCTTAAAACACCTCATCTTCCTTCCCCTTCACTTACACGGCTACTTTCCATAAACTCACCCGAGTGGAAACAATGCGTGATCGAAAGCCCGACCTTTAAAATAATTTTATCCAAGCAGCTAGCCCAAGAATAAATTATATAGTTTTCCAGCAATCCGATGGTGAAGCGCTTGCTACGGACCTGTCAAGACAACTACAGTGACATGAATTCACAGAGGCTATCAACGGTTTTCAACTGCTCCATGCACCCGATTTGCTTCAGTTGATCGGCATATGATATCCCAGTTCCACGACTGCCAACTCAACGGTGAAGGGCAGCGCGAGTTATGGTGGTAGAGCCGGGAGTTCTTTCATCCTTTATATACTAGCTTTAGCCGCGTCTAGGCATCCCATTTATGCCAAGCAAATATTCTAATACCATCTCATTTATGCAAAATAAATATATTAATACCATGTATAAAACTGAAATAATCAGCGCTAAGGAAGAGGTGAAACCTTCCATGTAATATTGCGGCGCCGAACATATGTAAACAAGGAAAAGAACGACAATGTGGGTGAAAAAAGAATATATGAAAATTGTAGGCGGCGTAATATGGTGAACTTATGGTGGTTATGTGGTGGTTTTAGTCAAAACTACGTAGTTTAATTTTTTTAATATTATTTATTAATTTATTTATTAGCCAGAGCAATAACTCTTCTAGTTCCCTTTATGATAATGATGATGAAGAAGAAAGGATGAGAGTGTGAGTAATTAAGGAAATAAATTCAACAATAACTATAATTCCACCTGTAAGGGGAAGTTTAGGTAGAGATTCCAGTCACTAATTTTTTTTTCACTTTCTAATTAATCAGTATTTAAAGTTGAAGATAACAACATACATGTCTTCTTTGTCGTGGTCATGTAGCGCCTCCAATAATCTGTCATGGTTGAATATTGTTGAGTAATCAACACAGTGCTCATATTCGGGGGTAGTTTGTTTCCAGCCGGCATGCCAAAATATAATCCTTTTAGGTGCGAAAATCGACAAGATACCATCAAGAATTGCACGGGCAGAAATTAAGCAAAGGTTCTCTTGCCTAGATTCGATCCTAAAGTCCAGAATCCATGGAAGCCTTTCGTGAGGAGCAATAATCTCATCAGCTCTAGGTATAATTTTCTCTTCGTAATCAACCGCGACTAAACCTATTTTCGAGCTGTTCATTGTAGTCATGATTTTTTTCAAAATTTCCTTGAGATCCTGGGACCACGAGGAATCCACGAACAGAGTTTCATGGAAAAAGATTTGCGAAATGCATCTAGACGGGTTAGCGTTAAATGATAAATTGGGAAATATGGCATCCCTGTGATTACTCCACATCCAAACCAAATTGAATTCAATCATCTCAGGTGCATTAAAATGTGTGTATTGCGTTCCAATATTCCTATCCAGAAAATAGTAGGTTACGTATCTGAGCGACGGGCTTGATATAGTCTTTTTTTTTGTTGTAGGCATTCGTGAATACTATTAGAAACCCAGACCGTGATCCACACCGTGTCTGTAAATTGGGAGGTGGACATGTCTCATAGGTCCAACAGGTCCAGCACATAAGCCCAGTGAGGTTCCAACATAAAATCAATTGACAATATGTGGAGTAGCCCACCAGACTTATATACTGAACAATCACCCACTTCGTTTCCGATATGGGATTTACTCTAACACCCTCCCTCAAGTGCAAGACCCACCCACTTTTGATTTTCGATGTAGGATTTACAGTAACATCCTTGCACTTGGATTGTAGGCCCAGGCCGCAACCTCGGGCTCTGATACCATATTATCAATTGATTTTATGTTGGAACCTCACTAGGCTTATGTGCTGGACTTGTTGGGCCTATGAGTCATGTCCACCTCCCAGTTTACAGACACAGTGTGGATCACGGTCTGGGTTTCTAATATGGTATCAGAGCCCAAGGTTGCGGCACAGTGTGGTCAGTCTTCAGGTGGTCGAAATCGTCGTGGTCGCAAGAAGTGGAATACCAAATGCCAGCTCTGTGAAAAATTTGGTCACATTGTCAAAACATGCACGAATACCCAGCCTGAGTCCAATCTTGCTGATGCGTTTCAGTCCAATGTGTCTCTCGACGACTCTTCGGACTGGTATCTAGACTCTGGTGCAACCAATCACATGGCAACCACATCTTCTGGTCTGGACAACAGTGCTCCCTATAACGATAATCGTTCTTTTGCTCTTGCTAATGGTAGACCTGTTAATATTACTCATGTTGGTCATCGTCGGTTTTCTCGTAATTTTTATGTATCTGATGTGCTGGTAGTTCCGGATATTACGAAAACCTTCTCTCCATTAGTAAACTGACCAGGGATTTGAAATCTGTGATCTCTTTTGATGAGAATATGTTTGTTATTCAGACAAAGGTCACAAAGGAAATCGTGGGCCGAGGTCGCTGTGAGAATGGTCTGTATGTGTTGGAGCAGGGTGGTGCTGCTTTTGTTGCTTATGTTCAAGCGAATAAACATAGGGCGTCTTTCTACATATGGCATGCCAGGCTAGGCCATACTTCCCTAGCTGTTATTTCATTATTAAATAAGTTGAACCTAGTTAAGGTTGTTTCTTTTTCGCCTAAACCCTCTTTATGTTCTTCATGTGAACGAGCTAAGGGTAAACGACTTTCTTTTATGGATAATCCCAGACGGGCTGACTCTTTACTTGCTTTGGTACACTGTGATTTGTGGGGTCTTGCACCGGTTTTATCAGAAAGTGGTTTTTCATACTATGCTATCTTTGTTGATGATTTCTCTCGTTTTACTTGGTTTTATCCGTTGAAGCGGAAGTCAGATTTTTTTGAGACATTTTGTGCGGTTTCAGAATTTGGTTGAGAATCAGTTTTCCTGCTCTATAAAAATATTTCAAAGTGATGGAGGCACTGAATTCACAAATTCGCGTCTGCGGGCTCATTTTCCAGACAAAGGAATTTTTCATCAGATTTCTTGTCCCGCTACACCTGAACAAAATGGTAGAGCCGAATGCAAACACAGGCACATTACGGAGATGGGACTTTCGATGCTCATGCACTCTCAGCTACCATCATCATACTGGGATGTTGCTTTTGCTACTGCAGTCTACACCATCAATCGTCTTCCTACACCGGTGCTTCGAAATGTCTCACCCCATTTTCTGGTCTATGATCGTCATCCTGATTACTCTAATTTCCACCCTTTTGGGTGTAGAGTTTATCCTTATACCCGATATTTTGCCCCTCATAAACTTGCTCCAAGAAGTGTACCTTGCATCTTTATTGGATACAGTGCTCAGTATAAGGGTTTCCGTTGTCTTGATCCGTCATCAAGAAGGTCTATCTCACTCGTCATGCTCGATTTGATGAGACCTCCTTTCCATCTGCTACAGATTTGACTTCTGATGCTGATGTTGCTCCTAACACCTTGGATGTTTCGGTTTTTGTGGATTTGGATGATTCTGTCTCGGGTACAGTCTCTACTTCAGCTTCCTTGGTAGACAAGCCTTCACCTACTGCACCTCTAGCTTCGTCGCCTGCTTCCTCAGTCAGTTCCTCACCAGTTTCTGCTTCACCGCCCTCGTCTCCACCGGTTTCTCCTTCGCCTCCTACTCCAATGATTTCTCCGAATCCGTCGCCTGCTCCTCCGCGACGCATGACTACTCGATTGCAAACTGGTAGTCTTACAGCAAATCGTAGGTTTGGTGATTATGAGATGACTGGTCTTCTTGCTGCTTTGCTAGTTGAGACTGAGCCGCGTGGATTTCGCTCGGCTATGAAGGACCCTCGTTGGACTTCTGCCATGGATGAGGAAACGCATGCTCTTCGCCAACAACACACTTGGGATCTTGTTCCGCGTCCTGCTGATGCTAATGTCGTCGGTTCCAAGTGGGTTTATAGGATCAAACATCGTCCCGATGGTTCTGTTGATAGATACAAGGCTCGTCTGGTGGCTCAAGGGTTTACTCAGCTTCCTGGGTTTGACTTCACTCATACCTTTAGCTCTGTTGTCAAAGTTTCTACTGTTCGCATCATCCTTGCTCTGGCTGTGACATTTTCGTGGCCGCTTCATCAGCTGGATGTTAAAAATGCGTTTCTAAATGGAGTTCAGGATGAACCGATCTACATGGAACAGCCAGCTGGTTACTCTGATCTTGTCCATCCGGATTCTGTCTGTCGTCTTCGGAAATCCATTTATGGGCTCAAGCAAGCCCCTCGGGCTTGGTTTCAGCGGTTTAGCTTCTTCCTTGTGCTTTTGGGGTTCAAGTGCTGCTTAACGGACACTTCCTTGTTTGTGTTCTCTCGTGGATCGACTGTACTCTATCTGTTGGTTTATGTTGACGACATTATCCTTACAGGCAATGATTCTGCTCTTATCCGCAAGTTTGTTGCTCGTGTTAATGCTGAGTTTGCTGTTAAGGATTTTGGTTCTCTTCACTACTTTCTGGGTATTGAGGTTGCTCGCTCTTCGGCTGGACTGTTTTTGGGACAGGCTAAGTATGCTATGGAGGTCCCTCAGCGAGCTGGAATGACTGATGCTGTTTCTGTCTCTACCCCGTTTATTCCGGGTTCGCAGCTTGTCAGCTCTTCTGGTCCTGTGTTTTCCAATCCCAAGCTCTATCGCTCTCTCGTTGGTGCACTGCAGTACTTGACGATTACCCGTCCTGATTTGTCTTATGCGGTTAACTCGGCCAGTCAGTTTCTGCAGTCTCCTACTGATGATCACTTTCAGGCGGTTACTCGCATTTTGCGCTATGTTCGTGGGACACTTCATTATGGTCTGATGTTTCGTCCTTCGCCTGTTAGTCTTCCTGTTCTTGGCTACTCCGATGCTGATTGGGCTCGATGTCTTGAGACTCGCCGCTCCACCTATGGCTATGCTATTTTTCTTGGTGGCAATCTTGTTTCCTGGAGTGCTAAGCAGCCCTACTGTATCTCGTTCCAGCTGTGAGTCTGAATATCGTGCTATGGCGAACACTGCTGCTGAACTTGCTTGGCTTTGTCAGCTTCTTCGTGAACTTCTGGTTCCTCGGTCCTCCACTCCGCTCCTGCTTTGTGATAACAGTAGCGCGGTCTTCTTGGCTCAAAATCCGATTGCTCATAAGAGGGCCAAGCATATTGACATTGACTATCACTTTGTTCGTGAGCTTGTTTCATCTAAAAAGTTGTGTTAATCATGTCCCGTCTGCTCTTCAAGTGGCTGATGTCTTTACCAAAGGTCTATCTCGTCCGCTTTTTGAGTTGTTTCGTTCCAAGCTTTGCGTCTCCTCGAATCTGACGCTTCGCTTGAGGGGGGATAATAGAATATCTTAATTTAATTTAAAGATATTCTTGTATTGTTGTAGAGTATATCAAGTCCTAGTTTAGAGTAACCTAGTTTAGGACTCTTGTATTATATATTGTACACTCTCAGATCAATACAATCATTCTGAATTTCACATTCACAAATACAAAACGTTCAAGTCGTGGAAAGTTGAGCACCAAATAGCTTGTAGTTTTGATCAGAGGATCACATATCAACATTCTAAAGTCCTTGAAATGACATTCTCGATGTAATCATATACTCCAACCTACAGTCCTCGTAGTTGATCTGAAGCTCTTCAATCAAAGGACAACTTGTCATTATATTCATAAACACCTCCTCTGTCATGCCGTGTACCCGGACAAGGCGAAGTCGTCTCAGATTATGCCACATTACATTCTCTGGTAGCTCACCCAGGCAACACTTCTTCAAGCGTAACTCCACCAGTGAGTCAACCCCAAACACGGGCTTGGGCACATCGTTTGGCTTTTTGAGAGAAATAAACCTGAGACCCTTTTGGGCGGTGGCCAGTTGGATGCATCGATTATGATTACTCGACCATTTAAATTTCACTAGTAGAATATGGGACGAAACACGGCGGTTCCGTCCCAGTTGGACGGCGGTTTTGACCGCCGTCCTTGGTGGCGCCGTCCAATTGGCGCCACCGTTACTCGGCGGTTGAAACCGCCAAGTAAGTTTACGATTTCGGAAACCTACCCGGATGGGTGCATTTCCGGACTCGTAAACACTCGCTGCTAGCAGGAGGCTTCACCGGCCATTACGAGCCGGACGGTAAGCAGGAGGATCATGTTTGGTCTCCCGGATGGGTAGCCGGGAAATATTCCGGCACCGACAGTAATCCGGCCACCGTGAAACGGTGGTGGAAAATAGGTAGTTCCGGCTACATTTACGAAACCGGAAACCTAGCCGGAAGAATGTTTTACTTAACCGGGCGCCAGCCAGGGAAACCATCGGGAAAAAGGTTGAAAAGAAGGTAATTTCGTCCGGCTAGAATTCCGAAACCGTAAACCTAGCCGGAAGAAGTTTGAACTGTCCGGCCAGCATTCAGATATCGTAAAGGTGGCCCGGATAATTATTAAAAATCTGAATTTTATTTATTTCGTCTTTTGAATACAAAATAGAAAGTACTTAAATGGCGCTAGTGAAGAATTATATGTTTCAAATGGTTGTGATGTATTAAGAATGAATATATAATGTAATACATCACTTGAATGCGCTAAATAGACCAAAAATTGACAATAACACATAAACATGTGTCAATTTATAACTAGAGCGGATTCATGCGAAGTTACGACAAATGATGCAATACTACTCCTCGGTCGATTCAGTTCTTCGGGTGAGTAGGGGCTTGTATCCTCTTCGAAAATCTGTGCATTAGCATACACAATTCAATATATGACGCAAACATATGAATATGTGTAAGGTAGATGCCTTATAGATTTGGAACTTACGGGCTCAAGGTCCTTGTCGAATTCGTTAAGTTCCGCTACCAATTTGAGCTCATACAACATAATGCAGAACCCGCATTCCCAGCTTCTAACTTGTCTCTTGTACTTTAATACAAAAGGTAGATCACATTGTTAAATACAATCGATCGATGTCGATAATACTAGTGTTATTAATGAGGGAGAAACGTGTAGAGTACCTTGATCTCAGTCATTCCAAACTCCCTCCTAGAGGGATTGACATGATTCAAAACTTGTCTAAAGAGGTTTTCGAAAGACGGGATTGGCGGACGATGGAGAGGATCTATCCAATAAACTTCTTTGATTTTTTTGTGGATCAAAACCAAGGTCCAATGTTTACTAAATAAAAAATGCATATCCATTTGTCAATAATGACAACATAAAAGTTAACATGAGATAATAATGTATAGAATTAGTTAATATGAAATGCTTACCCGGAAATGAGTGGTGCTAGGAAGAATAATTTGTTCTCCACACCGAGAGCCTCTCTCATGTAACTTAATCGTTCTGCATCAGTATGACCATATTCTTGGATTCGCTCAGGGCATAGGAAGCCTATCCATGGCTTCAACCGTTTTTGAACTAGTTGATTTATGAAACTTAAGAAAAAAAAAGATGAATGGTTAAAACAACGGGGAGAGCGGCGGTTGAAAACAAACAAGATAATATAGTCTCGACATTAAAATGACTTACAGTTGGAATAAGGACATTAGGGGCTCGGTTGCCTTGTCACCCTTCCATAAATCTTCAAAATCACCCCAACACATTACAATTTGCCTTCCAATACCACCAAATAATTCCGTTGGAGCCGGGAATTCGTAGTATCCAAATTTACAATGTGTAGACAATTTATCATACAACACCTTCATAGGCAGTGTCATAGATTTAACTACAACATCTTTTGGGGCGGTCAAGGGTTGGGGAGTTTTTCTTGTAATTTTTGGCTCAACCTTGCGTGCAACGCTCATAATTGGGTTGTATAGGCTAGCGGGTTGAGTCTCTCCTAAACTCTCGACAACAATTAGCCTACGAGGCCAAAGTAAATACATACCTTCCGCCGGTCCAACAACCTTACACGGGCCTTTGGGTATGGGAATTCGAGCGGTTAAAACCAAAGCTTTTTTCAAGCAAACCTCCCCCAAACCGGTTGCAATTTTATCGTCGCCATGCATTTTCGCCGACTCATTGAAAATTCCATTTGCAACATGCATAGTAGGCTTCCTCACTCCACCATCGATATATAATTTGCATGGATATGTGACATCGACCTTGACCTAATTAAAATAGTGGATTCCATTTTTAAAGTAAGGTGAGGTAAACATGCTAAGACTACAAATAGAGAATTTGAATAAGAATGCGATCGAAAAGTGAGTTAGTGTGTTTACCTTTTTTGGTCGGTTTAAGTTAACATCACATATGTTTGGTTGTGGCGATGGTGGATTGCCTTGCACCTCACAAACATCGGGCGAGTGACGTGAACCACATGAAGGAGGTTCCCAATCGTCGCTTAGATCATTCAAATTTGGTGGGAGAATTGCGCCCGTTTGCCTGGCTATTATGTGGAGAGCTATGTTCCTTTTCTTCATATTCTTCACGGCCTCATCAAGCTCCTTCTTGGTATCACCGAGCTCTTTTTTTGTATCTCCAAGTTCCTCTTGCAACTTGTTGTACTTGGTATGTCTCGGTGGTTTAGAAGATTTTGGTTTGCCGATGAGATCTCTCTTCACCACATGTGATGCATATCCACGAACTCTACCGGGGTGTTCCTTCCGTTCCGTCGCCTTACAAAGGATGTCATCGTCTTGTGTGGGAACGAATTCTCCCGAAACAATTTTCGCTTTGACATCATCCTATCATTTAATAGAAAAAAAATATATGGTAGAAAACAAAATAGATAGGAATAATATTTGTAATAATATTAGCTCAAAATATTCAAAGAAATAACTTACAATATCTTTTATCAACTTCTTGTTTCCCTCGTGTGTGTATCGCCTTTGCTATCTTGTCGACCAATCAAGAAGCTAGTGAGTTTATCGAACTCTTTAGGATTAACCACCTCGGTGCTCTCCCGCGCTTCCTCTTCCGTCATCCCACTATCCATTTTCTCTTGCACCACATCTTGTTTTTTGTTTGCATGTTTCATTAGTCTTATAGTATAGCCCTCCCTACTCATTGTGTGAGGTGTCGTATTAGCTTTCGCATTGGTGCTATTCGTCAACCTCACACCCTAACACATAAATGAATTTAAGTTATGTGAACGAGGAGTAATACTAGAATGGTAGGAATTAATCTTACTAGTCGGTCATTCTCCAAGGTGCGTGCTTTGAATATTGCCAAACTTTCTTGTAGAATATCGGTGTAGGCCAACCAAGTGTCCTCATCCTTAAAATCTCCATAAATGTAATGTTTAGACAACATTGTTCTATGATCCCGTGCCGCCTTACCCAAGCGAAACATGGTTGTGTCAAAAAGTTTCTCCATATTTGGGGCAACAATTTTGAATGGTACCTACATAAGGTTATAAGAAAAGTTGGATAAAATCTCATTCATGTGTACAAAAATGAAAATACCTTAAATGAAGGTAGAGACTTACCAAACACTCCTCCCATAATTTAGTCTTCTCCTTGTCGGGGACCTCGTGCCAAGATTCATACTTTATATCCACACGAGTTCGACCAGTTTTACCAACCCAACTCTTCCATAAATAATACGCTTCCGATATTGGTTCCCCACCATCGTTGAACGTCATGTCCGTCAAAATCCCCTTCTTCATCCTTTTTTGTAAGACGGCACAATATGTCCTAGGACGCCTCACCCCTTTTTTTTTAACACCTCCCGCGGTGTTAGGGGTTTTAGGGCTTTTGGGGATTCCTACCTTCTTCTTAGGTGGTGCCATAACTCCTCTACAAAAAATAGTTTGCATATATTAAATAACCTCACTATCAAGAAAGAATAATTATATGCTAAATTAATGGTAAGTAGTCATTTTAATAATCATATTATTATCCTATTAGACTAATGGTAAGTAGGGTTTAGGATCCTATTAGACTAATATAAATTGCCTATCACATGCTTCACCCTTAATTCTTTGTAATTAAATTAGTGCATACATATATGACATACTTAACCCTAGATTAGTAGTAACATAACTAGTGACCATCAAGACTAATGAAGAATATAGCCCATAATCCCAATTGATTAATCAAGAATGTAGCCCATAAAACAAAGCTAGTTTGTAGTAATAATTAAGCAAAGCCCATGAACAAATAAGACAAATTAGCCAATAAACAACATTGATTATACAAATGAATCAAAGTGCCAAGAAATACCTTTTCAAGTACAATAAAAACCCTAATAGTATGGACAAAGAAGCTACTTTCTTGTTCTATAACTCAAGAAATGGGGCCAATGTGAGTAATGGTGTTCTTGGTGGTTGGAGAAGAAGATTTTGTTGGTGGAAGAGAGTAAATGGGTGGGAGGAAAGTGAAATTTTCGGAAGTAATGGGATGAATGGGTAGAGGACTAGCTAAGAAAATAGTCTAAGTGTTACTTATTCTGATTTTTTGTACTGTCCGGCTACGTTTCCGAAACCGTAAAGTTAGCCGGATAAGCCAACAAATAAATAACCTCACCCGACTATGTTTCCGATTTCGTAAAACCTAGCCGGACGTTTTAATTATAAAAAGGGGCAGACGGGTTTTTTTTCCCCAAATCTGCAAACCCTCCCCAAGTTCATCCCCAAACCAGTCCGCCCCTCTACCAATTTTTCAGTCCAATCTCTCACCATGGTTAGGACTAAAAATCCTTCCACAGACAAGCAAGTTGCGCAAATCCAACGACAACAAGAGGTGCAGTACGAGTCCTCTTCCGAGGAGGAGGTAGAGTCACCTCCAAGAGCCGAAGAACACGTGGGTGGAAGCCGATTAAGCAAGGCCAAATCGAGGAAGACAAAGCGGCAAAGAGGCCATGACAGACCCCCTGAAGCATCGGCAAGTCGGAATTTCTTCAATCGTAGGGCGGAGTCCAACTATGTTGAATGGTGTGGGCGGAAAACACACACTACCAACGAGCCCTACCTCTATTGACACTTTGTATTTAGGGTATTTGGTTGCTCATTTTCAGCCTAGTTATTTAGATAAATTGCTCTTGCTTGAATCCCCACGCCATCAAGATGAGGTTGTGCAATTTTATGCAAATTTAGGAGAGTATGAGTCGAATAACATGTGCACAAAGGTGAATGGTAAACTGATTCATGTCACTAAGTTTCATATAAATGAGGTCCTAGGCTGCCCTTATGTTGATAACTCATCCTTGCGCCCTAATCACCCAGAAGGCCCTTATGAGATTTATAATTTCAACAAATTTCCTGAAACCGGGCCAAACCAACCCTTAGACCTTGAAGCAATGGGACGTAAGTACTTCAAAACTACTTGTCAGGGGGTGAGTAGTTGTCCAGGTGATTTTAATGTTGAGGAGCTTACGGTTGAGCAGAGGATTGTATTTGACTGGGTTTGTCAGAATGTGTATCCATCGGGGGGTCATAATTGTGAACCCAGTTGTGGACGTGTTCTGCTCTTCTATTACTTGATGGAAGGGTTGAAAATAAATCCTGGACACTCGATAGTTGAATACATGTTCAAGGTGGGGAGAGGGTCGAGGCAATGGTTTCCATATGCCGGACTTGTCACTGAGCTGATTAAGAAGCAAGGTGGAGGTGTTGTTGATCGTGCTGAGCCTCTAGAGTACTACGATGGCGATTGGTTTGATCATAAGGGTTTTGCACTGGATATAGAAACTCAAAGGTACGTCTTGAAGGCCTTAGCTCCGGGCGCAGCAGGAAGAGTTGCTAGGCGAAGAAAACTAGAAGCCAGAGGTGCGAGTTCATCGGGTACAAGTAAGTGAATATATATTTTCCCTTTATTGTTTAGTTTCGCAGGTGAAAATGTGTTTGTTTTCGAAAGCTAATCATTTGTTTGTTTCGTAGGTGAGGAGGGCTGGTGGATGCGTAAGCTCTCGAAGATGTGGGAATGCTTCACCGGACAAGTCGACAAGGCTAAAGAAGAAGTAGCAATGCTCCGTGCCGAACAAAGGGCTTACATTGATCGGAAGGGACTTGATCTCCAACTTAGCCCGGAATTGAATGAGCCGGATTTTGGTCAACTGTCATCCTCAAGTGAAGAAGATGCGGCCGGGGGACCATCCAGCAGTAGGGCGACAACCTCACAACCTGGAGAGTAGGGCTCTGTTTCTAGTTAATAAATTTCAAGCAATGTACTTTTAAACATCGAATTTGTTATTTTCGTTTGTGAAACTAATCTATTCTAGTACCTTATTCATGTGGATGTAAACTTGATCGATTTTAAAGATTTGAGTGCTTCAATCTATTGTCATTTATTTTGTACATGCAGAAATTTGGTACTCATGTATTTTGTTTAGATAAAGAGGCAAATATGATGGGGAAAATGTCTGTTTAAGTGTAGTTCCTGATAGATTTCCGATATCTGAAACACTATCCGGATGGTGTTAAATGTTTTTCCGAACTCGGAAACCAAACCGGATGGATATTTTACTTATCAGGATGGCTATCAGGGAAACCTTCGGGAAAATTTACCAAAAAATGAGAATTTTAATTAAATAGTTCCGGCTAGACTTTCAGACACCGTAATCCTACCCGGATCAGCTTAATCCTCCATCCTGCTAGGTTTCCGACTTCAGAAACGTGTTTATATATATGGCTGATTGACTTTTTTTCAGATCACAACTCACAAACTTCCCCCAAATCCCCCAATTCAGAGTTCGGAAATCCCGTCTCCTACCCGGACGAAACGGCAAATCAGTTCCACCACAACCAATTCCCGATCAACCCATGGCACCGAGAAGCAAGACCGTAGCGAGGAAGAAGCATCCAAACTGGTATGATTCTGACAAGTTTATCAGTCTCGATATTTATAAGTATTATGGTATTCTTGTTAACAATGCAACAATACTAGACTCATATGTGTTGGATAGAAATCGGGTTGAGGCACTAGGTTTAGGCCCTATGGTTGAGAAGTTTGCTATTCAAACTTGTGATGCCCTATTGTTCGATGTTAGTGATCCCACCTATAAGGATGAGGTGTTGCAATTTTATGCTAATTTTGATGAACCTGGTGATGGTAAGTACACTACCATGGTTAATGGGAAAAGGTTTGAGTTTGATTGTTGGGTGATGAATGAGTTGTTGGGGAATCCTATCAAATCCGATGAGGACCTTCATCCCAATCTCGAGCATGGTCCACTTAATATCTTCTATGCAAATGGGTGGCCGGGAAGGGATATGATTAGACTCCCGTACTTGAATTATCTGAATTTAGGCAACCATTATTTTGGTCGGGACCTATATGATGAAAGTTCAGCCGATGGGTGAAAAATGGCGTTCTGCCCCATTGATGATCGCATTGTGTACGAGTGGGTGCATAGAAGTTTCATCCCCACAGGAGGAAATGTCGGCGAGCCTAATGTTACCACGGTTATGACATTTTACTATGTCGTGAAGGAGGTTCCTATCAATCTCGGGTATGCAATATGTAATTGGATGAGAACTGCGTGGGCTAACGAGCGACATAAGAAAAACCTACCCTACGGGAGCCTAATCACTAAGTTGCTCTTGAAATTGGAGCCTAATTTCCGATTTGAAGATGATCCCACCCCTTGCAAGCCATACGACTACCACTACTTTGAAAACCATAGGCCGAAATAGACTTTGGCCGATGGAAAATGGATTGTGGCGCCTCCACAACAAAAGGCTAAGCGGGCTAGGGCATCAAGAAGTAAGTCATCTTCACCTCCTTATTCACAATTTATGCTACTTTTTATCAAAGTTTAATTCAAATATGAATTTTCATTTTTTAGGTAGGGAGGTGCCCGATGGAGAGCCTTCACCGCATGTTTCCAACATGAAAGCTATGTACGCTAGCATGAAATCTAAGGTGCTCACATTGATTGGCGTTAGGAAGGACGCTTATGAGGCAAGGAAGGAGTTGAGAGCCCTCAAGCGTGCAGAAGGATTTTCCACAAGTGGGGACGCCTCGCAGGGACATGGTGGCGGCGATCAAGACAACGACTATGACATGGGGCCCTGATTAAGTGCAATGTGTTTTGAATTTTTAGTTAAGTATTGATTTGCCTTATCGAATGATATTACATTTAACTGTATTTCAGTAACGTTTGAATTATACGGATTTTGATCAAATGTTTGTGCATTTACAATTCCTACAATTGTTTGCAGTATCAATTTTATATAACTACTGATTAGTGAGTGCGCGCAAGTTTTCGCCTAAAAATAACACTTCCGGTTACATTTCCGAACTCGGAATTCTATCCGGATCGGTCATTTAATCTTTACTAAACCGGATGACAACCAGGGAACCCTTCTGGAAGTTGAAAAAAAAGCCTCGCCTAACCAAAAAACTTCCGGGTAAACAGTTTCCGAGTTCGAGAACCTAGCCGGACAGGGTTGTTCAACATTTGCTTATCCGGATAGATAGCCGGAAGTAGGTAAACCCTAATTTTACACTATCCGGATAATGTTTCAGAGACCGTAAAACTATCCGGATAGGTTAAAAATTGAGATTTGTCGACTCCCTTTTATTCTATTGGATAGATCAAACAAAGGTGCAACCAAATATTTACATGAATTATATATTCAAACTAAGTTTGGACTAGTTGTATTATGAATAGCTGATAACACAAAAAGATCAACGACTAACGCCTCAACTTAGTCTTCGGCTTAACTTTGAAAATCAACTTCCTCTTCCGTTCGTTTCCTTTGCTATCTATCACAATGCGTTCGGCGTGATCGGATCTTGCGCGATATATTGACATGTTTGCCTCTATTTCTTCCATATTAATCGCGTCTTTCTTCGTTGGCACAAAAATATGAGCAGCTCGTTTGTCATACTCCTCGAATAGCTCATCACCACACACCATTTGTTTCCCATCAAGAACAATCTCGTAGTGCCGATCAGAAGGATCCTGAACATAGTAAACTTGGTCACCTTCGCCAGCAAGTATGAACGCATCCGACTTTGATCCCACTTTCTTCCTATCAACCAATTGAAACCCTAAAGGATCGGTCTTAGTTCCTGTCTTTTGATCAACCCACTGACACTTGAATACAACCACTTTCAATGCCACATAGTTTAACTCCCAGATCTGAACAATGGTACCGAAATACCTATCAAATGAGTAGGATCCTTCTGGATTTTTCTTCCGCGACACAGCGATTGATTCGGAAAATGTAGTCACACCGCTATTCTGCGAAACACCTTTAGCATCGCTCTGTTTGGTCCCGTACGAGTAACCCTTCACATCATAGCCGTTGTAGCTGATAACCGTAGTAAGCGGCCGTCTGGATAGCCATTTCACGTCCTCGGGATGGTCACCAATCTCTACCATGTCCCTTAACCACTCACAAAAGGTTCTAATATGCTCATCATATAGTTGAAAAGGCTTTAGGGTTGGGTATAGACTTCTCAATTCCTCCATATGAATGTCAACGTAAGGGCGAACCGATTCATGGTTTCGCATCACATACAGATGAGCAGCCTGCAAATCGACCGCTGGCGGGTTATGCAGCGTACCTCTAGTTTCATGCCCGTGTCAACCTCATCTAAGTAAGCCGTACAAAATTCAATCGCCTCCTCCGCGACATATCTAGATACAATGCTTGCGTCAGGCTTGTACCTATTCTGCGAAAAGAATTTAAATATCTTCATGTATCTCTCGAAAGGATACATCCACCGGAGGAACACCGGACCACACTCCTTGATCTCCCGCACAAGATGGACAATCAAATGCACCATTATATCAAAGAAAGAAGGGGGGAAATACATCTCCAATTGGCACAATACTTCAACTACCATTGTCTGCAGCTTATCTAGCTTACGACGGCTAACTGTTTTCTGGCAAATTCCCTTAAAAAATAAGCAGAGCTTGCTGATGCACATCCTAACGTGGCTTGGAAGAGAACCACGAATGGCAATTATGTTCAAGTCTTGCATCAAAGTGTGACAATCATGTGATTTTAACTCTATCAATTTTTGCTCCTTAACATTGACATAGTTACCAATGTTTGAGGAAAAATTAGAGGGTACCTTCAAATCTTTCAGGCACTGCAAATATTTTGTCTTCTCAGCTGACGACATATTGTAGCAAGCTGGAGGCAAGAAAGTGTTCCCATCCTCGATTACAGGAGCCAGTTCCTTTCTAATACCCATTTTGTCCAAGTCTTTACGTGCTTGAAGTCCATCTTTGCTTTTTCCAGGAATATTCAGCAGCGTACCAAGCAAACTATCGCAGACATTCTTCTCAATGTGCATTACATCTAAACAATGTCTGACAGCCAAGTGCTTCCAATATTGTAAGTCAAAGAAAATGGACTGTTTCTTCCAAGGGCCGGGGATGGGCATCTTCCTACGGTTTTTCCCAAAATCATTTTCAATATCCTTGATTTTCTCGAATACCTCCTCGCCATTGATAGGAGGGGGCGGTGCATTCTCTTCCTTCCTTCCCATTAAACCAGTTCTTAGCCTTACGGAACTCGTGACTGCATGGTAAGAAACGACGATGTCCTTGATAAACAGTTTTTCTCCCGTGTTTTAATTGAGAGAAACTAGTATTCTCCTCACAAACAGGACAAGCTAGATGACCTTTGACTGAATAACCAGCTAGATTACCAAGTGCAGGGAAATCGTTCACGGTACAGAACAACATTCCTTTCAACTTAAACCATTCCTGTCGATATTCATCCCACGTCCAATTCTCTTCGAACCACAGTTTCTGAATGTCGTCAACTAAAGGTTCTAGGAACACATCAGTGTCATTACCAGACTGCTTTGGCCCTGCTATCATCAACGACAACATAACATATTTCCTCTTCATGGTCAACCACGATGGTAGATTGTAAATAACAACCATCACAGGCCAAGAACTGTGTGTACTACTCAAATCTCCATACAGATTCATACCATCAGTGGATAAACCCAACCTTACATTCTGAGCTTCCTTCCCAAAATCAGGATACAATTCATCAATTTTCTTCCACTGATCACCATCTGAACAGTGTGCAATCACATCATCATCTTCAACCTTCTCTCTATCTGCGTGCCATGTCAAGTTCTTAGCTTCTTCCTTGTTAGCAAACAACCTTTGAAGCCTAGGTATAATGGGGAGATACCACATGACCTTCGCGGGAACACGTTTGTTGGTTTCCTTAACAACATCTCCTCCCACATCCACTTTTTGTTTCACAACTTTGTGTCGTGACTCGCCACAAACGCTACAATTTTCCAATCTCATCTCATCTTCCCCTCTAAACAACATACAATCATTAAGACAAACATGAATTTTCTCAAGTTCCATACCCATTGGACATAGTATCCTCTTGGCAGCATATGCCCTATCAGGCAATAAATTATCAGTGGGAAGCAGCTGTCTAATCAACTCCAGCACCTCTGTTAATGCCTTATCTGAAAGCCCATGCTTGGCTTTTAAATTCATCAACAATAAGGTCGCGCTTAGAATAGTGTGGATTGACCCCTCATACAAAGGGATCTGCTTATCATTATACATCGCTTCAAGCGCCTCTGGTTTTCCGAAAAAATGCATGGCAACATCATCTACCAAGTCATCCGATTTATCGTCATAATTACCAACCATTTCATTTTCTCCTACAACCTCCATTGGTTCATTAACAACAACAGCGCTACGTTCTTCCCCATGTCATACCCACATGGTATAGGAATTTCGGAAACCCCTAACAATCAAATGTTCACGCAAACCTTCAACTCCTAAATACACATCGTTAATGCAATCCTTACAAGGGCACCGCATGGCCGACTGATTTTCTACTCTTGCATTATCAGAAGCAACATCAATGAAATATTCAACCAGTCCCATATACTCTGGTGAGGTCCGACGATTTTCCCTAATAATCCTACTACGTTCCATAACACTTGTGTACCTATTTTCATAAATTTTAGCAAATACTAATGAATTCATTCATCTACATCGTGCTACTTGACAACATATCAAATACAATATGGTTTCATAAACACAAATAACTAGGAATCAACACGCAAGTTCATATATTATTCAACGAAATTAGGGACACACATATATATTCATGCTTGAAATTAACAAACATCCGCCCATCAATACTAAATTTAGCGGGAGATTACCTCATCGCGGCCTAGGATTCAGCGAGCCCAAAGATTAGGAGATTCTCTACGTCCTTCAACACAAAACAAAGATGGAATACAGTAGATAGAACAAAAGGATCCGTTTCTCGTTTTATAACTTTCTGTTTTAGCTCATCCGGGGACGTTTCCGAGTTCTGAAATCTTGCCCGGCCATTTTTCCCTCTATCCGTACATGTTTACGGTATCGTAAACTTACCCGGACGACTTTTTGACTTGACTCCACCGACATCAGAAACTTGCCCCGTCGACTTGAATGTCAAAATCAAGCCGGTCAACGGGGAAAGTTCCGGCTAGCCATTTCCGGTGTCGGAAATGTAGGTTGGTCGGCGGTTAAACGCAACCGCCGAGCAAAAATATCAGTTACACGGCGGTTGCATGACAACCGCCGTGTAATAAGTCATCCGGCTAGAGAAAATGGATTTACGAGTTCGTAAATCTAAAAGCACGGCGGTTTCCTTATTTTCCCGCGGAACCGCCGTCCTCCGGCGCCGTTTTCCGGTCACTTTCTACTAGTGTTTTCTGGGTTTGAATGTAAACTTCCCTAGAGGGATTTCATACCTGTGATACCTATCAAGAATGTTCATCATATGATTAAGTTGCGCGTCTGGATGAGAACTTGATCCGTCGAAAACCAAGGCAGATTGCACATTCAGTATGCTGTAAAACTCCTTTGACAAAAGACTGTATTGTATTACGTACGTCTTTGCTCGTCAAATTCATGTGAGAAAATATGTTATGAATAACATCTTCATGCAGCTGTGATATATTGGTTGTCATGCCTGTGGCTGTGCAATCTCTTTAATTGATCGGATAGCATCATACATATATGGGAGTTTTCTTCAATATCGATGATTAGATATATATATATATATATATATAAGGGAATTTCCTTCTAAATTGGCAATTAAGAGAGTAAAAACCCCGAATGTCCATAAATTGTTTCATATACTCATAAATATTAAGAATCCACCGAAATTTCCAAGTATAACATTTTACTGCTTTTCTTGATTTTCTACGAGAACATGGTTCTATTCCCACGCACGTTTCCTGACAAATTTATTTATTGATTTATTTATTTATATATATTCAGAGCAGTCCTCCTCTCTAACTAATTTTATAAAATTAAAAGGTGATGTAAATTGAAGTAAATAAATGTCCTAAAATCTAATCATCATCATAGTATAAAAATTAAAATAAATTAGCTTTTTATTAAGCTGCTTCAAAACTAACATATTTGCTAATTATGTTTCTTTAACGTCGTGGTCTCATGGAATTTGTGTGATTTTTTAGGTCTCAAATGATTCCTTCAAATAGCATAAAAAAAGGCCCTATCTAGGGAATTGTGAAAATGTAACTTCCCATCACCGGAAGTGATGGTTTCTAAATGCTGCCGGAGTTAGCCATTCGTCGGAATGTGGAGAGAAGTAACCTGAGTCCATATATATATATATATATATATATATATGGCACGATTCTCGTGATGTAACAGGCCTTAAAATGACGTCTGTTGCTCATACTCGTAATAATGGCTGACCACTAATTTTTTGACTTCTGAAAATCTGACATTTTGAATATCCACATAGGGATTTTAGGTGTTCCAAGGGTTAGGACCACCAGGGTTGAAGATAATTAAGGCAATTGATAGATGCAGTTCCAATTTACTTTTATAGTCTGTATTTTTACATGAACTTCCCTATTTACCCTTAATTAATTGAGTCACATTTATTTTAGGTCCAATTTGCAAACTAACCCACCTTATTCATTCTATTTTCAATCAAACCTTTATTTAATCTCCTCAAACATTAAATTCCATGCATTTAAACCCAATCTCACCTCTAGTTTCTATCTTCAACTTTTCACTTTTGGAAGTGATTTTGACCTTTTGAATTCCTATGAATTTTTATTTATTATTATTCTAATTATTTTTAAAACTGCGGAATGGCAATGATTAAATATGGAATGGTAATGTTCTATTTTCTATTTTCCTTTTATATAATATTTTTAATAAAATATTAAATTATATTTTCCCAAACTGGACTAAATTGAATTATGTCAATTTAGTTATATTTTCTATTCTTGAGTTTCAATTTCTCTACTATTATATTACCAAATTATGGTTGCTAACTTGCTATATACATTCCTCAAAAAAAAAAAAAAAAAAAAAACTTGCTATATCCATTCGATATCCAACAATGTATTAAATTGTTTATTCATTTTTTTTGTTCAGTTATGTTAATTAAGTTTAGTTCAATATAGTTTATTAAACTAGATTCAGTTTATTAAGTTTGGTTCCAATGAAATATGATTTGATAAAATATATCTTTGTTTAGCTATATCAATGCATTGCTTATTTTTCTCAATTAAGTTCATTTTAGTATGATTCAGTTCAACTAAATTCAGTTCAGTATGATTCCGATCAATTCAATTTAATAAGTTAGGTCCTGTTTATTTAGTTCATTTTTGATGAAATATGATCTGATAAAATTTTGCTAATGTAATTATTTCAATGCATTTATTTGTTGGTTCAACTTTTTAAGTTTGGTGAATTTCAGTTCACCAAGTTAGGTTTGATTTATTAAATTTGATGCTGATGAAATATGATTTGATAAAACATAGGTTAATTTGGTTACATCAATGCATTGGGTTGAATCATCAATTCGGTTCAATAAAGTCCATTTCAGTATACTTCAGCTCAAATGTGTTTATTAACTAGGATCGTTTTATTAAGTTCGATTATGATAAGTATGATTTGATAAAATTTAACTAATTTATGTATATTAATGTGGTTATTTGTTTCTATAAAGTTTTGCTCAGTTAAATTCAATTCATTATATTTAAATGGCTTATTTTGTAATCAAAATTTTGAATATAAATATATTTTTATCAAAAAATTCAAATATATTTTATTTCATTTTAATTCAGCTCGATTTAATTTAATATTTTTTCAATTTAGTTCTATTTAATTCAATTCAGACGTACTAAAACAGTAAGATCAATTAACATTTGATTAGTTAAACTCAACTTTATAATAAAGTGTTAATTTAAAACAAAAAAAAGTTGCCAAAGCCCAGGGTCGAACCCACTCATAGAGGAATCCAACACCATCAGGGCATTTCCATCTGCACTGCCAATTAACATTTGATTAAATTTAGAACATGTAATATTTATAATTGCGAGACCTGCGTCATCTTCTTCCCCCAGACTCTGCTCATCCGACCAAATATCCCAATTTTCATTCAAACGGAGGTCACGGAAATCTGGCCCAGAACATTTTGTATTCTCAATCACATAATTCACCGGTTCCTCAGTTTCAATGGTCAAAAATCGGAACCCATGGTCCTTCCCATCTCACAATCCTCAGTGGTCTGGATTTCTTCCAACTCGAGTAGAGATAATTGCCGGAGTCAACAGCCTCGATCCCGGAAATCCGGCCCCGTAACAATCTTTCAGGTCGGAGTTGATTGACTGATGAAGAGATGAGAAAATTTGACAGAAGGCAAATACGAAGGGAAGGCAAATTTGTACCCGAATAATACTTAGGGTATTTTTGTCCGTTCAACCAAAATACTGGACTGCATTAATAAATACAGGACTGCACCTAACAATGCCCATAATCAATTAGATCCTTTTCAAAGGAAAAAATGGAAGTGGTTACTGCCTCTAAATAGGGTTTCTTTCAGTTTAGAATACTCACTCACGTATAACCGGGTAATTTTATTTTATTATAGTATGGGGAAGCTAATAAAATCCCTCTCACCATGTGGTGAGTTTTAATTAAAAAAAAAAAGACGTCCAAAGCTCCGATGTCGACGCTTCAGACATCCCTTAAAATGGCCCTTTTAGGGTGAAGATCACTCTGTCGTTTTCTACATCATCTGTGATGATTGTTTATCTTCCTCTCTGCCGCCGTAATTTTCTACATATAGACACCCGCCACCGTTCTTCTCTCTTTGGTTTGCGGCTTGATTATAAGGTATGTTTAGTGTAAGTATGGTAACCAGAAATCGCGCTTCTTATAGCTGTATTTAAATATGGTAATTCTATATTTTTATTAGTTAACATATATTTAAATTAACCTGATTTGAGAAAAATCAGTATTAATTAGTCTTGGAATAATCCGTCTATATTTATAGACGCCCCTTTTTGCAATACAAATAATGGGCGGCCCCATTTTTGCAAATTAATTTTAAGCGGGTCTTTTTTCTGCGAATTCCGAACTTACCCCACACATACGTCATAAGTATATAGCTATTTTCTTCTTTTCTTTTTAAGAACCGTCGTCACCATTTTCCCCCAAATCGGAGCTCCAATTCCGGGCTCATAATTCCATTCCCATTCGGCGCTGATTATTCCGACGTTATTCCGGCACTTTCCCGACCAATCGATTACGCTGGAAACCTGAGAAAGAAACAAAGAAAAGGGAAGGTTGAAGGATGAGTGAAACCAGAGAAACCAGACGCGATTTGATGAGCATAGGAGTGGGCAGGTCAACATGATCGTCAGAGCTGCCTTTGCAGCAACCACGTAATTTGTTCTTTGAGCGTCGCGATTATCCTTTTCGTCTATCAAATCTTAATTAGTTGGTTGATAATCATTAGGTTTCAATCGAATTTCTTTGCGCCCTCTTGATCGAACAACATCATGGCGACCAGTAAGTGTCTTATCTAGATTTCTTGAACTTTTTCTGAAGATTTGGGGCTTTGAGGCGGTTATTGATGTATTGTTGTTGTTGATTGTAGGACTGCAGTTTGATGTGTTTTTGTTGTTGATATGTTGTTTATATGTTGTTGTTGTTGTTGTTGATTTTAGTGTGCAAACTGTACATTTTAATATTTATGAAAACTTGATTGCTTAGTCTGAAAACTGTAACTTTTAATGTGAATTCTGTCAGTTTTAATGTGACTATTCACATCTGAAAAACTGTGGTGAAACTTGATTGTCTAGTCTGAAAACTGTGGGGATTGTGAAAACTTGATTATTTAGTTTGAAAGCTGTGGTGATTGTGGAAACTTGATTGTTTAGGCTGAAAACTGTGGTGAGTGTGAAACTTGATTATTTAGCCTGCAAACTATGGTGAAACTTGATTGTTTGAAAAATATGGTGAAACCTTGATTGTAAAACTTGATTGTTTAGTATAGAAACTGTAGTGATTGTGAAAATTGGTTATTTAGTCTGAAATAAATTGATTTTAGTTTGCCTGAAATATATAGATTTTAGTGTGCAAACTGTACATTTTAATATTTATGAAAACTTGATTGTTTAGTCTGAAAACTGTAGCTTTTAATGTGAATTCTGTCAGTTTTAAAATGACTATTCACATCTTCAATTTTATGAAATTTACTGTATTTAACTTGAAAACTTGACCTTTTAATCTGCCTCTTTTTACTTTTTGTGAAATCTCATGTTTTACCTTTAAAAACTTGACCTTTAATTTTGTGTATGTTCATTAATGAAATCTCATGCTCTAACTTTGAAAAATTATGATTTTAGTCTAAAATACGTTTGTTTATGAAATATGGTTGTTTTACTTTGAAAACTGTAGCCTTTAATGTGAAATATTAGCTGATTTGAGTACATATTCTTTGCGTGAACAGTACCGATGAACAGTACACGTGAAGAATACTTTTCTAATTTTGCAAATAAGGACTTCCTTCCTTCCATATTCTAATGTAGTCATTGGTCTATATTATATCTATAATATAGACGGTCACTCCAGAGACCAACTCAACCAGTATAACATAATAGATATTATAAAATTTAATTGATGTCATATATCATAATTGTATTTTTCTTAATATGGTAATTGTATATTTACTTTTCAATCATAAAACGCTTCCTTTCTAGGGTTTACTTTGTATACTATTATTATATTATTTGGATTGGTATATAAAGCCGACTTCGCTTCCGACTTCAGCGCGCCTGAGTAGCCCTTATCGGCGAATGCCTTCGGTCTTCGGGTGCTTCTGAAGCATGTCTGAGATTGAGTTAGGCTGGTGAGATTTTGTGATGCGTCGTTGAGCTTGAACATGACATGTTTCCACCACTCCTTCTTCTTCCCGATTTTTAAGTTTTCTAGGGGAATTGTTGTTTTCGGTGCTAATCATATATAAGGTATGAAAGGCGGATGGAGATTGAATCTGGAAAAACTCTGGCATTTGGTTTGCCAATTGTACTAGAGATAAAGTTTTAGAGTGTTTCAGAGTGAGGCTATCTGCGAGGATTAATTTTTTTGAAACATGATATTACTGTGTACTGATGAAGTATGCTGAGGATCATTCGGGTGCACCGGAGTTCATATCCGCGACGGCTGGTGGGTGGAAAGCACGATTCATCGTGGAGGTTTTGTCCACTATTTCCGGCAGCGCTGTTGCGAAGAGCATAGCCTTAGCTATGGTTTCAGGTCACTCACGTGGAAGGCATGTGTTCATAGTAGCCAATGAAAAGTCAAGGCAAGAATACATCTCGGCCATGCAGAGCAAAGGTGGCACAGAGCGTCTGAATGGCATTGACTTTCGTTTTACACGGCAGCGGTGAGGTATTCTTCAGTCAATGGTCAGTTTTTGGGAAGTTCGGGGAAGTGGTGGTTACAGTGGGAAACAACAGAAGAAGGGGGTCTAGGGTTTTTCAGATTGAGGGTATAAATGTGGTGAAATCTAGGTACAAAGGCCTAACCTCTACAAGATTATAGATGTGGCTTCTTGATAAACGAGATAAAGTTGAGAACCTGTAATTGACGAAAGTTATGAAGCCCGTGAAAGAATAACTGCAAGAGGCTATCTGCGGGCTCTTATTATTACACCTACTAGAGAGCTTGCAAGGCAGGTACACTCAAATAAGAGGGTAAGCTTAGTATCATCATTCAAGTTGTGATCTGGACCGGATTTGTGTTGTTTGTTTTATATTCTTTCTTTGAATTTTTGTGTTATCGGAGAAGCGAACTTATTTTGCTTCTATATGTAAATATGTATTATTTCTTTGATGTTAAAGTCCATGTTTATAAAAATATCACTTATTCACACTATGGTGGATTGTTTTTCCATTAGTTTTTTCCTGTATTTTTTAAGCTTTAACTGGTGCTTTTAGTTTGGGTTTCACCATACATTGTTGCAGAACCTTTAACATAAATTATTGAACATTAATTATTATAATGCAGTAGTTTGTAGTTTGTATATGAACCGTGTAGTATGGTTTTAGAAACAAAGTTTGATGACAGATGTGTTGATCATGAGTTCATGACGTGTTTATTACTATTTATGGTGATTCTACTACATTCTTGCAATCAGTAAATTTGTTTTACCCATACTGCTAACCAAGTTTTTGTAGTGAATATAAGGTTTCTATTTTGTTATTTAGTTTTTTCGAATGATATACACTATATTATTTGCAGGATCACCTAAAGTTGATGGAGATTATGGTGATTTTAAACAGACTGAAATTTGAAAGGTTGCTCCTGTGAATTTTTCTATTGAAATTTGAAAGGTTGATATAGTTTCATTTATTATTATTGTAAGTCACCGTAAGGTTGATAGGAGTTTGAATAGTTGTTTTGATGCCAACCGTATATTGAATATGTTTTAGGTCCATTTCGGGAGAAGAGAGAAAAGAAAGGGAACTGATGCTATTAATCGTTTTTTAATTAAAATGTATTGTGCAAGGTAATGATTGCTTTGAGATGATTTGGGTCTTCTTGCATTACTAGAGTTTCATAATCTTATCCATGGAATCTTTGATCCTTCTGTAAGCTTCCATTATGGAAAACGCGATAGCAGCCGACTCGAGGAATAGAGGAGAAGCTTGGTTTCACAACCTCCTCTTGGACAATGATACAGTCAGGAAGGAATTGATAACACGGTCAAAGAAATAACAAGCTCTTCCAAGGGAAATGACTCAGCCCTGAACTGACCGCCGCGTCAATCAGAGCTTCGTTGGCCAGCTTTTCACGTGTAAACCAGTGACCGGAACGGAACTCACCATCCCTGAACTAGGTACTATTCTGAGGCCACCTCCTTCCGGAAAATAATCACGTTTGATGCGGGGATGGAGCAAGGAAGATGCGGCCTTGGTGTTGTTGCAATGTCTGCTGAGAGAACGTTTGTGTTGGGGGAGGCGCGTAAGATCGAAGGTGTTCGGGAAGTGCTGTACGCGGAAGCCACAACGTTACTGGAGGCAATCAAGTTGACGGGCAAATTAGCCTGGACGGACGTAGAAATTGCAGGTGATGCCCTTATTCTAATACTAATGGTCCAGGCACTAGGGGAAAATGGGGGATATAAGGTGGGGAAGCATGGCGGGGAAACTAGTTTTTCCGAAAATCGAAAATTCAGGTGGAGTAGAGTTCTCGCTGCAGTCTGAATAGCACGGCGTGAATTAAAATACCACCGTGTAATATACGTTTACGAAATCGTAAAGAGTCGTAGCTAGATTTGGAAAACAAATTGATGAAAACATCTCGTCCATTTATTTTTTCTACCACATAAATCTTGGCCGTTTATATTTTGGATATATATAATATATCTTTAAACATTATCTGAACCATCGCCGATCTCCGTGGATGGGCTGTGGCATTTGGTGGTGGTTTCGAGCTCGGAGACTAGCGACAGATAGATGTGCTACGATGGCTATGATGCGGTGATGAGCGTGACCCCATAATCGCCGTCGACCAGTCAGACGAAATCATCGATCGATTCTCTCACCGTTCACCAGATATCATCAATCTCCGATCACAATTCTTTCTACCGGGGTTCACAAACAAACACGTCCACACTTCCCAGCAGCTCGGCAGAAGGGCATCGCCGACGACATTGACTTGATGACCTGGGTCCACCGCTGCTGACCTGAGCTTTCACAACTCTTACATCTCCACCCTGCTCTGCGGAATTGAGCTAAATCACTCCGGCGTAAGCTTTCTTTTCCCTAATTATGAGTTTTTGACTGATTCGAATTGATTTGAATTCAATTGAATGTGTAATTAAGCATGAACTGGAATGAGTGTGATAGTAATGGTGGAGTTGATTTAGTTATAAACCAAAGTTTATTGAATCAATCTAAAAAGAGGTTGAATGCGAATGATTATATATAAATAATAACAAGTTGATATTTTAGAGAAATATAAGAGTTGAATTTTAGTAATACAAACTGGTGTTCTTTCTGTGGGAATATTCTTGAAGGTGACGTTCTTTGCTGAGGCAGTAGAAGAACTGGGATTGCGAGCTTGCTTGACTGAGTCGATCATGGACTCTGGCAAAGGATTGCATGTGGCTTGGGCCGATAGTAACTACCCAGCATCGTTGCCAAATCCAGGTGTGTTTCCTGGCTTTTTGATTCTATTATGTTCGACCTGTTTCGTTATTATTTTTGCCATGCCTGCAAGAATGTTCTTGGAGCCTGTCATTTGGCTATGTTGTGTAATGTTTTGCTCTGAGCATTTATTTTTAAAAAGTGTTGATTTTGATTTGAATGGCTTTTGAGGTGTTCCTGAACTCTTCTCTTGATTCATCTTTGTTTTTACAATAAAATAAGAAGTGTTCCTTTCCTATTATCTTGTTGATATGACTGTGATTTTGAATTTACATTGTTGTTGTTGTTGTTGTTTCCACCTGGGGTTCTTAGTTAGTTCTGGTTTAGCTAAATGAGATGCTCTAGGTAGATATTTGTTGTATTGAATAGGATACCAAGTGAAAAAAAGTTTGAAATTTATGGTGCTGAATGATCTCAAATTTGGGAGGATTATATAGTTTCTAATGCATCGGGTTCACTTGTACTTAAGGAAAGCCCTCTGTAATGATCTCATTCTTGATGTAGTTGCTCCTTGGGTTACATTTATATGAACCACTTGGTATTCCCAGCAAATTTCTTTCATGGCTCTCTCTGCATAACTTCGGTCTTTTAACACTTGACCTTTTTTCAGCTTGTAAAAGTATTAATGTAGTGTAATGCTTGAGAATTGAAGCACTACAGATGAGTCGATGCAGTTCGAGAAGATTTGGATGTATACAAGGTTTTTAGATGCAATAGTTTTAGTGTATAATTGTTAGTTTCATTTACAAATTCAGTGCTCTACTTTATTGGATGATGATCTTGATGAAATATTGACTCCGTTCTCCTTTTGATTTTACCGGCTGAATTGGTCGGTGTTTTTTTTAATCAATCCCTTAAGGATTTACGAATGAGTAAATGGTTCTCAATTGGCTTTTCCGAAAAGATTACCAAAAGTGGAAATGGTCCTTGACATGGTTTTCAACACTGATTTCCGAAATTGAAAATCTTTTTCTCCGGACCGATTTCCAAAATTGGAAATAGAAGCACGGCCAGCAGTATAAGTATTTCTCTAACACACTAGAGAGAGGTAAGTTGACTAAACACAATCAGATACACATCTACTCTCCCGACAGCTTTCTGACTTAAGCATCAGAGCGAGAACGGCAGTTAGCCGCCCCGCACTGAGTGAGAGTTCCTTGTTCTTAGCAGATTCTCCTCATCTGCCATCGGAATAGATTATCAGGACGTAAATCACGATTGTAATATATAGCATTTCATAATTTTCAGCTCAATAAGGTTTGCACCGCACAAAAATCATCAGTATAGTGCAGCACAGATCTATATATAGTATATTAATTTAAAACAACATAGTTTAAACTCAAATGGACAGAGCCTTTATTATTATACTGCTAAATTTGTGATGGAGAAGAAAGAATAACTACACACTTTCCCATCCCATTTCAATCTGCACACATTAAATTTTGATATTGTTCATTATCAAGTTCGACATGTATAGATATATATAAATATTATTATATGTGATGTTATTACATTTATATTGATATATAGGCCATGTTAAGTTCAACTTCTTGCAAGCAGCTCCAAGCAGCAAGCAGCTCTAAGCAGCTCTAAACAGTCCAAGCAGCCCCAAACAGCTCAAGCAGCCCAAACAGCTCCAAGCAGTTCAAGCAACTTACTTCATCCGACTTGAATTTTTTTGAAAAGAAATAAAATGTTTTGAAATTTATGTACTAAAGAGGTTATTTTAATTGTTGTTAATGAAATATTGTTCATTTGAACTTGTCTAATTATATTTAAACCACATACGAATATTCATACATAAATAATAAAATAATCCAAGCAGATCAAGTAGTTTCAAGCAGCACCAAGCAGTTCCAAGGAGTTTTAGCAGCTATCAAGCAGTTCTAAGCAGTTGAACTTGACAGGGCCATAGTATATAAGTATCAAATTTTATCAATCTAATAACCGAAGATATTAATAATTAAATATGTTGAAAAAATGAAAAATATTCTGTTCAGAAAATATGAGACTGAATAGTTTGATTTGGACAAGAGAAAATAGTAGCATGTAGCCATGTACCGACATGTGAGGACAAATTACAAAAACAAATTTGGACCGTGGAAAATATGGGACATTTTATTTTCCATTCAATACTGAGAGACCATATCTAATGGGACATGTTATACGCAGTCCGTATTTTACTTATTTTGCAGTCCAAAATAAAAATACGCCTTCGATATATATGATATGGTCAATAATTATGTATATCAGACATATGCATCATATATATTATTTCTATTGCATACACTTGCAATTCAGTTATATATCAGAATCATTGTATATATGATTATTTAAAAAAAATACAGACTGCAAATAAGCAAAATACGGACTGCGTATAGAAGACCTGTACCCATATGGAAGATAACAAAAAGACGCGGTCTCTTTTTTCCTACAAAAATTGAAATTCATTTCTTTTCAATACAAACATGTAATTGAGAAGAATATTTGTTCTGATAGCAAAGATATTATCTTGCATCCAATTAGAACATGCCGACTATTCTTAATTACATTTTATAATTAATTAACATACATATATATATATATTATTAGAAACCGAGACCGTGTGATCCACACTGTGTCTGTAAATTGGGAGGTGAATATGCACATAGGCCTACTAGGTCCAGCACATAAAACCATTGAGATTCCATCATAAAATTAATTGACAATATGTGGAGTAGCCCACCAACTTATATACTGAACAATCACCCATTTCGTTTCTGATGTGAGATTTACTCTAACACCCTCACTCAAGTGCAAGACCCACCCACTTTCGATTTTTGATGTGGGATTTACTCTAACACCCCCCAAGTGCAAGACCCACCCACTTTCGATTTTCGATGTAGGATTTACGGTAACAACCTTGCACTTGGATTGTAGTCCCAGGCTGCAACCTCGGGCTCTGATACCATATTAGTACCCAGACCGTGATCCACACTGTGTCTGTAAACTGGGAGGTGAACAGGCACATAGGCCCAATAGGTCCAGCAGATAAGCCCAGTGAGTTTCCATCATAAAATCAATTGACAATATGTGGAGTAGCCCACCAACTTATATACTGAACAATCACCCACTTCGTCCGATGTGGGATTTACTCTAACATATATATATATATATATATTGTGATGTCACTCAATATCACTCCATATATATATATACAGGTTCAGATATCACTCTGAGAGTTGGTTCCGACGCTTGCTCACACAGTTGGAGGATGAAATAACGGAGCTCATCCTCATGTTAAGTGATGTTATATGGCTGCAACGAAATAATCAAACGTTTACGGATCGGAGAGTAAAAGCGGAATTTATAACTATGTCTGTCAGCATAAATCTCCAACAATTCCATGAAGCAGTTGGCTGGCCGGAACCCGCCTCGACCGACATTGAGGAAGCCTCCTTACTGTAGCCAATACTAAGCGGTCCTCTGACATTTGATGCAGGTAAAAAGAATGGATGTGCGGGTTTAGCAGCATTTGCAGTTGACGCAAATGGGCAGTTCTTTAAAGGCATGACTATGAAATGCTCAAGTGTTTCGGATCCCATATTCGCAGAAGTCATGGGCTTGGAACTAGCGCTAGTTTTGGCGGCGGAAGAAAACCTTTGAGAGGCTACATTAGCAGGCAACTGCCTGGTAATAATTAGAGCAATTCGAGAGCTTGATCAACACCCTATTGAGTGTGCAGAACTAATGGGTAAGCTAAGGAGGAAGTTGGAAATTGTTGGAATGAAATTTTCTTGCTGTTACCTAGATTAAAGAACAATATGGCTCACCAACTAGATTCCCATGCAAAAATTGGTGTGAATGCTAGAATAGTTTGAGATTATATGCCTGCTTTTGCTTTGTCGATTCTGGACGTTTTCCAGAGGTTTGAAATAAGATTTTATTTAAAACCCATATATATATATATATATATATATATATCAATAAAAAATTCGTTCTAGTTCATTGTTCATCTAACAATTGAACGCATTTATATACTATTAATCTGCTGATTCCTCAGAATTGTGCAAAAAGTGTCTTTATTAAGAGTTGAAGAAGATTCCCATGCTTTATCATCTGGTAAAATATATATAGATCTCCATTAACAACCAATCTTAAATTATTATTGGATTCACTTAATTCCCATCACTCTACGGAGCAATGTGTTTTTCTATTTTCATGATTGTTTTGGCTGTGCCGATGATTAAGCGATGGGGTTTTTCATTTTCTTGTGCTGCCGGCCGGTGAGATATTTTCTCATGGTTTCATGGTATGGATGGTGATTGATCAGTTTCAGACTACTTTTGAGAGGTATGTGTAAGACTTGAAATGCAGTCACAGTTGAAGATAAAATGTGTTTTTCAATATAAATCAGAAGAGGAGAGTTCAGGCGCTGTTGATCTTTTGTGAAATGGAAATATTAGATGTTTGAGAACAGAAAAAGCTCTTATTCAATATATCTCATACACAAGTACCGAGCTTCAATAATATGCAGACATACATATATAAGAACCATGCATGCACCCCGCAAACTTTCTATGCCTTGTTGTCATCACCACCATATCCTCCATGGCCGCCACGACCGCCGCCACCACGACCGCCATGTCCACCTCCACCGCCACCACGGCCACCACCGTATTCTCCGCCACCACGACCACCGCCGCCACGGCCACCGCCATATTCTCCGCCACCACGACCACCGCCACCACGGCCACCACCATATTCTCCACCTCCACGGCCACCACCATATTCTCCACCACCACGGCCGCCGCCACGACCACCACCATGGCCACCACCACCATATTCTCCTCCTCCACCACGGCCACCACCATATTCTCCGCCACCACGGCCACCACCATATTCTCCACCGCCACCACGGCCACCGCCATATCCTCCACGTCCTTCATATCCATACTTGGATTCATCTGCATCATTAGTTGTCTCGGAAACAGCTGCTAATACAACAAATATCCACATACAAACTTACTGATTAGTACTTTTGTATGATATTTAAACATTGATTCTGAACGAATTAAAATAAAAGCAATCTCAGAAGAATAAGCATGAATTACATCTTACATTGATCAACTGTAGTGGATTTCTCAGCCAGCTCTCTAGCAACCGTGATAGCGATAAGCAAGGAAATACAAACTAAGAGCAATGCTTTAGAAGCCATGATTAACTTATCTGGATCGATGCTAAACACTTGTGAAATCCATGTCTATTTATAGGAAAACACAGGCTTCTCTGTTAGCCCTGATACGTGGTTGAAATGTGCATGCAGTGCTGATGGACCCCTAGTCGGCCGGAATGCAGTTGAGCGTTGGAGATATCATGGTATGTGTGACAATACGTATGGTTCTGCAATTAATGTTCGTTTTCATGGAGGCAAAGAGATCCAAATACGTGCTATCCATATTAATTCGATTTTGTTTCCAGTCAATTTGATGGGATCGAATTGGAAAATCATACAATATATCTCTTTCCCAACAATGGTATACCGAGGGAGTCGAGCTTTTTCACGTTTTGATATAAAGTTCCAAGAATTGATTTGATACTGGAGTTACTAAGTCAACTATTGCGGTTTCTGGGTTTGACATTCATGAAAATCTCAATATCGTGCAATTAAAGTACGGTGTCTCCCTTTTAATACTGATTGGGATTAAATCTGCCATATACTCTCTTTTAATCAATCCTTTTAAATGAACTAGCTAGTGGGGTGGATTTTCACTTCGTGAAACTAGAACATGAATCTAGTAAAATAACACGTGAATTCTTGCTTGACTTGCAATTATCTTATTTTTTTAAAAAAAAAAATTTAAACAACCGTTGGTTTGGGTATTTTTTTGACACCCCAAACCATAATAAGGCAAAGTCCAGAATTTTATTACATCAAAAGGAGCCTGGCTATCCCCAGGTTGATAACTGGGGAGGATAATCAAAGGTTATTGAGACCAATTGACCAGGAGAAACTACAGTTCTCAGTTTTTTATCTCAACAAGGAGGGAGCTCCTGGTTCAAATGATTTTTCTATGACCTTTTTCACACACTGTTGGGACATTGTTAAACTAGATCTACTAGAGTCTACAAATGACTTCCTAGAGGGAACTCAGCTGCCTAGAGCCATTTCCAGCACATGGCTAACTCTAATCCCAAAAGTTCCCAACCCAAACTCTTTTTCCCAATTTAGACCAATCAACCTCTCTAATTTTGTGAATAAGATATATTCCAAAATTATAATGGAAAGGTTAAAACCTTTGATGCCCAAACTTATCTCTGATGAACAGTCAGCCTCTGAGGGAGAAATATCTCTGATAATACAATCCAAATGCAAGAAATGATCAGACTGCTTAACAAAAACCCTAGCCATAAGAATGTGATAATTAAATTGGATATGCAAAAGGCTTTTGACATGGTCTCAAGACCTTTTTTAAATTCAGGTTTGTTACACTTTGGTTTTCATGGTCATCTGGTTAAGGTTATTGTTCAAAATATTTCCCCTGCCTACTTCTCTGTGCTCATTAATGGTATAGCCCTGGCTTCTTTACTGCCAACGGGGGAATTAAGCTGGGGGACCCCCTCTCCCCTTTTCTCTACAACCTTGTTTCTGAAACTCTCACAAGAGGTTTAAAACATCTTCTCTCTACCCAATACATAATAGGTTTTAAGATGCCTAGAGGTGTTCAACAGATTTCTCACCTCATGTATGTTGATGATACAACAATCTTCTTGGCAGCTTCAAAAAAGAATCTTAACAGATTCCTCAAGGTTCTCGGATCATATGAACTCTGTTCAGTTCAAAGAGTAAATTACTCAAAATCAGAGTTCTATGTGAACCTGAAAACAAACAACTGGTTGGTCAGGTTGATTAAAAGAGTCTCTGGTATGATATTGGGCAAGGTACCTTTTAAATACTTGGGAGTGCCAGTCTTTTCTGGCTGGAAAAAGATAATTTATTATCAACCTCTTCTGGAGAGAATGCAGAAGACTCTAGGAAATTGGAAGAACAGATGGATAACCCCAGCTGGGAAATTGATCCTCCTAAATCATGTCTTCTTTGCATTCCCAACTCATGTTTTCGCTGTGTTGCAACCTCCATTGGCAGTCATTAGAAAGATGGAAACAATGGCCTCAAAATTCTTTTGGGGTGAGACCGAGTCTTCCCAAAAAATGGTTTGGAGGAAATGGGGTAGATTGGCAATGCCCACTTTTCATGTAAGCTTTGGTGGAAACTACAGATCAACAATACCATATGGACATCCTTTTTATGGTCTCTCCCAAAATCCTACAAAACTTCCCACACTTGGAAGAGGATCAGTTCAATCACTGAATTTGCAAATAGGAATTCCAGAGTGTTGGTTGGAACTGGAACATCACCATTATGGTACTCCAATTGGTCAGGCTTAGGATTTCTTGAACATCAGGTTGACCTCAACAGCTTGCCTTTCCTGAGCTAACTATTGCTGACTTCTGTGCCAATAAACATCTTAACTTGCCAACCCTGGAGCCACTACTGGCTACCAATTTTTTACTTTCTTTGCAGGAACTTCATCTCTCTCATGGTCATGATGACTAACTGGTATGGTGTCCCTCTACCAATGGAAGCTTCACTGTCAAATCCTCATATCAAAAGCTCAGAGTTACAGGGGAGGACCACTTCATTAAAAAGTGCCCACCAAACAACGTATATTTATGTGGAGATTGTTTAATAAACTGCTGCCTTTTCCTGATATTCTAACCAAGTTTGGTTTCAATCTCCCATCAAAATGCCCTAACTTCCCCAACTCTGATACTTTGGCTCACTGTTTCAATGAATGCAAAACAAACATGCAGGTCTTTACTAATATACATCATATATTTGATATGCATGTTCCTAACTTTCAGTCACTCAAACATATGCTGTCCTTTTATCTTAATTTTAAGGGAGCTTCAAAAGTTATCACAAGGGTTGCTATCAACACACTTGTGATGACCTATTGGTGTATTTGGCTTAGTAGGAACAACTACTTGTACAAAAATGTGAGAACTGATGCTTTCGATATTTTTCAGAGTGTCTTTAAACAGGTTAATTTGATTTTTAGTGCTTCTCCACTTGTTGGAAATCCATTAAAATATCATTGGTCTAATTCCTTACCTTAAAAGGAAGAGACCAAAACTGGTTAGGATTTTAAAATGGAGGCTCCCAGTCCTTGGATGTAAAATTAAAATGTAGATGCCTCCTTTTTATCTAATGACACTGTGGGACTAAGTGTGATTGTCAGAGATTGCAATGGTTCTGTAATTCAAATGCTTATGAGGAAAGTCACTGCTACCTCACCTTTACATGCTGAACTGCTTGCAATAGAATTAGGTTACTCAGTTGGTCTGACTATAAATTCCATCTTTAGCATTGAGTCCGATTGCTCTTTAGCTGTGCATGGTGTACTTTGTCCATCCTCTATCTGTTGTAATTACTTTAGTATGTGTGATGACCTCAATAGGTTTGGGGTGGGGTTGTGCCTATCTCATATTTACAGAGAATGTAATGGAGCTGCCGATTACTTGGCTAAACACAGCTCCAATTACAGTCTCTCTGGTAATATGCATATGCATGATGCTCCTCCTTTGCTTAGAGGAATTATTGCTCTTGATTGCTTACAAGTTCCAAACTTGAGAAATGTATAGACAACTACTACTGTTTTTCCTTTTCTTTCTGAACAGGTATTGTGCCTATGCAATGGTCTTCAAAGGCATTGTATAGGCATCACAGCTCCAAGCATAAAGCTGGGACATGCACTCAACAAATGAGATCAAGCTTTTCAGACTACACAATCTGGTGCTCCAAGGAATACAAGCACTTTTGAGGATTGATCTATGGTACACAGTATGGACTTGCACAGTCTTGGTTGGCTATGTTGTGCTTCTTCTAACGATCACTAATCTGCTCGCTAAGTTCTTGTGTATCCATATTGTTCTTTTTGACCACAAATCTCTCAATGTATATGAATAGGTAGATTAGTAGTAGGCCTATTGTATTATTCTTTTGTCAGCTTAATTGCTGTGTCCTAATTTTGGCTAGGACTGTACAAACTTGGTATCTTTTTAGGACTGGGGATCCAATATGTATAAATCTTCCCCCACCTTCTGCTGGTTTAAAATTTTAAAAAAATAAAATAGGAGCCTGGCTCCTAGAAGCAACTAAGCTTCTCAAAATTAATGAATTGAATAATCTGATCTAACTAGCTTAAGATCATCATATAGCCAAAACAAAAATAGGGAGCAGGTTAGTGATCGAGTAAATAAATATCGAACCACACTTTTGCTACCCATAAGTTTGGAGCTATAGAAATATAAGATCCAGTGAATTAATAAATAGCCATAGTCTGGCTCAAAATTGTTTCAAAAAGGTGCAGCCTGTGATTTGATGATGTCCCTAATCTCTGTCTTTGTTATCTGCAAACTAGCAAACTATCAAAATACCTATTCAACTTAAGAGGTTCTTATGGATGGAGTTCCATACCTATCCAAAATTATCAATCCAGATAAGGGACCTGGCATATCCTAGAAAGTGAAATTTTCAGGAATTGAGCTTTCGAGGCCATTCCTTGCCAGAAAGTCTGCAACTTTGTTTGCCTCCCTGTAGATGTGCTGAACAGGGCGTGTGCTGTGTGATTTGAGTAACTCAGTGCATATTGAGTACATTTTCCATGATACTTTGGCAGGGGTTGTAATGCATCTCACAGCTTGTATACAGTCAGATTCCATTGTGAAGTGTTGTAGCCCTAGTTCCTGTGCTGCAAGATATCCTTGCTTGATAGCCATCAACTCAGCATGCAAGGGTGATTCACAGCTCATTGTAGGGATCTGAGGAGAGTTGGATGACCTGCAGTGTTCCTAAAAACAATTCCAATCCCACTCTTTCCATTTTTATATGAAGCATCTACATTAATTTTACAGCCTTGATCAGGTGGTTCCCATTTTATAATTTTAACCTGTCTTGACCTTTTCTGTTTAAAGAAAGGGGCCAATCCTGCTAAAATTATAAAATTGTTCCTTTCTGAATTACCAGTCAGGGGGTGTGCTGTATATATTAGTATCACCACTCTCTTTATCTTATCAATAAAATCCCTAGAAGTCATATTTTTATTGTCATATACTAGATTATTTCTCCTAGTCCATACATTCCAAAAAGAGTAACCATACAGGTTATTTTAAGGATTTTAGTATGAATTTTGGACATTTCAGCAAATGCCAAATAAAATGAATTCTAGCTCTAACTGATAAAAAGGTAAGTGCCTGTATGAGTAACAATACATGTATATGACTCCACACTTCCAGATTGTATGAACAACTATTAAAATAGTGGTCAATGGAGTCAGAATTATTGCAGTGCAGACATTTTGAAGGTAAATGGAAACCAAACTTTACAAGAATTTCATCAAAAGGTAGAAGTTTGTTTATAAGTCTCCATATAAATATAGGAATCTTTGATGGCAGTGATAAGGACCATACCTGTTTCAGCAGTGTATCCCTGGTGCCCTTGTTTCTCAGACTATGATATGCAGCCTTGATGGATAAATTTCCATTAATTCCCGGCTTCCATATTAGCCTGTCAGGATGAGTGTAGGCCAGCTGAGCTTCCTGCAACAGAAGAATTGAAGAGGTAGCCAAGGGAGGCTCCAATTTGTTAATGTAGTGATTTTTCCTTGCAAGAAATTGAGCAATGCTAATGTTTGGAAAAGATAATTTAAATTTGAAGGCCAATGATAGAACAAAGCTCCATTTCCAAGCCAATTTGAGTTCCATAAAGAGCTTCCCCCTTGCCCCACTAAAATCTGAGTCTGTGAGTTTGCAAATTATGTGATATTGCAGATCCTCTTCCAAGTGAGAGAATTCTTATGAACTGCTGGTAAACTCCACATAAATCTTATCCATATTGTCTGGTGCATCTGTAACTTCCACCAGATCTTGCATGAAAATGCATCTACCACTGCAGTTAGATCTCTGAATCCCAGGCCATTTTCTTCACTAGGCACTGACATCTTAGTCCACTTCCTCCAACTTTTTCTCTGTCCCTGGTATGTCTCTCCCAAAAAGAATTTGAGGCTATCTTCTCCATTTTCTTAATAACCATTTTTGGTGGTTTTAAGACTGATAAGATATGAGTAGGCATAGACATTACGACATGGTTTATTAGTATGAGTTTTCTTGCACTGGTCAACCATTTGTTCTTCCAATTGAGAATTGGCTTCTCCATTTTTTCTATAAGGGGCTGATAGTATCTGACCGAATTCCTCCCACTGAAAATAGGTATTCCCAGGTATGTGAATGGCATCTGACCCTTTTTCATTCCTAAAATCCTTTTGATCTTCCTTTTATTGTGTACTGAGGTATCCTTGTGCACATAAAAATCAGATTTTGAATAATTTATCATCTGTCCTGAAACTGCCTCATATGCTCTCAGAAAGTGTTTAAATCTCTTCAGATTCTTTTTCTCATATGTGAAGAACACTGCAGTGTCATCAGCATACATCAGATGGGAAAGGGGAGTTACATTTCCTGGCAGTGCAAAGTGCTCCAAATAGCCTTGATTGAGCAAGGCTTTTATTCCTCTTGTGAAGCCTTCAGAGACTATATTGTATAAGTAGGGAAAGAGGGGGTCTCCTTACTTAATTCCTCTACTTGTTGCAAAAAAGCCAGAAGCACTCCCATTGATGATAACTGAGAAATGAGCTGCAACTATATTTTGTAAGACCAGTTTGTCAAAATTTCCATCAAAGCAAAATTTTATCATGACTGTGTTTAAGAAGCTCAAAGATTCTCTATCAAAAACCTTCAACATGTCTAATTTCACAATCATATTGTTGTTGCCTTGTTGTTTATTGACCAGTCTAGCCATCTCCATCATTTGTATAACATTATCAGCTACATCTTTGCCCTCAATAAATCCAGATTGCTCTTCTGAGATAATATTCTGCATCAGGGGTTTTAATCTTTTCATTATGACCTTTGAGAATATTTTATTGAGGAAATTTGAAAGGCTTATGGGCCTGTAATCACTAAAGCTTGAGGGATTCTTTAGAATTAAAGCCAACCATGTGCTCGAGATGGCCTTTGGGGGCATTTTTCTACTCATAAATTCCTTTGCTGCTTCTAGAAAGTGATGGATGTCTTCGACCCGCACTTGATCACGAATCCAGCTCACGAACTGATCTGCAAAACAAAGTCTCGGGTGTCCCGAGGGTAGACACTCCGACGCTCAAGTTAGTATGAGGCGTAAGGCGCATTGTATGTAAGATAATAGATAGAGAGGTTTACCAAACCATCAGTATTTATATGGCTACAATCCGTAGATCACCAAGATATGTATTTATGGTAGTAATACAACTCTTATGGGAATTATAGTTGTATTACCATGTATAGAGGAAGTGTATCTCGGTCATGGTTGTATTACCATGTTTAGGAGGATGTATATTCCTTGTAGAACATTCATAATATACGCATTCCTTATAAGGATTAGGATTGATGGATCTGTGGATCCACCCTCCGCGTAACTCGAGCCCACGACCCTTCTCAGGCCTTAGTCTGAGTATGAATGAGGTCCGAATATGAACCATGGACTTATCAGTAGCCCCAATGTAGATCTTCAGAATTTAGAGTACTCCATCTCAAAGGTTGAAGGAGAAGCTTGCATCTCGAGGGAAAACCAATAACTCGAGGGAGAAGAACTCGGGGTGTTAAGCTCGGGGGTATCAGCGTGAAACTAACCTCTCGGGCTAAACCTTCTGAATATCTAGCTTAAATTTCTTTCGTATTCCAACAGGACACGTGGACGATTGGATCTGAATCTGACTTCTTGAATTCTGAGGGGACTGACACGTGGTATTGATTCCTTGTATATTCTGGCGGTGGAGAAGACGAACCTTCCAATTGCCTGCATCGTTTCGCGAGTCGAGGTAATTACTCCACATAAATGCTTGTTAATTACTGGCTATATAACCAAGTAATTTTTCTTGTGTTTATCATCAATATTCATCCAAGTATTTTGCGTTTCCAATTCACAAAAAAAGTTCTTCAAACTTTTTTTATTTTCTTCATATATTATTTTCCCCCATTCTTTGTATTGCCATGTCTTCTGCAAACTCCAGTATTCCCTCTAGCAACGTAGAGAATGTTGTTGAAGAAAGAACCCCAGATGCACGTGACTTGAATACCTTGTTCTTAGAGGTTGAGTCTGGGGAGTTGATGGAGATGACCATTGCTACACCGCTGCAGGCTGTAGCTGCAGTGGCGGATGATGGTGCCTCTGGGTCAAATACGGACCCGAATGCGGAGCCCCAAGTTAATAAACGGGTTCCAACGGCCGGTGGCATAAATGATGTCACCAAGGTGGTCGACAAAAAGACCCTACAATTTTTAAAGTAATGAAGGTTGTCGTACCCCGTCGAGGCTGATTTGAGGCTCAAGGATAAGACCACTCCAGTCCAGAATCTCGTGAGCCCCACTCGAGGGGTAGTATATGGCAGGTTCTTGCAACAAGGATTGAGTTTTCCCTTTCCCCCTGTTTTTTCACAGTTTTTGCAGCATCATCGGCTACACCCTTGTCAAATTCACTCCAATGTGGTGGTGACAATGGTAGCTTTTATCTCCTGGTGCTCTCGGAAGGATTATGAGCCGATTCTGGATCAATTCAGAAGCTTGTTCAAGCTGTTTTCTTTCAAGGAGCGTGAACATATTACCCTTACTCCTCGAAAGGGCAAGGTCTTCACTTTTCCCGATAACAGCGGTGGTTGGAAAGATATTCGGCTGACCTTTGATCGAACCAAATATGAGGTTCCTGACTGGAACCCGAAGCCGAAAGATGCTGTGTCTCTTAATATCTTTGAAATTCCTGCTCATTTGAAGGGCATCGTTGAGGAGCTCTTGAAGGAAAAGATCGTATTCCAGGAGGGAGGATTTGTTCGAGGGGCTCATGGCTCGGTATGGCAGTGGCCTCTTGTCACTTATTCATATCTGCTAGACGTTCCTCGGTCAAAATCTACATCCAGCTACCTGAAGAAGGATCGAGATTGGACCCTCTCTGATAAAATCCAGGGGGATAAGAAGGAAGTCAAGAAGCGGCTGCTAGGAAATCACCCCGAATTTAGGATGAATCTTCTTCCAGTCGGTCTCCTTCAGGTAATATCTTGATTCGCATACGGTGGTAATGCTTTCTTCTATATTTAAAATTTCTTCTTATGTATGCAGCATCTCCTCCAAAGAAAAAGATCAAGAAGGGGAAAGCAGTCCTCGAGGTCATAGAGGAGGAAGCAGAGGAGTCCGATGAGGTGGAACCAGAGGTTTGGGAGTCCTCAGATGACGATGAATCTGACCTTGAGCTGGTGATTCCTGAGGATGGGCCTCTGAAGAAGTTGAAGTATTATCTGAGTTGCCCTGAGGAAGAGGATGGCCAGGCTTCTCAGAAGTCTTTCAAGAAGTATCCCTTTGTTTCTAAGGTAGTGATTCTCCTTGTCATATTATGTGAACTTTTAAGTGTCACATATCAGGTTTTTATATATCTTCTATTTTACAGCTGATGGTAGATATATCCACGCTGGGACGGCAGACCAAAGGTGAGATCAAACACCTGTATAACTCTGTGGAGGAGTTACATTCCAGGTGCCGGGCTCTCAAGGCCGATAAGGAGGAATTGAAAGCTATTATCGACTCTTTTTCGACTGAGTTAGTGGTGCCTCCTCCATCTGTCCCTGCTCCATTGGATTTGACTCACTTGGAGGATATGGTGAAGCAGCTCGAGGCTGAGAATAAGGCCTTACTGTTGGCAAGAGAGTCCGAACAAAAGGAGCTGAAGATGTATCAGGACACCGTGGATGAGCGGACGCAGACCTTGGCTTCGGATGAAAACTCAGAGGAGCTGAAACGACTTCTTAAGCTTTGGGGAGCCTTTATTGCTTGTAGTCCCAAGTTTAAGGATCACCGGGAGGAGTATGGAGACTTATTCCACGACTCCGAGCAGCACAGGATTTTGGATTAAATCTTGGGGTTGTGTCAATCTGACGAGGAGATAGAGGTTATGACGTCCATCTTCTCTCATCCGGACGCTGCTAATGAGCTCTCTGCCTTAACTGCTAGTGACTAGGTTCCTGGAGCCAAGTTCTTGGATGCACTGGGTCCCTCCGAGAAGATAACGACATCAGGAGATTTATTAAAACTCATTGTAGCAAGATATCCTAACTTGTCCTTTCTCGGTAAAAGGTTCTCCATTCCTTCAGGTAGTAAGGCAAGTTAGCTTTAGCTGGCTCATTGGCATCTCCTCGTCAGCTTTAGGAATTGGTGTTTACTCCTTTGCACATGAACATCGGTCTCATGGTTTACTGGAAAAGAGTTCCCGCCCTATCGATAAAGCTGAGGTACTCGGGGATAAGGTCTTCGCAATTGTCCATGATGAACACTCTGCGAACATATCGATGTTGAAAGTCTTGCGGATTTCCTCCTCAGTCCTTTTCCGACAAGGCCTTTAATGTCACAGCGTGCAGAAAAGTTGAAAATAGCCCATCTATCAAGTGCCACTCCTGGTGAAGTTCTAGAAGACCCTATTGGGCATATTTAGAAGTATCATATTCTGATGTAATACCATCTTCTTCATGACCTTTGTATCAAATTTCGAGATTTTTCCTCTATGTATCCCTTTGGGAATTTAGAAGTATCATATTCTGATGTAATAACACCTTTGATATGAACTAGTTGTGTTCGAGATTTTTCCTCTATGTATCCCTTTGGGAATTAGAAGTATCATATTCTGATGTAATAACACCTTTGATATGAATTTTAACTTCCGTTTTTGAGGTTTTTCCTCTTTATTTTGGGATGATTGATTTTCGAGCACGTCTGCCCTTTTGGTCTACAGACCTCAATCAAGCACTTTTTGTGAAGTACTTTTTATCTCGGACCTATCTGTTTTATTCAAAACGATTGGTATTTTGAATTTTGGATTCAAATAACTTATTTTATATAAACTGACCGATCATACACTTTATAAAGCATATTGTTTTGAATAGCAATCCGTGTCATATTTCAGAATACAGTCCTCTCTTTTTTAAAAGGAATTTAAGATTGATCATTAAAAGATAGGTGTAAAAATAACATGACTTCACTCTAAACTTATAACTTTAAGGAGAGAAGTAAAATAAAAAGTGAGTTTGAGTTTGAGTACCCGTTTGTGTAAGAGCATAATTGTCTCGGACCCTGCTGAGGTTCTCGGACATCCTTGATATTCTCGAACCTTTGTGAGGCTTTTCCTCGAGTTTTATCTTTCGTGATACTTTCGTAAGTTAATCACGTTCCATCTTCGTGGTATGGGTTTTCCTTTCATGGTTTCCAAGAGGTAGCTTCCCCCTGGATGGGATTCTAGGACTCGATATGGACCTTCCCAGTTCGGGGCTAGCTTCCCTTCCACCTCTTTCTTGCTTTTCTCATTTAACCTCATTACAAGGTCTCCTTTGACGAAAGTCGCCAAACGGACTCTTCTATCGTGGTAGCGCTTGAATCTTTCCTTCACCTTGGCTTCGTGGATAGTAGCATTGGCTATTTTCTCCTCCAAAAGGTCAAGGTCGAGACAGAGGTTCTCTTCATTAGCAGTACCATCTTCATCTTCTGTTTGAGAGGTACGGGCAGAGGGGACTCCAATTTCCATGGGGATGACTGCCTCGGACCCATAGACTAAACTATATGGAGTTTCTCCAGTCGCAGTAGATGGTCTGGTCATGTGGGTCCAGATCACGCTCGGTAGTTCCTTGATCCAGTTTCCTTTAGCTCATTCTAGGCGCTTCTTGATGCCATTTACCAGGGTTCGATTCATAACCTCCACTTGGCCATTAGCTTCTAGATGATATATCGAGGTGAGCTCCTGATGTATGCCGTAATCCTCACACCAGTTTTTGAAGGGGTTATTGGCGAATTGTGCTCCATTATCGGTCACTATGTATCTCAGGATGCCACAGCGACACACAATGATCTTCCAACAGAAATTAATGACTGTCTTGCCAGTTATGTTGGTCAAGGCTTCAGCTTCCACCTACTTCGAGAAGTAGTCAATGGCCACAATAAGGTATTTGAAATTACCAGGGGCTGTAGGAAAGAGTCCTACAAGATCTATACCCCATCGGACGAATGGCCAGGATTCTTGGATGGTGACCATATTTTCTTGAGGCACATGGATTATCTTGGCAAATCTCTGACACTGGTGACAAGATCAATATATCTCTTGGAGTCTTCTAACATCGTAGGCCAGAAATAACCCATTTGTAGGAGTTTCGGGTAACAGTGCGTGGACCCTGGTGACTACCACAAACTCCATCATGTGCTTCTTGTACTATGTGCTCAGCGTCGGAAGGCCCAACACATTTGAGCAAAGGCTGGAGATATCCCTTCTTATATAGGGTGCCTTCGTGAATGACATATTTTGGGGCTTTAACTTAGACCTTCCGTGCCAGATGTTTGTCCTCGGGGAGGGTTCCCGTTTGAAAATACTCAATATATGGGTTCATCTATGTGTCTGAGATGTCAACAACCATGATGCTGCTTTCTTCATAACTTCTTTTCGCCAGGGTTTCCATCAGTAATTCTTGAGAAGATCTAATGTTGAGGTCCGAGGAGGCAAGTTTGCTCAATGCATCTGCTTTACGATTACTTTCTTGGGGGATATGATTCAACTCATAATGTCGGAACTGATTTAGGAGAGGCTTAACTATCTCGAGGTACTTTTGGAGACTGTATTCTCTGGTCTCGTATTCGCCTTTGACCTGTTGCACCACGATCTGTGAGTCACTAAAGATCTCGAGGTCCTTAACCTCGAGGTCCTTTGCCAGCTTTAACCCTGTGATGAGGGCTTCATATTCTGCTTCATTATTAGTGGCTCGAAAATCAAAATGGAGAACGTAGGGATGGTCATTTCCCTCGGGGCTGGTGAGTAAGACTCTAGCACCACTTCCCCCAGAGTTGAAGGATCTATCTACATATAACCGCCATCTTCCTGTGTCCGAAATTGGTTCTTGCTGGTTGATCTCCACTAGTTCAACAGACTCCATTCTAAAATCTGATCAAGCCTGGCGCTTGATGGCTGTCCGAGGCTTATATTGTATATCATGTTCTCCCAACTCGATATCCCACTTCATCATCCGTTCTGAAGCGTCAGGTTTCTGGAGGATTTTCCTAATTGGGTAGTTGGTTTGAAGGACTATCGTGTGTGCTTGGAAGTATGGCCGCAACCGTCGAGAGGCATGTACGAGGGCTAATATTAAGCGCTCGAGAGGTGTATATCTGGTCTCGGGCCCCTGTAAAGCTCAGCTTACATAATATATTGGGTATTGTGATCCTTCTTTTTCCTTGACCAACACAGCACTAATGGCTAGCTGAGATGCAGATATATATAAGTAGAGAGTCTCCTCTTTATCTGGTTTCGACAGTGTCGGAAGCTGTCGTAGGTGGTCTTTAAGTGCTTGGAAAGCTTCTCCGCATTCATGTGACACTCAAATTGGTTTGCCTTCTTAAGGATGTTAAAAAAGGGCAGATGCTTTTTAGCTCCTTTAGAGAGAAATCGGCTAAGGGCCGCGAGGGATCCTGTCAATTCTATACCACTTTGACAGTCTTGGGAGGTTGCATATTTTGCAAGACCTATATCTTCTCGGGATTTACCTCAATTCCCCGATTAGATACCATGTATCCTAGGAATTTGCCTGCTCCGACACCTATAGTACACTTAGTAGGGTTCAGCTTTAGGTTGGAGGCCCGTAAAGTATCAAAGGTTTCCTTTAAGTCTTCAAAGAAGGCGTCATAACTGAGGCTTTTCACTACCATGTCATCCACATAAATCTCAAGGTTGCGTCCTATCTGGGATTTGAACAATTTATCCACCAATCGCTGGTAAGTAGCTCCGGCATTCTTCAATCTGAAAGGCATCATCTTGTAGCAGAAGTGATACGAGTATAAATGGAAAACTAGGTTAATTAGGAATTATTCTCTTACCAAGAATTTTCCTATAAAAATGTGTTTTAATTCTAGTAAGATTTTATTTATTTTCCATAATAGTTATAGAATTAGATTTATTATTTTCAGATTAATGTTAGGATTGTGATTTTATTTGAGATTATAAATGTAAGCCCCAGTCTTGTAATTTTGGGAGAGATTTATTATAAAGAAAAAGGAGGTTTTCCGGATTAATTGACAGTTGCTCAATTTCAAGATTCAGTTGAGTCGTCCATGACAGGTGTTCGTGGTTTCTAGTTAATTGGCTGACAGTTGTTCAAGCGATTTTCATATCTCAAAAGCAATTTATATATATTCCGCTGCAACAAAGTAAATTACCGAGAAAATACGCATCAAAGTGGTATTGTGTTCCTTTTCTTGTGTGTGAGGCCACCCGCTCTGTAAGTCCATTCCAAAAAAAAACATTTTTTTTGAAGATCTACCTTTCTGCCTTTTGTTTCTTCCTCTCTCAACATGCAAAATATGATGGTTATTTTGAAACAACTGTCTCCTGCTGCGAACGTGCTTCGCCGCTTACCTCCGGGAACGCCGTTCGCTGGTTCGGCCACTGCTCCATCGATCGTTCCGCCTTCACCGGGATTTGCTTCAAGTGTTATTCCGTCTGGTTTTGATCGATCATCTATTGGTTATTGTTTGACTGATGACCAATGGAGTATGGCCTTAAACCTTTTTACTCATATGAATAACTCTTCTGCTAATATGTTTGGTAAGATTGTTTTACCATGGATACTTGATTAGCTTCCTATCACATGACCGGTGTTAAGGGTGCTCTATCTGATATAATTACTGCTGATAGTACTGCTGATAGTACTGTTAATTACTGGTATTTTTTATTTTAAAGAGTATGATGATCGCACGAGGTGCAAGATGGCTATAAAACAACTCACAACGCGTGCATCCTTGTGGTATGAAATTTTGGAATTTAAGCGAAGGTTCAGGGAAAATCAGAAATCAACTCATGGATTAAGTTGAAGAAACATCTTGATCGACTATTCTTACCTTCTACCGATATGTTAAAACAAGAGTCTTTGTCTGTGGTTGAACTTGTGGCGAGTAACGAGCAATTTGAGGTAAAGAATGATTTTGATGGTTATGTTGATGCTAATATTGAAGATATCATTGAGGATGGTGAAGAGGATGTTAATGATTATTCTACTCCTCTGATTGAAACCGTGAGTGTTATGTACTCATGTCCTATAGTCCTTAATGTTCATGATGAGATTAAAAAGAAGAAGATCTTGATGGAAGTGACATGACAATACTCGATACTAAAACCGACAATATCCATGATATCGAGATCAATTCTGAACCTTCAGTTTATGATGACGATTCACAAAATAAACCATTACTATTTGGTGCGGGTACACATGACATTCAGGATTCTTCTACAATACAAATATTCGATGTTGAGAATAAAAAAGAAGATCTCAATGATAGTGACATAGAAATATTTAATATTGGTTTGGAGGATGGAGATGGAGAATTGGTTCATTTTGTAGTTGCTGGGTCTCAATATGAAAGTGTTGAGAAAGAAATTGATCCTTTTAGAGATAAAGATGAACCTGAGAAGATGACAACTCGAATTCTTGAGGATGTTGAACTTGAAAATGATGATGAAATCATCATCAGTGTTGAAAAAGAATTCTACAAGGAAGAGAGGTTGCATACAGATGAGTTTTTCGAAAAAATTAAGAGGATAAATTTTCCAAATCAAAGTTTATTGACACAGTGATGATAAGTGGGATGAATAATCATGTCAAGAAGTTACATGAGGTGTATACATCAACAGAATTTGCAATGGGGATTGAAGCTCGTGATGGCGATGGGACCTAACGTTCAAGACAAGATGATTTGCAATTACACATACTGCTTTTTGAAGAATACCAAGAATTGAGGACAATTCTTTTCGAAGAAGATGAGTATGATACGAGTATAAATAGAAAACTAGGTTAATTAGGAATTATTCTCTTACCAAGAATTTTCCTATAAAAATGTGTTTTAATTCTAGTAAGATTTTATTTATTTTCCATAATAGTTATAGAATTAGATTTATTATTTTCAGATTAATGTTAGGATTGTGATTTTATTTGAGATTATAAATATAAGCCTCAGTCTTGTAATTTTGGGAGAGATTTATTATAAAGAAAAAGGAGGTTTTCCGGATTAATTGACAGTTGCTCAATCAAGATTCAGTTGAGTTGCCCATGACAGGTGTTCGTGGTTTCTAGTTAATTGACTGACAGTTGTTCAAGCGATTTTCATATCTCAAAAGCAATTTATATATATTCCGCTGCAACAAAGTAAATTACCGAGAAAATACGCATCAAGAAGGTTCCTCTGTCAGTTATAAAGGAGGTTTTCTCCTTATCTTGCTCTGCCATAGGGATCTGATGATATCCTTTAAAGGCATAAAAAAAGGCTAGTACTTGGTATCCAACGATTGCTTCAACTGATCGGTCGATCGAGGGTAAAGGATAGCTATCTTTAGGACAACAATCGTTCAAGTTGGTGAAGTCGATGCACATTCTCCACTTCCCATCTGGCTTCTTGACCATTACTGGGTTAGCTATCCATTCTGGGTACTGCACTTCTTCGATTATGCGGGATTTGAGTAGCTTATCCACTTCTTCTCCAATGGCTTCAACTCGATCTAGTGCAAAGATGCGTCGTTTCTGCTTGATGGGTTTTTGTGAGGGATTGATATCCAGGTAATGTTCCGCCAAACAAGGGGATACTCCTACCAAATCATTGGTATCCCATGAAAAGACATCTATATACTGGTTGAGAAGATCTCAAAGTTTGGTCTTTATCTCGGGGGGTAGGAGAGTTCCGACCTCGACGGTTTCTGACTCTCTGAGTTGCATTGGCTCGGATTCAGAGAACTTGGCTGGTATCCGGTTCTTGGATAGCTTGGATTGTGCATACTCGAGCTAATTGTTGATCCCCTCGGACTATTGCTATCCCTTGGTTCATAGGGAACTTCATCACCAAGTGGTATGGAGACCAGATGGCTTTTTCTTGGCACATCCAAGGTCGTCCGAGGATTATGCTGTATGGTGCTCTGGAGTCGATGATCGCGAAGGTACAATGAAGGGTTATACTCCGAGGACCATCTTTCACTCGTACTGGTAAAGTGATCTATTCTAAAGGAGCTATAGGATCGCCAGCAAATCCCGAGATGTGGTTTGTGGGCACGAGATTGGTTTTGTTCAATCCCAACTGTTCATAACAGCTGAGAAACATGATTTCTACCTCCCTTCCCCCATCTACCAGAACTCTTTTGATCACATTATGGTTTATGTCAACTGTGATTACTAAGGGATCTGAATGAGGGAATTGATTAGGAACCGCATCTTGAGGTGAAAAAGTGATGGTTCCGTCCAGGCGATATCTTTTGCTCTCCCACTTCCAGGGAGAGGCTTCTTCGGGTGACCGGTGTACACCGTTGATGCTCCTTTCTGCTCCCTGGTTGGTGGCGTGGCTCATCTTATCATCGTCATGGTTGGCTCGATGCTTCTTACTCCTGCCGGGGCCAAAAACGGATTCGTGTACTCCCACCAAGGTTTTTAGCCGGATCAGTCATGAGTTTGAAGGTTTTATAGATAAAGAATGACAAGCGGGTCCCACCGGGCATGCCAAATTGATGGATGTCTTCGACCCGCACTTGATCACGAATCCAGCTCATGAACTGATCTGCAAAACAAAGCCTCGGGTGTCCCAAGGGTAGGCACTCCGACGCTCAAGTTAGTATGAGGCGTAAGGCGTGTTGGATGTAAGATAATAGATAGAGAGGTTTACCAAACCTCCGGTATTTATATAGCTACAATCCGTAGATCACCAAGATATGTATTTATGGTAGTAATACAACTCTTATGGAAATAGTATTACCATGTATAGAAGAAGTGTATTTCGGTCATGGTTGTCTTACCATGTTTAGGAGGATGTATATTCCTTGTATAACATCCATAATATACGCATCCCTTATAAGGATTAGGATTGATGGACCTGTGGATCCACCCTCCGCGTAACTCGAGCCCACGATCCTTCTCGGACCTTGGTCCGAGTATGAATGAGGTCCGAATACGAACCATGGACTTATCAGAAATTCACTTTTGATAACATCCCAGTAGGCTGTGAAGAAAATGCCAGAGAATCCATTTGCTCCTGGTGCATCTTCTTTGTTAAGTCCAAATGTAGCATCCTTCAGTTCCTCCATATCCAGCTCCTTTAAAAATTCCAAATTTTCTCCCTCTGAGATTAAACTTGGTATGACTCCCTTGAAATGCTCAATGTGCTATCCGGTTATATCCTGTTCAGTTTCATTTGGCAAGGTTTCATAGAATCTCACCCCCTCTTCTCTAATTAGATCAGGTTCTGTAATCCATGTCCCATCTGCTGTTTTGATCTTTGATATCCTCCCTTTGCCTCTTTTTTCTTGAACTGAATTATGGAAGAAGGAGGAGTTGGCATCTCTCTCCTTCAACCATTTAAGGCTTGATTTCTGTCTCCAAAAAGATGTGGTTTCTTTTTCTGATCTTATAAGGAGAGCCCTACCTTCATTTAGCTTAACAAGGTCATCATCACTTCCACTGTTTTGGTAGCTTCCTCAAGTGCATTGACTCTATTCTCAGCCTCCAATAGATTTCGATGGACATTTCCGAAATTGCTCCTATTCCATGCCTTTAGTCTAATTTTTAGCCTCTTCATCTTGTAAACCATGTTATACATTCCTCTGAAACCAGTCTCTTGCTCCCAGTTTTCTTTAACCATATGTTCAAAGTCAGCCCTGTGTAACCACATACTCTGAAATCTAAAGGGTCTAGGTAGGCTTTCTGTTGCATCCTGGATTGAGAGTAGTAAAGGGTTGTGATCTGAGGTGGTCCTATTCAAAATTTGAATGGAAGAGTGTGGGAATAGAGCTAGCCAATTACTGTTACAGATTCCTCTATACAGCTTCTGCAATAATCATTCTTCCTTCATCATGTTGTTTGTCCAAGTAAAATGATTCCCTACAGATTGTATCTCTTGCAACTGCATGTTGTCCATTAATTTTCTGAAATCCCCCATGCTTCCAATAGGAGGGGAGTGCTTTCCTTTGTGTTCAGTGACTGAGGCAATTGTATTGAAATCTCCAGTATATACTGTTGCAACTTTTCTCAGTGCTTTGAGATCTCTCCATAACTCTTTTCTTGGTGTTCTTGTAACCTGTGCATATATAAACAGATGTTCCCATGTTGCACTAGACATTTTGTCGGTGATCACAGCTTGTATGAACTGGTTAGTTTGAGATATAATGTTAATAGCAAAATTATCCCTATAAAATAGCCAAATTTTTGCATTAGTTGCTGCAAAACTGTGTTGAAAACCTAGTTGATGCTACAGTGTTTGTATTTCATTTATATCATGCATAGGTTCAATTATGCAAATTATAGAAATGTGATACATAATGATTAGTGACCTAAGTCTGTCCATTGATGTTCCATAACCTCTAATGTTCCAAACTAACATATTTGCTATTAGTTTGTGTGACATTAAAAACTATAGTTAATCTTTGGTGTTGGTCTTAGCACCCTACTAACACTGTCAGTTAGGGCACCAATATTGCTTTTGTTTTTTTTTTCTTTTCGGTTTAGGGGACTTACCTGTGTCTCCCTTCTGTTCTGATGCATTTAGCTGAGCTTGAATCATTTGATTGCCTTCCTCATGAGTGTTAAGTTCATTTGGTGCAGCATCTGTAGATTCATCTGAGCTTGATATATCTGATTCTTCCTGCAAAATTGTAAAAGTGTTTGACAGTTCAAATCTATGGCATGGAATTATTGCTAATTCCTTACTTCTATGTGGCTGTGAGTGTGATTGTGATTTGTTTTTAAGAAAACATTATGCAGCTGTCAAATCCAAATCATCAAGTGCAAAGGATGCATTTTTCTTCTGAGCTTGCTTAAAGTCAGCAAGCTTGAAAGTGGGACTTTGATAGGTAATACTACTACTAGGCTTGTATGGAACCATTCTAGTTTCAGTATTTTGCTACCTCATTGTTGGTGTGTTGAGTGACTAATGGAACCCTAGTCCATTTCTGAGGTTTGAAGGAGGTGTTGCCCTGCTTCTTCTCATTTGGTGTAAGGCCTGAGGATTCAGCTTTTGCTTGGTCATTTTCTGTAGCAACATGCTCCCTTTTTTTTCCAAGTCTTTCTCAGTTCAGGGTGTTGCATCATGCAATTTGAATCTTGATAGCCCAGCTTCCTGCAATGCCTGCAATACAAAGGGAGGTTATGGTATTCTACCTCGAAGTCTTTATAGTCTTCAGGGCAACCAATCTGGATTGATTTGAGTAGGTCTGAGGTCAAATCTACTTCAGTACAAAGTTTGATAGATGAAGGCCTGGTGATTGCAGTTGTGGCTGCATTAGCTTTGATGAATTTCCCCAATTGGTTCCCTACATCTGAAGGCAAAGAGTTATTATAGTAGTAAAGAGGAACGTCCCTCACAGTAGCCTAGACTGGGACTATCGGAGATTCATATTCCGGTGAAAATTCCTGCGTCCATTTAAGGATTTTCATGGCAGCTCCGGCCACATTCCAGAAAGGCTTCAACCAGCAATGTCGATAATCTTCAATATCTTGAAATCTTATCAATATGTGCTTGTAATCAAGGGAGCCTAACTGGAATTTGCCGGCAAATCCAATTTCTTGGAACGCTGCCTGAAGGTTAGCCATACTGGGCTTAGTTCGCTGGAACTTTCCAATCAAGGCGTTTTGATAGTGGGATGACAATATTTGAACGGAATGTTTGTCATACATACACGCAGCTTTTCCATTGAAGGTGGTGATGGGTTTAATTTTGGGTTGGATGGGAGTTGGGATGATAGTGGTGGAGTTTTGTCTGAAAGAGCTTGACTGTAAGATTTCCGAGCAGTTGGGCTGCCGGAGAGGGGCAGGGTTGCCCCCATAGCTTGGTTGTAATTAGATCGTTGTGGTGGAGATTCGATTAAAATGGTAATATAACGGTCGAATTACACATGAGTTTCTGTGTTCGGTGGTGGGACTTATAGAGAAGGGAGAGAAAAGAAAAAGGGAGAGAAAGTCGTTTTTTTTGGACTTGCAATTATCAAGAACAGAAAAGGAATAAAAACAGAGATAAAAACAAAAAAAGATTTTCAAGATTATTTAATTAAGAAAAACTCCAACATATTATAAGTTATAATATTTAAAAGTACATGTAGGGAGATTAAAAGATTATGTATACGAGATATTAAGGTCTCCTTTGGAATTCACACACATGGAGTCTTGCTTCTAAAAAGTATATTTGGTGGCTCTTTATTGGAGTTGGTTGTGAAAGAGGGAAGACGAATCTTAGTCAAAATTGAGAAGCAATAAATGAAATATGTTAGATGTAATCATTTGGAAAATCTTGTAACACGAAACATTTAAAATTTCATTTGTACAACACAAACACAGTCGAGCAATCACTTTTGTTGCACAAATTACAATGTCACTTCACCGCCATAAATACTAGGTAGAGCATTAAAGAATGCAATTAAATTACTTAGCTCTCTTTAATCTTCATAATCTGAGAAAGAGCACCTCCTCCTCGCATATTCTAACACCTCTGATGCCTTCTCTCCACAAGTCGTGACTTTTCCCGTGCGTGACTTGAGCCTCGGAAGACTCTTGGCGCTCAGCGGCATCCTTGCACCATTGTTATCCAATTCCTATCCAGGACTTCAGCGGCATCGTGCGTGACTTCAGTACAAACCTAGCTCGAGTGGCAGCTGCTGCATCAACTATGACCCTGTCAAGTTCAACTTAAATTCTGCACATTTCAGTTAAGTTAAGCAGACTTCAGCGGACTTCAGCGGAATTCAGCTGGATTCAGCAGGCTTCAGCTGACTTCAGCTGGCTTCAGCGGACTTCAGCGGGCTTCAGCGGACTTCAGCGGACTTCAGCGGACTTCAGCTACATTAAAAAAAATTCCCTATTTTCACTAAATTGTTTTAAAATAAAATTTTCTACAATTCAAAAAATGTCAATGAAATACTTTTGTTTTGATTTATAAAATGAAGTTAATTGAGAAAAAATGTTTTTTCAATGTATTTTGTTTTAATTTATCAAATAAAGTTATTTTTAATAGTTTTAATTTATATTCAAAATTAACAAATTCAAAAATAAGGGCCTGATTAGTACAACTTATCTGAATATTTTCAGTTCAGTTCATTATTTTTCATTTCAGTTCATTTTAGTTCTGTTCATTTCAGTTTAGTAGTTTCAGTTCAGTACATTATACTTTAATTAAAATTAAAACAAAATACATGTTAATGATTCAGTCCAGTTCAATCCAATTCAGAAAACTTGTAATTTATTTCAATTCAGTTCCCCGAAAATATAATTTGACGATTTTAAATTTATATTGAAAATTCAGTTCATTTTTGTTAAATGAAGTTCAATTCAGTTCATTTCAATTAAATGTAGTTCAATTTAGTTAAGTGTAGTTCAATTCAGTTCTATTTTCTATTCTTGAATTTCTGTTTCTCTACCATTAGATAGAGATTCCATTTGATTTGGTGCAATATTTATTCGATTCAGTTCAGTTCAGCTCAGTTCAGGCGTATTAAACAGGCCTTGATTACGAATATGTCCATTAACAAACAAAATAATTATTGCGAAATATTTATTATTTGATCAAATAATTACTGCGAAACAAAGTATTTCATTTTTTGATTTGTATGATATGTGTCATTTTTGAAAAACCATTGTACAAATAAAATAATTACTTTAAAATCTTTATTATTTGATAAAATTTGATGTTGAATGTTTGAACTCAAATTAATAATAATAATAATATTATTATTATTATTATTTATTATTTATTATTATTTATTATTATTTATTATTATTTATTATTATTTATTATTATTATGATTATTATTATTATTATTATAACATTTTGTAGTTAATTTCAACACACTTCAGCGAATTTCAGCAGACTTCAGCGAACTTCAGCGGATTTCAGCAGACTTCAGCGAAATTCAGCAGACTTCAGTTAAGTGAATTTCAGTTCAGCTGAACTTGACAGGGCCTATGGCTGGAGCAGCCTTAAAATGATCCCTAGATTAACCTATCCAGGTAGAAGGACCTGACCTCATAACTCTAGCTAGCATCAACATGTGAACTAAAGGTTGGAATTTTGGGACCAACGAGTGACTTTAAGGCCTCAGAAGTAGCAGACTTGGCCTTCATGGATTCGTATTTCTGCATGTCATAAATGAGTTTCTTTTAGAGCAGAACCATCTCTCTTCCCATCTACAACATGTGCTATTCTCCAATATCACCATGTGGTATGTCTTCGTTTGTTTCCCAAAATTGCGTGCACACGAGTACATGGTGTTTCGACGAGGGGGCTGTTCTTGCTCTCGAGCAAGCGCTTCAGCTCGATGAATATTGGAACGACATTTTGGATCAGGCTCTTCTAGAGGGACCTTCCCTTTGGTGGCACTTCCGTTGGGCACTGAAATAACTATCAATAGATCTACTATAACTTTACGTCTAATTCTGTGTTTTAATTAGCTGTATCGAGCATGTTATAACATGGTGGCAGTATCGAGCATGTTATAACATGATGAAAATTAAAGACAATAACACAGAATTGTTTACGCAGTTCGGTGATGAATACACCTACATCTGCGAGGCCTTGCCCAGTCTAGAAACCATTCACTAGATAATCAATATAGTGTACAAAACTCCTCACTTCTACCTATCTATGATTACCTCTAGTAGTGAACTTGTGAGCACCCCTCACTTGCCGGTCAACGTCAAACTCCTCACTTAACAAGGTCGAGCTCCTCACCCAACTTTCTGATGACTACCTCTCCCGAGAATATTATGGCCGTGGTTCTAGACTTGCCAGTGAACAAGATCCCGTTGCGGTTGATTCCTGAACTGCGACTGCTCCACTCGAAAGTATCCTTGACAGGATTTTTTAATCTCTAAATCCGTGGTTGATTTCGCAGCCTTCGTTCTTCTTTTATAGCGCATGTTGTACCTTCAATCACGTACAACCCTAATCTATTCTTTCTATAACTGAATATTACAATTTCCAATTACAATATAGAAAAAGGAATAGACTAGATCTCTTTCCAATTATAAAGCTATGCCTAACTAATTCTTCCATAATAATTCCGTAGGCAATATTTAATCTTCCATACTTGAATTGGACGAAAATAGATGACTTGGAATCTTCTGTATTTAATCTTCAATAACCGAAAATAAATCGTTCTTCCGTAACCATGCAATCCGATCGATACAAAGATTCAAGATCCATAAATAACTTTCCCGAGCATGTTAAAACATGCTTCCCTTCTTCACAAAAATGCCAACTTAAAAGTATGGACTTTACAATCTCCCCCTTTGGCATTTTGTGAACCCATCTTCATTTTGATGTCAGAATATCGAGTTACACAACTCTCCCTTAATATCAGAACACCAAAAACTTCCAAGAACTTCAAATCACTTCATAAGGGAAATCCAAAATATCCAGGAAAAGTTATTAGAATCATCCAGAATAAATAAAATTCAGAGTGAATCATAAAGTCATCAAAATATCTCCCCCTTGGGGTCATAACATGCCAAAGTAGCTTCCGAAAACAAATATAGCACCATGTTATAACATGTGCAACTCCAGTAGCTTCCGAAACAAATATAGCACCATGTTATAACATGTGCAACTCCAGTTAAAAGCTTTCGTCGGAATGGCTGTCTTGCTAGAACTAACATAAGAGCTTGCTGCATCAAATGATCCAGTATCCTTCATAAATCTTACAACAGCAGATACAAACTTCTCTGTCATTCTACTTTCCATTTGCAACTTATTTGACCACAAAGCATGATAAACCTCCTTGTTTATAAAATTTCACAGAAAAATCTAACTCTCAGCAGAGAATTATCATTGTCAGTTCTCAATTTAGACCTCACAGCTGGACCTTGTACTTCATCAAATTCATCTTCTTCAGTAGTTGCTGATTTCCTACTCTTTTTCCTCTGTTTCTTCTTGCCCAAAGAGGGAAACAAAGCTCCAAAAGCAATATTGGAGTCCAGACTTGACAAATTAGCATCATTAATACTGATATCTTTCACAGGCTTCTTCAACTTATGAAAGGCTTTAGGGGATTTCAACTTAGATTGGGGCATCTCAACTGTCAAATCCAATCTCTGTCCACTGCCTAAAGCTAACAACTCAGTCACAGCAGTTAAATCATCACCAATAACTCCCCCTAAATCAGAGCCGATAGAATTTGAGCTAGCCATCTCAAGTTTAAACACACACTCAGCAGATTTACCAAAACTCCAACAAATCTCAATCCAATCAAAACCCTTTTTCCCTCTCATTCTGCAAATATTCAAAATAGCACAACTGCCCCCGTAACATCTTCAAGAAATTTCACACCGGCCCAATAGGTTATTCAACTCCATAAAATCACACTGAGGCCCAGAAAATTTTCAACAGCTTCTCATACACATCCAGACAGCATGTTATAACATGCTATATCTCAACATCCTTTTTCTTTCGCTTTTTTTTTTATATAAAAGAATAAAAGCACTAATACAAAAAAAAATCTACAAAAACAACATAGAGGTTATGTCATGGTACCTCAAATCCGACAAACACCAAGGTGTTGTCTCAACAGCTCAAATGTGGCAGCATCTAATGGCTTTGTGAAGATATCAGCAAATTGTTCAGCTGTAGGAACATGCTTGAGTAGAAACTCCTTCTTCTGCTTGACTTGAAGATCCAAGAAGTATGTAAGCTCTCCTACCGTACTCATCTCAAACTCACTCTTCACCATAGATACAAAATCATCAAAAAACGTCTGAGACGTTGAACCAAACATTATGTCATCTACATAGATTTGAGCCAGCAGTTTATGACCATCATGTTTAAACATGTACATCATGCGATCTACTCCCCCTTGATGATAACCTTTCTTCAATAGAAACTGGGTGAGTTGGTCATACCTAGCACATGGAGCCTGTATCAATCCATACCGAATTTTATTCAATTTGCAAACATGATTCGGAAGCTCTTCTTGCATAGCTGAAATCCAATACTCATCTTCTAACGTCTCTTTGTAATTCCTCGGTTCAATAGCTTCAGTTGCAGCACTGTCTTGAGGGCATGTTATAACATGGTCTATCGAAGGGGATGTTATAACATGATCCGGTGAAGATGTAGTTCCATTAGAAATAGGTGAGCTAGTATTACGAGATCCATTCTCCAGTTGTTGATCATCCTCATCTTCCATGGCGTCCATCTCTCCAATGTTCTCCTTGAGGCAGCTTATGTTTTGATCAAACACATAGCAATTGTCTGAAGATCTAGTTCCAACCAGAATAGCTTTCTCACCTTTCTTAACAGTGCATGTTTTATCATCGAATAGAACAATCAGCTTACTATCACAGAGATGACTAATACTTAACAAGTTTGCCTCTAATCCATCTACAAGCAAAACATCATGGAATACAGGAAATCCTTTTATCTGCAATTCACCTTTTCCAATAACATTGCATATCTTTCCATCACCAAACCTTACAGTTCCAGTCCAAGGCACCACATTATTAATCAAATCTCGAGACCCAGTCATATGCCTAGAGCATCCACTATCAAAGTACCACGTATCTCTAGCATAAGCACTAAAACATGTATGAGCAACATAACAAAGTTTAGATTTTGGCACCCATACCTTCCTGGTCAGATTTGCTTGAAGTGACGGACTCATGTTATAACATGTCTTGAAATCCTTTCCACGCATGATATCCCTTAGAAGTCTGAAACACTGATTCTCTGAATGCCCTTGAAACATGCAGTAGTTGCACTTAATGGCTGGTCTCTTTTTCTTGAATATCTGATGTGTTTGTCTTCTGAATCCTTGCATAGGCTTCAACCCTTGATTTACATGAGCAGAAGTACTCACATACTGAAGTCCATATTTGGGTATGGCCTGGTTCACATATCCTAGACCATGTCTGTCCCCCGATGCTCTTCCCATTTCCAACAGATCATCCAAGACATCAGTTCCTTTGTTGAGTCGTTTAATCGTTCCTTCTGCATCTTCTGTCCTCTTGGTCATACTCAGTAAATCATCTTGTGTTTTCCTCACACTTAATTCCAAGCTGTCATTCATGATCTTGATCTCGTCCCTTTCATCTTTCAGAATGACCTTCTCAGCTTTCAATTTCTTGATTGATTCCATTGCCATGATCCACATTCTGTATAGCTTATTATATGATTCATAGATATCATCTCCATGATCAGTTTTAGTTACATCCTCCACGTCTGGTTCCTCTTCAGCTTCAGTAATGATTTCAGACGGCATGTTTAAACATGCTGAGTTAGTAGGCATGTTAAAACATGCATGCTCCGATTCTTCGATCAGTTTTGCCCCAAACGACACATGATTGTTGACATGTTCCTCCTCATCATCACTCCAGGTAGCTGCATATGCTTTCCCATTTTCCTTGGGAGAGGCACTAGGACATTGCGACTGAATGTGACCAAAACCTTCACATTCTCTACATTGTACCTTTCCAGCATGCTTGAATGGTTTTGTGAGTGATTTAGACTGATCTTGACCTGAATTTCCTCTTCTGATAGGCGCTGGATTTTGTCCTCTAGTATCACTTCTGTTTGGACCAGTTCTCTTCAACATCCTAGCAAAATTTCTCGATATATTTGCAACTTCTTCTTCACTTAGCTTGTCGATATCTACATGTTCACTTTGGTCAGCTGCTCTAGCACCAGATTGATCTTTCTTCATTCCTGCCTCGAAGGCCAAGTTAGATTGTCTCTTTATAGCTTGCAGCCTCATCTCAAATGCACCAAGTGATCCCATAACTTCATCAAGAGTCATCGTTGAAGTGTCAAATGCATCTTCCATGGTTGTTACCTTGTTGTGAAATCGTTCAGGAAGGGATCTCAAAACTTTCTGAACCAGTTGGAAATCAGTGAATGGTTGTCCCAATTGGTCTGCTGTGTGAGCTAGATCACTGATCCGAATGTTATAGTCACCAATGGTTTCATGTTCATCCATCACAATTGTCTCAAATGTGGTTGTTACAGTTTGAAGCTTCAGTCTCTTCATCTTAGCATCTCCTTCATAGTGAGTCTGAAGTTTATCCCATGCTGCTTTTGCCGAAGTACATGTAGAGATCAGTCGAAATTGTTTTTGATCTACAGCAGAGTAGATAGCATATAGCACCTTGTTGTTGATTTTCTTGTTAGCCTTCTCAGTCGTGCTCCATTCTTCTAATGGCTTCACCGATCTCTCGCTTGTTCCAGTTTTAGCCTCAGACAGTGGTGAAGTCCAGGTATTTTCTATCCATTTCCATGCATCATCATCCAGACCGTGTATAAACACCATCATCTTCGCCTTCCAGTAAGGATAATTCGTTCCATCCAGTAGGGGCGGTCTCGCTGTTGATGTCCCGAGCTTCTCTTGAGTAGACATAATGATAGCTCTGATCTCACTACCCTTGTAAGAGGTATTGTAGTGACCTTGCTCTGATACCAATTGAAATAACTATCAATAGATCTACTATAACTTTACGTCTAATTCTGTGTTTTAATTAGCTGTATCGAGCATGTTATAACATGGTGGCAGTATCGAGCATGTTATAACATGATGAAAATTAAAGACAATAACACAGAATTGTTTACGCAGTTCGGTGATGAATACACCTACATCTGCGAGGCCTTACCCAGTCTAGAAACCATTCACTAGATAATCAATATAGTGTACAAACCTCCTCACTTCTACCTATCTATGATTACCTCTAGTAGTGAACTTGTGAGCACCCCTCACTTGCCGGTCAACGTCAAACTCCTCACTTGACAAGGTCGAGCTCCTCACCCAACTTTCTGATGACTACCTCTCCCGAGGATATTATGGCCGTGGTTCTAGACTTGCCAGTGAACAAGATCCCGTTGCGGTTGATTCCTGAACTGCGACTGCTCCACTCGAAAGTATCCTTGACAGGATTTTTTAATCTCTAAATCCGTGGTTGATTTCGCAGCCTTCGTTCTTCTTTTATAGCGCATGTTGTACCTTCAATCACGTACAACCCTAATCTATTCTTTCTATAACTGAATATTACAATTTCCAATTACAATATAGAAAAAGGAATAGACTAGATCTCTTTCCAATTATAAAGCTATGCCTAACTAATTCTTCCATAATAATTCCGTAGGCAATATTTAATCTTCCATACTTGAATTGGACGAAAATAGATGACTTGGAATCTTCTGTATTTAATCTTCAATAACCGAAAATAAATCGTTCTTCCGTAACCATGCAATCCGATCGATACAAAGATTCAAGATCCATAAATAACTTTCCTGAGCATGTTAAAACATGCTTCCCTTCTTCACAAAAATGCCAACTTAAAAGTATGGACTTTACGGGCACTACCCCACCGGCGGCTGATCGAGAATTTGATCTCCTTGCCACAAAGAACTTGGAAAGCATCCTCCATTTATACATATATAATCAATTTATATGTTAGTTAATCTACGTTATAGAACTCTACCCGTAAAGAATACATGCATGAGATGATGACATAATATAAGAAAAAAGAGTTTGACAAATGACAAGGTATACATGAAGAACTGTCCAGTAGGATGGTCCATATTGAGCAGACCACCGGATGCAGCATCGATTATTTCAGACAATTAAGAGAAAATTTCCTCAATACTGAAACATTTCCGCTGTCATGGGGATCAAACAATTAAGAGAAAATTCTAGTTTTTTCACAAAAGTGAAATACACTACCTACATAAAACGAGGAATATAGCGCTTTGCCATATACTCATCGGTTAGGATGGTCTTCCTAATTGTTACCCAACCTTGAATGTACAATGAAGGGGCTCTATTCTACAACATTATCCTGGTTGATGACACAGTTGATTCTTAGATTATGTAAAATCGGTAATTTGTAAGACAAGGATAATCTTGTAGAGAAAATATAATAACAAACCTACTCATCAGTGAGGACAAGAAGCTACTGGTTCTTTCCCGATCTTGTCAGGCGAGTTGGAGTCTTTCAGATACAAACCAAGTCCTAGTACGAGGCTGCAAAGTTGATATTGTTTTGTGAATGACCTCAAAATAATCCCACTACACGGAATTTTTTTTTTTTAAGTCAACATCCACCACTACTGATCCTTATACATGTCAGACTTGGGAAAATAGTAAACAAAACAATTAAGGCACCTCATCTCCAGCTTAAACATGAATTGAAACTAAGAATTGCCAACACTTCAGATAGTGCCATAAAGCAATTTGAGCATCATGTTCTGGGCTCTAAGCTGAAATTAACAAGTTCAGTTATCTTGATAAAACACAATTCTTTACCGGACCAGTTTAAGCATTCCAAACGCTTTCATGAATCATTATTTTTATCTGTCGAATTCACGTAGCATGAAAATATCATTTTACAGATTTAAAGTTAGTCCAAGAATTTCTCGAGAAACCTTCTTAGCCATTCCAAGGAGAACAGCTCCTGGAACAAAATGTAGGTGAAGCAGTTTAAACCTACACAAAACACCAAGAACTTTTCAGCAAGAACAAGAAATTGACCTACAAATCAATACTAACAACTTATTAATATCACAAAAACATCAATAACAAATTCATCAACAAAGAACAAGTTCATCCTCAGATGCATCACGAATGTTTTTTGTAAATTCATCAATCACAACAGATGTATAGATATTCATGACCAAGATTACAATATAACACATGCAATAACAAAAATTCATCGTTTACATACATAAATTTGAAATGGGCTCTTACGCAATCAAAATCAAGAAACTAAAATTCACATAAAATCAATGAAATTACAATTACCTCTTGATGATTGAATATCCATGGGAGAGAGATTAAGAGATCGGAAACGATTTGAGAGAACACATGTTCGAATTTAGAATGAAAATGGTCGGGGTTGAGATTTGATTTGAGAAGAATGAAAGATAGAAAAAAGAAAATTGAGGGAAAAATTGAGATATTTTTGAGAGAATGAGGATGAATGCCTTTCACGGCGTTTCACTGGACCGACATATATTTACCGCCATAAAACTAGTTCCAACGTTAAATTTCGGTCGTATTTGACTGAACCGTCGTTTTCATTTTTCAACCCACCAACTTAGTACATGTTCCAATATCGGAATCTCTCAAATAAGGACGTTTTTTGAAAGTGCGCATTGATAGATCATCCGTGGAGTACTAGTGATTTAGCTCAATCACATATTTCAAATATTTTCCAAGATCTTCTCCTCGATCCCACAAATAGTTTAATTGAATACCTCGCCTCACCGATCTAACATAATTACACATCTTCTACTCGTTAAGAGAAATCTGAGCTACATTATATACAAATTAAGTTTCTTATTAATTATTAAATAAAAGATTGATACCAAGCATATGCATGATGGGATATGGGCTCATATATATTATAATCGTAACTGTTTAGGCCGAAGTTTGGAGTAACAAATAATTTTAGAGATATGAGTAGGTAAGATGGTGTGACTATAATTTACGCTCTACAACCACTTGGTGGAAACGACAGGATTCACAGGAACATACCCTTACAAGCACATGCAGATGTTTCTTTATCGTCCCTATATAAATAGAAGTGAGAATGAGCCTAATTTCTCATCCTTCCCAACATCTTAGTATTACTAAAGAGAGAAAGAATGAGTTCCAAGGTTATTATTTTCTTGTGCCTCGCAGCTCTAGTCCTCCTCATGACCTCCTCTGAAGTCAGCGCTAAGGGCGAAAGTAAGATTGGTGATTTTATATATATTCTGTTCATATATGGGGATGAAGCATATTAACAATAAATCCTCTTTGAATTCGCTATATGATCATCAGTAGATAAATTAGCTAATTTTACAGTTTTTTGCAATATATATAATGCAGCTGAAAGTAGGTTCAGCTCCACCAGTTCAATTGATCTAGATGGCTATAAAGAAGTCATTGGAAAAATCGCTGGAAAATTTAAAGGCCCCGCTAAAGGTTGCGTCCCCTGTTGTGGATCCTGCAACTGCTGCACCCATCAGCCTGGCAGCTGCTGCACCTGTTGCTGATGAAGTCAAGCCTCATAATTGATTGATTGAAGTCTGAGTCTACCTAAATCTGATCGATTATTTGATTTAAATTGGTTTATCTATTACTGTGTACGGGACATTATAATGTCGAATATGCGGAATTTAAAATAACACAGCAATTGATAACGCAGTTTGGTTTACAACCTACTCTGCGAGGCAGCTTCTGCCCAATTTGAATAATTTCACTAGAAAGCCCAGTTACAGTACAAAATTCCTTTGCTACTTAACTCTATATCTAGCGCGAGTCAAGGCTGCACTTCTTCAAACTGTCCCAAACACAAGCTCCTTCTATGTTGATCTCTCGATCTTGTTGTCGTTGTCGTTTGTCGATCTCTTTGAGTGAACCTTAAACACGGCTCTAACTTCTGCTCGATTCTTCTGTAGCAAAAACCTCAAACTCTCAGTTTATGCTTTATGCGTTGAAACTCCTGAATCGATGCTGAATATAGCCATGTGGCTCTGTATTTATAGAGAATTGAATCCCTTGATCAATCGGATTCATCACTCTTCTTTTCCCTGTTTGAATTGTGATTTTCATATTTGCTATTCTATTACATAAGGAAAAAGAATATTCTAATCTAGAACTAATTAGGAATAAACCATATTAATTTGGTTCTATTCCAAATATGTTTTAATCTTACCAAATAAAACACAAAATAGAATCTAGATTGGATTCGGCTGAATATCATCTTTCCATGTTTGCTCGATCAGCCATAATTAATCTTGGACTTCCTTGTTTGTTGTTTTTCTGAATCTGCGTCTTCTTGACATTACTTCATGTCGAAGTTCCTGAAGAACTTGGCGCCTGACATGAATTCATGTCAAAGTCTTCACCGTTCATAAAAATTGCCAACTCAATAATTCTTGACTTTACAATCTCCCCCTTTGGCATTTTTGTGAACCCAACACTTCTTGACTTTTAAACATCTGCATAGCACATCAGTGTTGTTGTAACTCCCCCTGAATTCTTGAACAGCTTGTTAATCATCAAAAGTTACAGGTCACGCAGAGGACAGTCGAATGTCCAGAACATCAGAAAAACATATTACATGGAAATAAACTAAAAAGTTTAAGAAGTCCAAGAATATCAAACTACTCTCCCCTGGGGTCATTAAAATGCCAAAGCCACCTTGCTTGTCTTCATGTAGCTGGTGCAGTACTCAACAGGTGCTTGCAATCCCCTTCACTTCTTGAGAGTAGCAATCTCTTCATCAGTCTCAGTATCTTCACTTGATCCATCAGTTCCTTCACTTGATTCTGAACTGGATCCTGTAGAGCTTGACTCCTTCTCAGCAGAAGAGTCCTCATTATTATCTTCACTGGACTGTGATCTCTCCTTCTCAGCTGAAGCATTCTGTCCTTCAGCATCAGTAATAGCAGCATTAGCAAGGGTTTCTGCCAGAGGACCCCTTTCTTGCTCAATCATCTGCATTTCAGATGTAATCTCCTCCATCTGTGCTGCTAATACTTCATATCTAGATTTCAGAAACTCCAGTCTTGCCTCATTCCTTTGCATCTCAGTCTGATCAGTCTCATCTACTGGTGGAATGTAGGGCAAATCAATTATTCTCCCCCTATTTGTCACCTTCTGGGTAGGCTTGTACTGCTTGATATTTACAATCTTGTCAGTTTCCAGTGCAAGCTCAGAGAATATTCTGGTAATGAGGCCTGGGTTGATCAACCTCTCATTCCTGACACAGTTGGCACACTTAGCAATGTGCTGAAACATTACAGCTCCTAGGTTAATGTCAGTTCTGGTCCCCAGTGCATACAGAAAGTGCCCTAGATCTTTTGTGACCTCTGAGATGTCTGATGTAGGCATCCAAATATGTATTCCCATCTTGAATAGATAGAAATATCTCAGAGTCAACTTTGAGGCTGGCACATACTTAGCATTCCACTCCATCACTCCTTGGTTAGTGATCTCAACTGCAGCATCATTGATGGTGAATGCAAAATCCAGAGGGTAAGCAGCATCATCATCTTTAACATGCAAACCTAGCACTTCTCTAATTTTTCTGGGAGAGAATTCTAGAGTTTGTCCCCTAAACTGGATCTTATGAAAGTACTGGGATTCTGACTCATCTATCCCATCATGCATAGCCTCATAAAATTCATATACTAGGTTTTCATTGTATGCAGTATAACCTCTCACAGTACTAGCACAGCCTAAGTAATTGAGGAAATCAGAAAAACCTGTACTTGTGAAGCTTTGTTCCTCAAATTCAACTTCTGGCCAAATCTTTCTCTCTCTGATTGGCTTGGCTGACTTCTTTCTCCTTGCAGCATTTGTTCTCCTCTTCTTTGCAGCAGCTCGAGAAGACTCTCCATCTTCCTCATCCACTGAAGTTGCAGCTCCATCATCTTCTGGATCACTAGACATTTGAATGTTGCTGCCAGTAGCAACTTTTTCTTTCTGAGCAGAACCTTCAGTCTTCTTGGAAGCTCTCCTTTTCCTCTTCTTGGATTTTAAGAACTGGGAGAGTGGCACATCATCACTGGAACTGTGATTAAGTTCACTGGGATTAGTTTGAGCAGTTGGTGGCTCCACTTCTTGTTGAGCTTTGTGCCTTGCTGCAGATGTGAAGATGTTGCTTCCAGACTTCATAGCAACAGTAGAATATGACCTCTTCTTGGCCATCATTTTCTTCTTCATCTTCTTGGGGGTATTCACAGTCTCTTCCCCATCATTCATCTTCAAGCCAGAAGACATTAGATTGTCTTGTTGAACCTGTTCAGCTTCAGGTTGAGTTGATATCTTGGAAAGTTGAATGTCAGGATCAGCATGTTCATCAACCCTTTCTTCAAATGGTCTTGGCTCATTAGATGCAACAGGACTCAGATTCTCGGCCATAGCAGCAATGTCAGCAAGCACATCCAATGGCTCATTCATTCTGACAAGTTCTTCAATCACAGGTTCAGTAGGCCTTAGCTGCTCCATCAAACCACTCAGATTAATGTTTGATGAGAAAACCCTGTTTTCTTCCTTCTCTGCATCAACTGTCTGTTCTTGGGCATGAACAGTATCATCATTCTTGATCTGAGAACCTTCATTCTTCTCCATCATTGGCTCAGTATCATTTTTCTTCTCAGCACCCTCCTCCTGCTCTTCAAACTCATCAACCGCATCCACAAATTCTTCTTCTTGAACATCAGCATCAATTTGTGCGGCTGGAATCTCCACATTTGGTTTTTGCAAACCCTCTTCAGCAACTTGAGAATTTGGGGCTTCTGGAATCATATTATCCACATGCATGGCTTGATCTTCAACTTCTCTGGGATCTGGCATGTGTTGCCCTGTTGCTGCTTGAAGCATCATCTCATGTGCTTCTGATGGTGTTGCTTTCCTTAAAGTCCTCTTTATCCTCATGATTGTAGTGCGAGATTGATGCTACTCACAATCAGAAATCCAAAATCACAAGTGAAACTGTGATTTGATTGACCGGATAATGGAGATTTATAGAGAGAATTTGATGGAGATTGAATCTGTTCTTGGAATGGATTTGGATAATTTGTTGCTCCACATTTGAATTCCCTTTTTATTTGCCGAAAAAGGTAACCACTCCCAAGATGCCATTTATGGCTCATCTAACGGTCAGAAAACCGTCAGTTTTGGCTCAGCTCGGCCCAAGCCCAAAATCTTCTTCCTCCAGCATGGATCACAGAGACATTAGAATGTCTGTGTGTTCTTCAACTCTTCAGCTTGGTTGTATAAACAGTCGAATATTTATACTTCCTTCAACTTCTCAGCTCAGCTCTTCTCGGCAGTATAGTAACAAGCTAACTACTCCTAACTATGCTAGCTAATATTTTTGTATTTTTTCTTTTTCTATTTTTTTTTGTTTTTCTAGAAAAATAATTACAAAAAGCGGCAAATCTACACTACTTTTAAATACAAAAAATTAATACCTCACATCCAGCCAACACCTAAGTGTTGCTTATCTTCTTCACCATATTTGTGATTGGTGAAATTTTCATCCTTCTGTTGAAGCATAGAGTAGTCATCCAATGTAGAAACAAATCCAGATAGTCCAGCTAACTCCTTATAGTTTATTGGATTCAGTTGTCGAAGTTGCATTCGATGTGTCCTTTGTATCTCAACTTCATCTACCAATGGATCATGCATAGAGTCTGATTGACCTCTTTGAGGTATCATAGTCAGGAAATCATCTGATTTAAACTTATTTTCAGATGCATCATGTTGATCGGAAGACATTAAAATGTCTGGAGCATTATATTCATTCCCTTCATCAGTAGCTTCATCATCCTTCTTTTGATCAGAATTCTCTTATTCTATACTTGTACTCATGCATATTATATCAACCTCCAGCACATAACAATTATTAGAGGTTCTTGATCCAGTGATAATTCCATCAACATGCTTCACAGTGCATTGATGCTCATCAAACTCTACTAGCATATTGTTGTCACACAATTGACTAACACTAAGTAGATTTGCTTTCAAGTCCTCCACTAGAAACACATTTTTAAAAACTGGAAAGCCTTCAATTTGGAGATCTCCGCTTCCAATGATCTTGCTAATTTTTCCATCACCAAACTTTACAGAACCAGAAGAGCAAGGCTTTGTGTGTTGTATTAAATCTGGAGATCCAGTCATGTGTCTTGAGCAAACACTGTCAAAATACCAGAAATCTTGATATTTAAGGTTGTTATCTTCAAAGCTTGAGAACCAAATTTCATGAGCTTCTGCTTTGTCCTGAATAATCTGAAAACATCTATTTTTGGAGTGTCCTATCTTTTTACAGTAGCTACACCTTCGGGTTCTTCTTTTCTGAATTGATTTGATCTCAAATTCCTCTTTGACAGGTTGATCTTCATACTTCATTGAACTTGGATGTCAGAAAGATATTGATTGTACCCAACTCCATGTCTGGTAGTTTGTCCTATGATGAGAGCTTCTTCCAATGTGGCTTTCTCAATGTTTAGCCTGTATAAAGTGTTTTCTGCTTTCTCTGCTCTTTCCGTGCTATCCTTTATTTGTTTCAGCAATTCTTCATTCTCTCTTTTCAGTTGCTGATTTTCTCTGATTAAACACTCATTTTCTTCTTTCAGTTCTATGCAGAGCTCTCTGAATTTCTCAATATTCCCAATATACATCTCTTCTAGAGTAATTTCTTCACCATCAAATAAATCTTCAGGTTCGATGAAATCTTCAGTATCAGATTGTAGAGATTCATGTATATTGCTGGAATCTTCATTATCAGAATGGACATTTGAATGTCTTGTTGAGATCTGAGAAACTATAGCTCCAAATGCCACATGATTACTGGTAAGATCTTCAGTATCTTCATCATCACTCCAGTTTGAGATCATAGCTCTGTCACTCCTTTTAGCACTGGGACAAACATTTTGAAAGTGACCTATTCCTTCACAATTTCTGCACCTTAGTTTCTCATCTTTGTTTCCACTTCTGAGATCTTGTGGTTGCAGATTTGTTTGCTCATTCCTTCCAAAATTTCTATTTTCTTGAGCTCTTGATTTCCAGGAATTAGGTCTGTCTTGAGAGTTTCTGTTGTTGATTTTGTTCAAAATTCTGGAGAAATTCTTGGACAATAATGCTATCTCTTCACTGTAAACATCATCACTTTGACACTCATCTTCTTTGTTTGCAGTGGTCTGAAAAGCTAGATTCTTCTTAAGCTTTTTGTCTGAATCTTGGTGATATTCTATCTCAAAAGCTTGTAATGTCCCAACCAATTCATTCAGAGTCATTGTTGTCAAGTCTCTTGCCTCCTTGATAGCTTCAACCTTGTTTCCAAACTTGTTTTTTGGTAGACACCTGAGAAACTTCATGATCAGTTTCGGTTGTTTGTGTTTCTTGCCAAGAGCAACCATTTTATTCATTAACTCTCTGAATCGTCTATTAAACTGGGCAATGGTTTCATCATCATTCTTCATCAAAAGTTCATATTGTCCAGTTAGCACACTTAGTTTGCTCTCTCTAGCCTTTGCATCTCCTTCATGTACTGATTCTAATATATCCCATTCTTCCTTGGCTGTAGTACAGTTAGAGATGAATTTAAACTGTTCTGAATCAACCGCAGTGAAGATTGCATTCAAAACTTTGGAGTTTGCTTGACATGCTTTTAGTTCTGCAGGAGTATATGAAAGTTTCGGCTTCAGTACTTTTTTAGCTCCTTCTGTTTCATTCTCAGGTACAACCGGTGGAGAATAACTTGTCATCACTGCATCCCAGGCATAATCATCAACATCATCAATGAATACTCTCATCCTTGTCTTCCAAAATGCATAATTTGCCTCTCCTTCAAGCAAGGGTGGCTTAGTGGTAGATCCTCCTTCTCTGCTCGCCATAGGTAGAACTCTGTCCGGATCTGCTCTCCTTGCAATCAAGGGCTGTTTAAACACCATCTCTGATACCAATTGAAGTGTGAGTCTACCTAAATCTGATCGATTATTTGACTTAGATCGGTTTATCTATTACTGTGTACGGGACATTATAATGTCGAATATGCGAAATTTAAAATAACACAACAATTGATAACGCAGTTCGGTTTACAACCTACTCTGCGAGGCAGCTTCTGCCCAACTTGAAGAATTTCACTAGAAAGCCCAGTTACAGTACAAAATCCCTTTGCTACTTAACTCTATATCTAGCGCGAGTCAAGGCTGCACTTCTTCAAGCTGTCCCAAACACAAGCTCCTTCTATGTTGATCTCCCGATCTTGTTGTCGTTGTCGTTTGTCGATCTCTTTGAGTGAACCTTAAACACGGCTCTAACTTCTGCTCGATTCTTCTGTAGCAAAAACCTCAAACTCCCATTTTATGCTTTATGCGTTGAAGCTCCTGAATCGATGCTGAATATAGCCATGGGGCTCTGTATTTATAGAGCATTGAATCCCTTGATCAATCGGATTCATCACTCTTCTTTTCCCTGTTTGAATTGTGATTTCCATATTTGCTATTCTATTACATAAGGGAAAAGAATATTCTAATCTAGAACTAATTAGGAATAAACCATATTAATTTGGTTCTATTCCAAATATGTTTTAATCTTACCAAATAAAACACAAAATAGAATCTAGATTGGATTCGGTTGAATATCATCTTTCCATGTTTGCTCGATCAACTATAATTAATTTTGGACTTCCTTGTTTGTTGTTTTTCTGAATCTGCGTCTTCTTGACATTACTTCATGTCGAAGTTCCTGAAGAACTTGGAGCCTGACATGAATTCATGTCAAAGTTTTCACCGTTCATAGAAATTGCCAACTCAATAATTCTTGACATTACATTGATGATGATAAAACCCTTGGCCCTTGAGTTTACAAGTTATTATATACTCCGCCGTGTTAAAACATTCGCATTCGCATTCGCATTCGCATAGATAGATCAATGATCACTTCCTGTGAACGGTTGCTGTGTTCTGTGTGTGTGACTGTGTGTTTTGTGTGGTTGTTTTTTAGTTTTGTTTTTATATAAAAGTTTTATATGCATCCCAGGCACTCAAGGTCTGAATGTACAAATCCCCCATGTTATCTGTTTGCATAATTCTTGTCCCTCTTGAGATTTTAGTTTAATCATCATGATATTTCAATGTTAAATCTGTATCATTAGTTAAATATTTCACCCACATTTGATTGGCATTTTACACAATGTTATGCACAACAAAATTAATTAAAGGAGAGCATATAAGCGATATAAGAGCATCTCCAAGGCGAAAAAAAATTAAATTTGGTGTAAATTACACTATATTTGGTGTTGGTACAGTAATTTTACATTATTTTTCTCCAATCCAAATCACTATATTTTACATTAAAAAGAATATTCCATTATATACTATTAAATATATATTATTTTATTACATTCATTTATTTTTACTTTAAGGTTATTACATTCATTTACTATTACATGATTATGAATAATAATTTAAAAATAATTTCAATAGTAATAATTGTATCACCAAAAATATCACATATAATATAATTAAGATTATATTAAATTAAACATAATTATTAAATAATTCTTTTCAAACTTATTAGAAATTAACCAACCCAAACAGGCATAATCCAAACCTATAATCATAACTTTCTTCCAAACCTTGGTTAACTAAACTTATTTCCAAAACTTGGTTAACTAAAAGGCATCGATGAAACTCACTGACGTCCACACAAATTCAAACGATGCATTAAAATATTGATATCCTATATTTAGCGCAAACACACAGTAAACACTAGATATGCTGATTTCCTGTACCATCAGCAAATATAGCGCTGGATTTAGAGCACGGTTGGATATGGCAAGTTTTATGGTGCATCTCCAAATTATTATTATTTTTTTTTTTATTATTATTTTTTTTTTTGAAAGGATGGTGCATCTCCAAATTATAGACAGTAGACACATGATAATATATATTTAATGTCCGGTTAGAGATGCTCTAGGAGGATAAATAAAGTTATTTATTATTAACACAAAATGGTACATTAAAATGTACTTCAAACGCACTATAATATCGTAACACGTAGTTCCAATATTTCAAAAATATATATACATAACTTTTCTTAGATCCTGTTTGTCTTAGTTTAATTCTTACTAAATTGAACTGAACTGCAAAAAATAAAAATATATTGAACTTAAAAAATAAAAACATATTAAACTGAATTGAATAAAATAAAAATATACTGAACTGAATTGAAAAAATAAAAATATAATGAATTTAACTGAAAAAATATATATAAACATATTGAATCAGAGAAACTCTCTGGTAAGGCAGCCTTATGGTAAGGCAAGGGGTATTAGGTTCAGGGGCAAAATATTTTTGGGGCTGTAATATAATTATTTATTTTTTGGTGCAGTACTTAAATTGTTAATAAAACCCAGGGACCATTTTGCAATAAGAATATATAACACATTTAATCTCATTATTCATCATTACCATCATCAATCATCAATATTAAATCATCAAATCATCGTCGCTCATCATCAATCCATCGATGTTCATTACCAAATTATCGACGTTCATCATCAAATCATCGTTGTTCATCAAATTATCACCGTTCATCAAATCATCATCGTTCATCATCAAATCATCGTCGTTCATCATTAAATATTCGTCGTTCATCATCAAATAATCAAATTTTTGCCATTAATCGTCAAATCATCGTTGTTAATCATCAAATCATCGTCGTTCATCATCAAATCATCGTCGTTCATCATCAAATCATTGTTTTTCATCATCAAATCATCAAATCTTTGTCGTTCATCGTCAAATCATCGTCGTTAATCATCAAATCATCGTCGTTCATCATCAAATCATCGTTGTTAATCGTCAAATCATCGTCATTCATCATCAAATCATCAGTGTTCATCATCAAATCTTTGTCGTTCATCGTCAAATATTCGTTGTTAATTATCAAATCATCGTCGTTCATCATCAAATCACAGTATAGCAACTTTTTGGAATGCAAATTGGCTGGGGAGTGGTGCACTATACTATAAGTGGCTAGAGGGGGTTACTTTGTCATTTCCTTGGTGATATGGGCTCTGGCCCATATTTGGGCTCCGGCCCAGAGAGTAGTCCGATCCATGTGACGTCAGCTAGAATGGCGTTATCCGGGGACAAGGGGGACATGAATATGACCTGTCCCCGGATAAGGACAAAAGGACAGGACCACTGCCTCTAGGCTAGAGGCTGGCCACTCACACGTATAAATACAACTTTGGACTTGTGGAGAAAGGTATGTTCTATCAGATTAAACTCTCTCAATATATCCTTATTCTCTCTCCTATTCAAAGGCCCCTCTTTCATCATCACGCCGGAGTAGCTATCCTCGGGATACTCCGGGGCGTTGTTTTGCAGGTCTTTAGGTGAGAGTGCGCGGAGCACGGACAAAGCCTCATCCGGACTGGAGACCCATCTTGTATCCGGACCGGGACTGGAAGCTGGTAGCATCAGTTGGCACGCCCGGTGGAACCTAAATATTTCCAGTTACAAGTTACGTTCATGCCGCGCGGACGACCCAGAAAGAACCCTCTCCCGGCAGAGGAGGAAGCGGGAGGAGGGCCAAAAACTAGAAAAGCCGCTACGGTTAGAGCTCAAAAGATAGCGGCTGAAAAGGAACGAATTCTCCAGGCCAAGCAGGCGGCAGCAGAGGCAAGAGCCGCGGCTGAGGAGCGTCGACGACAGCGCTTGGCAACGGAGAAAGCGAAAGGAAAAAAGACGGTTCCCGAACGGACTCTGGCGGACATACAGCGCGAGAACAGGGAGCGACTGCGGGCCGAGAGGGAGGCACGGAACCAGAACCAATTTGGGGACCAGGAGTCGTCAGAAGGGGACACTGACAACATCGAAAGAACGCCGGATTTGGGTCATCCCGAGGGATCCGACTCGGATGACGCCGAAGATTATGAACCGGAGGAGAACGATCCGGAAGGTGATGGCACGGAGGATGATGCTCAGAGCCGATCGGCCAGACCCCGAGTAGGACGAAAGGCCGGAAGGGAGGAGCGTAAGCGTCATGATTCCGGGCTTGGAGACAACATCCTGAGGATGAACATGACTGAGTACCAGCAGTTCCAAGCGTGGAAGGCGGCTCAACGAGTTGAAGCGGACAAGCCACCTCCGGAGCAACCAAGAGTGTCAAACCCAAACCTATTTCCGGGCGGACATCAACAGCAGACCACTGGTTTGAATCCGAATGCACCACCTTACTGGGGAGCACAAACCCAGCAGGGGTACGGGACCCAGCAGGGTTACGGGATGGGTGCACCCGGAGGCCAGCAGCAAATGATGTTTGGAATGCAACCTGCCGGAGGGCCCGGAGGTCAGCAGCAAATGACGTTTGGAATGCCACCTGCCGGAGGAGGATTTCCCGGAAGTTTCGGTTTTCAAACACCTTTCTGTCCGGATTCCATTGAAGACCGACTGAACCGCCTCATCGGACGGAATGGGATCGGACCTCAGTCACCCTGGGTTCCAGAAGTATTGAGTTTCAAATGGCCAGCCGGAACCAAGGCTCCGGACGTATTTCCAACCTACAACGGAGAGGGAGATCTTGAAGAATTTGTCCATACTTGAGCAAGTATCATGATTGCTAGGGACATTCCGGAGGAGCTGCAGTGTAAAATGGTGCCTTCGTATCTAAGAGGTAACTGCTTGACATGGTTCAAGGGTCTGCCGAACGGTACACTTCGACATTTCTGGGATTTCACCATCGCTCTGCTCCGGCGCTATTCCGCCATGAAACACACATTTGTAAACCTTGCCACAGTTCTGGCAATGAGGCAGCTGGAAACAGAGACTATTTGGGAATTCTACACCCGGTACATAGCTGCGACAATGAAGGTAGTGGACCGAGACTTGCAGGAGAAGGCCATCATCCACAACTTTGTCAACGGACTGAGGGATAACACTTTCTACATCGAGCTCATGAAGAATATGCCTACATCATACTATCACCTCCAGTTGGTGGTGGAGATGCATTGTACGGTGCACGATGCCAATCAGGTCCGGATGACAACTGTGGGCTTCTTCGAGCAAAGGTCTCTCACAGTGAAGGGGACTCAGACAACTGCTGCACGGACTCCGGCCCGGACCGATCAAGCCAGACGAGTACCCGCCCCGGCAGCAGCGGCACCAGCACCGGCGGAAGTTACTCGTCCGACCTACACCCCACTCTCAAAGACCCGTACGGAGATTCTCGCGGTTCACCGAGGTCTGTTTACGGATCCGCAACCTATTGTTGGCGTACCGGCACCAGCAAATGCGGACAAGTGGTGCGAGTTTCACAAGTCGCACGGACATACCACGGAGGGATGTAGGGCGCTCCGTTCGGATATTGAAAGGTTGATTGGAGCAGGTCAGTTAAGAGATTGTGTGGCGGAAGAAGGACGGCAGGCACAAGCCCCAGCCGCCGCAGCCTTGACAGGGTCGGAAAAGGAATTGGAGGAACAATCGCCCCCGAGGGGGAAACCAAGCTAACCCGGCAAACCCAGCACTGAGACAAGCCACACCAGCACAACCCCCAGCTCAGCCCCGGATGATCAATGTGATAAATGGAATAGTCGTAGACGGACTCTGTTCCATGACAGCGATCAAGGCCAAAAGCAGATACGTGCCCCCGGGTGAGATACAAGAAAAGAGGTTCAAGCCAAGTGAGACTATCACCTTTTCGGATGAGGATCCAGTACCCCCAGGTTCCCCATTCGGATCCGATGGTGATAATAGCTGATGTTGAAGGAATACTGATCAAACGAGTGTTCGTAGATGATGGTAGTAGTGTGGAGATTATGTTTGCGGAGTGCTTTGATCAACTCGGAATTGGGCGACAAAATTTAAAACCGTGTCAAACCCCCCTTTCAGGGTTCACCGGGCGGACCGTCCATCCGCTCGGGGTCATCCCTTTGAAAGTTACTCTGACGGATTTTCAGGATCCGACAAAGCGGGCAACGGTGTAGTGTAATTTCACCGTCATTGATGCAGTTTCTCCTTACAACATGATCATTGGAAGACCGTGGCTGTCGCAGGCACGAGCCATCTGTTCGCCTTTCCACTTGATTATGAAGTTCCCCACCGAAAACGGTATCGCATCCGTCCGGGGGCACCAACAAACCGCCCGGAGTTGCATGTTGACCGCCATCAAGGATGCCCGGTCCGGGGAGGGCCAGCCCAAGCTGTCCGCCTCGGACAAGGGAAAAGCCAAAGCAGACTTGGTAGGAGCCATCCATGGAGAAGCACCATCTTATGAAGTGGAGGACATGATGGTCGGACATAAGGGAGTAGTCAGCGTGGGGAAGAACATGCCGGATGATGTGAAGAAAGAGTTACGACGCCTGTTGGCAGAATATGAGGATGTGTTTTCTTGGGGGACGGAGGACTTGACTGGCGTTCTGGAAGAGATCGCGGTCCACAAGCTCAACGTTTTTCCGTAACTGAAACCTATACGGCAAAAGAAGAGACCCCTCGCTCCGGAACGCGTGGAGGAAATCCAGGCGGAGGTGGGTAGATTGCTAAGTGCTGGAATCGTGGGGGAGATATCATACCCGGAGTGGATAGCAAACCCAGTTCTGGTGAAAAAGCACGATGGCTCTTGGAGAATGTGTATTGACTTCACAGACCTAAACAAATGCTGTCCGAAAGATAGCTATCCGCGCAGCTGGTCAAGGCCATTACTGGTTACCAAATGTTGGCATTATTTGATGCGCACCGAGGGTATCACCAGATTACGATGGCCAAGGATGACTGTCCCAAAACATCTTTTATTACTGACTTTGGTACTTTTTGTTACAGGAAAATGCCTTTCGGATTGAAAAACGCAGGTGCAACGTATCAAAGGATGGCGGACAAGCTTTTTCGTAACCAGATGGGGAGGAACCTGGAGGTTTATGTGGACGATATGGTGGTCAAGAGCCGGACGTATGAGTCTTTCTTGTCCGACCTCCGGGAGATGTTCGACGTGCTCCGGACGGCCAATCTCAAGCTCAGCCCCGGAAAGAGCACCATTGGAGTTGGAGCAGGGAAGTTCCTTGGCTATATGGTGTCAGCTCGAGGAATCGACGTTAATCCGGAAAAGATATCGGTCCTTATGGAGATGCCGCCTCCGAGGGGGGTAAAGGACGTGCAAAAGTTAACCGGATCGCTGGCCGCTTTGAGCCGATTCCTCGCTCGGGGGGCTGAGAAGCAGCTCTCCTTTTTCAACATACTTCGCAGAGCTAAGCCGTTTGAGTGGACGGAGGCGTGCGACCAGGCGTTCACGGACCTCAAAGCTCACATAGCAAGCCTCCCAACCCTGTCCAAACCACTGCCCGGAGAAGAGCGCTTTCTATACATAGCGGCGACGGAACATGCTATAAGCTCTGCTCTGGTCCGGGAAGATGGTAAGGTCCAACGTCTGGTTTACTTTGTGAGCAGGGCACTCCAAGGTCCGGAAACGAGGTACACTGCTTTGGAAAGGTTGATATTGGCGTTGGTGCATGCCTCCCGGCGCCTCCGACCATATTTCCAAGATCATCCGATCACGGTTCTAACGAATCATCTGTTGAGACAGATCATGTTGAAGCCAGAAGCTTCGGGTCGGATGATGAAGTGGGCAGTCGAGCTTGGAGAGCACGAGATCAAGTATCATCCCCGGAAGGCTATCAAAGGGCAAGCCTTAGCGGATTTCTTGGTAGAAATGACCGAACCTTCAGGAAAAGACCCGTTTTATAAAAAGATAGAAGGTTACATCATCCGGAGGGTTGTCATCCCCATCCGAGTCCTCGCTATTGTCCTTCCTACACTAAACAAAAGAAGATCAGACCTAGACAGACGAAAAGCTATTACAGAAAATTAGAAGCTAAGGAGTGCGCTTTACGTCGGAGTTCTCGCTGTTGCGGTTGCCATCATCTTCTTCATCTTCGTTCTCAAGATGGGCATCGCCACCATCGTCTTCGTTGGCATTCGGAGAGCCATACATCTGGAGTACCTCCAGATACTTGGCCTTGACGGGCGATTCCAGAACGGTCCTCTCCGGGACAGGAGGCACTTCTACTTGCAGGTCCACCAGACCCTCGTCGAAGGCACGGATTGTTTCAGCCGACACTGAGATCGGACTTTCTTCCGGATGAGCTTCAAACATCGCCACCACGGAGGGCTGCATCTTCTCGACTCCACTGCGATAAAATTGGTCCAGGTCATGGTTGTACTTGGCCTTGGCATCCAGATGATAGTAGCATTTGGTGAACACTCCCCGCCGGACCTCCGGAACCCAGCCTCTCATCTTCCGATAGACTTGATGAGCAGCAAGCTTGTTGGACTCGAGGCACAGACTTTGCAGATTCTTCTCAAAAGCTTCACTGTGAAGCACCTTATCTGCAAATGCAACACACAGGTCCCGCTGCGCCCCCGGAGAAGAAAGATCCTCTAGCTCCTGAATCCGGGCCTCAGCTCTGGCTGCCCGGGCCTCAGCCTCGACTGTCCGGGCCTCCGCCGCGGCAAGTTCACGGGTCAAGTTCCCATTACTCCGCTCCAGCCCACTTATCTTCTGGGATAACCGAGTGTGCTGGGTGTGGTATGCCTTGTTGATGGCCTCGGAGACGCCCGGAGCAGCGATGAGATAGGCCGCAAAGTCCTACGAAAGATCAAGTCAGACAACTACCTTTCAAAATAAAAGATAAACAACAAACAAACTAGAAATTACCTGGCTCACCCGGCCAGTAGTGTAACTACTGTCCGGAGTAGTCTCCTTGTTTGCGGAAAAGTTCAGAATTTCCGTCTTCTTGCCACCCTTGTTTACGGACGAGTGCTGGCCCGCTTCAGTCCTCCGGAGGGAAGACGGAATCTTCTTCCTCGGCTTCTTCGATAACGGAACATCGTCATCCGAATCGGAGGATGGGGGACTATCGAGGGTGACAGCACCGGCCCGGTTACCAGCCTCGCTGCCCGAAACAGGGGGCTGCTTTCCGGACATAGACGGAATCTTCTTCAAGGCCTCCGCCTTGGCCTTCTCCTCCGTGAGCAGCGCTAACTGGCGCTTTCGCTTCTTCTCCTTATCCCGCTCTGCCTCATCAGTAATTGGGGTTTTCATGCCGGTCCCCGAACCGGTTGTTAGCTTCTCCGTGTCTGCATTTTTTGTCGTTCCAGGCGGAGGATTTCCGCCTGTGTTCTTGTTCTTGACAGATCCGGACTGGGGATCTACGCCCGCCTCGATCTGAGGAAACACTTCAAGCACACGGAAAGGATAAGTGATGAGAAATATAAAACAAAGAACAAAAGAAAAGGGACTTACAAGAATCGTCCCGGGGGAAGTAGTAGCGGCACCGGGTGAACACGACCTCCTCATACGCCATCAAGGGGAAAATGTACTTCCCGTTGATCCAAAACTTGTTCAGATCAATCTGGTTATGGCTCAGTTTGTTTATGTCCGCCACTTCTACACCATCCGGATGGAATATTTCCTTATCTTCCTTCTCCCTCTTGCTGTTCCACGCGGGGCACAGATATTTATCCAGGTCGAAAGTGAAGTAGTTCTTCTGCCAGTTCGCATAGTAGTCGTGACGATCCTTGCTGCAATCCCTCACCCCCTTCCGTTTCTGGAAAGTGAAGACCTTCTCGTCCTTGGTGGTATCCAAGTGGTAGAAGGTTCTGAATAAGTCGAGAGACGGAGTTACGTCGCAACGATAGCAGTTCAGCAGGAAAGCCCGGATGACGGCGATGCAGTTGGGCTGAAGCTGGGCAGTGGAAATCTGGTAATGATCGAAGATATCCAAAAATAGCTGGGGAAGGGGGAAAGTGATCCCGTAAAAGAAATGGCTTCGGGGAATGGCCGCAACAGTCATATGGTCCCCTGTGAACGGCGTCAAACGGGAGTCAATGGAAAGAGGGACCACCATGGCTTGGACTAGTTCTTTCACAGTGGTACCGATATCCACTTTTTCTCCAGGTTGCGGATCATCAGCTTCTGGTTTGGGGTTCATCCCTATCCTAACATCGACGCCATCAGCAGCCATGACGATCGGTGAAAATGAACTTGAGGAAAGAGAATATGAAGAAGAAAGAAGTAAGCAAAGAAAAGAGAGAAAGACAGGAGAGCAAAGTGAGAAAATGGAAAGTGAAAGTGATTGAGAGCGGTCACTATTTATAGGGATAAGCCTGACGAAAAGGGGGGCGAGTCTCAAGGCGAAATAATTGCTCTCTTGAAAAGAGAAAAAGAATTTATATTGGAAAAGGAAACAGAATTTTTTGAATTGACAACGCATTTATGGCGCAGCAGTACGCTTCATTAATGCGCTTGAAAACACGCGCGGAAGAAGTCTAAACGCCTGGAAACATCCGGGTAGATATTGAACTCCCGGAACGGATTGCATGCCTCCGGGCGGATCCGATAGAAAAGCATTCATGATGAGACACGGGACCCCTCCTCCGGAAGAGATCTCCGGACGGATCCCATGTCTCGGGGGGCTAGTGGTGATATGGGCTCTGGCCCATATTTGGGCTCCGGCCCAGAGAGTAGTCCGGTCCATGTGACGTCAGCTAGAATGGCGTTATTCGGGGACAAGGGGGACATGAATATGACCTGTCCCCGGATAAGGACAAAACGACAGGACCACTGCCTCTGGGCTAGAGGCTGGCCACTCACACCTATAAATACAGCTTTGGACTTGTGTAGAAAGGTATGTTCTATCAGATTAAACTCTCTCAATATATCCTTATTCTCTCTCTTATTCAAAGGCCCCTCTTTCATCATCACGCCGGAGTAGCTATCCTTGGGATACTCCGGGGCGTTGTTTTGCAGGTCTTTAGGTGAGAGTGTGCGGAGCACGGACAAAGCCTCATCCGGACCGGGGACCCATCTTGTATCCGGACCGGGACTGGAAGCTGGTAGCATCATTCCTAAACTAAATGTTGCTAATTTCTGTGCAACAAAATGCGGGTAATCACTGCATTGGAGCCTCACATGGCTACCACTTTAATATCTCAAATGCAGGTGGCAGAAATAAAGCATTCGCGTGAGGATAGGCTAGTCTGGAAAATTGAGCAAACAGGGAACTTCACCATCAGATAAGCATATAAGCAACTGAGGTCTCAATCAACCTCAGTATTCCAAGTGCCTTTTGATGTCAATTTTAAGCAACCTCAGTACTTCTATAAAAAAAGTATGGAATAAATTTATTCCAGTTCAGATGTCAATTTTAATTTGGAGACTGGTTAATGGTTTAGTACCTTTTGATGATATACATATTAAATTTGGGTTCAATCTTGCATCAAAATGTCCACTTTGTGGAAATTAAGATGCAGTTGATCACTTCTTTAATAGTTGTACCAAAAACAATGTCATTTTTTATTTCATACACACAGTATTCCAAGTGCTTGTGCCCAGCTTCAGTTCATATAAGCATAGAATTGCATTTTATCTTGCATATACAGGAGCCTCAAAAGTGCACTCAACTGTTTTTGTTTCTACTATAATCACAAGTTTCTAGTTCTTGTGGTGTAGAAATAATAAAATCTTATTTGAGGACAAATGTGAATCTGAACATGCCATACTGCTCCATGTAGCAAAAAAAGTATCACTCATTTTTACAGGTTTCCCCCTCACTAGAAATGCTGTAAAACATGGAGACATACTTGTAATAGGACTAGTTCCTTTTCTTAGGCAGAAAAAACCTAAAACATCTAGAGTTATAAGATGAATGTTGATGCCTCCTTCTCAAATGGTGCAGTAGGAATTGGTTTGATAGTTACCTGGGACTGATGATCAGAATGGATATGACACATACTACTGCACTTTCCCCTTTGCATGCTGAAATTCTTGCAATAGATTTTGGTATTAAAATTGGAAGACTCACACAAGTTCCTTTTAGTGTAGAGAGTGATTGCTCGCAGGCAATTATGTGAATCCTACACCTAGATATAGCAACTTGGGAGCTGTATACCATTTGTCATGAAATTAATGCTTCTTTAAATGGAATATCTTTACTGCATGTATATAGGGAGAGAAATACAGTGGCAGATTTCCTGGCAAAATATAATCAGACAAATCATTTTAATGGCTCCTTAGCACTCTCTGATGCACCTAGTTCTTTCAGGCATTCAATCTACCTAGAAAGGAAAGGAACTCCTAATATTATAACATCATGAGCTCCATATGAACAGATGCTACTGACTACTTTCCATGTAGGAACAAGAAGACCCATTGATAGGAGATCAATGGGATTCCATAAAAAATGAAGTCAATACAGTCACTTCTACCTACAGTAACAGAACTGAAATTGGACTCTCAGATTTTTGTCTTGCTCATGCATATCTACACTCAACCTTTGGAAGAACTATGTTTCATTTATGATTCGCTAAAATGTTCGGGGATTTGAAGTGAAGATATTAGCAAGTGCCAGAATATTGCTGCAGCCATTCATTCTTTTGAGCCAGATATTTGGCTATTTTTGCTGTAAAGGCCTATGGTCCTCTTATTTTTGGTAAACTGTTAGGGGAGCCAAATGAATATCCCCCCACCTAAGGGTGGATTTGCTTAAAAAAAAGATGAATAGTCACGTAAGAATGAGATCAACTGGGAAGAGAGGGAATGTAGAGAATCGAAAGAACTAAGATCATTTCCAATGATTGCATTTCGGACTTGTTTGACTATTTTAGAAAAATATTTAGCAGAATCACTAGTTTTCACAAGCAACTAGTTTCTACAAGCAACTAGTTTGACTTCCACTTAGTTTGAGTCCCACTTAGTAGACCCCACATACATAATTCAATGTATTTAGATGTTTTTTAGAAATATTTGGGGTCATACAAGCTAACATATAATATACTAACCATTAGAGATGTTTGTAGTTTGCAAGCTAATTAACTTGAAATAATGTAAGGTACAATGTAATTGTAGTTGACCGTTGAAAATGTATAAGAAGAGCTGGAGAAAAGGATTCTGTTTATAGAAAAAATAAATGAAAGTTGTCTTTTCAAATTCCAATCAAATGTGGCCTTTAAATGTTGATTTGATATGTTTTCAACGTGGTCTTAAACAAAACATTAAAATTAATAAGAAAAATATTTTGAAATTTAAATGACCCAAATTCAATGAAGAAAAGACCCTTCCAAAATATTTAAAAATCAAAGTCAAAGAAAAAAAATAGTCATTTTGAAAAAATTTAAAATACACATATAATATACCTATATTTTTTGGGCCCCTTGAGTTTTCAGGCCTCGTGTGAGAGCACATCCTGCACTGCACCAGACCGGCCCTGAATATGATCATATTAATTAAGTGGATTGACAATTTCACCCGGATTCAGATTCAGGATTTTTAGAATTAAAGCTCTACAAACAGTACACTAGCATCGGATACCATAGGAATTGCCGCAACTGAATTACTGTAATTTACCTCTCCACCAATACTTGCGAGAGACCAAATCGCTTTTTGTGAGTTGTGATATAGGAATAGACACAACTCATATAATCTGTAGGAGATCTTTGTCTGATTAAATGAGACTTTTCAAACTGGTGGGGTTATATTAAAACAGGTTGAATTAATGGACGGTTTAGGTGAGGCCAATGTGACATTGCCGGCCTTTTTCTAGGGTTTCAATATCAAACCACCTTGCTCAGATATGTCAGTGATGCTTTATCCATTCTCTACATAAACTCGAAATATTAATTATTCTAATCAACTAAAATAATTATTCATGATTGAAAATAAATTAGTAATCATTTTAGTATTGGTGAAATATTGATGATTACTAGAGCATTAACTGAGAGCATATTGATGATAATCTGCAAACTTAATTGTTAATCAATAAGAAGGCTCAACTAAATAAAACATACATAATGCAGTATAGCTATAAACTTCATAAGGGCTCATTTGTATGGATAGACGGAAACGAAGCATAAGAACTCATTCTAATCAGACTGAAATGTCAAATAATTAATTTCAGTCTATGGAAAGGGACTATAAGTCTATAACAAAGTATAGGATGCATTGGTCAGACAACTAAACTTAAATTCAAAATGAGACTGCTTGGTCATGAATGAAGAACCGGTTTTAAAAAGATCACGTATGATTCAAAATCACTCATGATATATGCAATTTGATGATTAAAATTTATTTTTTGTACCTAACATTATCAAAATATTAACTATTCAAAGTGTTTATTTTTGTACTTTTCTGTACCTAAGTTTGCCGTTACGTTCGTTTAAGTTGTACACAAAAGTTTTGTTGTATTTACTAAATTGTTGGGATAGAGTTTGGTAATTTCATAGGACTGATTTTTCCAGAAACACCTTGGTGAGAACCTCCGTTGACAAGGATAACGGCACGGCGTAGGAATGAGCGAAGTTGCTGGAGTTGGCTTTGAAGGGCATTCCTTGCAAAGAAATGGGATTTGTGACCCCAAAATTTGTTAAGTCTACTAAACAATAATTATGAGGGTGAATTTATAACTGTAAATATGTCTGGAATTTAATATTTTGAACAATTAAAAATGTATTTAATTGTAATCAACAAGAATCATGTTTAACATATTTAGGAAATGGAATGGTATTGTATGGTAACTCGTTTAATCATAGTTAGAGCAGGGAAATTGAGAGATTTAGAAAGGAAGGAAGGAGAGTTCATCTTGGGTAAAGTCTCCAAAAATTCCAAAGTTAGGAACTACATCTCTTTCTAAATTATTTTAATTTTTAGTATTTTTGTGTAATTATAGAAATTTTTTTATATATAAGTTTAGGAGCATCCTGAAACAAACCTAAAACCGCCTATTAATTTTCTCTCTCACGTCGATGTTTTGTGCTTTCTTTCTCCTCACCCTCAAAACTTATGTTTTCAATCCGTTAGTAATTCATTGCTCTTTTTTTTTTTTTTTAATTAAAAACTACCTATAAGGTGGTGGGGATTTTATAACGGCACCCCTGGCCAAAAAAGCCAATAATGGCAGAGTATATACAATTCCTTCATGAGGATATGGGGTTGTATAGCCCCGAAGCATAGCATATGCTTCCAAAAAATGGTAATCTAGAAGAGACTAAGTACCTAGCCTAAAGATACTGGGACTAATGAAACCAAAAACCAATCATAAACTAGGAAAGCCTATTAGTGAATTGTACAACAAAACACAAGTCGGCACCCCTTGTTAGGACTGGATTGTTTCATAGTCATATTCAGGTAGAAGATAGCTAATTTCAGTACAGGTTTGAGTTGTAATATCAGAGGGAAGCCTGGTGTAGTAGATGAAGGCACTAGTAAGCTGTGGCTGCTTGCCTGAGACAGGAAAACACACAAATTAGTAGCACCTGCAATTAAAGAGATGTTCTGAGAGAAAGTGTTCCCTGTTTATCCAACAATATCAGAGCTTTTACTCTAGAAGAGAGTTGAAAAAAGGAGTAATCAGAATCACATGCTTCATGATATGTCATTTTAGCCAAAGCATCTGCAACCAGATTTGCCTGTCTAAAAGTGTGTAGTAAGACTGTATTTGGGCTAAGTTTGATCCTGGAAACTAGGTCAAATAGTTTCCAAGGAGCAGAATCAGTGTGGAGAATTGCCTGAATTGCAAGTTTGCAATCAGATTCAATTACAGTCTGACAGTGAAGATGAGCAGCCAAGGAAATAGCTACTTTTACTGCCAATATTTCAGCCTCTAAGGGAGAGAAAGCACTGATGTAATAGCAATAGGCATGAATAAAATCACCAGTTGAGTTTCTCAAGACAATAGAAATTCCAGCAGTATTATTATGATGCCAAGCTGCATCTGTATTCAATTTTATGCCATTTGCTGGTGGTTTACAATGAACTGGTATAAAATTTGGCTGAGAGGGCCTAGTGTGGGGTGGTAGGAAGCCCAGAGAAGATAGATCAATGTCAAAGGCTGAGAGTGTAGTGATTGGTTTGGCAGTAAAGGTGAGAAAGACCAGGTCAGATAAGGATTTTATTTGAGATTCAGAATTAGGTTTGATGTCCTCAAAAATGAAGGAGCATCTGGCTTTCCAAATTACCCAGCAGATCATTGATGGTATAAGGTTAAAAAGAGCTGTATGGAGTTTAGTTTTCCCCTGAGTGGAAAGATGAAAAGAAATTCTATCCCAGATGGTGTCAAAAGCCAAAGAGGCAGTGCCAACCATATAGTGAAAGTAGCTCCATAGTGTTTTGGCAATGTAACAGTCATGAAAACAATGTTCAACTGAGTCCATATTGTTACATGCATAACATTTTGAGGGAAGATGGAACCCCATTTTCATTAGTATATCAGGAAAGGGTAGAAAACCATTGATCATTCTCCACGTAAAGATACTGACCTTTTTTTGTAGTCTGGGGTTCCAGATATGTGCCAATGTTTCTGATGAGCCTCTGACCTGAGCACATATTTTGTATGCAGTTTTGAAAGTGAAAGCTCCTTTCTCATCTGGAATCCAGATCAATTTGTCTTTCCTACCTTGCAAGCAAGCAGCAGCCTGTAGAAAAAGGTACAGAGAAGGAGGCAAGAGTGGAGCTAACTGTGACAAGTATAGAGCTTTATTATCACAGAATTGGGTGATAGAACAGTCATCAGGAATGTCAGTAATGGAGGGGTTGCATATATCAGCAATTGCACCAAAATAGGTCCAATTGGACTCCCAGAAACTACTGTTACCTTCACCATGTATGACTCTGGTAAGTTTCTGAGCAACATTATCTACCTCTTTGATTCTTTTCCAATTAGGGGAGGTTCTATAAGATCTAGGAAGATTCAGAAGAAATTTAGCCCATAAACATTCCCCTAATTGGAATTTCCACCACAGTTTAAGAGAACAAGCATTAACAATTGACTGGATTGACCTGAGACCCAAACCATTCTGTTCTATGGGAAAACACAAGTCAGACCACTTTTTCCACACTTTTTTAGGTTTCAGATCAGTCTGTCCCCAAAAAAATCTAGATAGAATTTTTTCAATTCTTCTGATGACACATAGGGGGCTTCATAACAGACCATATATGCTGGGGTATAGAGAATAGACAGGATTGAATCAAAGTAATTTTTCCCCCAGGTGAAAGCCAGATATTTTTCCAGTTAGAGGTCTTATTATCTATTCTCTGGATAATAGGTAAAAAATATTCAGTGAGCACCCTACCTCTAAAAACTGGCACCCCAAGGTATTTAAAGGGGAAAGTACCTTTTTTCATCATCAAAACTTCCTGAACCATTTTAACTTTACCTGGAGAGGCATTTTTACCTAGGAAGAAATCGCTTTTGTCAAAATTAATTTTCTGTCCTGTGGTTTGTTCAAAAGCCACAAGGAAAGATTTTAATTTGACTAAGTTGGATTTGGATGATTTCAAGAAGATGATGGTATCATCTGCATAGCTGAGGTGTGAGATAGGTTCAGGACCTAAAGGAAGAGCATAGTATTGGAGTAAACCAGTTGAAAACATGAATGCCAGACCTCTTGTAAATGCTTCAGAAAAAATATTAAAAAGAAAAGGGGACAAGGGGTCACCCTGTTTGATGCCCCTTGTTGGTTTGAAAAAACCATTTGGCCTTCCATTGATTAAAACTGAAAAATGTGCATTTTTTAAATTTTTCATAATGCAGTGCACAAATTTTCCATGTATGCCAAATTGTAACAAAATGCTATTTAGAAAGCCCCAGTTGACCATGTCAAATGCTTTTTTCAGATCAAGTTTGATAATACAGTTAGGGTTTCTACATTTCTTATCCAAAAATCTCACTAACTCTTTTAAATAAATGATGTTATCAGCAATATCTCTATTTTTCATGAAAGCAGACTGATGAGGAGATATGATTTTGGACATGAAAGGTTTAAGTCTTTCCATTAATAATTTGGAAAAATTTTTATTGATAAAATTGGAAAGACTTATAGGTCTAAAATCATCAAAAGAGGAAATAACTTCTTTTTTGGGAATTAAGGTGATCCAGGTGGCAGAAATACCAGCTGGGATATCACTAGAACTCATAAAATCTTGAACTGCTGAGAGCAAATCCAGTTTGATAATTTCCCAGGCTTTTGTAAAAAACTTTGAGGAAAAACCATCAGGGCCAGGGCTACTATTTTTATTGAGACTAAAAACAGTATCCTTGAGCTCCTGAATGTCCACTGGTCTGATCAATTCAGCATTGTCAGTCTCAGTGATTAATTTTGAGATTTGGCCAAGAAAGTGACTACAAAACTCTCCATTCAAAAGATTTGGAGGTTCTGACAGTAACTCAGAGTAGTATGAAACAGCCTCTGATTCTATATCAGTCATATTCTCTAGCCAATTCCCTTGAGAATTTTTGATCTTAGTGATACTTAGACCAGATCTCTTCTCTTTCACAGTATTGTGAAAGAATTTAGTATTATCATCCCCCTCTTTTAGCCAAGTAACTCTAGATTTCTGTTTCCAGAATTTCTTTTGTTCCTTTAGGGCTCTTAGGTGTATTGCTTTCAGTTGTTTGAGTTTAATTAATTCATGAGTTGAATTATTATCATCAAAGACAACTTCCTGCAACCTGAGGTTTTCAGCAGCTTGAGTAACATTGTTCTCAATATTGCCAAAAGATGATTTGTTCCATGATTTTATGGTGATTTTCAGCCTCTTCAGTTTCATGAAAAAACCAATCATCCCAGTTTTGTTCAGGGGGAGATTCCAGTCATTAGAAATGATTTCTAAGAATGAATCTCTGTTGAACCATGCATTAATGAATCTAAATGAGTTAGGGGTGGTTGGGATGGAGCTACCTATTATAAACAGCATTGGTGAGTGGTCTGAGGTATCTCTGTTAAGGATGTGTATGGATGATGTTGGAAACTGAGCTTTCCAGGACTGAGTGGCTAAACCCCTATCTAGTTTCTGAGTAGTTGGACCCTTGAGCCAGTTGTTGGTCCAAGTGTACAAATTACCCACTGTGTTGATTTCTGATAAGGCCATGGAGGAGATAAACTCATTAAATTGAGCCATGCTCCTCAGACTAGGCCTAGATGGTCCTCTATACTCATATGGAGATTTTATTGCATTAAAATCTCCAATTAAGAAAGAGTTGCTCAGTTGCTTTGTTTTAATGTCATGCCACAAGAAATCTCTGCCTGGGACTGTTCTTAGTCCATAAATGAAAACTCTTTCCATTGAAGTATTCATTCTTGGACTAAAAATATCAACAGAGAGAAATTGTTGATGATCTGTGAGTAGTGTAACTTGGATCTGGTTATTCCAGAATAGCCAAATTTTTCCACTGTCAGCACTTATACAGTTAGAAAAATTCAGAATCCTTCTGTATTTTTCTATCTTGTGCTTTTTATGCAAGGGCTCTATTAAACATAGCAATTCTATTCTATAGGTTCTAATCATGTCACAGAGTCTATCTATAGAGGTTCTCATCCCTCTTATATTCCAAACTAGACTGTTGATTTTAATGGTGTGTGACATTAAGAAATGTGTTTAGTACTTTTTGATCTAGTCAAGACTATGTTAGGTGTTGGTTTTTTTGCACTCTTTTTGGGTGTAAATTTTTTGTTTATTTGTGTGAAAAAATTTGACAATTTAGATTTTTCTAACAAAGGAAAATCATTATTGTCAGACATTTCATTTTGGTTTTGAGAGCCAGTGTGTACCTCCTCAGGAAGTAGTTGGTCATCTTCTGAAGACTCCACTTCCAGGTTTGGGGCTGGTTCCTCCTCATTCTCTAGGTTTTCCATGTCTCCAAGGATAGAGAACCTGTTCCTGTAATGGTCTAGAGGAAGAGAAACTTTTTTGTTAGGTGAGAAAGAGTTGAAAAGGTTAGTATGTTTACCTGTGATCAGAGTCATATCATCTTGTGCAAATGTGAAGTTTCTAGTTGGAGAGGAGATGTTCTGGAGTAGAGCATGATCACAGGAGTGTATGGTTGTATTTGTGGGATTATGGGGAGGATTACTAGTACTGGTGTTAACTGGAGAGGGGTTTAGAGGTGTTGAAGAGATGTGAGAGGTGTGATCAGGAGAGGGGCTTAGAGGAGTTGGAGAGGTGTGAGAAGTGTGGGCAGGGTGTCTTCTTTTTTGTTTGGTCCAAATCTTTTGGTTCTGAACCTTGAGAATGGCCTGTTTCTCAGCTACTGTGGTACCAGAGGTTCCAGCTATTGTATCATCAACCTTCTTGGGGACAATTCCATCAGCAGAGACAGGAGGGGGCTCTTTTGGTGACTGAACCATGTCATCATCTTCTATATCAATAAAAGGCTCATTTTTCAGTATATCCTCAGGTAATATAACTTTGGGTGGGTTGGTTTGGTTGGGGGTAGTGATAGGTTTCAGTTTCTGCTTGAGTTCAGGGTGTAGAAAGGTGCAATTATCATCAAAATGGCCAAGCATGCAGCAATGGTTACAATACAGTGGTAAGTCTTCATATTCCACTTGGTATCTTAAAATTTTTTCACCTTCTATTCCAAGCTTGATAGATGACTTAAGTTTCTTTCTGAGATCCACTTCAACACGGATTTTCACTACATTTGGTCTGGTTAAGGCTGCTGTGACAACATCCATTTTTATAAACCGTCCTATCTGATTTCCCATGGATTGGATCAGTGTGGAGTTGAAAAAATAGAAAGGTACCTTATGGATGGTTACCCAGACAGGGACAATTGATGACTCTGCTTCCGGCGAGAAATCCAAGGTCCATTTGAGCACTTTAATCTGAGATCCGGCAAGATTCCAGTACCCTCGCATCCAGCACCATTGATAATCTTGCGGGTCTTCAAATCTAATCAGTATATGTCGAAAATCAATTGCACCGATCTGGTATTTGCCTTTGAAGCCGATTGATTGGAATGAATCATGCAATCTTTCCATTGAGGGTTTTCCCCTAGAAAATTTCCCAATCAGAGCATTTTTGTAGTGGGAAGCCAGGGTTTCTGCCTGCAACCTAGTTACGATGCAAGCAATGTCACCTTTGTGGTGAGTAATTGGGGAAATTTCCGGGTTGGCTGGGAGGGAGGCTGTGAGTGGGGGGGCTCTGTTTGTAAGGGCTTGAATGAAACTCTTGCCACCGGCAACAGCGCCACCGCGTGTAGGCGGTGGTGCCGCCATGGGCGCCGTGGAAGTGGCCGTTGTAGCTATCCGTTGGGGCCGGAACAGTGTAATAACGGTAAGAAATAGAGCTGTTATCGGTAGTTGGTGTCGGAGAAAAGGGGAATTGGGGAAAAAGAGGTAGAGAGCATTCAGAAGGAGAGAGAAAGGAAGTGATTATTGTGAAATTGAAAATGAGTAATTCATTGCTAATTCGTTGCAAATTGAAGTTATTGTTCGAAGTTACGATTAATTAATTTAAGATTCGAAGTGTTAATTCGTTGTAAAATTAATGTGATTGTGCGAATGTATGATGGATTGAATTCGAATTGAAGTGCTAATTCATTTATAATTTATCTGTTAATTGTGTTTTCAATTAGTTTGCGGTATGTTTACTAACTATTTAATTAATTCGTGTGCTAATTTGTTGCTAACAGTCATGGCAAAAAGGAAAACAGCAAGAGAAGAGGTCGGGTCGAAGAAGGCCGGATGATGGAGGAGGGTCAGTATTAGGGTAAAGGCTAGTATAGACTTTTCCATATAAATATTGAGTATATATATGAGAGTCAGGGCTACCACATTGGTACGCTTTTATCATTATCTGTACATGATATCAAGAGCTTAGGTTTCGAAGAAAAAAAAACCAATTTTATTCTCTTTGCTTCTCCAATGGAAAACATCCCGTCGAGAGATGAATCAGGCCTGCCGCCGTTCAATCAGCCTGTCGATGGTTCTCTTCATCAGGCTGAGGCAGTGCCTAATGACACTCGATTAACTTCCGCTGCCGCTGCAACGTCTCCAATTGAATCGGCTCTAACTGATTCATCGTCGTTGCTTCAATCGGTGTCACCGATGTTTACCCCGGCTCCATCAGCCGTTTCAGCGCTGCCAGTATCGCCAGGATTCTTGGCTGTCCAGCCTCCAAGCGGCGCCTTCACGCTGGCCGTCCAGCCTCCTAGCGGCGAATTCTTGGCCGTCCAGCCTTCAAGCGGAGCCTTCACGCCGGGATCGCAGCTTCTAAACGCCGGCATCGCGCAGGAATTTTCCCAACCAGATGGCGCGTGGATCCCACGTGCCACAGACACGGCCCACACGTCAGGCGCATGGATCTCACGCGCCCCAGAAGATGCCAGGTTGTCGGGCGCGTGGATCTCACGCGCCCCAGAAGATGCCAGTTTGTCGGGCACGTGGATCTCACGCGCCCTAGACGCGGCCCACGCGTCAGGCGTGTGGATCTCACGCGCACCAGATGATGTGAGCCAGTCGGGCGCGTGGATCGCACGCGCCCGCCCCCCAACCGCGGTCAACGGTTCTGGCGCGTGGACCACACGCTCCCCTGGAGCGGGCCATGTGTCAGGCGCGTGGGTCCCACGTGCCTCTCTTTTTGACTCGCCCTCCTTCCCTGCTGCGTGGGGTACACGCCCCGAAGTTGCTACTGTTCACCAGAACCCCTATGTCGCTCCGTTTCAGTCACATCAGTCCATTACATCTCCTCCGTTTCAACAACATCCATTAGCAGCAACTCAAGATCAGCAGAATCAGTTTGTAACTAGTCCGTATAAACAATTCCAGACCACTACGATGAACAATCAAGGTTTTTTGGGATCTTCTACTGGACATCAAGGTTTCTCCCTTCCGCATTTGTCTGCTCCAAATCCTTCCAATTTAGTCACGATTCAACTGTCATCTCCAGAAGATTACTTGCTTTGGAAGACTCAGATTACTTGTCTTTTGGTAGCACATAAGCTACTCGGCTTTGTTGATGTTACTATGTCTCTCCCCACTCCTTTTATTTATGATGCCAATGGGGGTATGATTCAACATTTACAATATTCTGAATACTTACGTGTTGATCAACAAGTTAAAACTTGGATATTTGCTACGATATCTCAGAATGTCTTTGTTGATGTTCATGAGCTGCATACTTCTCGTGATATTTGGGTTCGTTTACAGTCACGTTTTATGCAAGCTAGTATGGCTAAATCTATGGAGTTGAAGGGTAGACTAACTAGGCTACGAAAGGCTGATTCTCAATCTATGGATGAATATTTGCGTGATGTTAAGATGTTAGCGGATTCTCTTGCTGCTATCAAGTGTCCTGTCTCCAATCATGACTTGGTTCAGTCTACACTCTTTGGTGTGGAAGGAGACCCTAATTATGCATATTTGGTCACAACTTTGATTCATTATCCACTGGAGCTGAGTTTCGATGATCTACGTCCCAAGTTGTTTCTACATGAGCAACGTCTGAAACATTCGAAAGATCTTGCTGAGACGTCTTCCCAGGCATTCGTGGCCCTACAGTCATCTGATTCCTCATCTACTGGATCCAAGAATTTAGGGGTTGGCAAGAATAAGAACAAAAACAATCGCAACAGAGGAGGTCGTGGTAACAATAATCGTGGAAATTCAAATCGCTAAGAAGGATCAACGGTAGGCAGTGGAGCTGCAAATAACAGCAGAAATCGTAACAATGGTATGAGTAATATTTCTGATTTGTCATGTTCATTATTGCCTTGCACCAACTGTGTTACTAATAATGCGTGCTCAGCAGGAAGTAATTCATCCAATGGCAATTTTAGCTCTACTCCCTCTCCCGATTCTTGTTGTTTTTGTCTTACTCCAGGTCATGTCGCACAGTTCTGTCCTCACAGATATAATCCAAATTTTGTGCCCCCTTGTCAAGATAGTGTTAGTAGAGCCTTCGCTGCCCTGTTTGTTGGTGGTGAAGCAAATGACTATGTCTGGTATCCGGATTCCGGGGCTGCTTCGCACATGACTCATCAAGAAGGTAAACTCTCTTTTACAGCCCCTTATCATGGTTCAAGTTCTGTTGTTGTTGGCGATGGTACCACTCTCCCAATTAAACATGTTGGTAAAATGGAAATTCAAACACCCTCACGCCCACTTAGGTTATCCTCTGTTTGTCATGTCCCCGGTCTTAAACATAATCTCATCTCTGTCAATAAGTTGTGTAAAGAAAATGCATGTATTATGAGTTTTGATGATTCTTCTGTTTGGGTTAAGGACAAGAAAACGAGGGAGGTGCTTCTAGAGGGGGCCAGTAAGAATGGTGTCTATCCAATCCAACCAGCGTTTGTGAGTCCTCAGTCATCTGTACCTGCTTTTCTAGCCACTAAGGAGTCTGGTGATATTTGGCATGCTCGTTTGGGTCATACATCTTCTAGAGTTATAGGGAATTTGATTTCAAGTAATAAAATTTCATGTACTTCGAAATTTCATGACGATTGTGTTTGTTGCAAATTGGGAAAAATTCATCGTTTGCCTTTTGAACCAGTTCAACATTCTGCTCCATATCCCTTATATATGATTCATAGTGATGTTTGGCAATCTCCTGTATTATCAAATCAGTCTTTTCGATATTACGTTGTGTTTGTTGATGATTTCTCACATTTTTCATGGGTTTATCCTTTACGTAGAAAATCCAAGGTTTACTCAGAATTTCAAAAATTTCAAAAGATGGTTGAGAATCTGTTTAATTGCAAAATTAAGATTTTTCAAAGTGACGGAGGTCGTGAATTTGATCATTCTTCTCTTCTCCAACATTTTACTGAATGTGGAATAATTTTTCGTAAATCATGTCCCGGCACACAAGCTCATAATGGAGTTGCTGAACGCAAACACCGCCATCTCATTGAAATGGCGTGCACAATGCTTGTTCAGTCAGATCTTCCTGCTCAATTCTGGGTTGATGCCGTGTTTCAAGCTGTTTTTACTGTTAATCGTTTATCAAGCTTGAACTTAGGTGGTGTGTCTCCATTTGAAAAATTGTTTCATCGTTCTCCATCTTATGATTTTTTTAAAGTCTTTGGTTGTGCTTGTTTTCCTCTTCTAATGGATCCTAAAATCAACAAATTACAACCTAAATCAAAACATTGTGTTTTCATTGGTTATGCATCTGATTATAAGGGTTATAGGTGTCTTGATCCTCTCACTGGTCGAGTTTATGTTAGTCGTCATGTTCTTTTCCATGAAAAACAATTTCCCTATCGTAGTCTCCTTCCTTCTCAGTCGAGCTTACCTTTTTCCTCACCGCTTGATCTTTCTGAGGGTTGGTCGCCTACTGTGGTGTCTACGGGATCTAGTTCGTCTACTCAGTCAACATTCTCGTCATTATCGTCATCTCCTTCTCCAGTGTCTCCTCCTCCTATCACATCTCTAGTACGTTCTGTTGAATCACATCCTATCTCGCCCTCTTCCGCGTCGCCTCCTAACTCACCTCCAGTTACGATGGATCCTGTGTTGCCAGAAATTGTGGATAGGTCGAGTTCATTCTCTAGCCCGGTTATCGAGTCAGTCTCTCCTGTCTATCGATCTCACGCGTCTAGCCCGGTTCATAGTCCGATTGTATCTGAGTCTCCTGAGCTTCGATCTGCTGACTCTAGTTCCTCTCCGTCACCGTCTAGTGTACCTTCCCAGTCGGTCATCCATCCGAGTGTTTCCTCTCCTATTTTGCCTTCCATTGCCCCTTCCTCACAGTCGTTGGTTTCCAATGCTCATCCCATGGTTACTCGTCTTAAAGCTGGTATTTCCAAGCCTCGTCGGTTAATGAATTTAAAATCAGATATTGTAGAATTAGAGCCTTCTAATTTCAAACAAGCGTCCAAAGATTCTCGTTGGCGACAGGCTATGCTTGATGAGTATAATGCATTTCTTAAAAATAATACTTGGGAGTTGGTACCTCGTGACTTCAATCGCAATGTGCTTGGATGTAAATGGGTGTATAAAATTAAATACAATTCCGATGGGTCATTGGAGCGGTTTAAGGCCAGACTTGTTATTTTCGGAAATCACCAGCAGGCAGGTATTGATTATTTTGAAACTTTCAGTCCTGTTGTTAAGCCTACTACTGTGCGATTGGTTCTCACTCTTGCTATTTCTCTTAATTGGACTGTCCGTCAACTTGATGTTAAAAATGCATTTTTGCATGGTTTTTTGAATGAAGAAGTTTTTATGCGTCAACCACCAGGTTTTGCTGATCCTTCTCGTCCTCATCACATCTGTCGGTTACGTAAGTCCATTTATGGGTTACGACAAGCTCCTCGAGCTTGGTTCTCCAGATTTAGCAATTTCTTATTATCCATTGGTTTTAAATGTAAGCAGTTGTGATTCTTCTATGTTTGTTCTTAAATATAAAGGTCACATGCTTATCTTACTTCTCTATTTGGATGATATAGTCCTAACCGGTAGTAGTAATGACTTGCTTCACAAATTCATCTCTGTTCTGTCTTCTGAGTTTGATATGAAGGATTTAGGGGATCTTCATTATTTTCTAGGTTTACAGGTGTCTCGTACTCCTAAGGGTTTATTTTTGTCTCACCAAAAATATGTGTTTGATTTGTTGCGCAAGTTTCATCTTCACACCGTTAAACCTGTATGGACCCCTTGTGTTTCTAGAGTTACATTGTCATCTATTGATGGTGATCTTCTTGCTGATCCCACTGAATATCGTAGTATGGTTGGTGCATTGCAATATTTAACTATGACTCGTCCAGATATTGCTTATGCTGTTAATATGGTTTCTCAGTTTATGCATGCTCCCCGTACTACTCACCTTCATGCTGTGAAGAGGATTTTCAGGTATTTGCAGGGCACTATGGAGTTTGGTCTTTTTCTCCATGCCGCAAATTCTCCGGAGATGGTGATTGCTTATTCCGATGCTGATTGGACTGGTTGTCCGGACACTCGTCGCTCCACCACAGGCTATGCTGTGTTCCTGGGGAAGAATTTGATTTCCTGGCGCTCAAGGAAACAACCTACTGTGTCGAAATCCTCTACGGAGGCAGAATATCGTGCTGTTGCTTACACTGCGGCGGAGACTATTTGGCTTCGTCAATTGCTTGCAGATTTTGGGTACTATCTTCGTCATCCGGTCACTCTCTATTGTGACAATGTTTCTGCGACATATCTTGTGGCCAATCCGGTTCAACATGATCGTAGCAAACATATTGATGTTGATTATCATTTTGTTCGAGAAATGGTTGCCCATGGTGGTCTCCGAGTTGATTCGATTCCGACACAGTTGCAGGTTGCTGATATATTTACTAAGGGTCTTTCTAGTGATTTGTTTTGTAAACATAGATCCAATCTATCCGTAATTGCACCCCGTAAAGATTGAGGGAGTGTATTAGGGTAAACACTAGTATAGACTTTTCCATATAAATATTAAGTATATATATGAGAGTCAGGGCTATCACATTGGTATGTTTTTATCATTATCTATACAGTCAGGGTTGAGAAGGCCAATGTTCTTGCAGTTTGGGCTATTATAAGTTTTACTGTTCAAACTAAAGTTTCATGCTCTTTTTTTATTTAGCTTTTAAAAAGAGGTGTTATGTAGCTTGTGTCGCAACATTGCGATTGTAAAATAAAATTTCTTCAAAGCAAAACAATCGGTCAAAATGATTAAACTTTAATATAGTTTAATAATTAAAAAATGGATCAAAATAGCTGAGCGATTAAAACTAACATTTTAGAATAATTTGATGATCAATAATCAACTTTACTCTATTACATAATCAGCAGAAGCTCTAAAGAAATTGAAATGAATAGATCGTATATATGTTCTAAATTCGTTGCAGTTCCTAATATTAACAACTCAAACTTACCTTACATAAATATACATTAAAATCATTTTTCTGCTTGTTTCTATTTATTTCATCGATCATTTCATTTTTATAAAAAAAAAAATTTTATTTTTTTTAAGTCAAAACCATCCAAGTGGATGGAAGGATTATTCACGACTCCTCAACCCTTTATAAAAGCGATAAAAGGTACATGATTGGGTTCTGATAAAACCCAATAATAAACATAAAACCCTTTTGAGATTTCTGTGGCAATTTGTGTGAGGTGCAGAGTGATTTCAGCATGTGCCGTACTCCTACTCTGCCTCAGGGTGGCTGCATGTACTACTAATAAAAAGGGATACATCGTAAGAAAACCTAGGTCTAACACCCGAAGGTATCTAAATTACCTGACTTGTATAGTATTCTTAACTCGCAGTATAAATACTCAAAATTTACAGAGTCTATGCACTGATACACAGTTAGTAAGGTGTCAAACCTACAAACGACTTGGATTTCTCCTACCTCTTGCATAGACCAAACCCCAAAGGGTCTTCCCTCCCGCCAAAACGGGTTAGGAGGGACATGACAAACAAATAGGTAAGAATACTCCATAAATCAGTCAGGATAGTTTTGCAAAAAGACTCACTCAAAATCATATCCCACTAAAAAACAGATATATATATATATATATATATATATATGAAATAATATCAGTACTAGAGCAATCCCAACCAATCCTGGTCTGATTGGTTAGTGGCCAAACATTAGACAAAATAAATTCAATCTAACACGATATAAGTTTAAAGGGCAGTGATCAAATTGTTTATATTAGAATGACATTCACAAACTTCAATGATTAAAAGTAAGAGAATAGTATTCATACGAATGATCCTGATATAGCCTTATCAGGCACTAATAACATAATGACATGTATACTGTTGTGATTTTTAATTGATTAAGATATTTTTAGTAAATTTCTAACTCTAACCTACAAAGCATAAACCCGTCTGGATAATAATTAAATATATGACCCAATTATAAATTAGTTAAAGATGATGTGTCGCTATTTAATTGATGTCTGATATTGCATCTATCAAGATGATAATGATATATATAAAACTGTAAAAGTAATTGAGTTATCAAAATTGAAAATTAAAACCAATTTGATGATTAAGAATAAATTTTACTATAATTTATATCGTGCCTTCAAGAACTTCCAATAAAATTGAAATAAATATGTTCTAATTCTATTGCAATTCCTAAATTGTACTAGTCAAACCTAAAAAATAAAATAAAAAGTATGCATCCAACCATGGACCATAAATATTGGAGTCATGCATGGTACGTCATCCTTCTGCATCATTCATATTGACGTTGATTTCACCACTCTACTTTTTGTATAAATACTCTTCCAATACAAATTCGTTTCTTTTAATTTATATGCTACAATCTTGCATGGGCGGCTTATTTGTTAAAAATTTAATTGAATTACACACAAGATGAAGGAATAATTTTATTATTCAAATTATAAATATATAACAGGTAAAATTTACTTTATAAATAAAACCATTTAGGTAAAATCGGATGATAAAATGCAAATATATATATATATATATATTTCGAAATCAACTTTTGTTTCTTTGGAGAGAAAGATATAATTTAAAGAGAGTGAAATGAATGACCGGTTGATATAATTCACTCTCTACAACCAGTTGATGGAAATGACAACAACGTTTAGATGCAGTCGAGGGCATATATGACACTTCCAGGGGCGGCTCAACCATGCAGCAAGTGATGTAGTTGCGTCGTGTCCTAAAAAAACTAGGAGGTGGTTTGGTTGGGGCGAAACATGTAGAAATTATAAAATTTCATGAATTAAAGTTTCATAAGTTGTTTGAATGACAAAAAAAATGTGGAAATTTTATTTTTCCGAGAATTTTAAATTCCCACTCAATGGTGAAATTTTCTTATCTAGATCATTCTAAGTAACTAGAAATTTACATGAATTTAATTCTCTAATATCCAATTAAACTATTGAGAATAAGGAAAGAAAATAAAGATATATTCAATTTTAGTGTTATATTAGGAATAAATATATTTATATATATTACATTCTTAGGTAGTAAGTCATATACGACTCTATAAATATTGTAATAGTTCTGTTGAATTGCTCGCCCTTTCATATAGAAGAGCTTATTCTATTATCTATTATTATCATTATTATTTATCATGGTATCAGGAGCTTGTTCGATTTTCGGACCTTTACTAGCGCCGGCCTTGATTGATTTATTTACTAACTGCTGTTCGTTGATTGGTATCACTGAACCGCCTACCTTACCTTATGATGTCCAAGTGCAACATATCTCAGGCCGTGTCTTGCACTTGCGGAGGCGGGATGGACTGCTTGATGAGCTCGTACACTCGGACCACCGATCTACCCCTTGGCCGGTACCTGTGATTTTTTTTCTACTGTGGATTTTTCTGATGGATTCAAGATTCTGGAGTTATGAAGTGGAGTTGCACTATACTCTTTTTCCCTCTGGGTTTTTTAATGAGGTAGTGTAGTGTTTCTGACTGATTTTTCATGATATTTCTCGCAAGTCGGACATGTTTGATCACTTTGTTCCGACTTGAGGGAGGGTATTGAGATTAAAGAAAGAAAATAATGATATTCAATTTTAGTGTTATATTAGGAATAAATATATTTATATATATTACATTCTTAGGTAGTAAGTCATATATGACTCTATAAATATGGTAATAGTTCTCTTGTATTGCTCGCCCTTTCATATAGAAGAGCCTATTCTATTATCTATTATTATCATTATTATTTATCACAAACAATATTTTCTAAATCATGAAAATTTGATATTGTTTAAAAATTTCATCTTTCTACGAAATTAATTTTCCACATGCAACCAAACGATCTCTACTCCTCTCTTTCAATCCTTTCTCTGCCCTATAAATAGATGTGAGAATGAGCGTCATTTCTCATCCTTCCCAACAACTTATTACTAAAGAGAGAAAGAAAAGAAAAATGATTTCCAAGGCTATTATTTTCTTGTGCCTCACAGCTCTAGTCCTCCTCATGATCTCCTCTGAAGTCAGCGCTAGGGATCTGGATATGGCTGAGGGCGAAAGTAAGATTGATGATTTTATATTTTTGTTTATTCATATGTAGGGATGAAGCATATTGATAAAACCCCTTTGAATTTTTTATATGATCATCAGTTGATAAATTGGCTAATTTTTACTGATTTTTTTTTTCTCTTTTGGGATATATAATGCAGCTGAAAGTACAGTGAGCTCCACCAGTTCACATGATCTAGATCGCTTTGGCAGCGGCGTTGCGAAAGACAGATGCTGCGGTGTTGTTTTTAAAGGCTGCTGCTGAGTCTGTTGCGGACCTCAGAATCGATGATGCTGAAATTATGGATCCTTCCTTGAGTGTGCAAGTAATTATGTGATGTAAATAAGAGCATGCGCATGCATAGCTAGATATATAGATGTTAAGGAATATACTAGAGATAGTTAATTATGGACGTTAGGTCCTTTCTTGTGTAGGAAAAGGATTGTACTCTGCATTGTAGTTATCTCACATCGGTTACGGACAGTTTAGAGGCTGCTGTCTAGAACTATAAATATTGTAATCATCCTATTGTAATAATTGCATTTGATAATATATTTGAAGTGCCTATTATATATATATATATATATTATTATTTATTTTACATGGTATCAAGAGCTGGTTCAATCCCGGAACCCTAATCGACTTCTTCTCGAACCCTGATCGACTTTCCTCCTTGTTGTTGGAACCCTGATCGACTTCTCGACTTTCCTCCTTATTGCTGGAACCCTGATCGACTTCTCATGGGACCCTGATCGACTTCCTCCTTATTGCTGCCATCTACTTCTAACTGTCGTCACGTCACTACTACAGATTCATGTTCTAGCCGCTGCCTTTGATTTCAAGCTGTCGCCACAATGAATTCTTGACGTCTAATTTTTTTTTTCTTGCCGAACTCTTCCGGCTCCTTGACTCTACATTTTTTTTCTCGCCGAGCTCTTCAGGCTCCGATCGAACTTCCGGTCCTTGAATCTATAATTATTTGTTTTCTGCCGAACTCTTCCGGCCTTCTGTCTGACCAAACTCTCGGTCCTTAACTCTATCATTATTTTTTCTGCCGAACTCTTCCGGCCTTCTCAGTCTAACCAACTCCTGGTCTTTGACTCTATATTTTTTCTCACCGAACTCTTCCGGCTATGACCGAACTCCTGGTCCTTGGTTCTATCATTATTTTATTTTTGCCGAACTCTTCCGGCCTATTTTGTCCAAGTGCAATGTGCATACAGCCTGTACCTTGCACTTGCGGAGGCGAGATGGACTGCGATGATTGATGCTCGTTCACTCGGACCACCGACTCTCTCTGATGGGCTGAACTCTACTAATTATTCGTGTGTTGCTGATATTATTGCGATTTCTTTTCTTGGAGCTTATGAAGGGGAGCTACACAATACTCTTTTTCTCACTGAGTTTTTAATTAGATTGTGTGCTCTTTCTGACAGATATTTCATGATCTTCTTCGCAAGTTGGGCATTATTGATCATCATGCTCCAACTTGAGGGAGGGTGTTAAGGAATATACTAGAGATAGTTAATTATGGACGTTAGGTCCTTTTTTGTGTAGGAAAATGATTGTACTCTGCATTGTAGTTATCCCACATCAGTTACGGACAGTTTAGAGGTTACTGTCTAGAACTATAAATATTGTAATCATCCTATTATAATAATTACCTTTGATAATATATTTGAAGTGCCTATTATATATATTTATATATATATTATTATTTATTTTACAATAGATCAATATGGTTTCTGTGTGTATTTTGTGTTTTTATGAAAGTTTTATCTGAGTATCAGGGCTCCAAGATCTGGATGTATATAAAATCTGCGATGTTATGTTTGCATAATGCTTGTCCCTCTTGAGATTTTTAGTTTGATCATCAATTCATCATCAAATTGTGTATTTTGAATTAAATACGAGAATTTCATATGGATTGGATAAAGCTCTACAAGTGGTACACTGGCATAAACCATAGGAATTGACACAACATTTTGCCTGATTAAATGAGACTTTTCAAATTAAGTAGTCTCCACATTTAATTTATGGTGAATAAATATACATGAGGTGATATTCCACCCGCTCTCTTATTTTCACTCCTTTTTATTCAAAATCACAACTATTCCCTCTGATTTAATCTAACGATTAAGGTTAAATCATCTTTTATTAATTTATTTGATGATTAATTAACCTTTCTTTCCTTTTATAACTTTTTCCCCAAATTGTAATTCCCTTTTCACTTGTATCTTCTTCTTCGTATATCCCCAATCCCCACTCATATAAAAAGTTCATCAGAAACTAATTCATCCTTACAAATTATTCAACATAAAAAAATTTCACACACACAGGGAGAAGCTGATGACCTGCGTCGCTAGGGTTTTCCAGCTCACCCGCGAGCTCGGCCATAAGTCTGACGGCCAGACCATTGAGTGGCTCCTCCCCCAACGGATCCCTCAATCATAGCCGCCACGGCACCGCCGCACTGGCACCACTCCGGCTAGCTTCTCCACCGTCTCCGCCTCAAATTCTTCCAGGAATTCCATATCCTCCCTCTCTGCTCCCTTAATGGCCCCGCTCACACCCTTCAACCTGTGCAAACACATCTGTGCCTTTAGCGAAGACGACAAGAATAACAACCATGGGCTCACAATAGGTTAGGCTGCATGCTCAAAAGTTTGTGATTCACATGTAGATGGCATGACTGTAGAGTTTCTCATCTCTTAGTAAAGAAGAAGACATAAGAGTATTTTCCTAACAAACTTGATCTCTTTCTGTGTTGCCTTTTATTTGCTTGTTGAGTATTGGGAATAAGGAAAGAGATAACAAAAAATAAATAAATATATATAGAGTTATATAGTTATATTAGGAATATACTTTGTATGCATGTATCCCACATCGGAATATGCGAGTTTAGAGGTTCATGTGTTACCCTATAAATATAGTGTAGGACCTCTTGTAATATTTGTCTTTGATAATATATTTGAAATGCCTATTGTATATATTTTATTTATTTTAACATGGTATCAGTCGCCTGACGATCCTCTTACCAAAAAACCTAGGGTTCTTAAACCCTCTCCTTCTTTTTTAAACCCTGGGGTTCTTACACCCTCTCATTCTTTTTTCTGCGGCCCTCTTACCAAAAACCCTAGGGTTCTTAAACCCTCTCCTTCCTTTTTTAAACCCTAGGGTTCTTACACCCTCTCCTTCTTTTTTCTGCGGCCGCCGCCTCTCCCCTTCACTTTTACTTTCTCAACGCGCACAAGGCTCTCCATAGCCGCCTCCCTCCCTTCTCATTTTCAAAAATTATTTTTCTTTGTCTTTTTTGTTCATCACTCGACGATGGCTGCACGCAAGGATGATAAGCAGCAGGTTGAGTATGTGTTCAAATCTCAGGGTTTGTTTGGTCACCTGGATGGCTCCTCCCCTCGTCCCCTCGCTCCCGGGCCGCCGACGGCCACCTCCTCCTCCTCCTCCTCACCGCCGGATCCTACTGCTCTCCAGAAGGAACATGAAGCCTACAACTCTGCCTTGGCTGCCTACAACTCCGTTGTTGCCGTAGATACCACCGTTGTTGCCGTCATAGAGGCATAGAGGTTGCCACCGCCATAGATGCCGCTGTGACTTCCGTTACTACCTTGAATGTTGTTACCCTAGTTTATTTATGGATCTTGCTTTTGCTGCTGGTAATGTTGCTTCTTCTTCCACTAATTATGCTGTTTACAAGATTCAAGATTTAAGAGATATGAAGTGGAGCTGCACTATACTCTTTTTCCCACTGGGTTTTTTAATGAGGTAGTGTAGTGTTTCTGACTGATTTTTCATGATCTTTTTCGCAAGTCGGACATGTTTTGATCACCCTGTTCCGACTTGAGGGAGGGTATTGGGAATAAGGAAAGAGATAAAAGAAGAATAAATAAATATATATAGAGAGTTATATAGTTATATTAGGAATATATTTTGTATGCATGTATCCCACATCGGAATATGCGAGTTTAGAGATTCACGTGTTACCCTATAAATATAGTGTAGCACCTCTTGTAATATTTACATTTGATAATATATTTGAAGTGGCTATTGTATATATTTTATTTATTTTAACATTGAGCTTTGACTTGTCGCATATGCTGGGCAAAAAAAGGCTCAAAGAGATTTCACATGGAGAAAGTAATAAAGGATGAAAGTGAAGAAGGGAGAGGCTCGGGTGGGAAGATACATTGAGCCCTGAGTTTCTTCTACATTGGACTAAGCGAGAGATCGTTTTCTGAAGCTATTATCCTTGAGCTGTTAAAAAAGAAACCTTCCTGAAGGATCCAACAGTCGTTTCGGGAATACTGTCAATCATCTTCCTCTTTGCCTCTTTGTAGTCATGGCCTCCGCTTCTGACCTTGGCAGATGAAGAAATATAGACGGAGAGAGGAATATAGCTAGATATAGGATAAAAAATGGAATAAATAAATTAGGGAAAAAATTAAAAAGAGAAAAAATGGGAAAATAAATTAACCATTGGATTGAAAACACTTTAATGGTTGTGATTTTGAGAAAAAGGATGAGTGAAAATAAGAGAGTGAATGGAACCCCTCCCCATATATAATTAAAGTTATGTATGGTTGAAACAAATTTTTGAAACAGTCAACAAATACATGATAAAATGAATGGAGGGAGTATATTAGAGCAAATGTGACGCTGCCGGCCTTTTTCTAGGGTTTCAATTTCAAACCATACTCTGATATCATGTTAGAGATATGTTTTTTTCATACTTCAATTCTCCACAAAAACTAGAAATATTAATTATACTTTAATCAACTAAATTAATTATTAATGATTGAAAATAAATTTAGTTATTATATATAATTCAAGTACTGAAATTAATGATTTTATAATTCAGAAGAGATCAGAAAGGGCACGTTGGTAAAGAAGAAGAGAGTTCAATTTAGCTCAGCATTTAGTTAGCATTTCGGTTTAGTTCGATTTTCTAAAGATTTATATTTTGATAATATTCAAGGTTGATTTAATTATGTTATTTTTGTTTGACCACGTCATTTTTTAAATTTCAGTATTTTTTAATTTAATTTAATTTAATTAAGCCAGTAATTTGATGCAGAACATATCCACAATCATTCCGACGAGAAAAATCTTGCTCGATTGAAAGTTTACTGGAAAAGTGCCTTGTTTTTTCCAGAAGGCCTCGCCTCAATCTCCCCCAAAACAAATTTATCCCCGCTCTTTTTCGAGCTGACAAAATCCACTTTTCCGGCGTTAAAGGTATTCCATGTCCGTTTTATTATTCTACCCTTATTCTACTCAAGGATTTAAGCGGAATAGTGAATCCCTCTAGGTATCATTTCTCACTCTTTCTGTAAAAATTGGATATAAATATTGCTAATTCCGTTTTGATTTGTGTTAAATCGTGTTGTCGTTTCGTTTCATCAGGATGACATTGCTTCTGGGGCCTCCGAGTGCTGGTAAAACGACATTGTTGCTGGCTCTGGCAGGGAAGCTTGATCATGATCTCTTCGGGTTCAGATAAGCTGTCGATAATTTGTTTATTGTATTGAAACTGTATTCATTTCCATAGTTTCTTAAGGCTGCTATCTCTTGATTATCAGTCACCTGGGAAACCTACTGTGGACACGAGATGCATGAGTTTATTCCCCAAAGAACCTGTGCATATGTTGGTCAGCACGACGAGCATCACGAGAAGATGACGGTTAGGGAGACCTTGGATTTCTCCGGCGGTGTTTGGGGACCGGAGCAAGGTATCAGATGCTTGCAGAGCTATCTAGGCGTGAGATAGAAGCCGGAATCAAGCCGGACCCAGACCCGAAGATTGATGCATTCATGAAGGCCTTATCTATGTTAGGCCAAAGGAGTAACGGGGGCACATATTATGTACTCAAGGTCCGGCCTCATTTCCACTGTTCTTAGTTTTTGTTTTTCCAGCTTAAAGTATGCTTAAATACCAATGAATTCCGTGAAAATAGTTTCTTGGACTAGACATTTGTGATGTATGGCAGACACCAACACTTCGACGATGAATCTTGCTCACGAATTGACCTGCAAAATAAAGCCTAGGGTGTCCCGAGGGTAGACACTCCGACGCTCAAGTTAGTATGAGGCGTAAGGCGTATTGTATGTAGTATGAGATAGAGAGATTTACCAGACCTTCGGTGTTTATATGGCTACAATCCGTAGATCACCAAGATATGTATTTATAGTAGGAATACAACTCTTATGGGAATAGTAGTTGTATTACCATGTGTAGAGGAAGTGTATTTCGGTCATGGTTGTATCACCATGTTTAGGAGGATGTATATTCCTTATAGAACATTCATAATATACGCATTCCTTATAAGGATTAGGATTGATGGACCTGTGGATCCACCCTCCGCGTAGCTCGAGCCCACGACCCTTCTCGGGCCCAGGTCCGAGTATGAACGAGGCCCGAATACGAACCATGGACTTATCAGTAGCCCCAAGGTAGATCTTCAGAATTTAGAGTACTCTATCTCGAAGGTTGAAAGAGAGGCTTGTTTCTCGAGGGAAGACCAATAACTCGAGGGAGAATGATTCGGGGTGTCAAGCTCGGGGTGTCCTTCAAGGACTATCCTTTCGGGTTTAACCTTCTGAATATTTAGTTTCAAGTTCTTTCGTGTCCCATCTAAATATATGGACGGCTGAGATTAGTTTCCTTTGAAATCCAGATGGTAAATACACGTGGCATGCTTTTATTGGCAAATAGAGGTGGTCTGTCCCCCGTCTTTCCAATTACTTGCATCGGAACCAGAATCAAGATAATTACTCGTCATAAATGTTGTCTGGGTTTGGGTTAAATCTCCCAAATCATTCCTCTTGTAATCCTTATTCAAAATTTCCAAGTTCAGAAAGCGTATCAATGCTTTTATCAAATCTCTGAAGCCCCAACTTCTGCTTTCACAATCATCAGTAAGTGCTACTCTTTCTCCATTATTTTATTGTGTCCGCTTTTTCGTTTTCCTCTTGTGTGTGTATTTCCCCCATACTCTCTGTGATCATGAGTGATAGTAGCGAAACGATTTCCGTCCCCTTTCATGATGAGGGAGAGTATGCATGTACTCAGGCCGAGGAGAATAGCTCCCGTGTCCGTCATAGAGGCGAGGTAGCGAGTGGGAAAAAACATGTAGTTTTGAAGAAGAAAACATCTGTAGAAGAGAAGAGGTTAATGTCCATGGCCAGGAGGGCTCAGATAGAGGGGAATAGCCCCATGGTAATGCATGCTGCCGTAGGTAGACCATCCATGAATGGTGAAGGTAGTAGTAAGAGGTCGATGAAGGAGGATAAGGCTCGTGCTGATGCTTCTATCTTCGTTGAAAATTATCCCTTTTCGATTCCCCCCTTGATGCTGATCTCATGTATTTCGGAGGGGATAAGTCTGCATCAGTTTTAATAACTCCAACCCGGGGGGTCATATATGGGAAATTTTTGCAGCATGGGCTAGCATTTCCTTTTCCCCCACTGTTAAGTAGGTTTCTTCAATGGTATAAGGTGCATCGAGGGCAACTGCACGTTGATGTGATAATAATCATAATGGCATTGATAACCTGGTGTGCTCGTAAGGGTTATATACCCAGTCTTGCTCTGCTGCGGACCTTATATAAAGTGTCTATTGTTAAGCAGTCTGTAACTTTGACTGTCCGAGATACCTCCATGGGTCGAGTCTTTGTTCTTTCTCGGCAAAGTGGTGAACGGGACAAGGTGAAACTAACCTTTGACCGGACCAAGTATGAGGTACCTCATTGGAATAAGAATCTCCATAATGAAGCCTGGGATGATGTTGACACCTCTCATAGATTGATGGATATAGCTGAGGAGTTGGTGAGGAAGAGGATCAAACTTAGAGATGGTAAGTTTGTGTCAGGAGATCCCCAGATGGGTTGGCAGTGGCATGTCGAGGCTTATCGATGGTTATACCAAATGCGTGGCCGAACTATTCAAAATGACAGCTATTTGAGGTTGTCTTATTTCGACCAGCCAGAGGGTGTAGAAATTGAGTGGTATGAAATCGTTCTATCCATGGAGCAGGATCCCATTGATTAAGCTAGGGCACTTCGGGCTTCTAGGGTAATAGAAGAGAGGGCAGCTCGAGATGAGATGTTCGAGAACCGAGCTCCTTTAGATATGGGAGTTTCTGGATTGATGCCGGATGCCCGACGTCGATTAAAAAAATTGGTCCAAGGACCTAAGAATACTCAATCAGAAGCTGAAGTGTATCAATTCGTACATGTCGCCCGAGACCCATCAGATGAAGAGGATGATAAGGGTTTAGCCTTAGTCAGGTGTCCGAGGGGGGAGGTATCTCGGACTTTTGGTTCTCCGCAAACCATGTCCGGTAGGGCCGATAATGAAGAAGTTTTAACTTTTGTAGTAGTCTCTAATACGTTTCTTGAGGGTACTTCTTCTTTGTTGTGTATGATATTCTAGTCCATATTATATCATTTTTCCTGATGCTAACTTCATTCCTTTTGTGTACAGTGGGTGTTTCCAAGACCAAGAAGGCGTTGAATAAGCTGGCTCAGATAGTCGAGTCCAGAAAGCTGAAAGACCATGAAAGCAAGAAGAGGGATGCGGAAGCTTCAGGAAATTTCGCAAATGCCTCTACTAAGTCTCCCAAAAGGGCTAGGCTCGAGCTCGAACCGTTGGGGGAGTTCCAGAAGTATGTGATGCCTCCTCCTCCAGGGGCTGGGACCGAGATGGCTCCGGAATGTCCCGAGATAAGCCAGGTATGATTAACTCGGCTTCTGATGGAATTGAAGATGTACTCATCTAACTGTCTTATTTTCTTTCACAGTCTCTGAATCATATGAAGCATATGTATGGTTATATCAAGACGCTGTATGGTGGCTGCCAAGAACAGGCGGCTGAGTTGGAGCTGTTGAAGGTGGAGATGACTATGAAATCTAGCGAGCCTTCTGAAGTGGTGAAGATTCTCCAAGACGGAATGGCCCAGGAGAAAGCCAAAAGAGAGGCCTTGGAAGAGGAAGTCAGGACTTTAAAGAAGGAGAAGAGACTGACGGATAACTCCTTCCAAGAACAGAAGAGGAAGATGGCTCTGGTGGAGGCGGAGAAGAACTGATATGCCGATCCCGATTGACAGAGGCGGCTGGTTCGTTGTATAATAGATTTCTGCCTCAATTGCCCTGAGATGGAGGCCCATCGTCAACAATATGGTGAATTCTATCATAAGTCTGAGCTTCCAGGCATGTGGGTCTATCTTCAGGAGGTTCTTAGTGAGGATAGCCAGAATGGTTGGCTTCTGCTTACAATTGGCCGGAAGTGGCAGGAGATCTGGAGAAGTTCCGGGCAAAGTTTCGCCAGATTGGGGGTTCGAGACTAGCTTATTAGCTAGTCTGGAGTCTTTGGAGAGGGTTTTGACTTTGGAGGAGTTTTAGGATAAGCTTTGTGGTATGTATCCTGAATTGTCTTTCTTGGTAGAAAAGCCAGCTGGTGGAGCTTTGGCTGTGAACCAGGAAGTTCGAGAGGAGGAGCCAAAGATTGTAATTCCTAAGAGCCTTTTCTCCTTATTTTCTCCTTATTTAGGAATTTTTCATGTTGTCCAACTTTTGGAAATCATGTACTAAGAATAATTTATCTCTTCCATGAATTTAACAATTCTATATCTTCCTTTATGTCAGTGTTGCGTAGCCGCCTGTGCTGAATTGCAGGTCAAGTATGAGGTTGCTCTTCAAAGAAATAAGAAACTGAAGGACAAGTTGGACGACTCCAAGGGCTTTTGTAGCCTAGTCCGAGAAGAGTGTGACAGTCTCCGTGGCCAGCAAGTAATAAGTCTAGAGTGGAGAGCTGAGCTGAATAAGCAGCTAAGTGATCTTCAGCAAAAGTATAAGGGTCTAGAAGATGAATTCAGCAAGGCTCTGGCTGCCAATAAGGACTATGACCGAGAATGGAGGAAAGCCATGAGTGACTTGATGAAAATTAAGGGTGAGGGTCATGAGAAAGATTCCCGTATTTCTACCCTTCAACATGAAAACATCGATGTGAATCATAAGATTGTCGCCGTCATAGATGACTTCAGGCTATGCAAGGCCGAGCTGAATGCTTACAAGATCCAAATAAATGAACTAGAAGCTCAGGGTGTGTTCATCACACCTCCAGTATCTTCAAGGAGAGAGGTAGGTGGGCCTTCTTAAACCCCGAGTTCAGGGTCGACGGTAAGGCCTTGAGTCCGAGGTGGTGCATCTCGAGGGGTGGTAAATCCTCCCGAGGGGACTTTACGTGGAAGGGGAAGAGGGGCGCCACCTACACCTGGAGCTCATAGTGTACTTGGCTCTCCTGTTCGACCTGCAATTATAGGAAGTAGAGGGGGATCTCCTGTTCGACCTGCAATTAATGAGGATGGCAGAAGAAAGTAATTGGGGCTGTGGCCTTCATAGTGATCGAGGTCGTGCCTCTACTTCTTCTCGCGGTCGAGGACGTACCCCTATTTTTAAAGACCTTCACGAGGTGTAAGAAGTTTTATAGTATAATAACACTTTTTGATTTTGCCTTTATAAAGGTCTGTATATTTCAATCCTTGGGGAGATTGATTGTTAGGCTTATTAATAGCCCAGATAAATATTGGCATGTACCTTAATAGGTGTACCCTATGGAGAGTCGAGTTTCAAACTTTGCGAGTTTGTGTGACTCATATCACGCTGGTCTTTGACCATATACTTTTTGTAAGTATATTATTTTATTTAGCCTAAGGTGACTGTGGTTCGGATACGTAATCCAAACAACTCATATTAGATAAGCATCAACCACACGCTGATAAGCGTATAAATCTTAGGCAGCAGTCTTTACTTATGCTTTGTAAGGCATAGTGTCTCTTTGTATTAGAGAGACGTTGATTTCTTTAAAATAAAATAGAAGATATATATAATGAAAAGAAATTGTGTTCTTCGAACCTGTGAGTTCGGCAAAATTATAAAGGACAGCCCCGAGTTTGGGAACTCGGGTGTAAAAAGTAAAAGATGAAAAGAAAAAAAGCTTGGCATGTAGGCCTTATTGAAGTAGTTTCTCCTTATTTGGAGAAGGTTTACTTGATTTTAGCTCCGAGGTACCTGCGTAGGAAGGGCGCCATAATGACAGGATCCAAGAGCTCTCCTCCGCGAGTTTGCAAGAGATAAAATCCACCGGATTAAGCTGGGGAGACTTAATGGTCCTTTTGTCCTTGATTCCAGTGCTCCCCCTAGCTTGTTAGTGCACCACGGACCCACTATCATTACCAGTTCCCCTACTTGAAAGGTTTGATGGCGTCTCTTGTGCGAAAGTGTAGTCATCTCGTCGTAGGCCCCTTCCTCGAAGTGGAAGACCAGGGGTTGTTCGAGATCAGAATCGGGTACCAGATCTCCTAGGACAATGTTAATGGCCGAGATGTTGCTAACTTTTCTGGCGTCAAGGATGGCCGCGATCATGCAGGAACACGCCACTCCTTGGTCTCCTTTGATGGAGGCTACCCTTTGTGGTGTTGGAAACTTTAGCATCAGATGGTAAGGAGACCATACAGCCTTGGCTTGGCACATCCAAGGTCTGCCAAGGATAATGTTGAAGGGTGTGACGGTGTCGACCACCACAAATGTGCAGTAAAGGGTTAGACTTTTCGCTCCTTCTGCTACTGTGACTGAGAGTGTGATTTCTCCGAGAGGTATGACTGGATTTCCGGTGAACCCCGAGATTGGGCCCGTAGGTTTGAGGTCGTCCTTGGTAAATCCCAGCTTTTGGAAGCAGTCTTTAAACATCACTTCTACTCCACTCCCGTCGTCAACAAAGACTCTCTTCACCAGGGAATCCTGTATTGTTGCAGAGATGATAAGTGGGTCAGAGTGGGGCATCTGGTTTGGCACGGCATCTGCGTCCGAGAAGGTGATGGTTTCCTCGGGGCGGATCCTCTTGTTGATTGGCTCAGTGTGGGGTATGGCCCGCACGCTATCCTTCAGTTTGGTAAGGAAATTGCTTCTCCCATGTAGCCGTTGATACCGTAGATGACTCGGTTGGCTCCATTTGGCGGCGACGGAGGAGGATCTTGAGGATTGTTGCCCCCACCCCTTGGTTGTTATTGTTGTTGTTGTTGATGTTGTTGTTCCGGGAGCCATCCTTCTTCTTCTGCCAGGGTTTTCCCCCATACCTTTTCTGGGTACCCTGGCTGTCACCAGCTATTGAAGGTGCAATCTGCTGCACAATTCCTTGTCGAATCAACTTCTCGATCTCGTTCTTAAACTGATAGCACTCCTCAGTGTCATGCCCCCGATCTCGGTGATATTGGCAGAATTTTGGGGATCTTTGATGCTCGGCTGAATCCTTCATGGCGGGTGGGTCCTTTAAAAGCTGCCTGTGAATGGACGAGATCTCAGCCCGAGATCTAGCTAGAGGAGTGTAGGGCTCAAATTTTTGTTTGGGAGTTCCTTTAGTCTTCTCGACCTTTGGTATCTTCATCTTGGGCTCCTTTCCCTTGTTGTCGAGGTCTCGAGGTCTTTTGCCCGTTACCGCGTCCGCTTTGCTGGCGTATTTCTCCATGACGGCCTGGAGATGTTGAATGGTGGTAGGATTCTTTGTTGCCAGCTTCATCCTCAGAGTGTCATCATCTACACTCATGCGATACATGTTTATCAAGAGGATCTCGTCTCGATCATAGCACTCCGTGGCTAGATCCATGTATCTGTGATAGTGTTCTATCACAGTCTCTCCTTCATGGCGAGCCACATATCCCAGATCTCCAAGAGATTTAGTGAATTTCAACTTCTGGAAGAAAGCGAGGAGAAGAAATTCAGCGAAATCCCAGTAGTCGAATAAGCTTTCTGGTTTCGTCTGAGTAAACCATGTTTGGGCTTTCCCTCAGAGGTTACTGGGGACGATCTTGCATATCTCCAACTCATGAAAGTTTCTGGTTTTCAAGGTCTTGAAGAAGACCGAGAGGAATTCCCTAGGGTTGTTGGTGTCATCGTATGTAGGCAGGTGCTCTGGGACCTTCTTGTTGCCATCGAAGGGGAGATTAACGATATGTCGGAAGAAGGGGGAGCGAGCAGACTGTCCTCGGGGTCCGAGGATACGCTTGATTTCCTGATCGACCTTGTATTTTCCCCAAGTACGATAGGCTCCGTCCTGGGTAAAAGGCCGATCGGCACTGGTTTGCCATTCGCTCGGGGTTCGCTCCCTCTTCTCACGTCTGAGTTCTTCCTGGATATTGTTGATGCGCATCCTTCGCACCTATTCTCTGCTCAGCCCTAAGCCTTCATTATGGTGATTGGCTGGATGAGGAGGTGGTGGCAGATTCTTCTGATTGTTGTAGGGAGGTAGATTCCGGGATAAATCATCCAAGAATCTTTGTTGTTGGTTGTGATCAGAGGGTGGTGATGTTCGCTCTCCTAGGATAGATACTCGATTTGGGGCCTCATGCGTCTGGGCACAAAGTTGTTGACTTGAGTTTATCAAGGATGCAACGAAGTCAGGATACTGGGAATGTAAGTCCCTCATTAGTGTTCGGACATCGTCAGGAATTCCTATCTGAGGGGTTTCCGAGACAAGGTTGACATAGGGCGGCTCAGAGCCCGGCGGGTTATGCCGTATGGGTTGGTTCAAGGATTCCCTGAGACGTCTTTGTCTCTCCTCCTCTTGCTGTCTTTCTGCGAGGATTCGTCGATCCCTTTGCACTTGTTGTTCTACTGAAAAGAACGAGTCAGATCCACTATACCCCTAACCATTCTCTCAGTCGAGGTCTTCCGGGTTATTGACGCGTTCGCTGTAGTTCATGTCAGTCTGGATCGAGATCCTCTGACCTAAGTTCGGTACTTCAGATCCGACAGGGTTCGACAGAAGGTGGTACTCTGGATGCAGCAGGATTTGGACCGGAGCAGTTCAGAACGCTGGAGTTTCCGGCCCCCATGGTAGAGCTTGGTGGTGGTTCCGAGGTAGAGCGTGCTCGATATCCTCTTGGTCGACCGCGTCCGCGTCCTCGGGGAGGCTGCTCTGCTTCTGGATTCTCCTCCGGATTTTTCCCTTGCATACGGGCGGTTCGCCTAGGTTGCTCTGCTTCAGAAATGGCGTGAAAAACATGTTGAACGGGTGCACAAGATCAGATCAGATACAAAAGTTCGGCGATGTCGTCAATAGATGTGGCGTCCCACTGGGCGTGCCAATTGATATATGGCAGACACCAGCACTTTGATGACGAACCTTACTCACGAACTGACATGCAAAAATAAAGCCTCGGGTGTACCGAGGGTAAACACTCTGATGCTCAAGTTAGTATGAGGCGTAAGGTGTATTGTATGTAGTATGAGATAGAGAGGTTTACCAGACCTTCGGTATTTATATGGCTACAATCCGTAGATCACCAAGATATGTATTTATGGTAGGAATACAACTCTTATGGGAATAGTAGTTGTATCACCATGTATAGAGGAAGTATATTTCGATCATGGTTGTATTACCATGTTTAGAAGGATGTATATTCCTTATAGAACATTCATAATATACGCATTCCTTATAAGGATTAGGATTGATGGACCTGTGGATCCATCATCCGCGTAGCTCGAGCCCACGACCCTTCTCGGGCCCTGGCCCGAGTATGAACGAGGCCCGAATATGAACCATGGACTTATCAATTTGTGCGGATTCTTTCATCGGAGACGAGATGAAAAGAGGCATCTCCGATAACTGATTTAAGTAGATTTTGGTTCATAACTGTTCACGTGCCATGGAATTTATGCCAATAATGGTGAGTGTTTCGTATTGTTTTTCTCTTTTGTAGATTTTCTGAATGATGCAGCGCGAATTTGTATATCTGTACAGCTTTTTTCTTCTCCGGAATGATGCAGTGCTGTAACTTTATAAAACCCATGCTTTTGATGAATTTTTTTTTTGCAGAGGTCAAGGTTTGAAGTGGAGTGGAATTCCCCTGCATTTTCTGCAGAGGAATGATGGTGAGAGCCGAGAGGCAGTAAATATTCCCCCCAGGTAAATATAAGTAAAACTCTCCGTTTTAAACCTTTCAAGCTAATTAAGATCAGTTACTAATCATAGAATGATCCGTTTTAGCAGTCACATATTGATTTAGATTAATTTTTGTGGTGACTTGTGCTTCAAACCAGAGTTGAAACTCTTTTCACACTTCTGCAATCCATTTCTGCAGAAGTTGAAGCTGTGATGTTAGTTGATGCCGAGGTCTGTAATGTCTCCATATTAATTGATGCTGATGTATTGAAACCTTAAAGTCTAGAAAAAAAATTAGAAAGAAAATGGCAGAGGCTAATAACCAGGTTTGTTTAGTTTAATCGTGTTTTTTGCAACTGAAGTTGAAACTGCTTGATTGGATGCTGTTTTTGCTGCTAAAGTAGAGCTTGATTAGGAACTGCTTGAATACTGTCTTGCTCTCACAGATTTGGATAACCAAAATAATTATATACTCTTGATCAAAGTGATCCCTGGTGAATGGTGATTGTGTTGTTGTTTTAACTTTTAAGTTGGGTGATGTTCTTGCCCTGAAAAATCATATTCTGTAGCACAAATCTTTGATTTTACCTTTACATTTTCACTCAAGGTAATTTATTATAGTTTATTACTTATTTACGTAGGAGTAGGTATTTTAGAGTTGTTTTCTGATGATTTTAAATAAAATCTTTTGTGTTTAAATTGCTTTTTGATGAATTTGGTGGTTGCTTATTGTAAATGTATTGTTAGTTGATGATGGCTTGCTGCACTTTGTTGTTTGGTATATGTAAAATTGTTGTAGTGAAGCTCAAATGTTTTTGCTCGGTTAAAATAATTACTGGCAGTCGATGATGGTTGGTTACGTTTGATAGTGTTTTTAGCATCTTGGAGATAAATTTTACAGTGCAAGGAAGTATCTTTTCACTAGAAATTCAAGTATTAATACTAAAATGAGCACGTATAAATCTGTACCTTATCAACTATGGTTTGTGCTTTAGTATCTGATCAATGGCATGTTTAGTTGTTATTGCTTTCCGTTTTGTTGTTTGAGAACTTTGGCAGCAGGCGACGTCTTGTTTTCTTAACAGGATGAGAAGGTTACAGTTGGCAGTGCAAAAGTACCAGACGTTGTCGCTAATGTTCAGTCTTTCTAAAAGAATGGAGTGCTACAGCTGGCAGAGTAAAAGCCCTTGTTCCTGATGTTGTTGCTAATGTGCCTTCTCAAAGGATTGTAATGCTACAGTTATTAAAGCAAACGCTCCTGCTCTCGATGGTGCTACCCAAAATAATGGAAGTGCTGCAGTTGGTAGTGAAAGGCTACGGCTCAAGCTGTTGAAAAGTCTCCCAAGAGTCATCAGCAAGTCAAAAATAGATCAGTTGCTCGAGATTATAAAAACTGCTGAATATCCAAATCAGGTTGGGATCTGAAGAGCTACCACGGCAAAATATAGAAATTTATAGTGGTCTTGGTCTCATGTCACCATTTTCATCTACTGAAAACGGTCTTGGAGATAGCAAAGATAGTGAAGGAAGAAAGACCCCCAATGTATCTCTAACCTCCATTCTTCAGGTACTAGCTTTAGAATTACAAAGTTTTAAAATTAGTATATTTATTGATAGCTTGAGGACTAATTTTATTTAACTGGAATAGGGGACTTTACCGTTCATTATTATGACAATATTAGCAAGAGTAGTCAGACTATGATCCTAATAGATATCCATCTCCTGTATCGTTCCGATAAAATCGAATTTATTTCAAGGCTTTTTATAAATCCATCTCTGTGTAATTAAATGGCTTGCTTCATTTAGATTCTTGATCATTCTCATTCATAAAAATGTTTCAAGGCCACTGGAGAATAAAGAAACTAAACCTAACATCTAAAGACAGGTACAGAAAAATCATGCTTCCAATTGCAGACACATTTAGCTACTATCAGTCCAAACATGTTTCCGTTCCTTGGCTCATCAGCAGATCAAGTCTGCTTTTGATCAAAGCGTGCTCTCTCATGGCCACATTTAGGGCACGTTATTCAATTTCTTGCCCATATTTCGCCTATTCGTTATTGGATCAGACTGTAACTATTTCTTTCTTTACCAAGAGTTATTTTCATTTCAGTTTACTTTAAATAGCACAAAAATATGGCCATATTGGACAAAAGAACCCAGCCAGCCGATCCATGCACGGAAATTAATACTGTAACAACATGCCGCAAGTTGGGCAAAACTCTATTACAGCTTAGTCGATTTTCAAGAGTCGCCGTGGTAGGGTGAGGCGGAGGAGAAGCTCCATGCTGTGTGTAATTCAATGGCTTTTAGGCGTGAGAATGTCTTTCTATTTTCCCATCAGAGACAGAGACAAGTCTCCCCGTAGTACTAAGTATTCTCCCTTTTCTGTAATTTGTTTTTCTTTTTTGTTTTTTAAGTCTTTATTTTTAGAAATCATGTTATAATTAATACAACAAACTTCTACTTAATATATTTTTTATGATATAAATTAAAAGTTGTGATTGAAAATGAAAATTAAAAATATGCCGTGCAAGAGGACGGGTATCATCCAGTGATTTTATAATTCAGAAGAGATCAGAAAGGGCACGTTGGTAATGAAGAAGAGAGTTCAATTTAGCTCAGCATTTAGTTAGCATTTCGGTTTAGTTCAATTTTCTAAAGAATTATATTTTGATAATATTCAAGGTTGATTTAATAGAAAGTTTCAAAAGAGACCGTCTATAATATGGACAAGACTGATTTATAAACTATAGAGGGAAGGAGGTGCTTAGTTGTAATTATCAAAATCTTACCCATATATCTTGCGCGCGTAGAAAACACAATAGACGTACTACAATAGGAGTACCAATTTTACGACGGGACCCACTGGTAAATATAATGGCAATATCCTTTGTGCACGGTCCACCACGCTGCATTGCTTGTCTTCCAATTTTCAGAAAAATGAAAAATGTTGGCATGCAGAATCCTTGACCTCTTCTATTATTTATGCAGAAGAAGAGATTTTGCCACGGTGTTTCTCGTGTTTTTTTTCTAATACTATGTTTTATCACTTACGTTAAAAATCTCAATGTTTAATTTAAATCTATTGAAAATAAAACAAAATAACTTTTGATTAAAAACCTTCATAATTAATCTACAACCTATTAGAATCAAACATTCTAATTTTAATTAAATACATTCATATTTTAATCTACAATCTATTGCAAATTAAACATGGTATTTTTAAATAAAAACCTTCGTATTTTACGTACAATCTATTAAAAATCAATCATTTTACTTTTAATTAAAAACCTCCGTATTTTAATCTAAAACCTACTAAAAATCAAACATTCTACTTATAATTAAAAACATCCATGTTTTAATCTACAACGTATTTATTAATCAAACATTCTACTTTTAATTAAAAACATCAGTATTTTAATCTGCTACCTATTAAAAATCAAACATTCTACTTTTAATTAAAAACTTACATATTTCAATCTACAATATATTAAAAATTAAACATTATATTTAATTTAAAATATTTATATTTTTCTCTACAACTTATTAGAAAGTGTTAATCTCTTGAGTGACGGTCACTATATAGTGACGAATGACTATATTGAAATATGGAAGGAAGGAGGTCCTTATTTGCAATTTTGACAAAAATACACGATTCACTCACGTGCACTGTTCACTAAGTCTAAAAAACAAGCATTTTAGTCTATTTTATAGACGTTAGCAAACATATCCACACGGTCTAAAAAACAAGCATTTTATTCTAAAATACAACTCGTTAAGCGTGAAATACAAGCATGTTCTAAAAAACTACTTGTTTGGTATAAAAAACATGCATTCAATGGTGAAATTCAAGCATGCTCTATAAAACCATCATTTTTTGCTTCAAAATACATGAATTCTAAAAAGTAACTTGTTAACTGTGAAATGCAAGTATTCTCTAAAAAACAACTTGTTAAGTGTGAAATGCAGGCATGTTCTAAAAAACAACCTGTTTGGTCTAAAATACAAGCATTCAAGTGTGAAATTCAAGCATGCTGAATGCAATTTGCATAAATTGCAGAAAAACCCCCGTCCCAAATTTCTTTGCACATAAACCCGTCACTATATAATGACCGTCACTTCCGAGACTAATTATATTAGAAATAGATCTTTTATTTTTTATTAAAACACCATACCTTTTAAATAAAAAATTCAACCTTTTACACATTGGAAAATGATGATAATTTAGATGGGGAGGGGCTAGCGTAAGTCTCGGAAAGAGAATGCAATTGTGAGGAAAAGTAAGGATTTGGTCCCACATCATCTTTTTATTAGGTATATATTAAAAAGTAGAAAGTGACGAAATGAATTAAAAAAAAAAAAACACCGCCGCCGGAATTACTATAACAAAACTAAAAACGACCATAAAGTATGCGTTTCGTAGGAAAAGCCACCCCTCACCGCCGGTTGAAATTTGGAAACAATATTGATTCTAAATATACATAGGAACCGAACTCATTTATTTGTTATATAAAAAAACTCATTTATTTTGGATTGAATTTAAGTAAAACCCCGGAATTATTTTGGAATATACCATTTTTACCGCCCATCATCTAGTTATTACTAAAGTAGTAAACACTGGTGTCACGTGTCTCATTCTCCTTCACTTATTTCCCGTCAAAACTATTTTTTACTAAATTTAAAATTTATGGCAATTTCTCCAAAAATTATATAAATAATTAAAAATATTACTAAATAATCTATACTAATCTATCTAATACTAAATATTATTTTCTATACTAAATTTTAATAATTACAGTAAAAACGGTAAACTCAAATGTCGCTTTCTCTTTATCTTATTTTTGTACCTAATGTTTTACTAATTATAAAACTTATTTCATTTTCCCAAAAACAAAACTGTGTGTACATAACAAAAAATATTTTTCCATAATTGTTTGCCTACTTCTTTTACTAATTTAGTAAAATTCACTTCTCCTTACTAAATTTTATTTTAATTATTATACATTTAGTATACCTCCTATCTTTACATATTTTGTGAGATAAAACATTATAAAGGATCAGCTTTGTATATTGCCAAATGATTAGATTTGTAATTTTGATCATATTAACATATAACTAAAAAGACGTTTCACTATTTGTTTACCATTTTATACTAATTTATGCCTTTTACTAATTTTTCACTAATTTTTGTACTATTTATCTTATATTTTTCAAATTATGATATAAATATTATCGATGACTAGATTTGTATACAACTAAAATTATTAAATCGTAATTATGATCATACCAAAATGTTCAGTTACTTTTTAAAATTAAAATTAACAGAAAAATTAGATTAATTAAATCCTAATCAAGTTGTCTTTTGATTGATGATGTTTATCTACTTCAAATGTGCTATTCAACACATAAGTTTTTCCATTACAAACTACCGCTACTTTTTATTTTCAAGAATTTTATCCAATGTATTAATGACGAGGTGTGCAATAAAATAATGATAACTAGAACAACAATTAAAATGATTTGAAACGGTCACATTCAACTATTTCGATACTTTTAGAGTTAGAAGTATAGTAGTATCACAAAATTACTTATAAATGTCACATCATGGTAAAAAATTATTTCAACATGTGAATAAGTAAGACTAAAGATAATTTATTATTAAATTTTGCTATAATTAAATGATGAATATATAGTCATTAGTAACATATTCATAATAAATATAGTTTATTTCATTTTTCCTTCAAATGTATATATATGTCGTTGTTTTCTCGCCTTATGGTATTATATTTTCATTAGTTTATCATTTTACTGAATCCAAAATTACATTCTAGTTTCTTTTTACACTAACGACATTAGCGATCAGATTTTTACTTAATTTAAAATAACCGAGTTAACTGAAATAAATTTTACTTTTATTGAATTCAAATTAATTGCATTACATTATTAAATAAATATAATTTCAATAAATATTGTATAATTCGTTTTTCTATAGAAATGAATAACATAATTTAATAACAATTTGTATTTCTATAAATGGGCAATAATCCAAGTGGTCCCCGAAAAATTTTTCACCCCCTTTATCCCAGATGGAAATGGAATCCAGGATTTGGTTATAAGAATGTTATAATGTTTAAATGATTTTATAATCAATTTTTTTATTACTATAATTACATTAAAATATATTTATTATTTATATAATATTATATATAATTTAAAATTCAGTGTGTAACACGGGTATTACACTAGTTTTGTATAATAGATAAACAACCTCTTCAAGTTTCCTTTTAAACTCATGACAATATATGAAATAACTCTGCAACTTTCCATTTGTAAAATCTAATTATATTTAGGATTCCATATATATGCCATAGTATATTTAGTTTTTGGAAATTCTCTAGAAAGACCAACTTTCCTAAGTGTTATGGAACTACGACTATGTATTTAAATCTGAATGATATATTTTTGTGTTAAAACATTGATAATTTTAAAAGACCAACTTTCCTAAATGCTATTGAACTACGACTATGTACTTAAATCTAAATGATATATTTTTGTGTTAAAACATTGATAATTTTAAAGTAACATATAGTGAAACATGTTCTAATGCAAAAGATCAAAAAAATTCATAAAAATTAAAAAACTTTAAAAATAAAATTTATAGTTCAAATTAAAAGGTACATAAATTAAAACATATAAACACTAGTTTTGGAAGGAAAGAAAGTTGGGAGTTTCTGATATTTTCTCTTTAGTTTTCACCGCTGTCATCATAATATATGAAATACCCTGCAACTTTCCATCCGTGAAAAAGTAATTATATTTAGAATGTTTGATTTCCATATATATTCTATAGTATATTTAGTTTTCACCTCTCACATTGTCCAGTTAGGGTTTACTTAATATCTACATTTTTATATCATCTTTACATGTTATTATATTGTTCAGATTGTACCGATGGTGAACTTCATTATAAACCTTCAACCCCGCCGTCAGAAACTTCAACCCTGCGCCTGATGAGAAGCGCCGTTCTACATCATCTTCAATATGAGCAAGAAAAAGCAACTGGTAACTCTCAGGTTGTAGGGTTTATAATTTTCTACATGTTTTTAAACCCATCTTTATATGCTATTATATCCTTCGGATTGTAGGGTTGCTTTTTATATCATCACAAGTATATTGAAAGGTTGTTTGATTAATAGGGCTCACTAGTAGAATCAGGCCGGAACACGGCGCCGTTAGACGGCGGTTCCGCGTGAATTTAAGGGAACCACCGTGTAAACCATCCAACTCGTAAACTTAGCCGGATGGTTTACACGGCGGTTCCGCGTGACTTTTTAAGAAACCGCCGTTTTACAACCATCCCGCTAAGTTTACGAACTCGGAAACTTAGCCGGATGGTTGTTATCAAACAGATTTCTCCTTGCAAGTTATAATCTTCTTCTCCCTCTCCATCTTCTTCCTCTCTCATTCTTCTCCTTCTCCCACTCATTCTCCCCCTCTCCCTCTTCTTCTTCTCCTTATTCTCTTTCTCCCTCTCCTTCTTCTCCTTATTCTCTTTCTCCCTCTCCTTCTCCTTCTTCTCCTTCTCCTTCTCCATCTCCCTCTCCCTCTCCCTCTCCCTCTCCTTCTCCCTCTCTTCTCCCTCTCCCTCTCCTTCTTCTCCTTCTCCTTCTCCCTCTCCTTCTTTTCCCTCTCCCTCTTCTCCCTCTCCCTCTCCCTCTCTCCCTCCTTCTCCTTCTTCTAACAAAAGGTTGACTTTAAATTATGTGTTTTTCATAAGATTTAATCTGAAAATCAATAGATTAGTATGATAGTTTGTGTTTTTGGGATTTCCGGGTACGATCTATTCGATCTACAAGTACCCATGGTTTGGGGATGAAACTGTTTTTATGTTGGTTTTGATTTCGCCGACCAATTCGGCCGGCGTTTTTTTTTGTTCTATCCGGCTAACTTTCCGAGTTCGTAAACTTAGCCGGATTTATAAACATCCGGATAGATTTCCGAACTCGGAAATTTAGCCGGAACAATACACGGCGGTTATGACCGCCGTGCATCGGTGGCGCCAATTGCACGGCGCCACCATGGACGGCGGTCAAAACCGATGGAACCGCCGATGGAACCGCCGTCTTCTGGGTCATATTCCACTAGTGGCTTCAACTTTCAATTATCTCGATCAGTTTGTAACTAATGAATATGCTATGCAAATTTTGTTATATGTTCAAGTGATTGCTTTATTTTGGAATTCTACGTTCACTGGTCAGAAGGATTTAATAAGTTTGCATGTCTGATTAGCATGGTGCAATACGATTAAATAAAGCAATCATTTGAAGAATAAATGGTGCAGTGGTGCAATATGATGATTTTGGTAACTTGCTGAGATTATGTGGAGATATTTGTGCAATCATTCACTGTCTTGAGCGTTCGATGACATGGCTTCTCATCTTTTTTTTTGTGCTGGTAAAATAATCAATTTCCTTTTGCAATGGTTTACTGGTCCTTAACTTCTATTTTTTCATTTGTTGGGTTATTTGTGCTTTTAGCATGTCATGCTGGATTGAACAATAAATTGAGGACCTCTGTCTTGAATGATTGGATTTCAGCAAAAACACAAGTAGTTGTGGCAATTGTTTCCTTTGGGTATGGTCAGTGGCAGATTTAGAAATTTATATTAGCCCAGGCCGAAATAGATTAGTTTGAAGAAAAAAATTAAACACAAAACGGGAGAAGGTGCGCCTAACTTGAAACTCATCTACATCAACCCAGTGAACAATGATTTACGGCTGTTCGCACTACTGGAATGTAAGGCTACGACGGCGCCCGAAAACGGTGTTTTTCCGTAAACGCCGTTCTTCTTAATGTTCCGATATCGGAACGTTGGTGATGATGAGGGCCAACCAGAATTTACGGCGTATGGCTCATAAACGCCGCACAATTTACGGCGGAACTTGTTAACGGCGCATGATTTACAGCGTTTGTCCAAGAACGCTGTAAAATGTATAGGTTCCGCAATCGGAATTAACAAGAATTTGGTTTTGCTTCGAACGGGTCCCACTTTTGAAGTAATATTATATATGGTTGAACTAGTAATACTATTATTTATAGCAGCAACGATTGGCATGGGGTGGTTCCGATTGAGGAACCGGTACGCTAAATATGATCCATGTTTACCTTGCTCGATTGATCGAGGATTTCAAGAAGGTATGATTTGAGGAAAATTGGGTTTTTGACAGGTCGCATAGTAGAACGGAATATATTTTGGCTTTGGTACTATATCATATGAATGATACTATTGAATTTAGTATATTTACTACTTTCTATGACATATCGCATAGTAGAACGGAATATTTTGGCTTTGTTACTATATCATATGAATGATACAGTTGAATTTAGTATAGCTAGTAGTTTATATGACAGGTCGCATAGTAGAACGGAATATACTGAGTTTGTTACTATATCATATGAATGATACGATTGAATTTAGTATATTTACTACTTTTTATGACAGATCGCATAGTAGAAGGAATATTTTGGCTTTGTTACTATATCATATGAATGATACGCATGAATTTAGTATAGTTAGTAGTTTATGTGACAGGTCGCATAATAGAACGGAATATACTGAGTTTGTTACTATATCATATGAATGATACGATTGAAATTAGTATATTTACTACTTTCTATGACATATCGCATAGTAGAACGGAATATTTTGGCTTTGTTACTATATCATATGAACGATACGCTTGAATTTAGTAAAGTTAGTAGTTTATATGACAGGTCGCATAGCAGAACGGTATATACTGAGTTTGTTACTATATCATATGAATGATACGATTGAATTTAGTATATTTACTACTTTCTATGACAGATCGCTTGGTAGAAGGAATATTTTGGCTTTGTTACTATATTAATATGAATGTTCAATTCTATATAAAATTGAAAAATGTCATATAACATCAAATTTGGACTTTTAAAGCTGAATATTTTTGATCATTATGTTAATTTTATTATGTATCAGACTGTTTTTATGTAAATTTATTTTGATATTAGTTCAATGAAAGGTAAGTGTAGTTAAAACTTTAGTGTTCAAAATCTGAGAAGCTCTGCTAAGATTATAACTTGTTACTTAAGTACATACACTTTGGAGCTATATTTTCAACACATAATTGCTATAAGTTTAGTTCTATTACTGAATAAAATTAAGTAAATTTGATTGTAAAATAAAGTCTCTAAAATCGTATTAATGTGAATGTTAGAAAATTCATTAACAAGCGTAAAAGTTACATTTTATATTGAAGTCAATATTATTTTTCATGATATTCGAAGTATACAACTGATATAAATATTAAATTAGTACTAATGAATTGTGTTGAAACTGAATTTTTTTTAGTATTTAGTCTGTAATTAAAATTATATTAGAATTGATGGGTTCATATATAATTATTAAAAATAAAAATCAATATGTGTTTAACAGAATTTAGTTTTTCATTAAAAATGAATATTAAAATTATTTAGTTTGTTCATATGCAATTATTAAATTTGTAAGTTGCTAAAAAATGTAACATATAATTGTTGCATAATTTTCGTAAATATTATATATAAGAATAAAAATATTAATTCAGAATTGTTTTAATTATTTATTTTGCATTGATCTGATCCATCAATTAAATTAATTGATTTAATCCAAACCGTTGATTCTTTACCTATATAGGCCTGAGATTTATCTCATTCCTTTTCCTTTTCCTTTTTCCGATCTGCCATCCCTATGATTTACTCCGCAAAGTCGCAGACCCCTTATCCGATCCGAAAATCCCTAAGAAAATCCTCTTCTGATCCGCCATGAAACCTTATCACCGGAAGAATCTGTTATAGCTTTTAACATTCTTATGGTCGGAGGTGGAGTATAGCGCGGAGTTTGTGCCCAAGGCGGAGGGAGGCTACACCATCACCGTCGAGAAGGCACGGCAGATTAACGGCGGAGATGCAGCGGTGCGCAACTCGTTTACGGCGAGGGAGGCCGGGGAGTTGGTGGTGCTGGTTGACAACACGGCGTCTCGCCGGAAAAAGGTGGCGGCGTACCATTACCTGGATCGAAAGCCGGTGGCACGAGGTTAAGAAGCTGATGAGGTTGTATTTTGTGGGATTTTGGGGTTTTTTTAGAATTCGGTTATGTACAAATAGTGGTATCATGAATCATATGTTTGTGTTTTGGCCTGATATACAGGAGGTGATTGGGAGTATTATTGCTTTTAACATTCTTAGTGGAGACAGTGAATTGGCGACATTGGCGAGCTGAGGATTTGCAATCAGTGTTTTTGTAGGTGTAGAACCACTCACCCAACGCCCTAATGTAAGCATCTTTACTCTTCTAGTGGAATTTTTATTATTGGATTTTGATAGCAGGTTCGTAATGGGTTCGTGTAGCAGCAAGCCGAATGCTGCTCTGTTGTCGTGTCGTTGTCAGCATCGCTCCAAATTTCTGGTTTAATTTTGAGAAAGAGTCGCACAGTGAAGTTTAAGTTTTGTTGGGTAAGCTTTTGGCTTCTTGTTGTTGCTGATACTTTTAATCATTGGCACATGGCTTGAGCAAGAGTTTAGCTTTGGTGTGTAACAGTATTGGAATGTCATGTTTATAGGATGTCTAGTCTTGTTGTTTATTAGTCTTAACAATGAAACATGCTAAATGGTGTTGATATGCAACTATTTTGTATCTTGGTTGAGGTTGGATGGAACCACATGATACCATCAAGGTTAGCATGCTTATTCTCTTATGGGGCTCTTAGTTAGTATTACTTTTCATTTGCTGATTTTTCTCTTCTCAGCTGGGGAGGGATTTTTTTGGATTAAGGCACATTGGTAATGTTGTATGAACGAAGTTCTGATATAGTTCATAAGTATTATTGTGAGATCTTGTGTTGTTGCTAAACTATGAAGTGTGTGCCCTATTCTTTGGGATAGTTTGTATTTTACCTAATTCTCTTATGAGATTAGTTGTAGAATTACATCATATATCCCTTTTGAGGTTTGATTGATGTGAGATGTGAGATGTGAGTCTGATAATCTCTAGAGCTAATTTGGTTGTGCTGCGGGAGTTGGAGAAGAAAAGAAAAGAGAGAGCTCAGGTAGTATATGAGAGGAAGAAACAGTTAACGAAACAAGAGATGAATCTAGGAGCTTCCTTCACATTCCTACTCAAGTCAAGCATGGTTACGTTCTTGTTCAAATATTCAAGTACAAGCATAGTTGGATTAGAATTAGTGTAGGATGTTTATGAGTTAGTGTAGCAAGCTAGTTGGATTAGAACTAGTGTAGAATGGTTTATGAGTAAGTTGTAGAATGATATGTAAATTAGTGTAATAATGCTGTAATGACAATTTGGATCTTTAATATAATTTATAAATTTTGATTTTTTTTATTTTTGATATTATTTTTTATTAATTTTAGCACCAGATTTAGGGAAATCAAAATTCCATTTCGTTATCAAAATTTGTCTGTTCCGTTATCGGAAGTATGTACAAAAAAACTCATTTGTTCCAACTTCCGGTTGCGTAACCAAGATGGCTTCCACAACCGGAACGAACTCATCAACACCTCATCATTATACGTGTTCCGAATACGGAACAAGTTTGCACCGTTTATAAAAAAAACACGGGTACGGCGGTTCAGACCGCCGTTACCTGTGTTTCTGATCAACGGCGGTTAAGACCGCCGTTTCCTGCACACGACCCCAACCACGGCGCAGCCACCGATGGCGGTCCGAAACGCCGTGAAAGGGGCCGGTCTTGCGCCATTGTTGCCTATGGAGTCCAGTAGTGTCGGCTGACGAAGGTAAGTCCGCCACTGGGTATGGTGGTTTCATCATTTTAAGTTTCCTCATTTTAAGTTTCCTCTTACGTTCTCTGTTAGCTAACACCCAATAAATATGCTCATATATGGAGAAGAAAATTTAGATGATGCCATGTTATATTTCTCAGATGTTTATATACCAAAATTTTGAGACTTTACAGTTAATTTTGGTTTGCATGATTTTCAGTAGATGAATAACCATATCCGGAAATATAAATGTGTGGCTGCAGGCGAATTTTGAAGAATATTGTTTGCAGTGAAATATTTCCAGTGCATCAATCAACCTAGGTATAGTCAATAACTTACTTGGCACAATTGAAGGGAAATATGACGAAATTGACAAAGTATTTAGTTGACTGAAAGAGCTCCTCTAGCCGCTGCTGCTGAGAAATTCTTTATACTATTTGGTAGTATACTTATAACTATATCAACTGTTGGTATTTTGTTTAAATACCGGTTTAATTTAAGTATAATTGGATTCGAGATAGTGAACTCGAGATGTTATAACAAGGTTGGTGGTGCGGAGTGCACACTTGTAAAAATAATCTACGAGTTTACGGTTCGAGATAAATATTTATCTATTTATCTATGTGGTTTATATTAAATTGAAGTGTTGCATTAATTCAGAATTAATTCTGAGAATAATATACTTGTATCAATTAACACAATAATATTGGGTGCAGTTGTGTGTATGTGGTTACCAAACTGTTTTGTTATGGATTGGTACGTACACACAGTTGGTTTTATGCGGTTACCTGATTTGGTACGTATGTATTGCCCTGAAGTTATCGATTGGTATGAATGCACATTTGCATGCGGTTAATTGATAAGTATGGAGTTACCACGGTTGTTTGAACTGGTGTGGTACGGTATAATGTTTATACCTATAAATACATGTGAAACACTGCTGACATGGGTGGCAATGTATGATGCATGTTTACACTGAACTATTCAATCATCTATGAATGGTGGATGTATCAAAGAACGATACGTGATGCCTGATGCAGGTAACACTAAAATATATAAACGACAACGAGAAACACATATTTTATGATATACAATCCAGAAACACTAATACTCAAAGGCATGTTCTTGATTCCAGCCTAGAATCAAGAATGCAGCGATAGTTTTATCCTGCGAGGAATTTCGTGTAACCCAGGTTGATAGGGTCGAAATATTCTCAAAGGAAAGCGAGAGTGTTACGTGACTCTATCGTTATCCAGCTATTATCCCAATCACCATATTTTCCCATTGTTTATACCCAACATCAACTACATCAAGAGCTTTAAAAACATCTGTCATCTTTATAAATAAACATTCCTTGATGCATAAAATCAAATATCATTTGATTAGCTTCATTAAAATAATATTGCAGTGTGAAATTTGCATTCTGGTTTTCATTAGTGACTTTTCATTGTAGTTAATGGCCATTATTATACAATGGTAGCAAATATTTAAGGTCTTTGTTTTTATCGTAAGCTACTTAATACTATTACTATTGTATCTTTGCATTGTGAGAATGATTAAATTCTTAGATACAGTCAAAACTCGATAAATGAATACTCTTGAGACCATCATAAAAATATTCATTTAGCGAGGTTATTCATTTATCGATAAATGAATAATATATTCATTGAGACAGTAATATTACATGAATTGTATGTATGTGTACTAAGTTCAAAAATGTACACATGTGCATTGTATTTAAAACTACTTGATGTTGCCCGTCTGGTCGGTCCTAGTAGTCCCCTGATTCCCGATCCAACAACCTAGCCCTGCAAGACAGAGCCCCGGGAGGTACCCGAGGGTAGACCCTCCAGCGTGATGATGAAAGATGGATCCGGGAGAGAAAAGGGGTAATCACTAGAATAATGAGAGAATACTTACTTGGAATAGTGCTGAGGGGCACTATTTATACAGTGATACATGCTCCTCATGTGGTCCATGCTTTCTATGGTGTTTAGCGTTCCTGTCCTTGTCCGAGTTGTACTATCCCGGATGCCTCCATATTAGCTTACCTCATCATGTATTGCCCTGGAGTTATCGATTGGTATGAATGCACAGTTGCATGCGGTTAATTGATAGGTATGGAGTTACCACGGTTGTTTGAACCGGTTTGGTACGGTATAATGTTTATACCTATAAATACATGTGAAACACTGCTGACATGGGTGGCAATGTATGATGCATGTTTACACTGAACTATTCAATCATCTATGAATGGTGGATGTATCAAAGAACGATACGTGATGCCTGATGCAGGTAACACTAAAATATATAAACGACAACAAGAAACACAGATTTTATGATATACAATCCAGAAACACTAATACTCAAAGGCATGTTCTTGATTCCAGCCTAGAATCAAGAATGCAGCGATAGTTTTATCCTGCGAGGAATTTCGTGTAACCCAGGTTGATAGGGTCGAAATATTCTCAAAGGAAAGCGAGAGTGTTACGTGACTCTATCGTTATCCAGCTATTATCCCAATCACCATATTTTCCCATTGTTTATACCCAACATCAACTACATCAAGAGCTTTAAAAACATCTGTCATCTTTATAGATAAACATTCCTTGATGCATAAAATCAAATATCATTTGATTAGCTTCATTAAAATAATATTGCAGTGTGAAATTTGCATTCTGGTTTTCATTAGTGACTTTTCATTGTAGTTAATTGCCATTATTATACAATGGCAGCAAAAATTTAAGGTCTTTGTTTTTATCGTAAGCTACTTAATACGATTACTATTGTATCTTTGCATTGTGAGAATGATTAAATTCTTAGATACAGTCAAAACTCGATAAATAAATACTCTTGAGACCATCATAAAAATATTCATTTAGCGAGGTTATTCATTTATCGATAAATGAATAATATATTCATTGAGACAGTAATATTACATGAATTGTATGTATGTGTACTAAGTTCAAAAATGTACACATGTGCATTGTATTTAAAACTACTTGATGCTGCCCGTCTGGTCGGTCCGAGTAGTCCCCTGATCCCCGATCCAACAACCTAGCTCTACAAGACAGAGAGCCCCGGGAGGTACCCGAGGGTAGACCCTCCGGCATGATGATGAAAGATGGATCCGGGAGAGAAAAGGGGTAATCACTAGAATAATGAGAGAATACTTACTTGGAATAGTGCTGAGGGGCACTATTTATACAGTGATACATGCTCCTCATGTGGTCCATGCTTTCTATGGTGTTTAGCGTTCCTGTCCTTGTCCGAGTTGTACTATCCCGGATGCCTCCATATTAGCTTACCTCATCATGGGCCGAGCCCGACCTGCTGCAGGGTAATTGGGCCTGGGCCTGGTATCACCACTAGCCCCCCGGAAACCGGTCCTTTCGGCCGAGGACGGATACCTCGCTTGTCCGAGGGCGGAAGGGGTGGCTTTCTGAATTCTGTCCTGCCCGACAAAAGTGGCACATGGCCGCGATTTTCGAGCACCCTTTATTAATGCCTGCGCTCCTTTCTCGTTTCTCGAAGGCAGTAATCATTGCTTTTATCCACCTTTTTCTCTTCTTCTCCTCTATAAATAGCCTCTCCGTTTTCGTGTTGCTTTCAAATTTTTCCTTTCGCTTTCAGATCTCAAATTCTCCTTTCGTTTTCAAATCTCAGATTTTCCCCTCGCTACTCTCCTTCCACCGTCCAACATGGCCTCTGCCAACGACGATGCCAGACCCCATCTCCGATTGCCTATACTCTCACCAGTACATCGCGCGAGAACTCTCCTCCCCCTCCAGCGGGCCAGAGGCCACGTTCTCCACTCAACCCTGTGTACTTGTCCTGGTCCGTGACTCCTTCCGGGCCGAAGTTCAGGAGGTCCAAGAACGCCGAGTAGAGGGTTTTGGATGAGGCCCGGGCGAATTCCCTCTCAGCCGATGACTGGACTAAGAAGTGCCTCAGCGGCATGGGTATCCCGTTGCCGGTTGATGCTCAGCTTGTGGCTGTCTCTTCGGAGGAATCAATCAAGGACGTCCTGTGCATCCCTCGGATCCACTTCATGTGGGGTCTGTGTCTACCCGTCCCTCGACTGTACTCCCGATTTATGGAGGTGTACAAGATTTCCCCTGCCCAGGTCCATCCCAACGCCGTAGCAGTAATGATGGGTTTCTTGGTTCAATGTGCGAGGTTCAACATTGTCCCCTGCTTCAACCTCTGGAAGTCCTTCTACCTCCTGATCAAGTGCCCTGGCAAGGAGGAGATATGCTCTCTCCAGGCTCGGCCTGGTGTCCAGGATTTTATAGTAGGAAAGAAGGATTCCGCCAAGTACTGGCAGCAGAAAGGATACACCAAGGTGAATCCAGAGCTGTATGCGGGTCCCGGGTGGAACTCGCAGGTAGTCCCGGACGCCAGGGAGGCCTTCCTGCCAGACAAGCACCGGGCAAATCATACCCTCTTATCCTCCCAGCCCCTGAACTTAGAACAATATTGGTTAGCTACCAATTCTATCTACCTTTTCCCGACCGAGATATACCCGGTTGATGTTTTCCGGGTTAGCCGGTGGGCCATGACCTGGCCTTTGCAAGGTTCGGATCCGGTACCCTATCTTACTTTTGCGTTTATTTTACTATTGCGATCTTCTTTCTTAACCTCTGTTTTCTCAGCTCCTACTGTTGCCCACGATCCTGCCGCCCCCGTCCCGGAGAAGAAGAATGCAAGGAAAGCCGGGACTGAAACGGCCGAATCCACTAACGGCAGGCCCGGCGGTCGGAAACCAAAAAACCCGGTAGTTAATATTCCGCCCATCAATTCTGATGTTCTTATTCCGCCTGCCAATCCTTTGAAGTCTGATCATAAAGAGGTCGTCAACCGGACTCCCGAGGTGGTGGATATCGAATCTCCGGGCCACGAGGACATCCTAGAGGTGGCCCCTGCTATCACACCTGAACTAGCTCTTCCGAATGTTCAAATGAACCCTCTCGGGTCCAGTCCTCCACTCGAACCTGTTGTGCCGTCCTCGGAGGCACCGGCGGATATTAACCGCGATGTTGGGTCCTCCGGTCGTGGAAGATTTGTGTTTCGTCCCTCTTCTTCGGCCGATACCAGGTCCCCTGCTGCCATGTACACCACCCTCTCTGCTCTTTTCATCCCCATCCCTCCGTCATACTCGAATAAGCGGAAGTCCGGGGAGGCCTCAAATAAGGATGCCAAGAAACCGCGAGACAGCGGGTCTTTGACTCTGACGCCTACGCCGACCGCTGCTAGCGGCCTCCTGTTACCTCTTCTGACCAACAGGTGGCTATTATTCCCTTTCCCTGTTCCTCTTTTCTTATTTATTTTTTATTTTTTTTAACTATGTTTCTGTCTTCTCTCGCAGGTCCAACTGCTAAGCTCCGAGTTTGCCAACTCCTTGGAGTTTCAAATTTCCCTCTCGTCAGTTAGAGAGGAAGGACGAGGAAATCCGGGCCGAGAGGGAAGGGTCGGCTAAACTTCAAGAGAGGATAAGTCGCTTGGAGGAAGAGCTGGCCGCGACCAGGGAGTCAGGTTACCACGACCGGCTGAACTTTGCTGAGGCCGTTGTGGATAAAGTTCTGGCAAGCGGAACCCTATCTCGTCGCCTAACCGAGCTCAATCTGGCTGCAAGCTCACACCAATGCCACAACACCTATATGGATATCCGAGGTTGGTTCCCTCCCTCAATCCATGCTTCCTTTAAGAAGCAATGGTTTAATCCCAACTCTGAAGCCCAGCAACTTCACTTGCTGGAAGTGCTTCAGAAGGGGGGGATGAGAGGCCTGTCCCCGGCCCTTTGGGAAGCTTTGCAGAAGAACCGCATGTCTGCCGAAGATGTCCGGAACTGGTCATCGGACGTAGTTCGGCTGCCCGGGACTCTACCACCTGCTCCTTCCTCCGGATCAGACCTTCCAGAGGACAATAATTTCACCCCGTATTACACAATGTACGACTTCTATCGGGGCCTATTTGATCCGAAGGATGTTGAAGCCGGCGGCTCTCCATCACCCGATCCTGGTGCTGCTGCCAACACCGGTGTTGGACCAATCCAATCCCCAGAACTGGTGTTCAGTTTTGAAGACGAACGCGAGGCGGACGAGCGACGATAACGGGGGGAAGGAGGCTCCAACAATGTTCGTTAGGCTATTCCCTTTTCTATTTTCACTTTTCTTGTATTCTGTCTCCCGGTTCTCCGACTTATTAATAAACAACTCTCTTTTCACTCGTTACTCGCCTCTTTTCAGTTGTTTCTTTTTGTTGTTTGCATCTTGACTCTGATTTTATCATGATTAGGGGCTACCTCTTAATCCTCCTCTCCCGGCTCCTTCCCCGAGGCCATCCAATACCGGCTGTCCGGGGCTGATGGAATTGTTAGCCGAGGGAGGGCTCGGACCCCTGATATCGGAGTTCCCTGATCCCGATTTCTTACTCACTTGTCTTCTCCAAATCCAGGAGGACTTCGGGTCTATATCGAAATGTTACCGGTTGGCCTTCGAGAGTATCGAACGAGTTCTAGAGTTCGACCAGCTTATGACGGAACAGGAAGCCCAACACCACAACTTTCAAGTCCGGATCTAGAAGGAGTTGGACGAGGTATGGCATAACGTCATCCTATACTACAACAAGTGTATGCGGATGCAAAACCAGACCGAGTTCCGTAGGCAGGTTACCACATTGGAAACCGAGAATGAAAGGTTGGCCACGAGGAATCGAACTTTGCAGCAGCAGCTAGTAATAGTCCACCTTTCTTATCATCTGCCGGGTCTTCGTCAGGGGGAGGTTGACATCCCTGTACTGATTGATGTTCCTCGGGCAGTCAATGACCTCATTGCCTGGATGGAAAGCTCCGACCGGTCTTCCGACAACTGGGCAGCTGCTTACCAAGCAGCTAAGGACTGGAGAAAGAACATTTTAAGTCGAAAAATCCTCCCCGAGTCCTTATTGCACATCCCTCCTCCTGAAGATGTTGATCTAGCCTACGAACGTTATGAGCATGCCCCTCAACTTCTAGACTTAGAAGATTCAGAGCGGCGTTTGGCCAGGCTTCGGGCAGTGGCTGCCAGATTCCGCGCCCGATACCCTGCTCAGGGGAGAGCTTCTGATTCTACTCAGGGATCCGCCCCCCCCGCTTCGTGACGATTCGCGTCCGCCTCGAAACGACCGAAAAGGAAAAAAGGTAGTCGGTTCCGAGGATGTTCAGACTAGACGAAGAGCTCCAAGACAAACTCCCGTCTGAATTGGGAATCCGGCTGCTACCAACAGGGTTCTTGTCCGAACATCTGATCCGATAGTGGGGGCCGAGGGTACGCCTAATGAAAACCCGGACGCTCCTCGGAACCCTGATGACGAGCAACGGATGCTAGAGCTGGCTGTCCATAGGAGTCGGCGCGAGACCAAGAGGATTCCTCCCGGCGAGGCGTCTACCTCCCGGGCCCCGGAATAGAATAGCTTCCTATTATGTACCTCTTTTGTGCCTATAGTGGCCCTGACCTGTAGATAGTTACCTTTTAATTCTGACTTTAGATTTTTGTATCTATTTTGTGCATAAGCACTTTCGTTTTATAACAATTTTCATAAGCTAATGATATACTTGTTCGTAACTTCCATTTAAATCGATCAAAGGGCATGCCCATGTTACAAATATTCCCTAGGCGTCAAGCAGCAGAGGGTCCTCCTACCTACCCCTCAGTCATTCGACCTCGGGGTTCTGCTCTTATGCATCCGAAGCCCGGAGCGATTTCTACCTAGGCATCTAGTGCCAGAGGCTATCCTACCTAGGCATCTAGTACCAGAGGTTGCTCTATCTAGGCATCTAGTGCCGAAGACTAACCATAGAACTGTCTGAGGTTTGCTATGTTCCATCTTCGGGGGACTCCCTTCCCCATTGAGTCTTCTAACACATAACTTCCGCCCGGGTGGGCTTCTGTCACCCGGTACGGTCCTTCCCAATTGAGTGCCAGCTTACCCTCCGGCTCCTGGTGACTCTTGTCGTTTCGCCTCATTACCCTGTCGCCTACCTTGAATTGCTCCTTCCTCACCCTCCTGTCATAAAACTTCTTGACCTTTTCCTTTACTTTAGCCTCATGCAAGGCCGCTTTCTCCCTCCTTTCTTCCAGCAGGTCTAAATTCGTCCTGCTCTCTTCTTCGTTCTTCTCCTTGGGCACCGGCTCGGCCGTCCGAAGACTTGGAACGGTGATCTCAGCCGGAATCACTGCCTCCGATCCATACGTCAGGCTGTAAGGGGACTCTCCAGTTGCCGAGCTTTCCATAGTCCGATGAGCCCATGGAACACTCGGGAGCTCGTGCACCCAGTTCCCCTTCGCTCCCTGGAGCCGGGCCTTAATCCCACTCACTATCGTCCGGTTCGTCACCTCCACCTGACCGTTAGCTTGCGGATGGTAAACTGACGTGAGCTTCTAGCTTATCCCATACTTTACGCACCAGGATTTGAAGGGATCATTTTCAAACTGCGCTCCATTGTCGGTTACTATGGTCCTCGGCACTCCGAACCGGCAAACAATGTTCCTCCAACAAAACTTCACACAAGTGGCTCCCCGGATGTTGGTCAAAGGCTCGGCTTTCACCCACTTAGTAAAGTAATCGATAGCCACAATCAGGTACTTCAGACTGCCAGGAGCAGTGGGAAAAGGTCCGACCAGATCCAGCCCCCATCTGCTGAAAGGCCAGGCTCCTGTTATCCCCATCATCTCTTCCCTGGGTATGTGCACTAGCGGCGCGAACTTTTGGCATTGAAGACACGAGCGAACCCTGTCCTGCGAGTCCTCAAACATGGTAGGCCAGTAATACCCCATCCGTAAGATTTTCCTGGCCACTGTTCTGGCTCCCTGATGACTACCATTCGGACCTTCATGAACTTCTCGGACCAAGTACTTGCCCTCCTGTCGTTCCACACACTTCAGCAACGGCTGGAGATAACCTCTTTTATACAAGATGCCCTCCTGTAATGTATACTTCGGCGCCTTGACCCGGATTTTTCTGGCCACCACCCGGTCGGCCGAGACCTCCCCCGTCAGAAGGTATGCCCGGATCGGTGCCATCCAGGAGTCTTCCCGCACTGCTTCTACTGCCAGGATCTCCTCGCTCTGCTCGTAACTCCTCTTCTCCAGTGTCTCCCTTCTGAGAGGCGCTTTCTGTCCTGGCCGCAACTTCGAAGATGCCAACTTGCTCAAAGCATCGGCCTTTTCATTCTGTTCTCTTGGCACCTGCTCCAGACTGAAACTGTCGAACTGCCGGATCATGAACTGGGCCAGTTCCAGGTACCTGCTGCACCTTTGCTCCTTTGCTTCGACTCCCCGTTCACCTGCTGCACTACAATCTGCGAGTCACTAAAGGTCTGGATCGTTCCTATCTTCAACTCCCGGGCAAGCTTGAGTCCTGTTACCAACGCCTCATACTCTGCCTCGTTATTTGTAGTCTTGAAGTCGAAATGCAGTGCATAGTGGTACTCCTCTCCTTCTGGTGATGTCAGCAGGACCCCGGCTCCACTGTCTCCCGCATGGGCAGACCCGTCCACATGCAATGTCCACCTCGGGCTTGAGGGATCCTCGGCAAGTAAGTCCGGGCCAACCATTTCTGTCAAGAAATCCGCCATTGCCTGGCTCTTAATGGCTTTCCTTGGCTGATAGCTTATCTCATGCTTCCCCAACTCTATGGCCCACTTCATCAAACGTCCCGACGCCTCGGGCTTAAGCATCACCTGCTTCAGAGGGTGGTTGGTCAGGACCGCGATCGGATGGGCCTGGAAATACGGGCGCAACCGTTTTGAAGCATAAACCAACGCCAATACCAGTTGTTCCAAGCTTGTATACCGAGTCTCCGGTCCTTGTAATGCCCGGCTGACAAATTACACCGGACACTGCCTCCCGTCTTCCTCTCGGACCAGAACCGCACTGCCAGCCGATGTAGACGCAGATAGGTATAAAATCAACTCCTCCCCCTCCTTCGGCTTCGAGAGGGTCGGGAGTCGGCTTAAATGTTCCTTCAGGTCCTCGAACGCTTTTTCACACTCCTCAGTCCACTCGAACTTCTTTGCCTTCCTCAAGATGTTGAAAAAAGGAAGTTGCCTCCACGCGCCTTTTGACAGGAAACGACTCAAGGCCGCCAGGGAACCCATTAGTTTCTACACCTCCTTCACGTTCTTCGGCGACTGTATCCGGGTTATCGCCTCCACCTTCTCCGGGTTGACGTCTATTCCTCGACTGGATACCATGTAGCCGAGGAACTTCCCGGCTCCGACTCCTACCACACTATACTCAGGGTTCAACTTCAGGTTAACTCTTCTCAAAATGCCGAACATCTCCTCCAAGTCTTCTAAGAAACCTGGGTAGCTCCTGCTCTTTACCACCATGTCATCAACGTATAGTTCCATACTTCGGCCCAACTGATCCCGAAATATCGCATCTGCCATCCGCTGGTACGTTGCCCCCGCGTTCTTCAAGCCGAATGGCATTCACCTGTAGCAATAGGTCCCGAACTCTGTGATGAAGGCTGTCTTCGGCTTGTCCTCTCCTGACATTTGAATCTGATGATAACCCCGGTATGCATCGAAGAAAGCCAGGGCCTCGTACCCGGTGATGGCTTCCACTAACCGGTCAACTGGGGGAAGGGGTAACTGTCTTTCGGGCAGCACTTGTTTAGGTCGGTGAAGTCGATGCACATTCTCTAGGACCCATTTTACTTTTTCACCAGCACCTGGTTAGCTAGCCATTCCGGGTATATGATTTCCTCCACTACCCCGGCCTCCAGCAACTTCAACACCTCCTGTTTCACCACCTCGGCCCTATCTCCTGCCAGGGCCCTCTTTTTTTTCCGGATTGGCTTCAACTCCGGGTATACATTCAGCTTGTGGAGAGCTAACTCCGGGGGTACGCCAGTGAAGTCCTTCTCTTCCCATGCGAATACATCCTCATACTTCGAAAGCAGGGATCGTAACTGTTCCTTTACATCGACTGGCATCTTTCTCCCGACCTTGATTGTGCCCCGGCTCCCGACATGCATGTCCTCCACCTCTCCCGGACCCACTTCTCCCTGCACTGCCCCGACCTGGGCCTTCCTGGCTTCCTGAAGGGCCGTAAGCATGCAAATTCTGGCCGTAGACTGACTTCCTCGAACCGTCGCCACCCCCAGACTGGTTGGGAACTTCATGGTCAAATGGTACGTCGAGCAAATGGCCATGGCTTAAGCCATCCACGGTCGCCCGATGATGATGTTATAGGGAGACGGGGCGTCTATGACCGCGAAATTGCATCGGACCGAGGTCTTTTTGTTCCTGTCAAGGTCATCTACCACTGTCATTGTTAAAGACACGACCCCCAAAGGATGTTCTGTCCGGCATGTGAACCCTGACAACGGAGAGGTGCTCGGGCGAAGATTGTGGCGCCCTATCCCCAGCTGGTCGAAGCAAGAAGCGAACATAATTTCCACACTACTTCCATCATCAATGAACACTCGCTTGACTGTAAATCATTCTATCTCCGCCGTAATCACCATCAGATCCATATGGGGCGTTAGACTGGGCACCGGATCCTCGTCCGAAAAGGTGATGACCTCCGTTGGGCGTAGTCTCTTCTCTCTGTCTTCACCAGCCGGCACGTACTGACTCCGGGATTTGGCCGCCGCATGGGACTGGGGCCCATCACCTACTTCTCCGTGTATAACATTTATCATCCGGGGAGGGACCTGATTAACCGGCTCTAGGGCCATAACTAGAGCTGCTGCTCCCGGCTGAGCAGGCGGTGCGGGAGCCCCTCGCTGGTTATCATTCTGCGGCCTATTTCTCCAGTTCCTCTTCCTTCCAGCTCTTGCCTGCTGCCCGGCTGCCGGGCGCTGGTTCTCCTGACTCACAAAGTCTCTCAACTGTCCCCTCTCGATCAACTTCTCAATCTACACCCTCAAGTTTCGGCAACCCTCTGTTGTGTGTCCATTAGACTTGTGGAACGCACAATATTTGGTAGCGTTTGCTGGTGTTGGATTCCCTGGTATGGGGGCCGGGTCCTGAAACAGGTTCCGGTGAATAGTTAGGATCTCCGACCGGGTCTTGGTTAAAGGAGTAAACGTTTCAGCCCGAGGGGGGTCAACCCTCGGTCTTACCGGGGCCTGAACTACGTCCCTCATGACAGGATCAGCAGCCCGAGTCTTATCGCCCTTTCCAATCCCCCTATCCTCGAAATACCCTTCCTCCTTCCTCTTCTTGCTCCCTTCCAACAGCGAGCAATACATCTCCACCTCGAGGTCCAGCTGATGAAAAGTGGTCGGGATATTCTCCATAAGTTTCGCCCATAACACCTCATCCCTTAACCCTGCAATAAATCCCGCGATCAGGGCCTTCACTTGAGCATCTCTATCTATCACCTTCATGGAGTCGTCCATGTACCTTCTGTGGAATCCTCCGGACATCCTCCTTCGCCGCCTGTCGACTGTAAGCCACTTCAGCCAAAGGCAGGTACTTCTTTCGTTTGGTCTCATTCTGTGCATAAGATCCCTTGAAAAATCATAGTAATTTCTGAAGCTCTCTGGGGGTTGGGCTTCAAACCAAGACAAACAACTTCCCCTCAGATACGAGCTCACCAACATGCACATAAGCTCCTCCCGGATGTCACGTGTCCCCATGACATTATGGTATGTTCTGACGAACTCCTCCGGATCCGTCTCCCCATTATAGGTTGGAACCCCTTCCGGGACCCTCATTCCCACCGGCCAAGGGAAGGTGCTGATGTAACCTATCCATTGGGATGTCGGCCTCCCTCCATTCCTTCCTATCAGCCGGTCCAATCTTTCTTCCACCGAGTTTGGAGCCGTTGGGGCCCAATCCACTACCACCGGGTATATCTCATAGGCCCCAACTATTGGGCTATTGGGGCCGGTTGGGCCATAGCGTACCCCGTCATTGGTACTTGATTTTGCATCCACACCGGCCTCTGTATCCCGGGAGCCCAGCCCCCCGGGACTCCAGTAGGTTGAGCGTAATATCCTCCAGGTGCCGGGGGTACCCCTGATACCCCTGATACCCGGCTTGAGATGTCCCGTATCCTGGAGCTCCATATCCGGGGGGCCCACCTTGGCTATACCCCGGCCCTACGCCAGCTTGTTGTCCTGCGCTCACGGCATGCCTCTCCAGATCTATCACAACGGGGGGCCGGGGATTCTCCTGTCCAGGAACGACGGGAGGTCCTCGGCTGACTACCTCTGCAGCCAAAGGAGGTAACCCCATAGAAGGCACCATCGGGGTTGGATTGGGTCCTGATCCAGGCTGAACCGGGGGCAACGTGACCTCGGTCGTCGGAGGGTTCGACTGCCCTTCTCCAGTCGGTTGCATCCCTGCTCCCGGTCCCAGCTTTGCCGCCAGCCAGCGGCGATACTCCTCCTCTTGAGTAGCTGCAAACTCCATCCTGTCACGCTCATCCTGCGTCATCCCCGGCTCCCTTCCTTCCTCCGGCCCCGAGTCCCCTTCCGAGACTTCCGGATCCGGATGCACTGGAGCCTTCCCCTTGCGTACTCGATCCCTCATCTGGCGTAGAGTGAGATCCTCCTCGGCCACTTCGGCCCTTCTTCCTCCTCTACCTCTTCGTGGCGGCCGACCTCGGGGCGGCATCTTAATGTGTTTTTTGAACTAAGATCGTGTCCCACTGGGCGTGCCAACTTGATGCTGCCCGCCTGGTTGGTCCGAGTAGTCCCCTGATCTCCGATCCAACAACCTAGACCTGCAAGACAGAGCCCCGGGAGGTACCTGAGGGTAGACCCTCCGGCGTGATGATGAAAGATGGATCCGGGAGAGAAAAGGGGTAATCACTAGAATAATGAGAGAATACTTACTTGGAATAGTGCTGAGGGGCACTATTTATACAGTGATACATGCTCCTCATGTGGTCCATGCTTTCTATGGTGTTTAGCGTTCCTGTCCTTGTCCGAGTTGTACTATCCCGGATGCCTCCATATTAGCTTACCTCATCATGGGCCGAGCCCGACCTGCTGCAGGGTAATTGGGCCTGGGCCTGGTATCACCACTACTCATAAGATATATAGTATGCATGGTATGGAATATCTAAGAGTATACAGAATACTCCCGAAATTTCATTTGTTCTAAGAAAAAAGAGCAAAAAACTATATACACCTTTTTTGTAATGAAGGGAATGATTTATTTGAAGAACATTATTGATTGAATTTTTTTAATACATATATATTTTAGGAAATGTGGTGATTATTCATTTATATTTACATAGGGTCTTTAAGGATTTAAAAATATTATTCATTAATGCATTTAGCGAGATTATTCATTTAGCCCCTTAGCCCAAGTCGGGACCGATAAAAATTATTCGTTTAGCGAGATTATTCATTTATCGAGATTTAACTGTATGGTTTTCAATTGTTTGATGCTCATTTTTAGTCAAATTATTTGTCCGTTTTTCGTTCACTAAAGATTAATTCATTATTAAATTTATTTTGCAAAAATTTTAGAAATTGCTACTTCGAGTTAGATCAAGAACTCAAGTCAGCTACATAAATTTTCCAGTTTGAGCTGTTACCCGAAGTATCTGTTCTTTGTTAAAATTGCATTTATTAGCTTATATCTGGTGCAGTTTTTTTTTAATATATATAATCCAAGTTCATATTTTGCCTCTCTTTTTCAAAACACAATCAAGTGGTTTCTTTCGGTAGGATGAGAACCACACTCATTTACTTTTATAGATGGTGTAATATCCGAATCCAAATGATATGTTTGAGTGAATAAAAAATGATTAATTCTCTAGGAATGGTTTAAGTCTTCGAATTTCTTCCCAAACTTTGCCATCTGCTTTCTTTTACTTTTTCTCAAGCCCCATTGAGGGTTTTTCATTTTAACAAAGAGTTGGTCTTTGGAGTGACCGTCTATATTATATCATAATATAGACCAAGGACTAAATTACAATATGGAAAGAAGGAGGTCCTTATTTGAAAATTTTGGGAAAATACTATTCACGTCACTGTTCGCGCGCACTATTCATGGCACTGTTCACGCGCACTGTTCACGCAAAAAATATGTACTCAAATCAGTTAATATAATATATGTATTTTATAAACACTTATAAACACAAAAGAATTCAGGTTAGAAAGACAAGTTTCCATATTATAAACATCAGATTTTAGGTACATAAAAACTAGGCTGTTTAGGTTAAATAATGTTGTGTTAAATTTAGTCAAATTTCACCAAACTTTTCAGCCTAATAATTCACAATCATCACAGTTTTCAACCTAAACAATCAAGTTTCACAAAAACCACAGTTTTAGCCTAAAAAATCAAGTTTCTACAATCACTCTAGTTTTCAGCCTAAATAATTAAATTTTCACAACATTCACAGTTTTTATAATAAATAATCAAGTTTCGCAAACACCAAAGTTTTCAACTTAAACAATCAAGTTTTCACAATAAAAAAAGTTTTCAACCTAAACAATCAAGTTTTACAAACCCCACAGTATTCAGCCTAAAAAATATAGTTTTTACAATCACTGTAGTTTTCAGCCTTAATAACCAAGTTTTCACAATCACAATTTTCACATTAAAAAATCAAATTTTACAAACACCACATTTTTCATAATAAATAATCAAGTTTCAACACAAATCAAGAAGTCTAGTTCTCAAGTTAAACACATAAAATTTCATATGTAGACAGAAACCACGTTAAGCAGTCTAGTTTCCAAGCTAAACACATAAAATTTCATAACAAGACAGAATTCACATTAAAAATTCCAGTTTCCAAGATAAACACATAAAATTTTATAAATAGAAAGTCATCACATCAAATATCAGGGGCTGTTGGGGGACGGAGAAAGACTCCCAACCTGTTCGACAACAAGTACTATTTTAATATGATGAAGCACAGGGGCTGCTGGCTATTGATCAAGACTTGTGTACTGATTACAGAACAAAGCCGATTATGAGTGGATTTGCGCATGATCTGAACCTGTTATGATCTGAACGTCGGATTGCGTTGGATTGCGCCGGAAATTGCGTCGGATTGCAATCGATTGAAAAATGAACGCGGGATTGCGCCAAAGATTGCCGGAATAATGACGGTTGGGGGACGGAGATTGGATCGCCGATGGGGTTTTGGAATGAATTGGGGGAAAATTTTGAGAGCCGATTGAGATTGGGGTTCTGGAATGAAGTGGGCCAAAAAATAAAAGAAAATAGCTATATATATATATATATATTTTTTGAGGTAAGTTTTGGAATTTACAGAAAAAGGACCCGCTCAAATGTAAATTGCAAATAAGGAGCCGCATCTAGTTTTAATTGCAAAAAGAGACCGTCTATATTATTGCTATAATATATACGGTCTATTTCAACACTAATATTTTAACGAATTATCTACATTAATTATAAATTTCCTAGGTTGCCATCTGCTCAATAAGTTTTGGTAACCTTATTAGATTTTTAATTTTTATCTCAATGATGTTCTTTTTCATTCAATAATAAGTATCAGTTTTTATGAAAATTAAAAATTAAATGAAATTACAAAATCAATTTCAGACAACAACACAAACATTTTGGTGCCAATGAAGTATATGACTTTCTAAAAAATATAGTAGATTATATAAATTTAATAGTGATCAAAAATTACCATAATATTATTGTCAAAAAATATTTTTACTTATATGAGTTATATTCAAAATATTTTTTGAGTTATCTACAAAAACTCCTTCTTGCTAATAAAAATTTTATTTTCAATCTTCGATTTTAAGAACTTATATAAATATCATGAAGTGTAAGGCTTTTTTCTTATTTGTATTTTTAATATGATATTGTTGATCATGATAATAAATAACAATTTAAAATTTTCCTATTCGTTTAATTGATAAACTAATTAAGCAAAATCTCTTGGAAGTTCAACTTTCCTAAATGTTGTGGAACTGCCACTATATATTTAAACTCGAATGATACATTTTTGTGTTAATACATTGATCATTTTAAAGTAAACATATGTTAAAATATGTTTTAGTGCAAAAATTCAAGAAATTTCATATAAAAATTAAAATATTTTAAATTATAAAATTTACAGTTCAATTTAAAAGATGCGCAGTATAAGTTAAAACGTATAAAAACTTTCATGGAAAGTCAGGAAAGTTGGGAGTTCTAGAGACTTTCTCAACTGATTATATGTCTCATTCCAAAATCGAATATTAATAAATATGTATATGGAAATTGATTAAAAGGTACGTCAAAAATTCGCGCAACACGCGATCCGGTTAGCCTAGTATAATATAATCGAGTATACTCTTGAGCGCTGCTTCTAATTCGCGCGTGAGTAGAGTTTGGGTTAATTGGGCTCGCGTGTACCGGGTCAGCTTATGACCCGGTTTTGAATGATTTATGACCCGCGATTTTTTTGTAATTCTTTGTATTTATCGTTTAGTCCTGTCTTGAATATAGACGGTCTCTCCAGAGATCTCCTCTTAATTATGTTATTTTTGTTTGACCACGTCATTATTTTAATTTCAGTATTTTTTTAATTTAATTTAATTTAATTAAGCCAGTAATTTGATGTGGACAAGATAAATTACTATTACATATATGGATATGAAAAGGGCATTGTTATATGCAGTCTAGTATTTACTTATGCAGTATGTCACTACTACAAAGGAGGTCATCTAAGACACTAATTTAAGGCGTTTAGCATAAACCATAGATTATCCGCCTTGCAGCGTGGTTGCGAACTCGCAACCCTTCTCTCGATTGTGAAAAACAAATATTCAAGACGGAAGCAATGAAAAATAAGGCGTTTAAAATAAGTGTCTTAATTAAAATAAACTTACGATATCGCAAGATCCACGAAAGTGTATCATTGAACTTTCTTTAAAATCCCAATCGCACCAAATTAACCTCCGGAATCAAACCCAAACTTCTTCATCATCTCGAACTCGAACCAATCTGAAATCCGCACCTTTCTCGACTTCTTCTCCTTATCCTTCTCCTGCAATTCAACTGAGTAGTTGTGGTAGTCCCTTCGGCGCTTCCTGGAAGGGCTCTCCAGGGGCCGGGGAGCGGCGGCGATGGCGGTGGCGCCGATCGGGAGAGCAAGAGCGGTGGTGATTTCGCCTTCTTCATCAAATCCGTTCACGATTCCTGCGACATTCCTCGGTACGATGATTTCGGAGGCAGCACTCCAGTTGCTCAAATCAGAATTCAAGACAGCCCTTTGAGTTTCATGAAGTCCAAGCTCGTTCTCCTAGTTTCCCACGAACTCTCTCTTTCTGGTACTCTTTCCTGCATTTGTTTTTGTTTTATGAAAAAATCTTTTGGGCACAGCTTTAATTGTTTGTTTGTTTGCTGAAAAGGTGGTCCTTTGTTGTTGATGGAGCTGGCATTCTTGCTCAGAGGAGTTGGAACTGAGGTTGTTTGGATTACTAATCAGAAACCTGCTCAATCTAATGAAGTGGTGTATAGTTTGGAGCAGAAAATGCTTGAAAATGGAGTCAAGGTAGATTTTCTGGTGATGTATAGTGTTTAAAGTATCAATCTTTTTTATATTTAGACAATCAAAGTGAAGATATTTATGTTTAAACATGGTGAAATTTAAGTTTCACAATATCAGCGGGATTTCGATATATCAGTGAAAGTTCATGTTTCTAGTTTACGGAGCATATAACCTTACTCTTAAAGATGTCATCATGAGTTCAACCAGATATCTGTATTTGCTTTTGAAATGGAAGTCTTTTATGTATGTAAGATATAAGGTTTTTCTGTATCTTGCGTTTGCATTTGCTTTTGGTTGAAGAAAAGGAGGAGTTTTTATGGAAAGACTTTAAATTTTGGGTCCACTATGGTCTTCACATCACCTGTTTCTGTTTTAAGGTTTTACCGGCCAAGGGCCAGGAGGCTATTGATATTGCTCTGAAGTCTGATTTGGTTATCCTAAATACTGCCGTGACCGGGAAGTGGCTGGATTCAGTTTTGAAAGGAGATGTTTCTCGAGTTCTTCCAAAGGTTTTGTGGTGGATTCATGAAATGCGAGGGCATTACTTTAAACTTGAATATGTTAAGCACCTCCCTTTTGTTTCAGGTCCCTTTTGTTAAGGATGGACTTGAGCTATGACTCTGATGAAGCCTGCCTTCATAGGTACATAATAATTATAGTCTTTTCACTTTGTGATAATAAATTTCATTCTTTTACTTTGTGAGTTCTTGATTGATTATTTAGGTTCAGAATTTATTTTTACTGAGAAGTTTTCTGCAAGGAACTGAGAACAGATGTGCTAAAATTACTGGACATCTGCTTTTGATGCTAAAATTTAGGCTAAAGTTATTGATATCTTTTTTAAAATAGTACCAAAATTCAGGCTAAAGTTTTCTGCTTCTGAGTTTGAATGCAAAAATTTTCTGTTTTTGGCCAAGTTCTGCACTTTAGCAATCTTAGAACTATGAGCTACGATTTAGAACCAACAATGAACTAATTTGATAAAGAAATGGCCAAGAAAATGGTTTTTAAAACTCTGCACTGGTGCTGTTCTTGGCAGCAGCTGGAACTTGGTTTAAAAATTCATAACTTAGCAACCATGCATCGTTTTTGGCCAAGTTTTGCACTTTAGTAATCTTAGAACTATGAGATACGATTTAGAACCAACAACGAACTAGTTTGATAAAGAAATGGCCAAGAAAATGGTTTTAGAAACTCAGCACTGGTGCTGTTCTTGGCAGCAACTGGAACTTGCTTTAAAAATTCTTAACTTATCAACCATGCATCATCTTTGGCCAATTTTTGCACTTCAGTAATCTTAGAACTATGAGCTACGATTTAGAAACAAGAATGGATTCATTTGGTTTAGAATTGGGCAAGAAACAGAATTTTAAAGATCTGCACCATAAGTCTTTACATAAGTCTTTACATTTCGTTTTTACATAAGTCTGAGAGATAATCTCTTGTTTGCTCATGTGTTTGAAAACTAATTTGATTCCTGAGAGTGCTTTGTTTTTTACCGTGACAAGTTCGATCCTTGTTCTGTGTTGCAGATGTTTGTGGACTAGGAGCGTTTTGGTTGGCTTGCTATACTTGGACATCTGATTATCGCAATAGCGTTTTGTTGCAGATGCATTTGATTATCACAATTGATACAGTGGACAATGGTGTTGCTTGTATGGTACAGTGGACAATCAATCGTTTTAGCTACAATTATGTTTTATATATAGAGAGGAACTTTCAATTTTGTAGAAGTACTGAACTTTAAAGAAACATAGTTTGATCCTTGGAATTTCAATGTTATGTAGTTTGTTTCGTTCACAATAATTGTTTGATCATTTGAATTAGTGAATGATTAAAACAAAAGTGATGTTGTCATGTTTACGGAGCTCTCTGATCCATTTGGATCAGAGAGCTCATTTTTTTTATCGAGGAGAGTGGAGTTAAGACATCGCAAGCTGTCCAGCTTGCTATAATAGAATGGACTTGAGACATCGCAAGCTGTCCAGCTTGCTAGGGTTTTTTTTACAAACGAGCTTCCTTGCGAACTCGCAAGTTACATTTAAGGCGGAAATAAACGCCTTAAAACTGAAAACATTTAAGGCGGAAGAGGAACCGCCTTAGATGATTTTTCTCATTTAAGACACACCCAGAGAAAGCATTTGTCTTCTGTCTTAAAACATGAAGGGCCAACCGCCTTAAATGGCACAATTTTGTAGTAGTGTGTGGTTCCCCAAATAAGGATATATCAGGTATTTTAAGGAAAATTATACATGCATGTCCATTAAACTAATTCAAGTCTGAAAAACACAAAATGCCGCCCATCAATTGTGCTAACGGACCCAAAAATTTGAATTTTTTTAAACTTTCAGACCTGCATTAGTAAAATGGACATGCATGTATAAACCCCTATTTTAAATACAAATACAGACTGTAAAAGTAATGTTGAACTGCACCTATCATTTTTCTATATAAAGCACTTGAGTAAGGCGACCTTATGATGACTACAATAATATAATTCTTAATGTTTTGAAGTTAAATTAATAATTAAATTTATTTTTATGTATATAAGACAGATTTATCTAATTATTTGTGTACAGACATGACATGAAGACAAATTACAAAAACAAATTTAGACCGTGGAAATATGAAGGATTTTTCTTTTCCATTCAAAACTGAGAGACCACATGATGAATGATAAAAAAACTCTGAGGTCTATTTTTTTTCCATACAATAATTGAATTTCGTTTCCTTTTGAAACAAGAATACAAAAAACATGAATGAGAAGAACATTCGTAAGGATCATCGATCATCCGGATAGCAAAGATACCTTGCATCCAATTAGAACATGCCATCCAGAATTTCCTACATTTACAACTTTATATATATATATATAGATCATGATATCTAGGAAGGGTCATTTTCATTCAGGCAAACTTATCCAATATGTGTTACCTAGATCCTTTGTTTGGATGTGTGAATCGTAATAGATTGTAGAGTAAAGTTTACTTTTCTACAAAAACACTCCTAGTTAGGGTTTATATAAATTGAATTTTGAAAATTTATCGGTGACCGAGGAATAAAAGGCGATTCGCTCGCACTCAACACACTACATGCATTGGTGGAGAAGTATGTCAAAATAATTATTTTAAAATATTATCATTTAAAATTATTGAAGAGAAACGAATTAAATAATGGAAAACTCACTGAAGAGCATTAAATGTTGGTTTTTCAAAAAAAAAGTCCATATCTCCAAATTTGGGGAAGCAAATCTTCTCTCTTCAATTTTCCTATTACGGATAATGGGATGGAGAATCCGTTGGATTTCAAAAATGGTCCAAATTCTCAGTATTTAAGTAAAATTGTTA